>CM060560.1:14023324-16885824 GCA_030625065.1 Alectoris magna | reverse complement strand
AATGCACTGCAAATTCCTTTAATATCCAAAAGATCAAGAGTAAACACAGCCCTAAACCTAGGAAATTGCTGAAAATTCTGTGAAAACAAATTGATTTTGTTTCTGCTCTGGATATGGGTCCCCGATGCATCCATTAGAGCAGAAGCAAACCCTGCCAAAGAAGCACTAAGTACCGCTTGTGGCAGTTGGTGACATCCAGCTCAGCCTCCTCCACTACAGGTCACCACAGGCAATTAAAGTTGAGGTAAATTTCTTTCAGATTTTACACCTTATGGGATAAGTTCATCTACATGTACAGTTTCACTTGTTTAAGGAAGTGCCCCTGAAGTGCAATAGAAGGCTGTGCATTAGATTATTTTCTTTTACTTCTTTGTTTACTCAATAATTGTCATATGTAGAGGAGATTAAAAATGTTTTTATATTTTCAGGGACATTACCGCAGTGTTATAAAATAAATGTAACATATTTGTCTTTGTTAATGGTACTGATCTGCTTCTATAAATGCTCCAGGTAGATAATATGGACAATAGCTGCACTATTTTGTGAAATAATCTGACTCTGTGTGGTTTTCCTGTTTTATGTCAAGCTCTCTGTTATCTGACCACAAGAATTAACTTCTTTCCGGAGATACAACTTTATGATTTGGACATATTATGATCGGCATACTCAAGAGAAGGAGCAAAGCCAGCATCTTGCTGGAGCTCTGGCTAACTAAGGTGAGTACTGATCTGGCATCAGTGGGCTGAATAGTCATGAAGAGATGCAACAGTCATAAATAAAGTCATTAAAGGAAAGGCTGTTTCTCAGTCCCTGCAGAGGAATGGACAGAGGCTCCAGAGGCACAGTCTGTGAGAGATGACAAGGACAGTGGTGCATCCTTCAGGGCCACACCACTCACCATTGGGCCCTGCAGACAACAATTCAGCCCAGTCCTCCTTGAGGAGATTGCTCTGTGGTATGAATGGCGACTATGATTTGCCAGGAGCGTGCCAGTCTCCTACTGAATGCTTCCATGAGTCTCTCAGATTGTGCATTGCTAATTACTGCTGAGATCTCCTTCTCAGGGAACTTTCATCCATCAATTTATACTCAGTGAACCAGTGCCCCTTCTCATGGACACTGATAGCAGCTATCACCTCTCTGATTAAATACATGGTTTACATTGTCTATCTGCATCCATGAACAGGTCTCATGTCCAGCTTCAGTGATCTGGGGCAACTAATTGAGAAGCTGAAGAACTGAGAGCTAAATCTTACCTCATCTCCAGGGAAATCTGTGCTGTCCCTAGATTCTTATGAACAGAATAATAGAATTGCTTGACTTGGAAGAGATCTTTAAAGGTCACCTAGCCCAATTCCCTGCCATGAACAGGGACACCTACAGCTCCATCAGGAGCTCAGAGCCTCATCCAGCCTGACCTTGAGTGTCTCCAGGGATGGGGCATCCACCACCTCTCTGGGCGACCAGTGCCAGTGCCTTGCTATGCTTACCATAAAAATCTTCTTTCTTATTCTCCAGTCTAAGTCTCCCCTGAAATGACAATCACAGAATCTCTTTATTTTTGCTTCATTCACAGGTCACTGAGCTACTGCCTGTCCTTTATTGCCATTCTCAAAATTTCTATGTGTTATCCTTTGAGCTTGGGCAGAATTTGGCAACAATTATCAATGGGTAAGTAAGTGTGCATATAGGTAAAAGGGTCTCTCTTCACTCCCATCACTCTCTTGTTCTGTGGGAAGTGCCACAGCTTTTATCTATGACAAAACAAATGTACACCTCTGTATATGACAGCAATACAAAGTGAGACAGAAGACTTTTTTTTTGCTGTTGCAGCGTTCATTTCTTCTGTATCACCAACAAGTGGGCAAAAAATGTGTGAGTCGTTCCTGGTCCCTAATATCGCTCATACAAAAACTGCATTTCTGCCTTTTTTTTTTCCCCCTCTGTTGCTTGTTTTTACCTTAGCAATACGAGAAATGTCAAGCTGAGGCTGCCCTTGCTTGTTTGAAAACTTTAAAGTTCTCAGGGGTGAAGCTGCACTGATGTTCTCATACTTTCCTGCCTTATTTTTCTCACCATCTGTCTTTTCCATGTTTAGTCAGACTGTGGTCCCAACCCCACCCTACCAGCCTGCAGGCAGACTGATGCCCTACACAGAGCAAGCGGGGAAAGAGCCCAAGCTCTGCATACTTCCTTACCACATTGTGGTAGATTTGTTGGGTTCCTGTTTCCTTGGCAAAGAAAAGACCTCCAAGAGTATACTATTGTCATCTGGTGATTTCAGTCTTGATAGCACATATGTCATTTGGCTTTTCCTGTCAGAGAAGGAATTGAAGGTGCAACAACTGGGGACGCATCAAGGAATGAAAAAAATCTGTAGAATGCTGTTAGCCCATCACCACCTGGCATTTCACACTTGAGCAAAACAGAGGAAATACTGAGCCATTAACAAAGACTTCTCAGCAGTGCTAATGGTTCCAGTCAAATGGAGATCAACAAAGACCTTCTGAAATAGAAAGAATAAAAATGTATTTCTGTCTCGATCCAATTTAATTTAATGGAGTACTGGGTGTGATAAATTCTGTTTTGATTCCAGGTGTCTATGGAGACATTCATGAAGCTTAAAGCAAACTTCAGTTTCTCGCCTGAGCAGAAAATAACAATAAAAGAAAGTAAACAACAACAACAAAAAAACCCACAAATGTAGCTTTCCATACATCACAGAAAAGTAAAATAGGATGCAGTGTCTACTTAACCTTCTAACATCTCTTCAGCTGGGTCAACACTGATAGGCATTGACCTCTGTGTCCATGATTCCCTCACGCTCCAGGTCAGCCAGGTGCAAATCAGCAGCTCTGGTGGGATAGATGGGCAGCTCTGGACCAACTGAGTCCCAGCTTCAGCCAACTCTGCTCTGTTTCTGGCTGAGGTAAGCAGTTACAAAGCTGAGCTACACTGCACCCACTCCCAGAAATAATGACTTGTGTCATTCAGTCTGTGTCTGGTACTCACCTTCTTTCCTTTTTTTGTTGTTGTTGTTTTGTTTTTCCTTTATGAGGTCAGTATTTCAGAGGTAGAAAGTGAAAACAACAGCTTTATTGAGAAGGGAGCTGTGACTGTGTCCAAAATTTAGCCAAACATTGCTGAACATGCCTAAGGCAAGCTGCACAACATATCCTGGTTCACATCGAGAAAGCATGAGTTTACACCCTTGACTGAACTGCATTTTTGTGTTTAGCAAACAAAGTATATGTGTGCTGTGCTCCAGAAACTTAAGATGGAGATGAATGTTAATATAGCTTACAAAAAAGAATTTGCTCACAATGAAGAGAAATGGCAAGACTGCCTTCTTGTGCAATGTGTGCACTTCAAGATGTCAAGGTTTAGGAAAAAAAGGCCACCTGTTTCCAGAGTGAAATTTTAGTGAAGTTCTCCTCCAATATTTTCACACCTTGTTATTTACATTTCTCTCATCCTTTAATAAAACACACAGTGTTGTATTCTGAAGCAAGCTAGCAGCAAACTTCTTATGGTTTTTGGCAGCTTGTATTCCAGATGGCCTGGACAAAACCATGAGATATTATATAAAAGATCCAATTCCACAAGTCAATGCATGAAGAATATTTCAGGTGATGACATTAAGTTGTTTACCAGGGCAAGTGTAGTGTCTCCCCAGGCTGATATCATCAAATGCTAAACTCTTGGTGGTTTTAATCCGCATTCATCAACTTCACTGTTATACTTAGAGCAGCTGTCTCACTCTCACAATACACGCTGCTAGCCAGATGGCCTCAGAAAACAGAACCATATGAAGTCTGATCCCACTTAATTCTTAATCTCTTCATGCATTGCACTTTCTCAAGTTTGCATCAAAAAGAGTCATAATCTAGTAGCAAGAGAGGGGCAGTCGATTCAGTCCACAGTTCTGCTCTTGATGTATGTAATGGAGACAAGGCAATGGCCTCTCTCCAATTCACAACCTTTAAAACCCATTTGAAAGAGAGTTCAGCTATGCCAAATAATGTTTTAAAGTCTTACAAGGTTTTCTGCCTTCACAGTGTGAGAATCCATGATGGAGGCTTCTGAGAATCAGAGAATGTAAGAGCATTGTTAAGGTTTTAGTATAGAAGACTGAAATATCTTTTTGCAAAGACTTCAAAAATTACTTCTACGTTGTTAAAGCTACATAGAAAGTACTTTACAATAAAGGTGGTGAGGCACTGGCATAGGCTGCCCAGAGAGATGGTGGATGCCCTGTCGCTGGAGACATTCAGGGTCAGGCTGGACAGAGCTCAGAGCAACATGATGGAGCTGCAGATGTCCCTGTCCATGGCAGGGGGACTGAACTAGTTGGCTTTTAAGGGTGCTTTCCAACTGAAATGATTCTGTGATTCTAAGATTGTCACATCCTTTGCAGAAGAATGACACTGTCTCCCACAATATTCTCCTGCAGAAGCTGGCAGCCCGTGTCTTGGACAGGTACACCATTGGCTGGGTAAGGAACTGTCTGGAGGGCTGGGCCTGGAGAGTGGTAGTGGAGGGAGTTAAATCCAGGTGGAGACTGGTCACGAGTGGTGTTCCCCAGGGGTTGGTGCTGGGGCCTGTCCTCTTCAACATCTTTATTGATGACCTGGATGAGGGCATTGAGTGCACCCTCCATAAGTTTGCAGATGACACCAAGTTGGCTGGAAGTGTGGATCTGCCTGAGGGTAGCAAGGCCCTGCAGAGGGATCTGGACAGGCTGGATAGCTGGGCTGAAGCCAATGGGATGAGGTTCAACAAGACCAAACGCCGGGTCCTGCACTTTGGCCACAACAACCCCAGGCAGTGCTATAGGCTTGGGGTGGAGTGGCTGGAGGACTGTGTTGAGGAAACAGACCTGGGGGTACTGATTGATGCTCGGCTGAACATGAGCCGACAGTGTGCCCAGGTGGCCAAGAAGGCCAACGGCATCCTGGCTTGCATCAAAAACAGTGTTACTAGCAGGAACAGGGAGGTAATTGTTTCCCTTTACTCAGCTCTGGTGAGGCCGCACCTCGAGTACTGTGTCCAGTTTTGGGCCCCTCACTGCAAGAAAGACGTCGAGGCCCTGGAACGTGTTCAGAGAAGGGCAGCAAAGCTGGTGAGGGGTCTGGAGCACAGGCCATATGAGGAGCGGCTGAGGGAGCTGGGAGCTTGTTCAGTCTGAGCTTGTTCAGTCTGGAGAACAGGAGGCTCAGGGGAGACCTCATTGCTCTCTATAACTACCTGAAGGGAGGTTGTAGTGAGCTGGGGGTCGGCCTCTTCTCTCGTGTAACTGGTGATAGGACTAGAGGGAATGGCTTTGAGCTGTGCCGGGGGAGGTTCAGGCTGGACGTTAGGAAATACTACTACTCTGAAAGAGTGGTCAGCCATTGGAATGGGCTGCCCAGGGAGGTGGTGGAGTCACCGACTGTGGAGGTGTTTGAGGAACATTTGGACATTATGTTGAGGGACATGGTTTAGTGAGAACTATTGGTGATGGGTGGATGGTTGGACTGGCTGATCTTGTGTGTCTTTTCCAACCTTGGTGATTCTATGATTCTAAGAAAACCATGGCTTTTCTTCTCTTCCTTTTCCAAAAGATCTCCCATATCTAGGCAAGGAGGAGCTACCGAAATGAACCTGTGCAGTCTTCCTCTCTTCAGTGCCTGTGCACCTTTTATACCAAGAATAATTCTCAAAAGGCTCAGTTTTATTCACTACTCAGTGCACAATCCCAGTGTCAGACCAAGGTACTTCATGCTCTCAGGACTGAAGGCATCCCTTCACTGAGATGAGTCTCAAGGAATTTGTTATTCCGCAGAATGTAGGATAGGCCATGCACCTGCCTGTAACTTGTCAGAAAGCCATGACAGATAAATGCATAGTCAGAAGTGACAGCAAGCAGTAGTTACAAAGTCTGCCCTATCTCCCTCCAACACTGTGCAACATATAAGGGCAGGAGGCAGCTTTTCAGGGCTTGCAGGTGGATGTCACCTACAGACATGAAACTAATCAAGCTTAGGAAAATATTCCAAGGTTTGTTTTTCCTCCCCACCCCTGAGGTCCTGAGAAGCATTTAAAAATGAAAATCCAAATATGACCTCTTCCACCCCCCTCCACTTCCCCTTGTTTGTTTTTTTGTTTGTTTGTTTTTCCTGTTGATTGGTGTTTTTTGCAGAGATTCATGTAAAGGCTTAGAAGTATCAAGAGCAATTCCACAAACATCTTTGCTCCTGAAGTGAACTGTCTTGCAATGCAATGGGCACCTAGCACATCATTTTCTTATTCAAATTTAAAAAACTGGAAGTGGGCATAGTGTTGGCCGTGTCCGTACAGGGTATATTCTGGAGTTTCCCTATTTTCAGCAGTGAAGTTAATCCTGATTTATGCCAGCAGATGTGGTTTTCAGGTTGGATATTAGGAAACGTTTCTTCTCCGAAAGTGCAGTGAGGCAGTGGCACAGCTGCCCAGGTAGGTGGTGCAGTCACTGTCCCTGGGGGTGTTCAAGAAACGTGGAGATGTGGCACTGAGGGACGTGGTCAGTAGGCATGGTGGGGGTGGGTTGATGGTTAGACAGATGATCTCAGTGTTCTTTCCAACCGTAATGATTCTATTATTTTACAATGTGGTCCTTTTGCATTGTTAGCATCCCTTCTGCTGGGACACCAGTTTCACCAGCGATGTTTTACCTATTCTGGGCTACACGTGTAGTCATTGACTCCCCAACTGGTGCCATAGTGAGCAGCTTAGGTAGAAATTCAATCTCTCCCACAGCAGCTGTGCTGGAGGCTGCTGAACTGAGCCTGAACCCTTGGAGTTTGGTTCACCAGCTGTTTGCAAGGGGATGCTGTGATGCAGGATGATATCATGCAGCCACTGGAAATGGCTGTCCCCGAGGAACCTGAGCTCCTGGAGTTTATCTTTGGAGTATGGCATTTAGAAAAATCAACACACACGTATTTGCTTCAGTCTTATGTGTGAATGCAGTCATTCTTTAGGACTTCTTTCAGTACAGGTTGTGTCTGTCTTGTGAGACACCAAGTTCACTTTTAGGCATGCTGTAATCATGGATAAACTGCACCTCAAAGCCACTTTGTTGAATGTTGTCCTGCTGTTATAGTACTAACTTCTGAAAGCCTCAGCTGCCTGCTTCCCTAGCAAGGAAGGCAAGGCCACATGTGAGCACTTGACATTTCAGACTAATCCAGTCTACATAAGGATGCCTCATCCTCTATCACAGGGCAGTGAATTCACAGCAGATGCTCCTGTGGGAGTACAGGGCTGTACCCTGTGTGGTAGGAACAGTGAGCTGAGGAGAAATGCCCAGCTTGGGTCTCCAGTGCACAGCTGAGGCACGGCCCTGTCTCACACTGGTGAGGGTTACACCATGGCACCTCTAGATGGACGTAAAAATGCTAATTGCAAAGTGGATCCTCTGGAAGTAATTTTTGCCTCATTGCCACACAGGAAAATCATAGAAGCATATGGACAACTGCCAGTGAAAAGACAGACACAACCCCCAGCTCCTCTGCCTGCCATATCAGCTCTGAGCATCTCCCTGACCTTACCAAATGTGCCTGACTTTAGGCAACTCACTCTCTACTAGCAAATCAGACGACCCAGGGAGCAGACACTGACCAGCTGGTGCAGCATGATTCATGGCCATGCAGCTGACCTCCCAAACCACTGCCCATGGTGGCCATATCCAGACTGCCTACTCACAGCCATTCCTGGCCCATGCTAACCCTAGGATTGGCTCAGGATTGAACCATGTCGAGGAGGATGAGAAAGATCAACAATTTGTGTGGCTGTGACCTGATGCTGAAGTCCATTTCTTGTCCTTGTTATGCTGGATGAGGAAAGAAATGAAACTCTGGAGACCAAGTCCTCCTCTGCTCTTTCTCTGCTGGATCTGGTTTCAGCTGCTTGGGACAGGTTTGGGAAGATCACTGAGGACACAGGGTGATGGGGAACAGTAGAGAGCTCCTCCCTCCTTCCCTATAGGCCAGAGAGGTGGTGGCAGAGGGCTGGCTGAGGATGGCCTGATGCTGTATACAGACAGACACAAGTCCTATCTAAGCCAGGCTGGCTGTTGCTGGGGATGTAGTTCCTACAGCTGCCTAGGCACAAGACTGCAAACTTGCCTAGCCATTACACAGTAAATGTTTTATCTCCTACAGGCCAGTTTCAGTTCTTACCACCTAACAGCCTGCAAGGACTTGGGTCTACATAGTCAAAATACATGGTGCTACAGCTCTATGACAATATTTCTGGCTTTCTTGCTGTAATGAAAGTGTTGATCCACCACTACTCCATTTTGCCCTTTGTTAATTGCCCAGAGACATGGAATACTGAGCAATTGTGGTTTTCTGAGGAAACAGTGATTTCGCTGTCTGGTTGTGTTTTTCGCACAAGGAAACAAAAAGTGTAGGTCACAGAGATGCTGGGTTCCTGAGATGTATCAGTCAGTCACCACAGGCAGCAGCAAACTGTAGGGTAACTTCCACTGCCTTGATGTCTCACACAAATACATGATGTACAGGGAAATGCTTTGGATCCAAATGTTTTTAAATCTTTGTGTTCAGTACTGAATCAAAGCAAGATTTTTAGGGGTTTTAGCCAAAATGGAAGTGCTCTGCTTACACTGCCAGCCTACATTTATTCAGCTAACAAACACTGTTCCTAAAAAGGCTGTCAAATATGACTGTCATCTGAATCAAAGTAAATAAAGAAGCTGCCAAATTTGCCTTAAAAACACTAATAATTGCCCGTATATTCTTTATTTGTGTCAGGTGATGGGCAAAGTGGGGAAAATGAGAAATGGGATATCAAAGAAAGCAACTGAGAGGCACTAAGACAGATAAGAAAAACTATAATTAATGTCAGTGCTGAATTGTAGGAGATTTGAAGGAAAATACATATTTTAATTTACAGAATGATCTGATCTCAGTATCGTTACAAAGAAGCTCTCACCTGCTAATATTCTTCTACATTTCAAAGATTGTAGTTACATAAAAGGGTAAAAGAAAATGTATGAATCAGATGACTGAAATGTAGCTTGCCAAACAAATAGGAGGGAACATGGGGATTTTAATGAGCACAGGAGCTTTGATCAGTATGTGGTGATGACTTCTGAAACACAGCAGCATGTCCGCTGACAGCACACACCAGCAGATGCAGGGCTGCCAAGAGCAAATGTCAGACATCCGTGGGCTTCAGTTGTACTGAGGAAACTTACGTTTCCTAGTTTATGCATTTCTTGTCCATCCTTGTTGTGGTACACGTTCTCAAAATCAAGCCCAGATCACTGGGCAAGTCCAATAACCAAGATGGACGTCATGATTACAACAACCTACGCACCGTACTTGTGAGTTTTCTGTGTCCCTTAGTGGTAATTGCATTTCTCTTAGGACCTGGGAGAGTGTGTTTGTAGGAGGGAACTTGGTGCTTTTGTGACTGTCTTTTGGGTAGGCTGCAAGGAGATAAGAGACCTGAAGAGTCACTGGGGGCAAGCACACAAAGTGGTAACCTCAGCTGACACTGTCAGTTCCAGAAAAAAATAATGGAGAAAACTAACCAATGATGAAATTTGTCAGCAAATCTCTTCCAGCAAATTTCTAGAAATTGAGTATTTTCTGGCAGACGCCACAAAGTTCGTCTTAAGAATTCTCTGACACCACTCCTCTACCTCTGTCGAGAACGACTGTCAGGTTCAGTCAGTAAGTAATCACTAATAATGAGAAGTATATTTGCCACTACATTGGGGGTGGGGGAAAAGTCTGTGATTCGAAAAAGAGGGTAAGGCACTGGCACAGGTTGCCCGGAGAAGTGGTGGGTGCCACGTTCTTGGAGATATTCAGGGTCAGGCTGGACAGGGCTCTGAGCAACCTGATCAAGCTGTAGTTGTCCCTGTTCAGTGCAGGAAGGTTGGTCTAGATGACCTTTATGGGTCCCTTGCCACTCTAACGAGTCTATGATTCTATGAAATTCTGGCCTTCAGCCACCAACAGCCTGGGTACAAGTCACTTTCTTTCAGTTCCTCAAGTAAATATTTATCTGAATTCATTTCTCAATATCTTTCTTTCTTTCTAGAGTATTCCTATTTTTGCATTGTGGAGAGAGAGGAAACTGACATCAAAAGCCACAACAAAATAGCAGTAAGGTAGAAAAGTTTATTGTGATGAACTGAGATGCTTGAATCTTCAGAAGATATGTAGAAACTACCTGAAGAACTGCAGAAAGGAGCCACTGTAGCATAAAACTGATTACCTAGAAGCTGAGAAAGCCACAGCTGTAAGGAAGAAAGCAGTGCCTGGATCTGGTAAAATACAACACAGACTGTATTCAGGAAGGTTTTTGTTCAAGCACATTGCACTACTTAGGGATGTTTGTGTCAACAGCCAATAGCCTGCCCAGATGTTCTGGAGATGCTCTTCTTAGTATGAATGTCTGCAATGGATGAGAGGTAAGGTGTTTATTGTAGTATTATTAAGAGGGGTTGCTCCCAATTACTGTTTAAAGCAGTGTCTTCATTGTAAGACCAGAATCCCTGCTGAAAAAGTATCCCTACTCACAGTATCAGTCACAAGCACTGACAGGGAGAACCATCTCAGCTAACAATTCTGCAGATACTTAGTGAGAGGAAGAGCTGCTCTGTTGATAGCATGAGCCCTTCACACCACCAATCCACAAAACAAAACAGAACTACTTTTATTACACAGTGTTTCCAACTTGTTCTACACTAACAATTTCCTTAAAATGTGGGAATTACCCTTTAAGGTGCTCACCTTTGCCTACTGATTGCAGAAGTGTCCAACAAGATTAGCTTTGACCTAATGTTTAGAGAGCTGAAGTTCAGTAAAACGAATTTTCACCCTTAAAGAAAGATAGGCAATTCCACTCAAAACTTCCCACCACACTTTCCCAAAGCATTTCTTCCCAAAAATGATTAGACAAAAAATGGATTTTATTTGTTTATGTCATGCTGGTGGACAATAAAATCTTTGGTGGACAATTAAGGCTTTTCTGTAATTTCCTCAGTCAGTATCTTCCCATTTAAAGTTTACCTCCATCATACCTTAAATGTGTAAGATGGATCTGACAGTTGCTCTTCAGATGACAATAAGTCAAAAGTCTGTGAGAGAGTATCAGTAAGCAAGTTCAAACAGTGCAATTTTCTCTACTGATATGAAATACTGTATGCTTAAACTTCTATCATGTAAGGGGTCAGATATTCCACTCCATTGTTGTTTCTTTGGATGTTTTGTAATGCCTGGTCCATGCTCTAGACGTTTTCTACAACAGATAGTAATCCAGCTATTCATTCAGGCTCTCATGGTTTTCGGTTGGTTACCCTCACACCTTACCTAAAACTAAAACAGATCCTTGTGCCTTTTAGTCATGTCATGAGTAGCATGTAGCATCAATCTCTGTAGCATCTCTCTGTTTCTGTCCTCCTATAGTAATCTGTCATGTGTATTTTTGATCTGTTTTCCTATTGCAGATTTCCAGTGTGCCAGAGTAGTGTTTATCTTATCCTAGATTCTTCAGTGATATATGAAATGGCCTTTAAAGCCTACCAAGCCATTTCATTCATATCTTCTGAATAGCTCCTAGTTATTTCTTCATTTATCATTATACAGAGTCATCAAATCATAGAATCATTAAGGTTGGAAAAGACATCTAAGATCATCTAGTCTAATTGTCTACCTACCACCAATATTGCCCACTCAACCATTTGCTTATCATAGAATAGAATCATAGAATCTTTTGAGACCCTTAAAGACCATCTAGTCAAACTCCTGTGTCAGGAACAGTGCTGTCTACAGCTAGATCAGGTTGCTCAGAGCCCCATCCATCCTAATCTTGAATGTCTCCAGGGATGGGGCATCCACCACTTCTCTGGGCAGCCTGTGCCAGTGCTTCACCACCCTTACTGTAAAAAACATCTTCCTTATATCCAGTCTAAATCTCCCCTGTTTTAGTTTGAAACCATTTTGCCTCGTCCTGTCACAATAGACCCTGATAAAGAGTCTGTCCTCTTCCTTCTTACAGACCCCTTTAGATACTGAAAGGTTGCTATCAGGTCACCTTGGATCCTTCTCTTTTCCAGGCTGAACAGCCCCAGCTCTCAGCCTGCACTTGTAGGAAAGTTGTTCTATATTTTAGATCATTTTTGTGGCCCTCCTCTGGTCACACTCCAACAGGTTCACTTCTCTGCTGTACCGAGGACTCCATATCTGCACACAGTACTCCTGGTGAGATATCACCAACACAAAGAAGAGGAGCAGGATCACTTCCCTTGCTCTGCTGGCCACACTTGCTTTTCATGCAGTCAGGGATGCTGTTGGCTTTCTGGGCTGTAAGGGCACGTTGCTGGCTCATGTCCAGCTTAACATCCACCAGCACTCCCAAGTCCTTTTTGGCAGGGCTATGCTCCATCCTTACATTCCCCAATTTAGAGAGAAAGATGTTATGGGGAACCATGTCAAAAGCCTTACAGAAGTCCAGATAGATGACATCAGTGGCTTCTCCCTTGCCTACTGATGTGTTTATGCCATCATAAAAAAGTGGGTCAGGTAGGACCTGGCCTTGGTGATTATTCCAAGACGATTATTCCATATCACCTCCCTCTTTTCCATATGCCTTAGCATAGCTTCCAGGAGGATCTGCTCTGTGATCTTCCCTGGCACTGAGGTGAGGCTAATAGGTTGGTAGTTCCCTGGATAATCCTTTCTACCCTTCTTAAAAATGCATGCTACATTGCCTTTTTCCCAGTCATCATGGACTTTACCTGACTGCCATGACTTTTAAAATACCATCAAGAGTGACATGGCAACTACATCAGACAGTTTCTACTGGGCTCTGTGATGCATCTCATCAGGACCCTTAGACTTATGGGTGCTCAGGTTCCTCAGGAGGTCGCAAGCCTTATCTTCACTTATAGCAGGAGGGGTAATGCTCTCCCTGTTCCCACCTTCTGAACCATCTGCTTGAGGGCAGTGTGTAGAGCAGTTGCCAGTGAAGACTGAGTAAAAAATGTTGTTGAGTACCTCAGGCTTCTCCTTGTCCATGTTTACCAGCCTGTCTGCATTGCTTGCTGTGGGGGGTAAGCCTTCTTGGACATTCCATTCTGGTTGAAGTACCTATAGAAACCTTTCTTTTCCTTCTTTGTGCCCCTTGCCAAGTCCAGTTCCAGTTGCTCCTTGGCTTTCCTTATCCCAACCCAACACAACCTAGCAGCATACCTAAATTTCTCCCAGGCTACTTGTCCCAGCTTCTACTGCCTGTGCATTTTCATCTTGCTCCACAATTTGACCAGCAGGTCCTGGTTCAGCCATGCCAGACTCTCACCTTCCTTTCCTGACTTCCTTCGTCTGGGAATGGAGAGTTCTTGTGCCCTAAGGAAAGCTTCCTGTATGATTTGTCAACTCTTCTTCCCTGTCCTTGAAAACAAATTCCCAGGATATTTTGCTGACTAATTTCCCAAAGGGCTTTAGGAAGTTGGCTTTCCTAAAATTAAGCTTCATGATTTTACTCTTTGCCTGTCTGATATTCCTCAAGAGTTTGAACTCTACCTTTGCATTGTCACTATAGCCTGGGCAGCCTCCAATTCTGATGTCGCCAATCAGTTCACACACAGTGGTTAGCGACAGGTCCATCACTGCATCCCCCCAGGTGGGGCTGTCTATTTTCTGGCTCAGGAAGTTATTCCTGATACGTTCCAGGAGCCTCTTGGATTACCTACAGCTCACCATGCTACTTTTCCAGTAGATGTTTGGGTGGTTGAAGTCCCCCAGCAGGACAAACGCCTGTGATCATGACACCTCCTGTAGATGGAGGAAGAAGGATTCGTGAACAGGCTTTGCTGGATCAAGCAGCCTGTTGCCTTGGTCTCTAACTCTGAACTGTAGGCTTCTGACTTGCATCTTTCCTTCAATCTCTAGAGATGGTAACACCACTACTTCCCTCAGCAAGAATGACTTCCCTCCAGAGTCATTCTCCTCTTCCCGAATGCTTGGTGAAAATGAAATCATTTCAATAAGCTTGGGAGTTTAACAAATGCAAACTATGACTGATCTGAGCTTAATCTAGAAGTTGGTGAATACTTGGTGAATTGGATTTGGGCGATCAGAAAAATCTAGGCTGTTTCTAGTATGCAAAGAAATCTCAGAAAGTTAGAAATGAACTACTGGAAATTCGATACGGTGGAAGCCTATTTTGTGCCATATATTCTCCTAGGGGTGTTTGACATTTGTTGATACTTCATAATCCACTAAATTGACTTGGAATGTGTATTTGTAGCACCCTGTTGCTCAGACTTGCTTAATACAGTCCCTGAAGGATGAGAAGACTTGCTGTGTCTACTTCAGCCCTTTAGAATTGTGTCAAATCTTAAATGAATCACATTACCCTGCAAAACTCAAGAATGGGCAGAAAGAGTAAATTCAGCCTCTGCGACACGGAGGCAGGTAGGTCCCTAGGAATGTGTTGAGAAAAGCTTGTCACATAGTTCCACGGTTTTCATTCTCCCTGGAACAGTTCTGCTTCTTGTCCACCAGAAATACAAATAGCTCCAAAGAGCAACTCCATTGTTTTTGGAACGGACCAGAACGCACCGAGTAAATAACAGATATTATTACAGAAATGTCCCAGGCTGAGAAAATGTATTTTCCCTGCCTTGCAAAGCTTTCTTGCCAAAAACCCTCTTTGAAATGTAAAGCCAAGGGCTGAGCTGTTCTATCCACAGACTTAGCTGGCCAAATCCCATGTGGATGTAAATCATCTGAGTTCAGCTCTGCTGGAGTAATTGGAGCTTTACTGATTTACATCTGCCAAGGACCATTGGCACTGCATACCTGAGGAAGGAAACAGAACACCACGTAGCCATACAAATGCCTACATATAGTCCTTCCTCTCCTGCTTCACTACGGCTATGAGACTGCATTTTTGTTTAAATGAGAACAGAGTTAATAGATTTTGTATATGGCAACATAAAGTTATACTAATGTGAGTCAACAGTTTGCTTAATTCATCTGAGATGTTAGGTGTTGTTGGGAAGGGGCTAATTCGGAAAAGTATTCTGTTCAAATGACTTTTTGCTTTCATACTATTCAGCTTTCAAATAACACTGCTATCAGGCTCTTCTGGAATGTATTTTAACATGGAGACTTCAAAGTATGCCTTAAAGTAACAAAACCTTACAGATGGGGACACTGTGGAACCATGGGCTCACGAATCCTGCAGTGGTGGTTCAAGAAGCTACCAACCTCCAAACGCATGCTATTCCCTTCTTACCTTCTTTCTCCCCTACAGTTGCACACAACTGACTCTGTACGTCAAGCATGTGACCTCATCTGTTCTAGCAGAGTTATCTGTTAGAGCTTGAATTACTGAATTATCTTCTCCAGATCCACTGACTAAGTCGCAGATGAGAGGAGGGAAGAGGTAGGAGAAATTTTTATACAACTACACCTATAAAAGCCTGTCAGACTGTGGCTGTGTATGTTATCATCACGGAGCACAGTGTCATCAGATTTTTAGACAGCAAGATGAATTTGCATCCCCAGTAATCAAACGATTTCATTTAAATACCTCTCAACACCCTTACCCAAAGCATTTCATTGTAGTGGGAAGCATTTACCAAAGGCATGTCATTTGCCTGTTCACATTGACCATTTGCACAGATGAAATACAAGATTTCATTAGTTAAAAGCTGACAATTTGACTATTGTAAGACTTTCTCTAGCATACCAGAAATTGTGTACTTTGAAAGTATATTAATTTTCTCACTCTCCTGGAAAGTGCCCCCCTTGGAAATGCTATATTATACAAATAATGTAGTGCACATCAGAGCAGTTTCTGGTGCTTTCTTCTGAATTCTGCATGTCTGCCATTTTAGTATAATTAAGGCAGGCATACCTAGCACTGTATATTCTATCCAACAAATGTTACTTTGGTTGGAATCTGAGCTGGAAACTTGCACAAATTTGCAAACATTTGGGTCTGAACAGCTTTCAGTGTCACCTACCTGGGTCTCCATGTGGGTTTTCATGGCACTCTATACTTGTGTCTTTGCTGTTAAGTGCAAACTTAAGTGTTGTAGTAGGCGACAGCGAGGATTTGGGATGTGACATGGTAGGACTCTCCCCTTGCTCGGTGTCGAAGGGTTAATGTATGCATAAGGGGTGTACACGAAGGGCAAAGGATATATAAGTGTGTGCCATGCTTTAATAAATGGCCATTTTCTCCATTCGTCATATTGGTGTCACCTCGGTAAGTGGCCAAGCCAGGGTCTTCCAGGGAAAACGAACGGGGCCATACAGTCGTTACTATGACACTTAAGGCACAGCTCTGTGCTTGGAGGCCAGGTGATATGGAGCATCCTGGCCTCCCTACAGAAAATTTGCCTTAGGGTGAGTTGGAGGGCACAGCCGAGGAATGTATTACCAGATAAGCACTGCCCAGTTCTCAAGCTGTTTATGGAACCTATTTGTTCATCAATTCAGCTTTGGTAGGAACTGTCTGAAGTCAAGATGGGCTGTGACATGTTGAGTCCCACCATTACACCAAATAAGCATGGTGGCCCCATGTAGAAGCAGATCTCTCCAAAGCTCTGTGTCCTCTGCAGATGCAGTGAACCCCAGCAGTGCAAGCACCTCTCTGGAGAGAGAGACAACTGCTGCTGTTATGGTAGTGCTCCAGGAATTAGTTACTGTTGACTTATTTATCTCAATAATTAATTTCTCATCTTTAAAAAAAACGTTGCTTATTAGCAATTTAATTCAGGTTTGTGAGTGGGAAGAGCAGCTCCTTCAGTGCAACAAAGCTTAGCATTACTTTTCCTGGTTCCTAGCTGTGGGGTTTGAGAGGGATTTTTGTAATAATCTGCTTATATTTGAAGATGCCTTTTCTCTCTGCCTCTTGAAATGAGAGAAGAGTCAGGATTTCCTAGTGAGTCATTACCCTTTTGTGATCCATTCTAACCCAGAAACAAAAGCCAACACACTCCATAGCTGAAAAACTGTCCTACCTAGTCCTGGCATACAGTATCACAGAATCACAACATCACAGGTTGGATGAGACTGGCAGTGACCTCTGAGTCCCTCTGCCCAAGACCTGCTCCAGCAGGAACACTCAGAGCAGGGTGTCCAGGACCATGTCCAGGTGGCTTTGGAAGATCCCCAAGGAGACCCCACAGCCTCTGGGCAGCCTGTGCCAGTGCTCCGTCACCTGTACAGCACAGAAATGCTCCCAGTGTTCAGAGGGAACCCGCTGATCTCCAGTTTGTGCCCACTGCCTCCTGTCCTGGCACGGGCCACTGCTGAGGAGAGCCTGGCTTTGTCCTCTTGGAACAGTCCTTTCAGTTTACTATGGACAACTGTGGGATCCCCCTGAGCCTCCTCTTCTCCAGGCTGAGCAGTCTCAGCATTCTCAGCCTGTCCTCACATGATAGGTGTTCCAGGTCCTTCACCATCTTGGTTGCCCTTCATTGGACTCTCTACAGCATGTCCAGTGGTCTCCTGTACTGGGGAGTCCTGGATTGGACCTAGTATTCAAGGCGCAGCCTCACCAATGCTGAGTAGAGGGTAAGGATCACCTCTCTTGACATACTGAAGACATTGCATAATGCATCCCAGGATACCATTAGCTTTCCTTGCAGCGCACTGCTGACTCATATTGAACTTGCTGTTCAGGAGGATCCCCAGTTTTTGAGCTGGATGGCCCCAGCATGTCCTGGTGTGCCTGAGATTTTTCCTCCCCAGATGCAAGTCTTTGCACTTTTTCTTGTTCAGCTTCACGAAGTCTCTGTCAGCTCATTTCTCCAGCCTGTGCAGGTCCCTCTGGATGGCAGTGTGGCCCTCTGGTGAAACATCCATTCCGCCAGTTACCAACTTATGTCCTCTTGGGCAGCTTGTCAGCAGCAAACATTTGGCAGGTGACAGTAGTCTTCAATAGTGTCCCGCAGCTCTGTGACATGGAGAGTCCCAGAAAGAGGACTTCTCTCACTCAACAAGGAATCACTCTGCCTGGAGGAATCTCTCACTGTTCAGTTCCCCGGTCACTTTATTTCTGATACCCACAAATGCAGTTTCTTCAGGCAAAGCTCCTGTATTCATTTAGCTTAGGCGACACTTCCCTTTTGCTCTGCAATACCAGTCTCTGCCTTTGGTAGGAACTTACTCTTTTGGCTTTGGCTCATCAAGGGGATACCAGTTACATACCAGTGACCAGTAGTATATCCTGCTCATACAACTAAAGACAGAGTGATCACTAGTGGGACTGACAAGGGGTAACTTGGAAGTGGTGAATTCAGCCTCTTTCTTTCTGTTGTAATACACTGAGAAGAGTCACATGGTCAGTGCATAGACATACTGGCTGACTAAATATGCATTACAGCCCTAAGTCCTGAGCCAGCTCATCAGCAGGTTACTTTGGGGGCTTCATTCCCTCCTAGGTCTCAGAATACCTAGATATCTATTTACTCAATGTTTATGGAGGGTTTTTTATTATTGCTTTGTTTGCTTGCTCTCCCCCAACAAAACAACCAATGAACCAAACAAAAAAACCCCTTGTGTTAAGGAAATGATCAACTGATGTATTCTGTGGTTAAACAACTACACCAGATGTATTCAACAAAATCACTCAGGTTTCACTTTCTTCTGAGATCCTTCATTTAGAATATGGAAGAGAAAAATACAACCTGGCGTGCCGTCCCAGAAATGTTATCATCAGCCCCTTTTTGCTCTGTACGGCCTTGCTAAAAATTGCAAACGGGTTTGTCAGCCAGATGAGGACTTGTCCCTCTTGCAGCAAGTCTCTGCCCTTGGTTCTGCCATTCATGGCATACCTCCATTGTGCTTTACTCCAGTGCTGTTCAGCAGTCTGTCCCTTGTTTTCTCCAGTATTACAGTTCTGCAGGCTGCCTTGCTAGGAATAAATTGTGTTTTCAGGTCATTTTTATTTCAAGCAGCAAAAGATTTTTGTGTACAGGAACACATAAATTAAACATTATTAATGTTATTCCTATGATTGCATGTTCCAGTTCCTAGGCTTATTTTAATGATGCACATTATGAAAAAGCCATGTTGGCATAACAGTGAAAAATTTGCCGCTCCCTATGACATTTCATTTTATGGGTCGACAGGAGAAGTCTATGATGATGACTAATTTCATGATAAGATCATGTCACTTATTGTCTGCCATTAATGAAATGTCATATGCAGTCACCTATTCTTCATTCTTGAATTCATTCTAATTACTGTCCTTAAACGAATGACTGTGACTGAGATACCCTGCAGACAAAAGGACTGTCTTTGCCTTTATCCTCTAATACATGCCAAATCCATGCAGCACAGGCTAGAATTGATCTAAATTGATGTAAATTCTGGTTTGGCTGTCAATTACACCCATTCTTTTGATGTATGAAACCATACGTATCAGTGGGCTTTGTGCACTCAGCTTGATCCCTCCTATGGGTTTTATTTCATAATGCCTCATAGTTGCAGAACTCTCAGTATAATCTAGAAATTTTCTTTCCATTTGATTTACTAAGGTTTCTATTCCACACAGAGATGATTGAACAAAGTAACATAAATCTCCCAGTGATTAGAAAATGTGATCATTTATTACATGAACAATCAGTTTATTTAAAAAAACATAATTAGTTTGTACCTCAGGAAACCTTTCTCCAGTTGTTATAAGCTATAAATAATTACTGTCTCTCCTTTGGTGAAATTAAAAGCCACACGGTGTTGCTATCAGGAAGGTGTGATTTGCCAGAGAATGTGCACTCTGTTGTAACCCTCTTTGTTGTCACCAGATTGATTGATTTTTCTTCCTTCTCATACCTTTCGAGAGAGGAACAGAGAACATACATAGATCTTGGTGAAAATAGATAAACCAACATAGCATTATTTAGCCACAATTGCCAGTGACTGTGGGAAAACTTTGCAGTCATTCTCCTAAGAAAATGAAAAGCAAAATCTTCAGAGATGATAGGAGGTGTTAATGGCTCTGCTAGAAGCTTTCTTGATCCCATGGGCTGCATCCTAACAGCTTTCCTGGCCAAGAGCAGCAAGACATACCACACACTTTGAAGAGCTGGGGCAGGAGGAACATATCACAGGTGGCTGCCAGTGTCTCCCTTAGAGGAAGAAATTTTTGGTTGCTGATTGATATGCACTGTTGAGTCATAGAGGAACTTGGTGACACTGAACTCTGGATGCTAACTGATGGTTCACACCTCACTGCACACTCCCAAATCCAGCGATCTGCATGGCAGTGTTTCATAGGCAAATGAAACCATTTCTTATTTGTAAAATGGGAGTAACATCTACTTACTCGGCAAGGTCTTATGGAGCATTCACACATTCATGTCCCTAAAGCTTTCCTAGATCATTCCCCAGGTATGTCTGGCATCATGATTCACACGGATTATTTTGATCAGATCTCTACTTCTAGGATAGTCCATGCATAGTCTTGCTGCAGTGCCAGTGACAATGAAATTCACATTCTAGTCACATAGTAAATACACAAGCTCTGAATCAACCAACTATCTAGCTTTTCTTGATGGTCCCCCACTTGTTGGAAATCACTGGCAGAGCCAGACTATATGGTATAGGTAGTATACTTATGATGATGAAGATGTTATTTGCTTCTGGCTTTTCCATTCTCTCAAATACTGTGGATTCTGCTACCAGCAGATCAGTTTCCTTATCAAGAATAATCAGTCATTCACTGCAATCTGCTCTCACCCTTAACATTTATTCTTTTCTTAATTACCATGCTGCCATCTCTGTCCTTGTAGGATAAATTGTGCTGCCTCACAGTACGCTTACAAAACACTGAAATATTAAATTCCCGATAAACAGAAGTTATGTGTACAACAAGCAGAAAAGGAGATGGAAGAGTCCATACTGGCAAGTCTGACGTCTCCACAAATGGATGGTCACTGTTTGCTTGATGGGGAGTGGTGGGGAGTAGGGGAGAAGAGCACAGAGCACACAGACTTGTACAATCTATATGAAGCATTTAATACCTAAGCCCGGGCCATTAGAACCTACTAAAAGTCTTCCACGGAAAGCCATAAGTTTGAATTAAGCTCTTGGTATCAGGGAAAATCAGCTTTTTATCAGCTCTTACAGCTGGTCTGATTCAGGAACAAGAAGGTCAAGTGACTTTGCGGAGATGACACAGTGATGGAGTGCCTCATTTCAGTTTAAACCTAGAACTATTCTGGTTGTCATATCTATCTACCTACCTAGGCACTTATAAAACATCCATCATTGTGGTATCTCAGCACTTACACAGTCACTTAAGCAGATGACCCTCCAAAAATCTATTCTCCACCACAGCCTCACACTTGCTGAGTGAGGAGGGAGCTATTCTTTTTCATCCTCCCCCTTCTGTCTCCAAGGAACTGAAAGTAAGCTCTTTTTTTCCATTGCTATGGAGAAGAGAATTGCACTATTCAGACATGTTAACTACTAGCTGTGTGAGACAAACATCACTAATAAAGATCTGTCCTATAATCTAAAAATAATTTGTGTGCCAAATAGAAATACCAATTCACAGCAGAACACCACCTCCTTTTTGCTAATAAATTTATTATTTCTTATGTGTTGTTTGTCCCCGTCTGGAGTCAGAAAAATAAATGAAGACATAGTTATTCTGGCCAAATATGTTCTTTATATGCAGCCACCTCAAATAACATTTTATATCTCTCCCGCTCCCAGCTGTTATGTCTCAAACCATCAGCTTTGGCAAGAAAAGGATGTCCTGTCTAGTCACTGGTAATATCCAGCTTTGTAACCTGACGTAACATTTCCTTGTGCTTACTCCATGGGAGGACAGTGCTTATCTGGGAAAAAAAATATATATATATATAAAAAAATCTTAGAAATCAACATGCTTAAAAAGGCTATGGAAAGCACATAACAAACTACAGAAGACTTTGTGTGAAACTCAAATAGCTAAGTGCAGAACCAGCCTGAGAAGAAAATTGTATGGTGGAGGTGGGATTCAGGAGGAATTTTTCTTCTAAAATATGACAATCCACCTACAATCATTCACCACCTTATTATTAAAAAAGATAATAGAGATAACGCTCAGAAGACACTTTCCATAGTCATTTGATTGCAGTCCAATCAAGAACCAAAAAGAGATTTCTGCCCTTTAGGTCTGTTGTATATTTTAGTAAACTGTATGCATTGAATGTGATTAAGTGAGCTGTTTTTTAATTAATTCCATTTTTTCCTTTTTTTTTTTTTTCCCCCATAACTCTTTTTTTCTAGTTGCTTATCTTAACTTTGGCCTGAGTATACCTAAGGGACCTAATTTATGTAAACTACCCAATTATCCTTCAAGTGCTGTCTGTCTCAGCTGCACTTTATAAATGAATCTGAATCCAGGAGAGGATGTGTAATTATATGAATAATCAGAAAAAGAAAATGAAGAAAAACTGCAACATTTCTTTAATATTGTGTTTTAGAAAGTTAGCACTGCTAAAAGCACGGATTTCTAAAACCAGAAATGTATCCTTGTTTTCCCTGCCTCAGTCATGCATTCATTTCAAAGGCACCTATTGTAGATTGAAGAGCACCAGTAGCCATTTCAAACTTTTGCTCAACAATGCTTAGAATAGAGTCTTCCTGGAACCTAGTGGGGCATTTCACCATACAATTTCAAAATGGTTAGATGAGAAAAAGGCAAGCATCGCATCTAGAATGACAGGACAAAAGGGCACTGAAGAAAAAGGAAATTCGTATCTCCTGAGAGGCTTGAAATATTAGGTTGGGCTTGGCTTAGAACATGTTTAGATGGTCCAGTCACTGCTGATGAGAGACAACATACCACAGGAGAAGACATCGTTCCAGTGATGAACATTCTCATACTACATGACCTTCTTAATCCCCTCACGTACTCAATATTCAATTAAATGACACTTGAATACTCAAGTCACTCAAAATGTTGAGGCCAGTCCACTGCTGTACAAAACATATGTTGTCTTGCAGGGTTGATCCTGAGGTCTGTGGTTTGTACTCTGTCTCCCACACTACCTCAAACAATAAGTTTTAGAGGAAGCCATTAACATATCACAAGAGTTTGGTAGTAGACAATCAGCTTCTTCTTTCCTTCCCCTTCTCATTTGAATTGTACAAGAGTTGATAATTAGCTCTGAAGCATGTGGTATAATGTTCCATCTAGAATCTTCTTAATTAATTTTGGTAATTCTGACACTCCAAAAACCACCCTGATTAAATTTTGGTCTCAACAACTTCAACTGACATAAATGTTCCATAAATGATTTACTGGTTCTGTGATTAAGTATTTCCTTTATGTGAACTTGAGGTTCCCATCTTTAAATCTTATTGAAAGTGCCATTTTTCTATCCTCTAAGAGGAAAAGTTTCTAACCTATTCACTCTATAACATTAAAGATTCCATTAGATATTTTTTCTTTTAGACCTCTTCACCTCTTTTAGACTTCTTCATCTCCTTTCCAAGGGCTTCAATAATGTTATTATAAATTACTCATGATGTGTTTTCAGACTATCAACTGTTCTGAAGCGTTGTCCTCTACTCAGAGGTTCTCACCTTTATAGGTTGTCAGTGTTTGGTAGCACCAAGGAAAATACTTAGTTTGCACTTTTCTTCAGGTGTTATTATTGTTGCACCTAACTCAGGAGTTAGCATCCTCCCAACTCTCTGTACAATACTTTTCTACGCTCTGTCTGTCTTAGTCTCCATAGTGGACCAGCACTCCCCCTCCGCTTTGCTGCCACACAGATTTCTGGAGTGAGCAGCTAAAGAAGCTGCCACTCCTTCCATGTGATCTGTCTTTTTGGTTCATCAGATCTTGCTTTGGGGTGTGATGCCCAATGTAGGTGCAACACCTCAGAGAAAGTTGGCTTGCAGTGTGAGCCAAATTCTGTCACCTGCAGACACCAAAGGTGGTCATAAAAAATCATGCCACAAACCTGCTGTGGAGGCACAGGAAAATCTCAGCTAAATAAAACAATGTACTCAAGTAGTTCTGGTCTTGTACGACAGGGACCACTACATTTCAGACTGGTAGCTGAGAAGAGCTGTCACAGAAGCACTGCTAAACACTGCATAAGTTGTACTGGTGACCTTCAGCCATGTGGTAAGCGAGCAGGAGTCTGCAGCCTTCTGATAGATAAAATCCCATGGTTGATATCTTCCCAGAATATTTTTATCATGTCAAAAATGTTGTGTCAGAAATCCATGAAATTGTGCAGATTCACACACAGCTTTCCAAATATTGTATTAGCTTTACATGGCAAGATTTTGCAAGCACACAAGCTGCAGGGACACTTTCTGTGTGCAGCAACCAGCACTGCCCCATGTCAGATTAGAGCACCTCCAGCTGCTCCCACAAGGACCTGCCACTGGACAGAGCTGAGCCGTGAGTGATGCTGGATGCACCGCCTCTGGGAGAGTGGGTTGAAGGAGAGAATCAGTGCTGTGCAACAGCAGCTGGGAGAGGAGGGTGAGAGACGGGGGAGAGCTGGGTGCTGGGAGAGCTGCGGCCTGTGGGAAGCCCATGTGGGATCAGTTTGGCAAGGACAGCATCCTGTGGGAGGGACCCACATGGAGCAAGGACAGAGAGCGACCATAGAGAAGCTACAGCCGCCATGAGGCCACCCCTCAGCCTGCTCTGCTCTGGGCTGAGTACACCCAGGGTCCTCAGCTGCTCCTCACACACCTTGCCCTCCAGACCCTTCCGCATGTTCATTGCCCTCCTTTGGACACTCCCTAATAGCTTTATGCCCTTCTTATATTGTGGGCCCAAACCCACACCCAGTGCTGGAGTTGAGGCCACACCAGTGCAAAGCAGAGGAGACAACCCCTCCCCTCCTCTGGTGGCAGCACTAGGCCTGAAATTACATTTAGGTCTTCAGGCAGAAGCAGTACAGCTCTATTTAGTTTTTCAAAGGCTGCCCTGGCTCTTGCTCTCATCTTTTATGTTGTAGTTTTATCGTTTTATTTTCCAAGGTTGCAGGGTATTCCATGGAGATTCATGAATGTATATGGATACTCTGTGAATGTACTCAGGAATCATAAATGTTCGCTTCGACACTATATTGTACAGATGTATAACTGGAAGATATGACACCCAACACGGTGTTTATGTGTCCTACTCTTGTTTTCCAGCTCACACAGGTTTATTTTCTCTCTCAAGTTCAAAGTATGCAACTCGAAAAGTCCAGAAAATAAGGGACGTGTATCGGAGTATGTGCTTTGCTCAGCTTTGTGATTATCTGATTTGTCTCTACAGCAGTTCGTGCTAGTTAAGCCAAACAAAGATCTACTGTACCTTGACAGAGGGACCATCTGGAGTTCATTCTTGTAATTATTTTCTAACATACACAGTCCTCCTCTGGCAAATAGGTATTTTAAGGCATCATGGGGCATGTTCATTACCGTATTGGGAATCAAAAGGCAAGTCTAATATCTTTCTGAAAATTATATTTTGGTCATAAGCAATCAATGCTGATATAGAAAAAGTGTGAATGAGTGTGTGTGTGGTAAAGATATAATTACATGGCTGCCCACCTGCAAGCTGGGAATTACAGATGACAGTCAGAGAAGATTGATTTTTTTTTTTAATTTTAATAGCCCAGAAACTGTCTTTTTAATTGCAACTGTTTCACCAATTCTTTGCAGGGATTGCATCTAGTAAAGGGAATTAAAGACATTCAGACTGTGAAAGGGATTGCAGTGCAAATGTATTAGAATCAAGACCTATTTGCATCTAGATACACATTCTGATTGCATATTTTATAGGTGAGCAGAGAAAACAGAGTTGGGATTTTTATAGGAAGCACTGTGAACTGATAGTGCCCAAGAAGAATCTGGAAATTGATGTACCAGGTGTAATCATGTGCCTTTCTGGCTGACACTAAGGAAACGTATCCTAGCTGGGTCTAATTTCCAAAATGATGTGAAAAAAAACTAAACAGAGATTCCCACAGTAAGCTGATATTACATTTTGTCTTTTGTCAGGAGAACAGGGATCTCTTATTCCATGGGCAAATGAGCCTACACCAACCAGGACTTTATAAATCTTACTAGCATCTTACTTTATCCTTCCATTTTAATAACAGTGTGTAGTGGTAGCTTAATGCCATTGAAACCCTTTTTGCTTTCAGCTGGAGCTGCCATATGGAAAGTTGTTAAAAGATATAATAACTTTCCATAAAAACTGTCTTGACTAACACTACCTATCTCTTCACACACTTGTAAAGTAGTCCTCTGTAAGGATTTTGCTAGCTGTCCCAAAGCTTGCTGAGAAGAACATATGTCAGCTTGGACTGCCTGTGAGAAATAATGTGTAAAAGAAAGCTTACAAGGTCATTTACAAGGTAATTATATCTATTCTCCTTTCCAAAATAAAATAGCTAAATAATTTCATCCGGTTAGTACTAACTTGATAATGAATAACTTGTGCTGTTGCTTTGCATGACATTTTTCAATTAAATCTCCCTTACATTATACACATGCATAAACACATAAAAGCCCAGCACAACATTTTGCATTGAGATTCCCACTAGTCAAAATGCATTAGAGCTGCCACTGGAGAAATGTGAAAACCAGATTCCTCCTTCAGATGATCAAGATCCAGAAATAAAATGACTTCAAGCACTGGAGATATATGTGCAAGCAATGAGCTTGTAAGCTTTGTTATAGATGCTTAGATAAATATAAAACTCTGAAATCTTTCTTTTTACTATTCTGAGTGGCTATGGGAAGTCAGACTTCTTTAAAGTTGGTAATTGAAATGAGATACGTGGATGGGAACTGGATAGAAATGTCACACTGAAAAGAAGATGAACAGCTGAAATGGAAGCTTCCTCAGATCCTAAATATTTCATTTCTACTCATGAGGATAGCTTTAGTGCTCGTCATTTAAAATTATTCTGTTTCTCAGGTCATGATAATTTCAAAAGTGCAGTTCATGAGCTTTCTGCCCATATTTTACAAGAAAATGCCTTTGTGGAAGAGAAGGATCAAGCTAAAACAAGCTCTACAGCAAAGGCTGGGCAGAAAACAGTGGGTGGGGTGAAATCACATGAGAGAGACAAAGCACCAAAGTTAAATTTGCTAGATGTTTGCCATACTCTCAGAGCAGAAATAAAATACAAGACAGCATGTTTCTAAACACAGGGATATCTTATCTTTTACCAAGCATGCACAAAAGGCTGCAGATTCTGTGAAATATCCTTGAAACAGTGGACCCGAGGTACCCTCAGCCTCTGTGCTCCAGAAAAAAAGCAGTCATCTCTGTGGGATCCTGGCCACGCATGCAGCAGGTATTTGCTAGCAAAATCCCCAAATCCCTGGAGTCAGTAGCACTTTGCGTAGAATGGATCTCCAATTCCATTGTCACTCCAATCACTCCAGTTGCACTTCACCATCCAAGTGTAACTCTGAAATGGCTCACTAGGCACAAAGATGGCTCAGCAGGCACAGCCAGGCTGGTAAAGCCAGGACTCTCCTCTTTGAGTGCTTACCTTTGACTTGTAGCTTGTTTACAGCAACAACAGCTGGGATTGGCCCTGCAGTGGAAAGACACAGAACTGCTCAGCAAGGCTTGTCAGTGAGGAGTTTCCACGTTACCCATCAATTTATCCAAACCTACTGATGGTAGCAGCATCCTCCACAATCTTCTGTGGCAACAGACTCCAGAAGTTCATGTTGTCCTATTAAGCAAAAGAATTGAGTCATCTATTTAAAAAACAATATCATAATGCTTCCAGTGTGTGTCTAGTAGCTGCAGTTCAGTGGGACCTGGTGGCTACCTCATGTGTAAAAGGTAAATAACTGATTGGCTGAAGTTGTCAGGGACCTCTAAGTCCATTGGGCCAAGCCCTGCTCCAGCAGGGACACCCAGAGCAGGGTGACCAGGTTTACACCCAGGTGACTTTGGAAGATCCCCAAGGAGGAGACCCCACAGCCTCTGGACAGCCTGTGCCAGTGTTCTGTCACCTGCACAGCAGTGCTCCTGGTGTTCAGAGAGAGTTTCCTGTGCTCCAGTTTGTGTCCACTGCCTCTTATCCTGGCACTGGGGACCACTGAGCAGAGCCTGGATCCAGTGACTTTGCCCTTTCCCTTCAGGCATTTATGGACATTGATGAGATGCCCCTGAGCCTCCCCTTCTTCAGGCTGCACAGTCCTGTATATCTCACTGTTCATCTCACTTGTAGGGTACAAGACTCGTGGTTACATTTGACAGAAATGGTGAGGACTCCCATCAGGAACACTAATCCCACTATTTTGCAATTTGTCCTCTCCTTGATTCTGTTTTCCCCATTATACTAATTCACTTTCACAAAAGAAGCAGGATAATCCAAAATTGCTTCACTGGGAACTTCTGTAGCTTTGTTACAGTGAATGTTGTTTGTGCAGCTGCAGCTGTCTTGCAGTGAAACACTGCAGCAGAAGATGACCAACCTTCCCTTTCACATCTTCCACCTGTCCCCATGCCCTTACTTCAGTCATGTTGTTAAAAAATATGAGCAAATATTCATGGTTTTATATGCTTTTTGGGCATATACAAAAGGCTTCAGTGTCTCACATAATGAAAAAAAATATATATAAAAAAAAAATGGAGCCTTGAATATGGTGTATAAACCACTGCAGAATGACATAGTTTAAGGGATGAATTCGTAATGCAAATATTTTCAGACTTCAACTGCAAGTGAAAACAGAAACAACTTTCCAAAAGGCCATTTGCAGCTTGTTTTAACTAAAATATGGAGAACAAAGTAAATCTATCCAACCCTGCCATTCTGTTCCTCTGGTGAGAAGATTTACGGAGTCTCAAGGCAGTTAATTTGTCATCTGAAGTCCCTGTCTGCTTTAATTCATATGGGCTGGATGGTGATCAGCAGAGCCTCAGTTTTGGAACACTGTGTTTACAAGGAAAGTCCTGTTTATCATGCTGAAGACTGTGATGCCATCTGAGACAGAGATCCCAGTATTGTTGGGAAAAGACCTTCCAGATGGCAACACCTCCTGGTATCCAGGTAAATATCCAGATATTTTATTGACACAGTAAGATACTTGGTGCAATTTTTAGATCTGGAATCAGAAGAAGTCATGCTTCTCTGGTTTTGAAGCAAAAGAGTGCTGGTGAGAGAAAAGGTGTATTCTCCGGAGCAGAAGGCCACAGCCCCAAGCCATGCTGTTCCCTGTCCCAGTGTGGTCCTGCAGAGACAGCATGAGTGACTTTAACCCACTGCATAGCTGGGGAGCAATGCAGAGGTAAATCTTTGCTCTATCGAAATTGGTGGCAGGCTGGGTTTGGGGGGAAATTTTTAATTGACATCAGTGCATCACCCGGTCTAATTCGCAAATGCTTCTGGTTTCAAAGGTAGGATTAGCCTTGTTGTAAATGGAGAGAAGTCATACAGACAAAATGGAAATCAGTTAAGTTGGTTTCATCTGCACCTATTCTGAATTCTGCTTTTGAATTTTCCCAGTTCCAAGAAATATAGCTAAAGTGTTTGTGAATTTTATCCTCAGTGAGGCAGATACTAATATGTAGAATGAACAAATCCATAAAGAAATTATACCATTCCTTCTGTAAAAGACTATATGCAAGTGTATGTATGAAAGTATGAGTATGTACCTCTGCCAACTGGATACTTAAATTTAGCAGCCGGGCTGCCAGAACAAAATCAATTTGTATGCAGTGACCACCTCGTATCTCCTAAATTCATGAAAGTTCTGGGACTGAGAGTTCATATTGATTTTTTTTTAAATAATATCTTAAGTTTTATTCCTAGGAATTGATTTCAGCAGTCATTTAGCATTATATATCAGTAAAGTTGAGTAAAGTCTACACAAGCAGTTCTTCTTTAACACAAATTAGCTCTAATTTTTCTCCTTGATTAAGTATGACATATGTAGTTTTATAGTTTGACATTATGCAAGAGCTAAATCTATTATAAGTTTTATGAATTACAAGAAATGAGAAAATGCCATTAATTCCTGGACTCTTGGATGATTAATACATGAAAATCTGCACAGAATCAAATGATGATGAAAAGTTGCATTTTGTGTAAATCTGGACTTGGTGGTATGGTTGATAAATGTGCACTGCAATGTGCTGCAGTGAAGTGCATATGGACAACACGGGGGACAGCAATGAGTATATCTGCCCTACATCAGAGATATCTCCTGACTTTATACTCCCAAACTACACATACATATTACAAATATAAACTGAATGTGCTCTGAATAAGCCAGAAGAGAAACTTAAGCAGGTGTGAGAGAGATTCTTTCTGATGAAAAGTACTTCAGCCTATTCCTGGGATTTACTCACATGATCCCTCTCAAGTTCCAAAGGGATTCAGTATTTGAATCTGAAGCCTAATGATTGCAGCTCTGATCCAAAACCAAAACTGGTCTTCTGAGGAAACCAAAGGAGATGAGATCTGTTAGTGTGTGCTTGTGAGTTTCTGAAAATCAGGTGACTTGCAAGTGTTTCAAACAGCGCAAATCAAAAGTGAGCAATGCTGGGTTAAGTCCATAGGAGGCTATCAACATCTAATGAGATCCTAAGTGTGTTTATCTATGTAAAAACAAAACACAACAAAATTTCCCAAACCATAACCAACCAACCAACCAACTAACCAAGCAGCAACAACGAACAAAGGCCACTTAGTTGGTATGCCATTCTGGGGGCACAAAGGATGGGAATTAATCTTGTCATGCTTAAATATCTGCAGAGTAGAAATCTGTACCTGAGTTAATTGAGCTGATCTCCTTTTGTAGCCTTTGAAGGAACAATTCTATACAGAAAAATATAAGCATAAGATGCTTGAAAGATTCTTTTTTCTCTGTATTGAGTGTAAAGTGTACATCAGGTAGCTACTTCAGACAGACATCTGAAGTCTAGTGAGATAGATCCTACCTGTAAGAACTGCCAGCACCTTTTTTTATCATCACTGAATTTCACTGAATTCCTAAACATCCATTATTGAACACCTAGAAGCATTTCAATCTTGTTAGTGCTAGACATTGAACACTTCTAATTCTGGTCTGAATTCATACATTGAGTAGTAGTGAGTGGGGGAAGGTATGCAGCTCAACAAAGACACGTCCATGTTTAGATATCTACATGTGCATCATTACACTCAACAAATATTTAGTTAATAGCAGAACCCAGAGAAGGATTCAGTCAGCACCTATAAAGAAGAGTGATGGTTACACACAGCTATTGAGCACTTTCTTAAGCACAGGGGAGTACCCATCTGACTTCCAGCCACCACTCCATCCCAACGTTCTCTATCTTATCTGCCAGCTCTATGAAGATGTCTTCAGTGCCCCAAGGCATCACAAATGGCACTAGCCACTACTGCTTAAGTAACTTAATCACACTCTCAAATGTCTGGAATGAAACGAACTACTGCCTGTACAGATCTGTTATCGCTCTCAGAATGATGTTACTCTTGCTCTTTTGATGTCTTATGTTTAGACATTGTCACAAAAGGAAGCCATCATCCACTGCTTAGGTTTCATTTATCCATTCTACCTCCTGGCTTCATGCTGCCTTTGTGCACGCAAAATTATTTCCAGGCAGATTTAAACATTAATGAAGAATGGACCAAATCTTTGGTAAGAGGTTGACCAGCTTTGAGGAAGCATAGCAGAAAGCTGCTGCTGTCCCAGTTAGGACTGATACTTGTATTTAACATGTCTTACTAACTATGTCAAGAGTTTCCTAAGTTTAGTGATCCACTGTCATTTCTGAAGTCTTTATATAAATGCTGAAGTGACTTTTTTTTCCTTAAAAGTGTGTCTAGATCCAACAAGACATAAAGGTCTCAATGCAGGAATTATTAGGTGGTGGCCTGTGTGTCATGCAGGAGGTCAGATCTGATAATCATCATGGCTCCATCTGGCCATAACAATCTCTGAAATCTACTAACAGTTCACAAGTAAGAATCTGGTTAAAATATACAGATGACTGCAAGCAAAATTTACTCTCTGACCTTCAGCTCAGTGTGAGGCATGCATCAGACTTATGGCAAAATTCATCATAGTACAAGATTAAAGATTTGGGTGGGACAGGGCACCAAGTCTTGATTAAACCAGAAGAAAAATCATAAATTGCCTGCTTCCCTCTAGAGTAGGAACTGTTGGGTTTTTTTTTACTTTTTTCTTTTTTTTGGCCCCAGTCTGCAAATAAATATACTGCAGCAAATGTAAAAAGTGTATCACTCTTTTTAGTTCCTGTTTCGTTACAGGTAAGAAACTGGGAGCATTGGAATCCAATACCATCTGCCCAGAGGCAGCACTTCATTGAGCTACTGAGTTAAATGTCACCTCGCATCAGTTCACATATCTACCTCAGCTGAAGGAGGTAGAACTATTCACTGTTTCTCACTGAGAAACTATTAATACATCTCCCCCATTATTCAAGTTTTATCTTCCTCAAGAAAGTTGTAGGTGGTGTAAAATGCATGGTATTCACAAGAGTCAGTCTTTGAAATGACAATGACGTGCCAAACTGGTTTCCTCATAGCCTAATACTCCTCCTCGTGATTATTCCCATTAATCTTGGTACAGCCCCTCATTTCCTGCTGATAAATTAGGAGCTCATGGTGCCAGACGCTGTACAAATAAATGCAGGACATAAAAATATCTCCAAAGCACTCAGAACCTGCAGCAAAGGTCAATAGGGGATGCAAAGACTGTGGTGGGAAATAGGAAGAAAAATTGAGCCTGACTGTGGCCAAGTGATTGGAAGCACATCAGCAGGCAGTGTGAAGTTGTGGGCCTAATGATAAAAAGAAGATTGTGAAGACAGCGTAGAGTGTTGGTGGAGGTACAGTGTGTCATTATATCTTGACCTGTCCCTCAAACACAAAGGACAGCATGGACAAAATGTATGAAAACAAATACTTGAAAGATATCCAGGTGAGGTAAGGATGCTGATAGCAGGAGACAGTCTAGTTTGAACTGAGAAGGGATGCGGAACTAAACTTCAGCATAAGGGTGAAAGTAGTCCATGAAAGCTGTCAGACAAGAAGGTAAGTAGGCTGGATTTGCTGCAATACTAAGAAGGGTTCTGTTGAGGATGTAAAAAGGAGAATTACACGATCAGTGGTACAAAGGTGATCCTTTTTTTGTGAACTCCATTCTGACTGGGTGCTGGCAGGACAAGACACTATTCAGCAGAGCGCAGGAGAAGGAAGAATGACAGTGACAAAAAAGATGGAGACTCTCAGCTACCCATAATCTTCATATGACAGAACAAAATGTTGCTGAGTCCAAACATTGATCATTTTCAATTGGTCTTCCTAATTCCTGATACTTCTGTTTCTTCTATTTATAGCTGTGCTAGAAGCCCAGAACGGGCACACACACAAATATCTTGAGCCCTCTATGTCAACACTCACAGGCAAACACTCACAGGCAGAACTCTCCCCAGTTACCCTACCCCACAGTTTTACAAGGTGGAACGAGTTCTGCCTGAGAGAACTTTGCCCTGGAGTCCTCTCATTCTGTGAAGAATCCTGCCCCTTCCCAGAGACATGAATCACAGCAAACAGTATATTTGTGAGGAAAGATTTACCAGGGTTAAGAGGATCCCAAAAGACAGGGATTGTCTCTGCCTTCCAAATCTGGCCTGGAGCAGTTGATGATCTGACTCATTGTTCCAACCTTATGAAATTTCACACACTTCTCTTGGGATTAACTCTTTTGTATTCAGCATAGCTTCCTACTGTCTCCTCCCTACATGGCTTTTCACATTATTCTAGATTCATATTACCAATGGATTTTTGCTTTCTCAAGTTTATTTTGTTATAGCATAATGTCTTCTTTCTTCCGGGCTGCCTTCCAAACTTGTTGAAATTGGCTCCTAAATTTTAATTAAAGAAACCTTTTTTTTTTTTTTTGTCCCATAAATTAAAATGTTCTGAGTTCTCTTTTCTGTCCGCTTCAAGGCATAGAGCCAAACATGAAATACTGAAAACTGCCCAGACATATCCTTCTTTCTTTCCTCTGCATTCGAGTTCCTCCCCCAAGAGACAGAATTACTGCCAGCGAAGTCCTTGCCACAGTCCTGTGACCTCCCTTTGGAAATCTCTCTAGAATACTGACCTCATGGCAGGGCAGTCACATTGATGAGAGCACACTGGCACATTAACTAAGTAAAAACCTCAGCTTTGATGCCCTACTCTTGAACTGCTGGATGGAACGACAGCAGTAGGTGTGCACTGAAGTTCCATTAAACATTTTCTCCTGCTCACAGAAAATTAGACATTCGGATAAATCAGATTTCTGATTAAAAATAATAATAATAATAAAAATAATAATAAAAATAATAATAATAATAAAAATAATAATAAAAATTGTAAGCACTGTGATTTGAAAAAAAAAAAAAGAGACAAACAGTGGCAAAAAAACATCTTCCTTCCACTCCATTCCTCTTCGTTGGGCATCTTTAGCTGTGTGAAAGAAACTCTGCAAGGAGGACATGACCAGCTTAAAAGAGCAAAGCACACCCAAACACAGGATAGTTGGGATTTAATGAGATACCCATCTGAACTCGCCATCTCCAGATGGCACCCCAGTGCATTTATTTGCTGTCTGCACTGACACCATCTCTGGAGCAGAAGAGTCAGATCCTGTGGCACTGAGGGACATGGTTTGTGGGTATGGTGGTAACAGGTTGATGTTTGGACTAAATGATCTTAGCAGTCTTTTCTAACCTTTACAATTCCATGATTCTATGAAAGCTTTACTTTCTCAGTTTTGCAAATAAAGATGCTGTATTCACAGCAGTAAACTCCAACACAAAGAAGTAAACACGGTAGTAGGTGAATCAAAGCCTGGGACCTCTGCCTGAGAAAGCAATACTTGCTATTTATTTTAGCATAAAACTATTTACATCCTGACATAAAGAAGATAATAGGATCTACTAGCAGACAAAGGTTCAAACATTCTCACCCCAAGATTCCATCATACCCGAGACATTATCCCTTCTGGTTGCTATGCTTTATTTTCTTTTAAAGTTCTGTTATTTCTTTTTGAAAATCATATTCCCTACTAAACTCAGTGACACGAAACCAAGAAGCAACCTGGCCCATTTTATACAGTATGAACATGGTTTGATATTAATTGACTACTGAGCAAATTTTAATGATCCTTGATCTTCTCCAGGCTGAACAGTCATAGTTTTCTCAGACTGTGTTCACTTATCATGTATTACTTATTTTTTTGTGCCCATCTTTCCAGTATGTCTATTTCTCTCTTGTACTGGTGAGCCCAACACTGGATGCAGCACTCCAGGTGTTTCACCAGAGCTGAGTAGAGAGGAAGGGTCACTTTTCTTGACCTGCAGACAGTGTTCTTCCTGGTGAAGTCCAACTATTTGAATTATCATACATTCCATCCTGTTTTTTTCCATCTGCAAATTTGTGGAAGGTGTCCTCTGTGAAGTACCCAACTGGCTACTGGACTCCAGATGGACTTTATACTGATAATCACAACTCCCTGAAACCAGTAGCTCAGCCAGCCTTCAGTGCCCTTCACTGTCCATTTATCTAGCTCAAGTTTCATCAGTTTGTTAGTGAGAATGATATGGGAGAGAGCATCAGAAGTCTTTCTAAAGTCAAAATAAACACATCCACTTCTTTCTCATCGACTGAGACAATCTCTGTAGAAGTCTATCACATCAGTTAAGCGTGATTTGCCTTTTGTAAATCCATGACTACACACAAACTCCTTCTTGTCCTCATCATATATGTACGTATAAAGCTCAGCAATTCAAATTAATCCATTTTTGTACAAGACTCAAATAACCCAGATGTTTCTAGGCCTTAGACATTATTGCAGACAAATCTTTAATAAAATTTGCTTAACTTAAAATATCAGTAAAAAAAATAAAAAAGGCAACAAGATGTTAAAATTCAAAGAAATTTTGGGCAAGCAAATGACTCCAGGTTACATCATTAGGTGACTAAAAAATGTGCCAGCATCCCAAATAGTGCATTCTAATAGCCACATCTAAAGGAGAGGGACACTGGAAGTGAAACATGGGCTGGACTCAAAGATTAGTGCCAGTCAAAGATCCAGGCACAGGAGATCTAACTCTCTGGAACAGGTTTTATTTTTACGACTGACAACAACTTTGCACAAGCAGCACCCTAGACCAAACAGGCTTCTAGTGTAGTATAGTACTGACAGTGTTATTGGTCTTTTCTTGGAGTGTGCTTGCATTGATTTTGACACAATGAATACCAGCCTTCTAATACAAATGTGCGTACTGATCAATACTTACGCATCTCTTTGAAAATAGATACCATTTTACATGCATAAAATAGACACAATTTTTAATATCCCAAAGTCCAGTTAGCTTATACTGTAGCTCTTATTATTCAAATTACTCAGCCACTTGAAAGGTTCCTTCACTCTAGATTTCACAGGCTTAGTAGCCAGGGACTTGTGACCCTGAGCTGAAATGGAGTCCATGGTCGTGGGTAGGATTTTATCTTGTCATCAATCTCCAGATGCTCTCTGAGATGTCTGGAGATGGTCATTCTGCTCAGCTGCACGTCTGCTACTCTGGTAGCCTGTCTGCTTCTTTTGCTGAAAATCCATTGTTTCCTCATTTCCAAACTGTGTGCAGAAGTCACCCATTTTAGATACTTATGCCTTCCTTTACAGGTCACTCAAGGGCACGTAGTCTCAAAAGTGTAATGTCTGTCATTTGTCATTACCAGTATCAGTACAAGCACTGTAATCCAGGAGAGTTCAGTTCAGTGTTCCAATCTCAGCCAAACCCCAAAAAACTACTCCAGATCAGGTCACCCATTCATTCAAGCAGGTCCAATACCAAGCCAGGAAGTCCATCTGCAAGCCACCATCAGGTTCAGGGATGGCCAGGCAGCTCTGTGCAGATGGGACAAAGCAGGGCTGTGGGGAGCTGGAAATGAGCCCTGATGTGGCACCACTGGAGCAGGGACAAGGTGCTGCCTGAGCCATAGGTGCCTGGGGGGTGATCAGGGCCACTGAATTCTAATTGTACTCTGCAGGCCTTGAGATCTTCTTCAGTAAGCAATCCTGCTCTGCTTTACTTTTGCCTTCCAGAACACCGTGATAATCATTTTATAGTAATATTTCTAATTAAGCCAATTAGGCAAAATTAGACAAGTACCTTAAATGGCAGGAGAAAATTATTTACCTTATTCTACTGCCTGAGGATTCCTGAATGCACTAGAAAGTAAATATGTTTAAATGCAGCTGACAAGTGTTTGCAGCAAGTGAAGACAGAAGAATTCTGCTGAGTGCATAAATGTGTATCCTAATAATTTTATTTTCATTCAATCATTTCGGGGGAAGGGAACTCTGCAAGTGAACTATCATTATTTTTCAGACTTAAACCTTATCCTCATCAAAGACCAGAAGAAAAATGTGCAACCTTTTACGAGGCACCCCACTTCCCTACAAATTTGCAGTAGTGGAGCAGAGCTCTGCTCAGTAATGGCACTCTGGAACTATCTAAACCAGTTTGCATCTGGTAAAAAAGCACCACTAACAAAATAGCTTTTGTATGAAGATGGCTAGCTTGGTTGATTTGCTTAGTGTTTGCTCTAAGTTAAAGGTATGTGAAGGCAAGACACGTGTTGGCAGCTCCCTGGGTTCAGAACCCTGGGGCTGCGCAAGGCACCCTCCAGCATCAACATCCTACAGCATCGCTGGGGCAGGGACTGATGACCCCTGGCTGGAATCTTGGCCCGTGGTAGCACTGGGGAGGCCCCAGGGAAGTCCTGCAGGTTAGTAAGACCCAGAAGCACAATTAGGACCCTGGTACGGCAAAGTTTTTGCAGTAATAATTAAATTGCCTGTGCCCTTTGGAAAGCTTTTTTAAAGACAAAAATCTGGAGAAAAGAACTAGTACTCTCATGTGCCTTCAGGGAATATGGCATAAAAAATACATTACCAAACTAGCACCTGTCATGAAATATCACAAAAACCAAAACTGTTCTTGATGTCAGTAAACATTTTAGGGTTAGAACCGAGACGTCTAAAACACTAGAATTTAAAAATATGAAAATAACTCGTGTAGTTATGAGATGAATGTCTTTTCTGCTTCCATCCTATCTCTCTTTATGTGAATTATCACTGGTGGTGATGGATCCTCCTTTCTGGGGACTCATGTGACAGGACTGTGTTTCAAATGGAAGGAGCAAGGGATTCCTTCCTCTTCTTTTTCCACCTACATCTGCATCTCACTTGATAAATTATGTCAGGGGGAAATGCTCTGACAGGCTCTGTTTTCTCTAAGTGGAAGCAGGTCATGCTGGTAACAATTGGGTTTGAAAGGAATGCTATTACAGAGCATGGAGAAAACTGACAGATGTACAAGAAAGAAAATGTATCTTCATATATATAAATATTGATGTTTGTGTGCCAAAGAATATTATCAAAACAAGTAAATAAAATTTGCTATTGCAGTATATAAAAAATGAAGGTTTGAATCACTATTATAAGGGTTGATGCACATTCCTTTAAGTCATTTTTGTTTCAGGAAGATACAAATCATGTCTGTGAGCTCTAGTTAAGGAATGCAAGAGAAGAAAATGAAAGAAGTTGCCTGCAGTCTCTGAAACATGTGATAATAAACACAGAGTAGGTGTATTTAGTTGTATTTTGTCTATAACACAGCAGTAAGGATCTAGATCTTCTCAGGCCTAGCTTTACAAGACTCCAGGAAAACTGAAAAACTCATGGTGATCTAAACATTGGTTTGCATATAGGTATGGAGGATGTTGTTTATAATGGGACACAGGCAGGGCTCCTTGGCCCATGTCTTCTTAGATATTTTATACGCTGGAAGTCTATTTGCACTCCACTGGCATTTTCAAAACCAATTATCATCTATCCCCATAGACAACAAAGGTTTGGAAGAAGCTCAAGAGAGGCCACCAAGATGGTGGCAGCTGGAGCACTTGCCCTCTGCAGAGAGACTGGTGGAGATGGGCTTGTTCAGCCTGGATGGATTCAGGTGAACCTGACAGAAGCTCCAGTACCTACTGGGAAGTCTTTGAGGGGACAGATTCAGGCCTTTTATGGTGGAGCATGACAAAAGAATACAAGACTTTGGTTATAAATTGAAACGAGATGTACAGGCTTAGATTCTACATGAGCATCTGATTATACTGCAGGATGTTCAGTAGAATAGCATCTTGGAAACTGAGGCTATTGAGTTTGCATCTGAAAGAAAGAAAGACTTGTCCAGGTTTTATAACTACATTTTGAGTAGTTGCAGGCTGCCCAAGTATCCCCACTTAATATTTATTTCCTGGACTAAATAGGGCCATCTACCATAAGTCATACACTTTACTTCATACACTTTTGGACCCTTCGCAACCCTGGTAGCACCTTTCTGGACCATATCCCATTTCTCCACATCCTTCTTGAAGTAGGAGCACAGAACTGGCCACAGTATTCCAGGTATAGCTTTACCAGAGGAGTAATAAACTGTGACAACCTACTGACTGCTATCCTCTTAATGTAACTCAGTTTTGTTTATTAACACTGTTGGCTTGTGCTCACCTGGCCTCTGCCATAATCCCCAGTCCATCTCAGCAAGACACTAACTCAGTCAGTGCTCAGCCTGCACTGATGCATGGGGTTATTTTGTCCACCTACAGAACTTCGCACATCATCTACTGCATTTCATAATGTTTTGTCTTGGCCGTTTCTGGACCGAAGCTCTGCCATTAAGCATGTCAACTACAACCCTAAGAAGTGCATTGCATCCACAAATTTTCTCAGAGTGAAACTTTGTCATCCTCCAGCTCATAGATATGTTATTAGGTGATGTTCTGTTATTCAGGTCTCTGATAAAGATACTGGACAATAGAAGTTTCAGTCACAGTCCCTTGTGTAACACACTTGTTTCTGTCTCCAAAAGGACATTTAGCATTTGTTTACTTTTCACAGAAGTCTGACCAAGGTCACACTCAGTGCTAAGATATGCCCACGGCAATGTGAGAGCTGAAATGGGGGTACAGAGAATCTACCCTTCACAATGGTCTTCAGTGAGTTGTCAGACTAAAGCAACCCCTTTTCTCTTTTTAGAAAAGTGCCTGGAGTGCTCGAGCCTTTTCTCTTTCTCACAGTAATTGAAAATCGACAGAAAGTCCAAAACAAAAGGAAACGCTAAACTGTAAGGGATCAGCCCCAGGTGCTTCCAGGGCTCCAGAAGCAATGCATGTTCTGTCTAGTTGCATTCAACATCTTTGAATATCTGGCAGTATAGATAGGATAAACTTTAATCAAATGTGTAAAGGAGTCTTTTAACTGCGAGGTGACACAGCCATAATCTTAAACATGTGAGAGCTATGTAAGAGGTATTTTGGTGGGATTTAGGGAGGTTAGTAATACAAACAGGAATTAAGGTGAGATTCAGTCTGGAAAAATACACGCTAAATGTGGCAAACCTGAGATAAATAAAATCATAGCAGTTTCTGGGAGCTCAGTATCTAATAAGAGGAAACAGATGGCCTAGGAATATTTGAGTGACTTCAGGACAGCTGGATGGATTAGCTGACCATCTAAACAGTCTCTCCTACCTATATATCTCTGTGATCCTTGCTTTCTCCTCCCATTTCTTACTCCTGATTACTTTTCTTTCCGGCTGCCTTCTATCAGAAAAAAGAAAGGAAAAAGGGGGAAGAAAAACAGCAGAAAAAGAGGACTTTAGCCAGCAAACGTGGCACTTTTTGCAAAACTGTTGAGAGCCTTAGGTGGGAGAGGAAGCTAAAAGTAGTGGCTAAGCAGCTCAACAGCTGATGTTAGCAAGAAGTACAAGAACAGTGTGCAGACCCTGCATTTCTCCAATAGCTAAACTGTCAAGAAATACCATGAAAGAAGAAAGCTGCCTTATATCACCACTATATTCTTCTTTGCCTTTTTGTGTACGTTTGCCTCCTTTTGTCTTGAAGGAAGCAGGATATTATGGCAAAACCAGCCCATTTCATTTAACCTTCAGAATCTTCTCCAAAAAAAAAAAAAAGCTAATAATTACAAGCCAGATTGCTGTCAAAAAAGACTGTCAAAAAAAAAGGACATTTTTCTTATGAAAACTTCCTTGAGTTGAAAGTAAAAAGGGAATACTGTTTGAATAAAAGAGCTACATAAAGCATAGGTGGAATAAATCTCTTTTTCTTCTTTTCTGTATCTGTAATTAAAGATTTATCGTCCTTTTTTGGTGATAGAGGACTGAGTTTCATGTACTCAAACCTCAAGCTTTTTTCACTGTTTAATGCAGTATAATGATAATAGGACTGTATTTAAAACTCTACCTCTATTTTAATAAACACAAAGCTGACCTGATCACTGCAGGTAGCTTCTTAGACATAAAGGAACAGCTGCTACCAGGCAAGAAAAGGGAGAAGGAATTTTCAACCTTCTGATAAAGAAGCATCCAGGAACTTTAAGTGAGATACATTCAGCCATGGAGAAAGATCCCATTTCACCACTGGGAGGAAAAATTGTGAGAAGAAGGTACTATGAAATAGTGAGTAGCTGTCCGTGCCATCCAGCCTGAAATGGGCAGATACTGGGATGCTCAGTCTATCTGTCTGTCTGTCTGTATCCTTGCTAGCCAGCTGTTTCTGGCTAGCAAGGGTACGCTGCCATGGGATTTGTACATCTCCTCATTCAGGAGGTTGCCAGCAGGGATAGGGAGGTGTTTGTCCCCTTCTTGATATGCCTTTGTGAGTCCCCATCTGGAGTAATGTTTCCAAGCCTGGGGACCCCAGTACAAGAAGGATGTGGAGCTGTTGGAGTGGGCCCAGAGGAGGGCCACAAAAGATGACCAAAGGGACAGAGCACCTCTTCTACAAAGAAAGGTTGAGTGAGTTGGGTTTGTTCATCTTGGAGAAGAGAAGGCTCCAGGAAGATCCCATTGTGGCTTCCAGTACTTGAAGCAGGAAGGGGTCACCAACTTTTCACATGGTCTAATAGCAATAGGACAAAGGGGAATGGTTTTAAACTGGAAGTAGAGAGATTTAAATTAGATGTTAGGAAGAAATTCTTCACTCAGAGGGCGGTATAAGGCACTGGCATAGCTGCCCAGAGAAGCTGTGGATGCCCCAGCCCTGGAGGTGTTCTAGGCCAGGTTGGATGAGGCCCTGGGCAGCCTTTTCTAATGGGTTGCAATCCTGCCAATGACAGGGGGTTGGAAGTAGATGATCTTTAAGGTCCCTTCCAACCTAAGCCATTCTATGTTCTATGATCCCTCGGCTGCTTCTTGGGCCTTTTCCCTTTTTGGATACATTGTTCTCCCTGTGAAACAATTGCATTGAAATTTTTTGCCACATTCTGCCACATCCATACCCAAATTTGGCATTTCTGACACTGGGCAACCTTGGACTTGTATGGCATTGCTGTTGTGGTCACCTAGCAGTATTAAATGTCTAGAGGCCAAAAGGTATCACCTAAATCCCAGAAACTGGGGGTGATATACCTTTGAGGATATGGACCACCATATGCACCAGCAGCATTTACCTGCCCTTGGTGATGGCCTCCTTGATGCCTTTTCCTCAGCTGAGGGGGTTAGTGGTTTTAGCCCTGTGTGGAATGAGATTTGCCTGGGCAGATTTTCTAACTTCTGCTAATGAGCGGATGATAGGAGCCAGCAACTGGAAAATAAATCCCATTCAAAACTGAACTTCAGGACAAATACGGAAGTCCCAAAAATTGAGGGACTAGGGACAACTTCAAGGAAGAGAAGGGTTAAATGCAAGGACTTTTCTTTGAAAGCATACTGAGTGAAAGGCTTTCCCCTGAGTACACTGTGCCTGAAATGGCTGGGTATTTTTAACCTGACCTTCACAAATAGGCAAATAGGCTCAGGGGGTGTTCAGGGAAAAATTCTTTTGCTTTCTTTTTCCACTCTTTAAATCTTGTATTAAATAGCTTGCAGTTTGGTAGGCATCATAACTAATAATTCTTCACAGTGCTAAGAGGATAACTTATGCCTAAAGATTTTAAGAGGTCTTAGAGATATTAATGAATTGAAACTTTTGAAGCTTCTATTATATCCAGAACTTGAGAGATTTATGGAGTTTAATATGGTCGTGTCTGCATTTTACATTGGAAAGAACCCAAGTGCAGAGGTTGCATCAGAAAAAATGGTGTACCTGCAAAGAGACACAGAACCAAGACCTGGCTTTGCCATCAGCCTTTCTTGTAGTATCAGCCTTTCTCCTATACATATATGCCATACATATAGTTTCACTCCATGATCAAATGCAACACTTCTGCTCAGTCACCTTGAGGTGGGATCTGGATGCACAACTGCAGTCCCCTTCTTCCTCTCATCAGTCTCATCAGCCTCAGTTCCTCTATATCAGCCTGGCACTTACAGGCCAAATAGCTGGCAGACAGTTCCCTTGGCTCAAAGCACGTCTGAGCAGGTAACACGTCCTTTGGAAAGGGAACCACCAGGAGAAGGATTTTTAAATGGTGACCAGGAGCCATCTCCCTTTCTCTGGAATTCACAAGGGTAGCCTCATTCAGGAATCATGCATGGGACTGTGCACCAGCAGCACAGCTTATCTCCCAAGAATGGGAGTCCCATAGTGTCTATGGTTACCTAGTATCTGGCACAGGTAGGTTCAGCAGTGTGTCTGCTCTTGAAAAAGGCTGTGTAGACCACTGACTTGGAAAACACTCTGTGTCACTGACAGTGGCTCAATTCTACTAGTGGAGGGTTCCACTTCAGCCCAGATCTACAACCACTTTTATTTCATGTGCTGTTGGTTATTGACATGACGGGTATCAATGGCCCCAGTGTAAATCCTGACCCTTGGGTCACTAAAGCTTGGAGTAGACAATATGGTTGAGACTGGCTCTGGACAAATGCAATCTAAGCTCAACCAAATCTATTAATGAATGGTTCTGACTAAGAACATCTAAATAGATGTATTTGTGACATGTTTTTTCCTGAAGTATTCCAAATGTAATCATCTCCTGATTAAGTCTGAAAGTTTCCCCGGGCAGAGTAGTAAAAAAAGGAAAACAAAGGAAATCTAAAACAAAATTAAACATTTCACTGAGAGGAAGACAAGTAAATTGGTTAAACTAAAGTTATTATTTGCCTGCTTTAGTTTTTAATTTCAGCAAGGAAAAAGGAAAAGAAAAAACAACAACAACAACAACAAAACCCACTTGGTTTTGACACAAAACACTGGTAAATAGGTAAAATGTGAATAACACACTATGGGTAAATATACTGGGGAGGACCAGTTCAGTGATACCGGTCTGGCTGAAAATCAGTGCTCAGCTGGGCCTAGACTCCAGACCAGGTATGTAGCTTGCTTCCAAAGGTCAGTCCAACTTCTAACCCAATTGTACACAGAAGTTCCAAGTCTTGATACAGATCATAGGAAGAACTAATTTTAGTGATTAAATTACTTACCCCTAGTTGGCGCCCTTGATATATTCCTCAGTGTCCCAGAAAACTTCTGTCTGCATCTGATTTCAGAAACCCAATCAGTAGGATTTCTCCATGTCTAAAGACATAACACAGCATTTTGCAACGTATCGGAGCTTTTTTAAAGCTGAAAGTGCATTCATTTCCTTAAATACTTTTGTAATTATCAGATTGCTACAGTGCATAATACTCATCTGAAATCCTAGCTTGATTACTCCTTTTCCGTTAAAATTTAATTTTGTATCTATAAAATATTTTGAGGCCCTTTCTTGATTGTATTTATGATCCTCACACTGATGCTCTGCATATACACTGAGTAATGCCCACATAAAGCAATGCTGGGATACACTTTCCAGCTGCTACCACATTTCATGCAAAGGAAATGAGATTCCTTTTCTTTTTTTTTTTTTTTTTAAATTTAATCTCAGTTCTATTTAATTAAAGTCTTAAGTATTGTTTTGTTTTTGAAAAATACATTAAATAGAGGTTTTTGGTTAAATCATTCACCATGATTTGAATTCTGGACCAGAGATTCTAGGCTATGAATAAATTTGTAAGTACCAGCAGTACCAGAATGTTAAAGACCTGGGAGACAGAGATGACAAAGAATTTCTCTTTCTCCCCAAGTAGAGCTGTAAATTGAAGGGTTCTGTAGTTCTTCTCCGGTCATCTTTGCTATTCATCTATGTGCATGTGTTTGGGGAGGAAGAGTAATGAAAGAACTGTTTGTACTTGCTATTTTTCTTTCTTACTTTACCCTTTGCATTATTCCAAATCATTTTTCTTCCTTCTGACTACTCAAATATGAATATTTGACCCAGAAACCGAGTGGAGGACACTGATACTGAGAAGCTTTAAGATGCGACTCAACTGCTGATACTTCTGGTGTTGGAGCATTTGGCTTGAGAGACATGAGACTTGCAGAGCATTCCTACTATGAATCATAAAATCACAGGATCATTAAGGTTGGAGAAGACCTCTAAGATAATCTTGTCCATGCATCAACCCATCCCCACCATGCCCACTGACCACGTCCCTCAGTGCCACATCTCCGCGTTTCTTGACCACCTCCAGGGACAGTGACTGCACCACCTCCCTGGGCAGCTGTGCCACTGCCTCACCACTCTTTCTCAGTTTTTCTTAATATCTAATCTGAAACTCCCCTGGCACAACTTAAGGCCATTCCCTCTCATCCCATCAAATCTGGTTATTCACCACACATTTTAAAATATACTCTGGAGTACAAGCCACTCTGGAGATGGTGTCTGAGTGCCTCACGCCTCAGCAGATCTTTTCATGCTGTGTTAATGGATCACTATGGAAGTGGCTTTGAAGATCTCAAGTCTACAGGGTGAAGCACTTGGAGAAACAGACACAGAGTAACAGTGGGTAAACTTACAGGGGAGGAAGGAGCAGAGAAGAATGAGATATATCCTGCCAAAAATACTAAGTGAAAATCAAAGACGTGTGTTTGTCTTTAACAGAGGAGAAGTGACACAGAGAGGTAGGGAAGTAGAAGGTAAAATACAAAGCTGAACTTGGTAAGCTAGAAAAGAGATGCAAACTAAAGCCATTGACAAGTACAGTTGGGCCTGGAAGAACAAAATATGGGTTTGTTTGTGCTTTGGAGACAGAACTTAGCCTCCAGAGCAGTACTTAAATCCATCTTGAATGGAAAGACCATCCTAGTCATCCTATGTCTGAGGAGGTGGAAGGAATTTCAAATCAGATCTGTTGGCTCATACATATTCCACTGTGGCTCTGATGATTCTAGCAGAAGTTTTGTTGCTAACCATTCTTCTCAAATTCTTCTCTGTGCTTTTGTAGACATTGTCTTCATTATTATCTACTTTTTGTATCTTGCTTGCCACTCTATTAATGATCTTTTAGACTCTTCAGGAACCTTAGATACTCAGTCTCTGGGCACATCAACCTGCTTTCCTTTTTTTTGAATCCCTCCTCAGGCACTGCCTGCTAAGAGGGCAGCCCATGTTCATCAGCATCAGGAACAGGCAAGATGTGCAGCTTTGGCTGCAGGTATCTCAGGATCTCAGCCAACATCGAACTGCTTATCAGTTCTCTCTGTGGAGGTCACGGTTGCCTTCCAGCAGCACAACTGCATGTAAAATTACTTCCTCTGCTTGTTCTTTCAGTATGATGCGTTTTATAAACATGCACAGAAATGTTTAAGGTCAGTTAGTTTCTTTGAATAAAAACCACTTCAGGAGCAACAAGAAGATCTGCCACCAAATAGGAAGGGACAGCATTCCTCTGTTTAGAGGACCGGAACAGGAAATCCACTGAGTGTAAGCTAAAAAAAAAAAGTAATTTTCTTTACCCTGTTGAAATTTCAGCTACCCCTATATTTGTCCTTAAATACATAAAATAAATATTGCACAGATTACTGCTTGTCCACTGGTTTTAGATCTATTTACCTTATTTCTTTGCTAGTTTAAGTAGAATGGAGAAAATATTTACTTCCTCTCATTTTTGTCCAGCTTTAAAATGATAAAAGTTTGAAGAGAACAGTTGTTTTAGATTGACCTTGAAACTTTTACATAATGCAGAACCAGGCTGTGCCAGGGCCAGTGGGCAGTGCTGTGGTGCAACTAATAAACACTGTCACCATCTTGAAAATTTGTTAGTTGCACCGAAGCAGACTTCAGCGCTCTAATGGTTTACTTAATTTTAAGAGTTTCTATATAGAGTGTTCCGACTAGAAGAGTTAAAAGCGAAAAATTCAGTGGAAAGAATCTGCTGAATCCTAACTCTGTTTCAAATATAACAGTAACAGGAGTGGGATTCCCATTAGAGTGCTCTTTAACTTCAACAAATTGTTGCCTGAAGAGCTTATGAAGCATGAAGAAGTTTCACTGCAGCTTAGTGCTCAGTTTTGCCACCATGGAAGAGATTGAAGTCTTGTTATTTTCAGTAGCAAGGGTCAGAACTGGAAAATAAACAGAATAAAAGAGGTTTATTATGTAATAAACCCCTCTGGAGAGGGAAATAAACAAATAAATAAATAAATAAATAAAGCTTATTCTAAATATAATGTCAACCAGTTAGAGAACATTATGAATAAATAAAATTCCAGTATTAACTTCATAGGGAGCTTACTCACAAACATAATTCAAATACTCATTTTGTCATTTTTATGTTATTGTTATCTAACATTGGAAATTCTGCATTTTGTATTCTTTGGACATCGTGTTTAGAGAAGATTCTTTGAGAATCTTCTATAAGAGCACATTCTGAAAAAGCAGTGCCAAGCACAACTGATTACAAAACTCCTCCTTCTACATGCGTTCTCTTTCTCTCAAAACTAGTTTTCATTTCAAACTATGCTCCTGCAGCTATTTCCCTTCAATATCATTCTTGCTGTCATTTTTTAGTTATGATGTCCCAGTTCACCACCTTGTTGTATATGTCAGCTCTAGTTTTGTGCTAGGCCTACAACTTTATTGGCCTAATGGTTTGGGAAATATTGTGTTACAAAGACAGCATTGAAATATTTGCAATTGCTGACATAAAAACTTACATGAGGATATATTTAACTATCAACAGCTCTGCTGTTGGTAGTCATACAGCCAGTTAATCCTTTTTCATCAGAATGTTTCTGATGGTAAAACAACTGTACAAATGAAAGAAGGAAGCTGGATTTGCCCTGACTGTAAACCTTGAGTTTGATTGACTTCAGCATCTACAAGTGTAAGCTCTGATGGCTTTCTGCCATCTGCACTTTTTGGAGAGCCCCTCTTCCAAGTGAAACTCAGGAGTCCAGTTGGAGAACTCTCCTTCAGCAGCCTTTTCCAAAGAGACAGTAAAACAAATGTACTGTATTAGCCCAGTGCTGGCTGGCATGAAACTAGCAGAAATGTAATACCTTTGAGACTTCTAGCACTCTGTCAGTGTAATTGAATTTGGCCTACACCCTTTAAATTATTAGAAAGAAACTTTCCACACACAACCTCAATGTGCGCACAAATAACAGAGTATGTCCAAATAAACACAATTTTTTAGGAAACCAAATCAAAAAGCAGCGTTTTCATCAAGACTAATCCAATTAGAAAATTACTTTGTTTTGTTTTCATTTAAGAAGTTCATCGTTACTCTTATTTTTTGTCTCCAGTTTTTTGCAGAAAACCAAATAAGGAGCAACCAATAGTTGTTATGTGCTGGGTCAGAGTGAACATCCATGGGCTTGGTGTTTGAAATTCTTTCTACACCACATTCTCAGAGGATTTTTTTAATGATCACAGTCAAAATTAATTCCCTTCTGTTACAACAAATCATAAATGATACGCGAGACAAATTAAATGCTCCTGTATGATGTTAGTAGGAATGGTTTCTACCCTGTCAGTGTGCAAGCTGTTGTAACCGCAACAGGGACCGCACAGTTATTATGATCAGGTAAATTATGTGTCTCACAGCTTGGATCTATTGGTGCACGCCAGTAGAAGGCTAGCACCATTCTCTCCACAAAGGGAACACAACATCCAGGCTTTCAGAGCCTTTGCTGCTACCTTGGGCTGTGAAGCCCTCCTAGATCAGTGAGGGGTCCGAGCACACTTACCTAGAGATGACTTTCTGCTGAGCTGTCCTGGAAAGTGCTTTGATTTCCTACATGCTATTTGGAAAACTTTGACAGACAGACTGGATACCAGCATATTTCCAGTATGAAAAAGAAAAATGATGACCTGGTATGTCTTGTACAGCCTCTGCAGGGCCTCTGGAGAGCTCTTCCATTTACACTAGTATGTCTGTGACTAACTTTATTCTCCAGTATAAGTTATCTGAACTTGGCACCACACCCCATCAATGGGTCTGGCTTCTGAGGTGACATACAGAATCAGAACACCTGTGCACACAGTTCAAGGCTGGTCAAAACAGACTCACAGACATCATGGGCCAGAAAATAGGTAAATTAACATGAATCTTTCAGCTTTGCAACTCTTGCTAGTTAAAGCAAGCCCTTAAAATATGCAGTTCCTATCCATTATAATATCTCTATTCTCCTTCCTTCTCCTTTGTTTTCCATCCATCCCTCAACAAACGAAAACCCCATTGTTCTTTCTGCATGCAAGACCATTCACCAAAGACTTGGTATTCCTGCTAGGAATGGATCTCTGTGTCATGGATAAGGGTGACATCATTCTTGACCTATGTTTTGACTCCACATATCACCTACAGGGAAAATACTGGCCTGGAACATAGAGTAGCAGTCAGTCTCTGAGTCTCAGAAAGGGTAATTGGTGCCCCCTAATACCAATAGAAAGGAAGCAGAAGAAAGTTGAAGGTTTCTACAACAGCTTAGAATCACAGAATTATAGAATATTCCAAGTTGGAAGGGACCCACAAAGACCATCGAGTCCAACTCCTGGCTCTGCACAGCATCACACAAAATCCAAACCCAATGTCTGACAACATTGTCCATATGCTCCCTGAACTCTGGCAACTTGGGGCCATGCCCAGTAAACTGGGGAGCCTGTTCTAGTGTCTGACTGGTTTAACCTCCTCTCCATCAGAAAAGGACAAATTATTTACAGCCTGAAACTGTAGGGCACATTGAGAAAGAAAAGACTATGCAGATTTTCCTAGTTTGGGGACAAACAACAGACACAACTTCCACGTAAAATAATAACCACAAAGGAACAAAAGGAATGTAAGTACAATAGTAGTGTATTTCTAGATGCTACAGAACAAACTTGTTCACTTCATATGGTTTAACCAAATCAGGCAGAAAGCAGTGTTGTTTAGCAAACAAATTGACAGGCAGTGAATTCTATGTCCAGGGTCAATATCAGCAATACAGCAGGCAAACCATAGCACCAGATGCTTACAAATGTTAACGGCCACCTACAAATGTCTGAACACCATTCTATAGCTTAGCCGAGACATTTTTAATCACATGTACACACATGTGCATGCACAAATGTGCTCTGGTTTAGCAGCACTCAGCCCTCTCCTAGCAGTATGAGCTCCTCTGCTTGCACGCTTCTGTGATAGATACGGGTGTCCCAGCCGTACAGGAATCTGTGCTGCAGAAGCTGTGGTACTTTTGGCAGCATTACACCAAGTTTGACTGCTGCTGTTCCTACTCAAGGACTTTCCCTGCTGTGACAAGTTTTCATGCTTCTCTCATGTTTCTTTTCAAGCTGCCTTCTTTGTTTAAAAAGTTTAACCCAGCTCACAATCAACTTCCTGTTGTACATTTTTGGCAAATCCCCTCTCAGGCAGTTTCATGTATATGATCCATGCTCACACTGTTTCCTCCCATGTTCTCATCGTAACATCTGCAGTGGGCTAGGCCATTTGTCAGGGCTGGGCCATGATGCAGACCCTGGCTGCTGGTCAGTCCTTCCGGGCACAAGATGACAAGAAATTGGACCAGAAAGTGGCATGAGTGGGACCAATATCAGTGACTAGTGATTAACAGGAGTCAAAGGAATAAATGAAGTTATTCTTTACTTCTCTGAGAGGATAATCTTAAATCCAACATTAACTCAAGCCATATATCAGACAACTTTGTGATGAATACATAGAATATAGATATATATGTATGAAAAACCCACACCACTATTTTTCACACGGAAATTTTCTAGTATGTGTTTACATTGCTGCTAAGCCTATTTCTTATCTTTGCTTACATAGTGACCAACCAAATTCACTGCCACTACAACTCATAAGGAAGATCTTCAGCCCTCAGACAAACTTGTCTGGCAAAATGTGGTGAAATGTATCACAAAAGACTCAGTGTAGTGAATTGGGACAAAGTAATTCCTTTCCAGAAATGGAAAATACTGATTCAAAACCTACCTATCTCCTTGAAAGATGGTCTGGTTGGTGGAAGGTAGCACTATGTTTTGATAAAATCAGAAGACTTTAACATTTCTGATCATACGTTATCACTATTTATCAATATGCAAACTCAGGGAAAGCATTACAGCTTTTGCTGTACTCAATTATGTTTCTCCAGGATAGCGGGGAAGGTCAAGGATCTTTGAATGATTCTTTGTTGTCAGTTTAATAAAGTCTCATTTCTAGATGCACAAAGGATAAAAACATGTTAGACGACAAATGAAAATTTTCTGATAAAAACAAGGCAAGACTTGGCATCACATAAATTATCTGTTGAAGACCATTGCATCTTTTTCTGAGGTTCTCAGAGAAGCGGCTCAATACCCTGTAGCCCTCTGAGCCATTCTTGATATTCTGTGTGGTATTTCCATATATCCAACTCAAACTCTATTGCTCTAATCTTTCTGTGAAACAATCATGGCTCCTGTTGAATATTCCCATTTTAAATGGGAGATTTTGATTATTTGATATGTATTTCTACACAAACATTTTCCTTTCTTATTGGGGAACAGAAACCTAGATTTGGTAATTGACCCCTACTACTCTAGCCTAGGTCCCCAGTGTGTGCTCTCACATTCTAAATCTTCAGAGGGACTTTCTGGTGTGTGTGACAGATGACACCAAGCTGGGAGGGAGTGTTAATCTGGCAGAGGGGAGAAAGGCACTACAGAGGGACCTGGATAGACTGGATTGATGGGCCAAGATAAACTGTATGAGTTTCAATAGGGCCAAGTGTCGGATGCTGCATTTTGGTTACAACAACCCCAGGCAGCCCTACAGGCTTGGGCAGCAGTGGCTGGAAAGCTGCCTGATGGAAAGGGACCTTGGTGTACTGATGGACAGTCGGCTGAATATGAGCCAGCAGTGTGCCCAGGGGCCTAAGAAGGCCAATGGCATCCTGGCTTGTATCAGGAATGGTGTGGTGAGCAGGACTAGGGAAGTCATCCTGCTCCTGTACTTGGCTCTGGTGAGGCCTCACCTTGAGTACTGTGTTCAGTTTGGGGCACCTCAATACAGAAGGGACATGGATGCGCTGGAGCAGGTCCAAAGAAGGGCAACAAGGCTTGTGAACAGCTTGGAGAATATGCCCTATGAGGAGAGACTGAAGCAACTGGGGCTGTTTAGTCTGGGGAAGAGGAAGCTGAGGGGAGACCTTATTACTCTCTTCCAGTATCTGAAAGGTGCTTTACAGCGAGAGTGGGGTTGGTCTCTTCTCACTGGTGACAGGTGACAGGACGAGGGGAAATGGCCTCAAGTTGAGCAAGGGGAGGTTTAGGTTGGATATCAGGAAAAACTTCTTTACAGAAAGGGTTGTTAAGCACTGGAATAGGCTGTGCAGGGAGGTGGTTGAGTCACCATCCCTGGATGTGTTTGAAAACCGTTTGGATGTGGTGCTCGGGGACATGATTTAGCGGAGGGTTGTTAGTTAGGGTAGTATGGTCAGGTTGTGGTTGGACTCGATGATCTTTAAGGTCTTTTCCAACCTGAGCAATTCTATGATTCTATGATTCTCTGATCTCCCACAATATTTCCAGCTTCCCTCCTGTTAAAGTTTATTGGGTTTTCTCTTGTTCACTGAGCACTGCTTCTGATATTAAAAGTGCTTGCAGCTGTTCTTTTCATGTTTGCGTTTCAATTCTTCATTGGTCTTCTGCAGTTTCTTCTGTACTGCTTGTATGTAGGTCATCATCACTTTTGCTCCAGCCAGTATTAGCGAGTGATCTGGGCCTATGTGCAAGTTGTGATGATGAACTGGTTGTTTCGTTTGCCAAAATTATTCTGCCTCTTATTAATTCTTCCTTTAACATTCTGTATATGCAATGTTCAGCAAAACTGTGATCTACAGTAATAAAAGCTTCAGCTGTTTGCCCTTGTTCTTGGCACTCCTAGCAAATTCGGCTTTTTCATGTATCATATTTTGCTTGTCTTTGACATCAACTTCAAAAGTCTCTTTTTGCTTTTTTTGTCACCTTTTTTTTTCCCCCCTCCCCTTTCTTCATTGAAAGAGCAGGAAAGAAACAGCAGCAGTAAAAGCCAGGTCAAATACCAAGGCATTTATGAGATATTCTTGCACTTTTCTGATTGAATCACTGAAATTTTCAGCTCCAACAAGGTCTAAGTTATCAAAATCAGTATTATTCAACAGAGTTATTTGTTGTTCATAATGCAGGTCATCATCAGGTATTGTCTTGGCTGTTGTGATCAGCTACACTGGCACCATTCACAAATCCAGTAACTACTGTTCCTTGAAAATGTCCTGACAATGGAGTGCTAGCAGAAGTACAAGTGGTGGCCAGTGGCAGACTCCAGTAATACTCTGTGGCAGATAGTCAAATGGCACTGGCTATCACTTCCATCATAGCAAACAGTGTGATGCTAGTGGGACATCACTCCCTGCAGCAAAGCCCTAGCTCACTTCCTTCCCAACAAGTGCTGTGTTCCTTGGGCTCCAGTCCTAGCAGCTGAGTGCTTCTAAGAGTCTTCTTTCTGCTTACTCTTCCTCCCTCCCATCAAAGTAACCAAGGGAAAACAAGAGAACCATACAGATAATGAGAAAGCTTCTTTATAATCATATGACCTAGAAATTCATTAGTTACAAGTCTAGGTATGTCCTAAGTGCAACTGGGAGGTTCTAGAGGCACAAGATCTCTAAGAGGATCATAGAATCATAGAATCGTTTGAGTTGGAAAGGATGTCTGAAGGTCATCTAGTCCAGCTCCCATGAATAAACAGGGACACACACAGCTCAATCAGGTTGCCCAGGGCCTGGTCCAGCCTTGCCTTTTAAGTCTCTCATCAACCACATCTCTGGCAAACTGTTCCAGTGCACCCACACTGTAAAAGACCTTTTCCTTATATCTAACCTAAATCTACCCTCTTTGAGTTTGAAGTCATTTCCCCCTGCTCTATCACTACAGATCCTGCTAAAGAGTTTGTCCCCTTCTTTTCTGTAGCTCCCCTTTAGATACTGAAAGGCCACTCTCAGGTCATCTTGCAGCCTTCTCTTCTTCAGGCTGAGCAGCCCCAGCTCTCAGTCTGTCCTCGCAGAGAGGTGTTCCATCCCATGGATCATTTCTGTGGCCCTCCTCTGGGTGCTCTCCAACAGCTCCATGTATCTCCTGTACTGAGGACTCCACATCTGGATGCAATACTGCAGGTACTGGGATCATCCAGAACAGAAATGTAGGGAAAGCCCTCGTTGAAGCACTCAGTCTTACTACTCTTATATGATAAAACAAGCAGTGAACCAGACTTTCATGCAAGAGAACCATGTGTTTTGCTGGTATTGAAACCATGTGTATGTCAAAAGAGCAGTAAGGAAAGCAATGTTTGGAAGGCAACACATCAAACTGATAGAGATAACACATTCCTGAGACGAACTAGCCTCCTAAGCACATTTTTTTCTTACTTTTCATGAATCTTCCCTTTCCCAATTTCTGTGGTCCCTTTTTTTCTTTTTTATCTGGTTCAAGAGCCTCCCTCATCTTCATTCTTTAGCAGAGCTCACTTCTGATAACACATAAACATGAGCGCCTTGGGAATGAGCTACAAACTGTAGACATTATTCAAACAGTCCCCTCCTACCCAGCAGGGTCCTGTCTTTTTTCCTGGTATCTATGGAGAGTTTATGACTCTGTACACGCACCACACCCTCTGCTTTTCCCACGCTCCAGGCAGGAGAAAGGGGAAGAGAGCATCTTATTTGCTCAGGGACATGATTTAGCAGAGGGCTGTTAGTTAGGGTAGTATGGTTAGGTCATGGTTTGACTCAAAGATCTTTAAGGTCATTTCCAACCTGAGTGATTGATTCTATGATTCCATGATTCTATGATTCTATGATTCTATGATTCTATGATTCTATGATTCTATGATTCTATGATTCTATGATTCTATGATTCTATTCAACCCCTAAGTCTGTGTCAGTTTCACCAAAGGATGCAGGGCCCATGGCCAATATCAGGCCCCAGGGACCATGACCAACACCAGGTCTCAGGACCTGTGGCCAACACAAGATCTCTGGAGGTACCAGGTCCTAATGGTGCCTGCGATCAGCCCACAAAAGAACAGGAAATGCCTGTTAACAGATGAGTTTAAGAGAAAATATTTGCATTTCTTTCTCACACTGTGTTAGATCATCAGAAAAACATTTTTCTCTCTGTTTTAAAAAACATTTATCATTAGTCTGAGAGTAGGGCCTAAATCACGCCTCATCAGGCTGCTGCTCTTTTCTTCTGCAAAGTGATTGGAGTGATTTGATACTGCCAGTTTAGTTGCTCTGCAGATGCTTTCACCAGTGATACCAATGAATCTCTCCAGGCTGGGCAGCAGGAGAGCACTGTGGTAAGGGGGATCTGCATCATTTCAGAACAAAGCTCAATAAACTGCATATGGTGACATTCAGCATGTCTGAATCTCAGGGAATAAAGCTATTTCAACTCCTGCCAACAGCTGCAGCATGATGCTCCCTTTCTCCAGCACTTGGGCAGCCTGAATCAGGTGTGGGTGAATATGTTTATGGTCAGACTTTGGAATATAATTCTGCATTTTGCAAGGGTTTGTCTGTCTAGCAGCCCTGAATACCAACACTTTGGTGTAACCATTTTATATGCACACAGCACATTCAAAGCAGCAATACAAAAGTGACCCCAACATCACACCAGTAGAGAACAAAAGAACAAAACCTTCCACATTCCTCCGTCGATTGTTTAACATCAGATGGAACTCGACACTTTCCTTTCTTAGGAAACAGACAAGAAGCACAAGGATTACTTCAGAGATTTCAGGAGTGCTCCAGTGCAGAGCAGCCCCTGAGATATGGCTTCCCAAAAAAAGAGCCATTGGCTCCAGTGTCTATGAATAAGAAGCCTGAAGAAAAACCATTCCAGGCACCATGGAGCAGTGTCCTTCTGGACGTGGCCCTGGGCACCCTGCTCTGGGTGTCCCTGCTGGAGCAGAGGTTGGGCTTGATGGATCCAGAGATCCCTGCCAGCCTTGCTGGCCCTTGATGACACCATCCCTTTTTCACCAACTCCTTTTGCCTTCTCTCCATCCTTTTTCTCACAGAGGAACTGTCGATGGCAGCTGCAAAAGACAGTTACCTAAATGTGCATTGCACCGTGCAAGCTTTTCATGGCTTCACACTACAGCAGCAATTTTTACGACTGTAAGCATTGCTATTTTTAGCTGTATATTATCTGCTAAGCTACGATGAAACCAAAGAAAGCTCCTAGTGCATGTGTGTGTGTGTGAAGAAAACAGACCATTTCATCACTTCATCAGAACCATAGCAAAATAAAAGCAGTTTATAACTGTCACATGTAAGAACTGCTCATAATGTTCAGCTGTGTGGCACCTATCAGTCAAGTGTCAGAGATCAAAAAATTAAGTCTTACAACGTAGCTAGAAGGAAGGAAACATTTTAAAGGGTGTTTTATGTGCTACTTGCACTGCTGGTGTTTATAAACGTGATATCACAATAATTTTTATGATAAATAGTGATACTAGCAACCATCAATAGCAGAAACAGGCTGCATCAAATCTAACATGAAAACAGGACTTGCCAACAGGATATGTAATTCCAAGACATGAGTTTTGGCTGAAGAAGATTGTCTTGATCTTTTTTTTCTGTCAGAATCCTCAGGTTCACAGCATTTTGCACAAGTCTGTGGTTGATAAAAGTAGGTATTACTCTCTGTCAGCCATTCCATCCTTACCTTCTATCCTCTTTTGATACTGCTTGTATGAAGCTGGTAGCGACTTCTGCATTCCTTGTAACAAGCAGAAGCAACGATCAGTCACAGATGGAGCATCACATTCTGAGATTCACTGCCAGGGACAAGAGACCAGCTAAAATAGCATGAACTTGTACAAAACTGAAGTGATGGGAATGTGCCTGTCCTTCTTTGCTCTCTTTTGTGTACAGTATAGCTTGTGGGCTATTGTCCACATCTATTTAGCATAAACTATAGAGTAGGTTTTTTCTTCTGGCAGCATGAAATTCAAAGAGATAAGGCAGGAAAACTCTACACTTGAGTGCCTGACATTAAATAAACATGGCCTCTGGATAAATACTTGGTACTTCAGAAAATGAGGCCACCTACTTAAGTGCTAAGTGTGGATTTATGTGTCTCTTTCTATAAACAGCCAGGCTTGAGCATTTTAACCCTAGTACATCAATCCTCAGAAAATTAAAGCTGACAGTGAAACTGTGCTTCCTTTTTACAAGAACAAGAGCACCTGAAAGCTCTGACACAGATTTGCAGAGGGGCAAATGTGAGTTGTAACCTCAGTTTGGCTTGGGACTGCTGTGGGTGGAAATGAAAATTTCTGTTCTGTGGAGAAACTGACACCTTCCAAGCCCACCTCAAGCTTAAATTAGAAGGATGTGTGAAGATTTAAAATTTTGAGCTAAATATTTTCTAAAAATGTATCTTAGGATCAAGGAAAACAGCATTTTTTTTAAAATCAAATTAAAAATGAATTCTTTCAATTTTGGTATTAGCATACTCATAAAATAAAGTAGAATGATATTTTAAAGCTGGTTAGAAATTAGGACATTGTACTGAAAACAACCTGTTCTTCCTGAGCATTCTCACTTTATTGAATAAGCAACTTCCAATTGAAAATTTCCTTGAAAAATTCATTGGACCAGGAGAACAGGAGGTCCACTACCAGTAGGAAACAGAAGGCCTCGTGCCATCATGCCGAAAACCACGTGCCATCACACTTACATTTTCCGTGGTGCTGCATAGTGGACACACTCTAAACTGCAGTCATGATCCAGAAAGGCACTAACGAGGTCTTTTACCCTGTTCTTATGGTTAAATGCAATTAGGAGCAGTCACGATATAGTAAGACATTCTTACTCCTGCTACTTAACACCAAGCTCAAAGGTCACTTGTATAATGATGCTATAAATTAAAAGTAAGAGTAGTTGTGTTGGTGTAAAATTAATTATTGCAAAACTTTAGTGAAATATAACCCAAAGTGCATTTTAATTGGATTATAATGCTTTGTTTTTTAAGATGACAGCTGGAATACCATCTGGCTCCATTTATCACAGAACAATCTCTTCTGTATTGTAATACTTTCAGTCTGGTTACTAATACTGTTGGTTGTAAAAAACAGTAAAGCTTCAGCCTAGACAATTTCATCTGGCCTTCGAATAAAGCTGACTCAACTTTCAATACGTTGTTGCTCAGCATATTGAAAATTATGTGGCACTGAAAGGAGCAATGAATAGTTGGAGAAAAATTTATCATGGTCTGATATTTCTGTATAACCCTTAAAAACAGCTGGCTCAAATACATGCAACATTAAAAATAGAAAGAAATTGCATTGAAATTCATTTTTTGTTTTCTTTAAAGATCCGTATTCACTGCTTAGGACATTTTTTCCCACAAGTAACTAATGTGTTCAGATAATTAGAAAGACAAAGTACCATTTGCTGGAGCTCCGTATTACCTTTTCTAGCAGTGTACCCACAGCACCAAAAGCAATGCCCATGCCATAGCCAGGATAGTATGGTTTTCACAACCCCTGCTCTGTCTGAAAGTGGTGATTTTCAGGAACTGGCCAACCTGGAGGATTTTCAGAATCTACACAGAATCATAGAATCATAGAATGATAGAATCATTATGGTTGGAAAAGACCCTAAGATCATATAGTGCTGCTGTCCACCTACCACCAAGATTGCCCACTGAATCACGTCCCTCAGTGCATATTTCCATGTTTCTTGAACACCTCCCAGGACAGTGACTGCACCACCTCCCTGGGCAGCCTGTGCCACTGCCTCGCCACACTGTCTGAGTTTTTCATACATCCAACCTGAACCTCTCCTGGTGCAATTTAAGGCTGTTTCCTCTCATCCTAAAATCCAGATATTGTCTCCACACCTGCTACCAGCAGCCACGATGGCACTAAAAAACAATGTTATTCTGATATTTATTTATTTATTTATTCTCGTACAGGATGCCTTAGTTTGGGGTTAAGCTTATGTATTTTTACGTTTGAGAGTTTGTGATTTTGTCTTTTCTTTTTGTTTTTAGAAATTAAACTACTTCCACTTAGGGAAGAAGACTTTCCATGAACAAAGCCAACAAGTTAAACCTGTGAGAAGAAAAGAGCTTCCCACTTCTGGAGCTGTCCTCTCATTTATAGCAGTTTCACGCCCTTGTTACTGTCCAGAGTTCAGTGACTGAGCACTCCTATGAAAGGACGATCATTGCCCAGGATACCAGTGTTTCCAATCAGTGCTACCAGATTTGGTGCCCAGAGAGAAAACATTCATGATGATCTGTTTGCAGAGCAGCCTCAGACCCAGACACACGCTCAATGAATGGTCAAACTGTACCAGTATGTTTAACAAATGTATGCTGTATTTATGGTGATGCTCTTGCACTGAATTAAGAGGTTAAGAGACAAATTCAGGCTGGTGTAAAGTGTTGTAGCATAATGCTTTCAGCAAGTAGTTGAGATTCTGAGTAAATGATCTACTGTGAAGTGCTGCATGACTGCAGTCCTCACCACAGCTGCTAATGCACTATAACCCATAATTTCTGAGTGCTCTCTTCAGTTTGGAAGTATTCTGCTGGGGAGGAACAACATTAATCCTGTTTAATGTCCTGTTGTTCAGATTATCATGGGTGGGCACATGGTAAAGTCTGGCAGACAATGTTTTGCCTTTCCAGCCTTGTGATTTCTATAGAAGTTCAGCTACAAAATACACGTGGGGTTAGCTTCACTGGTGCCTCTCCTGTATGTGAAAGGTACAGGTGTTTCCATAATCTGGAATGACACATGCTTCTATTTCCTGGGATCAATAGCTAAGTTAGTTTAAGGCAAAAAATAAGTATTTTGAACGACACAAGACAGGGAAGAAATGGATCTCAAGAACATGACTCTTCTATGTTTAGCTTGAAGGTCCACACAGCCCAGGATCCTGCCTGTTACCATAGCCAGTAGCAAGGTAAGGATAGAACAAGCAGCGCAGGTAGACAGCGGTGTGGCTTTGGTCTGACTCTCCTGACCAAGACTTGCTGATATCTTTGGATGGAATTTCAGTTATTTTTAAGTTTCGTCTCTGTTATTTACAATACAAGTTGAATTCAGTTCATATATCTATACATTTGCACTTGGTGAAATACTTGAGAGGGGGAGAAAACAATAGGCCAGCCATGCTTTTTGTTGTCATCTAATTAAGCTCTATAAATATTTGTTTTTCCCCCCCTTTTTTTTTCATTATTGTTCTGTGCCAGTATTTATTATTGGCCTGGAACTGGACATGGAATTTTTCAACATCAGACTTCTTACAGTGCTCAGAGGTTTAGCTGCTAATACAGTTGGTCTTGAATTCAAATTAGCAACTTTTTCTTTATTTGGCTGGTTCTTTGAGGGCTGGGTAGGTCTGATCAGAATTCAGATCAGCTCCAGAAAATAATCTTGTCCCTGGACAGATCCCTGTGGTTGTCTCACATTAGCCAGGCAGCCCACTGGAAACCTCCTGGCTGGGCTTTGGTGTCATGATAACGGAAACACAGCCTGTTGGGAAACCTAGGAAACACATGGTGAACCTGTAGCACCTTCCCGAGAGAAGAACTTCGAGTCTCACTCACACTGTGCATGCTATCCCATAGCAACACCAGAAAGCGATGGAGGGATTCCTTTTTCACTGGGTTACTGAGCAGAGTGTATTTCTTCTGCTGCCAATTCCGCTGGCAACTATCATTATTAACTGGCCCAGGAGTACTCACAAGTTCCCTATTTAAGAAGCAACATTTCACCTTTTTGTTTTTTTCTGAGGAGGGTTTGTTTCTTTCTCATTCTTCTGTTTTTAGTATCATTCTCCTGCTTGCTTTAACACTGATTCCTACATAATGTGCACCAATGACTGTCCTTTGCGATCAGATGTTTGGGCCCCTTTGTGCAAAGCATGTGGGTATAAAGCATCTTCCACTCAAAAGCTTGCATCTGGGCTTTACCACTGTCACGGCATGCCTGTTGGAGGCCCGGAGACTGCTGGAGGGTCTCAGAAAGTAGCTGAGAAAAGGCAGCCTACCATCAGCTCACACAGAACTCTTGGAAATAGCCTCCACATCTCGTAGGAAGTTATTTAGTTGTCTACTCATTGAATGCTTGAAATTACTCTACAGATGATTGATAGATAGGGAATGTTAAGAAGGAAGAAAAATAGCATAAGGCCTTCCTCCACTCCTAGATGATGGGGAAGCAGTCACATGCTGGAGCATACAGGAATCACCGCTGACATACAGTTAAGGTCAGTGTGCACATTCCAAGCTCACGGAGAGGAGCTTCCCCCTATTCACCAGCCAGCGTGACTCCAAAGAAGCAAGGCCTTCTCCCCTGGGAGAAGACAACTGTTCTGTGAGGTCCTGCCACAAGCCCTATCTCATGGCTCTGCCATGCCAGAGAACAGAGATTGGCTCACAGCCCTAAGGCACTGTGGGCCTAATCACGTCTTAGATTACCAGAACAGTAAGTTTTTGTTTTCTCTCAGTTCTCCCTCCTGTGGTTCTTCTATTTCTTTCATCCTGCTGTTTTATCCATCGCATTCCCCCTTACTCTTACTGATAGACAATATATTTCCTTCACTTTCATAGCAGGTTCAGATAGGCCTGAATATTAATGCCTGTGATTTATAAGAACAAGCATTCAGCTCTTTATCAAAAATGCAAATTTCCCAAGACTTTAAAGTGGCTCAGTAGGTTTAATGATTGGACGTGGTTTTCAGAGAATAATAGAAATTGCTGATTGAATTACTGCATTCACATCCAGTGAATCAATAATTTCTGTAAGGTACTAAGTGTGTAGACCTTTGGAGACAGAGAGGAATGGGAAGAAGGGAAGGAGTTTTAACAATATTCCGTAGCCCAGAGATTCATATTTTACATTTGTTATGGAAAAACAACACCTCTACATTTAAGTTTGCTGCTACAGTACCCATAGTAACACTGTTTTTGTTTTCTTTTTCAATATAAAGGGAAAGAAAGGGATTTTCTTATGACTTGAATCCCAAACTCACTGTCTGGACATGTGTTATGCCCCTTCACCAGGAAAATATTTCTCCCTTGGTGGGGGAAAACTCTTCTTGGAGATGGAAAATAGTGAAGGATGCTATCAAAAGCACAAAGGGCAACTTCTAAATCCATTTATAATGTACTTAGAAGACTTATTTTTGTGCATAATGAGATTTCCATAATGCTTTTATGTGGTCATGTTTTCTTGTAACTGTATTTCCTTTTGCCGGTTTTCTGCAGGTGGATGAACACCTGAGCTTTTCTATGCCGGCTTCAGAGATCATCCTAAGCCATACCAGGAAATGAAGCTGTTTCCCCTTCCAGCTGTACACGCCTCACAGCAACAAGTTGCAAATTCTAACATCAAAATAAACCATAAATCTCCATAGGTCAAAAAACAGCATTAACCTTTTGCCATAGAGTTAACCCACCCATTACTCTGGGCTTTGCTGACTTCATAGTAGATAAGGATGGAATAAAAGCGACTTTAGAGTATGTAGAAATCTCTGTTTTGTTATTAAAAGGGGCAAAAGGAAAGAAGGCCCCACTGCTGCAGGAAAGCCCAGCTATGTGGGAGTCACTGATAGAAATGTGCTGGGAGAGGAGCATCTTTAAAACAGCATCCCTAATTCTGGCCTGAAGTTCTTCATTTTTTGGCTGAATCCAGTCGCCACGAAACTGATCCTAAAGCTGTGCTTTCCCCTTCTAGCTCATTTGAACAAATACATCTTGCTTCAGTGAGGAAGCAGTCTGAGCAGTTTCCCCAGCACAGATTTTTTTAAAGAATCTTCATATTGTGTGAGAGCTTCATTTGGTGGTTGCTGCTGAAACAAAAGACGTGGTGAATAAAAATACTGTAACAGTTGGAGTCATCTCTGGAAACAGCTCTGAATGCCCTTTTACATAGGTGGTCACGAACTGTCATATGGCACCAATGAAGATTTGTGGAAGTAATTGCCTAGATCAGATTTTGTGCTGTGCTCCTTTCTGTATTCCCATATATATTTCTAACAGGCAGGGAAGATCTTCGTGCCTTCATATTTTGCCATAAAGGCAGCAAACTCCATTCTGCCTGTTTTCAGGCTCAATTACTTGAGATGACATGAATGGTCAGCCATGGGATGTAATTGAATTTATTCTGTGCTTTTTATATTTTCCTCAGAAGCATCTGTTGCCATCGGAAGAAATGCAGTGTCATTGGCTCTGTACAGATTACTTTGGAGGTAGGTAAGACAGCACAGTGAAGACGAGTTCAGAGGTCTGTGGAAGTTTTATTTTGGAAGCAATTAATCTTCTATATTAAATCCCCCTGAAGAAATTACCCAGGGACAAATTTCCAAGGTGTTTGACACCTAAAAATCAGAGAGAACTTAGTGTAATTCCTTTGATTCCAATATACTAATTTAATGTATACAGACTTACAGTGATTCTTAAAAAGATCTACATTCTCTTGAAAGTGCACCGAGTGCCCGTTAGCAGATCTGAGTGCCTTCACATTGGAGAATTTGTCCCTTACGCACCATTATTCTGTAGCCATGGAAAGAGTGGATAGCCTCCATCAAACTCCCCTAAACAGACCTTTACATGAAAGATCCTTCTATCAAAAACTGCACTGACTGGAAGCCAATGGGCAGTCCAAGCAATGGAACCAGATGTTTGATGGGATCAGACATTAACACACTAGGGATGAATTTTTCCTCTGGCTTTGCAATACTGAAATTCACAGAACACAGCATTTTGGCAATGGGAATTGCAGAACAGGAAAAAAGCACTCAAAAATGATTTGTCTGATTTCACATTTTTTCTTGAAGAAAATCTTTTCTGATTTCTTGAAATACTTCAGATGAAAGAAATATTTTAGAGAAAGAAAAAAACAGTTAAAGCCAGACTTCAGCTTTACCCAATCACAGGAAGAATGCAAGGTTTAATAATTCCAGATTTTTTTCTAGTCTCATATCTGCTGCTGCATGTCAGCGTGATGCTAACACTTGATAAATAATGAATTATGCTACCTCTACTTGTGACTGACCTGCCTTCTCTGTCCTAAAGCAAGCTCTTTACCGTGCTTATGGGAAAAGCATACAGAGAACGAAGAGCTCTTCAAGCTTATCTGGAGTGCTGACTTATCTGCAGTGTGGCTCTGGATTCTGATGGGCAACTCTGTGCTACTCTTCTGCCATTGCCAGTAGGTGTCTCTTGGTTGTTGTGGGATGCACTGAACAGTGTCTCTCCTGGCTGATCTCATCTGCCTGTTCTTGGCATCAGCAAGATGCTTGCTCCCAAGGCATGTGAATGCCAAAGGCACTTGGAAAGGAGCGGGCAAGGAGGAGGAGGTCATGCATCATGCTGTTCTCTGCATGGCTCTCTGACATCCCAAAATATGAATTCTGAAGAGAAGTAAGCAGAAGAGATAGTACAGAACACACTTATGGTTTCCCTTAGGAGGAGTGAGCAGGTGAATTGGGAAATAGCCATACAGAAAAAGGAGGCTTCATTAACGACCTCCCAAGCAAAAGAGTGGAGAGGCATTGGTACAGGCTGCCCAGGGAGGTGGTGGTGTCACCATCCCTGGACATGTTTAAGGAAAGGCTAGATGTAGTACTTAGGGATATGGTTTGGTGGGCAATATTGATGGCAGGTGGATGGTTGGATTGGATGATTGTAGATGTCTTTTCTAACCTTAATGATTCTGTGATTCTATCATTTACCAAGAAGGAAAGTAACAGTGTGACAAAAGACTTACTTGTGCCAGTCTGGGTGATCAAAGGTTGATTAATATTCACCAGCTTTGTCTTCATTCCAGTAAATGTGAAACATGGCTTCTGTATTCCAAAAACAAACCAAGAAAGCAGGAGAGATTCCTGCCTCTGCTGTTAGTCTTGGTACCATGGACACTACAAGAAAATCTGCTTTTGCACAATAAATTATGCAGTGCTCTCAGCTGATTGTGCAGAGTTACAGTCATCATTGCTGAGATTTGAGGGAAACACAAATAGTGTTCGTTGTTTTGTGTTTCTTTTTTTTTCAAAGATCTAATTCAAAGAACATCTAATTACAAGATAAAGAAACTTGGAGAGATGAAGGGAAGAATGGGAAATGGGGAAGGGAAAAGATCTCTGTGTATTTGATTTTGAAGCATTTGTATTAGACCTGTGAATCAACTGTACAAATCTACTTGGCCCAGTGTCTGTCCTCGCTACCTCAGAGGTGTTACTCCAGAGTAACTGCCTGTCAGTTCATTCAGTCTTGGGTTAGCCTATCCTACTTCTTGACTCACTGACATTCAATCTGTTTAAATAATCCCTGCAGGTGAATTCACAAACAAGTAATATTAATTAAAAAAAACAGACATCTTTTCTCCACGCCTCTCAGTGCTTTGCTTTCACCAGAGGAACAGTACAGTTAGGTTGTTAGTGGATGGTTAGGTGTTAATGAACTTTTCCCTTGAGTTTGCTCAGTCCTTTTTGGAACTCACTGCAGCTCCACAGCTCAATTAGGTGCCATGTTAAAAATGCTCCTTCTTTGGCTGGTTAGTCTCTCCTTTGCTTGTGTGCTGCCTGAGCTGTATCACTGTCTGCTTACTAGAAGTGTTAAGATTTCTAGGGAGTCCACTGAGACAAAAATTGCACAAAGATACAGACAGAACCTTCTTTCTGTTGCCAGTGCTTTCTTCCTATCTGATAATGACCTTTTCACATAGGTTGGGTAATTGAGAGATTGTAGAAAGTTGCAGTGATGAAATGTAAGTTTCAATTTATGTATTAAAATTAGGAATAAGACAAAACGTTACCAGAAGTGCAAATGCTGATTTACAAACCTAGTCCTTATGATGTTACTGGGAATTGGCTGTCCAATCTTCTTTTTTTTTTTCTTGCTCTTTTTTTGCCATCTCCACGTTAAGCACTATTTCTACAGCTCCGATTCCTGTAATTGTTTTCACTTAGTCCAGGAAAAGAAGGCAGGTGAGAGCTGAATCTATGAGAAAAGGGTAACCTTTATACACCTGTTCTTGGCAGCAGGAATATGCTGACTCATAAAATTACGAAAAGATATAGATGATGTGGTTCTGAAAATAGCACCGTATTTATGAACAAGTCTGAGAGTTTATGGCGTGATTAAGTCTAATGATTAAAGCTTCTTATGCAAAACCTGCTGTTATGAGCAGCTGAGCAATCCATGTAGCCCAAAGCACAGCTACTGGTTTCTCCCATGGCATTTGACACAAGAGATTTCCATTTTAAATATGCAATTTGTTATTTAAAGGCAAAGGAAGGAGGTTACTTTTTACTACCAAAATTTCACCACAGATTTAAGAAAAATGAGAAAAAGAAAACAGACTTAAATGTAAATGAGACAGCTGAGCAGTGCTTTAGGGTTTTGAGTTCTCAAATCTGCCCCCACCGTTATCAGTGTTCAAATGTATCTGAAGGATCTGAATCAAGAATGCATGAGAAATTGATTAGAGAAGGTGCCTGAAAGAACAGGGGGATACTAAGCAAACAGCACTTTAGAAAGAAAATTGGGAAAAGATTCCTAATGATGAAAATTTCCCGACTGAAGAATAATTTCCCAATGGAACTTTTCTAATCTCTATTTGAAAGTGAACTTGAATGAATTACAGGCAGTTTTATATGAGGACACTGTCAATCTTTTCACTGTATTTCTGTTACTCTGTGTTATTGTTTCCATTATTCTATTGTCCATCGTTACTGCCCATAGCCAGACAGCAATGGGTGTAACAGAAAATGAAGAATCTCAATCTATGAATAAGCAATTAGATCTTTCTGTAATGTTTTGTCTCTTCTTCAGTATAATTATTTTTAATACTTAAGTGACAGAAGCCCAACGGCTACAGTCCTCCATCTTGTGCAAGTTAGGAATTGTGCATCCAGTTAAAAAACAAGCAACTCCCAGGACAATGACAGGAGCATGTTTCGCTTCAGTTTGAGCAGGCTGTTCCCAGGCAGCGTGTTTTTCTGTTTGTGGTGGGATGCAGCAGACTGCAGCTCCACTTCCTGCCATCCTAACACCTCATTGAAGCAGGGAGTGTCTGAGACAGCTTCCTGCTCAGAAAAATCTTTAGCTTCTGTGGCCCAACAGATCAGCAACCCCAGCAGCAGAGCAGAAGAGATGCGAGTGACATTACTTTTTTGTCCAGCAACCCATGGAAATACCTGAAGGTATCACTCAATTCCCCCCTCAGAAATGTAAGCTGCTTGTGGGGAAGCATCATTAACAGCATTTATCCTAAGTAGCAAACAAACAAAGAAAAGAAGATCCTTGATTCCTTCCTCCTCTTGTCTGCATTCAGTATTTCTTTACCCACCCCTCCCGCATTAAAAGCTGCTGACAGCTGAAGGAGCATACTGGTCACCAGAGCCAACACCAGGGCTTGATATCTCTTTTGGATATCTATCACTGTTTGGTCTTAAATGTCACCCAGAGCTGCTGTTTCCTGATGGTGTAACAAGAGAAGGCAACAGAAGTTGTACTGAATGAGACCAACATAATTAGCATTGTAGCTTGTCTCAAAAACAGACATTTTTCCCAGGATAATTTGCAATGGATCCAATGGTCTTTCCAAAGGGTTGCTTCCTCAGCCAGAGATAACTTTCTATGCATAACCTTCATTAGGTTTTTCTACCTCAAGTTTGCCTGAGATCATTCATATTGAGTGTAACCCATATCCATATTTTCATCTCATACTCAATCCCAAGGATTTTGTCTTATTTTAAGAACATCAGAATATCTGTACATCTTCTTTTCTATCTAGTCAGTTTGAACAGCCTATGATAGATATCTCAAATGTGTTATTTCTAGGTGTTATCTCTGACTGTATGCTTGAGTTTTGGGGACAGTGATTTATATACCTTTCATGAAATGGAGACGGAACCCCTTCCACTAGATCACAATGTCATTTATACATGTTAGTCATTTACAATCTGTTTACCTGGGGGTTGAGGGTCATAGCTAGCCCTGCAGTTTAGGTGTAGAAGACCCTACATCCTATCATTCATCATGGAAGCTACCCATTCCCTCATGATGCTTTGTACAATAAGTAGAAGAGACTCTAGAAGGAAGTAAAAGTAATACACTGAACTTCTTTATGTGTTCAAAAAAGTCTGAGTCACTTATTTTTATATCCCTCTTTTCTGCTTATATGCTTATTGTGAAGTAGCAGACAAAAGTGTTCAGATATATGAACTTACCTTCAGTGACATATCTGTGATTTAGTGGGAATAAAAGGAAGTTTATCACTCTTCACTGGAGATGAGTCCCTTCAGTAGAGCTAAAAGCAATGAAGTGCTCAAGGAAGATTTGTCAATTCTGTCTGGCAGTTACCCAGGCTTTCAGGTGTGTGTACCTGCTCAACTCCACATCAGTGAGGCTTGGGGTTCCTCTTAGATCAAAAGCATAGTGGGGACATGGAAACTATCCCCATAACTTTGCATTTAGCCACTACAAGCCTGTACAGTAAACACCACCTGTTATCAGTTCTCTGGTTTGTGCATGACTACCACAGCCCACATGCCATAAAGATGGCCACAGATAAGAGCTAACCCCTCATTTATTCCCTCGGATGCTTCTGCATCATGCTGCCTCACATGTTAGAACAGAGCCATCCTCATCATATGACAAGAGGTCATATCTTTAAGTTGTGCCGGGGAAGGTTTAGGTTGGATATTAGGAAAAAAATTCTTCCCAGAAAGAGTGGTAAAGCACTGGCAGGGGCTGCTTGGGGGGGTGCAGTGCAGTCACCATCCCTGGAGGTTGTCGAGAAATGTGGAGATGTGGCACTGAAGAATATGGTTAGCGGGCATGGTGAAATGGGCTGATGGCTGGACTGGATGATCTTAGGTGGTCTTTTCCAACCTTACTGATTCTATAATTCTATTCTCCAAACATAAGCTAAGCAAATCAGAGGTGGGAAATGGGGAGCAGATGTTTTCCTCTGCTCTCACTCCATATTCTGTTCTAAAGGAAATGAGAGTTTCTTCCCTACTAGACTGCTTCATCCAGCCTGCTCTGAGAGTAGACCCAGCCTTGGCTTTGCTGTGCTTAATTTCCTCCTGCTTGTCACAAGATTTCAATGAGGGACACCAATAGTCAGTGCCAGCACCTCAAATACATCCCTTCATATCTGGCCCCTATGAATTTTGCAGGTAGCAGCACATACCTCATGACAGTCTGCTTACCTGCTCATGAGCAGGAGATTAGCACTTTTCCCTCTACATACAGTGAGGGGAATTTGCCTTTCTGTGGTGTGGTTACGTATTTACCCAACACTTTACATAGGCAAACAATCAACCCACAAGAACAGATGGTGCATGATTCACTCTGGGGCTCTGATCACTGACTGCCACTAGCTTTGGATTGGGCCCACAGCACTGGGAAATTACTGCAGGCATTTGTATAATTCAGTAATGATTTTGCAGCCAAAGGCTCCAGCTGCCCTTCCTTGAGTGGCAGTTTGGAGTGAGGACCTGGCTCAGCCCGGTAGGATAGCATACATCTCCTCACATCTGGCAATAGCAGGACTGGAGGCAAAACTGGGACTCCTGGTGTCTGGGGTCCTGCTGGCACCAGGCATGTCTTGCTGGGTCCAGGGCCAGCCAGGTAGGTGCATCCAGGCCAGCAGTGACCCTTGTTGAAGGGTCTGGAAATGCTGAACACATTGTATTTCTGGACAGGTGCATCTTCATGATTTACCTGTACCATGAGCTGCGATTTGTGCCTTGGCATGTGGATGCTCTTTGCTGTTATTATTAACAACTCTTGAAGTTCTCTTGCCTTAAGCAACTATGAAGTATGGCACATGACATTGCATGTGCCATTCAGATGGGATGCCTGGACTATCACAGATGAGATTTTATGAGGAGTATGATCTCATGGCTATTCTTGGACATGTTTTTTGATGATGTCTCTGTGGGGATGTGGTCCTGCCACTGAACGTTATGAACAAATCATAGGCATGCTGCATATAAATTCTTATTTTGAGGTAATGCTCAGCCCTGTGGCCTTCTAGAGACCTTGCAAGCATAGCACTTGTCTTGGTTCTTCTCCCCATCACCTAAATGCACTCCATGGACAAGCGTATCCTTCAGCTGTGTGCTGCTTTGGTGGACAAATGAAAAGCATTGATGTGGGAATGACCAGACATATCCCTTCATACAGGTTCAAACAGTCCTTCAGCCTTCTTCATTTGCTCATGAAACCAAAATAATTACATATGCCAACAAAATGGCCAGGAGTTGCAGCGGATGTCACTGACCTAAAGAGCAACCAGCATATAGACCAGTCTGGGGGAAACATTCTGCTAGATCAGCGTGCCAGCGAAGTGCCAGGCAAGAGCTTTTCTCATATTTTATTTGTTTGTAAATAATTACAAATATTTTGCACAGATGGTGTTTACATGCCTGCTTACAACACAGAATATTACCAGAGTTTCAAATCTAAAAACAATTGTGGCAAATATTAGCAATTTCAAGATTGCTGTTTCTATGTACTAACTCAGAGCCAAGCTCTGTGAAGTGTTAATTCAAATGAATTTGCATGGAGCACTTTTCAGTAGGATTTTGAGGTAGTCAGCGCTTTACAAGATCACCCCTTTTTTATTGTACTGGCATAAGATTAAAATCGCTCGCTACCAAAGTCAGTGGTTCTTTTTCCATAGGGATCAGTGGCATAAGAGTTGTGCCTGCAGTGTTATATACACAGCTAAACTGCAAAATCCACAGTGCTATTTACTCTGTAGTTAAGATTTCTACAGAAACCTTGAAGGCAAAAATACTTGTTATTTCCAAGCTGCAAGCAGAAGTTGGAATGGTTACTGAACAAATTTCCTGAAATGCTGATTTATATGCCATAGAAATAAAGATTTGATTTTAACGTAAGTTTTTTTATATGCGTATTGCCATTAAAAAAGCCCATTATTTTTTCATCTCATTTGACTGACTTCACACGTCCGCAAAATAATGAATACGCAGGTCTGTTTATACCCACAAAATAAACAGTGCATGCAGAACAGCCATGTAGCTTGAACCTCGCTGCTTAAGAAACATTTGCTCAGCCTTGCAAAAAAAAAAAAAAAAAAAAAGAGAAAACAAGCAATTATTTCATCCTATGAAATGTAATAAAAATCACCGAAATGCAAGGCAATAGATCTTCCAATGCAGATGGAAGTTTTGAAGGGGCCAACAGAATGATCTCAGCTGTTGATTAATGAAGTTTAAAAATACATGTTTACAGTGCTGGTTAAACAGCCAGATCACAGAATAACCGTAGCAAAGCAACTGCTTATTTTCATCTGGTTACGGGATGGAAGCAGAACAGGGGTTTGGATTTGCTGCAGGCAAAAATCCGGAAGTTTAAGCAGGAATTCTCAGCAGTCTTATGGCACGGGTCACAGATGATTGAGGTGGAAGGGACTTCAGGATTGAATACGGGTACCAAACTCTGGTCCCACAGTTACCCACCTGACTCGTGGTGTGTCCAGCCACAAGCAGTTCCACAGCACACCACGTGAGCAACCCTTCTCCAGAGATGTGTTGATGGATGTCCTTTCCTAAGCAGCTGCTGCTGAAGCCGTATTGCCTGCAGCCAGACCATCAACCATTTTGTCTCCAGCAACCTGTGAGGACACAGAAAGGCATATCCACTAGGGGAAATAGAGGAATTATGTTGTAGACAATTGCATAAAAGTACAAGCAACCACTGGCATTTAGATTTCCATTGCGGGTTGTTTGATGGCTTTAACCATTGGAGTCTTCTGGAAACCAGAAAAAATACATAGCTAATAACACCTCTTATGCAAAGTACTGGATATAACGTGAGTATTTTGTTTCCACAAAATGACTCAACATCATCGTTACGCTGACAGAGGCTGAAATAAACTGTGTTTCTTCTGGACCAGGCACTACTCCCCTGCATCCCAGCAGCTTTGCCTACTGAAATGAAAAGGCAATGAACAGCAATGTCCAGAAAGTAGAAAAGATTCACTCTTCTTCACCCTTTTCTTGATAACATACCTGGGCCTATTGCAGGCTAAGAATGATGCTATGAGGTTGACCTCCATTTGCACGCAGCTGCTCTGCAGAATGACCTGGACTATCTAAATACATCCAACTATGCTTATCCAGAGCTCTGTAAAATGTAAGAAACTGATAAAACTTCAGAAAAAAAAAAAATGCAGTTATAGAACTAAAGAGAACTATAGAACTAAATAGTGAACCCTATACATATAGACAAGGAAGTAGCAAATAACAGAGATACAGCAAATGTATTCACTTTAAGGACATATTCTGAAGACAGTAGCCACTCATCTAAAGACATTAAGGCCAGAATCTCATTTTAGTTCTGAAGAGGTTAACTAAGGAACATGAATGCCTGAATATCAATCAAGTAATTTGTATTTAGTCACCCCTGACGTCAGACTGGTGGGGAGCCCAGTGTTTGGAAAGGTCACTCAGTGCTTTTTGGGGAAGGACAAGGCTTTCTGACCCAACGGGTCTCAATGCATGCCTCTACTGTGAGGCTTGTTTCTGTTTTCCATCATACTTATTCTCCTTCTGCTTTACATCTTTTCTTTAAGACACAGAGGGCACTTCAAGATGGAGACACCGGGTGCCAGAAAGCATCTTTAGGAAAAAACAGCCCCCATTTGATGCTTATGTTAGTTGATACTTCCAGTCACCCTTTTCAAATCTGTAAAAGAAACAAATCAGTCCTAACACAATGCTGAGCATTCCAGTCTCATATGGTAATGAAGTCACTGGAGGAATAACAGAAAACAGTTGCTGCTTTAATAGAAATTCATAGCTTTGTAGGGCTGGTGGTATTTCATGGGACTTTTTGTGTCCTGGAAAAAATTAATGACAGCTAGAATATCGCTGTATTTATTCCCAACCATTTCCAAGTTTATTATCAATTATTTATTCTTTGTATGTAAGCAGTTTGCCATATACATGAAAAAAAGAGTGCAGGGGCAGCCAGGATTTTTGATATATGTTTAAAGGCTGAGGGTTGTTCTGTTGTAGCTGTGTGATTGGAATTATCCAATGTAACAGATTAAAGGTCTTTCTGATATGCGTGTTTGATCTACAACCACACTTCTGGATGGCAGTGCAAACATACTGCAGCCATTGTCCTGATCATTTATATTAATAAGAGAAGAAAAATAGACTTTGAGTGCAAAGGGAGAATGAATACACAGAGCAATTATTTTTGTGATACATGGGCCTGATTCTCACTGAATTAGTTTTACGTCTACGAGCTTTGCTATATTGCCAGCTGTGAAAAATAACCTTACTGATAGCAACGAGATTTTAATTTCTGTTGAATTACTGTAATTTCCTTGGGTCCTCTAGCAGACAGTGTTTTGAGGCAGACAACGTGCACCTTTGAAAAAACATGTCTAGTCAAGATGGGGGTTGGAGTGAAAAGTCTGGGAGGTATTTTCCCTCCCTTCTTCCTGCTCAGGGAAGTCTCTGCAACATCCACAGCATCATAGGATGGCTGAGGCTGGCAGTGACCTCTGGGTCCTTCTGCCCAAGCCCTGCTCCAGCAGGGTCACCCAGAGCAGGGTGCACAGGACCACATCCAGGTGGCCTTGGAAGATCCCCAAGGAGGAGACCTCACAGTCCTCATGCAGCCTGTGCCAGTGTGCCGTCACCTGCACAGCACAGCAGCGCTCCTGGTGTTCAGAAGGAATCTCCTGATCTCCAGTTTGTGCCCACTGCCTCTTACCCTGGCACTGGGCACCACTGAGCAGAGTTTGGCTCCGTCCTCATTGCACATTGCCTTCAGGTATTAATGGACATTACTGGGATCCTTCCGAGCCTCCTCTTCTCCAGGCTGAGCAGTCCCAGCTCTCAGCCTCACAGGAGAGATGCTCCAGTTCCTGCATCATCTTGGCCCATCACTGGACTCTCTCCAGAATGTTCATGTCTCCCTGGTACTGTCAGACTCAGAACTGGACCCAGCACTCACTCGTGGCCTCATCAATGCTGAGAAGAGAGGAAGGATCACCTCCCATGACCTCCTGGCAACACTTTGCCTAATGCAAACCAGAATACCGCTAGCTTCCCTTGCAGCATATTGTTGCCTCATATTCAGCCTGGTGTCTACCAGGACCCCCAGGGCCTTTTCTGCAAAACTGCTTTCCAGCTGGATTCCTCCCAGCATGTGCAGGTGCCTGTGCTTGTTCCTCACCAGCTGTAAGACTGTACACTTCTCCTTGTGGAACTTCACGAGGTCTCTGTCCCCACCTCCATCCTGCTGAGTCTCCCCTCGATGGCACCATGACCCACTGATACTGTTCCCAATTTTGTGTCATTTCCCAACTTGCTGAGGGTAGACACTGTCCCACCATCCAAATAATTAATGAAGATGCTAACAGGACTGAACCCAGCTTTGGTCCCTGCTGTGTCTCAACTCAGATACCTGATGTAATATCTTTGAGATATAAGGATATCTGTGAGATGTAAGAGGGTTTGGAGGAAAGAGAGGAAAGATTCACAGCATTTGGAATCCAGTAATACATTTCTGTTCTGATTCAAGTATGTGAATATTCCCAGTGAAGTGTCTGGGAGTCACGATCGACTGCTATCTGTGATACACTAATCACAGTGAGCAACAGCTTACTAACAGTGATGCACAGACTTGTGGTCAGTCAAGGCCTTGGGATATCAGGCTAATTTTCAGAGTAGTGCTCGAGTAAATACTTAGCATTAATTAAGTGCCTTGTTTATCTGTATGGATTAAACAAGTTAAGACTGAAATTAAAAAGAATTTCATACTCTAAAACAGACCTAAAATGAATGGAGAGATTGGAGAGATGAGGTAATGAGGAGGAAAAAATAAAAGAAATCAATAAGAGTTTATTGATATTATTCTCCTGGTCATACTGAAAAAAATAATTTAAAATCTCTTTTCTCCCTGTTTCTCCCTGTTGAAGCTGCCCCTGTCCCTACAATGCAGTTGCCTCGAGGGTGGATTAGCCTAACATACTTTTCTAGCAGTATCACATGGCAGTTGCTAGCAGGGAAAGCAAGAACTGGTAAAATTGCAAAATGGTTGAGTCCTGACTTAAAGTTGACTTGCCCAGGCTGCTGACACCCAGCCATGCTAGGGCTGCTGGCTGCGCGCTGCCCCACCAGCCGCAGTCCCCTCTGTGGTTACAGAGCACTCTGCTGAGATTAACAACTGTCATTTCCTTCAATGAGGTGACCAATGCATTAAAAAGGGAACAGTTACTCTGTGGTTAACTAATGAAGACAGCATTTCCTTCAGCTTACCATATAAAAATTCCATGAGGAGTAAGCATTTAAGATGGTTTATGTGAACACTGCTGTCAGATCATCTCTTTGCCTTTTCTTCTCAAGACTAAAGAATCACAGTTCCATAATATTTCTCTCTGAGGCCACACTCTTCAGGAGTCTTTTGCATTTTCTCCACATTTCTGTCAAAATAGAGAGCCCCAAACTAAACATTACATCTATTTGGAATGGAGGGATTATTTCCACTTATTCCTTCTCATGTCCCAGTTTGACACTTGTTTGGGGTTGTTTTGGATTTTTGTTGTTGTTTTTGTGCTGGTTTTTGTTTGTTTGTTTATTTGCTTTTGTCATGGACTTGTGGAGCCTGTAAATCATAGCAAATCCCAGCTCTCTCCCTGTGAAAATGCTCCCTAGCCTCTGCTTCCCCCATGCAGTTTTTGTACAGCAGATTACTCCTTTCTGAATACAGAGGCTCCATCTATTTTAAGATTTTTTCTCTAATTTATCAATATATTCCCAAATTCACATCCTGACCTCTGGTGTGCTTTCATATTCTCACATCTCTTTGAGAATTTAAAAAGCACGCTGTCTGCTTCATATTCTTATCACTAATTTAAATAGATCTGGTACCCAGGACCAGCATTGTCAGAGTCTAAAAAAATGCCACTTCCAGCTTGACAGTAAACCATTGGCAACTTGAGTGCCATTTACTCTAGCTCAGCCCTAATTGTATCTGTTCCGACTGATACAACATTAGGACAAAGCCTCTGGAGAAAGATTCACTAAATAAGCTTCTAATTTTTGTGAGCCGCCATGGTCTGTTCTATTTTCTTATGAGAGTATAACACTATACACAATCTAAAACACCAGAGCCTACTGAAGAGTTGTATTTTTACACTGTTCATGGTATTATTCTGACCATTTCCTTGTTGGTCTTGGTCATATTGACCTCAGAGTTATGGCCAAAAAATAGATCATTGCTGGTATGCTCATTTTATCAAACAGACAACAGATTTGCAGATACCAAATGAACAATGAGCCTTGACTCCCTCACTTGTGAGTGGCTCTCACCAAACCTTTAACTATACATGGTTGTAGTTGTGTTTGTCTCAGTTTTATACCCAGAATAAAGACAACAGCAGAGACAGAAAGTGTAACGCCTAAATGACAGAGAGTAGACAGGATGCACTCAGAAACATCAAATGAGAATGTTTTTTCTCCTCATACTGTTATCCAATTCACCTCATATTACCATTCAGCCTCTTCTTAGTTACTGCCACGAACACGGGATGCTGCTGAAATCCAGGTGCCACCTAGGTGTGCAGGCATCTACTGCCCATAGCTTTAGCTATGGATTTTGGGAAGCAGCCCTATGCCAATGAGGGTGATTCACTGACAGGGGAACTTGAAGGACAAGTTCAAGGAAGCTGAAATAATCTTCAGGCTGAAGGTGTGCCTTCAGCTTGTACTGAGCAGAAACATCCCTGACTATTTCCCAAGTTGGGATTATCAACAAACAATGTGATCATTTTCATTGCCCACATTTTAGTATTTTTAATACAAATCATTTATCAAGATCTGATAAATTTCCCTTAGTCTACTGGGGTCATTTTCCATCCATTGCTTCTGTAAGAAATTAAAGACTTGTCTGCTTCGCCACCCTGAGTGTGGCACTCCAGCTGGACAGCGAGTTTGTTTATGCTATGTGCAATGAAAATAAACTTGGTGGGTGGAAGAGTGGGTGCCTCCAACATACAAGCCTCGTATCGCCCAGGCTGTGAAATATGCTTGTAGGTAAACGACTGACTGAGAAAAGGATCCCATCTAAAGTTGTTATTGCAACAACTTTGCCTTTAGTAGACTCAGTTTTTAAACTGCCTTTCAAAAAACCTAGGTGAGAGAACAGCTTATTTTCTTGCCCATTTCAAGAACCAAACAGACAGAAAGGACTTTTATCAGATGTTTTTAAACTTGTCACTCGCACGGTTTCAAACTCCTTTCCACCTGAGTGGAGGCTGCTGTTCTATGCCAGGTGGCCATAAATGCTGGAAGCAAAGAAGGCAGTGCAGCGACTTTGTTAGCCCTTAATTCATTATTCTAACACTCATTTAATACCAGGTGAATTTTTACAGACTTGTACAAGCATCTGTGATGAGTATGTGATGGGTAATATTAATATTGCAAAGTGAAAACTGGCACTTGTAATATTAATCAGTAATTCATTCAAGTGTTGATGAAGCAGGGAGGAAACATTACAATTTTAATAATAAGCCTAAAGTTTAAAGACATCCCATTATCATCATGCTAATAAAAGCACCAGCGTTCCAGATCCCCCTGGCTTGTTACTGTTCCACCAGCTTATGACGAGGAGTAATTTAGTATGGCTGGTTGCAGCTACACCATACATTCCTACCGATGCCTGGGCTGTGCCATGCGGGTGTTCCCAAGGACCTGAACCAGCACAAAGAGCAACTCAGCCTCTAGCTCACAGCCTGAGGCAGAATCCCAGCACAGCACTGCTGAGCTGCTGCCGTGCAGGCTTTGCAGCATGGGGAGTACCAGTACAAGGTGCTCCAGACCAGCGCCGTGTGGCCTCACAGATCTGTGTCGTCTGCCTGCTTTCCTCAGTTTATTGCCAGTGAGTTATTTCCTAACAGCTCAGTCCTAAGATTGTGTGACCTCACGACACCTTACTCCAGGGGGATTTATTTTTTTCTAATAGAAAAATGATTGTCTGAATCAGTTTCATAACATCATCCTCATTTTCAAAAGATCTTGTGTTATAAAGGCCATACCACCTGTACTAAATAGACTGTGGCAATACAGAGGAGACCTGAGGGTCTGTACACATGGGGCTTTGTTTAGTAAACTTGAACTTGTCACACAGCACGCAGGTGCTATGAAACAGCCTGCTCCTTTTATTCCAGAACTGCTTCAAATTGGTCTCCACAGCAGCAGAGTGATTGGGAACGACCCTTCTTCACTCACTGCTTCATTTTACACTCACAATTTCTGTTGCTTTGTTATTTTTCTCTTAACTGTTCATCTTTTCCAGCCCTTTAGTTCACTCATGTGAAAGTACTGGGGCAGTCGTTCCAAAATAGAAATGGAAATATGTAATCAAAATGAGTGGGATCCAGTTTGTCTATCACAGAGACTGTCATGAGTGGTTTTGTGCAAAGAATACGTAACAAAGGTTGTGAAATATGCTGGTGTGCATGGTTTTCCCAGCTTAAGAAAGTAGCCATTCTTGGGTTTCAAGCTGACATCTAGCAACCTGAAAGATGCAAGGATGTGGACAGTTTGGATTTCTATTTTTCTTAGGAGAAAAATAAAGGTATCCTTCTTTAGTTTCCAAAATACTCCTTACCCTGCACATAAAGAGCAACTCCAAAAATATAAAAATACTCAGTTTGATTGCTTCTTAAAGGATTGATCTCAGAGAAAACTTGCTGATAAAAGTTTCTCCTCTCCAAGCATTTTGGATGAGCGTATCACCTGCGATGCTAAAAAATAGTGCTAGGAAAGCTTTTTAAGCAATGTAAGAGATTGGCTCTTGTTGCTACAGAATGAGACTTTTTCAGCTTTCTGAAGAACCACACAAGCCTGCATTTGACCTTCCCAAAACAAATTACTATTTTTGTCCTCTGATGACACTTTTTTGGATGAAAAACAGCTCAGCTGTGTACAGAGGTCTTTGGGTGCCAGAAGAAATGGCTGATTAGCTTTTCCATATACCAACAGCCTGCACTTTTCTCCCTTTATAGATTGTGGAATGCCCCTCTGGTCACTTTAGGTCAGCCATCCTGGTCCTGTTCCCACGCAGCTCCTTGTGCCCTCTCAGCCCCACTTGCTGGCAGGACAGTATGAGAAGTGAAACGCCCTTGACTCTGCACAGCCACTGCTCAGCAACAACTACTGGTGTGTGATCAGCATTGTTTTTCTCCTTAAGTCAGCACACGGCATCATACCAGTCACTGAAGGGGATAAAAACCTCCATCCCAGCTGAAACCAGGGCAGGACCCCAGCTGGCCACAAGCCCTCACTCTCTTTACTTGCCTCCCGCAAACAGACACACATATGCCAACGTGTCTCTCAGTTTACTCCTGTGTTCCACACTTTCCTGGCAGTTTGACCAGACCCTCTGCTTTCTCCAGTGGCCAGCTCCTTGCCTCCCTCACATACATGCACCCCCGAGACCCAGGCCACATCACCTCCTCACCAATTGGTCATTCATTTACAACCTCACCCTTACATACCTACCCTCACTTGCTCCTGTTGCTGGCACCATCAACACATGAACACAATGACCCATGATGGCAAGCACTGAGGCCCCCATACACATGCATACGTATACAGACTAAGCAGTACTTCAGTCAAGAAAACAGTCGAAAACACAATTTAATGAGGTGTTAGGTAAACTGACCATGTGCATGGAATGGCCAAATAAACATGGTGATCAGCTCCTCTTGCTTCTGTTTTCTCTTTTTTAATTCATATCCTGTTGTGTATATTTATACTGTTTTCTCTTTTTTAATTCATATCCTGTTGTATATATTTATACAGTTCTTTTATACAGTTCTTTTTGCATACACTCAATATGAAGGCATGAATATCTGTGCAAACACATTGCACCCCTCTATTATCGACAACGAAGGGCAGGCATGCCCATGCCCATGCAAAGACTTGATACAACAGTTCATGCAGACCCCACTCCTACTGTAATAATTACTGAGCTGTAAATTTGCTAAAATTCAAGTCTTTTCATGATCACTGAGGGAATGAAATTATAGAATCACAGAATCATAGAATTGCTCAGGTTGGAAAAGACCTTAAAGATCATCGAATCCAACCACAACCTGACCATACTACCCTAACTAACAGCCCTCCTCTAAATCATGTCCCTGAGCACCACATCCAAACAGTTTTTAAACACATCCAGGGGTGGTGACTCAACCACCTCCCTGGGCAGCCTATTCCAGTGCTTAACAACCCTTTCTGTAAAGAAGTTTTTCCTGATATCCAACCTAAACTTACCGTGGCGCAACTTGAGGCCATTTCCCCTCGTCCTGTCACCTGTCACCAGTGAGAAGAGACCAACCCCACTCTCACTGAAAGCACCTTTCAGATATTGGAAGAGAGCAGATGGGACTATTTACAAGCTTACAGTTAAGCAGATAATGAAGTACCTTCTTGTGTCCAGAACTAAGCTCACAGTACCCCATGTGTCAGCTTCAAGACAGTTTAACTATCACAGAGTGTGTATCTGGTCTTCATATAGGCTGTGGCCTTCAGTCAGACCTCACACAGCATGGGAAGGGGAGTTAAGATCTCGAAAGTACCATGAGAGCTGAGTAAAATTTCCGGTGATGGAAGTAAGTACTATCTAATTCTGCTCCCAGTTCAGGAGCTTACGTAAACCAAATCCTTGATTTTCAAACTGTTCCAGTAGTTCTCTGATATCCAGTATACCTAGAGATGTACTTACCTTCTTTTTAAAAAACAAACTTCTAATGTTAATTAATGAAGTGACCTTGGGTAGGTGTTGCTTAATCTCTCTGTGGTTCTCTTCTCCATTTTGTAGAATTAAGACAATAAAACAATGCACCCACTTGGGTACTGTGAAGCTTAATTAACTGAAATCTCTGTGGTTCTCCAAATGAAAGCACTTTAAGCACAGAAAATTAGTGTTAGGATGAGTATTGCATGATAAAGTGACAGAGCAGCTCTAAGTGAACAATCTGGGGGGGAAAAATTGCTTCAGACCAGGTCTTCTGATGCACTGGAATGTATTTTACAAAAGAGCCTTCAGATTCAGCATTCAGCAATAAGCATTTAAAAAAAAGAAAGAAAAAAAAAGAAAGAAAAAAAAAGGAAGGAAGAGGAGCTTGAACCCCCAGGTTAATTGCTCTATTTGCAGAACACAGGTTTCACACAGGTAAACGCAATGTATTCTCACCCATATCCATCTAAAACTTCACAGTCACTTCACCACTTCCACTGGAACAACTGGTACAAAACGTGCCTAAAAGCTGTTCGAAATGGAACATCAAGCAGCCTGGGAAGGTTTTTAAACCCTGTTTCTTTTATGATTCTGGTCAGGGTTAATCTGGTGGTGTAGGTATGTTTGCTGTGCTTTTCATTAGAGGAATATTAGCACCACAGCTTCTGTCAACACATTTTGTGTTCAGGTTCTGGTCTAACTCAAGGTTTCAGTGAATCTCAGAAGGTGCAGATATTAGAAAAGAAATTAAAGACAAAATCTACATTATCCAAGGGAAAAACAAAACAAACGTAGAATGTCACAGAGTTCCAACAGAAATTGATTGCATGAAACTTCCTTACATTAAAACAAGTTTGTTTTGTAGTTTGTGCAATAATTTAAGCAGCTTTGCCTTAAGCATCCATTTTCGCACCAGCTAAATAGCTGAATTTCTTCCCTGGTATGAAAAAAATCCAAACAACTAAGTCATGAAGTTCTGCTTTTTGATGCAAAACACAGCAGATGCCAGGTTTCCTAGTGATGCCATGGTCCTTCGAAGCCAGGTGATGCACAGTTAATTTTTAGACAGTTACCAGGCAACAGTTGGGACTAACAGAAGGCCACAAACAACTCCTTAATTTTCCTTCCTGAATCTGAGCTGCTGGGTCTATATTTCAGCTGCTTTCCCCTGAAGGTCTTAGCAATGGAAAAAGGATCATATAGTATATTGGTTAAATTAGATGAATGATTTCCTTTAGCAGGTCTAAGTATTCAATAAATCTAGTCCTTTGCAAATATAATATAAAATTGTTCTTTCAATTTTTCATCTGCTTAGATCTAGGAAATTCTAGCTTCTTTCTTGATGTTGAACAAAAATCTCACAGCCTCTCCATGGTGTTCCAAAGTATAAGGCTATTACTTTGCTTTTTGTTTAGCTTTTCTTTTATTTGTCATTTCTGTTTTGACGTGTTTTCTATTCTTCTTATCATTATCATTAAATTATGAATGGTGGTTTAATGAACAATGGAATATTCAGCTGCACTTCAGGCTTTGTATTTCTTACCTTTGCATTCATCAGAAAACTGACTGATGTATTTACAAAAGACGAAATGGCATATTTGACTGTGATAAGAACGATCCAAACTTCAGATCAAGATGTATGTTCTACTGTTATTGTTCTATGATAACATTAGTTTGTCATACTGTCTTTAAGATGCCAATAATAACACTACCTTCATACTCCAAGTCTCCCAAAGTCTGAGCTCTATGTGGAGGAAGAAAAAATTAAATATGAATGACTGGAGGTGTCTTTTCACTTTTGGTATTTCCTATAAAAATAAAGGATATTTTATGTAATCTAATAATTCCCATACCTTTACTATATACTCATCACCACAATATCTCTTTCACAACACAATCAACAAATGCGGAAGGAAGGAAGGAAGGAAGGAAGGAAGGAAGGAAGGAAGGAAGGAAGGAAGGAAGGAAGGAAGGAAGGAAGGAAGGAAGGAAGGAAGGAAGGAAGGAATTAACACACAGCAACATGTCATTGTTTGTGAGCCGTTGGGAACCTGGCTTTATATTTTACTGTTATTTATGACTGTTACTACACTAGCTTCTACACACAAGCCTTTCAGTTACAGATCCATTGTGCTCATCACTCCAGAAATACAAAAATATTAGTTCCTGGAGGTTCTTTTGAATATTTCTGTCATGCATGACTTATTAAAGTAGAGCCTGGAATGCAGTGAGTTGGTTGCTTGCAAAGCTTGTGACAGAGGATGCAGGAATCCTATGCTTTGCTAGGTGCATATGTGAGATGATACATCTTGCTTCACATCTCTGTAACACCTAGCATTTCACAAACATTGGTCGACTATTCCTGGCATTTCCAGTATACGAGGAAGGATTAGTAACGCCATGATGTGTGTGACAAAACTGACCTGGGATGACTGAGAACATTTTTATACATAGAAGTAGACACCCATATTGTGACCATGGAGCTAATCATGAATCCCTGAAGATCCATCTCTGATTTTGTTACTGCCATGAGCTGACCTAAGTCTGCTTTGTAACCTAAAGGAATTTTTCTACCGCGTGCTCTCCAGTCCAGCCATGCTCCCTCCTCTGTTAAGGTGTCGTATGGATGCATAATGGGCCAGATTAGGGAACTGATACAGCTGAAAGCACATAAAAAAGAAAAGAACAACAACCAAGCAGGTGGCTCTATCTCATCAAATGGATCGTGAAAATGCAGCCTCAGGTTCAACACCTCTGCACTTGCTCTCGTAGAGCTGTATTTGAGGTAGCTGAAGGTTAAATGAGTGAAAGGACACCTGGCTCTGCTTGCACATTTGAGGGAAAAGCCTTCTTGAGCAACAAGGGCTTGGTCTTCTCCCTGCCAGAGCAGCCCAGAGCTCACCCAAAGTCCTCTAAGGAGGACTATATCATCCTCTTACATTGTGCATGTACAGCAGGACCTTCACTTGACAGTACTAGTTAGGGATTCATCAGTAGCATGCTTAAATAGGGAAGAGGCTTGGGGATAAGCATTGTCATTCTTGAAGGGAACAGTGAAGACCTTTCCCCTGCTCTGCTCTCCCTTCTGATCCTCTATATGGAATGGTGCCTCTCACTCCTTCCACTCACTTGGTCAAGCAGAACTGCTATACTATTCTCTGTCCTTCTCAAACAACCCATATTACTTCCCATCACTGTCCACCTTCCTTTCTCTGGTACAGGTAGTTTTGCCACAAATATTCCCAAAGTTTCTGCTTCCTCACCACTTCTTCCCCACATCCCACAAGCTCCTTTGCTTGCTTGAGGCCATATTGACCAGCAGCCAGCCACACTCAGTCAGGGTAAATCACACCCCAAATCCTTCAAACTATTGACCTGGACATGCTTAAAATACTTGTCAGTACTTTGACTCTAGCTCTAAATGGGCAAGCCAGAACTGAGCAGTTCTATCAACCTACCCCAATAAATCCCAAAGCAAGATGACAGCTAGAAGAAATCCCTTGGTTAAAGAATCATTTTGTCCTGTTAAAGTAGATTTCAACTATTTGGAATCAATACAAGTAGTTGGGAAAAAAAAAAAAAAAAAAAAAAGTCAAAATATCTCCCTTGGGCTATGTTTCTCATTGAAACAGCCATTTTATGAAACAAAATGACAGCACTGGGTCTGATTTGCAGCCAGTATGCTTCGAGGCTTCAGGAGCAGTTTTATCATCATTTATATGAATTGACAATGTAGAACACTTTAAGAAAACAAAATTTGTATGATCCTTTCAGTAGATGAATGCTCCAAACAGGCCACAAACTTTGCTGCGGCCAAAGTCAAAACCTCTAAGAAAAAAATGGTGTCATCAGCCCTCATTTTTTCTTTTACTTGTAAATAATATCACTGAATATGTTTCATATCTCAGTCATTTACACTGCATTGTGATAAGGACCTTAATTTATTAAAGGCAGTTACCTGTCTGTCTTCTCTTTTAAGCATTCCTAAGCGCACTTCTTTTGCTAGGGTCCAAACTCATCTCACCAAAATTATGGCATTTACCGAAGCTGTCTCCAGTCTGAGGCTGAATGGTATCTCCTTCCACTGACTACAGATGAAACTTAGATCAAAAGCAGTCCAGACATTTCACTGCAGCACTTTCTTAGGACGGAGTAGCAATGTCTGTAAGTGCTCTTTTCAGGCATCATGGTATTGTCTTCCTGTGCTTGTGTTACAGTAGGTCTTGCACCTCAAGGATAAAAATCTGGACTAGGGGAAGAATAAGAACCTAAGGAGGCTGGGATACTATTTTCATGGAAAAAATCTGTTTTAAAACATACTTGATGGTTAGTCGTCTGCAGAAATCTTGGCAAACACACAAAGGGGCAGGGAGCTCAGGATGTTTGCTATTTCATTATTTCCACTTCTAGCACTGATCATTTGCATGATCTTGGACAGATGACTTCCCAGTTCCACGCTGTCCCTCTGCCCACCTTTTAACTCTTTGCTCAGATTATGAACTGTCTTATGCAAGGACTATGTTTATTTATAATAGCCAGACAAGACTAGAATCCATGCCGTGTGGACCAGAGCTCTTCAGAACTGCCCTTTCCCAAAACTCTCTCTCTAGAGGATGTAAACAGAGAGGGATGGTAGGGAAATGTCTTAGTAGTAGCAGAACAGAGTTAGAGGGAGTTCAGGATAGAAAGCTCTCTGTGGTCTGAAGGTGACTCAGAAGAAAGTTAAGCTTCAAGTAAAGGTGATGTAGAGTACTAGGGGCCTTTATTGCCCAGTATCTCTTACGATCCCTATGGAATCTATGCAACATGATATAAAATAATCAAAACCGACTGGTCTGCAGAGAAAAAAAATGAAGAAATGAGTGAATTGTGAAGAGCAGCTGTACTGAAACTTCGGACTCTGTGTGTAACACGCAGACTAGGATGTCACACCCAATCAGAGAAATTTAATTTATATGAAGAATTTTTTAAACCTCTGGCATTACCTTTTTAAGGAACGCAAATGCAATTTTCAGTCCCCTGAAATCTGCATGGTCAGTATCAATGGCTATGGGGAACTCGGCTCTTCCCCCTACATGTGTCTCCACCTCTTCCTATCTACAAGGGTGAGATGTACCCGTTTTCTTTCCCCTCCAATGCTGTACAAAATCTACGCGTGTTTCTAGGTGGTCAAGACTTCAGATATTCAGGAACAGAAATGAGAAATAATTTTTTAACTCCCCCAGTACAGCAGGAAACTGCACTTCAGAACTACAATAGGAATGCTGTGTTGACCAGCGCTGACAAGAACTTGGAAAGCTCTACCTCTCAAATTGGTTTCAGTTCCCCAGGGATATTTCTGTAGAAGCTGACTGCCACATGCGAATAGGGGACTGTTGCGTTGTCCTTGAAAAAGGCACATAAAAATACACTTCAAACTTTTGTTAAGCCCCACAGTTTACTCATGTTAATTATTAAAGGATTTAGAATGAACAAAACTGATGATATGATATTCACTCTTCACCAAGGAAAGACAGGTCCCTCATTCTGATATAGCCTGGAAGGCAGACACAAAGTTCATGATCTGATGATATTTCTTCCAGATTTATTTTCTGGCCAAACAAAACGACCAAATATTTGTCAAAGCAGAGACTTGATGACCATTACAGAGTGCAGATAAGAATAAAAGGCCCTAACATGGTTTAATACAGCACTAGTGTGCCACAAGCAAAGAGCCCATCAGGCCTGTGTCAGATTCCTTGAGTGACTCAAGAACCACTGTATCAGAAGAATACCTCCTGCTACCTCTTCCAAACCTGACAGCTTCTTTTATGGCTTCACACCTGCCTTGAAGAAGCTTTACTAATACCTGTCATCTCTACCTGTGGTTTTCAACAGACATTTGCTAAGGGACACTCTATCCAATGATATATTTGTATGCATATAGATGAAGTCCCCTGCACTCTATCTATCTGACGTAATCCATTATCTCTCAGGAAGAAGTACTAGAAAGAGAAAAGGATTCTTATCCAATAAACTATTCTGCTTGAATCTCCACTCTATGTCAGGAAGTAAAAAAAAAAAATCAACCAATCCATGCAAAATAGGGAATGATCAGTCAAAAATGCTAAGGTAGATCCATCCACTCTTTGGATATCCAGCACTGGTGAAGCTGCACCTTGAGTACTGTGTTCAGTTTTGGGCCCCTCAATGCAAGAAAGACCTGTAACGTGTCCAGAGAAGGGCAGTAAAGCTGTGAAGGGTCTGGAGCACAAGTCTTCTGGGGAGTGGATGAGGCAGCTGAGATTGTTCAGTCTGGAGAAGCGGAGGCTCAGCGGAGACCTTACTGCTCTCTACAACTGCCTGAAAGGAGACTGTGGTGAGATGGGGGTCAGCCTCTTCTCCCAGGTAACACTCATAGGACAAGATAGATAGAATGTCCTTAAGTTGTGCCTAGGAAGGGTCAGGTTGGATGTTAGGAAAAAATTCTTCCCACAGACAGTGGAGAGGCAGTAGCACAGGCTGCCCAGGGAGGTGGTGCAGTCACCATCCCTGGAGGGGTTTGAGAAATATGGAGATGTGGCGCTGAGGGACACAGCTATTGAACATGGTGGGATTGGGTTGACAGTTGGACTGGCTGATCTTAGTGTTATTTCCAACCTTTATGATTCTGTGATTCTGTGATAATTCATTTTCTGTCTGGAGTCAGAATGTAAAAATTCCAGTAGACTGAGGCAAGATTTGAACTTAAGACTCCAATGGCTAAGGAGTCTTTTCTAACATCCAAAGACAATAGATTGCAATACCCCTTCAATATCTGAGGCCCATGCTGCTAAGTCCCAAACACTAACAGTCCTCAAACTCGTAAGCCCCTGAGATTCCTAGTGAGGTTAAATACTTGATTTTATCCACCTTGAAATCCTTCTTCCTAGTATTTGCAGTTAGATAGCTTGCAAGATCTTATCCAGTTCCCTAGCTTTTACAGCACCCATTTTTATGTATGTCATCATTCTGCCAGATGACTGATACAAAAACATGAGGCTGAAAAGACCAGTACCAGAGCTGTAGTCCTCTGAAGTTAATTCAAGAACAGGTCAGTAGCAGTACAGATGACTGTCAGTCAGTGAGTGTCAAAGATGCATGAGAAGTCTGTAAGCCCAGGCTATCTTTAAGATGTGAACAACTACTTTGTCCACACAGGTGTCACTGCTTGTATGATACCAGATGTGCTGGCAGGAAGTTTTCACAGTGCAATTACAGCAGCCAAGAGAACGGACTGCAGATTTCCATTCCTGAGCTGTGAATGTATCACCTGCCTCAATTCACACCTGCAGTGTTTTTTTTTTACATGAATTAGGAGATTAGAGACCAATGTGACCACTACTCTTTGCTTTGGAGTGCAACACCATTTGTTTTTACACCTGAGCACAGTATTTTGATACTCCTGGTAACTGTGGAATTGTTGGAATCTTGTGAGTTCTATTTACAAGCAATGACAGAAACTGAGGTCACTGTGATTATAGAAAGGGCCCTGTAGAAGAGAACGTCATTGTCACACGCACAATGACATCTACAAATGTTTTGCTGTTTTCAGTGAGCAAAAATATTACCTGTAGTGGTAATACCACAGTGGAAATATTATGCTGTTGGAAAAGCAAAATCCGGGGCAATATCACTTCATCCATGAGTTTTATGCTCAGGTAAATCCACTGGAAATTAAACTCAGATGACAACATTTCAACAAGTGTTCTAATTTCCTTATAATCAAGCACATTAACAACCCACCATATCCACGTTCAATGGCTTCAGCTTCTCAGCCTCACATATTGAAACAATTCAACACATCTGGGACTGAATTAATGTCAAAAACAATTCCATACACTTAAAATGATATTCTCACTTTGCATTACTTAGAAGACAGTCCTCAGAGCAAATAAATAGCATAAAAATGCCCCCACTTGTTTAAGTCACCCTTGGAAACATGGCTGAACTGAGTGGTTATTAATTAGTGGAATATCCCTTGTGTTTATATAGAATCATTTGTGTGCCTGGTACATGTGAACAAAGGCCATACCCCAAGGAGCTTATAGTTTAAATTATACAGATAGCTAACCACCTCATTATAAACTTGTTATAGATTTGGATCTAAAAAGGAGGCAGAGCAAGACAAAACCATGGGGAGTGAATACATCTGTTTTGCAAAGAAATCTGAGCTTGGATATGAGGTTATGCAAGGATATAAGCTGCTCCGTTAATAAGTGTATCTGCTATAAGATAGAATTGGGTTGGAGTGGAGAAGGTTTTCACTAGATCCAGCTCTGGGGAGATGTTTAAAGCTAGATCCAATAAAATAACTCAGCTCTGCCATTTTTAGAACTGCTCCCTGTTGTAATAATTGGGTGATATCCTGTGAAGTATTTACGTGGTTAAAGCAGGCAATGGTCCCAAATGCTTGTTGAAGTTCCCACACCTAGTTGCTGCTTAAACCTGAACGTGCCTTAAGAATCAAGATGATGTGCTGCTTCCCAAATACCCAAAGTTTTCTGCCCCTGCTGCTCACAGCCATGGCAATCTGAGCACGTGGTTGCCACCAAAGCCTGATCAGGACACTTGGAAACAGGGTTTTCCCCACTTAACACTCGCTCTCCAAATCCTAGTTTTGGACTCCTGTACAAGTTATGCAATAGGTACGGATCTCTGTTACTAGGTTTAGTTGTTAGCCCAATGGGTTTGAACAAAATAGGAGGAACAGGATGAGGGAGAGTCAAGTTTCATGGCGCTCATGCAAGGCAGGTGGTGTTTTGTGACAAAGAAGATAGAAATGCAGCTCAGGAAATAGTTGTAAGAGATTACCAGTTGCTCACCAAATAGGTATTTTATGACAAAAAAATATACACCATGAATCAATCAATTGAAAGCTAAAGGAAAGCTGTATAATAATTTTGTCCAATCTCCTGTAGAAATCCATCTGAGAAACGTAATTGACCAGAAATCTTTGTATCAGCATTGCAACTTCTTCTTTAGCAGTAATGATATTTTAGAATACTGTGGATTTAAACAACCCAAGTGATAAGAAAGTGCCATAGCCCAATCCACCATCACTATACTGCAGAGCATATAGGCTCGGTTTTCACACTTTATGTCACATCATTCTATTTTACCTTATTCTAACATTATTCACCACACACACACACAAAAAAACCAACAACCAAACAAAACAAAACAAACAAACAAAAACAAAAACACCACAAGTCTTCCCCATGTAGGGCTGTGCTCAAAAAACCTTCCAGCTTTTCTGGGGGTAAGCAGAACAGACTGCATTTGTTTAGGTTCTCACATATGACCTACACTATCCTGTGGCTCTTCTCTGAATTATTTGAAACTAAAAGAAAAACTCCATCTTTTTTCAGTATGTTTCTTGTGTCTGGATGGATAATTCCTGGATAAAACCAGGAAATATTCACTGGTAGCCATGAATGCTCTTATGACAAACCAAAATGAGGATTACTTCTGAACTTAGACTGGAAGAGAATTGGTTTGTTGTCATTTGCTGATGCTATTATAAATAACCAGAACTTTCAATAGCAGGTAATTTTTAATTTATTTTTATTTTTATTTTATTTTATTTTATTTTAGAACAAGATGAAAGAATTTTGAGAAGGACAAATAGCAAACTTTTCTGAAAACCTCATTAACTTCAAATTTGAATTCTGGGAATCAAGAGGAGCAATTGTACCCTGTTATTATATGTGTGTGATTGATAGCTTATATATGATACATATACATATATACACACACATAAATATATGATATGCAAACATACACATGTATATGTATAAATGCACAAAGCTGTGGATCATATGTAGCCTATGTATGTCGTTGTACGTAGCCCACTAAGGTGCTTTAACTGTGGTCATTCTTGAACAAACAAGAATGTGAATGTTTTCCAGCTGCAACAGGACCAGCCTCAGTGTCCTGGATCTCCACAGCTCCAACTCGAGCAAAAAATTTCCAGCCCACATCTAGCCAACTTGAAGAGCTCTGAGCTTCTGCATCATGCTTTCTCCCCAGGCCTCAACCTGGCTGCTGTTGGGCCTCTTCCTGGTCACACAGGCCAAGGTGACTGTCTTCACAGGTGCTGAGAGGGAATGTTCGTTTGCAACAAAGCTCCATAGCCCAAAGTTTGTTTTGTTAAATTCCTTCAGAACTTAAACTTGCAATTACTAACAATGCAATCATTTCAATCATTGCAAAGTTCATAGGAGGAAAGATGAGAAGAAACCTGGCCACTGCTGACACAAAATGTAATTGCTTACAACTGTAGGACACGTTATATTTTATTTGTTTTTCTCTCTGCAGATACACATCTCTGTAATTAACCCAGATATTTTCATTAAAGTGCATGCTTAATTATAATTTAAAAAGAATCTGATGAGGCAATTCTAGGTCCTAAAGGCTTCCTTAGAAAATATTTCTGCATTTTCTACAGGCAAAATAGTTTTTGGATATTTAAATGCGAAAGGCCATTTGAACGTCATAATATAGCGCATTTGATGCACACTGGACCTTAAAACAATAAGATATGCTTCAAAATATTTGTTACGTGACCCAAACCCCATTGGATATGATCCAGCTTTCCATTCCCATTTCAGGTTTGATACTAGGAAAAAGTTTTTCTCAGAGAAAGTGGTGAGGCACTGGAACTGGCAGCTCTGGAAGGTGGTGAAGTCACCGTTCCTGGAGATGGTCAAGAAAAGAGTGGATGTCACACTGAAGAACATCATCTAAGGTGGCCGCAGTCATGGGTTGATGTTTGGACTAAATGATCTTAGCTGTCTTTCCAAATTCGATGATTCTATTCTATGATTAATCTCAGTAGGATTTCAATCCAGACCTTCACCTACTCACTGCAGTGTCTGGCCAAACAAAACCTCTCCACCTGCTCTGGTGTTGATGTGGCACAGCAAAATATTTTTATGTTCAGCACAAGATGTTTTTGTTAAAGAATCATTGGAATAAGGTGAAACAGTGAATACAGGAGAAGGAAGAAACTTGTAAATGTAGTTTATTTTGTGAGACAAAATTCCACAGCTACCATAAGCATGTCATTTATTTCAGCTGACACCTCCAGAACAGGTACACAGTCGCATATGTAACACTTGTGCATATTTTTCCCACACAGTTTTGTTTGCACTCCCAGCGCTGTGAATTTATAACAACTGGGAGATTGTTTGGGTTATTGCATGTAATAGGAAATGTGTTTTCACAGATGGCTTACCTTCCTTGACAGATGTCAGTTTCTAACAGTGTCCTAATAACTACTGCAAATGCTAACTTTATTCCACATTCCAAAAACTACTGCCTTGAAGGGACAAGTTCTTTTATTTTTTAGGTTACTTTTGTAGTGACTGGAACAACTTCTGAAAGTCTGAACTGGATGCTCCGCCACTTTCAGTCTGGAAATCAGCTATGACTGTCTTTCTAAAAAATGAATGTTCCCGTGCCAGTAGACATGCCAGGTAGGACTTGACTTGAATTACTGGATTAAAATCCTGTTTGTGACAGACGGTAGATCATTTTGTAGGCATATCCCTCCATCTAGTCTTAGGAATCTATGATTCACCTTCTGAACAAGCTTAATGGAACCACCACAGTTATCAAACAAACCCCTAACTTCTTTCTTCAAAGGATTATAGTCTGGAAAATCAGAAGAAACAGACAATGCCTGGGGGTAGAAGAGCGAGCGGATAAACAGCACAGATGGGCTTCAAAGATATTGTTGAGCAGCATTGCCAAATCGAAACATTTCAAAACTATGAATCAGGCACCAGAAAAGTCTTTAAATTTACTTACAATTCATGAGATGTGAAAAATAGCTTATTTCAGTAATGACTCCATTATTGTGCCGTCACATTCGCTGCCCAACTGCCTGTCAGTTGTCCTCCTCCAGACATTTCTGCATTCACTGGTAAATTTCAACTACTTTTGAAAGAACAGCACAGGACTGGAAGGTGTGGAGGCCTTACAAGGTCCGTGGGTGGTCGGGCTGGCAGTCGTAGAATTACAGAATCGTAGGAGTCGGAAGAGACCTCTGGAGTTCATCTAGTCCAATGCCTGCTAAAGCAAGTTCCCTGGAGTAGTTGAACCCCTAACGATATCTGCATTGGGAGGGAGGGAGCTCCGTCTGATCTGTGTGTAAGAAACCAGGTCAGGAGTAGGAGCTGCAGACATTGTATGTGGCTGGACACACATAGAACTCATTCAATGGCCGGAGGGAAGATAGCAGGGGAGTTCAGCCAGACGCCACGGGGTATGAGCAGGCTGTGGGTACTGCAGTGGTGAACATGGCACTGCTCAAGAGCTGAAGCTCTGCAGCCCCAAATGATCTGTCTGTATTTTAATCCCAGGCACCCACAAGGAGGATATTAAGCAGTAGTTAGGCTAAGACTCATAAGCCCTGTTTCCCAAAATGGTCTGAAGGGCTCAGCACCCCCGCATCCTTTCCCCTGCTGACAGATGCTGCCCCGTTGCTCCACACTCCCTTGTAATTTACTAACTCATTTGCTACCCATTCATGCAATTGTGCCGTAACTTGTTTCAGTCCAGGTAAAATAAGTCAGTGAAGGCCTAACACTGAATTCAGATAGTGTGGGGTGGAGATGCTGGCCAGAAGGCAAATAGGAACCTCCAGCAGTGCAGGTGCAGCTGGGGTGAGCCTGCACTCCCAGGGAGGCCTCTTCCTCCTCAAGGCCCCTCACTGATGGTGAAATGCCCAGGCTGTGAACAAATCCAGATTTGTCAGCCTGGTGCCTTTCTGACATGGCTTATGATGTGATGTTGCTTACTCTTTTCAGACAGAATCTGAGATTCTTTTTTTTTTCTAGAATGTTTGAAAGAACATTCTGAAAAGAAACAGAAAAGGCCCTTTTTTGAGCATAGCAGTCTCAAGGGCTTCTCTGTAAGCTGTAGTATTTGAGGATTTCCTCTATAAAAGACATCACGCCCAGATCTGATAGCAAAAGAGCTATTCTGCTCTGCTCTGTTTTTTTCACTCGTGAGTGCACCAGCCTAAGGAATCTTACTTTGACACAGCCCCTCTGTCACATGGCTACAGCCCTGTGCAAACAGTAGTACTAAGCCCAGTCTGTCATATTTCAGCTGCCTTCTCCACTCCCCTGCTAGGTTCATCATAGCCCCTGTAGCCCTGGAGGAACTGATTTTAGAGCAGTTCTGTCACATAGGTAATGGCCTGTATATTCAGCTCCGTTTCAGAAGTACATAAATCAGGACAACTCAAGTGGCAGAGCAGAGAGGTGTTGAATTAGCGTTGTTGTCAGTAGGTAAAAAGACAAGGTTGTCTCAGACTTTGAACGTTTCTTGTTTGCTCAAAAGCAATCAAAAGTAAGTTGTTCACTGAATTTTGCAGGGTGACTGTACGTGACCAGCTGGACGCTTGTGCTGATAAACACATCATCATTGCCAGACTGAGCAAGCTTCAGCACATGTTCTGGAAGCAAACATTTCCTTTGCTGAGGTATATCAGAGGGATGATTTAGTAGAAAATGCGTTTCTATAATGAAAACAAGTAGACTTTAAAGAGGTCAGTAGATGTTTATGGATAAGAAGTGCTCCCCAACTAACTTTTCTAGCTGTGAGGCAAGGTAAATGTATATGTCTAACATGTAAACATTTATGTCCAGTAGCTCCACAAATATTTAGAAGTAAAATAATGGATTCTGATAAACTGTTTTAGAAGAAGAAAATATGGACCAGAAGGCTGGCCTTTATTAGAAATTAAGTTGACCTTTTCTGTCCTGCATGCTTTACAAAACCATTAATATGCATACTACCACATCCTGTTGTCTATGTACTCTCCCCTGTTAGAAACCGCTACTTTTCCTTACAGTGATTCTTGTTATGAAAGAATGACAATTTTTCAGCAGTTTCAGCTTGAAGTCTAGGGCTGGCAGTTTAATCAGAAATGTGATGTTTCTCCAGAGCCAATGGGCCATGTCGGGACACATGGCAGGATTTCTCAGGCTGTTTGAAGTCCAGCTCTTTCTCAAAAGCTTAGTAGCAGAGATATGCATAAAGGTACGATAATGCTGGATCAAAAGGAAGGAAAAGTCTTAAAGAATCTTTGCAGAAATCAAAGGAAATGATCACTTAGAGAGAGAAATCTTGTATTGTCAGAGAGAGGACAAGGTAAGGAAGAAGCAAGACGAGCAAACATAGCTCATCCTAAGGAAAGACTCACCAGACTTGCTGTCTAGGGGAAAGTCAGATTCAGAATGAATTGCAGGCCACAAAGAAAACTAAAGGTAAGCACGAATATGTCACATACAGGTAACACCCAGGTTGTTCCCTGCTGCTCCCCACTGGAGCTGGGTACAGCCCATGAGCCAAATCACAGGAGAAATGCACATGCTCCAGGAATACTGAGGGTAGCTGTCAGCAGTCCGATTGCACGGGCAAGGGATGGACAGCCAGCATCAGGTGAGATCTGTGTAATCTTGAACCCCACTGAACTTGAGAAGGTTTTGCCATCAGCTTCATTAGTGGTGGGATTATTTCCAAGAACTTTCTACTTCTATATCCTTAATACCTTAGTCAGCACTCTGCTCAAAACTAAGCAGGACTGTTACAAGTGCTGAAATGGTGAAATAAGCGCAAGTCTTCTTGGCTCTCCTTCACAATACACATTCCACTTCAATTTCAAAAAATTCTGTTGAGCCTCTCAGTGTGGCTGTTGAAGCACCTTGCCCAGCCATCCATCTCCCAGCTGTGCCATGTGCCACTTGGACCTGGCTGCCAAATGTAAGCACTTGAGTCATCCGAGCCAGGTATCAGCATAAAGACTCTCTTAACTGGTATTACGGGATCAGCACTTTCTTGGTGCATATGAGGCTTATTTGTTTCGTATCAGGCCTGCATATTTGCAAATTCTTGGTCTTTATTTAATAGGTAAGTTGTATATTTGTTACTACAGAAATAGCTTGGAAGTTGAAGGACTAACATTAAAAGAGTGACAGAGCCAGGAATAAAATTTAAAGGTGCTTGCTCACAACTATGAATTTATCCTCCAGCACACATTGCTTTTATTGTGTTACAGAGCTCATAGTTTCTGTTTCTAACGTGGTACACTTACCCCTTATTTACAGTGTTCTTAATCCCCTAGGATCCTTTATTATTTTTAGATTACTCGATGTCTGAAAAGTTTAAGCCTGTATTTTGTCAGTGGTTGTGTTAGTGCTTATTGCAAAGCTAAAATCATAAGTGAAAGGCAAACTTCCTTTTATACATGAATTCCTTCAGATGATTTTTAGTAAGCATTTTGCTTGGCTGGGGGTCTGAAGAGAACTAAGAATTCCATTGAACCCAACAAAACCCGTATGATGTTGTTCTGCTCTACAATGGGAAATCTTTCTCTGTTTGTGTATTTTGCAGTGCTTGCTTAAAAACCTTTGTCCTCTTTAGAAAGGTAAAATAACGAACAGATTATATTGCTCCATTTCAAAGAAGAAAACAACAAAGAAAAGCCAACTGGAAAATCAGAAAATACAAATAAAGACAATTTTTACTGACAGTGTTCTGATCCAAATATTTATTTCCTAACTCATACAAAATTGATGCTTGTGGAGGTACCGGGCTGGAAAACAAATGATTCTAGTTATCCACAGAGAACATACAGTACCAGTGAAGCAATGAAGCCTGCTTTGACTTGAATGAGAAATATTACAGGTAATTTACAAAATGAGATCCAGCGCCATATAGAAAATGACGTTTTGGAGAAACAGTGTCATGGAGGAGGCTGATATTTGTCTGCTGGGGCTGCAAAGGATCCCCCTTCACCCAGTCAGGCAGTGGATGGGGAGGCTTCCCTTCCACCTTGGCAGGAACTGCACCTGTGTGCTTGCCAGACAGTCAGCTCTCCCCACAGGGCTCCTACGCCTTTCAGTCTTCACAAATTCGTAGCATATTTGCTGTGGAGTTTGGCTGGATATGGACCAGAGAACTACATGTAAAAGACTGAAAACAGAAAGAGGCTCTGTTCTACTAGGAATTTATTTAGTGATCAGATGGAAATTTGGCTTCAGTGAAAAAAAGAGTCAGATAACAGAAAGAGATGAGAAAGTCAGTCCTGGATAAAAGTAGTTCTAATGCTTAACATAAAGTAAAACAGTATTAAAGGTTTGTATATGAGTCTTGCCAGCTTCTATGTAGATGAGAACTGTAATGAAACGGTACCTAAGTCACTATAAATTTTGCTATTTACACAAAAGCGGAAAAAGAATTTTTTCCTACTTCATTTTTCATGTTACCCTACATACCTTGCGTACTTATTAAAACGTAGGGCTTCAACTACCCATAGAAAGAATACAAACGTGCAGAGAAAATGATTACTAGAAAGAAAAGAGCAACCAAGTCCCGTAACTAGATTTGCAATAATTCAGTCCTGTCCTAAGGAGTCAGATCATGTTCTTTTTCCTCCCTACATAAAAGTTGCACTTATAACAACAGAACAAGAAAAGCACGGTTGCTTCAAAACACTGGACAAAGAGTTCCAGAGACGAGATAGCAACTACTCAGAAATGTTGTGGAAAACATTACTCACGTAATAACTTGCTATTTACATTGAAGAGTATAGCTTTTAAAATTAATTAAAAACTAAAGGGAAAAAATAATAAAAAAAGAAAAAAATTTTTTTTTTTTTAAATTAACAAAGGACAATTTGGCCTATAAGGTGGAACCTCTGTTCTTTGCTTTTTGTCCAGCAGATCTTTTGAGATATATATCCACATCGACAAAGATATACGTCTGGGAGAGATTTATCAAAAGCTAAAACGTGTCCGCGTGGTGAGCTGGCAAATCTCATCTCAGAGATTACATTTGCAGCACACAGCCCCCCCACAGCAGAAATGCTGGACCGATACATGTGAATGAAATGACTCTCCCTGCCCACGACACACACCGGATCCACACACACACATCAGTCTGTCAAAGCAGAGCTGACCACAGCTCTGGATCCCGGCCCTTGTACACAGTGGTCCCATTCTCACCGAAGCACGGTTCTGGGCACAGAGCAGGGCCGGTGCGGGGTCTGTGGGATGCTGCCACCCGTTGTGCAGACGATGGACAGGTTCCAGCTTTCTTTGCAGGTGGTGGATGCTCTCAGCTGGAGCTGAGATGCGCAGCAGCTCCAGGGATGCTCCGCAGGATGAGGAGCCGCCGGCCTGTTAGGACCCAGCTTTTGAGCAGCCCTGTGCAGCCAGTAACAGCAGTCATGCTCCTTCAATGGGATGACTGGGCTGGGCCGGTGAGCACCACAACGCTCCTTCTTAGAGCAAGATGCTGTCTGGTGGCAGGCCCTGATTCTGATTCCGAAGCAGGAAAATCCAGGCGGAGGATGTGCCCCTCACCAGAGGAAGGATGGTCTGCTCTCCAGCTGTCCAGGCTCCATCCTAACTTGCCAAAAAACAGTGCAAATTTGTAACAGTTCACAGGAAAAAGAACGTCCATACTGACAGGGTATAAATCCTTCCTTACGTACGAGAATGGTTCAAGCATTTACCCGGCATCTCTATCAAATATCGTAGAAAAGGTTACACAAAAATAGTTAAATATATGGATACAGATACGTAGATATTACACTTGCATAAAATATGTAGATTCAAAACCCTTTGGGCAGTTTCACAGTTAGCTGAAAATGTATGCTTTAGAAATATGAACAATTTCCTACACTTTTCTAGTTTAAGTAGGAGGGGAAAGGGAAGAAGCATCAGCCTTATTAATACTGAATGCTAAGTGCAGGAATTTAGCTGTAGCTGTAGGGCTTTGAAGCAATTGATTTGACAGAACCTCCAAGCATAAACTCTGTTTTAAAAATCCACATTTATTCCCTAGATCGCTTATTGTCTCATGAAAATGAAAACCTACGTGCCCTGCTTATATCAACTAGATCTCCTGAGACCGCTCAATGAAACCTCGTAAGCTCACCATACTTCAAGGTAGGGTCATGCACTGGGAGTACGCATGAGCCTTATTGCAGCATTTCTGTGTGATAACAGGAATTCGTAACTTCTCACATCCTGCAGAATTTAACTTTAGAAATGCAAAACCTTGAACGACACCACAAGAAGCTCACAGTTCTGAGAAAATTAAAGTCAGTATGAAATTTTACTTATAGACCACGTAATTTACACAGATTTACATAAATACAGAGATATTAAAATATTAAATCAAATCTAATTAACAGAGGATAGAGGTTTACATGATAACATTTGAATTCATTACCTTTCTGCAACTACTCTTAGTGTCATGAGATTGTATAAATAATATATATACCTATATATCCATAATATATATAAAGATATATATATTTCCATCCATTGTGGTTTCTTTTTTTCCTCAAAAATAGGGCAATTTTATAACTGCAATGAGATGTGACAAGCAGTACACTTCTGGGGAATTATTGCATGCCTTGAGTGCATAAGGCAGAAGGAAGAGTATCTGACTACAGACACTGAAGAAGTGGAACCATCAACCAGAAATGCACTGGAGTGATTTGGAACATCTTATTGCTTTTATAAAACTCGAAATCATATACTGATTTTTAAGAAAAGGCACAAAATAAAGGGGAAAATAATATCTCTCTATTTAGTGGAGATCACCATCAGGAAGCTCCATTACTGTTCACTGAACACTCCTCACTGTCCTAAATCTATTCCCTGTGGTGCAATACTGTGTTGCAGTTGCATAAGGAGGTTAAACACAAAAGTTCATGCATCCTTTATTAGGGGAAACAAAACAAAGCCCATTTCCTTGCCGAGCATGGCAAGCAGCCATTAGCATCTGGTCGCACCAGGGAGCATCGGCCGTCACTCCCACCACACCACACCACACCACCAACACCGGGTTCGTTTCCTCACCAACCTCAGCTGGTAGAGCAGCTCCTGGAGCTGGATGCTACTGCACCCACCTGGGTGCTGGAGGCACACACTGAAAGCCAACAGGAATTTTCCACCAGGCAAGATGACAGAGGGGTAAGACAGGGTTAAGAGAAGCACTGCCTTGAAACCCATGCATACTGGTGTTGTCCATGGACCACGGAGTGCTGTGGCACCCTTTCCTCCTTTCACCTTTGTGCTGCCTGCACAAGGGTTCTCCAACCCAGCAGCCACACCAGGGGGCAGAGAGCAGCAGAACGTTACAACCTGTGGGCTACAGCTACCTCCTCGTATCACTCTGAATGCCGGGATACAGAGGAAGAAAAAAAGAAATGTAGAAATGTACTTTTCCTTTGCTGTATTTTTTGGATGTTAATATGCACAGCAGAGGGCTGCCTCTGCTGTGATACCACACAAGATGTTTCAAAGTTTGGATATGGCACTCTGTTAAGGCACCTTCAAGGAATGGGCTTTAATTACTAAGCAAAGCTGCGCCGGACGCTGCCCCGTGCTCCTCCAGCACACACAGCACCAGCAGCACCGCACCTGCCTACCACTGACAAAAGCTACCACTGTTTGCTAGGGAGAAACCACACTTCCAAAATAAATATCTGCTGAGCGTTAAGAGCTGATATTTTGCATGACTGCCTGGTTAGTTCCCCAAAAGAGGAGAGGCGACAAACTTAAACTGTTGCCTGTCTTTAACTGCTTACTAGATTAGGAGGGATAAAAATATATATCAGCCTAAAAAAGAAGCTGGCCCCGTTCTGCTGCAGGATTCCTTGCTGGGAGGTGAAGCTGTAACTGCAGCATGGTTGGAGCAGGGTGCCTGGTGCAGAACAGGGTTTGTTTCGGGACCCCCAGGAGGAACAAGGCCATCTTCCCCCCGAGGTGCATCACCTCACACCACCACGCAGGATGGCAATGGTTTTGGGGGCTGTGTCAAGGGGAGGGCGTTTAGAGATGAGCGATGCTGGGGGGAGAGGAAAGCTGCAGCTGGAGGATGGGGCTGCAGGGCACTGCAGTTCACCTAAACCCAACGGGAGATGGGTGTTGCACAAAACAAGATCCAGTCCTGGAGAGGAGCAGGAGGGGTGGGCCAGGGGCACAGGTCTGAGCAAAACAGAGAGAGCTGCTCCAAGAGGACAGGGGGGTCCCAAGGCACCCACCAGACCTGCCACTCCCCCCACACCGTGCCCCAGCCACGCCATGCAGTGTGACACTGGGGGCAGGGGTGTCCAGTAGTGGGATCACCCCAGCCCTGGAGGTAACAACGTCTAGGGAAAAGGGACCCCTGCCCCTGACTCTCTCCTCCAGGCTAGGTATACGGTCGCTGCGTGCAGGTCCTTCTCCAGCACAAAGACGCATCCTTTCCTTGCACAGTCAATGAGAAACACGATGTGATCTGTCATGCGCTTGGATCATGGGCTTGTTCGTTCATTGGAATTAGCAATGTTTTCTTCTTCTTTGAGGACTAGAATAATCACTCCGGTATTTACAAAGGCGCCTTCTCCCGGGCTCTCCCAAACCATCATGACAAAATCACCGTCTGCAAGAGCCCCACTCCAGATGTGTCCAAAGCTGCCTGTGCCGGCTGGGATCCAGGGGCGGTCACGGGGGGGGACCGCTGGATCTCCGAGTCCCGGAGGGGTCTTCCCAGGCGGCTGTCTCTCTCTGGGGGGGCCTCTCCCGGTGCAGGATGCCGGCCGCCGCCGCTGCTGCGGGCACAGTGGTCCCGCTCGTACTCCTCCTGCGCCTTCTGCATCTTCCGCTTCTTCATCTTCCTCTTGTGGATGTGGAAGGTGGTGAGGGAGAGGAGGATGAGGCAGAAGATGAGGGTGACGAGGACGATGAGAACCAGGGTGGAGGAGAAAGACTGAAAGAGCTGACCCACTTGCGTGATGCAGGTGCTGCTGGCGTTCGAGGTGGCAGACGTCCTGTTCAGGAGACAAGGCGGCAGCGACAGCCTCAACTCCTTGGAGAGCTTGGCACTCATTGAGGAGGCTTCGGAAGACGAGGATCTTCCTCCCTTCTCTGAAGACGCCGGAATTTCAGGGGGGGCCGGGCTCGCTCCCGGCAATGCCCGCGTTGCCGCCGGCTCAGCCTCGCGCTGGCTCTAACGCGACCGAGCAGCCTGCAAAGGGAGCGGGACCGTCAGCGCTGCCCACCCTGCCCGCCGCCCCGCCCCGGGCACCGCTGCGCCAGCCCCCGGCCCGCGCCCCGCTGACGCGGGACCGCGCCGCGGGACGAAGGGGGGGGCGGCCGAGGCGGACGACCCCGTGCACCGCTCGCCCCAACTAGTTGCCGCGGCGGCGGCGAGGGAGGGGAAGAAAGGAGGGAGCCCGCCGCCGACCGGACCCCGCAGGCCGAGCCGACCGCCCCCGGGAGTCCCTTACCTGCGGCGGCGGAGGCGGCGAGGGAGCGCCCGGGCGCCGCGGGCGCTGGGGGCTGCGGCAGCGCGGAGTGAGGGCGCGGAGCGGAGCCGCTTCGGGAGCGCCGCCCGCAGCCTGGCACCGCCCCGCCCCTGACGTCACGCCGGGCCGCCGCCTCCCCTCGCACGGCCGCGGGCACGGGGCCTCGGGTGCCGAAGGGTCCCAGCGGCGCCGGCCCGCGCTGCGGGGACGCGTTCTTTCTTGGCGGCGCGCGGCTGTCCCGTGCCTCCCCCTGCGGGCTGCGCCCGCTCCGGCGCGCCGCCACCCACAGGTTGCCTCAGGGCGCCCGACCCTCCGTCCGTGCCGCGCCCGGGTCCGGCGTGTGCTGTGGAGCCGGGACCGCGGTGTCTGTAAAAGTGGCCGAGGCTTCTTGTGCGGTGGGCTGTCCGTCTGCAGTGAGGGTGTGGGTTCCCCGTGAGCGTGCTTCAGCTAAGAATCAGGTGGTTCCCAAATATAAGAGAACTTGGGATTTGAAGAGTGCTTCCAGTAGACATACAGGGGGAAAAAGATATTTACCTTTTGGATGAAGCTACTCAGTTTTCCAGAAGGAACAATGGTGGGGTTGTGGGTGAGTGCTCAGGGCCTGGTGAATGCCTTTAGTCCCATGACTGTGCTCTGACAGGGAGCCGGGAGCAGGGTCGCTGTATCGCACCAGTGGCAGAAACAGGACCTGGAGCCACCTGAGAAGTGTGGGGAAGGCCTGTACCAGGAGGAAAAGGATCTGGGGTGTTAGCTAATAGCAGGCTAAATGGGAGCCAGCACTGTGTCCAGGTGGCCAAGAAGGCCAGTGGCAGGGTATCATAGAATAGTTTGGGTTGGAACGAACCTCAGAGATTATCTAGTTGCAGGCCCCTACTGTGGGCTTATATCAGCAACAGTGCAGCCAGCAGGAGCAGGGAGGGGATCGTCCCTCTGTACTGGGCACGGATGAGGCCACACCTTGAGAAATGTGTTCAGTTTTGGGCCCCTCACAACAAGAATGCCCTTGAGACCCTGGAGATGTCCAGAGAAGGGCAATGGAGCTGTGAAGGGTCTGCAGCTTATGGGGAGTGGCCGAGAGAACTAGGATTGTTCAGTCTGGAGAAGAGGAGGCTCAGGGGAGACCTTATTGTGCTCTGCAATTGCCTGAGTGGAGGTTGTGGTGAGGCTGCAGTCAGCCTCTTCTCTCCCATAATGGCAACAGGATGAGAGGGAATGGCCTCAAGTTGCACCAGAGGAGGTTCAGGTTGGCGATTAGAATCATAGAATGGCCTGGGTTGAAAAGGACCTCAAAGATCATCAAGTTGGCAAGGTTGCCAACTGCTAGACCAGGCTGCCCAGAGCCACATCCAGCCTGGCCTTGAATGCCTCCAGGGATGAGGCATCCAAAACCTCTCTAGGCAGCCTGTTTCAGTGCATCACCACCCTCTGGGTGAAAAACTTCCTTCTAATATCTTATCTAAATCTCCCCTGTCTCTGTTTAAAACCATTTCCCCTTGTCCTATCACTATCAACCCATGTAAACACTTATTCCCTCTCCTGTTTATATGCTGCCTTCAAGCACTGAAAGGCCACAATGAGGTCTCCACAGAGCCTTCTGTTCTCCAAGCTAAACAAGCCCAGTTCCCTCAGCCTTTCCTCACAGGAGAGGTGCTCCAGCCCTCCGATCATCTTAGTGGCCCTCCTCTGGACCCATTCCAAGAGATCTGCTTCTTTCTTGTGCCGGGGGTCCCCAGGCCTGGATGCAGTACTCTGGATGGGGCCTCACAAAAGCTGAGCAGAGGGGCAAAATCACCTCCGTCTCCCTGTTGGCCATGGGAAAACATTAGGAAAAACATTTCGGGGTGCTGGGGCATTGAAACAGGCTGCCCAAGGAGGTGGTGGAGTCACTGTCCCTGGAGGGGTTCGGGAACATGGAGATGTGGCACTAGGGGACATGATTAGTGGGCATGGTGGGGATGGGTTGACAACTGGACAGGTGATCTTAGTGGTCTTTCCAACCTTAATAATTCTCTTTGTAAAGGAGCTACAGCTCAGGGTTTCCTCTAAACCAACCCAAATGCGTGTTCCAATTGCTCCTTCCCTCTCCAGGTAATACTAATGCCACAGGGGGATGCTGCAAGGGCTGCGGAGAGGAGTCTCAGCAGAGAGCTGAAGGACAGCCGCTGCCCAGTGCTTGCCCCCCCTCCTTCCATGCAGCCCCCCCCAGTGCTGCTCAGTGCCTCCCCACAGTGCTCATATCACACCTCCTTGTGTGTTTTCAGCAAGGCATGTTTTGCACACATGCACTCCCCCTGTTGCATACGCATATCCTCACTGATGTTATGGCCTCCATAACCCTTTCTTCCTCCATACCTTTCTACAATGTGCACATCTGCATTAATGCACATTCTGCTCACTGCCTTAGGAGAGATAACCTCTGAGATTACTTGCAGCTAAGGCTGCAAAACAGCACTCTGGACATTCCCTCTTTCCTCTGACTGGTCTGGTCCAAAGCAATGTCTGGGTGAGAGGCTACAAACAGGATAGGGGGCATGGGAGGTGCCCACCATGCCCTGTGGTCCTGCAGAATCCCTCAGATCTCCCTTACGAGAAGTAAGGTCTGACAGACACCAACAGCTGTGTGCTCAGGTGGAATTTGAGAGGTCGTAGAAGCTGATCTGAGATGTTAGCTCATTGTAGTACTTCGAAGTACATTGAAGTACTTTTTTTTTTTTTTTTTTCCAAGGGGAAAAAAGAAAAAAGAAAACAAACTACAAAACCCATAAGAATGGCCATTTGTACAGAAAACAGCATTGGCAGCTTTAGTATATTTAAAAAGATATCCTACGATGTTAGCTCTGTGCATGGCAATAACAGCCAAAAAAGTGGATTAAGTAAACTTTAGAGCCAAAGAATTTTCTAATCCAGATATAGTTGTTATAAATTAACAGATCGGACTAGGCTCACGTAGCACTAACATATTTTATCTTCAGTTCTTAATTGTCTGAAGAGGCAACACAGTACTGAAAGTTAAGTTGCTTTCAACACATTTAAAATCATTTGTGCATTCCTTCCACCTGATGTCTGTCCCCACCTGACTGTTTGTCCCCCATGTCCCACAGTGCCTCCTCCTCTCTCACCCTCCCCAGTCCTTGCTAATCCCCTTCCACCCAGACTGCTTGGGCTGGAATCCTCAGGATGCTTCAAAGATATTTTATTTACTTTCAGAATGGTATTCTCATTATTCCTGGCTATCGGGATTAGCATACAGTGAAAACACAAGTGTCTTGTGTATTTGAATGATAATTATTCTAACTATTAGGATTCTGCTAAGCTGCAGGGAGTGAAAGATGGGCCTGGGGACCAGAGAAGGGCGGAAAGCATCAAAATCTCCACGAATGTTTAACTCTCTCCCTGCTATCTCAGCCTCTCTGCTGTCTGTGTTCATGTACAGCTTTGGAATATCTCTGCTTCACCTAAAAGAATCAAAGAGCAGAGGTAGTTCTTGCCCTGGCAAGAATTTTTAATGAGAGAGACAGTCAGAAGAGGAGCACTGTAGAGAAGAAGGGAAATAGCAGTACTGTAATTATATGTATACCTTGGCATTCTGGCTCATGCCAGCTGCCAGCCAGCCGAAGTTTATGGATTCAAATATCCACAATCAGAATACAGCGTGTCTCAGAAATCAGGGGAAAAATCTGTCTTCTTGTGGACCAGTAGCTGTGTATTATTCCATTGTTCTGATTCACTGACATCACTGGATTTGAATATAAACATGCAAGAAAAGAATGCATCTCCGGTATGTACTGCAGTAATGAAAAACCTTTTATTTAGCATAAAAATAAAGGATGTGAGTGCCCTCTTTCAAAAATAAAGTGCTCATTGCCTGTAGAGATTTTCCCTGTAGTATACATGCAGTATGACATTCAGAGAGGTTAGGTTTCTTGCTCTAGCAGCATTGGTCACTTTGTGATAGACGATATTATATGTAGGGGAGAGTTTTTATATTTTACAATGATGTTTTTATTCTTTACAACCTTGGTAGCTCCCAGTTCTCTCCGGATTCACGTTGGTAAGAAGCATGCAGCGTACGTATTTGCAAATCTCCCAAACAGACTTTTTTTATGTGGGTATGTTTTAATCTGTTAATTAGGGAAGTTGTTCCTTTGGATGCTAAATCCTCGTGCCCTGTCTTACACGGCCCTTTTTTGCCAAGGCAGCAGCCTAATGAGATAGCCTGTAAGAGCAAAGGCTGCTCATGTAAGTAAAGGTTTGATGGTTCAGGCCCTTGGCTATTAATGACCCTTCTTGAAACAAATTTATTGCCCCTTACTGTTTAAATTTAGCAGTTGATTACGTATAGAATAATGCATGATCCCTTTTGCACCGAGATTGATGTCATCATTTGCCAGACAGACACGGCACCTGATGAATGCCAATGACCTGCATGCTAATTTGCAGTCTCCCCGTGGGATAAAGGCCATCTGCGCACAAGTCCTTCGGTCCCTCCATGCTCTCACTGCTGTAGATGAGGCCCAGTGGTTTAAACGTGGTGTGAAAGCCTCGTGCTGTGAATAGAATGGATTTTAAAGAGCAAAATAAAACAGATCTGTATTTTATATGCACTGGTAGGTCAGCTAATATCCTGCACGTTGTAAGTGTTTATCTTGCAAAAATATTATAAGTGTCCTTGAGAGATATTTGATTGGAGATAGCTTAACTGTGACTGACGATGCTGCTTGCCAGGTTACCCAGCTCCAAAGCTGGGACTCTCTTTCATTCTCCTACGCCTTCCAGAAGAGCACAGTCTGGGTGCTACAGGCTCACAATTACTTTGTGCTCACAATTACTTTGTTCTCACGAGATGATTCTTTAGGAAGCTTTAGGACAATTTCACATATTCAATTTCTATTCTTACTTCAGAAAAATACTCTTTTCTTGTTCTGGTGAAGGAGAAATCTGTCACATGGGACAATGAGGGGGGAAAAAGGATGCGTGTGATGCTGGCTGAAGAAGGTTACTAAGCTGTTGCTGTATTCAGCAGGGTGCTAAATGGCAGCGGGAGTAGAATATGGGTTCAGGCAAGGCTGGTATTTTGGAAATAAATAGACAACATTGGCTGTGTCTGATAGAGTACGCAGGTCTCCAGTTTAATTATGACAACAGCCTTTTTTAGCTGCAGCATACATATGTCTGCTAACGAGTTACTGATCTGGGTAAAATTGAATACAAAAAGGAAAGAAAGGTGGGATTTTATTCTGTAACAGCACATTAAAAGTGCTATTTACTTTTTCATTAGACAATACATTTTAGAAAGGCCCCATCAGGGTAATGACCTTTCAGATTTAATCTTTTTGTTCTTCTTAATAGTTTACAGAGTTTTCAGAGAATTCAGAGGCACAGAATTTAATTATTATTATTTTTAAACAGGGAACGTGGCTTCGGGCTGTTGCAGTGGATATCACTGGGAGAAAAAGAAGCACATGCTCCTTGGTTAAACCAGAGAGGAGTTTAAGCACAGCAATACACAATAGATCTGAGTTCATGTCAGCAGTGCCTCACCTGCTTCCCCTTAGCACAGTTTGCATGCATTTCAAAGAGAATCCAACACATCTGTTCACTCCAGCTTTTACCAGGATAAAGCCCTTGCTCAGTCACATTCCAGACCCTGGGTTTGGTGGTTTTGTGCAGCCTCAGTGCTATAGAGGTGCCCCATCACACCAGTGTGCGCTAAGGGGGAGCATGCTTAGGCTGCCGTTCAGGCTGGACTAAAGGGAAAAGAGGATAGAAAGAAAGCACACCTGCCATACATCGTCTTATGGCCTGGAAAGAGTGATCCTGGCAAATGCCTGTGCGCTCCCTGCAGACCTTGGGCACACTGGAGCAGCAGTGGTGTGGATGGAACACGCAGCCCCACAGTCCAAGATCCTACAGCTGCTGCCTGCATGCAGGAGAGAAGGGGCTTCCGTTTCCAGGCTGGAGCAGGGTGAGCAGGCAGGGCTTGGGCTGAGGCACCTGTTTTCTTGCTCATTCTGTGCACACAACAAGCCTCCAGCTCCCCGTAGTGCCCTGGCTTCATTCCAGCCGGGAAATCTAAGAAAACTGGAAAAGCGTAATGGATGACAAAGCCATTTACCTCTATCTCTACTGGAAGAAAATCCACGCTCAGTCAACTCCAGGCTCACTGTGCTGCTCCTCAGTGAAGTACATAGCTCACATTTTGCCCAGAGCCTTTTATAATCATTTTTTTCCCCTTTAACTACAGTGTGAAGCAGGAAGTCAGTAGTACTGCATTATTATTCTGCTCTGTCCTCCTCTCCTGGGTGCTAAGCACCCCAGAGACCCCTGGCTCTATCCCTGTTTTCTCCCTATCAATACAGTAAAAGAAATCCCAATGCCAATTGCTGGAAATACGTTTTTCTCCTGTTGCTTTATACTTTAAATTAATTATGAACAACCCCGTGCTTTTGATTTGTCTGTCCCCCTGCTTGTAGCCAGGATGTTAATGATCAGCCAACTTCTCTTACAGAGTTTTGAATTCGTTTTTGAAATTATAGAAGTTATTTCTACCAGATTTATACAACTTCAATTTTTTGTTTGTTTGTTTGTTTGTTTTCCTTCTGAGAGTATAATTTAGAGACAGGGAAAAAAATATTAATTTTTAATGACAGTATCACCTCCAAACTTCTTCAGTGAAAAATTTCTGTATGTTCATATTTTCTATTTGAGGATTAGAAATGTTAAGGTCTGACTCTGCATGGTGCCGTGCCCTGCAGTTAAATCCAGCCCAGGATACAAGCAACTACCCTTGGGAAAGATCAAGAAGTCACCAGTTGCTTTGAGATTGGGTCAGACAGCTTTCAGCAATGGTCCCTTGCAGGCACTTCCCCTTTTTCCCAAAGACCTGGGAGGCAAATGGAGCTGCACTGGCTGCAGGAGGGATGGTGCCTTCTATGACGAGGGGACATCTTACAGCTGATGATACTATTGGCTATTAGAAGAGAAAAGTCTGTGACATACAGACAGAGGAGTTCAAGATTTTCACTTTGCTATTCCTGGCATTTACCTGATATCATGTTGGATGTGTTTGTGAATAATCTGTCTCTACAAAAATAACATCATTCCCCTAAGAAGTGCTTATTTTTCCCAGTGATATCAGCAGGAAAGCAGCTGTTTACTGTGTTTTCATTTTAAAGTTGGCTTGTTTCACCAGTGAGTATATTAGGCTTTCCTGGAGAACCACGTAATCTCTTATTACTGAACTCTTTGTTTTCCTCTCTCTGTCTCCTTCTGCAAAGTTTTGTAATACTCTTTGCCATGTCGTGTCTGAAATTAGACTGAAAACCCTTTGAGAAAGCCACTGAATTATCTGATTTTAATCAGGAGATGCTGTGAGAGAGCATTAAGCTCTCTCTAAAATAATGGTAATAATAATAATTTAAAAAAACAACAGCCGCAGCATCATCTGGAAATAAGAACAAAATAGAAATGTAATAAACACTCAGTGAAGTGATCGGCTTTTTTAAAGCCCTACAGCAGGAACATACTTGGCTGTGGCAGTGCCCTCGCATTGGAGCAGGAGGCATTTTAGCTGTTTTTGCGCATACTTAAGAAAAGTATTGATACCATAACTTTTCTCTACAGACTCAGATAAGAAGTGCCCATAGCTTACAGTCATGGGAGGAACGCTGTGTATTATCATTCTTTTCTATTTGCCCTGCTTCCTATTTCTCCTGACCTTCGTCACTCAGAAGTAAAAATTAGGTCTCCATTGCTTATTGGAGAGCATTAGGACATGATGCAAATAAATAGTTCTGCTTGTCTTGAGGGACCCAGGAGTATAGTTTAGTTAACCCTCCTCTCACCATCTTAATGGGTCACTTGAGTAAAGCATCACTGTGAAAAATAAAAGCTTGGAAAGCAAAGGGGAAGATTCAGCCTGCAGAACAGCAATTAAGTGATTAGTCAAAAAATGAACATGAGAAAGAATTTTATATAACTAAAAAGAGCAGGTGAAACAGAGGAGATACGGTGTAGATGTGACAGCTGTAAATAGCTATTATTTGGGGAGCAAAACGTAACAGCTGGAAGAGGGATTACAAGAAATTGGAGTTATGTAACAGAAAATTAGATGACACAAAACCGTCAGTTGTCATTTCAGTGACAGGCCTATAAGTATGTAATACTAAGTGCAGTTTTAGCTGCTCTGGTTAGAGAGATGTAATAATTCCTATGAGAACACACATCAAAAATTCTGTAAGCTGTGATTCGATGAAGAAAAAAGAGAGAGAAATGCTATAGCAGTTTTATGTCACCTGCCACTTTCAGTGCTGTGGGGTCCTTTCTAGCCTGTCATGTTTACTCCATGAGTTTGAGAAAGAGTTGGGCATTCACTACAAGGTGCATGGCAAAGATAGAAATACTATGTGTCATAAGCTCCCAGGGACAGTATTATAAGAACAGAATGTCTTCCTAATGAGAGCAAATGTAGAAACATAGCTGAGATAGAATAACCTGTATTGTGCTTTGTCTTTTGTAGGAAAAGAGAGATAAACAGAAGAGAGAGAAGGAAAGAGGGGATGAAGGATAAAGGAAGGAAAGAAAGGAGTGCACTGTAACTTGTCTAATAAAGGTTAGGAGACCCGGAGATCTGGTTTGGGAGCAAATGGGTCTTTAAAAAAAGGATGGATTGAAGATCGGCCTCTACGGTGCCAGGATGGCACAGAAGAAGCGTCAGGGACTGCAGCTTTGTTCACACAGAAAACTAATGAAAAGAATTGCACAAGACCAGGGTTTTTCCTCCACAGCTGTCAGACATACCAGGATTGTGAATATGACTATATCAAACAAAATGTAGGCTGGAGAAATCACCTAGAAAGTGATCTCATTTGTAGAAACCATCCAATATTATTTAATTTAGTAGTTGGGGCAAGTAGGAAAGGTTATTGTATACTGTATCTATTTCCTAGAAAGACTGAACCATAGAATCATAGGCTGATTTGGGTTGGAGTGGACCTTAATGCCCACCCAGCTCCAATCTGCCCACCAGATCAGGCTGTCCAGAGCCCCATCCAACCTGACCTTGATGAGGAATATGCTTAAAAGCAGGATCTTTCACTTTACAACAGCAGTGAGAGAATTTGGTAGGACAAGGGTCATCAGAAATGCTGGAAGAAGGTCTTTGTGGTAACATATTTGGGGTAGATACCAAATACTTCTGCAGTCCTCAGGGAAGAAAGTATTTGGCTCAGTAAAGGATGGAACTTCAAAACTTTCAGTTATTTCCCCAAGGAGAACTGCAGAAGGCAGCAGTAACTACTAGCACCCCTCATGATGACTAAGAGAACAGCCACAGAAGGCTAAAGAAGCCAAGCACACTGCACAGGAACTTGGCAAGAAATTTGGTTATTGAGCCTGGCTGCTTAGGAATGCACCTTGAAAGTAAAACCTGGGTTCTGGTCCATGTTCAAAAGGCCATTTATATATTATAGATTAAATAACTTCTGGATGAAAAACACAGAAAATGTTGGAGAAATTAGCATTTAGTTTGCAAGACCGTTCACATCCAGAGGTCGGAGAAGCATGGTGCCCTTTGAAAAATGAGAAGACTTTCTGGATGTGATTCTACTCACAGGAGCAGTGCACAGAAGCAAGGATATGGGCCCGTGCAGTTTTACTGTCTGCATGCTTTATGACAGCTGTGGTCTGAGACAAGCACCCTCACAATGTGCCATCATATTAGTGAAGACAAGGACTACTCCCAAGTGATGGTAAGGACAAAAGGCATTGGAAAGGAGGGGAAAGAAAGCACTGGGTCAGAAAAAGCAGTGGCATCAATCTGACTTGTGATGTTGAGCATTCTTTGTGATGACTTTGACTGGAGTCCTATACAATCTTGATGTCTTAGAGAATGCCTTATGATTCTTTGTGGGCAAACCATGTTCTTAGTTCTCTGGGCAGCTTCAGTTTCTCACAGGACTTTACTTCATCAGTACAGAACAGTCATGGCAATTCCTTTTTCTTCCACTATTTGTTATGACATTTGACAGCAGAGAAACAAAGGAGTGGGATATTGGTAGTGGGATGTTTTGAAGCTAAATTGTGTGAGACAATAAAGTCATTATGTTGCTTTTCCAGATTAACACAATCCTGAAAAGCAAGAAAATGAGGTTGCCCACCTAGTTCACAAAGGTGATACTTTTATAACAGTGTATTTCAGCTGAACATGTTTGGGTGTGTGTTTCAGACCAGCCAAAATTGGTTCTGTTTTGTTTTTTTTTTTTCTTTTAACATCAATTCAGCGAGGTATTTTAACTTGATTTAGTCGTCACATACAGTATTATTATTTTTAAAAGCCTGACTGATAACAGCTGAGTTACTGTCCTTTTAAAAACTTTTTAAAATTACGTTTCTCCAATAGCATTCCATAATGATTTTACAATGACTAGAATAGGACACAAACTGAACACCTAAATACTTCATTACTTGATAGACTAAGCTCCATTTGAGCTGTTCCAGTCTATTACACAAATTGTATCATATTAAGCAAAATGTATTGATTCCTGTTTAATCAGAAGACAAAAGCATCTCTTGCTAGCTACTTAAAGCCAGATTGGGAAATGGAAAATATTGGTTTGAGAGGCATGCAAACAAAAATCTCAGAGATCGAAAGAATCATGTTTATCTGTTGAGATTTTACATTGAACGCAATCTGTATTACTTCAGTCCACAAATAACAATCATGCTAGTGAGTAATTAAGGCAAGGGACAAAGTCAGGGCTACAGTATTCTATTCCCCACTCAGGTGGTGACTCACAGTGTGATTTTGCTCATTTACCACCTATAAAATGGAAAATGTGATAATGATCATGACAGGGATAATAATACCTACATAAAAGAAGTACTGGAAGTCTTAATGTTTGGAGAGAGCTTTGAGATAGAGCTGCTATATAAACACAAAGTATAATTAGCAAGGGACTACAAGTTTGCACAGTTTGTATGTTCTTTGGGCTTTTCAGATTAAAAACTCTGCATATCTGAGAGACTGCAACTGTTCTGTCTTAAGAGCTATTTGGGAAATGATTATGTTTCACAGTTGCCATCACTGGGTATTGGACCCAGCCTTATGAAAAGGCCTAACTACTTGCTAGTCATTAACATGAGAAACTTTGAAGATGGTTCAGAATGATCCTGTCACTGTGACTGTAGGCTATAGCTTGTCTGGTTGCATTCTGTTCTTTGTAGCCACATGTAACGGTGTATTTGTATGAAAGGGAGGAGCAAGGGAACTAAAGTTTCAGGGCTTTTGTGAAAGGTGAACTGCAGATGCATGGGTAAACTTAGACATTCTCTCATACTACAAATCCACCTGCCAAACTCTTCAAAATGGTCAAATATGACCCCAACAGTCGTTTTCCTGATCAGTTCACGTGTCTAGTCTGGGCACAGTGATATTTTTCTGCAACTTGCTGAAAGCCTTTGAAAATAATGGATCGGCTTAGAACAGAAACCTAGAAAAAGTACGGGTAAGACACTTTGGAAAGGTGAAATCTCCATCACTGAATGTCAAACTAAACATTAGTTTTTCAGGGGTAATATAACTGACCAAAACTGGGGGGAAGAAAAAGCAACTGGACAGTTTACAGAACATTGGAGACTGCAGCACAACGTGGCTCTGCAAAACAGGTCAATAGCATTGCAAAGGCACAGCACTCTCTTTCTTTTATAGAATTAACTAGATTTTTTTTTTTTAAACAAATGAAATCATCTTAAAAAAAAAAAAAAAAAAAAAAGCCTGCAAATAATTTTTTGTGTGCAAACAAAGGATTAGTGCAGAGGAGCAGCAAAAATATCTTCTATTAATAGCTTGTTTTGTAGGAAAAAAATTAGACATGACGAGATTTGTGTAAAACTGGCAGGCTACAGGAGCATGAAGAGTGAAGTGATATTGAAAGCATTTATGTAAGCATTTTGAAAGCTTTTCTAGTGCATAACATCACAAATCCTTCTCTGTTTTCCTCAAAAACATGGCAAAATCTTAGACCATCATGGAATAGAAAGTGTTTTCAAGTCAAGGCCATAAGAAAACCACTTGATTCTTCCAACCTAGTTATGTTGCATTATTTTTAATTATACTGCAGTGTTAAAAGTCCAAATCAGTGTCACGATGCTGAAACATTAAAGAGAGACCATACTCTATGAAAATACAGTTCAATTAAAGAAGCAGTGAGGTAAAGCAGTTTAGCTAAGGCCACCAAAAATGTCAGTGGCAGAACAAAAGCAGTGCCTTGATCCCATCATCTGTGATGGAAATGCAGAATGTAATGACAACGCTTACAGCATTAATTGGTAGACCAGACCAAACCTATAAGAGGTAATGAAACGAAATATTTTGGTTCAACTCAGTTGTCAACAGATTTGGTCAACTCAGTGGGTTCTGCCCCATCTCTGGTCAGTGAAATCCCTGGCATCCTCCAGTGCTGTTTTACAAGGAGTGGCTGATGGCTTAGCCACAAAGGTACATCTCTCTTGTTGACTGTTTTGGAGATGGAGAACTGCCAGCAGGTGACAGGATATAAAAGCATAGGTCCCAAAGAGAGTTTGAGGTACGGAGGAAAAGAATCTGCAGCGAACACGGTGTGTGGTGGATGTCCCTATCAGCTCGTGATAGCAGAAGTTCAAAAAAGCTCATTTATTTTAAAAAGAACACCCACGGTTTGCTGCAGCTTTCTTCCTATAAAAGAAATGGAATAAGTCCAAATGGAATAAATCTGGGCTTAATGCATCACTGAATAATAAAGGCTTGGAGAAAAATATTTTATGGAGACATCATTCTGTTGATGCCTGTTGCAGTCCTTCCTGAACATCCTTATGAAGTGCTCAGTGCTAGTCCGAGTGGCAGACTAGATACTGCATGGATGAGGGTTGTTTTTCTGTCCTCAACTGAGCAGAAAGTACTGAATGTCTCTGGTTTGTTAGTGACATTGCTGGGCAGCAGCATCCTCGGGGAGCTTTCTGAGGACAACAAATAGGAGAAACCCAAACAGAACTGATGTAAAACATGAAATGGAAAGCACAAATCTTTTGTGGATGAAAGAAAGAATCTGTAAACAGTGTCTTAAAGCATCGTTTGCCCACGGATCAGTGAGGACCAGAGGAACAAGGGAGACCCCTAGTCCATGGTGTTAAGGACAACTTCCTTATCTGTACCAAAGAATTCACAATTGTGACATTTGCACCTCAGAACCCCCTTGCAATTTTTGTTTTTCTTTCTTCATTAAAATCACTGTGGTGGGTATTTCTTGCAACAATAAGGAAATTACTCCTTTGCTTCTGGAGACAATTCAGAAGCACAAGGAAGGACTACAATTAAGGAATATCACAGTCACTGCTGCAAGGCCATGTCTGATAATTGTTTCATGCTGTATTGATCTTAACACTGCTCCTCTCTGTTCAGAAAAAGGCATATTTCCTTTCTGTCCAACATTGCCACGACCCTTCTTGACTGAGGAAAGCTGAGTAGGAGGCTCAGAAGTATCAGTGTCAATGGAGCGTGTTTGTGAGGGGGGCTGGGCAGCATCCAAGGGAACACAGTCAATATTTTATGAAAATAGACTTATGCAGGGTTCACTGTCCTTTTCTTCTGTTCAGACCAATGCCTCCGTTTACCTTATCACTCATCAGACATTATTGCTCTTCTTCCTGCAGGCCTCATTGACCTTCCTCCCAGTGTCCCCAGCAGGCAGCTGGCATGAGCGCTCCTCTCCTTCTCAGTGCCCCAGCCCAGACTCCACAGGAGCTTCCTACATCTGAGCCCAAATCCCTGCAGTGTGAATGGGAGAGCTGTGTAGGCTGCTGGATGTGTCATGTGCCCATCACTGCAGCTCATACACTTTCCAGTGATAATCTCTCCATTCTGAAAATTTTATTTCTGAAGCCTTGTATACACTTCAGATTTATTGAGCTGCAGAGGAATAAGGTACATCTGGGATTTCAAGACAGGAGTCAAACTAAATTACTCTGGGGCATGTAATGCATGCAAATGGTATATATGCCCTTAAGGGAATATTAACTGCTTTTCCATATGAATAATATCTACGTGATATTTTATATATGGTCTGGTGTAGGTGTGTGAGTGAAAATATCCTAAAATATTGATATCCAAGAGAATGCACTTTAAGTATTCACTACACAATATCAGATTGACATGGAGGCCAGCTGAAATGCATTCCCAGCCCTTCGTCTGGTGACAATACCAGCTGCCAGGCTCCAGTGCTGTGCTGCTCCTGCTCCTTAATTACCATTGCCACAACAGAAAACCCCCATGGTCTATTTTTGCCTAAGTGACTGTGGACTCCATGGTGAATGAACATTCACCTGTCCTTTAACTCAACTTTATGTATTCTCTGAAAACTAGAAGTTGTTTCATAGAAACATAGAATCATTAAGGTTGGAAAAGACCACAAAGATGATCCAGTCCAACTATCAACCCATCCCCACCATGCCCACTAACCATGTCCTTCAGTGCCACATCCACCCTTTTCTTGAGCACCTCCGGTGACACTGACTCCCCTGCCTCCCTGGGCAGCCTGTGCCACTGCCTCACCACTCTTTCTGAGGTGTCATTTTGGCTCTTTGAAAATGTGTCCCTCCAATGCCTTCCCTGTCTGAACATGGTAAGCAATCTCTTCTGTTTCCCAGCCACCGCCCGGCAACAAGATCAAGATTTCAAGTCAGCAAAAGATCACAGTTCCCACCACCATATTCTGGTCTTTCCGTCTTGCTTTGCACTGCCTCTTATTCTTCATACCCTAAACATAAGGCAGATTTCTCAGCATCTTCGACTTATTTCCTTTACTGCTGGCATTTCTCAGGTTGTCAGTTCCACATCATCTCCCAATCCGCACATCTTGTTCTACATTTCCTTCTGTAAGATAACTGCTACCTCCTATATATAGCAGAAACAGAGTAGGCTCCACATATTCCCACTTGTCACTCCTATTCTACTGTCTCTCTCAAACTCTCTGTCCTATTTACCATCCCTGGTTTCTGTTAGCAAACCCGAATGAGATTTCAACATCAGTGTTCATTTGTTAACCTTACAGACGACTGTCTCAGTGGCCATCCAGAAGTCCACGTGAATGATGCACACTCATCCACCTCATTCCATCCTCACTTTCTTCACCTGGGAAGGATTAATCAAGATGGCTACGTTTGAATTTATGTGCCTGTGCTGAGCATCTCTAACTAATCTCTGTCAGCCCAAGTGTTCTCTATTTGTCCCTCACGCCCTTTGCTGAGACTTGAAAAAGAAGCCAGAAAAAAGTCTGTAGTTATCAGTTCTTTTGAACTCTTTAATTTGTGAAGCCAAGGTAGGTATCTCTGTTCTCTAAGTGCAGTAGGTTCAACTGTTGGCTGGCACCAAATCAACAGAGCTGCATTGGTTTGAGCCCAATGAAAATTTTTTTCTGTCTTCAGCTTCCAGCACACCTGTCTGTATAATCTGAGATCGGTGAACAACTCAGAGCAATTTGACATGGTATCACTTGTTTCTGAGGGGACACATGCTCCTTGCTGAGCTGAAAACCAACACGCACACACTTTGCTTCTGGGAAAGTGATTTAAGTTAACACATTTCTTATCTAACGACCAGCAAGGACTAAGCGTGCACATACAGTCTTCTGAAAGCTCAGCAGATGAATGGCAGGACCCAACCTAGCATTCAGTTAGTACTTGTATTTTATAAGCAAAATAGTCTGACTTCTCTTTCCCTGTTGGGAAATTTAAGTCTTATATCACAGTGATCTCTTGGAGTTCTGTCTGGATCTGACTGTGTTCCTAGTTCCATCTCCATAGATCTTAACCACTGCAGACTTCTTCAAGGACTTGAGGGAGACAGCACAGATCCTCTCTTTTGCTCTATTTTCAATACTGTTGTCACACGGCTTTCTTAGTAAAATCTTTCATTTTCGGATTTTGAAAAATACAAATGAACAATCTCTTTTACTTGTATATTTGGCTTAAGCCCATTCTTGACAGGAGGATCTCTTAGTTTACATCACTGTTCACAGAAGTCCTCTAGGTATTTCTTAGTTGGTTGAATCAGCATTCATACTTGTGGAGCCTGAAATACGTCTACCACTAAAGATCATTTTATAAGCTGATCCTACACATTCAACTTAATATAGATGCTGTTTTATACATTGTTGTTTATAATGCCTCTTCAAAAGCTCTAATTTCAATGTATTTGCTAACCAAAAGGCATTTATTCCTGATTATAAAATACACTTTGCTTTATGATGCTAGGCTTAGTCACATCTGTTGGGCTCTAAGCAACTTAGCAAAATTAGGAAGGAATCAGATTTTTATTTGCCCAGGAAGTATATCCAGGGCTATAACAGTTGACACTAACAACATTAGCAGAAGGAGATGTAGCAGTCTAACTCTCAGAGATTAGAATAATACCCATTGTGTGGACCATATGATCTGCCTATTGCATAGTTCATAGTGCTTACATCTGAAGCACCTACAACTGCTGACAGCAGAATACTGAGAACAGATCAATGCCTGCTCCCAGCTCTTGTTCGGATCCAACTACTCCCTTAGAGAAAGCAGTATGTGGAAAAACACAGGAGCAGTTCAGGCAGCTTTTGCTTGGACCAAGGTAGGGTCTGTGTATGACTATCTCTCTCTGCCTGTGAGATTATTTTACAAGGATGCTTTTGGTCAATATACCATGTAGTAGGAAAGGAAGTTTTTTTCTGCTTCGGGAGAAGACCTTTGAACTGCCAGCTGATAATGCAAAGGAAATGTTATAGTCCATTGGTTAATTTCCTTCAACATAGAATAAAAAATATTGGGTCTGTGCAGCCAAAAATTACACAGCCTAATCTGAGACTTTGCTTTGATCTTTTCTGATCATATCCTTAACAGGAAAAATGAATTCACTTGCATTTAGGGTTTAACTGCAGAATGAGGAAACAGACATATCAAATTGCATTGCACTGATTCATTCTAGTAAGCAGTTCAAGTCAGATAAATATATAGAAATGTTCACATAGAATAGAAATAGAAATGAATATATACAACTTGGAAAAGTGTGAAAACAAAAAAATGTTATTTTTGCTTATTTCTGAAAGCCAAAGATCTAGTCTATCTCAATTAAGTCAATGCAATCTTTAGACAGAGTTGCTGGTTAGAATCATAGAATCACCAAGGTTGGAAAAGACCTACAACTTCATCCAGTCCAACCGTTCACCTATCACCAATAGTTCTCACTAAACCATGTCCCTCAACACAACATCCAATCATTCCTTGAACACCCCCAGGGTCAGTGACTCCACCACTTCCCTGGGCAGTCTATTCCAGTGCCTCACCACCCTTTCTGAGAAGTAATATTTCCTAATGTCCAGCCTGAATCTCCCCTGCCACAGCTTGAAACCATTCCCTCTAGTCCTATCACTAATGACATGAGAGAAGAGGCCGACCCCCAGCTCACCACAACCTCCCTTCAGGAAGTTATAGAGAGCAATAAGGTCTCCCCTGAGCCTCCTCTTCTCCAGGCTGAACATTCCCAGCTCCTTCAGCCTCTCCTCATAAGGCCTGTGCTCCAGACCCCTCACCAGCTTTGTTGCCCTTCTTTGAACACGTCCCAGGGCCTCGATGTCTTTCTTGCAGTGAGGGGCCCAAAACTGGACACAGTACTCAAGGTGCGGCCTCACCAGTGCTGAGTACAGGGGGACAATCACCTCTCTGCTCCTGCTGGTAACACTGTTTCTGATGCAAGCCAGGATGCCCTTGGCCTTCTTTGCCGCCTGGGCACACTGCTGGCTCATGTTCAGCCGAGCATCAATCAATACCCCCAGGTCCATCTCCTCCACACGGTCTTCCAGCCACTCCGCCCCAAACCTGTAGCGCTGCCTGGGGTTGTTGTAGCCGAAGTGCAGGACCCGGCATTTGGTCTGGTTGAACCTCATCCCATTGGCTTCAGCCCAGCTCTCCAGGCTGTCCAGATCCCTCTGTAAGGCCTCACTACCCCCAGGCAGATCCACACTCCCAGACAATTTGGTGTCATCTGCAAACTTATTGAGGGCGCACTCAATGCCCTCAGTAAGTTGGTACTTTCCTTATCTGTATCCCCATTGGGCAGTTCCTTCCCATGGCAGCATGCAGCTACACAAGATGTACATCCACTTCTGAATCATCTAACTTTGTGACCGTCATCATTTCATGCCAGCTAACCACACCATCAAATGCGAATTTTCACCCAGGGACTGTCATTGAGTTCAGAACAAGCTACTGCAATTTTTGCTGTTATATTTCTTAATTTGTGGGACTCTGGAAAGGTAATATAATTTAATAAGAATAGAAGGTTTTTCCTGGTTAGACAGTGAGGTAAATGAAAAGCCATGGTGCAAACAGTATGTATGGTCATGTCTAAAACTCACAATCACAAAACAATATATATATATATATATATATATATAAAAACAGACACGGAACTACAGTAAAACCTAATGTTTTGGTCCTTTCCCAGCTGCAGTTAGCCCAGCCACATACACAAATACAACAAGAACAGAACAACAGCAAATTAGATGGCTAAGAAGTTGTACCAGAGGTCTTTCTTTCATTATTAATTTTCCTAAGTAAATCTTTTTTTATTTCAAGTAGGTGCTTATATAGGTCTGTAGCATCTTGGATTAGGATTCTAGGATGTGAATCTGGATGAACTTTATATCCTGCCTTCTAATATTTCTCCTGGGGGCTGGGGGTAGGGGGGGAGAAATATATTCTTCTAAATGTATTGAAGCAGATTCTATTTCAAAATAGTGTAGGCAGACACTTCCTTAACTCAAGACAAGCTTACTGTACTTTCAAAAGAGCTGGAATAGGCTTTTGTGCTCAAAATGAGTGGCCAGGTCCATGGTATAGCAGAGCTGTACTGCTTATGTGATAAATAAGATTCAAAGTAATTTCAGGACTATTGCTTAATTCACAATTCACACTCGGCCACCAATGTCAAGAAGAAATTATGGGCCAATTCTAGCAGTGTTTAAGCTAAGCATACCCTGATCGTTAATGTCTATATCTTCTGCTATAAGGACATGCGTGTAAGACCTCTGGTAGCACATCTTTTGGTGATTTCACCTGACAAAAATCAATGAGTCCTGACAAACTGAAACCAAACACCGCACATTCTTTATGTATTCTCTGAAAGCTCCTTTAACATTCATCATAAATTGTTTCGCAAAGAGTTGAGGTTTAGAAGCAGCAGTGATAGCCACACTGCAGCACATGCCCTGCACCGTCTGTGGCTGGGGTCACACACCACATGTGGAGGCACTACCTCAGGAGAGATAACGGCTCCCTTATCTGCCCTTCGTCTCACTGACCAGAAGAGCAGCTGTGACACTGTCTCAGCATTCATAAAAGGAAGTAGAACTTACTAATTATGATTCTTTACATTTAGCTTCTAATCCTGGCAAAGACAATAGAAAAAGTCTTAAGAAATAAAGTCACTTCATTTCTAGAGAATAATATAATGATGAGCAATAAGACATAGGATTTATAAAGGATGGATCTTGCCTGACAAATCTAACACTTTTTTTATGGAATTACTGAATTAATGGATGAATGGAACACAATAAATGCAATGCTCTTGGATTTCAGCCATGTTTTTAAAATAGTTAATCTGATCATCTTCTCCCTTAAAGCCAAGGAGCTACACTGACGCAAAACTGGAGAACAAGAGAATAAAAAGTGGGTTCTCTTATTTCACAAAACCATCCTTAAGGAGCAAAATTAAAAAAGCATATATCTCATCTGGTCTGAAAGTTGGACTGAAGAGCCAAAACAAAGCTGATAGAATACCATCTTATAGCCAGGACAAGTAAATATTTAAAAACCTTAATATGTACTGTCATGAGCTAGAGAGAGGAATAAACAGTGTGTTAATGAAAGTCACAGGTGAGACTACATTGGGAACAGACAAGAAAAAAAGAGGCCAAAGAATTAGGACAGATGGACTAGAGTAATTAATATCACAGGCCAAAAATACCAAAACAAGAATCACCATAGGAAATGTATTGAAGGATGTCAGCACAAGAAAAGGGAAAAATTAGCTTGGGAGATGGTTTCTGTAAGATGTGTGATAGAATCTTGTATGATAGAATCTTGATAAGGACTAAAAGGATACAAAACAGCAAGTTCCTTTCAAGCTTCTAAGAAATATGACAGTAGAAAAGGTCAGTGTAATTTTTATGTGTATGTGTAAAGACGTGGTAGCACAGAGCAGTAAGAAGCTGCGACACTGAGGTGCCGTGTGGGGGATAAGCTTCATTTGGGAGTGCCGAATTTTTAGTGAGATTTTCACAGATCACAGGGAAGTTCAGAGAACCACAACACAAATGAGAGTGCTGGAGGAACTGGTGCCCAAGAAGAGTTTAATTTAGAAGTGCACAGATTGAGCAGTGACTGGGAATGTGATAGAAACATTGAAAAGGTGTGATGAGCAAGCAAGAAAAGAATGGAAATATAGGCAAGGAACAACAACAACAAAAAAACAACCCACAAAACTCCAGAATTTCAAGAAATGTTTTTATCTCTGAACTAATCTCAATTAAAAACAATAGATAAAACAGATGTGACAGCTACATGGCTTAGAGCTGGCATAAGACCCATGCCAGTCTCAGGTTGTTGCATCTTCCTATTTCTCTCACTCTTTTGGTTGCACCTTGGCCTCAGTTTTTAGTGTCCTGGCTCTTCCTTCAATTGCCCTGGCACTGCTCCCAACCAGCTCTCTCAACTTTGAGCCAGGTGTGCCTGTTCTTCGTTTCAATTGCTGTTATATAGATAGAGGTAAAGTCTCACTCCCACCAGGCCCTATTCGCCTCCTAGCAGCACAATACTTACAGTTACTTCTAAACTGGAATTATTTCATACTCTGAAGGGATTTTTCTGTGTGTTTCTCATATAGACCTCATTTAGATTCCAATGAATCTATTTCCAAAGTGAAAGACAACGCAGAACTTGCAGGTAAAGTTGTGTGAATAGGAGACTGGTGAAAAGAAATGGATGATGTTAAAATCTATCAAAGAATGTGCTAGGAAATTAAAATTAAATTGTATGTAAAGAAGAAGCTTATGGAGTGTTTGGCAAGAGTGAGTAGAGGTAAAGGCTGGTACACGAGAAAAGATGACCAAAGCATCTCGATGGAGTCAAGGTCAAAGTAGGCACTGAAAAATTTTCTAAAGGACTATAACTGACATTGGCAGGGCATGTTAAGAAAGAAGAAGAAAATGATTTTTATTCATCATAAAAAGCACAAACATTGCCATATCTTACCCTTTTTCTCTTGTGAGACCACCTTTATTGTTGCAGTATACATGAAGGGTCAGATATTTCATCTATTGAAGAGGACCAAGAAACATTCCTCAAACATTTTCTCTCTGGATATATCTCCCTACATTCACACTCCTCTTCTACAGAACGAATTTTAATAAGTATCTCGTTTTCTTTTGTTCCCCCTGATTGCTTCAGCTTTATTGTGGCTTTGCCTTTGTTTCCATTTTCATGTTCTCTCCATTCTACTGCATTATAGATTCTCATTATACTTGCTGAAACCTAGAGCTACTGTACATATATTTAGAATATATGGGGGTGTATGTGGATACAGATATTAATAGATACATGAGCATCACATAGCTTTCATTACTGTTCCAATATTATTGATTTTATTCACCATATGTCATACCATTCAGTCCTCACCTTCACTAACTTTAGATGGCTATTTGCATGAGGTTCATTAAAAACTGGCATACAAATGTCCAGTCTTTCAGTGTTCGGGACATTTTTTTGTGTTTCTTTGCTCACAAATGCAAAGAACCTGATAATGAAGGAATCTCAGAATAATTTGACTGAGGTTTTCCTTCAAGAGGGAATTTTTGATAGCTAGAGCAGCATCAGCCTAAAGCTGTTCCATTACATTTATGCAATGGGCAAAGACATTAGCATGGGCAATCTGAAAAAAACAACTGAAGTCACATAGTGCTAATCAGAGAGAACTTGTGTTCATTTTTATTCTGCAGCATGTGTCCTCATTTGAATGTCTTAAGGCCAAGAATAAAATGGTCTACTGTCATTCGCAGTATGTTGTAAATCACAGCATTTGAATATTTTGTTTTGTATAATTGATTGATACCCATAAAACTGGCAGGTCTTGTATTTTAAAACCCCATTTTATACTAAAACACTGAACAAAGAACAACGTACTGGCATAATGAGGAGGAACTAATGTTTCTAGGGTTCAGCCCTGTAGGTAAGAAACAGTAAGTTAAAAAGCAGGAATAAACTTCTTTTCTTGTATCATTCGCGATTTCAGAGACAGATAGTGTATCTCATTTTGATCTCTGTGCACTGTACTTTCAGCTCCGTTTTCTGTGCTGTTATTCATCCATTAATATTCCTTATCCTTTTCTAAATCAGCCCCTGGAGAACATCTCCTAGAAAAGTGACTGTGATGGATGCACAGAGCAATGTGGGTTCTCCCCACCACCATGCCTGGCTGTAGCAGGAGGGACCAGCAGGTTTCATCCCACATCCTCCAGCTCCAGCACATACAGTTGCTCTGCAGGATGCAATTGCAGTCATGTACCTTCCCGTCAAGATCCAGGCTGCGTATCTGATTGTCATGGAGACTGTCTCAAAGTCTTGCTGTGCTTCAGCGGCAGCAGCAAAGAGGACAATAGTACTTGGTCTCACACGGCTGAAAAGAAAGCAACAAAACCCAGTGAAAAAGGGAACGAGCTGTAACTGAGAGGGATATGCATACAGTGAGATGCACATTTTACTCTTGTGGAGGGCTGTAGCTATGAGTTAGAGCAGCCTTCCAACTACTCTGATACAATTACTACCTTCTATTCATGTGTAGTTTTATATCATTGTGCTTTCAAGATAAACGCAGAACGTGCATTTTCAAGGATAACACATTTCCCTTCCTCCTTCTACCCCAAAGGTGAGATGGTGGGGTGTTTTAGATGAAATGTGTTAAAGAAGAAACTATTTAGTTTACATAGTCTTGTCTGGTTTTCTGTTCCTGTGGGCATTGTAAACAATGTAGTACCAATACAAGTAATATACAATGACTTGGAACAAGAGGCAGGCAAAGCTCCAGATAAGTGGAAGGCATTAATAAAGTTGACAATTTTGCAAGGCCTGAGGCAAATAAGTCATTTGCAGAAGAGTGAAGAGACAGTTCAGAGTCAAATAGTAAATTTGTTAAGAGTTTCAGTTTGCTGCCATCCGTAAGCTGTTCTTGAGTCACATAGAATCACAGAATTGAGGGGCTGGAAGGGACCTCAAGAGGTCATTGAGTCCAACCTCTGGCCAAAGCAGGTATCCTACTGTAGGTAGGTGTCCTACCTACAAAGCAGGTATCCACAGGTAGGCGTCCAGATGGGTCTTCAGTATCTCCATAGGAGACTCCACAACCTCTCTGGGCAGCATATTCCAGTGCTCCATCACCCTTACCATAAAGAAGTGCTGCATGTTAGCACAGAACTAACAGAACCTATGTACCAGTTTTAGGCCATGACTCCTCATGCTATTGCTATGTACCACCTATGCCTCATCCATTTGCCTCCCACCTCCCTTTAGATATTTATAAACATCAATCAATTCTCACAAGAAATGGAAGTAAAGGGTAAAACTGAAGAATGCAAAACACAAATTAGGACAAAACAAATGATTTTAATCATGTCTCAGAGAAAGGAGACATGAGACCAAACTTTCATTGTAAGTGTAGTTAATAAAATAGTTAAAAGTATGAACCTCTGAAAATCAGCTGGTGAGCTGCCTGTCAAGATTTATATTCATATTACCACAAAAATCACAACATCCCTCCAAGGACTGAGCAAAAGCATTATGAGTGATACCAAGGTTGTGATCTGAATAAGTACTTCGAAAATGTGAAGGACACCATCACTCACACAATGAAAGTAAAAGGTTACAATGAAATCAAGAAAACAGCACAGCAAAAGATGATACCACAAGCATCCTCCACAGCATTTAAACAAAGTGGCTGCTGGAAAGGGTTCTGCTGTCCAGAAAAATGCACTGAAAAATCGTGTTCAGACCATGAAGGAACTGTTGTCCTCTAAAAACAATGAGTGAGGTTGGATCAGTGTGAATGCTGGCTCAGGGTAGCAGGTGGAGCGGATCTCATTCCTCTTGACAATAACCTGGGCAAACCTCTATACCCTAAAACTTCTCTTACATTACAAAGCACCACTCAGAAGGGGGAAAAACAGATCCTTTCTCATGTAATGAGAACAGGGGAGGTTTAGCTATTAGGAGGAAGTTTTTCACACAGAGGGTGGTGACGCACTGGAACAGGTTGCCCAAGGAGGTTGTGGATGCCCCATCCCTGGAGGCATTCAGGGCCAGGCTGGATGTGGCTCTGGGCAGCCTGGTCTGGTGGTTGGCGACCCTGCACATAGCAGGGGGGTTGAAACCAGATGATCTTTGTGGTCCTTTTTAACACAGGTCATTCTGTGATTCTGTGATAATGACAGAGACAAGGAAGACTGGAGTCCCTGTGGGCTGCTCTGCAGAGAGAGGCGCTCTGGGGTGCTGAAGCAGGGACCCACTCCTGTTGGTATCTGAAGATTTCTCCTTTTTGCAGGATAAGTTTGTTGGTTTTTTTCCCACACAGTTGAAGAGAGAACAAAAAGTAGGTACACATTGGTTCCAAGATGCGGATTTTGCACTCTGTATTTTCCTTTCTCTGTGAAAGTAAGTGGGTACATCTGAAATCCAAAGCTTGTTTATTTAACGCTTTGCTGTCTGATTTTCATTCCTGAGAGCACTGCCTTTGGAAATGCTGCAGATGATAGGATTCGGACGGGTAGAAAGCAACTCTTTACATGAGAGGATCAAATTTTCCACATAGGATAATTCACTTAATTCTGAGACAGATTTCATTTTACTTCCTCAATAGAAAAGTGGGTCCTACTTCTTCCTAAGAGGCCAGTTTCTGCATAGAACAGGCCACAAATCATAGCACCATAGAATCATTTGTATTGGAAGAGACCCTTAAAGGCCATTCAGTCCACCTCCCTGCCACAAACAGGAACACCTACAGCTCCATCAGGTTGCTCAGAGCCCCATCCAACCTGACCTTTCCTTCAGTATATCATGCACAACTGTTTTATCATCCAGCCAGTTTCTCTGCCTTCCTGTACAGAAAGTGAGCAGCAGTGTGATTTCCTCTGTCTCTCCCGGGCAGAATTAAGTGTTTCATGTCCAAGACCTTTGTGGCAGACAATGCACAGGGGTGCCATGGCACTTCAGTACCTGCCTCCTTGTTTGCTCTGAAGTCTTTTGACCCAAGAGTGGAGGCTGCAGCCGTTTTGTTCTTCCACGTTGCATCAACTTGTCAGACAGACAACACGTCTCCCACGCGAGTGGGCAAAGGGCTGGATGCAGCTTTCATTAATATCAAATAAAAGCTGCTTTAAGACCAAAAATACAAATTTTCTTCTCTCTTTATAAACTGTAACAGTTCAGACAGAAGGGGATCCTGTTAATAAACATTTCTGGCACATCTAGTGCCATAGGGATAGCGCTGTTATTCCTGGGTAATGCTCACAAAGCTCAACAGCTGACAAGTGACCTCCTTGTGCAAGCTTGTAGCTAACATCTGCTCCTAGGGCAGGTCCATACATCTTGGGGGAGGAGTCAGTGGTGACCTCGTGTGTGCATCCACCCACATCTGTGTCCCACAGCACTGTTAGGACCTCACGAGGGCCATCACCAGCGTTTAGTGCCAAGATCATTCCATGAAATAGAATCTCTGAAAGATACCATAGGAAGGCTGTCAGAGGCCAAGGAAATCCACGTAGAGGAGACAGTGGCAGCAAAATAGTGACAAAGACAACACAAAGCTGATCAAAATGAGATTCCCGAGTAATGTGAGAGACTTCTTGTCATTGATTCGACACACAAAATACTGAGGAATTTATGGCTTTTGTCTTGACTTCTTTCTAAGAAAATCAGTCTTAAGCTGTTTTCATATGCATTATAAACCCTTCTTTTCCAGGTGCAAGCCCCAGCCTTAAATGACCAAAATCTCCTCCAGCGGGGATAATATACATCCCTGCCTCAGCCACATTCTCCAAGAAACAAAATCTTTGCTTTATTCAAGTGAGCAGTTTTGAGAAAGTTCTTCAGGTGTTTACATAGCCTGGAGGTGCCCCCTACAGTCTGTGCCAGGTGGAGTCTGCCCGCTGGTGGTGTAGTTTTATGCACACATCTGAATGCACACATTCCAAGAGAGATGACTGAATCAAATGACAGGGACTTAGAGGGAGATGCATTAATCATCACGCTGGGGAGATACACAGACCATTGTTCCCAGAAATGGAAAAGCTTTTAGAAACTTTTCTGTGCTGAAGGCAGCAGTAATTACATTCCTACCTCCAGCATGTGTTGCAACAGGACTGCTTCTCCTCTGTAGTGCCTGGTAGTAACAATGAAAAAAAGAAAATACACTCGAAGAATCCTGGCTGTCCTCTGCGCTCTGTACAACTCCTTGCAGTCCCAGTGGAATTTCTCCTGAATTGAGTCAGGAAGGGCTAGGATGAGTGTTTTGTTTCCATAAAACAGCAGGCAATGCCACCGCCTGCGCTCAACAGAATGAAAGTATAAGGAGCTGGTAAGGTGAAGATTGGCACAGCCCCTCTGCAGCCAGCAGTGCTGTAGAAGGAGCAAATCCCCATCCTGCCTGGCCATTGGGACTGATGCCCAGTGCTGAGACCACCTGCTCTCACCATGGTTCTCACCCTGAGTGTTATCACAGGCTGTGCTCGTTCCTCCTTGGCTCTGACTTCAGATGGTGGATTGTTTGGGGTGAGAACATTGGAGGTAGGCAGAGGAGCCAGGCCTTTTTCACAGACCTTCCATTTTGCAGCCTGCAGAGCAAATTCTTGAGACCAAAACCACAATATTGCTTTGCAAGCCACAATAGCTTTTCTTTTCTTTTCTTTTCTTTTCTTTTCTTTTCTTTTCTTTTTTAATCCTCAGCCACATTTCACCTCTCTAACCCTCATAATATTTTTAAAAACAGTGCTTCTCTGATTTCACCACACACCAACTCTTATCTTATTCCCCAGACGCATAGGGTTTATGATGAAACACAGAAGCTGTCAAAATGTCATCTGCTATTAGAGTGTTGGAAGCTTGTTTTCTATCATACAGCATATCAGCTGAGATGCAGGACAAGAGAGATTCCTGCCATTAATGGATTGGCTGGGATGTGGGGAAAAACTTCCTTCAGGCATACTCTTTTTTTATTTGGTTTTGGAGTCCTGGCGGTCGGTGACAATAACTTGTATGCTGGATGGCCTCGATAACCTAATGCCATTAAATAAACCCATGGAGCATCTTTTCATTATCTGCCGCTTTCAACTCTGGTCATCTATAGCTCAAAAATCACATCGAAACTGAATTGAAGAAAGACAACAAAAGGATTAGAGACAGGGAAAGGCTTTAGGACTTTCTAATTTCTCCTGAGAAGAGATTAAAAGAATTAGGATTGTTTGGGGAGTGCCTCTGCTACAGGCTGCACCTGGAAGGAGGCTCTGCTGGCAGGCAGCCCCCAGGCCGTTTCTGATTTATAGCATAGGTCAAACCAACCAGTGTAAACACCAGGAAACTAATAGGTAGGCAGCACACGTCTTTGCAGGGCTGGTGTCTTGGCTTTGATGAGATTAGTTCCTCAGTAGGTGGGCTGCTATTCTAAACCCATTTTTATTTTTTTTTACCCCCCCACAGGTAGAGACCTGAAGAAAAAAATTGCAGCACACCAAAATGGCATACATCACATGGGAAGGACTCCAGGCAGAAGGGGTGGTCATGAAGTGTCAGTAGAGCACAAGGGGTGGGATTGCAGTCTCCTGCAGAAGGAAGCTCCCTCTGTGCGGTGAAATGAAGGATCCCATGGCCATCACCACCACACATCCAGCTGATGCTGCAAGCCCAGCTGTAGCCCATAGTAGGGAGATCTAAATCTCACCTTTCAGTGGGGGGGGGGGAGGGTACACCAGTATAAATTAACAAAATATATGCCCTAGACATAGTAGATATCTGTCCAAATTATGAAGCATTGTTTGAATAATTGTTCTCAGAGCAGCCATGATCTGGAGCTCATCCTTGATGGTACGAAGCTTTGAAAAAGCACGTGGGTCTTGTGTCTGAAATTCTTCCAATGGAAACTTCAGCTTTCTTGTTTTTAAAAAATTTTCCCCCTTATTCTGAGAAAGCACTGAGCCTATTAAAGCCAATGCTGACTGTCAGTTTACCCCAGTAACTGCCATGAAGTTCAATTTCAGCATTTGTGGCTATTTGTGGGTATTGTTTGCTGCTGGCTTTACAGATTATTCTTTCTCTCCTGTTCACATTTTTCCTCAGTTCCACTTCACAGTCACAGTTTAATAGCAGGATTTGTCTTTTCCAGACCCTGCCTTTTCTCCTCGCTTGTTCATTTTTAGTTCACACAATCACCCATCCTTCTTTTGCATCTTGTAGCAATGAGATTGTCATGGATAACGGGTTTCCCACTCTGCAGACGGATCTCCATTTAGCTGCTCATTTCTCTTCCTGCTCTGTCATGCAGATGAAGCTTCTTTAAGGCTCTCCGTGGCTATGAATAAGAAAAATCTTGTTTGAGCTTAAGATTTCCATGGTGATGAGTTTGTTATCTGCCCATTTGGATGCAGGTTATCCTTCTGGTAATTTTTGGTCAGTATGTGTTGACATTAACTGCCGTTTTGTTGGGATGCACTTGGAAGCAACGGTGTACATGCAGAACCAGGAAAAACAATACCAGTTGTAGCAGCAAGAAATGCAGACTGGGATCTGGCTTTGAAGAAATCCATGCCTGGATGTTCATGTCACAGGGGCAGAAGTTCTGCCGTGTTGCTGGCCGTGACACAAATAGTATGGGCAAGTTATTCTGTCCCTACACCTTAAATATTCCATGTGAGAGTGAGATGATGCTGGATCCCTGACCAGCAGGACTGTGATCTGGGTTGTTATTACTAGCACACAGAAACCACCAGCATTATATCACTTCACATCACCCGGTATTTTGTTTACTGAGCATCCTTTTTTTTTTTTTTTTTTTTTTTTTTTCTGACAGCAGCAGGCCAAATGCTTTTCACATGCTCCTGCAGGCAGTTGGATTCACTTTACAGGAGGATGGGCTGATACGCTATGATGTACCCCTACCCAACTGGATATGCAGTAGCTCTGAGTCACGTGACAGCCATTCTGAGGCTGCAAATAAGTTATTCGGTCTTCTCTGTTGCTCTTCTGTTGTGAAAATGCCCATCTGGTCCCATGCTGTCTTACCCCCAGCCACACCTGCACTACTTCCATTCCCTGGTTGCTCATACCCATATCTGGGACTGATCTGGGGGAACACGATGGGCTAGAAGTTCTGCATATGCATATGACAAGTAATGATCACAAAGTAAATGTGAAGGAAGTGAAGGCATTGGTCTGAGCCCCTCTGCCACAGCAGCCTCAAAAGCTGTTGGCTTCCCCATTCTGTTCATTGGAGCACACCTGCCCCAGATAAAATGCTCAGCACCAGGTCTGGGGGCTTTTGTTATCACTGTTTGTCTTGGTCAGGCCATTAAAGTCTGAGGCCTGTGCCCAAATGTGTCTGGAGACAAAACGAAATTGTCCAAAGAGTGAGAGAGTCGTACAATCATAGACTCATTAAGGTTGGAAAAGACCACTAAGATCATCTGTCCAACCATCAGCCCATCCCCACTATGCCCACTATCTACATCCCTCAGTGCCACATTCACCCTTTTCTGGAACACCTCCAGGGACAGTGATTCCCCCACCTCCCCGGGCAGCCTGTGCCACTGCCTCACCACTCTTCCAAGAAGAAATTTTTCCTAATATCCAACCTAAGGAGAAGAAAACATTTTCTTCCAGTGATAAAACAGATTTTATGTCCCTGTGGATATGATCTGTGATTGCAGGTCCTCGCATTGTATTAAACTGGTCTCAGTCATGCCTCCTCCATCCACTTCTGACAAAATCAGCAAGTTTCCCTGCCCAGCACCATGCCAGCTGCAGTCACATTCTGCAGACATGCTCTTAAAACAAAAAGCCTTGGGGAATAGTTTGAATGAAACAGGCTACCCAAGGAAGTTGGGTGTTGGAGTCACCGTCCCTTGAGGAGTTCAAGGAAAGGGTAGATGTAGCACTGAGGGTCCTGGTTTAGTGGGCAATACTGGTGGTTGGACTAGATGAACATAGAGGTCTGTTCCAACCTTAATGATTCTATGAATCAGACAAGAATACAGTTTGCCCTGGATATTGTAAATAGTTCTGAAGATACTTATTTTACCAATTAGCTTTGGGCATTTTGCCCTTTGACTTAAAATGGTACGAAAAAAATCCTCTGGAGTGAAATGAAAATAAATAGAAATCATTTACAGATTTATTTTAACAAGATGTTAACAAGATCGTGCTTTTCAATTCTTTTTTGCAATAGTCTTTCCATTATTTGATAGTTGCTACTATAGTATGGGAATTGATAGGTTGTACAAAAATAACTGTACGCTCTATGAAAGCAAATTGAAATAGACTTTCAATGCTGGCACCCATTCCTGTTGCCCCAACAGGATCAATCAAGTTGACCAGGATGGCTACATCACCCAAACGTTTGACTCCAGATAAGGAGATGCATTTTCTTTTTTTTCCTTTTTTTTTTTTTTTTTTTTTTGGCACTATAACGGCGAATGTTAATGAAGGATTTGATTGCAGGCCAGTGCTGACTGGACAAAAGGCAGTGTGGGGGGGGGGATTTGACTACAAAAAACAGTAGTTAAAAATAGAACAGAAAGTGATTAATGCTGGGAAAGATTATTTGGCCTTGATGCTATTTGCATAGCTCACACAGGAATTACTGCTGCTTAAAAGCAGTGCAAAAAGCTGGCACTTGGGATGAAGCAGACTTCTTTCAGACCCCCAGAGCAGGAAAACTTCTTACTACAATAATGTCCCCTTTCTGTGGCAGTTTGTATAAGCAGGTGGGGCTTAGGGCTGGGGGAAGAGATATTCAGTATATTATAACTTGAATGGGAAAAGTGTAATCAAAGTAAAGTGCATAAGAATTAAACAGAAGCCAAAACAAAAATACCAGGAAGATTATGCAGTGGATTCCACCTGCAGCCACAGCACATCCAGGCTGCAGGAGCCCAGGGTCTCAGAAGCAGCCCCTCCAACCCTGCCAAGGAGCTGCTGTCAGCTGGGTGCCAGATCAAGGGATGTGAACAGCACAAAGCAAACATCCTTAACTCTCTTTCTCCTGATAGTTGTTTTCAGCCATGACAACGTACAATCTGATCTCATCAAAATTCCCCATTACAGAATTCACCGGTGCCAGGGGACAGAGTGTCCTGGAGATAGATTCCCCCCACCTGTTGACATACGACAGCAAGGTGCATTTCTGAGCTACACGAGTGACAAAAAAAGTGACAAATACCCATCTTAGAGCTCACGCCTTTCAAAAGAAATCAGCATCAACTCCATCACTGCAGTGCAATCCCGCATCCATAACTCCTGCTACGCTCAGAACAGCAACTTGCAATCTGACTGCTGTGCAGAAGTAGCTTAAAAGAAAGCAGAGAAGTAATATTCAGTGCTGCCTGATGCAAAGAGTACCGCTGGGGCTTACATGGAGAACCCAAACTTGTCCTCTCCTGCACAGAGCCATGGGGCAGCAGCAACAGCAGCATTATCCCCTTCCAACCTGTGCAACTCCACAACAAAAGGTGCCCATTTCTTTACCTGAAGAAAGCAATAGAGCATAAGATCCCAACTTCAGCTTTCCTTCCAAATCTCCATCCCTCCCCCTGACAAATATATTGACCTTTGCACCAAAGCTCCATTTCTGTTAAGACCCTTGACAGGTTTTCTCATGCTGTCACAGGAATATCCCTCTGTCTTACATTCTTCTTTTTTCATTGTCAGCTGGAGAATCATATAAGAATTACATACTGCTCAAACTGGTTCAATCTACCAAATTTTGAAGGACTTTCAGAGTAATGGCTGAATTGGTCCTACCAAATTAGCAAAGCTACAGCTGCATAAAGAACAACAGTGACCACTGCTCAAAGCAGTGACAGAGTGTCAGTTGTATAACTATTACTCTCTGCACTAGTGCCAAAGGTTGCCTCAGTTCTGGTTTACCACTCATTAAAATAAGTGATTACAAGAATCAAGGAATTACTCATAACTGCAGTGTGCACGGAGCCTTTGATCGATTAATTGTATTCATTCATCATACACACAAGAAATAACATCTACAGATTAGAACAACTTTGGATTGCTAGATGCTGGCAGAATAAATATGCATAGGTACATTAACTTATTAGAATATGCTATTAAATGTCAAAGAGAATATCACTAAAAAGCTCTGACTTATTAACTATATTTGCTGAAGGGCATCAATGTGTTAACACCAGTATTTTATACAAAATTCATCCTGCAATACAGTAGCTTCACCTCTAAAGCCTATTACAGCTCTATCCTCCTGGGCAGAAGCTGGAGAACTGCCATTTAATTGTCAGTGCTATAAATTAAAGGAGTCCCTGAGTCAGATGTCATCCTGAGCTCATGGACCTGCAGAATGGGGAGGAAGTGCTGACAGGGAGCTGCAGCCTGGTGAGAACCTTCCCAATGGCTCTCCCAGCACTCCCAACCTAATTAATTCTGCTGATCTCCTATGTGCATCTGCATTCACATTGTATTTAAATTAAATACAGTTATGTCTGCTGAGCTTGGCAAAGCCTGGAGAGCTCAGAAACTAAAAGCATGAAGGAAAAACGGCAATTCTGCTTTCTTGGCTATTGTTTAGCACATTATGGGGGGAAATGTAAGCCTAATAGCTTACAGAGTGCTACAATTCCCACAAGCACTCAGAATTACGTTACAACCCAAAGCAGAGAACCATTTCTAAGAAATACTTGAAACCGTGATTGCCCAGCACATGAAAATCACAACCATTATTGGCAGAAGAAGTAAAATATATCAAAGTTCCCTCCTGAAGGCAGAAATCATCCTCGAATGGCAGCTTTGTGACTCGTGTCTGTAAAGCACAGGTAATGGTGGCAAGCTGCAGGCACTGAGCAGAGCCCATCAATTCCCCCTCCAAAGGCAGGACACTTTTGCCAGCTGCCTGCTTCTATGCTTGCTGTTTGCAGCTTCTCTTGAAAAGTGAAGAACGCACATTCTCCATGCTGCAGCCACAACCTTGTGTTTATAGCTTGCAATCAGAATGGCAGCCAATCAGTGCGGTGTTACTACTGCACGTGTAACCTCACCTTTCCCCCCTCACTTAAAGTCTTGACAGAACATGAAGTTCTTCCCCTCCAAAATATGGGGACAGACTAACAGAGCAACCCGACTACATGGATGAAAATCAAGGTGCTGATCTTTGATTCAAATGTCTGATATTGAGGCCATTTCTTTCATTGGTAACTGAAGTGACATCACTTAAGCGTGCAACCACAGCCACCTGACATTCAGTTACTTTCATTTTTTATGTATATGCTTCTGGTGTTGGCAGCCCAGTTCTCCAGGGAAACTGTGTTCCAGCAAAGCGGAAGGTTCCCTCGGAGCTATTTTACGCTGCAAGTGTGTCATCAATGAGAGCAGTTAAAGCAATTTGCCATTCCTCTCCTGATTTGATAATCACAACTTTATTTCCCAGAGTCAAACACAAGATTTAAGAGCTTCCCTCCGTTTCAGTTCACCTAGGCCACTTGCAGAAAATAGCCAGAAATCAACATTTCAAACAAACTGATTCACTGATGAACAGCAGTAAATGATATGGAAACACTTCAAATTCAGTGTGGCTAAGAGAAAGCTGCCTACGTTTCCTACTGAGTCTGTGGGAAACGGATGCAAAAAAGAAGCTGAACACACACAGATGAATGTGAATACAGAAGTAAAAGACATAAGACACAAAATTACTTGGAGTGCCCAAGAGCGGCTGTTCCATCCCTGGCACGCTGTTCCCACTGAAATACACAGGACTGCAAGAAAACAGCCCAGATTAACAATTTCCTTGGACATCTTGATAGGCAGGTGAAGTTAGCAGATGGCCAAGTCTTTACTTCAACAATCCTAGGAGAAAAAAAAAAGACCAAGATGCATCCCACTGTCCTTATCATTTTGTAAAGCTTTCCAAGGGTTTGAATTTCCTAAGTCACCTTCAGTTCACTGATTACAACTGATTACACTGACTGCTTGTGCAGAGAATGCAGTAGTACAACTTACAAAAACTTAGTATGTAATATGGGCTATATCCAAATGTAGCAAACTAAATGAGTAAAAGAAAAAAAAATGGAAAATTGGGGAAAAAAAAGTAAACATAATACCGAACAGTCAACAGGCAAGGGCTACAGTTTCACTCGGTAACTCAGAATCAGAATTCGTATTCCTTTTATCTATGAAGTTGACTCAAAGAAACCAGGAAAAGATGAGGGAATCCTGCCCCTTTTCATGAAAATATGGAAAAAACTCACAGGATCTCAAAACATGCAACTGTGCTGAAAGCCTCATTTTTTTCCATAGTAACTAGAAGACAGGAATCCTGGAAAATCAGTGGTGCGAACAGTAAGAAAATCGAAGTTTTTGCACTGCTGTAAAGAAAGAGACTCCCACATCTCCTAGACAGAAAGGACAATGATTGCTTGCTATAGAAATATTACAGACAGTAGTGTAGAAATGCAGATTATATTAGAAATCAGTGCAAAACAACCCCGTGCTCTTTGTTTTTATCATTCAAAGGCACAGACTAAGCACACAAAAACTAGAAGATGCTGAGAAAGCAGAGGTGCCAGGAGGTGTAATAGATGCTAAGTGGAGCAATATTCAATGTGCAGAGGTAGAAATAGTGCAAGGACTGTTCTTAATGTTTATCACTTATATAGAACTGGTGCTTAATTGCAAGCAAATGGCTGTTGACCAACAAGCGCTAATGCAAGATCTGCTGCTGCTATGTTCCAGGAGCCATCAAGGATCACTCAAACAAGCTCTGAGCTCGTGTACTGACAAGATGTGCTATAGGACCCACCCCTTACAGTACGGCAGACACCAAAAGAATGCTCTGACCACACTAAGCAAAATGACTCTCAATGCCTGAGAATCTTCCCAGGTGACACAAACACTTTTAGTAGGCTCTGAATCACCCAGAGATATTTCTGTATGGTAGGCAGAGTGCTACCGTGCTGTAAAGCCTACCATACGTGTCTGAGCTCCATAGCCCCTCTAGACCAAGAAGGAGGAGGAGGGGATCTGGCCTCAAACCAGAGCAACTGTCACTTAAATGCAAAATGGCTTTTCATGGGCAGGAATATATGCCTTTGTTGCAAACACAAGCACAAATAGGATTTTGCTTATATAGTGAAAGCTGCTATGTTTCCCTTTATGGAAAAGTGCTCTCTGAAAGACAAGAGACTATTACTCCTCATTGGTTGTTCACCATTTACACGCTTACAGAATTTCATTTCTCCAGTCACAGAATAGAAATGCTGTGGCTTAATGGCTCAGCTGCACCACCTGAATAAGGAGCTGTCAGTTTGCAAGCCAGCAGTTTTCTACAAACTATCTAGCAACCAGTTATAAATACTAACCACATCTACGGAGCTCCATTCTGGTTCAGAACTGTTTTCAAATAAAAAAAGTAGGCACTTTCATCACATAATATATCTCCAACAAATAATTTAGTCAGCTTCAGAACTCGGAGAACAAAAGAAATTAAGTAGATATCAGAAAGGAAAAGAACTGTTAAAAATTTGTTTTCAAGAATATCTGGAATTAAGTTGAAGCAACAAAGAGAAATGGGGTATCCAAAAGATACTGTTACCTGCTGAAAGGCATTTCATTAAGCAGCAACAATGATTTGTACGTCTATAGCACTTCTCACAAAATAGCCATCCCAAAGCATTTCAGTGAGCTGCTTCTCTGGACTGACCAGCAAAGAAAAATGATGAATGGTTCAGCAGTATTGTATCAGTCAAAAGGAAGGGACCCAGCTGGCAGAAACAGCCTCAATTTCTGACTGAGAGAAATGACAGAGTTGGAACTTACATTGACATTTTTACCAAGTTTAGCTCGACATGGTAACTAAGAGACAACACAACAACATAAACTCTAGAGAATTCTCTGCCTTTGCTCCCTTTCTCCCTCACCCATAAAAATACAGAACTACAACCCTGGAAGTACAAATAAAAGCTGCCAGCTTTTACAGTGAAAGCAACCCAAACAAATCACTACTCAGAAATTGGCTTTCACTGCTGTCCTCATTAGAGAACAGAGAACATATGCAGAAATTTTCTAGGGATTGAAGAAAACCAAGCAGGAAGAGGTCTAGAGGTCACCTCGCTCATCACTTTGCACAAAGCAGGATTATCTCTATTTATACCATCCTGACATATGCTTGTCTGTTTCTAAAAGACTTCAGCGATGAAGAAACCACAGGCTCCCCAGCAGTCTGCTACAGAGCTCAGCTAGATGTGCTGCTAGTGAATTTAGCCTAATGTTTAAGTTAAATCTCCCTTGCTGGAATTTAAGCCAATTACTTCATTTTTGTAATGAATATAGAGAACAATTGACTGTCTTTGGTGCAGCTCTCTTTTATATACTTGAAGATTATCATGTCTCACTTCAGTAAGTCTTCTGATTCCTTCTGTCCAACCTGGTTATTACAGCATCCTTCCCTTCAAGTTCATGTCTAGCTTTACAGCTATTTTTATTCTTCTCCCCTTACTTCCTAGCATCTGGTCTGGAACACCTCCCTGTGAGGACAGGCTGAGAGCTGGGGCTGTTCAGCCTGAAGAAGAGAAGGCTCTGGGGAGACCTGAGAGTGGCCCTTCAGTATCTAAAGGGGAGCTGTAAGAAAGAAGGGGACAGACTCTTTAGCAGGGTGTGTTGTGACAAGAGATGAGGAAATGATTTGAAACTAAAGGAGAGATTTAGATTGACCATAAGGAAGTTTTTACGCTAAGGGTAGTGAGGCACTGGCACAGGTTGCCCAGAGAGGTGGCGGATGCCCCATCCCTGGAGACTCTCCAGGTCAGGCTTGACAGGGCTCTGAGCACCTGATGGAGCTGTAGGTGTCCCTGCTCATTGCAGAGTGGGGGAAGGGGTGGTCTAGATGGCTTTTAAGGATCTCTTCCAACCTAAATGATTCTATGATTTTGCGACGTTGTAGAACGATACATGAAACCGGACACAATGCTGCAACAGATGCCTCAGTGATGCTGAGCAGTTTTAGTTCATATGCCCAATGGCATTCTGTTCACATACTCTTTACTATGTACTATTTTGTTGTATTTTCAACAGTAACAATATTTTTGACTCTACTCAAATCAAGATGCAGTTAGGACATACATATTGCAAAAATGCAGCTTACCAGCTTCATTCCATGCATGTTTTTCACAGGATTATGGAATCATTTAGGTTGGAAAAGACCCTTAAGATCCAACCATCACCTAGCCTTGCAAATCCCCCACTAAACCATGTCCCTACACACCACATCCACACTACTCTTAAATACCTCCAGGGATGGTGACTCCACTGCTTCCCTGGAAGCGCATTACAACGCCTCACCATTCTTTCTGTGAAGGAGTTCTTCCTGGTATCCAATCTAAATCTCCCCTGGCACAACTGGGGCTGTTTCCTCTTGTTCTATCATTTGTCATCCGAGAAAGAGGCCAACCCCCACCTCACCACAACCTCCTTTCAAGCAGTTGTAGGGAGCAGTAAGGTCTCCCCTGAGCCTCCTCTTCTCCAGACTGAACAATCCCAGCTCCCTCCATCGCTCCTCATAACTCTTGTCTTCTAATCCCTTCACCAGCTTGTTTTGGCATGTGATCATTTTTACCTGCGTGTGGATAGCAATATAGAAGTGTGTCTGTACAACTGAAAATATAAATCTTAGCCTCTCGGAGCACACAGGCAACATTATAAGACTGTCTTATCAGACATCTCCACAAACATCATTAGGAGAAGTGTTACACGTGCGCAATCAGAAACACTGAAATATTCAGGGTATGGAGTTTGTCTGCCCACGTGTAGCTTGTGCACAGGAGCTGATGACAAACTGCTGAAAGAACTGAAGTGTGCTTAAAGAATGAATGTACGGGTCATCATGCATCTGGCACCAAAATACATTACCGAGTCAAACAAACAAAATAAACAAACAAACAAAAAACACAGAAAAAAGGATGGTGCAATTATGTCAAGTGATGGAATAGTGGGAATGTTCAGCTCAAAAATAGCAGAAATCGAAGGATTTCTGAGTTATTTATAAATAATCAGTAGATACTTGAAGTTAAATAGTATATATATATATACTATGCCTTTTTCCCAAAATGGCAATTTTCAGACAAGGTAAAAACACAAAGTGAATGCACAGAGCATTTTGCAGGGAGGTAAAATTTCAGCTCAGTCAGCTTCTTATGCACAAAAAAATAAAAGCCTTCGACAGTGCTCCTGCACTTTCCATACTGTCCTGCAGTAAATCCTTTCCTATAGAAGCCCATTAGGAAGTTCTCTCACGTAGCCCCAGCAAACAGTTCCGATCAGATTTTTTGCAGCGGTGCCGTTGCCGTCCTCAGGAGCTGTGCTGCCCTGAAGTCCTGTGCTTTGGTGCCAGGGCACTGCGGGAGCCATTGCCTCTCGTTGTTTGGGAGCAGTGAGTGATGCGGAGTAATGAGACATGACACTGAATAAATTGATGGAATGAGATACAACAGAAAGCGCGGGGCTGAGCCCTAGAGCGGGGACCTTTGTGTTGGTTAATCTGAACCTTTAATTTAATTAGATCTACGTGCAGCGACAGGAGGGCATGAGGCTTTAACGCATAGTCAATCTCTGAGCTACATTCTGGGAGACGCAGGATGAAATAAAATACTGCTAAAATGTCTTTTATGTAGGGCATGCTGCAAGTTCTCGTATTTGGCTCTTTAATGCTATTACAGCTTCTGTCCCTTAATAGGCACTGGGCCTCTCTCTTGGAAGCAGCAGAGGATAACACCCAAAGCCCAGGGAGAAGCGAGAAAACCAGCTTTATTTGTCCAAGGTGCAGAGGTAAAAGGCTGCATTTAATCTAGCCACTATGGAGCCCAAAATAGATGTTGTCATCTGGGTTCAAAGGAGTGATGGACAATTGCCTTGGCTCAGCTGTCCCAGGGCTGCGTGCAGACCATGCTCATGCCACCAAGGGCAGCCCTGCTCACCAGGCAGCCTGAAGCACTTGGCTCTGAAGCACAGATCTCGACGGCAGTAATGACAGAGTTGTCCTACTTCACCGACTACTGCAATGACTCTGCTGATATGGGGTAGGAAATGAGCTTTCTCCTGGTTTCCTGCCCTGCTAACACTCACTGTGATCCTGATCCAGCCCTGCCTTCCTGCTTAGCTGGAGAGGTGGAAGGGAACAGAACTTGCGAGGACAATGCAGAAAAAGAGGTAAAACCCTGAATTTCTCAGAGACATCTTGGAATCTATAAGCTGGTTATCAATATCAATAAGAGATCTTAAGGAAGTTTTAGTGAGGTGTGTGTTGGCCTCTTCTTCCAAGCAACAGTGATAGGATGAGAGGTAATGGGCCCGAGTTGAGCCATAGGAGGTTCAGATTGGATATTAGGAAAAAATCCTTCTCAGAAAAAGAGGAGGCATGGGAACAGTCTGGCCAGGGAAGTGGTAAAATCACTATCCCTGGAAGGGTTCAAGAAATGGGGAGATATGGTACGGAAGGACATGGTTAGTGGGCAGTATTGGTGGTAGGTGGACGGTTGGACTGGATGTTCTTAGAGGTCTTTTACAGCTTTAATGATTCTGATTCTACGACCACCCCCACTACCTGGGAGCTGTTCACATCCAGCACGTATTTTCTTTCCTTACAAAGAATGTAAGCACAAAGTCTGGATATGAATCCAAATGTTTGTGGAGCATTTGGATTTCAGATTTTAGCTTGGATCTCTTCTTCTCTTGCTCCTTACATTGCTCTTAACTCAACTGAGCTGATTCTGGCAGAGTTGAATGTGGTTTTGCATTTGAATTGCTCTGCACACACTGTGCAAATCTTCACAGACAAATGCCTGTTCTCCCTCTAAAGACACCTTGCAGGTGAGGCTTGTGCTGAAATACAATTCCTCCAGAGCACTTGAGCAGAACTAGTTTGCAAAAATGTGTCAGCAGGCAAGATTCACAGCTCTTGCACCATCCCGGCGAAGCTCTTCCTAAGCTCTGCCACAGCCTGCAGGAACCATCCCACCAGAGTTAACACCCAGCCCTGGCTCTTCCCATCACAAGGCAGAATGGGTGGGCTGCCCTTTTAGTCTTTTCTTGGCACAGATCTCTACAGCCAATAAGCAAAGTTCTTTCTTGAATATTCTTCAATTAATACAGAGCTGCTTCTCTTGCAGATTCCTGGTCTTTGTATTTACTGTTTAGCATCTCTTAAGCTTTATTTTGCTATTGCCTGCCCAGATTTCCAATAGGTTTAGATCCCTTTGTACCATTCTCTCAGTGATGTGTACTCATTCTCTGTTGGCATTCTCTCAGTGATGCCGCTGCTCTCATTATCGTACGACTTCCTCCTCCTTCAAGATCTTGAAGAAAAATATTCAATGAAATTGGATCTAATAAAATCCCATACAAAGTTCTCAATAACTTAATCCATTTTGATTCATTAGGGCACGTGTCTATTTTCATATTATGTCATAAGCTTCCTAATAAAGATAATTCAAACTACTTTTTAACTGCAAAAATCCAGAACATACGGCATGAAATTATTTCAATCCAAATATATTGCATCTATTGCTCATTCATCCACTAATTTTATAACTACTTAAAAGTAAACGAGATTGTAAGGCTTGCACATTGTAAATCCAGGTTTCTAATTGTTCATAGGTCTATTATTGCCTAAATGTATCATGAAAGTTAATTAACTTCCCATTTTCTGCCAGGTCTGGTTTTATCACCAAACAGAGAGATCTAATTAGCATAAAGCAAGATGGATTCGGTAGTTTAGGAAGAATGTCATAACAAATCCAGATCATCCCCATTGCTTTACTGTACCCCTCACCACTCTTTGTGAGCACATCAATAAAAGGAACTGTTCATTTCTGTTTAAATCTCAAAATGCAAATATGTCAGGATGCTCACTGACGCTAATGTGAGCTTGCAGCTCTGTGAAGAAGAATCATAGAATAAGCAATTGCAGAAAAGATCTCTGCATAAGCCAGAACACTTGAGCACATGTGCAATAGGGTAATAAAAAGCAAGTATGTGCTGCAAGTGACAAAACAACAAGAGAAAAAGAAGCAATTGGAAACCTAATGGCAAACAAACTTAATCAAGAGCCAACGTAGCATTGTGGAACATAAGGTAGAAGCCCTCATTTCAGGTAAAACTGGAAACATTCAGACTCCGTGGCACATTCCCAAGTGTCAGTCACTCAGAGGTGATCTTTGATGCACTTCAACTGGGTGAAGTTTTCTCAGGCAAGCTTCCTTCAGTACCAAGGGCACCCCACTGCTTCTACTGAGGGCTGCCCCACCAAACACCAAGCACTTCCTTGCTGCTGCAGCACCCCCCTGGGGGAGGGGAAGGGGTGTGGTAGCAGTGGTGGCTTGTGCTCAGAGCCTGCAAGCCCTGAGGGGGAGAAAGGGGAGGGGAGCATGTTGGTTTGGAGAGGAAAAGAGTCAAGGGGCCCTGCTCTTCAGTGTCGTGGGAATCATATTTTTATCTTGTAATTATTTTGTTCTGTTAATACAGAGCAATATACTATGGTTTAGTGGGCATGGTGGTGATGGGTTGATGGACTAACCTTTCCAACCTTAATGATTCTATGTTAATATAAATAATATATGATATAGTCTGATATCTTTGCTTTAAAATAACAAAGCTGCTTTGAAGAGGTGTGAGATACAGCCAGATCAGACTATGCTGTCCTTCCCCAGAGGTCCCTATCCTTTGTTCCAGCCCCAACAGGAACTAGATATCAAAAGAAGACTGAAGGTCAAAAGCTAGCAGCTAGTTTGGGGGGTCAGGCAGACATCAGGAAAAATGGACTTTCCACAATGTAAAGAATAGCAGGCACTAGGGAAGAGTTAGGTGCGTATTCAGTGTGCTTTATCATCCTGAAGATACACTTTTTTGTAAGTTTTAAATAATGATTACAAGGATGTTATCCGACCACATTGCTGTTGTTGTTGCCCTGGAAGGAAAAGAATAAGTCTGACTTACTGAAGTACTAACAAGCTGATACTCATGAGACTGACTACAGTTGTGGGAGAAGCTGACAAAGAACTGACTAGTTCCACAGCACGCAAAAAAAAGAGCTGGAAAGGACGGAGGTTGGGGGCTGTCTTGGACAGAGTGACCACGAAATAGTAGAGTTCTCGATTCTAGGTGGAGCCTGGAGGGAGAATAGCAAAACTGCCACCTTAGACTTCCGGAGGGCAGACTTTGATTTGTTCAGAAGACTAGTAGGGGCAGTCCCCTGGCGTTCAGTCTTAGCGAACAAAGGGGTCCAAGATGGCTGGTCGCTCTTGAAGAAGGAAGTCTTAAAGGCGCAGGAGCGGGCGGTCCCCCTGAGCCGCAAAATGAGCCGGCGGGGAAGAAGACCGGCGTGGGTGAACAGGGAGCTGTTCTTAAGGTTGCGGGAGAAAAAGAGAATTTATCGCCTGTGGAAGGAGGGAGGAGCAACTCAGAATGACTACAAAGAGGCTGTTAAGACGTGTAGAAGGAAAATCAGAGAGGCAAAAGCCCAGCTTGAATCTAAGCTGGCCGCTGGGGTAAAAACAAACAAGAAACTCTTTTATAAATACATCAACTGTAAGAGGAGGGCAAAGGGGAATCTCCAGTCTTTACTGGACGAGGCTGGGAATGTGATCACAGACGATAAGGAAAAGGCAGAGGTTCTGAATGCCTTCTTTACGTCTGCCTTTAAAAGTCATCTCGGTTATTCCCAGGGCTCCCCACGCTCTGGCTTGGTAGTCTCGGCTGGGGAGCAGACTGAACCCCCTGTGATTCTTGAAGAAGCGGTCAGGGAATTACTACTCCAACTGGACTGCCACAAGTCCATGGGTCCAGATGAGATTCACCCGAGAGTGCTGAAGGAACTGGCGGAGGTGATCGCTGAGCCGCTTTCTGTTATCTTTCAGTGCTCCTTGTTAACGGGTGAGGTCCCAGAAGACTGGAGGCTTGCCAATGTGACTCCCATTTACAAGAAAGGTTGTAAGGAGGATCCGGGGAACTACAGGCCTGTTAGCCTGACCTCGGTGCCAGGGAAGGTAATGGAACGGATTGTCTTGAGGGAGATCACGCGGCAGGTGTGGGATGACCAGGAGATCGGACCTAGCCAGCATGGGTTTGTGAAGGGCAGGTCCTGCTTGACCAATCTGATCTCCTTCTATGATCCTGTGACCCGTCTGATGGATGAAGGAAAGGCGGTTGATGTGGTCTACTTAGACTTCAGCAAAGCCTTTGACACTGTCTCCCATGCTATTCTCCTGCAAAAGCTGGCAGCCCGTGGCTTGGATGGGTACACTCTCGGCTGGGTAAGGAGCTGGCTGGAAGGCCGGGCCCAGAGAGTGGTGGTAAATGGAGTCAAATCCAGTTGGAGACCAGTCATGAGTGGTGTTCCCCAGGGGTCGGTGCTGGGGCCTGTCCTCTTCAACATCTTTATTGATGACTTGGATGAGGGCATTGAGTGCACCCTCAGTAAGTTCGCGGATGACACCAAATTGGCAGGGAGTGTCGATCTGCCTGAGGGTAGCGAGGCCCTGCAGAGGGATCTGGATAGACTGGTGAGCTGGGTTGAAGCCAATGGGATGAGGTTCAACAGGACCAAATGCCGGGTCCTGCACTTTGGCCACAACAACCCCAGGCAGCGCTATAGGCTTGGGGTGGAGTGGCTGGAGGACTGTGTTGAGGAAACAGACCTGGGGGTACTGATTGATGCTCGGCTGAACATGAGCCGACAGTGTGCCCGGGTGGCCAAGAAGGCCAACAGCATCCTGGCTTGCATCAAAAACAGTGTTACTAGCAGGAACAGGGAGGTAATTGTCCCCCTGTACTCGGCATTGGTGCGGCCGCACCTCGAGTACTGTGTTCAGTTTTGGGCCCCTCACTGCAAGAAAGACATTGAGGCCCTGGAACGTGTTCAGAGGAGGGCTACGAAGCTGGTGAGGGGTCTGGAGCACAGGCCTTATGAGGAGCGGTTGAGGGAGCTGGGATTGTTCAGCCTGGAGAAGAGGAGGCTCAGGGGAGACCTTATAGCTCTCTATAACTTCCTGAAGGGAGGTTGTGGTGAGCTGGGGGTCGGCCTCTTCTCTCGTGTAATCAGTGATAGAACTAGAGGGAATGGTTTCAAGCTGCGCCAGGGGAGGTTCAGGCTGGACATTAGGAAGTATTACTACTCGGAAAGGGTAGTCAGGCATTGGAATGCACTGCCCAGGGAGGTGGTGGAATCACCGACCATGGGAGTGTTCAAGAAACGTTTGGATGTTGCGTTGAGGGGTATGATTTAGCTGGGAAGTATTTGTAATGGTTGGACTGGATGATCTTCTAGGTCTTTTCCAACCTCGATAATTCTGTGATTCTGTGATTCTGTGACGTGTTAGGCACTGCCATGCAGAACAAAATCCATGCAGAACAATGCCTTTCACTAGGCAGACACTACAGCTATGGGCCAAAGGTTCTTAATACATTCGGCCAAAGGGATTTTGAGATGGCCCAAAGTGTTCGTGGTCACTTACCTAAGCCTTAACCCCAACAGCTTAGATGTACAGGAAAGATAGAGATGGCTCTGTATCAGGAGCCACTTAACATCTCCACTAATGCCTGCACTGTTCAGAGACCAAGACACCATAAACCATCATACAAGAACAAGAACCATGGGCTGCAGGTCCATTCACTACACCTCTAAACTGCTGCTACAGGGAAATGTCACAGAGTAAGCATAAAAATAAGTGAGCATCGTTCTGCTGAGCTCATGCCTTCCCTCGAGGATATTGTCCCAGCATAGCAAAAGAAATCTGTTTGCAAAGCATTCAATGCACTGCACAGAAGCATGTTTACAGTGAGTGATTCACTTGCAACTGGAATTTAGCACATAAATCCCAGTGTTTTAGCTGGATTTAGGTAGAAACACTTGTGTTCCAGCACAGTGAGTATATTAGCATCAGCAAAAAAAAGGTTAAACCTTCATTTTTGGATCTGGAGAAATGGTGAGGTCCTTTTCTGAGCTGACTCAACAATAGGATACAAAGTAGAGAAAAGGTTTGTTAAGTGACTTTTCAGTATCAAAAGCAACGGGAAAGGTACGTATCTGAATATATTTCAATCCGTTCCAAAGCCCAGTGTGAATGCAGAGTTCTGGGGTGTTGGGATGATTTATATTGTTTAAAACTCTCTTAGTCTCTGTTGGGCAGGATGATCATCAGAGGTCGCTTCAACTTCAATCACCTTCCCCCTGTACTCAGCACTGGTGAGGCCGCACCTCGAGTACTGTGTTCAGTTTTGGGCCCCTCACTGCAAGAAAGACATCGAGGCCCTGGAACGTGTTCAAAGAAGGGCAACAAAGCTGATGAGGGGTCTGGAGCACAGGCCATATGAGGAGAGGCTGAAGGAGCTGGGAATGTTCAGCCTGGAGAAGAGGAGGCTCAGGGGAGACCTTATTGCTCTCTATAACTTCCTGAAGGGAGGTTGTGGTGAGCTGGGGGTCGGCCTCTTCTCTCGTGTCATTAGTGATAGGACTAGAGGGAATGGTTTCAAGCTGCGGCAGGGGAGATTCAGGCTGGATATTAGGAAATATTACTTCTCAGAAAGGGTGGTCAGGCACTGGAATGGCCTGCCCAGGGAGGTGGTGGAGTCACCGACCCTGGGGGTGTTCAAGAAACGATTGGATGTTGTGTTGAGGGACATGGTTTAGTGGGAGCTATTGGTGATAGGTGAATGGTTGGACTGGATGATCTTGTAGGTCTTTTCCAACCTTGGTGGTTCTATGATTCTATGATTCTATGATCTGGGGAGTCAACGTGGAACCACCTTATGTGTAAGGAAAGCCTCTCTCCAAGCAGTATGGGTCTGATTTCTGTCAACTGTAACAGGAGCTTAGATAGCTTGCAGGCATGCCAATATTTAAATGAATGTGTTTGCATCTGGAGCTGAAATTCACTTCAAGTATCTCATCTCTATGCCATTAAGACAATGATAATACAGCGTCCCTTTCTCTTGGAAGCACTGTTAGAAAAATGTTTGGTATTGAAAGAGGTGAACAAATACAACTGCTAAAGGATTTTATGACATTTACCTTACAATGAACAATAGCTGACAAGTCTCATCATTTCCAATTAATTCCAAACAATCTGAGGGAATAACTTGTCAAATATACTTATGCAAAGCCAGCATATATAAGGATTAGTGTGTTGTGAACAGGTGGTAATCCTATCTGCACTATGTCATTTAGAAAGGATCAAGGAAAAAAGGAATCTTTCATAAAAGCAGACTGGGTGTGACTGACATGCACCAGTCACACTCGGTCCTTCCTTAGCCAAGATGGAGTGAAGTCAATGAGAGGCTTCTTCTTTCTGGATACATTTTTAATTTAAAATGACAAGATCAGTGTGCAGCCTGGGCAACCCTTGTGTCAGCAGTGCTATCTCCTTTTATTTTTTACATCTGAGGAAAGATAAGGCTTCTCCAAAGATTAATATTACTCTGTTAATTAACTAATATATGAGCAGATGTTAACTGCTTCAGAAGTGCCAGACATTTCTGCTGTGATTCACTGCAGAGTCGGATGTTTCTAGATGCTTTTCAGAGTGATGAGTAGCGTTTGGAAGCTTGGTGACACAGTTGTCAGTGGCTTGAGCTGCAGCTGTGTGGTGAAATCCCGATACTGGGCTTCAGCTGCTGCCTGTGAGGCAGGGCTGTATCCTGCCACTGCTGTGCTTGGGAAGAAAGGCAGGCCTCACATTGCTCCAGAGTACAGCCCTGAGCTAATTAACATTGCCTGGCATCCCTTGTCTAGCTGAGACTGAGTCCTGTCTCTTTTTTAAGTGATGTCCAATAGCTACACATCGTCAATGCTGGACTGAAGATGCAGTGCTTGAAAGGCTGTGTCTGATGTGAGCTGCAGCCCCAGAATCAGCCAGTTACAGAAAAATGGAAATCTGAAGCTTACCGAACAGATGAGAGCAAGAAAACTTTGCAAGCATCACACTAACAAGGCTGCATTTTGTAAATTGCTGTCAGTTCAGTCTGAAAGGATTAGGGCTGAGCCCTCGCTTCAAGGGATGACAGTACCACAGAGCTCCATTTTTGTTGGGTGATTTTTGAAAAGTCTTTCCCTCTAATCAAGCACTGCTGCAAACAGCGGTCTCAGACCTGCTGCCTCCATAGTTGGAATGCAAATCTCCACGTGCAGATCTGAAGTGCCATGTGATAATTAACTAATTTCTCATTCCTTTATCAAATGTTCAGCACCAAAATAAAAGCATGTAAAAGACCAAGCAGGGAAGAACCTAACACTAGGTGATCCATTACGGCCCCCTCACCCCTTGGCTCCTATTTCTGCTGCTGAGAGAAGCAATGTTAAACAAGGATTTTGACAGGCAACTACCCAAATGTCCTATAAGTTTCTAACCCTAGTGCAGAGCAGCTTTGAAATCAATGCAAGTCCTGCTGCTGCACTCCCACAGGCTGTATGTATTCTTGCTGCATGTGATAAGCTAAATGGCAATGAGTGTATTCAGATTGAGACCAATGATTAATACCAAGGTTTTTTTTTTATGAAGTACAGCAGTTTTCACACTGTGATGTGAGCAGTGCCTCTTTCCACAACTGAGAGATAAAACTGAGTTTCTAATGAAGCTATTGCCGTTCTTAAAGATGTTCTACCAATTTGTGGCAGTTGCACTGATCAAACTCCAGCAGGAGTATTTAAGGTCTGCCTAATTAAGTTTTCCCTTTGGAGCTTCATAAATTTTGTTGTGTGCTTTTGCACAGCCTCAGTTCCTTATTCCAGAATCAGCTGTGTATCACTGCTCGCTTTGAAAACACTTTGACATCTTCTGGAGAAAAAAATATGACTGTTATAAAGCATGTATCCAACATGTAAGTGAATCATAAATCCATGATGGAGAAGACCACTAAGACCATTTAGTCCAGCCATCAAGCAGTGTATGGTCCATGCAGCCAACAATGAAAATGTGCAAACAACATTCCCAGTCTTCAAAACATATCCCTTGAATATAAGGAACCTATATTCTTTTAGGCCTTGGATAATCACTTTTGGATTTCTTGTGAGGGGAACCACCACTCTCTGACCAAGGAAAGAACAAAATAGTTTCCCAAACATGTTCAGGGCACTGCAATCAACAGGTCTATAAGCCCTACCATAAAAATAAATAAACAAATAAGCAAATAAATAAGGAGAAAGGAAAAAGCAAAACCAAAACACAGATCACACACAACCAGATGTCCCTTCCAGAGAACTGAAAATCCATGGCTGCATTCGACTGCAGGCTAACAAACCTGCTGCCAAATTGAATCCCAGAGGCTGGCCCAGATGCAGCAGAACAACGAACAGAAACTAATGGGGGCTCATCAATTCTCAATCAAGATTTTCCCTAATCTGCCATCAATCACAGAATATCTTTGTTATTATCTCAATTGCCAATATGCTCTGGAATTCCTAAAGCTGTGTTCAGAGATTTTCAAGTATTTTTTATCCTGCTACAATATTGAGCTGCTGCAATATACAGAAGATGAATGACCCTTTTTAGCTGTTCCTAATAACGTTTTTCTTCTGACCCATCACTGGCAAAAGTAAGATGATGCTCAGTATAGCTTTGTTTTTTTCTCAGTTTGTAAATGCATAGTGGTTTTTAGAAATGTAGCCCAGCTGTGTGTTGGAAACGCGCAGTGCAGCAGCATGCAGGGAAGCTCAGCATGACAGTGCTCAGGCTCCCAAGACAGTCTCATGATGTTTTATGAGAGACAAACATCACATTAATGAAATCTAGAGAGACGCCCCAGCCTTCCTAAAACACAGAGCATGTACCACAAGGACACAGAAGAGAAAGGTGTTTGACAACCAATATTTTTGTAACGTCTGGCTTAATAAAAGTCAGGCTTTAACCTACCTTTCCTCAACTTACTTTATGCTACGGTAGAACCAAAATGTATTAGCTACTAATGAAAGTCAAGCCAGTTTTGTACTTTGGGCATTAGAAAAGTTTTCTTTCTGAGGAAACTTTTGAATTACTACCATATAACAACTTGCTGTGTGTGAAGCCACTGGGAATCTGGTGTTGGTGGCAGAGATCACTACCAAGAGCACAAGCCATTGAACTGTGCCGACTGCTTATTTATTTCCTGGCAGAATTTAATCTTACAAACTCTATTTCGACAAACACCTGCCCATCCAAATGATCACATTTTTACCACCTTCCCCTGTCCTACCAACAGGAAGCGCTCCCTCAGCCCTGCGCTTCTAAATCTGAATGGAACTGGAGGTATTCCCTGAGTGGGGCACAAAATCCCAGGTAAGCTTTATGAAAGAGTAACAACAACAGCAAAAACTCCTGATGGATGCCTGAAATAGACTGAAATTACATCAGTCCTGACTTCTAATTTCTTACATGTGTTATGTTGTTCCTGAACTTTTGATCCTGGAGTGTTAAATCCAGTCCTGATCAGACAGCCTAGGTAGGTATCAGATTAGCTGACTTAAGCTCAGAAATAGAGCTAGCAGAATGCCACAGAGCCACAGTCTTGTTCCACCTCGCTGCCTTTTCAGAAGTAACTCCTCCAGAGTAAATGTCTAAGAGCTACTGTTCTTGCCACGGGGAATCTTCCTGCTCTTACCCAAAGCTGTCTAATCGTGTGAAAGATCTCCAGATTCCTTCATGATAAAAATTAGAAGTGTCAATGTTTTCAGAAAAACCTTACCAGGAACCCCAAATCGTTCGTTTCATGCAAATCTCACCCTAGTCATTGGTAGCTATTACATTTATTTTGGTAAAATAAGCAGTGCTAGGTAATGTTCTCAATAACAGGAACTAGACCGCTTGAACTGTTGTCTTGTGACAATGCCTCCTGCCTTAGATTTGCTCCAGGTGATCTAGGAGCTTCCCAGCTATTCCAAGTAGCCAAGGAGAGGAGATAGGCAAGCCAAGAAATGCAGTCAGCAACTGGCTACTCCAAACTGGAGGGATGAGAGTTTAAAGCCATGGACACTGCCCAGGGCAGTGGTCCAATACACATTTCACTTCCTAACACACAGACAGCCCCAGAGTCTCCCCAAAAAGCCAGAGGAAAATAGATGGGATTCAAAAGTGTCATGGTTTTGTGTTTTGTAATTTTTGCTATTGGTATTCCACATCACAACATCATGTGAAGCACAAAGAAGAAGTACTACACGTCCCAGGGGACCTTGCGGCCAGAGAGGGAAAATACGTCACGGAAGCGACGCTCGCTCGCTCTCTCTCACTGCCTGGCAGCAGATGTGGGTGTGCTTCCAAGCCGTGGCGCCTTCAACTTCAAACATCTGGACTTGTAACGCTCTGAGGAAGTCTTCCCCAGAACCAGAGAGTACTGAGTGGCTCGATCCATGGAAAGCGGCCCTGGGTCTAGGGGAGGGGCCTTCAGTAAGATCACGGTCACCTACTCCCAGAAGGGTAACAAGAAGTCCTGAAAGAGCAGGAGGTGGAGGTGAGCAAGACATTGTTACTGTTGTTGAACGATCTCTAAAAATGAGTGAAATTAGAGGTCTCAGAAAAGACTTTTCACGACACCCTAAAGAGCCTATCGTCACCTGGTTACTCCGCTGCTGGGACAGTGGGGCCAACAGTGTGTGGCTAGATGGTAGAGAAGCTCGCCAACTGGGTAGCATTACTAGAGATTCAGCCATTGACAGGGGTATTGGCACATGCCAGGATGGATCCTTCACCCTCTGGAAGCGAATGCTGTTAGCCGTAAGAGAAAGATACCCCTTCAAAGATGATCTGATGCCTGAGAAAAAGAAATGGACTGATATGGAAAGAGGTATCAGTTATTTGAGAGAGCATGCCGTAGTGGAAATGTTATACAGTTCCGACTTCATCCCTGACGAGCCAGACCAAAAGCATGACCCTGAGAAAGTCAGGTGTACACCAAATATGTGGCGTACTTTCACGAAGACTGCACCGGAAAGGTATGCCAGTACACTCGCAGCAATGTATGGCAAAGGGGTAAGAAGACCCCTTGTAAATGAACTTGTTAATAGACTTCAAGACTTTGAGTTACATTTAGCCCCTCTACGGGCTTGTGTTTCGGCCATCACAAAGGTAATTGAAAAGCTAGACAGAGTGGAGAGCAAACAAGAAGATATGAGGGACGAACTGTCTACCATGCTTAATGCAGATGGATCCATGGTGGTACCAGATACATCTGACGGGAACCAGAATTCCCAGAACTGTCTACCGGAAGAGCTGATCAACTTGGTTTCCTCCCAACCTTCATCATCCAATATCTCAGCCATCAGAAGGAGGCATCCTCGTGCTCAGGCAAATGACAACCGTAAGACTACATCGCGTCTTGCCTTGTGGCGCTGCCTGCGCGACCATGGGGAGAATATGAAGAAGTGGGATAAGCAGCCCACTCCTGCACTTCAAGCACGAGTGAAAGAACTACGAGACAGATCGACCACCAAGGTGAACTTCTCCAAAAGGGTGACTGCTCCAGTTGCTGTGAACAATCGAGGTAACAAATAGGGGGGCCCTGCCCCCAGCCAGGGGGGGGAAAGGGACAATAGAGTATACTGGACTGTGTGGATTAGGTGGCCTGGCACATCACGACCACAGAAATATAAGGCCCTGGTGGACACTGGTGCACAGTGCACCCTAATGCCCTCAAGTCACCAAGGGACAAAGTCGATCTATATTCATGGAGTGACTGGGGGTTCCCAGAAGTTGACTATGTTGGAGGCTGAGATAAGTCTCACTGGTAAAGACTGGCAGAAACACCCTATTGTGACTGGCCCAGGGGCTCCCTGTATACTTGGTATCGATTACCTCAGAATGGGAAATTTTAAGGATCCCAAGGGGTATCGATGGGCCTTTGGAATAGCTGCTGTAGACACAGAAGGTGTTAAGCAGTTGTCTGTTCTGCCTGGCCTGTCGGAAGACCCATCTGTTGTGGGGCTGCTACGAGTGAAAGAGCAGCAGGTACCGATTGCTACAAAAACGGTGCACAGACGTCAGTATCGCACCAATAGGGATTCCTTGCTCCCCATTCATGCGTTAATTCGTCAACTGGAGAGTCAGGGAGTGATTAGTAAAACTCACTCACCTTTTAACAGCCCTATATGGCCAGTGCGTAAAGCCAGTGGAGAATGGCGGCTAATGGTAGACTACCGTGGCCTGAATGAAGTAACACCCCCACTGAGTGCTGCTGTGCCGGACATGTTAGAACTCCAATACGAGCTGGAGTCAAAATCAGCCAAATGGTATGCCACCATTGACATTGCGAATGCCTTCTTTTCCATTCCTTTGGCCACAGAATGTAGACCACAATTTGCCTTCACCTGGAGGGGCATTCAGTATACCTGGAACCGTTTGCCCCAGGGGTGGAAACATAGTCCCACCATTTGCCATGGGTTGATCCAGACTGCACTGGAACAGGGTGGTGCTCCTGAGCACTTACAGTACATTGATGACATCATTGTGTGGGGCAATACAGCAAGGGAAGTTTTTGAGAAAGGAGAACAAATAATCCAGATCCTTTTACGTGCTGGCTTCGCTATTAAGCGAAGCAAAGTGAAAGGACCTGCTCAGGAAATTCAATTCCTGGGAATAAAGTGGCAAGATGGGCGTCGTCACATCCCAGCAGATGTGATCGACAAGATTGCTGCTATGTCTCCACCCACTAGCAAGAAAGACACACAGTCTTTTCTGGGCGTAGTGGGCTTTTGGAGGATGCATGTTCCAAACTACAGCCTTATTGTAAGCCCCCTTTATCAGGTGACGCGGAAGAAGAATGATTTTACATGGGGCCCAGAGCAGCAGCAGGCTTTTGAACAGATTAAACAGGAGATAGCCCGTGCCGTGGCCCTGGGGCCAGTACGGACGGGACAGGATGTAAAGAACATCCTCTACACTGCTGCTGGTGAGAAAGGTCCCACTTGGAGTTTGTGGCAAAGAGCCTCAGGAGAGACTCGAGGCCGACCCCTGGGATTTTGGAGTTGAGCGTACAAGGGGTCTGAAGAGGGCTACACTCCAACTGAGAAGGAGATCTTAGCTGCATATGAGGGGGTTCGGGCTGCTTCCGAAGTAGTTGGTACTGAAACGCAGCTCCTTCTGGCACCTCGACTGCCAGTGCTGAACTGGATGTTTAAAGGAAAGGTTCCCTCCACCCATCATGCTACTGATGCCACTTGGAGCAAGTGGATTGCGCTGATTACACAACGAGCGCGGATGGGGAACCTCAGCCGTCCAGGAATTTTAGAGGTGATCATGGACTGGCCTGAAGGTAAAAAGTTTGGAACATCACCAGCAGAAGAAGTGTCACGTGCTAAAGAGGCCCCACCATACAATGAACTACCAGAAAATGAGAAGGAATATGCCCTGTTCACTGATGGATCGTGTCGTATTGTGGGGAAGCATCGCAGATGGAAAGCTGCTGTGTGGAGCCCCACACGACAGGTTGCAGAGGCCACTGAAGGAAAAGGAGAATCTAGTCAGTTTGCAGAGGTAAAGGCTGTCCAGCTGGCCTTAGATGTTGCTGAACGGGAAAGGGGAAAAGCAGTGTGGGTCCTTCCAGCCTCTGGAAAGGGCAAACCTCTCCGTGGAACTGTTTTCGCCCAGGGACCTGGGTGCACTTGGTGGGTGATGCAGAAGGATGGGGATGTTCAATGTGTACCACAAGGGAACTTGATGTTGGGGGAGTGCAGTCAGTAATTCCATGTATATACATGTATATAGACCTGTGTGTGTAATGCATTTTCAAGTATTGTTTATTTATATATGTATTTTTAAGCATGATGTAGTGATGTAGAATAAGGGGTGGAATGTCATGGTTTTGTGTTTTGTAATTTTTGCTATTGGTATTCCACATCACAACATCATGTGAAGCACAAAGAAGAAGTACTACACGTCCCAGGGGACCTCGCGGCCAGAGAGGGAAAATACGTCACGGAAGCGACGCTCGCTCGCTCTCTCTCACTGCCTGGCAGCGGGTGTGGGTGTGCTTCCAAGCCGCGGCGCCTTCAACTTCAAAGTAGGCCTCTCGGTGTTCGGAAACCTCTCTCTCTCATTATATTTGATTTATTAGCTTCAATTCTAATTATATTGTATTATAGTGTGTTATCTTGCATTCCGATATCATAGTTAGTAAATAAGTTTTACTCCTCAGATCGTTGCCGCTGTTCCGTTTGTTCCCTTGAACTCCCATCTCCCTACCCCTTTTCCCTTTTTTCCCTTTTTTCGAGGGGGCCGGGGGGCTACGGGCCTACTGCCCCCTCCCCTGTCACGGACCCAGATTGATCTTGATAACCCCGTGACAAAAAGTGAGCACAGCATCAGCTGTTCAGGGAATGGAAAAGGGTAAAAATGTTGGTCTAGAGGTCCTCACTAGAAATCTGTCCCTAAAGGCAGTTTCCGTAACTCCCACAGCATCATACAGCAAGAGGCAAGTTCACAACTAGGATGCAAAATATTTTACTTTTAAAATCAATGCCTTGAGCTGCATCCAGATCCAAACTGAAAGCTGGGGAGGCTCAAGAGCATAAATGCCTTTAAGTCCCCCGAGGGCAGCACAGCTGAGTGGGGCAGCAGCTGTGCCCTTCCCCAGGCAGAAGATGACTCTCACAGGGAACAGCCTGGATCTCTGCAGCAGCGTTTGTCTCTAATACAAGTCACAATTTTCTAACTAAGGACAGAGAGAAAAAATGAATGAGACCCACACTGTTCTACATCAAGAAATAGCCAAGGACTCATCTTGCCTTCCCATTTAGTGAATTTGGGCTTCAAATGAGAAACTGACTCTCAGTTTCTTTTTTATTTTTGCCCGTAAGCCGTTTTAAATTAATCCTACTCTGAGATCACTCTGATCACTCTTTCCTCATTAATGCCATAGGGAAGGCTGGCTTGCTGGTTCATGGCAATGCAAAGGAAATGAGAATTAAGGGATATATCTGCAGCCATCTTGGTGAACTGAAGTGCCAGTGCTGGACGAATTACTGCAGTGAGAAACTGTGGGCATTGGAGAGGTGTGAAATATTATAATGAGTTCAGTCTGGATCTCCAAATGCAGCTATGCACAATGCTAATAAACTCTCAGCACTGAGCTGTTGTGGTCATGGGGCTTAGGTAGCCATCAGTTCTGCACCATGCCAGCCCACACTCCAGTCATGTGCTCCTCAGTTTATAGAATCCTCAGAGTTAGAAAGGACCTTTAAAGGTCATCTAGTCCAGCTCCCCCACAACGAACCTACAGCTCAATCAGGTGCTCAGAGCCTGGTCTAGGCTGGCCTTCGATGTCTCCAGGGACAGGGCATCCACCGCTTCTCTGGGCAACCTGTGCCAGTGCCTCACCACAGCCACCATAAAAGACTTTTTCTTTATATCCTTATACAATAGAGTCATTTGAGTTAGAAGGAATCTTAAAAGGTCATCTAATCCAGCACTCCTACAATGAACAGAGACATCCAAGCTGTAATCATAGCTGTGAATCATAACTCACCTCACCTGCTTAACACGCAAAATCAAACCATATTTTAGCAATAAGCACGGTTACACTATGGAACTCACTGCCCCGGGACACTGTGGAGGCCAAAGGATTAAGAAGGTTTGATGAAAGTCTGGAAGAATTCCAAGAGGATCAGTTCTTTCACATTAGTCATTAAAAACAGCAGTGTCAGTGGGACTTCTTATCCACAAATAAACACTGAGTGCTGGGAGCATGGGTGTTACTCTAGGGTAATGATCACTCCTACCTTCTTAGTCCAAGCGTGCCCTGTGGAGACAGTGTGCCGGGTAAGACAGACCTTTGTCTTGAGGAAGCATGGCTATTGCTGTGTTAACTTCTGAGATGTATCGCTATGCACATTGCAAGGGCCTGGTACAATGAGGGACTTTAAAGCCACTGGGAGCATTAAGAATAGCTCGGCATCATCCAGACACTGTTGGGTAAGCTGTGCCAGCAGGAGAGAAAGAGCATATAGACCAGTAGTACCCTCTTTCATGCACCGTCCGAAAGGCACATAACTATCCCTGGAATGTAGCTATCCCTTCATAAGCAGCAGCAAAACTAGTCAACAGGTGCAGCCAAGTAGTTGTTTATAACAAGTCTTCCTTTTATTGGAGCTATCTGAACTTTTTCACTCACAAGATGAAATTTGCTCTGTGTTGGAAGACAAAACACCACTAGCGCTACTGACAAATTCAATCTACTTTCTTGCTCCAAGTAGTAACTAAATAAAATGGTGGAAGTGAATGGGACTTGAGATTGCTCAGTGAGATCAAGCAGCTTCACAAGAAAAATGCCCTTTGGTTCCACCCTACTGACTCATAACTCAACAAGTGCAGTTTGCTTAACAGTTCAGTCTATCAGCAACCTCCTGCAGGAGCAAAGGTCCTCCTGTGCTTTCCTACTCCAGAAACAGAGAAGGCAAGTGGGCATGATGGCTGCCAGATAGGTCCCGTGCATTTCATAAAGGATCCCATTAATATGTTTGAAGGGATAAGGAGTATTGCACCCACCATGAGAAACTGTCGCATTTACTGAATGGGCCCAGTTACAGCATTATGCTAGCACTTAAGGACCTGGTTTGATTTGCTGGAATTACATACACTTAACCTCCTGCAATGTACAGGCTGTTCCATGGGTTTTGTACTAACAAGGCATGGCAAATTCATTTTAGTAGGGATATTAAAAGAGGACAGAGCACATGCACATACATATTCAGCCCATATGACTAGGCTGCTCCCATCTAAATTCCTATCCTTCACACCATTTTGTAGTGCCCTTTTAATCCAAAAAGTATATAACAAAATATTACTCAGAATAAAATGCACTACTCAGAAAATGACTTTCTAGCTACCTAGGCTCACTTAATTTGCCTGAGATCTGTGAGAGGTGCCTCAATCCAGTAACCACGACAGTCAATTTGCAACCTTTCAATGACTTCAATCAGACCTTAGGTAAAAGAGAATATTCTTGTCTTAATTGAAAAATACAGATCTGCTGGGGAGGAGAAAGAGCCCTGAAAGGAGATCAGAAAGAGACTTGTGCCCGGCTCTATGAGCTTTGAGTTTTGGGGTATTTTCAAGTGCATTCATGAGAACAAAAAAGCAGATTATCTGAAGTTTTTTGACATATTCGAGTCCAAGCTGCTCACAAACAAATGAAAAAGAAGAGGAAAACTAGCAGTGTGAACAGACTGCTGCTCCAGCATTAACATAGAAGAAGCAGATGATAGCTCTTTTTCACCTAAGCTACCATCAACATAAATAAGGTACCACAGCTGAAACAACACTGAGGATGCCTTGCTGCAGCTTAATAACCAGAGCAGGAATTCTGACAACTGTCTCAGAAAGAAGCTAAATCTGGCAGACAGGCCTCTCTTGTAGTCTCAGAGAACAGGAAATAATAGGAGATAAAATGATGTGAGAGGTGGTGGGAGCGAGAAAGGTCACCTTCATTAGAGTTGACCATCACTCACAAATCCAGCCACATTTACCCCTGTGGTCCTAGTGACAATTAAATTCTTTTTAAAAATGCAAGAAGATGTGAAAGAAAATTCTCTTTATTTAGGTAACTGCTACTGGATCCCTAATCGAAGAGAAACAGGGACAGTTGGAGGGTAATAACAGCTCTCTAAAAGGCAAGAGATAAGGAACATCTGCTAGCAGGGACCTGCATGAAAAAAGACCTGTCTGTGAATGGACATAAAATATTAATATTCCCATATCCAAGTTCCTCTAGACAGTGGGAGAAAAAAGGAGCGAAACTTAAACAAATCAGACTTCAGCAGCAGATCTCCATTCTGTGAAATTTAAAGCTGTCTTTCACAGTGTGGTATGGATCACAGAACACTGCTTCACTATTGTGCTCCCCAGGAGAGATCCCAACACTGCCCAACACAGCCCAACACGGTCTGTGACGGCATGTCCCCAAGCACACAGGACTGTATTTTAATGCACTGATCCACTCCTGGTTGCTGCTGACTAGTTTTCTTCTCCCTGTGTAACTTTAATTTTGCCTGTGAAGTGTGTATATATTACAACAAAGATCACATCAGAGGTTTCAGAGAGCCACGGGGCACCTCTACAGAAGGCCAGTGAGCCATTGGTGCTCTGTTGATGAGCTTTCTCTATGAGTACCCCATTTTCTTTATGGCGGCACTTGCAAGCAATTTTAACAAATGGATATACAAGAGGGATAGATTTCCTGTCACGAGGTCAGCCACTGGCACCACACCATGTAAAGCCATTTCATAGCCATGTCAAGATCCAGTTTTGAATGCTATCACTGTATTTTGCTTGGGAGGCTGATCCAGGACTCAACAGCTGTGGTGACAGGGAGCCACTTTCTCACTTTTAGCCTGAATTTCCTCTTGGTCAGCTCATACACCTTCAGTTCTTATACTGTTTTTGTTATTTCCAGAGCTTCCTCGCTCTTCCCACCAGCACTGTTACAGACTTGTATCTCCTCCAGCCTCCATCTAGCTAAGCTGAACATGAAAAGCTCCTTTAGTTTCCTCAGATATGATCTTCTCTTCAATTTCCTGCACCCACAGCAAACCCTCAGCTGGCTCAAGCATCCAGCATCTCTTCAGATAGTTTACAACAGTGGCAAATGACTTCAGTGTGATCTCCTGTACATGATAAAATTTCTACTGGTTTTCTTTTCCAATCAGAGCTCTCACTCACAGAGCCCAGGTAAAGGCAAAAAGCCATGGTCTGAACACTCTCAGTTTAATTAACATCTTGTGTTCCCCTTGTCAACAGAAGACTAGATATTTTGCACATAAAAGTGATTTCATACAAAGTTTTGAGAGGTGAAAAGGTCTCTAAGACATCATTAATTCTTCTTATATTGCTTTATAGCCACAGTACTTTCTGGGCAAAGATGATGGTTTGATTCAGTTTCCCATCCATTTAAGCATAAATATCTGGCAATATTTGCATTGTCAGGATAGATGAACAGACAGAGGAAACAGTGGCTACATGGAGAATACAAAGCTGGAAACCACCCTTCACTTGGAATGTCCTGGTGGAGGAGGACAGCAGTGGGATCCGGCTTGGCTGCAGAGAGCACAGCTGGGGCTGAGATGTGGGACTGTGCAGCACGTGACACATGGGCACTGCCAGCTGCTGCTCTGATGGCCCAAGAAGGTGGCTGCAGTTTGATGAGGAAAGCAGATGGTGAGCTCGGGGTGGCCACCACCGTCTTCCTGGGCTTCCTGGACTGACAGAAGCCCTGATACATTCCTCAGTTGTCCTATCATCTCATTAGACCAAATGTCCAAAATGATGTTCCAGGTGGTTCATTAGCTAAAGTTGATGGCAAACGTATTCAGCTACTGGGTTTCAAGGCTGTGCTATCTGCAGCAAAATCCATACTGCAAATTTTCCCTGAGTCTCTGTTTACCCCTGGGTTTGATTAGCACTCGGACCAGCTGACGTTTCCGTTTCATCTCCCAGTATTCATCATGAGCTACTGAGCAATTTCTGAGATACTGAGTAAATTTGCAGCCACGTAGGTGAAGATTTACAGGCATGGGTGCTACGCAAGCTGCAAGATTTGTGGTGAACTGCTTCTGACAGAAGAGAACAACGCTATGATAAAGCACCGTCGTCTGGACAGTACGCGGCCTGCAAATATTACTGGAGATGTCAGCCTCCCAGCTGTGCACATCCACAGCTACTCCTCAGCACTTGCCTACAAGCTGGTAAGTTTTTCAACTCTGCTTGTTTCTCCTCTCTGTAGTGGGATGGAGGGTATGATGCAACTTGCTGGCAGAAATTGGAACCCTTGAAGAAATAGGGAAGACAGAAACTCCACTGCAGTGGGAACATAGCAGTACTGTCTGGGCATGGGCAGCATAATATCTGGGACAAATAACAGGGTGAAAGAGTTGGAAAGGGCACTGAGGCTTAATGCTGACATCCTGTTGCATTCACTGTGCTGTCCGCAAACAGCCTCGGCACACGTGCTCCAGGGGACAACAGGAGGTATTGCAGATGTGTGTCAGTGGTTTACAGCCTGGTTCAGCCCGGTTCCATGACCAGTGGGGAGGAGGGATTTCACAAAATCCGTGCCTCCGGAAAAGGGAAACAGGGGATCCCAAAATAATTAAAAACAGCGGCAACGATCTGAGGAGAAACAAACTAATTTACTAAATATGGTATCGGAATGCAAGATAACACACTATAATACAATATAATTAGAATTGAAGCTAATAAATCAAATGTGATGAGAGAGTATCTGAAAGCTGTAGGCCTTACAGTAGTGCTGAGACTATGCGTGCGGTCAGGACGAGCAATAGAGAGGAGAAAGGGACATCAGGTGACCTTGCCAGGAGTTATATCTATCATCTCTTCTCTGACCACAAAGCCCCTGGGGAATGTAGTTCTTCTCTTCCAGACAGGTACCTGGAACTGGAGCATTAACACTTTAACTCCCGGTGCACTACATGATGTTATGATGTGGAATACCAGTAACCAAAAATCATAAAACCATGACCATGTGCAAGGCCCTTCCCAAAGTATTTGGGAAGAAGTGAAAGCCACCATCACTATTCATGTTTTTCTCAATGGATGACGCTGAATGAATCAAAAAGGCAGGAAGAGACACCAAGGCCTCGTGTGATCCAAGCATGCTCAGCTGAGGGATCTGGCATCAAGAGCCAGACTGTAAAATGGCTGGGACTGAGCAATACCTGTGTGATGGGGAGCAAGGGGAGTGGCTTTCAGCAGGAGCACTGAGCTGTTCCCTGGCAGCTCTGCTTCCACAGGCTGCAGCAATGTCAGTCTGAGGTGACAGAGGGTATTTCATCAGCAGGTACCCAAGTGGCTGTACAGCAGACAGCACTGACACATTAAAACATTTTCTTGATATAAAAAGAGAAGTGCCCAAGCAACAATATAGACACAATTGTACTCAGAATACACTTAATTCTGCTAGCACTGGTGTCTCCAGAGGGCTGCCTCCATTTTCCACAAGGGGCCTAGCAGGGGAACAGCTGATATAAACAATAATCTGAATATGCTTATCCAACTCACTGATGAGAAATGCACAGCAAGGATCACAACTGACACATTTTTTAGCCAGAAACCACGAAGAAGTTGTTCTCAACTCTACAGAACCTTTGGCTCTGTTGCTCAATACTGGGCACCTGGGACACTCATGGGCTATTTAGCTACTTATTTTACAGCTCTACAGAACTGCTCTACATTGCTTCACTTTTCCTTCTATTTTCCTACAGATGTTTCAATGTAAATTATAGTAATTATCCACTGTGAAGAAATTAATTGGCATTAGCAATTATGCAAAATGTAATTGTTATCCATTTTGTGAGATTTCTGTCATCTTCAATTGCCCACATAGCTTGAACGGTCTGTATGTCGTGGAAGGACGTGTGGATAGGCTGTCCTCAAAGGATGGATGGAATGGAATTGATATTCTCCTACCACCCTGCACACAGCTCGCCTACTTAAACAGCCTTTTCACAGACACATCATTTTGGCAACTTTCTCCCTGATCTACCAGTGCCTCCAGAATCTTTTCCTCCTCTGTCATTTCCAGCTGATAAGATCCCAATTTATAACAAAAGGTTTTGTTATTAGTTAGCAAATACCTGACCTTTCATTTTGTACCGTTAAATTTCTATCCATTTTGATTACTACAGTGCTCAAGGTCAACCACTTCTTTCTGTAGATGATATGAATATTTCACATTTGTCCAATATATAACCTTTCTCTTTGGAAGTTCTCATTATCTTTGAAAAGTCTCTCTAGATGGAAAGGCTCTGAAGTCTTACATTCCTTATTCATTTTGTTGCCCTTTTCTCAACTTTTATTATTTCTGCTGTGTCCTTCATCTTACCTGCTGTAATGTACCATGGTGCAGCCCTCCATTTTCCTTTGATATTAGGAGGAGTGTATGGCAACATTCAGTAATTTTCTATTAGCTAAGCACAAGCTGTAGGTGCCCTGCAGTACGAATAGCTAAATCAGCTGTAGGTAGGTAGCACAAGTACTTATTTTTAGTCTGGGCTGTTAGACGCAGGAAACAGTGTTGTGTACTTAGAGTTCAAAACCAGGGCAGGTACATACCTGCTGTGTATAGCTGAAACACCAGCCTACATGTTGCATTAGTCAGAGATCTTAGAGCTACATATGATGACTGAATTTCCTCCTGAAGTCTTATAAATTAATCAGACCCTAAACATGCTGTATGTAACTTAAATTATTGTCTGTGATGGATATATTCTTGTGCATGGAATTACAGCTGCTATTCTTCTACTTCGTTTGGGAAGCTCATAATGTCTAAGTTAGTATGTAGAACATGTACAGACCAAGAACAACTACAAAAAGCATTCTTAACAGAACTCTGCAGCTAGATTATTTACCAAGCATTCAAGCAGTAGCAAAGCCCTTTTAAAATCTTAATTATTTATCATTAGGATACAAGCCTTGGACAAAAATATGACCAGACTTTGGATAGTGTTATAAAAAACATGCATTCTCTTTGGAAGTGGGGCCCAGCATTGGCAGGAATGTTAACTGCTACACATTTCAGTTGATAAAATACACACATTTTGCTCCAATTTTTCTTTGGTTTCTTTGGGCTTTGGTTGAAAAATTAAAAAGCTCCTAACTCCAAAACACATCTGAGTATCAGCGAAACATGTTTGGATTCATGTATGTTATCATAGAATCACTCAGGTTGGAAGGGACCTCAAAGATCATCAAGTCCAACCGCAGCCTAACCATAGTACCCTAACTCTAACAACCCTCTGCTAAATCATATCTACAAGATATCCAGCACCAGGAAGTAGATCAACGCTTATATGTTGAAATGAAAAGTCATCTTGTTTTGGCAGTATTGTTTACCAAAAAAAAAAAAAAAAAAAAAAAAAAAAGAAAGAAAGAAAGAAAGAGAGAGAGTGAGAGAAAAGTTTGAAGAGCAATTTTTGTCATGAAATCTGAAGAAATACATTCTTAACTTAGAGGGCAGCGAGGCACCAGCACAGCTAGAAGGCCTTGAGTGCCTCAGGGATAGGGCAGCCACAGAAGCTGTGGCTGCCCTATCCCTGAGGCACTCAAGGCCAGGTTGGATGAGGCCCTGGGCAGCCTCAGCTGGTGAGTGGCAGCCCCGCTCATGGCAGGGGGTTGGAGCTTGATGATGTTTAATATCCCTTCCAACCTAAGCCTTCCTATGATTCTGTTCTTCTATGACATACTTTTAGAGTAGGTAGGTGCTAGGCTAGCCAAACTGTAGACAAAAACTTCATGCAAATGCTTAATACCTAGTCTTCTAGGGTACTTTATTATTTTTTTAAATCTTTGAGTGCCTGTGGAATTAAATAACAAAAACATTGTCTCTATTAATTACTGCAGAAAGAACCCCCCCTCCCCCAGCAGGCTGTCCATCAGGCAGCCGTGAGCATTGAGCACTACCTGTGCTCAGCAGTTCCCCATTTGGTGGCAGAAGCAAAGGGCCAGTGGACGGATGGCTGTCTGCTTGCACAGCACTGTGCATACACTCACAGGCTGCACACTGTCTATCAGAGACATTCCATTAACTTTACACTAGCAAAAGACATCAAATATGCAAGGCATGGGGGAAAAAGGAGCAGTCTTAATTTTAACTGAAACTTTAACTATGGATATGTAGGATCCATCTAAATTTCATATTGTGTTCAACCTTCAAAACAGAGGGGAAAAAAATCTTCTTAGTTATACAGCCTCCCTACAGCAGCTAAACAAACTGCTTACAGGGAAAGGCAAGAGCAGGAATAAAATTTCAGATGTCCTCTTCAAATTACAGATACTTCACTTCACTTTGGCTTGGGCAACTGTTAGCAAACCAGTGGACTGCTCTCTGCAGATCAGCATCAAGGATCTCATGAAAGAGTTTGTGAAACTTAACTTCATGTCTCAGCCAGAGGGTCGCTAATGTGGAGAGCTGCAAAAAGGAAGAACAAAGAAACCTCTTCATTTGTTTTCAAATCACAAGTTTTCAGACACGTACACTAAAACTTTCATGAGATCATTTGCTGTTTCATCTAGCAAGCAGTGTTTGTATGGCTAGCACAAATCTTCTGCCTCAAAGAAAAAGAGAATCAAAACATAACTCTTCTGAAAAGACAAATCCCCAGGATTTTTCTTTTTCTTAAATGACAATAGTTAATTGTTTTGCAGAAGAAATCGAGGACACAAGCCATCTTCTCTGCTTCCTGTAGTGAGTAAGGACACCGGAATAAATGGAAGGGTCCAATCTATATAAACGATTGGCTTCATAGATGGTGCCACCACCAAAAATCAGGGTTTTTTGACAATGAAATGGCCTACATGGCAACAGGCTTGCAGGCTCTAGATGGAATTCTCCTTTCTCAAAGGGTTAAAAGGTTCCTCAGCAAGTTTGCTAAAGACACAGCCCATATGTGGTAAAATCTGTAAAAAAGCAGCTGAGCAACAACCACCTGCAGCCCTGAATGAAAAGCAAAGAGCTCAGGAATGCATACAGTCCTGCAGCATGTACAGGACATGCAACTGAAGGCCATCTCTTAAGAGAACAGAAGTCACTTGCAGTGCTCTAGCAGCTGGCAGCACCAGAAGGCAGCACAAGAAAACCCAGAAGCACTCTTTCCAAACTGCAGAGAGCATGACCTAGAGGCAAATTGCAGCAGATTGCGAATCGATATGTAGCAAAGCAATTTTGGTCACCTTTCAGGAAATTAAGGAGTCGGGCCAGATCCAATTCAAGTGAAAGCAACAACAGTTAAATACACCAATTCCCCAAAAGAACTGGTGACCATGTTATCAAAGATCAAGATACCTCTCTGAAGAGTGGGAAGAAAGGGCATTGCAAGGGAAAAAAATACTACTGGTAGAGTCTGGAAAATATTTCTCGAATACGAAAGGTGCAGTCACTCTCACAGCAAAATTACGACAAAAACAGCATCACACTGACCTGCTTTACAAGGAGCAGATGGAACAAAATTGCTACAGGAAAGTGCGCCAGTATGGAATAAATCAGAACAACACAGAGCGTATCATACTCAAGCCAAAAAGGAGCTGCTACCCTTTCACACTGAATGTCAAATTTTGCTTAAAACAAGCACAGCCCCATGGTAAGGATTGCAACAGGTATCAGATCTCTTTGGAGAAATGTTAGGAGATACCTAGTTTCTATACTGTCAGAAGATCTTAAAGGTCAGTACATGGCTAGAAATTGATTAATTGACTGCAACTAGGTAAATTTTCATTCTAAAAAAAAGAAAAAAAAAAGGAAAAAAAAAAAAGAGAAAAAAAGCAGGAATACTCATGCTTGCCTGGCCCTAGAAAATAGAAATTTTCTTTAGAAATTGCTGCATTTGTTCAACATGCCAGAAAAAGAACTGCAATGAACCGCTGATAATTTGTGGCACTCCTCACAGTTTCTAGTAGAAATAGGCATCTGATTTATTTGAATGCAGGAAACCCCTGTGTAATGATAGTTGATTATTACTGTCACTTTTTCCATGTAATTCAGCTGAAGCTCACATTATTCAGCGCAGTAACAAATGACATAATATTAAACTTGTCAATCTTCTGACGAGCCTGTTCTGAACAGAGCATCACTCACAGGACATTTCCAAGACTGTAGAGCAGTCTGTATGTCTCCAAGACATACAGAGTAGGAGCAACTTCTCTCAGATGTATGAATGATAAACCAAAACAGATGAAAAAAGCCAAGAACAGAGGTTCCCAAAGTGCCAGTCACAGGCATCAAAGTCATTGCTTATTTTCATTAATGGGGCCTTGGAACTGTGGTTGTTCTCAGCAGAGCCACCTCCAGAGTGGCACCTTGTAGACTTTCATGGCCTGTTTTGTATCTGCAAAGCTAACACTAGGTGAGGTTGGTTTGCTCTCGATATTCACTTGTGTATTCTCTTGAAATATGAATTTAAAGGCCAACACAAAAGTGGAACAGCAACTAGGAAAAACAGCTGCCACAGACAGAAGTCTCCTTTTACCAAATGAGCATCTGTACAAAGACAGTCCTTGACCAGATCATTATAAACCAATTCAGTATGTTTATCCTGGTTAAAACTCTGCTGATGGAGATTTTCAGCTGCAAGTGAAAGAAGAGAAATAATGCTGAGCAGGGGTGGATTTGGGGTTCCTTCAGCAGCAGGACTATATGTGTGGAAAGAGACAGCAGCTGTGAATAAAGAGCAGAAAAGGCAAAGAAAATAAAAATGAACAATGGCAAAAGGCCATCTCTTGAGGCAACCCAGAGGTTACACTGTCCCTACATAGGTTTTGACTAGATCATTTGCAAGGACTGTGTATATCATGGGCATATCATGTCATCCCTGCAGTGCAGGCATTGGCTATCTGAGCCAAGCCAGTTACTGCAATGACTCAGGCTCTATTTATTACTGAAAGAAAGAAAAAAAATACAAGTCATCCCAGAGCCAAGGAGGGTATCTTGAAGCCTTTAAAATCATCTTCGTGCAATGCTCAGGTTCAGAATGTACTCATACCTTTTAGCTTATAGGCACAATGCAATTGGCAGCACCTAAAAAGAGACATCCAATGGCCCAAATATTCTAAATCCAAAAACCCTTTAGAACTGCCAACAGAGGCTGTCTAGAAAGATCCTCCCTTCTGAAGATAAGGTATGATAAAAACATGCATTTATCAGGTTAATCCTCTTTCCAATAACTGCATAGTGGGTGAGCATATATCTCATTAAAATGGCAAATGCATTCACCTGCTGTAAACCAAAAATACAAACATGAATATAAAAGGCCATGAATTACACACTCCGCTATATTTGATCATCAAGTAGGGAAGAGAGCTTGAAAAATGGCTTACAGGAATCAGCTCAAGTTATCAGAATAACTCAGCATCTTAAGCATCAAGCAGAAGTTGATCTCATAGCTGATCAAAAGCTGATTTGCTGCCTGCCTTCACAATAAGGTTTGCATTTGCAATGTGTCAAATTGCCTGTAACAGGCAGCACTTCTGTACCTGTTGGAAAAGAAATCCAGATCCTCAGTGAGGTTGTCTTACTTGTGTATATATACATAATGATGATCATAAGATAAAAAGATTTTCAATTTACTAATAATTACATAAGAATAAAGACCACTATGTGATGGTAATATTCTCGTGCAGAAATCCTACTATACCTGAACAATTGCACAAAGCCATGCAGACTCTTCCTTGGGTCCTCTTCTCCAGGCTGAGCAGTCCCTCTCTCAGCCTCTCCTCATAGGAGAGATACTCCAGTCCCTACATCATCTTGGTAGCTCTCTAAAGAACTCTAACCAAGATGCCCAGTTCTCTTTTGCACTGAGGAGTTCAGAACAGTACAGGGCCTCTGAGAACCTTGCTGCAAAGGTTTGTTCCATGGGCCCAGCTCTGACTTTGTCCTGCTCTGTGAAAGCCCTGCAAACCAAATGATGGCAAGGAAGACCCTGGCCACACTGTTACATGAAGATGTTTTCCAAAAGGAGGTTCTGCTCTGCAAACTTTTGTGGCAGGGAGGCAGGGAGAGAGGCAGAGGCAGATCTCCTTTCAGGCTGTGCTTGATGAAAGCACACAAAATAGACGGAGGGGAAAATACACTCCTTAAATTTTTCCTTTCTGTGTAATCATCAGCGAAACTGCTTACACAGCTTAGGAAATCAGCAAATATAAAAACTGGAAGAGAAAAAGCAAAAATCAGGACAACAGAGCTGAACCTAAAAGCAGCAAGCTGAAGAGAGCAAAACTGGGAAAGAGATTGTAACAATTGGAAATTATTTAGTTCATAGGAACACCACAAAATTTCTACAGCTTGGAGAAAATGAAAATTAGAGGAGAGAGCTGCCTCTGTTCTTTCTGTTGGAGGAAAGTGTTCACATCATCCAACTCAAGCACTCCTTGCCACCAGCAAACTGTGGAATCGAGAAATACAGGATGGTTCAGAAATGACTGAATAAGCTCAGAAGAAAACTCCATCGTGGGTATTCAATGTAAAACATACCATCTTTCTCTCATGCAGTTTTTCAGCTAGAGATTGATGGAGCTAATAATTTAGGATAAGTACCACTGCATTTGCCCTCTAATACTCTTCCCATTGCTGTACGCTATCAGAGATAGAGGTTGATTTGAATAGAGCATTTACCTGACCTGGCACATCAACAGCAGGTCAGACACGGCTTTAGAAAACCCAAGATGCTCCTCTGCCTCCTCTCCCTTCTCTTCCATTTCCATCTGCATTAAGAAAGGTGAAGTTTCAGCACAGTGTCAACTTACACAGTGGCTGATTTACACATCTACAAAATCCAAGGACATTAACTCAAGTGTGACAGATAGATGTTAGCAAAACAATGCAGCTTCTCATATGAGAAAGCCAAGCCATCACTTTGACAGAGAAACACAGCAGGCCTGTGAACATAACCACATCTAACAGCAACTCATAAGAGCAGCACGATAGAGCAAAGAGCAAGTGTGGCACCACAATAAAGCATGTCAACATTTTGCAAAAGTTTGTTCAGAGGCATGGGAGGAATGAGACACAAAGGAAGGCTTGTTCACCTGCTTCTTAACCTCCGGTTTCCTCATATTAATAACCAGGTAGTGCAGGTTCCCTTCTTGTCACAGATGATGATTTCACTGGCGTTACTGCCATGACCCCATAGCCTCAGTAGGCTTCAGGGCTTAAGGCAGAGTCTTACTGTGATAGCAAACTGACCTGGCACTAAGGATGCTCTTTGGCACATAGATGTTCTTTGGCCCAGGAAAGACAGAAATTTCAATATACGCTCCATATCAGAAAACAAGAACAAGAACACAATTAATTGTAAATATGACTCTTCTGCTTTGACTGACAAAAGAGAGCTGTGTAGACCCCTGTGAAACCCCTTAGAGATTGTCTTTGGAGTTCATCGATTCCATACAAAATGTTAATTCTGTTTATTCCTGAAAAATGTCATTATTAGTGTTAATTCTTATACATTCTCAGTAGAATTTTCACCTGCGCATTGGATGGAAAGTGTTTAAAGTTGAGGCATAAGCCTAACGACATAAAACTGTTAAACGAGGCAGCTCTCTGTTGAATCTAAACTTCCTTAAACAATGATGTCGATCCCACCAAGCAAATTGGTCTCTTAGGGAAGAATGTGCTTTTTCTGCAAAAATACTCTGCTAGAATCAATGCCCCAAGCCTGCTCCAGGGGCATGTGGCCAGATGCCAAGCACACCAGCTCAGTGTTCTTTTCTGTGTCTCTCTCATTAACCATGACATGCAAACAACAGTGTCTCACTGCAGAACTCCATTAGTGTTGAGGGAATTTCCTCTGAGCTCTTAAAAAAACAGTCATGTAATATTGACATATCAGTGAAGGAGTAGCTGTAATATTACTGCAAATTCAACTTCACTTAATTCAGTTTCATGAAAAAAATTCATTGACACTTTCAGTATTCATTGCAGGCTGAGAAAGCACATCTCAAGGTTCCTAAATAATGTATTAAAGCAGAAGAGCTAGATTTCCCTTTAATTTCTATGTCTCTTTTGTCAGCATTTGACATTACAGATCACAGTCTCTCTCTTCATCCGTGGGAGGTTTACTGTAGGATTCTCACCCAGCAAGAACTGTGTCAGAGCTGTTCCAGGACAAGCATCCTTGGTGGTTTGCACCTCTCTCCTAAAGCAGAGACTTTCAGCCTCAGGTGTGATGCTAGCTTTTCCCTCTTAAGGCGCTTTTGTTAAAACTGGACTGTGGTCTGCATACTGCCTGTGTGACACATTCATCACAAGCATGACAAGTAGCAAAATCCTTGAGACTGGGCATCCAAAGCAACTCAGGTAGTGTTGTGTAGTTGGATACACCAGTCCTGCCCATGGATGTGAGGTACAAGTAGGAACATCTCTCGCTGAAGTCATTTAACGTCAAAGCAAGTGTCACTTAGCCTAGAATCACAGAATGATAGAATCATTAAGGTTGGAAAAGATCTTCAAGATCTTCAAGTCCAACCACCAACCTGACCTATCAAGTCCCATCACTAAACCATTAGTGCCATGCCCACTCATCTCTTCAGTACTTCCAAGGACAGGGACTGCACCACTGCCCTGGGCAGCCCTTTCCAATGCTTAAAGATCCTCTTCATGAAGAAATCCTTTCTAATATCCAATTTAACCCTTCCCTGACACAAATTAATGCACTTTCCTCATGTTCTGTCACTTGGCACATGAGAAAAGAGATGATAGATACTCACTCATCACAACCTCCTTTCAGGTACTTGTAAGGAATGATGAGGTCTCCCCTGAGACTCCTCCAAACTAAGCAATCCCAGTTCCATCAGCTGCTCCTCACATGACTTGTTTTCTAGTCAATTCACCTGCTTTAAGGCAACCCCAAAGATGTCAGTGGCCAGCACTGGATCTGGAGACAGGCATATGGAAATTAACTCATCCCCAAAGTGTTAGTGATTCCTCTTTCAGAACAGCAGTTTCCCCCTGACAAAAGTTGCTTCTTATTTGCAGTGACTTGCTTGGCCCAGAGGAGCAGCTGACCATCTGGAGTCTCTTGACTTTCCAGAGCTTATTACTGAACGCACATCAGAAAATGTCTAATCTTCTCAAGAAAAACAGCAGCAACAACAACAACAAAGCAAACAAACAAACAAACAAACAAACTAGGATTAATGTGATGTGGGTTTATTTTAGGCATCATTCTTCCTCCTGAGGCCCTGACCTGCAGGAACCCTTCTGTTTTCAGTAAGCATATACAAGTACAGCTGAATTTGAAAACTTAACCTGCTTAAAAATTCCTGGGATTTATAGCTGTCTCGGAAGGTGATCCATCCCACATAATGACACCTCCTCAGAGAGTAAGGCAGGTGGATGTGTGCCCCCCCCCTCCCCCCCAGGCCCTGCTTCCCCCTGAACCCTTATCTCCATGGGTCTCCACCTCCCAGGTTTCCCTCTGAAAGCCAGTAGTAACATACAATTTACTGGCCTGCAAGTAACTCAGAAATTCAAATCTCAGCAGTGGAAAAAGAAGCCAGCTTATCTTCCAAAATCAAAGCTAAATCAAAAATCATAAAAGTTATTATTAAAGCCTGATAAAGCTTACTCCTTTGTAGCTTCTCTCCACAGAAAAATACACTAACTACAGTAGGTTTCTTTTCTGTTACATATACTTGGGAAAAAATCTCAAACAGTGGATCTGTAGCATGCAAGATTGAGGATTTGCTTGGCAGAAGCTTGCCTACATCCACAACAGATCTGTTGGCTGGGAAACTCTGAAATCAATATTTACTTAACAATACAGCATTAAGGTACCAAGAAAGATACCTGAGCTGTTTTGGAAAGGTGTTTCCCTGCTTCCAGCTCTGCCTTTCCCTGTGTGTCCACTTCGTGTCGAGATGCTAGCTAGATGTGGGGTAACTTTTGCTTTCAGCATCCTCTGCACTGATTAAATATGACTCTCCATGCCACGTTTTATCATGACCAACGTGGGACTGACTTACACAAACTGCAGAGTGATTTGAATACCATTTCCTTGCATTACTGGCAAGTTCTGATCTAGGCATCATTTTTTATTTCACCTTGGAGGCAGTGCCATAAGTAACCAAGCAGAACAGATGGTACTGGCCTTGTACCTGAAAAGGAAAAAAGAATTAAAATAAAAAAGAGAGTGTCTGTGATAAATTATCCTCTATTCATTCCTTCACTGCGAAAACACTCTGCTGCTTCCTCAGACCATGCCACATTTCTGAGATGCCCAAATGCCCTTTGGGACAGCACCATAGGCAAGACAATAAATAAATAACTCACAGGTGCCCAGCCAGCTGCCCTGAGAGCCCAAATGTCTGCTTTGGGATTTGCTGGTTTTTCAAGGTCCTTCCCGGACACAGTCCTCAGAGTGGCCTTTGGCCAAAATATGGATGCTCTGGGCAGGAGACAGCATTCGTTGGGTACCTGAGTCTATGGATCAACTCACAGAGGAAGCACATTTTATCATCTTCCAAACCATGGCAAAACACACTGCCTTGACTTTGCCTTTTTTTTTTTTTTTTTTTTTTTTTTTTTAATATACCAGGATGTACAATAAAACAGACCAATTTATTTCCCATTCTCCAATTTCTTAACTGTTACTCTGCAAACTGTATGGGAGACAGAACAAACTTCATCAACCAGAGATTAATTAGGCCTCACAGTGTGGAGGCCAGAGTAATGCAAGAACCTGCAGGGACAGGATATAATAGCCACCAGAGTTCTGGCTTTCATCCCCTCGTGTCACTGCACCTCCAACTCGGTCTGCTCATCTAAAGAGGAAATGTTTTAATATTAATGTGCAATATTAAGTTGTCTTTATCCTGAAGGCCACAAAACAAACAAAATCCAGGAAGATGGCTTAACACAAAATGATTATTAAGTTATCCTGTTTGGAAACAGAGGAAAACTAGGAAAATCATTTCCCTTTCATGTAGAAATAGTATTTTTTTGTTGCAGTCTGGCTCCTCTACCCTTCCCTTCCACCTGCCAGAGCTCTTCCCCGTGTCATTAACACAGAGAATCCACAAAGCAGAGCTTCCTCATGCACCCAAGACAACAAGAAGTGGTCATGAGCTGGACTCTCAGCTGCCTGCCCATCCACCCACTGTGCTGTGCTTCTACTTGCGCAACTTGTGTTGCCTTCACTCCTTCTTTAGCCTCTCCTGCTACCTGTGTGTATTGAGGCTCAGCCTCCCTTTTCCATTTACATCACTCAGTCCTTTCAGGTCTCTTCCAAAGCCAGTCCTTCTAGTAATCTGAATTGTCCATTCCAGAACTGTATGGGCTCAGAAGCAGAGAGGGACAGGGAAAGAAAGAGAAAGAAGAAAGGCAAATAAAATGTAGAAAGGGATCGATAAAAGATCTGAGACTCATCACGCTAGTTTTCCACTCTCCTCCATGTGTACAGTGCCTCTTCAAAGTGTCTGGTCTTTGCAATTGATGGCTTCATTTTGTGCAATAGGTGCTGAGCAGAATTAGGGCATCAAGTGAATAATAATGCAATCGCACCTTCCCACTGGAATAAAATCATCAGTTGATGTGAGAGTAATTTTCTTAAACTCCCACTAAAAGTCTTCTGGCAGAGATGAAACATTTTTAAAAAATTATTAATTGTGCTTCCCATTAAAATAAATAAAACAAAAAGTAGGGTTTCTAAATGGCCTGGTGGCATTCAAATTATTTGATGAGGCTGGTGATTAAGAAAAAAATAAACAAAGTTTCTTTTTATAAAATATAAAAACGATGTCATAGGGAACGCACCAGAAATATTTTAATGAAGAACATTAAGATCACAGCACCGTTGATATTTCTTCTCTCCCCCTGTTTCTTGTGTTTCCTATATGGAAAAGGATTGCTTTCCACAGGATGCCACCTCAACCCAAGTTAAGGTGAGTGGAAGTTTCTTTCTCACCTCAGCCAGTGTTGAACCAGACCCACTGTCCTCATACAAGCCATAGAGGCTGCTCCTGGGTCACTCTATGCCTTCCCTCTTCTTCAAGGCAGACTGACAGGACTCTACTAACTGGATAAGTGATTTCTTACCTCTTCTCTTTTCCATTTCATTGAGATATGAAGATCCATTGCAAATCTTAAATGGAAAAGTCTTCAGTGCAGTAAGCAAAGGGTGATTCAGACAGATGACTCCTAGTTGAGTTTATTAAAGCTGGAAACTATGAAGAAGGGGTGATAGAAAGCTGAAAGTAATCAGAGATGCTTAGCAACATAGAATGAGAGTATAATTTTGATAAATTGGAGAAACAGTCTGAAATTAATAACAGAAGTTTCATTAGGACAAGCATAAACTTACCCTCCTCAGAAAACATTTCCCCAGATGCAGGAAAACTAATAATATTAAGAGATCTTCAGAAATTTACTGGCAAGCCCTATTGGTAGCGCTCTCAGGAGGACGATGTTGAGATAGAAAGGCACAGCTGCATAATCTGATCAGGGTTTTCATAAATTATCTTTTAAAAAATACCTTAAAATCTTCCCTGAACAGCAGAGGAAGGGCCATTTGCCTCACTGGTTTTCATTCTACTTTATGTTGTCCCAGAGTGCTATAAAATCCACAGTAATTATATTTAAGTACCAATAATCAAGAATGTTGAAGGAGGATATATGAGATTGCACAAGCAGCAGCAAGGCTGGTTCCAGTGCTGTGAGCCACAGGCATCGAGGGGCCTCCTGCACGAACAGGGCCACAGAGCCACTGGAAGGAGAAATCCCGAGCATTCCTCCTCTGCACCCCTGCAAAGTGACCCAAATGCCACATCTCACTTGGGAAACTTTTCCTTCTCCTCCAGCACACAGCTCTGCCCAGAATTAGTCAAGTGAGATGAGAAAGAGAAGGGCACACAGGAGGGCTTTGGAGTACACAGGGAGGTGGGCTGCACTGAGTGTGCTCTGGGACAAGACATCACAAGGCCAGCACAATGGAGGGAATTTCCTGAGCTGCACCCCCAGAGAACAGCTTGCCAATGTGCAGTTTGACTGAGAAAGATGACCTCTACGGAAAAAGGATGGAACAGCAGCTACTGGTTGTTGCTTCAGAGCAGCTTTCTCCGAAGACTTGACACTGTCTCTAAACCACTAAGACACTGGCCAGACAACAAACATGCAGCTCAACATGCCTGCTCTGAACATGGCCTCATTGCAGTCTTATACATTTAATCACAACAGAGCATTGTAGCTTTTCCTTCCAAAAACATGGCACCTTCTACCACTACATCAAAGCACTAAGCCAAACTAAATCACTTACAGATAAGATGCACTGTGAATACACAAAAGCCTTGGGAATCACAATATCACAGAACCACACAGTCACGGGGGTTGGAAGGGATCTCTAGAGATCATCAAGTCCAGCCCCCTGCCAAAGCATGTTCCCTACAGTAGGTCACACAGTAGGCATCCAGATGGGTCTTGACCATCTCCATAGAAGGAGACTCCACAACCTTTCCAGGCAGCTTGTTCCAATGCTTTGGATCTGCCCATGCTCATCATGCTCTCACAGAGCCATGAAACCCATAAATCACATGGTTCTATTGCAAAAAACACAGCAGCCTCATAGCTTCCTATGCTTTCATAGTCTGTACACTCATGGGTAAAGGATAAAGGTGGAGTTTGTTGTTCTCCTGTTCACTGAAGACTTCTGGTTGCCTTCCTGTTGAAGGTTTTAGCTTATGAAATTTTAATGTCCATATGATTTCTTCTAATCCTAAGAAACTGATGGTTGGAATTTGGATTTGTTTTCCTTTTAGAAAAATGCATTACATAGTCTGAGCATAGCAAAACAACTCTGACCTTTCAGACAACACATCCAGCCAGGAAAGGACTCTTAAAGGCAGATTCACTTTGGTCCCTCTTAGTCCAGTCAAGTAACTCAAATAGGTGCAAATCAGGGAGAAGTTGGTGGTCCTCGATGGAGGCTGGTCTATACATACAGCGGAGGCACTCTGGTCTCCCTCACATTAGACCAGTTCCTGTCCAAGTGCAGTTCTGGTGAGAACTGTCATTGCATCAGCTATTTATCACAAAGGGTTCGTCCATGCCTGATTCTGTCTGGGCTCAGGAGATGATCAAAAACACATTACAGCATGTTCCTACCATAATGCCAGCACAGTAGGAACATCAAACTCAGCTTGCTAGCCAAATAATGAGCAGTAAGACCAGTAAGGTACTCATCGCTTTGAGATATAACAAGCATCAGCACCCTTCCCTGGGGTCAGCAGACCTGGGACAGTCTTGTTTTCCATGAGTAAGGATATTGGATCTGCAAGGGTTATTCCTCATGCACAACACTCCTCATAAGCAGAGCCTGCTACTACTGCTTACCTCCCCGTGCCATCCTAATGGCTGTTTTTAGCCCATGTCCCACTCAGGTGTGTCCGGGCTTTGGATTTTCTGATCACTGCAGAGCTTCCCAGAGGTTCTGAGCCACATCTCCACCTCTTAGGCTTGTCTGAGAGCAACCAGGAGTTCAAAATTTATCCCAGTTGTGGGAAGAGGCAAGCAGAGAGGTGGGTAGGACAGTAGTAAAAATTGTATTCCCCTAGGAAATGGGGAGGGCTTGTTTGGAGTGGGGGTGTCAGACTTACCTAAATTGCCCAAGAAGATTAAAAGATGACTTTCAAGTCTGTATCAGCCACATTATTTTCAAATATTTTCCAAAATATGTAAAGGTACATGCTCTCAGTGGTGACTGTTTCTCTGATGATGAGTTGTGTTTGAACATTCAAGAGCCAATCCAATAGCCTGAAGGATTTCTTTAAACTAAGAGGTAAAGACTCTCTCATGCTCATCATTACATAAACAATGTTATACACACTCACAAAATCTCTGGTAAGAACAAACAAACAAATCAGCTAAAAATGTATAATGAGGACCATGTAAAACCAGAATATAATAGAAATTCAAGTGGCAATCTTACTCTGTCAATCAAATTTTGGTACTACTGACCCTCTTTTCCCCAGGGGCCTTGACACTTCCAATTTGAAAAAGTTGCTGAAAAGATCACAGGGATAAAATTGGAGATATATTTAAACTGTGAGAGAACTTTAATTTAAATTATGATAATATGACCTATTAAAGACAGAAATGAAAATCTCCCAATTGATTATGTCAAAATAAATTCCAATCTGAAAGACGCTGAAACACCAGTTATGCCTCCATTTTTAAGAGGCAGAGAAAACATTAACATCTAATTCTCTTCCTATTTACATAAGAGACAGTGTGGTTTTCAACCTTTTCCAATTTGCAGGTGCCTAAAAATTTCCAGAGCAGAATCCCATTAAAAGAAAACACAAGCCTACTCACAAAAAGGGTTCCTCTACTTGGGTACCTTTACTGATCTGTTAGAAATTGTGGAAATAAGGAACTAAGGAGCAGCAATCAAACTCCACCAAGGACAGACACTGCTCTCACAGGTAACCAGTCAGCTTATAGCATGCCTGAAGTGTAGCTTGTATTAGGATTTGCAAGGCACATGCGAGTTCCTGTCCTGGAAAGCCTGCAGATGGGATGGAAAGCTCCTCTGTGCTCATCAGGAGATGTAACTCCTGATGGAGTTTTTCACCCCTACAAATTGTGTAATGGCAAAACAAGGAGCCTTGGGCTGCAAGAGGACTTTTGCTAACTAGGAAAAAGTTAAAGGCGCTGAAAGGTAAGTCACATCCTCCAACAAAAAGGAGATGAAGAGGCCTGACCATGCTACAGCAGAGCTGAGCTGTAGGCCCGTACTGCCAAATTCCCTCAAGACTCTCCATCCATTTACATCTGTAATAGCACATCCCCATATGTCAGATGTTGTTTTGCAGAGAAAAGTGCAGACTTTTTGCACTGCTTCAGAGTGCTTGCCCCACAGCCCCAAACCAGCACTTCTTCTTTCACTTTGCCTTGCTGATAGATGGGGCAAGGTAAGAAGAGCCAATAACCTTAGACTGCCTCTTAACCTCACCTGAGAAATTAGTTCTGCTTCATATATTTAATATATGTGGTTAAATATTTCATCATCACTCTGGCACAAGGCAGAAGAAGCAGTGGAGAGGCAAGGGGAATTTGGAGAACCGCATCCTTATTCAGCCCACCAACTAAACTACAGGATGCACTTTTTGTGTCCTCTTCAGCCTAGGGGGAAACCAAACTGTTAGCTGTTTCAGATAATGTCTTTCTTCCTTTTTACATTTAATGTATATTTTATTCAACTTGTGTGAAATTTGTACAAGTTCCAAAACCTCCGTATTTATCACAGATCAGTATTTTTACTTTCTGATCTGACAAGGTCATGCAGGTCTTCTGCTAGAGGGACCATCATCATTGTTCTCACCAATGGGAGCCATCTTCCCTTTTTAGGATCGCCTGTATGTATATAGGTATATAACATAATATATATAAAATGTATAAACATTTATAGCAATATAGCACAGCTGACAGCAGTGCAGGCAGTTTTCATCACTGGGGCAGAACTTCATGACAGTTATTCTTTATGTCTTTTTAAAAAATGATATCTAGATAATAGAGAGAGTTACAATTGTCCTACTTTCTCTCACAGCTTCCTGAAATTTGCTGGGGGTTTTTGTTTGTTTTTAAAAATTATGTGGCTATCTAAGAACTAGAAGGCCAGAAATAGAAAGTTACATTGGCATTATACAAATAACAAGCATGTTTTTTAGCTAATAATTCAAGTTAGTGGAAGTTGCCCAAAACTTGACCTTTTTTAACTGGATAAATAAATATATACAGCATCATGGCCTGCTGTATGGCTGGGAAGTACTGCTTATTTCCATAGCACCGTTATCAGCTACATCTTGTGTGCCCCAAATTAAAGGGACGTATCCATTGGCATATGACTAGAAATTAGACTAGGCCTGCTCTATGAAAAGAAAAAGATGTTGTTATATAAAAATTAGATCAGTATGACTCATACCGAACATTGGTTTTGAAGAATGTTAATAGTACTATTGTGGTATCAAGCTGGCTGCTATAGTTAAGATTGCATTTGGAATTTCCATTATAAATCCCATTTTCAAGGGTTTATAACTTGGCTGTGGTATAAATTCAATCACAACTGAAACTCAACATTCAGAGTCTCATCATTGGAAGCAAAAGGGTTTTTCAAAGAAAAATCTTTTTGTTGTTTGAGGTCAAAGGAATGAAAAGAAATCCATAAATTCATTATGGAAGAGCTGGTGCTTTTCTGTCCACCAGCAAATTACAAATGACCTCCATATTTAAACTCAAGTTTTCATAGGTCATTAATCTAGAATAGTGAATGCTATCATCTCCAGGTATATTGAAACAAAACTCATTAAAAACAATTGAGCTGTTCCCCTGGAAAAGCTACTAGAAGGTGTACGCAGCAACTCCTCTTAAGTTTCAGCTTAATTTTTAATATTCAGAGGATCGAGTTTCAACACTGGCACAAAACACAGAGCCTCCATTTATTTCTGAGCAACTAATGACACCACATTTCCATCAGGGAGCTAACTCCAAGTGCATTCAGCAAAGACATCTCATTAGCACCAGAAGTTGTCTTGCAGGAACGGCTTAGCAATCCAGATTCCCAAAAATCAGTTCAGGTGAATTCATCTTGTCATGCTCTGGCTGCACCAGAGGCTTTGTTTAGTGACTGTATTTTCTGTATAAATCACCATAGAATCATATCATGGAATCATGGAATGGCCTGGGTTGAAAAGGACCACAGTGATCATCTAATTTCAACCCCCCTGCTATGTGCAGGGTCACCAACCACCAGACCAGGCTGCCCAGAGCCACATCCAGCCTGAGATGACCCATGACCTACATAGATCAATTAGCAGCATTTTGGAGCAGTCAGGTGAAAAACAGATGTGAAACAGCAGAATACATCCTAGTGCTGTATCTTGTTCTATCTAATGCATCCCTGGACTCTTGTCCATAGTTTCTTCTCCAGTATTCACAAAGCTGATTAATAATAGTTAATATTAATACTAGGTTTTCTGTTCCTTAAGCACATACTTTCTCTGCCTTAGCTAAGAGCACCACTACCACCAGCTTCCAGAGGAAACCTTTAGTTAGTCTTTGAGCTAATCTTTGGGCTGAGGCTGGGGCCTTTGCTTCTACACACCTTACATGTTACGGAAAGGGCAGGAATCCATGAAATAACAATGATTTTGAGTACTTGGAACATGTAATATGCCACACAAAGAGGAGTCTGTATTCATCAGCTGAACTACAGACCAGCAACAAGGATAATGTCACACTGAGTGACGTGGTTTAGTGGTATGGTGGTGATGGGTTGATGGTTGGACTGGATGATCTTAGTGGTCTTTTCCAACCATAATGATTCTATGATTCTGTAACAGGGTTCACAGGGCTGGTTTAAAATCAAAGAAGTCACATTAGCACTGGGCCATGGGGATCATATGAAGTATCTCAGCCTTCAGGTATTTCTAAAATGATGGAAAACTCTAGAAGAATAGGGCAGGAGAGGCAGGAACAGTACTGCTCACTGCACAAACCCAAGCCAGCCCTATCAGAGGTTCCCACCAGCCAGTAGTCAACAGAGTCCCCCAAAAGGGAGAGCAGCCCCAGCCACTGCCTGCATGTGGGCTCACACCAGCCTGCTTGTACTAATAGGGCAAAGCACCACACTGTGATGTGCAGCCGTATACATGATCCACACCCAGGGCTGCAGGAAAAAGGGAAGTGTTCATGTCAGTACCTGGGAAAAATCCGCCTTAGGTAAGCAGCTTTTATTTCAGATTGAGAGGTTTACTCATTCCTAGTCACCTCTTTAATGTCAGTAACAGAGGTTTGGAGGGTTAATAGCACTTTAATAATAGACGTTGCAACCTAATAGAAAGGTTCAAACTGAGTGAATCTGAATGGGAAGAATTAATTGCACCTATGAAAATTTGATGCTACTCTTGTCAGGTGTCCATCTGGATTGGAAGTATTTCCCCAAAGCTGCTGAGTTAATAAGATTCTTAATTTCATTGAAAGAGATTTTGCTTCATTAACTTCCTTCACACGCATCTGTCAAGACTTGTCAAAAGAATTTCACATGAACATCAGACCACCTCACTGCATCTGAAATACATAACTGCTATGAAGACCTCTTGAGAACAAATGTACAAAACCCTTAAATAATGACTTTGATCTTCAAATTCAGAATGTTCTGCCTTCCTTTTTTCCTCTTTACTTGAAATATATGTTGGCTAATAAGCAAAGCCAAGTTGTTCAGGCCAGCTGGGTAAGGAATATGGAACTCAAGCAGCAGCTGCAGCTGTTTGGCCCCTTGCAGGGATGACCCCGGGACCTGGGATATTTGGCACCCAGCTGGCTTCATCACAGGTCAGGTGTTGAAGTAGTCCTTCTGCTTGAAATGGCTTTGTTGAAATCAAACCACTCAAAATATATAGGGATTTTTCCCTGTCCATAAAAGGTGGTTTATGGGAAAATTGAGGAGCTGACTGCAGAAACTTGTATTGCCAGCAACATACCAAGGGATTATGGTAGTTGCACCTTGCTTATGAGACAGTAAATACAGACACATACATATAAAATACTTTTCATCAGTTTGTCCCAGTAAAAGCTACTACTTATGGAGTTTTCTGTACCTTCAAAATGCAGGAGCAGGGATCTTTGCTGCTCTTCTAAACTACAGAAAAGAGCATTGAATCCAATATTAACACACCAGACGAAGCCAATATAACACCATGAATGTCAGAACAAAGCAAAGACAAGGAAGTGGTTAAAAGTGGTGATGACCAGGTTAAAAAAATGTCTTAGAGACCCAACTGTGTCAGTTGAACCAAATTTGGGTACCAATACTGGAGAGAGTAATTCAGGATAATAATTCTTTCCATCTTTGTGGATGTCTACAGCAATGAGCAGCATGTGTTGACAGGGGGTCTCCTGCCATAAAACATTCACTGCCCACCTGTCTCCAGCTCTTGGAATTTCGACAACTCTGCATCATTAGGAACTTTGTTTGACAAGGACAAGCTGGCTTGGTTGGGTTCTTGCCGGTGGAGACCATCCTTACTGCAGCTAGCCTTGGTAAGGTCAGAGGCAGGAAGGGAGTTCTGCAGCCCAGGAACATTCCTGGTCAGGCCCTGATTCAGTCCTGATGACTGTCCTGTGGCTGGGGAGGAGGAACAGTTAACAAAGTGAAAGGGATACAGGTACAGACCAGTTTGAGCCCAATATTCAACCACTTTGCAATTCAGGAGTTAAGAATGCAAACCCTATACCCAGGACTATCATCAGTAGCACCACCATCAGTGACCGGTGTAATGAGAAAGGATTCCGTATAGACTCTCACTTATCTAGTAACGCCTTGCTGCAGCCAAGAGACCGGAAGAAAGAGGAGAGACCAGGCATCCTGTTATTCTGAAAGGAACTAAAGATAACAGTAGATGGTGGACAATATGTAAAATTGAGTCTTAGTAAAGCCACAGCAAATTTAAGCCATCACTCATTGGTAAATGTATCTCAGGGCAGTCTGGTCTGGTAGCTGACAACCCTGTTCCCGGCAAGGGGGTTGAAACTAGATGACCTTTGACGTCCTTTTCAGCCCAGGCCATTCTATGATTCTATGAAATATAAAGACTGGGAGGTCAAAACTGTGGGTTGGAATATTTCGGCTTATCTAGGCTCATAGTCCACCATTTCCACATGATGAAACCAAGCCCTGAGTAGTCCTGTGTGGAGGGAGGAGTTGGATTCACTGACCCTTATGGGTCCCTTCCAACTTGGGATATTCTATTTTTCTCTGATCCTGCAAAGTTCTTCACACACAACAACTTCGGCTCATGTAATAGCCAACGTGGCCAGGAGCCAATTCATATAGCCAGAGAAGATAGATGATAGTAATTTTCTGAGCAAGTATATTCCCATGCCACAGAGCTTCAAGTGTTGGAGCAGAGAAAGCCATCAAAGACAGTCAAATGCACAGAAGTGTGTTTATGGGTGCTTGGGAACAAAACTGCCTCATTTGCTTCAGACTAAAACTGGCATAAGCCTACTGGTGGGAGGCAAAATGAGAGCTCATCTGGACTTCTTCCATCCTAAAATAGAAGGGGAAATCTCTAGGAAGCAAACCTACGCATGGAGCCACACAGAGAGATGAGCCTCAGGAATCTCCTGGAGTTTCCTGTGCTGGGGCAAGCATGGCTTCACAGGACGAACCACTGCCTGCAGGGATGCCCAGCAGATATAGCCAGTGAGTGGTGGCCTTACAGAAGAGCAGCGGTCAATGCATGGCATTGGTTTGCAACCAGTTGAGTCTGGGGCATCCAGAGTGGCTGAACTGGTAGACAGAAAAGAGAGGAGGCTTAGATGAGGGAGAGGACTCCTTCTGCAGCAAAATATTCAAACCAGAGGGATGGCAGATCATCTTCAGAGCACTCAGGTTTGTACCACGCTGAAATGTCCTCGCTGAAAGGCTGTTAGAGGTGAAAGGAGAACATTCCCGGGCTTCAGAAAAAGAGATTCTTCCTCTGAACTGAACCACGCACATAATACAAATTATTTTGGTGGCAGCATATATGGAGTAAGGCACTAATCAACATAAACAGGACTGTCAAAATGAAGGGAAAGAATGGTAGAATCTCTAATCGTTTTGTTTTGAGGGGTTTTTGTTTGATTTTTTTAAAAATTGCTTCTCTTTAATTGCAAAAACTTCAATGGTTTGGTGCGTTGTAAAATTCTCATTGTAAAAGGATAAGTACTCAATAAAAAAAAAAAATCAACCAAAGAGATGTTATTGGAGGGCTTTAAAAGGCATTTTGTTATTTTCTCAGGGTCATTAAACAAAAATAAAAATGGTGAACTGTTACACCTAAAATTAGGCAGAAGGAATTCAGCTATTTATATGGGTGATTATAAAACAAAGCATTAGGAAAATGAATCGGAATTGCCTCATCTGTTACTAAGAACACAGATGGGGTGAATCTGTCTGTATTAGAAATACAATAAAGAAATGTATTACACCTGACAAATAACTGATAAAAGTCCATTCCGGCTGCATACTCTCCCAGCTGCTATGGCACTGACTTGCACCAACGTGCTGCTGTGCAACGCAGTCCCCCAAGCACTTCCCCAAACGCAGTCCTTGCTGCCCTGTGCTTTAAGGCAATGCAGGCTCAGTGCCGTCGTACAGAAATACGAAACTCTGACCATAATTTTTATTTACGTAAGGATTCTTTAAAATAGAAAAGTCACCATTCTTTTTCAATCCGTAAAGCTATTGCAAACAAAGTACAGTAAAATGTAATTAAATTCAGATCTAGTTTCTATCTCCCCGTGGAAAAGCCTTATCTACAAGGCCCCAGCTGGCAGGCATGCCGAGAGGGCCATATTTGGGGTGACTGATGTGAAGCAGCTGTGGGATTAAGTGCATAAACTGTTCACGTAGCAGAGGCTGGAACCCAAACCTTTCAAGTGAGAACAGGAGAGCTGCATGCATTCACTTGCTTGCTTTCTAGTTCCATGACTTCTTTCATGCATAGGGCAAAAACCCCTTATTTGATGATAAAGAGAAACAGTGAACTTTTTCAGGCAAGGAGAAATTTGGCCTTGGTCTTCTGCATATCAGAGAGAGCATGTCTCTCATCATAACTACTGGATTGTACAATAAAGGCCTGACCTCTGCTCCCTTTTATTTGACAGTACTAACCCTCAGGGAGAGCTTCCAGGTGTTAATCCAGGCTGCTGAGGTGCCCCCTTCCTTCTAAAAAGATCTAAGTCTCCAAGAAGGAAATTATTTAAAGCACGTCCCCATCTGCAGTGACTGTTATGAACTATCACAGCCACTACCTGCTCAGTGTGCAGCCCTCTGCTGCTGTCCTTAGGTGCTCACATCCTCCTCTGCAACAGCACAGCTCACAGAGACCAAATCCCTTACCAGGGCTCTGCAGCCAGCCAAGATGCAGTGGCTAAAAGTCAACCATAAGGAGTAGGGCACAGGACGTGGCTCTGCCCTGTTAATGTGCAGCTCTGTGGCTGGCAGCACAACTCAGTGCGATGGGGTCCCTGCCCTCAGTCTGCAGCTTCTGCACAATGTTGGACATTGTACGCTCTCCCCCTCTCCCTCCTTCTGCCCAGTCATCTTAACAAATTGTTTTTCTCCTGTTAATCAGCACAGCTGCCAGTGGTGCTTTGCTAGTTGCATAGCCCAAGGCCAGTCAGCACTTGCAACCAAGGTTTTCATCAGCTTCTGTCTCCCATCAAAATGCTGGAGGAATGAAACACTACCTTTGTCACTCAGCTTACAGGGACTAATTGGGCCCATGCCAGCTGGGCAGTGCAGACAGGTCTCACCAACCCAGGAGGTACCCCAAGGTGTGCTGAAGCCTGCAGCACATCCACTGCTTGATAACCAGGGACCAGAAAGCCCCCCAGACTAACCAGGAACGTACATTGTAGGGCTTTCTGGTTGATACTGAGACTCAGAAGGCTGATTCTTCAGCCAAAGCATCTTTTACAAGAAGATCAGCACATCTACCGTGATAACAAGAGGTGACATTGCTAGACTCGAAAAGGAGGGAAGAAGATCTTAATCTCAGTTACCTTCTCAGCAGCCTCTGGCTTCTGCATCACCCTGTGAACTGAAGCCTATAGAAGTTATTAATAAGTAACAAAACCACAGAGCCTTACCTACTGCTCATCGTTAGGACATGCATTCCTTTGTCTTCCCTTCACATTGCATACTGCTCTCACCCCCTTCACATGTGCAGATTAGAATCAATGCTTTCAGAACAGGGAATAGGTCAGTGGTGTTTACTTATATATCGGCTTGCACTATGACTGGACCGGCACACTTTTGTCTCCCTATAAATAAATTACAGACAGTGAACTTGATCTTGTGCATCCTAACTTTGATAAAATTCTGGATGACTCCATAAAGACGCTCTGCAGATTGCATTACCACGTCTGGACCAAAATATGCGGTGAAGATATTGGCATGACTGATGGCCACACAGTAAGCTGTAACTTAAAGCTGAGTTTGTGGAGATTTAAATTTATTTCATGCAATCTAGCAAATAACTGATGAGAAATCCTTAAGTAAGTACCAACTTCTGTAGATTACTTTAGAACCTTCTTCCATCCTATTCTGGACATTCTGCAGTAATTAAACACTTTTTCATTAAAAACACATCAACTGGTTATCTCTAAGGACAAGCAACATTCTTCACAGTGAGAAGCTAAGATAGTTGCTAGAACATGTACTGAAACCATGGATGTTTGCATTCATAAAAATGAAGCAATGATCTGTATACAGCATGAAAACTATGATTGTATTTCTACTCTATGTGGGGATTCCTAAGGATCCAAAGGGAAAACCCCACACCAGGAGATGGCCACCTATGGGAGCCCTATGGTTTAAAGAGAAAATGTCACTGGAGACTGAGCTCACTGGATGAATCTGAAGTTTGATATCTCCCTCTGAGTGACTGCAGACTCCATCCATTTGCTGCTTCTATTTGTGGCCTCTGGTGTCTCTTCATCCCATTTGATTTGCCTGTTCGTAGAATCACACAATCACAGAATGGTTTGGGTTGGAGGGGATTTTAAAACCGTTCCAGTTCCACCCTCCTGCCATGGGCTGGTTATCCCCCATGGCTGAGGCTGCCCGGGGCCTCATCCAACCTGGCACTGAACGCCTCCAGCTCACCCACAGCTCTCTGGGCAGCTGTGCCAGTGCCTCTCCACTCATTCTGTAAAAAACTTCCCCCTGACATCTGATCTAAATCTCCTTTCTTTACTTTAAAGCCATTTTCCCTTGTCCCATCACTATCTACCTGTGTAAAATGTTGATTTCCCTCCTGCTTGTAAGATCCCTTTAAGTACCAGAAGGCTACTACCAGTTCATCTCCGGAGCTTTGTCTTCTCTTCAGTTCAGCTGCAGTCAAGTGTCTACAGCTAAGCCTACTTCGGGCCTTGCTCGAGAGTTGGGTATGTTCCCTACATCTTCCTGGAATGCGCTGCTGGCCAGGCCAGAAAACTGAGCAAGACAGAACTCATTCTGAACAAAAGAACTGACCAGGTTCCCAGGCACATGACCTCCACTGATCCTGCCCAAAGCTCTGCCACGAAACCTTGCTGCACAGCCCTGCCCAAAGAGCACTATGTGCTCTCACAGAAACAAATCCCAGCCAAACACAAACGACATAATGGAGCCAGCTGAAAAATCTGTTTGGGATTTTATGGTGTTTTTTCCCCCTTTGTTTGTTCAGCCTGCCAGAAACTGCCCAGCAAGATGTTCAGGATGCAGTGTAAGAGCAATTCATTCCGTATTCGGAACAGGGCAAACAACTTAGTGTAACAAAGAGGGATGGAGAGACAAGCAAGATGGGGAGCTCCTTTGCAAAGCACTTTGCACATGTATTTTTCTCACTGCCAGCGTGCTGCCCTTCCCCGGGGGCTGTCGGGTTTTATTGCCAGACCGAGTGGCATCACGTGTGTGCTCAGCACGGCCCCCAGTGCAGAGCCGGGCACCATATCTCCTCTCAGTATACATCCGATGAACCAGGCAGCCTCCCAGCAGCGCCAGAGAACAGGAGTCCTGCAGGCTGACTGCACCAAACCACAAGCTAGGGCCACAATGCAATGGAGGTGTATTAAAGCTAAAGGGAGCTCGGCACGGTCTTCAAAGGGCCCCTAAATTCCCAGGAGTTGCCCAACAGAAAGGCTATTCTGAGGCACCGCTTCTTGCCTAACTGCCTCATCAGACGGATTCTTTCGTTGTCTGATTCGTGCCGGCGGTGAGACTGAACTTGGGATTCACATCTCATAGCTCCTAATTCGATCGCATTAGTGCTCAAATGAGAGACTGCAGCGCAGGCTCTTCCCCAGTGGTAGCCTGCAGGACTCCTTTATGAAGTGGGTTAAAAAGGACCTTTGGTACTTTGCTAATAGATAATCTTCATTATTTACAGGCCTCAGAATGACAAAAAAGATTCACTGCAGAGCTAAAGCGAGCTGACAAGCCATATTCATGTCACAACTCATAGATAAAGAGGCACTGCAGTAAGACAGACTTAAAAATAATTCTGCAGCTTTATCTTTCAGCCTGTTCTTAATAAGTGGAAATTTTGTCATCCTCCTCTGTGGGACATTTTGAACATACGAAGGGTGTATTTTGAAGCAGTTCCTTTCCTGGAGCCCACGTGCTCCTGGTTTAAATGATGGGATTTGTGCTTCGCCTTCCTAGCGCCAAGGTGTTCTGAAATAACTGAGGGGGGGAGGAGGGAGAGCAATTTGTGAGACTTTCTCCTCTCCTGACAGCAAACACAGCAAGAACAAAAGGGGCTTTGCAGGGTTATTTTCTACTGGAACATAAAACACAGCATTTCTGGTCACAATCTAATATGCTCTTTTCATATGACGTGATGTGCTATCCAATGGGCTAAGGGCAAACATGGGACTACAGATTGGGGGACAGTATTTTTTCAAACTTTTTCTCTTCTCATCAGGAGCAAATAAGCGAGAAAGCTGATTCTATGCTAACATGCATTATCAATTTCTCTGGTCATTAGCTACAATTAACTGTGTAATTATACAGTTTGCTGTTTTATGCTTCCTGGCAGCAAATGTTGTTTTATCTGAACAGAGGGTGCAATGTGGGGGATTTAACTGCTGGGCCTTTGTCAAACAGCTGTCACCTCTTCCACATGTGCAATCCTTGGGATGTTGTAAATCCAGCTCAATGAAGGCATGAAGAGGTCAGCTCTCCATGTAGGACAGAGGATAAGAGTAACCACTGCCATCTCCTTTGGCGCTTATATTGAAAAATTAGTGTGTGTTGGGATCTGAAGGATAAAGAGGGATGCTTACCATAGCAGCACCTGGAAACTTCAGCCAAAATCCACATCCCACTGATGTGGAGAGCGAGGCTCACCAGAACAGATTTCCACGCTTGTAGTAATTCTCTATAAATGCGAGCATCTCTGTGCCCAAAACCCAAAGAAAGTAATCACTTATGTGCATAAAGTCATCTATAAAATGAAATGGACAACAAGTTGGCCATGAGCCAGCAGTGTGCCCTGGTGGCCAAGAAGGACAGTGGCATCCTGGGGGGCATTAAAGAGAGTGTGGCCGGCAGGTCAAGGGAGGTGATCCTCCCCTTCTACTCTGCCCTGGCAAGGCCACATTTAGACTACTGTGTTTAGTTCTGTGCTCCCCAGTTGAAAAAAGACAGGGATCTCCTAGAAGGAGTCCAGAGGAGGGCCACAAAGATATAAAGGGCCTGGAGCATCTCCTGTATGAGGAAAGGCTGAGTAACCTGTGTCTGTTCAACCTGGGGAAAAGAAGACTGAGGGGAAATCTGATAAATGTTTATAAATATCTAAAGGAGGGTGGTAGACAAATGGATGAGGCCAGGCTCTTCTTGATGATGTATAGTGATAGGACAAGGAGTCCTTGAATACTGGAGGTTTGGTGCTAACATGCGGAAGAACTTCTTTATGGTAGGGATGACAGAGCACTGAAACATGTTGCCCAGAGAGGTTGTGGAGTCTCCTTCTGCAGAGATATTCAAGACCCATCTGGACACCTACCCGTACGACCTGTTGTAGGGCACCTGCTTTGGCAGGGGGTTGGACATGAGTATCTCTCGAGGTCCCTTCCAACCCCTGCAATTCTGTGATTCTGTGTGAAATGGCCATCTTGCCCAGAATTGTCCCCATTGCAGGACAGTCAAGGGAAGTTCCATGTGCATGACTCAGCCCCATCTCAGAGCAAGTTAACAGGGTGTCCTCAGTGCCTAGGTTTAAATTAAGTAAAAATCAATCAAAGAGGCTACAGTACAAAAGTGATCCTCTAAGAGAGTGGAGGGGGGAATGAAGGTGATTCTGAGCAGAGAAATAATTTCAGCACAGAAATTTGCCTTCCTTTCAATAACCAGGATGGCTGCCTCATCATGGGAGCTCTGCCCTGAAAATGCAGGGCAGTGGGTAATGCAGCAAGTGGGCGCAGTGGGAATGTGCTGATGAAAGTACCTGTCACCTTCAGATCCTCCGGTAGGTGCCCTCCAGTGTGCTGTGTAGGAAGCAAGAGAGCCATCCCTCTCGTAACCTCTGTGCCTCAATTCTGCTTTTGTGTACATCACAGTGTTATCTGTCTCCTTGTGCAAGGACAGAGATAACATCCTCCTCCAGCTCCCCAGCACGTGTCCTCAAAATAAATTAACTACAGCGGCCACTTTTGGTTTTCTCAAACATACACAATTTTGTTCTCAAATCAGGCTACAGAGAAAACATGTACAGCACAGGGCCAAAGGATTATGGGCTTCGTTCTCAGGTTGCTTACTGCTTACTGTCGTCTCGGGAGATTTTCTCTCAATTTCCACCAATGTGATAGTGATCAGAATCTCAGAGTGCCCCAATTCTCCTCCTGGAGAAAGTCAACGACTTTCTGCCCTAAACTTTGATACATAAGAAGTAGGATGATGCTTCACTCCTATGATGATGAATTGCTCCTATAGACTAATTTAGGTTTTTATCTTCAGAGTCAGAGAGCTGGCATTAATTTCATAAGGAACAGAGAGAGACTCGTACCCCAATTCTGACAAACCAGAGACCTCGGCCTAACAAGGCACTGTGAGGTGGTTAAATAGTTCAATAGCGGAGGGGAGGGGAAGGGAGGGGAGGGGAGTAAAGAAAAAAAAAGAAGAAAAAAAGAAGAAAAAAGGAAGGAGGTAGGAGACATTTTGGTCTTCACTGTGGAACTGTGCTTTATCAAGAATTCCCTGCGCAGCACCAGAAATGTGTGATCTGCACTTTGAATAAATATTTAACACCCAAAATTGAGACTCCAACTTTGATCAGGGACCACGCTTGGGAATAAGCAGTCATTGCTTTTTTAAATGGATGCAGTTAAGCTATAGCAGGTTACATACAGCAGTTATGTAAAGCTATGTATGAGGAACAGATTCTGTGCCACCACACCAGGAGCACAGTGTGAGTTATACAACACTGAGGCTGAGACACTCTGACCAAGGGAATCCATATTCCTCACTCTGAGCTTTCACATCGGACGTTTATACCCCGGGCAAGAAAACGGATTTTCATAGGAATACATAACTATTACTCTAATTCAAACACATCATTATAAATGCTCAAAGTATTTTAAAATCCAAATCAGAATTGAATTGCCTTAGCTGTTGGATGTCAGGTCTTCTCTTCCTCTGAACGATATCCAAGTTCTTATGGTTTTTGAAACATTTTAATTAATGCATTGCTGCTCATTAAGTAGCCATAGTGTCTGTTATTCAAAAAGAACCTATACCCTATCATCAACTCCGACACCGTGGTGGTTACTGTTGGGGCATGCCATTGCAGTAAGCCAAAATGAAGTTACTGCCAAACTCTGTTATGTGTACATGAAAATAATCAGTGGGAGGAAGCAAACAAAGCAAAACAGAACAAAACAAATATGATAATTACACGACCATTTTTGTACGGCATGCAGCGTTATAGAGCTGTGTTACTGCTTCCAAATACCTGACAAATTCCTGCCAGGAGCACCAGTTCTTTCATCTTTTAGACATCCTTTTTAGACATAGACAAAATACAAAATATCTGTCTCTCTCTGGAGCCTTAAGTCATCCCAAAGAAATGTAAAAGAAGCAGTGCTGAAAAGCTAACTTGCTTGTGGCAGAAAGCATTTTAATTTCCACCGAGAGCCAGCACAGGCAGCTGCCAAGTCCCCGGGATGGTGGTGAGACTCTCAAAGGTCTGAAGAGCAAAGAAGCCACCTACCAAAGCAGTGACAACTTTCTGCAGCCAGTAGATGCTCTCCGGGGTCCGAGAGCTGTCCCCTGCAGCTCGGTGTGCTGAAGCAGGTGGCAGCAGCCAGCCCTGCAAAGCCACCGAGATGTCCTTCAGAGCGATGGGCAACAGGCAACCGCCTCAAAAATGAAGCCCAGAAATGCCAATTAACTGTGCTTACCCTCAATAAGGAACAGGTAGGTCAAGTACTCATCTGAGGGGGAAGTGAGATCAACCCCATTGTTAGACCAGGCCAGACACTGAGGTTCTAGATGCTGCCCTGCTCCAAGGCCATGTTTCCTGCATGGCTGCTGTCCCAAGAGGAAGCCATGAGTTGCACCCTCATTCAGACCATCATCCAGCCAGTGTAGCCCATCTACCAGTCAGTTGAGCCCATGTACCATCCAGTGCAGATGAGGGCACCCAGCCACCACCCGCAGTGCGCACAGAAAGGCAGCTGGCATTGCCCACTGCACGTCGTTCATTACAGACAGACTTTTCAGGCATTCTCTTTACACGGAACCTGCCTGTGCAAAGCTTGTCTGTAGCCACGTGCATCTGACCCTGTGGGCAAACATGCATTCGCAGGAGGCTTCGTCCAGAGCAGATGCTGCAGCTGTCTGCCATAGCAGGGACTGACATTGGTGGTCAGGGACGTCGCCTGAGGATGATGCTGCGTTTTGATCCCTATCTGACATGAGGTCCTGGAGGCACAACCGCGGTTTGACCAAACCCAGGTGTCTACACCAGAAGCAACACCAAAAGGAAGTGAGTAGAGAGCCAAAGAAGGTCATGCTGAGGGACTGCATCTACCTGTTGCAGGTTGTAAACCAAGAGTCATAGAATCATTAAGGCTGGAAATGACCACTATGATCATCTAGTCTCACCCGCCAGCCCATCACCACCGTGCCCACTAACCCACCCCACATCAGAGACACCCGCCAGCCTGTCAGGCTGCTCAAGCCCAGCCCCACCGTTTGCAGGCTCCCGAGGCTGAAGTCACACAGGTGCAGGGCACGGCACTGGCAAAGCACACACGGAAAGGCCACCAGGAGCGGATGCCTGGTGCAGATGCAGCGGCCGGGCAGGGGCAGCTGCTGCAAAGGCAGAGCTTCAGCAGCTGCAGACATTGACAGAGCTCTGCGGAGCCACTCTGAAGGCAGTGGGAGAGAAATGAGAACAGGAATCAATTACAGAGAAGCAGATAGAGCTCGTACCTGCTGCAAATGAAAGAAAATTGAAAAAGGGTCACAGCCTTCAATAGTAATAAAAAGAAAACGGTTCGCTCTGGGTGAGAGGCTGGAGCAGCTTTTGTGGAAGCGCTCCAGGAGAAGGAGAAGGAGGGGAGCAAAGCCCGAGCGGCCCCCTAACAGCATCAGCACGGCCACTGCCCCTCTAGCCATCCAAAAATGCAGGGAATTCCTTGCCAGAAAAAATTTGGAAAGAGCTGCACAGCAGCATCGTCAGCTGCAGCACAAAATTAGCTGTGGGATCCATCAGATGAAATGCCTGTAAGCAGCGGGAAGTGCGTGCATGGAGGTGGGACATGTGAGCCAAGAAGAGAGCTGGCTGTGGAGGGGAGATGGGTCAGAGTGAGGCAGCTGCACCACAGCACAGAGGGCAGAGCATGGGTTTGCCAACACTGACCAAGACCTCAGTGCCCTCTTCTGCAAAGAGCTTTTAGATAGCGCTGCTCAGCTCTCACAGCGCACGCGTCCACGCTGGTTAGAGGGAGATTGACAGCGGATAATTAAAGTGCTAAAACAACTCTCCGGATATTTCACTGACTGACAGAGCGGCAGAGATGTGTCTGTGGCAGAGCACAGAGTAATTACACACATCCAGGGCCTCGCTGTCGGCCTCAGCTGCTGGCAGCTCCCTCAAGTTGCCGCACCGGTAGCCAAGTTTTAATCACTGTTAAATCACAGCGTATGACTTGTGCTTCGGAGCGCTTTGTCAACATCAAAAATAAATATTATTCCCACAAGGAACCCAGCTGGCCTCTAATTAGGGTTCGGATATAGCAATTAAGGTGTTAACGTGCTGTCCAATGATGAAAGCCTTCATCCCATCAGCTCCGACAAGATCAATACAACCGTATGGTATCAGATAGCCACCATTTATTTTCCTGGCAAATGAATCAATATGGCCGTTTTAATGGGACCAATCATTAAATAAATGCTATCAGTCCTGAAGAAAACCCCAAACCACATAAAACTGACTGTATACAGCCAAGCAGCATTTTTCCACAGCTTGCATAGTTGGTCAGTGATGGAACTTCTCACTACAGAGAAATGACATGTAAGTGGCAGCAGCACTACTGTGAATGCTGCAGGACCCCCTGATCCCACCACCCCCTGCTCCCAGGGGATGCTGAGGCATTCTGATTTCCATCTCCTTCATCTCCTGCACTGAATACTTCAGATCTGTGTTCAGGTTCTCCTGGGCCAGGCAAATGGGGTCATAGAATCATAGAATGGCTCAGGTTAGAAGCATCCTGCCAAGCTGCTCAGCAGCAGGGCTGGGACTGTCCTCTGGGACATGGTGAGTGGCCACCTGCACACATCTCTTGAATGGATGGGCCCAAACACGCCTGTCAGGATCCACATCTTCTTGCTGGAGCCCCTCCCATTCTTAATAATAACTAACGTCACCACCAGCATAGAGATTAGGATGCTTTTCACATCTGAGCTCAGATTTTGTGGAAGCAAAATCAGTCCCTTGTCTCATTCCAAGTGTTTCTCCACCCTTTTCTTACCACCCCTAAACTCCAAACCTGTTGTTTGCTTCAGGAGAAAATGCAAAATGAACAGGGTGAGCTCAGGTGTACACCTGACACCAGTGCATGCTGCTGGTGCTATTGCCTACAGGAGCTCCAGAGCCAGATCCTGCCTTGGAAGTGTTCAGACTGTGATCAAACCTGCTTCATAGATTAAGGAACTTTCTGTTTTCTCTGCTTCCCTGTAAATATATTCTTTTTTTTTTTTTAACATTGCATTGAATTATAACCCTCTCTTGACTCCTTCTGCAGTTGGACTGCATGTGTATCAACTGCAAGAAGCTGAAGGAACAGCAGATATGGAAACTGCTTCTAAACAAAAGGTACAGGCAGGTAAACTGACCGGTCATCTTCACATCTGCACTTCCACACATACCATTATGGCGAAACTGTGTCAGAAAACAGCTCAGTACTTTGCTCTCCTTTGAAAATCATTTCTCCACCCAACTCGGAAAGCGCCTTTGTGAGGCCACCAGTTATTGATGAGACAGAGATCAATGTCTGCCCTGCTAATTTGCAAATTTCTGTTTTGTTTGTGGCTGATTATTGCTGAAATCTTGCAATGCGATAGGAAATGCTGAAGCACTGCAGCAAACAGCCTGACCTCAGCACACACAGCTCCTCAAGGATTGATTTGCACAGCACAGGGGTTTGCGTCCAGCAGCCATCATGCAGCCCAGCTCCACCTGCACACTGCTCAGAGCTACATATTAAACAGAGAAGTGTCACTTCCACAGAATTTACCTTAGAAGATGGATTATTCTTTGTAAGAATAGAAAGAGAAAAAAGATTCAAAACGCCCCACATGTTAAGCATTCCATGTTCTGGTGCAGCACAGGTGTGCCTCCCATTACTTTCCTGAAGCACGGAAAGACAAGCTGCCATTGTGTCAGTGCTGGGCTGAGGGCCTGGTGCCCACACAGCCACTGCTCACACAGACAGCACCCGGCTTTCCAAACAATGCTGGGATGTCTACCATGACCAGAGGATACCCAGCACAGCATTTCACGTGGCCCCTGAGGGCTCTGGTTTTAGGCGGTTACCACAGAGAGGCAGCTATTGAGCTTTGTATTTCCCTAATAAAAAAGCCATGAGAGGATCGTGTGGCATCACCAGCTCCTGGGGAGGTGGAGGCTGCTGCAGTCACATGCATTAACTGAGCACAGAATGGATGCTAGGATCTCTGCAGAGCTAAACAGACAAGCTCATATTTTCACTTAGTTGAGAAAAACTGCCCCTCTCAGTGCTTTATAGCTTGGTTGGCAGAGAGAAATTTCAGTGGCGGTACAGACAGACAGCAGCACATGGGAAAATGAGGAATATTTACAAAACAGAGGAGAACAGTTAGGTGGGATACCGAATATCACCCATCAGAAGTGCGAGTGGGAATCGTTAAATGTCTGAGACCTCGTATTATCACCCAGAGTGACACACTGTGAACATTCAAAATAATTGTGTGAGCAGCTAACTCAGTGAGCTTATATGAAACACAGCCTCAGAATCCACATCACTCAGCGGACCGCAGCTGTCAAACAAACAGAGAGGATGTGATCCAATTGCAGACTGATGTCTCTGTGTCCACCTGTGGGCTGTGTGGGGCAGGCATGGCTTGGCCCCAGGCTGCCTTCCCTTGCCAGTTGGAAACAAAAACCCCAGATATTTAGCAGGATACATTCAGGCTGGGAAAAAAAGAGACCTTAATGAGGAGTTTTTAGCCTTCCTTGACTTTATTTAGCAAGTTCCTGGAGGAGAGCTGCTCTCTGAGCCAGGCAGTTCTGCATCACTAACAGCTTGGTATTGTTTATGCCGTAATTAGGTGCTGAAGAAGCACATCAGTTTGCAAAAAACATACCAGCAGCTACAAGAGGCAGAAAGAGTAAATGGGCCTAATTAGTCACTAGACAAGGAACTAGATTAGCAGATTCTTACATATATTTAAGAAATGCAAGCTCTTCATCCTCCCTAGTGCACTTGCTGGAGAACTTGTATTTATAAAAAGACATTTGCACATCTTGGCAGGTCAAGGACTGCTGGTCCAAGCAGCTACAGCTGCAGAGGGCAATAGGGAACAACCCCAGCACAGGCTTAGCAGCACCCCGCTAGGAAGGGTGGCAATCACCTGCACATCAGGCTTCCCCTCGGGGAACTGCTGCAGAGAGAACCAGGATCAGGCAGGCAGCCCTCGTACTGCCACGGCAGCACAGCAGACTGAAGCCGGGCAGCACGTTTTTCAGTGCAAATGAGTGTGTGCTGGAATGGACTCGCCTCACTGCTGGTGGAAACGGTTCTCACATCAGTGTGTGCTTGTGAGAAGGGAACCCAAAGTTCTCGAACAAAACCATATCCTGATCTTTTCAACAAGGGCCTGGCAACGTCTCCAATCAATTAAAAGCCATACGTGGGGAAGTTGCATCAAAAAAACCATGACCCTGCCAAGATGTAATTTGTTTGTAGTGACTAGGAAGCTTAATTAGTTCCTAAGCTACATCTGCTAACTTCCACTAGGTTCATGGAATAAAACTAAGCTGCGTTTCAGTACCATCATACAATCATTAAAGTTGGAAGACCACTAAGATCACCTAGCACAACCAGCAACCCATCAAACACAGTTGGTGGGAAGGATATGAGAACGGCCACAGAAGGCGCAGGCTGGAGGAACCATCTTACAAGTGCAGCACCATGTTTAGATGACAGAACTGGGATTGGTCTGGAGGACGCTCAAGGGAGACCTTATTGCTCTCTACAACTGCCTGAAAGGAAGGTGTGCCAAGGTGGAGGTTGGCCTCTTCTCCCAGGTAACAGCAATAGGACAAGGAGTAACTGCCTCAAGTTGTGCCAGGGGAGGTTCAGGTTGGATATTAGGAAACATTTCTTCTCGGGAAGAGTGGTGAGGCAGTGGCACAGCTGCCCAGGGAGGTGGTGCAGTCACTGTCCCTGGAGGTGCTCAGGGAATGTGAAGATGCAGCACTGAAGGACATGGTCAGTGGGCATGGTGGGGATGGGTTGATGGTTGGGCTGGATGATCTTAGTGGTCTTTTCCAACCTTAATGATTCTGTGATTCCTTTCTATTAGCATCCTATATGTGATTACAACAATGCTCACTGCATCCCTCTTAATGTAGCTGGAACCTCAGCACGGCCACTTCTCAATTCTGAAGGATTTTAGGTACTGCTCAACAAAATTAATTTACTTTAATTAAACTCATCTATGTTTTATAGACAAAACACATCTCAGAGGGTGTGCAGAACTTACAGATAGCATCTACCCAAGAGATTCCACTCCAGGTTAACTCTGCCAGCTGATAGCCCCGTGTAATTTAAGCAATCGTTTTTACATGACTGAATCTGATGAACAGTTTTCTTTGCAAAAAATGGCTTCCTGCCAGACATGGACAAAAACAGGCAATGCACAACACATCCTTGGAAGGGATCGACCTCTCTCTGCTGCCCTAATCACAGCAGAACCTTCTGGCAGGCCTGGGAAGAGTCTTGCTCCTACACTGGGCTTTCTCTTCTGTTGATGTCTGTATCAGACCCATTTGCCTTTAAGGTTTGGGGAGCACTTCATTACAAAGGTGTGCACGTGGTGCAGACTAAAGCCTTGATAGCAATTTTTATGATTTACAAGGATGCCGACAATGCAATTTTCTAGCATCTAGTTCCACCTTTTAAAGATAAAACTTGATCCTTCCGAGAAGAAAGAATTAATCTGAAAGGATGAGATTAAATTCAGAGGAGCTGCAAACACCAGAGAAGAGAGCAATAAAACAAAGCAATCTAATAAAATATGGTCCAAAAGGGAAGGTAATAGCCTTTTCTTACTAAAACTATTGATCAGAAACTTTATTTCCCGTGGAGTTGGGCTGCCTTCTGGATCGCACAGCTCGCAGCACGCTGGGCGCACGGTTCAGCTCTGCTCTGCTCAAGGTCCCAATGAAATGATAAGTGATGCTTCTGCCCTTCACTGCTACCACCCCTCTGCCCAGCCTGCACAACAGATGGCACCAGGCTTCTGTTTCAGTGCAGAAGTAACTGGCTTGATTTCAGCACAGGAGCGCGGACCTCCAACAGAAGAGCAGCAACATCCCAAACCATGGAGGCCATATCTGTACATGCCACAGCTCAGCGTCCTCGCTACAAAGCATGATCAGTCTCACAAGAAACAAGCATTAATCAGGTCAAACTACAGAGCAGCACAATAAGGAAAAATATCCATTTGCAACCTTTACTAAGATCTGTTTTCTTCTCGTGTTTTATATCAGATTTTATCACGTGTATCCAGGATGATAGGAACCCCTAGGGTCACTTCAGTATCTTCAGATCTCGCACTTTTTTTAATGGTCTGAATTGAATGTTCTCCGCCATAGCTCTCTGGTTTTAATGTTTTGCTTCAGGCATTTCTCTCTTTATAAGCCTGGCCAGAGCGCACGACACGGCACTCACTGCTCCAGTTGGACTCAGTCAGCTGCAAAAACTACTTTTTATTTCCATTCATATCATATTTAAAGGAAAATGCCCATTAAAACAGTAAAAATTCATTTGCAATCGCTTAGGTCAGAGCCTAAATTTCTTGCACTCTTCACCCAATTTAATGTGCTGCTCCAATGAGCTCTTTCCAAAGTGAAACCCTAACAGAAATTTCTATGATGCTGAGGCAAAGCAGTATCTTTGCAACGGCACATTTATGTGTCTCATGAAAATACTGCAAGCCAGACACCTTCCACTGCTAGCATTTAGTGTCAATCTATTTAACTAATTAACAAAAAAGAAATCTCTTCAACGTTATCATGACTTCCACCTTTTCAATGCTATAACTTTCCAGTTCCCATCCAAAAGAAGCTTGAAACAACTTGTAATAAATCATCCAGTAAACAAATGGCTCTGTTATTTTTGCACGTAGCAAACCAAACATTTGAGACTGAACAAAAGCCTGCTAAAGTATACCATTATATATACAGATCCATGTAACGTTTAGCCTCAGAATTAGCTAAATGTACCAGATTTAGTCTTAGCATTATACCTAACCATGCATCAACAAGGTGGAATTGTTCTAGCAGCAGAAGGAAATCAATCACTATTAATGTAAGGCACAGATGTAAAGTAATATAAAAGTGCAAAGGAGCTCACTGTGAAACACCCCTCAGTCAAAGCAATCCTTGCACTTCTGAGATTAACTTCTGGGCTTTGTGCTTTTCCACTTGCTGCAGAAAACACAGCTAAAATAAGGGTTGGTCAGGAGCCTTTCAGACCAGATCTACAGCTCGCAGAAGTGATAACTCAAAGCCACTGTCAAATGCCGGACAGTGCCTGCCTTTGTTCTCTTGTTCCCACTCTTAGATGCACTCATCATATGGAGCACCTGCCTTAAGGACCTTCCCTCTTCTCTTTCACACAGCTCCACTGCTGTGGGAACTCCATCCAAGGTGTACACCTCTCCTCAAGGACAGCTGCATTTGAAGCAGGCAAATTCAGTGAGAATTCAAGAAACAGTGGTTCTGTATAAGATAACATAAATACACTTAAAACTCCATTATCCCGAAGTATAAAGCAAAGGGCACTTGAAAAAATGTATGCAATGAAAACATCACAAAGACACGTGCAATCCTTCCACTATGTGTAGTTTGTTCTCATTCTTCCTGTTCACTGGGAATGAATACTTCCCTCGCAGCCGTACAAGTGAACAGGCATGTTCCATCAAGGAGCAGTAAATCTTGTGTTTGTTCAGCTCACATACTCCCAGCAGACTACATTCGACCTTCTCGGTGCAATAATCTGAGTGAAGAGACACCAGGTGATGTGCAAGCCAAGTGGACCGCTAAGAAGTGCATTCAATCTATGAACACATCAGAATACGACACATATGCCACCATATTACCATCTATTTGCAGCTCATCTTCAAATAGCTGTGTGCTGTTGATGCCCCTCACTCCAATCCTGTGTTTATTGTCTTCAGGTGCAGAAGCAGGACCTCTATCAGCCCAGCGCAGAGGCATTTGCTGACAGCGTTCATCACAATGCCTGCAGCAGTCCACGTGATGAAGCGTAAGCACAGTCACAGCAGCATCACAACAGATCCATCTTCATCCACAGATTCAACAGCAATACTATTAGCAAATCACAGCATTTTCCAGGCCCACTGTGGGACCACAGACTAAACAACACTGTGCCTCAGATGCCAAGCAGGTCCCATCTTTCATGTTTAGTATTTGTGAAACTCGGTCATTTCTTCTTGTTCCACACTGTCAGGAAAGAGCAGATGGCAGATGTGCTCTGCCTGTAATATTCTTGTGATGATACCCTGCCTGCTGGCAGAATGGGAAATGCCACATTTGGAGACAAGAATTTGCAGTGTACATTCAGTTTTGAGTAATCGAGCTAAAAGATAACAGGGGGTACAGTACAGAGGAACAAAGGCTTTTGCTGAACTGATGCTGGCAGATGTCTGTAATAAAAAAAATGGAAAAAAGTGATATTGAAGAAAGGAGTGTTTACTTTAATGTGTCTTCATGCAGGTGATGGGAAGACCAGACATACCCCGCTTTTTGAGACAGTGAGTACTTTGTGATTTACTGAATGGCAGCAACAGGCAAAAGCCCTCAGGCAATTGTACCTACTCAGTGTTTTACTCACTGTTTTGTAGTTTGCCATGTAAACGTCGCTGAGACACGTCTGCTGAAAACAGACAATCATCACTTTACATACCTCCTCACTGTCAAAACCAGCGTCAACAAACCAAACCTTGAATTCTCCTGCTCTCCCTCATTTTCTCAGAAAGCAGCCTTCCCTTTGCCTAACTCACTGCTGAAATGTGCAAAATTCCACGTTGATCATTCTCCACATCGTCTGTGAGCATTCACCATGTTCTGTTTTGTGTTTCTGAACGGTGTGCCCGTACTGTTAGGGCGGAAGACTAGAATGGCTGCTGCTTCCCTTCCATGGGAAAGAACCAACAGCAGATGCCCTGTTGCTGTTCATTATGATGCAGCAGCTGGGGGAAACCACGCACAAAATTGGCAATAAACAGCCACTGTTTGATGGGATGAAACTTCAACATGACTAGAAAACAAAGACAGATCATCTTTTCTTTGTTGTATTTCATCTATTAAAAAAACAAAAGAACCTACTTTAAGGCTGCGATCTTTCAGGTGTTCCTGCCACATAACCTGCACTGTGTAACTGACTCCATCAGGCAGCACTACACTGCTTTTTGGGACAGTGTCCTCCCTCAGATGGGACTCAAACCCAAGACTTTAGCTTCTGAAAGTGGTTTTCTGAACGCAAGTGACAGAATCATAGGCAAAATGATAACGGACAGATAAATGAGTGCTTTCGTAACAAAACCAAAAGGCACACTGGAAGTCCACACCAAAGCTTCAGGAATTTTAATAAAACATTTTAAATATGTGTGCATGACACACATAAGACAACATTATTTTTAAGTAGGATGATTTGAGCTGCCAACTGTATTTCTTTAGAAACTTTACACGTGTATCTTCCAAAATAGCAAATCTGACACAGCCGAGAAAGGAGCCTCCTGTTTTTATTTAAAGTGGGATTAATTAGAAAAGAGAATTGTTTCAAAATCTGGAGATTTAAAATTATAAGCATGTTATGGGAAGATGACATCTGGGGATTTAGGTTGGAAAGTTGGTTTAGAAAGTCTTATACATCAAACTTGACTATAATCTACAAGGTACGGTGAGGCAAGCCCATTGTGCACGGACCACAGGTATCTCCAGCCACTGCCGTTAGCCCAGATGCCATTTTCCCCTTGCGTAGACTAACAACAAAACTGTGAATACGTCCCAAAAAAGAAAACGTGCAGGAAAATAATTAGCTGTGACTTTTGAGCAGATGTAGTACAAGTTCTTCATCCTCTGCCAGAGAGAGCCCAGTATCCAGCGGCAAAAAGGGATCCTCCTCTTGGTTGAATTTTGCCTTCTTTCTTTTCTGTGGCGTTTCTCCTGCTGCTACACTGTCACGGTGGCTTCTTCTCTTTCTTCCACTCTTCTCCTCAAGTTCTCTACAGAAAAAAATCAATTACTCTTTTTTAACAACTGTGGTAATCAATATCATCATGTAATCAAACAATCCATTTTGAACAAGGCAAATTTATGTCAAGATAAGAGCAAACAAAATTACAATCCAGAAGAGTAAAGCAACAGAAGCTGATGAACTCTGCATGCCTAAATTAGAATTGCTCTCAGACCGAGGTGCTGCTGAATGCTCTGCTGTCTTAATTGATTACAGTATATCAAGATATTGCCATCAGCCTTATCCAATATTTACCGCCTTATACAGCGACAGACAACTTGACAAAACTGATTTAGTGATGTGTCAGTGGACCCTGACATGCGTTCAGGATCGCCTATAATAAATCTGTAACCACAAGAAAAATATGAGAATTGTCATTTCATTGGCAAATCCTACCCTTACTTAATGCAGTTTTGATTTGAGCCCTCCTCATTCAAGCCCCTCTTTCCCCTTTGTTTTTCAAGAATAAGTGCTTGGAAGCTATTAACCACCTCCTTGCCACAAGAGGAAGAGGCATACCCAAACCTAGTTCCTTTCCCCCGTGAACTCTTGCTCTTTCCGCTGCTTTTGCTAAGATTGGAATGAATTGGCATTTGCAGCCTTCAATCTGGACCAAACAGCTGTGTATGTTTTACAACTGCCACTTCTGTCACAAGGCCAAATGACAGCAGCAACAGGAAAGCCCAATTCTGTCATTCAGTTTTCACTGAAGGACAGAATTGCAGAGGTTGGAAAGGAACTTCTGGAGATCATTAATCCAAGCCCCCACTTAATCAGGTTCCCTACAGTAGGTTCAGCTCCTTGCATCCTGCACTCTTCTGGACAGACCTGGGCCTCGAGTGCAGCTGCACCGCTCACTCACTCGGGTGAGCTGCCGCGCACCCTGGCTGCCCCACATTATCACAGCAGAGGAGGAGCACCTGGTGGCCGTGCAGCAGCCTGCTCCCCCTCTCTGTCCCACCTGCTGCCGAGGAGGTGCCAGCTCCTGCTCACTCATCACAACACAGAGACAGGAGGCAAAATCTGTGAGAAATCCCTTACGTTCTCACTGTTAAAACAACATTCACATGGCTCTTCCCCTTCCGAACCAGAAGAACCAGAGTAACGCAACAGCTGAGGACGATGCATTTGAATACTTCTCCTGAAATTGGGACGTTTCAAAGGATTTCACAACTTGTCATTTTTGAGCTGTCATTTGCACGGGGGTGGCTTTTCAGAGCTCACTACCAATGTTTATTTTACTCCTTTTCTGGCACAAGGACAGCTTTCTCACTCTGCAGTGCTCAAGATGCTCCGTAAGTACAAAACCTACCTGAAGAGTATACAAAAAGACCCTCAAGCGCTGCTTCCAAGTGGCCACCGTAGGTTTGGATTATGCCCTCTTTGATCAGAACAGATTATGGGGGTCTGCTTTAAAAGCAGTAATGCTGAAGCTCCATTAAGTAAAAGCAATCCTAGCCTGTTTGCAAAAGAGCCAATTATTTCCAGCGTTTGAATCAACTCTGAAGCCTGCTTTGCATTCCTAATTGACTAATGCTTCATCTAGGACACCAGTTCAAAACATCTCAGAAATTAAAGCAACACAGAAATTTCACAAGTTATGAAACAGACTTTAAACACCGAAAAGCATTTCACTTTGGAGTTTAGATGTTTGCAAGGTGTCAAATTTAAATATAAAACACATCCAAAAGCAACTGTGAAGCTTCTGATTTTCCCCACAAACAAAAGCGCAGTGACAAGGATTTTCACTGTAAGCTTTGAGGTAGATTGTGCTGAGTCAAGCTGTTTCTTGTCATTATTGAGGGGTCATGGTGCTGGATTAATACCGCATCCTAAATTTGTATCTACACAGCAGCAGCAGGAGTATTTTCACACTAATTTAACCCCTACCAGGCTGTAAACTCAAGAAGTGAATAAGCAGGGATGTGTAACACAGGAAAATAGCGGAGAAGCCACAGAGCGAAGAAGAGAGCTGCAGGATTGTGTTTTCACGATGCATAAAAAGTAGAAGCGTGACAGAATTTGATAAAGGACACTTAGAAGAAGCAGCAGAGAACAAGGCGACGTACTACTAAGTTCACAATTTGGAGACGTGAGTTGAAGGACGAGGCTGTGCCAGCTGTGAGCTGGATGGTGCAGAGACGGGCTGGGAGCTGCTCTGGTCAGGCACTCACACAGAGCTTTGAAAAAGGGTGGAATCTGCAAATTGAAAAATGATGCTGGGAAATAATCAGGAGGGATGTCTGCCATCATGACACCAAGCTGCATCCCATATCCATTAGGTGCTTCTCCCTATCTCTTCAGACAGAAAGCCCTTTGGTTGAGGTGTAACAGCAGTAATTCTCAGGTGCATATGTAAAAGGTGTAGGTTTGTCAAAGCACCTACACAGGCACTTGTGCACTTGTCAAATTCATGCACTTGTCAAATGAATTCCTTCGCGGCCTCCCTTCAGGGCCGCCAGCCCACCCTGCAGAACTCTTCTTTTATCACTGGTCACTTTCCACAGCCGTAAATGGCCCCTTACTCCTCAAATGCCCACACACTGATGCACTACCAGCTGGCGTCCACTGCAACAGCCAAAATAAAATAAAGTAATTCTGAAGTGAGTTATTTTCTAACACAAAAATGTAGTTAGCAAATCCACAATTCAGATCCAGGCAAAACCAGCGTGTCTCTTTGTCTCCTATTTACAGCACTTAAAAAGTGGCACGTACAGCTGGATTACAATTCCTTCCTTCCACCATCTGGTGCAATTTAGCCTTTCATTGCTGCAGCAGTCTAAGCTGCCCACATGGGCTGAAGCTCCCAATGGAAAGATTTACTGGGCTGTGTTTACAGAGCCAAGAGGTACCAAGAGCTGATTTGTCAACACACACAGTAATTTCTGTGGTCGCCATTTGCACAGCTGTAACAACAAAGGAAGGTACTGTCCTTTGACAGGTAACTGTTATTACACAAGCACTAAAAGCACACCTTATGAATCCAGCCCCTGAAATGAATACCAGTGTAGATGGATGGCATCTGTACCACAGGGATCTATCTACTTGTAACTCAGACCCTGACAACAATACACCAGGGAATCTTAAATTAACTACTAACAAATAATCGTGCCCAAGTGTGTTTTGAGGACATACCAAGGGAAAAAATAGCTTTTCATTCCTGGTATTCAACTTGCATCTGGACATCAGATTAGACGGATGGACCACCCTCTGGATAAGGAACTGGCTGGACGTCAGGGGCTCAATGTCCAAGTAGAAACCAATGACGAGTGGCGTTCCTTGGGGATCGGTGCTGGGACCAGTGCTATTTAACATCTTTGTAGGCAACGTGGACAGTGGGATTGAATGTACCTTCAGCAAGTTTGCAGATGACACCAAGCTGAATGGTGCACCTGACATGCTAGAGGAAAGGGATGCTATCCAGAGAGACCTGGACAGGCTTGAGAGGTGGGTCCACATCAACCTCATGAAGATCAACAAGGTCAAGTGCAAGGCCCTGCACCTCAGCTGGGGCAATCCCAAGCGCAGATACAAGTCAGGTGGAGAACAGCTTAAGAGCAGCCCTAGGGAGAAGGATCTGGGAATTTCAGCTGATGAAAGATTTAACATGAGCCAGCAATGCACGCTTGCAGCCCAGAAGGCCAAATGTATCCTGGGCTGCATCAAGACAAGCGTGACCAGCAGGGCAAGGGAGATGACTGCACCTCTACTCTGCTTTCAAGAGACCCCACCCACTGGACTGCATCCAGTTCTGGGGCCCCATGGAGCTGATGGAGCCAGTCCAGAGGAGGGCCATGAAGACGGTCAGAGGACTGGAGCACCTCCCCTATGAGGACAGGCTGAGAGGGCTGGGGCTGTTCAGCCTGGAGAAGGCTCTGGGGGGGAATCATATAGCAGCCTTCCAGTACCTGAAGGGGGTCTAAGGAAAGCTGGGGAGAGACTTTTTGTGAGGGCATGTAGCAACAGGATGAGCAGAAACTGTTTGAAACTGGAATATGGTAGATTTAGACTAGATACTAGGAAGAGATTCTTTACTGTGAGGGTGGTGATGCACTGGAGCAGGATGCCCAGAGAGGTTGTGAATGCTCCCTCCCTAGAGGTGTCCAAGGCCAGGCTGGATGGGGCTGTGAGCAACCTGGTCTAGAGGGAGGCATCCCTGCCTATAGCAGGGGATTGGAACTAGGTTATCTTACAGGTGCCTTCCAGCCCAAACCATTCAATGATTCTAAAATGAGAGGACAGCTTGAAAACAGAATTTATGAAAAGGCAAAGTTCTCTATGCAGGCAGCAACCTTTTCTAGCTGCAACCAAGTAGAGAAAGTGAAGCCATTGCTGGGAGACTTACCAGTGTGGTGGTCACTGATTCGAATGAATGATACAAAATGGAAAAAAGCTCAAAAAAAACCTGTGAATAATGTGCAAGATCTGAAACTTTGCTTCCTAGTGTGTTTTAAACTGTCATTTGTTCAGTTTATCCAAGAATGTAAATATATAAAAAAACTATGGTGCCTGGATGTTGGATAAAATCAGATCAGAAATCAGGCTGTATCTCCAAAGGCAGCAGCACATTTCAGAGTGTTAAGACACTAACAGATGGACATATAGCAAATCAAAATGGTTTGACTGATATCGTGGTCACCTCCAGCTGGAGCAATTTCAACCCTGAGCAGTGATATTCAATGTTTTTGAGAATAAATCCAGAATAACTTCAGTTTTCAAAATGTTGTATAAACTCAAATTGCTCTGCCTTGATCCACTGAGTGGAAACTCCAGTAGTCTGGGGCTGGATTATTCTGCTGCATTATGAGGAGCGATGCAATGCCCATGACAGGAATGGGCAAGACAAGGGCTGGTACAGACTCAACCAGCCAATTTGAATCCACTGCCATCTGTCTACTAGAACCTCTGGAAGTAAAGGTGACCACAGAGCAGAAGCAAGACATTGATGGTTTGCTTTGGGTGCTTTTTCCCATCAGATTCTGTATGCTTTCCATGCAGTAATAAAAAAATAATAAGCATACTGTCCTGCTGGTCTGATTTTGGTTTGAATATTTTTTCTTGCTTCAGATTGTAGTACTTCAGTTCCAAGGCAGACTCAGCCCATCTTTTGCTTTTAGTACAATTACACTGGTATTTCATTACAAATAGATTAATCTTCCTTTTCCCTGCAATTGTTTTTTTTACAAATCTAGTTTGAGTGGTTTTGATTTACATCACTGGAACGGCTAGTAAAGGGAATAACACTGTGCAATATATTTTCATTACCATTTCTCTGTACTGTAGCATTCTTACAGCAAAGAAGAAAGAAGCTGCACTAGGCTTTGTGGAAGGGACTGCAGTAATTAATCTTCATTAGGATTGCTGCCATGGCCTTGCGAATTAAAATTTATTACGTGGAAGGAAGTTTGTGGCACAACATGTTTGATTAGCAAAATGCCAATAGTTAAGAGATAAATTATTGCTAACTTTTCTAAACTGTATTTTATTAACAGATTCATTCATTATTCACATATGCTTCTTCAGGAAAGAATCTGTATCTGCTGTGTTACAGTTTGGGACCTCAACTCATGGCCTGCAGTTCGGTGTCCAGGGCAGCTTGTTTTCAAGCGCTGGTAAACCTCAACTCCAAAGCAAGCTCTGATGAATGATAACTGAAGCAGAGATGGCCTAGAGAGCTTGGAGTTCCTGTTGTTTAATCAGTGGCAATGTGTCTGTGTGCCTCATATCAAATGGCTGATTCAAAACCACAGAAACCTCGCAGAGCAGAGGTTGCCCAGATCTTGAATCACAGAATGGTTTGGGTTGGAAGGCACATGTAAGATAACCTAGTTCCAACCCCCCCCACTATAGGCAGGGACACCTCCCTCTAGACCAGGTTGCTCACAGCCCCATCCAGCCTGGCCTTGAACACCTCCAGGGAGGGGTCATCCACAACCTCTCTGAGCAACCTGTTTCAGTGCATCTAAATCACAGTAAAGAATTTCTTCCTAACATCTAGTCTAAATCTACCCTTTGGTAAATGGTTTCAAACCATTTCCTCTCATCCCGTCACTTACAAAAAGTCGTGTTTTTGTAAGTAACCCCCCCACCCCCCTTTCCTTAGGCCCCCTTCAGCTACTGGAAAGTGATAAGGTCCCCCAGAGCCTTCTCTTCTCCAGGCTGAAGAGCCCCAGCTCTCTCAGCCTGCCCCCATAGAGGAGGTCCTCCAACCCTTCTTTTGGACAATTAATTTTCCTCTTACTTACCAGAGCGATTATTTGCTAGAGCAATTGCTTCCTATTTTATTTCTCAGTACATCTCTTGTCAAAATTAGGTGTTCAAGAAACATGTAGATGGGCACTGAGGGAAATGGTGGTGATGGGTTGATAGCTGGAATAGATGATCTTAGTGGTCTTTTCCACCTTAACGTTTAAATGATGTCTTAATTCTATCAGTAATAGATTCTGAAGAAAACTGTAACAGTTGTTTTGAAAAGTTACTGTTACTTCTTCAGCCATACATCTAAGGCTTACAGCCAGGAGGTCACCACTGCACACAACACTAACATGTGTTCCTATTGAATCTGTGGAACAAACTAGTTTTTGGTGAGTAGATATTGTAAAATTTATTTCAATAATGTAAATCATTATATTAAAGTTTTTTCTAAAGTTTTGACAAAACAGTATTCTATATACAGTAGTAAGAAAAATACTGTGTCTCTTCTGAATGAGGATACAAGTACAACACACCTCACTTTCTATGATTACAAATCATAGAATCATAAAATGACTTGCGTTGGAAGGGACCCCAAGGATCATCTAGTTCCAATGCCCCTGCAATAGGCAGGGCTGCCAGCCAATAGATCAAGTACTAGATCAGACTGCCCAGGGCCCCACCCAACCTGGCCTGAAATGCCCCCACGGATGGGCCACCCACAACCTCTGGGCAATCTGTTAAACCCAGCAGGCACACAGCTGCTTGCCTATTCTGCCCAGGTGGGACGGGGGAGAGGATCAGAAATGTATAATTATGAGAACCTGGGAGTTGAGATATAGACAGTTTACCAGGTAAAGCAGAAGGTGTGCATGCAAACAGCGGTGAAACTATGTGTGAATATACACATACAGACACATATCTGTTTTCACACATACATATAAATATGTAATATCTATGTATATATTTAACTTCTCATAGGCATACATGAAACATGCTTGGATTTCACAGTAAATAGATTATATTCCCTTCTCTTAAATATGAAAAGCAGTTCTGAATGGGTTCAAATGAGGGAAAAATGGTGACAGATCTGTGATAAATAGTCAAACATTCTTTCTATAACTGAATTCCTTCTATGTTAAGTTTATACAAAAACTACATCAAGAACTACATACAACTTAGCATCGGGTTTACATACAACATCAGTAACCAGATTTAATGTATCCAAGAATGTATAAAAAAATGTAATTTGGCCATAATTTTCAAAAATACAGCACAGTACACAAACAAGTGGCACTGACTGCTGACTTACACGCGTCAGCTGGTGAATTACCATAACATCACAGATGAAATTGTATCTGAACTAAGATATTTCTCCTTTCCCCACGAGTTCACGCTGATCTAAGAGTTAACATGATCAGTTACACCTAATAAAGATTTAAAGAAGGTAATGATGAGGGTCAGTCACAACTTTCTTCCTTCTCAGCATTTCTATTTAAAGAGGTTGAAGGATTAGAAATATCAGAAACTCAATTTGACTACAAAACTGGTTTCTAAGAAATCCAGACATCTTTCTCCTACTCTACTCGATGCACTTAAATTTTTCACCTCGTTAACATTTACATTCATAGCCTTACACCAATATGAAGAATGTTGCCAGATAGACAAAAATTAATCTCATATTACATGCTTGGTGCCATTAATTACTCAGCTTATAGAGGTCGTGCTAGAAGGAAATCCTACTCAAAGGCAAATTTAACTAACAGTTTATATAGCTCCTCCAGTTTGAAATAAATGCTGAGGGTGGGATGGGGGGAAATTTCTAAATTGGAAAGATATGGATTTGATGGGTGGACTGTTCAATGGACAAGGAACTGGTTGTGAGATCATACGCTGAATGCAGTGCTCAAAGGCTCTATGTCCAGATGGAGATCAGCAACAGGTGGTAATACCAGCAGCCAGTTTCTCCAGAAAAAGGCTGTGGAAACTGTATCAAAAGCCTTGCTAAAATTCAAGTAAACAACATCCACTGTCTTTCCTCCTCTAAGCATGTCAACTTATCACAGAAGGCAATCAAGTTAGTCAGGCAGGACCTGCATTTCATAAACCTACGCTGACTGGGCCTGATCACCTGGCTGTCCTGTAGGTGCTGTATGATGGAACTGAAGGTGCACTGCTCCATAACCTGCCCTGGCACTAAGCTCAAACTGACAGGCCTGAAACCTGCGTTGGCCTTCTTGAGATGTATTACCCCAAGAAACAATTGGGACCAGCTAGGGAAAGCTTCAACCTCAAAAGCGGGAAAAAAAAAGAAAATCACCTCAACTATATTACAACTCGCAGAACACTAAACAGACAGGACAGATTTACACAAGTATTTCACTCAACAAGGATTTTAAGCAAGGAAGCAAAAGCAAATTGCAACTTTGTCATCATCATTAAATGAATGCCAAAAATCTTTAAGTCAGGAGGGTTTGCATAGCAAAAATGGGCTGACAGCGCATGGGAAAATAACAGAATTTATGATTTAGCAGACGACTTGCAAGAATGTCTTTCAGAGAACTGAATAATGTTAAGATTTTAATGGCTATCAGCTACACTTAGAATAAAAATTACAATACAAAATTTGTTTTATTGGATGTTCCTTGGCTCCTCTTATTCAAAACTTTAAATATGATTTTTAACGTGGGTAGCTCTGAAAGTAATGCCTCCTATTTATTTCCATAGAAACTGAAACAGATACAAAGAGCACAAAAACACTATCTGATAGAGCAAATTCTCAGCTAAAAAACACTGTATGCTGCAGAAAAAATGTGCACCATCAGAAGTGACCCACCGTTTTACAGCTGCTATGATTGTTGCCAGGAAAGCATTGCCTACATGGTCCATCTTTCAACAGCCCAAACAGACAGACATCAGAAGATGTCAAATCCAGGCTATAGGACGGGTGTGGCAGGACAGCCTAGCCAAGACTGGCAAAATGCTCCATGGTCTTCAATCTGGCATTACCATGTTGCAAGACAAAGGTTGCCTTCTTCTCTGACCTGACTGGAAATTCAAGCCTTCAGCTTAGTCAGCACCATAATGCAGCAGTCAGAGCTGATCCAGGTTCCAAGATATCCAGAAAGGTCATCCCTTTCCTATCCCAAAAGACAGTGCACATCACTTTACTAGTGTTGAGTTTTGAACCACATCACTAGTAATGACGCAATCCAGGAAACTGTCATCTTCAGCTATGTATTGGTTCAACAGGCCCTGACAAACCTGTTTACGGTGTTCTTTCTGTTCCTTTATGAGCATTCATGGGACCCACTTGGCACAAACTCTGTGATATTCCATCACCAGTATTGGTTCCAGTGTGCTGAAAGGAACATCAACTCTGTAAACAGTTCCCTGGTCATAATAATGTACTGATTTGTGTGGATGAGCAAATTGAGATGCTCTTCATTTTGTGGTGTGACAGCTGTGCATGTCCATCTAGAACGTGGCTTGTCTTTCACATCACTGTCACCACAGCTGAAATGTACCACCCACCACTTCACCGTGTTAATGTCTACTGTTTGGTCTCCATAAACATTCAGCAAGAATCAATGAATGTCAGAGGGTGCCATTTTTTCAGCATGAAGGAACGCAGTTCCACACCTTTGCTTCATACGGTCTTTCACATCAGATGCTATTCTGTCAGACTGTCCCTCCGCTGCCATCTGTCACATGGCAACAAAACGTAATGGAATATTGGCAGAAAGGTTCAATCTCTACTGCCATACCACCAGCATCTGCCTCCGATGTCGTGGGCAACATAAGGTGGGAAGCAGCCCTCGTAGCTAAAGTAGCTTCCACACACAACCAGGTTTCAAAGACCAAATAAAATCCAACCTTCATGATAAATGATATTCTGCCATGCTCAAGGCTAAATCCATAACTTAAAGAAGTGAATTCCATTGCTAAAACCCTCCTAGATTTTAAGTTATCTTTTAAATAAATGGACACAATGTAGGCAACATCGTAGCATGGAAAATGTTGTATCACTACGTTTCATTCCAAGGTTACCTCCAAACATGGTGCCCTTTCCATCCAAGGAGATTAGTCTTGAATGTAATTTTGAGATAAATAAAACACTGTAGACATCCAGACTTTCCAAAAAAATGTTCCCCACAAAGGCAATTCAGGTCAGGACAAAACCAGTAAAATGACTGTACTGCACCTACATGGTGTCAAGTACATGTGTGTAAACTTGGCATACTGAAGAATATAACAAAAAAAAAAAAAAAAAAAAAAAATCAGTTACCAAGGAAATGCTGGAAATGCTGCCTAGTGGACAGAGCACTTGGCCCTAGGGGTACCTGAGTTTTATTCCCAGATCTGTGTCATCAGCTTGGTCTTAAGTTACTTCGTGACGCAGCATTGCTGTCTACAGAGGAGATGGGTATGGTGTTGGCAAAGTGTTTTGAGATTTGCTGAAGAAAATATGCTAGAAGGTATTATTTAACTCCTTTCTTCCTGTTTATTGTACACTGTCTTTTCCATTCTACTTCATAGGAAGGGGAAATGACCAAGACCTTCTTTCTGTGAGCTGACATTCTGATTCCAGAGGGCCAGGTCAACGCCTGATTCAAAAAAAAATATGTACTGATTAGCACTGCCAAGAATCTGCCCAACTCTATCAGTGTTTATTCTTAAAATATAGCAAATCTTGAGCCTAACCAACATCCTTGGGGAAGGGACTAATATAAAAAGCGATGCATGAATACTTTATAAAAGAAAGAGCTCCCCTAGTAAATTGTTACTTAATGATACTGAAAGTAAACTAGGCAACCCCCCCTTCCTTTTTGGCTGACTGCCCTCATAAGTTTTTCGAAATACTTATTAAAAAGTTCCGTTACAAAACATAGTTTTGTTGAGACAGCCTTTCCTAGCTAAGGCAATCAGATGAAACAACACTAAATCTTGTTTATGGAATGCAGAAATACTTTTTTCCTACACTAGGTATGCAACAACTTATGAGTAACCAGGAAATGCCTGAGGTAACGAAGTGAATAATAGGTAATGTTTTGACATCAGGTTTCCTACGCTTGGTTGCTGATAAATCCTTCCCACCAGAGCACTAGTACGTCTGCTTAATGGATTCCAGGAATCTGCCCTTCAGAAGCAACATACTAACTAATAAGCAAGTATTGCCTAATGGCCAACCTCCTGCCAAAGCTCTTTTTCAGACCTTTCCAATAAACTTATTCTGTTCTTCTTCCAAGAAACAAAGTATCAATGACCATCTCTTATCTCACAATACCCTCTCCACTATTTCATATTTATTTTTTTATCTGGAGCAAAGCACTACTACTGAAGTCAGCTCAGAATTTGCTCTCAAAGGCAAAAAACAAAACAAAACAAAACAAAACAAAAAACAACAACACCAAAAAACCAAGAATGGGCACTGCTACAAGTCCCATTAGAATCCTGAAATACTTTTCCTGGCTCCCTTATTAATCTTCTACATAAACCAAAATTCCTAAATACACTGTTGTTCTACTCCATGTCAGCTCATATCAGCACAGAGATGGTCCAAACCCACAAAATGGCGTTCCACAGCATCTTCCAGCTCAAATCACTGTCTTACTTCCAGGTATTACTCATCAGAGTCTCATATATTAAAAAGACAGTATTAACCGCATTTCTGAAGTTATCTGGGGGAAGCTGAGAATACAATTTCATTATATTAACCTGATTCTGCTCCAAGCAATACAAAAATACCACTAGAGAATGCATTCATCAAGTATGGGCAGATGCATTTAAACTCTCGTAACACACGAAAAGCAATCTACAAATCCTCTTATACAAACCTCCTCAATAAATGCTGAATCTTAAACCTCATTACAGGAAAACATTTTAACAAATTATGCTTCTTCCTCCCAGCAAAAGCTAACGGGCAGAGTCAAGATGTCAGAAATACAGTAGGAAGTGGAAGAACCTTGTTAAGCACTGTTTCTTGTTTTCTGCCCATTTTTAGAAAGCTATTTTAATGTTTTACACTCAGCTTTTTCACTCATTCTACAAGAAGTACAGATACTGAATCAAGTCAGGGAAGTGAAAGCACAGAAGGAACTACAATTCAGTTACGGTTACCCTCTTTCACTCCTTGCACACACAAAAAGAACAATTTACTGCTGCTCAGGAAATCCACTGCATTTACCCATCCCTGTCAGTTCCACTGACCAACACACTAGTGGTGAAGGATCTACAGGGCGTATGGTCACCAGCTGCTTACTTAGGGTTATCCAGTCTGTAAATCCATGTCCCAGTACCCTGTCCTACACAGCATCTCCACAACATTCACTCACATTAGGGCTAGCGACAATATGTAGTTGCTAAGACATCTGATTCAGATGTGAAAAGTAAAATTTCTAAACCTAGACATCTAGAAGAGGGCAAAATGAAGATCTACACTCTCACTTAGCAGCACTAAGTGTCAATAACAAGCTTCTGAATCTGTAACACATGAGGCTCTTTGTGAGAAACATGCAAATGGACTTGTTGCTGTGAAGCCAATGACAAAAACTACACAGGACTTCACTCAGTATCTTTCTCATACAGCTTCACAAAATGAAATAACAACTTTAACATAGATTTCTCTTCAGCACTCACCTCACAAACAAACTCTCAAATATTAAGTAGTGGAAGCAACAGAATAACTAAAATGAGCTCCTAGCATGTAAACACATCAGTTTCTAAAAAACATGAATATTTCAAAATCAGTGTGGAAGATGTGTACATACCTAGAGCTGTCTTCACTTTCTGTATCTTGTTCTTCATCAGAATCTTGGTATTTATCAGGATCTGGAAGAGTACTTGGATCAAACTCATCTTCACTTCCACTGTGTGCAAGAACAGCCACCGTTTCCCCTTCAGCCTGCCAGGTGACAAATGGAGAGTTACAAGACAAGCAAACACATCCACGACCCCATTAACAGAGACACTATAACAAAATCCATTCACTACACCTTATGGACACCATTAGTATACCCAGGAAAATGGAATCGTTTCTGTTGTCATCAGTGTTCTTCCTTCAAGACTGTTAAAGGCTGAAGAATATTATTCAAAACGAAGCTCAAGGATTTACATTCAAATTCTACTTTCATATTAAATCTACCAAATCCAAAAGATTTTGGCAGCATCTTATCAACAGTCATCTCAAAGTGTTAAAGACAAAACTTGACTGTCCCACAGAAAAACCGGCAAAGAGATGTGAGCTTGAGGACACGTTAATCACTCCTGTAAGGTGTATTTCATAAAACAAAAACTTAGGCAGTCTTCCATGTCAGTTAAAACAAAAGTGTTAAAATTTGAGCAGAATTAACTGTCCTATGGGAGTTTCTGCCATTCGCCACAAGTGACGTGCGGCCTTGAGGCTCCCTCCCAGAACCCCCCATCTCCCCTCTCTGGGGCTCAGCTCCCTTCTGTCTTGCAGCCCTTCTTTGGGAGGCAAGTTTCCCCATGGGTGTGGGAATGCCTCACTAATTCCTTACTGAAAAAGGCAGGAGATGCCACTTTATAATGGTCTTGGATGATAAAATAAACCTGACTGCACTGCAAGTACAGGCTCTGCTGCACGCGGTCCTGAACTAACGGCACCACTTCTGTAAACGTTACTACTGCAAACTGGCACTAACAAAGCAGACAGCTTGGAGGGCTCATGCAAGCGCATATGCACACAAAAACAGACAAAAAGTTTACAGGCAATTATAAGCGACACAGATCTGAGATTCACACATTCTTATAGCGAAAAGCAAAAAAAAAAAAAAAAACCCACAAAAACAAAAAACCCCAATGAAACTACAATTAAATACATCGCTATCTTTTGTTTACATTTCTAAACGATATCCCCACAGCTGAATTTTCAAAGCAGCACTCACTTAAATGATACTTTATTCTGTGAATTACTTCACGTAATTAAATATTTAGAGTTAAATACTGTTCTGATGTTTCACTACTTCCATCCATCTCCAGGCCACAGTTTTAAAGAACATTGTTCTCAAGTGCGTATATCTCATCACAATAAACACAAACAAAACCCACAACAAATTCCCTTTTTTTTTTTATATTGGCATATATGGTAAAAGAAAGGAAATGAGCTGGTGAGGGGTAAGATTAGTCACCTCTGCAAAGGCCTGTCCAGCAACACCTCTACAACGCATTGAAAGCAAGGAGAAAGGGCTAAAAGCCAAATTTGCTATTAAAAGGAAAAAGAAAAAACACATGAAACATACATTTTGTTCTTGACTGTTACAAAACACAAGTGAAGGTAATTGCACTGCTGGGTGTATGAAATCACTAAGGGTATCATCAGACTCAGCAGCACTGTGAACTACGTGCAGTAACACAGGCACTGACTGAAAAGCCCGCTGATTAGCAGGAACTTCAGGTACAATCGTTCACAACAAAATTTAAAAAAACAACATATTTTTTTGCCTTGCAACAATATCCTCCCGTTCATCTCTTACCACATCAAAGAGCACTATTAACTCCACAGAATGCTCTTCCAAAGGTTACTTTTTTTCTAAAGAATTTCTATATTTGAAAAGTGTTCTGCATTAAATTATAGCTATTTCTATTTCCTTCAAATGTTCAATATTTGCTCTTTACTTGAGCCGCTGCATCTGTTCTTTCAACAGAAGTTGTGTACACGAAATACATATTAAATAAAGCAGAACAGAAGAACAGAAACATTATTCAAAGCTGTGATACGAAATAAAATATTTTTAACATGTTTGTGTGACACTGTGCAACAGAAAGCCAACATTTACAGACAGTTATCTTTTAAGACTGCTCTTAACACGCACCTTCTCAACTATACCAGCAAAACGTTGGTACTGCATCAGTTCTTAAGTTCTGTCTGGAGCAATGAGGACTGGCTGAGCGAGCTGCGGCGGTTCAGCCTGGAGAAGAGAAGGCTCTGGGGGACCTTATAGCAGCCTTCCAGTACCTGAAGGGGGCCTACAGGAAAGCTGGAGAGGGACTTTTTATGAGGGCATGTAGCGACGGTGCAAGGGGAAGTGATTTTAAACTGGAAGAGGGTAGATTTAGACTAGATATTAGCAAGAAATTCTTTACTGTGAGGGTGGTAAGACACTGGAACAGGTTGCCCAGCGAGACTACGGATGCCCTCCTCCCTGGAGGCATTCAAGACCAGGCTGGATGGGGCTGTGAGCAGCCTGGTCTAGAGGGAGGTGCCCCTGCCTATAGCAGGGGGTTGGAACTAGATGATGTTAAACCCAAACCATTCTATCATGAAAGTGTTCTATGATACATGTAAAACAAACACTCACAGAGCAAACCTTCCCTTTCATTATGCTTTCATATCCACTCTTCCAGCAAAAATGTTGCAGAGATGTATTCAAAGTAATGCTTATTATTACAGAAGAAATAATTGGCAAAGATGCCTCTAATTCATCATGAATCACAAGGTCGTATTTCTTATGAGCACTGCCTGTTACATATTCATTAAAATATTTGTAAGTCCCTGAAATTGTTAAGAACTTGAGCATGAACATTTATCACCCACAGCTGAACAACAGAAACTCATTATTTTTCACTCTTTATTCAAATTTTTATCCACCAGTCGGGAAGAAGAAATCTTGTGACTTCACATTACTCACCACGACAACGGGAGGAAAAAATGTCAAATCACAGCACGAGGCAACACCTGTAAAAATTCTTTAGATAAAACTTACAAATAGGATGCAATTTAGAGAATTGCAATTGGATCCTTCCGAAGGCAAGCACTATCAAAGACAACATGAACTGAAGAACAGATTTGTCCTGTCAGTAATTTACGTCTAAGGTTAGGTGACAATTTGCTTTGCAGAATGATTTATTACAAAGTTCTACTGCGGACAGAAACCTATTCAATCATCAAATCAGGCTAGTCAGGAAAACAGGATTCAGTGGCCCTTACCTTGCTATTTTCATTCTGCCACAGGGTAACTAGCTATTTTTTTACCATACCAGACAGGCTAGCCCCTTCTATTAACAGTTTACTACCGGTACATACAAACTTTGTGTGAAAACTTCCAGTTTGAATATGGCACTGAGATGGAAACATCTCTGTATTCACACAATCTCTTGTTCTTCTTCTTGTTGCAAGACAACACTACAGAAAAATTCAGCAAAGTTCCCATGCAGGAATTATAGAAGATGTAGATACCTCCCTGCCATCAACACACTGCACCAGTCTCACTTCAAGCATTTTGGAAGGATGTATAAGGTGAAGCAAACAGGGCAGGCTCCTCTAGAGCTGCTGCTCTGCTTCAAGACATGGTACCTCCTACACAACACCCAGCTGTTTTGCTGGGTGTCGTGCCAGATGCAGTGGCAACTGAGTTTCTTTGTAGAGAAAGCTGAATACATGAAGATCAGGCAGCTCTGTTAGGCGGGCTGAGAGAAGCCTAAAATGAAGAAATTAATGCAACTTTTTAAGGAAACAGACACTCAAGGGATTACAATTTTCTGAATAGTAAAGTGATGTCTTCTTTCTGCCACCCATTAGGTATTCAAGTGAGAACTACCTACTGCTGTGGGATAAAAATGGAAAGCCGAATAACATGCTATGATAACCTGTGGGTACACAGATGATGTTGCTCTATCCAGGACTTAAATTACAGAATGCATTTATTGAGGTATTTAGTTTATAATTAATTTAATAGGTATTTATTTTTTTATTTGATTAAATTATCTGGAGTTGCAATTTTTATGTTCAACCCTTTGAGCAATTTACTAGTCCCTGGTAACCAAGCTGAGTGGGAGAGAATTGCTTCAGCAGCGTCAATTCTGTCCATAGATATAGCACAGTGGTGGAGTATTTCTAATCAACTAAAAAGAAGAGTTTTAAGGATTGTTTAGAAGTTAGTCAGACTTGATTTCCGTCTTTCAACAGTAACAAGTTATATATTTATTATTCCAGCTAAAACATTCAGTTCCTTTAGAGGCATGTCACCTTTGGCTTTTGTTAATCATGCGGTCTCTCCCAGTAAGCAGTTTGTGATTTTAATGCAATTCAAAGGTAAGTTTTAAATACTGTTAGCAGCTACTCTGTGCACACCTACACAACATTTAAGCATACAATATCTTTCATGACCTGACAGCATTTTAAAGTATATTAACTTTCTTCCTTTTGATAATTATGTTTCAGATGAAAATGGGAGTTTCTTCTGCAGCATTAGTTGTAACAGAGCACACTCACAGAGGTGTTTTGTAGGGCCTCCTTTAAGCCATCTCTTACTCTGCATTCAACTGATTGCCTTAGGGACTTTTTTTTCATAGCCTGAACCCCTAACCCACAACACTGTGTCCCATGGGACGTGTGCTTGCTCTGGTATTGCATCATCTATATTGCCCAAAGGAATACAGCTATTCTGGTAGTTCACAAATAGAAATACAGTCTTTGATGTAGCTGGAGTATTTGATCCAAAAGACACTTTGAAGACCAAGACCAAAGCCATAGATGATACTGGAAACTGACTGGGAGCCAGTGGAGCAAATCAAATGCATATCTGACATAGAAGGAGTCGCTTAAACCATTCTTAAATGGCACAACCACACAGACCGCTGGCTAATGATCCCTAATAGCCTTCAAAAACTAAACTGAATGACAACAGCTCTAACTGGACATGACGAACACCCAGAGCACCACTTCCACTGAGATAAGGGTCTGGTGTAAGATGATTTTTTCTTACAAGTTAAGAGGGAAAACTGTGACCAAGTCAAGTGAACTTTCTTCCTGTTAACTTTTACTCTGCCACCTACATCAGTGTTGAACACTGATTCCAACAGTCAATCTGTCCTTTTCAATATTGGTTTAGCAAATCCTTCTAGCCTAGTTTGCTCTTGTGGGTAATCAGGAAGCAGTATACAGAAGGGTAGAAAGAGCAGAGAACAGGTCATTGTTGCTTTCTGGTCACACTAGCCTAGTGTGAAGCACGCAGGCTGGTTCAAGGCATATGACAGAAAGGAGAAGTTACGAACAGAATGAGTGGCCAAATTCCATGGGACTGGACAGAAAGGCTGGTAACCAAAACCTGGAGAAATCGAGGCTGCAGGCTAGTCAGGAAGACATAAGGAAGACACTACAATGATGAACTTGCATTCCCACAGTTTGGAAGGAGTACCCCTCCCTCCTCTGGAAGGAGTATCAATCTTGTGTTTTGGTAGAAACGACAGACGACTCTTAGCTACATCTGCAAATCATTCGCCCTTCCCAACCATCAGCAGTCACACCAAAGTTCAGTTTCATCTTGTTGTTATTTCTTTTAAGCAATCTGACATCTTAATTAAAAAAAAAGAAAAAGAGCATAGCTTAGCCACAGGCACAGCTGAGAACTGATGTAAACACAAAAATCATAGAAATTTCTGCACATCCACTTCTGACTTTTTGATACTAGTAGAACTTCTGCAGTGATCATAGTAATCAATACATTTTATCTGTAAACTTGGTCTCTGTGAAGTACCAGTATTCCATATCAGAGTTAACAGCTACATAACAAACGCAGATAGAGAAAGACGATCTGTTAAATTCATAACCACGTACTTGTCAATGTCAGAATGAGATGCTGAGAATTTCTGAATCTACCCAAAGATTGTTTTTAATTTCAATGTATTTCTTCTTATCTTTACGTAAATTATAATGGTTCTGTCTCAAAATTGGACATTACGCTTTCAAGTTATTACTTGCTCTGAGGAGGCCCATGTAGAAGCCTTACAGTAAATACAACATTCTTCAAGCCATTATCAGCCACAGCTACCAACATGATTTAACAAAAGGGCAAACTACTACAGTTCACGTGTGAAAGCTCAGGATAAAACAGCAATGCAGTTCAACACGGTTCATGCTACAGACATGAAAATGCAACTTAAAAGGTATCTAGTTACTACACTGATAGCACTGGAACTAAGATACAGTGTGGAATATATGAAATTTTGACAAACAACAGGGTTAACCTACTGCTTACATTGCTGATTTTAGAGATTGATTGCACCTGTGCTCCACGGAAGCTCAAGCCAATAGTTCCTGAGTAATGAAATGCAGCCAGGAGCACACAGTTGTTTTAGATATCAAAAAGGATCAAAACTACAATCTTTAGTGCCATAAACAAAATCTCTGACATTTGAATTGACACAGCAGTAGCTTAATCTTTGTTTAAGTATACAGGTTCCAGTGTCCGCCACACCAGCAGCTGGACAGAGATGCCACCACGCACACTAAGTCCCTGTCTGAAAGAAAGCTTGTGTAAAACATTTGATAACACAAAAGCCTCAAAACAGAAACAGTCTAAACTAATTCTGTTTCAAAATCTTTCTAATGCTAAGTGGTCAGGTATAATTTTGCTTGCAAATGTGCAAGTATTACAGGAATAAAAAGGGAGGGGACAGTTATTTGTTGTGCCTTGTAGAAAAAAAAATTAGTCTGGGAAAATTCAATGTGCCAATATACACGTCCAAAAGTCTAAGGTCTTCTTGCATAAAATAGAAAATCACAGTGCAGAACACAGTTTTTAAACTTACACTCTCCACATATAACCCTGGCATCCTTACATTCCTCTCCCTACTTTCAAGTACACAGCAGCCACAGCTGTCAGCTCAAACACAGGGAAAGTGCTTCTCCAAAGTAGTTTCTGTGTTCAAACACTTCAACACAGCAGCCTTCTCAGGGAACCTCAACATACACCCACAGAGATAGTCACCACACAAGAGAATTTTCTTTGCATCACTTTCTGGCTTTTTTTTTTTGAATGAGCCAGAAGAAACTGCATCCTCTTGTCACGCAGCAGAAGGATGCCAGAGCCACAAACACATCACAGCAAGGACTGAAAGCAAAGACCACTCTGGGTTCGGCAGCTGCTGTCTCTTTCTAAAATGGACAGGTTACGAGAAGCAGTGGTACAAAAGAATCAGAATGGAAACCTTGTATGCAACATAATTCTGTAAACTGTTTCGTTTTGCTCTTTTCCTTCAAACAATGGATTTGCATTCACTGAATGACAAACTGAAGAACAGCTGCAGCATGCGCTGGGTAACATTTTGTATGACAGGACTTTCATGTCTTCAATGTCCTGGTTAAGTCATGTACTCTAAACACCTGTGCCAAATATGTATGTAAAACTGTGTGTTTAAAAGGAGAAAAATCTGAATTACATTAACTTCTTGCCATGAAATTCATTTTAACAACTACTGGTGCTTTTGCAGACAGAACTGAGGAAAAGAATGACAGAAGCATTGCTGTTTACAGCACTGACTCAGTTGCTTGCTGTGAGAACAAGAAACTGTCTGCCCTCAGGACCTATTCAACATGAGCAGCAGTTTCACATTTGTTCAAATAGGCAAAGAAGTACCCAATAAGTGACACTGCCAGCACTGATGCTGTAGACTCATTTATTATTAATTTTGTTGTTGCTGAATCCATGTTCCCACGGATTGCAACCTTAACTTGCAAAATACAATGGAGAAGACAGCTTGTTGGCAGAGCATAAGGGTTGAGTAGAAGACAAGGGAGAACAGACAAATACAGTTTGATGACAAACAAGGAAGCAAGCTGGCTGGGGAACATTATGGCACTAGGCGCACAGCAGCAGGATGCCTACCCATCCCTACTCCCACAGGCATTGCTGCAAAGGGGACCTTGAAAAGTCTTTGAGGTCTCACAGCCACCCATGGACAGCTTAGTTAAGTGAGAGAAAAAAACAAGAACAATAAAAATCAAGGTGGTGCTGGAAAACTAAGCAAGCAGGCAGGAAGTGGTGAGAACTCTTCATACCATTTGATGGTTGATGGCCATAATGGGTGCTGAAAGTTAAGGGCTGCAGAGATACAGGAAGAGAGGTAATTTTGCTGCAGCATTTTGAATAGATACTAATGAAATAAAAAGGCATTCAAAAGCAAAGTGGAGATGACACTACAGCAGCTGAGACAGAAAATGATAATAACCCTTGATAACAATATGTAGACAAATAGGAAAGTTACATCTTTGAAATGTCAAGTAAGAAGAATGAGAAAGATACATACAAGGCAAGATCTACAATATATCCTTCTATATTTATACAAGGCAATGTCTTTCAACTACTTGAAAGAAATAAACAATTTTTCAGGTCTAAAACAAATCCAAGCAGCTTCAGAGCAAAAAAAAAAAAAAAAAAAAAAAAGTAGAAATAAAAATAATAATAAAAAGAGAAGTTAAGAATAATTTCTGAGAGTTACTGTCACTTGAGAAATTGAGTAACTCTCAATTTCTGAGAGTTACTGTCACATATAACAGCATGCATGCAATAGAGCTGGAGAATGACTTGTCATTTGAGGAAAATGAAGGGACGTGGTTTAGCAGCGGACTTGTATTGTTAGGTGAATGGTTAAGCTTGATCTTGAAGGTCTTTTCCAGTCTAAATGATTCTGTGACAAAGGTACAGCCTGAAGTGAAAGCTGCCAGTACGCTCAGTGATCATGAAAGAAGACACTAAGACCGAACTTTTTCTTGAGAATTGCCTATCCCAAGAAACATAAGCAAAACAGACTACTGTTCTCATTTGGACAGAAAAATAGAGCTGAAGCAGAGACTGCACTGAGACTCATTAGTACACACATGAATTCATATTCATGGGCAAAGAATTAGGAGTTTGCATGGGCTCAGGAAGCAGGCAGATACGTTACAGTAAGAAAAATAAATCAAGGGATATTAAGTGTAACTGTGCTGTGCCTTTGTCCTTGAAAGTCCAAATCTCTACAGAGAGCATAACAAGTGCTTCCTGAATAACTTTTGGTTTTAGCAATTGAAATACAAGTGGCATAAAAAAGGAGAGAGCAGAAGGTACAATTAGTGTATGAAAGACTTCTGCTCCCTGGAAGCCTCCACTAATACTTACAGGAAATCAGCCTCAAACATGCCATTGTTATGAAGTCATATTTTAGCCTAGGAATTTTTAAGCTAGGACATTGCAATTTTCAGCTAAGGACATCTTATCCCTTACAGCTGCTCATTTGTTGGCTTGTTCATTTCAACAACATCTGAAAAATCTTTATACTCCATAAATAATGCATTCTATCCATAACAAAAGGATACAGTACATGGTATGATTGATTACCTTGGCATTTAGCTCTTGTGAGAATAGCTTTTGTGAAACATGGCTCTATTGGTTCCCAGAAAATTACATTTTGGCAAAACTGTCTGAACTATCAAACTTAGGTATGGCTAGACATAATGTTATTAATTCTGCACAAAACGTAACTTCTTAAACTGCACCAAAACAACATGATCGGTTGTCAGAGTGGGTGGATCAATTTACATCAGCAATCTCGCTAACTACATTCCCACTTAAAACTGGCAAAGATTTAATTCACACAGTCGCATACACAAACAATGAATTCTCCTTTTGTTTTTCTTTCCAGTGTTTTGAGACAATGTCTTTTATATTGGCTTTTACATGACATTTTGCACTATTTTTTGCTATTTGAAGTCTCTGCTTTTCTTTTTTTCCTCTTCCTTCTCCATAGTGAAATTAGCAAATGATAAAAGAGGCAGCACCTATTTGCTAAATGACTACTAGTAATAGCGATTACTGAAGAAGATTTTAAATAAATTTTAATTAAAATATGTATAAAATAACATTATAAAATGTGTTACATAGTGTGTATATATTATTTAAAAGTCATTACTAATCAACATTTTAAGTCATACCATTCTAAATACAACAAATATTTGGAAGAAACATTAAGTTTATCCAAGCAAGTGCTATACTTTAAAATAACATATAGCAATGTACACATTCTCTCTGATGCTAAAAATAAAATTCACTTCTGAGCATCCTGCCCAAGATGATTTTGATACAGTTAACAGCCTCAGATCTAATTTCTACTCTGAGACTGAAAGAGGATAAAGAATGAACTGAAGAATAAACACAGATACGCAGTTCCTCAAACACTAGTATGTTTTTCAATCTTTAACTACACTTTGAACCGAACGTTCAGAATATACCTAAATGAAGACAAGGCCATTTCAGAACCAGGGAAGTATACAACTTACAGTGAAAACATGATGAACTTTTTCACATTGTTGAACTGCTCTTTAATTCACATCACTTCTTGAAACTGTATCAGTAACTTCACTTCTTGAATTGTGTTAGGTTACTTCCATAGATTTACATAAAATAGTCTTCATTATCTTAATTTACCCTATTTCTCTTTTAACTTCTCAAACAGTCTGTACCCAATTTAATTTAAAATATGTATTTAAACAACTATTTTTGTCTTTATAATGAACTTCCGGTTTTTAACCATGATGTTCTTAATTTTAAGATGCATTTGAAGTAGTGGTGGTTTGGTTTTTTTCTCCTCTTTCTCCCAAACACATGCAAAACATACACAAAATGTCAAGGAAAGGGAAAACAGGGATACATATTAGTCATGCTGACTTAAATCACAGCATGCTTAAAAAGGTGTTGGAGAAAGTAATTTCAGCCTAACTCTACTGTTTATTATGAACTCCAGTATACACAGCTCACTTGCTCTACTCACTTCTTGATGTTATGTAATCTTCTTGCAATGATGATTTGCCATACATAAGTAAATACTGGAAACAGAAACTGCAAACTGGAAACAAGACCTACTGCTTTGAGTGTAGATTTATTGCCAGTTCTCTTTAACTTATTAGCCGCAACAGAAACTGTAGTGTGAGCTTTTATTACCCAGATGGACTTTCATCAGGAAAAGAGTTTAGTACAGCTCCATGACACACCTTCTGTATAGGTCACATCGTGAAAACTACCATCTCCACTACGAATCAAGAATAACGCACTAAAAAGCATGAGCCTGACACACTACATAATATTCATGGGTTCATACAAGTTTTATTCTGTGAAGTTTGGGCTTTAAGTCTTCAATCTCCAGAACGTTTGCTTTAATTCTGGTTTTCAGATATGCCACAAGATGGCCAAAGAAAAGAACGAGCTGAACTGCTCTAATGGTAACTTCTCGAGACTGACAGCAACTGAAGGCTCCATTAATCTCAGAGCAGTGATAATTTCAAAACCCTCCGAAAAATACAGTTAAGTGCTCTCTTACAGCAGGTTCCAAGCAAAATCCAATCAATGGACCTGCTCCATAAATCTGTCTCTCTTGGCTTCCTAGATGGAATATTTCTAATTCTCACACAGAAGCCTCTCAAGTACGCACCGCAGCGCAGCTGTGTCAGCGGAAAACATGCAGGACTTGCAGCAGAGCAGGGCTGGTGGCCACTGCCTCCCTCCCCTTCCACAATGAATAAGCTGCAGACGCATCATTCCTACCTTCATTTTCAAAGCCTTCAGTAATGAAGATCCCACAATCTCACAAAAAACTTATGCCGCTATTTAGGTAACCACACCACACCACACACACCACGGGAACATATTTTCTAGTGTCTATACTGAATTTCCCTGTCATAAACCTGTTACTTTTTGCACCAACCTGAGAACAGACTGCACATTTACTATTCAAGTTTTTGAAATATTGCCTCAATTTCTCTCCTCTACGATCATGCCAAGTAACATGCAGCTCATCAGCTTGCGTACAGCTTGCAAGAAAACTTTTTTTGGCCTGCTGGAAATTGAGATGCAGAGCCACTGCTTGTCCTGTTTCTAGAGCAAAAAGACTCAGCAAGACTACTTCCTGAATGGGTCTCCAGTTAAGAAGGATCCATCTGCCGGCTGGTTTGGTTCCCAACCAGCAGAAAAACATTTACAGACTGACCAGTCTGAGAAGAATTTTGAACAAAATCAAATCATAGTTACAATTTTAACATTTGGTTGCTGCACCATACATTCTGCAAGCAGATCCAGGATCCAGGTTACCCGCAAGTTTTGGAGATCATGGCTTTATCCCAAAATATAAACAGTAATCCATATAATGCATCAAGACTGCAGGTGGGTACTTCAACAAACTGAAAATCTGTAGGTATGTTCTATCACTGGCAGAAATAAATGGCCACTTTCTCCAACACCTGCCATATGATGTCTTGGACTTGTGTAACTCCTTCCATTCTTGACCTAATACTTAAAAACATAGATAAAAATAATCCATTTTTAGCTTAGAATTTTTTTTTTCATTTGTTACATTAAACAAAGGTAAACAAACAAAAAACCAAATGCAACTTTTAAACAGTGCTAAGCATAAATGCAATTTTAAAGACATATTATTATTGCTCCTTCTGAGAAATGGTAGAGCCAAACTGCCCGGTCCACTTTACATAAGTCACACATCTCTGCACTGGGAATACTTAATCTTGAAAATATACTTACTGGCTTTCTTCATGACTACTAACTCTTTGCAAAAGGCAAGTTTAGGACTTCAGCTTTATGGAGTCACTGAAATTATTTCTGCCTCAACAGAGCCACCTGATCATAAAATCCAGTCGTGATTTGATTGTACCTACAAACCTATCTCTTCCCGCACCTAACATAAACGTGTTATGCTTCCTTTTTAAGTTCTTGTACTTTCACAAAATTTTGAGGGTAAAATTTAATGACCTGTATCAACTAAATAAATCATTTGTTATATCACATTCTACTTGGCATACAATATTATCACAGAGAACATTTGCTAGAGGTACTGTTAAGTGAAATTCCTTGTTACATTATGCATGACTCCCCAAAGCGCTGAGTACAAAATATCCATCATGAAATTCAGAATATATAACCAAAACTAGAAAGAAGTACATTCAGACCTATGATCACCATTCTGACATCTCCAGTTACCAGTTTTAATTAAACTCACTTTTTGTACTACATCTATTTTTATTAAGTAGGCACGCTATCATGCTTTATACACTATGCATAACTAAAAAGAGATTTTAAAAAGTTACTTGTAAATGCCTTTTCTTAAAATGTCATCCTAATTCAAGGCATTGTTCCCTGAATTAGGAACAATGAACCACAATGAAATGGTAACATCACTAAATATAATGCAGCACCTCTCCCAGGGCATCAACCACCGTGCTGGCAAGCTATTTTAGCAGCCGGAGTAATATTTCCCATGCAGACAAGTTGATAGATGAGGTCTTTGGATGATACATAGCATGGTTCACTATTTTTGTCAGGAAGTAAATTATCAAAAAATGAAAACAAAGAGATTTCCTAACTGCTTAGACGCATCAGAGTATCCCACACATTCCCAAATTCTTGTCCTTTGGTACTGGGGACCTCCCATCACTAAGGCAGACAGCTTTCACTCTCTGAGTATGTTCCCACATAACCACATTTACTAATTTCTACAACTCCCTGCTATTTGATAAATAAAAAGATCCATCCAGATGGGACTCCGAACATCCCCTTTTCCTTAGAAGCTGCATCTTCCAGAGCAAAGGTGGCAGAACTTCATGGAAAGCAGCTCAGAAAGCACAGAAGGGAGGAGGTACCATGAAAAGGTGGATGCCCTGCAGCCACAGAAGGAGAAATCCTTTCAGCAGAACAATCCTCCCATGATCCCAGACCTTTCTTGCTGTGTTTTCCCCAACAAGCACTCCATGGTGTAGCTACAAGGTCCCTTACATATACCAAAAATCCATTTAATCCAAGAATACTTAACCATACCTCAGACTGGTATCCAGACCATGGAGTGCTAACCAAGCTTTACACTCCATGTTAGCTGGTACAGACACATGCTGAAAACGCCTGTAACCTTCACTAGACAGGAATTATGCTCACTCAGGATCTCAGCTTTCTGAGCACAAAGGAGCATTCAAACTGTAAGAAAGTGAGGCAAGCTTATCAGCTGCCCTCCCTCCACAGAAATAAAGTATTTCAAGTGAGTCACAAGCAAGAAACGAGATTAGATATTGTACCCTTCTGCTCTGCCCTTGTGAGGCCCAATGGAGCTGGTGGAACAGGTTCAGAGGAGGGCCATGAAGATGAACACTGCTCTTATGAAGAAAGGGTTGAGGGAGTTCAGCCTGGAGAAGAGAAGGTTCTCCACCTCACTGTGGTCTTCCAGTACTTAAAGGGAGCTTATAAGCAGGAGGGGGATTGACTTTTCACAGCCTGACAGTGACAGTGCAAGGGGGAATGGTTTTAAACTAAAAGAGGGGAGATTTAGGTTAGATGTCAGGAGGAAATTCTTTATTCAGAGGGTGGTGAGACACTGGCACAGCTGCTCAGAGAGCTGTGGGTGCCCCATTCCTGGAGGTGTTCAAGGCCAGGCCGGATGGGGCAGCCCCATCATGGGGTGGCAATCAGTCCATGGCAGGGGTTGGTACTAGGTGGGCTTTTAAGGTCCCTTCAACCCAAAGCATTCTATGATTACCTAAAAGGTAAACAAAGGAACTTTGATGTCTCTTAAACAACAAAGGAAGCCCAGCTTAAAGGATTCGGCAGTTTGAGATTCTAAGTATCTACCTGGACTATAAACTAAGACCTATGAAGCAAGAGAAGAGTTTTTAACATTACAACACTTTTCTCCATAGCATTCCTTGAAGAATCATTTTTTTCAAAGGTTATTCCTTCTATATTTGTCAAGCAGTTGTCACTAATAGAGCCTACCACTACAGCATTCAGTTTTTGATCTGGATAAACACCTCTCCAACGCAATCCAAACTAAAGTTTCTTGTAATCAGCCTATTTATACTTACAAATCCTAAAATTTTCTCTTTGATCCCAATCACATGGGCAGACTTACTGGCTAACCAATGTTAAAAAGAAGCAGAAAGTAACTCTTCCGAAAAAACACCTTTATTGAAAGACCAGAAAGCTATTTTCCTTCTGGAGAGAGAACTACTTGGTATTCAGGCAAAGAAAACAATGAGTTCTGATTTATCTGAGCAACTTTAGTCCATTTCCTGGAAATCAGACAGCTAGAATACATCATCTCCTAATGTTTCAGTACTGTTATCTTCAAACTGTGCTTTAACTTGTCTTTTCTTTACCTCCAAAGTAATCTCTATCACCAGAAAATCCTGATTTTTCATGTGTTTTTCCTCTTTTTTTCTCAGACTGTCTGGAAAGCAGAGGCTGTGTACAGCCACATATTGGTGCAAAGAATTCCTAGCACTTTCATGTGCTCAAAGAAGCACCTCACAAAGATCACAGTCAGAGACAAAATATGCAGCGCTTATTAAAAGTTTCAGAGAAGTTTAGATTTTGCACAGAAAATAAGCTGTAAGATAAGTCTTTTCATAGTATTTCTTCACTGTTCCATTCCTATGACAAATTTGTACACGCTGATGAAATGCTGTTTGCAAGAGATGAGCACAAATAAGAGGATGCAAAATGCCTTAGAGATGTGTGAGGATAACGTGAGAATTAACACTAAATAATTAGTATCAGAATAAAATCAAACACTGAAAACCTATTTTCCTTCTAGCTGTGTTCATGCTTTATTACTAACATGCTAAATTCATTTTATTAGAGGCATTGCAGCGTACCGCATTTTCAAGATAAATTAATTTCTCTTTGCAAATGTGAAATCCTAGAATTCCAATCCCGATCTTTTCTGGGGAGAATTCTAGACAATCAGTTTCTCAAATTTGACTTTGTTATTTCTCCTGACCTTTTCTATTTTGGTAGGGCTTGTGTAATGCACAGAGCAGTCATCCTCTTTTTGTTAAAGAACACCAAATTATACTCCATAGCTTTTGAGAATGAGAAGTGAGCAACAGTAAACCTCTTGCATTCTAAACAAAGCCACTGACTGCAAGACATACAGGAACGACTGCACCAAAATGTTTGTGCTGCCACACCACTGACACCTCTGAATCGAAACAAATGTGGCTCATTAAACGGAAGCAGAATAAAGACAAAACTGAAATGGAGATTTTCCAAAGTGCACAACTTGCAGAGACGTTATTTACGAATTTTATCTACTTTCCAATGCAGGCAGAATGGCAAGAAGCAAAGTATTGCATAACCTCTAATAAGGTGGAAGAGGTTTCAAGTATTCAGTGCTCAATCTGTGATTCCTTGAAAGGGCGAAAGATTTAAACAAATGGTCTAAAGACACACGATTGCACTACAGATAGCCAAAATTGGCATTTTTGAGAAAAGGAAAAGAAAAAAAAAAATGGCACATTCATATGGAATAGCTGAAAGCAGTTAATTCTGGAACCCTTCCAAAGTGGAGCATGTTGACGTTTTATTTTTTAAAATCAAATTGCGAACTTGGATGCAGTTAAAGTGTTTTCCAATGTTCGAATCCCTGTGCTTTATTGATATTGTGATTTGAAAGTATATTTGTTTACACAACAGGTTGTGAAGAATAGTAGTATATGTGCAGTTTTCAGCAGATCAGACATTTTTTCAAGGAAACAAAATGCTATTGCTCAACTTCCTGGCTCTTCTGACAAGGATGCCTAAAAAACAAAAATATCTGAAATTGCAGTTGTATCTTTGACATTTCTCACATATAAAGTGAGAATCGATAAAAGAAAGCTCCGCAGCCATCTTTCTATAGAAGAGACAGACTCAACACTCATTATTTTTCTCACTTGTACAAACAAATTATTAAACAGCAATTGCTCGATGTGAATCATACAGGATGGAATTGCTAAGAATATGAAGAAGTAAGGAGGCAAAGAGCCAGGGGAGGTTCACACTGTTTGAAAATCATGGCCCATAAGCAGCATACTGGTCCCCCACCTATGCTGTACACTGGGTGCAAACCATCACACAGCTGGACCACATCACTGCTCTTCCTCAACCTGAAGCTTTCGTGTTCCTATCTTCACTTGCGTGTGTTGGAAGCATCGCATGAGCAGCAACTACTCCAGTACTGAGAAATGGGCTGCCAGGGCTGCTCTGATGGCAAAAGTCATCACAAGGAAATGGATGTCTGATGTTCCCACCTCCTCTGCACACAGACTGGGTCAATTTTCCAGAAGAATAAGTGACTAACAAAAAATGAGCAGCAGATAAACTGAGACTCTTCATGCTTTTGTAGTTTAACAAACGTCTCCCCAGCTCTCCAAAATTCACTGATGATTCACTTGTTCGTTTAACAAAAATAATTCATGCTGGTATGCACACTCTCAAGATTTCTTTATGGTTTTTTATTACCTGTTGTATTATTCTTTTTACTTCAATTCATTTCTATTTCATCCGTTAATAACAGCAGTGATTTACTGTCATATAGCAGGTATTTAGAGAATATTTACACAGCAACATCAATTAGATGCTTTCCTGCAGTCATGAATTTACATTATTTAATACAAATGTACAAAAGAAAATACAATGGACTACACTGGAAGGGCTGCAGGGCTGATTATGTCAATGAATTTATACATAAGACACAAAACTAAGTCTATTATCCACTGCAATTGAAATCAGACATGTTTATTTCCCCTCTTCCAACTAGAGGCAAACATCATGTTCAACAAGCAAATAATCTTTTCATCATGAGCTTGACCTTAGTGAAAGTTGCCAGAACCACAGTAGGATGGGATCCCCTGTGATCCAGAGCAGAATAATTCACAATTGATTCATTCACCTTTATTCTATAGACTAACTTTCTTCACACAGCTGCAGTCTGGCACTCCAATGGAGATGATCAGCAGCAGTTCTACGTCAGAAGATTAATTCAATATCTACCAACTCATTCTTAATTAAATGGACTGACATCCCTCCATTAGTAATTAACATTCACAACAGAAACAGAAAGCAGCCAATTTCCAGTTAGGATTGGCGCTGGGGAAGCACATTTGGTTTAATCTGCCCTAAGTGAAAGCATAAAAATGCAGCCATGGGTTGCAAAGTAAGGCAGTCGTGTCCAGTTTCTCGTAGATGAAGCTAATCCTGATTACATCCATGCAAATACTGTTAGCTCATTAGAGCAGGAACTTCTGGCAGGGCCTCACAGATATTTTTAAGTGCTGAAGCTGGCACATTAACACTCAGATATTACACACAGCTGCTCAAATTTCCAACCTAAGCTTCTAAACACTAGTCAAGACAAAGCAACTGCATTTTAGCATGCAGATCACTGACCACATTCCAGCTCATGCAGCAGCCTAAAACTGAACACTTGCTCTGTGCCTATTCATGTAAAATTGTTCTGCCTGTAAAATTTTCAAATCCGTTGTAATTTATAGTGCCATGCATTTAATCCTAGCTTGGATGAAGCCCAAATGAACACTAAGCTCAACTGTACTTAGCCAACTACCTCAATCGATATATGCTTTTAAAATAAATTCTAATTATAAATGTTAATTAGCAGAATATGCGGCCGTTCACAGTTACTTAACAAATACTAGCAGGCATCTTTAAGATCAAAGAAATTTATCATTGATTTGTCACAAGCTGTTCAAGTTTAGCACTTTCTTCCTAAACACGTAGGTCAGCACTATAAAATAAAGGTGCTGCTTTAATGCAAATAATATTTACACTGACTTGTTTAAAGAAAGCAATTAGCTGCACTCCTAGAAATCAATGTACAATCTAATACAGGATGGGCTCCTAGTGAATGCACTCCATTTACAAAAGTCATTTTCCTCATTTCTGTTTCCTTACTGGGAGGTGGGAGGAAAACTATGCATTCAGATTACTGAACTCATCTGGAATACTCAAAACAGGCTATGCTACCACCAGCTTGGCTCTGAAAGCACATTAAACCTGAGTCTTGCTTCTTTCAGCTGTCTAAATGTCTGTGCTGCACTCTAAGTCTTCTATACTAAACACACTGTGATTTAAAACTCAGAAAAAAAAAAAAAGAAAAAAAAGAAAAAAAAAAACACCACCTTATACTACAAATAAGTGAAAGTATTTTAAAATCAGATGTCTCCACAAGTGCATCAGAAGGCAGCAGCAGAGGCAACTTCAGGCTGGTGAGCGTAAGAAATGACAGCAGAAACAAGATGATCAGGACACAGAAACGAGACTTGCCTACAGAGAGACTGCAGGAGAAAACAGACTAAACTCAAATCAAGATCTGTGGCTGAATTTTACTACAATCTTCTTTCACAACTTTCCACGTTTTAACAACTTGATTATTAAGATACTGAAAACGCCACGGGAATACCGTCAATCTCAGCTCTTCCCCAAAGCTCTAAAATATTCAGTTTTGTTCTTCATGTTTCTTCACTCTAACATTCAGCTTATAGTAAGGTCATTATTCCATTTCCACTGTTTTTAAGCCTTCTCAATAGTTTACTATTAATTATTCATTAATTACATTAATGATTCAGAAGTCCTTCCACTCTATCACATCGAAAATTAAACAACGCCATTCAAGACCTCAAGCTACCAAAATTCCCAAAGGGATTTTAAGAAAACCCAAACACATATTTCTGCACCGACTTTGCTGGCAAAAGATATTTTGCTTTTTTCTTAAGAAACCTGAGTGCTCTGTCAGCCATCACGTTATCATCCTCCTGAGCTGATATCACTGATATCACCAGTCTCCTTTGCAAGAAGCCCACTGTGCCCCATCCAAGAGGTAGCGATGTGAACCAGTGGTGTATGAGCTACTGAACAATGCCGAGACATTCAAAGAACTGTGCTGTACAGCAGGTTTTTCAACAAACTTTCTATTTAAGAAGAAAATAAATTTAGAAGAAAAATTAAAAATGATTGCCAGCTTGCAACTCTTTCAGTGTAGTTCTGATTAATGTAGCTGCCATTAGGACATCTGCAAGAAGTGGCTTAATTTATTCAAAAATTATTCAGGACAACATTTGGATGGCTGGAGGCTATAGCAGCACCTCCAACCAAACACATTTGCATCAAGCCACTTGCTTTACAATTACTTATTCCTCTGTATTTCAACAAAGCACTGTTCTGCAGACCTGATAGTTTTGCTTTGTTTTCAACTGAAGCTGAATTCAAACAAGCAAAGTCACAATAAATGAGGAAAAAAAAAATCCCTTCTGAGCATTCAGGTTCTCAATATCAAGAAGAAGAAATCACCCACCAACATGCAAAAATAACCCAGAAATGAGATAAATCAATTTGGTTTTTTTTTTTTCCTGATGGTATATGTAATAGCAAAAATGACAGATGAAACATCTGCTCTGAGTATGGGGACATGTAATTGAGATTACAGAATACAAAAAATGTGACTGAAGCAACTGGTTGCAATTTCTATTCCAACTCTGATACCAGCCAAGCAGTGAGCATTACATCTAGAGCTACAACATTCACAACATTTACAAGCAATACCATGTCAGAAATGCCACTATACTGATGGATATTTGCAACATATTTCAACTTAGATAATACTATGACACTTTATCTCTTGACATGTTTCAGTTCTTTTTCATGTGCTATCCTCAGTGTCATCTGGTTCACTGAATCTCTTCCCACAACAACTGCCCTTAGGGTAAGTTCAGCCAGTGGCAATTTCCCTTAAGACAGTAACCTCTTCTGGAAATCAAAAGTAGAGAAAAACACTACAACACAACCTTGTGCTCCTTTAGCTTCTTTTTTTAATTTCAAAATAACAACTTCAACTGCAATTAACTTGTTTGAAGACAAAATCTAAGACAGCACCTAAAATACAAGTAAAGCAGGAATAGGAGAGGGCTGTCCTGGTCACTGGATCCAGTATCTCACAATTGCAGCCAACTACCCAATAATGAAGTGCTGAAAGGATGCTCTACCTTTACTCACAGAGCAAGGCAAAAAAGAAATCTCTAATCCTAATGATCCAGAGGAAAATACATAAATAAAAGTTTTAGTGACTAGTTCAATCCTGAGCTCAAGAATAAAATGCACGCATGAGGTGCATTCTCACAGCCTATCTTCAGCTGTCAGAGAAGGCAGAAAGAAGTCACAAAAAAATGAACATAATTTACTTTTACGTACTATTATTATACTAAATCAATGTAAAATGTATACAAACAACTTGCTTTTTAGTTTAGCTCTAACTCGAACACATGACCAGAGAAGCAAATCCAGTGAGAACATCATTTGGAAGGATCATGACGAGAAGTTTTCTGATACAACTCTAACTGCTTGAGCAGGGAAACATCCTTGATAAGAATTACATTAATTACTTTCCACCGATTATATCAACATTTTTCTCCAGTGCCAGCCTTGCCAAGGGAAGATGGTGTTATCAGCAACACACTGCTCCTGATCTCCTGGAAATCCTCCCAACATTTTTAGGTAATTTCAAACAACATCTTGGGTTATGGAGATCCCATACATCCTACATTTTGGAGAGGTCTCCAGAATAAATGTGTTGCTACCACTTACTGAACTGATGGCACATTACCACCTACTGAACTAATGACACATTACAGTCCCTCCTGGATTTAAAAATACATTCCAAGTTTTTTCCTACTTCATCCAGTTCTCTCCACCACAATACAAACGAGCATAGTGTTTTTAGGTTTAAAAAAGGCAGTGAGCCATCAAAACCAATTTGAAATGTAAGATCAAGCTGTAGATGTTCCCGCTCATTGCAGGGGCGTTGGACCAGATGACCTTTAATATTCCCTTCCAACTCAAACTGTGATTCTACGATCAAGTCTAAACGAGATGACACACACAAGAAAACAACACACTAATCAGACTAACTCTAATCCAAGTGGGTTTTAAAAGCATTGAGATAAAACTATGAAAATAAGACTGCTAATTGCACTCACTGAATTCTGAAGGGAACATGTGAAAAGATTACCATAATAGCATACATGAGTGTTTTTTTTTAATAATAAACCCTTGGAACAAAGAAAAAATTCTTAAATATTTCCATCAATAGCCCTACTGCTAGGAGCTGACCATGCCTTACATGCTGCTACAGAAAACTGGAAAAGCAGTGCTCCATCTTGCTGTGCTCCAGCTCCAGGCAGTGTGTTAGCATGTGAGCCATGGAGCTGCCATGCTCAGCCTCACCTGACGGCTGAGGTCAGAGCCCTCTGTTTCACGCTGCCAAAGAAAATACTTCACAGCCAGTCGCTGATCATCACTCAAGTCATTATAAAATGCTCGTATGATCATTGTGACATGTACTTTGTTTTGCTTTGTTGCTTTTTTTTTTCTTTTTTGCTTTTTTTTTTTTAATTCCATCTTTTTAGAAGCCTTTCAGATAGCAGAGGAAGGACTGACAAGTAAGCAAGCCTGGATCAACTCCCTGCTCCAGACCAGTCAGAACCAAAGTGCAAGGAACACACACAGTACCTCTCTCTGCTCTTCACCCATAGGAGTGGAACAGAAGCAAATCTTCATCACAGACTGCTGTGAGGAAAAGGGCATTAACAGATCACGAGGCACTCAGTACTACAGTCAAAAGGTCTGCAGTACTTGAATAGGCTGATAAATTATTGTGAAGTATTTTAGCCTATCTAGGTGGGTCACATACAAATAGCATTTCAGAATTTAGGGCTGTAAGACAATTTAAACATGCAATCGACAAAGACTCATGCACCATTATTTCAAATGAAACGTACATTTGCCAGCATCAGGTGTTCTAGAAATACTTCACATTAGGCTAAAAGCAGACTTGTTTCATTTAACAGCTCCTTACAGTGGAAAAACTGTTTCAAGGCCAGTTTATTAAGTACGACTGGAATTACAGAGGCTATCTCCTGCTTCTCCAGCAAGTGAGAAGGGTGTTGGTAGTACAGTCTAGGAAATAGTTTACCACCACCCTATGTTACAGTTTTTCAGTTGGCAGTATCTTAGCTCAAAAATACACTTACAATGCATTTACTACTATAAAACCAGTAAAAAAAGATGTAACTGTAATGGCTGATGGGCAAAGAGACTTCTTTTCTGATGTATTCAGCATTATATAGCCATCTAACAGAGCTATATGCAAACACTGACTGAAAGTAGTTCCAGTGAAAGGCGAAGGTTATGGGTGAATCACGCTGTTGTTAAGAGTCAGGAAAAAAAGTAAAATGTACTGAAAAGATGCTGTATGATGTTGTTTGATAATAAGACATAAATCAGAGTAACTAGCTCAGTTATTTAAAACAGTTTTAACATTATTTCACACCAGGATAGTGCCTGTGATCCTTAATCTTAAACGTAAAGTTACTTATCAAAGGATGGTGTTACATAAAGACAACTTCAAAGGTGCTAGGCATCTCACTACCAAAGGTGATTTTAGAGATCAGTGTGCAGAGGGAAAATATACAAATCCTACTCAAAATCAAGAGTGACAACAGATCAAATTAAAAAAACAATGGTAAGCTTGACAGTTTCATTTTCCTGCTGTGTGTTTGAAATTATTCACCTTTTTGTATTCTGGATATGGTATCAAACACCTTTCACACTGAAAGGACCTGCACCTTCTTTTGAGGTCATGCTGATAAACATTTAAAAAAAAAAAGAAAAAAAAAAAAGGATAAAACTGCAGAACAATTCTGTTTACAACACAATTTAATTTCACCATGGCTAAAACATCTTTGTCAAACACCACACACAACTACAAAACTCTTCACTTCTTTGGAATACTTCCAGGCTTCAGCAAGTAGGAAAACTCGTGAAGCCATGACCCAGACAGAAAACAGTGTGCTCTTCCTCCCTGCATTCTGCTGGTCAGATCGCAGCCAGAAAACAGAATACGTGAAACCAAGAGTCCACAGAAGCATTTCTGACACAAAGGAAAAATGTGATGGTTATGAGAACAGGTCACTTTTTAGGATTAACATTTTAACTGCAATCTTAGAATGGGATAGCAAATAATAGCATGATCTGCATGATTCACTGTAATAGGTGTGAAGAAGGAACTAAAATCCACTTTACAATAGCCCATACTGGCTAGAAACCGTAACTCTCCTCTCTCTGAAAGTTGCCAAGCAGAATCTACCAACAGAGTAGCAACAGAGTTTGAATCAATCCTTGTCACAGTTTGTAACAGTTAATTAGAAGGAGCCCAACAGGCATTCAGAATGTACCACTGACACCAGTGGTACAGCGATATCTTCTGTTCTTTGTGGCCACGAGCACTCAGAGCCTCCCTACACCCTTACAGAGACAACTCATTCTAACACATTATCCTAAAGGGGCATAGAGACTTGCTCCAGAACTGGCAGACAGCTCACAGCCTGAGAAAGGCTCCATTAGGTGCTGATCATAACCAAGCAGTGGGCATACTGAATCAACCATTACCTTTTTTCTCACTGTAAGAAAGCATATCTGAACAAAATTGTTCTCATACCTCCTGTTTACACCAAAAATTAAAAATAAACAGAAACCACATCCTTTATGACAGAAATCCATCCTTACATTTACAGATCTTAACAAGAAGAAAGCCTGGAAGAACACAGAATCACCAAGGTAGGAAAAGACCTCCAAGATCATGTAGTCCAACCATCTACCATATTTCCGCATTAAACAAAGTCCCTCAAAATATCTAAATGTTTCTTGAACAACTCTAGGCTTGGTGATTCCACCACCTCCACACGCAGCCCATTCCAGCCCCTGACCACTCTTTTGGAGACAAAATTTTTCCTATTATCCAACCTGAACCTCCCTGGCGCAACTGGAGGCCATTCCCTTTAGTCTTGCTGCTAGTTAAGTGGGAGAAGAGGCCAACACCCACTATGGTCTCAGACCATCACTAGCAGCTCTGTGCATTAAGTCAACAGCTGCCTGTTGAGGCAGATTGGAGACCTGCATTACACAATGATTTGTTTGTAATAATATTCTTTTAACTATCAGTAATAACAGGTGCAGTGATGTCAAACATCTTCTAGTCAATCAGAAGCCTGAAATATTTTGATGCTACTGTGAGTGTTCTCAGCAGCACAGGAAAATAAATTAAAACAAAAAACAAAAACATTTTTACACATAGAGACTGTATTATCTTTTTAATATTCATCTGTGTTTCTACCAAGAAGTCTTCCAGGAGTTTAATTCACTCTGTGTCTGACAGTCCAATGCAATTAGCAATCTGTAAAACCATGAACTTTTTCAACCAAAGAATCTTTTTGAAAAGCAATGCCCAATTAATTACACAGGGAATTGTCTTTCAAATGCTTACCAGAAAAAAAACAACACAGAAGATTTAGTACGTGGAGAATTTCATCCTTACATACTTGTAATAAGGAATTATGTCAGTCCTTTGTAAGGAGAGTTGATTAACAGAATTTGCCTTTTAGCTGGTGGATCGAAGGTCACCAATATGACCTGTGTAAATCTGTCGGTCTTTTCTACACTTTGGTACTTTCTACATGGTTTTAAGATGGTGTCACTACCAATCATGATAATGGGGATACTACAACGCACTACAGAGTCAACCAGAGCATACATTTGCAGATTCCTCACTGGCCACCCACGAGGGTACTTTCATTCCATAGCAATCAAATTAGATGTCTCTCAGCAGAGCAATGGCTATCTAGTCTTTTCCTGAACGAACATGTTCACACAAAGATGACAGTATGCTGCCAAGGACAACCTCAAGCTTATTCCTGACCTTTGTCCCTCCAGCAAATCCTTTAAAGATTAATTAAGTTCAGGAATCAGCCTTCCCTGCCACAGTATGGACAAATTATGCAGTCACCAGCAAGAGAGAACCGAACAGAATTTCCCCCAAAATACATTTCATAGAAAATACTTTTTTGCAATGTAGGAATATGGCATAAAAAGTCCATTCTCTAATAGTCAATTGCATCATATACTTGCACATTTATGGTAAGTTTATTAGTGAAAAAGCTTCAAGGTTCATAAATAATTTTTCTTCCTCAAGGCTCAAAGGGTGGATTTCCCTCCTGCCAAAGACCAAATCCCAACATCTTGACTGTATCAACCAACTTTAGAGACACGATGACTTTGGAGAAACTTTAATGAAGTTAAAAAGAAGCATGTTCTGGAGAGCTGGGCAGTAAGAAACAGGATGAGGTTTAACAAAAGCAAGTGTAGAGTCTTGAACCTAGGAAGGAATAATTGCATGCACCAGTACAGGCTGGGGGATGACCTGCTGAAGAGGAGCTCTGCAGAGAGGGACCTGGGCGTCCTGGTGTATGACAGGTTGGCCATGAGCCAGCAGTGTGCCCTCTTGGCCAAAAGGGCCAATGGCATACTGGGGTGTATAAAAAAGAGCGTTGCCAGCAGGTCAAGGGAGGTGATCCTCCCCCTCTACTCTGCCCTGGTAAGGCCTCATCTGGAGTACTGCGTCCAGTTCTGGGCTCCCCAGTACAAAAAAGACAGGGATCTCTTGGAAAGAGTCCAGCGGAGGGCCACAAAGATGGTGAAGGGCCTGGGGCATCTCCCCTACGAGGAATGACTAAGTGAACTGGGTCTGTTTAGCCTTGAGAAAAGAAGGCTGAGAGGGGATTTGATCCAGGTTTATAAATACCTGAGGTGTGGGGGCCATAGTGGTGAGGCCGGACTCTTTTCAGTAGTGCGTGGGGACAGGACAAGGGGAAATGGGATGAAGCTGGAGCATAGGAAGTTCCGCACGAATGTGCGCAAGGACTTCTTTATGGTGAGGGTGACGGAGCACTGGAACAGGCTGCCCAGAGGGGTCTGGAGTCTCCTTCTCTGGAGATATTCAAGACCCGGCTGGATGCCTACCTGTGCGACCTGCTGTAGGGAACCTGCTTTGGCAGGGGGGTTGGACTCGATGATCTCCGGAGGTCCCTTCCAACCCCTACAATTCTGTGATTCTTCATAATATCCTTGAACTCCCTCTGAGCTGCAGTATGACCCAATAAGCAGAGAAGACCTAACTGGTGGAATTCAGCATAAATTTGTTGCGGGTAAGATCACTCAGACAGCTTACCAGCCTCTGATTTTCTCTCTTCTAATTTTAGCTGTTTCCTTGCTTTACATCTGTCAACTGGGACCTTTACGTAACTTACGCATAATTTAACTGAGAAAAATAAAACTATTTAAAGGAAGAAGATAATGTATGTAGTAGTGTAGTGCTAAGACACGAGTTCTGAAGGAACAAGCAGGTGGCACAGTCATTTTTTCAGTGCCAGATTTAGCTACTGCCTGCTATCTGCTCACCTCCTACTGACTGAAAACACCAAGGTCTAACTCTAGAAGTAGAGATACTGCAGAAAGGAACCAAATGACTGTGCGTGCTATTCAGGGAAGAGATGGAAAGGTAGGTGGAAAGAGATCTCTTGAGATCGCTAGGCCCATTTCCCAGGCAAACTGGTCCAATCATCACCGTTATTAGATTAGGTCCGCTGAGGTTTTGATACATTTTAGCCTGGAAAATCTCTAAGAGAGCTGATCAACTTTGCTGAGCAACCCGATGGAGTTCAGCACTATTCTCTCTGTAAACAAGCTTTTCCTAGAATCCAATCTGAAATTCCCAAATCACAACTTTTGGCTGCTGTCCCATGTTACCTCATCTACCTTCTTGTGACCAAGAAGGCAAATAGTATCCTGGGCTGCACTAGAAAGAGCATTGCCAGTAAATCAAGGAAAGTTATCCTCCCGCTCTGGTGAAGCCACATCTGAAGTACAGTGTACAGTTCTGAGCTCCCCAGCTCAAGAAAGACATGAAGGTCCTAGACAGAGTCCAGTGAAGGGCTCCAAAGATGGTTAAGGTCCTGGAGTACTTCTCCTATGAGGAAAGGCTAAGAGAGCTGGGCCTGTCTAGCCTGGAGAAGTCTGAGAGGGGATTTTATTAATGTCTACAAATATCTTGAGAGAGAGTATTAACAGAATGTGGCCAGGCTTTTTTTCTGTGGTGCTTGGCAACAGGACAAGAGGCAACAGGCTCAAACTGAAACACAGTTGGAAAGACAAAGACCAGGCACCCCTAACAATGTTCTCTTCTATTTCTCAGAGGAGCAGCACTTTGTGAACAAGACAGGAACAACTACCAAAAAATGCAAGAACTTACAAAAGAAAATGAGTCGGATACACCATCATTCGGAAACCTGCTAGGTAAAAACAGTGTCCCCGGACAAAAAGAATAGGAAAACAGTAGTAAAGCATACAATCAACAAAGCATAAATTCTAAGCAAACATTAGTATGAATCGTGCACAGTGACAGCAAGTTCTGTCTAGCTATGTTTTTTGTTTAGATCAAGCTCAAACCAATTGAAGCAGCCAAACTACAGAAAGCACTTCTGAATAAGGGTGATATATGAGTGAGAAGGAAAGGTAGTACAAGGATTTACCTCAGCACAAAGCAAAAACACAAAAACAGTTCACCTAAGACAAGACAATGGCACTTCAGGCATGGTCAATGATGGCAACCACACTGTACATTTACAGAAAAGGTATGAAATAGGAACATTCACACAAATGCCTCCCCATTATGTCTTTCCAGCTTCAGTGCCTTGTGGGTGATGGTTAAGTGAAACAGAAGGAGCGTCTGGGCAGCTACAAAGCAAAAACTACAAAACCCTACACTCATTTGTTCAACTCTTTAACAGAAACAGAAAGGTTTGGGTTGGAAGGGACATAATACTTTTTGTATTATACAGAACTTTGCCACACCAGCTCAAGTGCTTGGGAAGAATGATTTCATAAGCCGTATGCATCTCCTAAGTCAGTCGATAGCTTGAAAGAAGCGGTAAGTACTTCAGACGATACATTTGCAGATATGTGATCTGCTAGAATATCAGGTGAAAGGAAATGAAAAAATGCTAATAGCTTTGGACATCTTTAATAGCACATGAATTATCAAATAAAATGGACTGCTTGAGATTGCTATTTAACATCAAGCCTACAGATCTTTGAGTTTTCAGCTCAAATAGCTGCAAATGGAAATCATGTACATGTAAGTTGACTGTGACTATAATTAATCAATCACCTTCCCTCGTCCACCCACAATTTCTCTTGCTGAAAATTGCAAGGCTTCGTCAAATTGTCCTACATGAATGAAGAGAAGATAGCAATATACTTGTACAAACTAAGCCTAATCCTATGCCATGCTGCTGACTGAATTTTGAAATCGATTCATGTTTATGAACATCCGTTTGAAAAAGTAATTTTTGATATACTGAAATATCGTACCTCATAAACAGTAACCTGAAGATCACACATTTACGGTGTACTTCATAAAACTGCTGCATTGCTATCCACATAACTACGTACAGAAAATCAAGCAGCAATTAGAAGGATTAAAAATGCTCTTTTGGCATGACATTGAGAATCTTCTCCTCGATGGCACATCAGTGGTAGCTGTCTGCTTGGCCTAACTGCTTACAAGGCAGGTCTAACTATACGGAAGTATTTTCCATAAAACAGGCTGAAGATCAGTATCAATGCACCACCACAGTTGCTACCAAAGCACAGCAAACTGTTTTTGAAGATATGGGACTTGTTTCTCCTCTCATTTCACAGACAGAAAGGCATCTGGTCATCTCATATCAGTTTAAAGGATCTGTTGTGTCCATTCAGAATCAACTGCCACACAGGTAGTGGTTAGAAAGTTCTGCACAAGAGAAGACCAGAAGCAGTGCAAAGTCCTGTAATGACAAGGTCCCCATCCCAGGTGTTGCTCCAAGCATCAAACAATGCAAGAACAAAAATCTCACAGATGATTGTGGATACAATACAGTTCTCAGACTGTAATTGAGAAAATCTCACAAGAGAAGAAAAGAGGAAATGAGACTGCAGGGAAATGGCAGCCAAGGAAGGCTGCAACCTATGAAACAGAAATCACTACTAATGACTGCACGTGTGAGTGGTTACCACAAAACAAACCTACTTCCAGATCTTAGGGAATTCCAGGCACCATTTCTGGACCTCTTTCTATAACATCCATTCTGAGCTGCAAGGGATCAGCACAGCACAGTTTTGTGTCTACACTGAGCCTCCATGGATTTGTACCTCCCACAGAAACTTTCTAGAAAAAATGTGCGTCATATAAGTCCATGCCAGCAGTTCTAACAAAGTTTAAAAGATAATTTATGTATCGCAACTGCCCATTCAAAAGAGTACTCCCATTTCCTGGATCCAGCTCTCTTCCCCATAGAAATGTTAGCAAAGAACAAAACCTGAGTCTTCTGGGAAGTAAGTCATAACGGCTGTGCTGCAGACTCAACAGGGTCTCCTAAGGGTATGCAAAAATCAAGAACTCACTAGATGTTAGAAAGAAAGCTAGCTGTTAGCAGCAGTCCAGCTCTTATTTATACAGACACACTGTTTGTCGCAAGGTTTTTAATCCATTTATCTAATGGATGGCTTTCTCACTGTGAGCAAATGAAAATACTAAACCGCTGAAAAAATGCACAGTCTCCAAGCAGTACACACTAAGCAAGCTCTGAGCTAAAGATCTGGCTCAGCACGAAGGATGAGGAGGAACAGAATCATCAAATCATCTTTTATAATCTGCATCGCTGGATTTATACAGAAAGGGACAAGCACTGCCAACTTTCATTCTGGCTTTTCTTAGTTTCAGAGTGATTAGCTTTGAACTCTCACTGATGCTCTTTTAGCAAAAGGTTTCTTGCCAGAACACAAATGTGTGCAAAGAGCAAGAGAGACACAGCCTCCTTCAGCTTTCCTTGGAAGGAAGGACTGGTGGCCCTGCAGAACCCAACAGTACTAAATGGTTCAGCCCAGCGGAATACAGCCAGTATGCATTTCCTTGAAGCAATGTCAAGAAAGTACGAAACACTACATAAAGACAGAAAAAGGAAAACAAAAAAATAGAATGAACATCAACCTTTTCCTAAAAATACCAAGCACATTTATGAAGATTGCTCCCAGATCATACTATTATCCTTCTTACTGCTGCTCATGCTTTGTGCTCCCAGCTTCCACAACACAGAAAGTAACCTAACAGAGGTAGCAGCAGATGGAATGTAGCTTCTCCTTTTGTAAGAGGAAAAGGGATGAAGAAACAGCAAAAGATAAGGGTCCTGGAAACTCAAAAATCGTAAGAGACCAGTGGGGAAAAAAACAAGAGAAAGGAAATATTAAATGGAGGAAAGAGAGAAGATTAAAATTATTATTTGCCACAAGGAAAAGAAACTTTGAGGGAGATCAGGAGTCAACCCACAAAGACATCAGGAGTCCTAATGGACTCCTCCAAAAAGAAGGCTATTTGGGATTTACTGGAATCTCCGAAAAAATCACAGAATAACCCACGTTGGCAGAGATCCACAAGAACCATCCAGCCCTGCAGAGGCCTACCCAAAAGTCAAACCCTATGACTGAGAGCACTGTCCAAACAGTTTTGAACCCTGGCAGCTTGGGGCTGTGACCACTGCCCTGGGGAGACTACTCCAGTGCCCAACCATCCCTTGGTGAAGAACCATTTCCTAACACCCAGCCTGACCCTCCCCTAGTTACTAGTCTGACGTTTCCTAATAACAACATGTTTTGTTTATGAATGCAGCTGATAATGCTAAAGAACAGCAAACACTGCACCCTGTTTTAAAGCACAGAATATTGCACTACAACAGATTTAATATCTCTGGCAAAGGAGGAATCTGACAAAACACAAATCTTTAAAAACGGTCTGAAAAAAATATATTGAGAGAGTCATTATGAGCTTTTTCCCTTTTCTTTTAACACTCATGTAAAATTCAGCATAAAGCAGCTGGAATCTCATTGACTACACGACCCCGGAGAATCCTGAAAACAGTCATCACAAGAATTTTAAAACATTGGCAACTGCAGTCTTATCAGTCAGAATGCAGATAATGGTTTTCTGATTGCATGAATCAATTTTCATCACTAGTAGCAATTACGACTGCTGAGAGTAGCTATAGCTGACTACGTACAATGCTGCAAGCAACACGAACTGAGAATATAAACACGGGTGATGATGAGAAAGAAGAGTTGCTTAATTTAAAACTACGCTTCCTTACTGCATGAGGATGTCAGCATAACCCAAACACATCTGATTACCCCAGCTCATCAGCCAATTAACTCAATTTTAAGAAGTTTATACCTGAGATAAGCAGCAGAATTGAATCCCAACATTTAAAACCTATGCTTTAAATATATATATATTCAAACACATAGGGAAAACTGGGAAGTCACTCAGATTAATACCAGATGCAAAATAAAGAGGTCTGAACAGTTCTGATCCAGCTTATTTATGAAATGCAACCATCTGCATAACATTTCTTGAGCCACAACCGAGGCACCTGAATTCATGCACTGCTCACAACAGAATGTATTCTCACTAGATGGTATTCCTCTCTGAAAAAGACTTACAAAAACAAAGACTTACAAAAGAATTTCAGTTTCACAAATAAAAGCCTGGCGAGAAAGCTGTTGCAAGCCTTAGATCATGAGACCTAGGTTGTTTGGAGTTACCCACATCTTCAGGATTGAGAGCAGAGATAGAGAATATGGTCTCCAAAATACCAGTTCCTGGCTATCTGAATGTACTGTGTTGGTTAAGGCATCAAGGACGGTGCCGAAGCACAAAAAAGAATAACAACCAGTTTATCTGTTTCTGAAAACATGCACAGAACACAGCAGGTACTAGAAAAGTTAAAAATTGTGCCTTGTGGGAGAGAATTCAAATACTGGTTACCAGACACACACCAGCGTGCTGCTCCAGCAGCACTGTCCCTTTCTTCTTATTCCTTGGAAAGAGCAAGGCAGGGGCAAAGTGACCGTTTGTGTTCTGCTCAAGCTGAGACTGCTGAGAATGCGTCCAATGGGTCAAGAAACTGAACTGTAAATTTTGGAAGCCAAGAAGGGAAGATGCTGTTAATTTGCATATACATTCCAAACGACATCCAAGTGGCCAATTTCTGTTTGACTGTACACTTGTCACCTTAGCAAGCAAGCATTTTGAAAAATAAAAGGCTTACATACTGATGAGCTGTGATCACAGCACCTTACACAATTCCCTTCTAAAGTTGTTTAATCAAAGAAAAGGAATAAAGAGCAACAGGATAGGAATACAAAAAGTCCTGATCTGCTCTTCTTCCCTGTATTTAAGTTTACAGAACATGGTGCTGTGCAGTTGGCATGAAGACATCTAATCAGTGATGAAATAGAAATGTGAAGCTCAGGTGGGAATGTCTTTGCCCCTTAATCTGTGTGTCTGCACTCTGCAATACACAAGTTCTTGTCTCATTTCTTACATTCTTACTGTTTTTCTAGATACACCTATTGAGTTGAATACATCACCTGGATTGATGAAATGTGTACTGAAATGGAAAAATGTATATCACCTGAGCTGCTGGGGTTCAATCATTAGCCCCAGGAAGGCATCTGTGCAAGATGAATGGAGCTCTTATCACTCTGTCTGTGTTCCGACATACTACCTCATGCAGGGAAGCACATGATGGGGAAATCCTGCTTCTGACATCCATGGCAAAAGGAAGGAAGAAGAGGGAGTGAAATGATACATATTTCCTTTATGCAAAGCAGAAAGAGAACTCAAAACAGTGACTCAAGTAACTATTCAGTTATTTGCTGATCCTAATTCAGGAGTGTAGATGGAATGCTGTCAAAGTTCTCCTTAATTCTAAAGCTACCAAGAGTTAATTGTAACTATGCAATCCTAGTAAATCAGAAGAAAATCCACAGGATTCAAAAGGAAGAGAGAAATGCATATGTGTTAGAACATACTTATTTCAATTTACAATCCTGCAATTTCAATGGTGCAAGCTATACTTCATTTTTTTTTCCAATGCCAAAATATCATTGTTCTGAAATAAACAAAAATATTCAGTCTTTAACATGTTGAAAATTCTGAAGCTCAGCAGTCAATGTAAGTCTAGGATAGCTCCCAGGATCCTATTTCAATTATATTAAACATATATGGATAATCCAGAAATAAAAAGTTCCTTAAAGAATAATCAATTAAACAGCATAAACTCAAAGCTTTAATACTGGAGAAATTTCTTTAGTATTACCGTAGTTACAGTGAAGTAAGACACTAACTTTTGTATTCCCTTCACTGCAGATACAAGAGACACGTCTCCCGGTCCTCTGTGCTCACGAATTCACACTGACATGTTGCTTCAAAACCCACCCCCAGAACCGTAACCCCACCACCACTCCCAACAAATAAGCAAATAAGAAGACTGAAGAAAAAACATTTCCTCTGTTTACCATAAATCTGAAAGCAAACACAAAAGAAAGCGCAGGGTATAGGTATGTCAGACACTGTAATGAAAATGCATTTGTTTTAGTACCTTGTGCATCTACCTTACTTCAGCAGATCTTCAGCGGTAAGAGGGCACATCCCCCCGAATCTTTGCGTTTCCCAAAACTATGAGGAAATCACTTCAGTAACCATTAAATCATCACTTAACTGGGTGCAGAGCAGTAGGCTGTCACTACATACCATTTTGTGAATATCATACCCACAGAATTCAATTGCTATGGATACATCCAATTATTATAAATGGTCACTTATAAACCTATTTAAAATTCTCTATGTGCTGATGGCTGCAATGAAAAGCTTCATAGCAGTGTGCAGAATTGGCAAATCAATCCATAAGAATCTTTCCTTGTTATATGTTCAGAGCTACAGCACAGGAATATTAATTTAACCATAGATATTTATAATTGCAGAAAAGGCAGGGCTTATTACAGCTTTACTTACAGCAATTTAAGTGCCATATTAACTGGAATCATCAGCACGGTATTTTTAATAAACAAAGCACAGATAACATTTTCCTACAGGCATACAATTAGCCATTTTCAAATACTAACTTAAATATTGTAGAATATGTCGATTTTCAAAATGTTTCAGAACACAGTTTGGTATCAATTATTTATTTCTTCTTAACAACTTCAACCTGAAATGGTGATTCCGTTTAAGAAAGTTTAGAATTACTAAACCAGTAATTAAAATGTTGATATTCAAATTGCTCTGCTAATTCACAAACCTTGTCAAGAAAATTCAAAACAACACAAACACAAAATTGTAGTAAGTAGAGCTACTTACAGCTTCTGGGATATGCAAACAGAACGCAAGAGTTAACACGGAACACTGAGGTTAATTAAACTGTTTTAAGAATGACTTACTAAAAGGGATTTAACTCTCAGGGTCATTTCAGTTGCAAACTCCCCACACAAGTGATGCTGGAAGCTTTCATAGCTGAACCAACAAAGTACTTTGCAACTATTAAACAGCAGTGATAAGGCACAGACTGTCCCTGAGGTTCTGCTGGGCCATGATAATCCTCTCCTTACATCTTCTACAAGCAAAATAAAGTTCACAGTATCTCAGCATCCCCCAGACCACAAAAGCATTTTATCCAGAAACCCTGTTCCAATTCCAGAAATCTCAGGGAGCTAAAGCATTAACAGTCAGTCCATGGGAGGCAATTAATGCACCTGTATTGTTAACCAGCAACTCACTGAGATGCAGGAAGTCCTACAAGACTTTCTCTAGAATACTGATAAACCGATCAAAGTGATTTGGGAAACTATTCAAAAGAAGCATAAACCAAATTCCCATACATCTCTTTCCACACTGGAACTACTGAAACAACCAGAGCAAATCCGAGTCCACAGCCTAATGAATGCAGCTGTGGGATAGAATCTCATGGCAAAGGAAAGTCAAGGCAGAAGCACAGCTGACAGTTAACAGAAGTAATTTCCACCAGCCCCAGCAATGATATACAGTGGATGCAGAATTTTCATCATATCTTGATTATATTTTTCCAAATGGATTACTGACAATAGATTCTCAAGAAATCCTATTCCATCCCTTTGCTACCTGGCACAAAGATTTCTTGAGCCACATTCAGCCAGTTTATCACGAATCCCTTGGAGTACACTTGGGAGGAAAAGACAACAGGGTGTTAAAGTATTTTTCTGGTTAAAATCTCAACAGAGCATGGCATAAGGAGCAGAAAACAGAACGCTGCACTAAGGATTATATCTTGCAGTGATGCGATACACACCGACATCCATGACTGAATTTGTCATAGCTTTATCTTGTGCCTCCTGCTCACCCAGGTGTATTTTATAGAGGCGCTCACACATATCCCTTCAATCTCGAGCACCAAGATTCTTAACTCCATTATGACTGTGAAAATTTTAAACTACAAAAAATACATGAAGATATATTTAATAAAATATATAAAATCTGATACATGAATACTAACTCCTGGGCAAGTAGCAAAACACGTTGGAGGAAGAGCAGGGGAAAAAGACAAGACATGAGAAAAGTGTAATTACTCTGACTTGCTGCTGATCCTTCAATGCTCTAGAGTCATTCAGGAAGAAATAATGCATAAGAAAAAGTGCCTCTGAAGACTGAGTACCTAGATCTTTTCACATACTCAAAAGACACCAGTTTTCCTGCATAATAAGGATACCCATCCTCAACTGTATTCCAATCATTTGTCCTCCTCAATCTGTTCTAAAAGACAAAAACCCTCTCAACTATGGAGTAAGTGCTCTAGGTAGGTTTCTCTCTGTTTTTAATCAGGCAACATTTTCCTTACAAATCTTGATGTAATCAGCCTCTGATATTACAGACATTTGTTTTTCAGTCAGATGACAATCTCTAAATAACCAGTTTGTACAACGTACAGGGTAAATTCTTAAAACATCAAGTGCTTGGGGAGACTGCTCTCAGAGTGACTGGATGCTAATAAGTTCAAGAAGACAGATAGAGGAAGGCAGCTAAGTTGTGTAGCTTTACTTTAATTTTAACATCTAGTACACAAATACTTTCCCTTCTTCAACTTCTTCAAGATTGCCAATGGCTGAAATGATTCACTCAACTGTAATGACTAAGCTTTACCTCCTGGCACAGCTAGCAGATGCTGTCCTAGCTTTTTCTAGTAGATGCCAATGCCCTCTTCTAGGGGCTAGTTATCATATTTTGCATCATGTTGGGTGTTGCTGGCTGAGGATCCCAAAGAATATCAGTAAAGGAGCTGGAAACACCGTATGATCCTGAGACTCCCCATCTACTCCCTGCCCTGCATCCCACAGATACATTCAGCTGCATCTGGAAAATGCCTTTCCTACAAAAACATTTTTCTTAAAAGCAAGAATTACAAAGTGAGGAAGTCATCTTAACACATCAATAGCACTCTGAGGCATTTGAACGGCAAAACAGTAAACTCACTCAATGAGAACCACAGTCACATTTAGCTTCATTGAAGCTAGCAGCTGCTTGCAGAGAAAGAGCTTTTAAATGTCAGGGGAAGCCTAGAAGGGAAGGGCAATTCTGGGCCCATGAGTGCCAGCCACATAAAGCTATTCTGCCACTTCCCTATAGGAGAAAAAATTTAAACTAAATGAAGGGAGTTGCAGATTAGATGTTTAGGAAGAAATTCTTTACTCAGAAGGTGGTGAGGTTCTGGCACAGCTGCCCAGAGAGCTGTGGGTGCCCCACCCCTGGTGGAGCTCAAGGCCAGGTGGGATGGGGTCCTGGGCAGACTCAGCTGATGGGTGGCAACCAGCCCATGGCATGGGGTTGGTGATCTTTAAGGTCTCTTCTAACACAAGCCATCCAGTGATTCACTTTTGTCTTTCACTGCCTGGGGCTCAGAGACACGCTGTGCCATCAAGGCCTCAGGTCAGAGGCTGGCAACCCGCGTTTCTGCTTCTGTATACCCTGATTTACTTGTACATCAAAAGACAACGTGACTACAAAATTTTCTCCAGATCACTTTCAAGAGAACACAGCAAACAGTATGTAGCTTTGTAAGAGGGCTCAAGGACTGCAATTTTATCAGTACCACCTAAAGAAAAACACCTGCTATTTTTCAGTCTTGAAACACTGCATCAAATTCTCATAAAATTCTCCTAACCTGGGAGAAAAATAAATATCCAGTGATAGTGAAAAAACCCCAACCTAAGATTCCAGTTTCTCTTTAATAAAAGAAGAGAGTTCTTCTGTCTGATTTCACATCCTTTTACACTCAAATTCAATTAATGGTAATAAATTCCAAGAAATACTTTCTCCAAAGCATCCTTTAAGAGCCCTTACTTCTTACTCGGTTTATTTACTGTGTGAGGATTTATCCAAGGTGGAGTCAAATAACACTGCAAGTCCCTACTCATCTAATTCCACGTTCCAGCACACTCAGTAGAGTAAGCCAGAATTTGGTTATTAAATCCCATTTGCAGAGCCTATCCCTCACGCCTCAAAGGCTGAGCAACAACTTTCCTGCAATTGCTGTGGGCTCCTGTGACACTGGGAGAAATAGATTCCATTTTCATTCTGGAAAAAAAAGCCAGACACTGCTGATCCTAAAGACAGGATAAGAAACAGCAGGACAACGGCAGGAATCACACCGAACAAGAGAAGCAAAAGTGATAATTGATGAATTATTATTTAATATTTAGAGTGGAAAAGTAAACAGGAGTTTTGGTCATGTCAGACCCAGTAGGCTGGATACTACCAAAAGATGATAAATAAGACTCCATTACCCAAAGTATTTATCTTATGAGAGAAGCAGCTAAAGCAAACAGAAATAAAGTGGGTAGAAGTGGAACAACAGATTATGACCCCAGCTGCTTTGATGTGACTGGCTGTTCAGAGCTGTTGATCTAATCCCTTTCTCCAGCTGTTGGACTGCATTAATATGTAGCTAAAAATATCTTTGCTGCTTTTTGGTTCTCCATACTGCTTTCTCTTTTGAGAAAATGCTATTAATTGTTAAAGGAATTGTGTCTGCCAGAGTAAGTGGGTCACGAGCCATAGAGTGAAAATGTGAAAGTTTCTGAACTCCTAATTTAGGCAATAAACGTTAGCTAAACTTGTTTCTGTTTCAGCAGTTTCTCTCTTTTACTATTTCCCCCCCCTTTTTTTTTCCCTCTGGATGTCTCATAGGAGCTGCTTGAGTCATATCCCACACAGACTATGGAGAGCTTCAGCTACTGTAGCTTCACCCGTAAGCTTCTGCAAAGCAGGGAGTGTTCTTAATTAATTCCTCAGACACCCAGCGGCCTGAAACTGCCACCTTTATCTACCGCCTGCTGCTCCCCTGCACGTCCACGACTGAGATGCCCAACTCCAGGTTGTCACAGTTGTTCCCAGTGGAAACGTGTTCCCTTCAAACACATCCCACAGAAGGTGACAAGATTCGACTGCACAGAGTTCTGGCAAAAGTAGTCTCTAAACAAAAGAAAAAGGCCAGCAGTTTTCACAGAGGATGATGTAAAGCTTCAGAGGTTTGGCTCCTCTTGCACAGAGCGAGCTCAACACTTGAGAGGTAAAAAGAAGCCCAAGCAATGACAGGCTTACACAGCTGGTACTCTCACAAAAAGTCTGCCAGGCTGCATCCAGCATGCCAGTATCTCACAGAGGAGAAAGAAGTGTGCATCAAAATGTGTTTTCATCTTATCCAACTTGAGTAGGTGATTCTGCTTTTAAACCATCCTGTACACATGTGCGCGCCCACAGAGCACAGACAGACCACTCTTCATTTCCCATCATTAAGGAGAGATTCATTTGATTGGCAAAGAACAGGACAGGGGAAGTACATCAGTAAGCACAGCCTTCTGAGAAGAATGGCCTTATTTCTCCAGCTGCTGAGTAATATGACACGGGAGCATTTTTTTTTTATACCTCAAAAAGAGCTGAAATGAACATACAGCCAAATATTTACAAATGTGATACAGTCCGATCTGATCAGTGTTTTCTCACTTTATTCAGATGTTTGTTAATCATTCATTCCATAATTTTTCTACCACGCTTGCTCCACATATTAAAACTCTCCCTCTCTATACTTTCAATTACACACAGAAAACTTCTACTGCTTCACTGAGGAATCACAATGCCAGTGGCTCTCATAGCTTGCCATCTCTGAAGAGAGGAATAATTAATCCAATAAATAGGCTTTCCATCATAAACTGCACTTACTTTCCACTTCAGAACTACAGTATGAAGTATCTTCCTACTCTCATACCTCCCAACACATGGTCACCTTGGAAAAACACAGAACACTATCCAATTTCTCAGGGGAGTAAGATCTTTGCTAACTGCTGAGAATGAACAGGAACATGTGTAACACAACAGCTGAAGTAAAAGAAATGCCATGCCATGAGGAGATTAATAATATACATATATGAGAAAGGATAGGAAAGGGTTGGCGCCTAACAAAAGGCAGGAATAAACTTCAGTGTAAATACCTGTAGCTTAGAGAAGAGGTTCAGCAGAAACAAGTTTAAATGTGATTTCACCAAAAACCTTACTGTCTTCAACACTGTAGCAAGTTATCAACACGGCCAGCTATTTAGAGGAAAAAAAATGGCACCGGACTGCAGTGGAAATGGCAGCTCACTTGATATACAGAATAAAGAAGCTGCAATTTCAAAAGGCTTCCATGTTATTTATAGATATGCACACATACATACTTTCTAATCTTACTCAGTATCTTTTCATAATGTCATTATAACATCAGAGCAGGTGAACAACAAAAGATGATAAGCAAGTAGAAAAAACCTGTACAGAGTCATTGACCAAATCACTGCTTATTAAAGAAATAAATGCAGTAATCAAAAAACAGTTTGAAAAGCGCAAGCATTAGCTTGATCAAAACCAAACATAAATCCTTACCTGTGCATTCTTGTTCCTCGCTTCTCTCCTCGCTGCTTTCTCTTTCAGCCTTTTCTCCTAAAACAAATGAGAAAATCCACAGTTTTAAAGAAAATTCCCAGCCTGTTTTTCTTCTAATATTTTAAGATTTTATTGGAAACGCCTAGATATTTTTAATGCATGCAGATTATAATGGTGGAATCAATTCTAAACATTATTGAGGAAAAAGGATATACAAAAAGATCTGATTGAGATATTATTTCTTATTCTTGCTCTTAAAGGATATCAGAATGATTCAAATTTACATTTCAACTTCACTGGAACTCATGACTCTTGAAGGAAATATACAGTTAAGTACTTCGATAACGTTAGTACTTGTCTAAAACAGGTTAGGTAAAAACTGCACCAAAAGATCAGTTTTCTAATTTCTCACTGTTTTAACACGGAACTTGATCTATTTAACGAGCAAAATGGTAACTTTCCCTACTTCAGAACTGCTGAAGACTGAAAGCTATAGCATATACTCAGTAGCTTTCTTATCTCCATTATTAAGTAAATGTTACTGAAGAATTTTTGTTAGTAATCGCATCAATTCAGAAGCCATAATAACATCAAGCTGCCTCCACCAAAGGCAAATGAGTAAAAAGCAACGATAAAACTCATTCAAAGCTGCCAGCCAGATTTCTAACAACCCAAAGCAGCCAAAATATTTAACGTAACCAACATTAATCACCCTGTTTCTCTCTTGTTTTTGTTACTGGGATTTGCTTATTTTTAAACCAACTGAAACATTATTTTATATGCTGTCAGGTCTTTGTAATTTAACATCCTTTCAATTATCGATTTCATGAGGCAAGGACAGAAATTCAAGCAAGGGCACTCACATGAGTTAGGAAAGGACGCCACACCCTTTTTTCCATTTGTCTTACAAAATCACAGAACCATTACACTTGAAAAAGACCACTTCGTCCAACATCAGCCCACCCCACCGTGCCCTCTAACCATGTCCCTCAGCGTTACTCCTCCATACTTCTTCAACACCTCCAGGGACAGGGACTCTACCACCGCCCTGGGCAGTCTGTTCCAATACCTCACCACTCTTTCTGAGAATAAATGTTTCCTTATATCCAACTTGAACCACCCTTGGCACAGCACAAGGCCATAAACTCTCACCTTAGCAACGCTAACAACATTGGTTATTCAAATTTTTTTACACTAGCATAAAAAAGCTTATGTGATGCATCTCTCTGTTTCCTCGAGCAACGTAAGCTGTTCCTAGCACCAGCATGTAAGTCCACATAAAAGAGGACACCCCTTTAAAATCAGCTCTGGGTCAACACATTGGCACAGAAAAGGCTGAAAACCATGTTATGGCATGAAATCACATTTCAGATCGCTCTTGGGTACGATGAGAAAGCTCCAGCAGTTCTGGTGCTGTATCACCGCAATGGAAGAGCAGACACCATAAAATTAACGAGTAAGGTGATCTGGTCAGGAACACAGATGCCACTGTCACTGCTAGCTGAGCACGCCCGTATTGAAGCTATGACTGCCCAGAGACCACGCACGGCAAAGAACACTGATGAAGAGCACTCAGCTCGCCCTGGCCCGTGTTTCTTTTTGTCAGCACTCATCCTCTTTCCCTGTGCTTTAATGCTGCGCTATTAATTCCCAAGAGACCTTCCCTTTGGTGCTCTTGAGGCTCTGGCACATATTTCTGCTGCAGTTGCTTCTACTGAGGATGGACAAAGGCTTACTCTACCATATAACACCAGAGCCAAGTCAGTTTCAATTTTCCAACACTACCACAAGTGTTACCAAAGCATACAGGAAGGTACTACCCAAAGCTGCCTGGGAAAGTAGTATGGTTCACATGCAGAGCTGAGAAAAGCAGAGCACAGCTGCCAAGATTTTCAAAATTGGTGTCTGAATTCAATTTCTTTTGAGACATCTTTGTGGTATGTGCCATTTTCTGTTCTTCCAATTGCCCAAACTACTGAAGCATTCTCAAAGTCTGTGTAAATCAACCTCTCTTCTCTAAACGAAAACCGAACGGATCAAAAGTTCATCCCCAGAAGCAGGCAGTGAAAAAACTGAATAAGGTTTGTGCATCTCTGCCTTACACAGCTCTCCAGTGCTGCAGCTGACACCTCTGCACACCAAAACCTCAATCCACCCAAACCTACACGCCACTGCATTCAGCACATGGTATAAAACAAATCCAAAGTCTTCACTGTTGTCAAACATAACACAGCTCTCATAATTTCAGCTGTTTTAAAAGATGAAAAAGTAGTCAATAACTTTATTTAAAGTCACAACAGCATCACATGGGCCAAAAGAAGGCACTAGGACCAGATGCCATCTACTGTGGACACAGTCAGTCTACTCAGCAGCAGACGAGACCTGAGCACTACAAGCACAAGCCCACCGCATCTCAGCCCTCAGCTGCCAAAACAGATGAACTGAGCATTGCAGACTTAAGCTGAAAAAAAGAATCTTGTTTTCCAAGACCTCAAAATGATTGCTGAGAACTGATTCACTTTGGTCTTACACATAGTTAATGTGCCAGAAAATCAGGCTTAGGATATATACTAAAAAACAGCGTTTGGGGAACAGTTTCATCTAGTAGTTTGGTGCTAGTCACAAACCACTCTGAAGTTTAGGTTGCACTGTTTGTAAACACAGGGATAGCAACTGTTCAAGTCATCTTCCAGAAGTGATTTGACTGCTATTAAAATCTATAGAAACCTATACAAATATACAAGCTCACAACCATTATATGACCAACTTACTGATCCAGAGCCTGAAAGAACTGAAACAAGTAGAAGCAAAATTAACAATTTTTATAACAAAACATCAGTTTTTATCCAGCTGATCAGATATTAATACAAGGAATTTTTACATACTCAGGGACTACTACCACACTTACATCAAACTGATTTACAGTTTATTAATCAATATGTATTAGTCATATTAAACTGATTCTAGATTTTAAGAACATCCTCCAAATAGCCCAGACCTTACCACTAAAACCCAGCAACTTTTACTACCAACTTACTCTATACAAATTACATTCGACCACCCCTGCCAACCTAATTAAAACAAGAACAGGCAGCAGAATGAAACAGCGCCCTGACTGATAAATGGCCAAGGTTAAAAAAGAAAGAAATGAAATGACTTCATTGGGATCAACTGCTCTGTTTGAATATACAGAAGCACACAGAATGAAGATCTGGTTCTTCCCGAATTCCAGCAATATGAAAGACAGCAGTAAATGCTCTTCCTTTCAAACACAAGCTAGGTATCTTTATGAAAGAGAAAAGAAGGGGAAAAAGTTGGAAACATTCAATGAACGTTTCCTCACAATGCAGACTTCAGCAGAGACAAAAGGGAATTAGACAGGATTTTACCATGTTCCAGGGGGAGTTTATATGATTCCCTTCCTAGTCTAATTTATATTCATTTCTGACCATTTTTACTTACACCTTTCTAATGATTCTACCGAGGTTTTCCATTTTCTCTCAATCCCTTTTTCTAAGTGCTTTAGTTGGGCATTTTTTGCTCACTCAGGTCACCATTATTCTCTTACTTTTCTGCTAAAACAGTGATCCTTTTCAAACTTTGCTTTCAAAAAAGTGAAAGAGAATATAGAGCTGGAAAATGACCTACTAGATATTACAAAGCAGGATAAAGCTGTTTTTAAATTGGGTAGAACAGAAAATTTTAGATAGCGTCTTAACTACAGCCACAGGCTTAAGCCAACACAGTTGAAATTCCTGCTCAAGGGATTTACAAAGAGCACTGCAAAGACCGCTATGAAAGCAGAAGATTGACATAATGCCACAGAAGAGAAATATGCCAGACAGCACAATATACGTATGCCTCTAAAGAACAGTAAAGACAAAAAGATCTTAAAGGTGCAGAGACTGAAATGAGGAGTACAAAAAAGAAAGCAGGAGAGGAGATGGGATCAGTGCACCTGGCTACCACAACACAGGCAGTAGGACTGTATCACCTTTTATTATAACATTCATATCATGGTTTAGAAAGAACTCTATCTAGGTTTAAAAACATTTCAGTGAAGCTGCTGTTACCAAACTGAAATACTTGTATTTGATTTTTAGCCCCTTCATCACTCGACTAGTTTGAAGGGCCTCATGTTCGGGTCTCTACGTACATACACCCCAATCATGCCATGTTTTCTTTTGTAAGCTAAACAAAACCAACTTCAGATGTCTCTCAGTATTTACGTCTATTTTCCCAAATATTCCATGAACAGGCATTTATATGAGATCTTACTATCTTCCCAACTGCATTTCTCACTTCTGTTTGTATATGCAATGATTCCATGCAATAGTTCACAGTGACCTGGGCAACCAGAACATCACCCATATCTTTCTTTCTTAAGGCACCCATCTCTGAGGGAAGAGCTCTCAGTCTTCATATTACATTCCAAAGTTCTTATTCTTATTTGCCCAGGGAGGCTGTGGAAGCCCCATCCCTGGAGGCATTCAAGGCCAGGCTGGATGTGGCTCTGGGCAGCCTGGTCTGATGGTTGGCAACCCTGCACATAGCAGGGGACTGAAACTGGGTGATCACTGCGGTCCTTTTCAACCCAGGCCATTCTATGATTCCTATAAATGTGTTCTCAAACCTACCTTAAAACACAGTTTTCTCTGCTTGAGCCCAACTCAGCAAGAAAACCTTCCTCCATTTCCCTAAAAAAAAATTCTTGAAACAGTACACTGTGAATCAGGAGCCGCTGGTTCACGATGTTCCAACTGCTGAAATTTTGGTCTATTTAATTTGTACTGCATCAACTTTATAATATTTAACTTATTAATCAAAATGCTCAAGTGAAAAGCTTGTGGAAATGTCAATATATTTGGTAGATTTATTTACCAAAACAAATTCTGTTCTGATCAAATCACGTATAAACATATATTTCACTATACCTACTTTCCACAAACTCCACTGGTTACTGATACTCTTTTCATTTTGCTCTTTAGTAAGGATCTTTAAGCCAGTCATTCTATTAGCCTGCTGTGGACTACTTGCAGGCTAAACTACTAGTTTATTACCCTTAAAAGTATTTGCATGGTAGTTCTCAATATCTTCCAGAACTCTCCTGCTGTTTCAAGAACCAATTGAAACCAACGTAAATAGCATTACACGGCTCAGAGACCTTCCTGATCAGCCTCTAAAATTTTCCTGCAAATGATCAGTTTTCCCCACAGTTACACAACTAGCTAATGAGGACAGTCAGTAATTTCAGTGATCACAAGAATGAAAAGCTTTAATCATCATCACATAGTCTGACATTACCGATCGGCTTTCAAGTAAACAAGAGTTACCATTAGTGAACCCTTCTAACCGTTCTGCATTCAAAGGGGCAAAGGAACCAGCTCTGTCCTGACAAGGAGGCAAAACCACAGCCCACACTGCTTCTGGTTCTAATATACAGAAAAGGTACATGCTGAGCCCTGTCACTGGCTTCACACTCCTGTTTCCTCTCCCGCCACGGGATTCTACAACAAACACCCATGCCCTTTTCACTTTTCCCTCAGGATACTAACAACACTTACTAAAAGGAAGAACTCTCACGTTCCACGTTTTTAGGTTGAGGCGAAAAAAATAATGAATAATAGCAGCCCTCTCTGTTTGGTGTAGTTCGGGATAAGTGAGAGATTCATATAAACACAGTTTATCAGCTGAGATACTTGATACATAACGGTATTTGATACATATGTATATTTGGTAGATATTAAAAAAACCTGCAATTTTGGAAGCTTACAGGTTTTTTTTCCACCTAGAAAGCCCTTTCTTCTTTGACCCTCTTCCTACAACTAATTAAGAGCTCATTTTAATTTGTCAAGGGGTTTATCTGCAACATTACTCTGTAGGGATTGTTGTCATGCGTAGAAAGAATTTCTGCAAGGCTCATGCTCCGATTTACAAGAATCAAGCTCCTGATTTTGGTGGTGTACAGCAGTTTTACCAGCCTTACTGACCTCTTCTGCTCGCTCACCTGCAGGCATGCAACAGTTTCACTCGAGACAATCAGTGCACCCCATTTCATACTACTGCAGCTCAACCTGGCTGGCAGCTCAGCACCACGCAGCTGTCTGCTCACTGCCCTCTCCCAGTGGGAGAGAGAGAATGGGAAAAAGATAGAATTGTGGGCTGAGATAAAAACCATTCACTAAGTCAGAAAAGGAAGAAAAAAGAAAATAATAGTAATTATAATAATATGATGCATGTATGTTCACATTTAAAAATATATATATTATTTAAATGCAGATTTTGATAAAAAATTTTAACACTGCACTTACAAGAACTGATCCTTTTCCTACTGATGCTACACTTTGGAGCTACTGATCTATTAACTCTTAACAGCCGAGGTTGCAGTGTCCAACACAGCAGCTTCCTGAAGTGGCTGGGATTCATAGCAACGTCACCATGCTGACTAAAAAAATTCAGGCTGCATTTGCTAATAAAGCTTTGCTGGTTGACAGCAGTACCAGATTTCATTTCTTAGTATTTACTATCAGCTGTTATTTTAGTAGGAGTTATTTTAGAGACTCAGAGTCAAATGTGCTTCAGAAAATGCACAAACAGCTGCTCAGAATTTCACAGCATCTCTTACATACTGGCATCATCCTATCCAAAAGCTGGTTTCTGCCCAGATTTTTAAGCACAGGTGCTCCGAAATGCAACTTCGTGTATCTCACCACAGTATCCCACATTTGTTTCTCTCAGAAGAGTTCACGCCAGCTCTGTGCTACTTCCATGCAAAAGCTGTTTGCTTGTTTTTTTTAACTGCTCAGCTGGCAAGCAACTTGGGATCTGAAAATCCTGCTCTAATAAACACAGCTCACACAGCAAGATTAATCTTCTATACACAATCAGCATGCACATGAGCCAACACAAACAATTTCTGTCCTCCCCCACAGTGGTTTTGCTCTGCACAGGTGGATAGAATAAAAATTAGAAATCAGTGAGAACTATTTATTATCTTAATAAGTTAAAAATAAACAGGATGAGGGAGGGCAAAATACACACAGAATAAGAAAATCTTTCAGCAGTCAGTTTTTTGGCCGTTGCTACATTTTATTTTTGCTTTCAACTGCATATTTAAATGAGCTTTAATATTTGTTTAGTAATAGAGATTAGGAAATCATCTACATGCAAACGGTGGCCCAACCACCAAAGCACCACTCCCAGCCGAAAGATAAAACTGAACAGAACAGACGTCGGGCCAAGGATAAAAAAAATATTACGCAGTGTACAAAATTGGTCACTGCTGAATACATAAACTGAAATATCTTCAGGGAAAAGAGGAAAAGCTTTCTGATGCCTTTGGTGATTGATTTGTATTTTGATCTGTTTACATTTGGGTTTAGATATCTATTAAATAATCTAATTAAACAACAAACTACATAAAGATAACAACGTAAAAGCCTCACCTGTGCAACTGATGCTTATTTAATAGGCAGGGAAAATGAAACATGCAAGTATAGAATGAACTGTTTAAGACAGCATAGGAGAAGTGTGAAAGCGTGGCAACAAAAGCATGTGAAAGACAGCATGATGGCAACCTTAAACATTAAGCAAGCAGTGGAGAAGGACTTAAGGGTAAATGAAGAATGCATCCTCATTTAAGAGAAAAAAAAAAACTAACAGAAATTGACCCTTAAAGGGCACCGTTAGAACAAAACCAATACAGGAAACTGACGGAAAGAAATGAAAACAATTCCTTTCTCATCTAACACCTGAGCAAACCAAACATGTTTTCTGGACAGACGTTTTTTTAACAAGATGTTAAGTACTTTCAATAGGCCATCTGGTTTGAACATACACACCCTTACAAATGTATACAAATATATACACATAGATTGCTTCTAATAAATAGGTTTCCAAAGAGAAAGAGATATTAAATTAAGCTAATTAATATACAGAGGCAGTACAGTAAGATTCCCTGTTGTGTGCAAATTGCAGTCTGAGTTGGACTCCGAACATACACCAATGAAGCCAGCTGAAGCCCCACTTTCTCCCCCACTCTGCAGATGCCCATTGTGGCTCCCCCTCCTGTGAAGGGCACTGGCACGCACCTCATTAGGGCGTACACAAACCAGCTACTCCATTATTTCAGTTCCAGCTTTGTCACATCAGTGAGATGAGGCCAGAAACTCTGATTTTGCAGGAAAACTCCTAGTAAAAATCAGAGGGTACTTCAGTTTTAAGCGCAGCCCATTCAGTTTTCAAAGTGAAAAGAAAATAAAGGAAAATGCAAGCAATGAGCACAGTGAGGCCAAATGGATTCTGGTGCTCAGACTGGACAAAGATGGCTGTCAGCCCATCCAGCAGAATCACAGAATCACAGCACCCAGCCTCCTTATCTTAACAGCTCTGCACCTGGGATGGAACAGCAGCAACGCCGGCATACATCAGCAATGGAAGTGCTCTGACAGGCTTTCTAACAAAGTAATCCTCTCCTGATTCATTTCTACACATTTCTCCATCTCTAATGCTTCTCTTTGAGCTCCTCTCAGCTGCTGCACTCTTCCCTTTATATTCTGTACCTACACCAGAATGCTCCTTACAGGAGAGAGCGGTGTTATCCCCCCACAGCACCAAATCAACCACACAGCCACGCCATGACATGATACACTGCCGCTCACCAGGAAGGACCATCCCAGTGCTTTACCTAATGGGGAGAACAACACTTAACAACATTACTCCCTTTGAAATACAGTGTACTCGCTCTTCAGAACTAATATACTGATTGGATTTCCCACTCCAAATATTATTTTTCACGGGTTCTTTTATTTTCCAGCATAATGAATGGTTTGTGTTGCCTAACATCTGTATTTCCCTTTACTAGGTTGGATGGGGCCCTGGGCAGCCTCAGCTGGTGGGTGGCAGCCCTGCCCATAGTAGAGGGTTGGGACTGGGTGGGCTTTAAGGACCTTTCCAGCCTAAGCCATTACATGATTCTACAATACCAAACACGTCTAAATCATAAACTTCCTGTCATGAACAGAAATCATTTGCAAGAGAATGAGAAGCAGACAAAGTCTGGAGCTGCAGTTGTAAGGGGCTGCAAAAGGTCGGCCAGAAAAGGGGAAAAGTACAAGGAATTCTCCCTGAGAACTTTTCCACCTGGGAAATGTACAGCCAGCACACAGGGCTGGGGCTGGAGGTAGAGACAAGGGCTACAGGATTAGATGGCAGGTAAGCCCCAAGGAGCGCAGCAAGGCATGGGACGCACGATGGAGGGATAAACATTGTACACACCAGCTGACTTCCCGACTAATCAATACCATCATTCTTCTGATAGTTAAAAAACCACCAGCATTACTGCTTTTAAAAATAAACTCACAGTTTAATTCTAACATTCGGTTACTTACATGATAAAAAGAATTCTTTCTCCACAGGTAAACTCGTATCTCATTTTCAATTTTAAAAAATTCTAGGCAACATCATCACACATGAGATCTGGATTTCCTTACCAGTACGCAGTACTTCAAAAATGAGTTTTAAGAGAAAGTTTCTCATTACATTCACTGAGGAAGTACACTCCTGAAACCACAAGTTCCTATCCTATCAAAAAACCTCTCCCTAAGTTACACTCAGTTCCCTGCAGTATCAGGTCCCCGAGGTTGGCTGCAGCCTGCTTTGCAATACCACTCAACTCAGGGAAATGACGCCTCTTAGCCATCTTCTAGTGTTGATCATCCCAAGTTCACAGCATATTGTACTTGCTGGAAAGGGAGGAAAAAAAAATGAGGCTTCTATTCATTTTTCCTTCGGCACCCAGTTGAAAGAAAGAGAGGCTATTAAAAAGCAAGACTAATCCCCCTCTGCCAGTGTTTCCATCCTAACAACAGCGCTTTTTCAGTTGAAAACTTGAAAAATGGAGTGCAAAAACATCTTCTGAATACTTTATTCGCTTCTCCTTTTATTGTTGTTTATAACACTTTACACATTTCAAAAAGGAGCTCAAATTCATACCTCTCACTGTGTTGTCATTAAATTTCCCTTAATGCAGAATTCTTTTCACATCATCTCGATCGGTGCTACTGCCCCTTCCCTTGTGGTCAATTGCTAAAATGCACTGTGCTTCCAAAATTTCAATAAGAATTAATTACGTTACCATTATACCTCAGGTTTTTATTTATTTTTACCCATCACATTTTCAAATTTCCGCCATTTGCAAAGGAAACAGAAAATAACAGAATATGAATCTCTTGAAGGAAACCTAATTATAGTGTAGATGCTTTGCAAGTTTCCACACGCCTTAAGGCACCGCAACACATCTCATCTAATCCAGGCATCTCATGAATGCACCAAAACGTATTTCTGATCATACTGAAAACTGTGCTCATTTAAATGACATTCACAAATGGATTTAAAAGCAATGGCCTGTGGATACTTTTTGAGTAGGTCTGCTATTCATCAGAAAGGATTTTGTGAGGAAAGTTCATATTAAGCTGACAGGCCATATTCACCTCAAAAGTTAATAATAAAAGAAGTTATTTCATGGAAGTTTTGATTTTAAGAAGTTCCATTTTTTTTCTCAAGACCTTTCATCATCAAGATTATTCCGAAGAAACCATAAAAAGAGGGATTTTCAATGGAAGAAGACCTATAAAATGACACTTCTTTTAGACGCTAAAAAGCAACGTTTTCGTAAGTCCACCCACAACCTAAATCAAAACACAAACCCACACGTGGGACATAAAAAACTTGCTGAAACAAAGCAATATTTGCACAGCGCTCCACAAGCTGTGCTGATATTCTCAGCCATCCTTTTGAGGCCGAGGCAGACATTCCACTTCACAGGCCCTTTGATGACTGGATTACCGAGATACCCTACTGAGGACTGCTGCACTTGCTTTATACAAAACCAAAATGCGTTTGTGCTCGAGCGCGTTTCACACCCACCTATATAATACTTTTAATAGATGTAACGTGTTTCAAAAAATGATTCAAAGGATGGAATGGAAACTGCCAAACACCCGAAACAGAAAATTACAGCAATCCCCAGGTGCAGCAGGAAGAAAGGAATTAAGAGAAGGAAATCTGAACCAGCACACACATCCCTAAGGTGTTGCAGGCCACGCTGGATGGGGCGCGTTGCAGCTCAGCTGGTGAATGGCAGCCCTGCCCACAGCGCATGGGGTTGGGGCTGGGTGGGCTTCAAGGTCCCCTCCAACCCAAACCATTATCTGGTTCTTTAATCCAGATTTGTCATTTTTGACATTCTGACATGTGCTATTTATTTTTACTGGATTAGCATGAACAAGATGAAGTTTTCAGACCGCATTTAGGAGGTTAGGTATAATGAAATCAAACCTACTGCTTATAAGAAGATACTAATACTAAAGAGTTCCTTTTTGGCAGCAATATTCACGCATGTACAGAGGTATGCTAAATCTTCAAGTTTCATAAATAAAACTTATAGAAAGAAGTTATTATTCTACCAAGGTACTGCCTAACACAATGTCTCCTACATACCCAACGTCTCCTGTTAAACCCAAAATGGGGTCTCGAGATACACACAAGTTTTCTGCACATAACAAATGTTTACAGGTCAGTACACCACAAACAGAAAGTGATATTCATGGTCCAAATTCTTATATTAAGAATATACTATTTTTAAAAAACAAACGTTTTTTTCCCTCTCATCAACCACAGATATGTTAATATATACAAAATAGCAGAAAGTTGTAACAGCATCTTCATTTTGGTAACTAACTTGATATATTCAATTAAATTGCCTGGCTTTGGAAAGTTAAAAGTTTTGAAATAGGCTTGGGTCGACGTCACACACATGGTGTACCCAAGAAATAGCACACACTTCTACACCACACACCCAAGTCCCAACACACATTTTGACTTGCTCTCATTACACAGAAGAAAAGTCACATTTTTACACTATCCAATGGTAGGAATTTCAAACAAAATCAGAGATTTTGTATAGCACTGATTATACCTTGTGTAATAGCCCATATCACAGGTTGCCATTGGAGATTTCTAAAGCAAATGCAGGGGTTACAAGGCCAAAGCCATTCCATAAAGCAACCAAGGAACAGTATTAACAATGTATTCAGTGTAGTCCTGTCCAAGTGAATGCTTAAAGATGCAAGCCTATTTCTATGTTGATTTATCACTCTCCTCAGTTAATATTTCCTCCCCACCCGTTTCACTCCCTTGTTATTTGTGAGTCACAAGTCCTTTCTGTATTTGGGTCCCCGGGAGTATCCATCAGCTCACACTGTGCCTTTGGAGGGTGCACCTAACTTTAACAGCACAAGAAGATGAAGGCAATGACAAGAGACTTGCTTAAGGGCTTACCAGCAGCTCACAGCACAGCTACATGTCAAAATCCCTGTCTTTTGGTACAGTTCTTAATGCATTAGATTGTGCTGTTTCTAAGTTCCTCATCATATGGACAGGACTGTATATAAAAAACTGCAGATAGTAGCTTCAGTAACAAGAAATTCAAACGAATCCAAATTTAAGTGCTAATGGCATGCTCCCTAACAACCACGCTCACCACCACGTTTGAGGCCAAAAACATGCCTATAGTGAAACCTGTAATAGGAAATTCAGAGAATGACCAGGCATCTGATCAGGCTTGTCCAGCACAGTCATGATGCAGCTCTTCTTCCCTAGGGTCACCGAGATTGTTGTCAAAGATGCAGACTCGGCAAAGTATCTGCTGTTAACTGATGCTAACTTTTAGGGAGGGAAATTTCATGAGACAGGTGAACTTTTTAGACACTGCTGGGTAGGCAATGTGAGAGCAGCCATGTAATTCCTTTTTATTGTCAGGCAGCTTGAATTTCAAATATTGAGGTTTTCCTTAATCCAGCCTTAAACATCCTTCAAAAACCCTGTCTGTTCGCTAGCACTCTTTACATAATCCAGGGCTGACAACTTGCCCCATTGATAGTGCAGTAAGTTCCAAACAAGTATCAGTGACAAACAAACAGCTGAAGGCAGATACCCTGTGATACTCATTTAGCTACAATCTCTAAATTATACCATGGAACTTCTCCATACAGTGTCAGTTTAACCAATTATCCAGTTTCAATGCAGAAAAATTTGAACAATATCTGCCCCATATAACAACAATGTAGCCTCTTAATGGCACACTAGAAGAGTGGCTCTTCCGATCCCTTGACAAGCTTAATATGACCCAAGAGAAGGGAGACTCTGCTTGCCTCTGCTTACATCAGAGAAATCAACAGGACTTGGTATTTATTTTTCCCAACAATTACAACTATTTCCTAGGCAGCAACAGCTTGCAGCCAGGAAACGCTGACATAAAGCATATCTTAGTAAAAAGGTACAGCAACAAAAATACATTCCATCTGTGCTGCTTTACCTTACAGAACCTCTATCATTTTTGTCTAAAATTAATTGGCATCCCAAACTTGAATGCTTTCTAAAGCGAGGGTGGAAGATCATCTCCAACCACAAGAGTGGTGAGATAGCAGAGAAGCAAATGAGAGTCTAACAAAGGGAATTCTGAACTCCATCTATCAGCTTTCTTGCCCCTTTCCATTTCATCTTTTTTAAATACGGGAAAGTAAAAACTGAGGGTACCAAACATTTTGTAAGGCCACTTCAAAAAATTAAATGACAATCAGGAAACTGAATGCTATGTCATGCACAAAGGGTTTACCATAAGGAACATTTTTCACCTCTCGCTGTTAAGCCACAAATACAAACTCTGAATGCACAAGCAGTGCTTGAATGCAGCTGTTAAAACTGAAGACACGTTTCACAATCCCTCAATCAGAAGACTTCTGTAAAAAATATTTTTCTTTCTGTCACAACACCTTTTTTCCTTATTTTTTTTCCCTTTTTATTTCTTTTCCTAAAGAATAATACCTAAGTACAATGCAAAAAACTTTTATGTAGTAAGGCAGGTTTGAGAAACTTGTCACTTTGCATAATTACAGAAAACCCCCACCATTCTACATCTACGGTGTGGCATATTCTGTTCATTTTATTTGTCTGGCTTTCAAAAGGAGTCTTTCTCTCTCTCCATCGTATCTCCACAGGTGAAATATTGCTTTTCTAAATGCAAGTGAATATCTGATCAATGTTATTTGTTCTCCTCGGCGCTATGAAGACAAAGATGCGTTAACGGACCGGTTGATGAAGCATTTAATCATTAGAGTCTAGCATCAAACATAAAACCACATCACTCAAAGTATATGAATTTGACAGTAAACGGCAGATTGATGGTGAAGTCATATATCAGTCTCTCCTTGCTTCTCAAGCTGCATCTTTGGAATCTAATACCATTGTTTTCCTGTAAAATTCACTATAATTTTATCTCTATTGTAGACAGCAGATTACTTCTTTGCAGCTGTTCTTAAATGTAATGCTGCACTAATGAAAAACAAGGTGAGATATTTCTAAATCTCATGATTTCAACAGGACTACAGTGGCAGATTTTCAAGCTAAATGTGTGAAGTATGCCTTGGCTTCAGCTGGTCTACTTCAGTGCCCAAATGTAACTTAAGATTCTGTAAATCCTCTCTAAACTGTTCTGTTCAAACGTAAGCCTTAACTGAGGCCAGAACATCCACCATCAATCACTAACAACTAGCGGATAAAGGCAAAGTGGATCAGCATTTGCAAAGCAGGGAAATAAAACATCAACTTTTAATGCTTTGGAAATTAGAAGCTTTGAGTATAAAGTAAGTCAGTAATAAAACACAGTCCCACAACCTCAAATTTATCCATATCAGGAGAAATGCAAACCTTTCTCACAATATCTAACAGCATGATTACTGAATGCCAAAGACATCCAGTTGTCCTCCACACAACTACTATGTGACCAGGTCAGAAAAATCCACTCTGGTCAATGACAAATTATCCAGAAGCAGCTTGCAAAAATATGGCATGCAATTTAAAGGTTTTTCAATGTCTCAGGTTTTTTTTAAACATCTGAGTTGTTCTAAATACCTGACTGCAGTTACTAAAGTTTCCACATGAAAGCCAAAAATTCCACAACACTGTTCGAATAATAATGAAAAAAACCCCACACCAAACCAACCAAATAACATTCTAAATAACAATACGCAAAAAGTTAGCTCTTACGCCTATCTGAAATGCACTACTGAATGTTGAGCTCAGGGTAGTCTTGAAACGCTGCAGTTTTTTTCAGTTCCCCTTCCTCCTGTACACTTGTATGGGGAAAAAAACAATCAAACTCCTCCTTCTCTCCAAACAAACCCTTAAAACCATAACGTAACACTCCCACTAAACTCTTACCAGATTTTAAAGCTGTAATCAAAGATGCATTGTTATAAACTACTGTTGTATAAGGCTTTGAGTTAATTAGCTATTCACAGTGTCAGAACAGTCCGTGTCCCATGTAACACTGAAAACATCAATACATTTACATAAACCTGTACTGCACCTATTTCATAATATATTTAAGTATACTCAGTGAGCAATCTGTATCGAGCTATCTACTTCTGCACTTCAGTAACTGAAGAAGAAATTAACTTACCCTGTGTTTTTCCTTAATTTTCTTCCTGTATTCTTCTTTGTCAAACTTGTCTTCTTCCTGCAGTATCTCTCTCACTTTATCTAAGTTGATACCACTAGCATCATCTTCTTCATCTGCTTTTGCCAACCCAGATTTTTGCACAGGCGGCCACTGCTGCACTAACTGAGTTACACACGACAAGAAAAACAATAGTTAGGAATGTTTCTTAGTAATAAAGTTCTTACGTCCTAAGTAGCCCAATATATTATTTTTCTGGACTAAATAAAAAGATTATCATAGAATCATTAGGTTGGAAAAGATCTCTAAGATCATGTAGTCCAACTGTCCACCCACCACCAGCACTGCCTACTGAACCATGTCCCTCAGTGCTACATCTCTGCACTCCTTGAACACCTCCACCTCCCTGGGCAGCCTGTGCCACTGCCTCACCACTCTTCCTGAGAAGAAATTGTTCCTAATATCCATTCTGAAATCTAATTATTTGCAAAGAAAAAGCCCAAAACTTTGTACAAAACAAACTCAGACACCTTACACAACATCACAGTCAGTCAAAAAGAAGCATTTGAAAATGAAAATCCTCATTACATCATTACTGTTTAAAAGACTTACTTGAACTTTTTCCTGTTTCTCAAAAAATTGTGGGGAAAAAAAAACAACAACATTATTTGTGCCTAATGGCACATTTTGGGAGAAAAAATTATATTTGCTTTCAAAAAACAAGTCTCCAAAATACATGCAGCAGAACAGAACAGCAGTCAATTTAAACAGTAGGTTTTCAAGTAAACACTCAATATTCCAACATATTAATGGAGAGAAAAGACTTCATCACAGGATCACATGATTCAAAAATCCTGATTGTAGCTCCATATTTTTAGGGAAACAAGGAGGACAGATGTGGAGGTTTATGTGAATGTATGATTTCTGGTCAGCAGAGTAACTTCTAAAACCTTTTAAATTGTGACTAATGCCATCCCTTTATATGGCTATAAAATTACTCCATTTGGTCAGAAGAACAAATGAGGCACTTGAAATTAATCTACAATTAAAAATAATTTAAAAAATAACCACCACATTTTTCTCAGCATTGGAAATGGAAAAACAATATACATATTTGAAGCTGTAAAATAAAGTGTTAGAACAGTTTGTGCAGCATGGAGACTTCCTCATGAGGTTATCACCACAATGAAACACAACACTGACACAGTCACTCCTTTCTGGATTAAATCAATACATTATTCCAGCTATGAAAAGATCCAATTATATCACTGGCAAATTTCAATGCAATTTTACATCAGCACCTGTAGGTGGAAATTTGGTACTCCCATAGGTTTTCAAACAATATTTTCAATCTAGAAATAGTGAATGTTGGAAAGAAAACCACAGACTCCTTTTAAGTTTTGTACAATAACTCAAGACTTAGAGAAGCTTTGGCAATTACCTATATGAAAACAGCATTACATTTCTAGAAGAAAAAAAATCAGTTCTGTATTCCATCTAGCCTTGAAGATAATACGCAGAAACAAAGTACTGACAGATACATGTACTAACTGTTCTTTTCCAAATACCTTAACACATACAAACGTGAAATGACATTACTATACAACACCTCGCTGTTCCTCAGAGGAACTGGATATAAATGGAAGCTGAACAGTTTTTTGAAACTTAAATAATGAAAATGACACGCTTCTGAAAAGTAATTTTTTATATACATACATACATAGACTATAAGCATTTCTACAGGAACTACAAATTCAGTTCCCACCAGTATGGAGTTATTCTGAATTATCTTACCTCTCCATCTTCAGTAAAGACTATTCTTGTGTTCACTTTAAATTTCTTCTTCAATATCTTTTTGGCTTCCTGGGTTTTAGTTGTTTTTTTCTTCATCTTTGAGTTTGATGCATTCTGTAGAAAAGAATAAATGTGATTTCTTAGGGGCTTTCTTTCAATGGGGGGGAGGGTATCACAAAATATATGCTTTAAACTTTCTTAAAAGCAATTAGACATATTAACATGTAATTGCTAAAAGGCACAAACACAAGAATGATGCCTAGTGAACAGCAGCTAAGAGCCCTTTTCAGAATCCCGTTTTTCCATGAACACGCTGTTTCATGAGAAACTCATTTATTCTGTTAGAAACTTAGCATGCTTTAAATCCTACTCACAGCAGGACACCAGACTCATCCAAATCTCATGAACCTTTTTGGGATGATGACACACAGTTCGCCAGCTTATGTTGTCAGTGTGCAAGCCTTATCATACCAGAAATGCCGTACAACTGACTGAAGCCATTAGTCACAACTGATCAGATCACTTTCATCTCACCTGTCACCAAGTGATCAAAGTAACGCACCAACACAAGTGACTTCTGCATCAGTGAAAGGCAGAATAGGTCATGCAGGAACCTTCCTATTTCGTAACTCCTGGTCTGCACTGTGGTGGGATTGGAAGGTACAAAAGTGCTGAAATTTTGAAAGTAGTTTGCAACTGTGGAAGAACTATTTTAATTAACTTATTTTTCAGTGCATTTTAGAAGAGTAATGTCAAGTCCCCAGATGGCTCATAAGAGTTTCCAACATCCATCTCTGTGTTGGTAGCAGCAGAACACCACTGAGTCAAAGAATGCAGAGATTCCTGGCCTACAATTCTTTCACCAAGAAGTCTCAGGAACAAAAGCCATACCTTTTTCAGGCATCTAAAGGGATGCAACACACAGCAGACATTTGAATCAACAGCTGTTGTTGCAGCAAGTATTTTATATTTTCACCGGAATATGTGCAGAACACTTAGGGGAAGACACACAACCCATCTCTATTCTGCAAAGACCACAGCGCTCTGCTATGCAAGAAAAAGTGACTTCACAGAATCATAGAATGGTCTGGATTGAAAAGGACCACAATGCTCATGTAGTTTAAACCCCCCTGCTATGTGCAGGGTCGCCAACCACCAGACCAGGCTGCCCAGAGCCACATCCAGCCTAGCCTTCAATGTCTCCAGGGATGGGGCACCCACAACCTCCCTGGGCAACCTGTGCCAGTGCGTTACCACCCTCTGTGTGAAAAACTTCCTCCTAATATCTAAACTAAATCTCCCTTGTCGCAGTTGTCCTATCACTATCCACTCTCGTAAAAAACCATTCCCCCTCCTGTTTATACGCTCCCTTCAAGTACTGGAAGGCCACAATGAGGTCTCCCCAGAGCCTTCTCTTCTCCAAGCTGAACAAGCCCAGTTCCCTCAACCTTTCCTCATAGGAGAGGTGCTCCAGCCCTCTGATCATTTTAGTGGCCCTCCTCTGGACCCGGTCCAAGAGCTCCACATCCCTCTCGCGCTGGAGGCCCTAGGCCTGGACGCAGTACTCCAGATGGGGCCTCACAAGAGCTGAGTAGAGGGGGACAATCACCTCCCTCTCCCTGCTGGCCACCCCTTTTTTTAAATGCAGCCCAGAACAGAATTAGCCTTTCGGGCTGCCAGCGCACACTGCTGGCTCATGTCCAGTTCCTGAAAACCAGCCTAAATTGCTGATACGAAATACCAAGTAGGTAAAACAACCAGAAAGAAAACAAAACCTGAGCTCTCTTTCGGTTGGTTTTTGTTGTTTTTATGTTTGTTTTTTCGTTTTAATCAGTTTTCTATTCTACATCAAAAGGAAGCAAAAAAATTAACTCAAAGTCACAGTCATTGCAGTCAGTCCACTAATACACTGAAGTATGAACTACAGAAGAGAAAAACCAGAATCTTCTTAACAGGAAAAATGGCTTGTGACAGCTACTGAGCGATGCTATCAGGTAATGACCATATCTAATACAAAAACTGTAACTACAGCAAGACCTGCAGCCTCAGTATTTCACAGGACTTTTGTTGCTCTGTGCAGGTGCTACTAATGAGTGATACACATCTTTAACTGCTCACAAAACTGCACTATTCCTTCACTCCCGCTGCTTGTCCTATAAACACAAACAGTTCAAGGGTCTGCAGAAGCATAAAACCCTCTGCACATCAGCTCATTAGTAGAACAACAGGAACTGTCCAGAGCAAGAACTTAAAAAAGGATTACTTTATAGCTGGTACAATAACACTTCTTACTACCAAAACATTTTCTTTCAACAGTTGCTTTTGCTTCTCTTTCATTTTTTTAATCTTACTGCATTGCCAGTATTATTGGTACCAACACAGTATGTCAATGAAAAACGTTTTTCTAGCTGAAGAGCACAAATATTGTTATCTAACATGCATACAGTGGTAATATTCCCAGTTACTTCTACCTCTTGTCCACCTTTGTCTGATTTTGACAAGTATTTTGATGCTGCAAAGTAGCACAAAAACAAACAGGACAGGTCGATATTTCCAAACAAAGAGGAGGAAGTAGAGGAGAAGAAAACAAATGGAAAATTAAATTCCCAAACTAAAATGCAAAGTATAAGATTGGTGGCTGAGTTTGGCAGATGTACAACTGAGATTATGATTAAAAAATGCAAAGAGCATCAGAAAGAAACTCTTCATGCCTTATAGATAATTAAATTGTACTCTAAATTGGGATACACTCTTTAGTTTACTAAACTGAAGGCACTTCAAAAAAGATCAGTATTTAGGCCTCCTAGCTCTCCTTCTCCGGACATCCTAAGTTTAACACCAACTAACAGTGCGGAGATCCAGTTGGCTCAGATACCAAAGCATTTAATCACAGAATTAGGCAAAACTTTAAGAAAGACGTGATTTCCTGTTCGGCAGGAGTGTCACAGCCTGAGATGGAGGTCCAGTTGTTAGTGTGGCAGTTGCTCTCACAGCCTCCCTGTCTCACACGTTCTGAGTCTCCTACATGGTTCAGAAGAGCTGGGCAGGTTGGCTGCAAGCAGCTACCATGAGGTATCACAACCCTTGCTTCAGCCCTCCCCTGGGGACATCTCTTCCATAGCTCTGGAGTCCCTACAGCCCTGCAGTCTCTCTGCAGCCTAAGGCCTTCCCTCCATGCATGCCCAGAACCATCTTTCAGAGCATCCAGTCCTCACCTCTCCTCATGTCTCTTGTGCCAGTGGCCGCCACTGTACCTTGAGTGTGTTTGAGCCAGGGGTTTCTCCAGGCAGCAGTTCTGACACACGAGGGGTTGTTTCACTCACCTCAGCTCACAGCCTCTGCCCACTCCCCTCACCAACTCAGCCCTATCATCTATACCCAACATGCTCCTCTCACCCAAAATCCTACAGTGCTGGTCTCTACTGTGACCCTGCATTTGAACAGCTATGTAAAAGCATATATTCCACATCACAAAGGGCTCCTATTCATTCATTCACTGTAAGAAGCACATAAGCAATTGGCAGACCTCCGATTTTCATAATTTTCAGTGCCAACTGGTTTCCTGCATTGTTCAAGGCATTCTCTTTGTTCAGCTCCCATTTTCATCTTTTGTACCAGAAGATACCTGACAATTTACAAGCAGCAAGTTGGCATTTAACCCTAATTCTCCATGGATTCACCTCTCCAGCAGCTGGAGACTGCCAAAAGACCTCCTCTGTCTGTTTAACCTCAAGTGCTGCAGAGAACGTGGTTTCAGCAGGGGCAATGACTCCTCTCTAGCTGCTCAGTAAATAGAAAGTTGAAAGCTGAGGTTACAGGCTGTGCCGGCAGAAGCACTGTCACACCAGCAGACACGGGTGAACAGAAGGATTCTGCTGACATCTAGACTTTGCTCCTAACAGCAGAGCATGGAATGTGGCTGAGCATTTTAAGATGAGCTGAGCGCACAGAGCAGGTCCCCGCACTGACCTGCTCACTCTGAAAACACCGTGCATCAAAACCTGCTCAACTAGTATCTGCCTCAGTAAATCTACTTCTAAAGCTGCATTATACCGTCCAATAAGCCAAATGGAAACACAGTGAGCGTACACGATCTGGGCATAGGTGTTTACATTACTGTTAGATATTAAACAAATGATTAGCAGTTGAACTCAAGTTGGCAACCAGTTGAAACAGCAGCCGGCATACGCTTCTTTTGCAATTAGAAGCAGCTACCACCTGCTACCAACACGGATAAGGCCCTCTAGGCTCAGGTTTTCTTCCATAAATGTAGGGGGGGAAAAAAAGCCATGATAAAAACACGACTGAACAGATAAAACAAGGTAAAACGCTACATAAGAAGCATGAGAAGTCAGTCACGTGAGTTTACCAAAATCTCATAAAACACAGGCTCAGCTGCAGCATTTGAGGGTTTCTATTATTTTTAGTCAAAAGCCTAAATTTTGCCTTCCTTTTGTACATGCACGTGTCAGATGGCTTGCTGGATTAGATAATGACTGGGAACAAAACTAGTTCTTAGAAGCACAGAAAATCCAAACATTTTTATATATAATCAGCAGCAATACAACTAATACACAGCAAGCTCTTCTTCTAAGTAAATTTTTCTTTAAAAAAAAAAAAAAAACCACCAGACTTTTTTCCTTCTAGTTTATTGGATCTGACATTCCCAGCTGAATCTCTATGAAAACTGTTTTCTAAATGAAGACACTGACAAGTTCAAGATGCAAGAATTTATATATATTTCAATTACAACTTTTTGCTGAACAGCTGGTGCATCAGAAACAGGAACGACAGTGAATTTTGCCATTCTAACATGGAATGGTTTTCCTTATTAATGCAACCTATGAAGTCCACAGTTCAGATATGGAGTATACAATACTCCGTAACTCGGGGTAAAAGCACTTCCATTCTCTTAATGTAACTAAGACAAACTTACCCCTGCCTTGGGGCTCAGGGTGTTACAAATCATCAAGTGTAACATTTTATTTCTTTCTAACTTCATTTTTTCTACTTAATTTCAACCCATTCAGGCAGTGAAAACAAGAGCAGTGTATTTGCTGCAGAGGCTGGCTAATATAGGACTACATTACTGTGGAAGAGTAAAACAGCAGCAGAAAATAATCAGTTCTTCAGTAAGGTTAGATATAAAAAGCATTACCGCTTCCCGGTTTTTTTCTGTGGGTTCTCCCTCCCCCAAACACACACACACTTATAACTTGAAATCACTAGGAAGAAAAGTTGTGTACCTGGATATTTGATAAGTCTCTCCCAACATTATTACATTACTTTTAGCCAGAATTCAGCAGCAACAGTCCCTGAGAAACACAAATCGATTCAGTACTGCATTTCACACACTTCTTTTGTATTTCTTCATGACATTGCTCAGAATACAAGCAATGATTATCATATCTGTACTATCGCAGAGCACTTCAGTCCTCCTGTCTGGCTGCACAGTTCAGACTCCAAAGGCATTATTCATGGAATAAGACACAGTCTTGCTAAATTAAAGTTACTAAGGCTCAGACAAAGAAAATAGCTGTCTTTATTTCTGCGAGGTGGAGAGCACTCCACCAGTGCTTTCACCTGAGGGGTATTACAGACTTTGAGAAGATTCAGTACTGCCATTATTACCATATTATATCATTACCTCTCGACTCCATAAACTTACTGAACTCAGACTGTGAGATTTTGATTTCCTACAATGGAGATAAGGCTGGAGGAGAGGCATAGTCTCACTCCTACCGACAGATGTCAAACCACCAAAGCAGCAGCCTGATGCAAACTTCATCCTTCTACACACAGCAATAAACGGAGCAGAACATCAGAAGAACCGAAATAAACAAACTTTGAAGGCCAGTCCACATTATCTGAAGAGTATTAATTTTTTTTAGGTTTCCACTTAAAAATACAATGTGACCCAACCAGCCATCTGTCATCCCACTGGGTGCTGAGGATCAGAGAGCTGGGGGCTGAGGCTGCAGCCTGACTACAAGGGAAGGAATGGATGCTGCTTTCCCTCACTATGTAGCAGGAGTCATTGCCTCAGTTGGAGGCCCATTTCTCCACAATGACAGCTATTCCAGCCCTCCCTGCTCCATGCTGACTGCTAGTGAGCTGAAGGCCTGCCCTGCACAGCCTCAGTTGCCCAAACAGGCTGGTGCCACTGGGAAATGGCTTCCTGCAAACTGCCCCTTCCAGGGCATGCCCACCCAGCTGCCCTAAGAAAAGGAGCTGGTTTTAATCAACAAAGCAGGAAGCCAGAATGTACAAACAAGCTTGCATTGCATCCAGCCCCAATACTAAGCACAGCCCTTACCACAGCAGTAGCCAGGCTACTATCCAAAAGACAAAAGATTATATCTGCATCTGAGTTTCATTAGTTTGTATGCAATTGGGTTTAAGGCTTAGGTTAGACTATACATTTTAATAAACAACATACTGTTATTTCCAATAAAACAAATTAAATTACACCATGGAAGTTGCAGATCTAAACTAAGATTAAAATCTCTGTGTCTAACACACTGAATGTAAAAGAAAGGGACAAAAGACTTGCCAACTGCAGTTTTCTGCAATACATACACAGGGTGATCTTGGGTTTTGTTTAGACAGATACTTACTATTCTGTGTATTTCAAGGGGAAAAAAAAAAAAAAGGCATTTATGATATAACTTGTATATAGACAGTAACAGAGGAAAGGAGAAAGAGGAACCATTACATGGATCTACTGTCAGTATTTCTCTCTATCCACAGATACAAACCAAGTATAAGAGAAAGGTCTATTGAAAAGTTCTTCAATGACAAATCTTACTTTTCTTTCCAACTGACAGTACAAGGAGTATTTCTGCAGGCTATTTTTATAACACTCGAAATGTAAAACTGCTTTCTGCAGAAATCTTAACCTTTCTATATGGATGAATGCATATTCCACTTGGTATGCATCCATTTATTTCAGCAATTGATATCAAAACTTAAAATTGGGAGTTTTAATAGAAGTTCAATACAGCTCTCATTTCTCAGGAGAATCCTTTGATTTAATTACTATGGATTATGTAGTTGTGCATATAACTCTAGTTATATGCCTACAGTTTTTGACATGGATCTGCAAAGTCTCTGCACTTCATTTTTACAAAATATAACTATTTTATACACAAAACGAGGCAAAAATGAAAGTACCAAGTTCGTCGTTACAAGAGTTAATATGGACAAAATCACTAAGATATTTGTTAAGTTGTAGTAATTAGATCAAACATTGAAAGATTTCTTTATTTAATGTACTGAATCACAGAGCTGCTGTTGCATTAATCTGAAAATCTCCAGTATCTATAAGCACAAGCAGCGATGACTTTACTTTCTGAAGTGTTAAGCCCTTAACACAACAAAATGACTGCAAAAGAAAGCTATAACAGAACAGTGAACCACTTATATTTCTTGGCTAAAAAAGAAAAAAGAAAAGCTAGTAACTGAGAATTCCTGACCAAATGAACAATATATTTCAAAAGCCTGTACCTCAAGATCAAACATATTAACACATGCTGTATAAAACACATACAGTATTAACACATAGAGTTGGTAGAAATATACACTTGAAAGAAAGGTGCTAAGATATTCTAATGGCTAATAACGCAAAGACTATCTCAGGCTGATAATAAGCAAGAGATATATAATAATTATTAACACTACTATTAGTTCCAATGCCAAATCAAGACACAAAATGCTTTCGTTCTGTCTTTCCCTAAGTCATTACAAAGTGCTGCATCATTAGAACTCTAATATTCTGATAAAATCTATCAAACACGGTAACCAACAAATTCTCCTCCACTTCTAGAGCCAATAAAGATGTTAAGTAGTCAAATCACTTGCAGTTATCCTAAGCTAGAGACTGCAGTTTAGTATGCGAAGTTTCTCATACACAAATCAACATGCAAATAATGTGATTTAATTGACTGCTATCAATACTCCCCACTCCAGCCCTCCTACTTTAGGTAAGAAAGAAGAGGGCATCACAAAGATGCTATTTCTAACAAAAATTGGCAAATCAGAAAGAAGAGCATAAATACATCTTCTATATCAAGCTAAATTAAAAACTACTTCGTCCAGCTTAGTCATCTTCTTCTGTCACTTTCCAAAAAAATCCCAAAATGTACAAAGTAAAGCACAGCTAGGAAAACCTTAACTTGCTTTGCAACTTTTGTTCCACTTCAGATCTCCAGCAATTACAATGATCAGATCGTCTCTCACTTTAGAGCAGACGGAAACTCCTACTGTTCATCTCCCCCCTCAATATCTGAAGTAGAGCAGTCCCACATTCAAAATGTAAGCAAAGGAAGACAAGCAGAATGGGGAGAGGAGTTCTACCTTGTTTTAAAACTAAGATTAAGTCTTCCAGGTACACTGAAAATGTGCTACTTCCTTCCACTTGTTGTTTTTCAGTCCCCAAAAGAACCAGAATAGCTCCTTCCCTCCCAAGCTGAATCTAGTAACTTAAAGCAAGAATAAAATTCAAATATTCACAGAGATGTGAACATTTAATCCTACAGCAAGAATGCAATGCTGAGATAACATTTAATGAACTAAACAGAGAAAAACTGAGACTTTTTTGTTAAAGGATAAAGATCCAATTTTTTATGCTACTGTACTGTGTTATAAGTAAAGTATCTTCTAAAAATGACATTTGTATTAAGACACTTAAAATATATGCTGTTACATCATTAAAATTATGGCTTAAAAACACTCTACACGTGAATCTTAGGTCAAAAGGTGAGATGAGAAGATTAAGATTTCATGCTGTTTTTCTTTAAGGCTGAATACATTTTACCTCCTATAATGAACAGAAGAAACCCCTTCTTCCTCCAAAGCCATTGTGTATAACAGCAGGAACACAGCAGCAGCCAAAGCAGAAGTTTCACGTTCATTCACTAAATTACCCTGATCCGTGGTCATAAAGTGACAAGAACTTAAACTTTGCAAAGATAAATACATTTACCTCAGCTCTTTCTTTGCCTTCTTTTGTACAAGCTAAAAACAAAAGTTTTTAATTATCGGGCCGTAATATTATTAACAGCCTGTGTCTCTAAATAGTGATATCTTCATATAAAAAAAAATTACACCCCCCCCCCCCCCCCCAAAAAAAAAAACCAACATTGATTTTTGTTTATTTCATCAGCACAATTTTTTCAGCAGTAGATTTTTTCAGCAGTAGATCTCTCCTTAGAGCTTTATTTTACCTTTGGATTGAAACGGATGGTACACGCTCCTTTCCCATTAGAGTCCTCTAAACTCATTCCTTTCAATATCCAAGAATGTAGCAAGTAAGTGTGTTCACCTGACCTGCACTTGAGCTCAGCACTACTGAGGTCACTTAAGAGAAAGAAAAGACATGGCATAGATGGCATACCTGAGAGGGCTCATCTTTGAGACAAGGCTTATTTGAGTTTGGTTCCAAAGAAGGGAGTGCACGCAACCTACATCAAACCAAACCTACACCAAACCATATCAGGGTTTCATCCATAGTCCCAAGCACCAAACACACCGACAGGGGCCACCCAGCTGGGGCAAAGGCCATAGCAGAGCAAACATTCCTCCATACCACAGAAGAGAAAAGGAAAAGAAGAGGGGCTAACTGAGTGAGCTGGCCACTGCTGGCAAGAGGCCTGAGAGTAATGTATCTAGTTTATTCCAATCACTTTTTGGTTACAGATTCTCTGAAGAGGCAGAATTTTATTCACCACTTAAGGCTGAAACACAACAATAACAAACATAAAAGAATATTTCGTAACTATTGTGCTTCTTTAAAAAAGGCTGAGCATTCTGACTTACAAGCAAACAAGGCCTCAGCCAGTTGGTCCCAGACACATGTACCATGAGCTCATACCTTCAGTAGTTTCCATACCACTCATTCTCATGTGCCTTGTGCGTGAAGGGATGTTGCCAAAGAAAGTACTCAATAACTTGTGGTATTGTGTTTAAATATTTGTGCTTTCTCAGTTCTCACTCCTAGAATCCCACTGTGGTTTGTCACCAAAAGTTTTCAGTTTCACAGCTTTTTTACTTACGAAAATGATAGATGGAGGGCAAACTGAAACACTGATCTAAAAGCACCTTCAGTTGCCAGGATACATCGACTGAAGTTTAGTTGGCCGATAAGCTGAAGTACACTAAGACTTTTAATGTTGTTCTGAAGCAGCAGAAAAGGTGAAAATATTTTCTTTCCTTCTTAAAACTGAAAAAATTTGCAGGTTCCAAGAAACACATTCAATTTACGGATGTCTATTCAACTCAGTAAAAATTGGAATAAGGATTATACTGCATACAGGAATCCCAAGGACTGACTTCCAAAACAAAACAAAAGAATTGTATCTTGGCTCTTCAAATATGAGGAGATAAATGAGCCCTGGTTTCAGAGCAACATTTGCCACAGCACTACACTAAAAAGTATCAGCTGAAGTTTGGAAAGAAAGTGAAGGATTAGTTACACATCGGGACTACAATGAGCCGTGCTGAAAGACAAATCACTGTGGAGCAGCAGCTCTTCTCACTCACTCCTGTGGTCCCCGTGCTGCCCAGAGTGCACCGATGAGCAGACAAGAAAGCCCAGAGCTTGAGAAAACAAGCAACAGGCTGCTCAAAAAGAAAAAGTAAGCCTGAAAACCATACATGCTAAAATGCAACAAAGAAATATTCAGTATTTAAAAGTGAAAGAGAGAGCTCAAATAAAAGCAGGAGAGCAGAAGAAAAGCAACCAGGCACATACAGTCACACTGTATGTATGAAGTGAACCACACAGTATGATGACTGTGAACCCCACTGTTCCAGTAGCCAGGAAAAAGACCCAGTGCACACCTATCAGGCAAATTACTTCCAGTAAAAGCTGACAGGCTTTACTGACCTCACGTGGTACTCTGTGCACACCTCCAGTTTCTCAGATTTAAAAAAGGGGAAGAGAACAAGAACACTCGAATTTCAAGTAATCTTTTTAGAATTTTACTATTCATTATGACAGCTGTTTTGACAGAGAAACCAGAATTTGTCCATCACAGTACTAATTATCTTAAAATGTATGGAAGGTAATTAACTGCATTCTAACACTCAAAAACAATCTTTTCTCCTGAGCTGTTATTCAAGGCTCTGCCACTGTTGCTATTTGGGAAAACTCTTACATTCTGGTTAACACACGCAAACAGTAAAATGCCATTTGAAGATACTTGAAATAGTTTGCAGAACTTACGTTTCTTCCTAGAGGAAAATACTCAACTTAGATATTCAGGATTGAACATAATCTACTTGCTGCAGTTATTTCCATTATCACTAATTTTTTTTTTCATATAACATTACGCACTCTTCTCATTTTCTTTCAATTTAATTGTACTGCCCTCAGATGCAGGTTATTCTTACAGCAATAACCATGTGAGCCAATGTGTTCCCTGCTAGCTTTCTACCAAAAGATATAGCTCAGACCTCTCTTCTGCTAACTGAAAACTATTTAAGAACAAAGTTTTACAAACCAGATGATGTAAGCATATCACTGACTTAGCAAAGAATGCTGTAAAGCAGCAAAGGAAAGAAAGCCCGATCAGTTGCACTGACCGGTCATCCCCCACCAATACCCCACCACGGGTGCATCATCACCCCAAGGCCAGCGCTGCAGCCAGCTCACATGAAGGTGCACGGCAGGACAGAGGATTAGCATTAGCAGTGCGGATGTAGTCCCAGACCATCTGCTGTTCAAAGATGTTTCCAGCCTTCCCACTGGAAGCACAGTCAATTGTTGAGAAGTCTGCTGCAGGATAGATCTGGTACACAGGTCAATAGCTAGATGAAAACAGTTTAAGCCATATAGACTAACTAATACATTCCTATTCCTGAAACATTTTTCTGAGTACTGCCACAAAAGCTGTGAGTTCTCCATTTCAAGCTTAGTTCTCATCTTCGTAATTAAAAAAAAAAAAAAAGTATCGGTCTTCTGAGAAATATCTCTAAAAAATCCTCTCTTGACAGATGTCTCTTAGTTGGACTTTACTGCACATCTCTGACGCCAAAGAGTTATCCCATTTGAGTCTTTGCTAAGATCCTGGGTACACAAATAAATTCTTACACTGCCTGAAATGATAAAGTAAGCTTGAGCCATCAGGAACACCAGGAAAAAAAAAAAAGAGAGTGAGAAAAAATAAGAAAACCAGTCTGGAGCAGGTAATATAGTGGGGATACACAACAATCTTGATACTTCCCACTCCCAGCTGCCTCCCTCCCAGCCTGGCTGAAGCAGAGTTACAGGCTGCAATTCAACTGCTGCAGTGAAAAATTAGGACTTTTAGAAAACTATTGAAACAGATAAGGTGAAAAAAAGGAGAAAAAAATAGGTTTATGCTTAGTCATGTGTTATCACAACTTAGGGAAGAAAGTTATTGCTGACAAATCTACTCCTATACAAGTAGATTCTTCGGGCTAACGTGTTAGTCATACTGCTTTCTTACTAGAGGCCTCCATAAAAATCTCCAGATTGGCTATGTGAGACACAAGGAAAATACTTGTCTCTTACCAACAAAAATACAGTCTGAAGTCATTTCAGAGAATGCATGGATTAAGCATGGTAAACAATATTTATTCCGTTAAGAACAACCTGCCTGAAAAATCAAGATTTCTAGGATGGTAAGAACTGTTTCCCATTTCTCTTGCAAATGTTTATGTTCTCACATTGTATCATGAGACATTCATCGATCAAAGCTAAAAGAACCCCAGATACTGCTTACTCAGAAAGTTCACAACTCCAGAATGTAAAGGTAGATGGAGAGAGTCAACACCAAGGAAAAGCTAAGAAAGGAAAGAAAATCAAGAACAATAGCAAATCAACTGCCAATGTGGAAAACAGATTTTAATCATGCATTCACACTGGCATATCTTACTGTAGAAGATTAAGCAAAAACATCCTCTCAAAACTTTTTGGCTGAAAAATTCTTACTGTAAATTTGTGATCCTCAAAAAGAAACAGCAATGAGCAGGAAGGCATCCATGTTCTCCACACTGCTAGTTATCTTTTTTCTTTTAAAAGCAGTAATCCAAGATGGAACTACTTGAGATACAGAGTAATTTAAATTCCTCTTCTCCAAAGTAAGTATTTCTCAAGTTACGTAACAGTGATAATGTACTCAGATGTAGATGCTGCAAACAGGCCTGTTTGTAAGAACAGCCAATTTGACCTTCTGCACACACCACTGAATTTAAAACCACAAAGCATATTACTCTGAGATAACACTTGCAGCATTTCATACTTAAGATAATACATAACAGGAGGCAAACTCAAGGAAGCAATTTTTTCTACTCAATCTGCAGAAACGGAGGTTATGCCTTGGTATCGCTGCATAAATACTGTTTTGATTTGTTTTAAAAGGGAACAGATGTTATGACTTACTCCTACTCTGGGAGGGAAAAAAAATCTGAAATGCTTTCATAAGCACTTTTTGCAGTGCTTCCATGCTTGAACAGTACATCTTTTTACGACGCAGTAACTTTTTATCATGTGTTCAACAGATTTTATTCCCGTAGCCATTTACAGAAATGTGGGTAAGATTCTTTTTAATCTATCATTTTCAACTGCTCTGAGGAAAACCATAAAAAAGCGTATCTAAGTACAGGCAAATGTAGACAAGAAGAGTTTGAGAGATCATTACAGATGAAGAGTAATCTTTCCTTTCAGTCTAATGTGCAATGGTCTCATGCTTTGTCTAACACGAAACTTTTCTTATATACAAGGCAATTTGACTGATTTGTTTTTAAATTGAAAAAGCAGTTCAGCATATTCCGTAGTCAACAGTCAGGACACGACAAGAAGCGTGATAAAAAGTTCATACTACATTGCACAAGCAACCTTCTTCCAAGGACATAACCATAATACATTTTCTATCTGTTTAGCAGTTCCCAGAAGATAACTGCCATAATTTATTATCTTATTTATCTACTTTGCTGTTTAGAACATCAGTAGGTTTCAGTATTTAGTACAGCTATGAGAAAAATAATGAGGCAGCTATGGGCCATTAGTGCAAAGAGATCAATATTTCAGCTAGGGTAAGACTTGAGTGCTCAGTAATCAAAACTGTGAAATACACAGAGCCAGTCTACAAGTATGTCCTCTTAATATGTTTTATACCTACCTTTAATATATGCTTATGCAAAATAGATGAGCGACTTTAGAATCCATCTGCTCATTTATTTACACCACTGTGGTTGAGTTTATCTTTTGATGAGGCCCACCCTCACTGCTTAAAATAAAATGGCTGTGAAGAAAAAAAAAAAAAATCATACTTCTAGTTGAAAAAAAAATATCCAGTAAACCATACTGTAAAAACCAGGCAAGGAACTGATCCTCCTTCTTGAAAGGGAAAAAAAAATGGTTAAAGTGGCAGCAGATATTTGCCCTAAAAAAATCATGACTTCAACTATACAAATGGAAAATAAGGCCACACTTCCCACAGCAGAAACGAACACTTCTCATGAACACTCAGTCAATTTTCACCTGTTCGTAGTTTCATGGATTGCTCATCTGCAAGGACTGTGGTTCAGGTAGCCTCAGATTTTTCATTCTGGAGATCTGAGACTAATCAATCTTTCACTTGCAGAAATGTAAAGCTTGGATTTACAGAAGGAGTCACTGTGGGTTTGTTTGCTAGTATAAGATTTTCAAGATCATAAGTAACTCACATTCCAGGCAGTTAGTGTGCTCCTGAATTACTTGGCCTGTCTAAGAAATAAACTTAATTTTAAAGGGAATTAGACATTAGACTCCTCTCACAACTTCTGAAAATCCTGTCTGAAACATCACCACATATCTGGAAAGAAAGAGGAAAACAATAGAGAGCAATAAAGTGGGTTTAAGAATGAAACTTTTCTTTCAAAGATGAACTAAAAAAAAAAAAAGTTTTAGAATACTTAAACCAACTTTCACCATTACCGTGTTCTAACTTCAGGGCATACTGCACTTTTAGTCATCAGCAATTCTTACTGACATAACTCAGGATGTAAATATGGAGTAGTGAGCAATTAACTGAGCAGCAGGTATCTACACAATAGTTGGAGTACTGCTGAATATGTTATTATAATCAAAAGCATTAATGTGCACCTTCAGATCAGATCACGTAAAAAACCTGCAATCATTATGCCACTTCCACATTTAAAAGGACAATGATTCAGCAAGCTTTTTGGCTAAAGATTTACTCTGGCAGAGTTTTAACAACTATGCAAACTGTTTTGTTTGTGGATTACCCCCTCACCCTAACGTGCACAGCAGTCAGTTCCTGTTTGAGATGTTATTTTTCCGCTGTAGAGGAGCCATTTGAACCTAGAAGTATAGGTGCCATTCATAATGCAGTACAACTACCAACTGTGTACAGGGAAAGCATATTAGGACATGGGGTGATGGCTTTAAACTACAATAGGGGAGATTTAAGGGAAAAAAAAATCTACACTCAGATGGTGGTGAGGCACTGGAACAGGCTGTACAGAGAGGTTCTGCCCCATCCCTATATATGTTTAGGCTAGATGGGCCCTGTATAAGTTGACCCAGTGGGAGCTGCCCCCACCCATGGCACGGGATTGTAACTGGATGGTCCTCAAGGTCCCTTTCCAACCCAAGCCATTCTGTGATTACCTAGATTACACTGCCTTTTGAATACACTACTGAGCAAGTAGGAGGCATTCTATAGAGCACATGATTTAACACCTCTCTACCTGAAGCGACAAAGAAGATGGACTCTCAAACACACTGGGGACAAAGTGAACTGGAAGGGCAGAGAATCACACAACAAAGCAAATTAAAAGTAAATATCTACTGGCCACCTCTGCAGACCAAGAGGAATTATTCTGATTTGGAGGTACACATTACAGGCTTTGAATCAAACCCTGGAGAAGCATTCCCTCGCATTCCACAATCAGGAACAATCTTACAGGACTGGCCTACTTGAGAGAAATCTGAACTTGTGAGTATGCTTACTGTCCTCTCTATCCACCACCCAAGATGTGTTTGGGTGATTTTCACACAAAATGCTCTGGCTTTTTACTGAACATTCACTTCACTAGAAACCTTTATCCATCCCAACAAGCCTTTGACTGTGCTCTCTGCACCAGTAGTCCCCAACAAAGTGGTGTGCCACTGGACTGCAGTGCTCGTGCAGCTCAAATGGCAAAAGTTATCAGCATCAGTTTTTTCCACACAATTATCTTGATCCTTTGCTATTTTCCCTCTTTCCAGAACCACTCTCCAGACTCCCACTACTTAACTTTGAGTTTGCCCTTATCAGAGGACTGAACTTCACTGTACTCAATTCTTGTAGAGAAATTTTGTTTCAGGCTAAAGTTCCCCCCATGAAAGATGCATATGACTTCCTGACATATGAAAGCCTAGAAGACACAAGTTAGATTAAGCTGCCAGAAACAAATACAGGAACATATTTATTGCCACCCTCTGGGACTTCTGACATATTATATAATTTTCAGCTGTTTCCGACACACCAAGTACAACTGAAATATACTGAGGACGCATCACGTGCCTCCATGTTCACAAACAAACAAGAAAGAGTGTATTACACTTTCCTGGTACAAAAGCATCAGTCCGCTTCGTTGCAAAGACTACAAGTTCATTTCCCATGGGTCACCAGTTGTCCCCAGAGTGATGAGGCACTGCTGCAGTCAGAATGGTCGTGTCACCAAACCCCCATGGGGCTCCTGTCACAGGCCTCGGCCACCAACCCATGCCTGCAGATAAGCTTTGCTGGGCCCAACAGAGCACCCTGCATCAGCAAAGTTCTTCCCATAAACAAGAAGCTCTCACAGCAGCTTCCTTCATACCAACGGCTGAAGGTGACAGAAATGCTGATCAGATCTCTTCGTAACACTGCAAGCAATGCAGGCCCTGCCCTACCATCTCCAGATGATCCAGGACAGGTCACCGTAGAAAGACCTGAAAACATCCTAGAAACAATAACACCTCCTTTCCATTTATAGAATCACAGAACTACACAGCTTCAGGAGACAGCAACCACAAGCGAGACCTGTACGTTACACAGAATCATAGAATGACAAGGTTAGAAAGGACCTACAAGATCATCCAGTCCAACCGTCCTGCCATCACCACTGCTACCACAAGCACTAAACCATATCTCATAGCTCCTCTTCCAGACGCCTCTTGAACACTGCCAGGGACAGCGACTCCACCACCTCCCTGGGCAGCCATTCCAGTGCTTGACCACTCCCTGAGAGAAAAAGCTTTTCCTTATGTCTAATCTAAACCTCTTCTGGTACAACTTGTGGCCATTTAGCCTTGTTAAAGCCTCTTAACAGTATAACTTCTTCCCGGAGTGGCCAAAAAAGTCATGGAAATCTCCAGGTAAGGTAACAGCTGTATAAAACCATATCTTCTGTTGAAACATTCATGTTTTCTCTTCATTCTCTCCATGCAAAAGTAAGCTTCACCAGTCCTCCCAAAGCACATATTCATAATTAATTGACTGTAGTGGACTGTCAACATCCTGCTACACATCCAGTTGCATTTGATCTAGAAATTTTATTGGTCACCATTGTCAGCTTGGTCCTAAGCCCAGCGTCAAACAGGTCAGCAGCTTCCCAGACCTGATGGAAAATGCTTTTTAAGGGAAGAGGGACATTTAAGTGTCCCAACTATTTAAATGGAAGCAAAGCACTGTGGGTCCTTTTGAAAATTCATCTGAAGTCTCTAACGTAGGAAAACTTGAGAATGCCATGTGTAAGACTCAAGTACTCTCCCCCCTTCAAGTGCCTAGCACTTTTGCACTGCATGGAAAATGACTAGGTGTTAGCAAAGTCTGTCAGGGCTAAATCATAAAAATAAAAGGCAAATCTGGTCAATACAGTAATGCAGCACTGAAAAATATTCTGCTCCAAGAGAGGAGCAAATACTGTTTGTACTATTATTACAGACAACATTCAGCAACACCCTTCTATCAAATGCAGGCCCAGGCAGCATGCCTCAGGCACATGCGTACATGCTGGACACAGCTGAGGGCTCAGGAAGAACTCTGTTGCCCTAGCAGGCTTTACCAACCAATGCTGCCCAGGCATATAGTTATATACACACAGTGCTGTGTATCTAAGGCAGAATGAAAAAATAAAGCACTACAACAAAAAACTTCTTTCTGTAGCTGGGCACGTGATGTGTCACAGCCACAGCTTACTGCAATAGTCGTAACTGTCTCCATTATCTTCTGTTTCCCTGTCTGTCTTATGTCCACTTGTTTTCTTGCCTTAAACTGAAACTGCCACAGCATACATACAGTATGTTAAATGCCTAATGCAATGAAGTCCCAGATTCTGCTTAAAGATTTTCTGATCAATGCTAAACAAACTGTAAATTGGATCTACTTGGGAACATATATGGATTACTTAAAATGCACATTATTAACATGCACGGATCATGTAATATATTTTTAGTTACTTAATAAAGGAAACATGCTTGTAATGTTCCCCTGCTCTCAAATGAGAGACTTTTACGTCAGCATTTCCTCTTCTACAACATAGTCTACAATAATCAAGATAAATACACTCTTATTTTTATTACCTTGACTCTTAGCTTCCTTTAACTCTATTTAGTGCCCAGCTTGCCTCCTCCAGTAAACCTCAAAGATTACTGCTGGTCTACAGACCAAAGTTGAGGAGCCACCAACTCAGATATATTCTGGAGCTGGAATGCTTCACTAAAATTCTACTGCACTCAGCCCAAGACATCCATGGGCAAAAGATTCCTATTGCTCTTACAACATATAACAATTTCCATTCCTATACTAATAAAAGGCACAGTGAAATAGAAGGCATTTATTTTTATTGGGCCAGCTCCCCATTGCCAGCTCTGTGATTGCATTAAGCATTTCTTGTCCAGTCTCTTCAGTATCATTTGTCAGTAGTTGTAGCCTGCAAAGGAAATTCTCATTTACTGTGCCATTGGGTGAGCATGTCAGGTCTGCATTGAGATAATTCTTCAGTAATTACCCCTGTGAGGCAGATCATCTCCTTTGTGTTCCAGCCTTCTCCTTTACAATTTACAAGTCCTCATTAGTTATGTCCTAGATGCTGTACTAGGTAAGAAAACACAGCACCAAATATAGAACCTTCAAGCCCAGATGAGGCACAGTGTTATTGCTGAGCAATTACCAAACTGCTCTGCTAAAATATCACTCTAAATTAGTGAAATACACGGCTATGAGAAGATGAAAGCAAGCAACAAATCTGAAAGAAAGTATCTGGCAGGTTGTTTTAATATGCAATTAAAAAAGATGCTGCATGTGTCAAGCCTTCATACTGGTCTCTTTGTTCAAATGCAGACATTAACCTCTAACTGAAGCAAGCCTTTGTTTAAAAGTCCATTACTGACTTTGCCTGTGCATCATTAAATGAAAGCAGTGATAGTGAGGCTATCTAATCTAATACCTTAGATGTCTTTCAAATTATACCCATAACGCAACTTTTAAGCTGATTGCAAATTTAATATTCCACTACTCTCCTTCTCTGTAATGTCTTTTTAAAGCAACACTTCAGAAACACCACAGCTCAAACACAGCAGCATACTGTTTCTTCTAGAGCCTCCAGAGACACATTTCCTAAACAAATTGAAATTTCAATAAACTTTTACTTCAGCACTAAATATTTCTGAAAAATAATATATTCATAAGGCAGAAACACCAATTTCAGCAAACAGAATTTACACGATACACTAAATAAAAAGCACAGAAAACTAACAGCAAGCTCTGAAAATAGAAGCCATCTGAAAAAAGAAAAAAGCATTAATCCAAAGAGGCATCTTCTGAAATTCCTCTCAGTTTTGTAAAGACATCGCTTTACCACAAAACACCTCATTGCATTCACTTGTCTGTTTCTACTGTGACTTTTTTGTCTGTGCATGTGGGTGTGTGTGGGAAAATGAGAACGCCTGTGAAGGTGAAAGGAGGGATGAAAAACAAAAGGGCTATAATGAAGGGTGTAACCATAAGGCCCAACGAGACAGAATAATGTTAAGAGCAGAAACATGGCGCATTAAAGTTGTATTAAGAGTCATGTTAGCGCATCAGAAACCAACAGACTTCCACTGGCAGCAATCACAGCAAGAACAAAGAAAACAAAAAAAGAAACAGTCATGCAAAGCCATCAACAAGAGAGAGAAGCACATAAAGACATGACAAACGCAATATTGTTCCAACATAGATCTGATACTGGGATTGTCTTGCCTTCTTGCTAGATCCCAAAAACATACTTTTTCGGTACAGTAAATTTAAACTGGAGAACTATTAAATTCAATCTCTGCTATTCTATAAATTGCATCAGATAGCAAATAATATTTCAAATTTCTGTTCATGGACAGAGATTTAATTTTTCCCTTCTCTCTAGTGATATACCTATACTTCAAGAAAGAATAGAGAAGTGGCATTTTCTGCCTCATCTTCACTGTAAAAGCTGAGGCAGATTTCAGTGCTAGAGAACCTCTTAATAGTGCAATTGAGTTGCAGTCTGGAGGCACTGACTTTACAGTTTCCCAGTTTTGTCCATACCACCACTGGCAAACAGCCCTGAGGTAGAGGCTTGAATCCCAACAAACCCTCCAATAAAATACAGCTTGCAACTTCAATCATCCTGACTGAAATGCTGTACTTGGTTTCCAGAACCCCAGAGCAGATCCCACTTGGCTGTGGGGCTCTGGGCAGTGGAGCTCCACAGCTGGAGAGCCTCATGAACAGTTAGAGAAATAACATCTTACCTTGGTATAGGAAGTTAAATTCCATCCAGATGGTTCAAGGTCAACTGCAAGTTGAAACATCTACTTTTGGATGTTCTGATTACGGGTGGGTAAACTGTGAATCCATTTGTCTCTCCCAGTCCCAGTCGTCTGTTTCTAAAGCTTACCATTTTTTATATAAGCAATGGAAGCAAAGAATCTAAATAACTAATAGGACTTTTGGGTATTCAAATTTTCATATTTAAAGCTTTCATAAGCAAATTACAGTGAACAATTCTGAACCCCTGTCTCCTTCAAATTAGAAGTCACATTACGGTAACATCTTGAGATAAAAAACAAGAACTGCATTACAAACTGCATAAACATGCCATGAAAAATCACTGACCTTGTAAAATGTTTAGAAGCCATGATGTCCCACTCTTTGAAGGAATCCCAGAAGGCAAGGACTAATGGGAGCAGAAAGTCAACAAAAGGTCACCCAAAGCCTGTTCAAGCATTTGGCACCGTGCCTTCTTCCAGACAGAGAAAGAGGACCCACCTGATTATAATGCCAAGCTGAAGTCAATAAGGGTCAGGGCTTGTTTAAATGCAGTAAAGACATCAGCAAGAGCATGCTGTTTATCATTAATACTGGGACATCGCTCTAACCTCAATGTCTGCCTTAATCACTACTGGGACTATACTGGGTCAGATGAAAATGACCTTATCACCTACAGAACACACAAACTGTCTACCAAAAGTATGTGCCTACATATTTTCAGGAATATGTATGCACATATTCACCTAATTTCTGCACTCCCAAATATGAAAATAAATTGGTATGGTAAGATTCACTCCCACTGCTTGCTTCTGCTGCCACAGCATTGGATAATTCTATACTTTGACTCTATCAAGAAACAAAAGCAGGAGTCACCACATTTCACAGATGTTAAGTGCCTTGCCAGTTTGTATGTCCCCTCTCATCATGCCAGCTTGGTATACAGTCTTCTGAAAAACACAGCCTGCCTACGTGCAGTCACATATGGGAGAAAATGTTAACACACTGATCTATATTTTGGTGGAAATGATCGTTTAAGGGCCAGACAACACTGACAGCATGAAGCAGTATTTACTAGCTAAACTCATTTTGCACACCTACTTACAAAGATTCTCCTTCCAACTGCAATGTTAGTTCCTATGAAACTAATCCATAATTACTTGGCTCATCACAAAATTCACCCTATGTACAAGAATCAGGCCTGCTGAGCTCACTAAAAGCAGGCACTCAATAAAAGAGGATCAGAGGATTTTTGAGAAACAAAGGCAATATGCTAGAGAGAGAATTTATTCATACGTGAATGAGAGACATCTGTGTTACAGGGCTACCCTGCCAGAAAGGTTTGTAATGGTATCTTTAGAATTAAACATACTATGTTAGGACACATCATTACCAAAACCCTATCAAGGAGATTTCTGGCACAGTGAATAATTCTCAAGAAAGCAAAGTACTGCTGAACCAAAAGTTCCAAAATATTCCAGGGACTGGGCACTTAAAGGCATTGCTTTTCCTAATGCAACACGTGAAGACTGTTTCAGATTATTAAAACTCCTCTTGTGTTTTGTATGGGTGCAGTGTGCCTTCGTTAAACTCCTGCTCTTGAATTTATATCTGTCTACATAAAACATGTTATATAGTCAGTCAGAAAATAGAAGTCTAAATATTTTAAAGGTCAATCTGATGGCGTATGAGCATCCTGTAAGGGGAGATGGCCAAGAAATCCATTTGTGTGGACAGACCCGCTATTATATACATTAAACATAGCTCTGTTAAAGTTCACAAAATGTTTGACAGAACGTTATGACCTTGTGGAGATGGAAAGACACATTCCTACCTGTAAAAACGCTTGGCACTATTTAAGTAGAAGACACCAAGTTTGGACAGGTCAGTAGCCCTATTTTCTGGTGAATGAGGCAGCAACATATGCAGCAAACGATGCTTCTTGCAAAAGGGACACACAGGAGGCCACAGCAATTGATGACAGCAAGGTCTGCTTTCCACCAGGACCCCCAGCTACATGAGGTCACACTGCACCCTTTCTTTCCCACCGTGCCAAGAGACGTGGCTGCACACAGTCATTGGGTGACCTGAAAAGCACCCGTGCAGAAGGCATACAGCCTTCTTTAGCTACAGGGAAATACAAAGTGCAAATCAGACAGGTAAGTCGCATTCCACAGGTGAGACAACTTTAACATTTTACCGAACCCAATGCTCAATTCTGATTTTACACTGAGAGCACAGTCACTGCATGATCAGTGCAAGGATTCACAATAAGAACTGCAGGCTTTCTGTTGTTGTTTCTAAGGAAGCAAAACACAAAGCACCCAGCTTGCCTTCAGAGCAAAGCACCTGAGCAACGCATCAGGTCTTATATAAGGAAATAATCCTTTTGCTTTTACAATGCATATGCTTATATAAGTATAAAGAATTTTGTACTGATATAAGTGGCTTCTGATTCCTATTTATAACAACAAACCATCCTCAAAGGTAAATGGGTCAGGAAAACTGATTTCAGGTTTCATTGTGAGTACTTCAAGTTTTCCAGTACCCTTCTGACAGAGCCATGTATGACACCAGGAAGCTGTATGTGCTACACGGAACAAGACAAGCATTCTGGCTTGGTGCTGAAGACCATACAATCTTAGGAAAGCCAAAGAAATTCCTCTCTTTTTTTCAAACCACATGACTCAAAGCTATACATTTAAGAAGAATGAAGTTCATACACGGATGTAGATACCTATTTTTGTTTTATTTTGTTTTAAGTGTTAACAATCACTTTAAAAAGATCGTTTTACTTAACCAGTTAGTTTTGAAACTAAACAACTCCTATCATCTCACATTATTTTCAAAAGAACATATTTCTGCTCTTTCAACATTTTGCTGTTTTCGTAAGAGCAGTAAAAGAATATAACATTTTCAACCTGGACCCACTTCAGGGACAGTCTGGTAGTTGTGATCTTTCTGGGAGGATTTGCACACACATTCAGCCTCCTGAAGCCAATGGAGAGACAAGCTATACGAGGGAAAAACATAGCAACCTGAAGAAGCAGAACACTGGTCCCCGAAACTTCCAACCCAGCCTTAACCCCAGCATCTGCACAGGCACCTACACCAACATGTACTGTTGTCTACCTCAATTTCTGCCTAAAACTGGACATAAAGTAGAAAAAAAAAAAAAGGAGCACCATGACAATCCTAGAGTGTATGGCAGAACAATTCTGAAATCAGTAGCAAAGCCTGCCTTTTGCTTGCCATGCTACAAAAAAAGGAGATGGAAGATTAAGCAAGCCCATGTGTCAGGCTTGCTTGGTCATTCCTATCAGACTCTCAATCACGGGGCCAGCACGACAAGCGTTTCCACACAAACCAAGGCACAGAACTAAAAACTACAGAGGCAATGATCAGATGTTAATCCAGGGCATACAGCACTACATTTTCAAATCAGACAGCATCCTATAAATACAACCTAAATCTGTTATAACATTTCTGTGAGACAGAAACAACTCACAGTGTTTGGAGTTCACAGGAAATTATAGCTTGAATCATTACCACAAAGCCAACACCTACTGCTGACTGCCATGTAGCACCTGTACAATAGGCCTTCGTTAAGTTCAGTGTCAATAGCCAAAAGCCTAAGAAGTTACACACACTTGCAGGCTGGATAAGCACACAAAATGCATCCTGGAATACATCACCAAAACTATTCCCAAATGCTGAGTCCTAATTTTCCACTTGTCATTCTAATTACACAGTATTAATAAAATCATAATTTCAAGCTATAAGAACACAATCCAAAGTTGATTTAGAATAAAGTCTGTCTATTCTGCAAATTAAAATCTGCATTTTAAGCTATGACAAATGTTTTCTTAGAATAATGAAGGTTTATAAAACAGTGCAAGTCTCTTTGTTTCTATGGCCTATTTTTGTACACCCATCGACATTTTCCAAGACTCCTTGTACTGAAAAACCTTCCGTGCATTTTTATTAAAATACAACAAAACTACAAATATTTGCTGGAGACCTCCGAAGCAATTGTTAAAGCTCCGTTCTGAGCACATGCTGGCACATGATTCTGGAGAGATGAACTTTTCATCTCCGAATGAAGGGGAAGATTTTAATGTACTTAGTTCACAAGTAGGCTTATCAACACAACTTCTCTATTTCAGACAGACAGTGGCATGCAAGGCCTAAACATAGATTTTTAATGGCACCACCACTGTGTCATCCTCTGGAAGAGAAAAGAAACAGAAGAGGAGGCCTCGTACAGAGGACGTCTGAATGAGAAACTTGAATGACATAAAGACTCACAGGAAAGTTTACTTTTGTCTTTGGTACGATATTTTCCATTGACCTTTTAAAATCAAATTAATCTAAAAGTCACCTTTTTTTTTTCCTTTTATTTTAGAAAAGATGTCATACAGAATCTTTCTATTTAACAAGAATGATATATTGAACTTTTTCAATCAGTCACTCCAAGAAAGACCATAAATCACAAGAGCCTTTTCCTCACAAAAATCTGAGAGGTTCAAATAGAGGTTTGTTGTGAAATGTTTAATCAAAGCAGTGCAAATAACATACAGCCAATTTCATTGGGATTCATTTGGGTTTATTTTAGGCAGAAAAGCAAACATGTAAACTCTTAGTTAAAATGGTTATCCCCGTGCAATTTATGCTGAGCTAGCTAAATCTCTTTATGCAAGAGATCAAAAATATTTGAAATAACCTTACTTTCCAAACTATAGTACCAGTATAAACTGCTTTTTCTGTTCATCCCTGACAATTTGCATAGACTGGGCACTTACTCCTCACAGGATAACTCAACAGTTCCTGTATTTTCCTGACACTCCGGTGTAGCAGACTGGAACCTTCATCCTTTCACTGTAACCCTTCTCAATATCTAATTTATAAATGGATCAGCTGTCAGCACCACAAACAGCATCTGAAATTATTGCTGTTCCTCTTGAGAATACCACTTAACAAGCTTATGCAAATTATGTACCTTTTATTTACTGCTCTAACCAAATCTAAATAGAGCCTGTTGTCAGTAACAGCTTCATTCTGCAATCGCACGCTCAGCCCGCTCATTAAGGTGGCTGAGTAGAGCACTTAGATTGCCATTCAATGTGCAATAAAAGCATCCCTTGGGACACATCACTGAGACAAGTATGCTCACAGAGTTCAGCAAACTACAAAATTACAAATTCAATTATTTGATAACACCCTGCACAAAGTGCTCTTAAACTTTTGGTCTAGTGAAGTACATCTTAATACTCAAGTGCAAGCAAGGAAATACACCGGTAGCTAATGCCAGGTGGCTGGCTCCGCAGCTGGTGAGAAGCATTTCTGAGAGGAGGATCATCAGACACAGAAGTGGCTACACAAATGTATTTTGTTACATAGATTTCCTGTTTTCAGGCATGTAAGTACCAATTCCACTCAAAATAATACAGGGTCTGGACCAGATGAGTTGACTCAAGTTCATTCAAAGGGAACGAATACTTTCTGAGAAAGTGCAGAGACCAGATCTGTGCTTTTTCGGGATTCTGACATTGCTCAGAAGAAAGACGCTCTCAAATGGTACACAAACTTTCAAAAACGTATTGCCTATTCACAGCAATGTACAGTAAGGAAAAAGAGAAACTACCTACCACAGGAGCTTACCTTGCTGAGCACCCAAAATGCCAGCAGTGGGAATGCACATACAGCAGTCTGCCAACCCCAGCATTCAAATTTATATATAAGGCTACGACAGTCAGCTAGTTGCCAAGGTCAAGGTATTCTCTCTGTTTGCCAAATAACCTGCAGTACTTCAGCCCGTGTTGCAGACCTGATTTAGGCGTAACAATGGACTGCAACATTTTCATAAAACTTCCCATAAAAAAAAAAAGCTATTGCTATGAAGTTACCAGGCGGCACTTTTATGCAGGGAACAGGAGGATTCCAAAGATTTGCATACATATAGCTAGTGTCAAAATAAATGATCCATTTATATTTCAAACTCCAGCTCTTTACACTGTACATATCGTTACTTTTTCTTGTTTCTCACAGCTGTGAAGTTACTCAGGGTTTCCTGTCAAAGGTTACATTTATGTCACCTTTATCGTGTACTAAACTGTTTTTAAGGTCAGGTCTCATTGTGCACCTGCCAACACCTGAGTTACACAGGCTTCCTGGCACTACAGTTGTTTCCTTTCAGAAGAGGTGAAAAGAACACAAAATATCTGTTTCAAAGCAGCATTTCAAGGGGACATTAACTGCCTTTGGTAAGATTGTAAAAAGTAAGACCAAATTCTACTAACCCTACTTCACAGCTCCCTGCTCGCTCCCTCTGAATACAAAAACACCGAAGTACCAGCCACAACTTCATTCTTTGTCATTGTGATCTACAGCTGCAAAACAACACTTTTCTATAAATGAAATGAAGGGGAGGAAGGGCTTCCCTCCTACACCTGTGGTATCTGAAGAACGGTGGTGAGGCACTGAAACAGGTTGCAAAGCCATGTGGTGGATGCCCCATCCCTGGAGACTTTCAAGGCAAGGCTGGATCAGGCCCTGGGCCATCTGATCGAGCTGTGCATGTCCCTGTTCACTGCAGGGGAGTTGGACTAGATGACCTTTAAAGGATTCTGTGATTCTAGAAGACAAGACATGTAGAAGGCATGTGAACATGTCATGTATGACCACAGCTTCATTGCATGACTGGTCCTCAAAATCCACGTAAGAGCTCAATCTGAAAATTCTCAATGCCAGTGACACAAATGAGTGTAGGGCAAGCCAACACACAGTGTAATACTGCACTTCTAATTTCCACCTGCCCTTACAAAACACCCAGTTTAAATCATAATTCAACCAATTCATCAACTTCTGTACTCATGTTTTCTCCTGAACTGCCATCAGAATCAAAAGATAAAACTAGGGTAATGAAAACCCTCAAGTTGCGTATACACACGCGGTATATGTAAAACTAACACACCCCAAAGAATTTTTCTTCATACATCTCCTTTTCAGTACAAGGGAATGAGATAACTGAGGCAGAAGATCAGCAAGGGAACTGTGGCTCTTCCTCACATGAAGAAGCATTCTGCTGGCTGAGGAAGAACATTTCAGGCAACAATTAAAAAAGCAAGGCTGCCAAGGCTAAAAAATTCCATGCAGAAACGTGCAGCATCTACACTGATCTGACCTCCTGAGTTCTTTGTCTGAAATTCTTTAGTAACCAGAGATTGCTGAAGCAAATGAAAGAAAACTACTGAATGGTTAAGAAGGAAATTCTGGAGCTTAAATTATTCACATCATTTACAAAAGAGAGAATTTCCTTTTAATAAGCTTGTTTGATGAGTGCCAACATCTACAGTGTGATATGTTACTACAACAAATTAAGTCAGGAAAGACACTACAATCATACACAAAATTCATGGTCTGCAGTTAAAGGTAAAGTATCTGCAGGCAAAAATGTGGGAAGGGACATAATTCTTCATGGCACCTTGCCATTCTGGGGGAAAAAAAACCATGAGGGTTTGGGGGTGTTTTGCTTGGTTGTTGGTGGGTTGTTTTTTTTGCTTGTATTTTGGGATTTTTGTTTGTTGGTTTTATTTTGACGCATAAGAAGCAAGTCATTGCTAAACATTACTTTTTAAGGGGACTCATGGAAATGAAACTTGCTAGAAACCATTCAATACAGCAAGAAGTATTAGAAATGTGCTGGAATGTTTCATACCTAAGGGAAATGGTATTTCCAACAGTTATAATGGATATAAGTTTATTCACTGTATTTTGTCAAGACTAGCAGTCAAAAGTGAATTAAAGGAGCTCATTAAAACACAATACATTACTCACAAGGAGAACCAGAGTTTAATACAGTAAACTCTCCATGCAGGTGCCAGCATATAGCTCAAAACTATTTTATCTGTGGGGAACTTTGACTCAATACTGACATACAGCCACTATTGCTCTCCTGAAGCAGCTCACTGATGCAAGGCCAAACACGTTCCCAAGCAACACGCTTGAAGATCTTCTCAAAGTCAGTAGGCAAGTAAAAAGAAATTCAGGACTTAACTGCACCATTTAACAGAAAAATAACATCTGCAGATTGGTTCAGCTCTTCCTTTTCTAGACTAGAAGATACGTCTTAGGGGACTGAGCTTTACCATACATGCATGGGAGTCAATGAAATCAGCATGGCAACTAAATCAAGTCAGCCCAACATCTGATACCAAAGCAGAATCAATAAGCTCATCTCAGGGTACAGCCACCAGATTTTGCTGCACACTGCACAGCAGGAATAATTCTCTCTAGACTGTGCTGTGCATTTCACATCCATCACTCTCTCCCCATCACACCAGAAAATAAGTTCCTATCCTCTTTATTACCCAGACATCACAGCCCACTCAAGCAGTTTTATAAGAATGCTTTGAGCATTGCACTTCCTCTCTCAATCTTGTCTGCCAAGTAACTGCTCAAAATTAACACCCTTCAGGAATACAAATGACGTGTAAGCACACACTACACAGTAATTAAAAATAAAAACATCCTCCAGCTAATGAAGAATACTGACTCCTAATTCAGAGGTTTGCAACAAAAGTTCTTCCTTCTAAGAAGGGGAAATTGCTTAAAATGAAGTATGGAATAAATGCTAATCTTTCAAGGCTTGAGGTAAGATAGCTCTAGCTAGCAATGTAACTCTAAAGCTAAACGAAAAAGATGTTTCTGGTCTCCATCCAAAAGAAGAAAGAAAAGAAAGAAAGCTTCTTCCTTCTTCTTTGCTTGTGGCTTACCAGTGTCAAGAAATTCACAATTATTTCTAGCAGATTAGCTGCATATAATTATGGTTACGCAAAGAGTCATAGATGCAAAGGGTCTTTAATGCTGGTGCTTTTGTTCCAATAAGTCTCTGATTTTGCTTCATCACTTACTGATTCAAATAAATCATTCTCAAAGGTTATCCTAAATTACTAAGTGAAACTGGAAATTACATCTTAAGTTTAGTTCAAAAAGCCAACAATCAGTTAACAATCAATAGATACTTAGAACACTTTCTTAAAGAAGGGCTCATGAGTGTCTTTTTTTCCAAGGACAAATTCAGACAGTAGTCCTTCCAGTACCACAGTTAAATATGCATTGGTTTTTTCACTGTAAGAGTAGACATTTTAAGTCGTAATATTTCTCCTGGGAAATTATGTAGATAAAATGTGCCAATTTACTTCCTATCTCCTACTGCTGGAAGAAGTTAATCTAAGGTTCTATTAGATCCTTCTAATGCATTTTATTCAAGCCTTTAATTTAGTGAAAGCTACAGTATTACCTTTTATGTTTTGCATATCTTAACACACAGATACATGCAGAATCATAAAGCAAAGGGGTTCTAGAACATTTTAAATGCTAACTCAGTGGAACATACCTGGTAATGCTATCCACTTCTTTGTGATGATGGAGAATGATTTTGCGCTCAGCAGAAGCAGCACTACTTGCTATTTCAGTGTGTACAACCTTCTATTGTATCCGTCTGCTTCCCGATTTCTAGTACTTCTAGTATAACCACAATCCTATTCTGTCAAGCAAGGGGCTTCTGCCACTTTTCTTTGTTTGGAAGCTTCTGACCATGCAACTTTAGCATGAGAACACAAAGAAGACCAATAGCTTTATGGTTTACACGATACAATCTTCAATCAACGATTTCTTCATTAGAATGAAAGGAGCCTAAATATAACCAGAACAAATGAACACGCTATTGAAGAAAGTGAAATAATTCTTTCTCCAGGCTACAAACTTCCCAGAAGTCCATGCTTCGCAGCTACTACTTTGTAACAACATCTATTTGGATTTCCTGGTGAACTTGCTCTTTTCTCTGCTGAGAAGCAATTACCGTAAGTTCAGAGAAGGCAGACTGGAATGGAGAAAATCTACAATAACTTTTACATAGAGAAAATGAAAACACTGCAAATCTTTGTCTCTGAAAAGAAGAAATATATTAAGAATTTGGCAAAGTATATAATTCAATAAGTGAAGAGATGCACTCTATTTCACAGCACAAGAACATGACACTATACGAAATTAAAAACCTCACAATCTAAACAAAAGGCAGGAAATACTTCCTCATACAATATTTAATTAGATTGCAAAACTCACACAGATAGAAGCCAATACCAGGAACTCAGTTTGATCAAAAATGCATGAGATTCTACAGAAAGTACCAGCATGTTTGGATATAATATCTACTAACAGGGAAAAAATAGGAAAAAAGAATGTATTCAACCTCTCTCTCCATGTTTTTGGTTGTTTTTGTTTTCTTAAAAACTGCTACAGCTGAAAATAAAAGCTCCAGATTGCTTGTGAAATACTGGATGTACTTTTCAGCAAAGTGTTTTTTTAAAAGTAGAATTTTGAAGGGAGATTTCCCTGATTCAAGTCTGAGGTATTTTGGTATGTTTCACTATCGTGTTTTTTTAAAAAAAAACAAAACCATCACTGTGCCAAAATTTTCCCCAAACCTAAAAGTAGTTTTTACTGAGTCCACCGGAGCCATTCAGCGCTGAAACATCTGGCACTTGCTATGATTGGCTGCAGAATGCCACGTGGCCAGCACAGAAGCGAAGCAAATTTGTTTGTCTCCCTGTATCTTTAATACCAGAACTAATACCGCTTCCATTACTGTAATTATCCAAGCACGCCAAAGACAGCTACAATTTATCACCTCAAAATCCAAAAGCATACTGTCTTTTTTCAAAGGTGTGTAAAGACCCTTGCTTGTCTGAGGTACATCAATGTGCAAATCTGTGAATGCACTTAGGAACAGCCATTTAGGCCTGAACATCCACATAAACGCCCTGCAAAAAGGGCAGAAAGGCAGGGGATGCACCACCGTGCTACGCAGAACAGCCCCCAGTGTTTTCCAAAACAAACCTTTTCTCTCTCTCTCTTTCTGAAGTAAGCACATTTACCCCGAATTTTCATCCACCCTAATCCATGTATCTCAATGCCTTTAAAACACTGGAAAGAAAAACCACGCTACTGCATTGCTCCAAGAACTGCGCAGCTCATCTGCTGAAGACAACGCATTAATTGAACACTGCACTGCGTGCCATCTGGCGATGCCTATACGGACAATCAGGGAGGCCATCATTGCTCCTATACCTCCTCGAACATTTTGTGCTGGGAAACTCTTCAAAAACTTACACAGTGAGCTTTTTTTCCAGATAGTATGAGAAATGATGTCTTCTGTTGGCTACCGTTCGTCAGCGCCTACCACAGTCAGCTGCCAAATACAGCTGTGGGACAGCTGGGACATTACTGACTACACAGCAGGGATTATCAACACTTTAAATTTGAATCTCCCTGGAGTTACTGGGTAGACAGAGTTTTCATTTTTAAGACTTTTACTTGATAAAAGTTTAGGAGTTTTCATCAACAACTCATTGACAGAACAGTCAAATTAGTCCAGACCCAGTACTTCGAAGTGCTGCCTGCTCTGTACGCAGCCAGTCCCCAAAGCTCTCTGATGCAAGCAGACCACTCAGATCTTAGAATTTATTTATTCATCAGAAAGCTGGGGTTCTGCCAGTCCAGTACAAAAAGTGACATGTATTCACAAAATGAAGTCAGAGAACTGCAAAAGATTTTGCAGGAAATAAAAGCAGGTTCCATCACTTTAACTACCAAGAAATACAGTAATAAAAAGGTGAAGCATTAACAATACATACATTTTTAAATAACTCACATCCAAGAAAAAGTAGAAAATTCTAATTGCCACTGGTAAACTCCCATTAATGTTTAGATTTAAGTCATCTTAGATACTGTTTACAAATTTTTACATATAATTTAAAAACGTACATATGCATACATAACATGCAAATAAATTACTAATTAAATATAAGGGGGGTATTCTTCATTATGGGAGCGGTGAGGCACTTGCAACAGGCTGCCCTGAGAAGCCTGGAAGCGTTCAAAGCCAGGTCGGATGGGACTTTGGGAAACAATCTAGTGGGGAGGTATCCCTGCCCACCCAGAGGGTTAGAACTCAATGGTCCTCAAGATCACCTCCAAACCAAACCAGTCTATGACTCTACGTCTCATCCTGCCCCTGCTGTCACACAACAGGCATACACCAGAGTTACTCACTACGACTACTTGAACTGAAGGAATAAATATAAACATAGGTTGAAAAATCCAGAAGGGATGACTTGGTTTTCCCGAGGTCTAGTTCCTTCTTACGTTATACAGGCTAACATATAACCCTATCCTAAAGCCTCCCAATGGACAGAGAAGTGAAACAGCATTGTTTGTGCTGCTACAATTACTCTTCAGAGAGGGTCAACAAAACACAACTGCTCTCAGGAATCTTTGCATCAAGCCCAATTATGTAGAAAAATAACTCAAGATGGTGGCAAATTTGTTTTCCCAAAAATCAAATGACCAACATTTTAAAATAAATATGAAGTAGGGAGGGTGGGCAGATTTCTCTTTTTGCACAAAGAAAACTGAGCTGTAGGAAATCTTTCTTCTGAATCAGCCACCTCTTGGTTTTGTGACTGAGTCAGAGCTAATAAAAGGAAAAACAACGTGTATGAAGTACGAGAGAAGGGACCATGAAGTGAGGCACAGCTTCTGTACAACTGTATCAGTTTATCCTGAAAATATCACATTAATTATCTTCAATACCAAAATTGCCTGAAAGAGGCAAACGCTGTTTCTCCACAGCCCTTGCTGATTGCATTTTGTCAGGAAGCATCTTCCAGACAACTGCAAAACTCAACGAAGAATTGCTATCACAGTTTGTTACTCCTAGCTGAGGAAAAAGTACCACAGAAATTAAAGCATTCATCATCAGGCTCTCGCCACTTAAATGCAAAGTTAACCTTGTATAACATGTGGTAAGTTCAGGGACTCAGCAATATACTTTCTTAGGTAAGACACTGGGGGCAGATGTATCTGGGCAGTAGCTTTTTCATTTACACACAACTGCACCTGTATGTATATACAAGTATATAAATGAAATATGTATAAATTAACATATAAGATTTCTATCTGCATGCATGAAATATACTTTGTACATACAGTACATATAAGGGTTAAATATTTTATGTACATATAAATGTATTTTCAAATGCTTAAGACAACTCCAATCTGTCACACAATTTAGTCATGGACTGAATCCTGGAAGCCTGGTAGCCTAGTCAGTAAATTAACTCAAGTGAAAATAAAACAGGGTCAATTCCAATTCATCTCTGATCTACTTGCTGACCTTATCCTTATGACAACTATAAATTTAAACTATATTATCCTCACAATCCTATTAAAGCAGGAGAAGAATGCAATTTCGTCGGATAGAGTTTGACATTCAGATGCCCCAGGTCTCACAGCACAAGCACTGAATTTCTATTTTGTACCAAGTCATTTTGGATTGAACATGGCAAATTCAGTCGGCTGTACACTTCATTTGGGTTTCAGGAAGGTCCATTTGAATAGCAGACAGATAGAGAGTCCTTAGCCACTCTCATTAATGGATTTCAGCCCCTCCACTGAAGGAAAGGGGATGGCAAAACTTCTCAAGGCAGCAAAACTCGGTTGTAATTCACTGATCCAACAGGAAATCCTGCTTTCAGAGCACTGTAAAGATCATAAAAGGTAGAATTTTTACTTGTTAAGATATACAAAAAGAATTTTAAAAGGATGTTTATTTCATAAGCCTGAATGCGCAATTCATATTCATATTACAGGTTAACACGAGACAAAAGCTTTAGACCTTCAACATTTCTCCATCATTTTGCAAATGCAATCAAGAGCAGTTCCAGACACTCAGTACACAAACAGGACATTAGCGAACACGGATGTGCCTCAGGAATTGTAAGCAATCTTTGTGCAAGAAAAATGGGTATTTTTATACAGCAGGAAAACTGTGCTCCAAGAGTGAGCAAATCAGACACGGGAGAACAAGCAGTAATAGGTTCACAATTAAAAATAATAACTGGGTTTCTCCTATCACTCTGAATTTCTTAACCACAGTATGATTTCTCATGATTGAAGAACACCCCACAGTAAAATTTCTATGTTTAAGCACATAGCTAGACTTGTGCATTTCTTCACACTGCCCACATCCATATGGCCACTCCGCTGCTGTTACACTGAGCCCCACTGAACAGTCCCCGAGGTAAACCCTGGCCACTGACATCTGTGAAGATGCTGAGAGGGATTCACACCTCTTTGCAAATATGCTCACATTCAGGACTCCCAACAGCACGTGGTATGCACATCATAAATGAGGGCTACAAGTAAAGGAGGGCAAAATTCTAAAGGACTAGATCAAAAGGGCACAAGAGAGTTAAGAATGTGAAAGTTTGGTTTTACTTTTCAAGGAAATCTAGTAGATGTAGCATTGAGAAATGAAATACTCATTTTATTTTTACTGATGCTGAAGCATTATTAGCGTAGCTTACAATTTTCCTTCCCCCTCACAAACCCCAACCTGGAACATTACTCTCCTCCCATTTCTTTGTGAATGCACCCACATCATTTCTGGAAGTGAACACTTCTACCACATGCTCCATTTCCTGCAGTCCCTCTGCTCAGCTCCACAGCTGTAGATCACCTCCCTACCCACTCCAAGTCCTCTGAAACCCTACACAAGCATCGCTGAAGACTACCCAGAATACACGCAAGGTAAAAATGACTTTGATCGCTAACCAAGATTTTCAAGTTTGATTGTTTAATATAAACATTAATCAGGTGAATGTGCATCTCTCTACAGAACTTCAGTCTGAACTTTTATTAATTTGTTTTTGATAAAATGAGTTTAAGATAGATTTGAGCTTTCCTGCCACCAAAACGAGAAGTAATTTAGTTGGGAATGTATCTCTTAGAAGTAATATTTTTTCCAGACGAATAATTTCAGGAAAGAGCAAGTAATTTTTCAGCTGTAAGAGATCCCTTTAGATACGGTTACACTTGCAAAAAAATTGCTTCTCATAATTTCGTGCAGCTTTGACCTCACTTCTCCCTAGCATTCAGACTTGAGAGCTAGAAGACACAATACTGGTACCTGTTTCTCTAGCTCAAATGCTCATTTTTATTTTATTTTATTTTATTTATTTATTTATTTACCATTTTTACCCCTTTTCTAATGGGGTTTCTTCAAATTTACCATAAAATTCACCAGGAACCATGCAACCGATCTCTCCTCTAGAACAGAAGGAATGCTAAAGCATTCTGTTCCTGTAAGTAAAAAAACAATAAAGAAAGGAAAAAAAAGCAAAAACAGAGAAGCAGATGTGTCCTGCCTTTTAGTTTAGCCTTCATCGTGAGGACACAGCAGCAGCAACGACAAGCCACTGGAAAACAAAAAATTGGTTTCCAATCTACCGCATGTCTCACCATGGCAAAACTCAAGCAAATTTGATTGCTCCTTAATTTCCATCCTCTTCATCACATCTTCTTTCCAAGACGATGTTATCTTGCATCTATTAATTGCTACATTGACCTGAAAGCTGATGTCCTACAAAAGACAAGAATTTTCTCGATTCCCTCCTAACATTGAGAGAGGCACAAAATCTTGATGTAAAGTATGATCTGCTTCAATTTTTTCTGGGACTTCTTTCAGTAGAACAGAATCACAATCCTTAAGAGTCGGAAAGGACCTTTAAAGGTCATCTAGTCCAACTCCCCTGCAGAGAACAGGGACACCACAGCTCCATGCTGTTGCCCAGGGCCTGATCCAGCCTTGCCTTGAAAGTTTCCAGGGATGGGGCATCCAACACATCTCTGGCAATCTGTTCCAGTGCCCCACCACTCTCACTGGAAAAGACTTTTTCCTTATATCTAACCTCAATTTCTTCTCTTTAATCTTGAAACCATTTCCCCTTGTTCTGTCACCACAGATGCTGCTAAAGAGTCTGCCCCCTTCTTTCCTGTAGCTCCCCTTTAGAAACTGAAAAGTCACCACCCCACAGCCTTCTCTTCTCCAGGCTGAACAGCCCCAGCTCTCTCAGGCTGTAAGAAGAACCTGAAGAATCACCTGGCTCTACAGGTATTACGGCGACAAAGTCCCAGTACGAGGAAGACCTGTGGTATGTGAAGGAAATACCTGTAGAGCCACACAGGCAAGAAATTAATCTAGCTGAAGACCAATACAAAAAGGACAACAGCTGGGAGTCTTCTCACCAGCTCCCACTCCGCCTGCAGGAGCACAGTACAAATGTCGGTACAGCGGTGCCCAGCTCAGAGGCTGCAGGGCTCGCGTCACATGAAAGCAGGCACGTGTGTCCTCACCTCCAGGGAAAGCAAGTACACAACAACAGCTTCATGTGAAATTCCTTTTAGCTGAAATTCCAGCACAAAAAGGAAAAGCTACAAGTGAGAAACTAAGGCCTGCATTCCAGTGACATGCTCACACCTGACAGAAACACTCAATCGAAAGTCACATTTCCTTTCTCCAACGTTTTTCCTCTGAGAAAATTAGTATTTCTTATACCACTATTTATTAATCTCTATTTATATCCGGTAAATATTCCATTACAGCTGCCTCAGTTCTCATCATTAGCAGTGTTCTCCTTTACATCATAGAAGGCTTCTATCGCTTATAGCTGTCTTAAAAAGTGTCCAAAGGTAAATTAAAATATGAAGATGCCATTCTTCCAACCACATAAAAAGATCAGCAGTAACAGAGAAATGTCACGATTGATTACCTTCACTGGCCCACTGAAAAATTCAGCTGTACTAATAATAAAATGCTTCTTGAAAAAGGACAGACGTTAAGTAATTTATGTTTTAAATTTCCACCATTTTAGAAAGGATCGAGAGACAGCAAAAACATTGGCTAATGAAAACAAAACTTTTCCTTGGCTTAGTGTAAATGCTGACCTTGAAACTAAAGAGAGAAAATTTACCTGCAGACGTGCTACATAAAACTTCCTTTTGTTTTAATGCTTGCCCTGTTGAGCAAATTTAACGCCTGACCCAGCCAGCAGAAACTTGACTCAAGTTCAGTCAGTCAAAATATTCAACCTTCAACACCTACACCATCTTTTCCATTCCAAAGGAACTATAGGATGCCTTCCAAGTCACTTGCAACATTTGATAACATTCAGTAATGAAGTGTCCCTAAGCTAAATGCTGTCTTAATTTGCATTTGCGCACTGCATTTTCAATTTATACCACATCATTCTCCTCCTCCATAACAGTATCACATTTTCTTCTCAGATTCTTGTATACTAAAATAATTCTCTCCTGCTGGCCAAAGGAATATTTGCTGGAATTTCACTATTCTCAGCTCCCGTCCTCATTCTCCCTTCCTCCTCATCCACTCTTTGACGCAACACTGAGTTAAATCACAGAATAAATTAATAGCAGTGGTGGACTTTGAATCTCTTTATGTCTTCAGATATAGGTAAGATGGCTCCTGAAAGCAAAAGCAACAATTTTTGCATTCAAGACAGGAGTGCCAGAGTAAATTAACAGGGTGATGGTACTCAGAGAGCTCAGACCAGATAATCACTTCCCTTCATATCCATGAAATGTAACTACTGCAGCACTAGAGATCTGCAGAAAAATTACACACTAGATGAATCATCAAGATTCAAAATGGCAGCAGCCATCAACACACTAACATATATTCAAAAATCACTGTGTAAGAGTGGTACAAATCTGCATCAAGAGCGATGCTAAGGGAGACAAAAATCTGCTGATACCACGTGGGCTCCCGAGGGATCAGGTTGGAAAGATGCCTCGTGAATCTGTCATTTCTGTAGCGATGGAAAACAATCACCCAAAGAACAGACCAATAAAACTCAGACCGGGACTGTACATATGGGAAGAGGGAGTACTGTAAAAAATAGTATTTTTCAAAATCATAAGGTAGACGTGTAATTTCTCCACCAAGGCAAAAGAAGACCTATGGAGACAGAAATACACATTGTCCTTTTATGCTCTGCAAGACACTGCCCTTGCACTGCGAACTTGATGGAAAGCTGCCACAGCAACGCCGGTGTTTGGAGGCACTCTTTATCTCTGAGCCAAGATATGGAACTGTCAATGTAAACAAAACAGCAACTATTATTAATTTTACTCAGTGAATTGGAGATTAGGGAAACAGGAAAGTCGTTACGGTCCTTCACAAACATCTCTCTAAGAAGTCAACAAGGACATACAGCTGCACTTCCTCAAAGAGTCAAACTCTGCTTTCACAAGCACTTTCTAAACATCAGCTTCGTACGTGAGCAGGTGTGCCAGCAGCACAGCGCAGGGGTCAGACACCAGCTTCTGCAGGGAAGGCAGCTTCCACAGCTCTGGTTTGGAATGAACTGTGGTAGCACTAGCCAGCATTTCACACACATAGCAATTTGTTTTCTCTTCCCAGCACGCTCACAGCAAAATCAGCATGGCAGAAGTACCTTAGAGATATTCCTTCTCTTCCATTTCCACTCTGAAAACAGCATTTTAAATAATATTTTGTGGTTTTGGTCATGTAATGGGCAGATCTGAGAAAAATTATACCGCCATTTAGCTCCTCAAAAAGTTTCTTTTGTCACTTACCTATGGGTTTCACCACTCAAAAACACCGTAATATTTTCCCATCCATACACTGCTTTGAAGGATTTCCTACTGTACCCCCTCAAGCTTCTGGAGGGGCATTTGCCAGACATCTCGTGGCTCAATCACAGCCCCATTTCTGTTCAGGCACTTACGCAGTGCAAATGGGGCTGCAAAGGAGCAGGCGAGGCAACCTGTCTTGACTTGGCAAGCACCAAGGAGATGGACGTTTCCTGCTGGAGGATTAAAACACATGCAGCTCAAGCAAAGAGGGCAGCAGCCCAGCACTGAAATAAGCAGAGAGCCAGTGAAGAAGCAGCGTGCTATAGATAATGAAGGATGGGACACCACTAAAACCTCCCTGCCAGGCTGGCCCAAGGCAACCTATAGCTCACTTATTTTTGACACGAGTAAGACTAGAAGCTGTCACCCTAATTGCTTTATTTTCCTCTCGCTCATTCAGAATAATGCTCCTTCAAGAGACCTTTACCCCAGAGGCCGTAGCTGTTCCTTCACCCAAGCTGGAGCAGAGCCCAGCATTCAGCAGGCAGGAGGCCCCCCATGTTTGGCTCGCCTGCTCCGTCACTTCACAGCTGTTCAAACCGAAGTCCCATGGGAATGAGGAACATTAGCTCCACGGGACCCAGCAGCTTTCTGCAATCATTGTCCTATCTTCCTATCAGTCTTCACATCGGAATATGGAAACAGCGTACTACACATTTCCCCTTTAATATAGTAATTAAACTACAATTTGCATATTAGTGATATTGTAATGAATTACCCAGACCTTCATTTTGACTCACAGCTCACAAATCTTCACCGTAATTGTGATTTTCTTTCCACAGTTACCGAATTATTCCAGCTAAACATTGCACAGGAGAGATAAGAATTCAGAAATCTGCCCCGAAACGTTGTTAAAAACATGTATGGGCAGTTTGTTAGGCCAGGTCTGCAGCAGCAGATGTCCGCATCAGGGAAGATAACAACATAAGGAACTGAGGAATAGTTCTCATGATTTTTACTATAAGCATTGCTGACAGTTGTCGGGATAGGTTGAATATGCATTTATCAGTTGTTCTGCTTTATTACTATTTCAGGAAACAGCATTTCCTTTGAGAATTAGTGCTCTATAATTTCTAGTAGCATCTCACAGTATTAGCACTTAACTTTTAGAAAATCACTCATGCAAAAAGTATGTCACGGTTGTTTATAATGCCTGTGTCATCACCCAGCACGCATTCAGGCACCAATAATCCTAAAGGAAATTGCAGCACTTCAGAATATACAAATCCCGTGGATTCAGAGAATATTGATTGAAACAAAGTAGTTTTAATACAGAGTATTTGGTTCACTCATCTTCATCTATGAAACTACTGCAATATATCAAACAAAGGTATAAATCAGTGATTAAGGACAATGAAACTGAGGGTATTTCTGCAGGCTTGAATAATCTACTAGGAGTTTTTAATGAATGATATTTTAATGAATCATCTTAAATCATTCAATACCCTCATAATTTCTGAGATACAACACCATGCATCTCAGTCATCTTGGGTCTCATTTAATCAAAAGACAAAGTGTGCCTTGCTACAACCTGAACTCATACCAGCTTACACACCGCGAAACACGAGCATGTAATCAATGTGTTACACTGCTACCATAGATACACCAGAAAGATAATCTTCATCCAAGAACAGATTCAAGACTCTTGTGGTTAAACGTGAGTTTTGCATTGCTTCGGTATAACTTAACCACAGAAATGCTTTGAAAACAGCTTTTTCTTGCCAGGACAGCAATCTATTTGATAACGCAGTAGATTCAGTACAGCGGAGAAGACTTGTGAAGCTGCTTTAGGGAACACACGGAGTTAAGGATTTTTTCAGCCATGGCTCCATCAACTATAATAAAGAGGTGGCCCTGCTTGGTTCAGGAGCATGCTCCACTCATTAGCAACTTCGTAAACAGCATTTCTGTTAGAAGATGAGCAGCACGCTCCTGGAAAAGATACTGACTTATGAGCAACTGACATCAGAACTGAGGAAGCTTTTCCTGGCTCCTAGGAGAATGTGCTTCTCAAAGGGTTGTAAAAGCAAGTCCCCGACACATGGCACCTTTCTATACTGCATTCTTCATTATGAAAGCCACCAAAGGTCCACAAGGTGTTCTGTAGACATCAAAACAAACACAGCTCACAAAGATTCAAAAGCAGTTTCAAATGTGAAACTTTTCACAGAAGCAACACCAAACACCATCCATATCAGAATTGAGTACTTACTTGGTAGCTTATGACATGTACAGCTAAGATCTATCAGGAGGGCAAATTTTAGAATGAAATTCCTAAATAATACTTTCTATCCAGATTAGAAACATGACTAAAAACATCCAGGATGACCATTTCAAGAGATACGTAGCAGTCGTTTCTTTGAAGTCTGCAGCTCACCCGTAACTCAGAGACAAGATTTTTGTCCTATAGATTTTTCAGTTTTCCTAAACAGCACAGCAATTGACACAAACATCTGGAAAGCTGCCGTAGAGGCAAAAGAAACAATCACAGTGAATTTTTCATACACTACAGAAGACCTTACTAAGTCTCTAATAAATTTACTGAAATGGAAATCAACAGAGAAAAATCTGAAGACGCATCTGAATGCTAAAGCAGCCAAACTCACAATAAAGCACAATAAAGAAGCAATAAGATTATTTTAAAAATAAAAAGTGATCAACAGATCTGGAATCTAAAACTGATGACAAGTTCTCATGAAAGTCTGCCTCAAAAGCCTCTGCTACACATGCCAACCTAACAAGAAATTCATGAATGTTCCATTTAAACAGAATGATGACAGGCAAAAAGAAAATCTGAGAAGTTGTCCAAGAAGAGAAAAAAATGTTTTTGCTGACCCCTGTCCTTGGGTTTAGCACTGCCTGCACGGATAGCTTCCAGAAGCACTCCTCAGTGACAGGATTGATATCTGATTTATACCTGATATAAGCGAACATCACAGTGTTTGTTAAAAAACAAGTTCCAGTTGTACTTAAGTTATTAAAACTACATGCTACGAAATTGTGATTGCCTTACAATTTTCCACCCACTTCACAGGATGCCTTCAGCACTTGCTGTTGTGCATAAAGAGGTTCTGTCAGCAGCTTTAATTCCCACTCATGGCTGATATAAGACATTTTTTCATGACACTCTGCTTTCACAGCACTTTGGCTAATATCCAAACGTAGGCCCACTTCACTTCTATGCAAATGTTTTGTATTCCATACAAATCGTAATTTGCTTCAATTCAACAAGAAACACACACTCAGAGTTAGTAGGTTAGAAACCTACGGCCAGTTCTGTAGGAAGAATTTATGGCATATCAGCATACGGACTTGTAATTTAAAAAATAAACAACCTAGGTATTTACTCAGCCAGAAAGCTAACCTTGCAACGTGCCTCCAAGGAATAACGCTTTCCCTAGATAGCAGGCTGCTCTGTTCTCTCAGATACCAGATGCTGCTACAGCAGGAGCAAAGAGGGCCACCCCTGAGGGAATCAGCACCACCTTGAATCAGCCAGCTTCACCCCTTCTCTTTTGCCTCCTTTGTTGTTTTCTAGCCTGCCATCTCCAGAAGAGCACCAAGGAGACCAGGTCACACATTTGACATGAATTTACCTGCAAGAATATGAGTTAATAAGAGCCAGTAAGAAGAAGATGATGCTTCAAATAGATTTTGACCAGTCTCATCTTTATAGAAAAAGCAGTGTATCTCACTGCATGGAATAGAAGGTAATAAAATCCCCACCAGAATAAAAAGCCAATGTAAGGGAAGAAATCAAAACTAATTACAACCTAAAAAAGCAGATTTGATTTACCTGTATAGTAACAGATTTTCTTATCAACATCACAGAAGAAATTTCAAAGGACCACGTCCTCACTTTGGCAGAAACTGTTTCCTTGATGTGTTCTAAGTTCACATTACAACAAGCTATCACTCACTGCCCCTTGGTATAGACTCCTATACAATCTCTAACGTAAGGAAATTTAACCTTATTTCCTGCTTTTGCAAACATGTACATACACACCTGTAATATTTCAACTGCTTACAGTGTTTGTGTGTCCGTGAAGTGTAAGAAAATCTCATTTTAAGTAATAGTACTGGATTATAAAATAAGCTGACTAACTGAAACAGAATCATGACAGACAAAGCAACTTCCCCCCAAAGCAACAGCCTTCAAACTGCAGGCCAACTCCACAGAATCTGCAATGTCATTTAAGGCAAACCTCTGTCCATAGGCTAACACTTACTACCATCCTCCAACCAGGCAGTACCTCACTAGAAGAGCTTTATGAGTCCAGGACAGTAGAGGAATACGGAACTCACAGCAAACCTAAAAAATCAGTAGTTTAACATTCTCTATTGTAAAAATGGAAATGTGGTAGCAGAAGACAAGTCTGACAGCATGTGCAAGACGAAGAAAAAGCAAGACAAAGGAAAACCTACTATGGGATTACTCTTAGTTCTATGACAAGTAATGTTTTAAGTACACTCCTTGCATCCGAAAATGCAACAATCAATTTCATGAATTTAGCATTAAAAACAAAGATTCTAACCAGGGATTTTTTCAGGTAACATCGATACTCCAAATATTTTTAAATGCACTTTAAATGGATAATTTAAATAATGTTAAATATTACTGTTAATGTTAAAGAATACTGAGTACATGCTAATCGCACTATGATTATTGGACCTTTTTATGCATAAAAACATTGCACTTTTCAGTAACCCCATAAGCTAAAAAATAAGACACATTTAGGTAAATTTGGACACCACAACATAAAACAGATATAAAACTATTACAGAGTGTCCAAAGGAGGGTTGCAAAGATGGTGAAGGGTCTGGAGGGGAAGATGTACAAGGAGCAGCTGAGGCCCCTGGTTTGCACTTCATATCTGCTGAAGTTTCCACAAAGATAGGAGGCATTATTTCCAGAGCAACCAACGCGCAAGCTCCTGCCACGTTCACTCAGATCTGTCAAGTGCTAACACTAGGCAGCCATGTTTCTGGCCACAGATGGGAAACTGTGACAACCTCCTGAAGGTAGCAGAGAGTTCAAGTGCTCAGCTTTGACAAAGTTAGCTGATCAGACCATTTTATACACACTAAATACTAAAAGAAAGATGCTGTTTATAAATGCAGTTAGTGGGCTGATTAGCGAAAGTTCATGACAAGTGCCCTGTGCTGTTAAATAACAGCCCAGAAAAAGAAACAATTTAAATATCAGTTGAAAAAAAAAAACCAAACAAAAAAAAAAAAAAAAAAAAAAAAAACCACACGGCTTAACAGGAGACTCCCCTTGCATGCTAAGAAAAACATCTTGCTGAAGCAGATGGCTATTTCACTTGGATATCTAGCAACTCTTTCTCTGTAGTAAAGATAGGAAAAGTATACAAAAAATTCACAACACGCACTTCCCAAATCTGCTTTATGAGAGGAAAGGAAAAAGAAAAGCCACCTTACCAAGACGTTGTATTTAAGGTAAAATGAAAGCAACATATAGCAGAATACTGAGCACAGAGCAACCCAACAGTACAACTAATAGTTCTGATCAAGGAAATAAAAAATCTATGTAATTATTTTTAATAGCCTTTATAATCATGTTTAATAGAAGTGCTCACCTGTTATCTGATACTAGATCGATTCCTAGAGCAAAGGTCTTCTTGAAAGCAACATTTTTGAAGATCTTTACATTGATGGTTTGGATCTTTACGTTAATGTAAAGATAATTTGTTACGATCAGTATTAGGAAACAGCTCACCACGTACAGAAATTTGGTTCCTGGTGTCATAAACCCAATAACATCATCAAAATTAGGACTAAAGCTCGTAGCTAGGTTGTAGCAGGAAGATAAAAGCAAAGTAGTAAATAGGCACTAATTCTGTCAAAAAATTATCAAGTTCATAAATTACAACTACTACAAGGACACACGTTATGCAAACAATATTATTTTATGCTAGGAATACAGAATTGTAACAGAATAAGTCACACCACTTATCATCTGGGAGCAATTCCGATCTCTAATACTTGTGGGCAACACATGTGACTTCAAGCAGGCGTACCGCTAAGAGCAGAATTTTCTCCTTTCCGGAGGATATTCAAAATAAAATCATTAAGATTCATAAGTCTTACTGTAAAGTGCACTTACCAGCGCTGGACTATCGTTAGATTCCAAGTCAAAAACATCCCTCCGTTTCACTGTCAGCAAATCAAGATCTTTAGTATCATCATCGTCATCGTCATCTTCAAAGAACTGCATGGAGTTTGTGTTTGAAAGTCTGCTTGACAAAGCACCTTCTTTTTCCTCCTCTTCAGATGCCTCTTTTGATTCACATTCAGACTCATTCTCTTCAGTACCTTCACTAGAAGGAGGACATTGTTCAGTTTCTTTCCTTCCCTCCTCTTCCTTTGATCTGTTAACAGACAACTTTCCACTGGAATTAATTCTGCATTCTTCCATTCCTTCCTTACTCAGTGAGGAGATGGTATTTTTGTTCTGCTCTGTCTCTTTCAAGGGATTTCCCTCTTCAGATGTCTCTTTCACTGATAACTGTTTCTGAACTTTCTGAAGAAATCTCACACGAGGTGCCATTGCAAGACCAAGCGATCTAAAGCAAGGAATTAAACAAATACATTAATCTGAAAGGTAGGTACAAAAAGTTTTACTAAATTAGAAGATCTCATCAACAGCTCAAGTGCTTCAATTTTAGTTATGGTTGTTTAAACTTGCACACTTTGATCAATATATTTACAAAATAGCGTTAGGCACACAACAGTACACAGTAGGCTGAAAGACGCAAATGAAAATGAGGAATGAGGAATGAAGATGAAACATCTGAGATAACACTAGAGAAGAGCAAGGAAACAAAGAACATGAAAACCTGCAGACAAGAGCAAATTAAATATGATCTATAATGAAATAAGTGGAAGAAACACCGATATAATCTGGTCTTGAAGATACGTGGATGTCACATCAAGCACTGAGCACTGAGCAAGTCGGTATCCTTCACTGCCAGAACTACATCCAGAACATTATCCCTACCATCTTGTGGTGATTAGAAGAACAGTCTGGATAAACTGCAGGAAAAGCTCTGGGAGAGACATTTACACCTTAAAAGAAATGTCATCTGCCTTCATTCCTACAGCAAAGCTTTGGCTTTGTGGCATGAATAACTGAGTGCCACGGCACTACTATTAAACCCAGTTATTCTTATGCTAATACGCTTTATGTCAGTGGACAAAAAATAGCCAAAATTCAGAAATATTACACAGGAGCAGAACAGGAGAAGACTGTATGTGAACAGACATTTCGCATGTTTGCTGTTTTTCCCTACCAATCCTAGAGAAAAAGACCACAACTGGAATGATCCAAGCCAAGCAACACAGCTCTCAGACTTGGGGGTAGCCAGAGAGGTTTAATATTGCTAAGAAAATAATAGCAGATAAGCTTAGGCAAATCTGTGCACAAAAAAAAAATCCCCCAAACACTTTTTATTATAAGAATTCCTGAAGAAACTTGAGGATCTCAGGTCACTGCCATCTCTTTTGTATAGTATCTTCCAAACTGAGAATACTTTGAGAAAAGCATTCTGCAACTGTTGAAAGTCTCCTCGTGTTGTCAGATGCAATAGTTTCTTCAGAATATACCTCCTAACTATTTTTCCAGTCGAGAGTTCAGACATACTGAAAGAGCTTCACATGTAAATGAGCTTTCCCTTCCAGTCCTTTTTGAAACACCAGACAGTTGTAAATAATCTGTCATCATTTCTGCAGAGCACCGATTTTTATGCAAATTAGCTTTTCATTCTGATAGGAAGTTACAGCACTTAATAAACACAAACATACCACATCAGTAAACTTGTTCAGAATTATAGGAACACATAAAAACATAACACAGTGATTTCTTCTACAGTAAAACAGGTTCAGGAAATGACTTAAAATAGTCTGAAAAAAGTAAATACTCCAGAATCTCAAAAGAAAATACGTGCATTATTTGTTTAAAGCTTTTAAAATGTTTTCAGAAGACAGAATGTACAGGCATTTGAAAATAGGAGAAATCAAATCCACTGGGGTGACACACATCTGCATTAACAGGCTTTCCAGGTGGCTTGATTAATAACCAAAGTAAACAGAAAAATTGCTTTTGCTGCGTTCTTTGATTAGCAAGCTTCAAGCCTATGCTAAGGCGATCAAATGCAACTAATAAAAAGACAACTAATAAAAAGAGGGACCAAGATCATTGGGAGTTTCTGGGCCAGAATCAGAGATGATGCCACAAAGAAGCTGTCACGGATTGATGTCCTACAGCCCAAGCCCTGACAACAAGGCATGTCCTTCTTTGCTGAATTCTGCGCCTGGGACAACCCTGGATATATGTACAGACTGGAGGACACAGTGCTCGGGCAGCCCAAAGGGCCAACTGTGCCCTGGGGTGCCCCAGGACCAGCGCTGCCACCATGCAGGGCGAGGGGCTGGGCCCTCTGCTCTGAGCTGTGCGGCCTCACCTCCAGCACTGGGTGCAGGTTTGGGTGCCACACTACAAGGAGAGCATAAAGCTATTAAGAGAGCATCCAAAGGAAGCAACACAGATGGGGATTGTATGGGATTCTGTGCCTCCACACGGCAGGCCCTGGTGCTATCAGTACCTGAACCACCCTGGTACCTGCACAAAACCATTTAAGTGCCTAAGTAACAGATTTCTAGAGCATGTTAAAGACCATTTCCAGAACTCGGCAAGGTCAGCCAACCATGGAAGGCACTCTACTGCAGCTACTAGTTAGTCATGCATATGCAAACACTTCTCAGGTAAGTGAAGGTCAGTAGCAGACTCTGCTACACTATGAGCAGTTAAGGAAGTGTAAGATCCTAGGAGAACTGAAGATGATGAGTAAGAGCATAATGACTCTGGGCTTTGTGAGAGGAGACTGCAGGTTGTTCAAGGGTCTGCGTGACAGGACCAGAAAGCTCAGATGCTCACAAGAAGTAGCCATAGAAAGCTCAGAAAGGGAAGGCTGGATCTCACAGGAAATTGAGGGAGAGTAATATGAAAAATGCCCAAACTCCACATCACTAGAGAGAATCTTGGTAACAGCACGGGAAATACTATGTCTGCTTACAGGTGTACAAAATTGCAACTTTATTAAGGCTAGGCCATTAATTTCAAAGGAGGCTTGTGTTTAGGAAAAGATGCACAATGACAGTAAAAAGGAAAGCCAAGCAGTACCCAAGGGCTGCAATGTGCAAACCCATAACTGGTACTGTCTGCAGAACATCTGGGCAGCTCTGTAATCGCTGACAGCAGCCAGAGCAGGACAACAAACCAAAACCTCTATCCTGACTACTTCATAAGGATCAAGGCTACAGCTGCAGTGGCTTTTCCTCTGGTCAGTGACAGGACAGACAGGTTTAGAGAGATGGATCATGCATCCTAGTACCACCCACTTCATGCTTGACAGCACCTGCAGCTACCTGCCATTCTGTAACACTGATCTGTAAGCAACAATAGTCTATTCTGCTGGGTACAAAGTTGTGTGCATTAGATATTTCCCAAACAACTTGGCTTCAGCCTGCTTTCTTTATTCTCTATGTATCAGCAAAGAGGTAAACAGAAAAATACGCTGCGCTCCTCCTGGAAATCACAAGGAAAACAGAGCAGCTCCTCAGAACAGTGACTAACCTAAGTCCAGCAGACTTGCCTGTTAAGATATTGCCCCAGACTGAAATGTTCCAGTGTTAAACAGCCTAAGAAGTAAAAAGTAAATATTCCCCACCTCCTTCTTACCTTGTCTCCTAACCAGGAGGCCAGAGTGACTTATTCCTTTCCACTCTTATTTGTTTACCTTTGCTTACATTTTCAGCACAGTTTTTCGCAATGAAAAGACAAATTCTCTTTTACGCAGTGTGGAGGTTCTCCTCCATGACACCTGAAGGCTGGCTCTGCTCACAGGCCTGATTAAGTCTTCCTCCGGCAAATTATTCTTGATAGCAATTTGTGATGAGGGGATATTGGATAGAATACTAACGTATCATAGCTCAAAGGTCACAGTATCTCTAGAATACTTATGTATGAGGGGTGAAAGTTGGACTGCATGGGCAACATTTTCCTATCAACAACACTATCATAGCAGCTCTAAAATAGGGGGTCACCTCCACTGGTGCAGAGCTCGAGGAGCAGGGCATGAAGGCTCCTGTTCATAGCTAGCAAAAATGCATAGCTTATGGTGGTGGCTATGCTGAAAAATAGTGTCTTGTAGCTGCGAATTTGCTCTTCCAAGCAGTGTTATTGTGCTCTTTGCGTCTGTTGGAGTTTCCATGGAAATAAGTTGGAGGCATTACTTTCAGAGTTATCTAAAGACGACTGCTTTTCTGCAGACTGTTTGCAGTGCTACTGACAATCTCAGTGCACAGACAAGCCAGGTAAAAGAGCAACAGAGGCCTGATATACTGAAATGCAAACCTGAGTGCAGCACGTTTTCTCTATAGGATTTTTAGTGGAGTAACATCTATCAAGCTAGCAGTAAGTCTCTGAAGAAAGGCTGAAATACTTTTGAGGAGATTCGGTGTGCTATGGCATCTGCAGAGGGCTGCAGGGTGTATGTAGGCAAGCCTTACTGTCTGGAAGATGGAAAGAAGGAAGCCAAGAGCAACTGCTCAGAGAAGAGTCTCCAAATTATCTCTTAAAAGTATTATCTTCCGACTTTTTTGTTATGCTTCCATGTATTCCACGTAATTTGTTCTACTCTATCCGAAAACTGCCCTGTTATTTCCATTTTATCACAGCAATGGCATATTAGTAACTTGACTGAATTGAGATTAGAACCGTCTTTTATGAAGGGTCAAATCCTGGCTCAGACAGCCAAGAAGAATTGTAGACTATTCTGTCTACATAAATATCTGATACTAAATGCTGAAATTCATAAAGATGTACTGAGATTCCTAGACTTCATCACTACCATCATCGGTTAGTAGACTTGTTAAAACACTGGTTAAATTTTTGTGGTCCTTTCAGTCCTCATCTTCTGTCATTCAGCATAACAAGACCCACAATTCAGTTTTAAAGGTGCTGACAAACCACATAGTTGAAAGGGCAGGCAATGGATGTAATGAAATTGCTCAAGTTTTTCCTAGTTCTCTTAAAAATTTCTTAGTCCACAAAGCATATTTTATAACAGGTTTATTACCTTTAAAAAAAAAATAGAATCATGTTAATTGAAGCACAGCACAAGAAGACCAGGTGTTCCACAGTCGAGTAATTTGTCACATTTTAGTTCATTATGCCATGTACTAACAAGTGCAAAGACTTACGTCTTCTCTGTATAAAATTTCCAGAGACACATAAAATCAATTTATTATGCATCTTTGAGCACCCTCCTGTTCCCTTCTGACTACCCCACGTCCCCTGAGATTGTTCCAGAGCTTCACATTTTAAAACAATCTCAGATGGTTGTCATCTTTAATGTCAAACTGTCAAAATTAATTTCCCTCCCATAAGAAAACGTGGAATATATGCACAAAAGCTTCTATAGTAAAATACGCACTATTCCGACCAGTGAAGAAGTGCTTCACCTTTACCAGGCCCTAAGTATCTTCTGAAAAGTAATTTACATCCAGGGAACAATGTTTCTTTCACATCCAAAACTGAACTGCAAAATATCTCAATTTCTTATTAAATAGTGTATTAAAATAGCCAGCATGTAGCTATGTGGTTGGTTGGAGGGTGTACCTGAACAAGAGTTATTTGTTCTCTATCCTTTTACTCAACAAGTTCTGTCTTTTACTGTATCTTCTGCTGTACGATTCATCTCTCTTCATAGAGTCACACTGTTTTTACACAAATCTCCTATTTAAAATTATCTTTTAAAATAGGAAAGAACATTGCATAAACATGAAAACATGAATACAAGAAACTTTCCAATTCTATGTGGTAACAATTAGACAAGCTTTCTAAAGCTAAAATACACAGTGAGACTTCTTTTTACACTTTTCACTTTCCATATTATATTTTCTGTCATACTTACAGGGCATATTCTGCCAGAGGCAATTTGAAAACATCAAATACTTCCTTGTTCTTCATTAAGTACACTGAACGTAAGTAGGATACAAAACACTGAAATAAAATAAAAGTATTTTTTAAAAAAGAAGCTTTTCATTCAATTACCGACACACAAGATTACCATTATATCACTGCTCTAAACAGAAACAGAATTTCACTCTTAATGGATTTCAGACTGAAGTTCTTTTACACCATATCAATCAGTCAAAATTTACTAGTACTACTGAAGTGATACAACTTCAAATATTCAAATATTTCGTTAAAGCACACGAACAGGCTGAATTTGCCAGTAGTGCACCCTTTTATTTTCACTAGAAAGCAAACACAGTAACTTAGCCAAAAAAGACACATTGCTGACTTTTTCTTTTTCCTCCCTTCCTGAATTTCTAAATGATGTTACTCTATTCTGACAATTGAATCACATGGAAACAAAAAGAGACTAAGGTGCTATCAGTCTGAAGTGCCTTGACTTAACTGTAGCCACTGGCTAACAAAGCAATTCAACTCAATGTAGCTGTCTTTCACTACAGCCTAGGATAATTCATATCACCTCGCCTTTGCCACCAGCTAATCATACACTTGCAGTCGATGAACGCAGCTCAGCTGGTCAGAATAAATTCACCACAAGACATTTACTAATATGAGTCCAAGCTTGACATTGCAATTAATCCATGATTCTCACCAGGAAAACTGGAACCACCACATAACAGGACAACTTAATCTTGTGCTGTATCTTCCCTCCACCCTTCTCCAAAGGACAGATTTCTGCTCTTCCTTTAGCATTCACCTTTCTGTCTTCTTGTATGTAGTATATTTCTGCCTACCATTTCTTGAAATTAGCACTTCCGTCACCACCAATAGCGCTATTTACAGCTTTATTCCAATTGCAAATAAATAATACAAAATTCCTTTGTAGAATTTTAACACACTTTCCCAGAGCAAAAGCAGGTGATGTTCTGATAAGTGAACATTCATTCATCAACAAATTGTACCATTTGTTCCAAAGCAGTAGTTTGTTCTTAAATTAGCCATCTACTGCTTTCCTTACGCACTAGCAGAATTCTGAGCTGGCCTCCTGTGGTCAGATACATACTACTGCAATAGTTCTTCTTCTTTTAAACCAGCAAGCACTAGAACCAACAGCTAATTCAACTAGCACACAGTTTTGTTCAAGTGCACTGCAAACACACCCCTGTTCTGTTGCATCCACTCTTGTCAGAGAAAATTTCTGTCTTGGTAATTCAAGTGGAATTTTGAAAGTTTCTACTTCTTGTTAACCTGAGACATAGGAGAGAAACAACAGTCTGAAGCACCAATCTTCTATGGGTGTTCTTGAAATGCTTGAGTTTTTCCAGACGTAAGAACTCTGAGACTGTAGATTAAGCAGTCACAAAGTCATACTTCTTTCTTTGACCAGTTGGCTAAGAGAGAAGCTTTTCAAGCTGTCCTGCACTTGGTTAGAGAAGCTTTCTTGTACCTGTCTGCTTTTTCAAATGCTGAGGTTTTTAGGTAGCTTCATAGCCTGATCATCTCTTTCAATTAATTCTTGGGCTGGAAGATTTTATCATACCCCATCACAGCTGCTATCAAAAATAACATATGGAATAAAATACTTGTTTCCTCACATTAAATTATTAAACATTTTACCAAGATAACTAGAAACCTACAGAAAGACATGTAAAAGTTGGCAGATCTCATTAATCTCCTGCTGTCTAGCAAGACACAGCAAAAAGAAATGACTGTCCCTTCTTTCTCTGTAGTGACAGATGGGAAAAATTATGTTAAACAAAAACTACCTTTTCTGTGAATCTGAAAGTTGCAACATCTACAGATTGTAAGGTCTACATGGGCCACTGCACCTACAGAGCAGAAATCTCATTGCGCCTTTTGGGTAACTTACTTTACTAGTATTTCTTTGATACACACAGTCTAGAAATTAACAAATTATCAATAAGGGGTGGAAAGAACACATCTTTTGTGTACATACCAAGCCCTGTGAAGGTGTGTTTGATTAGATGTTAATAAAAATTCTTTACTCGGAGTGCAGTGAGGCAGTGGCACAGCTGCCCAGAGAGCTGTGGGCGCCCCATCCCTGGAGGCCTTAAAGGCCAGGCTGGACAGGGCCCTGGGCAGCCCCAGCCGGTGAGGGGCAGCCCCGACTGTGGCATGCGGGGGACGGGGGGGGGGGGGGGGGGGAAATTGGTGAGCTTTAAGGTCACTTCCTGCCTAAACCATTCCATGATTCTACCACAACTAAGAATGAACCAAACAAATGCATTATGTTCTAACGTTTATCAGCTACCAGGGTTCAGCCCTCTGATACTCAATTTTTTCAGCTTTCTCACAGACAGGATTCAGGTTTCTATTGCTCAACATTCAAAGAAATTAGCATCTCATTCAGATAAGAGGCTTCAAAGACACTTCTGTATTACTACAGATTCTGTATTACTACAGAATCACAGGATCACAGAATTGCTCAGGTTGGAAAAGATCTCAAAGATCATCAAGTCCAACCACAACCTAGCCATACTACCCCAACAAACAACCCTCTGCTAAATCATGTCCCCGAGCACCACATCCAAATGGTTTTTAAACATATCCAGGGATGGTGATGACTCAAGCCTTCCACTGACCTCACTTGCTATTTCACACACCCTGAATACTTCTAATAAGAGATATTCTCTACCCCAAGCCTTAATCCAAAATAGAAAGGTTATACATACATACATATATGTATATATAACATAAGGTTATATACACACACACACATATATATAGGTTACATATATATGTAAACATATATAAACATATATATGTAACCTATACATATATACATATATATACATATGTATATATATGTATGGAAGAGAAATTTTACTTTATATTACTTAATTTTAAGAAGAAGAATTATGTACAGAAAAAGCAAATGGCTTCTTTAAAACTGCAGCAACTTAATCCAAATTCTGATTTGATTTCAGTGCCTTCATTTCAAGTTCTAAAACACTGCCCATTCTTCTGGATTTTATTCAGTTCTCCTAAGATTTGGTCACATCTCTGCATGCAGACCAGAGAGTTGGGGAGAAGATGAATTTTGTCAGTATGAGCTCCATCCTCCTCTGTTATCATTTCATATTATCTACTGCTATTTCTACTGTTTTGATCTAACTTTTGTGATGGTTTGTTGGTTTTTGTTTTTTACTATAACCAAATGTTACAAAAATACTATTGCGTTAATTAAATCATATCCTTATGGATAACATTAATGCTGAGCATCAGAAACATATCACAGCTCTATCACCATAGTAGCTAAAAAAAAAATGGTTCAGACCAGCAGAACTACTAGAAAAAGATAACAAAGCAAGTACTGTGCTGCACTAATCTGCTACATTTATAGTTTTATCTTGGGTAACTGTTTTAAACATTAAGAAAAATATCAATTTATGTCCTATTTTGACAGAATTTGAAGTAACAGAGCTTGACTGGAATCTCAAACTGTAAACTGGTTATGTTGCCAGAACACCCTGCAAGTTGCTCTGGGAGAGATGGAAAGTTCAGTGGACAGACATCACTCCGGTGTCCACATCTCCTCCTACACAAAAGCACTCAAGTGAGCAGAAAAATATATTTTTCAACTCTTTTTCAGACCTAGGTGAATTGATCTAACACCAAAAATTAAAGAATGGCAGAAGGCGGCATCAGTCCATGAGAACTACAGATATACAAAGCACCCCAGTCTGATTCATCCTCTCTCATTCCAACCAACAGCACAGAAGCCACAAAGTGAACTACAAAATTCCTTAAAGCAATTAGTAACCAAGAACTTAATTCTCTCCCTTTTAAGAATGCTTCGCAAACAGGGTTTTTGCTTTTGGCCTCCAAAACACAAGACACAATGACTTAGATCTCATGCCCCCAACACAGTAGAATACATCCTACCTGAATTTCTGTGCACAGCTACACTGCTGTCTCATCCACCCTGGTATTCCAGTCAAGAATTTATTTATTATAAACATCAAGAATTTAGCAGCTTGCAACAGACAGGCAGAAGACCCATTTTTTGACAAACTGAGCATTTCAGTTAAGAATCTGAGGTCAAGATTTCAGCTGCATTATCACTACTGTTTTATTCACATTAATATGTATGAATACTGGAGGATACTGTAGACTGTTTGAACACTGACGTCTTATTAAGGAGGAACACCTATGACAAACCACTTGTCCATATTTTAAGATTCTCAAAAACTGAACATATACACAGTTTGCCTGCAAGGTGACACTGCACTAATAGCCATAAATGAAAAACTGCAACAAAAATTGCTTAAAATGGTAATGAAATTACAATTTATAATTTTCAAAATTAGTCAAAGATCTTGCAACCTTGACAGATAGCCCATGTTTGATTTTGTTCTTGTACTATTTTGAAGCTTTCTCATTATTTTCTACTGCTCAATTCAGAAAGATCTTTCTCTTCCTTTTAAGAGATCTTTAAAAAAAACAAAAAAAACAAAAAACAAAAACAAAACAAAAAAAAAACCACAAAGCCAGAAACAGAAAGGCTTGTTAGCATTTTCATTCCAAGAAAGATAATGCTGGCTTCCTTCTACTCTCAACCTCTTCCACTCAGAAGCTCCACCACTTGTGATGTAAATGTGTGTAACTACAACTTCCCGTGGCAGTTGCCAACGACCGAAATTTGTCACCAGTGCACTTGGCCTGTGCAATATGATGAAGCTTACACTGACATTCCACAAGCTGCAACCTAGTCTTTAGAGTTTGAAATATTGCAACTTGCTTCACTTTACCTGAGTTCTGCAGAAAGGCTACAACTCCTGGTCACAGTTCTATTCTCATTTTACTCTATCACTCAGGTTCACTAGAATCCTTTCAGGTGCCACCTGTTCCCATGGCAGTTCAGATAAATGAATAGTTTCCAACACTAATCCAGAATCTCTGCTTTTCCTTGGACAGCACTTGAATTCCTCAGACTTCGGCATTTCCAAATTTCTCATCATTTGGCCTTTGGTAATGCTCTTTAAATGTCACCTATACGTACAACAGTGACCTGAAAGATTTTATTATGTACTGCCACTTGCTGAAACATGATTATTCTTTCTACTGATGTCATGTTGTAAAATGCAAGCATGAAAAAAATTCACCAGTTCCAAACACTGCTGCTGGGGCATGTATCCACGGGTCAATTATTCTAACAGCAGTTCTATTCAACTAGCATGTCTCACAAGAAGCTGCAGATGATTACTTACCCTTTGAGCTTTCTCTTTTAATTCCTGATCTTGAGCTAAGAAAGCTTGCATCCTCTTCTGGATGTCTGTAATCTTCTCAGGATTAATTCTATTTAAAAAAAAAAAAAAAAAAAAGGTTGCTTTAGCAATTACAACAAATAAGCACCTATTAAGTTCTCAGGAGTATCTTCACGTTTTCTGCATCGCTTTAATATGCAAACAACTATCACCACTCTGAGAAGTTTACAGTGGAACCACATAAAGGATGAAGCACACACCCTTTAAATGAATAATACAGAAAAAAGAAACGGGAGCTCAGAGTTTTTATTCAGTTACAGGTTTTGGTGAAGGACGTGAAACCTTCTCCTTAGCAAAGCCAAAATCAGCATTAAAATACTTCTAGAATTTATAAAATGCGGAGGAAAAAAAAAAAGCCTAATGAGTCACAGGACTGCTTTACGCTGAGATAATAACGTTCCTAGGGATACTCCCAGCACTTTTGAAAGCTTAGAAAAAGATCCATCGCCTTGGGAATTGTGAAATTAACTTCTCTGTTACAGGCAGATGAGCAAAAACAAAGGACGTTCAGATTAAACAGATTTAAGACCTCCTCAAGATATCAATCAGGAGAATAGAGAACAGCTACTATTACAGAAAATGACAGTAGAGCTGGTAAGGAGTTAAACAAGTCTTTTCATAAACTCGGGACTTTTTACATTTATTCAACTGATATTTTTCCTATTCCAGGGTTATTTGCCCAGATGTTTACTTGCCTTCTTCCAATTTTTGACCTGGTATTGCCACCTTAGCATATCATACAAGCTACCAAACATGGCAGAAGGGTACCCCTCAAGTAGATGTTAAGAAAGGTGCACTACCACAGACATTATATTTCTCACAATGAACCCTGCTGCTGTGTGCAACATCGTCCCACGCTGTACAACAAAACACAGCTTTTACTTAAGGAAACCAAGAAAAAAAAAATCAAAATCAGGTTTCTTCACATATGTCAGTCTAGAAAACATGGCTGTGATTAAAATATTAAGCAAGAAACACCTTACAGTAATTTCTTCAGTAACATAAACTATTGTGACTGCGAAACGTGAAAAAAAGCCATTAAATATTGGGCTGGGAAGTGCTACCAAGCAACAATTTAAGACATTAAAACTTCATTCCTTCATTATTTATATTCCCTATGTCTGTCAGAAACAGACAGCAGAAGACTGCAGCGGACGTAAGAACTGTTCGGCTGCAGCTTTTATTAAAGATCCAATAGTGAAAACCCAGTCGCAGTGCTTGCAGAGAGAACATAACTCACTCCGAACATGTGAAAATGTAAGACAGAAATCAAGAGACACAAAAAACTCAGCAAGACACAAACTGACCAGCGAGTCCTTGAAATGCAGTGCAGATGGAATATACATAAAATACCAAACACACAAAAAGGAAACAGATTTTGTTCTATCAAATAAGAATGAGAAGGTAACAGTGACAACATTCATGATCCTAAGAAAGGAAAAATGGTAGAAGAGCAAAATAAAAGTAGTGGCTTAAGTGATACTGAATTACATTAGAAGGTACAAGAGCAAAATACAGCAAGAATAAAAAAGCTAACTAGATGAAATCAAGAGGTTCACAAAAACTGAAACTCAAAAGGAAAAATTCAAGTGAATACGAGTATAAAAAGCAGCACAAGTACCCTGGGATAAAGGAATGCAAGCACAAAATAAGGTATAGTAAAGAAGAGAGCACAAGAATAATCAACAATAAACCTTAAAATTAACATCTTTAATAATCCCAGAAACACACTGAATTACTGGTAGGTTACAGGAAAATTACTAAGAGATGACATGCACTTAAATTTTTCCCCTCCTCTTCTTCATTCAAAGCACTGGGTGCCATCACACAGCCACCAGCAGTTACAGTACAGCCCAAGCTCATGCCAGAACCAGAAATCATAGGTTAACAGGCAATCAGATAAACGCATAGAGTCAAAAGAAACTTGGCAACAGCAAGAGCGAGCAGTTAGAGACACCATTACATCTATTCCAGACAACTTATTGAGAGATAAAAATCTACGAGACGGGGCAGGTAAGCGTAGTGCCTACGCTTAGTGTCTACAAACGAAGTTAGACCAGCACTTTTTCTGCATTTGATGCTGAAAAATTGATTTGTAAGCACCTAAAGAAAACAAGCAAACACACAATAGCCAACAGAGCTTAGAAGCAAAACATGACTAATCAATTTGATTATCCTTCATACTATAACTGGCTTTAAGTATATGAAAGAAATAGCAAATGTCCTCTCTCGATGCTGGCAAAACATCCAGCGACCTCACATTCCCAGAAGCCAGGGAAACACTGCACCACAGGCCTCCAACCTTTTGGCCTGCCTGGGTCACAATGAGTGAAGAGGAATTGTCTTGGGCTGCACAGAAATAAAATAGATAGTTAATGTATATAAATAAAACATTTTTTTAATTAAAACACACACAAAAAAAAGAGAGCAACAAGAAAATAAAACTAGTGGGATATTTAACCTTGCTTTTGTGAAACTAATGCATCGATGTCTTGTTTGATGGAAGTGGTTGCAGTTCTTGGTGTGTTCTCACAGCCACAAAAGGCTGACATGAACAAGGGGTGATTGTGAAGTGAGGCATTTTTCACTCTGGTAAGAGAGGGCTTATAAAAGCCTGGTAAAGGGACATGATGAGATATTTGAGCTGAATATCTGATTGCAACAGCGTGCATTCCATTTGAAAATTCACAGGTAATGCATTCACGTCAACTGAAAATGGAGTTAGAAATACAACATAAAAACAAAAAATTGATTTTTTTTTTTTTTTTGCAACCCTGATAACTATTCCCAATTTCCTTTTATCAAAACAGAAAATGCAGTGGCATATTTTTCACTGTTCACAGGACTCTGTTTAGTTATTGTATCACAATGCATGCAATTATCTGCCACAACTTAAGATAGCACTGCACTGTGCCCTCTGTGTGCCCTGCTTTCAGCCCCCAGTGCCAATCACACACCGATGTTCAGCTGGTGCTGAGCAATGGGTGTGTGCCCATGGCCAGGCTGGGCTCCACACTGAGAAAAGCCGGCACCACGACACCTCAGGATGGCTGCAGGATGGGCCGGGCCAGTATGCACGCAGCCCACACACTGGACATGTCTGAGCTGTGTGAAATCTGAAGTAAGGCAAAACCAGCTGCGGAGCTGCTATGGCTATCACTGACACAATGCTGAAGTCAAAATGCAGACCAACATCCAGTTCCCACCTGGGCCCGCTACTACTCATCATTTTCTACAGTTATTTGTCAATCATAAGAATATGATCCATTACTTTCAGGATACAACACGGTACTGGGGCTCCAGGAACAAAGGACAATCATCTTAGGCGGGCGATAACAATTTGTTGATGCACACTGATTTTTGCCTAAGTTAAAAGGCAACATATTGTAGCACAAACCTAAGCAATGTTAATAAAGTGCACGGTGCCCCAAGCACTTTCTGTGGTTATGCATTTGTTAAAGAATGAGTAAATTTGCAATCCTGAATATTTAAAAAAAAAGCTGTAACTCTGGATACTCTTCTCTCCAGCACAGCATCAAGAGAATCAGCCACTGCTGCCTCTGTCTTATGGTGGGATTCCAAAAAATATGAAAGCTAGTCAGTGGAGTTTGGTTTTAATGAGTTTGTATGCTATTTCATTCCAAACAAATAAAACTCCTTACAATAATTATAGGCATGTAACTATGTGGGGAGACAAATCTAATAAATCCAAACACTTAAACTATGATGCATGAGCTTGCCTGAGCAGTTAAGAGTCAGTGCGCTAGAATCCACTACCAAAAGGATAGGAGAGGAATTTATGACACTGTCTGTCATTTTAACTACGTTGTTTCTTTCTTTTCTTAACTCTGTGTATGTACTCAATTTATAATTAAAGAGTAATATAACTTTCTAGAACTGCAGTTTCGCCCAGCAGCTGCATAAATAGCCTAATGGCCACTCCTGACTGTGTCATGATATACACACGATTTCAGCCAGTTCCATCTTATGACCATATCCGGCAGTGCTCTATGAGTTTTCTGGTCAACACTCATTCTGTTTTCCTCTCCTCTCCTTCACTGTTAACATAAACACTCTGTCTTCTCCATCTTCCGCAAAGTGCAATTTAAGCAAAACAATTAAATCACCACCAAAAACACCATGCTGCCAAATGATTCCCTAAAACAAGACACTTTCCCTTTACCACTCACTGGGTTAGAAGTACTCTGCTTTAGACACAGCTGTGCATAGCTTGACTGATGAACACGCTGTCAGCACATACACTACACAACAGGCCTCAGCAGTTTCTCACCCACAGAAACATGTCTGCACTTTCCTTCTTTTAGTGTAACTTCTGTCGAGAAAATCTGTATTGATTTATTTACAAAAAAAAAAAAAAACCCACACAAAATCATTCTTTTAAACATGTAACAAACATATTTAAAAGAACACACCTTTGAAGCTCAAACAACCTGGTCTAGAGGGAGGTGTCCCTGCCTATAGAAGGGGGTTGGAACTAGATGATCTTAAAGGTCCCTTCCAACCCAAACCATTCTATGAGTCTATCTAACTGTATGAATCAGCTGATAAAACATCCCTTTTAGAGAAAACAAGAAACATGGTGTTAAACTGCACAATGTCAGTAAACTGGATACTGAGCCATACACTCAACATGCACACCATGCAGACACACAGTCTGTGCACTGTGCAAGTCAATTCCAGCCCTAGCCACTTTGCTCCTATCGCCCCTTGTAAGGATTTCTCAGGAAACGGGCAGAGAAGCTTCATTTCAGCAGTATGCAATACACCTAGGAGGAAAGCTGCTGGCTAAATTAAGGAAAAAAATGACATGAGAAAAATAGAGGTCTAAACTTGCAAGACTGAACAGAGTACGTCAAATACATCACTAACACTTCTTTCTCTTACTTTCATTTATTTTAAATTTAAGGCCTCCCAAAAACAGCACCTGGGCATTTAGATGGTAATTCATCCAACGCTGAATCCTCCAGAGGGAATGCTCACGTAAGGACACCTCTAAGGCAACCAACGCAAAGACCATATTGCTATTTCATTAGAAAAGCTTTGCTTGCAAAGCATTAATCTTTAATGCACATGTATTAGTAATGCTTAAAAAGTAAACTTAAGAGGGTTTGGTTTTATTTCATTACATAGTCCCAGTATTTCACCCAGCTTCCAAACAGCTGCAATTTTTGCTCCATGCTCTCAGTGTGGAAGTTGGCTTCCTGTGCAGCAAGGACTACCTCCAAGTTGGAGAGAGGAGGAAGAGCTGGGACAGTGAGCAGCTGTACAGAGCTGCCAGCCTCACACAGCACAGCATGTACAGGTGGGGGTACTGACACAAATGGATCTTCATAGAGCACGGATGGTTTCCAGGAGGCAGCAAGTTTTAATGGATTCCCGAGTATTAAAAATACCATTATATAGGATCAGCAGCCAAGCATTCTCCACTGTGAGACACAAAAGCAAAGGTTTTTCCAGTAATTGCATTTTTGTCATGAGACTGAAGCTAGCAATATTTCACACTGGATATCTACAGATCTGCACTTCCTTGGGTAAAGTTTTCCAGAGAGACAAATTTAGCAAGGATAACTCCTTCAGAAGCAGCTTTTATCTAGTCAACAAAATTACATGCGGCGGAGCAGTCTCAAGGTACTATCAAAAAATCATTTCAGTTCACATCTAAAACTTTAAAGTTATAGACTGATTATAAATATGCCTATAACATTTAATACTTTCAGAGCAGCTTTCTGCCTTATTTGAATACTGCTACATTTATTATTGTATATTTTACAGTTTCTCTTGCTCTGCTTGAACAATGAAAAAACGTATCATTAAAAGCACTAACTGTAAATTTGCAGCTTGCGGTGATTAGAAAAGAATGATTTACTATAGCAGGCTCTACAGGGAGCTTGGATATGAAATTCAAAGTCAGGAAAAAAGCCTCTAGCCTTTTAAACAGGTATTTAGGAAAATGAAAGTTCCACCCCATGAATTCTACAAATTATGTAACTTTTAACAGCTCTACATAAACAAAATGAAGAAATATTAACAATTGTTTGCAGAAAAACATTCACTTAGACTGGTGTGGTGGTTATACAGCTGGTCCTTGTATGGTGCTACGATGCTTAAAGGAAAACACCAGATGTGAAAACATTTTGCTTACCAATGTTGTCCACATTCACTTTTTTTTTTTTTTTTTAAATAAACAGCAGCGTCCAAAGAAAACTTCAGGAGCAACGAGACTTCCAGGAGCTGCTTCACTTTGTTTTCACAGTCCTATCAAAAGGTGTCTAACGTTTGAGATTTGTGCATATTCTACACAGAACTGATAACCACATCTGCCTAGAAAAGCTGTATTTCACTGGCTGCTCTGCAGTCAGTCTGTTAGACAGAAGTAACGTTTGCAAGGACAATTTGAAAGTGCAACCACTAAAACTGAAAGAGTCCACCTTCAAACTTTAAATCTGCGAAGTGCCACATGCATGTTTTTCCATGCTGCAGAAATGACAACTTGTGTCCAGGCATTGCGTGCTTAGAAGGATTATATTTAACTTTGATATTAAAAATGACAATAACCATGGAAAACAATCAGCCAAGTCCTGTTTATAGCCTGCAGCCTTGTGAAGCTGAATGTTGGTGCACTCAGAAAAGTAAGATTCAGTAGAAACTGCAGTATTCTGTGATTATCAGTCCAAGCTTTTGCTCACCACCTCCACAGCAGCTGACCACAAGTCTTCCTCTCCACTCACAAAAACAAATTAAAGTTTGTTAAGTCACTATCGTAACAAGTTGCAATTGACTACATTATCCTAGCTTACCTTAACACACCCTACTATTAAATGCAAATAAAAAAGCTAAATTAAGAAAGCCTCACTCAATAGAGTCTAATGATAAACCCTGAACTGCGGCCAATTGCATTTCTTAATTCAAATAATTTGACATAAACATGTATGTAAACTGTAAAAAAAATCTCAACTAACAGCAAAAGTAGCAGCGATTTCTTACCTTCAATAGTTACATCAGAATTCAAAGAATACAGTACAAGTCAATTTTAAGCAAACCCGAAGGTTTAAGTGCTAAGGTATTAACAGCCACTTAAGTTTCACCCTATCGTGGTTTATCCTTAAAAACAATTATTGCACCAACATTCTCTGCATACAGCTAATTACATTTCAGTCCCAGGTACTCTCACCTTCAAATCATACCTATCCAAAAACAGAACAATTCTAACTGTTCTTATCTACTGGTATGGAAATTATTTCCTACCTCTCATCCATCTTTCTCTTGATTTATTCTATCATTTTTGACATGGGGTAACCACATCTATACAAGTACTCAAAATCGAGTCCAGCTCGGGGTGAATTTGCTGGTTTTATTTCACTTCTCCTACATTTCCTTCTCATTCTGTTTTGCCCTTCTGACTTATCAGTGGGCTGACAGCCTCAAAGAACATAGCACTGCTAAGGAAGAAATCATTTCTTTCTTGTTGTGTTTTATTTATTATTTTTACAGTTAAGGCTTTCGTCTTTCCTACAAGTGCATTACACTGCATTTAACAGATATCAGAAATAAGCTTTTTTATTTGTTTGCTTTGCTTTTTTTCCCTCCCCCAGCTCTTTCAAAGTCAGTTTTCATCGGTACAGAAAGCATCAGTACAGTAAGCATAGATCCCTACAGGTCTTCATTAGTATATTCTCTGAAATGACCATTTGGTAATGCTTTTTTTTTTTTTTTTTTTTAAATCCCTGTTCCTCAGGTAACTGGTTGAGAAAGGCCATGACCAACTGGAGGAATACCCTAGCAGTAAAGAAGCACCAGCTAGGAGAAATAAGAATGATAAATGGTCTGAAAAACATCACGAGGTAAGATTAAAGAAATTGTAATTATTTAATCTGCAAAAGAAAAGGAGAGAGATAGTGCGATAACGCTCAGTTACATGAAAAGCAGTTGCAGAGAGTATGAAAATGTCATTTTCCGTAAGTTCTTGGCAAAGGATTAAAGAAATATTTCATATACGTTTACTGTAAGACTTATCAGACACCTGAGGAAAAAGCCTTACTGACAGGAACTGCTGAGTATAGATGAGATCGCTTTGGGAAACTGTGAAGATATTCACTGGCAAATTAGACAGGCATTCAGTGTCAGTAATTTGTATGCTGATCCCATCTTCAGCAAAAGGGGTGTAAGAGGTAACTTCTCATGGTCTTTTCTTCTTCAATAGTATCAAAAGCAAGTCATCTCCTTTGTTTGTCCAATTCCAAGCAAATCAAGCATTTGACTTCATCACTGCTGCCATATTCGTAACACGGTGTACCTGAGGAAAGGCTAACAGACGAGCCATCAGTCACTTACTTTATTTCATTGACAGGTACTTTCCTCTGCGCCAGCTGTTCTACCATGCCTTTTTCTTCTGAGGGCAGCAGTACCAACAAAGCTTCACCACCTTCTTTGTATCTAATCCAAAGGAAAAAAAAAATAAAATTGTTTTCAACAACTTACGAGAATTACATTTGCTTCCTTATCAGTAGCCCAAAGAGCAGACGGTCACCTTCACTCCAAAAAGGGAAAAGCCAGAGTAGTTAAGTGAATTGTCACTATCTCCAAGTGGTTTCAAAATTACACCTCGAGTTCTATATGGCTGGGTCTAAGACTTGGATTCAGAGCATAGGATCCTATTCTTTCCTAGATTGGAAATATTTCCGTGGTAAACAAATGACACTCGATCAAATATTACAAGATCTAGCTACCTGCATTCATTCTGTACCAACAGGAAAACATTAACCCTTGGTACTATCTGATTCTCCTTTGCATACCTGCAACTGTAAGAATGTAAACATCAGAGAAGCATTAAGTGCTTTGAACTCAGACAACCACTTCTATTTGCATGTTGAACAAAGACTACTTTTCTAAAAGGTAACAGAGGAATTACTGTAATAAAAGCACAGAAACAGACTCATCTATGAGCCACAGCATGTTAGTGTGTAGAACAGTTCTAAACAGACAGAGGTGCTAAGAGCCAAGTCCCCATGCAGAAGCAGATGATAAGCCTGCAAATGGCTACAACTATCAATAGTTCATTTATTTGAAACAAATCACTGTAATATTTTTCAATTTCTTTTTAATATCATATTTTATTTACTAACTAAATAGAAGTTTGGTGCCCACTCCGTTCGTATTTGTCTTGCTGGTAAAATTTTTTAGCCATCTCAAACATAACTGGTTTGTCTTTTCTGTTTTCTAGATGGAAAGTTAACTTTTTTCTCTGCCTTTATTCCAGGACTGTCCCTGCGCCAATACCTCTCTCTCTTCTATCCCCTATCCATCCAGTTCTGTTTTGCCATTACATTAATCTTTGGTTGCTCTTACTCCATTGCCTTTTCCTGCCTGGTCTCAACTCCAATTACATTCAGTCTTCTCCATCAAGAAAACCACAGAATCACCAAGGTTGTAAAAGGCCTCCAAAACCATCTATTCCAGCCACACACATACCACCAATCCCATCAAGGAAAAGGATATTTTACAGAGCACACCAACTGTCAGCAGAAGAGTGGGAGATGTTACTAGTTTGTCTTTGAGTCAGAATGCACAGAGAACAAGACTGTGACAAGGTAGGTCACATAACTTCCCAAGAAAAATTCCAGTGACAGAAGAAATCACCAGCCCAGTCCTTGTGCACAGAAAAGGGAAAAGAAATGCTATGTAAGGGAGTGATGGATTCAGACAGCTTATTGGAAGCCAAAGAGTGCAAAAAACATCCTAACATCAAGCAAACGACAGTGACAGCATTAGCTGAAAAATCATTTCAGATGGAATATATGGAGCCCACATTTCTCCAAAAGGATAAACAGTTATCACTTGGCAAAAACAGAACTACAAAACTGTTTGAAAACTATAAACACTATCTGTCACAGTATAGTAAGCAATGCAAGCAGCAACAAAATCCACAGTTAAAACAGTCTGACAGCTTTTATTACAGCTCTGCTTTCATTTGATGAATTTGAAACATCACAACAAGATGTTCTTGGGTGACTTTTATTTTTTTTCCTGCTCATTGCTACTGCACACGCTGGGTTTGGGAACTGAAGATGATTTTAAAAAAATATCCTGCCTTTAAAAAATTTTATAAAGGTTTTTCATCACATAAATTTAACCCCTGCATTCTAGATTTTGGTATTTGACATGGAAGCCAAACTGACACAAGATGAGGGCCTCTGCCACATGCTGACACAGAAAAAATTCGTAGGTTTTTGTCTGTTTATTTTCAATGGCAAGAATACCAAAGGATACCAAGAATAACAAAATAAACACTAAGACATTTGGACTTTGTCACCAAAATAATGCTTTTTTGGCATCAAGGATAAGGCAGAGAAACTGTAAAATAAATAAATATAATAATAAAATATATAAATATAAAATATAAATAATATGCATATAAATTCTCATGAAATGTAAAATAAAATATAGATAATACATATATATCACAGAATCACAGAATTGTAGGGGTTGGAAGGGACCTCTAGAGATCGAGTCCAACCCCCCTGCTAAAGCAGGTTCCCTACACCAGGTTCTTAAATTATTTCAATTCTTTTAATAGACTTTAAGTATCTAATGTAAATTTATCTGCTTGCAGTCTTTTCCAAGAATTCAAAGCAACAAATATGTTTGCCCTACAGCATATAACTGTCTTTACCAATAGCATAGCAGACTACTGACAAAACTTTCCATGAACTCTTGGGTCCTTTATATAAATGAGTAATTTAAGGCTGTGAATGACTTGCATGTCTAGATCAAGTCCACTTTGTAAGAAAGCTCTATTTATTTTAACCCAACCAAATTCCAGACATTATTTCAACAATGCAGGCACAAATCAGATGCTGCCTCTATCTGAACAAGCAACAGATTCCTGGAAAGCTACTGAACCTCAGAATACTTTGCATTTTATGGTAAAAAAAAAAATTGATAATCTCAATTCCAAGGCAGCTAATTATTCATCACTAAGAACTTTAAGCACCATTAAAAATATGAGAAAAACAGTCACTTTTATCTACCCAAAGCTTGTATTAGACAGAAAGACGCAATGATATCGCTACCAATGCTGGTGTCAACAATTCAGAATACAGAGCAATACACACCCTTTTGCTACTTCCATCAAAACAGATGCTATGACAGGAAAGGATTCACAAAAGACCTATGAGAATGACCAGGATACCTGTCTAATCTCTTGATAAACGAGGAACACTTTCATCAAGGCAACAAGAAGTCTCAATGTTACTGTACGTACATACCTAGGTAGGACGGTCTTTGTAGAGTACTTAAATATAGTGAATGGAAAGAAGTGGTTTGTACAGTTCCTTGTTTCTGGCATTTTTTAATCTTTGAGTGCCTGACTTAGCATTCTAAAATTTCTGCTTTTGTGCAACACACTATGAAATGCCAGTGCAATATAAATCATGTAAGAAATACAGGCCAATGAAAGCAGATACCCTCTTCTGAAAGCCACCGACCCAAACTCTAGAAGGATACAGACCAGGAAATGTTATTCTATCTCAATTTTTCTTTTATACCTTTTTCTTAGTACTCCCGAGGTCATTCTCAAAACATCAAGCAGGATCACATGAACCTTCAAGCCGACTTCTTGTGTTGTTAGTGCTAAACATTTTATATGCTGTATCAGTTATCCTTTCAGATGTGCAAGATTGGGAGATGTAATTCTTAAGACATATTTACATTATTCAGAAAAAGAAAACATACATTAAATCTGAATCTATGGACAATGGTAATTGCAGTGTTTAACACTAAGTTTTGTATAGCCTTTATACAGAGAAAATTGTTCCTTTACTTTGCTGTAGTACCATCACACGAAAAGAGACAAAGAATGGAGGTTTCCAAACCTATACTATTTCATCTTCTGGCAACTATTGAGAAGAAGAACCAAAAAAAAAAAAAAAAAAGGAAAATTTTTCAAAGATGACTTCAAGGACTTAAAGGGACTTAAAGACTTCCAGTAACTATCAGTGCAGTGTAATCCTCTTCCTTACCTATGCTGGGAACACCCACTCTTTCAAATGCCAATATTTCAAACATACTTCAGGAATAGTCTTTGCCCATTTTTATATTGGGAATGCAATTTAATTAATTAAAACAGATGGTTTAATATGAATGCTGCTCTTCAGAGTCAAACATGAAAATGGAATAATTACTGAATTGAGTAAGCTGAAAACAAATGATCTTAAATACAATCTAGAAAGGTTTGTGTCAGTTTATTCTCTCGCATAGGTGTTAAGTTACCAAAAAAAAATGCAAGCCTATAAAAAGAAGACTTCCTTGGGCAGAGTTTTATCTCGTTTCTTGAAAAGAACAAGTTGTTAATGTATTAATGAGAAAATTATGATCCTAAAGTTAATCTCCAAATGACAGGATGCGTAGGAAAGCTGCCTTTGAGATCCTACAGATGACAAAGCAGCAAAGAGCTGGCTTCAGCTACAGCAACTCTTCAGCACAAGGATTACTTCTACAGAGTAGAACAGAACTAGAATTTACCCCCAATCCTGCTGACTGCAGTCTTGATGCCATCACCAAAACCAAACATCTGTCTTAAAAGATGAATTCATTCAATGACTTATTATTTGCTAAGTACACCCCTAAACTGCACTGGAAAAGGTAAGTTTACCCCAAAGTAAAGCAATTTTCCCAGCTCTTTACTAACTGATGATATTAGTCATCATGTTTTCAAGTGATCAACCAAACAATTCAGGGGTTAATCTTTGCACTGTGATTTTAACAGTCCCTTAGTATACCACACACTATTCATTCAAATCCTATAGAAAACTGCGTATTTCTTGCAAAAAAAAAAAAAAACTTTGAAAAAAATATTCACATACTTCTAGTTCATCTCTCTCCTATTTATTCATTAGAGCCTGCTGACTTTCGATCCTTATTAAACAACAAGCAACTTCTTTGCAACTCTATCTTGACCTGAAAGCATGGAAGCAGTGACAAATCATCATTAGCACTATAAAGCAAAGGGTAGGAATGATATATTCATACTGAATGCAGGTTAGAAGACAGTTCAAGTCTAGCAACAGCCGATTGCCAATTTGACCTCCACAAAAAGCGTTCTTCCTCATTCTCTTGTCAATGAGTGGTTGCCATGCTGTTGCTTCATTCATACTTAATGCTAACTGATAGCTCAAAATGATCTTTAGCAGTAGTTTAAGGTAGTTTATCCACCATGACACAATCTTTCCTCTTGATTTTATTTACTTACGGTATGAAACTATATTTCTTCTACAATTGTTTCTGTTTCTTTGCTAGGGAAATGGTGCTCTTGGTAATTTTTTAACCATTTCTCTCTACTTACAATTAGCCAATATTGCATAGTCTTAAATAATGGATCTTATCTCCTTCTCAACCAACCTTGACATGGAGGCACAACTACATGCCTGCAAGGAGGTAAATTCTCATCAAATTTATGAAAAAAAAAAACCAGAAAGATAAGTTTAACAATTAAAACTTTGCTGCGTATTATTTCATAGGGACCCAAGTGAAGCATAACTACACTTTTCTCAACAATATATGATCCACACCTAATACACTAAATTATTGCATTCAGGGTGGTTTTCAGTAACATTTCTATTGTACCACTGTACCATCTCAGGGAGGAAACTAATGCATATGGTTTGAAATCCAAAGGATTTGTAAATAGGTTCTGAGCTCGTGGCTAGGTCCTCAGAAAAAAAGCTTAACATTTGAATCAAATAAACAGATTGCAATTCTAAATTTGACTGATTTCAGAAAGATTTTCTAGCTGGGCTTTATAACCAGGCAGTATCTTGTTAGTATTTATACAGGACTTAACAGCCTGGTATTAGTTTGACGATTCAAATCTAAATCTGCAAAGACATTAAGTAAATTTATGAGTTTAATCTTACTTATTAAATAATTTAGCTCTGAGAATTTTTTTTTATTTTTTTTTTTTTTTTAACTCAAACAAAACCCAAGAACAGTAACAGTAAAATTCATGGCAGCAAGGAGAGCAGCAGCCTTACAGATCTGGAGAAAATCACCATGCCTATTCCTAATCTGCATTTTCAGGAGGTTAGCTAAAAACCTAGCAATCATACTTCACATAATAAGGACTACAAAAAAAGTGAAATGAGTCAAGTTTTACTATTTCTACCACATAATTTGTTCTTAAATTATTCCGAGTTCCTTGATAAAATAGCTGCAGCTGTGAAGGAAAGAGCATTTCACTAACATACGTGTTCATCTGCACTGCACCCTTTTTATGTAAAGCAAGAATATAAGGCATCTACCAAAAAATTCCAAAAAATGTCAAAACAGAGTTTGATTCTGAGAAGACCTATTTCAACCTGATATTCATACGAATAAAACTGCTAACCCACACGCTACTCTTCAACAAAGAGGAACTAATATCCATACTTATCCCCTAAGGCCTTCCACAGAAACACAGTAATTCATAGTTTTGTTTTAAAATTCAACTATTAAATCTGATTATACAAGCTGCCATTTTAAAACATTTCTCAAACAAAATAACAGCTTTAGGTCTCTCATACTGGGCTCAATTCAGGTAAAACTTTTTATGCTACCTTCCAGGCCTTCTCACACAAAGAGGATTGGTGAAATCTTTAAGCTTCAGAACAAAAAAACTTTATTCTCCAAGCCCAAGAGCAAGAAGAGTTTTATCTACTGTTCATCATATCTTCCATACAATGAGTTTCTTCTCTATTGTGGTAATGTTATTCAATTTTTTTCAAGAGACAAAACAGCACTGTAAACAAATACACTAATATCAGAATTTCTGTCCTATCTACGTGACCAACGGTCTCTTTTCAGAATACGTGTTTTTCTTTAAAAAGAGCATTAATGAGAGAACTCTGAGTGCTTCTAAAACTGGGCTCTGCCACCTATAGGGTCTTACCAACACAGCCCAACAAGAAAAAAATCACAACTGACCAGGAATTTTGCCTGCTCTATACAGCTGAGTAAACACAGTAGCGTAGTGCTGTTTTCTGAGAAAACAGTAGTTTAGACTATGTCCCCCAATGGTTTTTGGCTTCAGAGAGAAGAGCTCTTTTCCATGGGTTGCAAAAAAAATCCTTAGTTCCACAGAGCATTTAACACAAAGGAAAAACAAAAGGTGAACTGGCTTCACTCTTTCCCCTTGCTTTAGCTCGCTTCTAATGCTCAGGTTACTCCTATTTCTCTGTTGCATAGGCTTGAGCACCCTACAAAAATCTGTCTGTAAACACAGCTCTGAAGTTAGAGATTGAAGTTAGGGATTTGTTCATCTGTTGTTTGGTGTGGGTTTTTTTTTTCCCTCTGATCATTTCATATTCTTTTTTTTCTCTTGTTTGGTTAGTAACCTATTTCTGTGTAGGTCACTCTGAAAGTAATGCCTCCTATGGATTGCCATGGAAACTACAACAGATACAAAGAGAACAATAACACTACTTGAGAGAGCCAATTCTCAGCTACAAAACTCTATTTTTCAACATAGTCACCATCATCAGCTGTGCATTTTCACCAGCCATGAATAAGAGCCTGAATGCAAAATTTTGAATCTCATCAAAATCTGCACCAACAGAGGTGACCTCGCTGCCACTGTCACCACTGCTGAAACACACCACCTACTGCCACACTGTGATCACAGCCTCTGTTTGGTCTCCACAAACATTAAGTGAGCACTGATGAATGTCAGTGGGTGCCATTTTTTACACATGGAGTAATTCAATTCCACGCCTTTGCTTCACGTGCACTTCCATGTCAGACACCATTTTGTCAGTCTGTCCCACTGCCACGGCAACTAAATGCAATGGAATGTTGTTGGGAAGGTTCAACCTCTACTGCCATACCACCAGCATCCATTTCTGATGTCGTTAGCCAATACAGTAAAGTTGGAGGCAACACTTTCAGAGCAGCCCTCATACCTAGTAACAAGTTCTGAGAACCATGCAGCTAGGTTTTATCTATGTCACAAAGCCATATTCCCCTCCATTTAGCCGTACTGGCTAGCTGTCACTCTTTTCAATACAGTCAGAAAAAATAATAGACAAAAAAAGGCAGTAGCTCACTAGTTGTACTCTGCTGGCGTTATCATAAATTGAATTCATAGAAGGGTTTGGGTTGGAAGGGACCTTTAAGATCATCTAGTTCCAAAAACCCTCCTACTATATACAGGGGCACCTCCTTCTAGACCAGGTTGCCCACAGCCTCATCCAGCCCAGCCCTGAATGCTTCCAGGGAGGGGGCATCCGCAACCTCTCTGGGCAACCCGTTCCACTGCATCACCACCCTCACAGCAAAGAATCTCTTCCTAACATCTAGTCTAAATCTACCCTCTTCCAATTAAAAACCATTTCCCCTTGTCATGTTACTACCTGCCCTTATAAAAAGTCCCTCCCCAGCTTTCCCGTAGGCCCCCTTCAGGTACTGGAAGGCTGCTATAAGGTATCCTCAGATCCTTCTCTTCTCCTGGCTGAACAGCCCCAGCTCTCTCAGCCTGTCCTCATAGAGGAGGTGCTCCAACGCTCTGATCATCTTCGTGGCCCCCCTCTGGACTAACTCCAACAGCTCCGTGTCCTTCTTGTGTTGGGAGCTCCAGAACAGGATGCAGTGCTCCAGCTGGGGTTTCACAAGAGCGGAGTAGAGATGCAGAGTCACCTCCCTCAATCTGCTGGTCACACTTCTCTTGATGCAACCGAGGACACAGTTGGCCTTCTGGGCTGCAAGCACACACTGATGGCTACGTTGAGTATTTCATCAACTGACATACCCATATTCTTCTCCTCAGAGCTGCTCTCAAGCCATTCTCCACCCAACCTGTATCTCTGCTTGGGATTGTCTCGACTCAGGGCCAGGACCTTGCCCTTGACCTTGTTGAATACGAGGTTGGCATGCATTCTTGAGTATACACATAGCATGGGAGAGGCTACCTCTCTAGGACTTCACTCATACTTCTTGGCTTTGATCATAATACCAGTCAGCACACAACAGTAGGTAATACAGTACATCACTTTGGGAAGTGAGACTTTTTACTTTCCAATTTTCAAAATGTTGTTTACCAAAAGGCAAACAGCATATGTGTGGCTAGACAAAATATATGTGCCCATATGCATCCACATATTATGCTTAACAACAACAAAAAACCATTACAACCCACAGTGACTTTCCTAAATCAGTTTAAGCACCTAACAAACCTACCCCCTTACCTGGATTAAATACCACAACTATGAGAAATCAGAGCCTGGGTCAGACTCGTATAAAGCTCTGGATATAACAGAGATGAAAAATGTAGAGCAAAGATTTATTCTATTTTACATTCCAGCATTCATGTCATTATAAAAAAAGGCTCCCGACAGAGAGAATCATTAAACTCAAGAAACAGATTCTATAGTCTCCTCTGAAGGAAAGAAACAGAGGGGAGAAGGTAATTAATTATTGAGACACGCCAGGATGAGTGCAAGATACCAGATATTTACGCACGAATGAAAAGACAGAATGGATATTTCAACATCTTTTCGACTCATCAGTGTAATCATGACTGAAAGAAAAACTTCCCTGTATATGCTACTTTCATGCTATACAACTTATAACTTATATTTAGAAAAACAATTTGGGGGGAAAAAAATTGTTATCAGCGTGCTTCATGTACTATTATCTTCTGCTGTCCCCTAGTGGCACTGCAACTTGTTTCACAAAAGTGATCAAAGAATATTTTCAAGTCTGGGCTTCACAGACTACAGGAAAGGCAGCCATCAACTGCAAATAAGAATCAGAACAGAGTTTTGCAGACAATCACTACAAATCTCTCTTATTTATTAATAATTTTTGAAACTAAAACCCACAGGAAAATACTTTGATATTTTAAATAATAGACTTCAGTAAGAGACCGTACGAGAAAAATCAAGCCAAAAATTATTTTTGGGCATAGCCGCGATATTGTCAGCTGTTTAGAAACTCTCTTACTGAACTACTTAAGACTTTACAAAAATACTTTAAAATGCAGCTGGAAGAAACAGTTATTCCAATAGCAGCATACTTTTCAAATTAAAAAAAAAAAAAATCTAGATAAGCCAATTCTACTACAAAGTAAAAGCATTATTGGCCAACATCCAGACTTTCTTGATCTGACTGTACCATAAATCAAAAAAGCTAAAGCCACAATTTATGCTCTTCGGCAGAGTGCAATGCAAGTAAAATGCTACTTACAGAACATGGTGGTCTATTCCATTAAAAAAAAAAAAAAAAAAATCTATCTTTACCTTTCATTTTAGATATTGCTTAGTAATATTGCCATAAAACAGATGTGGGAACATATCCACAAGTGGTAGTCAAATGTTTTTCAACCCCATCCCGAAAATAATTTCTCTCTTGACTTTCATATTTACTTTTGTATCACAAAATAATTTGATTTCAGAAGTAAACAGTATTTGGCACCCCAATTTTAATTACAGCTTCACACAGTCTCCTAATTAGCTGAGATATTTAATCAAGCTTTCATGCCATGCAATTATACACTCTTGTAACCCATGAAAATTTGTAATTAAATCTAACTTCATTAATGAGGACAACTAAACTACAGTTCACTTTTATCACATTTCTAGAAAAAAAAAAAAAAACAACCAAGAGCTTCTCTCATCCTAACTGCAGCTACTGAAAACAAGAGAAGTTTCCTACTCAGCACTCAAACACAGTCTCAACTACCCATGTCCAAAACTGCACTATTTACTTAGTACACAGTATTTACCTAAAGCTACTAAACATCTTCCATCCTCAATGCTTTATTTCAGATTCACCCAGTGATCTTTACAGCACGTTCCCAGAAATGCTTTACCTTCAAGGAAAGAGAGTCTAACATTTGTCCAAAATGAAAGCCCAGTGTATGGCAGAACCTTATGTGATCTTTGCACAAGATTATGAGACAGAAAATACCTGTAAAACTTTACCTACCAAAGGAATTTGCTTTCAGTATTAGACACAATTCTGCCAGTTCAAATCACAGAATCATAGAATGGCCTGGGTTGAAAAGGACCACAATGACCATCTAGTTTCAATCCCCTGCTATGTGCAGGGTTGCCAACCACCAGACCAGGCTGCCCAAAGCCAAATAACTTGCCCAGATGTACACACAACTTAGGTAAGGTCTGGTTACCCTTAGAGCTGCAAGAATAAGGACCCAGTCAGTGGTACTTCACTGAAAGCCTTGAGAAAAATGGGTGGTCATTAGCCTTTACATAGTATTTCCTGCCTTCTAAAACTACTGATAATGATTCTTGGCACCTCAAAAGAATGGGAAAAGTTGTAAGGGTTGTCACTTTGGGGCTGTGTTAAAGCATGGATGTAGCTCGAAAACATCTCAACGAGCCTTTTATAAGCTTCCAATTAAACAGTGCAAAACGCGTTGTTTTCCTTTCCGCTCTGACATTATGCCATAAAGACAGAATTACAAGCCTTCATAGGAAGCCGCACAGAATATAAACAAAACAAACAAAAAACACCACTTCACAGACCTCTACATCTATGGTTTTTGTTCCTAAATTGGGGCCCATGACATTAACTATATTTTTATCTAATTACACCTAACATTCACTTATTCTGCTCACAGATAACACGTTTCCAAGAGCATTTAAAAATTCATTGTTCCCTTCTACAACAAAATGTAGATCAGAAAATACAGTGCATAGGAATGAGCAGGGCAGAAAAGTTACCAATCAGACTGAAAAGTGTTGGTTAACAATTCCAGATTCTGGAATTTTCTGGAAGTACCAAATTTAATGCAATCCGATCCAGAAACACAGATTTGGTAGTGCTGACCACTAAATCCTACTCTAGGAAACTGCTCTGTCACTATGTTTGACTTACCATTTGCATTGCAACACAGATGATAAAAGCCTACTACAAAAAAGTTCAATTATGTACAAGACATAATGCCAAGTCTTGCATGTCATCCTTCAGATAACTGAGTAAAGTTTTTAATCTACCAAATTATGCAGTAATAACTTCACTTTCACTGAAAAACCTATCTCAGAGACCAAGAACCAGGATCTCATAAGCATACTAAGGTAACTCCCTTCCTTCAGAATGACTTAGCCACAAATATTTTAACTAAGGCTAGCCCTATGAATATAATTCTACCAATGACTTAGAAAATTAAAAATTTAACCAGTAGATAACATTGTTCAATTCCTTCCTCCTCAAATCAAAATAAGAAAAATATACTTCCATTCTTTTGAAGAGTCTTCAATAAGACAAAGAAAAAGCACGCACACTCAAGTTGTATTTATCTATACGCTGCATTGGCAAAACAAGCACTTCTGCTCACAAATGTGCTCAGCACAGCTAGTGAGGTAATCCAGCCAAGTACAAAAGAAGACTTGTACTTCCTCACTCTTAATCTTCCCTGATCAGATTAAACAACTAGACGTGGCCTTTCTTTCTGCTGTAAAAAGTCTCTCACTAAGAAAAGATTAAGTTAGACCATTATTTCTAGATGATCAAAAGTGTCTTTTGGTGACAACAGCTTTTCTTTCCAATTTGCATCCTGATTTTTTCAAGTGTGTGTGCAGCCAGCCAATTATCTATCCTGCTGTCTAATTTTAAACATTAAAATATAATTGAGAAGTGAATATGAACCTGGCTGTTCTTCCCACTCGATGGATGTACGTGTTTGCATCTTCTGGACAATCAAACTGAATGACCCAGTTCACTGCTGGAAAATCTGCAAAGAAAAAAAGATGCCAAAATTTAAGCTCACTTGACTCAAACCCCTCCTAATCAAGGGCAACATAATATTTTGGAGCATTAATTTCTGCAGGAACCATCATTTAAACCAATTTATAGACACTGAGTGCAACCTCTGAAATAAAAATAAAATTAATTGCATGTATTAGCATATCATAAACACTCATCCTCTTCATCAAAGAAAGCTAAAATTAATGGTGTCATCATTTTCCAAATTACGACAGTGCACTGAATGGAACATAATTTCACACTTGACAAGAGCAGACAAGCTTTGTGTCACATAGATGATAAAACACCACTACAATTAATAAATAACAAGATCCGACCCACTTTTCAACTACACTCTTGGGGGTTGAAGTTAGCTGTGTTGACACAGCACTACTTCAGCTATCTACATACAGAAACATCACACGCTCTCAGCAAAACTGAGGGGGTGACCAAGCCTGCCAAAGGAGTCACCACTCTATGTGAATTACAGTATTTATGAGCACTTTCCAACTGCTGTACTTCATCCAGAAGCAGCATGCTTTGCATTGCAGTAAATAATTAGTGTTACTCCCTGACCAAGTCTGTAGTTATGCCATAGGACAGTTAAACATACTCTCGAAACCTAACCAACCATACCCACATTAGCTCCTCACTAGCAAGATGTCAGCAGTGTAGAAGGTATGAGAAGCTATTTGCACTTCTGTTTTCTATTCTCTGAGTACCCTCCTCTTGTAACATACTGACAAAATCTTGGATTTTGGACAAAGAGTTTCCTACCTGAAAGGAGAATTAGTAAACTCCTAAAAATGATCTCATGTCATACATAAAATTAGCCAAGTACAAAAAAAATAAAGTCCAAATATCTACAAAATATATAAAGAAAGAAATCATAATTAAGCAAGTAATGACAAAAGAAAAGAAACTCAAGCTAAAACGGGCCTTATAAAATATTACTGCTCTTCATCTATTATTCTGCCTCTTTAAGAATACAGTGCCATAGTGCTACTCATAGAATGACAAGGTTGGAAAGGACCTACAAGATCATCCAGTCCAACCGTCCTCCCATCACCACTGCTACCACAAGCCACTAAACCATATCTTGTAGCTCCTCATCCAGACACTTCTTGAACACTGCCAGGGATGTGGCTCCACCACCTCCCTGGGCAGCCATTCCAGTGCCTGACCACTCTCTGAGAGAAAAAGTTTTTCCTTACGTCTAATCTAAACCTCCTCTGGTACAACTTGCAGCCATTTCCTCGGGTCCTGTTTGTTGCCTGGGAGAAGAGGTCAAACCCCTCCTCATCACAACCTCCCTTCAGGATGTGGTAGAGTGCCACAATCCCAGCTCCCTCAGCCACTCCTCACAAGACTTGTGCTCCAGACCCCTCATCAGTATTTCTTCAAGATTCCTTCTCCACATACTGGTACGTTGTAATTTTCTATATCCTTCGGCATAACCCACAGGATACAGGCATATCAGAAATATTTAAAGCTGCTGAAATCTTGCCTTAAGGCATGTAGTAAGCCAATACATCATTATTTCCATCTTATCTCATTCTGAATATTAGTCATGCAACATAGCTGGAAAAGCAGATTGCTTTCTGGCTGGTAAAACTACACTGTCCACAGACTGGAGGGGAAAAAAAAAAAAATAGCTTCCACTGACTATTTTATTAATAAACATCATAATAAGACTAGTGACAGTTTAGGTCTTTCTTGGACAAAAACAAAAATTGAGAGCAAATGAAGCTGGAACCTCCAGCAAAGCAACAGCAGAACTCTTTAAGAAGCATACGTTTTGGCTCCCAAGCAAACTACAGGTTCATTTCTTACAAATCAGGTGGTCGTCAGAGCATACTGCCACTGACAAAGTTTTAATAGCATAAAACCATAACTTCGTAAATAATGACTACTTCGGTGGGCACATACCCAGGCCACGTGCTGCAATATCTGTAGCAAAAAGTACTGCTGCCTTCTTCCGAACAAAACATGTGTAGACTTCCATTCTCTTCATCTGTTGCTGTTTGCCATGCAATGCCAGTACAGGAATACCAGGTTGGAGCTTACAGAACACTCTGAATAGATACTGGACCTATCCAACAAATTGGGGGGGGGGGGGGGGGGAAGGGAAACAGATTTAACATTGCACAGTGAAAACAATATCCAGTAAATCACAACAGACTTAGCACTTTAAGTAAAAAATACTTTTCTCCACATCAGAGATAAGACATGCAATTCTGAAATGCTGTCATGCACTCAGGTACAATAATAGGAAATGAACTGTGGTAAAGGTGTGGTATTCCTACTGACAGCATTTCCCAATAGAAACAGAAGCACGTAGCAGCAGGAATGATGTAGGACATAACTAGTGATGCCATACGCAAGGGACCAAAGTATCAAAAGATACCTGAAGAGCTGCTTTTAGACATTACTGGAGGAATACAGTATCGTCTGCTTGCACTTAACACAGTCTACACAGTCCATTCTCAGCTTCAACAGCTTCTCCTAGATAGCGCCTACTGTTATATATAGCATTACTTTATAGTAGACATACCTAATGATTTTAAAGATAGTTACAGAAACTGTTCAGTAACAACTGCAACTCAGAGAACTTCCATACAAATAAGCCTACAACTTCACTGCACTCAGTAGCCAACCACAGTACAAAAAATATTATAACTTCTTGCATTGGACGAACCGTGATAAATATTTACTTCACAATTGTATTTTGAAAATACACAGTAAAATATTAGATAAACACAGAAGCCTTATGAAAACCTGTGCCATACAACCACATACTAGTAACTTCAACAGAGTGATCCCAAGACTGTGCTATAAGCAGACATCTGAAGGATTACTTCCTAGGTAACCAGAATAAAAACCCTGAGAACAAGTCTAACAAAGAGTAGCTGAGAGAACTGGCATTGTTCAGTCTGGAGAAGAGGAGGCTCAAAGGAGACATTTTTACTCTCTAGAAGTGCCTGAAAGGTGGTTGTGCTGAGGGTCAACCTCTTCTCCAGCATAACTAGTGATAGGATGAGAGGGAACGGCCTCAAGTTGCACCAGGGAAGGCTCAGGTTGGATGTTAGGAAGAATTTCTTTTGTGAAAGAGTGGTCAGGTACTGGAATGGGCTGCCCATGGAAGAGGAAGAGTCACCATCCCCGGAGACGTTCAGGAAAAAATTAGATGTTGTACTGAGGGACATGGTTCAGTGGAGAAATGGTGAAGGCAGGGGGATGGCTGGGCTAGATGATCCCAGAGGTCTTTCCAATCTTGATGATTCTATGACTCTTTCCCATACTATTTCACAATTAAACTTTCTTATATAACCACCTTTAAAACCTTTGAAAGAAAGCAGCTGCAAACTACTGAACTCTGTAACCCTACAGAGAAAACGAAAAATACAATAAAATAAAATAGTCATACCTCTTTACAGCTTGCAAAAAATACAATGCTCTTCTTTTTCAAGTGACTTTTCAGGAAAGAGTATAACACATTTATTTTTTGTTGAAGCTCACAAACAATGTAGTTCTGATCCAAAGTTGCCGGGGTACTTAAAAAAAAAAAATATCAGAAGGAAAAAAATTAGGTATCACAGTAATCATAACATTAAAGTAAAGAAAAAAAGAGAGAGAATACAGGTTTATAATCTACAGAGCTGCCTGCCTGTCTTTTCCTTACTTTTAAATCAAGTGTCTGACAAGTACCCACAATAAGGGAAAAAAAAAGTCAGGCTGGAAAGTTGTCCCACTTTGAGAAACAAGTTTTCGGCAGACCGACTGGGAAGCTACGGTCAAAAGATGAATTGATCTCTTGAGTAAATGTCAGGGGAGAGAAGAAGGGCAGGAGACAACTCTTGGCATTACTTCTAAATTCATCTACTAGCAGCACAGCCAACTCTTTCCATCTCTAAGCAGCGACATTCAAATTGCCTTGACTTAAAATGCAATTTTGTCTATTAGTGCTATTAAAGCATCATTTGTGCTTCAGGCAATGTCAAAGCACAGTCTAAACTTGCAGACAAAAAAAAAAAAGCATTGATGTATTTTTACTGATTACACCCTGACATGTAAAGTGACTTTGTAAAGCACTGAACTGTCATCTTAAGTCACCTTGCAGTTACTTGCAAAATAACTTTTTTTTTTTTTTTTTTTTTTTTTTTTTAAAAAGGCATCTTTGCCCTAGAAATACATCTAAATACTCGTCTCACAGTCCCTCTGCTTCTCCCTGGACAGACCAAGGGTATTTAAAATTACTTTATTATATTAAAGGTGCCACTCAAAAGAATGAAATTACAAGATGCTGCTCTGGTTTTTATTCCGCTATTCAATTTGAATTACATCACAGCATTTTTGCCCTGTAGATCTTTCAGGGGAAACTGTCCCTATAATACAACGATATACGATGTACCAAAGCCATGAACTCTAAAACAAATGAAAGTTTCCTTTTTCTGATTCAATTTATTGTCTAACTGTATTTCCCCCAATACTTCAAAAACTCAAGTGTACTTTAAGCAGACTTCACAAAAAACACCATTTGTGAAATAGACAGTCCTCAAACCGAAGACTCCATGCTAAGCTCTGCAACCACTTCTGACACAAGGAGAGTAATCACATTTTTTTCCAGCAATGGTGTTTATTTAATATACTGACTGGAAGGAAAAGAAAATACAATCAAAGACATCAGCAGAGCAATAAAGAGACTCTAGACAAGTAGTTCATTAAAACACTGCCTCGGGATTCAACCTCTTTCTGCTGTTCATTTTGGCAATGACTTCTCATTTGCTCTTGGGTAAGCCATCTTTATCAGTGTTCTTCACCTTTCTCCGCCTTCATTTTATGTACAGAAATATTTACATACTCCTTAAGATAGTAGAAAAAAGTTGTACATGTTCATAACCCTTTTGGTACCGAGAGGATAAGATTTTGCTTTTCTGTGGGCTGTAAGCAGCATTCGTCGCATTTTTCCCCTCTTTTCAAAATCTATCTGCCAAATAAAGAACGTGCACTTTTTTTCAAATAGAGCCAAATTGCACAGCATGCCAATTTTATTTTGGGTGTGCACAGGGCTGCAGTCACGATCCTGCACAGTAAACTCAGTACTTCTGGAAGCAGCAGGTCTTGATGCACACGGACATATGCCAGATGCTTTCTGCTGGGCACCAGTACTGCGTATGCAAACAAGACTGTCATACTGCACATTCCCAATAGAGTAGCATTTTCTTGGAATGTCAGATTCATTAACAACGTTCTGAAGAGCCATATTCATTCAGCTAATGTGGTGCTCCTACACAGTAAGTATGCACACACATACGTGAAGGAAGACAAAGAACACAACAAGTAGCAATTCAGAAGTGACACCTGCCACGGCCAGGACACCACTTCATCCAGGACTTAGTCCAATCTGGAACTTATTGCCAGGGAAAATAAACTCGCAGCCAGAAAACGAGCCTGAGGAGCCACAAGCAGAGTGCAGGCTCAGTCTCCCCATAGCAAATCAGTCAGAACTAGTAACCTCTCTTCTGAAACACTCTGCTTTCGGGATGGCACGCAGCAAGGCCTGACACTGATGGAAGGAGAAGGATGTGTGACTTCAGATTCAGGAAAATGACAGTCAGGGAAGCAAGTGAAGTAGGACCTCAATCTGTTTAACATTCCCACGAAAAAATAAATTATCAACATACCTGAATTTGGCTTTCTCATGAACCCAAACGTATTCTGGATCTTTTAAACTCAACCTTGCAAGATCCTTCACTGATTTTGTTTGCGTTGCAGAAAAAAGCAAGGTCTGGCGTTTCTTAGGCAAATTTTCGATGATTGCATTCATTGTATCGGCAAAACCCATGTCGAGAATTCTATCAGCTTCATCAAGAACTGAATTGAGAAACAGATTTGAGAAAACTTGTTTTTAGCTCTCCTTTTTTTATTGAAGACTTCAAATCCATAAAGCACAAAAATCCATGCCTACTTAAACTGCAGAGATTAGTTACCACATATGACAGGATTCGCTTTAGATATTCACACACTCCATAAAATAGGTTTAAAAAGTTGTAATGTAAGTCACAGCATTTTGCATAACCTATGCGCTACAGCCCTCCATTTCACATGCTGAAGCATAGGAAGATATGTATTCCAAATTAAAAGTTCAGCAATTTGCAGACAGCCTGTAAATTACCAGCTCCCCACCCGACTGCTAAAACAAAAGCATGCAATATAAAACAGTACTGTACCATTAAAGACAAAAAAAAACCAGGTTCTTCTGTGCCTAAGCTCAATTTGCCATTACATCACAGGGAATAAACAGAAACAAAACTTGAAGAAAAGAGCCTACATTTAATGCAAATCTAGTCTAACTGCCATGAACAGCACTGAGTATAACAAGTCTGGTTTTCAATTTATCAGCTTCATTAGCTTGTTAATTGCTTTTAAGTTCCTCAAGCTATGCTAAAGATTATGCACAGTTCTTAGAGGCGAGCAAACCCTCCCATTAAGCTGAAATTTGTATTCAGGTTGGAAGGAGCATTAATCTGGCTTAAAATTCAAAAAGAAACATGTTTTCTAGAATCGGCCCAAAATACGTATGCTGTAATCAACTATGAGAAATACTCATTATCGTATCATGAAAAGCAAGAGCCAGGGCAGGAAGCAAAGGCCATCTTATAGCTAAAACATACCTGAAGGGTAGGTATTATGGGATACCATGTGTGGTTTTGGGTTCCTTACTTAACTCACCGTCCTTATCATCCTAAGGAATGCAACTCTTAGCAACTGCTTTGAGAGCAAGTACAGAAAAGAATTGTGCTGTTTTCCATTTTAATTTGTACGTGTGCAAATTTAAATGCTCTTTCATCTACGTACAAAAACCAGAATAAGCCTTTTAACCAAGGAAGCGCCCCTCTTAATTATGAGCTACTACAAAATATTTCTATGTTTTGTGACACACTATAAAAAAAACTTACTCAGCATTTGTAGATCAGATGCATAGAAATAAGAGGTTTCATCCATGTGCTGCAGAAGCCGTCCTGGAGTGCAAATGAGCATATTTATGTGGTGGATTCTCTCGGACTCTTCTTTCAGATCCTGAAAATATGTTAGACCAACTGAGCTCTGGTTGTTCATGCTAGAAGCCCAGTAGCAGAGACCTCAGCCCAGCTCAACCTACTGACAGTTTGTGGACAGAATCAAGCTTTTCCTCTTTTTAAACATACACCGCATTTTATCAGCATGCTCACACTAGCAGCTTGTGCAAATGTTTTTCAGAGTAATCTGATTTAATAGGACAGGAAGGGTTGGGAGAAAGTTTGACCCAGTCACATAACCTGTAAAGATGGTAAACATACAAGAGCTCTAAAAGACACGGTAGAGAAAAATTAGACAGGAAAATTAGTGTGTCTCTAATAGCTTCCTATTAACTACTTTCTTCCATGACTTCTGTTTTCCGGAGTTTCCTTCCTAAACTAGCCCTTATTACAGCACTTATTTACGCTCCCTCACAGCAGGCTCCAACAGAGGACACACCTTTCCTCCAATGATAAGGCCAGCTGAGAAGTCGTGATTCTTTCCCACTTTACGCAGAACCTTAAAAGTCTGAAACGCCAGTTCCCGGGTGGGCGATATTATCAAAACTCCCAATCCATCTGCTGAAGTCCACTGAAGGCGGTATAGGAGTTCCAAAGCCTGGAAAACAATAAAAATAAAAATCTTTCTCATTACGAAGAAACTCAGAAGAAAAACACAGCAAAAAGTGTCATAGAAAAAGATGAAGCGTTGCTAATTCAAATAATGAAGAAATATCTGCATGCATTTCACATGGTTTGATTATACATAAATTCTGACGGTACTGATACTTGTTGAATAAATGTTCCCTGGTCATAAGGTTCTGTGAAAATCTGAAAGTGCAACTAGAAGGAAGACAATTAGTGTGACATTAATTTAGGTTTTAGACTTATAGTAATATCATACACACATGGTGCACACGGAACATTCCACCCAGTGTTATCACATATCTCAGTCCAGGATTATTTCCCCTCTTACTAATTCACAGTCTTAGCTAATTTTAACACAAAGACTTCAGAGACAGAAATACCTGAAGCATTTTTGAAATATTAAAGGTTGTTTAGCACCCTCTTATCATTTTTTCTACTCTTTATCTGTCTAAATACTCTCTATCTTACCCCTAAAACTATTTTAAGATTCAGTTTGTAAAATTACTTCTGCTTCTATAATACTTCTGCTTAACATAATAAGTAATATAAGAAGTAATATTACTTCTGCTTTATAAACAGTTGGGTGAGGTCTCCAGGTCACTCCCCCTTGTTCTGGTGGGGGACTTCAACTTCCCAGACATCTGCTGGAATTATAATACAGCTGACAGGGAACAGTCCCGGAGGTTCCTAAGGTGTGTGGGAGATAACTTCCTGACACAGCTGGTGAGGGAGCCGACGAGATGAAGCAAAATCCTGGACCTGCTGTTTGTTAACAGAGAAGGTCTGGTGGGGGATGTAAAGGTTGGAGGCCGTCTGGGTCAAAGTGACCATGAGATGCTGGATTTCTCTATCCTTGTCGAACCACGGAGGGGAGTCAGCAGAACTGCCACCTTGGACTTCCGGAGGGCAGACTTCAACCTCTTTAGGACCATGGTTGAGAGGGTCCCTTGGGAGGTAGCTTTGGAGAGCGTGGGAGCCCAGGAAGGCTGGGAATATTTTAAGGAAATTGTTCTAAAGGTGCAGGACCTGACCATCCCCATGTCATAGAAGACGAGCCGACAGGCAAGGAGGCCGGGCTGGCTGAGCAGAGACCTTTGGCTGGAACTCACGAACAAAAGGAAAGTTTACGGTCTCTGGAAGAGTGGGCAAGCTACTCATGAGGATTACAGGTACGCAGTGAAGTTGTGCAGGGAGAAAATTAGAAAAGCCAAAGCGCAGCTGGAACTAAGCTTGGCCACTAAGGTAAAGGAAACGCTTTTATAAACACATTAATAGCAAAAGGAAGGCTAGGGAGAATCTCCATCCCTTGTTGGATACTGAGGGCAACCTGATCACCAAGGATAGGGATAAGGCTGAAGTACTTAATGCCTTCTTTGCCTCAGTCTTTAATAGTAAGACTTGTTACTCCCTGGGAACACAGCCCCCTGCGCTGGTAGATAGGGATGTGGAACAGAATAAGCCCTGCATGATTCATGAGGAAATAGTTTTGGACCTGCTGCGAAAGCTGGATGCTTACAAGTCCGTGGGGCCGGATGGATTGCACCATAGAGTGGTGAGGGAGTTGGCGGATGTGGTTGCCAAGCCACTGTCCATCATTTTTCGGCAGTCCTGGCTAACAGGGGATGTCCCAGTGGATTGGAAACTGGCAAATGTGACGCCCATTTTCAAAAAGGGCTGGAAAGATGATCCTGGTAGCTACAGACCTATCAGTCTCACCTCTGTGCCTGGCAAGGTCATGGAACGTATAATCTCGGGAACCATCATGGACCAATTAAAGGTCAACCAGGGGATCAGGCCCAGTCAGCATGGGTTTACGAATGGTAGATCCTGTCTGACAAACCTGATTTTATTCTATGACAAGGTGACCCGCTTGGTGGATCAGAGTCAGGCTGTCGATGTGGTCTACCTGGACTTCAGTAAGGCCTTTGACACTGTCCCCCATAACATTCTCGTGAAGAAGCTGGCTGCCCATGGTCTGGATGGGTGTACGCTCCACTGGGTGAAGCACTGGCTGGATGGCCAGGCCCGAAGAGTTGTGGTCAATGGATTTGAATCCAGTTGGCAGCCGGTCACAAGCAGTGTCCCCCAGGGCTCAGTGCTGGGACTGCTTCTGTTTAACATCTTCATTGAAGATCTTGACAAGGGGATTGAGTGCACCGTTATTAAGTTTGCAGACAACACCAAGCTGGGAGGGAGTGTTGATCTGCCAGAGGGGAGAAGGGCACTGCAGAGGGACCTGGATAAACTGGATCGATGGGCCAAGGTTAATGGCATGAGTTTCAATAGGGCCAAGTGTCGGCTCCTGCATTTTGGCCACAACCCCAGGCAACCCTACAAGCTTGGGGAGGAGTGGCTGGAAAGCTGCCTGATGGAAAGGGACCTTGGTGTACTGATGGACAGTCGGCTGAATATGAGCCAGCAGTGTGCCCAGAAGGCCAAGAAGGCCAATGGCATTCTGGCTTGTATCAGGAATGGTGTGGTGAGCAGGACTAGGGAAGTCATCCTGCCCCTGTACTCGAGGCCTCATCTCGAGTACTGTGTTCAGTTTTGGGCACCTCAGTACAGAAAGGACGTGGAGGTGCTGGAGCAGGTCCAGAGATGGGCAACGAGGCTTGTGAAGGGCTTGGAAAATCAGCCCTATGAGGAGAGGCTGAGGAAGCTGCAGCTGTTTAGTCTGGGGAAGAGGCGGCTGAGGGGAGACCTTATTACTCTCTTCCAGTACCTGAAAGGTGCTTACAGAGAGAGCGGGGCTGGTCTCTTCTCAGTGGTGACAGGTGACAGGACGAAGGGAAATGGCCTCAAAGGTAGATTTAGGTTGGACATTAGGAAACACTCTTTTACAGAAAGGCTGGTTAAACATTGGAATAGGCTCCCCAGGGAGGTGGTTGAGCCATCGTCCCTGGATGTGTTTAAGAGTCATTTGGATGTGGTGCTCGGAGATATGATTTAGCAGAGGGTTGTTAGAGTTAGGGTACTATGGTTAGGCTGCGGTTGGACTTGATGATCTTTGAGGTCCCTTCCAACCTGAGTGATTCTATGATTCTAGATTTTCCAGGTGAAGCCCTACTGGACCTGGTGCTCACCAGTGCAGAGGAGAGCATTAGAGAGGTTAACACTGGAGGCAGCCTGCGCTGTAGTGACCATGCCCTGGTGGAGTTTGTGATCTTGAAGAATGCAGGCCTGGCAAAAAGTAGAGTCAGGACCCTGAGCTTCAAGAGAGCAAACTTTCAGCTGCTCAAGGAATTGCCGGATGGGATCCCCTGGGAAACTGTCCTTAAGGGCATGGGTACAGAACAGAGCTGGCGACCACTAAGATGATCAGAGGGCTGGAGCACCTCTCCTACGATGAAAGGTTGAGGGAACTGGGCTGGTTTAGCTTGGAGAAGAGAAGGCTCCAGGGAGCTGCACTGTGGCCTTCCAATACTTGAAAGGAGCATATAAACAGGAGGGGGAATGGCTGTTTACGCGAGTGGATAGTGATAAGACTAAACTAAGACGGGGAGGTTTAGGTTAGATATTAGGAGGAAGTTTTCTGCACAGAGGGTGGTGACGCACTGGAACAGGTTGCCAAGGGAGGCTGTGGATGCCCCATCCCTGAAGGCATTCAAGGCCAGGCTGGATGAGGCTCTGGGCAGCCTGGTCTGGTGGTTGGTGACCCTGGATAGCAGGGGGGTTGAAACCAGATGATCATTGTGGTCCTTTTCAACCCAGGCCATTCTATGATTCTGTGATTTCTGCAATCTCATTTCTGTTTCATTTCTCAAACTCACAAGACTATCTTTCAAAGCCTACTACATTGTTTCCTATTCTTTAATAATGAAAGTAATCAGTATAAAGAATAAATCATCTCAGCTTGAGAGTATTCACAATGCATACTACTTTTACCACAGTCACTGACAGAACAGGCTCCAAAGTAATTTTACTTTGCAAAAATGCCAAGTAATGTTTAAATCAAAAAACCTCCATAATCAAAACCACATCTTATTTTCCCTTCCTCCAATCACAAGATGATGGGTTTTGTATGCATTTATCTGTGCACTTTAAAGAAACAAACAAGCTTCTCAATTATATTTTCAATTTGAAGAAATTAAATGCAGCATGTGACGTTTTGAGTAAAAGAGCCAAAGAGTACCACTCCCCATGGGGGATTTACTGTTTTCCTGCTTGGACCTGGAAGTGATTTCCAAGGAGTCCAAAAACACAGTCAGGAAAAGGAAGTCTACAATCTCTGCTGTGCTTCAGTTTGTCAAATAAGGGTCAAATCTTAAAGTTTTAGTTGTGTGAAAACCACACATCCAAAAAGTCTAATCCGTAGTTCTAATCCACACACAGTTTTTGAAAGAATCTGACAACTGGAGTTGCACAAGGAAAACACATTCCTGAAAAAAAGAAAAAAAAACAAAGGTCTTCCTAATTCACACAGGGCCCACTGATACAAGGATCAAAATGAGATTTCTAAGCATCAGAATATTCTGAAGGACAAAGATATACCTTTTCTAGAACCTCTAGCAGCCTCCTTACATTTGTCTGCCTTGGGTTTTTAAGACTGCTTACATCACTTGAGTTACAATCTTTCTTCCAAGATCATTAACCACAAGTATTTAACATCCTCTTCTTCCCAGGTAACTTCCTAGGCTTAAGTGCAAACAATGTCCATTACTTACCGGGACAATAAAAGCCAAGGTTTTCCCTGATCCAGTCTTCGCAGCTCCAAGTACATCTTTACCTTGTAAAGCCAAACCTATGGTTTGCCTCTGTATCTCGGTCACCATGCGATACTGAGCTTCCTGCAGTCCTAGTATTTGGGCCGTAGGAAGGAAATGGAAGGGAAAAGAGAAAAAAAATCATTTTTGTCTCGCCCACAGATGTGTTTTTCCATTTAGAAAACACTGCATATGGCAGTACTCATTTAAAGGTTCACTTAGGCAAAAAAAAATTCATATGGAAATAAATAATGCATTCATTTCTAATATAATTACTTTCCAAAGAGAATTTTTACACTCACCTTTCAGGGTTTTCTTTGACAATGGAAAATCTGAAAATCTTTGTATTTCATTTGCATTTATCTGAAACAAAATAAGTTTAATCAGTGCTAAAAAAAATCATAACAGAGAAATTAAACAGCATTTTAAGTAGCTGTTGAAGTATGTTCAGCGTGATCTAATCCACGATAGCTGATCACAATCTATACTAGCTTGACCCACAGCAAACTACTCTTCTAACAAACTGTTCAGCAAGCAGTAAGACATACTTTAGTAATACTGGCAAAGAGTGGAATTTAAAGCTCATATCATCATGAAAACAAAAACAACTGAGGATGGAAGGGGCCTTGGGGTCTCTGGTGCAACCTCCTGCTCACAGCAGGCTCAGCTGTGAGGTCAGCCCAGGCTGCTCAGGGCTTCACTAAGAAGTGCCTTCTTATAACCACACTGGGCCCCTACTTCCATCTGATTTTCTCAGACAGAGAGGTGAGGCAGAGGCACAGGATGCCCAGGGATGTGGTGGTCACTGTCCCTAGAGGTGTTCCAGAACTGTGGAGATGTGGCGCTGAGAGACACAGGTTAGTGGGCATGGTGGGGAGGGATTGATGGTTGGACTAGATGATCTCTGAGGTCTTTTCCAACCTTAATGACTCTGTGATTCTATGTCTGTTTTCTCTTGTCCTTACATGACATAGTATCTCCTTGATGATGTCCCATAGGCACTGGGGCATCCCATAACGTCCCCCCAGTGTCATCTCCATTCCAGACTGAACAAGCCCAGCTCCCTCAGCCTCTCCTCACATGTAAAAGCTGGAACACTTCCCACTTCGGTGGCCCTCCAGTATATTGATGCCTTTCCCTGGTAAGAATGAGGTCTAGTCTCGTCACCGGCTCCTCTATCACTTGGAAAAGGAAGATAAACCTTCTGGAACACGTACGTCCCACTGCACCATCCCTGCTATAAAGATGGGCATCTCTATGCTGCTGCTGCTGCTGCGTAACTGGTGCTCTCAGCAAGGAATCACAGAGGAGACACCACACTAATCTCCTACACAAAGTAACTGGCCTCGACGACATAGGGAGAGCAGTGGATACTGTCTATCTGAACATCAGGACGTAGTTTGGTGTCCTGACACCTACTAACTTACTTCTCTGTACAAATCCACCTGAGCAAATCTGAGAGATGTTAACTCTACACACACCACCACGCAAGAGTATGTTTGATCACACTAGTTGGCTGAAAGATTTATAAGAATGTTGAGAAGTCAAGTAGAGATCTTAAGGAAAACATAATGCTTTCAAGCCTGCTCTAGTCTACGGCTGATTAGAAGAAGCAGACAGCTGCTCCTGGCAAAGTTCACAACAATCGATAGCAGCAAGGAAGAAAAAAAAGCAGAGAACTCGAGGGGAAATAAATATAGAGAGATTCCTGTAGCTGTAAAGCCTGAGCAGATGAGCAGCGAGGCAGATCACACAGCTCTGAGTGCTTGCTGAACAGCAGCCACAAACTGAGATTTCCAAACGTCAATCTCTGTGCTTACACAACTCGTGCATTTCTAATGGCTATCGTTTAACGGATTGCTGAGCAGAAACCTCCCAGCAAAGGAGCCAAGCAAAATGGTCCTCAGATGTCTTTGACAACTTATGATAGCAATTCTTACAGAAAGCCTCAAATGAAGAGTTACTGAGCTGTCAAATCATGCTTATACGCACTTGGAGCACCACACGCTCTGCCAGCCCTGTCTATTATAAAAATTGTGCACTGTATTTCTTATGAGCATCTATACCTGCTTAAAGCATCCCAACACTACTCTTTTCATCTGAGTTCCTGCTAGTAACAACAAGTAATTTAATGCATGAATCTGGCCTCAAGATTGAAGGCAGTAACCCCTTTGCTAAAGCCCCTTTTTGACACATTTCAGAACTCAGCTCTTGCAAGACTGACTTCAAACTTCCACTGTGTCCTAGAAGAGCAATCCAACTTTCACCAAATTTTCAAAGGAAATTATTTTTCATAAAAACTACCTCTGCTCTAAGAAGCACAGAACTTAAGCTAGTACATCTCTGGGCAATGGGAAAAACTCCCATATGAAATCACTGTAAGAGTCTGACCCCCACAAATTGGAATTTTGGACCGATACTTGCCAAATTCCATTGGTAATTTTGAAGATATTTTACTTCATGCAATACTGCAAGTTGCACCAATTCCCAGTCTTATTACTTTGAATGCTAAAGGATCACAACTCACTGACGCACAGAGGTTCCATTTCATTCCAATCAAGACGCTATGTCAGAAAACTTCACTTCCACTCTATGAACCAGAACTTCCAAACCCCTTTTCACAGGGCTGTTCCCAGCCTCCCATCCCCCAACCTTTCATCTCCATAGATCCAGGGCTGCCCCATCCCAGGAGCAGGATCAGGCACTTGCTGCAGTTAAACTTCAAGCGGCTGGTGATTACCCAGCCCAGTTTGCTGAGATCTCTCCACAAGGCTACTTTAGCCTCACAGGAGTCAACGGCTCATCCCAATTTATTACAATCCTCAAATTTCCAGTTCTGCATCCAAGTCACTGATGAAAACACTAAAGAGAAATGTCCTTAAACTGGAGCCCTAGGGAGCCCCGCTAGTAAATGACTGCTGACTTTATATAAACCCATTTACTGTAATCTTTATCCATTCTATCAACATGCCTCCCTTGGACAGCTAGGTGGGTAACCTTATTGCAAAAGGAGATTAAGTTCATCCAACAGGACTTTCTCCTCATGAACCCCTGCTGGCTGTGACCAACGACATTATGGTGTTTTAGGTGCTTTTCCAGTAACTCCCAGAACGTGCGATGTTTGCTTGCACAGCATAACCTACTGGGACAGATGTGCCCCATCTCCAGCAGGCAGACACTGCTGCCAGGTCAGCAGGACACGTGGCTCACAGCCACCGCCACCCCACCTCAGCCACTCCCAGTACTCGGCTCCCCTACCCCTTCTCGCCTCCGCCCGCGGGAAGGCACAGAGTTGCCTCACTGAAGCCCTCCAGTCTGCCACCACACACCAACCCGCTACCGCCAGCAGCCACGGACAGTTCCCACTCTCCCTCTCTATCTCCCCCCAGGCCCCGCTGCCGGCCCCGCCGTACCTGCGGGTAGCGCTGCACCAGGCGCCCGATGCCCTCCCGCTCCACCTGCCACTCGGGCCGCTCCCGCTCCTTGCGCTGCAGCCGCAGCCGCCTGGTGCGCCGGCTGTACTTCTTCTTCCAGCGCTCGAAGCTGCGCACCGCCTCCAGCGCCGCCGGCTCCCTGCCGCCATCCCCGCTGCCACCGCCCGCCCGCCCCATGGTCCGCGCAGCTCCGCGTGGGACGCACACAGCCGCCCGGGGCGGGGCTCGTCGCCGGTGGAGTGCGTCACGGCCGCGCCGCTGGGGGAGGGCCCGGCACGGCCCAGCCCGGCACGGCACGGCCGCTGGGGGCGCTGCGCGGCGCCTTGGGCTTCCCGCTCTGCGTGTGGGCGGCTCGCGGGCGCTGCGCGGCTGGGCTCCGTGTCGGTGCGTGCGCACGGGGCCCGAAGTGATCGCTGAGTCCAGCCCCTGGCTCCACGCAGCACCACCCGAAATACAAACGCGGTGTCTGGGAGCGCTGTCCAAACGCTCCCTGAGCTCCGGCACTCGGGGCCGTGCCCACTGCCCCGGGCAGCCTGTTCTATGCCCGCTGGAGCAGACCCTTTCCCTCACGCCCCCTCAGCCTGCTCTGCTCCGGGCTGAGCAAACCAGGGGACCTCCAGTTCTCCTCACACCGGTTGCCCTCCAGACCCTTCCCCATGTTTGTAGCCTTCCTTCGGACACACTCCAGTAGTTTTACATCCTTTTTATGCTGTGGCCCTGAAAACTGCGCCCAGTGCTGGAGGTGAGGCCACAGCACAGCCCATTCCTTTGCCCAGCTGGCAGTGCCGTGCTTGATGCGCCCCAGGGCACGGTCGGCCTTTCTGGCTGCCTGGGCACACTGTTGACTCATGTTCCACTTGCTGCTGACCAAGGCCACCAAATCCCTTTCAGCAGGGCTGCTCTCCAGCATTTCATCCCCCAGTCTGTATGCATAGCCAGGGTAACGTGGTGTGCCTGGCTGGGTTTAAGCTTCATTTGGTGTGCGTTTTAACCCTTCACAATGTAGTTCCAGTTACTATCACTGGCCACAGCTAAAAGCACTGAAATATGCAAAGGGATGGCAGAATATCACAATGAATACTACAGAAAATGCAAAGGTGCTTTAGGTTGCATGGTGCAAGGGTGGTATCTATAAAAAAAAAAAAAACATACCTGTAAAACTAACTAAATTTAGTCAGTTTACAAATTCATGTTACACTATCTTTAGGTGTGCAGATTATTAGCATCTCACTAGAGGGAAGGTCTGCATCGTTTTTGGTTGTTCTGCAGTCTCAAACCATTTGCTGAGTCAGTTTTAGCACATCAGCACACAGGACCGAAAACAAAAACAGGCTGCAATCTTCAGGCTACATCAAGAAGAGCAAATTACAACATGCTGTCATAAAAAGGAAGTAAACACGTCAATTATGGGAATAGTGAAAGACTCCCAAAATAATTACTGTCTCTGATGAGGGTTTGGAATTCCAGAAACCCAAGGGAAAGGGGAGTGTCTATTAATTTTATCCACTTCTGCTATAAATGTGTTGAGAATATCAAAGATGTTTAAAAAATGTTTTCCCTCCTCCTCCAGATCAGGGGAAGCTGTGATTATAGAAATATTTGTTTTCCCTTTAAAACACGTTAAGTTTCTAATTTCAGGAGGAGATGGAAAAATCTCCAATATGCCCTGGTGGGATTTCTCCTCCCAGATACAGCTCTGAATGCAATGGTTTTCTCCAGGGTTTGTTTGCTGTTAAGATGAATAAGTGAAGTTTTTATTCCTAAAACAAACGTTTTTTTTCTAGAAGTGCCTGATGAAAAAGTGTCGGGAGGAGGTACTGTTCTACCCCCAGGGATATACTGCTGGGGCCTGGCACATCTTTCCCATGATTACAGACCATTAGTTTGACCTATAAGACAAGATCCCAGTCTAAAGCATTCAGACTGTTATAGGACATAAGTGCCACTTTAAACTTTTCTGACTGCCTGTAATATAAAAACAAGCGAAAGTGCTCCTGTATAGATTCTCCTGCTGTTGTAGCACTGAAGTTTAACCTTTTCATAAGTAAATGCATGCATAAGTGTTGTGTTTGGACATGCTGTCTTTGCTCACCATGGTCTACATTTTGCCTACCTAATTTTGTCATCTAATAGCAGAACAGCAGCAGCAGCACCCTGTGATTCGCTACAGACATAAATCCTCAGTCAAAAAGTTTACATGGAAAATGATATCTAGTAGTTCTATAAAGAGCTGGAGAGGGAGAGAGAAAGGAAGAAAACACCTTCACAAGCTGAGAAATAAAGTATTCAAGCACTGTTGTTCACTTGCAATTTGGAGGAGTGATGGAAGGAAGTCTGGGTATAGCAGTAAACATAACAAGGCTCCATGTGTCTGGCCAGGGTTATCTGTGGTGACAAGAACAAGGGGCATCAAGTACCGAGGTCAGAGCCCTGAGGGTACTCATAGGCCTTATGGTCCAGGCCAGCCTCACCCAAGGCCTGCCCACACACCCTGCCCTCAGGCCCAGGAGCTCTGGCTTGGCTCCACCCTGGGGCTTTATTCCCTGCCTGAGTTATGCGGGAAGAGTGTCAGTCTGCAGCTCAGCCACATGATTGGCCATGGAGTCATTGGTTGTGTCTCTGAGCTGAAGACTGAGTTACTGGTTTGACCTTGGACCTGCTTTGTCACTGAGTCCAACCTGGTCATCAAGGGGCTATATCTGACCCTGGTGGTTATCACCAGACCTATAATCCTGACCTTAACCTGGCAACTTGTGTCCCAGCTTCACTTTGGATCTTAATCATAACCAAAGAATTGTCTGCTAAGCTGGACTCTTGGTTAACCCTTGTTACCACCCACAGACTTGCCCCTTTTCCTTGCTTGGAGCTAGTGAGGCCTTTGCCTTGCCTACCGTATTGTCATGCTTAGGTCCCAGCTCTAAAGGAGCAGTCACCTTCACTATGCCCTGACTGTCTAGCCCTCATCACTTCTTCCAAGTCCGTCTGGAGTGTTGACGATGGTGCATGATCTATGGCATCCCTTATATGCTCTCTTAAGAAAACCACAGCACAAAATTGAGTTGTATCATACTGCAGTTGCTCCACATCTGCATTGTGGAGCCTTCTCCCTGGCATGGCCGTAGCAGAGTTGGCCCTACATCCAAGTTCTGCCTGTTTCTTATTCTTAACTATATTCTTTCTTGCAGTACCTTGTTGTTCATAGTCTCTTGGCTTGCTGTACACACATCACTCCCTGAACTTCTGCTGTGCCATTTCTGCCATATCCCAGTTTAACATTTCTTTTGCAAATCTTTACAGGAATTTAATATAACTTGGGTAAAATGGTGTATATTTAAGTTAATGTTTGGGGTTTGCATTAAAGGTAAATTCCAAATTATCTTGATCACCTACCTGGGAAAATAATCCAGGAAAGACAGAGTCTGGCGCCAGAAGCACAAGATGTCCACACTGTACCAATAATGTCTTTTTCAGTGAAATAGCCAAATGCCAGGAGACACTCCTCTCCTTTTCTTCCAAGGCTCGCTTGCTGTGCTTTGGAATGCTTGAGAGAAAGCATGTAAGAATTTGCATCTGAAGACTGTGCTTCTGTGTCTTTGAGTGAGACACAGAAGCCTGACGACTCTCGCAATGTAATATTTTCAGTACTAAAATATCACTTCAGATTGTTTTGAAAAAAATATGACAATGGGAATTAGATTTCAATAAGATTAAAGTCCTTGTAAGGAACTACTACAAAATTTTATCTGGCTCAAGGCAGTACATTGTGAGGTAGAATAAATGGTACTCCAATTGATAAAAAAAGAAAAACCACATTAAAAAGGTGTTACTAATTATGGTGGCCAGAACTGTTTGGAGAAGAGGGGGCTGTCAGGGCCCGGAGGGCACTATTGATCCATGACATTCCTGGCCAGCCTCCCATGGAGCCTTCCTAACACATGCCCATGGGCCCAGGACCCCATTTCAGCTCAGCCTCTGGCAGAGCTATTACTCTAAGCCCCACAAACTGAAAAAAAAATCAATGCTGTCAGTTTGAAAGACAGATATCAGCACTCTTATGCAGAGTCAGGATGTTTACCTGTTAAGAAGGAAGCACAGTAAGTGTGTGTTATGGAGAACAACTACAACAAAGATGCTACAGAAAAAGAAAGGGAATCCATAGAACTGTGTTTTCCTATCATGGGTAGCCCTCTAGTAAAAGGTCCATTAGCTGGATTTTCAAAAACACATTAGAAACACTTAAAAGTCATTTCTGGTCTGAGTAAATGGGTAAACTGTGATTAATAAATGATGTTAATTATGGACAAGCATATTGTGTGGTGTAATTGAGGACTTGTCCTTTCCTCTTAGTAATGAGCAGCTGTTTTCCAACAATAAAATAAATAGAGTTTTGCAGATGGCAATTTGGCTTCCTCTTGTGGAAGTGATAAAATAGAAAACTTTGTACCAACTATGTACAGTACAGGAATTTCTTTTTATGTGGACACTCCAAAACATTTTCTCTTCTGGGAAAAAAAAAAAAAATACAATACAATACAATACAATATAAAATAAAATAAAAGGAGTGATAACATTGCTCTAAACATGAAAGTCTGGTCTGACTTACAAACTCTCAGAAGAAACTAACAGTTGCAGCTTCAGCAATAAAGAGACAATGCAGAGTAAATTCTACATTTCCTACAAGTATCTGGATTAAAGTGTTTCTACCACAGAAAATTTTGGAGTTAAATCTTTTTCTTACGCACTGCTAAAGAGATTTATATTTGTAAAAACCATATATCTTATAGAAAATAATATTCAAAAGTAAATACTTATTTTTCAAGCCTGAACTTGACAGAAGACAAATGATGTCCTCGTGGAAAGAAATATGGCTGTTTTCATTAAGCCCTTCACTCATCCTCTTTGGCTATTAACAATTTATTGGCCACCACTACAGGTTCTTGAAGATGTCCTTCAATCTGTTGCCAAATGGGGATTCTTTTAGGAGATACAGTTTATACATCTCCTAAAACCTAGTTTTAACAGACTGGAAAAAGTAGGGGAAAAAAGGGGGCTTATGCTTCCCTGTTCTCACCATTAGCAGGATTTTGACTAAGCACTGTGCAACTACATTGACTGGCCTGACAGCAACCAACGTACAGAACATTTAAATGAAAGCTGCTCTCCAAAGAACAGATCTAAGTTTACAAGACAAAATAAAACGTTGTGCTTCAAAAGTACTTGAAGTATGTAAAATGCAGTGATGGAGGAAAATTAGCCATGGTTTCTTCAAAATCGGCAGTAGAACAGGCTTGTCAAGTACCTAGAAATACCTAGAGTACTGGTACCATTGGACAGGAAGCACTGGATGATACTGGACGGAGTGTTTTAGCAAAAAAAAAAAAGAGCTGAAGAGGATGTCATACATACATTTCTTCTGGGAAAAACAAAGGACTTTCTATGTTCTTGGGGTCTGCTGTTGGCGCTTCTACTGTTCATGATTTACTCAGCAGGGCCCTCCAAATGAACGTTTTGCCAGTGAAAAGCAACCAGAATGTTGAGAAAGTTGTCATAAACAAGGAGAACACAGGCAAGGAAGGGACTTTCACTCAGACTGCCAGACAACTGTATGACCATTTATAAAGTGGAAACCAATTTTAAAATGAATGACTTACTATGTTATACATCTAGTCTTCAAATAAAGCCATCTGTCTCTTCAGATGTTATGGTATATATGCAGATGGGTTTGTTTTGTGTTTTTTTGTTCTGTTTTGTTTTTAAAGACGCTGTTAAAACAAATACAAAACTAAAATGTTTTTCCTTTAAGACAACAGGGGTGGGTTTGTTGAGAATTATGAGCATGACAAATCTTGTAAGAAGCATCCGATGGGAGTTTGCTGAAACATGTTTTCCCTCAGAGAGATGCTGAGCACACCCAGGGTCTGCAAGCCCTATCACTTCACTGCTTCCTGCAATTTGCCCTGCAGCACTTTCCACTTCTCAGAGCTTTTGGCACGAGGACCGAGATGGTGTTTATGTAAATCTAAGCCACTGGGGGCCGTAACAGACCTGTAAAAATAAAAATGACTAATAAATTATGGTCGTAATAGATACGTGCTAACAAGAACCATTAAATAAACAGGATGGTCGTTGGTTGCTGGTCAGGATCCGTACGCAGTCCCACGGCCCAGACTGTTGTTCCAGTTCAGGGATCTCTATAAATACTTGATTGATTTTGAATACGTTTGACAGTTCTTTCGCAAACTGGGGTGATTTTCTGACTCAGAGAAAGAGTTGACAAATCGAATTATGAAAGGTTACCTAACCTTTCAGGTAATTACATATTTTGGAAGAGCGCTATTTCCAAAACAAAATGGTATACACGATGTTGCTACTGGCGCTTAATAGAAGAATAACACAATTAAAAGCTGCCCTTTAATTAAAGAAGTACTTTATGGAAAAGAAAGAAAGAAAGAGAGAGAGAAAGAAAGAAGGAAAGAAAGAAAAGGACGGTTCTTGGGTTATTTGCATATCAGAGTCATTCAAGGAGACAGTTAATGTATTGCTTTCCCAGCTTATTACCATAGCATAATATATTTAGTTCTTGTCAGATATGCAAAAAATGGTGCTGTGCTCATATGCAGCAGGCATTTATGCCTCATTATCTTTTTGTTTGTGTGCTTAATTATTCTTACATTTGAAGGAAGAGTCATAATTTATTACTTTGATTCTGCAGTTTATTCACTGGGCCTATTGCTCAACTCTGAGGTGCTTATTTCTCTCCTGTTTGTAAGTATTTGAAAGCTCCTCTTTGTGTGGCTGTGAGGTGTAATCCACCCAACCTGTTCTATCTATCTGCATGTTACTGGCTGTAGCAATTAAATTTCGTTTAAATGTTTGTAATCATTACAGCCATATTTGATAGCAATGGGCCAAGAAGCCAGTTTTAAAGAAGTGACATGGGCTGGGAGTCAATCATGGAAAAGCAAGTTGGGAAGGTAAAAGGGAACTGAAGCTAAACTACCTTAGTAATACACGTTTACACTGAATGAGGTGAAGCTGGACTCATGCCCGTGTCCATACCACCAAACCAACCCTACTAGCCATCCCTATACCTATCTTCTGGCAGGAACCTGGCGTGGGCCCATATGAGAAACAGATGCATCAACTGTAAGGTTGTCAAATGAAATTCATCCCATATATAAATGCAAAGCTATGCTAAATATATGTCTTATATATATCTTCATGCTTTCTTATTTCAGACACACCGGTAGAAGTTCCTGTCAAAAGTCAGGTGAGAATTAAACAGTCCATACACCATGTGTCAGTACAGTCATGACTTGTCAAATGTGACCCCCAAAATCCAGAATGATAGCAGCACTCTTAAGATTTCTCATAAAACACTGCCATCGCAGGCTTCAGAGGGGTGATGCTATTTCACATCAATCGCTGCTCATCTACGCACACACTAACACAGGGACAGCACACAGGATTTTCTGTAAGGGGAGCCGTTAGACCAACTCTGCGATGAATGGAGAAGACAGCCGTGTGCGTAAGTAGGTTTCTGCAGCTAACAACAATAAAATTTCTGCACTACTGTTGATTTTAAGAAAACAAGAAAAAGTTAAAATTGAAATATTGTTGAGAAGAACAACGTTCTTTGTGCTCTTTTTTTTTTTTTTTTTTTTAAGAAGACGGCATACTTTTGTTGGGAAACCAACACAATCATTTAACGTTTCTTGACAATTAAATCCAAAGGGTGAGATTCAGCTTCACATTGTAAGTACATAAATGTGGGCATCTAAGTGGAGGGGCTTGGTTCAATTGCTCACACATTGGTGTCTGCTGCCATCTAAAAAGGACATCCTGCCTGAGCCTTGGTTGCTTTTCAGGAGGGGCACAGGTCTCCCATATGCCACATGTCAAATCTGGCTGCCTCGTGCTCTGCTTATCTACCCTAGGGGCTAGATGGTTATGTGTAAGCCCACTGGAAACTGTAGAGCTCTTCAGCTCATTCTGAAAGAGACATCTCATTTAGCCATCTGAATCCTACTCTAGAATCCATTAGCAGTATTGACTAGATCTCCACTGACTATAATGGTTGCCTGACATGCAGGCACAAGAATTAAATGCTTATAAGCTGGAACTGACTGTCATATTTCCTCCCCAAATAATGCAGTTTTCATTAAATATAAGGACACAAAGTCAGAGGCATGTGAAAACATAGGATCATAGAATTATAGAATGGTTTGGTATGGAAAGGACCTTAATGATCAGCTGGTTCAGCCCCCAGTCCCCTTCCATTAGATCACCTTGCTCAGAGGTCCATCCAGCCTGGCCTTGAACATTTCCAGGAATGGGGCATGGACCTAAAATGCTTATCTGACCCCCTCAGCAGATTGTTATTCCAGTTTCCCATCATTTAAAAATCCCTTAAATCATTTTAACTTCAAGGAACATGTTGTTTCAGCAACTGTGGTTGATTCGTGGGCAAAGTTAAAGCCTAAACAAATTTTCCAGTTGAATCTAGTGGCTGTTCAGAGTATTCAGCTCTCTTTAATCAGATTAGGATCACTATTTCAGATTTAAGTTGCACAGGTTTAATAACTCATAAAAACAAATATACAAACAAACAAATGAGCTCTACAGAGCTCTACAGTGCATTGGCTCTTGCCAAAATAAGAAGCTGGGCAGCTGCAGCCAGTCAGTTCTGTCTCTCAGAAGAACTTGGCAGCACAAACTTCCCACTGCAGACCTCAGATTCATGTCTTACAGAGACACTGGTCCTGCTTGCTTTGCTCTGCTCTGCATTCCCAGCTCACCTCCCCTAACAGCACAGCCTTGCTGCTCTCAACGTCACGTTACCTAGCGCAATAGAGAGCTTCTTACGAAGGCTGTAGAATAATTGACTAGGTAACAATAAAGCAATTAAAATCCAATGTAAATAAAGGTGAAATTATGCATTTGGGGAAAAATACTCCCACCTTTAAACATACCAAGCTCCGAGTTCTTTTACAACCCATAAAATGTGGGTGTTACAAAGAGACTGTTTCTATTCTAAGATTCTTACTTAGCCCTTCACAATCTGTGTTTAAGATAGTAGTTATCCCATAAGGCACAAACAGGAGTAACTGAAAGCAAAAGTAGCAAAAAGCCCCATGCTATTACTGAATACTGTCAAGTTCTGTATGTGTGTGCTGCCCAGCTGGATGCCTGCATGTAGGGTTCCATGGCAGCAGTAGTACTCAGCTTTCAACCCCGTATTGTAAACAGTCAATGAAGAGTTTATACTGCTGTGTAACTCAGTAAAGTGCACAGGGAACACAGCTGTGCTATGGCTTTCCTCATCCAGCACAGGAGAAAACTGCACACGTGCATTCATAGCAATCAGTATCCTCCAGTTTGGATTCTCCATCCCGTCCCATCCCTTAGCAGTCCTGTGACATCAGGAAACAGCAGTACCTAAACTGCACAGAAAGCAAATAAAGCAACTTAACTTCCCCTAGAAGAGCACCTACAACAGTTGCTTTCCTTTTAAACAAAGCAATTCATGTATTGCTAAGACTTGAAATGCAGTCCTTGATGGATTTTTGCTGTAGATGTCCACAAGGACAACTAGTTTTCACTCTGTTTGTGGTATTTCAAAAGTGGAAAATAAAAAGTGAATGAAAAGATCTGCAGGATTCTGTAAGAAGTTTCTTATAGAAACTCTGCAGAGAGTTTGCAGAAGGATATCATGGTAAGAATGTGTCCTGTCGTCAAGCATTGCCTCTGTGCTCAGGATGTTATCCATGTGTTCTGAGAAAAACAAATGTGAATCCAAATTTGGGGTCTATTACTGTTACTGCATTTCATTTTAAATCTGTGCTTACTGTGTTCATTGTGGCACAAAAATTGGCATAATACGCAGCAGCATAATATTGCAGATTATGCTATTATACAAAGATACGAAGACAAAAAAACAAAGATGTTGGCTGAAGAAGAGCTAAAGAAAAGAGGAGAAAATCCAGGATAGAATCGTAGAATTGTTTAAGTTGGAAGGGACCTTTAGAGGCCACCTAGTCCAACTCCCTGCACTGAACAGGGACACCATCAGGTGCTCAGAGCCCCGTCCAGCCTGACCTGGAGTGTCTCCAGGGATGGGGCATCTGCCACCATTCTGGGCAACCCGTGCCAGTGCCTCACCACCCTTATCATAAATACATTCTTCTTATGTCCAAGGATACAAATATTTTTGTTTAAATGTAGGAAAAAGGAAGGGGCAGTCGAGTTGCTACTTTCAAAGACTCAGAGAAGAGAATAAAAAGTTTTATTTTCTCTCCTTTGGGATTGTTTTAGGCAGGCAGTACAGCACCAGTGAGTATGGTGAACTGGGGAATCCAGACCAATAGCTTTAAGTGTTGTGTGTGTGTTTTATTTTGTTTGCAGTCACCTTTCAAAAGCGCTAACAACCAAAACCACCTGCTCATCACCGCCTGTTTGATCCTCTCTCTTGATAGCAGCTATTTTGCATATTAGTTCAAATCACTCCACCCCATTCCTTGCAGTGCTATTAACAGGAAACTTCCTGTTTGTGGATGCGTTTCTGCAATGAATCCAATTACCGTGGCTCCAGGGAGGGGTTCAATGGGCATCAAATGCAACCAGGAGTGCAGATTGGTGTCACGGATGAATTTTTTAAAAGTTGCTCACAGTCCTCAACATCACAAGGCATGCAACATGGCAAGGCACACAAGGCAGCTGCTACAGGTTGGAATAGATTAACTCCATATTTAGGCCCCCAGAATCCTTGTGCGGGTGAACCGACTGGGTGCCAGTTGTTAGCCAGCATGGACAGAAGTTCGTGCTGTGTCAGATAAAGACTTTGGGGATATACTGTGATTCACAAAGGTGAACTGATGATGATCAATTCAAATTTCAAAAAAAATGTGGTGAAAAACAATATGTTGAAAAAAAAATACTTTTTCAAACAACACAAGAAAGCTTACCGAAACGCTGTGGTTAAATTAACTCAGTTAATCGTATCTTTGAGAGGAAACACGGGGTAGCCAAATTACGAATTGTCACAGCATATCTCTACTATGCAAGGTGCTTATCTGAGGAGTTCAGGCAAATGGTTCCGTGTAGCACCTGGCCACAAACCCTGCTTGCCAATGCAATGAGGGGATGCTAAAGTCGATGCATCTCACTGATTGTTCAACAGCTCTGCACCATGCTGCAGGGGAGCGCGGAGAAACGAGGATTCATAGCAGCTCAAGTATTTAAATGATTGATACCACAATCATGTAGCAATTGACATATCAATGGATACAGCATTGATACCACATTTAGTGAGATGAATTGATGTCACTAATTTCCTATAAAAGCTTCTAGATGTGACAGTGACAGAGAAACAAACTCTTCCCACCAAGAGAGAAGACAAAAAAGCCAGTATTGGAAAAAGTAACCAGCAATCTGACTGAAGGATCACTGACTGAAGAGATCTCGCACCACAGCAAAGCCATGCACCTGAAATATGGGATTTATCTTTTTGTCAGGAAGACAGCTTAATCAGAGTGGGTGAAAATAACAATAAAATTTTGGGCACTGATGAATAGACAGAAGATAAGGAAATCTTCGATGGCTGCACTGCTTTGTGCTTTGAACAACTGTTTACATTATCACCAAATGAGCAGAATGTGATAGCATTTTCATTAACAGTACCTCCAATTTATAGTCACCTTGCACTGAAGCAAGATCTTATTTCATGAAGATACCGACAAATTGTTGGTGTCACATGTATGGTTACGTGGATCACCTTTTATCAAAGTTACTTAGCCAGTTTGCAAATACTCCAGCACATATAAGCTGTGTTTACCCTTAAGCCAGGCAGCTAGTGTGCAGGACTATTTGTTTTGAGATCCTGGAAGGAAAATAGCCATTACCTCTCTGCATATCCTGATTCTGCACATCATCTGTCCAAAGTCTGCTCCATGCTGCAGTCAATAGTGCACAGACGTGGGAGGGTAACTTACTTCCACAGCCAGAAGCTGAACTGTTTTCAGATTCATCTGCGTTCACAATTTACGGCTCATGTAGGATTACTTGCGCCAAGTTTTATCGTTAGTAGAGAAATAGAAGAATGGACTCAAATCTGATGTCCATTTTTTCTGTTAAACGAGAGTTACATAACTCTATCACAGTAGAATTTTCATAGAGAAATATATGTCATTAAATAATGCGAGTTTAAAATTTAATAGAAGGTTCAAAGAAAGCTATAAGCCACTGACCAAGAAATACTCCTTCTTGTTTTAATAGTGCTCTCTATGCTCTTTGTAACTCCCCAGTTGCTTTCATGCACACTCACGGAATCTGATTCTCATGCAACTGAATCAGCATCCTTCCCCTTGCCCAGAAGATGGTTTGACCATCTGCTAGGGTGGAGCTGATGCCTCCTACAACTAGATCAGCAACGCTTTGCCTCAGTGACACAAAACAACAACAGAGTCAAAAACATTCTGCCAGCTGCAAGTTATTCCAAATACGTTTCTGGAGCATCCATGCCCTAGCAGAGTTTGCCAGATTAGGCATTGCATCTCTGTGCAAGTGATCTGCTAGGCTCCACAGATGTCTCACCATCCTTTTCACCTTCTGCCTGCTCATCAGTGATGGAAATTGTCAGGTCTGGGTGCCACAGGTTCCAGCCTGGCAATTTTTTCTCTCTGGAAGGAAGACATTTGTCTTCCTCCAAATTTGTGATGTTTACCCCTCACCTCTTGCTTTCACCTCCATCACGTAGTGTACCAGCAAGGCATAGCCCACAGTGCAGCAAAACTTAGGTTTCCCAAGTAAGGTCATTTGGCAGGTCCTTTTCTGTTTTCCTTTTATCATTTGTTGGGCCCAGAGCCAGGAGCCCGGCAATCTGCCAGTGCAGAAACTGCTCTCCTACTCCACCCCAGGCCTCGTGTCTTGGTGCCTACCTCACTTCTGGAGCTGTGCCGGGGCCGCACCCTTCTGTGGAACCACTCCTGACCCAGGTCCAACCCCTTTGCCTCTGCTCCACCTGGGGAGCCGTATCTGGCCTGGGCTCCTCCCCACATCCCAGGCCTGGTGCTTCCCTGCCAACCTCCTCCATGCATGCAGCCAGGGCTGCTTCCACTGCCTGGGGTCGCAGTGCCTGGTGGCTTGCACTGGAGCTGCAGACAAGACATGTGCATGGGTGCAATTACAATGTATTCCACTTGAGAAAATGTGAGAACATGGGCTGTAACAGTATGCTTGTCTCCCAGATAAGCATCAGTCAGACAACTATGTTATGTATTCCTAATTCATCTGTAGTTTGATGTAGAGATTTAGCATTCTCAGACGCTTCCTCTGAGACAATAGGCTCCCCTCCAGGAAACTTCTCCAGAACTGATATTCTCCATCTCCTGGATGACTTTTGCTTCAGCAGCAGCAGAACATGAACCAACAGCATCCTGGGCTGCACCAAGAGAGGAGCAGCAAGGAGAAGGAAGGGATTGTCCCCCTCTGTTCTACCCTCGTGAGGCCCCATCTGGAGTACTGTGCAGAAACTAGGGCCCCCAGTACAGGAGGGATGTGGAGCTGTTGGAGCAGGTCCAGAGAAGGACCACAAGGATGATCAGAGGGCTGGAGCACCTCTCCTATGCAGACAGGCTTGTTCAGCCTAGAGGGGAGAAGGTTCTGGGGAGACCTCATTGGAGCCTTTCAGTACTTGAAGGGAGCTTATAAACAGGAGGGAGACTGACTTTTTACGTGGTTTTAAACTAGCAGAGTTAGGGAGAAATTCTTTACTCAGTGCAGTGAGGCACTGGCACAGGCTGCCCAGGGAAGCTTTGGGTGCCCTATCCCTGGAACCATTCAAGGCCAGGCTGGATAGGGACCTGGGCAGCCTCAGCTGGTGGAGGGCAACCAGCCCATGGAAGGGGGTTGGAACTGGATGATATTTAATATCTCTTTTAATCCAAAACATTCTATGATTCTATTGTCAGCACTTGTCTGGCTGTGATGGCATTCATTGTTATACAATGGCTGAGGTTGGAGGGAACCTCTGGGTCCATCCGGTCCAACCCTGGTTCAAGCAGGGACACCCAGAGCTGTTCTGTCCCTCCAGCAGGTAGGCTGAGGGCATACATAAAGCCATATTATTTTCCTTTCCTTGCACAGCTTTCACAGCTTTGCTTCACCTGTTAAACTGCATGTAACAGAGTTATTTCTGCCTTCTCTTTGAGCATCCCCTGGCTGGGCCTCACAGTGCCAAGGATATAAAGGAGATGGGGAAAAGCCTTGCTGCTCTATATTCTTTAGAAATATATGACTGTTTTTTCCATATTTTTCTTCTTTTTCCTATCCGCAGGACATCACGTCCAACTGCTAACAATGTGTTGGGTTTTTTAAGATCAAACAAGTATCTACCATCAGCAGAGTTCACCCCTACAGGGAGTATAAATTAAGGCAGCTCCATATTCCCAGATTATTTTCCCACTGGGAGCCATGCTGGTGCTGTGAGCTGTTGCCAATGCTCAATAAAAGTGTGTTACTCAGGTAATTCTTCTCAAAGTGCAAAGACATTTAGGCAGCCATCCTACCAGATTAGGATCGTCAATCCTACCAGTGCCATTTTCCATTTCCTGGGCAGCAACTCATCTCAAAAACAGACTGTCAGGTACTCCAGCACTTGCACATAAGAATACCTATGATGCATAGGACTGGCATCAAAGGACCTGCAGGGTAGACAAGTCCTTGCAAATTATATTAGACAAAATAACCATGCTAAATGTGATGCAAAATCAGTATTGTGCAATTTTACTAATTTGTTAATGACTGTTGTCATTCTGATCGTGTGGCAATGATCCACCAGCAAATCCAGCCAAGGAGATGAACGTATTTGTTTTGTGAGCATACTAATCTCAGATAAGCCTCCTTGCCTTTAAAGTCAGGTATTACTAAGGCTTTGCCTTCTTGTTTCTATATTTTTCATTTGTTTTTGAGAAAGAGACTTACATATTTTTCGTATGAGCTTGTAAATTAAACAAGAAGATAGAACTAAATAAGTTATTTTGTAAGCTCTTGTGCCACTGAAGTGTTTTTACTAGCATTATGGTGATGGTAATTAAGAAGCTGAAACTCAACCTACTCTCACAGCATGATAAAACCTGTGTAACTTTTTCTTTCTTCTGATGAAATACATCAGTATAATACAGAATTTATGGCTGCTGTTTCAAGAAAAATAGATCATATGTAAATTATTCAGCATAAAACCATACCAGAAGTTACCAGAAAGCACTGCAGTTATACGAATTAATATACATGCAGCCTCTCATACCTTGCCTGTGGATTATTGATATCATTTCTGTTCTTTAATTATTCCTTATAAACTCAGTAATGGATTACAAATCACTTTCACTTTTAATGCACACAAACTTTATGTTTCTTTCAGTATGAAATACAAAGTCTGCAAGCTTAATTAACAAAGTGATAACAGGAAAGGTACTAATGTAACTAATTCAATTGGAACAGGACTCAATTCTACATCCCTTCAGGACCCAGTGTTTCTATAAGTCTGTACTAAATTGTCTTATATACAGGTTGACACAATTAGAAAAAATCCAGCACAGACTTGATGGAGAGGAGAGCAGCAGAGGAGCTGAAGTACCTCTAGAAGCATTACAGGTTATTATCTTCAGTACTTGCCATTAAAGAGCTCAGCAGAGCACACAGTTCTCCCTCACGTGCTTACACAGACTATCCACAGGTAGCTGGATTTGCTCCTGCCATCTAAAGCAGGCAAGATGTTGGGTGGATGAAAGCTAGCAGTGGGACAGGAAACAGAACTGCTCTACAGGAGAACTGCTTGTTCAGTGGAAATCTCATTCCACAAGAACAGGGTTCGCAGTTTCTTTCTAAACTGCCTGTATTTCTCCACCTAGTTAAGTCCTCTTCTTTTATTGCCAGGTGCCCCGCGAGTCCCTCCAGCCACTCCCATATAACCCAGTTCTTTTAATTTAATTCTGTTATTAATATGCAGAGTTGCTACTTTCATTCGTAATGTGTTCAAAAGAAGCCTTCCACGCTGACCTCTTTTGCTTTTGCACTAGAGTTGTCAAACAGAAGGTGACTGTTTTCCGCTGCTTGACAGAATTCCCTTTCTCCTGTTTTTCAAGGACTTTGTACTAGTTGCCCATGCAAATCAGTTAACTGTGAAGCCAGGTTTAGGATTAATTGAGCAAGGAGAGAAAAGAGCACGAATCACAGGGCTTCATTTAGTGCTAGCAAAGGCTCTGTTCTATATGTCACGGTCACAGCCATGCAAGTACGTGCCCTATTCCTTCAGTTCCTCACACTGAGATCACTGGAGTACACCTGAGCTATGCAGTAAACCTTCAGTGGATTCATTCGGATAGCTGTTCATTTTCATCACCTCTACTAGGTCTCTTAATGTTTTGATCAGACTTCCCAAATCAACCTCCACTGTACTCTGTACCTCTTAGCATCTGGGGTCCGTCACTGAGGATCTCTGCAAAACCAATAGAGCAAAGCAAGTTCCAGAGCTGTCACTTAACACCCTGCTGAACTTTTAAATATATTACACATATTAATTAAAGGGAACTTCATCCTGTGGAAGAAGAAAATAAACTTGTTCTTTGATGTTATTTTAATTACAATTATTAAGTAAGGATTTATCACTACTGCTCATATATTTAATTTAAAACTTGGATGAAAAAAAACTAAGTTACAAGAAGTCCTATTCAAAGTATAATCCACATTTATAAAATATCCTTTCTCATTAAGCATTGAGTATCCATTTCTAATTGAATTTAGTTAAGTATCCTTGATGAGAGACTAAACAAAACTAAGTGACAAGCCTCATTAAATTCCTCTCAAAACATACAGCTATTGACTTCAATGAGAGATGAATCTAACTCTAAATTAAGAGCTGAATTGCTCAAGATTAAAATGACTTGTTTTAAAGCCTGGGGACAGCTCATTCATTTTTCATTTTTACACTGTATTGGTATTCTTTTATTATGTGTACAAACAGGTGGGATGGGATTCCTCTCATCTAACTTTAGACATTGTAGCATACAATTCTGAGCCAGCCATGCCAGTCTCCCTTCATATTCAGTGCAGAGAAACAATCTCTTTTAAGGCATGATTCATCTGACCTATTTTAGATGTCTACTTTAGAATTAGATAAATTGTGTTCACAAGTGCTTGCTTTCTTCACTAAAAATAAAGGTAACTAGGCAAAATCATTTAAAGAGAGCTGTCTACATTACATGTGTTTACATTTCATAAAAGAAACACTTTCCTCAGCAAATGAGGTCATTTACACTTCTTGTCAATGTATGTAGGAGAGAACTACCTACCCAGAGTTGAACTGAAGCCCAAATGTGTCTTTTACCTGATCTTCCAGGGGGAACTCACTTGCTGTAAAAAAAGCAAGAGCAACAAAAGTCTTCTTAAAGAATAATACTACTTATATCTCTCCGACGTACTGTAATTGTAGTTGACCAACATCAATATCCACTGGTATTAAAAAAAAAGGATGTAAATGTGCTAGTCCTCCAACTTTCACTGCTAAGGATATTTATGCAAAGCCAGTTGAGTTATAACTAGACAGTATTATCCTACACAAAGAATTTTGCTTTCTCCTATTAATCCTCCTGGAGTTAAGCACTAATGAAGATCACAGAACACAGACAATCTGCTTCTTAGTTGGAACAGAAGGCACTTTCACTCCACAATTGATCCTAATTTTCCCTGCTATATTCTCAGAGGCATTCTGATTTCTCTATAACACAGCTGGTGTATCTCGTCCTCTGAAACAGAGCAAGTGAGTAAAACCAGAGCTTTCTCTGGAGTATTAATAACTGTACTTGCTTCAGGGTTTAGACAAAGTATGATGTGCATTTAGCTCAAACAATTTAATTAAAGATATCACTAAGTTTTTTGGTTTATGCAACTTCATTTTAGATGGTGAGATTTTAATGACATTTTACTTATTTTAATTTCCTTAATGAAATTGAAATTAAAATGATTATTTTGATTCATTGCCTTTTGTCTTCACCATGTACTGGATATTCTGAGATTCTAATGAAACCAACCAAAGTTTATCTCTCTTAGGATCCAGCGAACTGCAAAACTGTTTTGCAGACTTAAGTGCGACATATGTGCTACAAACAACTTAGATTCACAGAACCAGGGGTTGGAATGGACCTCAAGAGATCACAGAATCATAGAATTGCTCAGGTTGGAAAAGACCTTAAAGATCACTAAGTCCAATCCCCTGCCAAAGCAGGTGCCCTACAATAGGTTGCACAGGTAGGCATCCAGACAGATCTTGAATATCTCCATAGAAGGAGGCTCCACAACCTCTCTGGGCAACCTGTTTCAGTGCTCTGTTATCCTTACCATAAAGAAGTTCTTCTGCATGTTAGTGTGGAATTCCCTATGTTCAAGTTTTAGGCTATTAACACTTGTCCTATCACTGTGCACCACTGACAAGAGCCTGGTCTCACCCATTTGCCTCCCACCTCCCTTCATGTATTTATAAATATTTATCAGATCTCAGTCTTCTTTTTCCCAGGATGAACAGACCCAGACCCAGCCTTTCTTCATTTGGGAGATCTGCTGACACCCTTCAAAAAGCTCCAAGAAGATTGCCAAGTAGGACGTCCCTTTTTTTGTAGCGATTTTGACTCTCCCAAGGTAACGTGTATTAACCCAGGTAACCACTCATTCTGTCCGTTACTACAATTTCCATAAATTTACCCAGAGGTCTGATGCATAATCCTGTAGTTCATTCAATTCTCTGAAAACCGTTTATGGCTGATAACTATTTGCTCCACTCTAGTCCTCAGGTATCAAGGACTACAGTGAGCAGTTATAGACTACAATAAGTCGTCTTAGAATCACTGGATGTAGTCTTCTAGTACCAGTAATTTGTTAGCATTTGCATTTCTGGTTTGTCACATAATCTTTTGTACGGTCACTTCAGTTTCGGTCAGATCTTCTGAAAAAGGATTCTGACATGTGGGTTTTCCCAGTTTCTTCCACAGTGAAAACCAGTCTTCTCTGAAAAGATCTTCTGCTCTCCGTAGTTCTCCTTTTATATCTTGTTCATCGATCAAGCCCTACAGACTCTCTGATGAGCTTCATGATGTGTTTGAGGAAGCATTTTGTACTGGTTTAGACCCCACTCTTTTTTGGTGTGTTCAGTTTTATTTTCATATGTCATCAGCCAAGTATTATGAATTTTTTTTGTTTCTTCATTTGCATATGACTTCAGCATTTTGAAGGTTGCCTTCTTGTTTCTAACAACTCTTCTTTATTGTTCAGTCATTCCCTTTACCTTTACTTAAGCCTGTCTTAATAGGCTGCATGCACTAGCATATACCCTTAATATATTAAAGGCATAATTTTGTCGTGTCCCAGGTATTGGCCTCTGGTGATTATGTTTATGTACATATTTAAAGAGGAGGAGAAGGTTATAGTTTCTTCCATGAGAACAGATGTTATCTACAACACTAGCCAACCAATGCCTCTTTCAGTGGGGACACCAGACACTTATGTACCCCTTGATGAAACAGAAGGATCCTATTCACAATCTTCTCTTGCCTCCATACCAGAGAAAGTGCACTCCCAATGGGTATCACAGTGGAACTAGTCATTAATTGAATCCTAGAAGTAAGGGAGGGAGGAAGAAGGACAGACATCCAGGCATGAGCAAACAGCAAATAGAAAGGCTGCCACGGAGTCATTGTTCAAAGCTGCATGAAATACTAGGAAAGGAGCATAATGAAGTGCAAGGATCAGCCACTATTTCACAAATCTCTCTCATGATGTTCTCCCACATTTAGTGAAGAACTGGCACAGGTTGCCCATGGAGGTGGTAGATGGCCCATCCCTGGAGGTATTCAAGGTCAGGCTGGATGAGGCTCTGAGCAACCTGACTGAGCCGTAGGTGTCCCTGCTCATGGCAGGTGAGTTGGACTAGGTGGCCTTTAAATGTCTTTTCCTGCTCTAATGATTCTATGATTCTGTGTTGCCCTTTTCACCATCATAAGGGATCATCAATTCTATTTCAGCAGGAATAACTGTATTGAAAAAAAAAATGAGGATCTCATAAACTCATATAGACAACATATGAGGTAGGAAGGCATTAGCATGAGAGGCAACAGAAGACAGGAGTACTTGAATAGTGAGAACAGTAGGCTGAAGTCTAAAATGGGGGAGGAAGGGGGCCGTGCTTTAGGTACTGGGAGGAAAAGAAAAAAAGATGAATGAGAAAATCTGAGAGAGGAAGTGCTTGAGGAAATTGTGAAACGGAGCAGTGTTCAGCCACACAAGCTGCAAGAGGTGACTTGTGAGTGTGGTGTGCCTGGAAGATTGGCTTTCCCTGTAGGAGCAGGCCTACTGCCTGTGGCTGTTTCAGGGTGAACAAAATGGCCTATGCTCCACAACCTGCTCAGCCCAGCCCTGGCTCCCTGCTTGCTTCACAGGAGGTTGTGTAGTGCACAAACAGCTGTAATAGCATGAACAGCATTTGGATGTTGACATCCAGGCAATCTTCAAAGCATAGCACTTCACAGCTAAAATGCCTAAATGAAAGTCCAAAGTGCTTTTGAAGTGGGAGCGGAGGGCCCAGTTGTAGATCCTGCAGGACACTCCTCATGTGTAGAAACCATACAGTGCAACCAACCCACTTTGTCCTTGAAACTCAGTGGGATCTCTCATTGTTAACTTAATACAAAAACCTCAATTACCACTATTGCAGTAAACTGAAATATAAATGATGGGCTTATTAAACAGAGTGAGAGGCACTGCTTTAGATTTTCAGAGTATATTTTATCAAACTACTTTGGACCTAGGTCGGTGCTGGAAATAATTAATTCAAACACAATAAGCAGATTTAATACATTTTAAATGACAGACGCTTCATATTTAGACTCCACATTGCCATGAAGCCTCTTTCACTTAATGCAAGGAGTTAATTAAACAAGCCTTCACTAATCTGCATGACAATTTACACGGTTATTAGTTCAACAGGATTAGACAAGACCTTACAGTTCTTCCAAGGCTCAAGGCCAATCGTGATGAGATGCAATCAGCCCTGCTGCACATTCCCCTGTATTCTCAACTACAGATCAGCATATAGAAACAGCCCCTCTGGCTCTCTGGAGTCCTACACTTTGAAATCCTTCACTGAGAGTAAGTGGAGTTAACATCACCCATTAGTACAACAGTATTTGTAAAATGGAGTTTTTGAAGAATTTGGCCTATAATTAAGGTATATGTGTCAGCATCCCCTTTAGTGGCACTAACAATTAACATTACTAATAGACATGTCTGATATCTGCAGCCTCTCCTATGCTACTTTGACCCTCTATTCCAGGTTGCTAACCACCACGCTGTGTGGCAGCATCCTTCCAGAAGCCCTAGTGTGCCTGCTCAGCATTCATCTAAATAATCCCATCACTTGCTTATGTATGAAAAGAACATAGAATCATAAAATCATAGAATCACCAAGGTTGGAAAAGACCTCCAAGATCATCCAGTTCAATCATCCACCTGTCACCAATATTTCCCACTAAAACATGTCCCTCAGTACAACATCTAAATATTTCTTGAACACCTCCAGGGATGGCGACTCCACCACCTCCCTGGGCAGCCCATTCCAGTACCTGACAGCTCTTTCAGAAAAGAAGTTTTTCCTAACATTCAACCTGAATCTCCCCTGGTGCAACTTGAGGCCATTCCCTCTCATCCTATTGCTAGTTACATGGGAGAGGAGGCTGACTCCCGCCTCATCACAACTTCCCTTCAAGCAGTTGTAGAGAGTGACAAGGTCACTCTCCACTCTCCATAAGCCTTGTACTCCAGACCCTTCTCAGACCTTTCTCTGAACACACTTCAGGGCCTCTGCATCTTTCTTGTAGTGAGGGGCCGAAAACTGAACACAGTACTCAAGGTGTGGCCTCACCAGAGCTGAATACAGAGGGATGGTCACCTCCCTGCTCCAGCTGGCAATACTATTGCTGATGCAAGCCAGGATGCCATTGGCCTTCTTGGCCACCTGGGCACAGTGTTGGCTCATGTTCAGCCAAATGTCAACCAACACCCCCAGCTTCGTTTCTTCTACATAGTCTTCCTGCCGCTCTGCCCCAAGCCTGTAGAATTCTCTGGAGTTGTTGTGCCCAAAGTGCAGGATCCAGCACTTGGTCTTGCTGAATTTCATCCCACTGGCCTCAGCCCAGCTACCCCCAGGCAGATCAACACTTCCTGCCAACTTGGTGTCATCTGCAAACTTGCTGAGGGTGCACTCAATGCCCTCATGCAGGTCATCAATAAAGATATTGAAGAGGACAGGCCCCGATACCAACCCCTGGGGAGCAACACTCATAATCGGTCACGAGCTGGATTTAACTCCATTCACCACCACCCTATGAGCCTGGCCGTCCAGCCAGTTCCTTACTCAGCAAAGAGTGTACTTATCCAAGCCATGGGCTGCCAGCTTCTCCAGGAGAATGTTATGGGAGACGGTGTCAACGGCTTTGCTAGGTAGACGATGACAGCAACACCTTGGCCCTGTTCCTCTCTGTACTTAAAATACTGTATGTATTTTAACACATCTTGGTGACAAAAAAAAAAAAAAAAAAAAAAAAAAAGGCAGTTAATTAGATTATTAGAAAAGAAGAAAAAGGGTTACAAAAACTTATTAATATGGATTTCATTCTTCACTTACATGCAGGATATATACAATTACAAAACAGACACATTCATGGGTGATGTTACACTTTCTTGTGAGGACTATAGTGATTACTTTCTAAGTAAACCCTTAAGAACATCCGTATACTTCCTATGTACTCTGAATGTATGTACTTATGAAAAAAAATCCCACAATACAACCGGTAAAAGCTCACTTTTCAGGCAGTGGTGGGCATTGATGACACCCTGTGTTGTGATCATAGAGAATGCCCCCCCTAGCAAGAGACATCTTTTCTGACAACTGTCTGAAATCTGCCCTGTGGGCCGTACACTGCTGCTTTTGAACTGCAATGTTTGGATCAAGCTTATTGCAGCGGATCAACGGGAAAGACTGTTACCACGGTTCTTCTCAGCTCTGGGAGAAGCTGTGAGGCACCATGAGCAGCTGCTTCCCATTCCTTGCAGGTGCCAGGTGGAAAGGGAGAGTGCTGCCCAACCCTCTGCCTGGGAGAGTCCTGGGGGAAACTCTGAGCGCTTGGCCTCTTCTGATGGAACACAGCCACTAAGGAGGCACAAAAGAAAAAGGCTGTGGTTTGGCATTCCTTCTGTGTAGCTACCTTCCCTTTGAAAGCGGAAAAGAAAGGCCAAGATGGCTGGTACGATGGCTGAGTGAGTAATGAAACAATCACTCTGTGCTCAGCACAACAGAACAGGGAGGGCAGGATGCTTACCCTGAGAGAGGTCTGCAAGCTGTTAATGCACCAGTGATGACTGTGGCTCCTGCATCTGCTGAAATAACAGGTTTGGACCTTACCAAGGAGCACATGCTATACCCTATTAGAAATCCACTGTGTCTTTTCTCTGTGGAAGACATTTTCTCTCTGCATCTTCTAAACAGCGTAACTCTCCACAGCTTCCATTACGTTTCCATCCATTGTCTGATAGCCTTATTTTTGTTGTTTGGTCACCAGGAATTGGAAAGTTCCTCTTAGGGCTGACAAGTGATGTCACCCTAACAAGGACCCTTCTGGAACCTGCTATCCCTGTTGTCTTCTGAGGACCTTATTTCCACCTGCACAGCATGACTTCCCAGTGAGGAAGTGTTCCTCTGCAGCCCCACATCAGCCCACTGTACAGGGTGGGAAGGCAGCTGTATGCATCATGCTGTGCTGATGTTCCCACTGCCTGTTTTCCATAGCAGCAGGTGTGCCAGCTTTTCCTTATTCTTGTGATCACATCTACGGTTTGATCCTGAATACAGCCCTTCTTCACCTAACGTGCTTCAAAGGTCATTTTAGTACTACTGTTTCAGATCTGCGGGGCAAGCTTTTGGAGGGGATGGGTTGATGGTTGGACAGATGATCTTAATGGTCTTTTCCAATCTCAGTGAATCCATGATTCCTTCCAAGATGTGCTCATAACACACAGGTTAAGAACTCCTTGGCTACTGTATCCCGAAAACTTCCAGCATTGTTAACACAAACCACCGGCAGCCGGCCGGAGCGAGTGCCCGGGGCGGCACGGCGCAGCCGGGACGAGAGGAGCCGCGCGCACAGCTCCACGCCGTCCCGCCCGCGGGCACCGAGCAGCAGCTCGGGCTGCAGAGCCGCCTCCTCCCCGCCTCGCCGGGCCGGGCCGGGAGGGAGGGAGGCGCGCTGGGCGCGGCGGGGCGGTGCGGCAGAGGGCCGCGGTGCGGGCGCGGGGCTGCAGCCGTCCCGCCGGGCTCGGCCATGCGGGAGTCGCGCCGCGCTGCGAGGGGCTCCGCGCCGCCCGCCGCCCTCCGGCAGCCCGCAGGGAGATAAGCCAAACCATGAGCGCGGCTCCCCAGCGGCCGGACCTCAGTTTTTTAAGCGAGGAGGAAGCGAGGACGATTTTTCAGGTGCTGCAGAGGGACTCGGAGCTGCGGCGGGCGGAGAAGGACAGAGTGAGGTACTGCGGGGCAGGCTGCGGGCGGCGCGGTCCCGGCGGACAGCTCGGCGCCCCGTCCCGGGCACGGGCAGCCGCGCCTCGGGGCCCCGCGTGTGGTGGCAGGCGCGGCTTTGAGGCAGCGGGGCGGCGGGGTCTGGCTTTGGCGTCCTTGGGTGTTCCCTCTGGTGGGGGAACGCGGTGCGCGGCGACGGGACAGTGCTGCGGGGCCCTGCGGGACGGAGGGTGCGTTCAGGTGCGCACGGCCTTGGACGAGCTGTGTAGAACAGCCGCATGCCGTCACTGACGGTCTCTGTTGACAGTGAAAGCAAGGGTCAAGGAACAAATAAAAGATAGGCTTATCACTTAGCGTTAGAGATTATCATTTCCTACTCCGTAGGAAGCTCCCGGTACCTCACAGACAGCGTGCAAATGAAAGGCATCGTCCTCTCACCTTGTAGTCATGGAGTGGTTGGAGTTGAAAGGGCCCTGTACGGGCTGTCTAGCCCAACTGCCCTGCAGTGAGCAAAGGCACTGCAGCACCTGCACATGCAGGCACTTCTCACTAGTAGCGCACTCATGTTAGCTATAGAAGGAACATTAAGGGGTAATGTTTCTGTCCAGTTGGGTTTTCTGCTGGGTGTTTTTAGCTGTTCTAAGGCTCAAGAGGCAATAACTGGCTCTTGCATTCAGGGCTTCCATCTGCTGCCAGCTCTGTGTTTGTCCCTCTGTCGGTTGCTGGCTGGGTGTCATGGCTCAGCCCCACACAGCCTTCTGCTGGCTGCCCCACAGCAGGATGGGAAGAGAATCAAAACCAGGAAAAAGTGCAAGAATTCACGGCTTGAGATAAGTACAGTTTAATAAGAAAGGGAAAACAGAAAAGAAAAAGAATTTTAAAAACCACAAATGATGCACAATGCAGTTGCTCCCTACCCACTGACTGATGATGCTCAACCAGTCCCTGAGCAGCAGCTGCCCTACACCTCCACTCACTGCTCAGTCTGATGCTATGGGGTATCCCTTTGTCCAGTTTGGATCTGGTGCCCTGGTTCTGTCTCCTCCCAGCTCCTTGGGCAACCCCAGCCCCTCTCAGAAGGGGGAGAAGCAGAAGAGTCTGTCTCAGTGTGAGCACTGCTCAGTGACAACTAAAAACATCGCTGTGTTAGCATTATTACTCTCATCATAAATCCAAAACACAGCACCACACCAGGAAGAAAATTAACTCTATCCCAGCTGAAACCAGGATGCTGTTGACCAAAGGCTGTTAAAATCAGTTTATGGCATAAGAAGACATTTCCGGTGATGCTGTACTGAGATGGAGCGTACTTTAAATTGCTGTTGAGGAGACGCTGGGAAAGACAGGTGAAGCATTTTTGGTAAAGGCGCCATACTGAAATCTGGGTTAAAGTCCTGGATCTGTCAAAGGCTTTGTAAGTGTCTTTGGGCAAGCTCTTAATCGCTCTATCCTAATAAAAGTACTTTCTTCCTCACTCCACTTGTCTACCTGGTCTCACATAGCCTTTAAGCTCTTCAGGCCAGGGGAGACCCATCATGAGCAGACTTTGTGGTGCTGCTACTATAATCTAAGTAATAACAGCGATGGCCCTGGAGGGCCTAGTCCTGCTGTTCTTATATGGGCACAGTGAGCTTCAGAGACTCCTGATAAAATCACGTTTGCTCCTGTCGATCTCATATGCCTGCCCTCTTGGCTCCAATTCGTTCTTATTACTATTCTGATAATTAACTTTGTACACATTTTTTAGTTCTAAGATTTTAAAATAATGCCTGGGCACTGCTTTAGCTCGCTCCTGTGATGCTTCTAAAGTGTAATTCTCAAGGTTTGACTTATGCCATGAATCCAGTGCTGTGTATGGGAGGTGATGTGCAATGAGAGGAGCGGTTTCATCACTACGACTTCCATGCACGGAGGCACCAAGGAGAGGTGTGCCCCACTCTGCTCTCGGGCATGCCTTTTGAAAGAGCAACCAGGAGCTGGACCGAGGCAGGGAGCAAGTTAACAACAGCCAGTGGGCTCAAGTCTGCACAGTGGCCTCCTCTGCTTACAGTATTGCATATTCCCGTGTAGACTAATCCATCTCAGACAGATAGAAGGAATAAAGAGTTTCCTCATGGGCCACAAATCAGATTCCAATGACTGTACTGCCCTTATGCATGCTGGTTGGTGTCAGACAAGTGAGCACATAGGTGTCTGCAGATCTCTTGAAAGATCATTGAAACATTGAAATCCATTCCCAAATACAGCTCACTCTTGATTTAGAAAAAAAAAAAAAAAAAAAAAAAAAGGCAGGAGCAGGCTTTTGTCTTTTTGCCAACTGCTATTGCTGCAGTTGAACTTAGAAATAAGTTCTAAGTTCAAAAGATGGATGCAGGCTGGCTCACCTTGTCCAGCAAATGGCAATTAGAGGAGCTGATTGTCACACAAATACAAATGTACTGCGGTGCAGCATGAAATGAAATGTGTACAGGGCTGCTTTATATGTCGCTTCATACAGCCCTCCCCAGCTCCCTTTCTACAACTGTCTGAGGGCAGGGAGCAGAGGGAGGTGCCGGGCTGTGCTCCTGGGAGCTGATGGCACGATGGGAACAGCACAGATCTGCACCAGGGAGGGTCAGACTGGGCATAAGGAAGCATTTCTGGTCCGTGGGGGTTGCTCAGACACTGGGATGGGCTTCCTGGAAAGGTGGTTGATGCCCCACAGCTGTCACTGTTCAAGAGGCATTTGGATAATGCCCTCAACAATATGCTTTAGCTTTTGGTTAGCCCCTGGTCAGGTATGGTCTCAGTTGGATGAGATGACCTTGGAAGGTCCCTTTCAACTGAACTACTCAGCTTTGCGGCCTTTGTGTGGAGCTGAATGTGTGACCTTTGAAGCCCTTTGTGCCATTTCTGCAGCTGTGGGCTCAACACGAGCTGCAGACCCTGCTTGGTGCTCTCCGTTCCCATCCCCCCCCCCGACACACCTTCTGGGCACCTCCAGCCCTTTCTCTGCTCCTTGGAACTTGGCAGGCCCCACACCTCTGTGTGAAGCTTTCAGGACCTCTCAGTTTTGCTTTCCCTTTTGTTCAGAAACAGACTGTGACCTGTCGGACCTCTATTTGTTCTTGTTTCTGATGTCTAGCAGGGCTCCTGCTGTGTTCTGGGCCGTGGGTTCCCACGACTGCCTTTTTTTCCGCCTGTTTTCTCCTTTCTAGTGCCCTCCCGTGGCCATGGTGAACAATAATACCTTTGAGTACTGCAAACAGGCGTAGCTGAGCTTCTCCCATGAAACAGGCTCGGAGAGGCTGCAGCAGCCAGCTTTGGTGTAACTCATGTGGCTGTACACACACTGCCGTGCACTCTGAAATTAGTACAGAAACTTAACAGTAAGTACTTATTGCATAATTCTAAACAAGCAAACAAAAACTATTAGTTTTGGGCTTGGGTAACGCCCAACTTCAGTATTCTTATTCTGCATCAAATCCAGTCTTATTCACAATACTCCTTTGGAGGAAAATTCATGTATCATAATAAGCATTAGCGTTGGAGAAAAAAATGAATTGAATATGCGATCTAATTACAGTATTAAAAGCAGAAAACTAACTTTGTCACAAAAGACTGTTTTAGTTAATGTGGTTAGTGAAACTGATGAACTTGTAGATGCCTGTGGAAGCAGGTTCCTTCTCCTACATACTCCAATCACAGCCAGATGCCTACGAGGAGGCAGGGAGACATTCAGCTTCTTTATGGGATGGCGTTATGTTCAGTTGGGTCCCTGGTAGTTCAGTTTCAGTACACACCAGATGCTTGCAGTAGATGCAGGTAATGACACCACGGATCAGTTTTCCACACACTTAGGCTTGAAAAGTATGACATAAAAGCACTCCAGATCTCTTTTGACTTCTGGTTTCAAGGCTTCAGGGTACACCAAGGCTACGTTCTCAAGCTTTGTTTTCCAGCTGCTGGGGACAGAAATTGAAAAAAAGATATGACAGCTGATATTTGCATGTGGAGCCCCAGGTCCCAAAAGGCTTAACAAACCTGTAGCTGCTTCTCTTTTCTGTCCCTTCTCCAAGAAGCCAATGGCAAGGTAACCGGGGAGGCTGTTTCCAGTCCCTTCAGGACAGCACTCACTGGCAGCTTGTCAAGGGACTGGCAGGTGATCCACTCAAGAAGACTCCGTAGCAGTAGGGCATCGAGCTATGGAATACAGAGGTGGAGCTGCTGCTTTTAATCCCTGGGGAGCTCCTCCCTCTGCAGCTTGTGGAGAGGCAGGCAGTGCTTGAGCAGGTGTCCTGCCAGGTAGCCATGAGGCTGCTCATCTCTCTGGCTGCCTGAGCAGGTGCTCAGGCTTGGCATGGAAATGCTCTGCTACCACTGAAACAGCACAGAGAGCCAGGAGAGCAACAGCTGGGACAAGAGGAGCCAGGAGATATGGAGCTAAGTGCTTAAAAGAGGCAGCAGGTAGGGGCCTGTGGTGTGATGGTAGCTGGTTTACTTGCATTAGGAAAAGAAAATGAATAGTTGGGAGTTACAGCGCATGGGATATGGGTTAACAGAGAATGGATTTAAGCAGGCAGAAGTGTTCTGTATTGTTTAATTGCTAACTTTCAGGAGATTCTTGTCTATCATGCAATGCATTCTAGTATGACTACATATGGTAGTTTTCTGTAACTTTAGTTTATTAATCTGAGAAAAAAGGGAAATGCTATTATCTTCACTTTCAAATGAGATGCTGAAAATAACAGGCAACTGAGCGGGGAATTGAACCTACCTCCCCAGTGAGCAGCTTCCTGGCTAGATCATGTTTCTAGAAAAAACTATGCCTGTATTGTGTGAGCAGTGGATTTGTGTGTGTTGTGTTGTTTTGTTTCCTAGAAGGAATGGGAAAAAAAAATAATTTCCAGCCCCAAAGCATATTTCAGGCATCAGTCACTCTTAATGAATTAAAATTGAGAAAGAGAAAAAAAAGAGGAAAAGGAAATTGAGCTTTTGGTAGAGAATAGCTCTCAATCCTTTTGCTTTAATTTGTTTTGCTTATTTCCAGGTTGGTTTATGTGATTTTTAATTAGCATATGTAGCAAAGGAGAGGTTTGTTTTCATTTTATCCTCTCATTTAAAGATGAAAGCAAAAGAAATTAATTGAGAGGAACATTCAGCATTACTCACTGCTCCTCTCTTGGTGACCCATTGACAGCATTCATTCTTGGGGGAACGATGAATCCCCTCCTTACTTTGTTCTAGATGGGCTCTACAACAAATTACTTGGATGCAGTTATTTTTACAAGAGCACAACTGTTCTCATTGCCTTACGGCACATCATTTACAGCATCCGTCCTTTGCTGCAGCTAATTCTTCATTGTATTCTCTTGGCTGATGTTTTCTCTCATGAGTCTGATGATAGAAGACGGCAATAAAGCACTGCATAGGAAATGTATTTTTCCTTTGGTTTTTTTTGGCCATACTCCTAACCTCAGAAGGCATTTGTTGCAAAGGTGCAGCCATACTCAGCCGCCTTCCTGGTGCTTCAGTTATTCTGCAAGCAAGTTATTCTGTGTTGCTTACATTTTGAGAGGTCTGACACTTCATTCTTTAACCCAAGGGTAAGTTTGGCATATTCAGAGAGGTAGCCTCTCAGGGAGTCAGAATTACTTACTTGGTGAAAGATTTACATTAGGGCCTCAACTCCTTAAAATTAGAAATAGTTTTTAGAATCAACCCCAATGTACCCATAATCAGCATGGGTGGGAAGAGCAGGATACCAGGGCACCAGCACTTGGGAATACTGTGGCTTCATTGGCGCTCCCTTCCTGAACAAGGCATTAATAAAGAAATTCTTTCATAAGAGATACTCCGCCCTTGATGTTCCAGGGCATGATTGCCCTATTGTGTCTTGTTTGTGGAGGAGATGCTATTATTATTTACTCCCGATAATGTGCCACTGGCATGGTTAGTGGTTTGTAAACACTTATGAAAACAGGTCCTTGAAGCCCTGAAGGGAGAATATGCTACAAGTGTAAATAGAAGCAAAAGTGGCAGGAAACAACTGCAATTTTAAAATGTTTTCTCAGTTTGGTAAACAAAAAATGTCATAAATAATTGCACTTCAGGACTCTTCTTGTTTAAGAAGGGGTTGCTTGCCATAACCAAAGACAGATGGTTAAGTTGCTTATCAAAATACTGCTAAAATTTTTCCTTATGTCTGTTTTTGAGTGATAATAATATGTTGCAGAGAGGCTTGAAGAAGAGGAAGGTGACTTTATATGAGCTGAGGAAGGGCAGGTGGATTGCAGGCTGTGGTGGAGTGGCAAGGGAACAGCTGCCATTTTCTGCTGCACTTTTAGCATTATAGATCTGCTCTGTTTAACCCAGTGCCTGATAATTTGTTTCATGTTTAAAGTGGAGGTTTCCGGTGGCGTTGCTGCCAGGTCTCTGGTCTCCTCTGTTCATAGGAAACGTATTTCAGCATTGTGACAGGTTGATCCCTTCCTCCAGAGCTCTGCACTTGTTTGTGTTGTTGGGAAGGAGGTTTTTACAGCATGTGTGGTGGCAGAATTGGGCCCAGGAAGACCATAAAAAGGTGTGCTACCTTTGGAGGAGCCCATCTGGTTGGGCATCTATGTGTGTCTGCCTTCCTCACACTGTCCAGGCGATGGTCCCTGGAAGCCAGGGTTGCAGAATCCATAGGTGTCCCCTTGGGGCCGTCAGGGCAAAGCCTCGCCACCAGGGCCTGTCCCATCCCAAAGCTGGGGGCAGCCCCAGCCCGTTGCCAGGTAAGGCCATCGTGACACAGCAGGGCCAGGATCAGGCCTAGTGATGCTGGCTGGGGTTGGCTATGGCCCACTGATAGCCAGGCAGGCTGAGGCTGACATGGCCAGCGGGGGCCACGCAGCAATGTCAGCCTGGGGTCCGGGCCAGGATTGGCAGGGCCGTGGCCTTGCACAGCTTTGATGTGTCTGCGCTGTGGCTCAGGCACAGCACAGAGGGACAGCCTCCACTTAAAAGCAGCTTCTGGGGGGAGGAGGGACAGCTCTGGCTGAGGCCTCTGGCTTGCTTCACAAGAGCTTTCTCCAAGGCCACCAGCTCTGCCCTTCCCAGCATTCAGGCAGCCAAACCCACAGGGCAGGACGTGCTATGGGCTCTTCCATCCAGTCTCATTCACACAGAGGCCTTGTGCCAGAATATGCACTGTGCCAGGGTATGTGTTGTGTCAAGAAGTATGCATTTTCAAGTGATAAAGTGTAAAAATGAAAAACAAGATGATGGCAATTATAATTATTACTATATAGGCAACTTGCTGATGTCAGCTGGATGCCAGGAAGAAGGCATTTGTTAAGACGGATGAGACTTAAGCCCGGGGTTACATTTAAGCTTGTGGGCAGGTAACTTCTAAGTCCAAGCTTAATTAAGAAAGTAGAATTAATTTGGTTTTGTCCACCTGGATAAATTGACTAGATCACAAGAGTAAGTAGGTCGTGTAAGTGACAGCAGTTCATGCTAGTGCAGAACAATCTGATTTGGTTAGTTTTTCCATGGAGCTGTGAACCAGTTAAGGACTCATGCACCTCGTAGGAAGCCTGTTGCTTCCTGGGTTAGAGTTCTGTTATAGTAATTTTTCTATGTCCTCAGCAGCCTCTGTCTCTGCCACAGTTCAAGTCACTGGTACTCCAAAAGGTAATGCCTGTGAAGTGTAACTTGTGCTGCCTGTTGTTGCCTTAAAGAAGGGGATGAGTATCAGTCTGTGGTGAGCAGCCCTGGAAGGACCTCAGAAATGTTTTCAGGTTCTGACAGTTTGTATATTCTCAGTGTTCTGAACAGCTTCAGGTCCTTGCATATGTTTCAGAAATATTAAATTGGTTACACCGGACAGTGAAAAAAGTGTTGCACGGGAACAAGGTTCTTAGTGGCTGGGTATCTCCACCAGCACAGACACGGCTGTGCTCCACTGTTTCCAGGTTATGTGCGTCCTGTGAAGGATGGCAAGATGTGCTGGAATACACACCTGAGGGTCTCAGTGCAGTTGTGCTGTCCATGGTGAAGCCTAAGGTGCTTAGTTTGATAGGTTCCTGATGTATGTAAAGTGAAGTCTTTGGCACATCTAGACATGCAGCACTTGCATCTCTTGAAGTTGTGGCATTTGGAGAAAGCTAACAGTTGGGAGCAAAGTCCATTGGGCTGAATGTCAAGACTTCAGCTGACATTCAGTAGTTTGTGTCAGATCACAGAATCATCATAGATACTGTTTCAACATTTGTAGGATGTTGCATGCATCTGTCTCCTTTTCACTTTTGTTAGTGATTAACGTATACCAAGTGTAATCATCCTTTGCAGTCATTTTGCTCTCTGAACCTAATTTTCAAAACAAGTGGATTTTCACCAAATGGAGTTTGAGCCTTTGGCACAGATACTTCGTTTCTTTTGTCTTCTATAACCTTTGCAGGGCTTTACAGCCTAAGGACAGACCTCAGTTCAGACTTTTCCTGTTCTGGTTTTTATGTTTAAAAATGATTTAATTTCCTAGTGCGGACAGTCTGAAGATTTTTGCAACACACAAACTTCATGTATGAAATGTATTAAATAGAGCAGGGGAAAACAGGGAACATTAGGAAGAGATTTGTGCATCTACATGTTCCTTTTAAAAGTGTTTCTAATCCTTATTTGTAGCTAGACCATTCTGTTTACACTGTTTAATGTAATAAGCTGTACTTAAATGCCTGCATTTTAAATTCCTACTTGGACCTGTACTCTTTTCATCAGTCTTACCTTAAAAATAGTTAGATGTGTATATTGGTACCACAGTTGCCAAACACATCAAAAACACGAAATAAAAGCTAAGAGTAAATGATGAAAAGTGCAGTCTATTTTTACTTTATCATATATAAATTACACACAATTTAATTTCTGCTTGGAATAATCACCCAACTGTATTACTTCTGCTACCTTTATCTGTGGATTCCTACTGAAGGTGGCCTGAGATCTTGGAGAGCTGCAGCAGCACGGCTGGAGGTCTTGGTGTTCTGTTCCTTCCTTTATTGTAGTCTTGAATGAACTTAAATATATATTTGTATCTACTTAAATATCTATATAACCTATGTATGCATGTTTAAATTACTAAAAGGATTATATGTTTCCTGAGATGTGATAAATTAGGAGATTCTAAGCCTCTGTAGCAAGGGCTGTGTAAGTATGTAATACATATTATTATATATATATATTATATTATATATATGTTATATTTCCAGATGAAAAACGTCCATTCTGTGAAATTTTAGAGTTTCCATTATGACCGCATTCCTTAACTTAAAGCAGTGTTAACAAAGCTTTTGTTGTGTTGCAGTAACACGTAAACAAGATATGCACACATCATAACCTTCTGTATTACTTCTGTTGAGCAGACTCTTGCTTCAGGTCTGTGAGAGACTGCACAGTTGCCTGAGGTTGCAAAGGTATATTTTGAGATCCTTAGGCTTCAAGATTAGCCCTGTGCCAGCAGACGTCTAAGCCTAGGAAATACTTCTCCGAGAGAGAGGTCAGGTACTGGAATGGGCTGCCCAGGGAGGTGGTGGAGTCACCGTCTCTGGAGGTGTTCAAGAAACGTTTAGATGTTGTACTGAGGGACATGGTTTAGTGGGAAATATTGGTGATAGGTGGATGGTTGGACTGGATGATCTTAGAAGTCTTTTCCAACCCTGGTGATTCTATGATTAGATCTGTAGTCTCCAAATTTTAGAGGCCTGTCCAGGTCCATTGTCCAGAAATTTGTTTGCAGAGGTGAACCTTTGTCTTTGGAACCAAGTTCCATTATTCAGCATTCTCATCTGGCCTGTTTCTTTTGCCTTATTTTCCCTTGTATTGTTAACAAGGACAGGTTTGGAATGAAGAAAGTAATGAAAGAACACAAGGAACAGCATCTACATTGTATGTCTTTGTAAGGCAGTTAAAATTTATAGCTGAGCTGTAAATTACTTGCAGCGATGGCTGTCTCTAAGCATGCTATCAATATTTGTAAAAGGTCCAACAATCAACTAGCAACTCTGCCCTGGAAGAGTAAATAGGTTGACTGTTAATCATTACCTTCAGATTAAACTGGGACACCTAAGAAAACCTGATTCCCAGCCTCCCACCCCATCTATCCTTCCAGTCTTGGTGCTGTCTCTTCAAGCATGTTTGTCTCAGATTTCCAGACATGCACGAGCACAACTGATCTGACCGTGTGATGAAGTACAGTGATAAATGTAGTTAAACAGTTCAGAGATCTAAGATTCACTGCATATGTGGGACACATGGTATTACACAGCCTGTGTAATGCTTCCAGGACAGAAATTCAGGAGCCCAAAATGTACTCTTGTCATATAATGTCTTTGAGACTTCTTCTATCAAATTGGAGATATGATTTAGCAGAGGGTTATTAGAGTTAGGGTACTATGGTTAGGCTGCGGTTGGGCTTGATGATCTCTGAGGTCCCTTCCAACCTGAGTGATTCTGTGATTCTATGATTCTATCCCTACCATCAAGTCAGAAACTTTGCATGGAGAATTATACCCATTGCACATACTAGCATCTATTAATGCTAATGGAAATTCCTATTAATGAAGTCATCTTGTTAGAGATATTAATTACTGCAATTGAGAAGCTATGTGACACGCTTTAAAGGATGATGGGTAGCTTTCCTTTCCGTTGCATCATGAATTTGTTTTGTTATTACCACGTAATATTGGCAGGTAGCTTGTGAGTGTTGGCAACATAATAAAGAAAGAATACTCTTTACCTTGCCCATCTGATCTGGACCTGTCATTCACAGGCACTATAAGTCATCTGTAAAATGTTCTCAGCTTGGAGCTTCCCACTGTTCTGCACTTCATGTAGAGAAACAGCAGAAAATCAGCCCAGCAGAGAATGGAGCCTTGCTGACAGCTGTGGCATTACGGTGATATTTGACCTCATTCATTCTTGTTGACCAGCTGCGTAAAGGACTACAAGCTTTTATATTCTAAGTATTTATAAACTCAATGAAAATACATAAACTTACAGTCTTTTCTGTCTATTCCAATAGGGCTTAAATAGTATTTTCACTAAACCTGGGGCAGCTGCTTAAATAATGGTTTATTGTTAAAAGCAACGTTTTGGAGCTTTTTTGCAGCTTGTTACACCCTCAGCTCCTGTGATCTCAATTAGTAGTGCTGTGTGCTTTAGAAACTTCGTGTTATGAAGGCAGTCATTGAGCTCCTAATTTTGGAGTGTTAGTTGAGAACTTCTGATTCCTGAGCTGCCAGAGCAGAGGGAAGGAAGGTTTGTGGTCAGCATGGGAACAGACCTAACCCTGTAACTGCAGCACCTGTAGAGGTTTTGTGGGTTTGTTGGTTGTTTTTTTTGCTCCGAAGGGGCCATTCTGTGTTCTTGCCCTGGGGACGGAAGCTGGAGGTGGAAATGGAGCGTTGGATTTGGTGAAGGAGACAACAGCTAGAACAAGAAGTCTGCAGTATATTCGCTGTGTATAGTTTCATGTAATAAATTAGCACTTTGGGAAAAAGAAGCAGAACTTCTAGCCCATGTACAGTGTGGCTTGAGTTAAAAACTGATGACACAAAAGACGTTGTGAACTGCAGAATGGAAAGAAGTATTCAGCACACAGGAAGAGTCTGATGGTAACGATTGTGCAAGCTGATAGTCTCACTGTTGTTGTAGGTAGAGTGTAATCAGTGCTGCTGACCATTCCTTGCCTCTGAGAGTTCTGAAGCTTTGTGAAGTGTCACAGGAATTGTACAAATATATTTACGTGCTACAGAAAATTCCTGGGTCACGTTTTGTATTTTTCTGCTTTTTAATAAGTGGAAGAGAGGTGGGAGTAGAAAGATTTTCCCATGAGCAAACAGGGTGGGGCTTTAGTAAGGGCACAGAAAGTTCCCTGCCTTTAACACACATATTCCTGTCTGCATCCCTGACACATACAACCAGACGTAATGTATGGCTCTGATGTCCATTGTCAGTGAATTGCTCTGGGGACAAAATGACATCTGCTGTTTGCATCTGTCTGCTTAGCTAACCCTACTTGCAGCTTGAAAAGGTACTATAGAGTGTGGGTATCCAGGTTGTGCGCACAAGTGGTATGTTTGTGGCTATGGGATTTCTCCCTCATAAAATGCGCAGCCTGGGAGGAAAAACTGCAAAAATTAATTCCCTTTTTTCTCTCTCCCCACTTCCTTCTCTTGGTTTTGCACATTTTCAGTGCCTAAATATTTAGGGATAATTGTAGGCTGCCATCAGTCAAACTGGGATTGAGAACATACCCGCATAGTTCAGTGCCGGGCTGTGAAAGCTCTCTCCTGTCCTTAAAGTGAACCTTGCTTCCTCTCCTTCCTGCAGTGTCGCCACTAGGTGACTCCACAGCAGTTGCTGAGGGCAGTGAAAGTCGGTCCATTGCATTTTGTGGTATTTGGGTTACGGATGGACAAAGCGGTGAACGAAGACACTCTCCAGTCTTCCTTGTTGTGGCTACTACTCTTTGCCCTTCCTTATGTACACTTTTATTGGTCAGATACTCAGACAGATGTGACTTCTGAAGGTAACGTAGTATGTTAATAGGTGTTGTAAAATCAATGCATAGTAAGTAATAGCAGCAGCAATGAAAATGAAAAGTTTGAAGATAGCAAGTATTTGTGGGAAGAGAAAATACAACCTAACTGGTTGATTTGCATCAGCAGATTCAGGCATTACTGCCAATGCAGCATTTTGTTAATCCAAACAGAGGAGGCCTTGATTTTTCAGTGAACGCCTAATTCTGCACACATAAAGGGCACTGGAAAGAACAAGTGGCTCTTCAGTTAGATCTTTCTCCACCGTCTTGTCATGTGTGCAACCAAAACGTTGGAGTCAGTTTTCCTCTCTGATTCATGTACTTGTACTGTTTTACATATAATAATAGAGACTGTTTGCTTTATAGACATTAGCCAAATAGCAGTAAGAAAGAAAAACAAACAAAAGATTGCTTTGATGAGTGTAAAAAAAAATGCACACGCTACAGAGAAAGCAGTCTGCCTTACTGAATAGGCCTACTGTCTGTCTGACACATTAGGAAAGAGTATCTGGGCTCTCTGTGCTTGTTTCTCTTCCTGGCACGATTAACCTGATACAGAAGCTTCTTTGGCACCTTGGAAACAGCATGTTGGGGTTCTTTGCTATGACATGTGAAATGGTGGATAATTGTTTTGTTTCTTGTAGTTATTTCAGCTCTGGTAGTCTTTGATGTTGTCAGTAATACTTCTTTCTCTCTCTCTTTTTTTTTTTTTTTTAATAAGAGGGCAGCTTTAAAGTATGTCTTTAAATGATATTTTTAGAATATTAAAAGGAGCTGTAAATAAGAAAATATTCTTGCATACCCATTTTACAGCTATCCAAGGCTGTGATAACAGCCATAGCTGTCCAGAGCATTGAGTGGCCGTATAAATGGTAAAGATGTGAGCTCAGCCATGTGGCTTTAATACCTACAGCACTGGGAAGGTGGGGAGTTGAAGTGAAACGCTGGGAAGTAACTGCTTCTTCCAGCACTGTTCTTCAGCATCTTAGCCTTTTCTCACTGGCAAAGTGAAGAATATAGACAAAGTAAAGGCACAAGCTTATTTTAGGTGACTGGTTTGCAGATGAGCTGTCCTGCTGTAGTGCTAGCTCGTGCTTTTGGCCCTGGTTTTATGTGCACCCCTTTCGTCTTTGTCTTCCCAGACTGAGCACTTGGATCCGGGGAGCAAACCCTGGTGTGTTGGCAATCCAGTGCATGTGGTGTGTTGGCAATCGAGTGCTTGTGGTTCTGCTGCTTGGTGACCGCCCCAGCTCTGCCCTCTCCTGGAGTGTATGGGAAGAGTCACTGGGGACAAATCTTGCTTCTGCTCAAAACTAACAACTTCTGCTTTGACAAAAGTGGGATGGAATTCCCACTGCAAACAGCAGAAATGTCCTCAAATGTCCTATTTGGCAGTCTGGTTTCACTGCTTTACACATTTGTCTTTTACTCTATGTCCAGCATGAGGATGGTAGAGAAAAAACAACTTCTTACAGCAGCAATGGCAGCTCCTTATTATCTTAACAGGGAGTGGTGGGATGGCTGTGGCTCATTTGACAGTGTTCATGATAACCCGCATGGAAGTCTGATGCGTGCACCCATGTAGGTTAACTTTTCCCTAGAGAAGTCTGCATAAGAAATACTGGGACACGCTTAAGCCAAGAAGGAAGAGATGTTTTGAAAAACACTGCGGAGGAATTGCTCTCAAGTGTCTCATTGGTTTAGATGTTGCGTAGGCTCATTGATGGGAAAAGTTAGAGAGGCGCAGCCGCTGAGCTCACGCTGGATTGCTGCCTGCTGTGGTTCGTGGCACGAGCTCCTGGATGTCACCTGGGACACGAGCTGCCTTTAATCCCATGGCAGCTTTCTGGTGGCGCTGCCCGCCCTGCAGGCTGCCCTCTCCCAGGAGGAAGTGGCTCTGTGTGAAAGGAGAAGGATGGACGGAGCAGACAGGGAAGTAAGGTTAATGCATTTGGTGCATAGGGTGCTTAGGTGTTCTGGCACTCCTACAGCACAGCGTCTCAATATGTAATTTGCAATCCAAGTAACAATAGCACTGCCTCACAGGCAAGTTCATTGCAATTTTGAATGCAGATACCATCTCCTGCTATAATTGTTCCTCCAGACGGGCTTCCCTGGTAGTTCGTGGCCACGAGGGGCGTGCAGACCTGGCAGAGCAGGTACAGGGTGCAACGGTGCGGTTTGGCTGGGAGTCAGTGCAAATGAGAAGTGTTTAATAGTCACACGATACTACAATTACACATGCATTAATACTATTCTGTACTTTCATAACTGTATATATATATATAGGGTTCCATATGTGGGTGTGCATCTGTGTGTAAATACTGTGCACAGGCAATTTCAAGGGTTTATTTCATGAGCTTGTGATGACAGCAGCGTTCAAAAGCAGCACGTGCACAGGTGATGAGTACAGATAGTGCCAAACCTGTGCCAGTAAAGATTTTACAATGTTTAAATGTTAAAGTCAGAGTTCATGCAAAACTTCTAATATTATTTTTTGGTGGTAGGTTCAGTCAGTGCCTGGTATGATGGATGCTAGAGTGAGTTTTTTAATGTTTTTCCTTCTGTCTGGAATGCATACATATAGAAATGATGTAAGAGCTGGAGAGCTGTCTTGGGACAGTGGTGTGGGAAGGATGCTGATGCAGGGAGCTGGGTGCACTCGGGGCTGCTGCTGTCAGGTGTCACCGCTAAGTGCGGTGTCACCCTTCTGCCTGCACGGAGGTGCACACGGTGCCTTCTGTAGATCACTTTGTAGCCTTTTCCCTTGGAGAGGGGAACAGTGAGTTCTGTTTGCTGTGAAGAGCTGTAGGAGGGGTTGGATGTAGGAGATGGTCTCCACCTTTGGGACCTCAGCAGACCAGCCCCACACACTCTCCAGGCGCTCGCTCCGGCTGCGGCCGCTCCCCACATACCTCATGCCTGGCTCTGAGCGCTTCTGCTCCTCCTGAGGTCCCGGGTCCCCTTTGCTAAGGCTGCGTAGGTGATGTAATGCAGTTGGCACAGGAGAGCACTTTGTTCATCTCCTCCTCCTGGTTCCTATTAGTGCGAGCTGTTTTCCATGCTGCAGATGGCGTTCACCGCACTGAATCATTCCCACAGTGCAGCAGTGTCGGTGATGATTAACATCTTTGCCTTTGTAATAAGTTTATTTGAAATGTCAAGCACTTGTGCCTGTGCCTGTTGGTCTTCTTCAGGGGAAATACTCATTTAGCAAAAATGTCTCTGTCCTGCCCGCCTATCCTTCAGAGGCCAGTGGATGAGCAGTGGGTGCTGGAATGGACGGTGCTCTGTATCAGCTCCAGATGGATGCACATCCGTTTCCAGACAAGACCTTTAATTTTCAGTTTGTTTCTTGAAGCAGTGTTGTCTCCAAGAGAGAATGAGGGTTTTTATGTAAATTGATAACTGGACATGGGCTTTACCACAGCTTAAGATGGAGAACTGACATGAGCACTGTGGTAGAACATTGGCATTATATCTGCAGGCTGTGCACAGCGTTGTGCTCTGCTGCCATCAGAAAACACTGGGTGTGGATTTGCTACATTTGCATTGGTACCTTAGGCACTTGTGTAATGCAATTTGAAAACAAGTCAGTTGCACTATCCAGACTTCCTTGCAAGCGTGCATTATTCTTTTATGTCCAGATAAGCAGTGCAGTCCTGTGATCTCCTGGTGTAAAAACTGAGCCTGCTCCTGAGCAGCTTCTTCATTTGTAGCCACGTGTGTGTAGCTTCTTCAGTTCCCCTGTCTGCTTGTAGAGCATCCATAGCCGTGATTAGCTGCTTGCATGCATATCCAACACAGGCAGAGTCACTGTGCAGCAAGGGAAGGGGAAAATGTGACAAACTCGTTGGACATGTTGCATGAATACCTATTAGCTGAATTCAGTATTCGCTGTTCTCCTTTGCAGAAAAAGTACATGGTAGACATCTACTGCCAGGGCCTTGTTGAGCTTCCTCGGGAAAATCAGAATAGTCTCCTTACTGCTTTTGCTTAAACGACTGAATAAATGTTGTAAGAATTGATTTGCTACAGTATTATTCATTTTAATTCAGTTATTGCCTGGATCTAATCTTACTTTCAATTAGTTTTGTAATGCTTATGAATTATTATCCCGTTTTACAAGGAAGAAGGATGCACTTTGAGGCAGAGAATAATGCAGACATATGAGTAGTCTGGTTTAGCCAGTCACAGTCTCATTGGTAAGCAGGAGCACTCTGCTCCCACTGAAGTCTTCCATGTGGTTCCTGTGAATGCATTTGATCCCTCTGTGTCTGTTTTCAGACATGTTATAGGGAGAAATATACAGCAAGTACAGAAATGAACTGCAGGAAGAATTCTTAATCGTGTGTCTGCAGTGTCTAAAATGGATTTAAAATAAATGGTTTTATTTTGTTTTTCTTTTCTAGAAAACTCCTGGAGAAAAAGAAATCTGAAGCAGGGCTGCAAGGAGTGACTGGAGAATGGTTTGAAGAAATACAAAGAAAAAAATTCCAGGATAACATTGATGTCAATACAATGCTGAAACCACCACTAGAGCATCAACTAAGGAACAGCAAAAAGAGCAGTAAGCTGCATTTTCCCCATTCCTTACCTATATCATAATGGGAACCAAACCAATGTCTTAAGCATTTCAGAATTTAGTAGTTAAGGAGTTTCTGACGTTGCATTGAGTTTCTTCTCACATCAAAGTTTTGCCAAAAATACGTTTTCCAAAATGAATGTTTCTGTAAGCAGGTTCTTAGAGAATCTAAGGCAGAGCTGTGAGTCACAACAGAAAATCCCTGATACTCTCATCCCAGAGTTGCTGTTATTACAGTAAATTTAGTGGTGGTTTCCCAATTGAAGTAGTAATATTTGCTTTGTACAAAATCTGCTTCAGCCTTCCCTGGTTTTCTTAAAGAAAACGGAAACCCCTAAATGACATGTGAAATAAGTGGGTAATACAGATTGGATTGGGAGTTTTGGCTGTACCGGCAGGGACTTTTCTAGTAACACTGGGCTCAGGGCATGCCGTGTTGGTTACCAGGGTGGATGGCACAGCCTGGACAGCCAGGCTGGCGGAGAGGTATTGGCCAGAGATCTCATTTTGCAGCTGCTGCTGCCCATCCAGAATGGACATGCACAAAACTCATGGTATATTTACCAATCATGGCATCTGTACCATCTTTTTCATCTTCCCTCCAGATAGTTTTCATGCATAATATATGCTTTTATTGCATTCATCTTTTTGCACATTCTGCACTGAGCCTCATAGCAAGTAGAAGCAGAATCATGTGAAGAGAAGTATTTCAAATGAAAGGTGGAGTTCTAAACATTTTGATGAAACTACAGCCCTCCACCGGACGGACCTCTCCCTCTTTTCTGCTTGTCGACCTCTTGACATCTCCCGTAGCCCACAGCTATATGGTTTTCTCTTTCAGAGGTGGTCTGATTGCTGCATTGGCTAACCAAGCAGTGTATGATTGTTCTCCCCTGACATTTGACTTTGAAAGCTGCTGTTTCTATTTCAAACCTGAGGAAGGGGCTGTGTGCCTCAAATACTTCTCTGGCATTTGCGTCCCTATCAGTCTAACAGAAGGTTCTGCTACCCACAGTCTTGCGCTGCCCACATCCCTAGACCAGTCTGCATGCAGCAGAGCGCTGGTGCAACTCTCCTGATGTCACTTTCAGTGGCAAGTCCAGCAATGCCACCACGGGATTAGGCTATGAAGGGGTAAAGGAATCCCCAGCATACACAGGGATTGTCACTGAAGTGAAGGCTTACACACAGGATTTAACTCACATGACGTGCATTATTTGCTTCATTTTGAACTAAGTCCAAAACACTGCCTCTTGCTGTTTTTATTGGTGACACTTTGCTCCCGTTTGTTTTTGCTTTCTCCTGTGGTCATTGGATAAGCCAATTGCAGGCTGTTGTGTTTTCTGAAAGACATGATGTTTTAAATGGGGGAAAAAAAGGAGATGCAGAGCCTTATGTCCTTGTCTTGTGGAACATTTCAGCAGCAGATGCTGTGGTTCCTTTCCCTAACCTGCGAGCAGTACTTCTCCTCTCCTTGCCATAGACGGGTCCTCCAGGCACACCGGGTTTATCAGCAGTGGCTTGTTGCAGTTGAAGAAATCGGACTGTAACCTTTCTGAAGAAACCATCTGTGATATTTTGCATTTAAAAGCAGTTTCTAATAGGCAATTTACAGCAGAAAATACACGCTCCAGAGCCTTGGAGTGGCCCAGGGAGTCCCATTGGAAGGAAGTGTATAATACACAGTACTGAATTCCCCTTAAGTAGTTACATTGTGGTCCATTAATTCATTGTACGTTCAGGGCTCTAGCATTTCTTACACAAGTGAAAAGAAAGTGACTAATGATAATGGGTGCTTCCATTTCTAAATGTCTCATTTGCCTTTATTTTAAAATGCTTCTAATTTTCAAGTGGTTGAGTGCTGTTTGCTTCCCGAAAATCAGCCTCATTTACCTCACACGTATCACCCAGAAACATCAGTACTTTTTGAAACTTTAGACCTGCTTATCTTTCCCTTAGCCTTCTAGTCAGTCATTAGAAACTAGCATGTTACATACATAAATGTCAGTAAAATTGGATTTTTCTGGTAGAGGAGGTAAGCAAAAGAAAATTCTGAAAACCTAACTTTTAATGTGCATTTCAGTACTGTTTATAAGAAGAATTTGAGACCACTCTGATTTTTATAATATTTTTTAGATCACAAAGAATTCAAAATGTCATCTTCCACAAATCCTCAAGCACAGAAGAACACGTCCACTTCCTTCCTGGGGTTCAGATCACCTTTTGCTTGGCTTTTCTCCTTCAGAAAATCAAGGAAAAGCCAGACTCAGAAGCAACCACGGTGAGCTATAGTAAAAACATACTTTACTTCTGACTTTTAAAGGTCTTAAAAGTCTGTGAATTGTTCTGTGTTTTGCTTAGGAAACTTGGTGAGAAGTAATTTTCCTATCTCCTGCAGGAAGGCTGACGTGTTTGTTGGTCATGTAACGAGAGATTGTCTGTTATGTGTTGGAAGAATTAAGGATTAAGTGGCAAGTAATAGCTGAAGTCTCTTGGCTGAATCTGTTTTGTTCAGGCTTTGCCATAGAGGTTCTGGGTGTAGTGCAGCCCGTGGATATAGTGGCTGGGTTCTGTTTAACTCCTCTGCAGGACAAGGTGTATGGTGCACAGGGACCTGGTGCTCTCTGGCAGTGGCATCACAGGGAGGCATTACTTTCCCAGGCTGTGCAGGGAGTATGGGCCCCAGGCAGCCCTGCTGAAGCAGTTCCCACTGTTTCTAGCCCAGAGGCAGCTTAGAGCTGGGCCTGGAACTCCATCCAGACTAATAGGGCAGCTCCTGGTTCTTTTGTCTTTGGTGCTTCATCAGACCTTTGGGTTCAGCTGGAACTGGACCGAGGATGGCACGTCGGCAGCGTTGGTGCTGCAGGGTTGGGAGAAGCAACCTTTCCCCCTCACATTCACAGGGCTAAAGCCACTGCTTAGAGGATATGGGGGCTACATTCAGACTGTTTTCTCCTTATTTTGTCCCACGTGGTCCCTTTCCCCAGGTGCCACCATGAGCCGAATGAAACATTACTCTTTTTGTGTACATCTTAGTTAAGTTCAGGACTGGGAAAGATAGGTGAACAGGCTTCATGCAGTGCTTTCGTATCCAAGCATGAAGCTGTGAGATCTTTGGCGCCTAGAACTGATTGTCTCTGTTTAAGGGTGTTGGACTGGTCCCTGGGTGGTACAGCACTGGGACAAGGAACTGCTCTGGTAAACAAGGAAGGAGAGCATCAGGAAATGGTGATCAGTGGGATGCACAGGCTTTGTAGCACAGCTGCATGCCATTGTGGGGTGTTTGGATAAAAGCAAGTAAAGAGAGGTTGAGTAAAGGCAACAAGATTAGCTTTGTGGATGTTTACTGGTAACAGTTCTCCTGCATAGCAACACAGCATAGGAAAAAAAAATGCAAAACATTGGTAGAGTTTTATAGCAGGCACCTGTACGTGTCACCTGCTCTCTCCTCCTTCCCATGGCAGGGACCGCCCCATGTGCTGGGACGTGGTGTGAGGCTGCGGGTGCCCGCAGTCCCTCCTGCTGTGCCAGCAGGCTTCTGGTTCACGGAGCTGGAGCTCTTTGTGCCAGCATGCTGATGCAAAAGGGTTTGGCTGGAACTAAGCACTGGAATGGTTTCTTAAAAATATCAGTCATGCCCACTCATTGCATCATCTCCTCTAATATATACTTATCTCGCTATTCTACAGAAAATCTATCCTATGTTGGATTCGGATGCCTTTGGTTTCTTGCAGCGCACAGCTTGAAAAATAAACAAGTCAGTCCTGACGTGTAGCTGAGCCGATTGCCACATTTTCAAGCCACGCCTCTCTGTCGAAAACTTCCCCCACCCTCTTCTAGGTGTTGCCGTGGCATGTGGTTTGCTTGATGCATAGGCAGAGTGCTGAAATAATCTGCCTCTCGCCAGGTAGACTTATTCCAGGGAGTCAGAGAAATACAGCAGTAGGCAGCAGGGTCAGTCCTGTGGAGAAGTCTGCCTGGCAGAAGCTGGAGCTGGCTTAGTGCTGTTCAGAGGGTCCTTTTTGTGTTGGAGAGGCAGTTTCGTCAGCCGTGGTGGTGTTTTGGTCTGAAAATGGTTATGGATGCTGTGGAAAAGACTGTGCTTATGTGGAGATACAGAAGATGCTAAAAAAAGGTTTGTAGCTGTAGTTTGAAGGTGCGAAATGTTTGATCGTATTTGGTTCAAGGGTGCTCAATGTTCTTGAATTCATTCTTACTTTCTTCTATTAGGCGTTATTCGTGCTGGAAAAGAAATGCTATTTAATTGTGTTTTCAACAATTTGGAGTTGTGTGTGTTGCTTGGCTGGCTTCTCAAGTAACGCTGATAAGAAGAGTACAGAAGAAAATGGATTACAGTCTGACATTGTTAACTTGGGCATGGCCTGGGGAAGACAGGTGCCACAGTGAAAACAGCAATTTGCAGCAGATTTCAATTCATGGATTTATGTTACTGTTATCAGTAGTGGTAGTTTAGAGTCCTACATTTAATCTTATGTTCTGTTATCGTAACATACATACATATATGTAAGTGAAAATGTTTAACAAATAACTTTGCTTTTCCAAAGTAAGAAGTTGGGGGGTTTTTTGATAGCAAATATTTTTGAGCTTGAGCAGAATTTAACTCCTTTTCTGATTGTGAATTATGTTTACAAGTGTGTGTGCGCTTCTGTGTGTGAGAAATAATGTAAACATTGCTTAACAGGCTTAACAAGGAGAGAAACTGAATTACCTTTTCCTAAAAGGAAACAGTGGTTCTCTGGAAGGAAACAGAACTCTTAATTTTTGAAAGGCTGAAAGTTAAGAAAAAAAAGAAGAGGCAGTTTAGGAGGTGGAGAGATTGGCACGGGGAAGAGATTGAAGTCACCTTGTCTGTGTTGCTTGGCAGGGAGGAGCACAAGGCAGGATGCACTGACCAGTTATTTCTCAAGGAACAGCGACAACAAAGATGTGGAGGGGTTCGGAATAATGCCAGAGGTGCACACGACAATTAGGTTTTTGCCTAGGCTAGCAGCAGAGGGTTCTCACTGAAGGGCGAGCTTCGTGTGAGCTTCCTTGTGCTGAGCAGTCACTTTGCGTCTGGTGCACGGGAGGGGAGTGAGCAGGGAGCAGCTCTGCACAGCAAAGCTGAAGGAGGGAGCTGCTGGCCAAGCCATTACATTTTTGTTATGCGTAGAATTAAAATGAAGGTGAGACGCCAAGACGGAGGTTTTCATTGAGTTTGGTTTGCAGGAAATCGTCGTAAAAATTCTGGAATATGTTTAGGTCATGATTTGTGGTAGAAGCATTAAAACATATTTGGCATTGTTTTACTTTAAAGGAAGAGTTACGTACACCTCTGAGTCCTGATTCTGTAAATTCACAGGGAGAGGTCCCCCACTGAACGAATGCCTGCTCACATTCAGGGTTCCAGAAAAAAAGGAGGACTCTCAGATTGGGATTGCCTGGTCCAAAGCCCTCTGAGATCACCTGCCTTGTTTCCATTGGTTTCAGTTGAACCCCACGGCAGAGAGGAATCTTGGTTTTAAAGTTCACAATTACAGAAGCAAAAACAAATTACACCTTTCAACTGTTCTTCCCTGCCCGCAAGCACATTGCAAACAAATGACAAAGCACTTGGGGAGGAAGGCTTGGCCACAGCGAGCCTGCCAACGAGCCGGTTCCTACTTGCTGCTGAGGCACAATAAAACAGTCTGCCCGAGCACGAGGAGGTTTTAAAAGCCTCAGAACAAGGCTGTTCAAAAAGGCTTTGAGGCAAACAGGAATGAGCAGAATCTTCTTTCTCTCCTTCACTTTCTCTCGAGAACTCCCTGGGATAAAAAGTTTCTGCGAACAGGAGGGGCGGGCAGCGAGCAGAAGCTGAGCTTCATTTCCCTTGGGGCTTTTGAGAGGTCTGGGTGTGCTTGTTCATAAAGCAAGGATTTGAAGACCAGAACGGACCCAGTGAGGTCGAGTGTTCTTGTTTCTTTGATTCCTTCTGTGCTGGTACGCCTGCGGAGCTGCATGTCCACAGTGTTCAGTGGGTGCTGCTGGGCACACTCTGCCACCCAAACTGTGCACTGAGCAGTCAGTTCCCTCACGGTCCTCGGGGAATGTGTTTAAAATGGATATATGAAGGCTGTTCTGAATGAGCAAGGTCCAAGTTCGCACCAAAACCGATGTGCTGCTGTGTGCCCTCCTTGGCAGGGCAGAGCTGCTGTAGTGGTGGGTTGGACCTGGTGATCCCCAGAGGACTCTTCCAATCCCTACGATTCTGTGGTTCATTACATGGGGAAATATGGAAAAGAAAAAGCAATACAAATTTAGATGCAAACCTGATACCGATTTATATTTAGTCAACTCCAGCTGCTCATGGTGCCTACCACCTCACTGTTGTTTGGAGAAGGAAGTAGCGATATCCCGTTGTAATGCTGGATGTGACCTATGACTGCGGCTGTTGGAAGCACGGAGCTATCAGCAGGTTGAGTTCATTCTTGGCCTCACAGCCAGAGCATTTGCAAACTGACAAGGCCAAACCAAATGGTAAATTTCCTCAGCCTTTTTTTGTCAGCAGGATTTTTTGGCAGGGGGCGGGTTCTTCATGAAGCAGGCTTTCTTACCAGTGCCTGTTGGTAATTGCTAAAGGGAAACCGCTGCTTATTTACTACCAGTTAAAATGATACCATGTTCCTTTCCCAGCCAACTAAGTCCTTCTGCCTACAGGTATGACGACTCTGCAAGCACGGCTTCAACGGTGGAAGAAATGGTGATGGTGAGTAGCAGATTGACTTTATTCCCAGCAGTGTTTAAATCCCAGGCTTTTCAAATGCTAATGCGCTTTGTTTGGGCTGTTGGGATAACACCTGTTTAAGCAGTGTTCTCCCAGTTCTTGTTTTAAACACTGAGTAAACCGTGTTGTGAATCTGTTGGTGGCATTGAAGTGAAACTTACCCAATAAGCCACAGGCTTCAGCTCTCTTCTAATGATGAAACAACTGCAAGAATAAGTTCACAGACCAAAATCTTCACGTTTTGTCAGATGTAATCAAAGTATAAACAGATCAAAACTCACTTTGAATAAACAGTTTCTTGACTTAGTTTTTCTTCATTTGTACAACAGTGAAAAAAGCAGTAGCTGGCATGGGCAGGCAGTGAGCTAGAGCCACCTCCTGCACCACTTCCATGCATGGAATTCACGTGTAAATGTGAATTTTGACAGTCGGAAATTATCTTTTGTCTGAATGTTCCAAGTTATGAGCACAACATTCAAGCATGAAAAAAACAAATTTATATGTGATGTAATTTACATGTTCTCTGTTGAAATAAACAGATTTCCTCCAAGGATGATATTTGTTATTTTAATTACTTTATTGCCCTGTATTACTAACATGTCTTTCCTCCTCCTCAATTGTATACTATAACCACAGAGGGGACTAAGAATGTGTACAGTATATAATCAAAGGTATAGAGGAGGTAAATTAGCCACCACCCTTCTCTCAGACTTCAAAAACAAAGGGATAATCTTTAGTGATGGAGACAGATCTCATAAAGATTCACAGAATCCTGACTATTGTGTAAATAGTTTATTACAGCTAAAATGTTACAAATATTGAAAGCTAAAAAGTAGTAAGGGGGTTAATTTAAAAAATGGGGAAGGACCTCAGCTAAAATAAAGCAGCTGTCTGCACTACTCTCACCTGAGAACATGAGCTGAGAGAACTGTGGATGGGGCACGAACCTCTCCAGCTTGGTGCAAAAGCTGGACTCAGACCCATGGGGAACAGGGGAACATTTTTCCTGCTTCTAAGGTCAATTATAGCAGCCTTTCAAAATTGCTTTGGTGTAGTACTTAAACAGTGCAATAGATGAGATGTGGAAAGAGGATATCTGCAATCTGAAAATTGACTCTGGTAATTAATAATTAAATGTCTTTAGGGAGATCAATTTGTTGCAGATTTTAAAATGTGTTGGTCAAGAAAAACGTACTTAGGAAGTCTTAAGTGAAGAGATAAGATGCAGAAAGGATGCATGTGGAAAAAAAAAAGTAAGCAGCACCCCTAATTATTCATAGCTAGTGTATCCATAACATAATACAATCTGAGGACCAGATGAGAAAATCTCCTTCTGCGTAAGAGCCTCAAAAATGGATGCAATTTTACAAAACCTTGGTTGGATATTTTAATAACACAGCACTCGATCTTAAAAAAGATTTTGGACCCACAAAGAATGTACTGACCTCTGTGATTCTGTGATTCGTGATGTGCTTTGTGATGTGGCAGGTTGCTTGGGATTTGAACCCACACTTAGAACTAAAATCACGTTGCCTTTCACTTTTTAACAGGCTGAAACGTGTAATGCCCCAATGTCAGCTGATGCAAGTGGTCATTCTTCTGATGTAAAACAAGATCAAGTGGTGGAAGAGAGTACCCAGGAATGGAACGAACAGCTAGAGAAGGAGTTTTTCAGTGGTAAGTGTACTAACATGCTGACTTTGTTCTAGTATTATTGCTGCTGGAGCTGACTGGTGACTTGTTTCTGAGATATTCTGCAAATGCATAGGCTGCAAAGGTATGGCTCGTTACTTTCTAGTGCAGTGGCTACTTTTTGCTGACTTTGTCTACTCTGACATAAACATCAAGATGGGTCACCTTTCCCTCTTAGGCTGTGTGTCATCCTGTACGGATTCAGTTCAGACGAATCACATCTGATTGCGTACATTTCCTCTCTGCTTAGTCTGACTGAAGTATTTATTGCTTTCTTTAAATGTAGGCGTAGTTATGGGGGAAGAATTTCATCCCGGTTTCCTGCACGTGTGATTTTGATGATGCTGATGTGCACAGAGTACGCATTTATGCATTTAAAGCCTCACACCACAGAAGCAAGAGGCACTTAGGCCTTCAGTTACCTTTCTGGGAGCTCTCACAGAATCATCATTTCTTGCTAGTTCTTTTTTATTCTGCTGAGAAGTGAGGCAAGATCAGGGCCAGTTTACAGGAGTACTGTCACCCAGAACTCCAACAAGAGCTCACAGCTGGGACTTAGTGTGATCAGGAAGCAGTGGGTGAGCTGGCAGTGCTGGAAGAGGAGAGCACTGTGTGGTGGACTGTGGTTCTCCTGAAACGCGCATAGCCATCGCTGCTCCTGGGCATCAGTCATAATTGTATAACTCCCCATCAGTCGTAACTCCCTAAAGAATAATTCCTCTATTTGCTTGTACTAAACTGGCTCTGTCAGGACTCGTTTCTCTCCTGTGCTGAAGAGAAACTTAGAAAAACAGAAAAAATTGTTCCTTTTTATTCCACCTATACATCCCTAGCAATGCTTTCTTGATGATTTGATATGATTAGCAGAGATTTGTATTGACCGATCAGTCAGTCTTTTTATTTGACTGGGTTAAGAAATGCTGTAACAAAACAGCCAAATCCATTTGGTTCTGTGTTATGTTGTCTGTGTTTTCAAAATATAGAAAGAATACAATCAGCAAATGCATAATTATTTAGGAAAAAAAATACTTAAATATGTTGCTGTTTGTTAGTCTCGTGACTGAATATCTTGATTAACTGAGCTGCATAGTGTTTAATCCCTGCTCACGAGATTCTGTAACTACAGTTTTGTTGCTAGAATGGTTCACAGGTTCCTATTTCCTTACTTTATCTGGAAAATCCCATTTTCAGTGTTCATTCTGGAGTAATTAATAAGCAACAGTTTATTGAAGAACTCCTTTTCCTTTGGTAACCTTTGGTTGTGCGAGATTCCTGAATATGCTTGTTGCGTGGCTTGCAGAATTTTGTGTTCCCTTCCCCTAAGACCATAACTGTATGCTGTGATTGCACAGAGGGCTCCCTGCTTACTTACAAGCATTGTGAAATCTTTTCAGGGCTATTTATTTGCTTACAGACTAGATTTGGGAAGTTTGCCCATACACACACATTTAGCTAGTGAGAAAGAACTTTAAATAGTTTTGGTTTTCTTCTAAATAGCATAAAGCCTAACATTTACATAAATAGCAGCTTTGAGATTAGTCCAGAAGCAGTGCTTATTTATTTATTTATTTATTTATTTTGTTCATAATCAGTGACCACTGAAAGGTCCTGTGGACGAATGCACGGTTTGGAAACAGCTTTGAATGTTGAGAAGCTGACTCCTTTCAAAACCAGTTTTATGTAGTGCTTTTTAAGCGTAAATACTCAGAAGATTATTGCAGAAAGCAAAACCAAGTATTTGTTTCTCTCGTGCAGTTCTTAGTGATCTAGATGACCAGCTGGCCCAGGAGCAATCCCAAGATCCATTGGACAGGACAGTTTCTACTAGCAGTGCATCAAATGTGCAGTACAATCAAGACGCCTTCCCTACTTTGAAGAGGCACACTGCTAATCGAGGGCAACTCAGAAATGACTGGACTGACATACCCAGCACGTTTTTCCCAGATGGACTGAGAACGATAAGAGCCAAAGATGAGCACAAGATCATCATCAGACCAAGGAAATTGCACAGTGCATATATAAACTGGCAACAGACAGCCTTTCAAGACGATTTTAAATACAGTGATCCAGCTGATGGAAATTCTCATCTGCGAAGCAGCAGGCCGCCTTCCGTTTCTTTTGGGCGGTCTTCGGAAGGCAGCTTGTATCCTCCTTCCATAACACAGAACAGTGGATTTAGGCACAAGAGTTGCATAGATAGGGGTACAGCTGGCAGAAGTTACTCGGTATGTTCCCTTCGGAGATGCCCGTCATCAGTATCTTCCGACCAACTATCAGCATCTAGTTTACAGTATCCATTTGCAAGGGAGAACAGCAATGGCTTTGTACCAAGGTTTGGTCGACAAAACCCAAAGAGAATTCCTTTGTCTTCTATTGTATGGAACAATACACCAGACTCTCCTGGGCAAAGATCAACTCAAGAAAAGATGTTTAGAACCCAATCACTGATGGAATTTCATGCTACAGACCATGGCAGATACCCTAGCTCTTTGCAAGAAAACGAGAAATATGCCTGTTACCATTCAAAACACCACTACAGGAGATCTATTTCAAGCAGTAATTGCTTCAGTAGAATTAGTTGCCCTGACAAAGCCACTTCTCCATTGTCCTTTGATAACTGGGAAAATTATCCATTCTACCAATCAGAAAGTAATCTCTCTAGATCTTACTGTAGAGATATTTCTCCTCGTGGCAAGTTGTATGCAAACCACAAAAATTCTCCTTATGGAAAGACAGAGAGCTATCTTTCTTGGACTGATATTCCTCAATATTACAATGATAATGTGTTCATTTCTCCTGATACCAGATTTGAAGTGATGATGGCTAATTTGAATGACCAGCAGCTGGCGTATACAAGAAATGCCAAGTTTGCTTCCCAGCACCTGCAGAATGATTTTCACATGTATTCTCCAGAAAATATGAATATTAAAACATTAACAAGAAGTGCAAGTAGAGCTTTTTCAGAATTCACTGAAGGCCATCAGCCTTGGCTAAGCTGTAACTCTGTAGTTTCTTCTTCTGTTGTCAGAAGTGATGAATCTGTCTCACCTAATTTGAAGGACCAAACGAAACCTATAGGACTGAACAGGAATTCAGTCGTTACCCAAAGAGGCACTAAGGCAGGCATTACACAACTAGAAAAGGCTGAATGTAGGAAACTGCCTGATGAAGTGGACACCACAGGCATTCCCTTACAGTCTATTTCTCAACAAGCAGATACAAACTACATCAATACTCAGAGTTTTCCCTCAAATAACTCTGCTTTTGCAATGCTGCAGAGCAGTGCCTCTCTCTTTAACACTCTGAGATCAAAGAGACAAACCCAAGTCAGTGCCAGAACAGATACTGCAAAAATGGATGCATCGAGCAGCAATACAAGAAATGTACAAATGAAGGAAAATAATTGCACACCCAGCAGTGTATTCAGTCAGTCTCCCTGTACTTTGCCAGCTAACAAGAACAAAAAGGAATCTTTTCTTCCAAGCCAGAAAGAATGGGAACATAATCTGCGCTATGTGAGAAGAAGAGAAAGTGTCAAGCAGGATGATCAGAGTGCAGAAGCAGTTATCCAAGCTGCTCCAGAGGGACAGTCTGCACAGCTGAATGCTGCTTCTGCTCCATCCACTGAAAAGGTAGCAGTCTGTCACGGCTTGTCCTGGCCTCCTGACCATTCTTCTAGTTCCTCACAAAGTTCACCACCAGCACTTTATCATGGAGTTGGAGAAACAGCTCAAGTGAGCAGAAGGGGTGTTACCAAAAAGACTTCACAGAAAGCACCACAAAATACAAGCGCTTTAGTTACTAAGAACTGTAGTGAACTATTCAATGCTAGTTCTCCACAGCAGGGAAATTCTGGAAATACTTCTACACGTAGTTTTGATGGAGATCCCAAGACCCCTGAACATAGTTTAAATTCTTTTTGCCTTGAAAAAGAAAATGGAAAAATAGAGAATCATTCACCTTGTACTGAAAGGCTTCACAAGCAAGACAGCTTGCTCAGACATACCAGTAGCTGCAGCATCACTGATTCCCCAAGGAGAAGCAGCCTCAAATCCTCTGATCCACTTGTTATTTATTACACTTTACCAAGAAAATCAGCTAGCATTGCTGGTAGTATTATGTCAGATACGCCCATCTCTTTCCCTAGAGAAAATAGAAGAAGCATGTATGATTGTTTAAGGTCTGAAACTCCAAGTGGAGCATATCCCTCTTCTTGTCAAAGAGATGTGACTGGTTTAGATTCAAAACATTCCTTCTCTGGGTCAGCACCATTGAATGTTGCTACAAGTAACAAAGAGAAACATTACTGCAGTCCTTTAACCAGAAGTCCTAATGATTCCTCAAGCAGCAGCGCATTGGTTGAGCTGACAGACAGCTGTAAACATCTAAGCAAAAGAGAATCCTCTGTGTTTTCAGATTGTAAGGAAAGGGGAAACTGTTTGCAGAAATATAAAACTACAAGCACGTTTACGGTATGTGTTGATGAAGATCATGTCAAGTACCATGAGCTAGTTTCAATTTATTACACGTTGCCACGGAGGCATTCCAAAACGTTTTGTAACCTCTTTAGGGATAATGCAGAAGATGCAGATTTGTCTCTTCCCAGTGAAAATTCTCAGTCACCGAGAATACGAAAAAAGAAGAGTGAAGGTCACGCGAGTTTAGCAAATGTTTTTTTCCCCAGTACTTTGGAAAAAGAGGTGCCTTCCTGTTCTTCTGACCGAGCACCTTCAGCTCCGGTCACACCTCAGAATGTAGATTCTGTAGTTCAGCATGAAGAAGAGAATTCCCACTTATCTCCTGGCTCCGAGAAGGTATGTACTTCCAAGTCAGTGAGCATGGTAAATAATAGGAATGACAGTTCAACAGGTCTTTCATCAACAGATTGTGTACTTTCTGATGTGGCAACGAAAGACATTTCTTTAGGTGGTCCACAATCCATTGCAATAGTGGCTGACTCGGGTAATGTCCTTTCTGATGCATCAAACAACCAAAATACAGAAACATGCCCGAAAGAAAAGAAGAAAATTTCTCAAACAGCCACGTCACTAACATCCACTTCACCAACCCCTCCCAAACCACGCAGACCTTTAGAGAATCCCTTTTATTCTGCTTCAACAAGTAAGAATAGCATACAGAAGCGAAATTCTACAAACTGCTCTCAGCCTGCTCCAGTGAGTGTGAATAAAAATCAGAACAGTTCGCTTCTCCACATGAGAGAGAAGGGTTCTCGTGGAAGGATCCACGCAGAGTGTGCTAACGTGCCACTGCCACCCGGGGAAGACAAAGGCAGGGGTAGTACCAAAGTGAAACAGGGAGTAAATTTCCCACCCCAAACCACCCCTCTGTATAATAACAAAAGCAGCAGACTGCAGTTAAGAGCTGGCAGTGCAAGAAATAACGCAAACAATGTAAGCTCTTGTAGCAAAATGCTTTCAGAATCTCAGAAGAAAGAACTTCAGATAAGCACGGCTTCCAGTGCTGATGCGCTGCTTCAGCCAGATGAAGAGGTTAGTGCAGATGCAGGTGAGTTAAAGAATTCTAAAGTTAAAAAAGAGCAAAACTTGCAGAGTGCTCAAACGGGTAAAGGCTGTAGTGGTTTGCAGGCATTAGGGAAGCACAGTGAGGGCAGGCTGGACGTTAATAGTAAAGACAAAGTCTGCAGGGTTACACAAGACCAAAAATTAACACAGAATGTAGAAAATGAGAACAAGCTTCTCTCCGACTGCACAAGAGACAAAATCAAAGATATAGAAAAAAGGAAAAACAGGCCTTCAATTAAAAATAAGCTGGCAGCTGTTTGCAAAACAAGTCGAAAATTTTCAAGTAAAAATTTACCTCCCAAACCACACATAAGTAATATTTTTTCACAGAATGATGGAAATGCCACTTGTTTAGAGATGCGCGTGTCCCCTGAGTCACTGAGTTCGGCAGATGGCCATCAGTCACTTCTGCAGTCTGAAACTGAAAATCAGAATGACAGTCCGGACTCTGACAAGAATACACAAATACCAAAAACAGCTGAGATTAATAAGAGTGAAAATGTGAATGATCCTTCTTTACTTGTTAACAACTTAAATTGGAGGTCTCTTAAAAGCTCATACATCCAGAAGGAGGCCACCAGTTCCAAAAAACCTACAGCGAAAGCGGAAAATAGGCCAAGTCTTACAACCCTATCTCCAGATAAAGCGTTAGCCACAAGAAATAAGAATTCCCAAACACCTGATCTCAGGTTAGAAAATACAAGCCAGCCCATCTCATCCAGCTCTACTGCATTGGACCCAAGAGATGATGAGAAAAGAAGAGCTAGCAGCAGTGCATGCACTCCTCCTTTGCCCCTTTTAACTGACAAAAACTCAAACGCATTTATAAATAATTGCTTGCAGGCAGACGTATGTCCAAAGCAGAACTTGGCTTCTCAGGCAGTGCTTACTGAGCGTCAGAACGCCTCTGAGTCCAACAGCTTAAGAAATGCGAACTTGCATAGCCAGATGTTGCACAAGGCTCGTGTGAAAAATCAGCATGAACGTCACTTTTCTGAGAGTATTTGTGCTCAAGATTCCCACGAGACCTTCGCCTCTGGAAGCAATATTCTGCCCAAAGACGGTGTGCATGGGAAGAGATGTAAATCTTACTCAGAGGTGTTGTCCTGTGATGAAAATGAAAACTGGGCATTGGATGAGGAAAGGTGTTACAGTACGAGGAATCTGATGTATCCTTCTGTTGAATTTGGTATATTTGGCAAAGAACAGCAATTGGCTTTCCTGGAAAATATCAAGAGGTCACTCACAGAAGGACGATTGTGGAGACCTTGTCTTCTTAACAACCCGAGTGCTTTCCGAGATGGAGGGACCTCTTCCATAAACAGAACGAAGCTTTTCAGCTCAAGTTCTGCTGGAAGCAAGGTATCCTCTGCTGCTTCATCGCCCCAGGAACTGCCTGACATCTATCAGGATGACCCAGCTGCATACTCAGACTCGGACTCTGATACCACCACGGATGATGAATATTACCTGGATGAGATAGATAAAGAATCAGAACTGTGACCGCCTGTGGTACGTAGATGGCGAGAGAGTTCCTGGTCAGGCAGAAACATGTAGAATACTTTGAGCCAGTTCTAGTGCTGCTATAGAACAGCACCAAAACAGATAAATTCATACTCTAGCTACATTTTTCTCACAAGTCTTAAGAGGAAAGCAACAGGTTACGTTGCTGATAAGCATTTTTCCAGCTCTCCTCGTTCACCCAACCAAAGATAATAGCGCTGATCCATCCCACCTTGCCAGCACCCACAGAGAATGCTCTAGAAGTGAATAACTTCACAGCAGATTTCACAGCTGGAAAACTGAAACTGCTGGCACAGATGAGCATGGAAATGCCTTTCAGATGTGCGTGCTGGGAGATGCACAGCCGACACAGCTTTGGCTGCAGTTAGGATGCGTTGCCAGGCTTCTGCCTTTGACTCAGGAGCACAGTCATTTGGATTCATGATCAGTCACTTTAAACCATGCAAAATGTAAAAAGACTGACCCTGTTTATTTCCCCTACAAACCCGATGGTTTGAATCTGAAGCTGTCCAAGCACTAGGAGAACAAACGCAACGGATGCCCCTGGGGCTGCCCTGAGCTGGGCTGTGCCTGGTGAGCCGGTGCCACTGCTGCACAGCATGCACTGGCCTTGTTTTCCCACCAAGTAAATAAAATGGGTGAAAATGCCCTTTACCCTTTGCTCAATTAATACCTCTTTCTGGTAATTTCCCAGAATTCTCACCGCCACCACGGTACTTTCTGTCCTTTGAACCAAAAAGCTGCAAATGGTTCCCTGTGGCTGTTGGTCAGCCACGCTGACAGACGTGGTGTTACAGCTCAGAGCCGCAGTGCACCCATGGCCATTCCGTTCTCACGGAGCTTTGATCTGTTTCTGTGTGAGACCACGGCAGCTCGCTGAGCCAGCAAATAGTATTTTTAAATAATTTTACATTTGTTACTACTTTAATAATTTCGCATGTGGTCTAAAATGCTGATCTGTATTTTTGATACGCTTTTTAATTCGATAAAACTTCTGCAGGACTTAATTATATTTTTGTAACTGGAAGGACAATATCCTGATGTTTTCAGATAATATATTATAAACAAGCAGTGCTTGTCTCGCTTAATGCTCTACGAGAAACTAAAGGATGAAAATATTATTAAAAGTAATTGGTATCCTTATTTTTTATATGTAAACTTCGTTGAAGAAGTGGGTCTCTAACTCAAATGTGTACTGACATCTAAGTATTATTGCTTTATACTGGGATAATTTGTCTTTTATTGTACATAAAAGGACTAATATAAACTGTGTATTTATAGTCGGAATTTATCTCGACATGTCCGTCTTGGAAGAATGCAAGCCTATGCTGACATATGCAGTATTGGAAGGCAGTAACTACTGTGTAACTGTAATCTTGTAAGACGTCCTATTGTGAGGAGGAATTATGTTTTTCTGTAAATGGTTCTATGTGTTCAGGATCCTGTAGAGTAAGACAGTGAAGCCAGCTGAGTGCCAGGTGGTACGTTTCTGCAAAATGTTAATCTAACAACTGGGAAGACCAACCTATGTAAGTTAGAGGATAATAACACAGCTTTTTACAAGAGAAGTGAACAGTCGTACAGTTTTACTTGACTGGGAATGGATGGCTTAGAACATTTTTATTTGTAAATATTTTCTACTTCTTCAGTAGAAGCTGGATTGAGTTCTCACCTCGTTGGCATAGAAGATGCTTTTTTCATTTGCTTTGCTGTTCATGTACAGGAAATGAGGTGGCTTAATTTAATGTAAGTAAATATAGAAAAGTGGCTTCTGGTAATAAATCAGTTGTGCAATAATGCATCCTGTCAAGGAGCTGTAATTGAATCTCGACACCGAATGATGGTATTCTGTAAAGCACTTATGTGAGAAGAGGGAGAAAAATCCTTTGAGTAGCCATTAGTTCCACTCAGTTTGGCAGAACCAAATTTTGATACCTTCACTCTTCCAAGCTTTTTCTTTGGCAAAAGTATATATTCTATACATGCACATAATTTATAGGATTTTCATATCTAAAAAAACTTGTTTGCAATAAACTTTACTCGAATGAATGAATATATTGGTACCATGTTTATTCTTTCACTTACTGGGAACACTATGGACTATTTATCCATGCTGGGGGCCCTAGGCCTGGACGCAGAACAGAAAGGATGTGGAGCTGTTGGAGCAGGTCCAGAGGAGGGCCACAAAGATGATGAGAGGAGCACCTCTCCTGTGAAGAAAGGTTGAGGGAATTGAGCCTGTTCAGCCTGGAGAAGGCTCCAGGGAGACCTCATTTCTACCTTCCAGTACTTAAAGGGAATGTATAAGCAGGAGGGGGAGAGACTTTTTATGCAGTTAAATACTGATAGGACAAAGCTTTAAGCTTAAGAAGGGAAATCTAGGTTAGATATTAGGAAAATATTCTTTACTCAGAGGGAAGTGAGGCACTGGCATAGGCTGCCCTGAGAGGTTGTGGATGCTTCATCCCTAGAGGTCCCCGAGGTCAGGCTAAACAGGGCCCTGGGCAGCCTGATCTGATTGGTGGCAGCCCTGCCTGTGGTGGGAAGTTGGAGCTGAATGATCTTAAAGGTCCCTTCCAACCTAAGCCGTTCTATTATTTTATTATTGTTGGCAGAGTGCTGCTGGTTGCAGTTGCAGAGGTTTACAAGGGTAAGCCATTGGTCCATCACACCACTGTAGGCAAGTTGGCTGCGAGCAGTGGGCCCTGCATCACACACACCGGGATGTGATGCTGCTGAGATGCATATCTTTGCCTGCCGTGGTGCTGGCTTGCAGCACTCAGCAGCTCATGAGCTTTTCAATTACCAACTGCCTTTAGTCTCCTGCCATGTGATGAGTCTCTGGTATACCCTTTTCCAACAGCAGTAGTATTTTTACAGGAGACATGGTAATGCCTTATAGAGCCATACGCCTGTAGCTTACCTTGAGGAGATGATACTCCATGTGGAGCCAAGGGTGGTGTTTGATGAGTATTTTTACAAGGCAATGAGATCCACGTGAAAAACACTTCAGCCAGAATTAGACCTTGCTGGAGACTTCCTGCCACGTGCAGTGTGATGGTGTGTGAGACTCACTGCTGACTCTGAACCTTAATTACTACAGCCAGCCTGTGTGGTACCCAAGCTCAGTGACACCATCCCTCAGCCTGGTTTCATAAGGAATCACAGTTTCTGTGCTACAGTTGTGTTTATGTCTTTATCTTGCTACACCCTTTACATCACTCACATTGCCAGAAGACCTGTGAACTTACCAACAAGTCCGTGACACTGGAAGGAAGGGGCAGAGAGCCCCTGGTTTCATCACAGTGGTGCTCAGACTGGGAGGGAGCTCAGGTCTGTGGCTCAGTCTCCTGCTCACAGCAGCTCAGCTTTGAGGTCAGACCAGGCTGCTCAGGGCAGTGTCCAGCTAGAGCCTGTAACCTCTATGGATGGAGACTACACTGCCTTTCTGGGCAGCCTGGGCCAGTGTGTCCTCATGGGGAAAACGCTTCTTATATCTGGGTTTATCTTCCATTTATGCTTGCTGTCTCCCATCCTCCTGTGCTGCACCACTGTGAAGAGCCAATGAAAGTGCCCTTCTTCCAGAGAAAGATTGTTTCTGCTCCAGGGTGAACTACCCACCTCCTCCAGCCTCTCCTCACAGAGCAGGACCTCCGGCCCCACCATCTCAGCGGTCTCACTTGACTTTGATCCAATTAATTGATGTCATGCACTGGGGAGCCCAAAAGTAGCTGCAGCATCCAGATGCACCCCAGCAAGTGCAGAGTTGAGGGGATGACCACTTCCCTTGGCCTCTCATCACGCTGCTCTTGGCTGTTACTGCTGCAAGGACTGGCTGCTGGCCCATGTCCCGCTCACTGCCCACTGGGGCCCCAGGGCCTTTCCCTCAGAGCTGTTTCCAGTCAGTCACTCCCAGTCTGTACCAGTGCAAGTGTGCCTCCATCACAGTCAAGGCACCAGGAGGCCCTGACCCTTTCTCTGGACCTCTCCTCACCCTGCCCACAGACCAGGACCTCATTTGAGCCCCTCCAGGGCCATTAGTCCCTGACACAGGGACACTACAGGCTGTCAATTTTCAACTCCCCACTGCCCTGATCTGCCTGGCCATGTGCCTAGCCAAGTCAGGCCCCATCTGCAGGCTGATGTGGCCCAGCCTTGGCCCAGCCCTGTTCCCACGGCCCTGCAGTGTCCCAAGGCTGGGTCTGACTCCAGTTCACCTCACCAAGCCTGATCTTGATCTACAGATTGAGGCCCCTACAAGGAGCCTGCCCTAGTTACCAGGCCTGATGCGGGGGATGAACACCAGGGAGGGATGGCATGCCGTTGCTGTCATCCCCAGGGAGCAGCCTGCTCCTGCCACTCCCTGACACCCAGGTGCAGGACTCTGTTGGATGTCCCAGCTGCTAGGCCTGCCAAGGTTCCTTGGGACAGCAGCCCTGTCCCCGAACATGCCAACTGGTCCCAAGGTTTGGTGTCATCTGCAGACTCACTGACAGAGCATGCCATCATCCCATCCCCAGCCAGGTCCCTGTGGGACTACTCGTTACCAGCCCCCAGGTAGAGATGACCCATCAACCAAAGCCTCATAGCCTGAACAACCATCCGGACAAATTTTTAACCATCCAGACCATAACATCCTATCTTGGATACCATTATGTTAGCCAGTAAAGTCTTTGCTAAACTGAGGACCTCAAGTTGCCCCAGGGAAGGTTCAGGTTGGATGTAAGGAAAAATTTCTTCTCAGAAAGAGTGGTGAGGCACTTGCACAGGCTGCCCAGGGAGGTGGGGGAGTCGAGGTGTTCAAGAAACGTGGAGATGAGGCACCGAGGGACATGGTTAATGCCCTCGGGCATGGAGGGGATGGGTTGATTGTTGGACAGATGATCTTAATGGTCTTTCCAACCTTAATGATTCTATGAAATTCAAGGTAAATAGCACGTGCTGCTCTGTCCTCACCCTCTGCCCCAGCCATTCCATTGTAGAGGTAGTTGGGTCAGGCAGGCATGGTTGGCCCTTGGTCAGTACACACTGACTGCTTCCAGCCACCACCTCTGCCCAGAAATGTGGTGGAAAGGAAAGCAGCAAGCAGGGAGGGACTGGTTGGCCAACAAGCAAATAACTCCGAATTAACACTATGCGTGTTTTCTCCTGCCCACTGGGATCGTCATATTTGTTATGCTGCTGGAGGTCTGTGGTTTCCTGGGGTGAGGGAGCTTGGGAGACCAGAGACAAAAGCAAGGAGGCAACCAGACTCAATAACTCCACTTTCAAAGAACCTGTTTGTCACGGTCTGTATGCATGTGGCGACTTGGGGTTCATTATATTCAAAAACAAGCAGCATTCATTCATGCTGTCATTGTTTTGCATCTAAAAAATCCAGGCTGGCATGGAAGCTCCACTTCCTTACAGTCTTATGAGCCCCACATCCACTGGTACCTTCATTTCCTCACAGAACCATATAATGGTTTGGTTTGGAAGGGACCTTTAAGACCATCCAATTCCAACCCCCTACTATAGGCAGGGATACCTCCCTCTAGAGTAGGTTGCTCAGAGCCCCATCCAGCCTGGCCTTGAATGCTTCCAGGGAAGCAAGGACGCTTCTGGTAAAAAACATGCAACTTTAGGAGACAAACCATCAGGGGTATTTCCACTATGTTAAGCTTACAAAATTGCTTTGTTTTGCGAAACTTTTAATTTTCCAGACAGCAAAGCCACTTCCCCTTCCAGCGCTGACGGGACCCAGCCGCAGCACGCAGAAGGGCAGGAGCCCAGGTCACGCTCCGTCTCTGCCCTGCGGCTGACTTAACGAGGAACACCGGTAACGCGTTGCTGGGGGAAAGCAGACAGCTACTTCTTCAGGGAGGGGCTGCGCTGCCACTCAGCCGCGGGCCTCGCCCGGCCCCAGCGCACTCGGGCCGCCCCTCAGGGCGGGGAGCGGGCGGCGGTCGCCCGCGGGGAGCGGGCGAGGGGCCCGCCCGGCCGCGCAGGCCCGGAGGAGGCCCCGGCCCCGCTTCAGCGCGGCGCGGCCATGGGCAGCCGGGGCTGCGCTCTGCTGCTGCTGGGCGCCGCTCTGCCGCTGCTGGGCTCGGCCGCCGTCAGTCCCGAGCGGAGCCTGGCGTGGGGCCCCGGGCTGGAAGCGGGGCTCGCCCTGCCCGTGCGCTACTTCTACATCCAGGCGGTCAGCGCGACCGGACGAAACTTCTCCCGCTCTCCCCCAGGTACCGTGCGTGTGCTCGGGGCTGCGCTGCCGGCTGCGCGCCCTGCCCGGGGCGGCGGATCCGCTCGGCCGCGAGGAAGCGGTTGGAGCAGCCCGTCTCGTCTCCTATCCACCTCGCTGTGCCGCCCGGCCGGGACCCGCGGCGCTGCTTCTCCCGCAGCTCTCAGCAGTCCTGGAGCCGAGCACGGGAATCCCAGTGTCCCGTGCACAAGTGCTAAAGCATTCTCCTCGCCCCTGCCCACGCTAAGTTCGCTTCGGCTTTCTGCTCTAGCAGGCACAGCGCTCCGCTGTTGCAGCGCTGCTCCGTTAGCAAGGAGCGCTTCCCATCTCCCAGTCGTTCAGCTCGGAACTGAGCAGGGTGGGAGTTTTGCTGGCCGAATGCTTGCTGCTTCAGGTTAACCTTCTCCTGAGGGCTGTCATTTAGGGTAAAAAGGACTTTTGCATCTGGGGTTTCATAGTAAAGATACCTGAGATGATGAGCAAGCAGAGGGTCAAGGTGCTAATCTGTACAGGGCAGAGTTAATTGCCATTCGTGGCTTCTTGTAGCCATGCGGGAGCCTAGTTCCTGCTCTTGGTTACAGTGTCAGAAGGCTGCTGCTTGGGAGGTCAAGGAATAGGCCAAGTAATTGGAAACAGCCAGCATTCACCTGAAGTTTTGTCACATGGTTGATGATAACACACAGCGCAGGGACCGTGCCTTCAGCCCAGCAGCAGCCCAGGCCCCTGGCTCTGGCCCCTCTCCAGCCCCTGTAGCAGCATGGTACTGGGCTGCAGCGTGGCTCTGTAGCGGTGCCCCAGGACTGCACTCTGACTGCCAGAGCAGGGCTGATCTCAGCTGTGCAGGACTCAAGCAGCAGTTCCTAAAGGTTAAAAAGTGTGCAGTTCTGCTCGCTCTCCCTACAAGTATGAGCGCTGCGAGAGAAGCGGTGTTGAGAACCTCATTGTGCCCTCCATAGCCAATTTTTATGCTAATAGAGCCCCTGGGAAGGCTGTCAGGCTGGGTGCCATCTGGCACAGGGTGCCTTCCATACACACCGTGGGCCTGCAGCCACCAGTCCCAGTGCATGCGGGATGGCTGTGGGGTGCGGCAGTGCTGGCCCCACAGCACTGCCAAGCAGCACTGAGGAGAGCGCCAGGGATCCATTAACACTGGCGGTGCCATTGGCCTCATTCCAGTGCATGGCTTACAACTTTCAGTTCTCAAATGAATTTTAACGTTCAAATTCTATTTCTAAAATGTCAGTAAGAATTATAATTAATAATATTTACTGAGGCATTTCTTTTCAATATGAGCAAAATACATCTTAAAATATTGCTGCTGGGATAAATCTGCATTATCATCTCCATTGCACAAGCAATGGTACTGTGACCAGAGTGCTGCAGGTAAGGCTTCCCATCTGTAAAACTAAGTTATTGAATTGTGTTTTATGTGGATTAGAATTTTGATCAAGCTCAGTATTGGTACCCAATATGACACGAAGGACAATCAGTAGATTTTAAATTTTAATATTCTTTGGAATATCAAGTCTAATCACCAGAACTAATGTGCGCTCAGCACAATGATTTTGACTTACAGCTTGCAAACTCCTTGAGCTGTCCTTTCAGGAAGTTGTCAAATGGTGTAGAATTCACTCTTTCCCTGGAAAGAGTTCCAAAGATAATAATAATAGTAAAAAATCACTGCTGATATCACAATTTTCAATATATACTGCGTGGATTCTTCTTTGGATACGTGGGTCATAGAATCACAGCGTAGTTTGGGTTGGAAGGGACCTTAAAGCCAACCCAGTTTAAACCCCCATATGTGAGCAGGGCTGCAGCCCACCGGGTCAGGCTGCCCAGGGCCCCATCCAACCGACCTTGAGCTCCTCCAGGGATGGGGCATACCTCCTTTGCAAGCTATACAAGAGGACTAAAACCCATGTAAAGTAAGTTTCATCATCTGATTTACTTAAAGTATCCCATTTTATTTGTGCCCATATCTTAGATTCTCTTCAGGATAGGAGGGTTTTTTTTCCTTAAAATGCTGCCCCAGACAGGTTTTCAGGGTAAAACAAAAGTACTGGTGGTGAGGATTCAACAAGGACACATTTTTCTTGTATTACCTCTTTGGACTGAGAAAAAGAAAAATGTGAGTGGCAGTACCCTGCTAACCTTCCTGCAATTAAAAAGAAAAAAATCATCAAAAAACTGTTATAGTTCAGTAATGCAGTGCAGTACTTAGAGGCATCAGCCCCATCATGTATTGAACACTGTAAATAAAAAATGAAAATCTTACTGCTTCCAGTGCATAATTTCTATTAAATACTCGATCTTTTACCTCTCTCCATTCTTTTGAGTGAGACTGGCTTTTTCCTTTCCCAGTGAGCTTTGTTATCAGGTCACTGTTCCCTTATCAAATGCTTGCTGCATCTAAACCACCAGCAGCTAAAAATAACGTGCTTTGGGGCAGATCTGTGCTTGCTCATGTCTCTTGACCATTCAGTAGATAACCAGCACGGAACAAAGACACTCATAGACATTTCCTGTTCATGGGGATGAGGAGATCAAGCCGAGCAGTATTTCACTCATGATTTCTCAGTATTGACTCGTTTTTATGATAACTGCAAACTTTGTTTTCTCTGGTAGGAACTCTCTATACTCAGTTAAAATGCTTTATAAAAAGGGCAGAAAAGAGGCAAAGACATAAAACCAACAGAAAACTATTTTTTTCTGTGATCCTACTTCATGACACACTCTGGATTTCAAGGGTTCTTCATCCTAATAATACTTGCTGATAGTCATAGCGAGAGGATGCACAGCTTGGGGCATCTGCCTTTAAGGAAGTTGGAAATGGTGGTTGTGACTGGTAGTAGTGTGTAGGCAGAGATGTCTGTTACTCAAGGGACCTAGCCAAACTCAGAAAGGGAGGGACTCTCTTATTAAGACCTCTGGCAGTGTTCACTTAAATTTCTGTGTTTTTAGTATTAAGTGTTGCATTACATAACTTAATTTTGCACAGAGCAAAAATGAGCTGAAGGATACATTTAGAAAGAACCTGACTACTGAAAAACAACTGCCCTGGGATTCTGGGATTTTAACAAATACCAGCATGTTAAAATGTAGTTTAAGCAGTCATGGAAAACATCTACTAAAGGCTGTTAAAATTATGTGTACAAGTTGTGATTTTTAAAGCCCCGTTGTTAGAAGTTTCTAGAAGGGGGAAGACAGTAAGTTCAAAAATATTTCCCTGTACCCTCGTTGTTCTTACTACCTTGCACTATGCATTCCCTGCTTGAGGCAGTAAGACACAAGAAACCAAGCGGACCTTTGGTTTAAAGGTTGATTTATGGTCCATGATCATACAGGCATTCTTAAATTCATCAGTGCGGTTCTGTTGTGCTGGAATGTACCTAGAGGCTAGATATCAAAAATGCTTGAAAGGAAACTGTATTTTTCTATTTCTCTGATAATGAGGCAGTTTGCAGATGCACTGAATCAGATCGTGGTGCTCCCAAATTGTGAGTCAGTCTGTATGAGTTCTACTCACATAGCTACAAGCTGTAGGGATCCAAGGCTGTGACAGACGTATGGATCTAAACCAGTATAACATTCATAGGAATTGTTCCGGAGTTTAAGTCTGTTAGAGCTCCTTGAGCTACTTGCCCGAGGAAATTTCACACTGCATAACTTCACTGCTAATTTGTCTTCAGCTTGCCACTACTTAAGCAAGCAGGGAGTTGGCCTCTGGTCCTTCCTCTGAAAAGGGTAGACAGAGTATCTGGAGCAATCCTGCTGTTTGTGTGTTTCTCAGAAGAGGCATATGCACTTTTGGAAGACATTCTGGGCAGATAAATGAGGGCTTTTTTGTGATGGAGCTGCTAGCTACCAAAGACACAAAATTCAGCATTCCCTAGTCTGTGGTAGTGCTGCTCACCACACTGACATTCCAAGAAAGGTTGAGTGCTTACTTCATAATGATTTTATTTCCTCAGTGTGTTGTTGAATGAAGATATCCTGACTTGGTTTTTGGTATGTTTAGCTGACATGGACTTTGAATAGTAAGAAAACTGAGGGATGGTTACAAATAATTTATATCTTATATTCTTCCATTTGAATGCAAAGCAGAGGAGTGTGTTCAGTCTCGAGAGAGTCTTCTGCTGGGAGACATTGACCATATGCTAATTTATAGAGGGATCCACTCCGACAGCTGTATCTGGAAGAATCTGGGTTACTCACGGTAACTGCTGTGAGGAACCATGACATCTGTTGGCAGGAGACACACAGCTGAAATCACAGAGATTCAGCCTCATTTAATCTGGAGACTCTTGCACATAAATTGATTTCATCCCGTTTCAAGATCTAATGTTCTAAGAAAGACATGATTGATCATTAAGTGACTGCTGTACTTACATCGTACATCAGTGCTCTATTTGTGGATGTAAATTACATTCGGATAAGGAATGTATAGAAATAAATGTAACATCTCAGTCTTTGGGTGCTGTTGGGACACATTCAGATTTTAGTAATAGCTTGATTTTACTTGGAATTTTCCAGTTCAGTTTCTTTCTGTATGCTAGTTTGTGGCAATAGTCATTGCATGTATTTGGTTTCCAATGCTTGGACCATCAAATGTTAAAAATAAACTGTCCTCCTCTTTTTTGAAGAACACAACTGACAATGACCATGTGTGGCAGAAATAGGGGAAGGTAACAGATTTATCTTTATGTGTGCTCGTGTTGTCCTCAAAACGTTCCATGCCCAGTTAAAAAGTGAGGGTGCGTTAATGATGAAATGCTGGTGATTTTTAAGCACAGGTCAGATGTCCAAGAAACATCTCTGCTATCATTCTCTTATCCCTGCTTTTCAGTAGCTGAGACTTTAAATATGCAAGACAGTCAGCTGCAGCCCAAAGGTGAACAATTTGTATCTGACTCCTGCATGCTGCAGCTACCTTTCCACAAGCTGGCAAGTATTCCTTTCTCCTATGCTCTTTTAGCTTGCCTTTCTCTCTCTCATATTCTAGAGAAGACGATTGTTCCTCAGAGCACTAACTAGAAAACGTAAGATTAAACCTAATCTTCAAAACTGTAAAAACTACAAGCTTCAAAATAGAATAGAATCATAGAATTGCTCAGGTTGGAAAAGACCTTCAAGGTCATCAAGTCCAACCACAACCTAATCGTGCTACCCTAACTGTTAGCCTTTCTTTCTGTGTTGTAATCATTTTTAACTTTTTATCTCCATCTACAGGTTTTCCATTTTTTAGCCATGTCATGATCAAGAGAAATGGCTAGAATGGCATTCTGTCACTGGAGATGAACTTTACCAACTTGGTATAATCAAAAATTTCCAGTGCAGAGTTTAATTAAATGCTATGGATTTCATCCAGCTGAAGTTTGCTCTCACCTTTATTTCATACTTAGGATTCTAGTAGCTTAAAGTGCTTCTATCTGTTTTCATTTTCCTATTTTCAGGAAGAACACAATTTAAAGTGGTAATTAAAGCACTTTCTCCAAAAGAGATCACCAGAATTTACACTCCTCACCCTCTGGATAGAAATGATGGCACATTTCTTATGCGGTATCGGATGTATGGGAGTGTCAGAAAAGGGCTGAAGATTGAGATACTTTATGGTGATAAGCATGTAGCTCAATCTCCCTACATTTTGAAAGGTAAGGTTTTTTTATATAACATAGCTGCAGAAATGCTTTGGGCTAATTTACTGCTTTAAGTGAGAGATTAGATGTTTGGTTGCTTATACTCGTATAATGTCATCACAAACATTCCCCTCGTACAGAGAATAAGCAGTGACAATCTCTATTCACTGCCAAGTTACAGGATGTAAACAGAGGTAGACTTCAGCTTCTGATGCTAATACTCTGTGTCCGGACACTTTACTCTTGCTACCAGAAATGGATTTCTCCAGATTTTGTAAGAGGAAGAAGATAGGAATGGTACTTTTACCTTCTTTCAATCAGCAACTCACTTCAACATTTTGTGATTTTTATCTGAAGTAGAAATTAATATCTTCGAGAGTAAGGATTTTGTGCTGTTCCCAATACTTCGTAATGTATATGCCTCTCTGTGATTTCTAAATGCTGTGATCCTTCATAAAAACAAAGATAATATTTCTCTAACTAGGCTAATGTTTAACTTTTTTCCCATAGCCCAATTTAATTCAATGCAGGCCTGTACAGTTATGTAAGAAGTATTTAAAAGCAGGGAAGATAAGGCAAATTTCTCTCATTCCAGATCTGCTTCTTTAACTTACCACTCTGTCTCTAAAATGGACAGCTGTTCAGCAAAGAAAAGGATAATAAAGTTACTTTCCAGCAGAGCCTTGTTTCTTTATAACACTTGTTCTTCTAACCAGAATTTGGCTGTGTTTTATTTTTGTAAAATGTCTTATATACAAACTTAGAAACACTTTCAAGCTGAAATCAAACTGTCCTGAATCCTCAAGGTAGTGGGTTGTCTTCTTATGCTGATGCATGTTTACCAGCAGCTATGATACTATGACACAGGACAGAATGTGTTTGAGTAGAAGTCCATGAAATAAGGGTTTTTATTTTGTGCTCTGTGAGGCTCCTGTGTAAGCAGTCCTACTTCAGAAAGATAGAAAGGGTGGCTGATGGTGCATCAATGAAAGTACCTTGTGGCGAGATGAAGACTGCTGTATCAGAGTTCAGATTTAGATGAAAATTGAAACTAACACCTGTGCTTTAGTAGTTACAGACAAATAGATCAATTCTAAATATTCTCTCTGGCTGGCAGGCAGCACAAGAATGGAGCTTCATTTGGCAGATGATTCATGCCCTCAACAAGTAACACAATATCTACTGTTTTCATTTCTGAAATGGATGTTGCAGTTTTCTTGTTTCTAAAAAATGTCAAGCCACTCTAATTTTCTAGATTCCTGTGCCCATGCGTTTGGGGAATTATGCTTGGTTTGGAATGACAAATACAGACCCTCAATGCTTGTTTTCTACAGGACCTGTTTATCATGAATACTGTGACTGCCCTGAAGAAGACCCTGAGATCTGGCAGAATGTTTTCTCTTGCCCATCCCAAGAGCCTCAGATTACAAAGGACTTCCTTTCCTTTCCCACCATTGACCTTCAGCGAATGTTTAAAGAAATCCCATCGAAGTTCAGTCAAACAAGAGGTGCTATTGTTCATTACACTATTCTCAATAATCACATCTACCGCCGTTCCTTAGGGAAATACACAGACTTCAAAATGTTCTCTGATGAAATGTTACTGTCACTGGCAAGAAAGGTATCAGTTTTGATCACTTATGCAAAACTATAAATCATATTGTGATGTAACAGCACTGTATTTATTGCTATAACTTCAGATTTGTCATTGGTGTAGTGAGACTTCAATTTTTTTTCATCAAGATGACAGTATCTCTGTAGGAATCATACTAGAATTAATGTGTGGGATCAGAGTTTGATGTTAATTAAATTATTAAATTGATAGAAAATCTGTAGGTTCTTTCTGACCTCTGAAAGTGTTCCATTCATACTTACATGCTGGACAGAAATTTGAAATTAGAATCTTAAGATCATCTAAATCTGTGAAATCTTTGTGTATTGATTCTTCATCACATGAGAGCTGAGGGTTCTACTTAAGAGTGGCAAATAGCAGTGTAATTATACCTGTGTTGTTATACTTTCTTGGGTATACATTTAGGTTCATCTCCCCAACGTGGAGTTTTATCTTAATGTTGGAGATTGGCCAGTTGAGTACCGAAAAGCCAATGATACACCTGGGCCTATTCCCATCATCTCATGGTGTGGCTCTGTGGATTCAAGAGACATCATCCTTCCAACGTATGATGTAACCCATTCGACTCTTGAAACCCTGCGTGGTGTCACAAATGATCTCCTTTCTATTCAAGGAAATACGGGTAAGTTAGAGATTGGATTTGTTTTAATTCTATCAAAGAAGCAAGCTGCATTTAAATAATGCTTGTTACAATCTTTAGTACTCAAGTGTCTTGGGAGGTCTCTTAATAGACTCTCTTTCACAGAGTCCGTACACTTCCAACGCTGCTACAAAGCAGGTGACTAATACAGATTTAGAGCCAAAATGTAAGAAGTCAAGTTCATGTTAATGGTGAATTTTAATTTAGCAGTATCCAGAAGATAGCTACTGAAAGTGGCAAACTAGTACTATGCTGCAACCTCTTTCAACTAAAAAAAATCGTATAAAAAATAGCTCAGCATGAGATATGCTGAATTGTTTTTCTAGCTTCAGAGGAAAAGTCAGCTGTACTGACAGGAGCCTTTTTCCCCGAGACATTCATGAATTCTTTGGGATGACGCAGTTGACGTGAACAATAGCTAAGGAGTAAAACTTAAGTGAGGAGATGTTTCTTTTTTTTTTTTTTTTTTTTTTTATATATAGTTCATGGTCTTTTCTTTGTTACTTTGTTTTTAAACTAATCGTTTTAGTTAGTTACATTGTCAGTTGGAAGCAGACTGTGTTTACTGATTTAGTAGGGCTGTTCTTTCAGTTATGACAACATGAAGGTCCTACTCAACTCTGGTGTGTCTTTAAGGAAAGTCCCAGCAGAATAATGAAGGACGCATATTTAGTGTTTTTAAAAGAAAGAAGGAAGCAGATAGGAAGTCTTCCAGGCTTTGCTAAATATCTCAAGGGCACAGGATAGACATTTTTTTCCTTTGTAAACTATCAAGTGACTTTTCAAAGACCTAACTAGATTGCTGGGTGACAAAAGTGCATTTCTCTAAAGAAAGTTTTGTTTTTGTGTCAGTCTTTAGAGACAGAGAATTGCTTCAATTATTACATTACTTACCTAATTTGATTATAACTTCCTATATAGAAGAAGAGCTCTTGGAACAAGTCCAGAGGAGGGCCACCAAGATGATCAGAGGGCTGGAGCTTGTTTAGCTTGGAGAAGAGAAGGCTCTGGGAAGACCTCATTATGACCTTCCAATACTTGAAGGGAGTGTACAAACAGGAGGGGGAATGATTGTTTACAAGAGTGGATAGTGATAGGACAAGGGGGAATGGTTTTAAACTAAGACGGGGGAGGTTTAGGTATTAGGTATGTAGGTATGAGGGGGAAGTTTTTCACACAGAGGGCGGTGACACACTGGAACAGGATGCCCAAGGAGGTTGTGGATTCCCCATCCCTGGAGGCATTCAAGGCCGGGCTGGATGTGGCTCTGGGCAGCCTGGTCTGGTGGTTGGCGACTCTGCACACAGCAGGGGTTGAAACTAGATGAGCATTGGGGTCCTTTTCAATCCAGGCCATTCTATGATTCTATGAAACCTACTGCATAGAAATTGTATAACACGTTCCTATTCGTAGCACTTATCATTTTGTAACTATCTATCTCATTTCTGTTCACTTTCATCTTATCACTCAATGCTCATAGGCCCATTCTGGGACAACAAAACTGAACAGGCTTTATTTAGAGGTCGAGACAGCCGAGAAGAACGTCTGTATCTTGTCAAGTTATCCAAGGAAAATCCAGAACTACTGGATGCTGGAATAACAGGGTATTTCTTCTTCAGAGAAAAAGAAAAGGAGTTGGGAAAGGTTCCGCTGATGGGCTTCTTTGACTTCTTCAAGGTAGTAAGCAAATTATAGTCTCAGATTAACTTTGCTCTCAGGTTCTTACTGAGTAATACAACAAGGCTTACTTTGGCTAATTCTATTCAGTAAACAAAACAATTGTGCTGCGCTGGGAACACTGATCCTTGCAGGGTAGCCATACCACTCATAGTCAAGGTCATTGCCACTACCTGTTCTTCATGGAGTCTCTTTGATAGAGTTCTTCAAGACTGTTTTTTAAATAAATTGAGAAATTTGATTGCTTACCATCAGGTGTTTTTTTTTTTACTTGGAGTAAATTTGAAAATAATGGACACAACTTGTGCATAAAAAGTAAAGGGGACAGAATTCTGTAAAAAGTAATTACAACACAAGGCAACAGAGATTCTGTTCCAGAGATCAGTGTATCAGAGATCAATGCTGGAGCAGCCAAGAGTATCTGGCCAAGCATTGTATTCATGGTTGCTCTTAGAATAATGTTTTAATTATTCTGTATAGTTTTAAGTGAGAATAAATTTACTCCTTTGAAATGTAGGTTAATGTTAATTCACTTACAGCTCTACCCCTTGTTCTGCCAAAGAGCGCTTGAATAGAATGATACACATCAGGAAGTCCATGTGACACCAAGGTTCCTGACTGTAAGTCTGGGGCTGAAAACGAATCTTTTTACCATTATGTTACCAGAACACCATGAAACTACACCTGCATTACACTAAAACGGGTTTAAAGATGAGAACTAGCAAACACAACTATGTCTTGCCTGGAGGAGGAACTTTTGTATAGCCAGTGTTCCTATCCTGTTGCAAAATGTTTCACTTTTTGTTTCCCTGTCTCTTCGTATTGCAGTACAAATACCAGGTGAATGTTGATGGGACTGTAGCAGCTTACAGGTTTCCATACCTCTTGCTGGGTGACAGCCTAGTACTGAAGCAAGATTCCCAATACTATGAACATTTTTATACTGTATTGAAACCGTGGAAACATTATGTTCCAGTTAAGAGAAGCTTGGAGGACTTGCTAGAGAAAATAAAATGGGCTAAGGTAAGTTTCATTACAAATTCAATAAATGAATGTGTTACAGTTTGTCTTAGTTCTCTTTTTTATCTTAGTACTCTTCTGTTCTCCACATACATGTTTTGCATAAGCTCTCTGCTGAGATCTTGGGATAAAAGAAGTACATTTTGTTGTTATTAGGGGAGGTGAAGGCTGTAAGTCAAGTAACTATCTCTATTCAGGGATATACCTGCAAATTAATTTTAGGTATGTGTAGAAGGGTTTTTGTGAGTCAGAGCCTCTGTATACTGACTAATGTGAGTAATTTTCAAAGAAACACCCAGAATCCTAGTTACTACTTAATTAGGTCTATCGCTTTTTTCAGGTTCTGACTAGAACAGAAGTTACTGCGTGTTTGTTTGAATGTACAGGAGAATCACAGCTCTATATAATCACTGCTCAGAATAAAAGGTTGGCATTCTGTGTGACTGAAAATGCCATTTCTATTTTAAGCTTAACTGTTAGGTTAAAAACACAGCAAAAAATCTTTTCTGACAGTACTGTAGTCCTTCGTAAAGAATCAGATGAGAATACTGTAAGTTTTGAAATGCGCACCTCAGAGACTTGAGAACAAGTACATCAATTGAAATGCATACACTGGCATTACATACAACACTTTTAAATGCAAGTCCAACACACATTTCTGAAAGGAAAACTTGAAATTGCGCTGCATAGAGAAGGCTACAGCTGTTTGTCTTCTGTGTAACTATTACACGTGGGAGATGTAGGAGCTGCTTTTGAAGAGGCTTGTGGCCTCAGCAAAACAGTGGAGCAATAGTCAACTTTGTTTTCGAAACTGTACAGTTACCCATGAAAGGTGTCACCGATAGCCCTGAGCTCCCAATGGAGCCATAAAAGCCATCCAGGATTCAAAAAAAAAAACAACAAAAAACCGACCAAATTTAAACAGTGTTGCATTGCAGTGTACCAGCAATTGTAAAGAATCAGGTTTGAATAGCCCCTTTGATAAAATTACTTATGCTGGCAAGGCTTCAAGTAACTCACTGATTGTTCTGGTATGTGTTGCTGTTTCTTCTCAATTTTCTAGGAAAACGATGAAGAAGCACAAAAAATCGCTAAAGAAGGACAGTCAATGGCAAGGGAATTACTTCAGCCTCACAGACTTTACTGCTACTACTACAAAGTGCTCCAGGTTAGTACAGTAGATTGCTCCACTACCTTTCCTCAACTGCTACTGCTACTGATGCTACGCATTTCATATTCAGTCCTTACATCAAGAGCAGATGTTGTTTATATTATTCACAGCAGATCAGTGTGAAGAACTTTGCTAAAACCTGTTATTAAAGAGGCAACCTGACATAATAGTTGTTTTGGACAATGAGAGATTTATTTAATTTTTTGCCCCCATCCTCCCAATCAGATCTGTTTTCAGTGTCACTTGGTATATGGTTTCTAACAGAGGTAGGACATAATCTGCACGCAGCTTTCCGTTTTTTCATTTGTGTTTGTCCCCTCACTCGCTGCTCTGCTGTATTACTTAACAGTGAATACAGGGAAAGGAAATTCTGGAAATACAGCTTCTGGAGTGGTGAGGCATGAGTACAGAGTCACTGGTTCCCTAGCAGATGCAAATCTCCAGTGAAATTTAAGTTTCTGTTCTTTGGAAATACTAATTGCTTTTTCCTCCTTTGCTGTACGGAGTTAGAGCTCAGTTTCAGTGGTCACAGGCTGACACAACGTTTGGCATTGTTCAGTGTTATCTGCGTGAAGTGGTTAGAGGCACAAATAATGACAGTATTCGTATTCACATTAATCATAGGATATGGGAAAACATTAAAAGAGGTTTTCAGAGGCAGTGTAGCCTATTAGTAGGTGTGTTAAAAAGACACCTTGTAAACAGATTATAAACAATGACATAGGGACTGTGGATGAAGGCAAGCTTGTCAGTGGAAGGGAGGAGGAAAATTCTGTCTCATGAATTATACCTTGGTGCTTTCAGCATTCTTAAATGTTGTTTACATATTTCAGAAATATGCCGAACGCCAAGCCAGCGAACCTGAAATACGGGATGGAATGGAACTTGTACCTCAGCCCAATGACAGAGACTCAGTATGCAGTTGCCACAGGAAAAAGCCTTTAAGGGAAGATCTATAACTGTACCGGATGGAAAAAATCACCCACTTACAATGCAAGAATTTAAATAGGATTTAAGCTGTGAAATCTAAGACACTTCCGCACTAGCAGACAGTCTTAGTTATGTATTCTTATTGTATTTACATATCCTTTTTCACACTGACTCTGGTCTGCAGCATCGGTTCCCACAGTTTTGTCTCCATGACCACCACCAGGCAGATACTGAGCCTGTAATGGGGAGTGTTCAGGGGACTTGGTTTATGTACTGCATTATCACGGAAGAATAGCGGAATGCTGCTTGTGATCCAGATGGGATCCAGATACCAAAGTTTTGTGAGGAACTGGTCATCCAAAAGAGATCTCTCATGAGTCAGGGCAGGTTAATCTAAAGGAGCATTTGCAACATTCTGAAGCAGTATTATGATTTTTTCATAAAGTTTACCTCAGTTTTAGATTATTTCTTGTATACAAAACAGTTTTCTAACTAGACAAAGAAAAGTAATATTTGAGATTTACAGATATCAAATCTGGTGTTGCTTTGAGATCATTTTGTGGTATATGATGTAACAGAATAGAGAACACGACTTTATCAATTTCAGTGGAAAACTGAGAGGAGGGGGAAAGATCAGAATAGTATTTTTGTAAGCACAGAATCATGGAATCAACGGGGTTGGAAGGGACCTCTGGAGGCCACCCAGTTCAACACCTCCCTACTAAACCAGGTTCCCTGGAGTTGACTGCACACAGTTGCTCTGAATCACCAAAATTAAATTCTGCTTTAGACTGTGTAGCTATCAAAGCCATCACAATTACGGTGCTCTGAGTGCCAACACACCAATCAACTTCTATTCCTTGCTATTGACCACGTCTCTGAATATAGGTACAGAACCATTGAAGGACTTACTTAGCAACTTCAGGGACAGGTGAGATATTAGTACAGTTACAGTCTTCGCTATTCTAAGCTACTTGAGTATTCGTGCATCTGAAATTTGTTAGTAAAGTTTTAGACTACTTTTAGGTTTTATGTTGCTGTAGGGCCTGTGCATAAGTCCTCAAATGGAGCTTATCAATTTTTCTGAATTTAGATAAATCTTACCTAATCTACTATGGAGAGCACTGAATTCAGTGGACAGCAGATAAGCTACCATTGTTTTGGTAGAAAAACCTATGCTGCATTTTCTGTGTAATAGTTGAGGGGTTAGAGGCCATACTGAGCAGTGGGGAAGATAACTTTGTTCTCCTTAATTTGATTCAAAGATGAATTTCCAAAGTGCCTTAGGTCCAGTCAGGAGACGAGTTCATCAAGTCTTCCACTGAAGCTGTGAAACCACAAAGCTAATGATAGAAAATTCATAGGGCCTGAAGGAGCTGGCCATACTGCAGAGATAAAACGTACCTTCAGGTGGGATGAAGGAAGGATCCTTGTCCTGGATGCTGCTCCCAGTGGCTCTGCTGATATTTACCCAAGAAACTGTCTATTTCAAAATGAATGTAAACAGTCTTGGAAGGAGAGACCTATGGCAAACCTTCCCACTCCCACTGTGGAGTTCACTGACCAACAAGTAACATCTGGCTTCCAGACTCAAAGTCAGCTTGTAGATTTCTGGTAAAAATCCATATAAAGTTAGTAATTCAATTAAATTCAGATTACTTTTGAAATGCAGAGCTGTGAAAAGCAGAAAACAAATACATATGAAATTAACCATGAGTTCAGCTGGGCTGAAATCATCCAAGCAAGGTAAGTGCCGAAACCCTCCTGCATCACCAATCACCTGCATACCTCTCACCTCATTCATGAGTTTTCTTCCAGGAGAAAAGCACAAAGATATTTGGTGTTTGCACAGTGACAAAACTGCAGTAAGAAAACACAGGTTTTCAGAGTGCCTTGACTTTTAACCCTGTGGCATCTGTGTTCTTCCTTCTCAGCTTCACTCATGTAAGGCCTTACTTGAATACCTAGTTCTCTTTGTGCAAAAATGAGTGGAAACATGATTGTGGACTTATCTAATCGCTTAGATGTTCGGAGTTTGGTGCAGTATGCTTCATACGGGTTTCATTCTTGCATATGACACTGCAACACTGCACGTTACTCTCGTAAAATACATGAAAATAGATCTGTACTAGAGCAGGAAGAAAAACGAGATTTTCTGCATGCTAAATGTGAAAAGAATCTCAGGTTTCTAAAGAAACAGTTTCTGGTTAAGACAAAAAAGACAAAAAACCCGAAACATCTTGTTCTACCCATCAACATATTGTTCTAGTTCTAGCACCAATATAAATAGTGGTTGTATTTTTATTTGGCATGGTGATCAGCTCTAGGACTTCATCCTATAAATATATGCTCAGCTCACTGACAGAAAATTTCTGCATCAAAATTCAGAAACATAGCTCCATTGCTGAGGTGACACTCAAAACTGGGTATGTGCTCCTCCTTCCTTCTCTTCCTACAGTCATTTTGATTGTACTATATGATCTGAGGTGATCCATTATCTGCATTTTTTATTCGTCACAATTTATGAAGTGTTGTGCTCAGGAAAGGTAATTATGCATACCAGACAGCTGATGCAAGAAAAGTTTCCCCTTGCACACATATTTCAAAGCAAAAAATCCCCAAATGATCTGTTTATATTCTAAAAACAGGAGAGAATGGAAGGAGTCATGTTATGTACATTAGGGTTCTTTGCAAACACCTGGGTAGAAAAGCTTGCCTGGCTTGAAACATGAGTATTTCAGACTGGAAGAAGAAGCAGATATTTCAGACTGGAAGAAGAAGCAGATATATTAATGACCATTAATTATATTAATATATTTATTATTAATTAATATATTAATTAATATTAATATATTAATATATTAAAATATATTTTAATATATTAATATATTAAAAATATATATATATATATATTTTGCCCTCAAAGATGAGAAAAAAATCTAAATTCTCCGCCAAAAAGAACTCCCTTCAAAGCCAAGACAAGTTTTTGACAGAAGGACTTAAAGATGTTTTATAGCGTAGAGGCAAGCAATACCCTAACGAATATGAATGCATTCATCTTGCCAAAAGTAAAAAACAGTAGAGAAACAGTAGGGTGGAACTTCCATTAAACGTGCTTTGTCATTTGAGAAAGTCTTGTTCAATTTATAACTACTGATCTTCCAAAGATGAAGGTATGGCCTCTCTTGTTTTTATTGGAGGTACTGTATGCAATTTAAACTGTAATGATGAGCAATCACAACAATTGCCCCTCCGGGCCAGAAAGATGTCAGATCTATTTTAGTTTGATGACAGGATGATATTTACTGGCCTGGTGTTACAGGAATTGCTAAATATTCAGCCAAACCCGTTCGTACAAGTAAAGTGTAACACAGATGTCGCACAGTATTTTAAGCTGCATATATACATTAGATTTTCTGTTATTCTCTAGTAGTTCTTAAACAGCAGTGAGTAAACATCTCCTACACCTGACAGTAGCTTCGTACAGTGAATACTCCAGAAAATTCATTCTTTTATATTGTCCTAATATATCTAAACACCCACATTTGGAAATACCCAACATCAATTTCATCTTGAAATGAGAACCAGTAGATCACAATCTGTTGACCAAAGCAGAAATATGAATTCAGCACATTTTTAGACTGTTTTTTAAGATTTCCCTCGAGATAACGAATATATTCGTTTCATGACAGTATTGTTCCAGATCCGCCTTGCAGATTCATAATTAAAAAGCCCTATAATCAAAGGTTGCCTGATGGAATGTTAGATTCAAGCATCCAAGCTGACGCCCGACATTTATTACATTAGAAAGTAAATGGTTTAGTTAGGGAGGAGAGCTGATAGGGAAAACACACACCACCTGTTTGAGCATGTTTGAGGCGCTTGCAAAGAAATGATAATAAGGAAAAGAAGCGTTACATAAACCTAGGATATTATCGGCTCCTTTGCAGCTTCAGGTTTTCTAAAGTGTTCTGAAAGGGCAGTAATGAAGTACAAGAGGTTGTATGAATACATTTTAGTTCCCCAGATTTAAATACTAGAATATGTCCGTGGATATTTTTTTTAGCATTTTAATGAGGTTTGTGTTTCAAGTGGTTGATAATGTAAGGAAGACTGTACTTACAACTGTAAGATGGCTATGGCATTTACTTTGTATTTTGTTGTCAGAATAAGGGCTAAGGGATAGTTTTGCACATCTGTTTGAAGACACTGGCGACATTTGTAGCACATGCCTTAATCCAGTCCCATCATGTGAGTAATGATAAGCAAGGGATGTATTAGCAAAATGTGGCCAGTAGGTCAGGGGAGGTGTTTCTTCTCCTCAGATTAGCAGATGTGAAACTTCAGCTGAAGTACCATATCCAATGCTGGATTCCCCAGTACAAGAAATACATTGATCTAAACTAGCAGATCCAGCCAAGGACCAACAGGATGGCTGATAAAAGGGCTGTGGCACATGGTGAAGCTGAGAGACAGGGTTAATTCAGCCTTCGAAAGAGAAGGTCATTACCTTACTGAACTCCAGAGGGAGAACATCATAGAGAAGCAAAGCCAGACTTCTCTCAGAGGTACACAGCAGAAGGCCTGAAAACAAGGTGCAAGCTGCGGCATGGGAAATTCCAGAACTATAAGGAAAAAATCTTCACACTGCATGACTTCCAGATGTCCCTGCCAATTTACATCATTTTTTTGTGTATTTCGATGACACAGCAAGCCTTTATCTAGTCGTGTAACAGGAGGATAAAGGCATCCAGCTCCCGAGTGTCTCCAGGAGGCAATGTAGCCTTCTTCTGCTGAGCCTTTGGACGCTATTCATGTTTATGTCTCCTTTGGTAATATTGTTCAAGTTGTGTAAACATTTTAATACTGGCTTACAAGACTATAAAGTTGCATGTTTACATTATTACCATATATCATGCTATACCATATTCATGAGTTACACAGAGGATTTGACAAAAATAGGATACACTGACTTGGCATTACATTACTGTCTGAAATCACAAGACCCGAGTTTTTGAGAAACTGAGTATAGACTTCACACATCGGAGACAATGGCAAAAGTTTTGAGCATGGTTATCAATGCTCAAAGTAATTAATTTAAGGAAAGGAAATAAATATTAAGATCCTTTTAAGTTAGGTGGTCCTTTTAAGTAGTTAGAAGTTAGTAGGTCCTTTTAAGTCTACACTGAGCCTTACTCAGTGTAGATCACTGCTGAGTGAGAATGATCTACTGCCATCCTACTCCCAGTGCTAGGAAAATTCCATCAGGATCCGTCCGTATCACATATTCGCGATGTAGCACAGGGAGACTCGAGACAGCCCAAAATACCAGAGGGGCCTATGCAAAGTGGGATGGACCATCACATGGTTACCTTCCTGCTGTAAACCAGTGGAATCAATTATTCTGGATGGAAGTTGGGTAAAAGCCGAGCAATTCAAGCTCAATGTGGAAGACCAGGATCTCCACTATCGCGTATGCCACTTAGAGAGATTTGCTTAGCATGAGTGGACGTATTATTGCTTACCTTCAGGTCAACAATAACCACACTTCCAGCTGCTCTCTTTTTCTCCCAAAATGTCCAGCCAAGCTGTTACAGCTCTCTTCACTGCTGAGAGATAGTATTGTACAGCCAGGATAAACCAAAATGATTACACAGAGTTAGCACCCTTCAAGGCCAGTATTTCATCTTTTGTGCTATTCACACCAAAGTCCTCAGTGTTGCAACAGAAAGAGATTTGGGTGCTGTATTAACATGGAAATCTGCTGACAGAGAGAAAACGGGTTAGGCTGAAAGCGGGGTTTGCTCCCAAGTGATGATGTTTTTGCTCCTACTGTCAAAATCTTGAGGTGTTACTTCAGGAAAACATTAATTTTATCAGTATTGCTTATCTCACTGAATGAATTACGTATAGATATATGTTTAATAACACCAATAAAACCCCAAATCAAAGAAAAGAAAACAAAACAAAAGCTCTGGTGATAAAAGTTGTTACTCTTTTAAAGAGAGATAAGTGATACAGATACTTGGGTACATACTTTGTGCTGAAGACGTGAACTGAACTTAAGCAAAATAAGTTCAAAGGGATCCTACAGGGATGATCTATACTGTGTTACTCTACACTTACAATGAACTCCAAAGCCAGATAAGTCACAACAGCGAATTAAGAGTCAGAGTTACACATCAAAATTTCATCATCTAACTCATAATATAAACAAGAGTCAAGAAAACATCTTTCTTCTGACATAACCATTCAAGCAAAATCCAAAAAGAGATTTAACTGATTCAATCAGGTGTCCTTAAAATGGTTAACTTCTGATATTTATTAAAGTGGTTTATCTAAAAAATAACAAGAACTCGTGATGCAGATACAAGGTACATCTCTGCCAATAAATTCTGCTTTTCTCTGCCCAATAAACATAGCTACTTCAATGTGGACCCACCGAACAAATCCAGTATGCCTTCTCACATCACAGTTATTTCATCTTAGAAGACTGAGAGGGGACCTGATCCAGGTCTATAAATATCTCAGGTGTGGGGGGCAAAGTGGCAAGGCCAGACTCTTTTCAGCAGTGTGTGGAGACAGGACAAGGGGCAGTGGCCAGAAACTGGAGCATAGGAAGTTCCGCACGAATGTGCACAAGAACTTCTTTACGGTGAGGGTGATGGAGCACTGGAACAGGCTGCCCAGGGGGGTGGTGGAGTCTCCTTCTCTGGAGATATTCAAGACTCGCCTGGACGCCTACCTGTGCGACCTGGTGTAGGGAACCTGCTTTGGCAGGGGGGTTGGACTCGATGGCCTCTGGAGGTCCCTTCCAACCCCTACAATTCTGTGATTCTGTGATCTTATTTACATACTTTGACATTTTCTCTATTTCCTTTGCATGTGCCTCGTGTCTATTAGGCAATCGACAGTCACACTGACTCAAGTTCCTGTAACAGAATCTGATGAGTAGGTGCAAATTTGAAATACCTTAGTTGTACTGCATGACAATTATTTCTTCATTCTTAAAAAAAAGAAAAAAAAAAAAAAGGAGAAAGAAGTCAATTAAAGGCAGTACAGATCATGCAGATATGTGCAGGACAACCAAGGGATGAGGCCCAGCCAGTATGGGTTCACAAGTAGTAGGTCATGCCTGACCAACCTCATCTCCTCTGACTAAGTAAGTGACCCATCTGGTGGATGAGGGAAAGGTGATGAGTGGTGTTTCCCAGGGGTTGGTACTGGGACCAGTTTTGTTTAATTGATGAACTGTATGAGGGGATTGAGTGCACACTCAATAAGTTTGCAGATAACACCAAGTGTGCAGGAAGTGTCAATCTGCCTGAGATTAAGAAGGCGCTACAGAGGGATCTGGACAGGCTGGATAGACGGGCTGAGGCTGATTTTATGAGGTACAATGAGAACAAGTGCCAGATCCTGCACTTTAGTCACAAGAACCCCATGCAACCCTAGTCTTGGAGTAGAGTGGCTGGAAAGCTGCATGGCAGATAAAGATCCAGGAGTATTAGCTGAAAGCCAGCTGAATATGAGCCACCAGTGTGTCCAGGTGGCTGAGAAGGCCAATGGCATCCTGGCTTGTATCAGCAATAGTGCAGCCAAGCCAGCAGGAGCAGGGAGGGAATCAATCGTTCGTCTGTACTCAGCTCTGGTGAGGCCATGCCTCAAGTGCTGTGTTCAGTTTTGGGCCCCTCACTACAAGAAAGACAGTGAGGTGTAAGAGCATGTCCAGAGAAGGGCAAGAAAGCTGTGAAGGGTCTGGAGCACAAGTGTTACAGGGAGGGGCTGAAGAAACTGGGATTGTTTGGTCTGGAGAAGAGGAGGTTCAGGGGAGACCTTATCTCTATCTACAGCTGCCCGAAATGAGGCTGAGGCAAGGTGTTCTCTTCTCCCATGAAACAGTGACAGGACAAGAGGTAATGGCTTTAAGTTGCACCACAGGAGATTCAGGTCGGATATTAAGAAAAATTACTTCTCAGAAAGAGTTGCGAGGTGTTGAAACAGGCTGCCCAGGGAGGTGATGGAGTCACCGCCCCTGGAGGTGTTCAAGAAACGTGGAGATGTGGCACTGAGGGACATGGTTTAGTGGGTGTGGTGGCGATAAGTTGATAGTTGGACTAGATGATCTTAGAGGTCTTTTTCATCCTTAATGGTTCTATGATTCTATGACTTTGTAATGTATGGTAAATATTTGGCAATACTTAAATGTGAGTACTACAGATGTAAGATGAGGAATAATTCAAAGTATTTCTTATGAAATAGTATCTAAATTCTGATTATCTACAAGAAAAGAAATATTTCTGTGAAAGAAAAGAAAAAGACCTTCCTAAGGATCCAAAACACACACATATTTTTGCTGACTATTAGCAGTACTATTTATGTAGTGAACCATTCATTGAAGTGCAGACAGTGGCTATTACTGTTTACTCTTCTCCAAGGTAGTACATTTCACTCAGCATCGTTCCATTCTAGTCACAGAAAAACATACTAGCTATTGGATCTTTTATTTCAAAATGAACAGATCCACAGGAAATTTGCTTTTTCCCTGTAAAACCTCAAGTAATCAACTCAGACAGGCAATCTGTCTGCTGAAGATCCCAATTTGAAGGATGTCTCCTCTAGGGAGAGTTACCATCTTATGCCTGTTCACACAACAAAGTGAAATGAGATCTTCGTGAAGCCCTACATGAAGGCACAGCTGTATATTCTGTTGCCAAAGTCTACCATATACTTGAATTTGATGAGCAGTCGGTGCTTTCTCCTGTCCAGTCACAAGATAAATTACTGCAAAACCCAAAAATTCTTCTGCTCATAAGTGAACATCTTCAGCCTTCTCTAGGAACTGTGGCCCACTGGCAAATGTGTTTGTTACAGTGGTTTAATATAAATTACACCCAGCTTTGATGACACGCACTAATGTGTAATAGCTGCCAAACTGGATCTGTTAAGTAGGTTACTAGGTGCAGTTGACATAGTTCCTTGATGGATTATCTTGTTAAGGAAGCCATTATAAAATCAAATGGGGAGTGCAAACAGTATTCACATAGAAAGGTCAATTTCCGGTTCCATTAGAGTAAACGGCATAGAATTTTTGCTCAGTGCATTTATATTTGTTTAAAAAAAAAAAAAAAGAAAGAAAAAGGTCTGCAAGGTTACATGCTCCAATGAGAACTCTGAGTGACAAGAATCTGCTGTTAATAAAGAAGTGAAAAAAGTGGCACTGATATCTTCGCATTTGAGATGCAGGTCATCTTCCGGCTATGCAGCAAGCTATCCCCAGTGACTTAGTACCTTGTAAAGCCATCCCCCAAACCAATACCCTTGAATCACACCATCCGTTGTCAAAAGTAGATGACAGCCTAAAGAAGTAAGAAGTGATATACAAGCTAATAAAGGATTAAATTTTCCTTCCTGTAACTCAGCAATTTCACTATAAATATTTTCTGATAAAACACATGTATTCTGTTAGGGTGCAAAGAGTTAAGGTGGGCTGCCTAAGAGAGGAGTCTAAACAAATTAGGGCTGTCTTTCACATAAGGAAGACTGTAATTCAATTAATTCAAAACTTATAAAGATTTTTTTTTTATCTCTGGCTTGAAAAAATAGTCAGTTCATGAAGAATAAATTCTCCACTAACTGCTGAAACAGGCTTTCATTTGAAATTATGAGCAAAGAAACAAATCCTGAGTGGCAAGCTGTCAAATTACATTCTGACATCAGAGGAACACTTACTCCTGGCATGGGCTTCACAAACACTTGCTCTTTTAGTATCTCAAGACCTAACAGCCGTGGCAACTCCCCTGGCATTTCACTATTCCCAAGTGGAATTCACTCACAGAAGGAAAACCAGCTCCTGCACATTCAGCTAGGTTAGCACCTAGTATGGGTCCTCTCCGTTCTTCGAATGAAAGTCACATGCTTATAATACATCTATAGCAACATATTTGTATAATAACGTACACGTATTTATATTCTTCCTATATCATCAAATTAATACTTGTCTGGATTCAGCTTTGCATTTTAATTTAATATGAAATTACAAATAATTACTTTCTGGAGTACTGATGAAGGCCTCTGGCAAGATTTGGCTCTTCAAACTGGCCTGAGCACCTTTTGAATGCTATCCTGTGAGGTAGCAAATGTGGGTCTTCTTTCAAAGAGAATTCTATAACTGGCACAGCTTTTTGATCACTGTTTCAAAGTCTTGGTCTTGAAACCAAGTCATAATGACATCAGTAAATCTGGGGTGGGTTCTTCCAGTCCTTAATGTCTTCTTCACTCAAGGATTTTGAAGCTTACTAAGTAAAAGACATAAATTTAGCTGAGACTATCTCCTGGCTTAACCAGGGCACGCATTCCTTCCTTCTTTTGTGTCTGATTGTGACAGCACTAACTCTATTTTACAGATTTATTTTTAAATACTTTAGTTACATTTTACACTCGGTGAATAATATAGGTTAATATGCTTAATACTAAGAAGAATTAACAAATCAAAACTAAATAAAGTCTCTAGTTTATCTGACTAATTTTAAAAATTCCTTTACCTGGGACAGTGTGAATACAGAAGTAATCTATCAGGTCTTCATGTTATTGACAAAGAAAGTCAAAGTAGCATGTAAGTAGCTACAATATATAACTGATCATGAGATGAACTGTGCTATTCAGAAATAAAGGGACTGATTAGCTGATGCAGTAGTCTCTGATTTATGCAAAACGAGATTCTGCTTTTGTACCAAAGAGATGGACATGGTGTGAAAATACAAAAGCACATACATGCCATTTTAAAAGAGCTGGTGCAGGAGATTCAGTTGTATGCCTTCAGTTTGGTTTCAGTGACCTTGTGGTAAACATTATTTTCACAGAATCACAGAATCACAGAATTATTGAGGTTGGAAAAGACCTAGAAGATCATCCAGTACAACCATTACATTTTCTTCTTATATTATTCTTTGAGAAATGACATATTCTGACAGGGAGGATACCCACCAGTGTTTTGCATCTTGAATGTTTATTATTTCCTGATAATTTAAATCATAAGGTTATGAGGTATTAAAAGCAGCAGACTAAGTATCAAATTGGCAGAAAAAAAAGAAAGAAAAGACAATGCCTTTTTACTTCTTCTGTTGACAAAGAGACAACAGGAAAGTAAGCAAAACCCCTAAGCACTGTCGTCTCGCTTTGGTACATGCTTAAAAAGGGAAGGAGAAATGGCAGTTCTGCCCTCCATATTACCCAACAGTGCTCAGCAGTCCACTCATTTCTTTGTAGTCTGTCTTTTGAAGAGCAATGAGCACAAGGTAGTTGTATCTTCATCAATCACAGATTCATTAAGATTGGAAAAGACCACTACGATCCAACCATCAGCCCATCCCCACCATGCCCACTGACCATGTCCTGCACATCTCCGCATTTCTTGAATCCCTCCAGGGACAGTGACTGCACCACCTCCCTGGGCAGCTGTGCCACTGCCTCACCACTTTTTATGAGAAGAAATATTTCCTAACATCCAACCTGAACCTACCATGTTGCATCTTAAGACCTATCCCTCTCACCCTATCACTGCTACCTGAGAGTAGAGTGCTTTGTTTTCTGAAGTAGTTGATTTTCCTTAGCCCCTGTAGCTTTAAAAACCTCACTTTTGTGGAGAATTTCCCTTGAGTCTCTCTGCATTTCCCTGCTCTCTGAGCCCTGTCACGCAGCTGCCCCAGGAGCACACTGGGCGCTGTTAAGCCCTTTCCCAGCTCGTGCATGTTGGACCAAATGTTCCCTTCTTGCATCTCAAGGAAACAAAGTTCTCTCTTCTTATTCTCCACTTGTAAGAGAAGTTGGTACTTCTGTGAGCTGGACCTTTAATTCGAAACAAACTAATAAAGCTCTTAATTCTGCTGCCGGAAACCACTGTTCTTACAGGCTGAGTGTCGGGAGGGAAGCCTTACCCAGCAACAGGTCACAGAAGCAGGCAAGGAGAGGTCTCAGATCTTGCAGCCCCTAACCCTGGAGTGAGGGGCATGGAGAGGCATGGAGGGAGTGGGAGAAATCTCCTCGAGGGCTCCAAGGAGTGGGGTGGGAGGAGAGGGCCCAGAGGTGTGCACCGGGAATCCTTTCCCAGTGCTTCAAACTGGTCTTACTGAAGGAAGCACTTTGTCATGTAGGGGCATGACTTTCTGCTTCTAAAAATACCTATCCAACAGAGTAAGGAGGTAGAAACAAGCACTGTGCAGAAAGAAACAAGTTCAGAAAGGCAGCGTGGCACTGGGATAGTTTTCCATATTCTTAACAAAGGCTATTAAAAATTTTGGGGGAAGTGTTGTGTCTGATAAACAAGAATCAGAAAATCAGAGAATCATATAAGCAAGGTTGGAAAGACTGCCAGGATCATCTGCTCAGCCACCAACCCATGCCTGTGACTGCTCTAGACCACATCTCTCAGTGCCACATCTGCACGTTCCTTGAACGCCATCACTCCATCACGGAGGTGACTCCATCACCTCCGTGGGCAGCCTGTGCCAATGCCTCAACACTCTTCCTGAGAAGAATTTCTTCCTAATATCCAGCCTGAACCTCCTCTGGTGCAACCTAAGGCCATTACTTCTCATCCTATCACTGTTACCTGGGACAAGAGGCCGACTGTCACCTCACCACACCCTCCTTTCAAGCAGTTGTAGAGAATGATGAATTCTCCCCTGAGCCTCCTCTTCTTCAGACTGAACAATCCCAGCTCCCTCAACTGCTCTCACAAGTCTTGTGGGTGAGTAGAGGGATAATCCTGCGATTTTTTTTCTGTAAATTTTGAACTTTTAATATAGCACCAACTTCTTTAAACGTACCATCTTTTGTATACTCAGAACAACAGATAGAGATGAAAGGTGGAAGCCCCGGATTTAAATTCCAGCTTTCCCACTTAGGGCTTTTTTAATGGATTTGTTGTTTCTGTTTTTATATACGGAAGAATTACAATCACATTTTATTAAGGGAGCAAAGCAAGTGTGAAGATAAAATAAATGTGTTGACTGGAATTTTGCCCGAGAGGCGAAATTTTGATGTATGGTGGCAGGCAGTGCCCCAGGTCTCAGCACGGTTAGTCACCAACAAGGAATACTCAGCATGGACGTCATCAATTAGCATTTGGGAATTGTTCTCTGTAGTTAATTTTTCATCTTTTCTACAGGAATGTTTACACCTAGAAAAAATCCTTTTTCCTTGCATAGATGTCTTGATCTGTTGGTTGTTTTTCCCCTCATAAAATGAGGGTTACGTAAGTATCACCACTTACAAGCTCATTCTTCACTCACCAAAACGTGTAACCTCATTCACAATAATGGAAATTGAGTTTATGCATCAAAAAAGGAAGGGACCATAAGTAATTTAATTACAGCCTGTTATTAATTCTGTTGAGGCAGAAATGATGATAGCTTTTTCTTTTAACCAGGGGCTGTTTTTTGTGTTACTACAGAGATAATAAAAGTACATTCTATTTTTATGAGAATCATATCTGTAATATTTAGGTTGCCAGAAGCCCTTACAACCCATGGATGTTGTGCCGCTGACAATGCAGATCTGCTCATTATTGGATACCTTTTCAGCCTAGGTTTTAAATCCATCAGGAAATTTCTTGATTTTCAATTCAAGCATTTTTTGTTGTTGCTTGGATTTATTGCTGGTTTTAATAATATTTTTTATTTTTCTTTAGCCCTTTTGTGCACTATACTGAGGAAGATGTATCCCAATTACGCTATCAATAAGTCTGTGTATTATTCTCACATTTCTATTTCAACCCTCCTGCTGCTTTTCAGAAAAGAGGCACTCCTGCTGTGATTAGTTTGTGTGATATAAACCTCAGCCATCAGACGTGACTGCAGACAGGATCAGCACCACATCCAGCTCTATTTACCACAAGTCAAATTTGATTAAAAAGTGTGATAGGACTTTTTCTTCCTTTATGCGTAGGTTGTCCATGTGTTTTTTGCTTTTCACTTGCAGGACTCTTGGCTATCAGCTTAATCTCTGAAAAATAACTCGTATGTCCAGGTAGCCTAAGCAGTAGACCCGATGGTACAGCTTGGGCGAGGAAAGAAGATTTTGAGCACTGTCCTGCTTCGTGAGTAAGGCTCTACTGTCCCAATCTTGATGAATGATGAACTCCTGGAATCAGCTGCCTATTGTCAGTGTCCCTTCTGTTCATGGAAGAGCAGGTTCCCAAGTGGGTGTGCTTTTACGTGTCCTAATTGCAATGATTGCTTCAATTTTTCAGATAAAATGAAGTCAGTGAAGTGTTTGCAAAGTCTTCGTTGTCTCTTACTGGATGAGATTGTTCTAGTTAGTAGTATGTCTATTCATGTTTCTTTACTGTCCCGTTTCTCAGTAACAGTTCAAAGACACTAAAGAAATGGTTTACAAAGACACTTGGAACTGCAAGTCATGTGTGTATCCAAACTAGTTTGGTTGTACACGTTGTCGTGGTGGAAGCCCATGGTAATGACTTGCTTGCAGTTAGGAACAACCTTTAAAATTTGGTCTTTCATTTCACTCTGTGTCAGCTTCTAACAATTACAGGTACAGCAGGCATTAGAATAACTTACTGAACTGTTGGTAGTTGTGGGACAGAATACATTGAGCATATGGCCTGGTGAGAACTGTCTGGAACTGCTTACTCTGTCTTTTATTTTCAACTAACTTACCATAGATTAGTTCTATGGCAGATCTCAAGGTCCTTGCAGAATTACAAAATGCCATTGGTTTTCGCATTATATCCACTGCTCAGAACTCACTGACAAGGAACAAGGAAGAGAAGTAAACAACTGCAAGCTCAGACTGCTTACCATAATGTACTGCTCAGGTGTGCTTCAGAACTACTCACTGTTCCACCAACAGACACAGGTTAGGAGTGGGTTGCACACCCTGCTGTCTGTGATGGAATGCCCATTGCGGTGCCATCAGCTGCGGAGGGACAGCCCATGTCAGGACCCTCAAGAGTTCTGAGGTACTGGAAGAAAACATATATTTTCAAGCATCATGAGTAGTTGATGATGGCTAGGAAGGGATTCAAGAAAGGATTTGGATATGATGACCATGTCTTTCTTAAGAAATAATAAAGTAGATGTTGGATAGGATTTAAACCACATTTTTCAGGAGTAGTTCTGAAGATCTAAGCTGGAGAAGAGCTGAGTTTTACCCAGTTATTTTTTTTCAGAACAACTGTGGAAAGTTGAGGGATTTGTGTATTTTGATACAACAGAGAACTGGTAGGCTCTACAGGAACAGATCCTTGTGTTCTGAAATGCTCTGACCCTCAGAGGTAAGAGCTGCACTGAGTGCTGTATTGCTGCTCAAGTTGCTCAGTGTGGAGCTGGGCACTTCTGTTGCTATATGGTGTTGTACAACAAGGCTCATTACAGTAATACAAATTAAACAGTGTTTTTGATTGTCCCCAGTCTTCTCAAAGTCATGCAGTTCTGGATGCGCTGTGGAGATGAAAGCAAATGGAACTCTGATCCACAGGAAAACAAAGCTGAGCATCAAAGTGAAAACACGAAGAGCTGTCTTAGAAGTAAGTATAACGGGCTGGAACTCGTTTCTTGTGAGCCACTTGAAAGCTGTTAGAGAATTATAGAATATTTATGGGTCAGGTTGACTTCCTTTGTGTATTCCCGAGAGACAATAAATGTGTGCTCTTTAAGCAGCTTTGTCTGCTTGCTAGGAACCTCGTTATGTGTTGCATATTCTCTAGTGTGTCTAGTAAAGGACCCAAACCTGATTAAAAGCCTGTTTCTGCAAGTACTACCCTGTAATTGAAATAGAGTATCCACAGTAGCGTTCTGTTTCTGACTTAGTTTCTCAGTAGGATGGAAGTGCTGCAGGTTAGCAGTTTTCTACTGGTGGGCAGCTTTGCCAGGTGTTGCAGCAGGTGCTTTCCTCAAATTCAGACAAGGTACTTGAAGCATCACTTTGCAGTATTTGGTATTCGTGGTGTTTCCATTCTGGATGCACAAAATAGCTACAGAATGAAAACTAAAGACATATTTGCATGAATTAACTGCTTTCAGCTGAACAAGTCGAGGTGGATAGAACTAGATTCCCGAATCCACAATCCCTGCAGTGCTGAGCATTTGTCCATCTTTCCAACTCAGAGATGTGTGGGTGGTTTGCTCTTACTGAGAGCAGAGCTCTGGTTATTTCAGTGTTAGTTTTTCTGCTGATTTCAGTGGAGCCTGATTTTTATAGCAGATTTATTCCACCTATCTCGAGCCACTTAGCAGAGAGACATTTAGCAAGAATCATAGCTTTAAGGTCCTGGTGTCGAACAATAGGAAGAAACTGTTAACTCCACCTGGCTGTTAATATTTTGACTGTTGTGAGATCGCTACGGGGAAGTGCCTTTCTGGCTCTGTTAGCTACAGAGTGAGCTTATGGTATAGACTTCTGTGTTCAGAGAGGTTTGAAAAATAATCTGTAAATGCTTAAACGTTTGTTAACTTCAGACCTCTTGGTACGCACATCTGCTTAGACTTAGGCATAAAATACTTGCCGCTTGGTATTTGATTTTTAACTAACTTGAAGTCACATAACCCTTTATAAACACATCATGGTTTTAAGGCATTTAATAAAGAATTAAGAATTATGGCTACAAGACCTGAAATTGCTGCAAGGAAGCCTATTTAATGCCAGTGTCACCTAGCTGCCTACCTCATCAGTTTTACTTTTTTTTTTTTTTTTTCTTTTTTCCCCATAATTATTTATTTTCTATTAATTATGGTTTAACCTGACAGGCAACACAGCCCCACAGAGGTGTTCATTCACTGCACCCCCAGCAGGATGGAAAGGAGTATTGACAGAGCACGAGAACTCATGAGTTAATATAAGGACAGTTAAATAAGAAAGAAACAAAGGAAAAAAAACAACCCAGGAAAAAACAAGTAATACAATTTCTTGTTGGCTGATGCCCATCCAGTCTCCAAGCAGCAGCCCAGCTGGCCAGCTCCCCCAGTGTCACTGCTCGGCATGATGCTGTATGGTATGGGCTATCTCTACGTTTGAGTTTGAGTTGGCTGTCCTGGTTCTGTCCCCTTCCATCTCCTTGGGCAACCCCAGCAAATCACTGGTAGGGCAGCACATAAAGCTGAGACATACTTAGTAGAGTCATGGAATCATAGAATTGTGGAATGGCTTAGGTTGAAAGGGATATTAAAGCCCATCCAGTTCCAACCCCCTGCCATGGGCAGGGCTGCCCCCACTAGCTCAGGCTGCCCAGGGCCCCATCCAACCCGGCCTTGAGCTCTACCCGGGATGGGGCACCCACAGCAATCTGAGTAGCTGTGCCAGGGCCTCAGCACCCTCTGAGTAAAGAAATTTTTCCTCATATCTAATCCTTATCTCCCCTCTTCTAGTTTAAAACCATTCCCCCTTGTGCTATCACTATTTGCCTGTGTAAAATGTCCCCTCTCCCCTTCCCATTTATACGCTCCCTTCAAAGTACTGGAAGGCTGCAATGAAGCCTCTCTGCTGCCTTCTCTTCTCCAAGCTAAACAAACCCAGTTCCCTCAACCTTTCCTCACAGAAGAGGTGCTTCAGAGCCCTGATCATCTTAGTGGCCCTCCTCGGTACCCGATCCAACAGCTCCTCATCCATTCTGTGCTGGGGACCCCAGGCCTGGATGCAGCACTCCAGATGGAGCCTTCTTGGCTTAGCTACAGCTTAAACGCTCTAGCTCACCTACAGCTAAAACAGTAGTGTGTTATCAAAGCACAAATCCAAAACACAGCACCATCTCAGCCAGGAAGAAAAAAACGAGCAGTATGCCAGCTGAAACCAGGACACTGTTTCAGACTTCCTCCTCTGTATTTATCATCACCCTAGGAATAAAACGTCATTAATGTACATCACAACAATAATGGAACATTAGACACTACTCATTTTTCTGTTCAAGTTGTAGTGTAGAGACCAGGGTGACGAATCAGTTTTTTATATTCAAGATAATCTCATTTAGTAAGAGCATGGAATTAACAGTGCCAGCTTTTTTCTCGTTTACAAAGTGATGGAAACATGACAAAACATGAAGAGGAAAAACATGATTTTAACTTGTTACATCCTGTCACTTTATCTTGTATTAGCTGCGATATACTTACAGGAACACCTAATAATTTTACATTTCTTTTCCAAGGGATGAGGGAAGTAGATGGGATCACCTTTCATTAAAATAATTTCCATCAGGAAAGACCGAGCCTTGGTATTGGGAGAGAACGCATGGTGTATTTATCAATGACTCCTCCAGTTTTCAATCTTCTCCCCATTTATATCACAAAAAAAGTGTTCCAAAACACCCGAGGAAAACCCTGGGATGAGAAGATAGCTGGAGTTTTTCAATATCGTTCTGTTTAGACAAAAAATGAATGATGGAATCAAGATCTGTAGCGCTTTCTGGCACCATGACAGACAGAGCAGTGCTTGCTGGTTGATTACAGCGATTTTGCCAAAAGATAAGTTAAGTTGAATCAAATGATTGCAGTTGCACAGTGAATTGCCTGCAGTTCAATTGTTCTAAAGAAACGCAGAGGATACGTTATTCATCTGACTGGCTGAAATACATACGGATGCCTCCCCTCTAATGCACTGAAGAAATTCATTATGAATTCCCATATATATTGAATTATTTCCCGAGTTTATTAGAAAATCTCGTTGTTTTGTGTATTTTGAAGAATACATCTGTTCAAAAAAAGGAAACTCGATCATCTTCTAATGTAAATATTCCTCTACTCCAAAGATTTCGTGTAACGTTTTCACTCACAGAGCTGTTGCAAACCTGTCTGCCAAAACCCAGTGGACTCCACAAGATGGAACCCCCGTGGCAGCTGCTGCAAGAGGAGATTTCTGGAAACAGCTGGAAGGACGCTGGCAGCGGCTGTGCAAGTGTACAGGCAGCGACTTTTGGAGCCTTCTTTCTGGCAGAGTAAGTAGGGAAAAGCAAGCTATTTCTTCCCAATGTCTGTTTTTCCTCAGTTTCCCCATGTGCCATCTGGACGCGTTCTGTGAAAAAAGTTGTCACGGATGAGATCCTTATTGATATTTGTCACTGAAGATGCATCCTCATGTATTTCTCCCAGTTTAATAACTGAATAACACCCTAAATGAGAACTTGTTAAATAACTCTGAGTACTACCCTGCAAAAGCCATGAACAGACTCTTAACCTGGATTAGGATTTTGTTATTTATTGAAGGAAAAGTCCATGTACCATCTTGTGCAGTCAGCTGCATTAGATGAAAGGACCTGTGAATGGCACACCTTTTGTGCTGGTCCCAATGCGACACTTATTTCTGGAGTTCACTCCGGACACGGGTGGTGCTCATCTTTGAGAAAATGAGTGTATAATAATCACCTTCATCGTGACTTTCTCTGAGAAAACTGTTTCAGTCCACAGGCAAGTCACAGACGCAATTATTGCCATGCACACTGCTCCATAGCAATATGTAGGCTGCATCCCATGCCCTTAACAGTCCTTCGCAGCGTGTTTTTAAATATACAGCTGTTGCAGTCATCAAGATTTCTGCTTGTCTATAGTTTTGAATTACTCTGAAGGTCACGTAGCTTTATTTTAAGACAGAAAATTTTCTTAGCGTTTGGGATAATATAGTAAGATTTTCATTTATTGTTTTTTTTGTTGTTGACATGGTTTTGTTAATCAGGGTCGTAATACAACTGTATATGAACTTAAACAAACTTTATAATTAAGCTTATTTTGAAGAACACTGGGCCATCTCATGAGAGCAAGCATTGCTCTTTTGTCCTCTGTACATTTACTACTACCAGTACTAGGAGATGTGTGTCATCTTGCATGTGGCAAAAAGGGTCACAAAGGCCAGGCATCCTCTTGTAGGAGTGAGCTTATGAATCTTTCAGAAAAAACACCCGGTCCCTATTATTGCACAATGATAAATCACCTTGATACAGTAAAGCAAAGAGCCTTCCACAAAAGGAAACCCTAATTCTCTTCCTGATAAAACATTTTACAGGAAATTTTAATTAGCTCATAGAAAGGCTTTGGAAGACCAATAGTAAAATAATGAGTTCTTCATAAATTGGATCTATTAAATGCATTGCAGCAGACAACATTCAAAGTAAATGACTTACATTATACACAGGGCATGCTGCAACGGCCTCTTCCTCCAGCTAAGAAATCCATTAAATTCCTCAGTGTACAGATCACTTGGTTACAGAGACATTCGTACCTCTAAGGATTAGTTGGACAACAGAATAGAAATGCAGATTTTTTTTTTAAATCTTTTTAAATCATCAAATTAATTAATTTGTATAAAATTAATATTAGCATGATTTTACATACATAGCTTTTTTTAAGCTTTGCTTAATTTAAAGCAGCCTCAAGTGTGCCTTCAATTAAGGGACGAGTAACTCTTTCACAACAGAAGAATACGAAAAGACCCCTCAGCTACATCTGTAATGTAGCTTTGAAACCATCAGGACAAGGACTGAAGGAAAGAGTTGACAAGGACAGAAGGAATGGTGCAAACAGGGAGTCCCTGCAAGCTGACTTCCATGTTCCAGTGCAAACCTTGTTAATTCAGAACTGAATGATGACAGAACATTGTTGCTTTATGTTATCGCATATCCTGAGGAGAGCCGCAGACTCAAAGGGTTTTTGTTATCTTTCCATATATAAGATCTACCTTCACATAATACCTCATTTATTGCCATCGCCTTGCGAGACCTTGCACGTAAATGACAGAATTCAGATGAACAGATAAGAGATGGTTATAAACAGTTGGTGTGTCACACGGCGGTTTGCACCCACAGTGGTTTTCACAGACCTAAATAAAAAGGTTTAAAACTGGTTTAATTATGCTGGTAGGGCTGCTCTGTGCTGATAGGGCATCAGTCAGCTCCCTTTCTGTGTTTGGCATAGCCAAGGGGCTCTTCATGCGCATGATGTAACAGGTGTTGAGCAACGTGTAGGTGTGTTCACACGCATTACCGACTGATCAGAAGAGTGAGTCAATACAACGCAACAAAACAAAATCAAAGAGTCAGATTCTGTTCTCGTTGACACTTACATAATTGAAAGTGATGTAATTTAGGATTCATGCTGCTGTCTGGGAAAACAAAAGCCCAACAAACCGTGCTTAAAAGCCAAGCGTAGTCTCATCTTATGAGAAATTATTTAACATCTGAGCAATATTAGGTAAAAAGGAGAGCAATGTTAGCTGGTTAGATATTTAGTCTTATGGACAGTTTATTCCAGCTTCATTTCTGTAACACAAAAGGCGCTCTCTCTTGATTTGATCATTTTTAAAGCAGTAATTTGAAGACAGTGTTAAAAGATTCGCAGCAGGTAGCAGTAGCGCTTGTTTAAAAGCCTAAATATCTTGGCTTGCATTTCCACTCTCGTTTAGATTTCCAGTTTCTTAAGTTACCGCGTGGCCCACATCAGCTCCCAGATTCCAAACCATAGCAGAGTAGAAATTCTTGTTCCCTTTCCTCTAAGAGCAGTAAGACTCCACATCAGGACCAAACGTGACACCGACAAGTCCATGTTTTCTCTGTGGAAGAATTTTTTGAAATGGATACAAATTCCACACGGTAGGTTTCATAGAATCATAGAATGGCCTGGGTTGAAAAGGACCCCAATGCTCATCTAGTTTCAACCCCCTGCTGTGTGCAGGGTTGCCAACCACCAGACCAGGCTGCCCAGAGCCACATCCAGCCTGGCCTTGAATGCCTCCAGGGATGGGGCATCCACAGCTTCCTTGGGCAACCTGTTCCAGTGCGTCACCACCCTCTGTGTGAAAAACTTCCTTGGTCTGAATGTCTGCTAGACAAAAAGGAAATGCAGACCCATGGGAAGGCAAGCTGAGAAAGAGATAGTAATGAAGCTGGCTAAATATTGCTTCACGTTTTTGTGTCTGATTAATTGACTTCATTTTAAGATTTTAATTGTATAAACTGATATTAATTCCACATTAAAGATCTGCATAATGTAAGAGTTATTTCAGACATCTTGGCAAGCTTCATGGAATGACAATTTTAAAAGAGGAATACCCGTTTAGTCCTGAAATGCCAAACACCTGAACATGGCTCAGGAGCGCGGTAAGGGTCTCCCCTCCATGTAAGCACTTGATTTGGGAATTTCCCATGAGAAATACTTACATGAGCAAAGCCTCCCATTGACGAGTGTGCCTAGAACCCCATGGCACCTCAGGGGCTGGAGGCAGCCTGAGACCTGAGTGCTGACACTACAGCTCTCTGCTCATGAACATTTCAAGTAAACTCAAAACAGAGGTGGAAGATCTGTTGTGAAATGTGCATGCTGCAAGCACAGCCATTGCACAGCTATGGAAGTACATCTGAGTTCTCCTTTGACTGACTGAGTGTATGCAGCTTAAGTTGTTACTGGGCCAAAACCCAACAGCACATTCAAAGGTAAGCTCGTTGGTATGACCGAAAGGTTTCTGGAAATTTCAGCTAAGTCATGAGAGATGAAGCACAACTACTTCATCTTTGGTTTCTTTTCATATTGCCTGCAGTCGGCACAGAGCACTTCTGGATAAAGGTTCCAAAGCTGTCATTCTGCAGTGGCCCCACAGACCTGAGAAATCCCTACAAATATATTCATTGTCTTCTGTAAATGAAAATCGACCTCTGTGGGAAATCTGATGAATGCTATCACAGATACAAGTAGGTTTGGGACACCGTAAGTAGAAGCAACGCTGTTCTTCTTATGGAAGCTTAACACCTTTGGGGAGAACCTAGAAGATTCTTGTCCAGGTGAAAAACAAAATCACATAAAATCATTAATCTCCTCTCCCTCTATTGAGGTTACACATGCTGCAAGAATGTTCTAATCATGAAAACAAACTGGGAATCCTAAGTCTGAGGGCTTATACGAGGGGAAGGTGAGAAGTGAAAAGAGCAAAATCTCTCAGTATAGTTAATTTTTTTAATGATTTTTTAAAGATGGAAATATTGAAAGTAGGTACCTGAGTAATACAAATATGCTGACATACTGGACATGGGAAAATCAAGTAACCTCCCACTGCCCAACTGCACCAAAATCACGACGGTGTGGTTTTCACACACCTTGGGGAGCGGCCATTTTGGCACTTCAGGTGCTGACATCTCACCCAGCATCACAGAATTTCTCCAAATACTAAGAAATTAATCTCACCTGAAAGAAAAATCCATTCCATCACATTGCTGAGGGCATCGCAGGCTGAAGAACTTTTTATGTTCAATATCTGTCCAGCTTTCCATAAAACAAGTTCCAGCTGCGATGCAGAAACACAGCTACATTTTGGGAAATAGCTTCACTCCTTTGACACCACTTATTTCGCTTCCAGAGCACACAATTTCCAGTCTTTAAGTTCAGTTTTCTCTGCTCTTCAGAAAGGAAACACTGGGGGGTAGAGTGGGAATGTAAAACAGGAGCTTTGTGTCAACAAATGAAGATACTGAGAAATTTCTACAAGGCAAATATTCGCTCTCTATGGCAGAATTTCCCTGTACCGGTCTGTAGAAGAGTACTTTGGCAACACAGAGTTGGCTTCTCCATAACTAGCACTCAGGATACGTGGTCTAGAAGGACAGTCAGACTACATAGGACCCATCACTGGGGACTGGAAGACTTTCTTCTGCAGCTTCTAGAAAAGCATGCAGCCTCTCCCTCCACCACATCCTTCTCCCAGAGGAATACGCCCAGCATAACATTAGCTCCTTTTTAATCACACACACACACGCACAAAATGACACAAAGAAAAGCCCCAAACAGCTGCCCATCTGTGACAAACACAGTCAAATTCTGAAAGTTAACCATCTAGAAACAGGCACCACTGAGCACCCTGGCACTGCTCCAGCCTCGAAGTGGCAGGAGGGCAGTGCATCATTGCCAAGGAGTCCTCACAAGAGCACAAGACTTCTTCACAGCTCAATCCAAACAGATAAGCTGATTCCAAAGGGGGATCTTTTATAGGTATTTGCATTTCCTTAGTCCCTGAAAATATGAAGCCTAACATTTTAGTGTGCTCAAGAAGTAGCAGTGATGTAATGAGTGTATTTTATAAATTCAGAATCGCATAGCAGCAAACAGCAGTGACCTAACTAATTCAGGTACTGAGAAAATTACTTTCAGTTGTCTTTATCCATAAGCACAAGTGATATTTTCAGATGTGCACTCACACAGATGGACATCCCGGTTTTATCTAAATAGGATGCAGCTCCCCAGGCAACCAGTTTGACATGATTCCTATCCACGGAACACTGACCATGGAAAATTTCAGTCAGGTTGTATCTTCCAACCTGCGTTACCCGCTGACACCCGCAGTGTTACACTGCGCACTGCTGAGGACATCTGTCCAACAGAGGTTACATCAGAAATGGTCAATTTCAATCAGACAGCTGTCTTCAACAAATCAATGTCCGTTACAAAGTTCAGCTCCGTATCAGATCACTGCTCATTTTTCTTAGAAATGATCTTTTCTAAACGTGCTTCAAATTACTAAGACAATTTCCAGGAAAAAAAACAGTACTAAAGTGCAACATAACATGTGCTCCTATGTCCATAGCTTACTAACACAAGAAATGTATGAGACCCTCAGCTACCAGTCCACCTTATCTTTAGAAGTAACATTTCTGCCAATGGTTGCATTGCTCAGAATTAAAGAGCATTCCTATCCAGGTTTCCCTTTTTCTACTCTTATACAAGGAAACTGTACACTTGCAGACAATACAGTTCTGGAAACTATTCGCTAATTTTGATGTTTAAAAATCAAGGAATTACTGGAACAAAAATAATTAGAAAGCAGTCTTTGTTGGTTACCATTTGGCTACACAAGGCTTTGCACAGGTAACATGACAATCTAGACACTAAACAGCAAGCTAACAGCACTGCAGAGGAATAATTGCATTGTGTCCTCTGAAGTTAGACTTTCCACAGACAACTGAATTAATATTAATGGTTTCAGTGTTTGTTTCAAATAATGAGGCTAAATTGCAGCCCAGCAAGATGAAAGCATTCCCTTTCAAGTGGAGCATCTGTAACTCATGACGGAAGGACAGGATCTGCCAAACGCTTTTATGCAACATTCATTTGTGTGATCCCCGAGAGCTCTAATATTAAAAATAAAAAAGCCCAAAGAACTTCCGCTGTCAGAAGGATGAGAAAGAACCTTCAGGAAACGCATCTGGATTTTCTTTAATCCCTGCTTAACAGTAAAACCTGTCCAAGCGTTATTCAGTCCTTTCCTAAGTTCCACTTCCAGAGACCAAATGGCGGCACTCCGTAACTCCCCAGTGAAAAGGCACAGGGCACTTCTGGTTCCAAGGATCAGCAGAACTTTATGTCAGCATCATGAAAAGATTCTTATCACTATGTTAACATTAACATAAAAAAGCAAAGATACGGCATAAAAACTGTGAGAAAATACAATTCAATGAAATGTAGATGAGACCAGAAATTGTTCGCCGAGGCCGCTGTACAAACACGCCAAGTGTAAAGCGGGATGACGTGAGAGTACACCAAACTGTGTTCACAACTTTAAACATAGAGATGATTCGGAAAGATTTATTAGACATACCAATGAGATTGTTGTTTGAGGAGGCTCTCCTGTTATCAGTATGCACTGATGAGCCTTTTCATTTATTTCAGAAGCAGCGACGCCATTTGTAAAAAGAAGTACAACTACTATTGTCTTCTGTACTCAAAACACAGCGTCAGTGCTCCTGAAGGTACTCCAGATACAGAATGACTGTCTTAGAGGGACATCCTGTATACATTTGCTGCCAAAAAAGAACTCCTTCCCAAAACACACCGGATCCTTCCAAGTCACACCCAGGGTTTCCAGCCAGGAAAGAGGCGGCTCAGGTTTTTAGGGTCCATGGCCTGCTGTATGAGCAGGTTCACCTGCCCTCCCACGCTGAGCACCGTCCCCTCCTCAACACCCTTCAGCTTCTCCTGAAGTCTCATCAGAACGCGCTCGGCCACCTTGTTAAAGCTCTGGTCATCACTGCTGGCAGAAAAAAGGGAAACAGCAGCACTAGATACGGATCCTGAACAGAACGAGTAACGTTCATTTGTAAAACTGTAAAGCACAGTGACAGTGCAGTCGGCAGATCAAAAACAAAAGTAAATCTGGCACCTGGCTTTCCTTTTACATGCTCGTGGATCAGCACCGAGAGTAGAGCTCATGTCAGTCTCGTCCTCTGGTCTCTGCTGCAGATATAAAGCTTTCAAGGGGTTCATGGTCCAGTCAAAAAGGGGATCATAGAGCAGCACCTACATCATAAATAAGCATCCATTTAATTTCAGCTGTTAATTACATCTAGTTCAGTGCCCTAACAGGAAAGGAAACATTCAATTCATTCTCATGATAACTATAATATCCATAATATCATGACTTATTGGGGGGAGGGGAAAAATATTGCTTAGCAGACAATGAAACAATAAAACCACATCTGATCATGCCAAGCATCCGTGTTCTTCATACTTGACTCAGTTTTGACATTCAGCCCCATCGTAGCAACAAAGAGGTCTTCTTTTTTCATACATTTCTAGGCACTACATATCAATACTAATTTTTGATGCACGGTATAGGCTGCTTAAGGGTCAAATGCTTTTCTTTGTGACTTATGCAAAGAGTATTTACTTCAGTTGGCAGCACTCATGCAAAGAACACAGCTCTGTGGCTAGAAGACAGTCACAGGTATTTTAGATACAGAGGAGGGGAATCCATTTGTCTGCAACAAACAGTCCCCAAAGAACATGCAGACTGGGCTTGATTTTACTGAATTAGCATGAATTAACAAATCTGACCAACTATACTGAATGCAAATTCAAGAAAACAAACAAAAAACATGTAAGTATTTGGTACGGCAACCCGTTCAAAGACCAGAAATTGAAGATACTGTGGCAGCTTGCTCTTGGAAAGAATGAAAAAACAGTTACCTCCACAATAGTCAGCAAAGCTTCCTGAGAATTTCGCATGACAGCCATTGTTTTCTCACAGCATCTAGAAAATATTTTACTGTGTTATTTAACAGTTACATGAATAACAGTGTGTGATTTAGAGAGCAGCACTTAGATTTGGATATAATCAACAGAAATCTAGGTCTCCCCTCAAGCACTGGGACTATTAAACATAAAACAACTACAGTGCCAGATCTACTCCACTGCCTTTTTGCCCCCACACAATGATGCAATACAGGACCACTCACCTCCTGAAGACTCCTTCTACTCCAGTAATGCCCATTCCATCCACAATGTCCCTGGTTAATCTAAATGGAACAGTCTCTGGTGTGGGAAGGATTTTACCTTGCTCAAAAGCAACTCCTAGATTAAAGATTAAATACACGTTTTATTAAAAAAAAGAAAAGAAAGAAAAACACAGGTTCTCTTAACTTTCCACTTACCCAGATCTATATGCACCAGTTCTGCAGTTTGTTCATCTATCAGGATATTGTGAACATGTCTGTCTCCAAGCCCAAGGATGTAGCCAACTGAAAGAGAAAGGCAAGTCTTGAAACCATTAAGTACATGCCACAAAAAACAAGGAAAATTATACAACACACTGTAAGAATCGCTTTAGCACATGTAAACAAATTAAGTAATTGTTCCCCCACGTAAACGTACTATTCCACTAAATAGCAAAAGCCACTTCATAGATTTCCTATAAAATTCTGTCATTTAAATTCTGCTAAACTGTAGATTTACTTAATTTTTCAGCAAAAAAGGAAGTGTATCACAGAATGCCTTGGGCTGGAAGGGACCTCAGAGACCATCTAGGTCCAATCCCTTCCTGCAGGCAGGTTTGCCAACCACTAAATCAGGCACCAGCTGAGGCTGCCCAGGGCCCCATCCAGCTTGGCCTTGAGCACCTCCAAGGATGGGACACCCACAGCTCTCTGGACAGCTGTGCCAGTGCCTCACTGCCCTCTCGGTGAAAAATGTTCCCCTGCCATCTAATTTCAATCTCCCTTAAGTGTATAAGCAATACGCTAATATCTAAAACAGGGTATATTGCAATGTATACAAAATGCTAACCAGTATCTTCCAGAGATTCAAGACAGAACTGAGTGACCCAGAAGTAATCCAGAACCTCCGCGCGTACACTTCCTTACTGAGACAGAGAACTCAAAGGAAAATGCCAAATTTAACAGTATAAGGAAAGTAAAAGATTAAAACATTTCAGGGTACAGATGAAATGAAAAAACTCCTAAAGCACAACAACAGAATTGTTGTTTAAAGACCACCTGAACCTGAACGCATAAATACTCTACAATACAAATAAAGAAAGAGGGGAGGGGGAAAAACCAGCAGTTTTGGTTAGAAAAATAGTGCTGGTGTTCTTGCTGGCATTTTTTACCCCCTCCAGCTCCCCTTTTCTGACAACGTGACAAAACCAGAAAAGCCATTACCTCCAAAATGGTAAAACCTTCTCCTTACATAATCTAAAAAGCCATGTTAATAGATCAGTGTGATACCTATAGAAGACGTAGCCACACTGCGAGTGTATGCCAATCGTTTCTCAAACCACACAGCTGGATCCCGGAACTTTTCCATGCAGAAATAACGAAACACAGGTTGAAAATTGTCACAGACCTTCATGAAGATGTTGTATTTCTCATCAGAATGTTTCTTCTGTGCATCCTTTAAACATAAAAAAAATGCTTTCTGCGTTACCGATTGCTTTGGAAGGAAATATGTTCCTCTTTTTTACTCTGTGCCCCACCCCTCAAATGCCGGTTCCACCCCCTTCTCTGAGCTATGAATGAATGTCTTTTAACAGCAAGCTTTAATACACAGCTGTCTGCTTTACTGAGCACTTAAGGAGCCGGACCCCTTCATGTTGTCCTATGGCAATAAAGACAGTAATTCATCTCAGCTGCATTCTAACATCATATTCTTGTACTCAGGTATTTTGCTTTATTCCTACAAATAAAATATTTTTAATGCCATGAGAAACATGATGTCTATAAGCTAATTCAGGGTAACTTCATATGGAATCTCTTGGGTCTCTGCAATGATTATTTTGAAATTCTGATATATTTACACTCTAGAAAACATTTTATAGATTTCTTGGAGATTCAGCCATGTTCAGTTCTTTCCTACAACAGGAATTAATTCAGCAATTTTGATTTTGCAATAGTTCTTCCTAAGCTGCATTCAGAACAGTCTGAAGATCTATTTGAACCATGCCACAGGTCGTACTCGTTATTACATGTCAAAAGCATAAAGGAACCCTCTCTGTGTGGCAGAATATTTTTCTTTAATTGTTCTGACTCACCATCATTATCTTCTGGCACTGCAAATCGGAGTAATCGTGAGGCCTGTATCTCTTGTGGGCTCCCTTGTCAGCGTTCACAAGGAACTCCCCAATGGGGGTTGTTCCTGAGCACCACTCGAGCACACCGCTCTTCTGAGAAAGGGGAACTACCTGCACAAACAAAACCAGAGCTGCATGGGGGAGAGTTACACACACACCACAACTATACATCCTGCAGAGCAAGGTGGATGGATGTTTGCATTTGTCTAAAGAGACACAAAACCAAACATACAGCTGACCACAACATACGATCATAATACAGAAGTAAACACATAAAACGAACACCAAGATTCTATAGCAAATACCTGCACATTTTTTTCCTTAGCCCAGAGAACCCTCCACTACATACTTATGCACAACTTCGTTATTCTGCCCAGTTTCCACATTTGGATCAGTGTTCTAAAAGATGAAATGGGCCTTGAGAACCAGCAGCCTGCTGGCCTCAGAAATAGCTCCGGCCTGTTCCCTTCAATTCTCTTTCCTCATGGAAGTCTCTTTATTTCATTATACAACCCCCTCTTTCTTCCTCTCTGCTCCTGTTCCTTTTTAAACATGTAAAACCCTGAATCTTTATTGAAAATTATTTAAAAAATGTGAATCAAACTCCACCTGTGAACTCCTGGGCTACGCTGGCACTTCAGATACCTCCCCTTAGAGATTCTGGGACGCACGATTCTCACTTGTTAAGGACAAGAACTTAGACTTTTAGTGTACTTACTGAGGGTTCACCTCCACAGCTACTGCTACAATTCCAAACACATAAAAAAAGGAAATGGAGGAGAAAATTTCTGATGAAATGCTCTTTCTGCAATTACGCTTAGAATTTATTGCCGTATTCTCAATTCCAACAGAAACAGATCTGCAATTCAAATCCCACAGAAACAGATCCCAGACTGAACTTCTGGATTCTACTGCAAGGAACACTGCGTGATTAAAATTAACAAGAATTCATGAACAAACTTGTATGCTCAAGTTTAATAACCTACAGTTCAAAGGCTGAGAATGACTTAATTTCAGTTATAAGTTCATATAAAGAAAGCTCTGAACATTATCTCTATATACAACGAGCAGCAGCTTTTTAAGGGTTGGAAAAAAATGGTCTGTGATAATAAATTTATTCCACACTAAGGCACAGGGACAGTTTTAACAACGTATAAATAAATACAGTGTATATTATCTATATCAAAAAAAGGAAAAAATACGCTTCATCATTTATCAGCAGTATTTTTTCCTCTGCTGCAGCAGTTGCCCAGGGTTACCTTGTATCTTCGGATGGTTAATTTTCTCTTCCTCGTTTCAGTGTTCTGCTGGAGCAACGTATTACACATCTGGAAAACCTGCTGCATGACAGCGTCTTGTCTCAGATCGTCACGGCCCTTTTACATAAACAGGGAGATGCAGTACACAAAATGTTGATGGTTTCTATTGGATGCGCGTTCCAGGTCAGTAATTCACACATGGCTGCATGGGTCAGCAGGCCTGGTAACAGTCGGGCTAGCTATGTTACGCTATTGTATATTACATGCATCTTTTGAAAGATACTTACAAAAATATTAACTATTACAAGATCTTTTGTGATTTCCTTTACTCAAGCATCATTAAACAGGGAAAACTGAGCTGAGTAAAGTCAGCTTTTGGCACACAAGTGATACTAGAGAAAAATGACGTTGACGATTCAAAAATTGCCACTACAACAGCCAGAGCCTACCTTCACCAGCTGCCTCCTTTCTTTACCATCTGATCCTACACAATTTATTATTTTTGGCAGATTCAGACCTCCTGCTAAGTGAAATTCTGGCTTAAAAGACCTTACTGTCACCAAGTTTTCGTATCTTCCTGTAGGATCCACCTGAAATTATAGATTGGTTTAACATTAATAGAAGCAATACCTGCATTTGTCTCAGAGAAGACATTAATGAGATGTTTGCAAACCACATTTTAAATATTATTGTAAGTGTTCTGTCATGTACAAGGATAACACCCATAAAAGCTACAAAAATATGCTGAGCAAAGGCATGAGAGTGATTCCTGCTTGTTTGCCTCACTGGTAGAGGGGATGCGGTGCTGGAGACTTCTCAACAAACAATGACACAACTTCACCTTGTGCCAACTAGCATTCTCCTAGAAAATATTCAAGTGCGGTCAGAGGACATTAAGCTTACACTGGGCTGCAAATGGACCCCACCTATGATTCTCAAACTGTCCCTATCTGTATGACATGTATCTTCAACCACCCTGCATATCCTTGTGCCACAAAGCAACCCTACTCAGTTAGCTGTAAGGAAAGTTGTTTACATCACAGATCTCCTATTATTTCAAATCAGTTGAACAGGGGAAGAATAAAAACAAAGAAAATAAAAATTTCACCTTACAGATGAGCAACACCTGGGATCAAGAGGGCCCTACAAACAAGTGTGATTTAGTGTGAGTGGCAGTTTCGGGCCTCTAAAGTCAAACAGCCTCAAACAGTTCCCTGGCCTGTCTGTTCAGCTGTATAGAAACAGCCAGGGGGACTTTAACACAGGGAAGTTTAGCTTCAAAATTTAAATTTCAGATGGCTGGCTCAAAAAGCAATTACATACTTCTGAAACTGGTAGGTTTCCTAGGTAGAGGAAATACGCCCACATGTTTGGCACCTAAGAACAAGTGCCAGTACATCCATCAATTTATGCTAATGAGAATGGATCATTCACCATTACTGAACGCTAAAGCATATAAACTAGTCCATTAGGAACAGTAGAAGAGGCAGACTTATTACACCTCACGGCTTTCTGAACATTGAATGCTGCCCTAAAACTCTGAGCTAGCACCTACAAACTAAGAGATTCAGATTCCCACATCTTAACTGTGGTTTAGGGATCTCATCACCCCTTTTGATGGTCACGGACTAACCAGTGCTAACACTGGCACAATCATGTTCATAAAAGAAGCCCCTGTCTAGTAAAGCTAAGACTTTAGAAGGCCTTTAGAAGATCCTCACCCAATGAGAAGCATCTCAGCTGGCATCTCCCACCTCACAGGGAACTATCCCAGATAAACTGACTTGTAAAGAACTTCAGAATTTGATAAAGAGATACACAGTCTGACTGTCATAAAAACTTGAAGGTAATCCTAAGATGTAATATTATAACATATAATTATTTCAATTTCAGTCACCTTAATTTCCATGGTAGGAACAACAACATCCTCCAGGTTCTTCAGTTTAATAATTGGCTGGTCAGCTGGAATACTTATTCCTCCTGTAATTAAATGGAATTCATACCTTTGTATTTAGAATTATAAACATATATTTAAGTTCACAAAAAGCAGCTTACACTGCTTTTGGGACCCAAAATCCCACCGCATTCTTCTGTCCTGAGCTGACGAAGATGACCACAGGACAACTGGAGCTTTCTGGAGCTTAATACTCACAAAGTCCAAATCTTACTGTGCAAACAACGCAAACAACTTTTAATCCAAGCTAAATTCTACATTTAAAAAAAGCAGTGCAGAATGTTAGCACACTACCTCCTTTAACAAAATACCAGTATTTAGATTTTTATTTATTGAAGAATATTTGTAACCATACATCTTCACTACTGAAAATGAAAATCATCAAATCATTTTTTCAAGACTTACCTCTTTGGGTTTTCCACGGAGTAGCATCTACATTTGCTAATGTGATGTAAGCATCACAAAGCGCTTCTACATCTTTAACCATGTGAGCTCTCCTTTTTCTTATGATGTTGATTATATTTCTAGCAGCCTCCATTCTGTCCTTAAATATAAAAATCAGATATTGCAAATGACACTTTGTTCAATTAAAGATGCACAATATCATGCAGCTACTTATGTACAATTGAGATCAATTGTATGAAAACATAGAAAATTGCAGTAACTGACAGCTCTTTTGATACGAGCTTTTTATCTCTCAGATAAAGAGAAAAATTGAATATTACTGAGAGTAGAAAAGGAGCAAATCTGTCCAGTCAAAGTGCAAGAAAACTGCAAAACTTCTTCAGAAGAAAGGGACAGGTGGTTTTGGATGATCTTTCCTCATCTTCTGCTTCCACTGCTTACTCCCAAATGAAGTAGAAGCCTGAATACAAGGGAAGAAACACAACCACGTGTCCCTTCTGTACCTAACACTGCCAGACTTAGTTCAGTGTAGAATAAGCTTCCTCCTAAGGGTGGGATAACAAAAGAAAAAAAAGACACATACAAATGTGAAAATTTGTATCAGGCGAGGGGTGAGAGCGTAATGACAAACAATCATGCCAGATTATAGTGAAGGGGGAGAGAAGGGGCATTAATCCAGACATGAGTTGATCCCATAGGCAGGTACCATCAAAAATTAAGCAATCACAAGATTAGTATGAAGCTGCAGTTCAGTATTACATATCATCATGGTTTTTAACATTAACGTCATATAAAGAAACAAAAGTACACTACCTAAGGTTAAAACCTTCGAGCAGATGTTACCACTTAAAGCAGAAAGATGCTCCATTCAGCACCTACTTTCAACAACAGACGTACTCAAGCCCCTACTTAAATAACAAATGAAGGGCATCTATCACAAAATGCTATGCAATAACTGGGGGGTATTTGTTGCAGGAAATGTTAACCTTGGTTTATTTAGCCCTAGCAATAGCCTATTTCAACATTAATAATCAATTCATACACAAAGGAAGTTCTACTGTCACAAAAAAAACTTTTTTCCTCTCTATTTTTCTTAACAAAAGTCAGCTGCTGAGCTCTACAAGAAAATATTCCTTATAACAAATAACAGAGATAGAATATTTATTACAAGACTGAATGTGATTAATTGAATTTTTCATATTTACCACGTCAAGCTGTGAAATTTCTTTTGGTGCATTTTTAATTAACTTATTTATTCTTTTTGCATCTGTTTTTGGCAGGAGTTCATCTTTGTTAGCATTTGCCAAGGCCAGTATTATAAACAAAGTGTGATGTGGGTGATCCAATGAAATCCTAGACATCAGCTGTCAGGGAAAAACAAAAAGATTCCATTATTGAAAAGCGTACGGAAGAAAGAAAATTAATTAATTAACAGCATTAGTTTTTTAAGCTTCTAAAACTCTCCATGATAAATAAAGAATAGGAATTACTTAGACATTACCTCCACAACTGTAATGCATTCATAATGCATTTCTATATCTGCATAAGACTAGCTTTATACAACAATAAAACCAACGACGTAGCAATGTAAAAATCCCCAATCTTCTCCCTCCTAGATCCCTGCCCATACTGAGTTTGCATCACTCATTTCAATCAGCTCTTATCACGTCCTTAACTCACTGGGCTATGGCTGCACAAAGGAAGATGCATATTGTTTAGGAGAATGTACCACTACACCAATAAAAATATCTTCAGAAACAAAAATGATGAATTACGTTATTCAGAACTTCATGAAATCCTAGACCACCCATCATCTTGGTTCCCATTCGAGCAGCCAGCTGGTACATTAGAGGCAAAAACTTGTAAGAAGGGATTTTCTCTGCATTTTTCTGTAATGGAGAAAATGCAGTTAAAAAGTTGCATTAAACATCAAGAAATATTGTAATCATAAAACACCAGGGAAGGGGGAGACATCTTGGTTTTCTTTGTTATATTTAAACAGAGTAATTATTGATGTGTGATGAAACGGCAGTCCAGAGAGTATCACAGCACCTTGGTTCATGTTCCTAGGCCTTGGTGACAAACAGTATTTGCTGTTCTATTAGAGTAGAGCTTAGACACATCAGTTCAGAATACCCCCAAATCTAGATTCACTAATTAAAAAAAAACTTACAATCCTGCTTAAGACAATAAATAATTGGGTGTTAAAATTACAGTTAAAGGAAAACTTACTGTTCTTCAAAGTTAAGTATACGACAAAATGAAGCAACAAATTCTGCTGTTATAAATCCAGATCATTCATGTAAGAATGAAGAGATAACCTGCATCACTGCAGAAATTAAGGAACCAACCAGAGAACAACCTTCATAGTCCTTGGTTGCTGTGTTTTACAGATAGCCTAAAAGAACATCCATTCACCCAGAAGTATGTACAATACATACCTCTAGAACAACATACTCACAGATGTTGAAGACATGAGTAGTATACAAGATATGTAAAGAGCAACACTGGCAACAGTGAAGGATCATGAAATATGTTTCATCTTACAGACATGTCAAATTAAAATGCTTTATTAAATTGAAATAAAATTAAAATGCAGCGAGACCGACAGCTGTCACTGATAAGCAACTCACTGATGAGCAATAATGACCAGAAAAGGCAAGTTGCGATGGAAAAGTTAAGGAAATACAAAGAGAAGTGCACAGCACAGCACAATTCATCTTCTAGAAACACGAGCAGAAGAAAGATGGATAAAGAATGTAAAAGCATAATAAGGAAAAACAGTGGGAGACATACCTTCATCATTTCATTGACTCTGTCAACTCCAGAATTTTCAAGCCATAGGGAACAGAGTCGGAAGATCCACATATCATGTTCCTCTCCACTTAGCAGACAGCTGATATAGTTCTCCACTGCTTTGCACAAGAAACGCTGACGATCCTCAGTTAGGGCATGGATGGCACATTCATCCAGCTCAAGCTCTCGCTGAACCTTTACTGTATATCTATGTGAACAAACATTATTTTTAAACAAGAAATTATCTCTCAGTGAACTGACTGGGCTGTCCCTAGTTCTGCTGCTTACCAATTTCATTTTTTTTAAACTTGTTTCCTATGTACAAGCACAATAAAATAAACATCTGTGAAATGAAATGGTGGAAGCTACTCCTTTGGTGCCTGTCCAACCAAACCCATTACTTTAAGTAAATACTTAAGTGTCTTTTCTTCTTTCTGATGATTTAATCTCAATCTTGATATAAATGTGAATCACAGAATCACAGAATGGCCTGGGTTGAAAAGGACCACAATGAGCATCTACTTTCAACCCTCCTGCTACGTGCAGGGTTGCCAAGCAGCAGACCGGGCTGCCCAGAGCCACATCCAGCCTAGAATATCCAGTACCAATCATTTGTACAGGAACTTCACTTTCCAACTGTTGAAGTTAGATTTCACCACCTGCTTACAACTGCTCTCACTAATTCTTTTAATAGTTCTACATTAAGATGAATCCTAATCTTTCACCAAATGTTTGATGGAAAAAAAATGTCAAACTCACTTATTTTTACTCTGTAACATTTTCTCTGTCAAAGAGGGAATAAATGTGAATTCTGGCTCACGACCATCCATACTTTTTAACTGTTGCAAAGGTCCTTGGATTAGTTTTGGTCCACACCAACTAGAACTTTCCTAGACAATGTCTAAGCACAATTCAGTAACTACAGGTAGCGAGGATTACAGATTTAGCCACTGCTGCAGAGATGACAGACATGCTGTACCACTTGCCCAGACGGATAGAGAATTAGTAATGACAAAACCTTTAATGGCTCTGAAGTAACCACCTCTCAATTTGAATGCTCACCTACTGGTCTGAACTCTACGCTCCCTCAGGAGGCCAACCTCCTCCTTGGCCTTCTTCAATAATGCCTGCTTATTTTCAAACTCTGAGGATTTCATGTAATTCTCAATTCGCTGGTACTGATTATCAGAGAAACGAGCCAAAGACAGGAAAGCCTTTGTCTTTCCTTTCTTCAATTCATCACTGTTGTCTCCGCAGTGGCTTGCAGCAATTTCCACAGCCTAAAAGGGAAGTTACAATAATGGTAAGGCTGATAATCAGATACGTAGTTGGCAACCGCACAGTACCTGACCAAATAATATAACAGAATGGAAGGGACTCCTGGAAGTCATACTATCCAAATCCTTCAAGCAGGGTTCAAGCAGGGCCACTTGCTTGTCTGAACTAACAGTGTTAGTTAAGAATGCCTCTGTTTGAATACACATAAATACAAAACAAAATCTATCAGGCTACTTTTGCAATACAACCTATTTTTAGTGTAACTATGCATGAAGTTTTACAACCTTGTAAACACGGTAAGAAAAAAATAGAAAATAGTCAAAAAGTGCCAAAAAGAGAAGGAAATTTTACGTGAAAGTCACTGACACAAATTACCAGACTGATGAAACAATGTAGAAAGTGAAAGAGAAAAGCAGCTATGTACAGTTTGGCAGATTAGAAGTGAAGAGATGTGGGCACACTCAACTTATTAACAAAAACAATTCTGCTGTGGCTAAGATTTTTTTAAAATGTCTGTTCTTTGAAGCATTAGTGCAAGATTTGCCAGCGCCTGGAATGAAACTGCTACAAATACAATCCCCATACAGTAAATATGACCAAGTCAATGGTCTGTCCTGAATGTGAAAAGATGGGAATGGGGTGGAAGGAAAAAGGCAAACATTATAAGCCATTATCACTTCTAAGCCAATATTAATAGATATTTCACAGTAAATTCTAAAAACCATATTGTGAATACTTCATATGATTACAGTGTTACATAATGCTACCTGAAACTATAAGGTTTGGTTTTTTTTTAAAACTAAGAAACTCTACTTTTAACCCAGAATAATAAAAGCTGAATTGTAAGATGTACTTGACATTTTAACAAAATATTTTACAACAGCATTAAGTCAAAGACTGAGCATTGCAAAGACTGAACGCACCTTCTCTAAGTATTTCTGCATGATGACTGTAGGGTTTTCCAAGCATGTTTCTGCTAACCAGGTTCCACATAGCCTCAGACACTCCGTATACATCAATTTCAGGTGAGGATCATTCTCCACCTTTACGAAAGCAAATTTGGGGAGAAATAAAAGGAAAAAAGAAGGCATCAAATGAAAATAAACACTAACATCTTAGGTAGGCAATTTACAAAGCTTTTAACTCCTCTAAACATAATTCAGTCACTTAGGCCTATTACATGCAATGCATCTACACTGTCACTTACTCTCCACATACATAGCAGTCAATAACTTAAATCACGTAAAAACAGTACATACTTTAAAATATCTGACAAATTGAACAACAAAAAGCACAATAAAATAATAACAAAAATAAATAAAAATACAGTAAATTCAGAGTATGTTTCCAGAACAGTTATTTCTAATATACCCATTTAATTTGAATGACCACTATGCACAATGTAGGAAAGATCAGGTATTGTGATAACCATATGTGATGATTACATTTTTTCTGGCATACATCTATTTGGAAACTTGGTTAAAAAGTGCTCTGAAAAGATGATGGATTGGATTTCCAATGGACTTGCCTGCAGATTGGAAGCTCAGCTTTAATTCTACAGCAGGACAAGTTTCCAAAATACTTCTAGTATAGGATACATATTAAAGACCACCTGACTGAGATGACAACACTGACTGTAACAAGCTGACAAGCATCAGACTGTATATATACCTACACAATAAGGACAAAGGATAAAGCAAAGGATAAAATCTTTATCCTGTAACAAAAGATGTACTGTATTCCCATCATAATATACTTAAGTAGATCTGCTTGGACATTATTCCATTTAATAACTAGCACAGAACAAGAAGATACACTTCTACCAGACAACATTGTACAAAACATGTTCAATTTGCTTTAATGAAAGGAAATTGATATTAATTAATTGATACCTGAATTTAAATAGCTATAAATCTCACAGTGGTGGCACTGGAAGCTGAACAATGAATTCTGACACTTGCCACTCCTATGAATTCCCTTTGAAATCCCTTGTTACAATTTGCTAGTACAGATTTTTTTTTTCTTTCACAGATTCAGAAACTGAAAAGTAGATTTTGTAATATTGCAGACGGCCTTTTCATTTTATTCCAACAGAAAACCACAGATCTGATTTTAAATAAGTTAATTTCCATAAGATCTCACATTTTATAGCACATACCTGAAACCAATTTGCATCTAATTTTTTTATCAACTCTTTCAGAATATTCAGTGCAAGGCTTTCTTCCTTTTTAGCCCAGAAAACCTGAGCTTCTTCTAGTTGCCATTCAGAAACCCCATATTGTGTTGGGTTGTGTTGTTTGATCTGAAACATAGCTCTTTCCGGAAGCTGGGGAAAAAAAGAGTTAATCAACAATTCTTTGTCAAATACATGGATCTTATAGCAAGTTTTGTTTCTACATCTTAATGTGTTCTCTATGTGCAGCATATTCTGTCTATCTAACGCTAAGTATATATTTTGAGGAAAGAGATGAAGTAATCTTTCCACAAACTTGAACAAAATCCCAACTTGCAAATAAACAGAATACAGAATTGAACTTCACAAACTCTCAAATGAAATATCAACACGAATCTTTTAAACGTCACACAGATTGAAAGGCCCAAAAGTACGTCCCCAAAGTTGTACATGACCTACAGCACTGAAAAGACTGGAATGACAGTGTTTTCAGAAACAGATTGGCTCAGTATGTCAGAAGCTTTTAAACCTCCCCAGACATAACATCTCAATTTTAATCTTTTTTTTTCCTATAACTAAAAATCAAAGTAAAAAACATTAACTTCTATTTAGGTTCATACACCACACTCCTCAGCAAAGTGTTAGTAGCTGGGTAGGCAACATTAAGAAGGTAATTTCCCAAAAAGTTCTGGAGGCACCGAGTAAACAGCTCTCTTTTATGAAGTCAAACGCTTCTACTAATATAATCACTATTCACTGACAGAGTTAGAAACATTCTGAAAGCAAATTTTAATGTACTTCCCCATACTAGTTATTCACTTTCACAGGTTATGTATTTAGCTGGAACTACTTCCTACAGAAATCTCCTACATTCAAGAATACAAATGCTCTATACATTATGGTTGAGTTACTACTCCAGATGCATTAGCTAGAATGAGCCAGAGTTGACTCTGGATCTTAAATGTTTTCAGCATGAGCAGCTACAGAAACCACCATTACCACAAATCCCATTAAGCCATTCACAGAGATATTTCATGCAGTACAATGGTGCTGCCAGGGTATAAATCCTCAAAGACAACACTAAATAAACAGATGCAATAGAGTTCTTTCGGCAGCCTTAATCTGGAAAACCAGAACAATACTGTGCAAGTGAAAAATGGATATATAAAACTCAACAAAAGAAAAGTAATAGAGTCATAAGAGAATTCTTTGATAAAAATTTCATTTTAATATTATCTTCTTCAGAAAGGGGCTTATGGCTGTGAGCAAAAATTAGAAAATATGCCAATAAATACACTGAGTACGTTCTACATATTTTAAGCCTCCAAAAAATCAATTCATTGAATGAACTTAGAATACAGTTTAGTGCTGTTGAAAAATCAAGTTACGTTACGAACTGAAAAACTACACATCCCTCACTAACTTTTCCTGGAATTTGTTACCTGTGTGTTATTAGCAGTTCTTGCCAACTTAGAGAGCTCCACAAGATGTTTGGTGAGAATGTCTTTAATACATTCTCTTTTGGCACTTTCATTCTCCTTTTCAAGCAAGATCTCCAAAATTACAGTGCGCAGAGCCATGACAGGTTCCTGGAAACGGAAGTCACTGTCCTCAAGAAGCTGAGACTGTCTCTGCCATTTCAAATAAATATCATTCAGTTGTTGAGTTGTAGCAGGTCTGCAGTCATTAACAAAATGGAAAAGACCTGTTATTAATTCTTGTTCTAAATATTTGTGAAATGCAAGATGAGTAACAACAGCAAACTAGAGAGGCAGTTCACAATCTACAGTTCAAAACCAAGAAACAGCCCGTAGAACCCCACTGTAAATTAAGTTGTTTTGTAATTTAAGTTGGTTTTCAACACCAGCAAAGGGAATCACGTACACACAGTCACTGGACTACTTGAAGAACTCCTATTTTGCTCTACAGGTCACATACAGATTAAAATAAGAATAAATTCAAATTCTGTGGCATTGTAACAGTATAGGTTCTCATTGTATGTATGATTTTCTAAGTTCATTAAGTGCAAATACAAAGGTTCTTAGTAATCCTGACATGCTAAATCACAGTAGAATATCTGTAAACAACAAAACTGATACAACTGCGGCAGAAAAAAAATGGCACTATTAAAAAGCAATTTTAAAAATTTATCTGGAATGCTGATGGCAATACTGGTCCGTGCCAAAAGTGGTTTGAATTGAAGCAACTTTCAGTAGAATCACAGGGAGAAAATACTCAGTTATTTCAGCAGACCAGAAGCTAGGAGGCACAGCTGCTGCCCTGAGGTGCACCAGGGAACTCAAGACAAAGGAAAGAAAATAGTTACGTTAAAATACAATATGGGCACAGTACCAAATGGCTAAAACTAGACCAGAAATAAATCCAGTAAGGAAACAGAAAGTATCTGCATTTGTGTTCCCATTCTAAAGCTAACATCCACAACTTATTAAAGGTGGAGCGTGAAAAGTTAAGGAATAAAATTTGGTGAGGTCATTTCATTTGTGTACTAGACCTGATTATCAAAATTGAGAAAACTGAAAAAGCAGTACAAAACAATGCTTTAAAGATACCTGGAAAATAGCAGACCTATATTCTCCAGCTCTCCAATGAGCTGTAACCTGCAAAGACTTGGATATAATGTATACACAGACTCAAGACTGCCTTTGCACAGCTCTTCCACTTCATTCACCCTACGGATGTAACAGAGAAATACCAACATAAATATATATATTTTTTTCGTATCTACAAAGAATTCCAAATAACCATGACATAATTTCCACGCAGTGAACAGAAATTAAACAGCAAATATAATTTTGTAGTACCATTAAAGGTAAGAAAAAAAAAACACTTGATGATAAATGAAAATATGATAAATATAAACAAGGCATATGAAATAGCTGACCTGAAAAAAACAGTCACCATCTAAATCTATTTAAGAGGACTGCTAAATAAGGGATGCATACTACTGGAAAAATATCTCTAATTAACACTCAAATTACATATGCACAAGTTAAAAAAACACAGAAATTAATTTGCAGTCCAGAAGAACTAATTTTATTCTATGAATGAGTATTAATCTAAACCCACAGAACCCTGTGATAGTTTTTATAAAGAACCTGTGGCTACAAACAAGCACATGAGCGCACACATACACACACACACACACGTGCACATATATTCTCTCCATCTCCTTCTTTAACAGCAGAATGTGCACACAACTGCTTTTTTTCATTTTTCTTTGTTTTTACCTGGCAACCTTAAGAGTGTCATAAAAGGCAGAAAATTCTTTATCTCGTAAAGACTGAAGAGCGTCGTACAATGATTCATGGTACCCTGATCCACCTGTCTCATTCCTTTAAAAAAACAAAACAAAAATAACATAAAATTAAGGGGATATCTCTGCAAAGGAGTCAACTTTGTCTTTATGATGAATACTCTGTGAGAACATTATCTGTGGCTGGGTGAACTGCTGTTTCACATTACAAAAAATTATAATGTAACCTTCTCAACTTCAAAGAAAACAAGAGAGTTCATATTTTATTCACAGTACTATTCAAAACTGGGAATGCCTGACTGACCAAAGGGCTGCACAGCCAACCAGAGTGACCTTGACAGACTGCAGAGGTGAGCTGACAAAAACTGTATGAAGTTCAACAAGGGAAAGTGCAGAGTCCTGAATCTGTAGGGAAAACCCCAGGCACCAGGACACACTGGAGAATGCTCAGCTGGAAAGCAGCTTGGCAGAAAAGGGCCTAGGGATCTTGGTGGACACCAAGCTGAACATGAGGCAATGATGCGCCCTTGCTGCTGAGAAGAACAGTGGTATTTTCCACTGCGTTAGGCAAAAGTATCACCAGAAGGTCAACGGCAGTGATCCTTCTCTATTCAGTGTTTGTGGCTGCACCTGGAGTACTACGTCCAATTCTGGGCCACTCAGTGCGGGAGAGACATGGACATAATGGAAGGAGTCCAACCAACAAAGGCCCACTAAGATGATGAAGGGACTGATGCACCTGAAGATCCACCTCCCTGAGCCTCCCTTGCTCTAGGCTAAACAATCCCAATTTCCTCAGCAGTTTCTCATCAGACTTGTTCTCTAGATTCTTCAAAGCTTCACTGTCTCACTTTCAACACTCTCCAGCAACTAACATCTTTCTTATAGCAACAGGTCCAAAAGTGAACATACTTGAGGTGTGGTCACACCAAAGCTGAGTAGGACATGGGTCCAGAGGAGGGCCACTAAGATGATCAGAGGGCTGGAGCACTTCTCCTAAGAAGAAAGGTTGAGGGAACTGGGCATGTTTAGCTTGGAAAAGAGAAGGCTCTGGGGAGACCTCATTGCAGCCTTCCAGTACTTGAAGGGAGCGTATAAACAGGAGGTGGGATGGCTGTTTACGAGGGTGGAGATAGTGATAGGACAAGGAGGGATGGTTTTAAACTGAGATGGGAGGTTCAGGTTAGATATTAGGAGGAAGTTTTTCACCCAGAGGGTGGTGTCGCACTGGACAGGTTGCCCAAGGAGGTTGTGGATGCCCCATCCCTGGAGGCAGTCAAGGCCAGGCTGGATGTGGCTCTGGGCAGCCTGGTCTGGTGGTTGGCGACCCTGCACATAGCAGGGGGGTTGAAAGTAGACGATCTTTATAGTCCTTTTCAACCCATGCCATTCTATGATCCTATGAAAAGGACAATCACTTCCCCAGTTTTACTGGCCACACTATTTCTGATACAAGCCAGGATGCAACTAGCCTTCATGGCTAATTATATTCTACTGTCTTCTGTTTGCTTGGAACTGAAACTACTGTCTTTCAGTCAAGAAACTGAAAAAGTAAGTTGATTTACTTGACAGATGAGATGTTGTCCCACTGCATATTCCTCCATGCTGCCTGGTAGCGTATTTCCTGTAGCTCTGCACACCACTCAGTGTTATCATGTTCCAGTCCTTTTAAATACATGGACAGAGTGTGGCAAAGCCCAAAATTCTGCAAAGCCTGCAATTAACAAAGTTAACGAACGTTGCTTTTCCTCCTTTGACAATCTGAATTGTTTTTTAAAAGGATTTGTTTTACCTCTGGTAACAAAGAAACCTTTGCTGGTAAGGCAGCAATAAATATTTCTCAACTCAGCACAAAAAACTTTAAATAAGATAGCTATTAATCACACTGTTAACACCTGCAAACTTGGAAAATGGTTTCTTACTACTGTCACTGGCATTCTTTGAAATAAAACTTTCATGATGTGTTTGAAACGAACCATCTGCTCACATTTCTCCATTCCGTTATTCCTGGGTAGTAAGCCAAAATTTGCTTTACTGTTTTTATTTGGGGAAGAAGTTTCCTACAACTGTTTAATTCCTATCCACTTGAAGGCCATGATGATGCTGTAATTGTGATCACTTATCCATATTATATGTTTAGCCAGTACAAATTGGCTAACACTGTGCAAGTTTAATAGTGACACTAAATAGCTAGAAAATAACACAGGAAAATTACATGAAGCGTAATACAGACACGCTCGTGTTACTACAGAAGTGGTGCAAACATTTTTAGGGCAAAAAAACCCCAACATTTTAACTCATCAAAACAAGACAACATCAATTCAATTTATTGGTTTCATACAAAATACAATTTTCAGTAAGACAGTAGCCACAATGTAGAGGTTTAAAGAATCAGATGGAAAAAATAACCAATTACTTTTTATATTCCATCATTTTAGAAGCTGCCCAAAATTCGTATAAAATAAAATATATTTTGAAATATTTCACAAAGTTCATGATCCGAGATAGAGATTATGGTCGAGTGACAAAAGGACAATAAGCCTGGGTGTTTTCAGGACAAATACTGATTTGTCTTATATTACATAGTTTGGCTACCTACAATGACAGAGGATCTTGATGATCACCAAAGAGGCCTCTTTAAGTCCTAAAGCAACCTTGTTTTTAGTATGAATGACTGAGCACAGTGGATATCACTTCCTACATTCATTTCCTATTAAAAAATAAAATTACCTCTATTATCCCTGCTTGGCGAGTAGATGGAGAGAGGGTTGCCTCGAGGTCGTATGTTAGAAGAGCTTTATCCCATACTGCTTCATGCTCATATGTTCTTATCCTATTGTGAGTTGAAGTTATAAATTTACGTTCCTTACTGAGAAATGAAACCAATGACTTTAAGGAATATAAGATCATTAACAAATAGTACCGTGCTAACGGCTGTAACATTCTTCCTCCACCACAACCATAGAGACTGTCAGGCTCTCCAATACTTTTATATATGTCCATGAGAAGGTCCTAGAAAGGACACCATAAAATAAAGTTACCTTTTTTGGAACTAGTTTAAGGGAACATTATACATACTACGTACTTTCATAAATACAGGTCCCTTCCATGTAATATGTTGTTACCATTGCTTAATTTTCTTATACGCAATATCTCAGTAATCTCATCACTGAAAGAAAAATTTGCAGCATAACAAAGCTTGGAACTAGGTAAAGCTCTAGAATAATGAGCTAAGGAAAGAAGTATTATCAACTAGGATTTTATTAAGTAGGACTTGTATGAGATTGTACTTCTGCCGTTACTACAACTACACTAGCTCACTGATTTTTAATTAGCATTTCTCTATGACAAAACAAAAAAGCTCTATTCAGGTGCTAACCACCATAAGGTCAGCTCTTTCGGGGAACAAAGTCTGCTTTGCTGTCATTGAAAATTTGCCACCTAGTGAGTGTTTCATGTGAACAAACACTGCATTTAACATGTCTGTCAAGGCCACTGAGTTCACTCTGAGCACAGGTAGAACTTTCAAACATAGTTTTTCAAGTTCAACTAGACCAGCTGTTAGCTCAGATGAGACTTAATACTAACTACATTTATACAAAAAGGCTCAAAGATTATTAAGCACAGATATATACCTGTAAACTTATGCCAGTTTCTTTACTTTTTTCATTCAAAATAGCAATAGTTGATTTTTCATTTTCTTCTTCAAATGTCAAACTTTTAGCTGCTTTAAAAGAAGACCTACAAGAAACGTTTGAACTGGTGAAGATCAATGAATTTTCATACAAAGAATTAAAGAAATGATAAAAGAACACAATTAAGGCACATATACCAAATGCAAGACCACTTCTGCTATTTTCCCAGGTTACTCAAAACAGCTCTTACCAGAATAGGAAAACAGATCAACTGAATTGAAAATATCAGCATCAAAGAATTTCAGCATCAAGGGTGGGGGTTTTTTGCTTGGCTGGCTGTTTTTTGTTTTGTTTTTCTTTTTCGGAAGTATGTAATGTCTAATTTTTATTAAATCAAATCACTAATTTTGTGACTGCCTGAAGCAAGAATGCTCTCTTCTGTGAAAAACAACCATAGAAGATCTTATAACCATACTCTCGTTATATGTTCTCTGACTTAAAGTTATTTGTGGGCAGAACCAAGCTAGTAAATTAGTTCTATATTTGGATCTTGCTATAGCAGAAGTCAAAGATAATTGTGCATAATGTAAGAAAGTTCCCTCTACATGGATCAGTAAAGGATCAGTTCTACGCTAGAAATTATGGATGAAGTTAAAACTACCTAATTCTGGTCAGAATTCTGTCATTTCTTTCTCCCCTTGCTTCACTTCTGGACATAATTTAACCACCGGTATACTATTAATTACTAGAAAGAAAACCTGAATAGAGCTTTATTTGAAAAGCAGGATTAAATCAAGTACTAGCTTTAGCCAACTTCCTCCAGAACACACATAAATACTTCCTGCTTAATAATTACAATTGCAATGATTTTGAGTGTGCCACATCTAGCAAACTTGCAAGGTTAAGATCACTTCAAAGGACTGGCAGAGATATTTTAAAAGTCAGTACAAAAGCCTGAGCTTTTTAAAGCTTCAGTGACTTTTCATGTAATACAACAATACTGGAACACAGAAAACATGATCAATTTTACTAGACATTTCAAGAAACTGCATTTCTCAAGGCCTACCTTTCTTGCTGTTTGTCTATATTTATCTTGTCTGTGTAGATTTCTGCATAGAGCAGGGCTGTGAAGTGAGCAGCGCAAGACTGTGCTGCTACAGCAACCTCAAGATAATTCAGATCTAGCCAGAAGCTGTCATCAAAAACTGTACCTGAAACAGATCTGATTTTAAGAAAAGACTTTAACATTATTGCAAGAGGCCTTCTCTCTAGCATTAAACAAAATAAATCCAGCTCAACTATAAAACCTTCCAAAGGCTAACATTACCTTAGTCTCTAAATCCTAACCTCATATCACAAAGTGATACGAAACACTTTCGGTTTATCACACTGAAAGTTTTCAGGAAACTCTTCCAGCACAGTTAATGCCCTTTAAGATTAGCCAGTTTATTCCAGAACGAATACAAGGTCATTACTTAATCTGTACTCTTTTAAGAAATGTGTTCTTTACCAGATTTTTCTCTCTTAATCTAGACCATCAACAGATCTTAAGACATAATTAAAGCTGAGCAACGTTTTGGAAAGCCATAAGTCACCTTTTTTGCCTCCTTAAGTGATCAACAACAGCAAGCATGGTTCGTCGAGATACTTTATCCAAACTTCTAAGAACATGGGTTTCTTGCTCTAGGATATATATTTCAAAAGAGAAAATAATGAACTTGTTTCATAAGTATCCTTTACATTGCGTTTATTGTCTCATTAAGATCATTTGCACAGAATCACATTTGAAGAGACCTCTACCGTTTTTTCACTCCTGTCCCTAAACTAACCGGAAGTTTATAAAAACTTGTTGCCTGTCTTCAAAAGCGTGCAAGGTTACTGATCTAGTCTTTGTGGCCGTGCTAGGCAGAATCTTTAAGAAGAACCTTAAATATATATACTATCATTAAGCACATTTACAGAAATCTTAGTGTAAGCTGAAGCCTTCCCTTCACCTCTCCAGCAACCTGAAGCTTGTGTGACTTGCCTGTAAAGACATTGTACAGACTTGTTTCTTTAATGAAGGAGGAAGTTGAAAGATATGGCAGAGTAGCTACTGAACAATAAAAAAAAGAACATTAACATGGAATTACTGTGTGTCAAGTAAGGGCCAGGCTCAGCTGAGAGAAATACATGACTTCAGATCCTGAAAATCAGTTCAGTCATATTAGATCATTCCCACAGTCCAATAATGGAGATCTTTTTAGACAGATTTCTGCTCACTGCAACAACAATCTAATTTGAAAGGACAGTCGCCAGCTTGATTACAATGTATATTTCAGTGAGACTAAGCAATTCAAAGTAATATCCCCAGGCTACAAGAAAGACCAATAAATCTCAGCCTATTTCAATCTACCAAAATAGTACTTCCTTTCAATTGAAACCTACTGCCTTACTCAAACTCAACTACAGTTCTTTTGGATTACAGCTTCCTTTCATTCTGCTGGAATGGAAAAGGCCTCTTTAATGTACAGGGAGACCAACACCAAAATCAGGTAGATGTTCAAGCACAAGTTCACTTTTATCTAAGGGGAAAAATCTAAGAGAAAATTGCCTTTATCCATGTTTTTTTTTGAGGAAGGCAGAAAATTAACTGCCATCTAGTGATTTTAAGACAGTTCAAGTTTCAGTCTAGCAGCTTATCCCGTCTGAATTCAGCAAGCAATAAATATTACTCAATTGAGAATAATGGAAGGAGCTATAGAGAAGAAACAACTTGGGTCCTGCCAATGAGAGAGCTTCAAAATCACAGATATCTCTTCTGATCAAATAATTGGACAAAAGTTTTTAGAATTCTGTCTGCCTATAAGTGTGCATCATGTATTTGAAGTCAGAAGATGGTAACTTTTTCAAGACTAGAATGCCTCTTTCAGATGAAAGAAAAATATTGCGACATTACCTGAGTCAGAACTTGGTGGTGTAGCAGATCTACTAGATGAGGGAAATCTGCAACAGGCAGTAAAAAACTTCCGTACATGAACTGACAAAATATTTCGCCAAGATTCATTTGAATCATGAAGAAGGATATCATGAATCAGGTATGGAAGCAAAGTTTGACTCAAGTACGTTTTCACCTAGAATATAATTATGCACAGCAGTTGATAAGAAAAGGAACCATAAGCCCTTTTTTTCCTCAGGTTATAATCAAACTCAAGAGCCTAATGGCCATTCTACCTCCACCCTGAAAACTGAAATGTATCGATTCAGACACAAGACAGAAAACTATTCAAAACAAACACAAAATGCTTAAGAAAGAGTAGGAAGTACACAAAAATATGTAACCCTCATTAGTGCTATACTACCCTTCCGTTAATATAATCATGTACAGATGATCTGATTACGATTCTCTCCCAAATCTTGTATTTCAAGAAAGTATTGAATGAGTATCTGTAGTATCTGGTCATATAATATCCAATTTACTATTAAGAAAAAGTAGCAACATAATAGTAGAAATTACTATTTGATATCTAGTTGAGTAATCACATAATTTTGCGTATCACCTCCCACAAAGGTCTGTGCATCATTCAGCTCACCTCACACAGTGGCCTCATTAACTGGAGAACTTCATTTTGTACACCTCCACTGTCCAGTATTGAACGGGTTAAATTCTTGATCCAGGTTTCATGACTTTCTCCCTGAGGAATCCAGAGGTTTGTGTCATCCAAAGTTTCTGAAGAAGCTTCTGAATCATTAGCTGGCATTGCCAAAACCTAGAAGGAAAAAAATATACACTGCAAATATAAATAAATGCATCATTTAAAAAAAAAAATCTGCAACCTGCAGAGGTTAAAACATATTAAATATGGACTGCGCATGAATTGCTTGATCAACTTTGTTCATGCAAGTGTAAAATTACACAAGGAAATCTGAAAGAGTTAAAAATAAAACTTTAATGATAACACCATCAAGCCCATATTAGATGCTACATTTACACAGCTACAACTACACAACCTTTCTTCTGACCTACTTTCCACCAAGCTTTTGCATCAAACAATGGAATCCTGAGAAAGAATGTATTAGATTACAAAGTAGGTAATCAGAAAATGTTTGTCTAGTAATGGAAGCATGCAGCTTTCTAATATCATATTGGTAATTTCCTACATAAAGAAACCCCAAATGCTAAAATAGAAATGAAAAATAGGAGGTGCACTAAAGCAACAGCATTTGCAATGAGACAGATGAAAAGACCAGGCCTTGGATTCAGTAAAGTCCATTTCAAAAAATATTTTCACATTAGCTCTTCATTATACTTATTTCTATGCTTTCTCTACCCTTATGACATGTAAATATCATATGTATCAAAAGAAGTACCTTCTTCTTAGGCATTCTGAAAGGCTGTAGATAGATTAACATGGGATCACCTTTATTTTTATAAACTTCCCAAAAGTCACTGCCAGAATTGGTAGCTAATATGTTTTTCAAACAGGAAACAGCAGCAGCTCTAACACCAATACTGAAAGAATAACAGAGAATATTATGATTAATAATTTCTTTTAGCTGTTTTACTTTCAAAGTCACCTTTCTAAATATGCAAGTCAAAGAATTCCATAATCTAACAACACGTATGTCTAATGAGAAAATGTCTGTGAATATGGTATACCATCCCGTATTTTGTTTTAAAGAAAAGCCTCGGGATAAACACTACAACATAACTAACCTCTACTGCACAGAAGAGAATCTAACTAAAGAATCTTAACTGGACAATTTCCAGCTCAACTGAATAAGTAATGTGAGCCTCAAGGAAGCACATGTTTGGGTACTAATAGGCATGATCCAAATGCATTTGCAGATGCAAACAATATGTAGCTTAACAGCCCCTATTAAACTTTGAACTAAATAGACAAAATAAATTAATACACTCACCAATTATCTGTTAAAGCAGCATTTATTTGCGTTAACATTATGAAGACCCACTGAAGCTTTTTATCTTCAAGCAAGTCCACCGCTTTAGAATCCAGTGCATTTTCAGCATGCTGAAGAGCTATGGTGGAGAAATCCATGGGACCTATTTCTCCCAAGCAACCTCCAACAGCCTCTGCAATTAAGGTAATTTTGTATTCTTACATACACTAACACAAAGTATCACCCTAAGAAGTTGTGACAACTCCATCAGGACAAACCATTTCCAGAACTGAGATTATCATGGCATAAAAGCTGCATTTATAAATAGCCACTTGAGGAGCTGTATGATTAAAATCATGTGTATACAAGTTACACAGCTTAAGACTCATCAATAACACAGTTGTCTTTCCTAACTCAACTTTCTGATAGTACATATGGCTCTGAATTTTCTCTAAATTCTGGATTTGGTTTCAATCAGCCACAGATTTTATTTTTGCTTGTGTCCAAACTACTAAAAGCAAAAGGTCAGAATCGCAGCCACCAGGAGAATCCGATTTTCATTCCCAAAGAGGATGATAAACACACGATAGAAGCCTGTAATCACAATAAGAATTACTACCTGTATTTTACTTCAAAATAATGCATCAATGTGTTCGTCAATTTATAGAAACACACAACTGCATACAAGGAAGAAAATGAGCCTAAAATCTTCGACAAAATAAAAAGGGATACTAATTTCCATTAGAAATGAACAAAAATGTATTTCTTGCTCTTTCCTTCATACTCATCATGCTTCTTGAAAACACTTCCATCTTCTACAACACTGCTTTTAACAACCAGAACGCATAAAGAAAAAACTGAAGGTATAGGGTTGCATTTAACATTCATCTAAGGAAAGATGGCGCAGGAAAGCCTGAAAGATATAGCTAGCAGAGGTGCTGAAGAATGCTGTACGATACTGAAGTAAATGTGAGCTGCAATTACTCAGCATTCATCACTTGTTAGTCTTTTAGACTAAAATATACCTCAAGACAAAAATTCTCATTACGTGTGTACACAGCTGTTCTACACATCAAAACTGAGGAAACGCCCCTTTCATGGAGGTAAGTCCCACTGGAAGAAGAGGGGATTTGGATTTTAGCTTCAGTCAAAATGCTTTTGGTGCTCAATATAAATGGTGAGGATCATTTTAGTGACACACAAGAGGCTTTAAAATGGACAACAACTATATTAATTTTCACTAAAATATGCCTTCCATATTTTCAGTTAAGTTCTCTTCCATCCTTCTTGCCGTTTTTCAGTCTACTAATTAACCCATATACAGGCAGACGTCTCTACTGAGTATAGAAGAGACTAAGCTCAAAACTGATGAGAGTTTACATTATTTTTCAAAGCTATCACATACAGCGACTGAAAATAAGATACACCATTCTAACAAGGGTGACTTCTAACAGCTAAGGCAAAATAGCAGTGGGAAAAATGTTGAAACTGCTACAGTTTCAAATCTTGGCTTGCAATGACAGCCCTAGGAGATCTGTGGGACTAATGAACTTACCCAGCACTGCTTTTTCACCTGCATGATTAACTGCCATCTTGGACAGCTGCAGTAAGCTCACCACAAGCTTCACCATTACAGAATCTTCTGGTTTTTCTATCATTCATACAGAAAAACAAAACAACAAAAACATCAAAATGTCATTTCTCGTGTTTTATAACTGCTGTCAGATAATTTAAACTGGTCTTGCACTGAACAAGTGTTAACAGCTGCTCCCTATTCAGCTTCCTCATACCATTCAGCACTTCAAAGACCTGTTACTACTCAATCACTTCCCAAACTTACAAGGCCTAGATCCTAGATTATTCAGGCTCTGCTCAGATGCAAGAAGTTCCATGAAAGCTTATTGCCCTGTTACTCCGTTTTAAAGCAGAATTTTGAGACTGAAACAGTAAATGATATTCAAGATGTAGAGACATAACAACGTTAGGACAGACTACTGTTCTTCCTCAAATTTTACTCTGCCTATATCTACAGTGAATTACATCAGCTTTTTTTTTTATTTTCCAGAGAAATCAGTGAAACAGGCAGATGAACATTTGATGTAGAGAAGAAAAACAAACATGTTTTTAACATGTTACAAACATCTGAAATTCAAAACAGAAAATAACTGGGACTGGACTGAAAGCTGAAACAGAACACTGGGATATGGCAAGGTTCAAATAAACTAAATCCAATCATTTTTAAACTTCCGTGAGATTTACTTTCTAACATACTACATCTTTCCAAAAATCAAGCTTCATTACATTTAAAGAAGCAGAAAGATTTATATATAACTAAACTCATTAAGCAGCCATAAAACAACATACCTATACTGTACGCTACCCCGGTCATTCACAATCCTATATAACCCCACTCTAAGAGCTGGATGGGAATTTTACCCTGTTAGTCTTATAACACTTCATTTAATATCTATAATACACTCTGCAAGAGGTCTTTCAGATTCTGTATCAATAATCTATGCTATTCTATTTCACATGTGAAATTATAATGAAGTTACATTGTTAAACATACAAAACCTAGGACAAAAAATTCACTGTCAAAAGTGTTATATTACTACACATCTAAAACTAAACACGAAAGAAATAAAACCCACAATCAAATATCTGTACCCTGAAAAATTTTCAGGAGGTCCTTCATCTGATCCTTATATTGTTCCAATTGTTTGCGTAAATCATACAGTCCTTCAAGTCGTGTTAAGGGCAGTGAATCACAAACACTAACTGAGAGAAAGCGATTAATTTCCTGAAAAACAACATTTTGTTTTAAGTACATTTAACATATAAATAAAAGCTTTAAGTAAAGGAATGCTTCTCAGCAGTGCACAATATGGAGATTAATGCATGCAAGATAAGAATGAGACCCACAGTCTCTTACAGCTTCTGAAACAGGCAGTAAAAATAAATAAATAAATCACATCTACTTTACATCTGTCTCAACTATACATACAGCTCAAAAACTATTTATCTTTTTAAAGTTTGTGTTAAAAAACCACTGTGTCATGAGATATAATTTAAAATGTAGTTACCTCCAAAAGAGAATATGGTCCTTTACTGTATTTTATCTTCAGTTGAGTTGTTCGCAACTCTTCAAAAGCAGGATATTCAGGAAAAGGATCTAAGCATTTGATTGCTTGGTAGAGATATTCATTATCCTTATTGTCTACCACCAGGTACTTCAACAAGCCTAGGACCTGAACATAAAAAGCAAATAAAAATAATAATAATAAAAAAAAAAAGATAAACAATTGTGAGCCATATTTCTTATCTAGGTTAGAAAGTCTGCATTTCCCTCAGATCCAATAAACTGCAAACTGTACAAAAAAACTGCTAAGATAATTTATTTACATTATTAAAAACTCTAAAATTTTTAGAGGCATGGAGAAATCACACATACTCTGAAAAGAAGTTTTTGCTATTGACTATTGCCTAACTGACACCAAAGAATTTATTACCACAGCCGGTAGTTTAATCCTGCCTTTTGATGATGCTGATTTCAAGTATTGGTCAGCACAATCATCACAATATTGGCTATGATTCAGAAACACACTGCATCCAAGCAGTCATTCTGATCTTACTGGGTCACAAAATCAGTAGCCTGAAATCCTGAGAAATGCCTAAAAACAATGATTTACTGCCCAAACCACTGAATTCTGGCAGAATGTTTCATAATAGATCTATAATTTAAATAAATACTTGTACGATGGACAACATAATCCTTTGCAAAAATGCTATTTTGTGCTTTACTTACAGACTACTCACTGCCTACCTAAATGATAATGGACAAGGGATAAATACAAACAACAGCAACTCAAACCTACCTGTGGCTGAATCTTAGGCTGGTCCACAGCAAGAGGTATTAGTGTGCCTACAATAACGTGAAGGTGGCTCTCCAGTGCATCATTGCAACATGTAACTGCAGTGTGGCAAACACGCTGAAGAAGATCACAACAGAGTGAAAAGCTGCGCATGGATACATCTCTAAAGATAAGGGGTCTGTCACAAGAAACAAAAAGTGAAATTAAAGAAACATAAATTGTCACTGTCTCAAGTATTAATCCATTATGCAAAAGGGAGGAAGAGAGAAAAAGAAGCAATACAAATAATCTTAATGGGAGCAACCAATTCTAAACTTAAAACTTAACAATTCAACCAGCTCTAACGAAGTTAGAAGTTGACTGACTCACTTTAGTAAATGGCGTAAAGTGCATGCAGAAGAATACACGATCAAAAGGGAAAAAAATAATCAAAAAGGCTTTCAATTATTTGCCAGAACCATTCTGATAGAAAAAGAACATTGTGGAAAACACACCCTCTGTATTCTTCTCCCTTTCACATAACCATTAGTTAGAAACAAAGAAAAAGAAAAAAGACTTGAGTTTCAAAGGACATCTTGATATTATCTAGAAAATCTCTCTCATGAAAAATAAGAATCTTTGTTTAAATCTTAAGGCTGATGAAGGCAATAGGTTTTCTCTATCTGAAAGCAAGCGAAAACAACATATACTGGCATTCACTTACCTTGTGAGCTACTTACTAGTGAGAACACAAATGCTAATACTCTTTAGAAATTCAGAAAAGGCATTTGAAATGTGCCTACTTTGCACTTAACTCCAGAATCTGAATTTTTCTCCTACACCCTTTAAATCCCCAAACACTCTTTTCATCACCAGAATCTCTTAATGGCTTTGATTTCTACAGTTTGACAGCCAATTATAGTTTGGAAATTCTGCAGTACAGTGAACATTTAAATACAAGGATAGCACAAAGCAGTCCACATTTTATTAAGAGTTTTACTCTTAAATTCCAACATTGTCAAAGAAAAGCAGTGTAAGTTCAGGAAATTTCAATTCTTTCTATAAATGAATTAACACCTAAGAGCGATACAGATACGAAAGAAGAAGAACAAGATTACAAGAAAAAGAGCACAGACGTGACAACAATGGTGTGATTACCACACTTACCTGCTGCTGATGTGGTGAATCAGGGTATAAATCACATCTCGGAGGACAAAAGCCCATGCTCCTCCTAAACCATCTTTTATTTCTTTGAGTAACAGACTAACAAAGAAATGATAAATTACAAGAACTCTGTGCTTCTTGTATATATTGTTTGTATCTGATGCATGCTTACAAAGGGCTAGCAGAATTTTCTGGAATGAATCCTAGAAATAAATAGAAATATGAATAAAAAGATTATTCATAATGCCAACAGAAATATACTTCATAGCAAGAAAAAAGCTAAGTGATAGGGATATAAATATATATACACAACAAATTCCACTGGTTGGCAGTACTAATTTCTGTGCTCATACATTTTAGACAAACACACTTCAGAAAGTTGTTTTCTTTATTTTTAGATTGTTTATGGATTGGCAAAGTAAGTTGAGCTTTTACAACATATGCAGTAAAACAGTACAGTCTCTGAAAAGACACATTTCTGAGGAACTGTGCTAGAAGACAGGAAGATTTTTAAGATTTATCGCAAGAGATGTGTCATTTTATATACCTTCCTGTCTACTATTAACAATAAAAAATCAAATGTCTAAAAATATGACTAACTATTTCATTATCATTAAGGGAAGCTAATTTTAACATTTCAATTGCAGACAACAATTAGACACAACTGTCCAAAAATAATTACTTTAGAATGTTCTTTATGCATATGCCAAAGAAATAATTTGCATCTAAATAGTGTCTGGTATGCATGCATTTCCCCAGCCTCCAAAATAACTCCAGTTATTCACTACTGTATATGTACTATACAGTACAATTAAACTTCAACCCTGGAATTTCAGTACGATTATCATGTCCCTGTACTCAGGACAGCTTCCTTTTCAGAAGGAGTACAGAGAAGTTCCTGACTGGATTTTTCCTCAAATATACACGGTGAAAATGTCTAGCTAAACTAAAAAGTACCCAGAAGAAGAATTTTATATTGTAAAGGAAAAATTAGACATCGTGACATACTTACAGGGCTTTTAGAAAGAACTGCAATGAGACTTTCCAGTTTGCTTTTATGACAGTTGCTAATGTGGTCCAAGGTTGCCTTAATCATGTAAGAAGGAAAATGAGGAGGATTAGGAGCAGGATCCAGTTCCCTGAGTGAGTAAACAAGACATTTGGGTTTTTTCCAAGAATCAAACCTCATGTGTTAAATTAAATAAATCTCCTGGAATAAATGCGTAACTCCTAGAAGATCTGCTCTGCTTTCGGTAAGTCAGAAGCTCCAAAAACATCAAGCGAAGTGACACACTTCTTATTTTGAACTGTCCGTTGCCCTGTGCAGCAGCTTTCTAGATCTCTTTTTTTTTTTTTTTTGCAATGCTCCCTTATTATTTTTTGAAAGATTATACTGCTAAGAAACCAATCGTTAGTCTTATCTATGGTACTTTGTAGGAAAATCTAATTGCAAGTCATGGGGTGAAGCTTCTGCATTTCTAGTTCTGGGAACAATTTGCCTGAAAAAAAGGAACCAAGAATCTTGTTTTAAGAGTAGGACCCAACCCACCCACCCCAATCAAACAAAAACGAACAAAAAAAAACCCACCACAAAACCCAAACAATTAAAGGCTCATGAAAATGAAGATATTTTTGACATTTGATTATTGCTATTAGCTAGGAATTAATTTATTTGCCATAGCTTAAGCAATTTCTTTACCAGAGGCAAGAGCAGCCGCAGCCGCTGAGGGAGCTCCTAAGACAAGGTCCGCTTTCACTTCTCACTGGCTACTAAACATTCAGACCTCTACAGGAAGGACATCAAAACCTGACTGATTTTACAGACAGTAAAATTGTACAGGGTCCAAGATTAAACTGATCTAAACAGGCATTGCCATACCCCAGAGCTCACCAACATACAATAAACTTATCTTGCCTGCTTGTTCATTCTTTCAATTAACTGAAATATTAGACAGAAATTCTCCTTACTGCTGTTGGGGCATAACTATTTGGAAATTATGCACACAACATATCATTACAACTGAAAATAAAGTCCTTTTATTCTCAACTTCAAAGTTACCAGAGAATCATAGAATCACTGAGGTTGGAAAAGACCTCCAAGATCATCCAGTCCAACCAACCTTTATGACCTATATCTATTTCCTCACTAACTCATGTCCCTCAGTACAACAACTAAATGTTTCTTGAACACAAAATGCATGAAGGGCAGATTTTAATGCATGATGTTGTACGAATATACAACATTTTGAAAATCTACAAATACATACCTAATATATTTACTTAGATGAGATCCCTCTTCAGCCTTTGTGTTAGGTGGATCATGTAAGGTCATGAGCAGTTCAACCACAATCTCTGATAAATTATTATGAAATAAATTGTCGATTTGCTACCGGGGAAAAACATTGTTTTAGTAAGAAAAAAAAAGCAGTTAAAGTAATTTAACATTTCTTTACCATCAGAGGAAATATTTTCTTGTCTGGATTCCCTATTTGTTAAAATATCAAAGACATACAATTCGTTCAGAAACAACTACTGCTCAGGTCTTATTTATGACAGTCAGAGGTATGACAGTTAGCTTTCACTCTGGATTTTACAGAATCGCAGAATCGCAGGTGTTGGAAGAGACAACAAGAGATCATTGATTCCAACCCCCTGCTAAAGCAGCTGCCCTACAATAGGTCACACAGGCAGGCATCCAGACAGGTCTTGAATATCTCCATAGAAGGAGACTCCACAACCTCTCCGGGCAACCTTTTGTTGGAAAATAAATAAATAAATAAAAGATAATTTTATTATGGGTTCTGAATACAGAGCCTGCCTGTGGGGAAGAAGGATCTTCATGAAGTATTAAAATATTTTAAGAGGAAAATATGATGTAGGTAAAGAGATACATAACAGACGAATAATTCAGGGTGGTTTAGTTTTTAATTATATTTTATATATATATATACATATATATATATTTCATATATATACACACACACTTCAAGCCCCCTGAAAGATGCTACTGAATACCTACTTCAAACACGTGGGATACAAATTCAGCTTGTTTGCTTTTATCATGGCAATAATCTTCTAAATTTAACCATCTACATTTTTACAGAATGTACAAAAACTTATTTCCGTTCAAAGTCATACAACTCAATTTACACATTTAAAACAGATACCTGTTTCCCTAAGCAATTTTCATCCTTGAGCACATCGTAGACTTTAGAAGCTGTCTCTCTTTGCTCTGCTACTTCCCTCTGACCGTGGCTTTGATTGGCAAAATGTGGGAGGATATTCACAAGTATCTTGGGAAAACAGTCTGCCAGAACTTGCCTCCAGTCTTTTCCAATCTTGCTACCAAGTGATTTCACATCTTCAAACTGACTTCTAATCACCAGGTGTGGAACCAAAACTTTATAACAAGACCTACATGCAGCAAATACATTTTCAAAATCTCCTTCAATTATTGAATTTGAAAAAATCTCAAGCACAATATAGCAACCATCATTCCTCTACTGGATCCCTCTATAATTAAAACTGCAATAAATGTCTTGTTACTGCTATACAAAAAAATCTTTGCAGCATAACTATAGCATGCAATATACTTGGAATACAAGCTGTCAGTACCTTTTCAAACAATAAATGTAACTACATTTAGAAATACAAAGTCCTCTCTCATAATCTAGATAAACTGCTTTTGTACAGAAAATTTACCTGTAAAATTCCTCAAGACCAGTACAGTTCAGAAGAACATAAGGAAAAGCAGACAGGCTATATCCACTGTCCTTTATTTTCAGCCACTCCACCACCAAATAGTCTAAGTGTGATGTCATGAAGTCTTCTATATTCTTATAGCCAAAAATGTCAGATACTTTCTTCAAAACCTGTGCAATAAATAGGATACAGTAGCATGCAGAGTACACAATATTATGGCATTCTGAAAGCACTACACCACCATGTCTTTCCCCTGCTTATGAATGCATATTTGTGCAACTCAGCTCCTATTTAGCACAGGCTATTTTTACTTATTTTTTTTTTATTGCTGTATCTCTGAAGGAGGCAATCAGGAACTACATCTACACTGTACGAAGTAGTATGCAAAAAAAAGGACAAAGCAGCATACATTTTGCTGGATAAAGACAGAAGTAGTAATGAATAGGAAAGATGGGATAAAAAGGTAAGAACAGACACACACACACACACACAAAAAAAAAAAAAAAAAAAAAGCAACCAGAGTGATAAAGGGCAGCAGAAATAGTGACAGTTTAAGTACACCTTTGTGACAGCAACACAAGAATTCGCCAAGACACAAAACAACTTCTAATACACTGCATTTTCTTTATGTATTTTCCATTTTGGAAAACTCACTTTACTTTCACCAGGTAGAAAGATTTGCATAAACAGATGCTAAATCTTCAATGTACAAAAATCTACTAGTATTTCAGATCTGTGCTTTTAAGGTAGATCACTATACAAATCATTAGATATAACTACAAATTTATTCAGATTTTTAAGTATCACGTTAGTCATACACTGCAATGGAAAATTTAACAACTCCTAACACTAACAAGAGCATTTTGTACCACTACAATACTGCTTTGCTTAATTTACAACCAAAATACAAAATGGAATTTTTCACTTGCCTTTTTCACAAGGTGAGGTTCTAATCCATTCTCTTTCACAGACTGGCAAATAGCAAACAAAGCCTGCTTTTCACATACAGGACTGCAGCATAGAACCATGGTTATAAGCATCAGCAAAACCGCTTTTCTATTACATTGTTTGTCCAAAACATCTTCAGGATTTGCATCACCACTGAACTTCAAATACGAAATAATGACAAAATTATAAAAATTCCATTAAAGAAATCTCCAAATTAATAAATGAAGATAAATAACTTAAAATAAAGGGCACTGACATAAACGCTTCTGAAAATCTTGCCTTGGCTGCTTAAGAATTACTTTCCCCAGCTGCCTGCTACACTCCTCAACCAGTAGTTCCTGTCTCCAGAATCTCAACACACATGCTTGTATCTCATATACTCCAGTTCATATTTAAGCATCAGTAATTCAAAATAAGGCAACATACTTCACAGAGAAATGACTGAAGCATTTAGTCTCCTTATGCTTATCTGCAAAATTTACTGCCTCCAAAACAGACAGTGCAGCAGGATTTTCCTTGCTTTTTTTTAAAATCATTCCCCTAAAAAAACATGTATATTACCATGTAACAAAAAGCACAAACAACTGATGCATGCCGGAACTGTCTTGTTATTCAAATGCAATTCTTCACTCCTAATGCACAGTGTTGACAAGTAACACACACTGAATAAAAGCAACATGACACAGCAAGCAAAGGACAGGAGTTAATGAGGGATGACAGCAAGGTGAGGTGACAGAGCAGGGACTTAAGGCAACAGAGAAATCAGATGAAACAATGACAAGTTGGAGCAACGGAGAGCTGGTGACAAGAGTACAAAGAGGCAGAATGAGATAACACAGGGATGAGGCTTCAGCAGCAAGTCCAAGATATAGGACAGCAAGTCAAGTCAACAGAGAGAGAAAGCACAATCCAGGGATAACATAGAATCATAGAATCACATGGTTGGAAAGGACCTACAAGGTCATCCAGTCCAAGCATCCTCCCATCACCATTGCTACAGCAAACTGCTAAACCATATCTCGGAGCTCCTCATCCAGATGCCTCTTGAACACTGTCAGGGATGGCAACTCCACCACCTCCCTGGGCAGCCATTCCAGTGCCTGACCACTCTCTGAGGAAAAAAAGTTCCTTCTTATGTCCAATCTAAACCTCTTTTGGTACAACTTGTGGCCATTTCCTTGGGTTCTGTTTGTTGCTTGGGAGAAGAGGCCAAGCCCCCCCTCATCACAACCTCCCTTCAGGAAGTTGTAGAGTGCACTGAGGTCTCCCCTGAGCCTCCTCTTCTCCAGGCTAAACAGTCCCAGCTCCCTGAGCTTCTCCTCATAAGACCTGTGCTCCAGACCCCTCACAAGTTTTGTTTACCTTCTCCTGACACGTTCCAGGGCCTCAATGTCTTTCTTGTAGCGAGGAACCCAAAACTGAACATAATACTCGAGATGCGGCACTTGGCCTTGTTGAACCTCATCCCATTCACCTCAGCCCAGAGATCCAGCCTATACAGATCCCTCTGAAGGGCCACCATACCCTGCAGAACTACCTCCCTAACATGCAGAAAGATGACAGAGCAACAGACAAAAACAACATGGAAAATGTAGATGGTTTGGAATGATAGCAATGAAGAGAGAAATGTAAAAAACACTAATAACAAAAATAATAGTTAAAGGAATTCCACAGTAACATACATCACTGTATTTCCAGTTTCTACAATAGAATTTTTTTCTGAAAATTTTATTTTTTTTAAGCAAATTTTCATTTTGTGGAAATCACTGCTCTAGTGCCACTGGAAACACGATCTTACTGCAATCTACAGTTCTGTTTTTTATAATACATAACTACATAATTTGATTTTACTTTGCCTTCTATTTACTATTTCTGTTGTCTAGAATATTATGGCTGCCTTTCTCTTTGATTCTTAAGTGTTAGAGCAGTGAAAACTGCAACAACAAATAGTATTATAGAATCTAGAACATACACTGAAAGAGTCAAGAAACTTCTCATGTGGGCTAAACAGCGACTGCCTAAATGTACACAAATTCTTGTCTACTAGCATTTCACCATCTCAGATTACCGAACATCTGGAAGAATGAATATTCTTAGAGAACTGAACACATCTATTTCAGAAATTAGCTAATTCATAACCTGAAAATTAGACAAAACTAATGACAAGGTCTTGTTACCGGATTTCCCATTCCCTCCTGAACTCTGAGATATACATTCTCAAAAGCCTTTTGCTGAAGCTCCAAGGGAAGAGGTTTTGACAATCCAGAAAAATCTCTCTGTTTCACATCTTGAAACAAACTTAAAAAAAAAAAAAAAAAAGAAAGAAAGAAAAAAAAAGAACAAATGTTAGCATAACATTAAGTTTACAGAATTACTGCATATAATGCATAATCAGATTCTCCCTTTCTAAATGCTCTGATATTTTTTTTTAAGTTCCTTACACAGCAGTCCTTCCATTCTATCCCTCAAACATCAGTAAGAGTAAGAACATCTGCTGGGCTTAAATGGTGGTGAAAAGCTTGAAAACCAAGTTTCCTAGTGTCTGTCAGTGAAGAAATCCAAACTTCGATTGCCTGCCACGGCGGAACACTCCACGCCACGAGGTATATTGGAAATACATTTACTAAACAGATGTATATGTATAAAGAGATTCTCAAATAATTCTTAAATTCTCATTCCTATTTGCAACAAAAATTGCAACACAACAGTGGATTGGACCAAAACGAATTCTAACCACTTCTAAACAAACAAGAGCAGATACCTAAGAAAGACTACCACATACTTGCCTTATACGTATAATTCCATTGAATAAATGGTAATATTTGACCACAGAGGACCTACGCAGATCACAGGTTAGAGGTTGTTGACTATATTTAGTATCCCTCAATTATTTCCTCCTTCATGAATTTCGAACCCCTGTAAACTTCTGGCATCCAGACATATGAATGTAGTAGGATAACATTTGGGATAGCTGAATGTTGCACAAAAATGTAAACCATACATTCTTAGAATCTTGAATGTGCTAGCTGTACTTGATGTCCTCTACTCTCTAAACTGGAAAGGACTGCCAAATTTAATTTTGTTCTACTTTTGTAGTTTTGTAATACCTCCTGCAATTCAACTCTTCTGGAGCAGAAGTGTTCCAATTTGTACAGTGAACAGATGTAGGTAAAGTATTTCTTACTTTCGAACATTCCTTCTATACTACTTCCACTATTTTTGAGATATGGAGAAAAAGCTGTACATGGTATTCAAAATACAAGATCCTTTGAAGTAATTTTTATGCCTAAGAATGTAATCCATTTATAAACTATTTCATATTTGAGTTTCGCATAATAAATCCGGTGTAAGATTTACAATTATATACACATTTTTATATATATATATGCACAAATATATATACATACACTGGCAACTGAGACAACATTTGAACACCCTAACAAAGTAACTTGGTAGGCTTCTTATTTCCCTCAAGATCAAAGCCCCAGGACTACTGAAAACAGCAGCTATACAGTAGCAGAAGACCCAGTTAAGTGAAATTCACTGTTATAAACAACAACAAAAAAATCGACGTTATCACCTGGTAATTGACTTTGCAGCAAGAAGAGAAACTTGATGGTGACTATCTGCAAGAAAATGTGGGAAAACCTCACTCACAGGAAGATCTTCACTTTTTACATTAAGGATAGCCCACTTTGAATAAGGATCAGCCTGAAGAAAACATACAGAATAGTTAAAATACATAGAAGTCTTACAATGTACACTGATACATGCAAAAAAAAAAATCTCTAGATACTGTTTTCAAGTGCATCTTACATACTTTGCGTGTTAATATATTTCAGTAAAGCTGGGATTACCTCAAGCAGGGCTTTCATGCAGTTTAAAAGTGCCACTCTTACTGGTGCCGTGCATCTCTTTCCTTGAGCTAACTTCCTAAAATGGGAAACGTTTGAATAACTGAAAAAGTTGCCAATAATTTTTAGTAAAAGTCTAACAAGTTTCTTTCTGCTGCCTGTAGTTCACAACTTTGTGCTCAATAGATATGTTTGGCAGGATTTGATGATTTTATTGGTAATCTACAATTATAAATGATACTCATGTATGGTTATTGAAGGTATCACTTGTAGCTGCTCATCCAATTTGGATGTGGCACTTAGGGACACAGTTCAGTGGGCATGACTGTGATGGTCGATGGTTGGACTAGATGACCTTAGAGGTCTTTTCCAACCTTAATGATACTACGAATTCAGAGCACATTCTTTATTAAATACAACTGCCCTAATGATTATAAGACTTTTAGATACAAATGATGCAGAAATTACGAAAAGTTAAACCCTGGATAAATGAAATGCATGTGGATTCATAGGATACTGACAGCAAGATACACAACAGCACTACAAAAATGTTACACCCAACTGACTTCTACATTAAATAGATAAAACATACCAGAAGGCTCCGACTACTGTCAAAAATCGCCCTTGTGCATTCCTTGCCTCTTCAGTATGTGCACTGTACTGGGCCAAACTTACTGCTATAGGTAGCAAATTATTTAGAATTACTTTGCAAACATCTTGGTCTCGGCGGTACAAAGAGCATACATCACTGTGGAAGTAAGAAAACAGAAAAACTTGAACCACTAAGCAGCCCTCAAATCCTCTACCTGTTGAACTAAAATAACTATAGTGCATATTAAGCAGTTTCTCTCTTACGAAAGAGGTGTAAGAAGCTTAAGAACTTCATCTACAGGCAGGAGGTTTTCTTCAACAGGGAGCTCCTTCAAGAGCAACAAGTACTGGGGAACAAAAAAAGGGAAAAGAAGTAGGTAAAAAAGAAAAACTATTACACACTTTTAGTAACCCTTATACAAAATCCTGGAGTAAGGATAAGTAATGTCAGCTCTTACATGCTAGAATCTGATCATCATCATCTGTTTAACAAGTAATTAATGATAAAAGCAAGATGTTGATATTTCTCAACTTTTAATATTCTAGCTTACAACAAATTCTAACTGCTCTTTCCCCATCCCAGCAAACTTCAAAACATCAGAAGACAACATTTTAAGGTCTTCACAGACAACCAAGGACAAGAGAAAGGCCATCAAGAATATACAACTTAAAAAACAGTACAAGAACAGAAGTTCTGTAACAAATCTTACACTCACCATCTGCAGATGCAATGGCTTAGCACTATCAAAGATGCTGCTATCAGTGAGCATTAACAGCTTCCTTCGTATATCAGAGGCTCGGAAGCTCACTGTCTGAATTTGGACAGTAGTTGCACAAATACATAAGAATTTCAGAATTTCAAGGTGAAGTAAATCCTGCTTTGTCAACTGTTCTTCAGCTAATGGGCTCACAGCACCTGAAAACAAGACATGCATGTAAGAAATGCCTCTCCGAGGTTAATAGAAAAGATACACAATTTAATAAAGTTTATAAAAATAGTTTATGTTCTCCAAATGCAGAGTACTAGGAACCTTTAAGTTTTCTTTGTTATTGAGCAGATGACTGCATCAGTAACTAGCTTCTTGAATGTTTCCTACCTCTAAGCCCCCCCGCCCCCCAGATCAGAGGTTTTCAATTCTATGTGACCATACACGTGGCTGATTTTCCTATCAGCACTACAAAGAATGCAGCAGAACCATCTGTAGCTGCATATTGTGTTGTCAGCCATTACTTAGAATACAAATCACAGACTCAAAACTTTACTAACACTGAAATTATCACAACTGCCACTATATTAATATCTGCATCTGAATTTATATTATAACCTAAAAGAAACAGCGACAAATGTCATTTTTCTGTAGAAAATGCAGAGTTTTAACTTTCTGCAAACCCAAGCTCTTTAGAACTATTTACTGAATTTCTGGAGAAGATATTTCCGAAAAAACGGTGGGAAAGACAGACCAGCTCTTTGCGGCAGTAATGCAACATCACAATTTCCTTCTTCTTCAATAATAAAACAGAAAACATAGTTCTGATTAGACACTAAGATATGTATAATTTTAATAGGACATTAAAACAGAATAGAACATCAGTAGATCTTAACAGCAATAAACACCTGCCCCAAGGACATACAGATTCATTCTCCTCCTCCTACAGGTCCAGAAGTGCAAGAAAGCTGATCCTGCCAAGAATTACTGATCAGGAAAAGGAGAGAAGTGAAATAGGCCTACTTTTGAAGAAAATTAAGCACAATCTAATGACAGAGAGAGGTAGTACCTTCTTTTTACTTCTTTTCCAAAACAGCTGCCTGACGTTGGACAAGTTAACTAGATTCCTATATCTCACTACTGATCAAAATATAAAATAAACTTCCCTTTCCAGGTGACCTATGATACCTTCTAAATATATTTCAAACACCAAAGAAGTATAAAATAATTACTGTTTAGAAAGTACCTCGTTCAACTACTACCTGACTTAATGTAGCACTATTTGATATCTTACTGTCACTGAAGGAAAGAAAACTTGCATAAACAAGGGTAGGGGTTTTTTGACACAGAAAAGCTTACCTGTTACATTTTGCACCTCACCAGACTCATTTGTATCACTGATGTCAGTCACTGAATGATCATCAAAGAGATCATCAGATACCTGGTTATCTGTTTCCATTATACTCTCCTCAGGGTCATTCCCCACTAGGTCCACTTCTCCTAATTCACTTGGTTTTCCAGTAAAAGTCATCTGACAAAAATATCACGTAATTTTAAAGTTGGCTTTTAATGACACGACACAGGCATAAAGTAATGAAAGACAGTACAGCTTCCCAGTTAACTCAAACAGATGAAGAAAAAAAGGGATACAGTGAAGTGATTAATTTCACCCCTTGCAGTAAATCTGTCTTATAGCAAACGAGATGTTTGATTTGAACTATTTTCTTTAGGACACAAACTTTCTGACACAGAAGCTCATCTCTGTGCTTTAGATGGGGCCAGTGACACTCAGTATCTGAAAAAGAATCCTCCAGAATATGCACAAACTTCCCACCATACCTCATAATTACACAGAAAGGAAGGCAGAGGACATTTTGAAAACACAGTAGTAGTAGTAACTACTTCCTCTACTAGATGAAAGTTAAAAGAAGATTCTCAGATCCTCCTCACCTGAAAAACAAAGCATTTTCCCTACTTCAACCTGACTACAGTACTATTTGCCAAAAACATAAGTTCCAAGAGTTGTACTAAATGCAGTGATGTACCACCCTATCACTTTTGTCAGTGAGAAAGGAGAGAGAGTGAAAATTAAAAGATATAGACATCTTTAGTAAAAACACCTTTATCGTGTTTTAAGGTACATAAATACATCAAACTATAAAATAAAAAGAAGCTTTCAAAATTTTAACTTGCATTGAAGTTAAACATCATGTATTACAGTAATTTGTGTTCAAAATACACAACTGCTAAATAGAAATGTTTCCAGTTAGTTACTTACCTAAACTCCATACAACTCAATGTATTTTAGTTTATTTTTTCAATAATTACTATGTCATTTTCTTTGCCTCCAAATTACTACACCTCAACAGATATTCCTCTCACAGAAGAGCACACATTTAAAAACAGAGAAGTACTTACCAGATTTTTGCAAATATCTAGAAGATCATTAATAAATTTTGATGTTAACAAACGCAGGAATAAATTAGACACCATCTTATTAGCGCTGTTCTGTAAGAAAATAAGATGTATAGGTAAGTTAATTCTGTTTTTTCAAGTACCACATATGTGATATCCAACTTCATGATCTCATTAAAGAAGAAAGAAGCATGAATTACTTTATGAGTTTTACCTTGGTACAATTGCATAAACACTTTGTACACAGCACTATCAAAGTTCTCAGTGAGCTGATCTGGGCGTCTTCATTTAGTTTTTTGCTTGAGTTAGAAATGCTTTCTCCAACACAATGAACGAGGGACTAGTAAAAATACAACAGTTAAAATACATCAGTTAAATTCCTTTATATGTTGGCAGATACACAGCACACACATAAAGACGCAAAGGACGCGATTCGTGATCCTCATGCATCATTCATACGGCTTTGATACTTAGAGACTGCATCAGCTGAGTATGGGAACATTTTTTGCTCTTTCCATTTTAACTATGTTTCACTCATTCTGCTGCAGAAATGACAAAAAGATAACCTGCCAGAAACACCAATATATTCAGCACAAAAGAAAAATACCTCTTCATAATGTAAAACTTAGGATTTTTGTATTTGAGAAACCATCTCAGATAATAACAAAAATAATAACAGCTATCTTCACATTGACATAAAACATCAAGTGATCTTAAAATTATCCCTGCATAAAAGACCTATAAATGAAACAGTTTTTTAAATCTTAAATGGTCCTTTGCCTGCATGACCACAATTATTTTACCTTTTTAAAGGGGATTATACAGAAATGTATCAATGCTTAGAATTCTTGCCACTGTAAAACCAATATATTGGTATATTAACAGAAGTTCATTGACTGATCATTTTCAGCAGCAGTAACATATTTAAACCTCCCTCAAATTTTTTGTTGTTGTTGTGTTTTTTAAGCAGAATTGAGGGGAAGTACCGAGAGTGTTGACATGAACAGAACTTTTTAAAATGATTTCATATTTAACGGCTTATTTCACTTTAAGTTACTCCCAAACACAGTTGCTGCTTACCTTAGCTTTCTGGAACAACTCTGATTTACACGCGTCCTCTTCTGTAAATACACCAGTGTAGCAATAGCAGCCAAGAACACCAATCAAGAGACTGACACATTGGACAAGGTGTTCTGCAGCAATGAGCTTAGACTAAATGAAATACACAGTGTAAGTACCAGTGCTTCAATACAAAATATTTCCAACAAAACACAGAATGTTTTAGTCCCTTTTTAACACTTGTACATATATCTCATACATAAATATTTCACCAGAATTAATGAAGCTTTGCATACTAGTGTTTGGCATATTGCAGTTTCCTTATCTCCACAGCAAGTCTTTTTGGCCTCCCATGTTAGTATTCTCTGCACGTCCGTTGGCCCTTATGCTTCTCTCCTTCACAACAGTTATAACTCTTCCACTCCTTTATGTTCCATAATAATAATGCTTTCATCACTCACATGTTCTGCTTAGCAGTTTTACCTTTTACTAGGATAACAATAGCCTAGTCAGGAACTGCAACACATTCCTACCACTGGCTCTTACTGTCTTAGTAACTTCCTAAGTTCTTCTTAGCACCTACCAGGTCAACAAATAAACGTCACAGAGTTGTGTATGCATGCAAGCCTACTGGCAAAAATATTCTGGAGAACTATTTTACTTATCTAAATTATCTGAATCAAACAAGGAGAAACAACAAACAAATATTTTTAATTTCTCTGGAATGGAAACCTAAGAGGATTGATACCACATTCCTAAAAAACAGGTATCTAAAAAAAATGGGTAAATGCATGTGTACACACCACTTTTACACATGCAAACCCAAGAATAAGTTTTACAACACTCAATTGAAGTGCCTCATTTCAGGCCTCTTTTGTCTCACCAAATATTATAGGACCTTAAAATTGAGTTGCAAAGGCACAGCACCGTATCAAAATCAAAGCTGGCCTGTAAAAGGAATTGGAAGTTTAGAAAGTTTGCTGCTTTTGTTTTCATCATTTTTTCACCACTATGCGTTGGTTCTTCTTCTCCAAGTCCTGATTTTTCTGCAAAGGAGAGATTCTGCTGTTTCAAGAAGTGGAAACTACAAAATGAATTACAGCATAATTAATTCAGGTTCAAAAGGACCTCAGGAGGTTTCCAGTCCAGTCTCCTGCTCCAGGCAGGTCAGAGATGAGGCTGCTCAGGGCTTCACCCAGTCACAGCTTGAAAAACTCCAAGGATGGAGACTACTCAACCTCTCTAGGCAAGCTGTGTCCTGCCTAACTGTCCTTATGCAGGTAACATTGTCCTCATATCCAGTGCGAACTTCTTGTTTCAGTTTACGCCTGCAGTGCCTCACTGTGAAGAGTCTGGCTGTGTCTTCTAGGTAACATCACAGGCATTGGCAGGCTTTCTCAAAACCTGTTAAGTGCCTCCAGAGCCACCTCCGTCCCCGGCTGAACAAGCCCAGCTCCCTCTTCATCTCCTCAAAAGTCAAGAGCCCTTGATCACCTCAGCAGCCTCTACTGAACAAACCAAGCATCTGTCTTGTTCCAGAAGGCCCAAAACTGGATGTAGTATTCCAAATACAGTCTGAGGGCACAGCCTGAGGAGGATAATCAGTTGCCTTACATGCTCCTGTTAATTTAGCCTGTATTTGCAGCTTTCTATTCAAGTACACTTTTACACTGCTGTCTTTTTTTTTGTTTTAAAAAACCAAAATCTATTTGAGATCCCTATGGCTCAGGCTATCTTGGCAGATACGGGGCATTTATAGGGGCACAGAAGTTGAAGCAAATGTTTTGAAACACTTTAAAAACCAGGCTAAATGATTAATGAAGCAACTTTACACACACTTCTATTATGGAAACCACGGATATTTTGCCAATGATGTGAAGAAAAAAAAAAAAAATCTCCATTTCATAGTACTGAAAACACCTTTAAAATCCTTGCAGTTCCTACTTAACAGCAAAGTGAGTGAAAATCTATCTACTTTTCCTTGAAAACATAATGTTCGAGAGCTCTACTATAAGGACGTAACAGTAATTTCTAACTTACCTTAGGAGCATAGCTACTTAAAAGCTTTTCTGACATTGCTAAAAGACAGCACTCCAGTGTTTCCCTAAGACTTTGGTTGATGACAAGTCTTGAACCAGTCACATTTTGATCTGTAACATTTACTGCAAAGTTAGTGAAAATATCCATTTCATCAAATGTTGTCTGCAGATACAGCTCTTCAACATCCAAAAAACTGTTTTCTTCTTTCCCCTGTAAGTGCTGCACACTTGAAGAGGAGACACAGATTTTACTTTAGCAGCCAGTATATGACATACAAGCCTGTAAAGCTATTAATTAAACGCAAGAAATAAACAAAAGCAAAATAAAATACTTTAACTTCTTGCATTCCCTAACTCGATTAATCTTTAATTTCTGATATGACTTCCATTGTGGAACAGATACAACTTTACCTCTGCCTGAAGAAACAATAATGAAAAACTATGTTTGAACACATGCTGTAAGTTCTACTGCAGTTCACATACCAACATCTGTTTCTGTTAAGATGGCTGACATCAACCTACTGTAAATAACTGCAAAACACATTCATAAAAACCCTGAAAATAATAGTTTTAAATTCTATATGTAAAAGTCTTCTCTTTCATTACAAGTTATATATACTTTAATTTCATTAAGACAAAACTGGATATAGTCCAGAAACTTCAATCTATCAGTGGAAGATGTAACAGCCTTTACAAAATGACTCCAAAAAACTCAAGGAGCTTGTGACTGAAGCCACATATATAGGTGGAGTAGCACAAGGACATGTGGGAAGTAATCACCTCACCTTTACAGATTTTCTGATCATGAAAATTCCTAAGATACATGTCTTCCTTTAGAATGGCAGGTTATACAAAAATATGTTAATAATCATGAATATATAAAGTTAAAAATTATTTGAAAAAAATATAATAGTAATGAGTTAAAAATACCTAACAGAGTTACGTGTAAAGAACCAAATATTCAGTTGTATTGGTGAAGAGAGTCAAGAAATTTTTCCTTGTAAGATATTTTGCACAGTACCTGAAGCTTTGACTTTGTTAGCAAGAGATTATTTCAGCATCTCCTTACAGCATCTTAATAAATTCAAAAGCTTCATGATGATTTATAAAGATGTTGTGCAGAAAGACACAAAATAAGTCAGGGAATTAATGCATTTTTCACTGCCTCTGCTTGCTTAAGTATTTACAGCGATTGATTTAAACACATACCATTTAGCATCAGTTTGGAAAAATGTCATGGCTGCTCTACTGTTCTTCACTGTAAGGCTCACAAGGATTTTTTGTAATGTAAGATGAGGGAAATCACTGACAAAAAAAAAAGAAAAAAGAAAATTCTGCATTTTCATCAAATCAGAGAAGTTCTTGCATTCCTGAAGAGTGCACAAACATTAACCACATTCACTGCATACCTTCAAAGAAGATTAAGCTTTCACTTAAAATTTCTAACATATACTTTGTGCATCTGCTATGCTATGGACAGACGACTGTATTACGTCCCTATATCCTCCAGCAAGCTTAAAACCCCTCAAACTCTACTAACGCATTACCTTCACTCAATTGTGCAAATCCACTTTTCCCTGGACACTCTTCTGCATCACAAAATGAACTTAAATACAGAAGCATGCCACAGAAGCTTTACCTGCAGAGCACAGGAGGCAACTCTGAACATTCTTCCATTTCTTCCTCCAAATTGCAAGAAAGTACCCATTTCATTATTGCCTCCTTTAAGACAGAATCCGAATTTCTTTCACAGTTATTCTGTTCCATTCCTACATCCAAATTTTCTGGCACTGAATAAGCAGACATTGCTAATGCTAAACAACATACTGCAGAACTGCAACAGAAAAAGAATGTGGCATTTTTTAGAAAAAAAAAACAAGATGGTATTTGTTGATTAGCACTCTAGAGCAAAGTCAGTATTTCTGCATGTCTGAGGAGCATCAAGTGCACAAATAACTTAATAAGCATGCATACTAGAAAACTCCTTTATTACAACCTGCATTTTCAAAAATCATGTTTTCATGTTCCAGATACATTTTAAAGACTATTTCAGGACAACGATTTCAGAATCCAAATATATTTAGAAGAAAAGATACTTTTTAACTTTTAAAAAAATCAACCACATCTCTTTCAATCAGATTTTATATTTTTAGGCAGATTTAATATTTGAAGATGCTTGACTCCCCTATTCTACCTCTGCTTATAGACTTATGCATGTATTTATGTCAGCTTCAAATGTTTCAAACACCAGTGTTTGAGACATTTCTCAACAATAATTGTAGCCACAGCAACAACAAAACAACAATAATATTTTGAATAATTGACTGATTTTGGTTATACAGTATAAAAGCAATGTGAATCAGACACAAAATATTACTGCTTCTCATTTTACCTTGAAGGCTTGCATGCAGGTCCTGAAAATATCTTCCAGAGTTCTTTATCAGTCACAACAAGATTCCCTTGAATCATAGCTCCAAGCAATCCAAAGATCTCTGTTTCAATTTGCTGAAAACTTATACTACGAATAGTAAGAGACCAAATTTTTGACCATGTCCTCTGGAGCTCTAACTTGTGGGTGCTCTTCAAATCAGTTTTCTGATTTTGGCACAAAGCTACTTCTGTAAGACACTTCAACACATAGGGGGTCCTTTCTCCTCGTCGCTGATGAGGCAGTAACTGGTGCAGGACATTGAGCAGCAGAGGTAGTTCACAGTTAGGAAAACTCATGGGATATTTTGATAGTAATCGAGCTGTAATCTGTAACCTTGGAAACACAATGTGAAGGATGTGGTATGAAATATGCAAATTTGCGTCTTCAAAAGTAAACGAACAATGTATTTTTTGATTGTCATTCCACACTTACATTTTCCAGCAGTTCTACTGCTTTTACTTTTAATGTCTGCCTGTCTAGCCTTACTATCAATAAAAGTTTCTTACAAGCTGACTTCACTGGTTTCTGACCACGAGGTAGGAACATTTCAGCCAAGAATATTACTTTTGCCCTTCTGCTGGACTACCTGTCATACACTCTGATCCAGGAAGTGACTTCAACGATGAAACTACATAAAAACACCATCCATACAGATAAGAACAATAAAATTCATCAAATGTACAAAAGCTGGAATGGTAAGTTTTGGAAGAGTCTTGTTCATAGCAAGGAATGCAACTCTACAGTACTCAACAGTATCTCTTGGAGGCTGCTACCTCTCTACTCAGAATGGTGTGCTAACTTTCTGTCAGATCCTAAACAGTCACTTTGTCTCAACACTGAGCAACAAATGCACACCCACCACTTTGGCTCAGAGCCCAGTTCACATGCACCTACACTGTTCTAATGTCTCCTACAGCAATTTCCAAGAAAAGCCAAAAAGACGGGGAGGAACAGTAATAGTAAAACCACTCAGTGTAATCTATTGAATATATATATAAAAAAGGCAATTTTCTTGAGCTTAGGACTACAGTTGGTAAGTTCTGGAAAAACCTAGCCACTGCCTTTTAACAACCTCCTGATTCCCTCCTATGCTCTCTGCTATAGTTTCCTTCTCCCATGGCAGCCAGCGGAGGAATATGCGAACCTCCACCTCCACTATAGATGCCTCTCATGTCAACCAGAATTTCCCTTTCCTGGGATCCAAGCTAAGAAGCCAGACACTGCACTTTAATTTAGGCTCAGAATAGCCAAACTCTTCGTGGTTGCTATTCAATTACACAGTCAGCTTAAGGCAGTAAATCTCAGCCTCATTCCCTAACCTTCCTGGGCTGTATGACACATACAAACATTTACATGAAGACTGGTACAAAAGATAGGTAAAAAAATAAGAGGCAATAATACCTTATGCATTGTAATGCAATTTAACAGGCCTCATTTGTTACTTCTTAGGAAACCAAAGACACTAAGTTTTCAAAGCTAGACTAACAAAACCACTACTCATTCCTTTCCAAATGCTGCAAGAATCAAAGCTTACTGTAACCATAGCATGTGTAGACAACTAATCTGAAAGCACAGAGTATTCAGGAAAACAATGTAATTTATTCAGAAGTCTACAGAGGTATTTACTTCACATAAAGATGTTATTACCAAGGTATGACATGAAAATCCTTCTGTGATCTTTGCAGGTTGTCTCGAATTACCTCCCAGCCAAGCTCAATCCTCCTGCGCTTGCTTTGTACTGTGTCACCACCCGACTGTGTAATGGTGTATGACTGGCTAATTTCCAGAACTTTGGTATCCTCTGTAAACACCTTTATGAAGAGAAATTAAGAAGTACACAAATTGAAGAAGGTATTTACAGGAAAACTGACATGTCAAATTGAACCGGTCCTTTTTTTTTTTTTTTTTTTACCATGTTTAAAGACTCCTAAGAGGCAATAAGTAGTATTATTTATTATTATTTACTATAACTGAACTTATACTTGCATTCTAACAAGCAACACGAGCGAAATCAAGTATAATTTAGGAATTCGATCACTTATAAACTGCACAAAGGCTAAAAATTAACACACCAAGAGGTACTAATCATTCAGTAAATGATTTTGAGGAAATGTTAAAAGCTACATTACTTTAAAGAGCAAAATTTATGATGTAAGTATATATATCAAATTCCTATTCAGTTAAAAATATGTTACCTGATGACAAATATCAGCCATTAACTCAATCAAACTTCCCTTTACAGCAACAGAACGCGAGCCTGAAGAATACTTTCCTCTACTACCTATGACGTTTATTTCATTTACCAGCAGATCAAACAGGTTATGTAAGATACTTTGCCACTTTGCTGAGTTATATGCACCTGTACATGCAAAAACAATGAAAAGATGACTTGTACCATCCACTTCATACAACATATAAGCCTATCTACATGATACAAAATACAGCCAAAATCCCAATAGAGCATACAAACCTTGCCAACAAACGCAGGCCTACAGAGTAACCCTTATAATGGGGAATGAAGTAAAAAAAGTGAAAGAATGTTAAAAGATAATTTAATCACTATATAAAGTAATAAGCACAGAAGAATTTTGAAATATACAATTATTTATCTAACTGGAAAGCGTAAAACTATATGCAATGTGTAAGTTCGGAGTAATTATAAATTCTTTGCCAGTTATAGTCAGAAAGAACCACCTCATACAGAAATGTTGCTGTCACTGAAATAGGCCATGAAGGCAAACACAAGTTACTGAGTGATGTTCTCTGACCAGTATTATACACTAAGGCAGACTTACTCAAACTATAGCAGCCATTTCCTAATAGTGATGAGCATATTAGAATACATATGGCAATCTAAACTCAATCTAACCTAACATTCTTCTTATCCAAAGACCTTGTGCTTTACTTCAGTAATTATTATAACCTCTGCATAAGAACAATCAAACTTTACAGGACTTATGTACTTCAAAAACTCATTTTCAATGTAATCTACAGTATAAAACTGCTGGCAAGCCACTGTCATTTCCATTAATATTCGCAAGACTCAGTAGCAGAATTCAGAAAGTTAGCACTACAATTTGAGCAATCACAGAGAGCTTTTAATTGTACCTTTTTCTTGAGACTTTGCACCCCTTGGATGATGAATATGAACTTGGAGAAGAAATAATTCAATTATTGATTCCTTCAAGGAATCTTTTGGTCTATACTGATTCCATATATAAAGCACTGTAGGCAAAATTTCTTCCCCAGTTTTACAAATCCGTTTGCGACAGTTTACAGCAAATGTATTAAAGAAGATATTCATTGCCGCAATAATATGATCCAGGCCTGCAGTATTTCTTTCCTGCCTGCAATACAAACCAAACATTCCAACTTCAGAAGAAATAGTCACATTTCTTTTGAAGACAATTGTTAAAATGTAAATACTAGCATGCAGTTCTATTCTGAATATTATTTGCCCAGCAAATGCAAAAGTTATGAGTGAAGAGTTTATTAAAACAGTGTTCAAAGACAAGACGAGGAAACAAATCTAAAGGATTATTTGCTTTTACTCACGTTTAATCCCAAATACTTTAAACAGATATTATCTAAAAGCAGGAATTAGCATAAAAAACCAGCATTTGCAACATACCTCACATACTGCATTGCTGTTGAAAAAAAGCTGAACACATCAGATCTCAACTCATCAGTTTGGAAGCAATATCCCCTCATCAGCGTGTGAATTATCCTCGCCACCAAGACTCTGTTCATCTTCCCAGAAGGTGCGAGGTAAAATTTTCCATACAGGATCAGCAAATCTACACATACATGGTGTGGATATGTTATAAATACACAATTATATACAGATACATTTATATGTAAGAGTACATAAAATGCTTGAAACAAAATATTACATTAAATATATAGAAGTCATCATTTTCAATTCAGCCGTGTGTCATTATTCAGTGTTATTCAAGTTAACCAGGAGAAAAAAAAAAAAAAACAACAAAGGAGAAATCACATGCGGCCTTCTGCGCTGAAAGTAAAGTTAGATTCATTCTGAGCTACACTGAGCAAAGTGGCTACAGCCACGCAGCCAGCTTCCCTAACTACTACATTGTCCTACTCTACATGGACCACTCAGCCTGGTGGGCTCCATTTGTTGTGGAATACACAGTAACAAAATAACAGCTCTCTGAAACAACTTACAGTTATATACACACCAACAAAGAATTTGGTGTAGCAGAAACAGGCAAACAGATTAGAACAGCTGGCGCTTAGGTTCCCCATATTTCCATTAGATACAGCACAGATAGTTCTCTCCAGTCCCCAGAACCACACATCCATGCTTTGCACTCATTTAAGAAGCTTCCTGAGGGAAAGGCCTCGTCCAAAAATTTTTCTTTCTTCTCTCTTGGCCGATTTAAGAATCCCCACCCAGCCCTTTCATCAGCATCCTGCAAATAACAGCAGCACATTACCGATCCACCCATCATCATCAGTTTAACGTGACAAATACGCACACCAATTACTATTTGATTTATGCCACCTGCAAGTGACATGATAGTATCCACTGCAAAGATCCACAGCAGGAAGAAGGAGAGGGTCAGTCCCATGATCTCAGCAGCTATTCCGGCAGGACACCTTAGATGAACAGATACCCACTTGTCAGACCTTCTCTAAGAAAAAAAATTGGTAGAATGATCTTCTGGGAATTCCAGCTGCAGTGGCTGCTTTGCTCACAGCTGTGCTCTGAGCTCCTACAGCCTTTGGGATGCAGAATGACCAATTGCCAAAACACTCTCCAGTGAAGGGCAACCACTGGGACCTTTTGTCATGAACTGGCCCCATACTCCCATCACCCTGAATGAACTTAAGAGACTGTTAGTTTGTTCACCAGAGTGACTATCACCTAGAAGAGCCTGACAACCTTCAACTCTACTGGTGAGCAAGTTGTCACAGTTTGGAGTGACAGAGCTCTCGACAGACAGGTAGGATCCAGACCTCTGAGGTATCCTCTTAAAATTTCTTTTAAATACACTGTTTAAATACTCAGTTAAATACACTGATAACTTCATCCAGAATTTTGATTCTTGGATTCCTGAACTGCGGAGAAGCCAGCACAGGACAACTATGGAGGCTAGTTTTCCACTATCATGCAGGCCCGGGTAAATTTATGGATATCTTGGTAGGTCCCTTCAGGACTCCTAAGGCCACCTTCACTGTGGCATTCTTAACTCTGGCCTCCTATTAAAAAGGGGTGGATACCAATACATTCTTCCTGAGCAGGAATAAGGCTGTTTGCAGAACTCAGGTGACTCTCTGTATAGTGGGAATCAGAGGTTGTTCATACATTACTGTGCTGTATCTAATGGAACTATGGGGAGCCTAAGCACCAACTGTTCTGATCTGCTTGCCTTTTTCTGCTGCACCAAATTCTTTGTTAATGTGTATGTAACTCACAAGAGGAGAATCCATTTCCCTTCTCTGCCTTCTTTGTTATCTGTCTACAACACCATGGGCTTATTGTCTCATTCCCTATCTGCCTGTCCTCAGTTCTAACCTTTCCAGCCCTTACTTGCAGGCTGACAGCCCCTTCATCCTCTCCAGCTACACCAATGGCTCCTAGGCTCAGGTAGCTTCCACGTACAGTTCCAGCTTTCCCTTCAACTTCCAGTTCTACCTCCATAGCCAAACAGTACCAACTTTTTTAATTTCTCAGATCCCACTCTCAGCCTTTCCAGTCTTCCAATCACATCTACTATCCAGAACCGTTCTAAATCAGGCTCTTTGCTTCGTCAGCCTCATGCAGGACTTTTTGCCTCTCTTTTCACTCCCAGTATCATTAGACTCCTCTTCTGAATCCTTTGCAAGTTTACTTCCATTCTGGAGTTAAGCAACTCTCTTCAAGATACAGAACAGAGTCTTTTCTCACAAAACACTTTCCAAAAAACAAACTCCAAAGCACAACACCATGCAAATACAGTATCTTTATGCTTTGCTTCTATGCTTTCTTTAGAACTACGCATGCACATTCAACAAACTAGACTGTAGAACTTCTAATACCTTTTTCCTCCCACCAAATTACTGTGCTATTACATAAACAAATGTAAACAGTTAAATGAATAAAACCAACTCTGTCCCAGCTGAAATCAGGACAAAAATACACATAATTCTCCATGCTAAATGAATTAATTGCTAAGAAAGTCAAATTCAATCCTCTAAAAAGTGGAAAACTATGTTTGAATTTTCAGTCGTGGTTCAGGTTGTATGCCGTGTCTTTACTCAACTTCTTCATCTATTTTTGTCTATGTAAACGTGGAACTTCCTAGTCTTTTCTTTATATGTAGCACATAACATATGTGCGTATAACAGACGTGAATCAATGCTTTTTCAGGATCTTCATGAATGAACAGAACTAGGATAAAAAAAACTTAATAGTAATGCATGAACTATAACAAAACTCTACCAGCCAGTACCCAATAACTTTAAATAACCGCACACCAACACCAGTGTTACTGAAGCTACTTCCAGCGCACACTTTCCACAGATTCTTTATACCTGTTAAATCCTTTATACATGTTAAGCCCTGTGGAGAACATGCACATGCAATTACATGTTTCAGCAAGCAATAGACAAACAATTTAATAAAGGTTTGTGTAGTACTTCACAGGGTGCTGCAGGAAATGCAACAAGCAATTAAAACGCCCCTAAGTATACTTACACACAAGGAAAAGACATTTCTAGTGAAACAAAAGTATTACCTGGCCATTGCTGCTGGGATATCTCACACCAGTACTTCCTTACTGAGAGGATATCCTTTAGGAGTATACTACTACAGTCAGATCCATAAGCAGCACAACTTGCTGGATCTTTTATAATATGTAAGACATAGTTCAGCAGTTCCTGACATTCCAGTCTGGGTCCTCCTACGTGAAAAAAAACATGAGACTCCAATTAACTCACAGCATGCCAAATAAATCTGGAATTAATTAAATGTAAAATGAACATATTGGACTTTACTTAAAACTAGCGTTCAGAAACAGTATTGTTAGGAATCATCTTATTAAAATGCTTCTAAGAATGAAAACAGTTATGTGAGAGAATACATCAGTTACAAGCACACTGAATTACTAGGAAAATGGCACTGCGATTGTCAAAAAGGAGAGAGAAGGAGCACAAAGGACAGATTCACATGAAGATATCTGAATCATAAACTTCCATTAATAACCAGGATGAAACTCCACTCTGGTAACTTACTTGGAGTAAAACATTAAAGGTTAAAGCAAAGCACTAAAACAAAACAATAATTATAAATGAATCTTTATTACTCACTTCTATTAGCACGCCTGATGAAATATTTGACTAAACTGCCAATCTCCTGCATCCTTTTTTGTTTGGAAGTCTGGGTTGAAGCAGATGCATTTGGCTTTGTCAGTCTGAGGTTTTCCATTTCCTTCTGGAAATATTTCTTCAGGACACTTCAAAAAAACCAAAGAGATATGAATCAATGATCCAGAAATTTATGACTCAAGTAAAACAGGCCAAAGTTTTAAGCTGGAACATCAGTGCTTAACCTTTTCATATAATTATAGAATCATTAAGATTGGAAAAGACTTTCAAGATCACCTAATCCAACCATTCACCTACCACCAATATTTCCCACTAAACCATGTCCCTTAGTACCACATCTCCATGTTTCTTGAACACCTCCAGGGACAGTGACTCCACCACCTCCCTGGGCAGCCCATTCCAGCACCTGACCACTCTTATGGAGAAGAAATTTCTCCTAATATCCAACCTGAATACCGCAATTCTAATTCTTAAAATTTAAAACCAACTGAAATATACAACAGTCTAAGCATGATGGAAATAGCTGTTAGTTTGTAAGATAACCCAGCAGCAACTTAAAGAGAAAACTTACCTATAAAACATGCATGACGTTAAACAAAAAACACGTAATTAGAAAAGGTGCAATACAAAGGCTTTTTATTTATGATGCAACATTATACCACAAAATATTAAACTCTCTTCATTGTTTGTCCCTTCAAATCCCATTCCTGAATCACTGAAAATTAACATACAGCACAATGAATACACAAACATTTTCACTGGTTTTATCACTGGCAATTAGCACAGAATTTCTGGCCCACTCTTCGTATTCGGTTTAAAGTCCACTTTTGTGTTCCTTTCACATCTCTAATGTGCTATTGGCTATCTCAAAAGCAACACACGAGATGTATCAAACACTTTTCATGATATTTTCAGTTCAGCTATGAACACAGAATTATTTAAAAGCTGTCCAATTAAAACACAATGGAAAGCCACCCAAACACCAACCTATGAAAACTAATACTTCAGATGTACTTCTGACAAGAAAATAACACTTGGCCCAACTGCCCTAAGAATTTACCATATGCCCTCTCTGCCAACCTTATAGTACACCTAAAGCAGATTATTTCAAGGATGGGTCTCTAGAAGCTTCACAGCACAACTTCCTTAATTCACAAGCCACAGCCCTTCCATTGTGTCTTGAAGAATTCAGAAACACAAAAAATTTTCACGAGCTATCTACAATCTACATATGTACTATAAATTGAGAGTTACATGCAGAGGATAATTTTCAACAAACAAGAACAATTTATTTTTCCAAGAAAAACAACCATCTAGTTAACAACCAATTTTCTTAGCATTTAGGACTACTGCATCTTCTGTGCGCGCTAAATACTGCACAGAGCCACTTAATGAATTTTTAGCTGTTTTAAATTTTGTTCCTTTAGAAGCTGATACAAGTTGTTTCTTGTTGACAAACTGAAAAGAAGTCTGAAACCATTTGAAGAAAGGTACGTATTAAATTAAATCTGAAAAACAAACTGGTGAGGTACCAGAGAACTGTAACCACCCACAAACTAAAAGAGCTCTGCTTTCCTCCAGACAAGAAAGAAAACTACCTGAACACAGCATCCCAGTTGAGTTGGTTTCCTCTCCTAGAATCGGAATTCCGATCCAGCTGGAGAACTGTTTCAGGATCACGGAGGAGTCGCTTGAAATTTTCAATTTCATTCTGAAAAGGTGTATCAAGGAAAAAAAAAGTTATTAATGATTCCCCTCCTTAGCTTAGACACACACAGCAGAAGAAAAATCATTACCCTTCGTTCTGTAGCTCTCTCATTTTCAAGGCGACGACAACACGTAAGCAGATCATGCAACGCAAGACTCATGGTTCACTTTAACAACCGTACCTGCAAATGGAAGAAACAGGTAAGACAGTAACCATCTAATTTAATACAGAGCCAATTCAGACAGTTAAAAAATTGGGAATACAATACATTGAAAATTGAATATCAAACACAACTATAGTGTTACTTCGCTGAACATTTCATTCCTCTCTGGGCTAGTCTCACGGGTCACAAGACTGAAGGTGAGAATCTGATGTTGAGAACAGTCAATTTCCACAAAAAAAAAGTCCTAGATAGTAATAGCAGAGATAGCTTTCATATCCCTCTGATTTCCTTTCTTTCTATGAGTAATAACAGAGCAGAGAGTTGACCAGATAATATTGAGTGAAATACCAATGGCAATAGGATTAGAATGACACAGAAAAAAATCAAACAGCACTGATTTTCAGCAGCTAGTTGTTACCAAAAGCACTCTTAATGTGATGCAGCTGAGAGATGGTAGCACCATGAAAACTCACTCTTTTCCCCTCTAATATCCTTTATTTCCCTGGGTATGCACAAGCGCTCTAGCTCTCTTGGACACCCCACACCAAAGGATGCCTGAGTACCAATCACATGGGGAAACAACCTTTTCTTTCTATGACTACTTAAAGTATGCACCATCTCCTTTAACAGAGATGGAATTTGCTTGAATTTGCATTTCTGCTTTCCAGAAAATTACGCTGATACAGATCATGAAATGGAACTGCATACAGTTTCCACGCCTCTCTTTTAGGTAACACCAGATATGTGCTGCTGAGGCTGCAATAAGACACTGGGTACACGTGATGCATACCACTTCCTCTTGAGCACCGAGATGCAAATACAGAAATACCCATCTAGACAAATAAGGCAATTAGAATAGCAGTCAGTTCTGCAGCCTTATAGTGCATTCATCTTCCACAGCTTCAGCCGCCAGCTTGGACTAAGGCTGATCAGAAAGGCAGGGTAACCAACTGGGCACAAATGAATAGCTTGGATTGGAAGAGACCTCAAAGATTACTGAGCTCCAACCCCTTTCCTGAGCTAGAGGCTTAGATTCAGCCCAGGATGATGGTAGTCTTCCAGGCTGCTAGCGCACACTGCTGGCATCAGCCCACCTTTTCGTACTTCAAGACCTCTTAGTCTTTCTCCATAGGGTTGCTCTCAGTGTGTTCTCCTTGTCTGTATGCATATTCAAGATTGCAAATGCAACACTTGGCTTTGTTAAACCTCATTAGGTTCTCATAGGCTCACTTTTCAAACTTGTGCGAGTCCTCAGGATGGCATCCCTTCCTTCATTTGTGCCAACTGCATCACTCAGCTTGGCATCATCAGCAAACTGCTGAGGGTGCATTCCATCCAATCATCTAAGTCACTGATAAAGATGTTAAAGGGTACCAGTCCCAAGCCAACAAACATGACCGGCCTCCACCTGGACACAGAGCCATAGACCACAACTCTCTGGCTGTGTCCATCCAACCAACTCTTTATCCATTGAAGCCTTCAAACCCGTATTTCTCCTATTCAGAGATAAGGATGTGGTATAGGACCATGTCAATGCACAAGCTCAGGTAGATGACATCAGTTGCCCTTCCTTTGTCCACCCATGCTGTCATTCCATCACAGAAGGACACTAGATTGGTCAGGCACCATCTGCTCTTCGGAAGCCATGCTTTCTCCTAAAATCAGGAATTGGGTAAATAGGGGTCTTTCATATGAAGATTAAGTATCCTAGGCTTTGAGGAAAATCAAAAGAAAAAGACTAGTGAGACACGTCGGCATTTCTGCAGTCAAGACAATGGAACTGGGCAAACATAGGGAAAGGTAGCCAAAGAAACTGGTTTTGACTGGTCTGAGTGAAGGAGCTGGGTCAAAGAAGGAAGGTCAACCTGAGGAAGACTTCTGACTTCATCCCAACAACCACCGGAGCGGCACCCCTGCTATGAACTGCACAAGCGTCAGTAGGAGGGACAGCGTGTAAATGAGTTCCCGGAAAAACAATGAATATGCTAATGATTTCTTGGAAATCTGTTGAATATATATATGCTTGCTCTCTAACTTTCCAATGCTTCTATCGATGCACATGATAGGAGGAACGATCCTCCACGTGCCCAGCGCTGAATAAACACATACCTGCTTTATAACCTAGTTTTGGTTTTCGAGTCTGATTCCGCACGTCACTCCACTCATTGGCTCCTCAGCGTGAGTAGAAAGCAACAAGTAACTTTCAGAACACTAATGGCTTCTAAAACACTGAGGGACTGTGCCATAAGAACAACAGCGAAGCACCTCTAAGCCTGAATCCCTGCACTGCCCTTCCTGCTGCCACTCCTCCAGCCACCCCAGCACGACTACCAAAGCCAAGCAAAAACACAGCCAAACACACCACGGCGAGCTGTTTGCTGCTCCGCAGTAGCCACGACCGCCGTCCCCTCCACCAAGGGCTCCACCAAATCCCACACCACGCGCGGGCCCCTCACCTCGGGGCGGGGCCGGGCCGCCCTCAGGGCGCGGCGGGAGCACCTCGCGGGTAACGTCCTCTCTGGACTCCGCCGCGCAGCGCCGGGAGCGGCGTGCAGGGCCTGCGGGCGGACCTGGAAGCGGATGCGGGGGCTACGGCGGGTTCCGGCGGAAGGGGCCGGGCGCGGCGCTGCTCGGCGGAGTTTCCGCGCCTTCCCTTCGGTGGCGGGGCGGTCGTGCTGCCCCTCGGGGAGTCGTGCCCTGCTGCCCGTCTGCCCGACGCCTCGCCGCTATGCTGCTGCCGTCCGACGTGGCCCGGCTGGTGCTGGGTGAGCGAGCGAGGGAAGCGGGAGGGAGAGCTCGAACGCGGAGCCCGGGGCCGTACCCCGCGTCCTCGGCCGCTTCCACGGTGCTCCCGGCCCGCGCTGGGGCTGTCACCGCGCTGCCCGCGGGCCGCGGGTGGCCGAGCTCGGGGCGGGCGGGGCGGCCTTGGGCAGGCAGGTAGCTAACAGGCGGCGCGGTAGGGCGTCAGAGCCAACCCGAAATACCTGATGGGAGCGGGTGAAGGTTTGCTGCTCTCCTTTCCCCTCCCCGTGTGTGCCACCTGTGAGGCTGGTCTGAGAGCTCAACCTCCGTGCAAGGACTGTTTTCAGGACTGAGGCAGCAGAGCGAACTGTTTAAATGACCGTGTTGTTTGGTTAATGCTAAAGATGAGAGCAAACAAGGTGAGAGCCACGTTTTATTTGAGGGCAGTGAGGCACCAGCACAGCTGCCCAGAGAGCTGTAGATGCCCCATCCCTGAGGTGTTCAAGGTCAGGTTGGGTGGGGCCCTGGGCAGCCTTAACTGGTGTGGGGCAGCACTGCCCATGGCCCGCGGGGTTGGGGCTGGGTGGGCTTGAAAGTCCCTTCCAACCCAACACATTCTGTGATACTACAGAGCAGGTGATCAGTGAGCAAGACGATGAGGTTTTCTGGCACTTTCCTTTAGATTTTCCTTCAGTCATCCATCATTTTCCTGAGCCAGAGTCATTAAGGCTGCGTCTTCAGTATTCCTCCAGCATGGTTTAATTTAAATTCCACCTGAAATGTGTATTGCTGCTATCTTGAGAACTGAGGCCAGTAAGGATGCATCGCTTCTTTCTATTCTGGCAAAGCAACAGAAGGTTTCAAGAAACTCCATGCATTTTGAAAGGAGATCTGAAACAACCCAGGGAAGATGAAGATTTCTCCCTGAGCTTTGCTGTAACAAGTTGGTTGAGTTACGTGTTCCTGGGCAGACAGCTTATCTGTCAGGCTCACAGACACTCTCAGTAGAAAATCTTGTCTACATCTCATGTACAAGGGATGGTCCATCCCAGCTCGGGTTGGCTGTGGCACAGTGCATGCATCATATATCCACTGAGCTGAGCAGCTCAAGGTGTGGAGCGGGTGTTCCCTGTAGTGAGCTCTGCTCCCTATTAGGGATTCCTCCTCCATGAGGCATCGTTGAGCTGTGAGCTGGTAAACAGGCTGACAGTGCAGTGCTTCCAGCTGAGGATTTGTTTTCTCTGGCTTTCTGTTGATGTGAAGGTTGGTGGCGTTGGAGTTGATAATCAAAGCCAACATAAGATGAGCTCAGCCAGAGGAAAACGTGTAACAAAACATACCTTTCAGTTGATGTTTTGAGTTAAGCATTTACATTTCCTAAGTAGAGCAAAACAAGGAATCATTCCTAGTTCACTGGGAACTCAGCATTTTGTGCTTTAATTTAGTTTTGGCAGTGTTAAAGATTGCGTAACATTACGTAATTATTAAGTGCACGCACAAGCAGGTAAGTTCCATTACCTGGAGAATATTGATTCAGGCATTTCTGAAGATTGGGAGGCCTTACTTTGCAGGCAATTGGTGTACCTGGAGGTTCACAAGCGTTCAGTCATCCCTTGTGGTGTTGTAGTAGATTCAAGAAACATTGCAACTTTTTATGTGTCTACATGTTTTGGATGGGAAGAACAGCCAACAGATCAAAGCCCCATCTGGCAATACCTTGCCCTCAATCCTGGCCAACAGTGGATGGGAGTAAGACTGGCATATAATTATATTTTCCCAAAACACACTTTTAGTTTTAGCAAGTTAATGGTTTGAGTGTTTTCTAGCACAATGTAGGTGATGAATGAACTTGGGTGGCCCTTTCATTTCCACAGTAACACCACCGCTGTTTGTCAGGTAAGCCGGCTCCTGCATCGTGATTGCACCCACAGTGGTTATTCCCAGACTTCAAAATGTGCATATTGTTTGGAAACCAGAGTGTGGGCTTTCTGTGTCTGGAATGTGGTGCCCTTTCTGGATATGTTTGGATCTGCTTGAAGATGTTTGTCTTCATGCAGACTTCAAGTCAGCATTTTTCTGTAAGCATCACTGACCTGAGGCAATCCGTTTGCAGATTCTATGTAAATCCGTATGCTAATGTATATATATCCCGCGTTGTATAATTAGGTTTGTATTTTAATGCTTCTTGAAAGTATTTCTTGTTCAGTTCTGTTACAGACAAGAATGGAAAGGCATTTTCATTTGTGTCTCTTTGTTCTCAGCTCCTTCATTCATACTGAGCTCTTTTTATCTTTTAGTGTTAGAGCAGTTGACAATCAAAGCAGGACTTGAGAGGCTTGATGAAAGCAGACTGTATTTGCTGAGGATTGTAATTTTGGAAAAGTAGATTTTTTCAGCCTGAGTCCTGTTACGGTGACTGTTGAGTCCTGGGGTATATGCAGTGTGCAAATGTACCTCATGCATCTGTTCCAAATGAAAGTCACAGGAATTGAGTGAGGAGAATGTTTTTGTTTTGTTAACTGTTGTACAACGTGTTTGTGGAAAAAAGTTAGAAACACTGTTCAATCAATTGCACGTTTTACCTGTTTTAGAACAGGAAGGTGTGCACAGAATTACTGTTACACAGTATTCCTTTTAATGAGGAATTCCTCTAGAATTTCTTTTAAGTATCAAACTACTCCTTTCAGCCCGTGTGAGTTTCATGTTGTTGGTCTCTTGAGCCAAGGATCGGAAGTTGTCAGTAGTGCCCCCCTTCCAGCCTTGAGTTGTTTGTAACCGCAGTGGAGTATCAGTCATGTTTGGTGTCGTTTCTGGTTTTAAAGGAATATTTTGCAAGCTGTGTGTTCTTTTAAACTAACTCCGCATCCTCATCCAGCATAGAAATCGTTAGCAAGCGGCTCACCGTTGTACACAGCTGTTTGTGTTAATGCTTTGGTATCCACTAAGGAGAAGAAATGTATGAAATATAATGGTTTTATCTGATTTATTGCAGGGTATTTACAACAAGAAAAGCTTCTAGCTACCTGCCGTGAATTTATTTTAGAAAGCTCTGATTTGAAGGAATACGCAGAGCACTGCACGGAGGATGGGTTCATTCCTGCCTGCTTGCTGGTGAGTTTGTATTTACTGAACAGTCGGGTAAATTGTGCTCTACCAATGGGAGAGAGTATTTAGGTTTTCCAGTGTAACAATTGCTTCTGAAATGATGTTTAAAATGACGAGTTTGATCATTTGCTTTAATTTTTGTATCCAATGGGGTTAGCAGTGATTTGGTTTGTAATTTTTAATCGTGTTCAGCAAACTGAATTTAGCCAGCCCTCCTACAGCTTTGAGGACTGATTTATGGAATGGTGTTGTAAGGGTCTCATTGATTTCAGGGCTGTTGTTGTTTGTTGAAGATGGCTTTCTTATCCCAGATACAGCTTCCAGTAATGTGCCAGTTCATGTAAACACTGACGTAACTAAGGTGCCTCTGCTTTGTCTGGCAGCACCATTTGCTGACCTGCACTGTGTTTTCATTTAGCTTCTTCTTTGCACGCTATCACCTGCTTTGTCCCAGGTGAAATGAGGCACTTTGCAGGGGATGCAAGTAGAGCATGTAGCTCTAGGTATGGATCTGTACGTGCAGCTGAAGCATAACCAGACACTTGGTGTTTGTAACACATTCAAGATGAGACTTTTAATATAGTATGCAATTTACAGCTTTTAGGTGTTACTTTCTTTCAACCCTTTAATGGTTATGTGTGCATCTTTATCCAGTTTTCTGTTTCCTTTCTTAGTATATCAGTTTTACATTGTCTGGGATCTTATCCCCAGTATTCAAATGTGTAGATTTTTCTTTTTCTGGGACCTGAGGTCTTGACGAACCTATTAAAAAACAGAGGACTGATGATCCTGTTTCATTTACAAATGTTTTGTCACCTCTGCTGTGATGGGGGGAACAGAGAACAAAGCTATGGCCAGCAAGACATAGGGAAAAAATAAAAGTAAATAGAGATTATGCAGACTCTTACTTTTTCTTTTTTTTTTTTTAATTGGGAAGTGTTGATGTGGTACCTAAGGAGAAAGTTTCACTCGTTGTCAGAATACTTGGAATAAAAGGCTGTGTTTTTCACGTGCTGTAGAATTCCTGGTAGCAAACAAGAAGATACAGCAAATGATGGTGATAACTTCAGAATCTTAATTCTCTTTGTTTCACGGGAAGTAACAGAATAAGTAAATATGGTATGAAGGTGAATTGCATGTGGGTATTATTAATTGTACTTTAGGCAGAAGTTCTTTTCACGGTTGCATCTCGATGCATGTTGTGTTCCTATAGTAACTCGTTAATCTCTTAGAACTGTTCATCATCTTCTTGTGTCTTGATTCTGTAATACCAGATGTGAGTGGAGGATGTGCAGGTCTGACTGCAGATCATTCACTTCAAATGTTGTGCTCGTTGTGGCATTTTGTTACATCAGTTGCTCTCTATGTGGTGTGAGACAGCTCAGCACCAACAGCTGAGGGTCAGCAAATATTCTGAGGAGCTGCCTAAATGTGATGTGATACAGCAGGTGAAGAGTAAGTTATTAGAAAAGATTCTAAAATCAGTGTGTTTTTCTTTTTTTTTTTTTTCAGTCCCTGTGTGGAAAAAACTTGACAACTATTCTTAACGAATATGTAGCCATGAAAACAAAAGGTAAAGCTTCAGAGCAAAACTCTTTTAAAATCTTTCTTATTTCTTTGTTGTGAATTTCCTTGAGGGGGAGGGAATTTCCACCGGTATTTGGATTTAGAGCAGCTTTCCATCTGTGCTGGAAGATTTCCCCGTTATGCAGACAGCTATGAATTAGAACATTGTTTTGTGAGCAAATTGTCTTTGGAGTTTCAGCCTAGGTGTTCTGACTTCATGTTTGAGTGAAGCGCAAAGATACAATCAAGTGTGCAGAATGTGTAGGGTTGTGTTTGCTAAGTTGTGCTGTTTCCTACGAGATAAAGAACAGAGAAGAACCCTGTGGTATGAAATATTTCTTGTCTGGTTTTTAGAACTGAGTAAAATGAAGTCTGAATAAATTAATATTTTATATGAATAGTAGAAAGAGAGCTAGAGCTTTTCTTGTTCAAAATTTGAAAGCAGCTACTGAGCTTCTGCATGTTGCCTAGTCTTAATATTTGTTATGTATGTTGCATGATCAGATTGTAGTAGTGTTTAGATCCAAGACTTGGTAATTTAAGAAATGCCACGTTTGGGTTACTTTTTAAAATATTGGTCTTTTCATGCTGTTTAAAAGGAACGGTAGCTTAGGCCGAAACATAATTCCTTCATAGCAGTTTGACCTTGGTACCTTAAAAGCAGTATGAATGAGTCTGCTTGCTTCCTTTCATTTATAGTTGAGTGTTTTGTACTTTGAGTAGCAAATGTTTCTACTTGTTTGTTCGACAAAATAAAGCCTGACTTACGGAGGGCCATATCCCACATTGCAATCTTCAGAATCATCCAAGTGGTTTGGGAACGTAAATCCCACTTTCAGAACTGAGGAAGTTAGTTTAGGTTAGCGTGTGTTTGCCCAGGTACCAAAACCATATGCAGGTTCCATTGAGAAATGCCATCTTGAACGTCTTTCCCTCAGTTTCGTTTAGTCTTCTAAAACTGAGAACTGCTTCCATGATGAGTATATATTCGTATCAAATAAAGTTCTTTAATTTAGGATTTGGGGCTCTCTAATTAGCAGAATACTGAGAAGACATGTAGATACCTACAGTTAAATGATGCTTGAATCATCCCATAATAATTAGTTTGACTGTGATTTTACTTTTTCTCTACGTGTTACCTGTTATAGGCACTTAAAACATGTTTCTTATTTTGTTATGGTTTGCTTTAGAAACAACAAACGAAGTGCCAGCAATGATGTCATCTCTGTGGAAAAAATTAGACTATACGCTTTCTCAGATAAGGTAATGCGGTTTCGCAATCAGAAAAGTAAATTGTGCCTTAAGAGTGAGACCCTACATTGCTCAGCTCTCCTTATTGATTGAGAATGGTTTTGCTACCTATTGCCTCTGAAAGGTGGTGAAGGAGAGAGGTATGGGAGAGCTGGTAGTTATTATGCAGAAATTTCAAGATAATGCCCTCCTTGTCTGCTGTTATGGTTTTGTATGTGGCCTTCCAGCCATAAGGCAATACATTATGAGTAGTATAGAATCTGAAACCATTGTGGTTACTTGATCAAAAACCTGACACGTTCTTCATTTGAAGAATCTGTGGCCATTGTTTAAAGTGTAAAAATAACAATCAGTACATAGAAGCTTTCTGAAGAAATGCTTGACTGTGAGCAGACTGATGTTAACTGTATGATGCCATCACGGTGCATAGTTGACTGCTTCCACTGTGCTCCATTCGTTTACGTCACCTGCTTTATTTTCTAGGAGCATGCAGGGCTCCACGGGGTTTTCTGCTAATCAGAGAAGTAAGTATCTGGACCGTTCACGTGGGGTCAGTCAGCTTTATGTTCTAATGATCTGTTTTGGTGAAGAACAAGGGAATGCTGCAGCAAACAGTAAATCAGCCTTACTCTTAAAATATTGCCATCTCTCTACTGCAGTGGTTTTTAGTGTATGACTGCTGTCATCAGCACAGCCTGTGTATTACTGTGATGGTCAGGAGACCAAAAAGAAAAGCTGAGCCTTTTGCAAGTGACTTGAAGTGTCAATATAACGTCTTCTTATCTGGTGGAATCTTTTTTTTTTTCCTTTTATGCCGTTCAAAAGTCTAAAAACTGCTGTTTGAATCCTGAAGCTGTTGATTTAATTTGTGGCTCTCAGAGGAACTGAAAATGTAACCAGTCTTATTGTGACACGTTTCCAATGGATGACAATTTTAAAAATTAGTTTCGGATTAATGTATATTGAAGCAAAATATAAATATGTTGTCCTTGATAACGAAGAAAAGACACTTGTTCTGTCGAAAATTGTTTCTTTCATTGCAAAAACTGCTGAGAGAACTTTTAAGGGCAAAGTTATTTAACTTGAAAATACATTTTTTACTTCGTAGCACTACTGAGTAACCTGTATGAGAAAAGGGAATGTGAAATAGAGATAATAATTATTTTTGGATCTCAGATTCACTGGATTGGATGCTGTTCTGTTGTTTGAATTTGCCAGGTTTGGTCTGCTAAAGAAATACAACAAATAGCCTTGTCTTAGCTATTCCAGCTAAGGTCAGTTGTGAGTTACATTTCATGTAGTGAAATGTCCTTTTGGTACGATTTGTTCCTGTTTAAGCAGTGGTATGAGCATGGTTACAGTGTCGATGTAAGTTGTCTGTCCTTGAATTCTTTTGGTTCAAACCTGTAATGCAGAGGGCAAAGACGAGTGATGCGTACTTGTTGAGTTTCATAAACTAGTTGTTGAAGCACAGAAAAGTTCCAGTGAAGCATTTGTAATTAGGTTTAAAATTACTATATTCAAAGACTGCTTCTTGGAAGTCATCCTTTTTAAGACCGTTTATCACATATTTTCATCTTGTCTTTGTTATCTCTAGCACGTACAAGAAGTGGAATTGTAGAAATGAAACGACAGAGAATGCTTCAGCAATCAGCTCCTGCAAATTCAGGACTGTTATCTGTAGCCCCTCAGCCAGGACCACAGTATCCCTCTTCTACCGTATCTCCTCAAGTTATCCATAAGCCAGCAATAAATCAGAGTGTATCACAGGCAAGACTGAATACGTTGTTTGTTCACCAGCCACAAGCCCAAGAAAACAAGATCAGCAGTAAGCGACACTTGTGTTTTTTCTTTAACGCATTTATTTCTGTGAAAAGTCTGGATATAAGTGAATATTTTTCGAGGGCTGATCGTCTGCCACTGAAAAAGTTCTAGAGAATTCCAAGCTCTCCATAACAATTCAGGTGATTAAAATAAATGGAGTGCCCAGAAGAGAAATGGCTCTTGCATCATTGCTTGCTAACATGGGTTCAGAGATCAGAAGTGCATTGGTTTGTCATTATTTAATTATCGGTAATCACGCTCTCCCAAGACACTTGTTGTAGCAGAGAAGATACAATTTTTGTAAGAGTATATTTAAAAGGAGTGCTTCTTATTTCCATGATAATACCAGACTGTTTTTGATGAATTCCATGGAGTTGATTGGAACATAATAAATAACGTGAAGATTTTTATACTGCCTTAAGAGTGTCACTGGAAAAAATATTTACATTACTGTCTCTTTCTGACTTTATGAAGCAGGAGATTTCATACACATTCAAGTTCCAGCATCACAAGAACGAAAGCTTCACTCAAACTTGCTTTCTCCAGGAAGGAGAAAAAGGTGACCACTTTTTCTAGATCATGTAGAGATTTTGCAGTGTTGTAATCCTTAGCGTAAATGAAATGTGGTTTGCCGTCGTGCTGTTTAGCCACACTGTGTGCATATTTCTGACTTTTATGAAGTCAGACACGATGTATACGTAAGAGATAATGAAGCAAGTGTAAGAAACTTGTATTTCCAACGTGTGCTTGATTTCATGTTGATTAAAATCTTTCATTTGCCAAAAAGGAAGAAAAGTATTTGGTTTAGTAAACATGACAAATTGTCTGGAATGTTTCAGTGAATCTCAGAAGAGGAAAAGCGTGGCAACATCTGGACCTCCTGCAGCAAGTAGAAGTTCTCAAGATCCTGATGAAGTAATAATAGAAAAAGAAAGTGAGCCACTTGAAGAGTTTATTGACGGTAACTTCCCAGTGAGTATATAATTATGGAAGGTATTTACATTTAAGAACCAAATTCAGACTAAAGAGAGCTACATTTTTCTGTTGTTTGTTGTAGGAATTACAGAAATTAACTTTGAAAGTTAAATGTATTGTTTTATATTTGAACTTGCTCTGTGTATTGAGCTTGTGAGTATTTAGGCAGAGGTTTTCTTTTCGTTGTTTGTTTTTTCCTTGATCTGTTGACTTTGCTGAGGCACGTGTGAGCTGTTAGAATACTGTATTTTTTTAGCAAAGGAAAACCAGAAAGCACAGTAAGCCTTGCTGTGCTTCAGGAGAGCAGAGCGAGACTGATGCTTGTGATGCTTTTCATAGAGATGTTGTGCAGTCAGATGGGCTGTCCTGGTGGAGAGGTAAGTCAGCTTATTCAGAAAGAGGAGGAGTTTGTAACAGCAATACAAGAAACAGTTAAAGTAGAGCTTGTCATCGGTGTCTGTTGTTTCAGAGAGTATTTTGTATATTGAATTGTTTGATTTCACAAGTTGGAAATTCATGCTTCTTTTTTTGCGATAATAAAAAATAAAAAGCTGACTGCTTTAAAACTCTACTTTCTAGCAATTGATTATTGAAAATGCCAGAGAGAAGATCCTGAGCAACAAATCTCTTCAGGAAAAGCTAGCTGAGAACATTAACAAAATCTTGGGCAGGTAATAGAAGGAACCTCTAAATTTCATCTGCATGCTTATTTGATTTATTTTTGAGTTCTGAACTAACAACTGTTCTGTTCCAGTGATGGCAATGTCACTCAGGCACCTAAACAGACAGAAAGTGGTCCAACAGAACAAGAGACTTCAATTGATGAAATCCTTGGACTTCAGGTGGGTCTGAATTGCCCTTTTTACATTTTTGAAGATCAACTACATCAGAATGATCAGTAATGGAGACTGTGCTGAACCTGTGCCTACCTTTAATCTGGCGTTGTCCTCCTCTCCTCTTTCTCCTTCCCTTTCTCCCTTTTTCCCCTTTCTGTGAAAGACAACTAAGCCCATCTGGTGGATAACTTCTGCCCAAGGGACAGTCCCACAACTTCCCTTTATAATCATCGTCTCTTACCTGGTTGTATGGTGGTGAGCTGGCTCAAAGTCTGAACCAACAGGCTACTGATCTTTTGCTGGAGTTAAGTTTTAGCCAGTTTAACACTGCATTCATTCCTAGTGCCTGTGCAGGGCAGTGGAAGCATGAAGCAGGATTGCAAGGCAGGGAAGTGGGACCGCATCTGGCATATCAGGGAGTTATAGAGGACTTAGATGATCTCCTGGAGGTCATGGCAGATGAACTGCCATGTATTTTGTATTTGAACTCTTCAAAAGGCATTGAATGTCCCACTCATCTTCTTGGGCTGCTACCAAAGAAATCAGCCTGGAGCAGGAACCTTAGATCAGTGTCCTGTGCAGCTGTGCCTCCCAGCTGCCTTCCACAGAAAAGTAGTCATGTTGCAGAACACAATGAGTAGATTAAAGGAAACTGACTTTTGCGTAGTATTGTCTTAGAGATGTATGCAAAAACAGGAAATAAAAGTTAATTTGGGGATTTTTTGCCTGTGCATGGCTAGTGCAGGCTTACAGTATTTACACAGTCTATATGAGCTTCCAGAGTACCCCAAAATTCAGTCTTTCTTAACAAACGCTTGTTGTTATTTAGAGAGTATCCCAACATGCATGTGAAGACTGTAATGTGTGACAGAAACGTTGGGATTTTGCTGGGCTTTATTTCTTCAATTGCTAATATTTTTTTACGGGCACAAAATTCGTGGCAGAAACATTTTCTACATTTGTCTTCATGTTTATGTGCTGAACAGAAGTAATGGAACTGAAAACAAGATGGAAATGATTCTTATCTGTTTTTCTTTGAGCTGTGAAAGCAATTGTCTAACAGTTCTGCATGTCTTGTCTTAGGGTGAAATTCATATGTCGGAAGAGGCTATACAGGACATTCTGGAACAGACAGAATCAGATCCAGCTTTTCAGGCGCTCTTTGACTTGTTTGATTATGGTAGGGTATATTATTGTGAATTGTACCGTTGTTATAAAACATCATGATTTTTTTTCAAATGTTCCTTGAGGAAGCAAAGGTAGTTCAGCAGTCCTCTTTTGCATGAGAAATAGACGGTGTGGCATCTGTGTCCCGTAACTTGGAAATTAGATTCTGGCAAACATGACTGCGAAGTACAGAGGTTTCATTTGGCTGAAACTTTAGACTCTTCTGGTATAAGGGACGATAGTTCATGTCTGTTTTTCAACTCTTTTGTGTTATTTTTCTATTTGATCGGGAATATCCTTGCGTAAAATATGTTTCTGTACTATTGCTGGATTTATAATGAGTACAGATGAGTTTTTGATGTGTTTAGGGTAGTGTTTCTTGAATTTGAAATCTACATGCTTCATTTAAAATGCATTAACTACATTTGTATTTAAAATAATATATTTAATCATTCGTCATACTCTTATTTTGAAAACAGGGAAGAACAAGGTAAACAAGAATTTGCCTGCTGGTATTTCTGGTCAGAGTGGGGTAGAAAGCACAATCCTGGTGGATGCGGATAACCTGGAAACACTTGAAAGTTCTTTAGGAACAGAAGAAACAAGTAAGTGTGGGTTTGGTTGTTTTTTGTTGTCTGTTGTTGTTTGTTACGGTTGTTTTTTTTTCCCCTCTAAAATTCCTTCTAATCTGTTCATTTTTCATGATGAAAGTATTTCCAGACAGTTAAATTGTACATCTCAGAACCTTAATATTTTCGGGGTTAATACGCCATCTGATGCTTACAGTGTATTGTCATATGGATGCACTTAGTGTGTAAGAAAGTTTCAGGCTGTTAAATTTTTGCAAGTAATGCTTGCTAAGCTCCTATATGAAAGCAGACTACCTGCAAAACTTTTCTCATTCAGAACAGAGATTCTATGCAGTTCTCACTGTAGAGCACACAAAGATAATATTTTACATCTAACCTTCCTACTCTTTTCTGTCTATTCTGTAACATGTTGGTTAATTGATCCCCCAAATATCCTTACTCTGGACAAAAGGTTTGTCTGCCCCATTCTTTACAGCTGTCAGTCAGTAGCAGGTATTGAAAAAAAGCCGAGCAATCTTTATCCTGAAATGTTCTGTGAGCCACTGACATACACTGATGCGTATGCTTATTGTTTATGCTCAGGCTGAATTACCAGGCTTTCCAATCTGTGTAATCTAACTGTATGCTTCATGTACTCTCCGTGCGACTTGAAAGTAAGAATGAGTAGTGTTATTCCTACTTCATTTTATGCAGATCAGCTTTCCATTGAAGTGATCAGTTAATTCTAAAACCCTGTAAGATTATCATCCTTAGTAATAATTGTGGAACCAATTTAGTCTCTGTTTTACAGGTGATAATTCTAGAGAAGTTCTGTCCTGTAAAGGTTTTCAGTTGGAAGAAACGTCGTGCGCCTTGAAGAACCCCATTAATGATGACGATATGGCAAAGAAAAATGCAACCAATGAACAATTGCATGGAAATTGTAGGCTAAGGAAGGAGGCTGACGTACTTAAAACCATTACCCATGAACATATCGGCGAGCTGGAAATTGCTTTTGACTCTGTGCCTGTTCTGACTGAATCTGACAAGAGGCAAATTTCTGATAGCGAACGTCATGAACAGTGCCAAGATTCTTATGGCAAAAAAGACTCATCCACACTAATACCTGGAAGTGAAAAATGTATGGAAATTGAAAAAGATACACTAAGTCATAGTGCTCAAAGTAGTCCTAATTTGGAATATGTTCATTCTGGTAGTCCCCAGATTCCTTTGGTTTCATTGGAAGAGGGTTGTAGATCTAGTGAGAGCAGAACACGGCCTGCAGGTAAATGTCACTTTTCCCCACACACATCGATACCTGAAAAAACACTCACAAAAAGCCCTTCTGGTGGGAGCCCTACCCACAGTGCACCGCTGAGAAAAAATAATACATCAATTTCTAGCCCATCAGCAGATTCAGGAAAAGAACAGGCTGTAACAAATGATACAGCTCCGTTACTTAATATTTCACAGGAGAACTTGAGCCACCGTACTGACCAGCAAGATCAGAGCGTGCAGTCCGACTGTGCTGCAAAATCCGCAGTGAATATGTCAGATCTTGACAAAACAGAGCTGCAGCTTGAAGCCGCTGGTACTTGTCAAAAAACACAGTCAGATGATCAGCACGCGCTCGATAACCCTAAGAAAGATTTTAACCTCCCTTCAGGACTGTCAAACTCAGAGGGAGCACAAGTGGAAATGCAAGAAACTTCATCTTCTGCAAAAGCAGATAATGATAACATATATTTCTCTTCCGGCGATGATGCGTGTACAGGAATTTCTGTAGTATCCACTGAAAATAACCTTACTACATCTGAAATGTGCCGCTCTCCTCTCCCGGAAACAGCTTCCTCAACAGATGAATTGAGTACCGAAGCCAAAAGTGCAGGCGGCGTATCGTCTAGCAGTCAACCAATGGATGTTGATCCTTCTAACATCATGTCCCTCAAGATTATCATCAGTGATGATCCGTTTATTTCGTCAGATACGGAGTTAAATAATGCTGTTTCCAGCATCACAGGAGAAAATTTGCCAACAATAATATTGTCTTCTCCAGCCAAATCCCCGACCAAAACTGCAGGCCTGTCCAAATGTCTGACTTCAGAAGACACAGAGAAAAGTGTGGAGTCAGCTTTGGCAGAGCAGAATCTCCTTGTGCTCAGACCTAAGGATCCTGTGGTCACCGCGGTTAACACTCAGAATGAGGACTGCACTGTTTTTTCAGTTGCAAGTACGAGTAATCTTTCCAAGGAAGGATTTATTCAGTTGATGCCGGCAACAAGCACAGCTTTTGGCACTACAAACAACCTGTATATAGCCACCTGTGTGACTGATCCAGCTGCCTTGGGCACAGCTGTAACTCCTTCCAACTTGGTCGTATTGCCCGGCAGCTCTATGCCTCTCGCTGCCCAAGCACCAGCAGTCCAGCAATTACGGACTCCTCCTAGATCCAGCAGTACATTTGCAGGAAACCAGGCTGTCTCCCCAGGCTTCCCACAAGGTAATTTCACTATTTCAAAAATGATGTTGTGTTTCATTCTTTCATAAAAGTAAACTGAATTTTTAAACGTTGCTCTGTCTGCTCCTTGAAACTCGGATCTTGTGGGTGTGTTAATTACTGCTAAAACTAAACAATAACCATGGAGAGTCCTTGACTGCTATGCATGGTAATTCTGTGTGATAGAATGCAAACAAAAGATGCTTCAGCTAAGCATCAAAAGGAACTATTTTATGTTCGTATTTCTGCCTTTGGTAAGTTCCTTTAATTCAAAGTTCAAGACAGGATAGCTGCATTCTACTTCTTCATTTAATTCTGAACCGTTTCTCAAAAAAGGAACAGTGTTGAATCAAAACTATCAAAACTAGTAATAACACCTGCTTTCTAGTTGAGATGTATGATAAGGACCATGAAGATTTTCAAAAAAGGCGGAGATTTTCTTGCCAGAGGTTTGACTGTGCACAATTCTAAGAAATTCTGTCTTGAAGCTTTTGTTTTCACTTTCACGGTGTGTAGGTTGCTCTGAAAGTAATGCCGCTATTTATTTCCATGGAAACTACAACAGAGTCAAAGAGCGCTACTTGGTAGAGCAAATTTTCAGCTACAAAGCACTATTTTCAACGTAGTCACTGCCATTAGCTCTGCGCTTTTGCCAGCAATGAACAAGAGCCTGCATGCCACACTCATAACATCGGCTCCAGCCGATGTGGCCAACTGTTTCACTGCTGCTATGACCATGCACCATGTTGGTGCTAGGAAAGCGCTGCTGCCCACACGGTCCGCTTTTCATTGTGCTCACAGCCACTGTTGGTCTCTGTATACATTCAGCAGGTTTTGATGGATTTCCAGCGGTGACATCTTTCCCACATGGAGGAGTTCAGTGGCACGCCTTTGATCCATATGCACTCCCATGTCAGATGCCATTGTGTCAGAAACAACTGTCCCTCCCTGCCATCTGTCACACAGCAACAAAATGCAATGGAGTATTGGTGGGAAGGTTCAGTCTCTACTGCAATACTGCTAACATCTGCCTCTGACATCATGAGCCAACATTGTAAATTAGGAGGCATTAGCAGCCCTTTTGTTTCTATACAATTGTAATACTGTGGTCTGTTTTTAGGTTCCGCCATTATAATCACATCTCCAGTGCAGCCTGTTTTGCAAGGAATGGTGGGAATGATTCCTCTCTCAGTAGTAGGACAAAATGGGAATTCCTTCTCAGCGCCTGCCCGCCAGGTAAGCCTGTCACAAATCAGTCTCTCTTTTCAAAATTGAAGCTCAAGTGATAAGATTCTTTTTGCTAAACTGTAACTGAATATTTTGATTCTTCTAAGGTTTTGCATATGCCTGTGGCTAATCCAGTGTGCAACAGAAATGTCCCAAAACTTCCCATCCCACCCAAATCACAAAAGATTCCCGGAGCGAGGAACAAGACCAATGCAGGTATTCACTTTGCGTTCTTGAGGAGGGCAGAATATAAGTAAAGGTTCTAAAGACGTATCAGTTCTGAGTAATAAATGTTTATAAATAGTCTTTAATTATATGTGTGTGTGTATATATATATGTGTGTGTGTGTATATATATATGTATATATATAGGAAAACATTTAATAGGGGTGTTGCATATTTATATTTTTAAAAAGCATTCTGCTGTTTTCTCCTTGCGGTTTCAGTTACACACTTTGTGTATTGGTTTCATTGAGCCATTGCAAATCTAAAAAAGACCAGAGTGAGAGCCACTACGTAGTATTGAGGAGTGGGTAAAGAATTTAATAGTCAAAAATATAAAATAAATTTAGCTACAAGGTCAGGCTCTCTTCCGGATGGGGGGGACTTCAACCACTGTGATATCTGCTGGGAAAACAGCAAGCTGCAAGCAGTCCAGGAGAATCCTTGAGTCCATTGAGGGCAGCTGTCTGGTTCAGGTATTGGACGGACCCATCGGAGCTGAAGTGTTGCTGGACCTGGCACTCACTAACGTGAACGAGATGATTAAAGAGGTTAAGATAGGAGGCAGCATGGGCTGCAGCAACTGTGCCCTGGTTGAATTTGTGATCATGAGGAACGTGGGCCTGGCAGAGTGGAGTCAGGACCCTGAACTTCAGGAGAGCAAACTTCATCTGTTTAAGGAATTGTTGGGTGAGATCCCCTGGGAAGCTGTCCTTAGGGACACAGGAACAGAACAGAGCTGGCAGCACTTTAAGAACGCCTTTCTGAGAGCACGAGAGCTCTCCATCCCCTAGAATAAGAAATAAGGCAGCTGAGGAAGGAAATCAGTGTGGCTGAGCAAGGACCTGCTGGCCAGGCTGAGGAAAACTAAAGTATAAGCAGTGCAGGAATCGGTGCCCTGGGAAGAATAAAGGGAAGCTGTCTGTCTATGCCTGCAGCCCCAATACAGGAGGAATGCGGAGCTATTGGAGGGGGTCCTTAGGAGGGTCATGAAGATGATCAGAGGGCTGGAGCACCATGAAGACAGTTTGAGGGAACTGGGCTTGTTTAGTTTGCAGCAGAGAAGGCTCTGGGGGGAACTCATTGTGGCCTTCCATGACTTGACAGGAGCTTACAAGCAGGAGTGGGACCAACTTCTTACACTGTCTGATAGTGACAGGATGAGCAGGAATGGCTTTAAACTAAAACGGGAGATAATTCCCTCTTTCAGATTTAGGTTAGATGTTAGGAATAAGTTTTTCACTCGTAGGATGATGAGGCACAGCTGCCCGTAGGAGCTGTGGGTGCCCCATCCCTGGAGATGATCAAGGCCGGGTTGGATGGGGCCCTGGGCAGCCTCCACTGGTGGGGGGCAGCCCTGCCCATAGCAGAGGGGTTGGAACTGGATGATGCTTAAGGTCCCCTTCAACCTAAGCCATTCTGTGGTTCTATGACAACTTGTGCATTAGCCTAACTATCTTTTTTTAAAAAAAGCTGTGGGCTTAAGCATAAATGTGAAATGGAATGAAGTTGCAAATTACTTCCTACACCGTTATTGAGTCTCTGCCAGGTAAAATGTCATTGCACTAATTGCGAGATAATGTACTCCAAATAGTAGTAGTAGTCTACCAATGCTTTATCTTTATATTTTTATATTTATGTTCTAGGAAAACCGGTACCGAGCGTATCCGAAACTTCAAACCAAATAAATGCTCGAACACAAAGGTAAGAAGTACCAGGCATTCAAAGCTGCTTGCCTTCTGCCATGAATTTCTTCGTGCAGCATTGCCTAGCAGGAAGGCAGCTTTTTGAACGATGACATGAGTAGGATCCCCCACCTCTTTTCCCAGGTCGAAGATTGGCAGCCTCCCTCATGGCTCTTTGTACGGGCTCCATTTCTTACTTTTTTGTCATCCCGTCTTGCCTCTTAACTTCCCACAGTCATTATTCCCCGTTCTCAGTATTTTGTGTGTTGATCACGTTTATTTACAGATTGAAGAGAGCTTTAACAAGTTGAGGAGGCCAAAAAGAGATGATATCATTTTGATAATTGAGCTTGCTGTTAACTATCTCCAGACAGCTGAGGTGAACTTGTGCAGTAAGAACAAGTATGTTGCTGAAGTATTTTCACCTCTTTTTCAGGACTGGAAATTCAGACAAGCTTATCACTGCAGAGCTAGGAAGGAAAGCGGAGGAGAACTTGCCTGCTGCACCAGCAGAGAGCACAAGCTCAAATTTGAGACAAGGTGAAAGTCACAGGAGAGTGCTTTGCTTTGATAATATCCTACCCGCTGCAGGTGGAAATACCCAAGCACAGACTGCTAAGAGTTTGCCCCAGAAAGAAAGAAATGAAAACTCTTCGTTTGCTGTTGATTCGGCACCATCCTCTGCCAAAGCACAGGCAGCAAAGCGAGAGAAAGATAAAACGTTGCCTAGAATTCTCTGCAAGCCAGAAATTGCTAGCAACAGAAGCACAGCAGTGAAGGAGCCGCAGCCCGAGCGGAAGGTGGTAACGGCAGGGCTTCCCTCAGATCCCTTCCACAAGGCTACAGCAAATAAAGAAAACGAATTGCGAAGAGATAGTGATGAAAAACAGAAGAACCAGGACACTGCCAAGCTGTCCAATGGCCAGCAGAGCGTTAGCTTATGGAATGAGAAGACAGTTGCTTCGGTGCAAGAACTGAACAAGAAGCAAGGGTCGCTGTCAAATGGGAACAGCAAATCTTCACCGCCTGTTTCTCTGTCTTCAAAGGAGCCAAAGCGAGAAGCAGCTAAAGTTTCCAACCAAGGCCTTTGCCTGTCAAGTCCGTTCACCAAGCAGTGTGTGGAAATGTTGCAGGACATTCAGTGGCACAGCCCTAGTAGTAAAACAGTTGAAAATGGCGAATTGCCAGTACCCCGTACCCCGTCTGGAGTTGGAGACAGGCATACAGATGATACCGCAGATAGCGTACGAACCCCAACCTGCCGGCGTTTCAACGAGGACAGTGCAACCCCTAGAATCATGGTGCCTCCTGCCACACCAGACCTGCCCGCCTGCAGCCCTGCTAGCGAAACTGGCAGTGAGAACAGCGTCAGCATGGCTGCCCACACGCTGATGATCCTATCGCGGGCTGCTATCGCGAGGACTAGCACTGCAACTCCTCTGAAGGACAACACCCAGCAGTTCAGGTCTTTAAGGAGCACGGTAAAGAAAAGGAAACTAGAGGACTTGAATGAGGGTGAGAGAAATTCTCGTTCCACGAATAGGAAAGACCTCCAAAGCTCTCCAACACCATCAAAAAAGAAGAAAATAAAGGTAAGTACAGGCACTGTTAGAATTGTGAATGTATTAGACGTGAATATTGTTTATAATGATTCAGAGGTATTAGTCCAAATCCCTGATGTCCTGTTTATGCTTGTCGGTTGCTAACATTGCCTCTTGGGCCTGTTCTGAACTAACGGTTCTCTTAAGATGAGTGAACTCTTCAGATACAGGACTCATAGAATCATAGAATCACAAGGTTGGAAAGGACCTACGAGGTCATCCAGTCCAACCGACTCCTATCGACTGGCCGGTCATACCTATGAAAATCAAATGATTTCTTGTGAAAATGAATGAGTTTCTAAATTCTAACTTCAACCTGAATTTCTAGACTGAATTTAGAAATCAGGCCAATTTAGACTAGGGCTTTCTAAAATCCAAACTGCTCTTGCATCCTTATTTAGTACTGGGACTACAAGCCTTCATTTGGTGTATTCTCCCACTTTGTAGTCCAGAGAACCTTGCCTTTGACTTGGGGGTTTGGCAAACAGCGAAGGTGTGAGTGAGACACAAAAAGATGTAGGGCGGCAACCAAAAAGGAGACATGGTGTAACTTTGTTACAACTAAGCATGGCAATCACATAACTCCTGACATGTAAATGAAAAGCAATGGGTTACTCATCCTGCACCTTAGCAGGGCTGAGAGGTGTGCCTGGTGGAAGCGGGGCGGGCTGCTGCTAAAGTTGAGAACTGAAGTCCTGCCCACAGGCACGCGGTTTGTACGCTGCAGGTATACAGAAGTCTGCATGCACTTTGGTATCTGATTTCTGAGTGAGCTTTGTGGAGTTCTTTCTGCAAAGCAAATGGAGGGATGAGGGAAGAGGGAATGCTTCCAGAATGCTTTGGTACCCCCAGTTTCTCAGTGTCTAACACAAGTGTTCTTTTCTTCTCCTACAGAAAAAGAAGCTCCCAAATTCTTTTCCAGCAGGAATGGATGTGGACAAGTTCTTGTTATCTTTGCATTACGATGAATGAAAGAAGGTGAACTGTGACAGTATAGAGCTAGGTATCGTTATGCTGAGGTTTTGCATGAGAAATTAGTTCTGAAGGGTGAGTTGCACTTTCAGTGCACTGAAGTTTCACTTTATAGCAAAATCATGCTGTTTCTGAAGCAGGTTGCTAAGTGTAAATATTGAGTTGGTATATGTTTATTTTTGAGAAAGCACTTGCGTAATTATAGAGCCATTTAATTTGCAAAGTTGTAAATTTGTATAAATGTAATGTTAAGAAGTGGTATGTTTCCCGTTACACCACGTTGTCTGTGCTCTGCTGCGTTCTCTGTTACCCATCAGAACTGCTTCGTCCCTTCGCACAGCCGTTGGGTGTTTGAAGGCGGCGTTTGTAGTTCCCTGCTCTGAGCCCCGGGTGGTTAACCTGCAGCTTCCCTGTCTTGCTGAATCCTACAGGAATTTCACCTTTGGCTCTGAGTGGTTTGGACTCCAAGCCTGTTCTCCTGGAACCGTCAGACCTGTGTTGTAAGGCTTTGAGGGAGCGAACAGAAATACCTGGTAACTAAACAGAAGGGAAAAAAAAAAAAAAGCCCACCTCAAAGCATTTCTGATCTCTTGAATGTTTTCACAACCAGGCCCTGAGATGGAGGGGTTTCAATCTGTGTAGGCCTCATTGTGTTTACAGCATTTCTTACACAGGATGTCTTTTGAATGCAAAATTACTTCCAGTACTGTAGCCACAGCTGGACAAGGATTTCAAGTGCTCTACATCAGGGGTAAATTCTTTCATCCATCATTTGCTGAGAAAGCATTTGTTAGTATTACTTATCCTGACCAGACACAGTAAAATTTGCACCGATCTTTCTGTTTAACATAGAACTTGCTATAGTTACACAAACTCTTCAGGAGAAGAGCAGCTCAACCTGCATTTTATGTACTAATATTAGCATGGGAGAAAATGAGCACCCTAATCCTTGCTCTAATACCACAGAATGCTCTCTTCTGGTGTCCTCCTTTGTTCTCAAGTTGTTGAGGTCTTAAACAATGCAAGTAAGAGAGCTGTACAGCAACAGGGCAATGTTTCAGATAGTATACAAGGATTCCTAAGGAACCAATATTATGCAGTAGATGTTTATATTAAACCCATCCAATAACTAAATACTGCATAGCATTTACAGCTTGAATAAATATTTTTGTTTTAATAACAAGTGTGTCTTGTTTAATGTTTTGTTTGTCAGCCAAGCAGTTTGGTGGATATTGTATAGATACGTTGTGGTGGTTTAGATCAGTCACTTTTGAAGACAGAATTGAATATTAAACAAACGCTAGATTCTAATAACACTGATTCATAGAATAGAGTCATAGAATGGCCTGGGTTGAAAAGGACCACAATGATCACCTGGTTTCAACCCCCTGCTATGTGCAGGGTCACCAACCACCAGACCAGGCTGCCCAGAGCCACATCCAGCCTGGCCTTGAATGCCTCCAGGGATGGGGCATCCACAACCTCCTTGGGCAAAATTGCCAGGGGCCAGAGCAGGGAAGCCAAAAAGATCTACAAGCCAGCCTTTCATGCTTAGTATAGTACTGAACGCTGATGCATGATATTTTTAAATAAATAATTTATTTGCCCCTTATTTAAGGCAGAGTGTTGCCCTTTCATAGGGCAGGCAATATCCACCATCTTTCATTTTCATGCAAGTAATGTGGCAGTACTGAAACCATGAATTTTCACTGTGCTTACTTATGCTTTCAAGAAAAAAAAGTTCCCAAGCTGCTGGTGTTGGGGCAGGTGTTGTTTAGAAGAGCAGATACCAAAGTGTGGATTTCTAAGGTTAATTTTCTTCTTTCTGTGTACCATTTAAACCCCACTGCACATTTGCTGTCTTTTCAAGCATGTTCCTTTGCAGAGAAAAAGGAAGAACACCACAAAACCAGCACCCCTCACAGCCAAGTATTTATTCCCCTTCCTTAGTGGAAGCAAATTTAAAGGCAGTCATCTGGTAAAGGTGACTTCCTGCTGAAACATATTGTAAGGTAAGAAAGCAGCTGTCCTCTATCTCAGCTAAGAAACGTGGGAGTGTTTCTTTTCTGCAAACGGCAAGTAGAACAGATGGGTGGAATAGCCCACTTTTGCCCCTCTGGCAAAAAGCGTTCAAGAAATTGCATCTCGCTAAAGTCTTGAACAAGATTCACTCTGCAGGAACGCATTATCCTATTTATTTCCCCACACTTGCAAAATAAACACTTAGTTTCCCAGAAAACATAACCGTGAGCTTCTGAGTACAGCCAGCCACAGGGCAGGGTTACTGAAGGAGAGAACAGCGCTTGCACAATTCTAGGCCTAAACCTGGCTCTATTCAAAGGAGTAGCGACAGAAGCGTACACCACAGATGGTCACATGAGCACAACGGGAGAAGCAGCATTTTGAGGTTAGGCCACCCTTAGCTGTGCTCTGTCAGTACCTGCAGTTCTAAGTAAGTCACGCCACCCTGGCTCCCAGCTTACTTTACACTAAGTCAGGTCATAAGAGCGCTACAGCAGGCAACGTGACTTGGAGAACTTGGAGAAACCGCAAGTGAGAGGAGCCACAGTTAACATCGACATTCTTTATTGTCAGCTCTTGATACATTATCATGATTTCACGTTTTTTGCTTGTACTGTATAAAAACTTGTATTGAGGCAAAGGTATAAAAGCCCAGTTGTCTGCAGCAATAATCAGTGATGTTTTTGGAAATTTTAGAATAGCTGCTGAGGAATTCACCCACATACTAATAAGAGGTAACAGGTGCTGCTCCTCGCTTTGATTTTTAAGGCTTTTTTTTCCAGCGACTGTTTGGGCCTACAGCTTCTCTATCAATATTGCAGAAGCACCTCCTCCTCCATTGCAAATTCCTGCAAGACCATACTGCCCTTGTTTCAGCGCGTGGACCATGTGGACGACAATTCTTGCTCCAGACATTCTAGATAGAAGAAAAAAACATTCACATCTTAGTTTGAAGAAGACTCTGAATTTGACTTGCACAAGGTTGTTGGCAGCATACAGCACCGATTCCCTGGAAGGAAACAAAACCAAAAACATAAAACCAAGAGAAGATCTAACAACACCTTTTGTCTACCTTTAGAAAGGACACAGGCTTCTTTTCTGCAGGTACAGCACTGAAAAGGAGAGATTTCATGTGTGCACAGCCACCGCCTGCTGTTTCTCGGGAAAGGAAATCACCTCTAAGTACTCTGTGTTACAAAGTATCAGTTAGCAGAGATCTTTCAAAGAAGGTAATTAATACTAAATCTCTTCCACTAAAAACCAAATCAATGCTAATTATTCCTTTCAGTTTCTTCTTTGGCTACAACTTGATGTAATGTAATATGGTGCACTGATCCAGCTCCTGCAAAATCAGACATTTAAATTCTGTCATGATACTGTAGAAATCTCCTTTAGGGACAAAGGTCACATTTCTTTATCAGAGCTGATATTATGAAGGAGATAACAGCACATCTTGAGGGATTATGGCTTGAATACAGTTTTGCTAGCAAGCTTCTGCATCATGAAATACTCCTACTGGTTCTTAATGTACAACGTGGTTACTTCTCATCTCTATTTAGTAGATTGGAAGGGCTTTGTCCTCCTGGACATGGCAGCATGCTCACCCTTAAGGAGGATTACTGGGATGTACTTAAGCCACGAGCACACTGCAGTGCAGGGGAACACAGCAGGGAACGTCGCTCCCATAAGCTGAGGGAAGAACTGCAGAGCAAACATCCCCCAGACCACCCCCACCTGCTGCATTAGGTGACGCAGAGTTTTAGATCCGCTGCTGGGAGCTCTTCGACAAGACTTGGAATTTGACTTCGCTGATCGGAGGAAAAATCTTTATACCATATCTTATGCTGCTTTTGTTAAGTTTACCTGTAAGTTTTACTAGTTTAACTGGTTGGTTCATTACTGCTGCTTATTCAGTGATATTAGTGATTTATTTTAATTTGTGGCACCAAGCAAGCTTTCTGTAACAGTAGGTGATAACTACCTGCGATAAGAAAAATGGGATGAAGCTTTTTTCAAGGTACCCTGAAATTTAACACCTGAATTCAGTCAGCACGTACCTGATAGCCAATCCCTATTAGCCTTCCTACTTGGCATTAAATTTGATGACAGAATCAACCACATTAGCAGCGTGTAGAAAACAGCGCCTCCGTGCAGCCAAAAAGAATGCTTGTTTACGTACCCGATTGGATGCCCAAGAGAGACAGCGCCACCATTAATGTTTACTTTCTGTGGATCAATACCCAGCATTTTGATATTGGCCAGCACCACAACACTGAAGGCTTCATTGATTTCCCACATTGCAATGTCTTCTTTTTTCAGGCCTGTCTCACTTAGAATCTAGAAACAGTAATAAAAATGATTATTGCTGTGAAAAAAACTAGGGAGCTGACGTATTTTGTAGAAATAATGAAGACTGTTGTGAAGTCAAAGTGCAGGCAGCAAGTCCCTACGCTGTATGCCAAGCAAGAGATCAGAGCTCACATTTCAGAAGCACTTCGTCAAATGGGGAAAGAGCAAAACTGAGGCTCTGGAGCACAAACCTGAGTTCTCACAAAAGAAGAAATGGAGGTTACTCTATCCCAAGAATATACTTTCATCATATTTATACTAAGCGCATCGCCACACACTGCACACTGATACAGTACTGCACACATTTGCCTTTAGTTCCTCTCTGGGGTAGTCTGTTTGTATAACCACATTTATTTTGCCTTGTGGTCATAATTGCTTGAAAACTGTAAAAGTGAAAGCAAGGCCAAAAGTTGGTGAGAGCAGCATAAAACAAGATGCTGTCAGAATACGTGAGCAGTCTGTCTCTCTAAAACCTGCACTCTAGCCTTAATCCTCTGCAAAACCTATTTGATTTCAGTGCTGCTGCAGGAAGGTACACTGAGGGATGGTGCAGTGCTGGGGAAGAAGTTTGCCGTCTTTTGAAAAAGAAGCTCTTTTATTCCTACCTTGGGAACAGCGTGTGCAGGTGCAATGGGAAAGTCAATGGGATCAACAGCAGCATCTGCAAAAGCTGTACAAATATTAAAAATAAATAAATCACAAAAGCTGTTGTTTAAATGCCTCTTGTTCTTACCTTACATCATTTTCATTTATGCAAGCTGTAAACCCAGGCAAGAGAAAAAAATTCTGAATATAATGAAAATAATATCCATAAAACTCAGAGCCTTAAGCACACAACATCACAGTACTCTCAGATGTTTAGAATTATTCTATGTAAATATATATATTATATATATATATATATATATATATACATAGAAAACTGTGATCAAAATGCTGCTATGACACGTGACATTTCCAAGTCCGTATTGAGGAGATGCAGTCGGAACACCTACAGCTGCATGTTCTCTGCTCCATGCACGACAGATAACGGGACAAACAGGCCTGCCAGTCAGAGTATTTTCCACTTCTCTATTCAAAGATGAGAAAAGACTTACCAACTATCCGTGCCAGTGGTTTAACTTTCAGTCTCTTGGCTGCCTCTGTAGTCATCAGAACCAAAGCAGCTGCTCCATCATTCAAAGTACTGGCGTTGGCAGCCGTAACTGTTCCTAGAAAAGGTAACGTGTTTTAACAGAGGGGAAGATGAGATAAGCTCAGGTAGATCCCGTAGGCCCTTCAGCCTTACAAGGTCTCAGCATAACAGCTGTTGCACTGAGATAACCAACAGTTGGGTTTTTTTTAATTGTTTAATCAAACCAATTTATCACACGTATTCATAAGCTACATCTGAACGGCAGTTCAGACCATGCCTTCCACATCGGCAGCGCTGCCAGCATTAATGCAGAACTCCAGCACAAACATGTTTGTGCCGCAACGCCAGCTTTGCTTTGGCCAGATTCCTCAGCTACAAATGCAGGGAGGTAACGGGGCACGACGTGCAGGCACACCAGGAGCTTATCGCTGTGGTGACCAAGGCCAGCTGTTTCAGTCTTTAATGAAAATGCACAAAACAGAGGTTTCACCGGTGTGCAGGTTCTTATTCTAAGCCAGTTTGTGCTGCTGTGACACCAAGCTTGGACTTCTTGGTAGGATCTTTCTTTAGCAGGCATTGAAAAGGTCACAGATTAGTATTGTGTACTCAAGCTCTTGCGAATGGCACTGTTCATTCTGATAGAGCATTCTTGCACTTAGTGAAAAAAATAAATAAGCACTCGATTTAACAATATTTACCATTTTCTTTCTGGAAAACAGCTTTCAGCTTTGGAACTTTACTAAAATCAACCCGCTTGTATTCCTCATCTTCTGTCACTTCTGTGTCTGGCTTTCCTGAAATTCAGATTTGGTTTACTTTTATGTGTGCAGTCCTTTCTCAAACATTCTAACATAGTGCATGCATTAAATGTTCTCTAACTTAAACAACTTATTTCAGTAGAAAATGTAAACTTTCTTTCATTTTCATAAATGCATTTCTGACATGCATAAGTAATTCAGAGAATCATAGAATGGCCTGGGTTGAAAAGGACCCCAATGCTCATCCAGTTTCAACCCCCTGCTATGTGCAGGGTCACCAACCACCAGACCAGGCTGCCCAGAGCCACATCCAGCCTGGCCTTGAATGCCTCCAGGGATGGGGCATCCACAGCCTCCTTGGGCAACCTGCTCCAGTGCGACACCACCCTCTGGGTGAAAAACTTCCTCCTAATCTCCTTAATGTCATTTATTCACAGCAAATCATTTGTACTTCTTGATGTGCAAACGAAAGGGACAAAGAATAGATCTTCAGGGTAATTTACAGAGAGATTCAAACACACAACCAATCTGTTAGTACACAGCCATCCCCTTCAAGAAGTTACAGCATGTAACATTAAAGGACAAGAAATATATAAGCAGATACAGATGACTGACTGCTCTTCAGCAAAGTCTGCATAACAGCAAGTTCTGTGCATGTGAGATACAAATACATATAAACACACGTGTGTGTGCACATTCCTGAGATCTGCATGTCTAAACAGCGTAACTTGCACTGAGCGCAGACCCTGTTACAGCTTTCAAAGGACAACCACAGCTCACTTCATCACACCCTCCCACAATACCTTTTTTCGAAACAGTGACAGGAACAATTTCTTTTTTGAGAATTCCTGAATCCCACGCTGCTTTGCTCTTGGTGTAAGAGCCTATGGCATACTTGTCTTGCTCCTCTCGTGAAATAGTGAACTTCTTTGCCGTATTCTCAGCACAGTTGCCCTTGGGAAAAAAAACCAGACACGTTACACCTGGTGTTCCAGGAGGTGCAAATGAGAAACGTAACTGAAAAACGACCGACCAGAAACTTCTGCCTTTGGAATACCACCTTCACATTTAGTACATGTGTTCTGAATGCAGACCGTGACGCTGCGAAGGACGGCACACCCCACACAAGGGGTTCCTCCAGGTTAAAAAACTGCATGCAGAAGTTCTAAAGGCTGACTTCTCTAGAGACTGGAGAACACACAGAACAGTGTGTTTGCATCATCTTATGCCATTCTTAGCTTGTCTGTTCCAAAAAGCCTCTCAATCAAAAGCCATTTCAGTTGAAATGCATGAGTGGTGTTCAGCCCACAGCACAGATAGAGTGCACTCTATTGATAAGAATAAAGCACACACACAAGCATTGCAAACAGTCATTATCCTTTCAAATTGTTCCCTCCTGATGCTTGTTCTTTACTATCTCCATACCAGGTTAGTATTTTTCTGGACCCTCCCTCAGTTTGCACTGTTTTGTCCAATGTATCATGCTGATGAGCTAAGCAGATCAGCTGACTCAAACCTTCTAACAGAAGATATGGGATATGTACACTGGGGGAGGGAAAATAAATAAGCACCAACCTGCAGAAGCAAAAGAGGCCATCCCCAAAGGCATCGTGCAACCGGACTGCTCCCACCCAGTGAGACAGCAAAACCCACCCACAGGTGGAAGAAATCACGTTGTCCCCTGCTCTAAGCTATTCAGACTTCAGTGAGAAAGAAAAATGAAAGCACCACTTCCCACCCCATTTCAGACTCCCATCTAGTCTCTCCATTACAGGTACATTACTCATTTCTAGGTTTGCTAAATGATGCAGTTTAATAATAAACAACTTCTTCAAAGCCATGTGAGGCCAACGGTTGATATTTCAGAACTCTGCAGGAATATTTACCATATGGATATGGTTATAAACATCTGTAAGTCCATCTTTTACGATCAGATCTTCCAGATTAACTCCTCCATAAGGTGTTGATCCTCTGCTCATTGTATAGGGAACATTGGACATGCTCTCCATTCCACCAGCAACCATTACATCCTGCTCAAACAAAAGCTGAAGTTATCAATAATGCTGTGTGTTCCACATGACTTCATCCAGGAACTGATGCTAACAAAAGACTGAGGGGATACTTCGTATTTCCAGCAACTCTTGGAGAAAAAGGAATAAAAGGCATCTTTGTTCATTTTAAGAGCAAACAGTGGGGACAACGGCTGAAGAGAGCTAAGCCATGCTGACAGAACAGCCAGACTTCTGTCTGGTGCATCACTTTGGAGAGCTGCAAGAACCATGTCAGCCTCTTGTGCTCCTACTTCAAAAGCTTCCAAGATCACATCATAAATTTTATTTTAAACACTTCATTTTCCTCTAAATTTCTCCTTCGTTCTTCATGAGCAGCTCCACATCCTATGGAACAAGCAGCAGGCAGAATCTAAGAGAGCCAACGAGAGACCGAGGTTTAGAACTACCTGAAGCTTCGCACAACGTTTGTACATCTCACATGTAAAGAGATGACTTACAGTCAGGGTTTATCATCTGAAAGCACCTGCATTTTTATGAGGGATGTTAAAAAAAAAAAAAATGACCACTGAACTTGAATTAGGCTGAATCACTGCTGGTGTTTACAAACCGATCTGCTTCTCAAGCTGAGGCAGAACAAATGGACAGAAAAGCAATGCTACAAGGACCATAAGCACACCTGCTGTCCCCAGGCTACAACCCACAAAACGCTCAGTGTTTTGCATCCTGGGGTGTGAAGAGTAGCTGTCCTTAATGGCATGGCTTTTTTGAGATACGGATAACCATAGGAAAAACGCAAACACAGCAGCCACTAAGGATATTTTACATTGAAAAAGTAGTAACTGGGTCTTTCAATTCAGGCTTGGAAAAAGAACGGCTTAGATCAGAATAGACTATAAACTAAATCCAGGAATGGCAGCATGTAGTAACAAAGAAAACAAAACCAAGGAGGCTGGAAACAAACTAGAAAGGCAGTAAACTGGAAAGGCAGCTGAGATACGGCAGCGATAGACCAGAGGAACAGGAGTCCCTGGCATTTCAACTCCATCAAGCAGAAGACTTGGAGCTAAGGCAACTGTTTATATAGTCCTTAATGTACACTGACTCAAGCCTCTGGGAACTGTCACCCACTCACACCACAAACACCTCCCAACCCACAGCCAGGAAAAAGGAACAAAACCCATCCAGAAAAGCCACAGCGTGGAGCTCTGAGGGCATAACGGGCAGCTGCCGGCACGTGCTGAGCCAGTCAGCACTGTACATCTCATGGGCTGAGCCGAAAAGTCCACCCAGCAAACAAACCCAGCGAGTGACCGCTCCGATGGACCCAGCAGATGTCAGCTACTAAATCCAAGCAGAGCTGTTTGCACAGAAGTGCTGGACCTGATTCAAAGTCCAATGAAAAGCCGTGCACCAAGCGCAGCAGGCACTGGGTGAAGTGTCATCCTCTGCATTGCTTAGGCCTTGCTACAAGCGGTTGCCCAACTGAAAAGTACTGGTGTTTTCACATGGGGGAAGAGAAAACCAAATATTTTACTTTTTCTCTTGGGTAAACAAGATAATAATAATTAAGTACAATTCCCATTTAGGAGCCATTGATTTTGTCAACTAAAAATACACCTTGAACTGACAATATCTTTACTTCAGAGAATCTTAGAATACAGTGGACAGAGATGAGTAGCTCTCCTCCATCCAGCTCGTGAATTAAAACACGATTCAGCAACAACAGATAGTTTCAGGCTTTTCTGTTGTTCTCAAAGAGGCTGAAGCATCTTTAACATACTTAGAAACAACACCGCTTTAACATGTGAACTTACTTCATTTAAGTGATAAAAATATGTGAAAGTCAAGAGGAGATCTCTTCCAACAAACACTCAGTTCAGAACAAACTCTTGATTTTTTTTCAGATGAGAAAGCCTGAAAAATTCCCTAAATTTTATGCGGAAGGCAGTAGAGATGATTTATATACAAAATAAATCCACCTTATTTGCCCAGCTCTGAAAATAAACCTGCCAATTCCCACACTGTAATGCCTTTTCTTGTCTGCTTCAAACCAAAATGTATTTAAATTACTGTCGAATCAAGGTTGCGTAACCTAAACAAACCTCACTAATTAGCTTCATTATTGCAAGTCAAAACATAGTCCCAAATCCAAGACCACAGCCAGCACAGGACAAGATCCACAACGCTGTGTGTCCCTTCCATAGAGCAGCACTGACACCACATACCTGGCTGCCACACATCAGGCTCTGGGCTGCCATCATGATTGATTTCATTCCTGAAGCACAGACCTTGTTGACAGTCGTAGTATCAGTGGAGATGGGTAAACCTAAGTCAGGTAGGTTGTACAAACAACTGCATTACTTAAAGGGAGAACATTAGATTGGTGTTTCAACAGCATTTCATATGGGACCAATTCTACTTTAGCCAGAGGGTCCAGCTCGGGCAGTTTATCTACCCTCACCCCTCGTTACTGTCCTTGGGAGACTGCTGTTGCTTCTCCCCTTCAGACAACAGACTCGAGTGGTAAGATGGGAAGCAAGTGAAGAACCGGACATAAGAAGATCACTTAGAACATCCATTATTAGTATAAAGTGGTTTCAGCCTCTCCAGGTTCTGCAAACGCTGCAGGCAATAATATCCATTGTGCACACGACAAGTGATTGCTGAGCACGTGCCACGAGGCCCACTTACACTACTACAGCACAGAGCGAGCCTTCGGCCTGCATGGGAACAAGCGTGCAGCCTGTCCTGCAGGGAGGCTGGGCACCTCCCTGCTCTACCTCACAGCTCAGTCATCTCCAATCGCATTAGCAGCCATCCACGTGAAGAAAAGATCACCTTTAAACCCAGAATTGACACAATGCATACCTGCACCCAGGACTGCCTGTCTTGCTGGAGCTTGTCCCTGTCCGGCCTGCAAGACGTTACCCATATACACTTCTTTCACTTCTTCTGCAGGGATACCTAGAAAACAAGCGTGGTTTGATTGTGGATTCTTTGCACAGAAGATATAATTACCTGTTATGAACCTTCCTATTAAAGTTTCCTACAGAAAAGAGACAAAACATGCCATGTCCAACCTGTGTGCTAAAAGCATTCCAGATCTCTATCCTCATATTCACAGAGCACACTGAACTGGGGACCTCACATCAGAATCCCCTCACCAGCTCTCAGAACAAGGTAACTAAAGCAAACGTGCCCAAGTCTCACCAGTCACCTGATCAACAAAACTGTTGTGGATGGTTAAACGCACAGAACTTCCTACTTGTGACAACAATGTCCAAAGAAACAGCCCCGTTTGTTTAATGCAGAGAGCAGCCAGCTGCCCCCAGACAGAAGGTGTTGCTCTCTCTCCCTCTGCTGCCCACACAACAGTCCCGCGGTTCAACTTACTGTAATATGCTGTGTCAAGAAGCCAAAGAAAATTAACCCACCTCTCCTCCAAAATGACTTTTTTGGCTGATTTAAAGCTACAGATAGGCTCACAAGGGTGTCAAAGGAGTACCATGTGAAAATGGGCAGGGAAAGGAAGAACCCTTGGTGTCAGCAACAAGCGGCCTTCATATCAGCATAGGTGTGTCGTAACTACGCCCCAGACAAGCAATCAGCATGTTCTATGCAATTGGGAACACCACAGACATTCCTAAGTAACATTCTGCTCTTAGAAGCAGCATTTACAGATGGAAGCAGAGTCCAACAGGCAGGTTTACTTAAATACCATTTTCAGAATAAAGCCTTAAAAGTGCTATGGGGGAGGGGGAGGAACACCAACAGAAAAGTCTGTTTTACCAAGCAACTTCAAACCAAAAGACACAGAATGATATCATTCAGAGCTGTGTGAGGTTTTCTCATGCAAACATATTTACATGTACCTGCTCTGTCAATTGCTCCTTTAATTGCAATGGAACCCAGTTTAGTAGCTGGCAATGATGAAAGAGAGCCTTGGAAAGATCCAATGGGCGTCCTTGCAGCACTTGCTATCACCACTTCCTAAGAGGACAAGCACGGAGTAAAAGTCACAGTACCTTTACACATGCACACATACCCCAATTTATTTATTTATTTATTTAAAGTTTATCCTTTTACTTTTCATTCATGTCACAGCTCCCCTTTTATTCAGTAAGCAGCACAGAGCACCAAAACTATCTTCATTGGTGCATGCAGCATGAAGAACAAAGACAAGGAATTTGGGACCCGTGCACCGTTGTGGGGATATGACCTGGTTGGGATGACAGAGTGTGATGGGACGGCTCTGAGGACTGCAGTGATACAGGCTCCCTAGGAAGGACAGGCTGGGCAGACGAGGTGGGCCTGCTCTTTATATGAGGGAACAGTTGGAATGCATGGAGCTCTGCCTTGAGATGGGTGATGCCTGAAGGAATCCCAGGGCTTGGAGGAAGGGGGAGCCCAAGCTGGAAAAGGCTGAGCTACTGAATGCCTCCTTCACCTCAGCCTTCACCAGCAAGGCTGCCCTTTGAGAATCCCAGGTCCAAGAGGGTAGGCTGCAACAAGGAAAATGCACCTTTGGTGGAAAAGAATCAGCTCAGAGAATACTTGAGCGAGCTGGACACCCCTAAGCTCATAGGCCCTGATGGGACACACCCACAAGTGCTGAGGAAACTGACTGCTGTCAGTGTAAGGTTACTCACAAAGATCTTTGAATGGTCATAACAACTGGGAGAGATGCCTAAGAACAGGAGGAAAGCAGGTATCGCTCCCATCCTCGAGGAAGCTGCAGGGAACTACAGACCAGCCAACTTTGGCTTGATACCCGGGAAGGTGATGGCACAGCTCATTCTGGAAACCATTTCCAGACTCATAAACAACAACAAAAAAATTATCATCAGTCAGCATAGATTCACCAGGGGGAAGTCACGCTTAACCAACGTGATAAACCTTTGTGATGAAATCACGAGCCTAACGGATGCAGTGGAGCAGTAGATATTGTCCACATGAACTCCAGTAAGGTGTTTGACACCATCCCCCTTAAGGTCCTCATAGAGAAGCTGGTGATGTATGAGCTGGATGGGCAGACAGTTGGGTCCATAAAAGCTAAAAGTCTGGGACCAGAAAGTGGTGATCAGTGGCACAGAGTCCAACCGGTGATCAGTAAGTAGCCTCTGCTCAGCACTGACAAGGCCACATGAGAAATGCCAGGTTCAGTTCTCGGTCTCCCAGTATGAGACATGGAAAGAGACCAGTGAAGGGCCACAAAAGTGATTAAGGGGCTGGAATATCCAGCACTGCTCAGTCTGGAAGCTCGGAGGTATCTCAAAGAGTACAAGTATCTGAAGAGAGGGTACAAAGAGGACAGAGCCAGGCTTTTTTCAGTGCTGCTCAGTGCCAGGACAAGAGGCAATGGACACAAGCTGGAACACAGAAGGTTCCTACTGAACACCAGAAAGCTCTTCTGTACTCACACAGGTTGCCCAGTGGTTGTAAAGACTCCTCCTTAGAGATCCACAGAAGCTATCTGGAAATCATCCTGAGAAACATGCTCTACACGACCCGGTCTGAAAAATATCTCCCTTTGGCCAACTCTTTGACTCAATTGCACTGATGTATAAAGGCATTGTACCAAATGCCATGGAGCTGAGTACTGTTGTACTGACACAGTCTGTACGTCGCAGAAGGTACTGTCACTATAATTTAATGAACGTTTACACTTAGTTAATAGTTCAGGCCTTGGAAGACCAAGCATCTCACCAGGCCTTGCCAGAAGACCATCAGATTAAAGATGCGTAAGCTGTAGTTTAAGCCCTGCTGTGACATTTAACTCCACACTTGATAGTCTCTCAAAACAGATTCAGTATTTTGCTACTTGGCTTAAATGTTACATCACTACATCTACCTACTAACCCTGTTGGAGCAGCACAGGGGCCTGGCAGCAGAAAGATGCACGTTTGAGATCTCTGCCTGCCCTGGACAGCCAGACTGGGCCAGACAGCTATTGATAAGAACCAGCAAATATCTCCAGCTGCACCAGAAGGCAGACAAAACCTCAAGAACCAGACACAGCAGTGACCTCCTGCAGCTCCACGGAACGTTACACTTACATTTAAGGTGCGCTGCGACGCGTAGCCGCGGCTCGCATACTTCAGAGCCTGAAAAATAAGCACACGCTCAGAATTTCACAGCAACGAAGCCAACACCACGAAGAGAAATAAAGACAAGGGCCGTTTACTCAGCACCTCGGCGCACCGCAGCGCCCTGCCCAGCACTGCGGCTGAGAGCAGCGACCGCCGCACGAACGCGGCGGCGCCCGGAGGTGACGGCCGGTCGGCCGGCGGTTACGGCGCCCCCGCGGCAGCGCGCAGCCCGCCCCTCTCCCCGCCCGACGAGCTCCAAGCGCACACGCGGCGCTGCCGCCGCCCCACCCCGTGCCGGGGCCCGCGCGGAGCCCGCCCGGCACCGTGACCTTGGCCGGGCCGCCGCAGCCCCGCACCGTGCCGGGCGTGCGAAGGGAAGGAACGAGGAAGGACCCCTCCGTTCCAGCGCCGGCCGCCCCGCCTCACCCGCAGCAGCTCGGCCGCCGCGCACCGCCGGCCCAGCATCGCCACGGCCGCCATCCTGCCTCCTGCCGCCGCCGTCACCTTCACCGCCGCCCCTCCCGCAGCCTATGGGCCGCCGCGCGCCGTCCCCTCCCCGCTCCCCATTGGTAGAAGGGCTGAAGGCGGTACTAATTCCTGCTCTGCTATTGGCTGAGCTCGAAGCCGGCCCGCGCTGTCACACGCCGCCTCCCTGCCCTGCCCTGCTCTCGCTCCGCGGCCGGAGCGGGCCGTGCGGGGCCGTGGGTGTCGCCCCGCGTTGCAGACCCTTCGTACCGTCCCCTCGTAGCCTCCTGGTAGGCATTTCTTAATTTCTAGGTGTGTGAAAGCCTCTGGACAAGAGGTGAGAGCCGGTTGGGACGAGCACAGGCCGCGGGTGTTTGCTGCGTAGCTTCGCTGGCAGCGGGAGCCTGGAGAGCCTCGGCAGGCTGATCCAGGGAGAGCGCCGGGTCGGTAGGAACCACAGAGTGCAGGGACTGACAGATACTGACTCAGGAAGAACTGAAGATTTTAACCTGGAAGTGTACGTGAGCACCATACAAGAAAGACAGCCGTAATACATCTGGAATACTGCGTCCAGATCTGGGCTCTTCAGTTGAAGGTGGATGGGGAACGTCTGGAGAGAGTCCAGTGGACGGCAGCAAAGATGTTTGGGGGCTGGAGCATCTCCCTTAGGAGGAAGGGCTGAGGGACTGGGGGCTGGTTGGCCTGGAGGAAGCTGAGGAGGAATCTTATCAATGCTTGTGGATATCTAAAGGGTGGGAGTCAAACAGATGGGGCCAATGTCTCTTCATTAACACCCAGCAACAGGATGAGGGACAATGGGCACAAACTGCAACATAGGAAGTTCCATAAAACATGAGGAAGAACTTCTGTGAGGGTGACAGAGCTCTGGAACAACCTGCCCAGAGAGGTTGTGGAGGCTCCTCTGGAAGGATTCAAAACCCACCTGGATGCTTTCCCATGTGACCTGCTGTAGGAAGCTGCTGTAGCAGGGGTTGGACTGGGTGATCTCAGAGCTCCCTTCCTGTCCCTAAGATTTCATGATACAGCACAGATGTATGGGATCTCTTGAGAGGCTGGCAGCCCTGAGCCATGCTGCTGCACCCACACCTCCAGCTGGGGAACAGCCCACGTACAGATCCCATCCGTGGGGAGGTTCCCCAGCACTTTGGTCCTTAGAGCTCCTATGGGTTTGTCTGCCAATAGAACAATTCTAGTCACTTATTACCTACAAGGTACTGTTTTTGTGGGGATCTGGTTTGCACCTGTAGAGATCATATGCCTGTGCAGGTATCCTTGAAGCAGTGCTGTGAATGCACACTGGAACCATTTCCACACACGGTGGAATTTCCACAAGGAAATCCTCAGGAGAGGCACTCAGTCTGTTCCTCATCCCCCTGTCCCACAGCTCACTGGGATTCTGCCAGCTGTGCCAAACGTAACGCAGCACTGATGTTCTCTCACCTGGAAGAGCGCTTGGACACCCAAACGTATTGATTAAGATACCATTTATTGGCAGTTGCACAAGAAAAAAGGAGGGTGCAGATAATCTCATGTCCCTTAGGATACTGGGAACCCCAAGCTGTACAGACACCTCCAGCCAGGGAAGGACAGGTGTTTTTGAAGTAATATAAAGTCAAAAGTGAGTCTCAAGCTGCAGAACTCTAGCACACGGAGAAGCCACATAAAGGAAAAAGAAACATCTCCTCCCCAGAGCATGTATTTCAGAATACAAAGCTTTTAACATCAAAAAACGCAGGAAGAACCTTCAATGGGCCAAACCAAAAATTCATCCAAGTCAGCTCCCCCACATGCCTGGGGATGCAGCTGGTGCAGCATCTCTGCTGGCAGCTTGGGCTGCACTTTCCCCTGGGAAGCAGGAGAGTAAATAAGCAGAATGTTTACATACAGACTCCCTGCCCTGACCCCACATGGAGCAGCAGGACCACATCCTTGCCAGCTGCCTCCTGGCCCAGCCAAGTGGGCATTGCACCATGGGGAGGGAGGAAAGCCTTTTGCCTGTGAGATGTCAGTGGCCGCAGGGATACGACAGGGGACAGCAGGCATTGGCAAAGGTGCTCTGCTGGGTGCTCTCCAGCATTTTATGGCTTTGGTCCTGTGAAACTCACACATCCTCTTCTTCCTCCTCCTGCACCTGTTGCTTTCTCCAGTCAGCTGATTATTTCCTCCCCCCCCCCCATCTTTCTCCCTTAGCTCTTTTCTTCTAGGAGAGCTTTAAGATTTTTTAGGATAATTTCTATTCAGGAGAATTCAAGAAGAGAGAGTCCAACAGGGACTGCACAGAACAGCACCCCTGGCTCAGCTTGAGGCTGAGCAGGACAGCCACAGTGCTCTCTGGATCTCCTGACCACATATCTTCACTGTTTAGTAATGGCAGATGGTGTGTCTTTGCCTTCAATGGGTCTGTTAGACTTGTATTCATCTAACACACAAGCTGCATCTCCAGCAACCCCTGGAGACAACCCATGTTTTAGCATTTTAAAGCAATCTGCTGTTTCTTACTAAGTACTCCCCAGTGCTGATGCTGCAGGGCATCAGAAATAGTTCTGCCTGACTCTCTGCCTTTCTACTTCCAAAACATCCATGGTTGCATTCTCCAGGCCATAGTTTTCCCACTTCTATGCCGATTTGCTTTCCATGCCAGCACTTGCCAGCAAGCTCACTAAGAGCTCTGGCACCAAGACTGGCCGCAGTGATGGGTGATGCAGTGCAGGCAGAAGCTGTTTCACACCCCAGTTCTCCCAGAAGTGACAGCTGAATGGCATCTGGCCCAGGGGACTTTTAGACATGCAGCGTGCCTGCCTGGTGCAGTGAGCCCTGCTTTCTTACTGAACTTGATCTGCATCCTTCCCGCAGCCCCCTGCTGCTGAACCTGCAGGAGTTGTGCCACTTCCCTGAACGTCTTCAGAAGTAGAAATCAATACATAGCAAATCCTGAGCTATACAACGGTGTTAGACCACGGTCTTCAAAATAGAAGTACCCAGAAAGAAGACAGCGTATTCCCTTCTTTAATTCTTTTACCATCTCTTCACACCAGTCACGTCTATAATGTCCTAAAGTCAATGTTGGTAATTTCAGTCTTTCGGTCTATTGCCTGGGGGACAGCTCACGTCACCGCACACATCGCCATTGCTAAAACCACTGAAATGGTAAGCAGGCACCCTGCCTGCGCACTGCTCAAAGAGGTTGCCATGTTAAGCAAAGACAAAGCCAAGTTCTACATTGATCAGAAGAGCGAAGAAGGTTTGAAGCCTTCCACATTTAGGCCACTGATCATGCCTGAGCTGTGATCACATGAAGTCACTGTGAAAGCTCTGCCTATAGGAACTGCCAGGTTAATAATTGCCATGTGCACTGAAGAGTTAATAAAATAAACAAAACCCTATTTATTCCATACAAACCAACCTTTGCATGTACCAGAAAGCACACAACATTGGGTGCGCTAAAAAAAAAAAGGAGCTGAAAATTAAGAATAAAATTCCCATTGAAATAGAAGGACAATGAGAGAAGAGAAGCCACCACAGAAGAAGCACAGCTTGGAGCAGCCGGCCCTTCCCACACGGTTTGCTTGGTGCAGAATGAGGCACCACCAGTCCCAGCAATGCGGCGACGGCACCAGTAATGTTCAGCGACGGCCATTTGGAGTCACTGCAGAGACTTCAGTACCTGAAGGCCCTGACAAGAAAGGAGCTGTAAGTCTTCATCTGTCTCTCCTCCCTCACCCCACTTTGTTTTTTTTTGCTTTTTATGCCCTAAACCTACACTGATCAAAACAGTCCCTGGGACTTGGAATCCGGTCACTTCCACGTACTGGTGTTTTTTTAGGAGCAGTGCCTGAACGAGACTTAAACCTTCAGCAGGAGAAAGAGACCAAAATATCTTGCTGACATGCGTAGTCTTTTATATTACATTTTTATTTTGCAAGAAAATAAATTATACAACTTAAAAAATAAAATTCAAAAATTAAGCAGTACATCAAAATAGTTGAGCTGGACTGCCATACAGAACTACCACCATTCCAAACTGTACAGCGTCATCACCTCGGGAGTGGCACACATTCAAAATTGTAAATACCGTACGCAGATAGATAGTACAACTCAGGAACTCAAGTTTGCTCAACACTCCAGACTACATATAGTGTATATGACAGGAAAGCTTTCGTGTATTGTTTATTTCACAAATCTGACCTCAAAGAATTACAAAGATAGCGTCCCAGTCATTCTGATGAAAATAGAAAACAGTTTGAGTTGAAGATAGCAAATCTTTCTGTAAAACTATCAAATCTTTTTGCCAATTGTATTTGTAAAATGCGCACTTTACAGGACAATGGCATCCCAATGCAAATCAATGCAACGTGTGAACATTCGATACATTTAGATTCAGTTTATAAAGGTGGAAACAGGAAAGTCACATTTCCTTTTGGAAACGCAATTGCATTACAGTCGTAACAAACGAATGAAAGATGAACAAAAACAGGAGCTAGGAACACCAACTGTGGGAAGAGGAAAATGGAAGACTTCAGAATTGAAACCGAGATCCTCATCACGTTGTTGGGACAGAGAAAGTTTTAACAGTATTCCTTAATTAAACCTATTAAGAGCGATTCCCCCCCCCCCTTGTCTACAACAGGTTTTCTCCATAGCGGTTCACCGTGGCAGTGTGTGTGGCAACATGCTTCTCAGATGCAGCACCTCTTTTAAGCAAGGTCTTTGGACATGTGAATTCATAGCTAAAAACTGCAGCCTTAAAAGTGCGTCGTTGCCATATTGCAAGTGAAGAACAGTTCATTTTCATTCAGAGCTGAACTCTGCCGTCCCCAAAAGAACATTCGCCCCAGCTACCTCCCTGTGCCCAGCTGATACGAGTTCTAAGTGCATACTGGTGAAAGTGACCTGATGAAGGATGCTAAACACGATTCTGCATCTGTAACAAATTTGCTGGTGTGATTCTCAGATTTAATTAAAAAAACCCAACATCCATTTTCGGCATATATTTAAAGAAAAACGACCATGTCGTAGGCACATTACCAATTGTATTTCCACATCCCGCGTGTTGAGAAGTACATCGGTAACTTTGAGGTTATACTATTTCAAACTCATTAGTTGAGGGAAAACACAGTTTGTTAGATTTTAACAATCTGCTGCTTTCTGCACGCGCTCCAACTTCCTGAATGATTGCATATGAGACGCTCTCAACTTCTCTCAACCTAAGTCAATGGCTTCAGAAGCTGCATTACCCAGCGCTCCGTCTGGGTGTTCCTCTGTGGTTAAGGGCTGGAGTTTCTTACAGTGGAGGCTGTGCTCAGACTGGTATGTTTAGAGCTCCGGGTTGTCAGCTTCTCCCAACTATCTCAAGGGAGCACTTACTGTAATTTACCTTTCAAATACCGAAACTCCCCTAGCACAAGGATTTTATTAGAATTTTGTTTCCTAATAGTTGAATAGTTTTAGTGGCTAACTACACAGAGCACCACTTGCTTTTGATTCTGAATAGCAACACCATAGGAGAAGAAAAAATGTGTGTTATTTTTCAACAGCATCTACTGTTTTTAATCAGTAAAAGCATCGAGCTTAATTTGTAATCTGTAAATGCTAATTTGCCAGGTCTCAGCGTCTCTCTGTCTCTTCTTGTTCATGAAACCTCCGGCACTGCAAATTACTCAGTCAAATAGAGGACCAAGTACACACCATATGCAGGCAGTCACGATGGCATTTATATTAATAAGCAGACCAAGCAGCCTGTTTAAGGGGGCAAACAGCCACTCTTGTAGCAAGTTTGCTTTTAAACCACTCTTATTTCACCCTTTACTGCAACCACGTAAAAATAAACTCCTCCTCTTAATGGAAGGTTTTCCTTTCTGACTAAAGTCAATCCTATCCTCTACCCTCTTTCAATCATTTGAGAAGACCTTGAGATATTGTACTTGAACTGGTAAAGTAAAAAGAATGCACACTTGCAATTTATATACGAATATTCATACAGAACTGAGTAAGGCTCAACTTACCTTTTGTCCCAAGACAGGCACACTGCTCCACTGATTCCTATTACAGCCCAGGACATGTTGGGACATTTCAGAGTAGCAGAGAGGCAAGCACTGCCAAACAACTACTTCAGATGATTGCAAACGAAAGAGATAACATTAAGAAATTGGAATTCCTGGTGCAACCTTGGCACTCTCTCCACATCCATCACACAAGGTGTTTTTCCTAAGCTTTTCACCATTTCTGTTAGAATTGTATTTCCCATTCTGACACTTTCAAAATAAAAAGCAGAGCATTTGTTTTTCATATAAAGATGTTGACTTTCAAGGAACAAAACAGCCAACATATGATTAACCTTCCATCCATACATACAGAGCTACCAGTGAGGAATTAATACAGGAATCTTTGAGAGTTATCTCCTTTCCGAGAATTTGTGCATCAATTACTCTTTAATGCGTTTAGATAGACGGCACACTTAAATATCTGGAGTACAAATATTAAATGTATAAGGAAATACACTTAATATTTCTGTTCACTATAACAGACCCATCTATGGAAACTGTTCTTACAGTGGAATACCATTCAAGAAAGCTCTGCCTTCTCAAAAAGGATTGTACCAAATCATCTGTCCAAATAAAGTAACAAATAATGTATATTCACTTCTTTACAGAAAACAATTTAAAAACAACGATCTCTTGTTTAAAGAAAGGCATCACCCATGAGTTGGAATTATTTTTATGTCCCTTAAGTGTCAAATATTAAAATCCAGTTACTAGATTGAAGCACTGCTCTAGCCAACAGATTTTAATGATAACAAATATATATCAGTTTGTGAGGCAGGTGTCTCTCAAATGTTATTACAAAAAGGATCAAAGGCGGACAGTACATGACTCTGTTGATCCAAAACACAAAAGTGAAAGTGCTACTTCTAGTCCTAATCGCATTAAAAAAAACAACAACAACAAAAACCAAAACAAAACTAGTAGCAGTTCCTCAGTGCATGAATATTTGAATATTTTTTCCTTGTGCAAGTACTGGTCATCTAAAAACCCAAACCTGTATTCTTCCTGGTGGGTGTAAGTCAAATCTACTTTTAAAAGTTCACAATGGGCTCTTCATGAATGCAAGTTTCCCACAAAACAGCATGCTGTTAAAAGTGTGCAACATGAAGGGAATGCCATCATGCTAGCTGAATGAGATTGGCAAAATAGAGTCCTCTTTACGGTAAGGCAGGGATTTTAATACGTAATGAAAGTCAAAACAGGTCCTTCTGCAGCACAAACTGTTGCAGCTGTCTGTCCAAGCACCCTTCCATTTATGTTCTCAGCATCTCACAGAGTCCTCACGTTATGCCATGTATATGAAGGTGTTGATATCCGACTCATCTCTTCTGATATATTTGTGCTCTATAAGCCATTCAATTTGCTCTTTTATCATTTTCTTTTGTGGTAAGAACATATTTTTCAATATTTCTACCAGTTCAGTCTGAAGCTGGGCATTAGTAATTTTCTTCCTCATTTTCATTATTTGGATGATAGCCTCCTGGTGGGGAATGAGAGAAAAAACATTCTGAAATGTCTGGTGGAAATGACAAAGCGAACAGCATTAAGAGGGAACTCTTGGTACAGCAAGGCAGCAAAGAAATAAATATTCTTCCTCAGAAATCAAATATAAGAATTATTTTGCCACTGTAAATACTGTACTTAAGACACACCTCAATTAAAATAAGGCAAGGCCAACATCTGCTCTTGCTTACATATTCCTGAAGTGAGGGCCAAACCTTTACCCACTTGAAAAAGGACGCACTCTGAATACAGCATTTCACCTTTGTGAATTACAACCAGTTGCCCATGTTCACTATCAGGATTAAACTTCAGAATAAAACAGTACAAAGATCTCCTGGGAGTTTCTATTCCCCTATGCTAACAACGAAGAACAAAGCAAATCAAGAATGCTGAAAACAAAAACAACACGATAAGAGCACGTTTTACTTGCAAGGTCAAACCACGGAGTTTGTTATCTTCCAGGTTGTGGCCAAGAACTCAACAGAACTGAAACCAAAGGAAACTGTGTACAAAAGGCCAATTTAGGATATGCTAAAAGCATGATTGAGTTATAAATCCATGAAGTAAATGGCTTTGTATTTGCCAGTAATGAGGTATTAAGTGTAAGCCACAATTCCTAAGCCTAAGTAGATGCTGAACTGTCTTCACAAAGAAGATGATAAAGCAACAGAATGGAACACCGACAAGATGCACAGGAAATACAACTTGAGTCAATGGTGAGTCTGCAGAATTTTATATCTAGAGTGTGAGTTAGTCACTAAAACCTGGTGTTTGTTTACCTGCCCATTCTCTGAACAGAAGTCAGAGTGACCTGAGATGTACCTTCTGAATACCTTGTGAAATACAAGCTTAGTCTCAGAGTAGCACTTACAAGGTGTTCTCATTTGGTAAGCACATGCAGGCATTAACACCCTGGCCATTCTTTTAGCTGAAGTGAGGTGAGACAGTTTACAGCTTGGCTGTCCTGGAGTTAAATCTGACTGTGACTACAAGTACACACACAGAATGAGCTCTTCACAAAGTATCAGAGCCATACAGCAGAAGTGCAAGTGGGATTAAAAAGCATTCATTTCATTCATCTACAATAGGAGGCTGCAATAACACAAGAAAAGAAAAAGAACCGTGACATTCCTCTGACACACACTTACCTGGGTTCGTAGTATCCTTAGCTGGACTATTCCTTCATTCTCCTCTTCCCTCATTCTCTCTGTAGTAAGTTGCAACCGACCAATCAAATTTATCTTGCCCCTTTTCTGAACTTTAGCATTTTTTCTGAAAAAGTTGTATTGTATAAAAATAAGGCAAAAATACGTTTTCAATTACAGAATTCCTATTAAATTTAAATTACAGCAGCAAGGAGAACCATCGTGTATGAGACATTTATAGACTAGAAGCGTTGCAGGACTGGAATACCGGCTGACAAATCCAAATTCAATGCCAATTCCTCCACACAAAAAGCCCACCACCAACATACTAGTGTTACGGCAAAACTCGTCAGCTGAAACTGACAGCGTCCAAAATTGAGAAGTTACCAGCACTATTTTAAAGAATAGACTTCTAGAGAAATATATTTCGGTTTAGTTACATAAAACTAGTGTTCTTCAAAGGAGTTTGTACAACGAAGTTCAGGAAATGGGACTAGCTCATTTTTCATCACAAGAACTGTCTGTATGGCACAAAAAAAACAGAGGGAAAAACCAGACATCATAGCAGACACGGCAAAAAGCTGATGGCATTCTTGGTCACCCCCAAAACTTATGTGCAGCCTGTCTCTTTTGTCGTGTGTTCACATCATTTCCCAAAGCTTGTGGTCCTGATGACAGGAACAAATGAACCACCATGTCCCTGGGCAAGAAACTAAGCCCTAGCAGCAGCAGACTTGGCATTTTCCTATATAAAACCTCACGGGCTCATTAGTAACGGGAAGATGGCAGAGCCTCCAATTCTGCACCTCATCCCTATAGGCATTTAAGAAATTTAACTTCACAGAAATCAGAACTATACAAACACTTGTCTGAAGGGGCCGCTGGAGGTCATCTGCTTCAACCACCTATCAGAAGCACGACTATCACTAAAAGTGAAGCGAATATAGGACAGCAAAGCCTGTGTCTAGCTGAATCTTGACAACTCCAAGGATGAAGGTTAAAATGAATTCCTTTAACTATAAAAAAGCACATTGTTATTTTCATTTTCAAACATCATCTTACATTAAACTGAACTCCTGGTTCACCGAGAAGAGGGTTCCTTCTGTAAAGTCTTTGGGTGAATTGACTTGAGGTTCATACAATAAAACCTGACGTTTCAGCTTTGGAAATGCTACAAGAGACTACAGAGAAAAAGGGGGGAAAAAAGAATGAAAATAAAACACCAGACTTTCTAAATGGAAACAAGTACTATTTAAGAACATAGCTCACTGCTGTGCAGACTGTAGTGGAGGAACCTTGTCTGAAGGTGCCGGAGGGCAACACAAAGTCGCTAGTAAAGTCAGGGATGGGACACAGCTTACCAAATCTCTTTCTGAAATGAGTTACCATAAATAACATAATAAAAAGAAAAAATGCACAAACTCACAGCTACAGAAGTAGCGTGTGGTGTTGCCTGATGTACATTGTTTCTCTTCTCTTTTGTGAGCTAAATTATCAAAAGACTGACAGAGGAAACATGGCATTATTTTTAAGCAACGCACATTTATCAAGAGTTCCTAGAATTAGACCAGTCCCACTCCACAAACCACAATCACAACTGCGTGCTTTAGGCTGTATATGGTCAAAAAGATCTTGCTGTTTCCAAAAGCTTACGTTATGTAATTCCAAGCATAGAGAACACGTTAATGTAAAGGCTGAGTGTGCTCAACAGCAGTACAAGGAGCCAGCGTTACAATAGGTTAATTAAGAAAAAAAGGTGTTCACACTTCAGTTTTGAAGTATCATCTGACAGCACTTTAAAAATACTAATTCCGTACTTCAGAGTACAAAAAAAACAGGAAGAAATCTGTTTCGAAAGAAAGTGAAATACCCATAAAGTCCTCCTAAGTTCTGCATCAGGGAGTTCGGTTGCCAGTTTAAGATTTTCAAAGCTGATCTTCTCTCTGGGTCTTTGGTTCCATGCAAACAGCACAGCTAGCTGAAATGTTGTTACCTCCAAGTCATACTGGCCAACCTCATTCTTAAATGTTATCTGTGAACAGAATGACAATTTTGCTTGAAGGGCTTTCTGGATAACCAGCTTTCTTGCTACTATAAACGCACAAAGAGCGCTGCCATTGAGATTGAAGCACCAAAAAGTATACACTTACAATTCCATTGGACATGAGGTGGTGCCAGTGCAGTTTTCTACCACTGTGATTCTTTTTATAAAATTCTTCAACTTCTGGAATGAGATCTTCTAATTCCGTGGGCAGTGAGACAAATACTTTTTCAGAACTACGGGACCAGGCACCAGCATTTAAAATTTTAATATTCACAGAGTCAGCTGTAAGACAATACTAGATTATATGAAACCGCAGGTATAGCGAACAGACAAACAGCATGCATTCTCCTGCTCTAAATATAATTATGAAGGGCTGAATTTTCAGAAACTAGCAAGGTGGCTACCCATTAATGTACTCCATTTATGGGCCACTGGCTTTCTGCTAGCAATACTGATTGAACCCTTTGCTTTTTTGTCTTCCCTCTGCAGAGTTCCTTAAGCAGTGACGCAGCTCTACAGCTGATATTGGTAAGCACCACTCAAGGGGTTCCAGCAGCAGCAGCAGGCCCAGTGTTGGATGTTCTCAGTGTTTCTCATCAGGGAAACTTATCTCAGAAATGCAATTTGAACTCTCAACAGCGTGCATCAGTCTCTCCCACTGGCAAGTAAAGGAAGAGCACAGTATAAAGCACTCATGAAGAACGATCGAGGCATAAAAGAAGGGGACAGTTAAAGCATTCACCTGGTTGGAGACGGATTCAAGCCCTACCTTGAATTTAGCTACAGTCGGGGAGCCTATATCTAGAAGATATACCCAATAACTTCCAGAATGATATAGCTCAAATGACATCTGTTAGAAAAGTGAAGTACAGACATTCCAACCTAGGGGTAGCAGTGCTCTGAAGACTGTTCAACCTGCAGTTAATGTAATTTTTAACTCAAGGCTCAACAGGATTTTTTAGCAGCACAAGAAACGAAAACAGCTAAATCATATGAAAACAATACCTGGTAAAGCAAGTTTATTATTTTTGTGCATTTCTTTGAAGGCCTGGTTCAAGTCTTCAGATACTTTGATATCCTGGAACATTCTGGCCAACTTGTTTACATAGTCTGCTGGCATACCTACTTCCTGTATAAACAAACAGAACACTAAACTATGACACAGACAACTAAGAATAATAATAAACTCAAAAAAGAGAGAAGAGTGGTAAAGTACACAGACAGCATCACTTCATTATAACAAACTTTACTGTGATATAAAGGAGTTCTTTTGCATGTATCACAAGTAGTTCCCCTTAAGAGTATACGATGATTCTTTTAAAGAAATCCATGTGCTTAAGAACATATGCATGCATTAAGGAATAAATGAATGAAGGCATTCAAATAATATTCTAATTTACATAAAATTTCACAATTAGACCACCAAATTATTTACATGCTTAAACAACAAGTACACTGCATTTTGCTCATTTGCATAGGGAAAATACGAAGCCTACAGATACATGAAATATTTTAAAACTATAATTATTACTCTTAGGACCAACATTCCTTTTAAAAAAAGAAAAGCTCAGCTGTTTTACTTTCACAAAGTTTCATAATCAAATGGAAGTGTAAGACAGCCTGCATGGCCTGCTATTTAAAACAGAACTTGCTGAAGCAATGAGTGGGAATTAAAGAGTTTAAGAGTGAGAAATAATACCACATGCGACAGGAACAACCAAGTAAAGAAAGACAACAGGCTACTTACTCGGAGCCACTCCACCATATTCTCCTCTATTTCACTATCAGCTGATATATCTAATATCAGGCGTCTTGTTAAGTGAGCTTTGTGATATCGCATGAAAACATCTTTATTCTGTACATATTTAAGTACCAAAAGCTGTCAAAAAAAGATTTTAATATATTTATTTGCACCATTAGACAAATCTTTAAATGCCCATCTAATGCCCCTGTAGACTAAGAAGTAGAAAAAGGCTACTTGAGGGTGACTGAAGAGGACCCATGCAATGCTATCACAGCCACCAGCTATCAATCTTTTATAACATCACACCTTCAAATTGATCTTTTGTCAGCCATCAGGAACTTCTCTTAAATCAGAGAAGACACTAACACGATGTACCTTGTGTTATTTCTATACTAACATTCACTACCATGACACACTACAGTTTAAAATGAGCAATACCTTAACATCTTAATTTGGTGAAGACAACAGCTATGAAACTCTGCATGGTCAATAAGAAACAAACACACATGCATCATGATATAAAATTCCTTTTCCTACTGCTGCACCTCACATAACTATTTTTGAAGATCAAAGCCCTGACCCACATAAGGAAATACACCAAATTCATTCTTCAGACTAATCAAGTAGAAGAAAGCAAGAACATACCACTTCTTTAAGCTTTGCTTCAATTTCTTCAGAGGTTAATTTTTTGCTTAGTGGTGTTTTTCTTAGCAACATGTCACAGTAATTAGCAAGAAGCTCAGGGCATTTGGATTCAGGCTGTGTTTTCAGTCCAACACTAAATAAAGAAAGAACAACATATCTTCAAACTGAAGAGAATCTTGTTATTCTGGAGCAGTCACACTGCGAACAAGACAGACCAAGCACTCCCCTTGGCAGGGCCTTAGTGGAACAAGGGAATCCAACACTAATGAAAAACTAGGGACAACTCCCTTTTCCTCTTGGAAGAATAAATACTATTAAGCATCTTCAGACAGCTTCTACAGCTTGATCATTCCAACTGCTTTTCATTTTAGAACTCTGTAAGTACGATTACATTCAAACTGTAGTTTTAATCAAATAAATATTGCTTGGTAGTGAGTATTCCAGTAAAGACTGAGCAGAAACCATAGCAAAATATTTCACTCATCCGTACGGACTCTTGACAACTCTCAAGAGCAACTTCCTGCAGTGCACATTACAGAAGGCAAAACCTGACTCACCTATCATGTAGCAACACAATGAAATTATTTCAAACAAGGCAGAAACAGCAGGCTAACAGCTGGGAGATTAAATACAGTTTAAAGTTGAACAAGGAGATGCTACAGTATACAGACTGAGGTTCTTCAAAAGGCCTGCAATCACAAGGCTGCATTTTGAACCTGCATCTACTGTTGAATAAAATTGTTTCTAATATCAGGTGACACCAACTTGTTTTCTAGTTTCAAATTGCTGCCCAACATTCTCTGTAACAGATTCCTTTGGAAAAATAAAGGCAATGAGCAAGATTGCAGTTAAGAAGCCTTGGGGATGCTCAGGAATCCAGTGCTCTTGCTCATTCTCTCACCCTTACTTACCATTTACAGTAGATGAATGCTAAAAGAGACTGTATACATAGGGAACTTGAAAGAGCTTGGGAAGTAGAATGCTGAACAGAAGACCACTGCCACCATAGTGGTCACTAAGAGATCACTAGGTAAGTTCAGCTCTTAGGAGTCAAATACAGGCAATGATTTGCATACTCCCATGGGAAATCTAAACACAGACATAGAAAAAACTCCACCTTGCCTACATCTTTACAAAGTATGCAAAGCAGGGATCCAGTCCGTTGTGAGGGTGTTCTTCTAGTAATAAAACCAGCAAGGCTAATCCCCATCCCACGTTACTGTTAGTACAAAAGCAAACAGTGTTAAGAACCACATGCCATATAGACATGGCCCTGAGCATCCCTGTTTGAGCAGGGCTTGGGCCAGAGGGATCCAGAGCTCCCTGCCAACCTCACCCATTCTGTGACTCCATGAACAAAAACACTGGACAGACTTCAATACCTACACTACTCCCAACTCACAGGTGCTAAATAATAAACTCTGAGAAGTAGAGCTTCATTATTCCTTTTCCCTAAGAAAAAGATAAATTGATGACTGTTTATCAGGAAAAATGAGACACGATAAACTGGAAATAGGAAAAATGCAGGCTTTATCCACACTAATAGAAGTGCAGAGAATCATTTCAACTTCTACAAGTATCTCACGAGACAGCAGACTTAATTTTATCTGTGGATCCTAGAAAGTGCAGACTGGCTTGCCAGAGAATGCACATAATTTTGTGCACCCTGCAAACGTTCCATAAAACAGACAAGCGCTCAGTTTATAAGGAAATCCTAGCAAATAAATAAAAAGCATCTCTGAAACTCATATTGGCTTTTATTTTTTTAAATAATCTCAATGCCAAAAACTGTAGGAATGCAGTAACTCATACTCTAGCCAACACGAAATCAATATGGATCCATGTCTCCTGTTGCCTGCCTCTTCCAAAGTAGGAACTGTTTCAGTCTTCTGTCCACCTGCGCCCCTATTTTCACAAAAGGCACAGAAATTGGAGATATGTGCCCCTCAGCTAACTTCAGTAAGACTGGACAAACTAATTTAGTTGTAGCTGCCAGCCCAGCCATGTAAGCTTCGGTTCTGTAGTAAGTCAGACTATAAACGACCCATAAGCAATCCCAACCAACGTATGTTAAATGCTAACACTCATCTAACTGACTTCTATCTCCTCCAGGCTGAACTAGCAGAGCAGCTACCATGAGCATGCTTTTTCCTCTCAAGTGCACACAGCAGTTTAATCTTCTACTGAAAGATGTTTAAACTAACCTGGTTAACTCTGCACTGCAACCAAGAAAGAAAACCCACATGGGTCACACTCACAGCATTAGAGGATGTGGCTGCTGCCTCAGCATTCCCAGTACTTTTACTGGAGTTTGGCAGTTTTACAGCTCAGTTTTTTGGAAGCAGTAATCCAGGAAGGTGTTATTAAATTCAACTAACAAACGGATTCATTACTCTATTACAAAACAAAAGATTCACAATTACTACAAACAAAGCTGTTTAAATAAACTGCTATTCACTGATCTGCTCCCATGCAAACAGAGCTGGATAATCAATCTGAAATTTTGTAACTCAAGAACATATGGCACTTCTAAATGCAGTGTTACCTCTTAAAGACATTTAAAAACATAAGCTCTGTCTTGAACAATTTAACAACCCTGACTCACATTAAAGTTTATATGGCTTACCCCTTTTGCTTCAATGGCAATTCAAGTTTAAATATTGTAGCATCATTCACAACTGCTTTGTATGCCTAAAACAAACAAATACGGATAATCAGAGCTTCAATTTCTCTTCTTAATATGTGAATCACAGAAGTTTTATCTGCCTTTTTAGGTTCCCGCAGGAAGAAATTAATGTAGTTTTCTATTAGCTCAAAGATTGCAGATTGGTTTTCAATACGAGAGTTCAAAATCTACCACTCAGTTTTCCATTAACTGATGTTTTACATTCTCCTTTTTTCTCTCAACACACCACCTTAAGCAACAACTTAAAGGGAAGGAATTGCGTGGGATGGGTTGCATATCAGAAATCGTATGACTACACCCAAATAATACAATAAATTCTAAACATAAATATAACCGAATCAATGTTAAAATTCAAAGGTGCTCAAAAATAGCTCACCTTTTAATTGACAATATTTCAAAGCTACACACAAATGAAACTTGATGTGTTATTACACAACAAATTCAAAACAAATCAGCTGTCAGTAAGTTACACCAACTTTCAGTCCACATACTTATCAGAGTAGAGCAACTTCTAGATTTACAGTGTGTGGTCACAAGGATTTCACAGATATCATAATATTGTTTCCAACAATTCTTTAAAAACTGAAAACAAGCGACAAGTAGAAACACACACCTTATCTCTTGCAGTAAGAAATCTTGGATCATCTTGAAAAGCTTCTTTAACCAATTTACTAAATCGATTAAACAGTGTAAGCAATTGCTCTACATATTTCTCGGAATCCTAAAGTTAAAGAGGCAACAAACAAATTAAAAAGCAGATTTCACAGAAGTTAGCGTGAGCTTACAGATAATCTCTCATATTACATATAATTCTCTCATCTATAATCACGTAGCCTCCCCAGGGCTCCAGGACTAAGACGGAGCATTTCATTTTTATTCCCTGTACCCAAGAGTTTTACAGCATGTAAGCCTCAACACAGGCTTTTAGGATAATGTTTCCTATATATAAAAATAAATGCAGAGAGAAAAAACCTAAGTTTTAAATACTGTATAATGCCTTCCACATGCAAAAAATGTTTTCAAAAGACCAACAAAATGAACGTCCTAATTGCTGTAAATACCCAGGTTTCCTAGACCCAGAGAAAAAGATGATAAAAAGCTGGAAAAGACTGGCGGAAAGTAAACCTTACAAAATTTCCACACTTAAAGCCATACCTAAATTGACAGTTGAAAGTATATCTCAAACTTCATCAGGAAGTTAGAACTGATAAAACTGATTACGCCTATTTAATCCTTGCATATAATTAAGTATCCAGTGCACTCAATTTATAACCTTTTATTTGCTACAAATTTACCACTTAAAGAAACAACTGAAAATGCAAGGAGTAAAAAAAAAAATCTAAGGATATTGCAAAGTTTTATGCTTAGACCAAGAATCTCCAAAAACTATTTCCACTCATGCATGACCTACAATTACAGCATTGGACTGCCAGATCTGTTTGTTTTTTAAAAGCAAAACACTTACAGTAGTAATAGTTTCAGCAGCTGCTACCATATCCGCGAGTCCAGCACTAACAATATGTTCTTCCAAGTCTTTCAGCATAGGCTCTATCCCATTTGGAACTTTATCCATCAATGAAAACATTAAATGCAACTCTGAAAGATACAAATACTGATAAAGTCACTGGTCAAAAACCTTTCTTAAAAAAACAAGAACAAAACACAGAAGTGCTGCACTTTTACTTAAGGATATCTCAAGTAGGAAACTGCCTGTGTAAGGAACAGATAATTCAGTTAATCTCTTAAGAAGGAAAAATGCTTTGAAGACTATTAGGCCTGACCCCATAAGGATATTTCTCTGAAGTTGAAAAGAAATATCTGTTGTAAGGTAATACTTGCTTATGCACCTAATATAAAATTGAATTAAAAAAAACAATGAAGTCACCAGCAATTTCGATTAAATCCAGGTTCTCAGCATAAATGCCTTAACTCCCTGCCAAAAACAGACCTCTTTCAGCTGGAAGTCTACAAGAGTTTGTGTATGAAATCATATGGATTCAAGACTTCTCTTTCAAACTTGAAGCCAAACAGAGCTCTCTTTGTGTGTCTTCAAGCATGATCTACAATGTTTGATCTAAGCGTACCAAAGCCTCAAGTAGTTTAACTGACCAGGATAAGGAGCACTTTTTCCTTTCTTTATCCCCAGACAGTTCTTCTGAAAGTTACCAGTTAGAAAACTTGAAAAACTCATACAGTTTATCTTCTTTTTGTGAAGTCATTTCAACATTACAAGAAAATTAATATGTACCGATCCAGCAATAATCACCCCCAGAAGGCTGGCCACAGCAAAACACCTGGGTTAAGTTAATTTTAGAGAGGCCAGAGAGAGTTAAACTAAACATAGCCAAGTTCTCTGCTTAATGAAGGAGAACAAACTGGTTGTGGATTCTGAATCTTTTTTGGATGCAAAAAAAATGATAGATTTGCTTAGTTTCTCAATCTCACATCTACTGTAAAAGAAGGCAGAAGTAAGAGGCTCTGCTTATGTTTTCTCCTCTGCAATACTTCTGTCAGCAACATCTGCAGGATCCTATCACCACAAGGGATGACACGTTACCAGCTTTTATATTTCAACAACTGCTGCAGAACCAAACAGGAAAGCCCAAAACCTCTCAGCACATCACAGCACAAATTAAGGAACGAAAACCACCAACAACCTTCGGGAAAAGCTTGCACTGCAACTAGAGACAACTCAGAACGGGCTAACCAACAGAAATTCAGAAATCAGGAAAAAATTAAGTCACAAGTACCCAGTGTAATTCAGATGTGCTGTAGGTGGTGGCAACACTGCACTACGCAGGGCAAATCCAAAAAGCTCACTCAACTTTCATTTGATCTTTTCATCTGTACTTTAAAACAAGGTGGGAGCAGGGAAGAGACACAAGAGAAGAAAAGAGTGGGAAGGAAAAGATATATCAAAGGGCACTACTTTCTGCTTCTGTAAGACAGTGATGGTATGAATAAGCTGAAGGAAAAAAAAAAAATCAGTGGTCTCTTAGAATATCTGAGGAAGACGTCAGAGTCTTCAAAGACACATTTCAAATCTAGAAGAAAAAGGAATATTTTAATGGAGCATCTCTCAGAACTCATGCATTATGAAAACAAAAGGTAAAAGAATATATTGTCATCATTGGAGGCAAGTAAACAACTTCCACAAAATTCAGGCCTCCCATCCTTAATCCTACAAGCAAACAAAAAGACACTAAGATGATTCTGAAGCGTTTCCAAGTCATGACATCTTTGATACATTTTAGGCAGAAAACATTATGCACCTCTTCCTTTGCAGGGCATGTAAATATCAAATACATCTAACAGAGCATTTGACAGCAGTGCCCAGCTCACAGCCACGAACCCAGCCCCTCTGTGTCCGATGTTGATCAATAAAGATAAAAATTAAGAAGTTTTCTGAGGCAATTAACATCAGAAAGACACACACACAAGTGAAAAATATAGCAAAGGACACTATCAGACATATGTGTATGTTACTATGTATAGTTCTAGTCTTTAAATGTTTAATCATCTGCAACCAAATGCTTCACTAAAGCATTTTAAAAGAGCATAACTTAGGTCTAGGGAAAAAAAAAAAAAACAGAAAAGAGAGAGATGCTTGAGCTCTTACACAGCAAACATAAACAGAAGTACTTTGTTACCAAGCAGTAGTACTGGGCAGAGGCAGCCAAAAGGAAGGAGGACTGTGGGAAAACTTCACCAAGTTTCTAAAGAAAAGTGCTTTGAATACTATAGATGAAATCTTCCGGAGCTCTTCATTTAGATAAACCTCTGCATCCTCCCAAAGGCCGTAACCTATACTCACATGAAGCTGGTGGCTTTCTCGATTTAGCTTTGGATTACTGCCAGAACTCATGCTGCTACAGAAGCAGATCGGCACGACATAGTTTTGAGGGCAAATGTTCTCTGAAGTGCTACCTTCACAAATACTTCCTACGCTATTTTAAGTTATAAAAAAACTGTTTTCACATTTGCACAGAAGTGAAAACATCATATAAATATTAAAAAAATATTCACTGTCTGCAGGACATTGAGCCTTCAAAAAAGGAATTATCATGTGATTTTGGCTTGATTTATGACATTTTAAGGATTTGTCTAGTTCATTTTATCATACAGGACTAACTCAAAACTTCCGAATGCTAACCTCCCAATCTCTGGCAGCAGAGCTAAAATGCCTTTTGAAAACTTTAAAAAGGCACAGAGAGCTAACTTGTAGTATTCACAGTCACACGCAATTGCAGAGATTTGGTTCACTGACCTATTGGTCCCGCAAAAATAACCAGAATAAGAAAAATATCTCTGCTTTGCAGAAAAAAAGCTTTGAAAAGAGATATTGCACTTTTTTGGGTGTGGGGGGGAGATGAGACAACATGACACTACACATCTGACCTACCCACATCAAGACATGACACACATGCAAAATTAGTCAGTCAATACAAAGAAAATAAGCTGTAGGAAGAACAAGGAAAATTATTAGAAATAAGTATTAAATAAAAAGAGATATGAAGTATTCATTTAATTCAAGTAAGATATGAGCTATTTGGTCATTCAAGTTAGGGTACTGTACACACAGATTTCAGGAGTGAGATTAAAAAACACCAACAACAATCATTTTTGTGGGATAAGTTCCCTACACAGAATAACATTCTCTCCATGAGACTGCCACCATCTATTAAAAACAGTAATTTGATCTACCGACAGATCTATTTTTATGCAGTCAGCGCTGAGTTCATCCCGCACTGCTCCTGAAGCTTCACTTACTTTCTGTTTCATTTCGTTTGATCATGCCTTGGCATTCGGCTAAAATCGTCTCTTTAAAAGATGTCACCAGGGCATTGACACAGCACTCCATTAGCTGAAACGTAGTAAACACAGAATTAGCTTATTTAGCCCTAAAAGTCTAATCAGTCTCAAGTTTTCTGTGACACAAAATCTAGACTGTTCTCAGCAGGTATGTTGTATAAAATAATTAATAATACAAAGTAATTAACTAATTCACAGAACTAGGTGCATTTTTAAGAAAGCCTATACGTGAAACCATATTTCTTTAAAATCTGTAGGTTAGTAAATGTGATAAGAACACTTCCGAGCTAGTCATCAGCTTAATATTTCTACTGCCTTTTTCCCCTCAAGGGAGCCATCGCTTTTGGAACACTAACTACCCTACTTACTTTCCAAGTATACAATCAAGAGCTAAGAATAGTTCTCATTCCAGCATACCCTATTTGGACCAGGCTGGGTGGCTTGAACGAGACGCTACAGCTAGGTCTAGCACAGAAACTGCTTATACACGTCCAGACCATTTCTCTTTTGTCAGCCTCTTCATACAAGTTACAAGTTATAACTACGCAAAATGAATGATTTACAACTTAACACAAGACATAAAATAAATTTTCATCAACTGCAGTAAATTCAGATTTAAGGGGTATTTATTTAAAATAACCTGTTTCCTGAACTGATTCCAACATAGGCAATTATGAACTACTCACTGCAGTTAAATCTTCCTCCAGAGTCTGAACTGCGTGAAATATTGCTCAACTGGGGGAAAAGGGTCACGAGGAGAACATACTAAATGGCCATATTTCAGCCTAAGAGAAAATCTAGAAGAGTTTTAATGAAATGTTCATTGCTCCTCCTGATTACAGTGAGCAGTAACATTTTCAGGTACTCTAAACGAGCCTTCAGACACCCTTCACCCACTAGACTGCAGTACTTATTTTCAAACAACCTCACCCACTGTTAAGCGTAGAAAAAATAAAACCCTGGCTCAAAATGAAAGAGCAAAAATACATTTGAATGAAAACCTGCTCTTTAATTTAAACTTTAATCTACATTTACAATTAAAATATCTGTAGAAATTGTAAATTGCCAGATTATAAATACAGATTTTCACAAGAAAAGAATACAGTGGATAATTCTTAAAAAGATAACAATACTGTAAAAACTTACTGCATTGTATCATACAGAAATGACAACTCATGGCTAACAATAATATATAAAACATAGAATGTGGCAGTTTTCCTACACACTGTACTTACTGCTTCCACAGAGTTGCATTCACGTCTTGTTTCTAAATACCGTAGCGCTCTTTTCTCTTCTTCCTTGAGTTTAGCATCTGCCTGCGCAGAAGTAGAACAGCCATCATTTTAAGCACCAACATCTCCAGAACAAAATTACAGCAGGATTTCTACTTACATATTTCATATAATTCTGTACACCATTTTGTTGTAAATAAGAAGGAGCTTGTGTTCTATAAAACCTCTCCGTTGAATCCAAATATGCCTTTTCAAAGTTATCCCGATAAATTTGAAGTTTATCTTCAGGATTAGAACAAAGGTTAACTGCAAAGAGAAAGTCTAAACTTAATTCCTGGAAATTCGTGTGGCTAACAATAAGCAAATCTCTCTCACTGAAGTAAGTTTTGTATTTAAAGGTTGCAGTGAACAATTTGATGCATACTGCAAAGGTACTCTGAATTCAAGGTAACCAATTGCCCAATCTTTGCTCCAAAAAGTCTTAAATTAACTGCAGACAACCAGATTAACAGGCTGCAAGGCTTGGAAAAAAAGACAGGTAATGGTGAAATGGCAGAGAGGTTTTGTTTCGCAAAGAAGGAAAAAGAGTAGCAGTCTTAGATGCAGCCTGCCTAGTGCTTCTTCAAACTGCCTGAAGAATCAGAAACAGTATGGAAAGCTGCACAGGTGTAAGGTTATTTCTGCAACCTTGAAACATCAAGCAGTTTGCTCCTTAAAAATACTGATTTTACAGAAAATGATACATAGCAAAATCACTTAGAAGTTAAAGACACTTTGAACATTATTTAATTGGTATCACATACCAATAATGACAAAATCTAAACAAAATGCTGAGATAATCATTCCAACCCCATCACTGCAACTGTCAACTCCTACAATGAAAACTCATTTTCTTTAGTTAGGAGGCAAGAGATCAGTCTGTGCAAGACATACCATATGATTCTCGAACTCCAATAACAAGCTGAGAGTCAAAAGCTTCTCCTAGTCTTTCAGCGTGAACTAGCTTCATTGCACTGTCCTGGAGTCTATTTTTTATATTTGAAAATATGGATTCATTCCATGTATCTAGCATGAGCTGCATGACAGGAAGGAAAAAAAAAAACCCTGTCAGAAAGGCGTATGCAGATCTAAGTTTGTACAAAGAAATACAAGATATCAGAAACAGAAATAATGCAAATGATAATGCAGTTTTCAGGTTATGTAACTACCACAGAACTTGCTCTTCATGTCATAGAGGTAATATTCAGCTTATACACTAAGCTTACTTTATAATACTGGACAGCCAGGGGATGCAGTGATCATTTGATTCAGATATTATATCATTCTGTATTTTTCCTGTATTACATCTACAGTATTCAATTGTTCTGTGTTATTTCTGTATTCAACAGTTTTCAACAATCAGCCAGGTAACATTCCAAGCACCGGGATGTGTCAGGAGTTGCAATACCAGGGGTACCTTTGAGTCAGACACAGCTGAGCATTTGGCAGGCTCAGCCTCCACAACAACTACAACTCAACACGGCACTTACATAAAGGAAAAAAGGAAAAGAAAAAAAGATGTTTTCGGATTGCATTTCCCCAACATAGAAGTTGAACGTGCAAGCAAAGTATATTCACCGTGTATCTTCAAACACAGCAATAGCTACTCTGAATGCACTTTAAGCACACCAATGATCAGTGCGCACTGGCAGAGGAAAGGAGGTCTGAATTGTGAAACATACAGATTTAAACTTCGCCTCACAGCTGTGAACAAGCTTACGAAAAATGAGATTAGGAAGACTTGATCCTGCTATAAGGCAAAGTGAATGATACAGTTACGTGGGCCTCCATTCTTGCTTTGTACCTTTTAGATTTTAACACAGCAAGCACCCGATAAAAGCCAGGTATCCTTTCCAGAGAGTTAAGGTGGCCTTTTTTAATTCTAAATTCTCTATTTTCCCAATTTCAGCTAAACTTCCATTTCAATTTTCCATCTGTATTGTTTAAAACATTGCAATGTTTTAAAAACAAAGCTTTATTTGATTACACTTCTTCAATTACTTTTTCATTATCTTAACTTCATTAATATGCATATCACAGTTGCACTGCATGATTACAGAATGGGTTTACAAGAGCTGAAATGAGTAACAAATGGAGAAGAAAACAGAGAATGTCAACCAACGTCAAAGGCACAGCTTCATCAAGGTCAAACTGTTTTTAGACATTATGGATAAAAAATAATTTAATGGAGATATTTGAAGCAAAGCATGCAGACCATTTTGTGTGAGCACATAATGAACTTTCCAAGCATGGGAAAAGTTTTCAAAGATGCTTTTTAGAAACTTATGGGAAACGATGCCAGGTAATCGCTTTCAGCAGTAGGTATGAAATAAGACAGTTTGGAGACTGGGCTTTGATGGCTCAATCATGAGATGGTCGCAGCTGAACTGCATGTAAGAGACAGACATCAGTTTCAGTCCTGAACAGTAGCTGAATTGTTAGTCACCAGTATTTTCTCATTATTTTCCCTGCCCCACCTCGCTTTTTCTTTCATTTCTTAGTCTCCTGCCACACAGCAGAGTTTAAGTCTGCCACATCTTGGAGAGCCTACTGAGATCACAGGCTTTCTCTAACAAACAATGAAAACAAAATAGGTAACTTGAGGTGGTGATCTCTTTCTACTGCTGCTGCTTTTCCTTCTAAAGGTACAGCAGATTACATGCCACAGCAGAAGGTTGGAAACAAAAAAAAGTCACCCTGAGTAGCCCATTTGAGCTCATTTATTCTTTCTATCCATATCAGGAAAGTTAAAATGATCTTCAATACCAAAAGAAAGAGTGCTAACAAAACTGTATTTTGCTACCTATGCTTTCTGTGATGCAAAAAGATAACTAATGATATTAAACTGAAGAATTGACCACTCTACAACTGATATGCTTTGTTTTTCTGATAGCTAATAATTAAAGCAATTTCAAGGACCTTTATTTATGGGACTCAGAACACTAAGAGCTCTGCACTCAAAACCCCTAGATACTCTTTACCATTTTGATTTAGAGCCAGAGATCAGTTTGTGTTGGAAGAGACCAAAAAGACAACCTAGTTCCTGCCATGGGCAAGGACACCCTCCACCAGATCAGGTTGCTAAAAGTCCCACCCACCTGGCCTTGAACACCTCCAGGGATGGGGCATCCACAGCTCTCTGGGCAGCCTGTGCTTCCCAGTCTGAAATCTAAATCTCTCCTCCTTTAGTTCCAAGCCAATATCCCTGGATTGATCACCACATTCCCTGACCTCTTCAACATGAAACAATGTATGAAATAAGATTTTACACGTACAAAACTTTCACTGATATGACCGACAGCTTGTAGGAAATACAGGAAACCTTGAGATCAACAGCTGTATTTAACTTGAAATGACAGCGTTGCAAAACACAGACATGCCCCACATTTAAGATTCTGCCCTAGGGTAATAAACTAGGAGTAGAAACAATAATCTGCTACTCACTTGTGTAGATGGACGTGAGTATAACATACAAGTATAACACAGGCAAGTATGAAAAGAGTAGCGGTGAGTTTACAACTGCCCCTCCACACTAGGACTTCAATTAAAAAAAACAATTTATTACATAAACCATTAATAAATCAAACAAAAACTTAAAAACCCTAAAAAACTGTTTTAATCACTTGAACAAAATCATTAACAGCCAAAGAAAAACTGGAGTTAAGTCACCACAGAGATTAAAATACAAGTTGCACACTTGTTTTGACCCTCAAACTGAAGCAAAGTGATACATCGTATAACATCCTTGGTGCAGTTTCATCCTCAGCTACACAGTACCTTTCCTACCCTTATCCAAGGCTGAACAGAGTGTGCAGCAGAACTCTTTAACATCCATCACTTACCTTTCGAACAATACTGTCTTCTACATTAGATTTTTTGTTGCTGCCCTGCTTGCCCATTAAAGTGATCTCCAGCTGACAAAATGGCTTGGGCAAAATATCACACTGTGTGAAGAACTTGCGCCACTCCACTATGTACGCTTTTAGTAAAGCTGTATCATCTTGATGACTCAGCACTCTCTGGAGGAGGGAAGAGGATGTAATTGATAAACAAAGATAGACTGACTTTGCTTATACTGAAAATACAAAATAAACAGTTAAAGCAGAATGTCTACATAGGTATGTGCCAATTAGTTTAGGGCAGTGGTTATCAACCCATGGCACATGGACCTTCTCTAAACAGTGTAAGGTAACAGCAATGAAGTTGTCAGTACCTTTCCAACTGAATCACTATTGGCACGCCAAAAAGCTTAAAACCTTAGGTCCTAAAGGCTCATATTAGCACAGCTATACCTACAAAAGGGCACAATCCTGTAAGAATTGTGTTATATTATGCAGAGCAGTAAAGTCGAATTCGACGCATTTACTAACCTCTCATTAGGCCCAGACAGATGGTTAACCTGCATATTTCAGTAATGCCTGGGAGCACTGTACAGTGACTATCCTAAGGCCTAAAGCAATGCCTCTACAGCCAACACAGACCATACTGAAGGCCCAACTCAGCACAGCATTTACGCATGTGTGCTAGCAAGCTGAAGGGACTGAAATTAAAAAAATTATAAAAAAAAAATAAATAAATCAATAAGTATAAAAAGCTTCAAGCAAAAGAAATTGTTTTCCTTTGAACTAAGCTGCAGTGGTGTAAATCTTATCACTAAAGAAAGATTTTAAAGACATTTTTCTTCTTCCCAAACCTTTATTGTGTAATTTATTAAGGAAGTAATAACAAAATTTAAAAAAACAATAATCTTGCTGCATCTTTTGCTACACATTTTAAAAACAGAAGCTTCCCTTGAATCTACTGATGACTTCAACTATTCGTGGGGAGTCCGTTAAACTAGACAGCAAATCTTGCTGAGCCAATAGAACAGATGTTTCTAATATGCCATACATTGGACTTATTTTAAAGCCATTGATGAATACGTCAGCACGCCACTGAAGCCAGACAAAAAGTATTTTCCAGACAGTTCAATTTTGCCTCAAGAAATCTTCAAGTGGAAGATGATTCCATAAGTACCACTGGACAAAGATAGTGCTTTTAAAAAAAAAAAAACATTGCCTACAATGAGACAATGAGCCACGATAAACGCTCAAGGCTGTCTTCTGTTTTTCAACATAAGTTCACGTAGTAATTACTATCTCTAGAATATCACAGCATTTCAGACAAGAAAGAAGTGCATTTAGATCCGAAGAAAGTCAGAGCTGTTTGGTTATTTTTTCTAATAGTACGAATAGAAGTCATGAAATACTAAGAACTTACTGCTTGTGCTTGCTTAATAAAATCAAGGATGTCTTCCTTCAGAGCCTGATGGATTTTTGCTGGACCTTTGTCATCCCACAGGCAAACTGCATGCACGTCTCTAGAAAACAATTAATCCATCTTTTAGTAACAACCACTCAAACCTTAATCCTCTGATGTACGAGGCTGAAGCAGTCATAATTCTAGCAAACATAAGAAGAAAAAAAATATATGCATTTTGTTTATCACTTAAAAAACATAAGTGGTTAGATCGCAGTAACACAAACAGGAAAATGTGTTTGGAGAATAAAATGAAGCTTTAAGGAAGCGCAGGAAGCAATAACAGCAACCTGACTATGAAAGGATTCTGCTGAGGAAGGAGGTTTAAAGAACATATAGAAGTCAATTCTGCTTACCACCTATCCAATAATCCCACCGCATTAAGGACAACTTTTTAAAGCATTTCTTTGACAAAGATGGAAATTACATGCCAACAGAAGCACAGCTACTCAGCCCGCAGACATCCTACAATACTCTAAGATGCAGCATTCACTCAAAGTTCCACAATCCATGCACTACAACATTCTTCCACTGCAAAGAAAGCCAACCTTGCTTTGGAGAGATTTAGGATCAGGTACATCAGGTAATTTCAAGATTTAACTGGTATAAGATCACAAACATTTCATGACAGCGGAAGCACATTAAAGTGCAGCTCAACTGCAGAAAAGCCACCGAGTAGCATCACAAAAGCAAAGCGCTACTAATGCGTTTCAATCAACAGTCAAATACATTCCTGTTTTTCCTAGCTGTCAGTTCAGCAAGTGTAACTTAAATTCTATTTCCTTTTCATACTAAAGACTGAAAAAAGCAAGTTACGCTCCTCAACCATATCATCATACATAATGTGGCCTACCAAAGTTTTTTAAACTCATTACCTTCCTCTGTATTTTCTTCCTCCTTTCAATAACGAGACCAAGTCTTTGCAAGAAAGTAACTACATAATCTACAGGATGGCTTTGCTCCTATTAATTCAACACAGTTATTCCAATACAAAAGCAACTGTATTAGTTTAACTGAAAAGACAAAACGTGCAAGATAAAAAGCTCCATTTACTCAGAACAAAAGTGCTGGCCAAGAATTTACAAAGGTCTAGCTAACTTGTGGGACTTACACAGATTTCACGGGGAAAAAAAGTGTAAATGAACTTAGAATGCCATCAGTTCGTGACCAAAGTAAAAAGCAATGCTGGAAGATTATACGCAAAGGTCAGGTAGAAGACACATCTTCTATACTTTTCTTAAAAAGCTTAACAAAATCACTGTCCAAAAATAGGAACCTAGAAGAGTGGGCTCCTTTCCCTTAATATACTTAATTTAGCCATTAAGGCACTTATGTTTGATCCAACAATTCAGCTACCAGCAAAATAATAAAGGAAAAATTTCAATACTAATGTAGAATTACTGAACTAATTACTAAAAAAATGAAAGCAATGACTCAGAACTGAATTTGCAACTTAACTACGCCATATTTCTGGCAACTACTATGGCTGTGACATCATGAGATATTAAAACTCGTTGCATGATAAACTACCTTTCTGTTTGGTTGGCAGAAAAGCATGACAGGTGCAGTAAGATGGCTCTAAGGAGAATCATCACTGCACTGTTCTTACTGAAAAGAGCAATAAAGATGCAGTCTTTATGAACTTTATGTCTTATGAAATGACAAGCCATTTCAAATTAAACAAAATTTAGTGAGTGATCTTAAAAAGCAGAGGAAGAAAATACAGCGTTAAGCAACTCAAGTATTTGAGGGAAAACAATTTCATGTTGAGACAAAAATAATCAACTTTTGATATGTAGGTTGCAGCTCACCTCCTCACTATGCTGACAAAGGTGACATGATGTATTCCAAGGAAAAAATCAGCACTGAACAGGAAGTAAATTCAGGAGTTTTGGAAGGAGGAAAATGCAATGATGTTTTTACCTTGAGAGAGCAATCCTATTCTCTTAGCTTATTAGAAAGCACAATGATGCAAACAATGTCTGAAAAATGTTATACGTGCTATTCAATTATTCAAATTATACCAGTTAATCTGCATTATCCTTTTACTTCAGCAGCACTTGCAGAACCACAAATATCCTTACTGCAGAGAAGGATGCAGGATGCTGAAGAAGTACTTACGAGAACAGGTCAAACCATTGCTGTTTTGTGACGGACTCCTGACGAAGAAGTTTCAGAACGATAGGGCGCATGAAATCCCATTTGTCTTCAAATTGAAGAGAACCTTTATTCTAAAAGGAACAAAACTACGTACTGTTAGTAAAATAAATTATTATTCGGAATTACCTTTAAGGACTGAAGTTTCTATGGTTAGCACAAAAATACCTTCTTGGCAGAGGTATCTCAGACAACCTGGCATTTGAACAACAATCCCGCAGCTGAACAAAGCTTTTTACAGTAAGCATTGTTTCAAAAAGCAGCAGAAGCAGCTAACCAACTTCTTCCCTAACACACCGCACTAGTTACAACACAACATGTTCCGCAAAATGTCCTTCACCTGTTAGTGCAGTTACACACGGACAACGTGAGTGCCACTCAGCCGCACCACTGCAGCCAAGATACACAACAACAGCCACGAGGCAGAGCTGCAAACCTGGCTGGAATAAATGACTGCAACCAAAGCAGCAGCGAGGTACCAAGAGTACCTGTGGGTGCTGCCATGTACTTTCTTCTCTAGTGTATGTTTGGCACGAGCAGCACAGAGAGGAGGGAAGCAGAAGAACATAGGAGCTGTTGTATCACAGGCCCCTTCCTATGGCTTAACTGCCCCCAAGCAATTAGGCAGCCAACATTACGGTGGTGCAATTAAGAATAATTCATGCCAAAAAAATCTGATCCCAGGTGACTTTTTTCAAACTCACTATATCATTTAAGAGGAAAGCTAAAGAATCCAAGAGCTCCCATCTCATTCTGACTGTCCCCAAAACCCTCACTCACTGTAGAATACAGGCGGACTGCCGTTACTGGAAAAACAGAACAAAACCACTTCGACAGAGAAACGAGTTTCACTGCACACGTTGTAAACCTATTTGCTTACCGCTCCACATTTTAAAAAGAAAATCTGCAATTAAAAAGATGAGTTGACTGGGCTGCGACAGGAGACTGCTGGTTATCTCTACTGCTAAGTTTACTTTTGACCAGGTCTTTGTCTTGGCTAGTCATACTACATGTGACACAGTTCACCTCAAACACAGCACGCAATACAGTCTAACTATTTGAAATTCTGACAAACACACTGTTCTCCACTAGCAGCTCTTCAGACAAATAAGCACAAGCAGCATGCTGCGTTCTCAAAACCATCTTCTTCTGAATAACATGTACATGGAAATTTAAAAATACACCTGTTGGTTAATATTCAGAATAAGTATCCCCTGCAGCTCCCATGTCTCAGCTTTACACGATAAAGATGCAGCAGGCGCTACAGTAACTCTAGCAGCAGCAGCATCTCGCCACTGCAATGGCTACAGAACACGAGTCTCAAGCAAGCAGCCCCTGTCCGAGTTCAGAATCCTTCCAACATGTAAGAAAATATTGTACATCACTTGTGAAATTCAGGGAGACAGTTTTGCCTACTGTTATCTTCCCCTGTAAAAAAAAAAAAATAACTTGAGTGCCTCATCTTTGAACACCCAAGAGCAGAACACACGCTGCCCCAGACAGGCCTGGCTTTACGATTCCCAAACTTTCACGGCTTTCTCCCATCTTCTCTACTCTTGAGAAAGCGATTAGCGTCTTCTTGCAGACATTTATGTTCCCAGTCCCTCTTTGCAGGTTAAAAAACTTGCAAGATGAGCTGCTGTAGAGTTACAAGTTCCAGAAAAGGCATTATCAAATGAGTAAAACCAACTTCCTTCAAAGTTTCCCTTTGGAGTGAAACTTCAGATCCCATATGATTTCTGGTAGAGGCAAAAAGCCTGTTCTGCAGTCCAGCCCCGAACACAACAGAAGAATAAAAATGAATGCTATACCTTTGCCAGTGTTCCACTGTAAAACATGGATGAAGAAAACCTGTGTTTGCAAGAAGCAGTATTTGTGAGATTTATACCCCAACTTCCCAGTACACTCTAAGAACCACAGAATGGTTTGGGTTGGAAGGGACCTCAAGGACCACACAGTTCCAAGCCCTGCACAGGCAGGGACACTTCCCACCAGCCTGGGCTGCTCACAGCCCCATCCAGCCTGGCCCTGCGCCACAGCTCCAAGGGAAGGTAAGCAGGAAGGCAAGCGGCACCTCTAACTCAAGTTAGTCCATGCGCTTCTCTGAAAGCAAGAATGAGGACTGATGGCCATACCCTGGCTAAGTAACCACTCCTAGAGTTTAAAATTCAATGCTGTGAAAAATACCTCCACTTAAAAATACTCAGTGTTTCAAAAGTCACTTTACTGAATGTACTCACAGAGATTTAAAGTTCAAGTGAAGTTGTGTTAAAATGGAAATGTATAAAAAAAATCACTACTATATTGAAATATATACTGCAGGTTTACTCTTCCTACTCCTCTCTTCAATGAATAAACACCTAAATGCAACATTTTACAATGGCAGGCAAAAAATCTCCCAGACTGTGTTGGTAGATATTACGTAGAATTAGTAAAACCACACAAATAATACAAACAGTGCAATTGCATCAACAGCTCTCCTGACTTGGGTCCTACTGCATAACACAAATCTCCTCTCTGTAATTGCAAGCAAGGTGAAAGGAAGCACAGCAGGAACAGGCACAGAGTATGGAATGAGGGCCTAAATAAAGGCAGAACACACCAGGAACCAGCCTAGGGATGAGGAGAACGAGGCTCCCAGGCCAGGCAGGTCCCAGCAGTCACCGTGCTGCTGTCCCTATGTACTTTGAAACCTTCACTTGGCCACCCAGTGCTTTTTACTGTGTACACTCAATATTTTAGGCCACGTAGAGTTGCAGTCCTGATCTCCATCAGATGCACTGCACGGTACTGTGAAAAAGCAGCATCCACCAGCGCTGAGCACATTTCAATACGTCTATGCTTTTACTACCGAGCTGTTTTCAGACACTGTATTAAGGCTAATTCAAAAGGGATGAGGTAGGACAGACGAGGTCCTAGCCTACAGTAAGCAGAATTCCCATCCTGATTCCTCTCTGCTACTAGCAGCTCTAAACATCAGTGAGATGATCGTAGCAAAGCCACTACACAAAGCAGAAAGATAGCCATGGGGAAAGCTCTGCTGCGTAACTAAGTGGAATGCAGCATACACCACAAGCTGCTCTAATTGGAAATAGGCAGGACAAACTTCACATATCTGGAAATATTTTCTTTAAGTTGAAGAACTAAAAAGCTGCAGAAATGTTTCCAGCTTTAAGTGACAGAGCAGTAAGACCCACAAAACACAGCTGAAACAAATGAAAGGTAGATCATGGTTCTCACTTAAGTCTTCAGCAAACCTACTTGCTTTGCTGCTTCCCCCCTAACACCCAGCTCTGACTGCAATTCAACTTGCTTGCACCAACTCTTGTCTTTGCTGCCACCTCCAGCAGCTCCAATACGCCCTACAGAAGCGTCAAGACCTGCTCACGTGGGTACAGCTACAGGTTTCCTTTGCACTGCGTGATAAGCTGAGCCGCTTTCTGTTCCAGGAGCTGCAGAGAAACCTGTGTGCCTTCACATCACAAATCGTCACCGCAAAGCCAACAGCTGACACTCCAACACCTGCCCTGAAAAATTAATTTACCTTTCACAATTATGAAAACTGCACTAGCACAGCTGAAGCGATGCCCTGTGAAGTGACGAGAGGCTGTCAGGTATTGATTCAGCCAGGATTCATTACAAGAATAAGAAAGGGGTAACTCACTTCATTTTCACAACTATGCAGAAGGTTGAGAGAAGACGGGGAGAAGCAGAAAACTCTCAGTTCCTGTTTATCCCGGTGAAACTGAAACCCGCCTAAACCTGACATGGGTCTGATTGTGTGTTGGGGTTTTGTTGTTTTGTTTTTAATACCGAAAAACCTGGTATGCTTTTACTACGCAGAGGACACTGCTTTTTATTTTTTTTAATTTTTTTTTTTCTTTTTGGCCCTAAACATGAAAGCAGAATTGCATTTCACACATCTCAGTCAGCATAAGGCACTGTCAATCGGCAAAAACCTGCAATCAACAGCAATGGGAGCACACTAAGCATCACAGCTGGGGAACAAAAGCCCTTATCCGATCACAATTATCTTATTGGTTTAGTGTGTCATTATAAACAAAGCCAAATCACTGTACGACCTTCTCTTTCACGAGGTAGCAGTCATAGTTCATTGTCTTTAGAAAACTCCCTAATTAGTAAGATACATGGCTTGGAAAATACTCCCAGGTGCTCTAAACACCTACGTAGCATTGTTCCGGAAACACACTGTGCACGTGGATCTTTTCGTCCATTTAAAATGCTCATGATTTAAAGGCCAACTGCAGACATGCCACTACACCAACAAAACAGCTTCAGATCAGTGAGAGCCATCTCGCAAAAGCAAGGCCTTTGACTCTATTTGCACTTACTGTACACTTATTCTTTCAAAACAGCTGAAGAGGAATGCTGACAGATCTCACAGGCCTGTTTCTTCTAGCTACTACAAGCTATACAGCCACATCTTGTCAGAGCACACATAGGCCTTTCCAGAGACCCTTAGACGTACTGCAAAGCAGTGGACTAAAGCAATAACAAGCAGACAAATTGTCTGAGCTTGTCCAAGCTTTAAAACCACGCTCTCCTAAAGAAATCCCATTTTGTCCCTATAGCTCTGAGTGGGACATGAAGCTTTTCTCCAGCAGTCCTGAATTGTTCCATTTGAGATTTTTAGTTCAGTCTTATCTGCTTTAATATCCAGATAACCAGTTACATGGAAAAAAAAATAATAATTGAATGAAAATTCGTTTTAGTTACATGTCAATTTCAATAAACTTATATATATATATGTATATATATATGAGCGTGTGTGTATGTGTGTGCTTATTTTTAGAAGTGAAACCTTTTTTGGATACGAGGAAGACACAAGGCTATTGATTATTTCTCTTTCCTTCTCACTGTGTATCTCAGCTTCAGGGCAAACCCACACACCCAGCATAGGTCAGGTTGCCAAAATACAAGCAGCACCACTTCAGAACCGTACTGAAGTATAATACATAGAACTGGCCACACATATACTTCTAAATATACACCCATTTTATACTGCTAACTGCTGCAAGTAACCAAACGTGGCAGCCTTGTGAAGGCCTTGCACCCCAATCAGACTGACGGCCCAGAAGCACACCAGGAGCAGCTGTGTGGGGCAGACTGGCTCTAGGCATGCTGGCACAGCTCTGGAGGCCACAGAGGGCCCGGTCCCCGCGCACGCCGCACAGCTCAGGACGCGCAGTCCCGGGCCGGGCACGGCCTGTCACAGCCAAAACTTCTGTGCAAACTTGGCTCAGCTGGGGGTGACTGACATCTGCCACCAAGCACCGGGAAAGGGCCTGCGAACATCTGACCCCCAAAGCAGAGCCGATTAAAGGCCTCGAGGAGTTTTTCCTTCGCAGCAAAGCGCAGTTAGCAAAAGAAAACGCGAGAACGCGCTGGCAACCCGACCGACGACACCTGCTCGCGACGAAGGCATTCCCCAACTCTTTGTTCAACTCAAAACTCCTTTTCTGCACCGCGGCGTTCCCCGAAATAAACAAAGGGCCGACCCCGTCCGGCAGCCCGGCGCGGCGCTGCTCCCCGCCCGGGCGGACAGAGCCGTGAGCAGGAGGCCACGGCCCGGCCGGGCCCCACGCCGAGCCCGGCGCCGCACACCCGAGGCCGGACCCGGGCCGCCCCCTCCGCCCGGGGCGCAGCGCCGCGGCCTGCCCGAGCCGCCGCCCGAAGGCCCAGACGGTGCGGGGCAGCCCCGGAGCCCGGCCCCGGCCCCCGCCGCCTCTCCCCGCGCGCAGGGCCCGGCCAGGCCCCGCTCTCACCTTTAAGAGATTAGACGTCGCCATGATCCCCCTCGCGCGGGGCCTCCCCGCCGACGGCGGCTCCTCTCCCCGGGCTCGGTTCGGCTCTCCCCCGGCCGCCGCCGCTTTACATGGCCGCGGGCCGCCCGCCCGCCCGGCCCGACCCGCGGCGGCGGCAGTAGCAGCAGCGGCCGCAACTCCGGGTTCCCCTGCCCGGGTGCGAGGCCGGCACCGTGCTCGGGGCGCTCCGCGGCGCTACCGGCTGGCTCCTCCGCACGCAGCCGCCCCTCAGAGCCTCATGGCGGCGTCCGCCCAGGAGGCGCTCGGCAGCAGCCCCGGCTCCATGGAAGGGGCCGGCCCACATGATGCGGCGCCGCCGAGCCGGCCCCGCCGCCAAGCGCGGAGGGAGGCCCGGGCGGGAGCTCCGCCTGCAGCGCCCCCTGGCGGCCGCCGCCCCCCGCGAGCGCTCCCCGATCTGAGGACGCTCGGTGGGGTGGTCGCTTTCTTTCATGAACCCTTCAGACTTCCTGGCTTTTCTGCTCGGTGAGACACGCGTGGTTTTTGGCACCTTCTGGGTGGGATTCTTCAGCGTGTAGCTATAGGATACATAATTTTACTTTTCTGTTTAAAAAGGCATCCTTCATCCAAAACGTATCTTAAAGAAAACATTTTAACTTTCCTCTGACCTCAGAATTCCTGTCATCCCAGCCCTGCTACCAGCACACAATGTGCAGTAGCGTCTGCCCGGCCGTGCACAGAGGCAGGAGCCTGGGTGACTGTGGCCATGCTGTGCCAAAGTGCAGCTGATGTTCCTCTCCACCTAGAAGAAGTTGGAACGAGAACTGGACAGGCTTGAATAGCTGACCTAGAATGAGGTTCAAGAAGGCCAAGTGCAAAGTGCTGCACCTGGGTTGGGGACATCCCAGATAGGAGTACAGACTGGGAGAAGTGCTCACTGACAGCAGCCCTGTGGAGAAGGACTTGGGGATCCTGATGGACAAAAAGCTGTGCGTCATCCAGCAGTGCGTGCTCACAGACCAGAGGGCCACCAGCACCCTGGGCTGCATCAGCAGAGGGGTGGCAGAGGGGAGAGGGAGGAGGTTGTCCTTCTCTACTCTGTCCTTGTGAGGCCCTATCTGGAATATCACCCCTGGGCCTTCGGGGACCTGGTACAGGAAGGATGTGGAGCTGTTGAATCGGGTCCAGAGGAAGGCCACTAAGATGATCAGAGGGCTGGAGCACCTCTCCTATGAGGAAAGGTTGAGGAAACTGAGCATGGTTATCTTGGAGAAGAGAAGGCTCCGGGGAGAGACCTCACTGTGGACTTCCAGTACTTGACAGGAACTTATATGCAGGAGGAAGACTGACTTTTTACATGGGAGGACAATGATAGAAAAAAAGGGAATGGCTTAAAACTAAAAGAGAGATTTAGGTTAACTGTCAGAAGAAATTCTTTACTCAGAGTGTGGTGAGGCACCGATACAGGCTGATCAGAGAGCTGTGGGTGCCCCGTCCCTGGAGGCATTCAGTGCCAGGTTGGATGGGCACTGAATGCCTGGGCAGCCTCAGCTGCTGGGTGGCAATCAGCCCACGGTGCGGGGTTGGAACTGGATGGGCTTTAAGGTTTCTTCTAACCCAAACCATTCTGTGATTCTACAATTCTATAGAAAAACTGAGGGAACAGACAGACTTGTCTTGAAATTGTCAGCTGCAGGCCACCCCTGAGAAATGGATAGAATAGAACAGGATGGAATAGTTCATCTGGAAGGGACCTTCAAAGATCATCTAGTCCAACTTGCCTACCCATTTCAGGGCTAACTAAAATTTAAAGCATATTACCGAGAGCATTGCCCAAACAGCTTTTAAACACCAACAGGCAAGGGGCATCAAAAATCTCTCTTAGGAGCATGTTCCAGTGTTGAACCACCCTCACGGAGGTGATTTTTTTCCTATTGCCCTGTCTGAACCTCCCCTGGAGCATCTCTGTGCTCTCAGGAGCAGAGCCCTACACCTCCCTCTGCTTCTCCTGCTCAGGGGGCTGCAGGAAGCACTGAGATCACTGCTTGGCCTCCTCTTCTCCAGTCTGGACACGTGAGTGTCCTCAGCCACTCCTCACAGGACATGCCTCCAGCCATTACCCATTGTGTTGCCCTCCTCTGGATGCATTCGAGCACCTTAACATCCTTTTTATATCGTGGAGCCCAGTGCTGCACACATTACACAAGGTGAGGCCACACCATCACTAAATATAACAGGAGAATCACCTCTTCTGACCATGCTTAATGGTTATTATGGTTATTATGTCATGCTTAATGACTCCCAAAAGGTGGCTTGCTCCCTGGCTGCCAGGGCACATTGCTGGCTTGTGCTGAGCTGCTGTCACCAGCACCCACAGGTCCGTTCTTGCTGAGCTGCCCCCCAGCCACTCTGCTCCAGTCTGCCGGTGTCCCATGTTATCCGTCCTGGGTGCAGCACCCAGCATTTTCCATTGTTAAACTTTGTGCCATTGCTGATTGCCCAATGACTCCAGTCTATCCAGATCCTTCTGTAAGGCCTCTTGTCCCTCCTCCATTCCTTCATTTCTATCATTTTTTTTTTTTTTTCTCAGCTGCCAGGAGAAACACTGATGACTTTCTAATTGTCCCTCAGTGGTAGAACAAGAGGTTCACAGCCACCACTGGGGTCAGTGTGAGCAGTACGCAGGGCAAAAAGTGCTTCAGATACAGCCTTAGACACCAAGCACTGGGCCTCCCTCCTAGCTTCTAACAATTACAGCTCTGTTCTCTAAGGGGTCTATCTCTCATGGCAAAATGGGGAGGGTAGTGCTTTCTGAGCCTTTTCTGGGGCATACAGTGATGGATATGATTTGAAGATAAATTTGCACTGTAAGGCATAGAGACCCTAAGGTGTTAGCCATATAGAAAAGCTATAAGAAAGCATTCAACAAATCTGTGCTCTCTGAAAATTTAAGTAATGTTGACTAAATAAGGCCTGCAGCCTTATTAAATTAATAAATAGCCTAATTTAGGCTTTCTCTTAACTGAGAAGTAACACAGAGGTAGTGGGAAGTTTCTTATTTGACAAAGTTTCCAGTCTCAGGATGCTTCATTTAGTCTTCAATTTTTTGTTCTTTGCTGTTATATAGAATAAATATAACTTTCATTTAAGTGTATATGCAATATTCATTGTATACATCAAGCATTCAATTATACAATTGTATGTATGTATCATATATAATTAGATAATACAGATGGAAGTGTATTACATATTGTCCATTTTGTACACATTCCACAGCAGTGCTGATATTATGAGGTCTCTGGCAAGGTCAGTAGAATGTGTGCATTGTGCATGTGTGCATCAGCCACAGCATGAGTACTGCCTTACAGGTACCTATGTCTGTGAACCAGAGAAGCTGAGATACAGGCAGGTATTCTGTCAGCTGTGACATGGAGGCAGACATTTCTGGCCACTACCCCATGAGCTGGTCTATCCTCTTTTCTTCAAGCTCTTTTAAAATCAGACTGTTTGCAATTATTTGAGATTTGGTTTTCCTTTCAGTTTCTACCGCCTCTCTTAATTTTTAAGTACATGCTTCGTAATAATGCCAATATTTGGTGATGTTTTTCAACTGCTTTGTGAAAGAAATTAGACATCATTTACCCAGAAAAAAAAAAACAACCAAACAAACAGAAATTTGCCAGAAATAGTGCTCCATGGAGAACTTCCTCTTGGTTCTCTTTGATGCAAAGCTTAGAGTACAAAACCACAATGCAAATCATTAGAATTTCATAACTGCAGATTTTGCTTAGACAGCATTTGAGCTGAATGAATTTGGGCTGTTCCATAGCACTAAGTTTTAAAGCGATTTATTCCATAATGTTACTTGTCTGTTATAAAATACACAAGGCCAAGATGTCCTTTATTGTACTATTTACCCCTGCTTATTTATTTTTTTAAAGCTATGTTTGTTTCTTTAAGGAGATCTTAGGCTGCCCAGGGAGGCTGTGGATGCCCCATCCCTTGAGGCATTCAAGGCCAGGCTGGATGTGACTCTGGGCAGCCTGGTCTGGTGGCTGGCAACCCTGCACATAGCAGGGGGGTTGAAACCGGATGATCATTGTGATCCTTTTCAACCCAGGCCATTCTATGATTCTTTGATTTTCTTCTAAGTGATTTTGAACAACTTGATCAGCAACTGATGGTAGGAAAAAATTCTTTGTTCAGACTGCAGTGAAGGACTGGCACAGCTGCCCAGAGAATCTGTGGATACCCATCCCTGGAGGTGCTCAGTGCCATGTAGGATGGGGCCCTGGGCAGCCTGAGCTTGGGAAGGACAGCCCTGCCCATAGAAGGGGGTTGGACCTCGATGATCTTCAAGGTCCCCTCCAGCTGAAGCCATTCTATGACTCTGTGATTTTATGATAACTGAGAAGCTCTGAGACAAGGGAGTACTTTTAACTGATATTAAAAATAATGATCATTTCACATGCCTTACATAATGATAGCATTATTTTTTTCTAAAGATCTGTACATTATCTTCTGGGAAATAAAGACATCTCTGAGCCTCATGGTTTTGCTTCGTGGCATTTTAGTGCCACTTTGGGGCACTTTGAAAGTAAAAAGTGTTACATAATCTTATCTCATTTGCTTTAATTCTACTGCAAATGGACTATTGCTAAATTCTGAGGGTAATGAAGATATTAGTTTATGATTAGTATATGGTGCTACCGTGGTCTACAGTTTTATATACTTCGCATGGATTGTAAAAGACGGAGGTGAATGACTCTTAATCCAAGAGCTATCTGTGGGTTCAGAATGATTTGCAAGTGATAGCTCACTAAGATTTGGCTGACCAGTGAAATGAAAAAGCTGCATAATATCCTAGATGGCTTGGAGTGAATTAAGCCCAGGGGCAAACCTGCTGACTCTGAGCTGCATCAGAGAGAAATACGCACTGCTATGCTCCCATCTAATTCCCTGAAACATATTTTCTTCTAATTTTCACTTAGTCTATGATGGAAATAAGCATTTGATGGGTGATTAGTCAGTTTTATTCTCCTCTCTACTCAAACTAGATCTGCTCAGTAAGGGTAATAAATCCCACGTTCTTTCCTTCAGCAGGTAAGTGTCATTGATTGCTGCAGTGGACAGTCACAACCCTTAGCATGGCCTTAACATGCCATGGCAGTCTCTGAAGTCAGCTCTTCTAAAATGGTGAGGACAGACAGACACCTGCACCTGTAGCTGAGAAACGAAGCGCTGTCGGTGACCAAACTTTTCACATGGAATTTCCTTTGTGTTTCTGCTTTAACAAGAAGGCAAATGCTTTTATTTCAGGTGTTTACTATCTGGGCTTCATGTTGCCCTTTCAGCTGATTACAGTAGCGTTCTGGAAAAATTGCCTGCCTTGTGGGAGTTGAGATGATTACTGTTGCTTTCACTTAACATTGATTAAGATCTTGGTATCTCAGCACCACCAGAATCACCTGTCCTGTGCATCTCAGGATGAACCATTCATTCTTATACTGACATTGCCCTTTAGATTAAATAACTCCATCCCTGATGTTTGTTATTCTCTGACACACTGTTAGACAACAGCGTTACTCCCTCATATCTTACTCAGTGGAAACCTTTGTGCTTTCTGCTGTGAGTGCCAGTGAAGACTATGTGGAGTGCCGCAGAGCTGCTATCTGCAGAACCTGGGGGAGGGCTTTGCCAAGGCAATGTTCTTCTTGGGACAGGGAGAAGCACACAGTGTGCACTAGACAAAATGTGGCCATTGCACCATGCCCGGGCACAGAGCTGCAGAGAACTGCTGTGGGGAATTAAATCTGATCTACTTTTTCCTCACCTATCCTTTTTTGGATAGGATACTATCCAAAACTTTACTGTTTCTCTCAATGTACTCCAGGACTTAAAATTCGTGAAGCATGGTGGTATGTAAGAGGATATAACGTGAAAAGTTGCCATTTCATACGCTGCTTTTCTGACACTTCCTTGCGGATGTAACTCCTTTTCGGTGCTCAGTGAGCTCTGTCTCTCCTTTGCTTTAAGAATTCTCTGGGAAGCAGACACTGTTTCCCACTGGGAACTGGCTGGAGAAAGGTCCCAGTAAAATGAATGGTGTTGCTATTTCAGTAGTCTGACTAACTGGAACAGAGACTTGTGGCCTCTAAGCTTCTGCCTTGATGTAACAAGCAAGTTTCATTGTGTTTAACACCAGCCAGACGTAAGGGAAATGACAGAAATGATCTGCATGGAGGAGGCTTCCCCCCACTCCCAGCCCCCAGCCCCCTGAATAATAAACAGTAATTATTTTAAAATAGGAAATCAATGTGAAATGTGACTAAGTAGCTGAACTATGTGATAAGACAAAGGGAAATGGCTTCAAACTTAAGGGGGGAAGATTTAGGTTGGACATAAGGAAAAAGTCTTCTATAGTGAGGGTGGTGAGGTGCTGGAACAGGTTGCTCGGAGGGGTGGTGAATGCCTCTTCCCTGGACACTTTCAAGGTTCTGAGCACCTGATTGAGCTGCAGATGTCCCTGTTCATTGTGGGGGAGCTGGACTAGATGGCATTTAATGGTCTCTTTCAACTCTGAGGATTCTATGATTCTATTAGCTTGGCATTGAAAACCAAAACTGAGAGCCCTCACAAGTGCGGCAGAACAGTGCAGCCCTGCCAGATTTTTCTTACTGGGATTATGACTGAACTATTTTCCTTAATTCCTCCCTTTAGTCTCAGTACCTTGGTACTTTAAAAACCGTAGTTGTTGCTCTCGCCCTATTCACTGTCCTACCTTAGAGCCAAATACAACTTCTGGTGTTCCTTCCTGTAAAGAAGGACCTGCAGGGGAGAAGATGGAATAGGAAGAAGTCTGCAAGGTGGGTGCAGTGCCTGCACTGACTGATACCCAGCCACTCCCGGCGGCTGACTGGTCCTTGGGGAGTTCAGTGCATTTCTGTACTTCCTGTTCCAGTGGCTGCTTGTGGGAGCAGCAGCTCTAAGGAGAACAATTGCTGGGAGGAGCTCTGTGTGTACAGCTCTTCCATGTCGCTGCTTAGAAAAATATTTTTGAGTTCTCAGAATCAGTGTAGCTTTCTGTACACATAGGCAACATTCCCACTAATTAAGTATTGTGCAAGGCAAACTGTCTCCAGGAACCTGTACAACCTCACAGTCTTGATGTTACACTGTGCTGGCATGTCTTCAGTCGCATTACTTTCGTAAGATTTGCACATACACTGGAACATGATAAACAATTCCGCCATGCTCAAAAGTAAAATCCAGCTTTTCCACAGCTGTAACTGCTTCACAGAGAAGGAAATACTGCTGAGTGAAATGACGCGATAGGTAGAGATGGTTTTCAGACAAAAGCCTCAAGCAACATGTCGCTAAACCCAGGCCTTGAATTACTACTGGAAATGGGCTGGGATATAAATATATGTGCATCCATATGATATATTCATTTTTCTCTCTGAGGTCAGGAAGATGATTTTATTTTTTTAATCAAGTCCTTCCAGTTTTAAATCCATGCAATGACATTATTATTAATCTTAAGAAATGTAGAGCTATTGGAGCGGGTCCAGAGGAGGGAGGGCCTCCAAGGTGATCAAAGGGCTGGAGCATCTCTCCTATGAGGAAAGGTTGAGGGGACTGGGCTTGTTTAGCTCGGAAAAGAGAAGGCTCTAGGGATACCTCATTGTGGCTCTTCCAGTACTTGGAAGGAGTGTATAAACAGGGGAATGGCTGTTTACAAGGCTGGATAGTGATAGCACAAGGGGGAATGGTTTTAAACTGAGACAGGGGAGGTTTAGGTTAGATTTTAGGAGGAAGTCACCCCAGAGGGTGGTGAGACACTGGAACAGGTTGCCCAAGGAGGTTGTGGATGCCCCATCCCTGGAGGCATTCAAGGCCAGGCTGGATGTGGCTCTGGGCAGCCTGGCCTGGTGGTTGGCGACCCTGAACATAGCAGGGGGGTTGAAACCAGATGATCATTGTGGTCCTTTTCAACACAGGCCATTCTATGATTCTGTGAAATACAGGCATTGTAAATAGTGCTGTATACAGCTAAGTTTTACAAAGTATTAAAAGAAACTTTTTTTTTTCCCCCTATCTAGTGGGCTTCTCAGAGAATTGTATGTACAGATTCCTCCTCTAGAATTATAATTCCAAAAACTTATATAAAAGATTGTCTTTGGACTGAGAAATTAGCAATGCAAACACTAGCTATAGACAATTGTGGTTTGATGTGTGATTATTTCTTAAACAGCCCGGCACATTTGTGTTTGGCGGTCCTCCCCTTTCCATGCCCATGCAGAGAACCTCAGCCCTCCTTTCTTTTCTGGGCGAACAGAGGCTTCTGTGGTGGCTGTGTCAGGGTGAAAAGCAAGGCTGGAGACTTGGAGGAGATGATGTTGCTTGCTTGGGTCTACAGCTGGGGGAAAATTGCTTCCCCAGATGTTAATTAAGTAAAGAGTGAGGAAGAATGTACAGTATGAGGGAGCTGAAACACTGGGACTGAAGTTCCTGTGAGCATTGTGGATCCACACATCTTTGCTCTAAGACAAGGAGCTTGGGTACCAGGTGCAGGTTGGCTGTAGCAGAGGGGGTCTGAGCACAGCAACTCTGTGTACTTGGCTGCTCCATCAAGCCTCTGCTCTTTTCTATGAGCACAGGGCAGCCACCAGGAATTTAATCATATACAATGGACTTGCATCAGTAGGTAAATTCCATAATGAAGGCATAAATGAATGCTATGAATGTAAGTTACTTCTAAATGTTTTTCCTGGGTTGACTCTTAAGGCATGTAGCTATACTGTTTTCTAAACAGGACAGAATTATAAGCAAGCTAAAATATCTGAAGAATTCATGTGTAAGTATTTAAATGAGCAGAAGAAGACTTCTTCTTCATCAAACTTAAAGCAATGAAGCTAAACATTTGAGGAGACAAAAATAGTATATTATACCCATTCATCTGCTGGGTCTGTGAATCCAAAAACAAACCGGTTCCTATTTTAAGAGGCTTTTCCTTTTCCTAACTGGATTTACCGAACTTTGGTTTGTAAAAGGGTTTTGTTGCTGTTTTGCTTTTAATATTTTCTGTGTCTTAACTTGGTTGCCAAAAGAGATTCTTTAATTTCTGGAAATTTCATTCTGGTATTAATGGGAAGCATCATATTGTTCCTTCCTCGAGGGAAAAAACAAATAAATGCACTGAACTCTAATCTCTTCTACAGAGTATTCAAGCAGTTACTTACATAGTTATTGCAAAGCCTATGAATGCAAAACGACATATTTCAGCATGTAACCTGTTTACCAGACATTTTCATTAAGTGCAAGTCTGTAGTGAGAAGGTGCAGTATTGGTTTAATACATCAAGATAGACAACATTTGAATGTACATGTTAATCTACATTTTAGGAATTACAAATAAGACAACTATGTGCACAGTACTTTAAAAAGCAGTGAATTTCCTTTCTTGTTGCATTGGCAATACCAGCTCCTTACACAGTTGAATCTGGTTAAAATTCTACTCCCACTGCAAGAAATGTGACACTACAGGTACAACATTCACAGCTGAGATCATTAAGGCTCTGTTCTGAGGACCGTTGATTTCTCTGCACATACCTCCTCTCCCCTCACCTCTTCTCCCAGTCCCTTCCCTGCCAGCCCCACACACGCAGATATTTTTTCACACAGAAAGAAAAGCTCAGAGTATTCAGGAAGAAAAGTTTAAAGTAAAGATTTTAACTTGAAAGTAATGTGAAATGTAGATTTGTAACAATAGCAGTACCTGGTAGTTATATAGCTGTTTTCATCTCTAATTATTTTTGGTATGGCAAAAAAAGCAATATCCACATCCCATGGTGCTAAACACTCTAGAACAGATATCACAGATGGAAAAGAGCCCAGAGATCACACAGTCAGATTGGTTCTCAAAGGTCCTTGTGAATGCCAGGAAGAATGATTATCTCAGTTTTTGAGATACAGATGAGGCACGGAAAACTTAAAATGCCTTGCTTAGAAACACACGCAGTGACCTGGAAGTAGGCTTTGAGTCTATTGACTCCTAACCCTCTGATTTATTCATTGGTCCTTCCTGTATTCTTAAGCAACTAAGAAATCTTTTGAGATACACAACATGGGCCTGGCACAATAGCGTAATCAGTATCAAACACACACAACCTGATTCTTCACTTGCTTTTGGCATATGTAGTCATTTACATTTACTTAAAGAGTGCCTGGACTGCCCTTAAATCAAAATGGAACTGGTGAAAATGAGTAAAAAGTGTAGTTTAATAGAGAATCAGACTCACAGCAATTACTCTGTGGCATGCTGTGACTAGAATTAGCTAACCGTTTTAATTGCTAATGAATTAAGGCTGATTCCTGTTTATATTAAGGCCTCTGTACCCTTCTATGACAGTATAACTGGGCCTCAGTGCAAGTGAGACTCAGGCTATTGAAAAATTAACCTTTCAGTTCCTTTTGAAGTCAATAATTTTAGTGGCCCTAAATGAATAAATTAACTGGAATCAAACAACCTGTATTAGTGCCATGGCATATTTACAAAAGGATTGCAAAAGGACTTGAAGTAATCTGAAGGAAAACTGATTACGTGTTTGTTGAAGAAAAAATTAAGACTAGATAAACTTGTTCTCTGGTGTCAAAAACAGAGAACTGTAGCCTGATATATCTTTATGTGAAGATAACTGACTTAATGTTCAGAGGTTATGAGTATGCCCAGATAAACTGTGGGTGCTTATCAACTCTGGAGATCAAGTCATCTTATTATAGTGCTAGAGATAAAAAAGACATAGACTTATTTGGTATTTAAGTGCTACACATATAGGGCATAGTTTGTGTAAAGCTACTGTAAGTTATATTCAGAGAAGTAGCAGGAAGATGACCTCGAGCTCAGTAAAATGCTACACAACCACAGATTTTTCCTATTATTATTGTTATTAAAAGCTACTGTGTGTTGCTGTCTTAGAATAGCGCTTCTCCAGCTTTACTGCTTGTAGCCAAGTATTAACTTAGAAATCCTTCAAACACTCTGATAGTTTTGGCTTTAAAACCTTTACTTACATTTACTGGCTGAGACCAAACTAATCCTTATTCTGCTAAGATTCAGACCTTGGTACCCCATGGGTTGCAGCACTTTAACATTTATTTTCACTTCTAGATAGAAGTAGTTCTATTTTTTAAAGCTAATATGGAAATTACTTGTGTAAATTAACACAATTCTTTAGGTATCGGTGTGGCTATGATCATTGTCCAGCTGCGGATTTGGCCTCCCCAATGGAACCCAGGTAGTTAGGTAACCTGTTTTGTATAGGACTCAAAAAGCAGCTGGATCACATGTGAACAATGAAACATTTAGTTTCATTGGTAATTCAGAAAATATTCAGTAGTAAATTTCATTGTTAAATTTCATTGCTTCTATTCCCCTTTTCAATATACAAATAAATCACCTTTTCTAAAACATTCCTTTTCTTTAGTAAGGCTTGTATTCATAGTCATATCAAAAGTGTTTGCTATTGGAACATTCTTTCAGCTCGCTTTATTTAGTTATTGTTCTTATGAAATTCTACAATGTACTAAACTTTAATGTTGATAAGCAGTGCTGCACTTGAGTAAAGAATCACATAAAAAAGTATGATATTTTCCTGTCCAAAACTAAGGCAGAATGAATGAAAGTAAAAAGCTCATCTCATCCTCACCTAGCAAGGCTTGATTTTAAACTGTATTCAAAATACAGAGCCCAAGAGAGGATGTTGTCTTAATGATTATTGCACTTTCAATGTGTCTTGCTATAAGATTAATGTTTCCTTTAGCAATATATAATTTCTTTTCCTGAAGACCACACAAAGTTATTGTACTCTCTAAAAAAACCCCCCAAAAAACTTAAAATTTTATGAAGTTATGAATTAGACAGAAGGATACAAAAGCAAGTTACCAATCTGTGATTCAGCTATGTCATGATCTAATATTGTTTCAGAATTATTATTCTGGTTTTAGGTTGGCGTTATCTTCCGAACACCTGATGTGCTCTTTGGCATGCTACAAATTCAGCAGATGCACTGTCTTCTGGGCTTTACAGCTTCCTCTGATGAATGTACAACATTTGGAACAAAGCCACTCTTAACACCTTCCCATCCATCTTGTATTGTGATTTCTCCTTTTTTTACAAGTTCATAGATGTCTCGTGTAAGGATTGTAAAGGACTCTTCGACATTCGTGGCATCTTTTGCTGAGGTTTCTATGTATTTCATACCACAGTCAGAAGACAGTTTTTCTGCTTCTTCTCTTGTAACCTCACGCTGTGACACCAAGTCACATTTATGTCCTACTAACAGAAATACAATCTGAAAGGGCTGTACATGCATTTTTGCTTCTTCCAGCCAGTCTTTCACATGTTCAAAAGATCGTCGATTTGTGATGTCAAAGACCAGCAAGCCGCCAACAGAATTGCGATAGTAAGATCGTGTAATTGATCTGCAACAAAAAAAACAAGAAACAAAAAAGCAAAATTAAAATACATCTTCACTTTATTTGTAAACAGGATACTTTTCCATGGAGCAGTTTCTTTAAGTCTACTGTAAGTTTATGAAATATCTTTGCTTTTTTGAAATTAATTGGAAGTTTTAAACTCCTCCATATGTAAATGCTCATTTTTCATTTTTTCTCATATTCAAAAGCCACTTTCTAAACATTCTTGAAGTCAACATTTCTAGTGCCAATTTTGAAAGCTGAGTATTCTGAAAACACTCTTCGTTAGCAAGCTGTTGCACATGTTCACAAAATAATACTTGCAGATATTTTGTCAAATGCTTGTTAGCTTTAACCTCCGACTCATTCAGTTTCACACAAACATTCATTTAACTTTGTTCTAATCGGTTATTTCAAAACAAAATATGTAGGCCAACGTCCAGAAACCTGAATCCTTTTGTATTCCTTACGGACAAACTATTTGACCACAAGAACTGTACAGATAATCCCTGTTATTTGTGCTCGCAGAGGTCATCATGTAACATGCTAAGAAAGGAAATCCCCCAGCAGCACTACACAAAATTGGCTGAGTTGGGTGCACGCTTGTTACAGCATGGACAAAACAAATTCTACTTCCAGCAGATCTTTCATGTGGAGGTTGAAAAGCTCTTTATTAATTGCATTTACTCTTTTTTTGGCACGAAACTCCCGAGAGTAGTGACGTTTTCTACTCTTCAGCTCACTGTGTTCCAGACCATTCACTAGAATTAATTTTGGAAGGAGATCCTTCCTCTGAAAAGATTTTGAATATGTTCTAGAAGGAAAAAAATAAATAAATAAAATAAAGATTTTAGGTCTCTAATCATCTTAGCGGTGAGGCAGGACGGGAAAGGTGAGAAGGGACATTTTAAAGAAAGTGATTGGCCTACCTAGGATTGGACACAAACATTAGTTACATTAACATATAGCAAGTGTGTATGCATATGTTTTATCAACTGAAATGACACAGAAAGTCTATATTAACAGTCATTTTTGAAATAATAATATATTCAAGAATTAACTATATTTTATCATATGAGTACGGAGAAAATGCAGCTTCAGAACATTTTGAATTGGGATTAACTCTACGTAACAACAAATATCTTCCATTAAAGGAGCTCCCTCTGATTTTCAGTTAATCACATTTCATGTAGCGTTTTCTAACGATTTGAACACTGAAGTATAATTAGGAGCAGTAGTCCCATTACAGATAGGTAAGCACACAGATAGATAAGGCTTAGATTTCTCTGCATAACTTCATTTAGTCACAGCAAACTGCATTTGAAATTGTCTTATTTAGATAACAAGGAGGGTTTGTTTTCCAAATGTTTCAGAAAGATCTTTTCTGCATTCCCAGCAGCAGTCCATGGAGTATGTATGCAAAGAGTTTGAATGTGAAGACAACATGAGCTTACCCTCAGATTGATTCAAACAGCCTGGATATGAAAAGTGACCATAAATAAAGGGTGTTGTATTTTGTGAAGTATTGAATAAAGATACCACAAAGATCAGTTTCAGGTTTTCTTAATTGGTTTTTGTTGATGGTTTTTTTTTGTTTTTGTTTTTTTTTCTTTTTTGGCAGTAGAGAAGTTGCAAACATAGATGAGTAAATCAAAATAACTCAAGTGGTTTTGGAGCAGAAATGCATGACAAAAATGGGATCTGGTTTGGAACAGTGGAAAGCAGTCTAACCAATTTTCAAGAAAAAAATCTCTGTCCTGATAACATTTATGCTATAGAAATGTATGAGCAGTTGAAGTAAGGTTAGTACTGAAAAAGCAACACATCATCTACTGAGCATTTTTATATGGAATTATGTTGTATCACGTGTTGCTGAAACAAGTACTGAAGATCAGGATTTCATGCATTACCATGTGCTTATATTCAGGTGTCTGTATGTAATTCAGTTCCACAGAGCTATGTCAGTTAACACCGTCTGGTGATCTAGGTTCTTATTTTTCATGTATAAGTTGCCTGTAACAAAGATGATTTGAACACACCTGTAACTTTGGTCTGTACCTCAGAAAAACCAAGAAAAACATCTGGGCACACAAACAGGGCAGGTTGCTCAACGGTATTTGAAATATCCTACAGGTGCAAAATATTTGACTTAGATATAACAATTAGAGAAAAGTAAGAATGAGGCAAGTGCTTTTTTTTAGTGAATGTCAAGTTATTTGTAAAGTGAATGTACCTCTGCTCATTCGTGCCCTGTATCACACCAAGAATGAAAGAGCATTAACTCAGGTGGTATGGTAGATCTGATGGGTACTTTTGTTTGCTTTTTGTTTTGTTTCATTTTCCCTATGAAACTAAGTGCAAGAGCAGATTTTTCCTCATTAATATTATGGCTAAAGATGATGGGACTCCTAAGGGGCCTTCAGCAAGGCTTAGACAAACCTGTAAGGCCAACATCTAAAGCTGTGCTACACTCAGCTGCACATCTGACCATGGTGCCTAGGCAAGTTCTGCAGGACCCAAATGCTCTGCCTCTGTGTAGGCTGTGAGGTGCTTGGTGGGCACTGTCCACCTTCCCTCAGCCCCTACCCAGCTGGTGCTAGTTTGTGTGTCTGGGAGGGTCCTGCTTGGGAGGGCTTCCCAAGGACACTCCTAGCACTATCAATGGGCTCAAGCTCCTCACAAAATGTAGGTGAAGTTTCAGTGATGATACCTACCATCCACACAGCCTCCTAGTGCACTACATAGAATCATAGAATGTCCTGAGTTGGAAGGGACCCACGAGGATCATCGAGTCCAACTTCTGGCTTCACACAGGACCACCCAACATTCAAACTCAACATTCAAACTGAGTGTTGTCCAAATGCTCCTTGAACTCCAGCAGATTGGGGCTGTGACCACTGCCTTAGGCAGTCTGCTCCATGCCCACAACTCTCTGGTAATGAACTTCTTCCTCACACCAGAGGGAAGAGATCACCTACACAAGATGCAGGCTGGTGTTCAGAGCACTTCCATCTTTAGAGATGTCAATATACTGTATATGCATACTGACAATGAAAGTGCGTGGTAGCCAGCAAAGGGTAAGGAGGGCTGGCCGTCATCTGGAAAGCTTGAGAGTTGCTGATCGTAGCCCCCACAGGAAAAAAGGAGGAGCCAAACTCATCTCAGAAGCTGAGTGAAGGGATAGAGAAATACATTCTACTCTTTTGTTGGATCTGTGCAAAAGAGAGAAGTTTCACAGGGCCAGTGAGCAGAAACATTATCTTACCTTAGTGGCTAAAGCGGGCTCTTCAAAGGGCAGTTCTTAAATTCTGAACCCAGGGATACTTCAATATTTCATCAAGTAGCCACGTAATGCAAAATCCATAAAGGGAATTCAACAATGATTAGACTGTACAGCACTACCCTTCACAGCAAAGCCCTTAATCACTCATTTACAGCCATACTACTGCCTCTTGGCTCAAAAAATTCTGTACTCTTTTCTACGCAGCACCACCAGTAGGAATGAAAACACCAATCCAGACTGCTGAATGGTCTTCCTGGTACATTGCACCGCTAGATTTTGAAAGATGCTGCTAAACACACTTTTCCTGCTACTTGCATGAATGTTCTGTGTTGCTATTGTAAAGAAGCAGCCAGAACTGACCAGATACCAAAGCAACCAGACCTGTGGTATGACTGTTGTATTGTAGGTCGCATAGACTGTTGATGTACTCAGGGCCCTGATAGTTGTGTTTTATAAGAGCTATAGATATAGGCACTGATGCTCCACAAATAGGGAGAATATTCTTCATTCTCTTTTCCACCTCTGATCCCAGGAGGTGATTCCAGGCTGTGCTCTTCAAGTGGCAGAAGCCTCTAAAAGCAGGGTTGGCTTCAGCCTCTTTCCCAAAGCCGTTGTTTCCCCCATTGTTATCCTGGGTAATGTCCTGCTTGGATGGCTGTGATCAGTCTGTGTCTTTAGACCTTGTGAAAGGAATCTTCGTAATACAACCTTCCAGATCTCACTCCAGCAACCAGGCAACAAAGTGTTATCTAGCCATAGATGTTTTAGTAGCATTAGGTATTCCTCAGCAAACTTTGTCTGACAACTGAAAGAAAAAAGCCTTCAATACGAGGCACTTTTCTGCAATAGCATCAACACCATCTCAGTGATCATAATGACCAGGAAACAAGGATTTCTGAGTTGGCTACAACACCGCAGACTAGGAAAGAGAAAACTTGATGGAGATACGACAAAATCATGAGTGCCCCAGATAGAGCAGATAAATATCCACAGTTAACCTTCAAGTACAAAAGCCCAGGGCTGCCAAATATAGCTAAAAGTCAGATTCAAAAGAAATAAACAAACAAACAAAAGGGCTCTCCAAGCAGCAGCTGGTGGGCTTGTAGATCTGCTTGGGAAAGACGTTATGAATGCAAAGAGGCTATCTGTATTCCACAGCAGACTGAAAAAGCACTGAACAAGAGGCTGATGGGGTTTAGTAAATAGACAAACTGCATCACTCAGGAAATCCCTCAAATTGACTACAGTCTAGCCGAGTACTCTGGAGAATTCAAAGACTCTATCAGAGACAAGATACCAAGCACAGACCTTAGACAAAACCAGACTGGCCCTCTCCGTGTTCTTTCACAAGCAGTCAATCCACAGACATCATTATACTCTTTGGTAAATTCTGCAAGATCAGATTCTAAAAGCAAGCTGAAATTTCTAACTCCATTACTTGTCATTTTCTTATGAGAAGAATAAACCTCATGGTCCTGCAAGTTCTTCAGGTCAGGATGAGGAGCTGGTGACAGGTCAAGTTCGATGTTATCCAACTTACACGTAAAGGATGTTCAAATTTCCATTGCTCCAATTATTTCCATGCAGACCCTAAATTATTCTAGAAATAATGTCTTCCCATGTACAGAACATTTTGATACAGCTAATTAATTGTCTTAAAACTAGCATTGTGGAAAACTAGCATTGTGTTACTGGCAGCACCATCGTTCATTTTCTGTGGGAAGGGAGGGAGAGGAGAGTATTTCCTTTAGCAGAGTGAAAGCCTTCAGCTAGGGACAGGGTGGGATCAGGGTGAAAAAGTAATGACGAAATAGCAGCCTTCCTTCTAAAATGGGGAAGATGGCAATGATGTCTGCATGCCCTTCCTGCAGACCCTTCAGAGGAGACGCTGGTTGGAAATCGGAAGCAGAACTAACTGTGTATTAGGAACCTGGCAAACCTGCCTGTGACTTTGATTGAAAGTAGACTCAACCCTTCAGCCCAGCTGTGCATTTGCCTTTATTCACGTGTCTTATCTTTCTGCCTAAAGCACTTTGTTTTTCTTCTGCTGCTTTGAGCCTGACACTGCTGCCTTTTCTCCCTGCTTCTCTGTGATGGGAGACTCTGAATACTCCCTTCTCAAAGCTGTAGTTAATGGATGTGCCCAAACCAGTCTGTGTGTGCCTTTGTCAGAGGAGCAAGCTGATACTGTTTCAGGAGGGAGCCTGCTTTCTTCCTGTGGCTGCCCTAAGTGAAGGGAAGCAGCTCCCCTGCTCTGTAGAGCTGAATGGAGATTTGTATGGCAGCACACTCCTTGCATTGCACCGGCCTGTTCACGATAGGTGTGCTACAGTCCACGTTAAATACCTAATGAATTATATCATCTTTGTCTGATAGGTACAAAAATCAATACAAGCATTATTGAAAAGGTAATTCTTGTTTTCTCCCCTCACCCCCCCCCCCCCCCCCCTTCCCCCCACAAGCCTGTACATAACATACAGGTTACAAAGTCCCTTGTAACTTGGAACAGCACTCCCATGCCATTGTTAAATACGAATGGCCACCGACCGGGCAATTTTGTTTCTGAATACCAATTGGAAGATTTATTAATCACATCAGTCTATGACTTTAGGATGACTTTGACTCAGTCACAGTGTTTCCTCTGACTATGATCTTACTGATCTTTACCAGATGAACCAAACTTTTTCTAAAAGCTTTATCTAATTTTGAATTACTTTTATTCCAGGACTAAAGACTATGCTGTAAGTTTGAAAATACATGCAGCTTCCTCAGAAAGAAGAAAAAGGATAATTTTATTTTCAAGGAATGTATTAGAAACAGAATGTACCCAGTTAATATAATGGTCTACTAAGAAGTAAGTTAATTTAACTGAAGAGTCCCCATAGTGGTATGTCTCTAATTTCCTGAAATAGACTCTTTGCAGCTCTGCCTCGTAAACTCAGTTCCATTATTTAAATTAATTGTGTTGGATTCAAATATGGGAACAAACAAACGAATCACAGCAAAGCACACAATGTGACACACATAGCCAAAGCAATGGGCTGCTTTAAATGACAGCTAACCTCCCTCAAAAGAACCTTAAAAACAAACAGGGTGAATCCCTTATTTACTTTAGGCTCTCTAATGGACCCGAGGACTAACGAAGTCTGCAGGTTCTAGTTCTAGTTGCAGGCACTGATCATTTTGTTGTCTGTACAGCAGCTGGCACAATGGGAGCTTCTGTTTAGTGATGCCTCACTGCTATCAAAGTAAATGCAGTAAGTAACTGCACTGGCAGAGCTCAGTATAAGAAAGCTGTCCAACACCGGCATTTGCAGTTTGCTCACCCTTCTTGTGGAAGCATTAAGAATTACTTCATGTGATCAGTAATGCAAACAATGTGTGTTAAGGATGATTTCTAAGAATACGCATGAAATCCAGTTCAAATATGGTGGGATCAGTTAATTAGACACAGGTAAGAACTTTTCCAAAACAATTTCCTCAAGAAAATAAGTGTTGTGTTTCAAGACGATGTGATGGCAGCTGTGTCCCACCTCACTTGTCCCCTGGGCAAGTCCCTGATGCCCCAAGAGGAGGGAGTTATTACACAGCCAGCTTTTTGCACTGCACACTAGGAATTTCCCGAGGGGCTTTTCAGACAGGTTTTGCCCCCAACTGAAGTACCAGCACAAGTGAACCAGAGCAGAACTGGGAATCTGTGCTACAAACTGCTTTGCATTCCACAGAATTAGGTTACTTCTCAGAATAATTACTTCTTCCCAAGACAATCCTTGCTTGTGATCTGCAGTCTTCTCCATTAGCAGAGAACAGAATATGCAAGTTTTTAACCTGTAGCGTATAATTTAGTAAAATATTTATAGTTTTCTTGAGCAAGCATAAAACAGACTTCACAATAAATGCTATGGTATTTGCTACAACAACTGACAAAAAAGCTCCTAGCAGAAAAACAAACACAGATGTTTAAAACTGCTCCCTCCAGTTTGTAACTGCTAGGTATTAAAAAAACACAGATGTACACCAGGGGTAAATGTTAAAGCGGCTGAGTGCATGACTCATCACTGCATGTCCCCCGAGCATTCACAGTGGCTATCATCTGAGTTAAAATGTATGCAAAACTCCGTATTTGCATTCTTTTCAGCCAAGTGCCTTGTCATTGGCCATCCCGGCTATTTGTCAGCAAATTCAAAATGAAGAGATTACACTTCCTTAGTCATTTGTTTACAAGTATTTCACATTCTTTGCTGGAAAGCACAATGAGGATGAAAAATGCCAAGAGCTTGCCATGATCACTGTCATTTCTTTTACTGACCCTTCAGAGTCCTGCCCGCACAGAGATATGTAAGCCTGTGACTCATGCCTGCCTGAGAAAGTTTTTTTGTTTCACTGTAGTGCTTGAACAAAAGGGTTCGCATCCCCTGGCAAGAGGCTGAAATCCCACCTCCAGCAGAGTGCCAGCATCTGCACAACTGTTGCAGAGGAAGACAGAGAACAGAAAGGGCTCTGTTCTCACCAGCAAGAGACCCATTTCAACCCTATTGCTGAGCCCGGTAACAAGAGTGTGGGTTAAGCATGTATCAGGATAGATGGGCTATCCTCTCACCCGAATTCACATCTACTGAACTCTAGATCCAAACTAAAACCTATGCAAAAATTACTGCCTGTTTGTGACAGAGAGGAGAAAGGATTTGACTCTCAGCGAAGCATTTCAGCTACACTGAAAATGACCAGTGTTAGCAAAGGCTCCTAGCAGCCATCTGTGCCAGGCAGGTGCAGAAGGCAGAAGAAACCCTGGGAGGGGACTGTCCCTGGCTGCCCTGTGGCTTTGACAGTGCCAGGGCTGCACTGGTGCTCGCAGTGCTGCGGTGCTGCAAAAGGAGCAAAGCAGGGAGGTGGCCTGGCCTCTCCAGTTTGCATGGGAGGGAGCAGGAATGCAGTAGGGAGGGTGAGTTCTGATGACAACGTAAGAAATGGATAGCAAAGTGGGGATCATCAGCTGGAAGAAGGAAAAGATGTTGGGGAGGGTTTGCTGTACTAGATTCAGGACTTTATGGCAAACCTAGTAGAGTGAACTGTGAGGAGAAGGACAGCTGACAAGGGGAAGGCTGGGGAAAGAGGAAGCTAGGAGGGGAATCAATGGGCAGTAGGGTGAGAGCAATGGTAGGTAATAGGGTGAGGGTAATAGTAGGTGGTGGGGTGAAAACGATGGTGGGCAGTGGCGTGAGAGTGACAATGGGCAGTGGAGTGGGAACAACAGTGGGCAATGGGGTGAAGGTGATGGTGGGCATTGCGGTGAGAATGATGGTTTGCAGCAGGGTGGAAGTGATGGGCAGCAGGGTGGGGATACAGGCAGGCAGCAGGCAGGGATCTTTGGGGTACAGCAGCCGGGAGGCGGGGAGTGAAACGCACTGGGGGAACGGCAATGCCGCCGGGACTGTGGAAGGACGGGGGCACGGCGCCGGGACCAGGGGGCGGCGGGGCTGCGGCGCTGGGCGTGCCGGGGGCCGGCGGCGGCGGGATCCCCTACCTGAAGCGCTCCTGCCCCGCCGTGTCCCAGAGCTGCAGCTTGACCCTCTTGCCAGGCTCGATCTCCACCAGCCGGGAGAAGAAGTCCACACCCACGGTGGGGTCAGAGTGCAGCGGCCCGGGGAAGCGGCCCTCGGTGAAGCGGTGCAGGAGGCACGACTTGCCCACGGTGGAGTCGCCGAGCACGATCAGCCGGAACTGGTAGATCCAAATCGCCGCGTCCATGGCGGCCCCGGCCTCGCCCGGCTTCGCCTCGGGCTTCTCGCGGGGGCTCCTCCGCGGCCGGTGCCTGCACCGCGCTCCGATCGCCCCAACGCCCGGCATGGGCGCGGCGGAGGGCGCGCGCGGCCCGGCCGGGGGCAGGCGGTAGGACTGGGGGAGTTCCGCGACGCGCGGGCGGAGGCCGCGTCCCCCCGCCCCGCTCCCGGGGCTCCCGACGGCCGCCCGAGCTCGGCGGGGCGGGGCGGGGCGAGGCGGGAGGGCGGTGGCCCCCGCGGGCGCTGTCCCTTCAGCACCGCGCCGCCGCGCTGGGCCCGCCCTCAGCCGGCCGCGCTGCGGCGGCGGGGCCGGGCCGCCCGCCGGGGCCTCCCAGCCGCGGGGTGGTGCGGTCCGCCGGGCCCGCCCCGCCGCGCAGGAGCGGAGGGAGGCGGTGGGCTGCTCCGAGAGCGGGTGGCGTTGGGGGGGGGGTTGGTTGGCCGTCGGTCCGGTGGACGGAGTGGGGAACGGGATCGTGCGAAGACGGGGGGAAAGGAGGGTAAAGGGGAGCGACTGGCTTTGAGCCGGCCCGGAGGTGCGGGAGACGGAGTAGGGGAGGGGGGAGGGTGGGATCGGGGGGAGGAACAGGGAGAGGGAGGGAGAGTCAGTGGGCAGGTTGTGCGCAAGGAGAGCTGCTTACTGGCTTGAGAAATGATGAGCGCAGGAGAGGAGAGGAGAGGGACGTACAACAAACTGCACTTAGCGGGCTGTTGTGAAGTGCTGTTACCTTTGTGGCAGAACGATACCACCGGTGTAGGTGCCCACCTGGGAGATTCCTTTGCCTCCGGGAACTTCGGCTCAGCACCATGTTGTGATAAATGTGCTGAGCGTGTCTCCTCTGATTTCCGCTAAAGCCTCGGGACTATATGGGACAGCAGACACCAACGAGGTGTTGCTGGGGGGACAAAATGTGTGAGGAACAGCGGAGGTCCCCGGGTGTGCTCAGCCCAAAGCAGAGCAGGCTGAGGGGAGGCCTGATGGCGACTGCCGAGCCTCACAGGAGCGGAGGGGCAGCGCTGAGCTCTGCTCTGTGTGACAGCGACAGGGCCCGAGGGAACGGCATGGAGCTGCGTCAGGGGAGGGGCGGCTGGGGGTGAGGGAAAGGGGCTGCACCAGAGGGTGGTAGGCATGGAATGGGCTGCCCAGGGCAGTGGGCATGGGCCTGAGTGCAGGAGTTCAGGGAGCGTTTGGACAGTGCTCTCAGACATTGGGTTTGGATTTTGGGAGGTCTTGTGTGGCCTCCATGATCCTTATGGCCCCTTCCAACTTGGGATATTCCGTGATGCTGTGATTCCGTGACTCTTACAGGTCTCAAATTGCTGCTGAGGGCATTAGGGCCTGGTAAGCAGGAGCTCCAGGTCTCTGGAGCCCAGGAACAGCAGCAAGCAGGCACCTATCGATAGGCACTTTGTTCAGGAAAAGGCAGGCAGAGCAAATGGGCAGTGGTTTCTTTCATGCAACTGGCTGTTTTCCTCTGTTACGTCAGTCACAGATGCAAATATAAGACTGACTGTTCATGGTGGGTGAAGGAGTATTTGAAACTACGCTTCTCTTGCAACTCTGTGGGACAGTAATCAGCAGGTTTCTTGTACCCTAACTGGTTTGTTACTCTGATGCGTTAGGCAGTGACAAGTGTGAGACTAGATAAGGGCATAGCATGACGCAGGCTTAGGTATTTTGTGCAGCTCCATGGTGTGGAGGAGTGGCCCTTGGCCTGGTCTCACTTCAGAAGAGAGCCTTGCATGTAGCATTCATATCAGGGGCTGCAGCCCCAAAATGAGCTGAGATGGGGTGTGCAGTGCAGCCATCACTGGGACACTCCACCACACAACCCGGCTTATATAAAGGTGATGCTAGTGGGGTTTATCTCTGTGTGCTCTCTGAGCTGAAGTTGTGGATGCTGCCTGCTCCAGAAGCCTGTATCTCTGAGGACCTTTGGGGCCAGCCAGCCCATCCCCAGGACTCCTGAGCGTGTGTGCCCATATGTGTCTGTGGGTCTGTGCGTGCCCATGTGTACCCTTCACGTTTCTGCCCTCTACTTCCATCAGCTACTCATGTGAAAAAATAAATTGAACGTGGCTTGTGCTAGCAGAGTTGCTTCCTTTGAGTAACACTTAAAATAAAACTTTGCTAACTTAGATCAATGAGCCTTCAGCACGGTGAAATTATACCTGTAATTGCAGGTTAAGGTGTGACGTGTTTACAGGACATTCCTAGCAATCCTTTCTACGTGCTTTGGCAAAAGTGGCACTTGGATACAAGAACTATTTGCTTGCGAAACAGAGGTGTGAGGTTTGTGGTATCAGCAGCTTGATTCCCATTGCGTAGCACCCAGGCCCTGCCTGGATCACCGTCCCTGCTGACACCACCAGGCCTTCAGGCTCAAACTGCACGCCCCGGTGAGGAGGCACAACAGGTTGTTGGCCTCTGCAGACAAGACTGGAAGAACCTCACACCCAAGAGCTGTGCAGCTCGTTTCATTCCTACAGATGAAAGAAGTCAATTTGCCTACAGTTGAGCTAGATGTGTTTCTAACTATTTGCAGGTTTCCAGGGTCTGGCCGGCCTAACTAAGCTGTGGAAGGAGGGTAGAAATTCACATAATACACATGTACCCAAATATGTCATCTGGGACCTTTTGAACGCCAGATGTGAAATGCTACCTAAGAAACCTGTGTTATGTTTGATATATGGGGTGGACAAAGTGGGTGAAATTTATCTCCAAGTCATGCACTTTTTGTTAGTTTGACAGAGAATGCAGAGGCGCTGACAGCACACAGCCTGTCACAAAGATCTCTGACCAGCAGCTGAAGAAAGAGATGAGAAATTGTTTTGATTTGAGGAGCTGAAACAGGGAGCTGAAGCAGGGAGGTTAAAGCAGCAACCGGAACCTGACATTCTTTCAATTTCTGCCATTATGGCATTGACAACTTGAGTCTGATCTTCCCAAGGTGAATCAGACCTAAATTCTGGGAAATAGTAATAAAAATCCCTACCTCTAAATCTACTGCATTATTACTGCAGGTGGCTGCATGAAAGTATAACTCAGACCCCTGCAATCTAAAAGTTACTGATTTCTTTTCACTTTTATTGACTTCATGTGACTTTTCCTAACTTTCTTTGATGTGGGTTGGTCACCATGGACTACAGAGGTCAGGGCGCTGCTGAACAACAGGCACATGTCATACAGAGACTTTAGGGAGACATGAACCACAGTAATCGATATGCAGCCCTGGTTTGGGACTGAGAAACTGTGCTTTCCAAAGAGCCTAAGAGAACTGAGGCACCAGTTTGAGGGTAAGATGCCAGGCCTGTATGTATGGCCTAGGTTGTCGGCCTGGAGGCTGACACAGCTGCTCATTCCATCAGGAGAAAGTCTCACTATGGGTAAGCTGCTGGGAAGATGCTGTCAGCTCTCTCTCTCAATAGAGCAGTACTAGAGATGGGATGCTTCCTATTAATGACAATGATTCACCTTCTCCTTCAGTGCCATGGAGCCAGACGGATTTCACATGCTAATGGGAAGGACATTTCTTAAACCATAACATTCTGGGAATGCTTCTTCACTGATTTCTTTGATGCACGCATAGAAGTTTAGTATCTGAGTAGCGCAGTGGCATTACGCTGATATGTTCAGCCTGCCCTAAAATCTCTTAAGTGCTATGAGAATAAATCTGCTGCTTTTCTTGCTGTTTGCAGTTGATAGTATTGGATGGGTTTCGCACTTTCTCCTGTGGTGTTATTTTGTGAGTCACTCTGAAGCTAACATAAACTTAGCTATGGTTTATGGAACTTTCTGCTCTCAGTAAGAAGCAGATACAAATATCCTGAAGTAATTCATTAAGGGAAAACAAAGTATTAGAAGATGATGCATGAGACTAGGGAGTTCTAAGGAGTGAAAGAAAACAGAAACCTGAGCCAATGGTACGGTTTTGTTAAAGTGCTGAGCAAATATTCACCTGACAATATGGTGAAAAAACCCGTTCACTTTTGCACTATGAATATAGAGACAGTTCTGCAGTAGCTGCTGAGCAGGTCTATGCCTGCCTGCATCAGTGGAAACTGGGATTAAGTGCTAGGAGTGCTGCATGCTGATGAGGACAAAGCTGCATACAGCCACTCTTATTAGTGTAAACTAATACATTTTCTCAGTATCACTGCATTTGCTTACAAGAGACTCAATGGCAGAGAGCACATTTCTTCTTGTTGGTAATGCTGGCACTGATTCAAGCAGTCTCTTGTCTTGCAAAGGCTTGCCGTGCACCTCTTCTCTAAACTATGATTAAGGTTGTGGCAATCATACTGCTCAGATTCTGTTTTAAATGACACTGGCTGTAGGACAGTTTCTGACTGCAATGGAAAAAACCAACAAACTGTAAGATCAGAACCACAAGTCTTATGCCTCTCTGACACTGAAAATGATGTTAAAAATGTGCTTTTGAAAGAAAAGTTATAAAAAGTACCCTCAGCCATGGAAATACCAAAAAAGAAGTAACGATTATGTACTGCTAGCAATTTGCATTCTGGTAAATTAGAGAAATGCACTTTTGACAGATGACTGTTGAACCCCCATCTAAGTCACAGGGAATTATGTAAGAAGTATCAGTGTAGCCATATTCACTGTGCAACAATGGTATCTGCACGTTAAGAAGTTGCGCTGAGGTGACCACATCCAGGTTTTCTGTGTGAGATCACAGAGGCAGCCTTTGCAGGACTGGAAACCACCTGCAAGCTTCTGGACTTAAACAATTCTACTCAGTTTGTGTAACCGTAACATTTTCCTTTAACCTTCTGCTCTGTGGGGCTCAGTGACTCACAGGTGAATTAAAAAGCTAAACAAAAATGAGAACTTTTTGTTGAAGCCTGATTGAATTTCACAGTTTGTGTGTAATGAGAGTACTGCTTTATTTTACATCCCCAGCAACCTGCCATGTCTGTTCTCTGTGTTGGTTTGCACGCAGCTCTCATGACTGAGTTACCAGAATGCCAACATGTCTCTGCTTGGAAGATACAGGCACAGATTGCATATTCTTCAGCTTTGATACAGCTCCAGCTTCAGACTTCAGAACAGAGAGCAGTTTGCCTGGAAATAACAAAGAAAAGCCACAGACTTGTGGAACACCGTTAAGAGATGGGTGGCAAATTCTCATTAGGGATGTGTTGGCAGGAACTGAGGTGGTTGAGAAAAAAAACTAATGTGTCATAAAACCTTCATCACGTAAAGGGAAATATGTTGGAAAAAGACTGTATTATTGCTTAACACAGTCTTTGTTTGTTATATGTTGCTGGAAGGTTTTGGTTTTTTGTTTGCTTGTTTGTTTTTCTGGTGCAGCGTTTGGAGTGCCTGGAGCTCTTTACAGGCAAAGAAGAGAGGAAGATTCTAGGAAAATGGAGTAGGAGTTATAAGCTAATTTCAGTAGATGGTGTTATTAATGATTTCCTGTATGCATTGCACAATTAGTCCTCTTAGGATATGTCCTTGCCTGATTAAGGTGGAGATGTTCCTTATGTTGTTCAGGTAGATGTGTACAAACAATGTGGGGGAAGGGAAGCTGCACAACTGAATAATCCAAATCCATGGGTCCTACATATACATATCATCACAGATCTGCTTGAGGCATTTTAATGGCTCTGCAAAATGGATGCAAGTGAAACAACCCCTGGGCAGAATGAACTCATGGAAGCAGTCAGTAAAGAACAGAAGCACCCAGATGAAGATAGGAATGCTTCTAACTTCTCAAACCCAATCTTCCAGAAGGAACTACATTGTAATTTCAAAGATGGGCCTGGGAACTAAAAGTCGTGGCTCTTAGCATAAAAGCCTGGGAACTATGTGTTTGCTTAATGAATGTTTTATAACCAGTAAGTTGTTTCACAGGTTGCCAACTATCAGGCCATTCCTGTTCACACAAATAAACTACCTATACCTGATTCACAAGCCTGTCATCTGTCCCACTGCACACCTCTCCTTGCCAACCATCTCCTCCCTCAAAATCTTGTTAGCACTGTGTTATACCCAGTGCAGTTGCTTCCAGCCTGATATTTTCTGTGTCCAGATCAGACTTACAGCAAGAATGACACTTGCTTCCCAAATGTCTGTTTACTGCAAATGTAGTAGTATCTATCTCCACAGTCTTGCCGTTTTACACATCGCAGTTACTGAAGTACAATTAACTCAGTAAAGTGTTAGGAAAACACAGGAATATCCAGTCTGTTCTATCAAAGTACTGAACTGAACTCATGCACTTTGGCCTTGAGATGCCAGGATGGGGTCGGGGAAGCAGTGTGTGGGGTACAGCGCTCGGCCTGGTGCTGGGCCATGGGAGTTATGTTTGCCAGGGGCATCTCCTCATTTTCTTTAAACTGCCTTTGGGGCTGCTGCAGGTTGTTTTAATTAATAGCTCATATTTATATGGCATCTGACACATGGTCTGAGTGATAAGGACAAGGAGGAACGGTTTTAATCTATCAGAAAGGAGATACAGATTAGATATTAGAAGGAAATTCTTTACTCAGAGGGTGGTGAGGTGCTGACACAGCTGCCCAGAGAAGCTGTGGGTGCCCCTTCCCTGGAGGTGTTCAAGGCCAGGTTGGATGGGACCCTGGGCTGCCTGACCTGGTGAGGGCAACCAGCCCATTGCAGAGGGTTGGAACCGGATGATCCTTAAGGTTCCTTCCAACCCAAGCAATTCTATTATTCTATGATTCTGAGATGCATAAGAACCTGCCTTTAGGTGAGAGTAAGACTGCCATTAGGTGATGAGATTAAGAACCAAATCCAAAAATGGCAATTTATTCTACTATGAAACAAGTATTCTCATGCTTTCTTCTTTGTCATTTGCCAATCTTATATCTCAGTCACGTTTTCCTATTGCCATTTGGAATGACTCCTTGTGGGATTCCACACATTTTTCTGTATGATGAAGTCCACCTCCTACATCTTCTGTTTGGGAAGTGCCAGTGCATGAAACAATGCAGATTTCAGCTAACAAAGAATGTTCTCTGTCTCAGTGTTGTGCTATAATCCAGTGACTGTGTTGGTCAAAGTCATTACTATCTTTTGTAGTGTTGCACTGCTGAAGGAACCCTATAATTCACTGCCCCCTCTCATGAGTTTCTGTTTTTCTCAGATACTCACCTTTGCCCCAGATGCATTCTGATAATTTCTGAAGAGGAATATTAGTTCTAATTGCCTTCCTAGTGTCTCTGCCCTATCCTGTGACTCTTTTTATGCTTTATACCATTGCAAGCCTCGCAAAGGACAGAGAAGACAATGATACGTGATGTGATTGCTGAGCCAGGATGGGAAGATAACTCTCCCTGCACTTTTTGCAAAAATTAAACAAAGAAATTCTGTGTCTGTTAGGTGTCATTGAGTTTCACCTGTCTGGAAGAAGTGCCCGGACAAATGAGGCATGAATGTATCTGCTGAGCTTGAAGTGACTAGATTGAGCCAGTATAATCTGATAACACAGCTAATGTTTATTTTCTTGTACATTATTTGGGAGGAAGGTTGGAGGGTTTACTGAAGCTGCAGCAGCAACTGATAATTTGCTTCGAGGTGGAGAACTTCAAAGAGGCTGGGCCTCAGGCCGTATGTTTAGCAAAACCATTGCTGGTTTATAGTGATGATCTAACACAAAACGTAATAAACAGCTTTAGATGCTAGCCCAGTGAAGAGACCACTGCGTGTGGTCAGTTGATAGAATGTAGAAACTGAAGCCCAAGGAGAACTGCTACGTACCAGAGCTAACTGTTAGCCGCAGACCCAGCATGCCAAGCAGGCAGAACGAGTGACCTGCTCCTCTGGGATTACTGATAATGGAGTGGTCTAAACTAGACTGAAGGAGTGAATCTCTGATCTGTGTGTGAAGTGTACGCTTGCAGAACAGGAATCATTATCCATCTGCTACACCCACCCTTGCAAGCAAACTAATACAACCAGATCGTGTGTCACTAAGTACAGAACCATACCACCCAATATCCCTGTGACCAATGGAGGAACAGTGTAGATTAGGGGCAATTTTCATTCCAAAAACTCACAGCTGTCCTGCATCCTTACTTCTAGGGCAAAGGCTTGTCTTAGGCTTTGGAACTGCAAGTAGATCCCAGGGTCTTGCACCCAAAAGCCAGCCCCTATGCTAACAGTTGGAGCTTCACCTTGTTTGCACTGGAGGATCAAGTACCTCCGGGACAGGAGGCCCTCCCTCCCCCCATGGGAATTCCCAAGCTTTCCACATTTTTGACAAACCCAGAAGATCCTCCTACAGCTGGCTGTTTTTGAGGTGTCTCCATTTGTAAAAGTCACACTAACTCTCCCCCTCCCCCACCCCCAAGAGACAGGTGATGGCATTATTTGCAACTCTCAGGGCTGTTTATTCTTCTGAAGATCCCAAATCTAAGGTTGAGGATATGATCCCAAAGGGAGATCAGCCAATAAAAAGAAAAATAAATAAACTAATGAGAGGCCCTGCAAAAGACAACAAATTAACAAAATTTACTTAGTTAAAACATGATCAACCACCTGCCCCTAACAACAGAGTGGTTTTGGTCTGCTCAGTGAAACACAAAGCCAAGATAGCACAGACAGCTGTGCAAACAACCCAGTGATCACCATGGATTGCAAAAGCATCCTAAATGACTGGAGCAACCAGACAGTGACAGCAAATCAGAAAGAAATGGCTTTATCATCAACAATGTATTCTTTAACCAACTCTGTAACTAAGGATACTGCAGGGTACCGGAGTGACTGGATGTCTCTGAAAAAAGACTACGAGGAGGAAAGACCCGTGACCAGGATCCAGGATCATCCGTGCAACTTCTGGGAAACCCAGGGAGCAGAACAGAGGCCAAATGAACCTCATGACCCCTTGTCAGTGCAATATACAGCACAGCAGGAACCACCACACTGACTCATACAATCCCTCCAGGATTACACCGTCACTTCCACGGGATGAGGAGCTTGTGAAAGAAACCACAAATCCAACCCACACAGCTCCTATCCCTGGTTGCGCTATGGCAGCTATGGCATAGGGATGTCACGTAGCCTGTAAATTTGTATATATCTGTGTATTGTACATCATTTACAAGGGTTTTTTTTGTTTGTTTGTTTGTTTGTTTTTAGGAGGGGCTGCAGTGAGCCCTCTGTGGAAAGAGGTCAGGGGTACTCTGTGCAGGACACAGCTGGTTCCAGCTGGCTCCAGTGACTGTCACACGCAGGTGAGTCCATCAGCCAAGCTCGTGGCAACTCTAAGCCCATCAGATGGGTTTATAGTGTCTCTCTGAAAGACATATTTAAGAAAGGGTGGAAAGTGCCAGGACAAAAGTAAACAAACAAACAACAACAACAACAAAAACAAAATCAACAAAACAGGCTGGAGCAGGAGAAAGAAGACCATGACATGAGAGACATGACTCTAAAGGAACTGCTGCTGATGGAGGAGCCACCACGCACTGATCCTAGCCTCATGTACTGCCTGTCATCTCTCCAAAGGGACTGAGAGGCATAGGAGATGGGAGAACAAAAAGTGAGGGGAGAGGTGTGTGGAGGGAAGCAGTGTGTGGAGGGAAGCGGGATTGTTTTCCTGAAGGGTCTGCATGCCCTTGCAGAACCAGCTCTCTGTGGCCCCTTGCAGGAAGAAAGAATTTCACTTTCACTACCCTTTCTGAGTCACTCTGTTACCATCAGGGATGTTACTGTCCCTTCAAACTAAACTGTTCTTGTTCAGAAAATACACAGACTTTTGTCAGTGAAGCCTCTTCAAGTTCTGCTCCCGATCCCAGGGATGAATCTGAAAACCATTATCAACAGGTGAAACCCTCACACTAACATCTGCCTGAGGTTTCTCAAAGACCACTTGAGCATCTTTGGTCTCAGCATTTCGGCTTTGTGGCCCAGAAATTGTCTGGGTTCACAAGGAAAAACCTCCTTGTTGGAATCAAAGATTTGTAGGGGTTCTCAACGCTCAAATCCTGTAATGCTGCTGCTCACATCCTGTGACTGGTTTGACACAATACACTGACACTAATGGGCACACAGCTCTTTTTATCCGTGACATTATAATGGGCTGAAGGAACTGCAGCTCCTTGCCTGACATATTAGATGACAGCACTACTCACCAGGTGGCAGTGGGAGACTGGGTAAGTAAGTCTGGCCCGTGGAGCTGCTGAGGTGAGACTGAAAACGCTTCTGCCTAAACATGACCTCCAATTAGAAAGATGCTGAGCCGTCCAGATGGAAAGAAACTGATACAACAGGAAGTTCTGGAAACAGGGCAGATACAAGAGTGAGCTATGCAGGAGAGAGTCGTGGCCTGCCCTTCAGCCACAACCAGCAGAACTGCTTTTCCTTTCCTCAGCACGTAAGCCGTGGCCTGGCATGCCAAGCAAATGTGATGCATGCTGAGGAAACGGCTCTTTACTCTTTAAAAAGCAATCAGTACTAATTAAATGATTAATATTTAGCATTAGCTACACTTGAATATTTTATACTGACACCAGAATAACCGATGGAGCATTTTAGCAGAGGAGCATACTTTCCTTTTCACACATCCCTTGTCGTTATCACATGCGCATGCGCCCGCCTCCCTCGTGAGCGCGGGCTGAAAAAGGCGGGCCGCTGAAAAGGCTGGCCGCGTTGGCGCGCTCGCGCTTTTCGCCCCTCCCCCGTCGCTGAGCGATGTGGTAAAGGCTTCGTCTGAGCGCCAGGGGGCGCCCGCTGCTGCCACGAGTGGAGCTCTGAGCCTCCTCCGTAGGGGAAGCGGAGGAGGTGATGCTGAAAATCCGTCCTGAAGTTCAAACATGAGTTTTTAAAAATAAACATTTTCACACACAGTGGTAGAAAAGGCCCATGCCATGCCTGCGAAAGTCCACACGTTACCTTCAAGCATGTACTGTTTAGCCCATAGGTGTCCAACCTTTTGGCTTTACTGCAGTGCATTGAGTGAAGAGGAATTGTCATAGGCTGCATGTAAATGTATATAATATGCTTCATGTATCTAAGTATCAAAACTTATATATTTTTTAAAAATTAAAGCTGAAGAATAAGGGGAAAAAAAAAAACAACAAACACCATAAAACTAGTGGGATATTTGGATTTGTGTGTGTGAAACTAACACATCAGTTTGGCTCAGTGGACATAACTGCAATTCTCAGTGAGCTCTCACCAGAGATTTCTGATGAAAGTTGAGTCTTCCAGTGCTTCAATCTTGAAAGAGGAAATGCAATGACATGAATAAAGTGGAGTTGTGAAGTGAGAGGTATTTTCTCTGGTAAATCAAGGCTCTTAAGAGTCCGGTAAAGAGACATGATCAGATTTTTCTTTGAGTTGAATGTCTGATTGCGTTCTGTACATTCAGTCTGAAAATTCACAGGCAACGTACTTATGTCGACTGAAAATGGAGACACAAATATACAAAAAAAATTGTGATTTTCCAGCCATCTTGAAACCTATTCTCTGATTCCATTATCAGAATGGAAAGTGGCTGCATATTTTTTGTTGTTCACAGGACTGTGTTTAGCCAACATATCAAAATACATAAAATGGTTTGCCATAACCAGAGCTTGCCATAAATTTCGTTTTGAACACTGTTATGGTTTGAAACACAGCACAGGTAAGTTGATTTTCCCCTTGAAGACTCATGTTTAACTCATTTAAATGAGTGGCCAAATCCACCAAAAATTATAAATCTGTGAGCCATTTTTCATCTTCAAGTTCTGGCACAGATTTTGTAGCAAAGGATTTAGTGGTATCATTGGGCTGAGTAGTAGGAGGCTGATGGATCAAGTAGCTGGGTATAGAGTGCCTGAAAAATCTGTAAGCTGAAGAGGCATCACACAGATCAAACAAACACAACAAAACTGAACATAATGAACTGGACACCCACACAAAATGACAACTTTCATGAAACAGTCATTTTGTAGTAAAATTCCTGTAAATCAATCTAGATATTCTTTTTCTTCTCTCACAGATGCAATAGAAAGTATTTATCTTGTATGGTTTATTGCATACTCAAAGAGAATGACAAAGCAATAATCACAGCACTCTGTTACATGGACATTCGGTTTTGGACACCTAACTTGTAGCATCCATGACTGATGGCCAGGAGCATAAAGAAAAGTTTCAAGAAAAAAATGAACAAAGTTCTAGTCAATGTTGCAAGCTGAATATCTTTGGATAAGACTACTGAATTTCATAGAGCACTTCTTTATTGCAGTGTTTTAAATGAGATAAAATCCTGATCCAAGGAGCACACTTCACCATGAAACAGACAAGCTTTTGGACAGGAACATCATTTATTTTGTAAAACCTCTCCTCCTAACAAACCTCCAAGAATAATTCCTTCTTCATTAATTTGTTTTTCAATATAATATTGATTTTACTAATGTGTTTATATGAAGACTGCGAGATAAAAAGAATTCTGTGATCAATTTTAGTTCCAGGAATAGGAAAATTAATGCCTAAAATGACCTGATTACATATCTTAATAGAAACGTATAGGGAAGCACTCCAGCACATAAAGTACTTCACATTTTGCTAGTGTGGCAGCTAAGCTTTGCTTGAATGTCTGGAAGAGTCATGTTTTCTGAGACTTGTATTGACCAAAACAAAACAAAAAAACAAAACAAAACCAAAAAAACAAACCAACCCTGCTCATTTTGTGTTCTTCTACAAGAACAAAAAAATATTAATGATATGTTACACTGTAGGTACAAAACGTCTCCCAGTATCTTCCAACATGCTGAAAGTTCAGCTAAATTAATGTTATGTTGAAGGTGCAGCTCCCATCATTTACTCATTAGAAGAATGTCTTGCCAAGATTAAAACAAAGAGTGGAATGTGGTTCCACAAGTCTGGTTGACACATAATCTCTTTAACTTTTGTTCTACTTTCTTGAAACGTTTTCTGCTCTCTTCACTTAAAGAAAGTCTTTAAGTGAACTTCAAGAAAGTGGACTTCAAAAAAGACATCAGGACTTCTGAAAATTTTAAAAACAAAAATATCAAACATAAAATCCAGTGATAACGGAACAGGCTTATATTCGCAACAAAATCTTTGAATGCTTAACACTGAAATTGAATGTTCTTGAGAAAAGGTTGGGTTTTTTTGTTTGTTTGTTTTTCTAAGAGAGAATTGATGATCATGTTATCAAAAAAGATTTTTTTTTTTTTTCAAGTGGCAATATGAAAAAGAATGGGTTTTGCATATGCAGGATGTTAGAGATGTTAGATACATCTGTCCAAGACAGAACTGGTAAAAAATGAGACCTTCAGTTCAGGTGATTGTTCCAAGAGCCCCAGGACCTTCTCCTACTGATAAGGTAAGTGCCTACACTAAATCATGTGCTGAGAGGGAGACAGACAGGTTGTTTAACAATCGTGTTCCAGCTGGGGACTTACTTGAAGAGAGGAACCTTGGATCCTGGTAGCACTCAAAGGCAGGGCTCTGCTTCAGTCTCTACCATCCAGCTCCACTAGCAGAAACAGGTACAAAGCTCCTGCAGCTACAGATGTTCCTGACTCTCAAGATCTACATGAAGAAACCACCACTGGTGGCCTGAAGAGGATATTGTAAAAATAAATGTGGAGTGCTTGTGGTTGGTAACTCCCTGTTAAAAGGCACTGACCCTTCCCTCAGCTGGCCTGACACAGAGTCTTGAGAGGTGACAGGACTAGAGGGAATGGCTTCAGGATGCACTAGGGGAGGTTCAAGCTGGAAGTTAGGAAATATTACTCCTCTGAAAGCGTGCTCAGGCACTGGAATGGGCTGCCCGGGGAGGTGGTGGAGTCACCGACCCTGGAGGTGCTCAAGGAACATTGGGCCGTTGTGTTGAGAGACATGGTTTAGTGAGAACTATTGATGATGGATGGATAGTTGGACTGGATGATCTTGTAGGTCTTTTCCAACCTTGGTGATTCTATGATTTTATGAAATAGAAGGGGGAAAAAAGTGATGTAGACAAGTACTTTGATTTTTTATTAAAATAAAAGTACTTACATTTTTATCTTATAAAAATGAACAAACTTGAATATACTGATGTGCAGTGCTGACAGGGCTGGTAGGGATGCTACAAGGAAGCTTAAGGCCCACTTGGAATTTAATCTGGCAAAGAAGGTAAAGGATAACAAGGCAGGTTTGTTGTTGTTGCTGTTGGTTTTTTTTTTTTTTTAAGTAAGTGTGTCAACAGTAAAAGGAAAACTAGGGAAAATGTGGGTCCACTACTAAATGAGGTGGGTGCCCTCATAACAGGGAATGTTGAGAAGGCAGAGGGATTGAATGCCTTCTTTGCTTCTGTCTTTACTGCAGAGAGCTCCTTGGGAGAGTCCCAGACCCTGGAGGTAAGAGGGGCAGTCTGGGGAATGGAAGACTTCCCTTTCGTCAAGCACAATATGATCAGAGACCATCTAGCCAAAATCAATGGGTACAAATCCATTGGTCCTGGTGGGATGCACACACACATACTAAGGGGGCTGTCAGAGGCGATTGCTGAACCACTATTGTCTTTGAAAGGTCTTGGAGAACAGGAGGGGTGCCTGAGGACTGGAGGATTGCCAATGTCACTCCAGCCATCAAAAAGGGCAAGGAGGACAATCTGGGAAACTATACTTCCACAGAATACTCTTTCTCCAAGTGTGGTTCCAAATATGAAAGAAAGCATATGTTGATTTTAAAAACAGTGTCTTTCCTAAGAAAAGTAGCACTTTTTTCAATATGGATGTGATCAGAAGAAAAGAACTAAGAAGCAGTTGTTAAGAAATAAGACAACTGAAGACTTAAAAGCAATTGGCAGGAACCATGCTTCTCAGATACGAAATGCTGAAACTGCTAACTTACCCTACACGATCTTCTGCAGTCTTCACTTTCACTGACTGAAAGATGTAGAGAAGACAGATCTTGACTGTCTTTTCTACACAGCAAAGCAACAAAGGACATCAGTTAACATTTTCAGCAAAGGAGTTTTTGAACATATATATATGTGTGTGTGTGTGTGCGCGCATGTGTGTGTGCGTGTGTGTTATTGTGAGGGTACTTATAAGTTGAGGCGGGAGCCCAGAGAGTTGTGCAATCTCCAACCTTGGAGATATTTAAGTTTAACTGGACATCGTTCTGAACTGCCTGTTCTAGCTGACCCTGCTTTGAGCGGGAAGATGAACAAAATAACCTCCAAAGATTCCTTCTAACCTAACTTATTCTGTGGTTCTAATAATATACATATATATATATATTTATTAAAACCCAATAAATGCTTTGAAAGGAAGAAGGGATTTATCAGGCTGGAGCAGTTGGAGAACTACATTCATGTGCTTACCTTTATAACAATTAGTATATTTCTACCTACAACTCTTTTACTAAGGTGTGAAGAAAAAATGATAGTGCCAATATTGTTCAAAACCAACCTTTGAAAGACTGCCCACCTCTTTTGTTAGACTGGGAGTGGAGTCAGGGATGTGGACAAGAGAAGGCCCCGGGGAGGGCTCACTGTGGCTTTCTGATACTGAAGGGAGCTTATAAATAGGAGGGGGACTGACTTTTTACACTATCTAATAGTGATAGGACAAGGGAGAATGGCTTTAAACTAGAAGAGGGGAAATTTAGGTTAGATGTTAGGAGGGTGATGCAGAGGTTGATGAGGCACTGACACAGGCTGCCTGGGGAAGCTGTGGGTGCCCCATCCCTGGAGATGATCAAGGCCAGGTTGGATGGGGCCCTGGGCAGCCTCAACTGGTGGGTGGCAGCCCTGCCCACGGCAGGGGGCTGGGACTGGGTGGTCTTTAAGGTCCCTTCCAGCCTAAGCAATTCTATGATTCTGTAATTCCTGAATAAAGTGCAACCCAGTCTGCAAACAGAAAACTCTAGGCTGTGTCTTTTCAAGCACTATTTTCATAGTCATCAAAGTGATCAACTTAAAAAAATAAAAAAATAAAAAATCAAAACTAGTTTGTTTAGTCCAAAGAAGAGAAGCTGTATGTTGGAGAGGTCTTATTATCGGCTGCAGCTGTACAGATGGAAAAGTGTTAAATGTTATTCCATGAAGCCACCAGAAGAATGTACTTCTAGAAAGTCAAAGAAATCTCCTGGAGGACTGAGGAAGAGTCTTCTTCATTTCTGGGACAGAGTGTTTGAAACAAAGTCATGCTATCAACGTGTTCTAAGAAGATGCAAATGTTGATGAACCTTGGGCATTGTTATGTCTGCCTTTCCAGGGAGGCTGTAATCTCAATTTGCCCCTTGGCTCTTCTAGTATCATTTACGACATTGCCAGGGCTGGGGGACAGAACCCTGGAGGCAACTGTGTTCAAACGTGAAGCCAAGTGCCCTTTGAGATCTTGCTGACTATGATTGAAATGAAGGCTCGTGTTGGTTTACTCAGGCCTCTGGGGCACTATGTCTGCCACAAAAACCTGATTTTTCTCCTGGGTCACACCTCAGATGAACAGGCCAGCCCCAGAACGCTGATGTACTCAGAGATGAATGCTTGGCTTCTGGGGTATGATTTTCTTGTTACTTCTGCTCCTATAGAACATCTGTTTCAGGGCCTGATTGTCCAACTAAAGGCAGCTGTGTTGCAAATATAAATGAAGGACTGTCTTCTCATTTTCAGCCTAAAATTAGTAAACTTTAAAAAATATACATGCTTTTTCTTTACTGCCAATCTAATTTAAGTTTATTTCATTTTCCAGGGTTTGTTCTCAGTGCATTTTTTGTCCACCTCAGCATCATTTACTAGTAAAACAAGCCATACTCCCATGGTCTCCCACAGATCTTTTTGCATTTTTTGTACATTTGTCTTGAACTCAACTAACTCGCATGTATGCCATGTTTCAGAAGAAGTCTTTCCAGGACTGCTGATAGGCAAATATATCTCTGTCTTGATTCCAGCTGTTCACAGAATTTCAGCATCACGGGATGGCTGAGGTTGGAATGGACCTCTGGAGGTTGCCTGTCCCAGCCCTTACTCTGGCAGGGACACCCAAAGCAGGGTGCCCAGGGCCACATCCAGGAGGCTTTGGAAGATCTCCAAGGAAACTCCACAGCCTCTGGGCGGCCTGTGCCAGTGCTCCGTCACCTGCACAGCGCAGCAGTGCTCCTGGTGTTCAGAGGGAGCCTCCTGGGTGCCAGTTTGTGCCCACTGCCATTGTGTGCCCTTTGTGCAGCTGCGAGACGTTTCTAGCTCACGGCCATTCTGAGAACAGCAAGTACTTCTTTGTCTTAGCTCCTAATAGTTTCCAAATAATGAGCATATGCACCCAGTATTTGTTACTATTTTCCAGATAATTGGTATCGTGTTTTGTAGAGATGAATTTAATCTCAGTCCTGCTACTCAAGTTCCCAAGGCTGCACAGTTCTTCCAAACAGCTTTCAAACATTTTTAACTGGCTTTTAACTTGGAAAAGTAAGAAGATGATCATGAAGCAGCAGACAAAATCTGTGTCCTATGTTGTTCTGTTGTTTGAAATGTATATCCTGATTTGGATCATTAGTCTTTATTTTTTTTTCTAAGAGAAAATAAGTCATGGTGAAGAAATAGTGTACATTAATGAAAAATTAGAAATGTTACATGTGCAATTGTTGAACTAAAAAATAAAATGACATTTTATTTCAAAAGAGACATCTCTATTAAAATTGTTTGAAAAATCCTTCAACCTTTTTACCGTAATAAGTCGCTGCTACTCTAAGATGTTATTATAGTGCAGAAAATAGATGTCTTTGTATCAGTAAGACAGTAGTCTTTGTACTTAGCACTCTTAAAGATCTATAGAAAAAATGTAGAAATCGTAATCTGACCATGGAGGACCTCTAGTGGTACAAATACTTTCAATAAAGAAAACCCCTCACAATTCTGCTTGCTTGTAATTCTATTTGGAATCACTTCAGCAGTTTCGGATTAAGTTCACCCACGATATTTTGTGTTTCCTTTTGTAGATAAAGTAAAAGCAGAGAGCAGTAATATGCAGTTGTCTGTGTGTTCGACATCGCATTTCACTTTACTTAGAGCAGATGCTGTCAACTTAAAAAGTATTTGTTTTTACCTGTGACCTGTGACCATTACAGGAATTACAGGAATAGCATAGAGCAAGAGTATAGGTTGACTGCAGACATCGAGCAGATGAAGATAGGCTAGGATAGATCTGGCTGTGTCTCATTTGTATGGCTATGCTAATACTTTTATATCTTCTCTAAACAAAAGTAGTCTCTGTTGGTGAGGCAGCAGAAGGAGCAGTACCGCCAGCTCCTGGGCTGCGTGGAAGGTATCCCTGGAGCCAGTGGCATGGCTGGCACATGGCTCAAGGCAGCCACATGGCTAACATCCCAGAACGGGCAGACATGGTCACACCTGAGGCAAACACAGAACCGTGGTAAAAGCAGGAGCCTGAAGCAGGACTGCCTTAACACAAAGTCACATTTAGATATCTCAGATATTTCTGCATTCATGGCTGTGCCTATCCGCAGGCCATAAAACCTTCCTCAGATAGCAAAGTTTATCACAGTGTGAATTGAACTTAGTCCCAAAGTCTAACAAATGTACCCGTGAGACACAGCCCACCTGGGCCGAGCGATTCCAAGAGAAGAGCTTAACTGGAGACAAAAGGCACCAGAGACTCATTTCCCACCTCTGAAGAATCAGCAGATTGCCAATGTGTGAAAAACACCATGAAAGGCAAACAGAATGGCACCGCAGTTGTGGAGATCGGTTGTGACTACATACGCAATGTCTGCTACTTCAGCTTCAGCTTTGCAATCTAATTTGTATTCTAGACTATGGCAAATCATGACCAGCATTACCTGACTCATAACTATCACAGCACTGAAGCTAAACTTGACAGATTGATTTCTTGTGAGAGTCACAGCAGGATTTCTTTTTTCCCCCTTTTATTAGGAACCTCGGATTCGAGTCCATCATCTGTGATGCAGGCAGGGTGTCAAGTCACTAAAATAACATCGTGCAAATACCACCAGTTCCTCCAGGTGAGCTGAGTACTTTTTGCCAAGATGTGAGCGATGGCAAACAGGGCAAGATAAATCCTTACGCGTGGCACTTATCACCAAAGGTGGGGACTGAAGGCTTAGAGGAGCTCAAGGCTGTGTAGAAATCTGGGAAAAATCAAAGGATGAAGGTCTGGGGCAACTGCTGGGACTGAGCAGGATGGGACTCGGGCTGCCCCCCACAAGTGTCCAAGCCAGGCCTCCCGCCCCGGCGGGGCTGGGGATCGCTATGGCAGCGAGCGACCGGGAGCTCCCGGGACGAGCCATGCCCCTCCCGGGGGCGGCCCTTCGGCGGGCACAAAGCTCCGCTGAGCGCGAGACGGCGGCTCCTCCCTTCCTCCCTCGCGGCCGGGCTGCGTTAGCGCTGCGCTCGCTCCGTTCTAGCGCGGCGGGCGCGGGGTTGAGGCAGCGCCGCGCCATGGAGGCGGCCGACGCTGCTGAGGATGCTGCCCAGGTTGCCGCTCAGGCCGCTGCAGAGGCCGAGGCGCCGGCGCCCGCGCCGGCGGCGCCCGGCACCTCCGCTGCCGCTCCGCGCCGGCTGCTGGCACTGCTGCGCGACAAGCTGTGCACCTGGTGAGTCCGCGGCCCACTGCTTCCACGTGGAGCCGGGCTCGCATCCAGCGGGAATGGGCTCGGTAACGCGGCCGGGCTGCGCTGCGCTGCGCTTGTGGCGATGCGCTGGGAGCTCTGGGCGGGGAGGTGAGGGCGGGAGGGGGACCGGCGGGGCGGCCGTGCCGGAGGGGTTCTGGCAGTCGCGTGTGCGGCAAGCGCCCAGTGAGCCAGTGGTGTGCGCGGGTTGGCGGAACTGTGGGTGTAACTCACGTATCCGCTCATGCACCGTGATTTACTTTTTTTTATTTTTTTTTTAATCTTAGTAATTCTGGCTTAATATTATTTTTCTGTTTTCTTCGCTGTCAACTTCATGGCAAAGAACGAAAGGGAAACAGGAGGGAAGAAGGTAACAGAACCAAATAGCTGAGAGTAAGTGTGGAGTCTAGAAGGACAGAGTTCCCCTTCCTCTCGTCTCTGGAATCAGCTCGGGGCTCAGTCCCACTAATGTGTATCATTTACCACGGCAGCACGGGTGAAGCATGGAAAAACTGGAGGGGAGCAGGCAGTGCAAGTGTCCCTGCACTTGTCAGCACTGCCTTAGCAAATGCAGACTGCCTCCTCCTGCCTCCAGCCCTCCGGAGCTGCCATTCACTTACAAATGCAGTTTGCTTCTGAGGGAGAAAATAAATAAATATCAGTTTAGAAGGCTCTTTTGGAGCTCTGGATGTGGTTTCAGGTAAGAACTGCGCCAGGCATTCCCAGCTAACGAGAAAGTGCTGGCTTCTGCCAGCGTCGTGCTTACAAACCAGAGTATGATGGCTGGGTTGTGTGGGGGTCTGTGCTGGTTGAGTACAGACCTACTCCAGAGGGTGAAACCTGTCTCTCTTTTTCTTATTACAAGTTTTCTGTTCCTCCTGCATTTCAGGAGTGCTCCAAAATGCAAGATGGAACTAGCAGGAACTGCTCAGTAAACTCACAGGTACTGGTGGTGTTGCCAGATGTTGCCAGAGGGCTCTATTGTTTGAGTCTGGATGCTGCTTCAAAGAAAATAGAGCTCTGGCTGTCTTCTCCGAAGGCTTCTCTGTGCTACTGAATTGAGTTTTAATTTTTTTTCTAGGTGGCTGGAGGCTCAGCCACTTGAGATTTAGAGGCCAGAGTCATACAGAGGTGTAACACATATAGCAGACTAAATGGACTTGGTTGTTGTTTTCCCCCTCCGGTTCCTTGCCTTTTACAAATTAGTTGACCTCAGTTTCAAAGCAGAACATTGAAACACTGAAAAGGTTGACACTGGAAAAACCTTTTTCTCCTCAGCTCATCATAATGAAATAGTCTTCATCCTGCACTCGTGTTTCCTGTACCAATTCACATAACAATGTGAGGTTGTTCAAACAAAGGTCTCACTCCTTTCTGTTTCCCTTGTTCAGGAAGGGTTCAGTAGCTGAAGCAGAAATATGATTAAAGGCTCTGTATGATGTGTGTTGCCAGTCTTTACCTGTTGCTGTTTAACTGGTGACATCAATACAGTTTTTAATTTCTGAATAGAGTGGTATTTTTTGTGGGGGGGAAAAAATCACATCAAAATTACAGAGTTTATTAAAATAATAACCAATAAAACTTAGCAGTGGCCCTGTTAGGGTTTCTTTAACTTTCTCATGTATGAACTGAATATGTTTTAGTGTTTTGATGTGTTTTTTCTCTGTGTTTTGCCCAAAGCCAGAGAGCACCAGCCTGGTGTTCTCATGATGCTGAGAGCTGTATGCCAAGTGGGTTGCAGCAGCAGTGGCCATGGAGTACATTGTGCCAAATCTTCACTTGTTTCAAAAATGGCTCTTGGCATCTTATAGGAATAATCAGATAGGGTATATGGCCTGACAGTGGTTTGGTTTGGTGATCTTAGACTGTTATTTCCAACCTAAATCAGCCTATGATTCTAAAGGGAGAGGTGAAGTGATAACTGAATAGCCACCTGCCAAGCAGTTTAAAAAAGCCAAACCAAAACAAACAAACAAAAAAAACCCAGCAAAACAAAAACAACTACCCAACAAATGAACACAAAGCCAAAAATTCTGGCAACAATAAAAAAATCCATACCACCAACAAAAAACGAACTATAACTGAAAGGCTGTCTCAGACCACTTTGCATCATCAGAGTCAAGAGTGATTTAGTCCTTACCAATGCATTAAAACAGAAAAACGAATTTCTAGCATGGAAGAGTTAATTATTAATAATATTAAAAAAAAAAACACCACCAAACCCAACCTGATGAATTATTAATAAGAATCACATTAATCAATAGCTATATCATGAAATGAATGGAAACGGATGTCTTGCACCTATTTTTCTGATAAAAGTCCTGCAAAATGTAGCCAGTGGGATTTGAATTTTACTCTGAAATTTGGCAGAGGACAAAGCACTTTGTGTAGGGGTGTTTTATCTAATTTGCTGTGTAAGTTTGGTGGGTACTGAACTCATACAGCACAAGGAAAGCACTTGAGCACACGCATTCCATGTGGGTAGCCTTACTGTGTTGAACTACTGCCTTGAGCGCTGGGAATGTGCTGCTGGCTTCTTGGTTTGAAGAAACTCATTTTGGCATGAAAATCCATGAGTAGGAGAAAAATAAGGAGAGTGAGGCAGTGAGAGTGACCCTGCCTTGCATTTGCCTTCAGTGCTGTAGAAAGGAATGTGGTAGGAGTGCCTTGGCATACATTAACCACACGGCAATCATTGCTGGTGTGGCAGCCACCAAGTGAACAACAGCTCTGCAGATTCTGGGCCTGCTGCTCTTCCCACCGTAACAACGGGAGAACGTAATTCCCTGGGTGCTTTAAGATGGAAAAGCTTAGTTGTTAGAATAGCTGAGGGTCAGCTCCATTGAGAATCCTGCTGGTTTTGGTGAGTCGTGGTTGAAGCTGATCAATCATTAGTAGATTTGATTGGCAGTAGATTTTCTTCTTGCTGGAGCATGGTTGTGACAAAATGCTGCAAATGGAGACCTCTGCTCTAGAGAAGTGCAGATGTCTGGGAGATGCAAGGGCTGCCTCTTGCAGAACCTGTGAGAGTGTTGACCATCTTGCCTCGCTGAGGCCCATGTTGAATAGGCCCAGGCCTGCGGGGTAGTCCTGCCTGTGCTGCTGGAACCATGTTTCCCACTGCTCTTGCTCACCATGTTCTTCTTCCTCCATATTGTAGTGAGGCTTCTTCTCTCATTGCCTACAGGGTGGTAACAGGAGAGCTGGGAGCAGTGTTTGGCCTCCTGGAGGGAGGAGGGAAATCTCATCTTTGAAAATTTAGCTCACCTGTGTTATGTTCTTAATGGTGCTGGGTGGCCTGGGTTCTTCAGGTGAATGTAAAAAGACATTTCTGCATCAGTCAGAAGGAATGGCCAGGATTTGTGCAAAATCTTTGCTCATATGTTTGCCAAGTGATACAGTCAGATCTTTGCCAGAGTAAAAAGAAATCCAGTATTACAGAAGCAGGGTAGCTTCACAGATTTATTTATTTCTTTCTTTTTTTTCTTTTTCTTTTTATTTCTTTTTTTTTTTTTTCAGCAATCGCTCCTTATACAGGTATGCCTTACTGCAGTATGTACAGTTAATTCTGTGCTACAAAGTAGTCACGATAAAATTCTAGCTGAAACATCGTCTCTCCTTATTTCAGCATTGAAAGTGCTGAAGATGAGAATGCTTTTTCATGCATCAGAGTGAGGCATTCACACAGAACCTTACGAGGTTGTCACAAGATAAACTTATAGTGTGGATATGCACCATGACTGGGGTGCTCGAGGCAAGCTCTAGCAAAATGTGGTACTTGTCTGTCTTGGAAGTGAGGTACCACTGGACTTCACAGAGATTTACTGTCTTATCTAAGTGGGTTTGGAAAAAAAATGTGTTTAGCAGCATTTTTAAAGTCAGGTGAACTTTGAGATCAGGCTGAACTGAAAACGAATTTCATGCAGCTGAATTTCAATCAATGCAGATAAGTCATGTTGCGTCCAAAGGGAGGCATGGTTTGAGTTGGCTTTGGCTCCCCAGTGCACACCCTTCTTATAGATGACGTTGGCAGCTGGACTGTACATTGTAGCTGGATCACACTGTAGCTGGATTGCACATCATAGCTGGGTTACCTGGTAATTACTACATTCAAGTCACACACGTTGGAAAAAAAAAAACCAAGTGGTATTACTTTCTGATAGTGTGTCTGGAATGACTTGCTGTATGTTGTCAGTGGAGATCTGTGGGCACAGGGTAGATGTAGAATCCTAATGAGATGCTCTTTCCTTGCTCAATTACTCTGTAGCAACAAATTTGCTGCGTTGTGCAGCCAGATAAGTTGTCCTTGGTAGTCTTCAGAGTAAACAAAGTAGAGGTGGACAGACCCGCACAGGCAATGCAGCAATGAGGTGATCTCCCTGTACATTACTTGTGAGTGTGCGTGCAGTGAGTAGGGTGGTAGGACTCTGTGTAGCTTCAATGGCAAGCAAAGGATATACAGCAAGCTTTGCATGGCTCTCTGTCTAGGAACACCTAGGTTAGTCACTTTATATTGTGTGAGGAATTGCTATTGAAAGAGCATGAGCTTTTCTTTTCCCCTGGCTGTGGAGTGCACTTTAGAAGGCTAGCATGATTGTTGGCACAAATGTGCTCTTAACTCCATCCTCAGATGCACCAGAATGTAACAGATTATAGCAGAAAAAATCCATGGTAAGTATTGATACTTTTGTATTTCCATAGCACTGCTTATCTTAGTGACTCAACTCACTTGCAAAGGTTCAGGTCTCTGCTGAGATTACTGTTGCACCACTCTTCACACAGCAGATTCCTGATGACCAAAGTTGAGATGAGGCAGTGGAGGACAGGAGGTGTAACTCAGGATGCGCGTGTCAGAATCTTTTGTGATGAGAATAGATCTTTCATTGGGCTGAATCTGCCCAGCTGAGTTGTGTGGAGATGCTTGCAGGTGTATTGCAGTTTTTATTAGCTGATTTGGACCAGCCTCACCAATTTTTGCTTGCTGTCATGTGGTTGAGACCTTCAGTATGGACACAATGCTGCTTGCTGGTGCAATGGAAGAGTATCAATAGGCACAAAAAAAAAAAAAAAAAAAAAAAATCAATCAATAAAATGGCTTTTTTCCCTGTAAAATAATTAATTATTAAAAAAATAATAATTGGAATGTTTAATTCTGAGCTTACTTTGTTGTCTTTTGTATTTACAGGCATATTTTGAAAACCATACTTCTGGGCCAGATGCTGTCCTTGTTTATCTGTGGGACTGCTGTTACAAGCCAGTACTTGGCAGAACAATACCAAGTGAATACTCCAATGTTTCAAAGTTTTATCAACTATTCTTTGCTTCTTCTAGTTTATACAACAATGCTGGCATTTAGGACTGGTATGTAAAATATGGGATGAAAGATTCTGCTTCCTTTTTTTTTTGATTTTTTTTTCCTACAGTTTGAAATTGCAGAACTTACTCAATACTTGGCCTAGTTTTTTTAAACATCCTGCTGAAATTGCCGCCTCGCAGTAACACATGGGAGTGAATTTCATTGTTAAATGTGCACATAACTTGCTTTCACTTCATATTTGTTTTGTATTGTTCTTTTTGATTTCAAGTCCTGTGTCATATTAGGGGAAAATAGGCATTGTTGTAAAAAAAATTCTTAGCAAGAGCCTGTTTAATATTGTTGCTGTATTGTATTAATTTACTCTTTAAACATTCCCAGTTTATAAATATATATCTTTGGAATAATGTGTGCTTTTCACCATTTCTATGGTCTTCTCCCAGGCTATATTTTACTTTTGTTATACTTTCCTTAAGCAGAGGCAATCCAAACTCAACATCACAGTATTACTTACACTTCTTAAAAGCAAGATTCCTGTGCAATATTTGTTTTGAAAGAAACACATTGACTGCTGCTCTCTTCTAAACAGGTGGTGACAGTCTTCTTCAAATTCTGAAGCAGAGGTGGTGGAAGTATATTTTTTTGGGACTGGCTGATGTTGAGGCCAATTACATGATTGTAAAAGCCTACCAATACACGACTCTCACAAGTGTACAGGTAAGGACTGCTATCTCTATTTTGAACTGCTGCTTTGATTGTGGTTTTGGACTCATTTCTGAAATGTGATTCGTAGGACAGACATGGAAGCTATTTAAGCCTGAAAAAGCTTTTCAGTGTCTATTTTCTCTGCAGTACAGAGGAGAGCATCCTGCATCATGAGTAACATTTCCAGGAAGCAGAGAAAATTGGCTGATGTTGCCCAGTGCCAACTCTTGAGTTGAACTCTAATTATTTTGATAGAAAGCACTTCTAAGATTTTGCTGACAGCTACTCAGGGTTTTTTTTCATGACACAGTATAAAGATTTAGGACTGGATAACACCGGCTCAGCTTGGGCTCTGTACAATGGGAGTGAGTTAGATCTGCCCAGAAGCAGTGGGAAGCTTTGCAAGATGTAACCCCACACGTGAGGACATATTGGAAGTCAGCTGGTGTTTCTGAGTGTGCATTGAGGGGCCAACACTATGGCTTTTGGCCGTGGCACTTCAGAACGCTCTCTATGAGATGGGAGGGTGGTCAGTGTGCCAAAATATCAGTCAACAGTCATGTCCTCAGCAGTGCCAGTGCTCGGTACTTCATTGCTGCGCTAGGACACATCTGTTCTAAAATAGCAGCAGGACTGTGGTGGCAGTTTTTGTCAGTCTCCACAGACATGAGCTATTTCTGCTAGGACAAGGGAGGGTACAGTGCAGAAGCAAGAGTGGAAGGTGATGGGGCTGTGCCAGCCTATGCCTGCTCTTAACAGTGGTGGACCTGCGGCTCGTGTCCTGGCCCCATTTACCTAAATAAAGGCATAATGTATCATACAAAATTAGTTGTTAGTTGAAAAGGAATGTGTAGGTATCACTGTTCTTGAGTCAAAGTAACAAGAGTTAATATTTAAAAGAAATACCTACAAAGCAATAAACAACTATGGTGTAGGCTCCCTTTAGAGAGCTGTAGTAACGTTTTCTTGTACTGTTGAAGGAACAGTAATGTGCCTTACAGGTTATTGTTGTCACATTGCCACTTCATAATTATGTATTATGGCTCATTAAGTCTTTAATTTGCTTACAAATAATGCCTCAGAAATTACAGACTTAAGAATGGCATGTTTCAGGCTCAAGATCAAGCTAAGCTGATAATTGAGATGCTGTTTGATCATATGCTTTACAGCTGAAAAAGCCAGGACTTTGATTCTTCCCAGAAGTAGTAAAGCTGTTCCCACGATATCTTTCATAGACAGTAAGGAAGAATAGGTACAGTGGGTCGTTGAGTCCAATTGCCAGATTCAAACATTTACTAGATGTGCATGTGATAATCTCCAGACTGGTGCTTCAAGTGCCAGTTCAGTGATTGTGAATTTGCTATAACTACCAGCTGCAGTCAGGTTTCTTGCACATTTTCTGAAGTCACCAGGTTCTCATTGCTGTCAGAAATGAGATTCAAGACAAAAAAAGCCTGCAGTTTTCTCCCATGCAAGGCATTTGCTGTCAGCAGCCAGCTCTTCTGCAGTTACATTAGAATCTGTGGTTCAGAGCCTCTGGCTTCAGTAGTGGCTGTGAGTGGAAGCTCAGGGGGTGTAAGAGCAAAGCAGGAGTATTCAAGACCTTCCTGAATGCAGTTTAATTACTATAAAAATGCTGGCTGGCTGGAGCTTCCCCTTAGCTCTATCTTTTTGTTCAAAGATAGGTTTCCGCTCAGCAAGGGACTTCCATGTGTTTTCACACAGACACAGGAAAAAAAACAAACCCACCTGGTTTTCCTTTAGTCATGAAATGCTTGCATTGCAGGGAGGGGTTGGGAGGATTTTTAGAGATAATATCAGGATGGCAACTCTCATTTCTCTGTAAATATAGAAAAAGACTTTGGTGCACAGCTGGAACTCCTGCTGGGCTGTGGCTGAGACTTCCTCAGTGTTGGTGTGCTCCAGGCTGGAGGGAGGACGTGGTTGTATTGCTGTCTGACCACATGTTTCACAGCAAAGTGGTGGTACACAAGTGGTGTAGCTATGGTTTTGTGTTGCCAAACAGTTATTAGGCGCAACTAGCATTTTCTCTGTTGATAATTCAGGTGGAGAAATTTTATAGGTGAATATCAGTTTGTGGAAGAGTGTGAACCTCAACAGGAGAAAATACAGTCTGGGTGCTTGGCATTCAGCAGGAACCTGCCTGTTGGGAACCATGGCAGGGAGTGTACAGAGTGAGCTGCTTAGCTTTAGTGCTGTCAGAGCTGCCTGGAGCCAGCAGTTACAACAAACCAATGACCTCCTGCAGTCTGTGATAATTGATTAACCATGTATTAAAACATCTTTTAATGATTTACTCACTCTACCCTTAAAACCTTCTTATAAACAGTGGGGCCAAAGCCAGGCTTGGGTCAAAATGCTCATAAATCAAATCAATGTGTTACTGGTTTTTTTTTTTTTTTTTTTTTGCCCCCTCCCCATGTAAAAATACAGGCTAGGATCAAGTAAGGTGATTTTGCTGAGGCTCTACTGGCAGTAGTAGTCAGTACCATGGTACTGGCAGTAGTAGTCAGTACCATGGTACTGCCATAAATGTCATAAAGCCTGAATAAATAAATTTATTCTTTTGAACAGTTCCATTGACACAATTCATTGTGATGTTGCACCTCTTTGATCTTGATCCTGTGCAGAAGAGGGCATTTTCTACCAAAGAGCTCTGTAATGTGGTAGATGAAAGGAAGGTGAGATCCAGTACATGAAAATCAGATACTTCTTTTTCTGTAGCTGGGTGTAATTGCCCCCTGAAACAGATTGCCAGTGCGTATTCTTCATCATTTGGTGATGTATGTCTTGGCTGCAAGTCCACTAACCAGGATGCTGTAGCTCTACAACATGTTACTGGCCTGGATGCAGCAATTTCCTGTCTGATGTTACCGAAAGTGGTCATGGCTGATTATCTGCTTCTTCCTTACATCCAGATTATTATTTTTTTCCCAAAGGTTTTGGTTCCATTCTCTGTTCGGGTTGGAAAACTGCTTGGAAGTTAGAAAGCTGCACGGTAACATCTCAATAAACAGGAATATAAAAGCTTCCGTATTAACAGAGGAGATGTCTACTTTTGGGGAGATGTGTGTATAAACAGTTTTTTAATTCGTATTTTTGTAGTATTTCCTTACATCAGAGACATCTTTGTTTAAGACTCTGTGCTTTCAAATACATTTCCGTGTTCAGAATTGATTCAGACCAGAAGTGGAAAATCTTGAGTTATGAGAGCTGAACCATTCTTGTTGGTGAAACAGATAAATGACTCTTCTTGATACTTGTCAAAAAAGTCAAATTAGGAGGAAGTACCAGAAGATCGTTGGGCTTTTTTTTGTTGCTGTTGTTGTTGATAAGTTTATTTGTTCCTTTTATTTTGTTTTTCCAGCCCAGACAAAAAGTGGGATAGAGAAAAGTGCAGAAGCTCAAGGAATATTACTTCTACAATAGAGCGAAGTTGCACTGAAGTATGTGGTACGATGTACCACAACTTGTGTGGTTCTAACGTCTGATAATACAGCCTGGGCAAGTGCCTGTTCCTTTACACAGACCTCTCAAGCTGGAGACAGTCCAAAGAACAAAGACAGATAGGTGGAAGGATTAGGGAGCACCATTAGGGTTTAATCTGTAACAACCTCTTTAATACTGTGCTGGTAAGGCTTTAGTATTTGTAGCTATGAAAGTTCAAGCTTGCAAGGCTTTATTGAGTGTGTTTTGTTAAAATCCTTATGGGGAGTGGCTGAACTAACAAACACAAGAGTATGGTGGTAGGTAGAAGCTGGCAAAAGCTGGCCGTGGAAGGACTGCTGGCTCTTGCCTTTATTTGTAATGCTTCTACCATGGTCCTAGTGACGTGGCCCCCATCCTTGCATTGATTTTAGGAGGCCAGGTTTTAAGGTTTAAGACTAATTTGTGAGCAGACTTTGGAAGGGTAACTACATGTTCTGCTGTAACCTAGTCCCTAATGTTTGGCACTCAACTCAACTGAGGCAGGTCAGAAAATCCACTTCATTTTTCTATAGTCAAATTAGGAAACAATCCTATTTTGTTAATTAAATATTGGACCAATTATGATTAGCTGAATGTTCATGATATTGGTTATTTGGTTATATTTGGTTATTCTGGAGCATTATGTCCATTTAATGCTGCTACTCATTTTTCTGCATTAAGTATACAGCTAACTCTTGTTTATTTTTTTCCACTGCGACAAGAGAGAAATGAGCATGGCATGAGTGAGTGTGTAAGATTTTAGGAACACACAGGAAGGGAGTAATGAAGAAAGGAAACAGAAGTCAGTGTCATTGCTTGCCATGGAGTGTATGAACTTAAAAGTCTTCTCAGGGCAATGTCTGCAAACACAACTGAAATGCTTCTGTGCTCCTGCTCTTGTGTGTGTTTGCTGCTGTTCAGTTGATGAACTGAAAAAGCGTTGTTGAATTGCACATAATTTTAGGAAGCTGGGAGATCGGGAAGGTGACTTAAGAAAGCTGCTTTCCTCTTCTTGTTCTCCTTTCACCAATTTTGCACATGGCTTTCAGCACATTACCGATGCTTTTTGGTAAGATCCACTTGAAGACAAAAGGAAAAAAAAAAAAGAAAAAAAACCTGCAGATTTTTGCCTTTTTTGCCTTGGTGTGACATTGGATCATCTGTATCCTTCAGCACTTTTGGATTTTAACACTGTGTAAATGCACCCCCAAACTTTAATTACAGATTTGAGGAGGAGTGAAAGATGAGCAAGGCAAAATCTGGAGGGGAAAAAAGGAAGAGTCAGTGAACAACCTCTTTGTATTGGTGTCACAGGAAGCAACGTGGCTTCAGTACAATGTCCTAGCACTGATTTGTGAAGCTGCAGGGATTGATTAGATCCATCACTGCAAGAGTTTCCAGATTAGTGAGTTTCTTCCTGGAGTCAGTGCCCCACCAGCCCCTCCTCACTTTTGGAATGCACTCTATGATACAATGTGAGTGTGATCCCTCTTGCACTGAAATGAATCCACAAGGGTTGTTTTATGTCTTTCAGTAACATCTGGTTGTGATGGAAAATAAAATCCTGAGCGTTTGCTTTCAGGATAGAGAAATCCAGATTTGGAGTGGCCTTCTAATCAAAATCATTTCTCTGTGCACACAGCTCCTGGATTGTTTTGGGATTCCTGTGCTGATGGCTTTGTCCTGGTTCATTCTCCGTGCAAGGTACCGGCTGATCCATTTCATCGCAGTTGCTGTCTGCTTGCTGGGTGTCGGAACAATGGTGGGTGCTGACATTTTGGCAGGGAGGCAGGACAGTGAAGGTAAGGAATTCTGTATTGCGCAGGGAAAAATGGGGTCATGGCTTCCACAGTGGTCTGACTTGCAAAGGAGGAAGAGAAGCAAATGGAGGGGTGACGGGTGTAGCGTTATTTTAAAAAAAGAAGAAAAGACACACTGCTATTTGAATTTTTTCTCCAGGAAGATAGTAGCTGAGGAGAGATAGTAGTTCATGTGGAGCTGTGAAGTTTTCTTTGCTTATAAACTGGGGTTAAAAGGGAAACACTGGTGCTAAATTTCATTGCTGTGTATCAGACCTAATGAAAGGCCTTATTCTTGAAAGTGTGTTCATTTCACATGTGGGATGATCTGAGAAAAGACGTCTCCTTTCCCTACAGACCTGATCTTAATTGCACTCTGTCAGCCTATGAGCAGACATTTTCTAATGTGCAGTTTTCTACATGTGCAAATAGCAGGTCAGGAAAGTATCATTACCATAATTAGGCAGTTTAAAGCTAAGCCTTTTTAGCATTATTCTGGGACCTCTGCTTTAGGTAAGGTAGAAAGATAAATTCAGGTTAAGCTTTAATTTTGTGTGACACGAATATCTTGGCCCCAAGGGAGAAAAATGCTCTTTCCCTGCTGGACACCTGAGCATTACTCGGTGACTTGCGTGTTGTTACTGTTGGTTACCCTCATATTGCAGATATTTCTTTGCAGTGATCGCCAGCTGGCTTAGGGAAGGAAGTTTGAAATCAATTCAAGGTTTTAAACAACAGCAATGGCTATTCCAGAATAGCTGATGCATTATGGCATTTATTGATAACTGTTGTATTACAGGGAGTCCAACTTGCATAGTAAGCACATGTCACAGCATGACACGTGCTACCACCCATCTAGAGTACCTACTTAGATCTACCATAAACCTAAAGCTCAGCCCAGGTCCCACTCAAATGAACAGATGCATTTTTGCCTTATGGCAAAATCAGGAGTGATACTCGGAAAAGTGTAGAGCATCCCTAACCTGGACTTGTCCAGTTTTTCTGCCGAATGTTTGCAGAACCAGAACTGGACCACACTGTAAAGCAGTGGCTTGGTAAGTGTCAAGCTCAGCTCCTTCTAGACTATGCCAGAGGTATGGGCAGTTAGCAGGGTCAGCCAGCAACCTGCTTGCACATAGACATTTCCTTTCTCCCTACTTGCTAAGAAAATAGATGCTAGAGATACATGTGTTTATATATTTAAGGCAAATTGTTTCTAAAAAAGTGTTTGCAGCATTGCCCTTATTGTGGATTAATATTTCTGTACAGGAAGTGACGTGGTGATTGGAGATGTCTTAGTTCTTCTGGGTGCTTCTTTGTATGCCATATCTAATGTGAGTGAGGAATACATTGTGAAAAATCTGAGCAGAGTCGAGTTTCTAGGAATGGTGGGCTTGTTTGGGACTATTATCAGCGGTCTACAGCTGTAAGGATCTAATATTTATTTTAAAACTAATTAAGACTATTCTACAGATGATTGCTTGTCTTCACTGAAATGATGTTGTTAAATTAGTTCTTTGTTGCCTGTCCATTTGGCCTGCATAGGACTCCTCCTATTTGAATTTTATTTTTGTTGCTGATCAGCATTCACTTTGTATCCTTAATGTTTGCTCTGCTGTTATTACAGCAATTCTAAAGCTCAACTCCTGCAACTGAATACATATGATACTTGGCTTTATTTTCAATTTTGTTGACCTTCATGAGGACGTGCAGTACGCTGAGGACTGCTTGCAGGAACATATTTCTTAATGGCTTTTCTCTGTGGAAAGGTTTAGGAGGCAATCGTTAGAGGTCTTCTCCATTAAACTTCAGTTTAAAATGAAGCCATGCATACTCTTACAAATAACCATAATAGGCCACATGCACTTAAGCATAACTAATGAATTTTATGTTCTTCATTTCTCATCATTATAGTTAATGATTTCCTCAAATGGTATATGAAATAAAAGTAAATCTCTGAAGGATGAAAAAGCCCGGGAAGGAGGCATAAGAATTAAATAAAAGTGCTCTTGACTTTCAGGCACTTTAGTTTTCAAGTCTTCTTTCAGACTTGCTAGGTGTTGGAGTTAGCACCATTCAAAATCATTTAAAACATAAATTAAGGGATTACAAATCAAAACGTTTCCTGTATATTCTGCTCGTTAACTTCTCTACTTGAACACAAGAAGGTGTGTTCATTCCTTTTTTACTTGTTATATCTTTTCTCTAATTCTAGAGCCATTCTGGAACACAAGGATATAATGAAAATTCAGTGGAACTGGAAAATTGGTATGTGTGTGGCAAAACGATGTGCATTTCAGAACACTGAAAAAATGATAATCATTTAGATTTGACATGCTGGTGTTTTCATTCTCTTTCTCTGGATTTTAAGCAACATTCTTATTCTATTGTCAGAAATTTGTTTTCTGTGAACTTTGAAGTGCTCAGCAAAGACAGAAGATGTGCAGGGTTGAACATGAAAATTTGAGTTCAGATTTTGTGTTTTCCTTATAAAAGTCCAACTCATTTAATCACAAACATGTCTGGTGCTGGAACTTTGCAAGAACATTTTTGTTGTCCTTCCTATGTGAAGTACTGGGAGAATTGGTTTTGTGACACGTTTTGATCTCAACAGAACCGTACATTATTAGGAAACGTGACTTTGAATGTCTTCAGACATCTGTTGTGTTAACTAGGGAAGAACAAGCACAACCTTGCATAGATACAATCATTTTTTGCAATACTGGGTGTTCTTGGAAAAGAAGTACTTTTGTTGCGTTTTTCTTAAATTTACATTTCCTTATATTTTAGCAGTCCTTATCCTGAAAGATAAACATATAGACTTTTGAAACATCTGAAGAACATCAGCGATCTTTAAGATAATTATTCTCTGCCTTAGGAGTAAATTGTCATTTTGTTTTTCAGCATTACTGTTCATCGTATTTGCCCTGTGTATGTTTGGGCTGTACAGCTTCATGCCAGTAGTGATTAAAGTTACGAGTGCAACCTCGGTCAACTTGGGCATTCTTACTGCAGACCTCTACAGTCTTTTCTTTGGACTCTTCTTGTTTTACTATAAGGTAAGTAATTTCTCTCACTATAGTTTGTTTTTATTCCAAAAATACAGATAAAGCTTTTTACAAGCCCTTGAACAATCGTTTGCAGTTGTAAATTTCTGTAGCTCGTATCAGTCATCATTGACAGATGTCAGTCAGGACTCTCAGTTAATTACTTAGCATTGTACCATTAGGCAGTTAAGTGATTTTTAGAAACAATCTCACACTTCATGGGATTTATGTTCATTGAGAGATGATAATAATTTCCCAGGGTAAGTGGTAGAGTTTTTGCCGTACTCCCTGTGCAGAACTCTGTGGTTGATTTGGTTCATCCCTCCAAGGATCCAAAGAGAGGGTTTGAATCTGACTGTTCTGAAAGAGTAGCAGTTTGGCTTGGTTTCCATAAATCAATATTTTCTTTTAGAAATGCATCGTGTTCATTACAAACGTAACAAGGAGAAGACTGAAGCTCTCAATACTGCTGAGGAGTGACTAAAGGAACTGAAAAAAAGAAAAAAGCAAATATATTATTCCGATTGCTGTCCAAAAGGCAGTTACTTTTACTGCTCTCTGCAATACTTTTTGCAGTGCCTGTTCAAGCTTAATGACAGTACTGAAAATGTTTCATCCCACCCAACATTTTCCATCCAGAATCTCTTGTGGGAACATAGCAAATTACAGCAGTTGGAGTAATCACATCAGTCACTCAGTGACTAAAGCGGCTTAATGAGAAGCTTGTGAACTTTGCTTAAGATAGTTAATTTGTATGTGGTTACTTTCTCTTCAGCGGTATGGAGAACCAGTTTTGGAACAGTAAGACCCAATGACAGCTAGATTTTAATTTTCAGGAGACTCTTAGCTCAGCTTTCCTCTGTGTTTTTGGTTCCAAAATTTGCTCCAAAGTGCTCAAAACTACAGAGCATCCATTATAGATGAATGTAGAAAATGATCTGTACTTTCATGTTAAGAATTAAAAATATCCTTTCAAAGTCACTTCCAAAAATATATTTTGGAAAATATGAACTTGCAGCTGTGTTTAGAAACAATGAAGAAGCCATAAAAGGGAGCAATAATAATGCCACAGCCCTCAAGAGATATTAACTAAGGTATCCAAATGTTTTTATTGAATAAACTCCTTTACAAAGAGTATACTGAAAATGCGGACACTAGATGGAGTTACAGTCCTCCAGTAACACCTCAAGTATTCTTTCAGCTTGGTATTGAATAAAGAGAGATGACCTGCATGGACTAAAATCAGAATCTGTTCAAGGATGGGTTAATTCTCAACACTCTGAAATTGTCAGCATCAAGCACAGCCAATCTTTGTGTCTCACTTTGTGAGAGGGGTCTGGCAGTGACTGCGACTTTCCCAGAACAAGCATATGGTGATATTCAGTCATGTCCTTAGATTCTACCCTGGAAAAACTTTGCAGGTGCTTTGACAGAGACCCAAGGAAAGAGGGCAGATATCACAAGGTCAGGATGCTTCAGCTTGCTTTTCCCTTTGTGTGGAGATTTCCAGGTATTCCCTAGCCAAGTGATTACCAGCTAGGATTTTGAGTAACTTAATTGTGGTTTCCTCAGTCTCTTTTGAATCAGTCTGCTGCTATTTCAGCTCCGTTCACTTCATCCAGCTTTGCTGCTTGACTAGTGTAACATATTTTTCAAGGAAATCTTAGGAAGCTGACGAGATTTGGGTACATTATGGAATTTGGCAGGCTGTGTTGAAAATATAAAATATTGCAACCTACTGTAGGGAAAATATAAAATATTGCAACCTGCTTTAGCAGGGAGTTAGACTAGATGATCTCCAGAGGTCTCTTCCAACTGCTACAATTCTGTAGTGCTCTGAAGATGCACTATGTCCATCATCCCACCTGTGGTTTGGCAATGCAGAAGATTTTCACAAACTTGATGAAAAAATGTTCTTGGCTGCGTATAACTTGAACACTCTGTATTATTGAATCTGATATTATGAAGAAAGCATTGATTTTCCTTTCAAGATGGATGAATCTTGGCAGCTGTTGACTTTCAACAGGCAAGTGAGTGATAGTGAATCAAATGCCTGATGTACCTCAGCAGTTCGTGTCCTTACCTCACACACTAACTCCTCACTTGCAGTAAGGCATGCAGACACCCACCTTGTAAAAGGTGCCATGATCATCCTCCATTCAAGGACCTGCTGGATGTAGGGAGCAAAACAGTTTTGGTTCTGCTTACTTGGCCCTGCAGATGGTTGAGCTGTGCAGAGAGCCAGATGCTTTAGTGACTTGCAATAGGAGGGAGAGGGTCATTTCTTACCAGGAAGTAAAATATTTGTGATGAAATAAAATTCTCTGGGGAGCAGCATTCTAGCTTTCACATGTATAAAAGCTTCCCTTAGGTATCACCACAGTTAGGGCCATTTGTTCTTTGTGCTGAGATTCATAGATATTCCCTGGCCAACAGTGTTGAGGAGGAGGTGCAGATGAAAACAGGAGCTTGAGTTTATTGGTAAGTGGAGTTGGTGAATTTTGATTTCCAGACTTGAGTATAGAGCGTGGTGATCAAGCTTATTAAAATATATCTAAGAGAAAGGGTGGCTTTCTCTTAGAAAGAAGGTAGCTTTCTCTTAAAAGAAGGTAGCATTTGCACCTTTTTGCATGAGAAAAGACTTAACACATCTTTTTCCTTTGCCAGTTTTCAGGTCTTTATATCCTGTCCTTTGTCATCATCATGGTGGGCTTCATCCTGTATTGCTCCACTCCAACTCAGACTGCAGAGCCCACCACCGTGCCGCAGCCACGCAGTGCTGGCTTGGACAATGCTGCTCTGAAGCTTGATGAAAATGACAGTGAAACACCAGCTGTTGCTGTACAGTTTACAAGAGGAGAATCTGTGGTGGTCAGCACTGATTGAAAAATGGCAGCATTTCAAAACAGAGCTTTTATTTTATTGCCAAAATTTCCTTCAAATATTAATCTGGAGAACTGTTCTACTGCCAGAGTGTATGTTGTGCTGGGCTGTTTTTAATGCACTGAATAAACTTTTAAGGCCAGATCCTCAATCAGTGAAACCATATTGATTTTCCCCTGCAGAAAATCTGGCCCTTTGAAGAAGACAGAGTCTCTGCAAGGTGAGAGACTGTTATTTTTAAATGCTTAATTAGCTTAACAGCAAAAGCTTGGGGAGAAAAACTAAGCCAAAGAAAGCTCTCAGGTCACTGAATGGAGTAGATATGCTTTATATTGCATTAGGGACCTAAATCTTCAAGGTGCTGTCTGAGGGCTGCATGGTTCCCACATCTCAGTGCCAGGAACCCTCGATGTCTTGCAGGAGCCACTCATGGGATCTTGTGCTGCAAGGCATGTTATGTGCACACACCTTCCACATGCTGATGGACCTTGTTTGTCCACTGGAGGCATTTGCGTCTTACATTCCAGCTAAATGTTTGTCTCTTCATATTGCTGCATTCTTTGTTGCAGTTGGGGCTGCTGCAGAGAACAAGTATTTTATTTTCTATTTTATTTGTAAAGGCAGCTTGTGTATGCGTGTTTGTAATTTTTTCTCCCAGTAGCTTGCTGTTTGGTGCGCTCCCATTAGGTGGAGGAGACAAAGTCAGGACTCTGTTCCATAAGAACTGATTTTATTTCTTCTGGATGAGACAGCAAAAGAAGTTTCAATTGAAGTTCACTTCGCAGCGAAGTTCTCTCTGAAATGGGACACATTTCTGCAGAAAGATTTGAATAAAAGTGGCATTTCATAAAGCAATTTAAGGCCTCAGCCAGTCCTCATTGCAATAGTAATGATACAATCTTCAAAAGGTTATGTGCTTGCAGGAGATTCATTGGTAGTTTTCCTCCCTTTCTTTTTATTTTCAGTAAAATGATTAAAATACTTGAAGCTGCAATTTTAACATCAGTAAAATAATGTAAGCATCTTTTTTTTTTTGTATAGATCTTCACAGTTCAGGTGTGCAAAGGAACAGTGAATAAAGTTTTTGGCAGCTGAAGAGCTGGCTCTCAATTTATTTATTTTTTAAGCTCAAATTTCTTTTATTGCTTAAAATTACATTGTTTCATTTTCTTGATGATTTCTTTAATGACAGAATTTTATGACAATGAGTAAACGTGACAATTCCTGAAGATACTGATAATCAAATGACACAGACTGTGTGCTTTTGGTGTAGTTCATTTTAGCAAAATATTTAATCAAAAATCTCATTCAATTTTATTCAGCAAGAGTGAAACATTCAGCTGATACTAAAGTGACGGGCATCTCCTTTTCACTGAGTATTTGGTGCATGGAAGGGTAAAGAGGTACTGATGTTCTTGTGAAAGGCATTTAGGCTCAGCTATCTTTTGCTTTACAGTTTGGGTTAGATTCTGGTGATGGGTTAAGGCACCTCAGTTGGTGCATCTATAGATATCTGTACATCAGAAGCTGAACAGAAAGCTGAAGAGCAGGTGGGAAAATGTCTGGTGGCAGAGGATACCTGGGAGAGGCCATCTGGGTGAAGTTGTATTTCTCTGTACCTAATTTTTGATGCCTACAATCTGGAGCTAAATGCCACCCGCTGCTACCAGTGTCATAAGTTAACTGTGCGCAGTTATAAAACAATTGGCAAGTAAATCTCATAGAATCAATGAGGTTGAAAAGACCTCTAAGATCATCCCCAGTCCAACCGTCAGCCCATCCCCACCATTCCCAATAACCATGTCCCTCAGAGCCATATCACCACGTTTCCTGAACACCTCCAGGGACAGTGACTGCACCACCTCCCTGGGCAGCCTGTGCCACTGCCTCACCACTTTGTGAGAATAAACGTTTCCTTATTTTCAACCAGAACCTCCCCTTCTGCAGTTTAAGCCATTGCCTCTTGTCCTATTCAATCTATAGGTGAATGCTCCAAAACTCTGCAGAGCTTTTGGCCTAGGGTGGGATTTAGCTCCTAGATGTAGTTAGCTGTATAGTTTGCATAAAAGACTTACTGGGGTCTTGTCAAAAGGCTCAGGGTTGAGGGTTGGCTCTTGTCAAAGCCAGGGTTGAGAGGAGGCCTCTGGCCTGGAGCAGTACATGGAGGCCAGGTGACACGTCCTAGGTTCTCCACGACAGAACTGTAGCCTTTTCTCGGGCTGCTGATGCTTCCCTGATGACTGTTCTGGGCCATGTATGATCACTAAATATTTAATGTTGACACAACTGAAATTGGCTGCGATGAATCCCGGGTGAACAAGCCTGTAGCCCAATCTGCTGCATTTTCTTTCTGTGGTCGCTGGGTGGCATTTCAGTATCTCCGTGCAGTTCGCCGAAGCAGCTGCGTGTCTCTGGTGGTGAGACGGGCTGCGTACGCAGCATGGCACGAAAGCACGCCCAGGAAAGCAGCGGGGCCCTTTGCACTGACAGAGATAGATACTCTGAGTTGTGGTGCAGCGAGGGAAAGGCTGAGGAGGCAGATGGGCTTGTAGCAGAGGTGTGACTGAAAGTGTCTTCAGTTGGGCTGGCAGCAGTGAGCTGAAAGTGTGCTAACCTTGGGAAAAGGAACAGTAAGTTAGCTCTTAAGTTGGCAGCGTCCCTTCTAATACTTCCCTCTGCAAGAAGACCGGGGGAAGATTTTCCCTGTGCGTCAAAAGACGGGAGTCAAAGGGGATGCTGTGCCACCGGCTTGTGTCAGCAGCCCCACCAGAGACCCAGCCACTGTCCCTTAGTGGCCGAGTGGCAGAGCTGAGCCAGAGGGGGCGACAGCTTCCACAGGGGGAAATTTACCTTACTGATGAAGAAGCTGCTGAATTCCATTGTCCTGAAAACAGAGAGCATCCTTTGCTCCCTGCCGTTCAGCTGGTGGCTGCCACTCTCCCAAATCACATTTTGGGTGAATATATGGAAATAATAACACATCTAGAAATGTAATGTACTCCACTCCCACAAGTGTGATCTTTGCTACATGGCAGCGATGGTACAGGAGAACCATCTAATGAAAACAGTGTGCATTACAAATGGAACATCATCCAAGCTTCAGTAATGAAATGTGCCAGTTTCTGCAGCAATGCTACTCAGTATTCAAAGTGGAGCGAGCCCATGGTCTGGGCACACAGGTGTTTTTGCAGCTATGATCAGAGAGATCTTACCTGATCTGAGAGCATCTTTTAGAGAGTTAGGAGAGAAAAAGACACATCTTCCTCTTTTCCTCAGTGCTCACTCATTTTGTGCTGGGGCAGTGACTGGCCACAAGTGGTTGTCTGTGGCATCCTACCCTTCTTTACTGCATGCAATCAAAAAAAGGAGTTTTATCAAGAAAAAAGAAGTGATTGCACTTGTTGCATTGCCTGTGTGTCCATGTGACAGAACAGATATTTGAAGACTAGGTTTGCAGTGTCCAGAGCAAAAGGCACTGAGCCCTGGAGCCTGCACTCTATGGGATGGGTGCTAGACTGTCCCCTGTATGTCCTGTGGGTGTGAAGGAAGCAGGCACAGGCTCTTTGAGAAAAACTCACTGCTTAAGAGCATAGGTGATGGCTACGTTTCTCCTGAGGAAGTAAATATTCACTTAATGAATCTCAGATGACAGATCATCTGGAAGCTCTGAGAGAAGGTACATGGAAGTTTCTTTCATGTGTGTCTTGTTAATAGTGGAGCAAGCTGGAGAAATAATCCAGTTGTCACTTGTGTTAAACTGAAATATTTCAATAAAAATGTGTGACATCCAGCCTTCCTCCACGGTTTGGTTAGAAGGACATAAAAAATGATTTGGCATCAGAATGTCATGTTGTATTGGAAAAGGAAGAATTAGTGCAGCAGTAATTGAATGGTGACATTAATCTGCACTAGAATTTGAGGGAGACGATGAGCTTTTGGACATCAGCTATTTTAAGGTTTTTGACCTTTTGTACATCACACATGCTCAGTTCTATATGATGTGATGTCTGGGACAAGCGTATCAGCTCTTGCCAGCAGCATTCACTCTCACGTTACGTATTGTGTGCTGTTTCGTTGAGTTATAAATATCTGTCTTGTAAACATCCATTTCAGTCGATTTAAGAAGTTTGACAGAGAGAAGCAGCGCAAGTTACGAGATCAGTCATGAGCAATTTTGGACTAGCAGACAGAGGATTCCTAAATAGGCAAAGCGAAGTCTCCTGGGTCTGTCTTGGTCTTTCATCAAAATATTTAAGTTCTTGTCAACTTTCATGCTAGATCTGATGAGAATCTGATGAGCTGTGATTTTTAACCTTGGACTACACCTAAACCAGCATTTATCAGACAAACCGCGTTGGAGGTATCAGAGCCTCACCATCCTGAGCTCTCTCTTAACAGTCCTCGGAGGGATCGATGCAGCTCTCCTATAGAGACGCAAGTGTTTCCTTATCAGAATTTCTTACTTAGGGTGTCTAGTCCTGGGTGGAACCAACCCAGCTCTGTAGATCCCAACCAAGCTCAGTTTCCCATTCTCACAGGCATTAGTGTCTGTAGTAATGGACTATCTAAGATAGGAAATTAACCATTTATGGGAAGGACAAGAGAAAGATTAGCTTAGCAGCTATGGGAAACCCATAGCAAGTTCAACAAGATTTGTGTGCACCCTTCACTCCTCTCTAGATACAGTTTAATTTTTCTCTTGTATAAGAGTGTTCAAAACTGCAAGTTATAGATTTTTATAGGAAAGAGCCAAAGGAAAATTCTTTCTTGTACAGCGGAGGTCAAAACATTGCAGCTGGTTGTTTCAGAATAAAATTTATTTTAGTCAAGCTGTAGCATCTCTTCAAAGTCTTGATATTATATTCCCAAAGTAATACTCACTTCACCTTTTCTGGAAGTGGGAGAGTTGAATTTTTTGTGAGCTGGCTTTTGGTCATGAAAAGAGTAAAGAGCTGTCTGGGAGTAAGCAGCCTCTGGGAGCAGGTTCCCATGCCCTTCAACACTGATGTATTTTTGTTAAGCCACCAGCTAGGAACAGTTGTGATTTTTTCATCTAAGATGTAGGACCTGGGGTCAGTATTGGCAAACTCAAGCTCATGACATCACTGTATTCAAAATAAACTTTACTTCTCTGCCTCATCTCCAGCTGATCTCTTTGGCTGTTGATACCAGTGGCAGAACTTGCACAACAAGGCTGAGTGATCACTGCAGCTACAGCTGATGAACTAAGGGAAAACTGAGAGGGAAAACCTTTGCACCTGACTCATTGGTGGGTTGGAGCACACTGAGGCTTAAAGCCAGGAGTAAGGCTGCTTATAGCCTGGCCCATGTCCCACCAGTGGTAGATGGGCCAGGTGAAATGCATTCTTCATATTCCCCCCTGCTGTGCCACCTCATGCCTTACCTTCTCCACACACCTGAAATGCAGCTTGTGTTGGATGTGAGAACGTCTCTATGCCAGCAGAAAGCAGTGAGATCATAAAATGGCTTGGTTGGAAGGGGCGTTTAAGATCATCCAGTTCCAAACTATAGGCAAACTGTAGGCAGGGATATCTCCCTGTAGACCAGGTCACAGCCCCATCCAGCCTGGCCTTGAATGTTTCCAGGGAGGGGGAATTCACAGTGTCACTAGATGACCTGTTCCAGTGCATCACCACCTCACAGTAAAGACTTTCTTCCTAATATCTAGTCTAAATCTACCCCCTTCCAGTTTAAATTCATTTCCCCTGTCCTGTTGCTAAATGTCTGTATAAAAAGTCCCTCCCCTGTAATCATCATAGATCACAGAGTCATAGAATTTTCCAAGTTGGAAGGGATCCACGAGGACCTTCAAGTCCAGCTTTTGGCTCCACAGAGAATCCAGTATGCTGTGGAGAATAAAAAGGATGAGATATCTGGATAAAGCAAGACTGCTTTAGTGTTCCAGAAGGCAAAAGCAGAGAAACTAAAGGGATCTTCAAGATGCCTCCACAACCAGCCCACCTCTGGAGTGAGCAACTCCCGAAACACAGCACAAGCCGCCTTCTCTATAATAAGTTTGAACATTTATTTGCATCAGGTATTGCTGGTTGGTTGGGACTTTTTTTTTTTTTTGGCCAAGTTTTTAAAGCAATAAACGTATTTAACTTCTATGTCTCCAAAGACACATAAGATCTGGGAATAGCTAGTTGAAATGTTGTAGTAAAAGTGTACTTTGCTCCCAAAAATCCCATTGTCAGAGCACTGAGAGTACTCTGAGGGAGCAGGCAATGAATACTGAAGCTGTATTACAGATGACTTCCCAAGAAGGCATTACAGAAGATGGCTAAGAAAAATAATGGAGACATATTATTGTACAAAATGAAACTGTTCTGTTTATTTAAGAATGTCAAAGTATCTTTACAGAAATACCAAGGCTTATTTTGTATTGAAGGCTGGGAACAGAGCAATATTTTCAGAATTACAGGTCACTGAAGGTTTATGTAAACAGCAACTCTAGGAGAATTCTTGGTGCTACGACAGTCGAGGGCAATGTTGCTGCTTTCCATCTATCCACACCATATCCTGGTTATTTTGGTCAGCAACAGAGCGCTCACAGGGAGAAATGCATCTTCCAGAAGACTGCAATGCAACCAAAGGGATGGCTGGAAACGGGTTAAACGTGGTCTGCATGTGAGCATGGATGTTCTTCAGTCCTCCAGAAAAGATTTGTGTTGCTTTAGCTCATTATTCCTGTTTTTTTTTTTTAAGGGACCAGATATCCACACCCAGATGTTTGTAACAACGTATGGAATGTTTGAGATTTGAGCCTCAAATTACTGAGCCACTATTACACTCCATCCTCAAAAAACTAACCAAAATCATGACAAAAATTAGGAATGACTAAAAAAGCTTGCTGGGAGTAGAAAGCCAACCAACCTTAAACAAGCCACCGCTTCATTTTGTGATGATAATATGCATGTGTGCATAATATTTGTGCCCTGAAAAAATCAGCGAGTACTTAAAAGCTGGGCCAGTGCAGGATAATACCAGCATTCTTGCTTTGGTGAATTATTCACAGCAGAACTCCTTCAAATCAGTCGTTAGGAGACTGCTATGCTCCTTCAAGCTAAAAAGTCTTTGTAATTTGTCTCCCTCTGCCATTCGTGCCAGTGCCTCCTGGACTTCCCTGAAGAAATTACTTTCATTTAATAAAGTTTATACATTGCATGTGTTAAAAAAAGGAGATATCCTGCTGGGTAATCCTATCTCTTGTAACATCTGTAAATTAATTTATTTTTTGAGAGCAAGAATGATTTATAGCTCACAACAAAACTAAAGAAGCATGACTAAATTAAGGGGAGCGTTCAGGCAGTTGGAATGCAATTACAGCTTAAATGCACATGCCGTGTTAATGCAATATTAAGGTTATGAATTTTGTCAAACAGGATTCAGTGTGCACAAGTATATGGTGCCTTCCTCCCTACCATATTTGTCTAGATGTGCTAACATAAGAAATGTCTGCATTATCGAGAAGCAGTCAGGGGCTACATATGGCTTCATGTGCGCATACACGAACATGCCTTCTTATCTTGGAGCTGCACCAACTTGCACATGGTGACACACACTGCGCTCTGCTGGAGAGATTTGGCTTTTATTCTGGTTGTTTTCCTTAATCTGAAGCACTGGGCAGGAAGGATCTGCTTGCTCTCCTTGCACCAGAACACTGCTGTGCTCACAGCAGCCCTGGCAGGAGCCACAAGGCCTGGCCCCAGCTGGGACACTCAGTGGGAGGATTCTCTCCAGGTCTCAGCTTCCAGTTGAGGGTCATCTGTCAAAGTAAGATGCCCCTTAGGCTCTGCAGTTGGTGGCCACTGCAGCAGTTGGGCTGTTGTGCGGCATGGGTCCTCCTACCAAACTGGTCTGTGCTTGTGGGGATAGGGTGAAGGTTTGAGGTCCAAAGTCACCTTTATGTCCCAGCCCATCCTCACTTCTGGAGTCTGCTTTGAAATTCACAGGTGGTAAGTTTTACTCTATGGGATATACTGCAGCCAGAAAGGCAGAAGGGAGGCCCATGCAATTGGTTGTGGGGCCACATCAGCCCTCCGTCCTACAGACAGAACAAGTGGAGGTGCTCCTGGAGCTGGTAGGCTGCCCCAGCCTTATGGGTGTATAAGTACATACCATGTACTTATGGACCAAGTACTGGTAACTAAAAGAAACAGATTTGGGTTCCTAAGCAAATGGCACAGCAAGGCCCAGACCCATATAGCTCAGCATTTTCATGCCCAGTGGGATGGCTGCACTGCCACTGCTTGCAGGGAATGGTTGTTAGCCCATGCTAAGACCTGACCTGCCCCAGGAATGGAATGGAAGAGACAAAACCATGCCAGCAGCCAGCAGCCATGACAGAATCTGTGGTATACATGGCTGCGGGACACAGCCTGAGCTTGTGCCTTGGTCTGTTCAGTTTTTAGCACAAATGGATGCTGCAGCTTCAGCTAGAGCTGAGGGTTTGCATCTACGAAGTGAACAGCATTGCCATGTTCACAGTCAGTAGTACATGGAGGGCTAAGGGAAACACAACACCAAATTAAGCCTCTGCTTTGTATGTGATTTTTTTTTTTTTCCTCTGGTTCTGTCTGGTATAATTCTTGCTCACATAATGTAAAAATCAGCTTATCTGGAGGGCTAGTCTACTGTGAAAGAGAAGGAAAGGAAATCACCACCACCTGTATTTCCTCACATGCAGAATAACTGTATTTCTGGGGAACCGAAAGACATCCCCTTATGTGACTGGTGCTCAAATTCTTCTTTTGTGGAAGGGCACAGCAGGGAGTTTTGCTGGAAAGAAGCAAATTGTATCCAGCGGGGCACGATGCTGGAACCTGTCCCTAAAAATGAGCTTTGCGCCTTTGCCTTCCAGGAAGAGCTGCTGGTCTGTGCTAGTCCTCCCCAGATTTGTCTGGAGAAGACCAGTAAGCAAAGGACAGGATCTGACAGCCTTTATTTTTATTTTCGACGTTCCAATGGGTGAAAGCTGTGGTAGAAATGAGCTGCACCATCAAATAGGGGAAGTAGAAAGGAAAGACCCAGCAGTTCCTCCGTGGGTCTGGATGTGCAGCGCACTCCTGCTGTGACACCATTTCAGAAGACCCCACCCACAGCCCGGGTGCCTTTTAAACATCCTTTGCTCCCCTCTGCTGCGTAGTTTCTGCAGTGAATCGTTCAAGCTTCAGGAACCTGGAACCTACTTCATCCTGGAAGCAACAGTGATGAGTGTTAGTGCAAGATTCATTAATGCAAGCATGATGGCAGCCTCTTAATTGTCTGGTCCATGTGCATAACTGGGTCCCACTTTCTTTCCGTGAGGTCTGTTTTCAGTAGAGGACAGCCAGAGAGTTTGCAGAGCACATGTTCCTCATCCCTTAATGCTACTCTGCAAATTCTGTGGTGTGCACTGTGATTGATAGGATGCAGTGGTTGGGGTGGCCGTTTCAGAGGCTCTGGTGAGCTGCTGCTAATAAAGTGAGCTACTAGCGAGCTACTGCTAATAAAACACGGTTGGAGCAAAATCTTGCACCAAACCATCTGGGTTACCTTAAAGGTGTTTTCAGAATTCCTTGCTATTCCAAGGTGTCTATTTTCTCTACTTTTCCTACTTTGCAGATCCTTCACAGGTTTTCTGATAGTGCTTGAATGACTGCTGAAAAAAAAATATGCTACACTGAGGGAAGAGAATGATTTATCCAAACATGGAAGACATTTCAAAAGACAAATACTCCAACCCAGGGATTTAACCTTAAGACTCCATTACCAGGATTATGATCTACTAAGAGCTGGCAACTTTTTTAAAGAAAAGAACCTTTCATCTAAGTACTGAAAGAAGAGCATTTGCAGAGCTGCTACTTTTTGTTTCTGCCAAAGGAGTACAGAAGTCTTCTAGAAGTATGATAAGGCTCTTGACAGAATTAAGGGGCAAGTTTGTTGGTAGTGCTATTAAGTCTTTCACAGGGACTGTCTCAGTTTGTCCCTAGTTAGCAGAAGTGACAGATCAGTGACATTTCATTAAAATGATCCAATATCCAGTTTTTATTGTAAATTGGGGATGTTGCATGCTGGATTACTTGTTACTGGATCAACCTGCAGCCTCAAGGAAGAGCTCCTCTGAGGCTTGTGCTCCACAACCTGCAGACAAAGCTGATGGGCCAGTGTCCCTGAAGCCAACCCCTTCACACTCTTTCCATAAGGAGGGAAGAGAGAGCAGATGGCAGCTGCCAATCTAATTTCTGTCAGAGAGGAACTGACCTAAGGATGCTTTTGCTGGATAAATTTTGGTCACATTGCTGGTCGCGTTCACTGATGTTGACTAAAATGAACTTGTGTGTGTGCTGGTCTCCCCTTACCATGATAGCAAGATTAGTCCTGCCTACACATACTGGCTGAGCAAGGAGGGGCATCTGGGGTTGCTCCAGACATTATGGTCAGGCAGTGGGTTGAGGAGTGAGGACCCATGAGTGACCTCATGGAGGAGCATCACGGACACAGTGCATGCCCCTATTCCCACCACTTTCTGCCTTTACTGCTGAAGGCCACATAGACAAGAGCTGTTTGCAAGAATGCTGTGGTGGGATGGATCCATCCAGAGTCACCCACCCAAAGCCACTGCTCCCACAGGATGAGCTAATTTAAAGTCTTGATTATGAAGGCGACACATTCCTGTGCATGCTCTGATGCTTGCAATGAGGACAGAGCCCCACAGCAACAATGCCCCACAGCTGCATTTGCAGGAGCTTGCACAGTTCCAGCTCTGCATGGCCCTTGGCACTATTGGTCCAGCCCAGTGTGGGGATGCAGCAGGGCTATGTCCTTCTGGGACTCCTTCCCCTCCAATTAAGCTTCTACATACTGTGACCTCTGTCTCACTATAGTAAGATGATCCTCTGGCAGGGGATTCAGTTGGAAATTAATTAGTGGAAACAAAATGTTGTGAATGCATACAGTGCTAATTTTTTTATTCTAATGACCTAGTTAATAATTTCACTTCTTCAAGCAAAGAGGGAAAGTAGTGTGAATTCCAGTGCTTTGATCATGCTGTGACATTTTAATGCTAACTTGCTAAGGGTCTGTGCTAGTAGTGTTAAGCAATAGCAATCTGAAGGTCTTATGGTAGTTTGGAAAGAGCCCCATTTGAAAGGTGGACCAGTCACCCATAAAAGACATGTGTGCCACTACAACTTTGCTGAAGGGAGGCTGGCATGTTTCCCTGGTGCATACAGGACCATGATCCAGGGCAGGAAAATGCCCCCTCTTATACCACTGCTCAACTGAGGCAGAACATGCCCAGAAAACCATGCTTCTGCTCTGGGGACTAGCAACATTGCAGTTTTACATGCTTATTATCTTCATTCTTCTTCCCTGAAAATGTATCCAGACTTTATCTACTTAATAAAGAGCTTCACCATCTGCTAGTGACATTCAATCTTCTTTGTTTTTTAATTTTGAAATGGCCTAATTGACTCAGGGCCATGTTGCAGTGACAGGTCTGCAGGCAAGCAGACTGCTCTGAGTGTCTGATGAAGCTGTGGGAATCAACAGGAGCTCTTCCTTCTCATTTTGAAACCAAGAGCACACACCTACGAGGATATAATGAGCTTCACCATTTACAGTAGTACTTACGTGAAGCCATTTAACATAAACAGCAGAGCACAGGAGCTCCAGCATACCAATGCCCTGCATTTGTGTTCAATGCTGGAATCTGTGCTCAGCAGGTAATTGCAGAAATAATGGATACCTGCATTCAGTACAACAGATTAACTGTGATCATCTGCAGGTTTGCTTTAGTAACAGGAGGCGCTTTAATTCAGGTATTTTAAAAATGGTTATTTTATGATGCTGGCACAAAGACAAGGATGTAGGAGGGCACAGAAATAATAGTGATGGATCAGCTCAGAGCTGTTGGAAGCAGAGGGCATGAGGCTCACAACAAAAGTTGCTCCTGGCCAAGTAGGATCATTCTTAGAAGAGTGAGCTTTGAGAGGTATTCAACTCATAAAGCTGGCACCAGAGCTGCGGCATTTGTGCCCCCTGCTTGGTGGGAGATTGAGACCTGAATGCTCCAGATTCCTTTCAGTGCCCTGTCATCAGCTGGTTGGAAACCTTAAATCTTTCCAAATAGAAAAACAATTGGAAAAACTTTGTCACATTTCCATGAATTTAAAAATACTGTTCTAATTACTTGCAGCCTCAAGATTGGCTACAGAAAAAGGGATAGTACTCATTTATTAGGTGCCATCAGCCTTGATACCCATAAGCTCTTCCTAAATGGAACTATAATAAGGAAAGCGATGCACTGCAACTATTGTCCGTTTCCTCAGCAGTGCCTTGAAGTGCTCTTAATAACCACTTTTTGTATTAGTTAGTTTGGAAATACTATCAATTACTGCCTCGGACCATCTCTGTCTATGCTTGCATATTGCTGACAGCAGCGTTATGGAGCCAAATTTCTGGCATTTGTGAACAGCTGACATTAGCTGGTCAAACACTGAGCAGATTTGTTTGCAGTGACTTTGCAGTGCTCTGTTTTATCTATAGATTTTCCTCCTCAGGAGTGCTGCCTTGCTGATGGCACGCTTTCGTTAAAAGTCCCTGTCTGGAGAAAGACTTTCAACTGCAAAGGTGTTAGACTATTTTCAAAGCTTTTTTTCATCCGAGATAAGATCTGTGCTTGCCTACAGTCAACATCTTCGAAGCAACATAAACAAAACAGAAGCCATCAACAAACTACATTAATATTTTAAAAAGGTGTTTAATTATTTATGGCGAAGCTTCAGAGTATTCTTTATAGAAAACTTCAGTGTAAGAGAGTTGCCTTGAGATACATTTCTTCCTGATCAGTACTGCACCACTGGGAACAGTTTTTAGGGCTTTTATTTATCAGAGAACATTGGCAACATTTAGTTAACTTAGAAGAAATACATTAAAGCCACTTTGCATAGCGGGGTTGTGGTGTCATTCACTTGCTGTTTGGGGATGCAGAAATCATCACAGGCTTATTGGGTTACAGCCCGCAATACACACAGGCACAAAAGAGGTGCCTGAAGTGCAGGTTTACTCAGAAAGCACGGAAATAAGCTATTTTATTACAACTTCTCTGATAACACAGTGGATCTGCTGTGGTCTGGAGAACCATGATGATAGCCATTTCCCCAGGAGCTGAGCCAAGAGGCTGTGTCACAGGACTGTTAGGTGGCTGAGGAGAGTCATTTGATCTTCCAAACTCATGTTTCTCAGGTATTAGAGGGGGATAGGAAGATATCAGCTTCCTCTGTAAATGCTTGTGAAGGTAGAAATGAGAAGTAACTTATGAACATGGTTGGCATAAGGGCAATTGAGCAATAAGGGCTTAATAGTAGTACAGATTTGCAGGAGATAGAAGTTGTTTTCTCAGAAACACTCCTCTGACCACCAACATCTCTGGTCTGGATGCTTACCCTGCCTCTCCATATTAATTTCTCCATTAATCCTTAAGATCCTTAAAGGATCTTAGCTTTTTTGCATTCGTAGCATTGAATTGAGATATGTAATTCCACATCAGTGGACTTTCTGAGAATCTCAGATTTATTGAGAAAGAAGATGCTAAATGCTCTCTGATGTATCAGCAGATCGTTGCTAAATCCAGAAGATCATCTTCTTCAGGTCCAGGCTGGTGTTCTCTTGCACAGCCCTGGTGTCCTTTGCCTGCTGCAGAAGTGTACAGATGTGTCATGATGACATCTGGGTTACCGTAGGAAGTGTGCGGTGGTCTAAGTCCCATTCTCAGGGAAAGCATTATAAGTACCAGGACAGTCAGGTTAAAAAGGCAGAAGCACAGGCAGATTTATTGCATATCTATTGGTGTAGACAGTGCACAGAAAAAAAGAAAAAAAGAAGATTATTAATAAAGACTGGTGTAGTCTTTCACAGTAGTTGAACTAAAGGGAGTGAATTTCATCACTTCTGCTGGGAGTTCATTCTTTTCTTTGACTTCTGTTAGCCTGTTCCTGCTGGGCATCGCTTTTATCTTTGGCTCAAAGAACACTTCTGAAGAAGTTTCCTCGGCAATTTTTAAACTTGAAACTATCTCATAATCTAAGGCATTTCAAAGGGGAAAAAGAGATTACGGACCGACCTGCAAGGAAGCTATCATACTACCCTCTGAAAAATAAGTGCATGTGAAACAGAAGAGCACTGAAGAGCAGAAAAGAAACCCAACACTTACTCAAGTTCCAGGTTTAAAGAGAATAGGAGCCAGGTCAATGTACTTGGAAACAAAAACACTATTCGGAGACAAGTTTATTTAGCACTAATCTACCAATTAATAAGCACTAATGTGCAAAGAACTGGCTGCAGGATCAAACCCAGAGAGTGGTGGTCAGTGACCCAATGTCAGTGATGAGTGGTGTCCCCCAGGGGTCAGTGCTGGGACTGATACTCTTTAATATCTTCATCAATAACATTGACAGTGGGGTCAAGTGCTCTCTCAGCAAGTTTGAAGAGGACACCAAGCTGTGTGATACAGTTGACATGCTCAAGGGATGGACTGCCATTCAGAGACATCTAGACAGGCTTGAGCAGTGGGCCCACTATAAATGCAAGATGAGAGATGAAAAAAGATTGAGTGCAGCGCTGCTGAAAAGGACTTGGAGGTACTGGTGAATGGCAAGCTAGAATGAGCATCAGTGTGCTCTTGCAGCCAAGAAAGCCAACCATATCCTGGGCTGCATCAAAAGCAGCATGGCCAGCAGGGCAAGGGAGGTAATCCTGCCCCTCTGCTCTGTGCTGCAGAGGCCTCACCTGGAGTACTGCATCCGGATGTGGAGTCCTCAGTACAGGAAGGACACAGACCTGTTGGAGCGCGTCCAGAGGAGGGCCAAAAAATAACTAAAGGGATGGAACACCTCCCTACAAGGACAGGCTGAGAGCTGGGGCTGTTCAGCCTGGAGAAGAGGAGGCTCTGAGGTTACCTGACAGTGGCCTTTTGGCATCTAAAGGAGAGATACAAGAAAGAAGGGGACAGACTCTTTAGCAGAGTCTGTTTTGGTAATACAAGGCAAAATGGTTTTAAACTTTAAGGGGGAAGATTTAAGCTGGATATAATGAAAAAAGTCATTTACAGTGGGGATGGCAAGGCACTTCCACTGGTGAATGCCCCATCCCTGGAGACACTCAAGGTCAGGCTGTACGGGGCTCTGAGCAACCTGATCTAGCTGTGGATCCATTGCAGGCGAGTTGGACAACATGACCTTTAAATGTCCCTTCCCACTCTAAGGATTCTATAATTCTACGATTCTAATTCTTGTGATTTTTTAAGTACCTCAGGGTGCTTTTACACCTGTGGGTTCTGGTGACCTGAGATGAGGTGGGGTCTTGCCTTTTCAAAAGAGTAATTTTCTTGCTCTTGAGCTTGCAGAAGAAACGTGATCCAAAGGAATAATAATGGTTTAAGCTCTATATTTGCTGCTCTTTGAAGAAAATTATTTGTTTGGTTTTGGGAGGAACTGACTCATGGTATTTAAATATTTGAAACTGGCAGAACTAACTCGATTTCTTATTTCTGTGCTTAAAACTTTCACAGGCTCTCTGTAAGCACAGTACTGATGACACACAGGGACATGAGTCTTCCCTATTTGTGCATGAATTCACAGTAATGGCACACCCTTGACCTTGGTGTTTTGAGAACAGAATGAGAGGAAAAGCAAAGCTAATCTCCAGCTCTGATTGTATGCTAATTTTACTGGCTTGGAGACCTCCTGGTGATTCAGGGATGTAAATTCTTGTATGAGCAGAGGACTGGACCTGATGATCTGAAGGTTATTCAGGTTTCAAATGGAAATCCAGCTCTTCTAGCAGCAAGTCTGCTTTGTACGTAGGAAATGGGAAGTTTCTCATGTTATTTTCAGTGCCAGATATTAGAATGAAGGACAACCATTTGCCATTTTGCAGATAACTTACTTTGGTGATACCAAATGTGTACTGTTAAGATTTTTGCCACTTAAAATATCACTACAGTATCATAGTGAGGCACGGAAAGATCCAAGCTTATTGAGCTGGCTTTTGTTTCTCACATGGAAGGCCCACAGAGAGACTTGGTTGGGTATGGAAGTCTTTTTAGGTAAACTGAGTATGTATGTGAGCTCTTAGATGCTTCTACCACACATGGCAAATTGATTAGCACTACCGTAGCTCTTCTAGAATAGCATTCTTTGTCAACACTCCCAAATAAAAATCACCTTATCCATACATACAAGTGCAGGGAGGGGCAATTGTCTGTTCATTCAGTCTACACCTTGTGCTTGCGCCTGTTCACAGCAATTTTCTGCATGTGTGAATTTGTTCCAGAAGTTATCACCATTTATGGTACAAGTTTTTAACCCAGTTCTGCTGCTCTGTACCCAGCAGACATCCATGTGCATCCACCTCAATTCCTGGGGCACTTTCTTGTCAGATTCTTGTGAGAGAGAGCCTGATTAAATTAAAAAAGGGTACAAGGGCGTTAGCACAACCACACTTCAGCATTCCTGCAAGAAACCATTGCCTCTCTCCATCTCATCAAGCTTGAGTGGAGGAAGGGAGGTGTCTGTATCTCAGCTGAACTGTTGCAGAACATGGTGCAGATTTTCAGGTTGTAAATTAATTTTAATTTACATCAACAGTTGTGTGCATCTCTGGCTTTCCTCTAAACTGCAGAAGTGAGAGCAATTATTCTGATTAAGTGCATGACTACTGAGCAGTCAGTATAGACTCTAATAAAGCACGTATGCTTTTTCATTAAAACAATTTTCATAATGTAATTCTACAAAGGTTTGCTTTCGTTCACTGAGCTTCATATTAATTGTTAACAGAAAACAGAGCAAGAGTTTTAATCTTAAGGACTTCCTTGCCATCTTTTTGATGTAAGAAGCTCACAGCAAAATACAGCGAGATAACACACATTTGGACATACCTCAGTGCAGACTTGCTTCCCATGTTAGAAAGCATTCTGAGGAGGGCTGAAGGGAAGGATCTGGAAGGCAAACTGTGTGAGGAGTGGCTGAAGGCTCTGTGTGTGCTCAGCCCAGAGCAGAGCAGGCTGAGGGGAGGCCTGATGGCTGCTGCAGAGGGTGGTGGGCATGGAGCAGGCTGCCCAGGGAGTGCTGGAGCTCAGGGTGCGTTTGGACAGTGCTCTCAGACACAGAGTTTGCATTTTGGGTGCTCCTGTGTGGAGCCAGGGGTTGGACTCCATGGTCCCTGTAGATCTCTTCCAATTTGAGACATTCAGAGCAGGCCCTCAGCAGTGGATTTCTCTTGTTCGTCATCATAGTCCACAGCCCTGCACTCCTTGGGATTGCTCTGAAGTGTGGTAAGTGCTCAGGTGGAGCAAAAAAGGCTGTCCTGAAGATGAGGACTGACTAAACAGAGCGAAACAAAAAATGATATGAGGGATGCTATCAATACACATCAGGTGAGTTGCATATTTTCCAGACATTTGAATGCGCAGGTTTTCTCTGCTCAGTGATTTGAATGAAGCATGGTATGTTCAGTTGTGCCAGTAGAAAAGCATTTTTCCCCAGTCCCACAACCAGTAGCATCTTTAGACTTCTTTTGTTTCCTCATTCATTTATTTGTTTCAAATAACTTCTATATATTCTATGATGTTCTATATATTTTTATTTTGACATAGAATCACAGAATCACAGAATTATCGAGGCTGGAAAAGACCTAGAAGATCATCCAGTCCAACCATTACCAATACTTCCCAGCTAAATCATACCCCTCAACGCAACATCCAAACGTTTCTTGAACACTCCCATGGTTGGTGGCTCCACCACCTCCCTGGGCAGTGCATTCCAATGCCTGACTACCCTTTCTGAGTAGTAATACTTCCTAATGTCCAGCCTGAACCTCCCCTGGCGCAGCTTGAAACCATTCCCTCTAGTTCTATCACTGATTACACGAGAGAAGAGGCCGACCCCCAGCTCACCACAACCTCCCTTCAGGAAGTTATAGAGAGCTATAAGGTCTCCCCTGAGCCTCCTCTTCTCCAGGCTGAACAATCCCAGCTCCCTCAACCGCTCCTCATAAGGCCTGTGCTCCAGACCCCTCACCAGCTTCGTAGCCCTCCTCTGAACACGTTCCAGGGCCTCAATGTCTTTCTTGCAGTGAGGGGCCCAAAACTGAACACAGTACTCAAGGTGCGGCCGCACCAATGCCGAGTACAGGGGGACAATTACCTCCCTGTTCCTGCTAGTAACACTGTTTTTGATGCAAGCCAGGATGCTGTTGGCCTTCTTGGCCACCCGGGCACACTGTCGGCTCATGTTCAGCCGAGCATCAATCAGTACCCCCATTCCCTGACCGCTTCTTCAAGAATCACAGGGGGTTCAGTCTGCTCCCCAGCCGAGACTACCAAGCCAGAGCATGGGGAGCCCTGGGAGTAACCGAGATGACTTTTAAAGGCAGACGTAAAGAAGGCATTCAGAACCTCTGCCTTTTCCTTATCGTCTGTGATCACATTCCCAGCCTCGTCCAGTAAAGACTGGAGATTCCCCTTTGCCCTCCTCTTACAGTTGATGTATTTATAAAAGAGTTTCTTGTTTGTTTTTACCCCAGCGGCCAGCTTAGATTCAAGCTGGGCTTTTGCCTCTCTGATTTTCCTTCTACACGTCTTAACAGCCTCTTTGTAGTCATTCTGAGTTGCTCTTCCCTCCTTCCACAGGCGATAGATTCTCTTTTTCTCCCGCAACCTTAAGAACAGCTCCCTGTTCACCCACGCCGGTCTTCTTCCCCGCCGGCTCATTTTGCGGCTCAGGGAGACCGCCCGCTCCTGCACCTTTAAGACTTCCTTCTTCAAGAGCGACCAGCCATCTTGGACCCCTTTGTTCGCTAAGACTGAACGCCAGGGGACTGCCCCTACTAGTCTTCTGAACAAATCAAAGTCTGCCCTCCGGAAGTCTAAGGTGGCAGTTTTGCTATTCTCCCTCCAGGCTCCACCTAGAATCGAGAACTCTACTATTTCGTGGTCACTCTGTCCAAGACAGCCCCCAACGTCCACATCTCCCACCAGACCTTCCCTGTTTGTGAACAGCAGGTCTAGCGGGGCAGCTCCTCTCGTGGGCTCTCTCACCAGCTGCATTAGGAAGTTATCCTCTATGCATTCCACGAACCTCCTAGCCTGCTTCTTCTCCACCATGCCGTACTCCCAGCATATGTCAGGGAAGTTAAAGTCACCCATGAGGACAAGGGCTGGTGACCGCGCAGCTCCTGCCAGCTGCTTATAGAACAGCTCATCTGCCTCTTCATCCTGGTTTGGCGGTCTATAACAGACGCCCACCAGGATGTCTGCCTTATCAGCCCTTCCCCTGATCTTCACCCATAGGGATTCAACCACATCATCCCCAGTCGCAAGCTCTGCAGCATGAAAGCATTCCCTGACATAGAGAGCCATGCCGCCACCCCTCCTTCCTTGCCTATCCTTCCTGAAGAGTCTGTAGCCATCCATTGCAGCACTCCAGTCATGGGAGCAATCCCACCATGTTTCCGTTATGGCAACTAGGTCATAGTTTGCCTGCCTCACAATGGCTTCCAACTCTTCTTGTTTGTTGCCCATGCTGTGTGCATTGGTATAGGCGCACCTCAGCCGAGCCCCTCGCCTCGCTCCTAATCCCAATACCACTTCATCAGGCTTATCCCCAGAAGACCTGCCTTTACCCCCTTCCCCCTTCATAGAGTCGTCCTCCTCCGTCACGAAGGCACAAGACCATGGGTTCTTACAGACATACAGAGATTTAACTTCCTTGTGTTAGGAATGGTCTTGTTGTCATTTAACTGCTCAGCACTTTTTCAGGTGGTGTTCTGATCTTCAGATATGACCTAACAAAATATAATGATGAAAATGGTTGCAGTAAAATATAGTGACAAAATAATGCCTTTCAAAGGGCACATGTGGAAATGGCCTTTTTGGGTGTTGTGAAGAGCTTTTATTTACCAAATGGTTGAGAGACTTTATAAATTAGAAATTGCCATTAAGACTTTGAATTTATTCTCATGTACTTGAGGACGTAAGGGGATTCCTGCCCATAAATCTGCAGTGCTCATTCAAGAACATGACAATCATGTGTGATTCAAGTGATTTATGATATGCAAAAGCAGCAAATCACAAAACCACAGCAGTTAATAACAGCAATCAGGTGACAAGGAACAGCAGATAGAAACGTGTTTCTGCAAAACATGTCTAATGTGAATGATGAGTATTAATAAATATCACTGGCTTAAGTGCAAATAAATATCATATTAATAAATCTCACATTCTGCTGATGAGTGCTTCAAATTTTAAATACAGTCTTTCTTGCTGTTGTCTCAGCTGTTGGGATGGATTTTTAGCCATGGCCTACCAGGATATATGCTTGGCCACCTTGAGTCTCTATAAAGTAGTGGAAGCAACAAGAAAAGGGCAGAGGAGCACCATACCCTAGCTCCTGATATCAGGAGATCTGTGCACAGGGTCAGATAATGCTTTAAGTTGTGCTCCCAGGCGAAAAGCAGGTGATAGCCTTGGTGAGTCCTACTCATTATTGATGTCCCTGGTTCAACTTCCATGAAAGTCCTGGCAGCAGGTTGGGGCTTTTCTAATCCAGGAGGTGTGTTTATACAGAATAAAGTTATAACTAAAAAAGTAGAAATAAAAGACATTCAGCTATAACCAGAAATCCTGCAAATGTGCTCTGGAAAAACATGTTGGCTGCAACTGAAAAGCTCCAAGCTCCAAAACTGCAGTGAAGTGATGGGAGCCATGGGCCCCGTCCTGCTCCCTGCTGGCATCAGGTGGGCAGTGGGGCAGGACCAGCAGGGTCCATGCACAGCTGCTAAGTGGAAGTGCCCCATGTTTTGCCAGAGTTGTGTGGATGGCATGGGCTTGGGTTAGGAGGGTGAGAAACAGAGAATACGAATGTGCCCAAAAATGGACGCACATTACACACACAGACAACTCCGTGTGTTGAGGAGCCTGGGAAGGGAACAGGCTGCAGAGATGTCCGAGCTGATAATGAGACTCTAGAAACCAAAAATAAAGCAGACACAGGCATAGATTTCTCTTCTTTTGCCACTTCCCTTTCTCACTTTGCTTTACTAACCCTTAAGATGTGCTTTGTAAGGCCATTTGTAGGCCCCAGTACTTTTAAAATGAAGTTTCTTTCCCTCTCAATAAGTGAAACCTAAAAAAGGCAAAAGACATCTTGTAGATCTCCTTAAGTGGAAAACACCCTTAAAGTATGTTTGGTAGCGATCTCATGAGCAGCTGTCAGTCCTGGCAGGCAGTGGCAGCCTAGGACTTGCTATTCTTAGACCAAGAAAGCATAAGTAGGTCAAGTTACAATTGGTTCTTGTAAACATCATCCCCACTAAAACCAGAAATTGATCCAAGGTCAGAAATGTGTAAAATGCTGGATCACAGAGATAAAACAAATACCCATTCTTTTGGTTCATCACCATTTTTACCAAATGTGTTGTGACCCGTATGTTGTATGTGGTCCGAGACCCCCCTGTGGCAGGGAGATCCCATGAGCCCTCCCCAGGGCCTGGCAGGAGCAAGACGGCGATACAGCTTAGGGATGCCTTTTTATTTACGTATCCTGTGGTAAAGTGAAATAGTTAATGAGACTAAAAAGGAAGTTGCAACTTGATAGTTCTTCACACTTCCTAATAAAACACAGGGTATGTGTGAGCAGGGTAGCTGTAGGCACAGAGCTGCAGTCCTGTTTTTCAGACCTGAGATGGATGCATAGATTGTGCTGGTCCAATCAGGGTCCTGACTCCAGGAAATGGAGCTCTTTGGCTCATGCTCGTTCCCAGCCACCTCCAGCTGCCCACGGGCCCTGTAAGCTTGTAGGAGTGACCCTGCTGACTGAGTAGGAATTTCAGCTCCCATTCTTCCCTTTCATCTGCACCAAAAGTGAATCTCCAGGGAGCAGGACATCAATGAGTAAGCAGAGGGCCATCAGGAGGGGCAGGTGCTTAGAATGGGGCTTCTCCTTGGTGCCCTCCTTAATTCCTCATCTTCTCTGAACCCATTTATGAACTTTGGAGCTACTCACATCTGGTTGAAATCACACCAAGCAGCAGTGTGCAGCTTTTGTGGTGTTGCTGGCTGGAAGTAAATTTCCTGGGAAGGAGGGACAGTGCTGGGCAGCTGGGGTGGACGTGCAGGACGCTGCCTTGCCGTACTCCTGCCTCCTTCCAGGGGTGGCTGTGCTCCTGACAGCACCCTCAGTGCTTCACAGCACCTCGGTGTGGTCTCAGCTCCCCCCAAAACCACCCCACCTGCCTCTGTCTTTTCTTCTCTCTCTTCTCTGTGGTGGAAACATTCAAACACGGAAGGAGCTCGTCTGTAAGCTAAAAGGAAGCATTGGGCTAAAATGTGGTTTGTAAATCTGATGCAGATTGCAGTCCTGGTTTCTTTATTTTTAATTGCTCAATTTTATTCTTAGTTTTATTTGCTTTGTGGGCTGGCATTATAGATTTGTTTCTACTCTTATTCCACGCAGGTATTATATTACAGCTCAGGGACCTCCTCCACATCCAGCTGAGCACTGCCTAATTATAGCTCAGGCTGGCCTTTAAACAAGCATAACACCTTTTTAAGTAGCATTCTTCTCTATCAGTTTTCTCTTGAAAACGTTGAAGGTGTGCTACAGTTGCTTACAGTTACCTTGGTGGGGAACTGAGACCAAAACATCTTTAGCTACATCGAGCTCACCTTGGGCATGAGAAAAAGTTTTGTGCTTAATTGCAGTGAAGCAGAAGGAGGTTTCCAGACAAGCTGGTAGGCAGGGCAGCATGAGGAGGCTGATCTGTGAGCTCCCAGCATGAAAGACTGAGTCTGAAATATGCTTTGCTGAGTCTGAAATAAAGGATTGTCTTCATTCTGAGGCTGTCGGTGGACTGCTTTAATTCCTTGCCCTTGTTAAAAGAGATTAAAAATGTAACAGGATTGTAATCTTATTGTCAGTCAAAAAACAGGTTAAATCTTTAATAAATTGGGTTCTTCGTTGGGATAGACTTGCCAGTACGTGTGATTTACAATGATGATCACAGTGTTTGAATTCTTCCTTGCAGCTCCATCACCCGAAGTCACCCTAACAAACAAGAAAATTCCACTTTAACTGAAAAGCAAATGTGCATCTACTGTAGTTAGAAGCGCTTGAGAATAGGACTCCTAGGGCTTGAAACTATCAAGCAAATATGACCTCCTTCCCGAGCAGTTGGTGTTTCATCTTTCAAGTCTTTCAGATTCTGAACAAGGGGCAGCAATAATAAGACCGGGAAGTTCACAGGTTGCTACTGGCTACACTGAAGCTTTTAGTGTGCAAATAAAACTGTGATTGTATATAACTGACACTAGATTCAGCAGCAGCTTAGGTAGGTCCTTCCTTTACATCTGAGTATACCTTCCTATTAGCTAGGCTGTTAAAGATCTCTGTGATGGGAGTGTTTAGGAGGCTGACTAATCAGGCCAACCTTAAACTCTTCAGCTAAATTGTCTGCTAAATTCATTCATTAGCAATACACTTGCTAATGGGCAATTCTTACACAATATTAACCATCATTACTACATGGAGAAAACTCTTAGTCCTTTACAGTCATGGCCTAAATTAGCTGTGATGGCACAGTACCATGCAGCTAATAGTTTGGAAGTGGTCCCTGATCACTCAGAGTCACCAAGATCAGGTCTGAGTAGGAGAATTTTGGGCTCTTGTTTATTCCTAATGTTTTTATGCTGCTGCCCCTCTCCAGAAAGGGGCAGCAGGTGTCCTTTGCTCCTATACTGCTTACCTCATTTGCTTTTGTCTTGCTATTAATGTTGCTTGTCCTACCTATTCCTAGGCCCTTCTGCTTGTCTTATATGCTGTTGATAACTACACTATTTTATCATTCATGATGAAGGCACGATAATATCAGCTATATCCTGACCATTGCACTTCTATATGTGCCACAGGCCCTATCTTGTCTGTGCTGTACTGATACAGAGGTGATTTAACCCGAATGTTTAAGCATGCCATTCTAAAACTGAGGTAGTAAAGAAGCTGACACTGAAGTAGATACCACAGTAATTAAAAAACAAACCAACAAACAAAAAACAAACAAAAAACCCAAAAAAACATCACAAAACACATCAGAATCCAAAGACTCACAAAGAAAAAAAGGAATTAAGGAGAGGCCGAATCAATTAGAAACCATGATCAGATTTTTTGTTAGCAATTTTAGCCTCCTTCTGGCAAGGCCAGCCTGGCTGCAGGACCTGCTGTTTCTGAGGCTTAATGAGGAATCCTGGGAGCTTTATCTTTGTGTGCCTTTCTGGAGCACTTTGTTCTCAGAAAGATCATTAGATTCATCTCTTGCATCCTCCTGGGTGTCTCCAGTGGGTACCAGTGCTAAGGCAGATAAAGCTGTGGTCCAAATGGCAGTAACTTCCTGACCCACCACCAGAATGTGGCGCCCAGAACAAAGAATGACTTTGAAGCCCTGTGGAAAAATGTTCTGTGATCCCAAAATAATATCCTGCAGGCTACATGTGGTAGTCATCATTGAGATCTGGAGAGGGGTTGAGACAGAACTGAGTCACCACAACCCAAAACTGAGACCTGAAGTGTCCATCCAAGTGATCCAAGCCATGTCACAGTAAGTGCCTGTGCACTGCCCATGCTCACCAGATTCCATACTGTTTGGATCCAGGGACTTTGGCTCTGTGCAGGATGCGCAGGTTGGCACTGCAACTCACTTGGAGCTCTCCAGCTGTCCCATGCGGGTCCCTTGGGGATCCACACATTGATCTTTGCACCCACCGTAAGGGACATTTTTCACTTAGCACTATAAAGCAAGGCATTTGGGGCTCACAGAATGAGAGGTATTGGGAGAACATCAGGACAGTAATCCATGACAGAAGGACAGCAGTGAGTTTCAGCCAGTTCAGAGCTACAGCTCCTCAGCAAAGGAAGTATTAATGCCCTGACCCCATCCTGCAGAATGGGGGTAGCACTGTGCTGCATCCTTCAACCCCCAGAATAGGGCCTGCTTCTTCAGCAGTGCAGAGTGTGGATCACAGGATTTGGCCCAAAAAGCTGATGATAGGAAGGGTGATATCAGCAGTGAAAGAGGGTATTTGAGCCAGAAATCCCATCAGTTTCATCTCTTCTACCTTGTAAGCACAGACCCCACACCCACAGACAACTGCATCACTCCATCCTTTCTCCTGCTGTCTAGTTTCCAAAAAGCATCTTGGTACATCTGAGGAGTTTGCGGTCCTTTTGTGAAACAAAATGTACCAACTTCCCATCAGACCATCTGTGTTTCCCTTCAACAAATGATGCAGCTTTTGGATGAGCAGAGCTGTGCAGACAGAGCAGAGCTGTGCACTCCTTATTGCTACCATTTGACACAATGCATACACATGCAGCTTCCAGCTAACAAAATGGGAAAAGCTTTTAAAATATTGAGACCGGTTACACTTCAGCTGTATTTGCATTTGCATTTCCCTGCCATTTCTTGTATTACAGAGAGCTCCTCTATTGGTCAGTGGCAAAACCTCAAATGGCCAAAATAAGACTAATCTTTTTGTTAAAAAGGTCACTATTTGAATTTAACACGTCTCTGTGACAATTTCCCTGGGGGCTGATTCATCAAAACCCCTGAAGTGCTTTCCACTTTCTATGCATAAGAGCTCTTCTGAAATCAGCAGCTGACTCATGCAGAGTGAAGCAAGCACTTGAGCACTTGATGGGATGCTATTGCGGCTCAGTGCACAGCCAGGATTGGGGTGCATGGGTTGGCCACCCAATTTATTGGAACATTTGTTTTATTACTATTATTTTTTGCCACTGGGCAGAAAAGATGTAGCTATCAAAAAGCTATGGATGCTTTTGAGCTTTCCTTCTCTTTCCTCAGCTTCTCTAAGTTCAAGTAGGTCTGCAGCTTTCAGAAGGCACACAAAAGAAAGAAGCTTTCTGTGGATTTAAATGCAAGTATTAGTGTCTGCTTGGCTGCATGCCCCCAGTGGGCTGCACTGCAGATCCACCTTCCTCCCACTGAATAATGAAAGCACCTTTTAACTGTCTTCAAACATGCTTTACACTATGTGGAGAGAGAGTTTTAAGAACAGTCCACTTGCAGGGTGATTTTTTGGTGTTGTTTATGTCATTTTCATCATGTGTTTCCATTCTGATGCTGCCTCTGCAACTAGACCATGGCTATCTCTACCTTGACATAACCGTGGATTATTTAACCAGCCCTCTGAGTGAAGACTCGTCTAATTCTGCTCCCTTGCTTTCCATGTCTGAAAGAGTAAGGACAGTTGAAACATTATACTGCAGGATTCTCTCTGTAGAAGTAATTCATCCAAACAAGTCCCTCTGCGATCAGACAGTGCCCAGCCCTTCCTCTATGAGGTTTTGAAGCAAGTGGTGGCACAACACGACCCCGTCTGCTTGGCTCACAGCTTTCTCTGGCTGCACATTGTGCCTCTGTTGTTTGAGACTCATGGAGAGCAACGATGATCTGGGAAACCTGCCAGACCTTAAGCCCATATTGGTACAGAGATGGTGTGAATATATATATAACCATGTGCTGTAAGGGATACTTTAAAGGCTGCTCCAGCAAGGACTAACGATTGAACAGCCAAACTCTCCTGGAATTTTGCATCTATAAAGATTAGCTTTCATTCCTCAATAAATTATTGCTTACCTGTCTGAGAACACCAAGGGATTCAGATTATCTGCATCTGTGATGAACTCCAGGGCTCTAGTAAAAAGACCCCCGTCCATGAACACACAAGACCATAGTACCAATGTAATATGAAAATCAGTGTTTCCAAGCAGTACAAAGGGAAAAAAAAAAGGGAAGAGAATTTATGGATGGTACATTTCTTCTTTTTAAAAATGATTTTGAAATAGATTAAAAAAAGAAAACAACTTTACTAGATACTAGATTTACTTGCGCGGTCACCAGCCCTTGTCCTCATGGGTGACTTTAACTTCCCTGACATATGCTGGGAGTATGGCATGGCGGAGAAGAAGCAGGCTAGGAGGTTCGTGGAATGCATAGAGGATAACTTCCTAATGCAGCTGGTGAGAGAGCCCACGAGAGGAGCTGCCCCGCTAGACCTGCTGTTCACAAACAGGGAAGGTCTGGTGGGAGATGTGGAGGTTGGGGGCTGTCTTGGACAGAGTGACCACGAAATAGTAGAGTTCTCGATTCTAGGTGGAGCCTGGAGGGAGAATAGCAAAACTGCCACCTTAGACTTCCGGAGGGCAGACTTTGATTTGTTCAGAAGACTAGTAGGGGCAGTCCCCTGGCGTTCAGTCTTAGCGAACAAAGGGGTCCAAGAGGGCTGGTCGCTCTTGAAGAAGGAAGTCTTAAAGGCGCAGGAGCGGGCGGTCCCCCTGAGCCGCAAAATGAGCCGGCGGGGAAGAAGACCGGCGTGGGTGAACAGGGAGCTGTTCTTAAGGTTGCGGGAGAAAAAGAGAATCTATCGCCTGTGGAAGGAGGGAAAAGCAACTCAGAATGACTACAAAGAGGCTGTTAAGACGTGTAGAAGGAAAATCAGAGAGGCAAAAGCCCAGCTTGAATCTAAGCTGGCCGCTGGGGTAAAAACAAACAAGAAACTCTTTTATAAATACATCAACTGTAAGAGGAGGGCAAAGGGGAATCTCCAGTCTTTACTGGACGAGGCTGGGAATGTGATCACAGACGATAAGGAAAAGGCAGAGGTTCTGAATGCCTTCTTTACGTCTGCCTTTAAAAGTCATCTCAGTTATTCCCGGGGCTCCCCACGCTCTGGCTTGGTAGTCTCGGCTGGGGAGCAGACTGAACCCCCTGTGATTCTTGAAGAAGCGGTCAGGGAATTACTACTCCAACTGGACTGCCACAAGTCCATGGGTCCGGATGAGATTCACCCGAGAGTGCTGAAGGAACTGGCGGAGGTGATCGCTGAGCCGCTTTCCGTTATCTTTCAGTGCTCCTTGTTAACGGGTGAGGTCCCAGAAGACTGGAGGCTTGCCAACATGACTCCCATTTACAAGAAAGGTTGTAAGGAGGATCCGGGGAACTACAGGCCTGTTAGCCTGACCTCGGTGCCAGGGAAGGTAATGGAACGGATTGTCTTGAGGGAGATCACGCGGCAGGTGTGGGATGACCAGGAGATCGGACCTAGCCAGCATGGGTTTCTGAAGGGCAGGTCCTGCTTGACCAATCTGATCTCCTTCTATGATCCTGTGACCCGTCTGATGGATGAAGGAAAGGCGGTCGATGTGGTCTACTTAGACTTCAGCAAAGCCTTTGACACTGTCTCCCATGCTATTCTCCTGCAAAAGCTGGCAGCCCGTGGCTTGGATGGGTACACTCTCGGCTGGGTAAGGAGCTGGCTGGAAGGCCGGGCCCAGAGAGTGGTGGTAAATGGAGTCAAATCCAGTTGGAGACCAGTCAAGAGTGGTGTTCCCCAGGGGTCGGTGCTGGGGCCTGTCCTCTTCAACATCTTTATTGATGACTTGGATGAGGGCATTGAGTGCACCCTCAGTAAGTTCGCGGATGACACCAAATTGGCAGGGAGTGTCGATCTGCCTGAGGGTAGCGAGGCCCTGCAGAGGGATCTGGATAGACTGGTGAGCTGGGTTGAAGCCAATGGGATGAAGTTCAACAGGATCAAATGCCGGGTCCTGCACTTTGGCCACAACAACCCCAGGCAGCGCTATAGGCTTGGGGCGGAGTGGCTGGAGGACTGTGTTGAGGAAACAGACCTGGGGGTACTGATTGATGCTCGGCTGAACATGAGCCGACAGTGTGCCCGGGTGGCCAAGAAGGCCAACGGCATTCTGGCTTGCATCAAAAACAGTGTTACTAGCAGGAACAGGAAGGTAATTGTCCCCCTGTACTCGGCATTGGTGCGGCCGCACCTCGAGTACTGTGTTCAGTTTTGGGCCCCTCACTGCAAGAAAGACATTGAGGCCCTGGAACGTGTTCAGAGGAGGGCTACGAAGCTGGTGAGGGGTCTGGAGCACAGGCCTTATGAGGAACGGTTGAGGGAGCTGGGATTGTTCAGCCTGGAGAAGAGGAGGCTCAGGGGAGACCTTATAGCTCTCTATAACTTCCTGAAGGGAGGTTGTGGTGAGCTGGGGGTCGGCCTCTTCTCTCGTGTAATCAGTGATAGAACTAGAGGGAATGGTTTCAAGCTGCGCCAGGGGAGGTTCAGGCTGGACATTAGGAAGTATTACTACTCGGAAAGGGTAGTCAGGCATTGGAATGCACTGCCCAGGGAGGTGGTGGAATCACCGACCATGGGAGTGTTCAAGACACGTTTGGATGTTGCGTTGAGGGGTATGATTTAGCTGGGAAGTATTGGTAATGGTTGGACTGGATGATCTTCTAGGTCTTTTCCAACCTCGATAATTCTGTGATTCTGTAGATTACTACAGAAAATATTTACAGTACACGAAGCATATACACAACGCAAATACTTATTAACAGAACTTTGACAAGCAAGATTCATCCCTGCTGACTTGGAACTGCCATTTTCAAACAAAGTTATTTCAGCCATTACAAAGGGGTTTCACAGTAAGCCCTGCACAAACTCACAGCCTTCATACTGAGACCTCCTTCTCTCCATGGCTGTCATCTTTCTGTTCTCAGGCAGGAAGCTCACATTGGAATATGATGTTTGTTACATGCAGATGAGCGTTATTTATGTGCTCTTAGTGGTGTACACTCCTTCTGATTTTTCTCTGCCTCCAAGAATAACAATAAAAATGACTTCTCTTGGAACTTCTTGGACTTCTCTTTTGGACTAATGCAGCCAGAAATTTGAATGTCTTGGGCTCACATACACTCACACTACTGCCTTTTTTCTGTTCATCTCCATCTAAGACTGAAACAGATTGACTGTGAAGGTTGGAGATCTCAACTTGTGTTAAAGCAAAGCTATGCCAGCCCTTCAAAATTCTCAGGACTTATTTTTGGCTTTTCTGGCCAACAGCTTTCTGAAACCTACAAATTGCAGCAAGACTCTTCATTCCTTGAAAATGCAAGGCAGACAGGGAGCCTCCTACTCCTGTGATGGACTTGAGCAGGCACCAGGGGAGCCCTCAGGAGCTTCCTCCCCAATCCCAAGGGCCTGGAGGTCAGACCCTAGCAGCCATGGTGGTTGGGAGCAAGGCAGCCATGTGCCCACAGCATCACCTCTTTGTCCATCACCTCTCTGTGGCTGGTGTTCTGCATCAGCTGAGACCTGGAGCTCCAAAGAGAATGAGTTAAGTCCTCCCCCTTCCACTGACTGCTGAGGCATTTCACAAAGATTGGTCTCTGTGGGCTGACGATGGGCTTTGGCTTTATGTCTCTAAGTCTTGATCATGCAGACAGGTGAGCAAAGCAAATATCATGCTGGTTTTCAATGTAAATCTTTCTCATCTGTTTTGACCTCTCTTTGCTCTGGAATTATCTAGGAATAAAGAACATCCAATGCCGCTGTTTCATTGTCTGAGAACTGTTCATAGCAGAACAGAGCTTGGTCTTCAGCAATACTAAGGAAACCTGAAATTCAAGCAAAGGAAATTGCTGTATGCAAAGTAAATAAATAGCATTGTTGTTTTGAAGGGAAAGATTTTATTTATTTATTTATTTATTTATTTAGTAGCAGTAGTTCCAAGTTTTCCTCTTTCTGTCCGTGCAATAAAAGTCCAACATCCTATTTCAAAGATCTTTGTCCAAATGAAATAAGGAGACCTGAATATATATTCTTCTGTGTGTATGCGTTTTCTTGGCCTGCAGGTCCATCCACATTTTACAAGAGTGCGAGTGGTCCAAGAGATAGGCAGAATAAGCATCACTTGAACCAAAGAGCATAGAAAAGCCTCTCTGTCTTTCCTGGGATTTAAGTCAGACCCTCGAGGGATGTTATTTTGTAGCTGTTTCTCCCTCAGCACACTGAAACTGCTATTTGCAGCAAACATTAGCTGATTCTCTACTGAAATTTTCACATTTAGCCACAAATAAACTACAGGAAAACAAAGTGGCGTACTGACAGAACAGCTGATATAAATGTTCATCACCTCTGTGAACAGTTCTCATGATGTGTAGTGAGAATTAAACTGTGAATAATTCTTCCCCATCCTACCAAGAAGGAGAAGAGGCATTTTAAAATCTCACCTAAGGTGCTGGAGATTTTCCCCAGGGTTTTCTTATCTCTAGCTTCTAGCAAAATGGAACAGTGTTAAAAAAATAGACTTTACCAATAGTTTGGTAAAGTTTTCCTTATGGGAAATGGTGCACTGGAAGCTCAGTGCAGCCAATTTAACACTTCTGATGTTCTCTGGTAGCTAGGTTTCTAAGGGATGAGGCAAACCAGGATGCAATATTCCAGGTGAAAGCCAAGTAAGCACACCTCTAGACCTGCCTCCTCTTACTGACTCCCTCCTGATAGGCTCAGTTCAGGCTGTGATGTACATATTAAGCTGAATGCTGGGTGGGAGTTGGCTTTTTGGTTCATGAAGAATTGGCTTTTTGGTTCATTTGGTCCTCTCTCTGCTCGTACGAGCTTGCTGTGGCCAGGATGTTCTTGTGGTGCAGTGTCTGTGTGCCTCCCAGTACAGATTTCCATCCAGATAACACTGCTACCTTTTATAAATGTTTGAAATTGGAAGTCGGGGTGTGAATGATTTGCCTCCTTGGTTATGCATTTGTTACTGTATCACATCAAGTTGCAGAATGGTTAAGGTTGGAAGGAACTTCTGGATGTCATTTAGTAGCTGCACCAGAGATGAGAAAATGCCGTACAACTTCCAAAGCCTGGATATCTGAGCTAGAAATTGCCTTTTACACCACCACAAAACCGTAAGGTAGACTCCCTAAGCACTGGGCAGTTTCCCATTCCCTTTAGCAGCCTTCACCCTTGATGGCTCACATGCTGTCCCCTTCAGACCAGCCCACACTCATGTCAGTCCTGCAGGCATTTGGGGTACCATGTGTGGCAATGACCTCTATGGAGACTTACGCAGAATGCAGAAAAAGGGACACGGCAGTCCTCACTGGCAAGAAGTCAGCCGCTTTATACCTGGACCTACATACACAATGTTAGTGTCCTAGGAGCAACACCTATGCAGTGAGAGCAGAGCTCCCCTATTTCTTAGTATGTCTTCCGCACCCTTCTCAGATCACTTTGTCTGTGTCTTCAGATCTGACTTAGTGGTGTCAAGAGCAAATGCATTCATATTTATCTCCTTCGGATTTGGGTGCAACAGTTTGTTCTCTTGCACATGCACCAAGCAGGTGAGCACTAATTTAAAATCGGCTGTTACAGCACTGACTCTATACCCCTTGAAAGGTCCCCTTTGTGTGTTGCTTACAAGGAACACAGAGGCAATGTTTGAGTTACTGAATACCTTTCTCCACTGGGGTGCTATACCAATAGTGTGGGCCTGTTCCCAGCCCAGTGGCACTTACAGCGCAGGACATAATGATGCTGGTGTTGTGCCTTACTCCACCTTGTCTGCTTCAGCTGCCCTGGGGCTCATATGTGAGTGCCTTCTACATTTGTCTTGGGAAGGCTGAATACTGTCATGAGAGTCTGGATGAATCCACAGCTCACCTTGGGAGGAGGCTCTTGTATCCTGCATGGGTGTATGAAAGTCAGGAGCATTCAAACCCCTAATGATTCCCTAAGTAAGGAAAAGACCCTGTCCTGAGTCTGTGCCAATGGTTTGGCCCAGTTCTGTGACTAATCACACAGAATCACAGAATCGCCAAGGTTGGAAAAGACCTACAAGATCATCCAGTCCAACCATCCACCCATCACCAATAGTTCTCACTAAACCATGTCCCTCAACACAACGTCCAAATGTTCCTAGAACAGTGGGCTGGGGGACCTATGGACCGACACCGCAGGAAAGTGGGAAGGGGGAAAAGGGAAAAGGGTAGGCAGATGGGCCTAAAAACAACTTCTTCCTATGATCCTATGATTCCTCAACAGCTGAGGTTCCCCCATCTGAGCTCGTTGTGTAATCAGCACAATCCACTTACTCCAGGTGGCATCAGTAGCATGATGGGTGGAGGGAACCTTTCCTTTAAACATCCAGTTCAGCACTGGCAGTCGAGGTGCCAGAAGGAGCTGAGTTTCAGTACCGACTACTTTGGAAGCAGCCCGAACCCCCTCATACGCGGCTAAGATCTCCTTCTCAGTTGGAGAGTAGTCCTCTTCAGACCCCTTGTACGCTCGACTCCAAAATCGCAGGGTTCAGCCTCAGGTCACTCCTGAGGCTCTTTATCACAGACTCCAAGTGGGACCTTTCTCTCCAGCAGCAGTGTAGAGAATGTTCTTTACATCCTGTCCCGTCCGTACTGGCCCCAGGGCCATGGCATGGGCTATCTCCTGTTTAACTTGCTCAAAAGCCTGCTGCTGCTCCGGATCCCACACAAAATTGTACTTCTTCTGCATCACCTGATAAAGGGGGCTCGCTATGAGTTTGGAACATGCATTTCCAGCAGCCCACTACTCCCAGAAAAGACTGTGTCTCTTTCTTGCTAGTGGGTGTCAGTTCTGTTGACCGCATTTGTTGGGATGTGATGATGCCCATCATGCCACTTTATATCTAGGAACTGAATTTCCTGTGCAGGTCCTTTCACTTTGCTTCACTTAATAGCAAAACCAGCACGCAGAAGGATCTGGATTATTCTCTCTACTTTCTTGAAAACATCCTCTGCTCTATTGCCCCACACAATAATGTCATCAATGTACTGTATGTGCTCAAGAACCCCGCCCTGTTCCAGTGCAGTTTGGATCAACCCATGGCAAATGGTTGGGCTGTGTTTCTACCCCTGGGGCAAACGGTTCCAGGTATACTGAATGCCCCTCCAGGTGAAGGCAAACCGTGGCCTGTTCTGTGGCCAAAGAAATGGAAAAGAATGCATTGGCGATATCAGTGGTGGCACACCATTTGGCTGCTTCTGGCTCCAGTTCATACTGAAGTTCAAGCATGTCTGGCAGCAGCACTCAGTTTGGGTGTGACTTCATCCAGGCCACAGTAGTCTACCGTCAGCCTCCATTCTCCACTGGCTTTACGCACTGGCCATATGGGGCTGTTAAATGGTGAGTGAGTTTTGCTTATCACTCCCTGACTCTGAAGTTGACGAATCAACTTATGAATGGGGAGCAAAGGATCCCTGTTGGTGCAGTACTGCCATCTGTGCACCGTTTTTGTGGCAATCTGTACCTGCTGCTCTTTTACTTGTAGCAATCCCAAAACAGATTGATGTTCTGACAGGCCAGGCAAGACAGACGGCCATTTGATGTTGTCTGTATCTACAGCAGCTATTCCAAAGGCCCACTGATACCCCTTGGGATCCTTAAAATACCCTCTTCTGAGGTAATCAGTACCAAGTATGCATGGAGCCCCTGGGCCAGTCACAGTAGGATGCTTTTGCCAGTCTTCACCAGTGAGGCTTATTTCGGCTTCCAACACAGCCAACTCTTGGGAACCCTCGGTCACCCCAGAAATATAAACTGATTCTGTCCCTTCATGATCTGAGGGCATTACAGCACACTGCGTACCAGTGTCCATTACTGCCTCATAAATCTGTGGGTCTGATGTGCCAGGCCATTGAATCCACATAGTCAAATACACTCTATTGTCCCTTTCCTTCCCTGGCTGGGGTCAGGGCCCCTCTAATCATTACCTCTATCGTTCTCCTCCCGTGAGTCATGATCAGGGTCCTTACAGATTTTGCTGTATCTCGCAGCAGCTGGCGCAGTCACCTTTTTGGAGAAGATCACCTTGGTGGTTGATCTGTATTGTAATTCTTTTACCAGTGCCTGTAGTGCAGGAGTGGGTTTTTTATGCCACTCCTTCATATCTTCTCCATGATCATGTAGGTAACGCCACAAGGCAATATGCAATGTAGTGTTACTGTTATCACTTGCTCTAGCAAGAGGATGTCTGCTTTTAATAGCTGAGATATTGGATGATGCAGGTCGGGAGGAAGCCAATTGGCTCAGCCCCTCCAGTGGGCTGTTTTGATAATCCTGATCCTCATCAGGTCTGTCTTCAGGTTCATCAGTTTCATCAAGATAAAGCACAGTAGACAGTTCCTCCATCATATCTTCTTGATTACTCTTCATTCTTTTAGCTACTTTTGAAATGGCTGAAACACGAGCTTGTAGAGGAGTTAAATGTAGCTCAGTGTAATGAAGTCTATTAATCAGTTCATTTTTAAGGGGTCTTCTTTGCCCTCTGCTGTACATTGCTGTTAATGTACTGGCATACCTTTCTGGTGCAGTTCTTGTGAATTTAAGCCACATATTTGGTGTACACCTGACTCTCTCAGGATCGTTCTCTTGGTTTTGATCATCAAGAATGAATGTGCGGTCATACAACATTTCTACCACAGCACATTCTCTCAAATAATGGATGCCTTTTTCCATAATAGTCCATTTCTTTAGGCATCAGATTGTCTTTGACGGGTCATTTTTCCTTAATGGCTAACAGCACCTGCTTCCAGAGAGTGAAGGATCCATCCTGGCATCTACTAACACCTCTGTCAATGGATGAGTCCTTAGCAATACTTCCCAGTCGGCGAGCTTCTCTACTACCTAGCAACACACTGTTGGCCCCATTGTCCCAGCTTCAAATTAACCAGGTGACAATGGGTTAATTTGGTTGCCGTGAAAAGTCTTTTCTCAAACCTAGAACTTCAGTCATTTTCAGAGTTTGAGTAGTAATGGTGTCTTCCTCACCTTCTTCTCTTTTAGACCTTGTTGTTGCCCTCTTTGGCATTGGTGACAGTGGTCTTCTTGAAGGTCCCTCCCCTGGATCTTCTTCCTCTCCTTTCTCCTCTTCCTCTTTCTTCTGTTCTAAAGGAGGTGATGTTTCTTTCAATTTCCATCTTCTCACAGGGGGAACCAACATTGATTCTGGTGTCTTCTGTGATTGATCAGGTTGCTCAGTTTTGATGCTCTTTCTCTCTAGCTTGACTTGGAGCCTGTCTCGTTCAGTTTGGAGACTGTCTATTTTGGATTGGAGGCTGTCTCATTGAGATAGGAAATTCTTTCACTTAGCTTGGAGATCTTCCCTTTTAGCTTGGAGACTTTTGCAACTTGGAGACACTCTTGCCAGGTTTTGAGATTCCCTTTCCTGACTCGGAGACTGTCTTTCTCAACCTGGAGATTCTCCCTCTCTGCTTGGAGGCTCTCTCTTTTGATATGGAGACTCTGTTTCTCAACTAGGAGTCTCTCCTTCTGGACCTGGAGATTCTCCCTCTCGGCTTGGACTCTTTCCTCGAAACTCTCCCTTTTGGCTTGGAGACTCTCTCGCTCATTTTGTACTCTCTCAGAGACTCTCCCTTTTGGCTCGGAAAGTCTCTTGTTCAGTTTTGGAGACTCTCCCTCCCTGGGATAGCACTGAATAAGGCCTGATAGGCATAGGCCAGGCCCCAAATAATTTGTGCTTCCTCAGATCTGTTTGAGCCGCAACATCCCTGTCTCAAATATCTGCTTAGGCTCTCGTGATCTTGCAGGCATTCAGGAGTAAGTTTCCATGACACCAGCGATTCCCATCTCTCTAAAGTCTCTCCCAAGTTCCTCCACACTCCCTGCCACTCAGTACTCTCTGGCTTTGGGGAAGGCTTCCTCAAAATACTGTAAATACAGATACTGAGTGAAATGATGACAGTTACACTCAAGGAGATTAACAACATGATCATTGGATGAGCATTCAGAAAATGCATAAGGGATTCAAGGGAGAGAATGGAAGCCTGTTTAAAAATCACAGGTTCAATAAAATCAGCAGCTCCCTCTGGAGCTGTATGCCACATTGTATGCAGATACCAGATAGGTATTTCCATCAGAGTTTTCAATTTATCATATATACATATAGCTCCATAGAGCAGAGTGGCAGTCTTAATTAAGGCCCAGTATGTTCTGGGTAAAAGAGAAAAAATGATTGAATGCAATCTCTTAAAGAACAGTTTCATGAGAGAAAGTAAATACATTATTTTTTCTCTTCACCAAAGCAAGCTAGCAGCACCTAGAAAGTTTACAAATATCCCAGAATATTGGCAGTCCACCTGGACTTCAAGGCCTTGTTTTCAGTACAAGTGCTGCAGTACAGATAAGATTTCCAACACAGCTCTCTGAGAGCAGAGAGAGATTTATTCTAAAAGCACATCTTTTCCTGGCCAAGGCGGACTGCCCACAATCTACACCAAAAATGTCACCGGTTTACTGCCCGGTTCAGCCTGGTTCTGTGACTAATGGGACAGGGGACCCACGGACCTTCACCCCAGGAAAGGGGAAGGAGAAAAAGGGGAAAGGGTAGGAAGATGGACCTAAAACAAAACAGCAGCAGAGACCTGAGGAGGAAAGTTATTTTACTAAATATGATATTGGTATGCAAGGTAACATAATATAATACAATATAATTGGAATTAAGGCTAATAAATCAAATAAAATGAGAGAGAGAGTGTTCAAAACCAAAGATCTTACACTAAAGCTGAAGATGAGATGGCTAGGGAGCATACACTGCAGTTGAGCCGATAGAGATAAGGGGGACGTCTCATGACCTGTTGTATTTTTCCCTCTGAATGGAAAACAGAAACAGAATGGTGAACAGTCCTTTGGGATATGTAGTTCTTCTCTTCTGAGACAGGTATACCCAGAGCTATCAACAATCCCTGGAACTGGAGCATTAACTCTTTAACTCCCAGTGCACTACACGATGTTATGATGTGGAATACCAATAACAAAAATCATAAAACCATGACAATCCGTGTATATACACATTGTTAATTTTGTATCTGAATGGTGCTTGACAAAAATGTTTTCTTGAACACATGCTATAGCAATGAAAATCAAATCAGCAGAAGAGAGCAATGAGCTTTCCTTCAGATCCACTCTGCAGCAGGATTATGACCTGCAGTTCTTCTAGTGCCCCATTAATTTCAGGAGGTGACATAATATTAAATGTTCTTATCACATTCCAGATGTTTATTTTGCAAATATTTCATGGGCCATAAATGGAACAGCTGTTCCCTCACAACACCATTAATAGCACAGATCCTCTTTGTCATGAGGCTCATTCCCTGCAGTGCTATAGGACTGCTTCCACTCTGCCCGTCCCCTGCGTTAGCGATGAGAATTGTCACAGAATCTTAGAGAAGATGTGCTGCGGCTCCTCCAAGCACAGTTTTACACTTTGCCTTTTATCTCAGTCACAGAGTAATGTGCAGTAGAATAATGGTCTGGGCAGGTCTACTGTGAGAGAAGACAGGATGCATCATGGCCCGTGGATCTTGTCCAAATGCTATGTCCTTGATGCATCTGGTTCACCGTGCAGATGAGCCTTAGGGACTGATGTGGAGCACAGAGGCAGAGGCATCTTCATAACAGGGGAACAATCTCAGAGTCCCAGATTCATTAAGGTTGAAAAGACCACTGAGATGTCCAACTGTCAATCCATCCCCACCATGCCCACAGTGCCCCATCTCCACATTTCTTGAACACCTCCAGGGATGCTAACTCCACTACCACCCTGAGCAGCCTATTCCAATGCCTCACCACTCTTTTGTAGAAGACTTTTTTTCTAATATCCAACATGAACCTCTCCCAGTGCAACTAAAGGCCATTACTTCTCGTTGCATCACTGTTACCCATGAGAAGAGGCTGACCCCCATCTTGCCACAACCTTCTTTCAGGTAATTGTAGAGAGCAATAAGGTTTCTTCTGAGCCTTCTCTTCTCCGGACTGAACAATCCCCGCTCCTTCAGCCACTCCCCATAAGACTTGTGCTACAGACCCTTCACAGCTCTGCTGGCCTTCTCTGGACACACTCCAGGGCCTCAGTGTCTTACTTGTAGTGAGAGACACAAAACTGAACACAGTACTTGAGGTGTGGCCTCACCAGAGCTGAGTACAGGGGGATAATCAGAAGGTCTGTGGCAGAGGTGAGCTCCCACCTCTTCCTGCTCATCTGAGGCTTCATCAAGAAGAGGAGGAGCAGCAGAGACACAGGCCTGACGAATTCATGGGTTGGTGAAACCTGTCCTGTTTTCTTTTTTAACTGGAGCTTAGCTAAAGTTTCATCAAGCCTGCAAAAGAGGATTTGCACCTAGCCATAGGGAAGATAAAGGTCAAGTATGGCAAGCCATGCTTTTTCCTAAAAATGATGCTAAAAATGAGCATCAGCCAACTGATGCTATGTGGTGAAGACCTCCTGCCAAAGAAATTGGTGTCACAGCTGGGCTGTCACATCAGTCCTAAATGCTTATCTTGTGATACAAAGAGCTTGCCTCCTACACTACTTTTATGCTAAGCCTGGTGGGACTTAGATCAAGTAATGCAACACATCTACTCCTTCACTTGCTATGTCATGAGCAATCCAGTAAACTGAGTTGGGAATCTAAAATTTCTGGATAAAACACAAGAAAAAGTGTTTAAAAATTATATAGCAGTGAATCTGGCAGAACTGACAAGCACCAAGAGACTTTTTGATGTCAGAAGGACAAATTTAACTCCCCATGGAGACAGGACTCAGCGGATGGCAGGTACCCCAGGGATGCTCTCAGGGCAGGTGCTGGGGATGCTGCAGGCAGATGGCTGCACTCTTTGTCTGCATCATGCGCTCTCACTTCTCTAGGTTCATCGTGGAGTTCTGCCTCTCCCAGTTAGAAATTACCACTCACTGATGATCTATCTGCACAGGCATCCTGACTGCCCCAAGTCACCATTTTCCTCATACATGGTGAGAGATATGCACAAAATGGAACGATTATGGGATACAACAGCTCTCCATCTTCCCGGCAAAGTGAAAGAATGGTGAGATGTGTGGCCAATTTTGCTATGGGGTCTCTTCTACCAATGGGAAGCAGGATGCCCAGTACGGGTGACCTGCTTATACCAGTGTCAGATGGGAGTGGGCCACTCAGCCCTCTGCCAAGCACAGATCCTGCTGCTGCCAGATAGTCTGAAAAGCGTGCGTAGGGCATGGTGATACAAGCAGAAGACACGCTCTGGGAACATTACAGAGCCCCTCCTGCATACAGGCAGCACGGGGAATTGGTGAGCCTGAAAACCTAGGGCTTCCCCTTAGAGAACAGTGCAGCTGCTCACAGCTGCAGAGCTATTCCTGTGGCCTGATCCATGGAAAGCAGGGCTGACAGCTGCTTTGTTAGCATCCAGGTAGGATGTTAGTGGTTACCTAACCAAGCCCTGCTTAAAGCATTTCAGAAAGGAAGAAATGGTAACGCGTCAACAGAGAACGTGATCCTTCCAAGGAAGGTATGCTAGTTAACAGGCAGTGCATGTCCTCATTTCTCCCCTAGCTGTGCCATTCTGCAGTCTGTAGGCACAAATGTAGGTGTCTGTGCACTGCTCACTTGCTGCTCTCTGCCTGCAGTTGTATACCCTCAGGTAACACAGCCTCCATCTGCTCATGCTGAGATGTGTTAATTGCTTTTGTAGAAAGCAAAAATTGGATTTAACTGTTCATCAGTGAGGCATGAGGTGTGACTGCTAAGAAAAAGAAGAGGGCAAGGAATACTTGTCACAAATGAAAGAGGAATCTTAACCTTAGTGTTGTAGCTAGTGAGTGTTAAGACTTTGCTCCCTGTGCGTTACTGGCCAGTAGCGCTGTTAAAAATCATTGTTTGCTCCTAGCACTCGTCTTGCAATGAGTCCAAACAAACATGTCTAGCAAAGCAGATGGGAGGGTAACCCCTAGATGGCTAATTATGTCAGATGTGGGTTTGGTTAAGCAAGAGGAAAGAAGCACTGGGGGAGCCCAGACAGGGGGAGGTTGCTGATTTGGGCTGATTCATCATTCGGCTTTTCAGAACTTTGTTTCCGGGTCAGATCCTGACAGTGCCTCAAGCTCAGCTGCATTAGTGATAGCTGGGAGCAGCTATCACTAACAGTCCTGGGTGGGAGGGGGTTTCTGGTTGTATGTGTCTGACTTTCCTTTTATTCCGTAACAGCAATGTGTACCAAGATGGAATAACAATTTATTTTCACTAGGGATGTACAAAACTCAGGTCTGCATGGTTTTATGCCAAGTTTTGTTTCAGTTTTGATTCCACTTGCTCAGGGTAAGTGATTGATCTGATTAGAAAGTCATTAGAGACCTCTTGACTCTCTTTGGCCGTGTATAAATTCTTCAGAGATGGAAGGCTGTGTCAATGCTGAGTGGGGATCTGCTCCTGCCTTCCCACCCTGCTGTGTCACTGCAGCCCCTATGGGCTTTGTTTGTCCCAAAGAACACAAACAAGGCCACCACGTGCTCGGGGCTCAGTCCTACCCCAGTTAAAATCTGTAGCTAGATTCCTCCTGAACCCAAGGAAAGAGAGAAGACTGAGATCCTCCATGGGCTCATTAACACCAAGCACACCTGGGTAGGAAGGAAAACTGATTAAGACTTGACTACTTTAATTAAGGATATGTTTGCTATTGTATTTCATACTTTTCTCAGGAATCAACCACTCACTTGGGTTGCTATGGTTACTTAATACTGTTACGCAAACCCAACTCAGCCTATTGCTGGAATGCTAGATGTTGGCTATTTGAAAAATAAATACCATAAATGCTGCATTAATCATGCCAGAGCTCCTCCAACTGCCTCAAAACCATGAGAACAATACTGCTTGTACTGAGGGTTGTCTCCCACTTGGTTTTGGCTCACAGAATAGAATGCTTTGAGATGAGCATCATAGCTTTTCTCACTGGAGCGAGGCTAATTTATACTGGTATTGTATTTGGATCAATAAATAAAATAAAAATGTGAACGTCAGCATTTCCCTGCAGAGGATTTTTCTGAGTGTGGTGGGCCAGCAAAGGCATATTTTAGCTACCATTCAGTATCACTTTATCTAATCTTTGCACTAGCAGAGCACACTTGCACTTGTAAAACAGGGCTGACAGCCCTGTTGGCTTGCCCCGTCCCAGGTATCTCCGGAGAAATTGGGAGTTATTGTCTACAGCATTCAGAAACTCAAACTGCCGTAAGAAACTGCCTAATCAATGACTGCTGAAGCACACTGACACCAGGGCTCATGCTATGAAGCATTTATGGAGATAAATTTCCTTTTTTTTAAAAAAAAAAAATAAATAAATTCAACAATAGTTCTGGTTCAGCTTAATTTGATTGACTCTTCACCATTCAAAGCCTGGACCTGGAGCTCATTCCTGCACATCCCATCTGCAGACTCCTGTGCCTCCTTGCAGTGGACTATAGGCTGAAAATATGCTGCTTCCACCTCTGAGCTATATAATTCCAGAAGCAGGACAGGTGCTTTCTATCTGGTATTTTTTCCCCTGTGTGGGACCCAGGCAATGGTCAGCTTGCTTGGTCTGCTCATATGCTTCTGAGAGTGTTCCTAGGGCAGACTGTGGTTTCTTTTCTATGTATGTTCTCAGGTTTGGACTCTATATCTTCTCATGGCAGGTGATATAAACTTCCTACTACTAGCTAGATACTTCCTGAAGGTCTACCAGCTATAGGAATGATGTCTCACCATGGTGCTATTTCCTTTTTTTCCATTCCCTGCTCCCTTCCCTTCCCTTCTCTTCCTTTTTTTCCTGTTTAGGCAAACAGCACTGATATGTTGAAGAATTCAGTGTTGGTGTCTGTGAAGTGGTGACAGTGGGAGGAAATGAAAGCTCATGCTAACAGGTAGAGCACCACACAGAATTTGATCCTTACTTGGCTGCCCAAAGATATGTGAGGCCCCAGTTCGGCTAGAACTTAGCCAGAATTTCAGAGTTTTTGCTTTGCTGGGCTCAGGGATGTCTAGAAGAGGACCCAGATTTCCTGGGAGCACACAGAAGGAGTGTCCCAATCCACACAAACACTGCAGGCTGAAGGTAGCAGGGTGTGTGGGCACAACAGCTGGTTGGCACCTAGTAACTACAGGCCAACCTTCCTCACAGGGACTATTTGCAGGCTGCTGTATAAATGACTCCAGAGATTTAAGAACTCACACGACAGCTGTATGGGATGGAGATGAAAGATTTTCACATAGCAGTTGTGCTGATATGGTTGTTCATGGAGATAAAGATTGTATTTCTGTGTGGTGCTGGCACACAGTTTATTAAAGAATCACTTCATGTAGGAGAACTAAATCAGGGCGCACAGATGCCTCACTGAGTCAGGGTGAGGTGACAACCTGCTGGATGTCAGCAGCACATGTCCTGCTCAGAAAAGAGTTTAAATCACCCCTCTGTCACAGAGACAAACACCCTGGTGTGCTTTCACAGCTCCCAGGATGCAGCCAGCAGGCCCCAGGCTCACAGCCTCCCTCACTGCCCGACTGTCCAGCCCTGTGCCAGGAACATAGAGTCATAGAATGGCCTAGGTTGGAAGCAACCTTAAAGATTCACCTTAAACCTTAAAAGTTAAAAAAACCCCAAACCTTAAACCTTAAAGAAGTTCCAACCCTCTGCTGCTTGATCAGGCAGCTCAGGGCCTCACCCAACCTGGCCTAGAGCACCTCCAGGGATGGGCCATCCACAGCTTCTCTGGAAATCAGCAGCAGAGAGATTTTGGCTACCAGCCCCTAAGGGTGTTTGCAAAGCCCCAGGCTGTGTAGGGGGAGCAGATCAGGAAGGGCTGACATTTGGGTGTCCTCAGGGTCATCCTTCCCACTCCCTGCACTACAGACCTCCAACCTGTATACTACAAGCAGCGCAATGAGGAAAACCTGCTGAGTTTTTCAGCCGAACCACCTTTCTGCCAAAACTTCTTATCAGTATCCTCTCTGCTGGGCATGGGAAGCTCATCTGGCCCTCAAAGCCTGCATACAGAAAGCTATTATCCTCTGCCTGTGCCCTGACCCTGCTCCACCACCTGTAAGCAGATACCAGTTCAAAAACCAAGATGGATCATATTTCTCATTTCTATGCATTCTCCTTCAACTACAACTTCCACAGTCAATCCCTCTCACATATTTCTCTGCTACATTACAGATTGTTTTTGTCTGAACAAATGCGGAGCTGATTTTTTTCTTTGCTCCCCTAGCACCTTGCATTTGTGGGTGGAAGTCTGCCAGTTCAAACATACTTTCTGGAGACTGCATCTGTTGCAGCAAGAAATTTTGCTGATGTGGCAAAGGCCAGAACAGCTCTGCCCTGAAGATGTTGCTGGTGCAGGGACCTGCAGCCCCAGGGTTCATCCTGCACCTGCCTTCCCCAGCTGTAGTGCTGCCTAGCAGCATGTTTTAAGCTTTAATGCTAGGAAGAGAGTGGCCACAGTAATCTATATTGCTGAGACTTTGACTCTGGATGCTGACATAAGATTTACAGAAGGTTAAGCCCCAAAGCCTCTCCATAGCTTCAGCCAGTCCTAGCTGGACAGGGGACTGCTGTGAGAGCGTCTCAGAGCACAGCCCTTAATCCCCTGGCAGCTTTCAGTTATCTTCTAGGAGAATTCATTACTGCAAGGTCTGGTGGTAAGCATCACAGGGCAAGTTGTTTTTAACGCTTTACTTTAAAGCCCCGTGAAAGACAAATGCTGTGTCCCAGAACACATATCTGTTCAGAATAAGTGAGATATAAAATACAAACATTTTGGCTAAGCTTTCTGCATTATTTAACCTCTAATATTCAACCTCTTAAATGCTGTTCTCTGTCCTGAGTGCCCTTGAGATAACTGTGTACTGCTATTGCGAGTGAACCGATGTTTTCTTCGCTCATGACTTGACATTTGAGAAAGTTTGAAGACAGACAGATATTAAAGACAGAAACTGAGGTCTCCCTCTCTTTCCTCCTCCTTGCCTTCCCTCACATTGGTGATGTCTTTTAGAAGGAATTTGAGGTTGCCTTCTTTCCCCATTGCACTCAGGGCTGCATGCAGTCTTCTCTGGGACAGAATCACTGACCTGGGCTACCTGTGCTGCCCAGGGGGATTGTATTCTGTGTCACAGTACCGCAGGTTTTGTCCAGCTGGAAACGCTGGATAAAAATAACTGAGGAGTGTTTTCTGTCTCAGGACTGAATGTGAAAAGAAGCCTAGAAATAACAAAGCTAAAAATGAAAACGATAAGCCTAGTAAAATATAATAACAAATCTAAAAATAAATGAAACTTGACAGAGAGCAAGGATCTGGCAACAATTACAAATGTTTATGGGACTAGTGGCCCACACTTTGACTATATAGCAATCTTGTCTATTGTATTTTTTTTTCTTATTATCTTGGATTTTCTGCTCATATTCATCTCACATAACTGTGGAGACACAACAGCTAAAAACTTTCCAGAGCACTGTAAATATCTATTTTATGCAAAATAAATTGCCCTCTAGAGTACTGTTTCTCCCCTCTGACTGTAGCATGATATTTCAACTTAGAAGTGATGAATCTCACTCACCAGACACACAAAATAGTGATACTTTCCTGTTGTGTTCCTGCTGAGGATCAGCCTTGCTAGTAAGCCAGCATGAAGTGAAGCTCAATGTGAATGAATGAATGTGAAAGCATATTGATGAAATTTGGAAGTTTTATGAACATTTTCAGTGATTTTTAGAAGGACAAGAGCGGTGAGAAACAAACATTAGCAATATGGGGCAATTCTACACTACATGCCCAAAATATAAACAGCATCTAAGATCCTCACAGTACTGCTGTCTCATTCTGGAGATGCCACTGCACCAAGACACTACAAGACAGAGCCCCCGTGGCTTTGCCTTGTAGATATGGCAGTGCTTTGCACACCTGCCCTGAGGAAGAAGAGAACTGGATCCAGCTCTATTCCTCCCACCTGCACCTATCACTATAACAAATGGCAGCCCAATTTGCTGTGCTTTGGAGAAATGGCACCAGTGACACCTGAGGAGTAGTTCGAAACCTCTAGCTTGATGGAGAGGTTGAGATAGGTGCAAGTGTAGGTGGGATCTCTGGGCAGGGACATGGTGTGCAGTTGGCTTAGGAAGATGTAAAGTTCTATTCTTCTCATTGAGGAAGGAGCTCAACGCTGCCAACACATTTAGCTTTTAAATAAAAGACTAAAAGTCTTAATGCAAAGAGAAGGCTAAACCCACTTGTGCCTAAGCAAACCAAGTTCTCTCTGCAGCCCCAGGTACCTGGCTTACAAAGAATGAACATTTCAGACTTGCTTTGGCAAGTCACTGTGTGTACAAATAAAACATGCTGCTGCAAACTTAGCTTCATGCAGAGTGAGGGATCAGTGTTTTAAATGGGTCTTCTAAGAACATACAATTACATTAGAGAGTAAGTGCTGATTTAAAAATGAACTCATTATTAGCAGATTAAAATACGTATCTACTCTAATTACGTAAGAATTTCTGCAAAAGATTATGTGCTTCTTGATTATTAGGCTAGAAAGAACTTGAGATAGTCACAGTGACTTTAAATATAGACTAGAGCCTTAAGTTTGAGTATGTGAGGCATGAGGAGGCAGCTTTGGCATAGGGCATGTGAAAGCTGAGAACACCCAGATCTGTCAGAAAAAGAAGGAAAAATAAAAGTGCCAACAAGAAAAACATTTGGCACAATATTTAAATGTTTGGGGTAGCATTTAAAGCAGATCTAATGAGTCCCTTCTCCTCTTTTCCTTCTTTCTGTTTTCATCATCGGTATTACATCCCTTGGCTGAATAAATCGTCTTTTTGAGACACAGTCTTTAAAGCCTTTGGAGTCTTTGGTCATAAACATTAGGGATATGATGTGGGAGATGGTTCAGAAATTTCTGCCTCTGTCAACTGCAGACTCTAATCCAGGGCATACTGGAGGCAGACATTCCAGGCACCGGTTGGGCTGGCAGTCAATGTACAGGCATGGTCCATAGCTCAGGTGTGTTTATTGGCAACTTCTGCTCAGTGATGTGTCTTTGAGAAATACATATGCATGTATATGTGTATACAATATTAATATCTGCATGTAGATGTATATATATGTGTATATATATTTGTAGATAGGAATGTTCTCTTTGATGGTATCAAAAGTATGTATAACATAGCAGTCTGGCTCTTCTATAGCTACTTGGGACTAGCTTTCTTCATCAGAAAGTGTTTCTTAGCTAGGAAAAGCTCAATTCTAGCTGTTTTCATGTTGCTGGTAAGTTGAGGAAAGTTAATTTCTCTGATATATAGAGTATTTCAGCTTGGCATTTCTATTTTGTAAAGTGAAAAGCATGCAGGATGTTGTGCAGAGAAGCCCAACTATGAACAGCTTCTCTGGTCTGAGAAAATTTCCTGGTTAGCTATAACAGAGGCAGGAACTTTTGACCCTTGTGTCGAAAGGACATGCTGACACTGTGAGCAGTGAGAGGGCCATACGCACAGCCCTATCTTCAGAGCCAGCCTGGTAGTCCCAATAGGCTGTATTCCAAAAATGAGAAAATATTCCAGCAAATACCACTATACATTTGCTCTGTTTCTATCAGCTTTCCCCAATTTTCACTACCAGGCATTTTGCTTGGTTAGATGAACTTTTGTTCTGGTCTGCTGATAAATTCCTGTGATCCTATATGCTCATCCAGGTTCTCCTGTAAGATCATAGCCCATCAAATCTGTGTCTGTAGAGAAAAAGGAAGGCTATGCAGGAGTTAGGTGTTCACTGGCAGTGCTGGTTAATGATACTGGTGGGTTGGTTTCCTGCTTCCAAGAAGGGAAGATTTTCTAGCTGTCATGGACAAAGTCCAAGAGGAAGGAGTTGTGCTGGGGGACCATGTGGGGAAGAGAAGGATTTGAGGGAGGATCAAGGCAGCTATACCCCTTGTTGCTCTCAGTCTGGGGAGAGAATTTTGAATCTGGATTTCACAAATCACCTGTAAGTATGGGATACCAGCAAAAGGAGGGTACCGGCTTTGCCCAAGTTTTCCCTAAGAAGTCAGGCATTGGTTAAGCCTTTGCTCTCTCCTTTGCATCGTTTAGCAGAGGACACCACCCACTGATGTTGGCTTTCATGACCCTGGAGGGCAGGAGAAAGACAGGCCAACAAAAGGGAAGACTTCTATGATCCACCCCCTGCTCCCGGTGATAACTAAGGATGCTATTTATGGAGCTTACCCAGCAAAGCCAGCCAGCCCCTGCCCGCCTCCCTGGTAACCTGCAGCTATTTGTTGTGGTTTGTTTTCCCTTGGGCAGGTTTCCACCAGCTGGGCTCCATCACTGGGCATGGCAGTGACATCTGAGAGTGCCAGAGGATGGATGAGCCCGGGGAGGGGGTGTCACAGCCTGCCCCAATACACCTGAGGGTGAATGTACCAAAGGCATGAGAATCAGTCGATAACCTCCATCCTGTGTGCTGGGGACTGGCAGTGAGGGTGGGGGCCTGATCTGTGGCCAGCTTTGCACACTTTGGCAGGACCCTCCAGCTTGGTGGCATCAGACATTGGTCCCTCTATTGAGATGCTTGAGCAAAAGCTCCAAGTGCCCAGCCAAGGGGCAGTACAAAGTCAGCTCCCAACTCAGCCTAACTCACCCTGCTGAGATGTATTGGTTTAAAGGAAACAAATGGCCATTTCCTGCCATTCCCTTTCATTCATGTCTATAACATGTTCTAACTGTGCCGTGGGCAAAGTTAAGGTTAAGGGTTAAGCTACCTAGGCTGCAGAGCAGAGTGCTTTCTCAGAGAAGACACTGCAGGGCTGCAGAAACATTTCTGTGCATGTACTGTCATGGGAGCATTGATAGCAACATGGAAAATCACTGAGGGAAGAGTGTGCAGGTAGACTGGGGCTCTTCAATGCAAAGGGTGATGCTTTCCAAACCTCCTTGAGAGTTTTCTACCCAGAAAATGCTCCTGGATTTCAGTAGGCTCTGTTTAAACACAAAAAATATTTTGTTCCTCTTCACTTACTTTTAAAAACATATGAACACGAAACCGTAAGGATGGCATAGAGCTGTAGGCAGGAGACCGTGCTGTACTGAAGAAGTTAGCTGTGCAGCAGCTGGAAATGATCTTCAGAGCTGCTGAAATCAGCACATGAGCTTCTGCACGTGGCGCTTCCTTGCCTTTTCTTTCCTCCACGCTGGGTGAGAAGCCCCCAGGGGCCACAAGAAATGCCCTGTAAGATCCCATTGCCTCCCAAAGGCAGCCTGCAGCCCTGCTCCCAGCACAGCATGCTAAGAGGAGAGCTGAAGTGAGTAAACCAGCTCATACACCCCGCAGCTAAAACAGCATTAAACAAGCCCTGTAGCCCAGCTTAGCCCTTTTAAAATATTTTGGGGGTGATGTCAGCATCTGAGCTGCCAACACACTTGTTGCTCTCCTCCCTCAGACTACTTCAGTTCCCACAGCGGGACGGGGCACCAGACTGAGTGGGAGATAGGCAGAAGCTGAGAGAGAAATTGTATCTGCAGTGCCCCAGAGCCCCAGAGGCAGAACCACTGGGCTCCATTCACCTTCATAAGGTAAAAAAAAAAAAAAAACTTGGCTTACTTATTAGGTCAGATTTTCTCTTGCCCAGGGATATGGGAGGCTGGCAGAACAGCTTGGGAATGGAGGAATTTGTGAACTGCATGCAGTAGGCTTTTAATATTTAATCTGCAAACTCAAGCAGTTTCTATTTAAACCCTCTGCCTTCATCCTGGTATGGTCCCAAGGCTTCTCCTGTTTGCACCGTAGGTACAACAGCCCAATCTAGCGTCTCTTCTCTTTGAAGATTTTGGTTGCATGCTGAAATTCTTTGCTTGTCTAGAGCTTATGCCTCATTTGTCTAAAGGGTTTGTTTTATTTACATGGCATGCAGATGGGATTGGTGCGTGACATTCCTGATAAAGCATCCTCATTTCCCTGTACAAACTTACGAACATGAAAAATTCAAAACTTGCTGTGATAAAGTAAATAAAAACAATAACCAACAGAATAGCTTTTGAATATAACTTGAATGGGATTGCTATTGACCTGAAGAGGCTTGACAGTGCAGGGAAGTCAGAAGTTTCTCGTGAAAATCCCATTTCATCCACAGGATTAACTCACAATATTTATGAAGTTCTTCAGAAAGGAAAATGCCTAACCTTAAGTTCTCCTTGCACTTGTAGCGGTACCATCAATAATTCATCGCTTTCTCCTCTAACTTATACAAGAGAAGTTGAAATTCAAATTTTTTCCAGCTGTAGTATTTCTGTGCAAAATTTTATTTGCGGCAAAGATTATTTAAGGAATGCTGGATAAGTGTCTGGGATAAAGATCCGAGAGATTTATTAGCTTTAGCTTTAACAAATCCTAGAGATGTATTAGCTTTTCTTTATAGGAGAATGCTCTGCAACTCTCTTTGAAATATGAAATACGCAAACAAACATCTAGAGAATGCTGAACAGAAGTATATTTATAGTGCACATCAACTCAAAGTTTGGGCTTTATTTATTTGAAATGCTGGCACAAAGCAGAGCAAAATTCCAGGGGCTGCTCCTCCCTGGGAGAAACATTTTGGGGTAACACTGAGATCGTTTCTTGTCACATGCTGGCAATCCAAGAAGGCGATAAGCTGCTCGAGATGGCCGCTGCTTTGTAGCACCCATGGTGCTGACTAACTTCTAGGCACAAAACCCAACATTTATTCATGCTGATATAGACAGCTCTGCCAGACTTGCCTTCCTGTATCTGTTCCTCATGTATTTTCCTTTTTCTTTATAAGAGCTTGTGACCTGAAGGCTGAGCTCAAGGACGTTCCCTGCTAAGCCCCTGCCGGCTTCCCCTTGCTCTGCCTGCTGACCTCTGCCCGCCCCGAACATCCCCCAAAATGGAGCGATCCACACAAGAACTTTTCCTCAACTTCATGATTGTCCTCATCACTGTGCTGCTCATGTGGCTCCTGGTGAAGTCTTATCAGGAGTAAAGGACAGTCAGAAACTCTTGGAGCTGGTCTGGGTCTCTGTGGGCAGACACCAGTAACACCACCACATATCTCTGTTATGAGCTTTCGGTCAATTCGAGATGCCGTGATCTTTTTTACTCTCTAGTCTCTGTTGCCTGTGTTCATGTTTGTAATGGGTCTGTGATGGTGTAATTATTTTATTCTGCACTGATCCAGCTGTAAAATCCTTAGGAAATGTCCTGTGTGGCTGTAAGTGCTGTGCCCCTCTGCACACGCGCATGCTTCTTTGGTGTCAGGGCAGGGTATAACCCCTGCAGCATGCAGTGGGTCTGTCTGTTAGCCAGCATAAGAGGTACAGATTCGCTTAGCAGAAAGAAATGTGAAACCTCTGCATTCGCTTGATCTTGTTTCACCTCAATAAAGAACATCTAAAACCGTTTTTTGTAGCTTTTCTGACTGCTGTTCACTGGAAGACCCACTGATAGCTGCAGCATGGTTCGTTACACAGCTCCGGTGGTTTGGTTGCCTCTCTCACCTGGATTTTTATTTGCACTTTATAAAAAAATCCTGTATAGTGACAACTGTGATCCTGATGCTCAGCCACACAGGATGAGCCAATTCCAGCAACTTTTATGTCCAGTGTGACTTATGCCACCTGTGCTGTGGAGGTGGACTTCAAAGAGAACCTCTATCTCATAGATAATTGCATTTTCTGAAGCTGGATTTTGAATGAGGACTCCCAGAGCCTATTTAGGACTGAGCTGTGCTTGCTGGATCTGTGCCTGTGGAGAGGAGCTGATGCTGTGCTGCAAGGGAGTGAAGCTAAACAACATTTAAGGTCCCTTCCAACTCAGGCCATTCTACGATTCTATGAACTTTGTATGTCTCTTCCATCTGGAATACTCTATTCTACTCTACACTACTCTGTTCTAAAAAACACAGCTTTCCACAAGAAGGCAGCTGTAGGTGTGCCATGCTGCTGACACAGATCTCTCCGCTTTGCAGGATCCTGTACGAGGTGGGAAAAACTATGGGGCTGTGTTTAGAGCTACTGAAGTCTGCTCCCTCGGTTTTTTAGGCGGAGCAGTAACTGCTGGGACAGCCTTAAGGAAAGAGACAAAATGGTGTGTGGTAACACTGTTTGTTACATGTGTCTGGTGCTTAGAGACTGCTGGGAACTGCCCCATTGTCCTTGGTTGTTTTGTCTATCCTGGTGTCTTCCCACCCCTCCAAGAAACCCTGGTGCTGGTTTAATAAGAAAAATCAATTGTTGTTTGCTCCAGGATACGGCTAAGTGTGAGGCAACCTCCCCTCAGGAAACACTGAGAAAAACGAAACACAGAAATGAATTTGCAGTCTGTCTCTGCAACCCACCTCACACCAGTGCTGCTGTAATTTAACTAATTTACACAGTCTGTTTGTGTTCATAGGCTGTGCCACACAGGAGTGGCTGGCAAAGGACACGGAAAGATCTATTTTTAAATATGGTGAATACTTGATAATTCAGCATGAAAGACTCTCATCTTTCATAAGCTGTGACTCCTTACCCCTGCTGAACACTGAGTCTCCAGCCAGCATTGTCAGACCTTCCTTGAAGATCAAAAATAGATCTTTGGGTTCTCCCACGCATCACAGCTTTCACCAGGGACATCGCTGCCACGTGGGAGGGTTGAGGCTTTTAAGCCAGTGCCAGAACATGAGAGCATTTCCCAAAGAGAATGATGCTGTGAGCAAATCAGTACACATTTGGTCTCGTCGCAAGCTAGCAATGAAAAAATAGAGGTGTGGGTTTCCCAGCTGAGACAGCAGTGGTGGGGACAGCCACAACTCAGGGTGGCCCTGGGAGTTTTCAGATGGGAAGAAAGTCTTTGAGAGTTTGGGGCACCCATAACTTTTAGCCATCAGCCTTTTCTGGAGTATTCATGCATCCATCTTCAGCACGAGTAAGGGTAGACACCTTGAACTCAGTGTTAGAATGAGAATGCTGTCCAAGTCATTTTCTTTTCAGGCACGCGTAATTTTTAGCAGATTTCAAATTAAACTTTGGGTTATTTGCCTACATTGAATTACATCATTGGCCTAAAACTGACAGAAAAAGTTAATTCAGCCAACAGAACTAGATGTCCTGATGTGACACGACTGCATTGGTCTGTAGGCACATGAGCAACAAAGAACATCATCTGAATCATAGAGTCATAGAATCATTAAGGTTGGAATAGACCACTAAGATCATCTAGTCTTACTACTCCCCACCACCATGCCCGCCAAATCATGTCCCTAAAGACTACATCTACACAGCTCTTGAACACCCCCAGTGATGGTGACTCCACCACCTCCCTGGGCAGCCCTTGCCACTGCCTTACCAAAACTTCTCTTTTGGAGAAGTTTTTCCTGATATTCAACTTACACCTCCCCTAGCACTATTTAAGACCATTTCCTCTTGTCCTATAAATGCACGCATACAGGCAAATTCCCCTGTTTGAGGGACCCAAATGTAAATGTTTGGTGTGATCCTGGAATCTCAAACCCTCTCTGGTATCTTTCTGTTTGCCAAAGACACCCTGGAGGAGGTGTGGCTCTCTGTGTTTACTGGTTTTTGTCACCAGCCCTTTGAAGTATAAGGGAGACTGGGAACATCAAGAGCAATTCTGCGCTAATGGTGATTTGCCCTTAGTTTCTTGGAATAATTCTTTTAGGCAAAACATACATTTAAATTGTTCCTAAAAGTTGCACTCTGAGCAGTCTATTCCAGTTCTTGTCCACCCCAACCACTGAAAGGTGTTCTTTTATGCTCAGAAGCAATAGCAGAGGGGCAGTCTGACAAAATGATGGCTGACGTAGAAATGTGTATGAAGCAAAGGTGTGACAATGAATTCCTCCATGCAGAAAAATTGGCACCCACTGACATTATCAAACAATGTTATTGTGCTCCTTGTATCTGTCGTAGTTTCCACTGAAGTAAGTAGGAGGCATTACTTTTGGAGCAAACTATGTAGACACTGATAGAATACTCCCGAGCTTTCTCATTTCCAGGTTGAGCTGTTGCAGCTCTCTTAGCCTCTTCTTCTACAGCAGCTACTCCAAGCCCTGATCACCTTCATGGTCCTTCCTGCTGCACTCTCCAGTATGGAGTGCTTGTATTGGGAAGCACAGCACTGGGAACAGCACTCTGGGTGCAAGGGCTCACTGATTGCTCATGGTCAGCCTGGTGTCCATCAGCACGCCCAGGGCCTTCTCTGCAGAGCTGCTTTCCAGCTGGGTGGCCCCAACTTGTCCTCATGCATGGGGTTACTCCTCCACGGGACATGGCATTTTCCTGTATTGAGCTTCATGTGGCTCCTGCCAGCCCATTTCTCCACCTGGTCCAAATCCCTGTGAATGACAGCACACCCATCTGGTGCGTCAGCAACTCCTCTCAGTTTTGTATAATTACTTCACATCTTTTTGTGCATAAATTATTTACTTACATACATTTATATACTATAAATCATTTTAATAAACCCATAACTATTTGGAGCTGAAGACTTCCTTCTCTTCTTCATGGTTTCTCACAATTTAGAATTATGCACCACAAAACGTACTTACTATGCAAGTTCTCATTTACATCTGCAAGCTTTTGGGGTGTATATATAACATATATACATGGATAGAAGGATTTGACCTGCTCTAAGATTTACATACCATGCATAGGCATGAACTCAGCACAGTACCTCCTCCTGGAAAGCTCTGAGAAAGCATCACTGTACTCACCCTGTTTTCCCTCCTACCCCGCCTTTGTTAGAAGGCACTGCAGGAACTACCAAAGTCAAGCAAAGCTGTGCCTGCTTTTGAACCTGAACAAGGTACCCTTTTATTCTGGTATCTAAGTACAAATTAATTAAGCTCGCCCAGAACCAGAGTAGCGGCCTTTCCATTCACTTTACTGGGCTTTAGATCAGACCTTAGCTATCTAATTTTAGATGTTCAGACTGCAGAAACTTGGCCATGGGTCTGGTAATTCAGAATTGCTAAGCACTCAGCGCCTCACTCTGCAGAAATCAAAAACACGGGATGTGCACTGTGCTCTTGGGAAAAATCAGACTGCTAGGGTGGGTGCCTGGATAACAGCCTAAGAACAAAATATTAGGCACCGAGGTTTAAAATTTTGCCCAGATATTTGAAGATTGTTCAATGGGATTTATGAAAATGCTTCTATCAAAAATGATTTCAGTCAAAACAGTTTTCTGTTCTGGGCTTTTTTTTATCCCCCTTTTCCAGAATACTGTTTTTGTCAAGGAAAGTTAAAATTCCAGAAAAAAAAATTAAAAGTTTGGCCCTTGTTCCCTGTCAGTGGAACCAGTTGGCATTTTTATGATTCTGAAACCACTCTGTGACTCTGGAGTACTTCGCACTCTACTACCCTTGCTGCATAAGCTGTAAAGAGGAATTTCACTGCCCAGATTTTAAGACTTACCCCATCCTTTTTGTAAAGAATGCTAGTTTCAAGCAATGCCATGCTGCAAACCAATGGTGTCCATTTTGCTTCTGGATTATGCCGTGGCTGCTGTAGAGTGAGTGGCTCATGCCCACTTTTCCCTCTGTCACCCAGACTCCAAGTCAGGGAATGTCTAACCTGGGAGAGAGAACCAGCAGCTCTCACAGAGCACCCATCAGCTCTGAGCCACAGGGCAGGAAGTTTTTCTGCAATGAGAGAGAGGAGAAAACGGAAAAAAAAAAAAAAAGATTGACACTGAGGAAACACAGGTGCTGCATTTCTAAGTGGACTGACTGTAAACCATTGTTTTCTTGCTGACATTTTTAGTTAGCACATTCACTCAAAATTCAGTTATCCATGGAAAAAAATTCACACTGTGGGTGTGTGTGTAGTGTGGTCAGTAGATGACAGAAAACATGGGATGGGGAAAGAAAGGCAAAAAGAAGATTCTCAGCTATGTCGAGATATCATTCCTTTGCATACATGGAATTTTTCTCTGGACCAAACCAAGAAAATATTATGCATAAATAACTTCCTTGCTACACAGCAAGTCCAGCACTGTTCTATTTATACAACTGCATTTGGCAGTGTCCCAAAGGCAATAGGTGCCTTTGCAATTCAAGAAGAACTTTGCACAGCAATTATCTATATTTTACTGGTGCAGTGAGCTAGGAAGGATCAAGAAGACTGACAGCTGATCACACTTTGGGATTCCATCGCCAGGGCTCCTAAATCATTCTTCACCTACACAGCTGAGCTAACCTCCCCCTTGTGCGTAGGGCTTACCTCTCGTGGGGCAGAGCTGGAAAAGCCTTTGGCATCCTTCCCAGGGCTGTATACAGCTGCAGCTCGAGCCAATCAACTCTGACCTCTTAGCTTAACAGTTCAGCTGTCAGCTTCTAAAGAGAGATGACAGTATTTTCAAGCAGGCTCCATTGTGCTTATCAGCTAATGCTAATCTCTGCTTGCACTTGGCTGTTTGGTGAGGGAGTGTAAGGAAGCATATACTCAGGCAGAATGAACGGTGACAGTCAGTTTGTGTTGATGTGCTTTCTGTATTGTACCAGTATTCTGCCAGCTCTTCACTGCAATGGGTGGATGAGGGTGATGAGTAATAATAATTTTCCTTTGGCAGCCATTGTTAGTTAATCACAGAATTGTAGAATCACAAAGGCTGGAAAAGACCTTCAAGATCATCCAGTCCAACCATCCACCTATCACTGGTCCCTCAGTACAACATCTAAACATTTCTTGAACACCTGCAGGGATGGTGACTCCACCATCTCCCTGGGCAGCCAGTTCCAGTGCCTGACCACTCTTTTGGAGAATAAATTTTTCCTAACATCCAACCTGAACCTCCTCTGTGCAGCTTGAGGCCATTTCCTCCAATCCTATCTCTAGTTACACGTGTATGAATTTACGACCTGTTCCTTGTACCCCAGTGTCCTGAAGGACCTAAAGGGCAGAGATGTGACTTTGTAGAATCACAGACTCATTTTGGCTGGAAAATGCCCCTAAGGTCATCAAGACCAGCCATCACCTAGCACTGCAAATCAGCCACTAAACTATGTCCTTTAGCGCCACATCCACACATCACTTAAATGCCTCCAGGAATGGTGATACCTCCACCTCCCTGGGCAGCCAGTTCTAGTGCCTGGCCATGCTTTCCGTGAAGAAATTATTTCTAATAGCCAGCCTAAATCTCCCCTGGTGCAACTTGAGACTGTGCATCCATTGGCTTTGTATGCATGCCCCTTTGTGTCCCCAGGAGAGCAGACGTAGCTCTGTGTCTCTCCTCCAAATGACTGTTTTCCTCATTTCTAAAGTACTTCTCCCTGCCCAGAAACCAGGCAGTGGCTTTTATCTTTGGGCCTCATGGCAGTGGCACACACTTTTGGCACACTGCTGTGAATAGGTGCATGCTACAAGGTATTTGATGGGAATGACACAATTTTTTAGTCAGAACTATGGAACAGGCTGAGCAATAAATAATCTAGGATGGATTTTGCATGTTCCTCTTTTCCCTGCAGTATTTTGCCATTTTGCTGTTCAACTTCTTGCCCACAGAAATCTGCTTGCATATCTGAAAGCAGAAGACATCATTTTTAAAATATTTGCAGCACAGCTTTGCTGCTGACTACCAATTACAGCAGGATTAGCCCAAGTCTGTCAGGTAGGATAGGTAAGGCCAGCTCCCTCCTGCTGCTGGCTATTTTCCTGGTGGATTTTTGTGGGGCTGAGCCTGGTTACATCAGATGTCCTTGGACACATTCAAGACCAAGCTGGACCAGACTCTGGACAACCTGATTGAGCTGTAGGTGTCCCTGTTCACTACAGGGGGGTTGGACTAGATGGCCTTTGGCAGTCCCTTTCAACTCAAATGAGCCTATGATTCTAACTTCAAATGTAGTCCAATATTTTTTTGAATGTGTTTTTGTTTTTTATTGGTATAAAACAAAGTGAAATCAGAAGCTAACAAGCACTGAAAACTCTAAGCCTTAGGTTTTTCAGCCTAGGATTCATCCCCGCTGAATTGTATGTCTGTGTATATCAGCTGCACTTTCACCTGTGGGCCAACACAAAGATTAAACTGAAACTATTCAATAAGATATAACTTTACGTCATGATGAGGCTAAATAAATTTTCCCATGAGAACAGAAAGCCAGAACCTGTTACGTAACAGTCATGCTCCCTTTATACTCTTTCTGTGTTGAGTCCGTACTCAGCGGAACACGGAAAATATTGAAGACTCCCCTATAGGCTTGGGGAAAATTGTCTGCATAAAAAGCAAGCCTCAAACCTATACTGCTCATCTTCTAGATGCAAAGCCATGGATTTTGTTACTGATCCCCTCCACAAAGTGAATAAATGTCATGTTGGGCTCTAATTTAAGCTCTTTTTTTTTTTTTTTTTTTTGGAAAAAAAACCAAACAGAAGTTATTATTTCTTGGGCAGTCAGACATCACAATCATGAACAGCACACAAGACCAGGATAAAAATTCTACCTTTGAAAAACGACAATGTGATAATGACTGCAGTCCATGAGTGAAACATTCGTATGGGAGTGGAAAGGCTAGAAGAAGAATTAGCGAAATCTGGAAAAAATAAAAAATAAAAAAATCAGGAAATAATTACTAGTAAAATACTGCTGTTCAAAACACAGAAATTGCGTCCAGATTGGAAAAAAAAAAAACAAAAATAAAAATAAAAAGAAATCAGAGAAATTAAATACAGAATCATAAGGAGGGCAAGGAAAAGGTGTTGAGTAACAACAAGGCAGGTGCATTAAAAGCTACCAATAAAAGACAACAGAAACAGAAAAGCTTCCACAGAGACTGCAGGGTCTGCAAACAATAGGTACAGAACAAGAGTGTTCAGAGAATACAGGTTTACTACAGGAACGGTATATTAATTATCTGCAGCAGTGCTCACTGTGGAAGGGCTTAGGAGGGTTTCCACACTGGAACTTATCTGCAGATGATGAGTTGGAGAACTGGTCTCAGTTGATGAGCCAGAAGTCAACAGAATGAATCGTCATATATCACAAGGAGCAGATGATGTTCAGCCAGTGATTTTTGAGGAACTCAGATATGAAATTGCCTGTCTAGTTTATGTGGAGTGTAATTTATTGCTCGTGTGAGACTGGTACCAGAGGAATAGAAGGTGACATACGCAATATCAGTTTTTAAGAGGATTGCAAAGGAGAGCTGGAGATTTACAGTCCAGCAAGTTTCATTTCCATATTGGCCAACTAACCAACCAAACAAAGAACAAATGAACAATAAAACCTAAATCCTCATGCAGAGAATGTATAGAATTCAGAGGTATATGAGTGAAAAAAAAAAGAGCAATGCTTCTCCAGAGGGAAACTGCACTTTCTGTATCTATTACAACTCAGAAAGAGTCAGTGAACATGTCAGTAGAAGTGAACTGATCGATACACTTAAGAAAACCTAAACTTCCCTGACATAGAAGGTGAAGTTCTCCCTTTAACTGGCTGAAAGGCAGAAAGAAAGTGGGAATGAACCATAAAATTGCCTAGCGGAGGGAGGTCCAGAAGAGACTGCATTGTTTAGCATATTTACAGGAAAAGGAGATAAATAGGAAGATTGCAATATTTGCTGGTGGCACAAATGTCGTATGAAATAGTTATAGTGTTGTCTCAATGGCAAATGATAAGTAACAAAATGGTGGATTGTATTCAAGATTGACAAAGGTGAAGTAGGCCACATATGGAGAAAATGCCTTTAACACACAAAGTAATGAGCGCGGCAGATACTGGTACACAGGAAGGGTCCAGGACTCACTTCAAAGAGCTCCCTGATCACAGCGAGTCCATTCTCAGTGTTGGAAAAAACTGTAGAGAGGAAAAATAACAACAACAAAAAACATTGTGACAACTTTGTTGTGAGAACAAATGAAGCAGATGAGGTCTTCTTAACTAGGAAACAGAGATGACGGAAGGAAGGATAAGAATAGTAATGAATAAGGCCATATAGGCTGGCTATTTATGCTTTCTCAGTCCCTCAAATAAATATAAAATAAAGAAAGGCATCCCAGTGAGCAAAACTGAACCGTAAAACTCATAAGTACAAGATGTTCTGAAAGAAAACAGTACAGATATGTTTCAAAATGCTTAGACAAATCTGTGGAAGAAAAAATTACTATCAAGAGCTGTTAAATATGAGGATAGACTTGCTGGCTCTGCAGGAATGTTAAGCCACAGACTGTAAACACTGAGAAGGTATTTTGAAGATGTATTGCACCTAGTTTACCTGTCATCAGAGCACCATGGTACTGGCTGAAAGAACTGGGATTATTCAGCCTGGAAAAGAGAAGGTTGTAGGGAGGTGTCATTGCAACCTTCCAATATTTAAAGAGAGTTTATAAGCAGGAGGGAAACCAACATTTTTCAAGGTGAGATAGTGATAGGACAAGGGGGAATGGTTTTAAACTAAAGGAAGGGATATTTAGATTGGATGTGGGGGAAGATTGTTACTGAGAGAGTGGGTGAGGTGCTGGAATGGATTGCCCAGAGAGGCTGGGAATGCCCCATCCCTGGAGGTTTTTAAGGCCAGATTGAATGGGGCCCTGGGCAACGTGATTCAGTACTTGATCTAGCAGTTGGCAACCCTGCCTGTGGCAGGGAAATTTGAACTTGATAATCCTTGAGGTCCCTTCCAACTGAAGCCATTCTACAATTCTGTGACTCTGTGGGGGCTCCCTGAGGCAGCAGGGTAGGGCCTGGAAGCTTGGGCTCTTTCCACTGCCCCAGCCAAGGAGCAGAGCGGGTCAGGGGCAGCCAATGGAAGCTTCAGCACAGGGCAGTGGAAATCTCACTGGGGATGGGACCAGGCCAAACAAAAGTAAATTGTTAAGAGATATAACAGCCTTTGAATACACATAACATAGCAGCAAAGGAGAAAGCAATAAAATCTTCTCCATGCAAAACAAACAAACAAACAAACAAGGAAACAATGGGCTTGAATGTTAGCAAAGAAGTTTTCCATGCAGTTCTTGAAGCCTGACTGATATAGGATGGGATACAGTTGAGCACTATATTATACTGTTGAGAGATGTGAAGCTACCAATATCAAAATATGCTGTCAGAGTTATGAAGAATTGGTTGGTCAAACCAGACCAGAAATAGAGCTGTCCTAGCTTGGAAAAAGATACCGTCTCTTGTGCCACTAAAGCAAGTAACAAAAGCTACCCTTCATTCAGTGCTTAGAAGGTCACAGCCCCCAGACAGCTCAAAGAACAGGAATATATTTTAAAATGGAGAAGAATGTTGATAGAAAGTTGCTGCAATTTGCCTCCATGAGCTAACAATGTGTAGGTGAATAGGTCAGTCTGCACTTTTCTCAGTGGAATTTAGAAAGTGTTTCCGTGACTTGGAGCAGTGTTTCTCTGCATGGAAAATGTCTGTCTCAGGTAAGACAGATGCTACAGAAGTTTCATTTCCTCCAGGCTGATGCAACCTATTTGGACCTCCTCAGGCCTTGAAGCATGGGAGTCTTTGGAGACAGTGGGGAGAACATGATAGATTGAGATGAAAATCTCCCCAGTATCAATACAAACACCTGAAGGGGCACAGCCTCGGTGTGATTGCCATAGTTTGATTTTCACTAGAAGCTCAAGCATAAATAATAATTTCTGTTGTTCCAACAATCAGTTAGCAGGAAGAGGCTGAAACAGGAGTGCAGACAGGAGAAAGACGGGCTGCTGGCAGGGGAGGTGATTCCTTGCGCAGCTCGCGGAGCCGGCAGCACTGAGCAGCAGCGCCCCCTTCCGTCGCGGCTGTTGGCGCTGTCCAGGGTTCTGAAACGACGCTCCACTCGACTGCGCGGTACTGCGGCCTTGGATGGATGGCGCAGGTAAGGACGCGGGTCAAAGAAACAAGTAAAAAGACAAAATTCTTCGAAGGCATTGGCAAGATGGTTAACTCATTATAGTTAGAAACTGAGAAACGTACCAGATATTAAATAGAGGAAGTTGTGCCCTCTGCCTGGAGGATCTAAATTCTTTCTTTGATGCATTGTTTAATGCTCAGATTTCAAATATTGCAGAATAATGACATAACAGCATTACGCAAGGCAAGGCAATGTCTTCCATGTGTTATGTATACTGAGTAACATAAACTTCAGCTATGACAGAGAAGTGGCTGTTAGAGCAGATAAATTAAGATCCTAAAAATCCTCCCCAAAAGTTTTACTCACCGACTACAAAACATGATACTTGCCTCTCAAAGGAAGTCCCAGTTACTTGTTGTTTTGAAATGGATTTCTAATGGCTGAAACGGGGAAGGAGAAATTGAGGATTCAGCACTCTCCCACATTCCAATGGAATAACATTCATTGTTTCCCATTGCAACTCATCTTCCCCTGTGTCATGAATAGATGTTTGACCATTTACTGGGATTCTGTGAAACTGAACTCCTTCTGATGTGCAAAGCATTACTTGTCCTGGTTGGAATAAGGTTATTTGGAATTAGACATACAATAGAAGCTTGTTGAAATATGTTGTGTGGTCTTGTTGAAAAGAAAAAAATGGAAAAAAAAAAAAAAAAGGGCATTTTCTAAAGCACTTTCCCCCCCCCCCCCCCCCCACCTTCCCCATGGAAATGTTTGTGACAGGTAATTCAATATGAAAAAAAAAACCAACAATTGATTACAACTGATTTGATTCTAGGAGCAGTGAGCTGTGGTATGCTGGAATTAACCTCTGGCAGAATAGAAGACAGATGTAGAAGTCCCAGTGCACATGCAGGTAACGCATCACTCCTAGTTTCTGTGTGCCTATGGGTATTTCACTCTCTCCTTTTTTAGTTGCGAACATGATCTTGTAAAAAAAATGAAAGAAAGAAAGAAAGTTACATTCTTATCAGTCTCTCTAAATTTTAGGCATTTGACATTATTTTTATAGTGTTGATTGCATTTTCAGTAGCTACACAGGTGACCTAATTCAGATGACATTGGCTGAACTGCCTCCTACAATGCTCTGACCAAAAGACAATTCTTTTCTGGGAGGAAGGGAGTCTCTAACTCCCATCACTCAAATGTCTATGAGATGTTACTGCTGTACCTGAAAAATAATGGAATAGTACTCTGGTGTAGAAGTTAATTATCATTATGCGTGAGGCATAGACATCATAGACAGTGATTATACACATCCAAAATAAATTTAAGAGAATCACAAAAGATACTGCTGCTAGACAGAGTTGTTTAATTTTCATGTATAAGTGCAAATTAAGAATATACAATAAACCACAGAAGTGTCAGTATTTATCTCTATTATTTGCTGTTCAGGCAGCTCCAAAATGATTTGAATTGCTGTGGGTTTCCAAATGCACTGCACGACCTCACTGTAGCTTTTGGATCTCTACTGGAATTAGAAGAGAGTTTAGTACTCCAAAAGCGCTGGTATTTATTTCTACATGATGACAGAGTCACTGCCTGGTTTTTCAAATAGTCTCCCAGGATATGAATACCTAGAGTAGTTTTTAACACAAGGGCACTCACATCACTGATCAAGGGAGACTTTCTGACCCACTCAGTTGGTAGTTGATGTTCACAGCTCCCTCAGACCTGCCTTTTCATCCAGCAAATGAAAGGAGAACACTCTGCTGGGACTATAATTCTTTGCTGAGAGCCGGGGCGCCCTATTCTTTGCTTTTGCTGATTTTACTGCTTCTGGCCAGATTTGTAAATTTACACTGCACAGCAGGCAGGTACAACTTTAACTGAGGCTGATCTCAGTCATGAAATAAAATAATATAGATAAAATCCATTCCTTGAGTCAGGAGAGGCTGATTCTCCATGGAAAGAGCCTGTTGAGGGTCAGATTGTGCTTTAGGGGCAGAACAATCCCATGTACCAAACTAGTAGCAGAGCTGGAGAAGGCCTGCTTTCCTAATACAGCCATACGCTCATGCCTCTTCCCCACAGTCCTCATGTAAGAAGCAAAACAGTTGGAGGCAGCAGCCTTGAGATGGCCAAACTAAGAGCAACCTTCCCATCCCCAGTGTCACAGCAGCACCCTGTGAGCTGGGGCAGGGCAGAATTCAGGGTGGGGGCTTATTAAAGGGGTTGGTGCCTGTACAGACCTCTGCTCCCAGAGTTCTTCTCCTGCTCCTTTTTGGCCCCAGAGGTAGAGGGAGGAACACTCGTCTCTTCCACAAAATGTCTGTCTGCCAAAAGTATGCAACAGAGGGTGAAAGGAAGGGAAGTTGAAGGGACAGTGGGCCAGACACATGAAAACCAAAGAGAAGTGTATGTGCACTGGCTTAAATTCAAAATAATAAACCAATGTGACAGGTTGAATGGGAGAAAGTGAAGAGGCAAATGATGGATGGATGATTGCAACTCCCCAAAGAAATATGTGAGACTATCCAGAACCAAATCAGCATCATAAAAATCCCTGACAGAGAGAGGCTGATAACTACATCCTTCTACTTGGCATTTTCCTCTGCCAACTTGTCAAAATAGGGGAAGCTCCACCCAGGAAAAGCAGGCAAATCTCATAGGCTGCATCCAGCTGAGAGGTCTGTGGCAGGAGGTGCAGAACACATGCCGTTCTGATTGGTTAGATTAGGTTCACATCCTATTGCCACAATAGGATGTGAAGTATATAGAACTATCAGAATGTCCTCTCTGCTCCAAACTTTTAACCTTATGTCCTTATTACAGTTCCAAGTTGCTCAGCTTCCTTACTCCACTCTCCTCAAATTTTTGCATTTGGCTGTGCCTACATCTTGTTAATAATTTGTGACTGGTCTCTCTTAAGAAGCACAGCCTTTCCTATGCATCTCTAGCAGTGAAACTTGCCCCCATGTTATCCTCAATTTCTCAGGCCCTGAGAAAAATATAAGCAGTACTGTCATGCTCAGATCTATTCAGGACACTGGCACGTAGCCCTTACAGTGCTCTCTGTGTCAGCCTGACCATTCCCAGTTCACAGAGTCATAGAATCATCATAGAATGGCTTGGGTTGGAAGGATCATCAAGCTCCAACCCCTGCCAACCTCCACATTTAATACTAGACCAGGCTGCCCAGGGCCCCATCTAACCTGGCCTTGAACACCTCCAGGGACGGGGTACCCACAGCCTCTCTGGGCAGCCTGTGCCAGCACCTCACCACTCTCATAGTCAAGAACTTCCCCAAACCAACATAAATCTTCCCTCCTCCAACTTAAAACCATTTCCACTTGTCCTGCTATTATCTACATTTTGAAAGAGTTGGCTCCCCTCCTGTTTGTAGGTTCCTGTTGGGTACCATAAGGCTGCAATGAGGTCAACCCGCAGCCTTCTCTTCTCCAGGCTGAACAAGCCCAGCTCCCTCAGCCTGTCTTTGTAGGGGAGGCGCTCCAGCCCTCTGATCATCTTCATGGCCCTCCTCTGGACCCTCTCCAACAGCTCCCTGTCTTTCTTGTATTAGGGGCCCCAGACCTGGACGCAGGTGAGAAATATTAGAATCCTGGCTGCCAGTGAAGACCGAAGCAAAGAACTCATTCAGTTCTTCAGCCTTCTTCTCATCTACTGAAGCCAGCTCTCCTTTTACATTTACCAAAGGGTGTACACTCACTTTGGCCTGTCTCTTCTGGCCAGTGTCCCCGTGGAATGCCTTCATATTGTTTTTAACTTCCTTCACCAAGTTCAGTTCTTCCTGTGCTGTGGCTTTCCTGATCCCATGTCTGCAAGTCTGGACCCACCTTTTTATGAATCGTTTCTTCAACACATACTTCAGATTGCATTTTCTTTCAAGGACCTTCCCAGACATGTTGTATCCACCAGGGATATACCTGTCCTAATTTATGGCATGTTACAAAACCATGTTCTGTTGTCCATTGGTTTGGTATTTCACAATCATCTCTATGTATGTGCCATCTTCATGTTTGCCCTTGCAATTGGGAAAAGGAGTCCATAAGCACACAGCTGTGTCCCATTCTCCAGCTCCTTTTGTTTCGCTCTGCTCTGCAGAGCTGGCAGCTGTGCTCATGGGTGCTAACCCAATGCTCTCCTGTCTTGCTCACCTTTGTTTCACACCATAAGCATTTTGGGGCACAGAACTCCTTTAGTTGCATGGTTTTACAGTCCTTCGGTACAATAGAGCATAGGTCTAAAAACACAGCGCCAAGAAAATAAATCCTCTGCCATTCCCCATAGTTCATTATGATCTAAGCTGCTGTACTCAGTTCTTGCTCAGAGGCTTTATAGCTAAATCTCCTTTTCTAATTATAGCTCTATATAGAGAAGAACAGTTTCCTTTACTAGAATAAGTAATGACCTGATTTCTCTGCATGCTGTTCACAGGGGAACGTACAAAGCCAATTCTACTGTATTTCTACATGATCTTGTTGGAAGACTCCTGTCTAATCTTTGGCAAGTCTCATAGAAAACCTGCACTGCTGCAAACCAAGGAAAACAATGAATAATTCATTTTCTTATCTTTTTCAGGATTGTTTTCTGCAAAACATCTATTTTAAAAATTCATGTGATTTTTAGCTGCACCACGTTATCAGTGCAAATGTACAGAGAAGAGACATTTTGTTTTTCTCAGCATAGACTGGAAGATCCATTAGTGCAAAATTTTGGACAAAAATCCATGTGAGGAGTGAGAGGTGAAAGTCAAGCTGGTTGCAAGCTACAGAGAAAACAGGACACTTATCTGGAAATTAAGGATCATGAGAGCCTTTCTCAGAGAACTACAGTGCTCAGATGGTCGTATGTTGATCACATCAAGCACATCAAGAGCCAACTGTAGGGCAGAGAGAAGCATACAGAGAGTTCCCATATATCCCCAAAGCATCTGCCAAACAGGTGAAGTTAGCACTGATAAAACTGCATGTGATTACAGTTACAGCCTGTAACTGACTCCTACCTCAGTCAGACCTGTCCAGGCGGCAAAGCTGCAGGCTGAGGTTTCCTCTAGAGATCACACGGGAGCAACTCCAATTGGCAATACCCCACTCATGGGATAACCCTGCACTGCTGACTGCACATGTGCACAGATCGAAACCTCAGGTCAAATTATGACAAAAATGAACAGGTCAGCAAACAGGATGCTAAAAGCTAACCAGAGTCCGTGAAGGGCAGAAATAAGAAGGAACTGATGATACAACTGTATAAAGGAAACCTTCACTATGCTCCCACCAATTCTTTGGCTCAGTAGCAGCAGACCTCTTTCATTTACCCAAGCATCAGCACTCTGTTCATGTACCTCCTGATCCAACTAAAAGCACTTATTTCAACTAGAACTGTGCCAACAATTCTCTACTTGCAGCAGAGAGCCTCAGCCAGCACTGCCATGTAGAGCACGCGGCGCAGGCCTTAAAGTGGGTACAGAAGTTTGTAAGTATTACTGTTCTATTAACGAAGATTAATTCCCTTTATACCACAGCACATTTTCCAGTCCAGCTTCAGGAGACAGACAGGAGAAACATTTCTCCAAGAATAATTGTATGAATGGACTTTCCCTGGTGCTATAAATAGCATATAGAGATACACTGCCACCAGCGTTTGAACAAATGCCTTCCAAAAGATATGGTAAGAACCTGGGCAAAAATAGTTCTTTCTCCAGAGGAAGAAAAAAGCTACAAGCCAAAAAGCCAAAGGAAGGCAGAACAGCACTTGCTCTCCTCCCCACTGTGACCATGAGCCCCGCGAGCAGCCGCTACCTGAGGTCACAGCTCAACCCCAGGGGCTGGAGGAGCACAGAGCTTACCGACCACAAATCGGTGCCGACCTACCTTGTCCAAAGAGCTCTGGCAAGAAGGTGAACTCACATTGGGTAGAAAAAGGCAAAAATCATGGGATAAACCATACACAATGTGGTGTCACCAATGATGCTATATTCATCTGCCCACCCAAAGCGAGGCATGTTCTGCATAATATTGGTACGTTATCTCATCTTGTTATTAAGTGAATGAGCAGCTTAGACTTCCTATCATTTTAAGCCATTTTGCGTGGTGCAAACCTGACTGCACTCCCGTAGTGCATAGGCAGGCAGGTCAGACAGCTTTGGTCAATGCTGGTAATAATTACAATGTGGCTCTGCCTTTTTAATGCACTCGTGCTGCACAACAAGGCCAATGTAAACAATTTGCCTGGTAAAACTGCCTGAGAAGCTTGTTCCAATTACTCAGCACAAATCTTTCCTGTTCTAAATTAACCCCCCCAAATCTGTTCCCTGCAGTGAGTGCAAACACTTTGTGCTTTCTTGAAACAACCTTTTACACTTTCATTTCTTTACCATTTCTTCCAATTTTCTCTCTAGGAAAAAGAGTAACCGGTTCCTCACAGGTCACAATTCAGAGATGTACCAACGATAGAATAAATTACAACTTCTAAAATAAACATTTTTGTTTCCACTGTAGGTTTCAAGTTTCATCCTGGGGCACTGCCACATTGTCAGTCACCAGGGACACAATTAACCCCAGGTCTGACAAGGGCATGGAGAGCCAGGATGTCACAGCCCACAGCCGACGTAAGAATAGGCAGAAAAATAAGCTCCATAGGCACCAGTATGCAGGGGCTCAACGGGAGAAGGAACTTCACGCATAGCTTCATTAAACCCATCTCCCTGCAAGACAGGAAAGAAATCACCCACAGCAGCTACATTATAGTGACACAATCTGACATGGGGCCAGATGACATTTGCTGATTTTATTTGAAGTTGACGCTTTGGGACAACTGGGGGCAGGGCATGGCAACCGAGAAGATCACACCAGTGAGAAGGTGGCAGGGACCTTCATGCCAGCTCCATTAACTCCCATGCAGAAGATTAAAAATAAACCAGTGCAGACTAATTAATGTGTTGCAGAAGTAAGGAGAGTATGAGAGCCATGGAAGGAAGGTGAGAGGCTAAGATTTGAAAGGATGAAAACTGTTGCAAGAAAACATCAGAGGCTTCAAAAGTTATAAAAAAAAGTCATCAATATTTGATGCATTGCTATCATAGATTATTTACAAGTTCAACACATTTTTTATTCACTATATTTTCATTCAAAATATGCAACAGCTATAATCTCCAGCACTGCACTTCTGAAGTCATCAGAGAACAGTAGTTATTGCAACACCGACAGAATTCTGTTGATTATGTCTGCAAAGAATGCAACTTAGCCCTGCAGAGAAGTCCTGATTCCCACCTCACATTTGAGCTAAGAAATGAGAGCTTAAATCCAAAGCTTATTTATTTCGTGATGACACCATAACTAGAAATGCTAAAACAAACGGAATCCTTCACACCATAACTAGAACTGCTGCAACAAACCTGATCCAGGTAAATTTACATCACTCTTCAGACTAAGAAAATACCACAGAACTGTCATAACCCTTCTATCTATTACTCCATGTCTGCAAAATGAAACCCATAGTGCTTCCATTTAGAATGACATATGATTTATTCATATAATTCACAAGTAGTTGGACACTACTCCAAGTTTAATCTCCATATGCAAGTGATTTACACAAACATATAATACTAAAATTGCTTGCTTAGAAGGTAAAAAATACCATGGGTATGAAATGCCATGGTAGACGCTGTTCAATATGCTACACATTCTTAGTGTCAGACACTTTCACTCATTTCTGATTTTAGAAAAAATGCAGCTTGCCGTTTCTTGTCTTTTAAGTAGTCTGGGAAACTCAGGTGGGTTTTCTCTAAACCTTCGAGTCAATTATTTTTCCCAGTCCTTATGAACTGAATTGACAACCAAAGCTACAGTTTGAGTAGTTAAAAAAAAATATATTGATTTCTGCTCCTCTGAATTCACCAAGCACAACGTCATCAAATCACGTCGCCTTCCAACATGCGACACAGAATACCAAGCCCTGTACAGCCAAAGGAACGTGCAGGAATTTAAACTGTGCTTCAGCATGGTGGTGTTGGTGCCGACAACCCGACAGAGCAATTTTTGGCCCCTACCAGTATCCAGTAGTTGTGAATGACTGCACTTCACTGGGAATACATTAGCATCACCAGATCATTTGGTATTCATGCAGCTGTGGAGCCTGATTGTAATTCTGCATAAACTTCTTACTGAAACTTGTATCTAGTAAGCCTCATTATTTCTGCATTAAGCATATATGGCTGCATGGAGAAAATTGGACTTTAATGTGTTTGTCTACATCAGATTAAGTTACACATATTATCTCCTAGAAGAGGTCCAAACATATATTTTGCTTGAAATGCCAGTAGTTATCTTAAAACATACCAAGAAGTTAAAAAGCTTTCACAATACAAGATCCAGCCACATATTCCACATATACAAAACACAGCTAGAGAAATACGATTCAATTTTTTGATGCTGAATTATGAGAGAAGTCTAAAAAAATAGAAAAACTCTGATACCCAGACATCAATTCAGAATGTAACACTGCATAATGCCGCAATATGAGCACCCATTTAAAATGAGAAATCCCCCAAGAGAAGCATAAGGGGATCTAGTACTTGTGACAAAAATAGATGAATACTGCACCAAAAACATGCATACAATTGCCGTGGTCATCCAGTATGCTAGTGATGGTCTAAACAGTGATCTAACACAAGAGTGAAAGAATGTTTCCAAATAAAATCATGTGAATAACTACATATTGATTAAACTTTCTGATGCAGCAAAGTGAGGGCACAGAGCCATCTCGGGGTTCTGGAGCTGTTTTAAGATCCGCTTGTGAAATTTCTCTCTGATGCGGTTGAACTCCATGATATCCAGTGGATCCTCTTCAATCCAAAATTTGTGGAATTCATGCATTAAGTAGCCTACAAAAGAATAATTTAAAAAAATATAAGAGAAATGCAGTATTTTAAATCACATGAAATCAAAAGAGAACTGGCAATTCACAATTATGATGCGCACAAAGAATTGTGATCACTGAGGTCTGGCACTTCACAGAACTACGCAGGGATAAGACTAAGTCCACCTGTAAGACTGCTGCAGCATAAGGCATGTACATGACTTACGTCTTATCAAACTAAAAGAACTGGCAGAGTTTGCTGCCATGGCATTGGCATTGCACATGCTGGACACTTAACGTAACAGCTGGAAATTCATTTCAGGAAAACATCTGATCACATGCTTAGCAAGGCTATTTGATATAACAATATTCCTCCTTAATTTCAGGAAGGTTTTTTAGAAAGCTGACTTAGAAGCAAGCTCAAGGTATGATGAACATTGGCAGAACTTCCAATAGTTAAAAGAACTCATTAAGCATCCTGACATATATATGGATGATGAGCTGTTAACTTCATTCGACCATGTTAAATAACACAAACTAAAACATTAAACTAACGAGCAGGGGAAGATGATACTGATTACATTCTTGGTTCTATGATTATATGAGCCATCGAGGATAAGTAACCTCCCATTCCAATACAGTGAAACATGTTTCACTGTATTGCAGGTTATGTGTGTCCAGGAAGTGATGCTGCTTGTTCCACAAGAGGCTTAGCTGCTTTTATCCAGTTCTCTCTATTTCATCATAGTCAGCCGCAAATACACATGCATATTTCTAACTTAAATTTCACTGTATGTTTGCAAAGTTTCTCATTATGAATTCGAGAAACTCCATTCAAAAGGCACCTTAAACACATAGAATCATAAAGTTGGAAAAAGCCTCTAAGATCATCTAGTCCAACTGACAACTCATTAGCACCATGCCCACATCTTTGGATCTATATACTCCAGCAGCCAGAGGCTGTTTCATTCCAAGTGATGGCTCTTTCAAAGAAAAGCTCAGTTAAAACCCCTTAAAAAAAATCACTATATAAAATGTAAAACATTAGATCTTCATCTCCAGATCTCTCAATTTCCAAAAGATACCTTCTGTACTTCAGCTGACCATGCCACTGAGCTATACGGTTCTGTGCATTGCTTATACTTTACTGCCCAGAGACTTGTGTAAGTTTTATCCTACTTAATCCACGTGCATGAGCTGCAGAGGGAGGAGCTGCCAAAAGCATTTCTTCCTGTGGTGCTGCTGCAATGGAAAGGCAATGTTGGTCCCTGCAGTGGACACATTGGTCCTGGAGATGAGACCTATGCCTGGTGAGCAGATCAGTCCCACCTTCAGCCAAGACTTGGATACTAACAGCAAGACACAGTAGTGGTAGTAATAAAAGGTGTCTCCTTCTAAATTAAGTGGTGGCATGGGGAGGAAAACAAACAAACAAAAAAAGAATGCTAAAAAAACCCAACACAGAACTATACATGCGATCTGAAGATACGGGAGTCAAACCAATCATACTAGGCACATCCATCCACAGGGCTATGGGCAGGTTAGGGACTTGGTAAAAAGACCAACTACCCCAATGAAAAAAAAATAGAGCTGAAGGTGCACAAGTGGATGTTTAGGTAGATACTCATCTGTTCTTTATTTATCAAGCTGACCATCACCAAGACTGAAGCATAACCACTAAACTGCCCAAGTTCCTACCAGCCTAGGGTATCTCTGCTACAGTATCTGCCCATGTATGATTTTGGATGAGCAAGTCTTACTAAATAGCAACCCTGAATGCCAATATTATTTAATAAAAGGTGCACAGTCACTAATATTTACTAGTTATCCAGTTAAGCAGTAGGAATGAGAGCAGCAAAACAGAACAAAATCTGCTACCAAGTCAACTTGCAGAGCTGTTTTTTGTAAATTTATTTTGGTTGTTGGTTTCTGTTGCTTTTTTCGTGAATTATCATAAATAGGGAAATCAGCGCATCTTGTCTTCTTGATATTAGTTCCTTGATTGCACTTTGAAAAACATTAGAAATGTGGTGCTTGCTGTTGTACCCTTCCGGGAAAGATGCACAACAGGTCTGTGCTATAGAAGGAATGCTTGAATACAGGGGAGAGGGCTGAAAAAAACAATCCTGAGGGTGGACAAGTCTACTGAAGGGTGCAGGGAAACATTTGTATGTAAATGACGATATCTAAGATGGATTTATGGGGAAAGTAGCTTTAGAAGCTCTTTAAAAGCTTAAGCTCTTTCTTTTTATTATTTAAAATCAATTTAAGCAGGTAGGAAGGTCAACAGTTCAAGCACTTGATGTTTTTTTTTTTGCACTTTGTTTCACTCCCTGGTTCGATGGTAGCAAGTGTTGCAACTAAGTACTGGATCACCAAGATAGGGCAGCAAGACCAGCATGACAGTATCTGTACTGTGTCAGCAGATTTACTATGCTCTGCTATCTGCAAGGGTAGATAAAATAACAGTAATAGGAACACGGATCAAGTCGCCGCCCCGTCTTCCCACTTACAGAAGGTCTGCTGAAAGTGAGTGAGTGTTGGTGCCTCTGGAGCAACATTGTAGAAATGGGTCTTCAGAGCTCCGCTCACAAGCAGGTTATATGCAAGGTCTGTTATGTTAATGCCCACAATAGCAAACGAGTAGCTGTAAAAATAAATAAGTATTTGTTGAGAGCTTGTTTTCTTTCCACAGGCTGTAAGAAACTCTGACATTGACTCTGCAGATGGTGTGATACTGAACTGTATTAATTCTCTCCCTCATCAGCTTCCAGCGGAGGTGAAGAACTGGAAAAACATTTATCCTATCTATTTTGTACCCTCTAATGGCAGTGTTTCCCTAGTGAAACATATAGACACAGTGAAAACAGGAGTTTCACCACTGTGCCAGCATTTTCAGTGGAGCAGCACGTGTTAATTCCTGTGGAATAAATAAACAACCCAGGAGTCCCTGACCTTGCTTCTGACAAGGGGTAAGCGCTCCTCATGGTGGCTGTGCCTCCAAGGTGACCCGATATTCAGTATTTTAACCTTTTGGCCCAACTGGAAACCCACAGTTGGGAACATCGGGGTCAGACAATTGGTTCCACAGTGATACTCTTAAGGCTAAAAAGCCCGTGAGAGAAACCCAGCTGAGTCATTTCTAATTTCTTGTCAGCAGAGAACTAGATACACAGGCAAAAACCTAAATCAGGGCATGCTGGGAAGAGAATTAAAATATCTGACCTATGAAACAAAACTCTGTCCTGCTAAGATCAACAAGGAAAGCAAATTTACAAATTTACAAGTTTTTTTCATTTGTAAACCCGCCATCTAAAGAATGGAATATTTCTGGCCGTGACCATTTCCCAAAAAAAGAAAGCAAAGGAAACTTATTTAGTTTTGTATGTTCCAGGAGTAAAAAAAAGTAAATCTGTAAGTTAGCTGCAATGTAAGGCCTAATGGCAAATTCCACAGAGCAATGAAATACAAGCATTAAAATAAGGCATTATAGATTCTCAGATACACTCGTAATTATACTTTCTTGAAAGCAGATTAGAACCCGTCTCTGACAGAGAGGAGACGTGACCATATTATGTACTAGGGAGAATTAAACAGACGTTTATAACTGCATTACTCATAGCACACAGAAAAAAGCTTTTTCTTTGCTACAAGATTTTGCCCATGCCTAATTTGTACTTGAAAGTAGGTTTATCTGGTAACCTTTGATCAAAATCAAGATGTGGTTAAGACAATGCATATTAGTATGTGTGCTGGAAATTCCTTAAAGAAATAGCCCAGACCACTCCGCGCTTCCTTCAAATACACAGCATCAGTGTTCAGTTTAAAGTTGCCACACGCACACAAGACTTTTAAACTCACCCAATTGCCTTATCAAACTTTTTCTTCTCCCATTCAACTTTGCTGAACTGGCTGGAAAAAACAAAATAAAACCCAGATATTACCAGGAAGTGCCAGTAGACAAATATTTCCTTTCCATTTATTTGCTATTGTAATATTAAACAAACACAGACTGTATTTTATTCCTGTAGACACTGCTAATTTAATTCCATTTCTGACTGAATGGATTGGTACAGGGAGACAATGAAATGGGTAGCTTGCTTTGTGGCATCACTGATACCCTTTGTCATCATTACAAAGTACGTGACAGCATCACCTCTCTTAGTAAAAGCCAATTATTTTCTATACTGACCACAAAGATGACCCACATCAATTAAGTCTGAGCTATGCAAAAATAAAATAAAAAGAAGAAAATGATTTGACTTTAGCTTTACATATTCTCAAAGATGTACATGATGATCATCATGGGAGAAGCGATCCACTTGGAGGCAAACAAAAACTTTCTATAGGAAGAATGTTTCTCATGTCCATCCAAGCCGGCAGCCACTCAACAGCCAAAAGCAAGGGACTGTGTTTTTTGTTATTTAATGCAATAGTTAGGGAAGTCCCTTTTAATTAAATTTATTTCAAACAAAGCTATATGATGCAGCTACTAAGAGCTGACATATTACTGACCAGGCTTTTCCTGTATCAATATAATAAGTTTAGCAGAAACCAGTGTATTTATCACCAGCTACAAGCAAGTGAGGGACTGACCCTCACCAGCAGATTAAGATTTAGAGTCCGGGGGGAGTCTAGGCATAGTAAAGTAACACAGATCTTTCAGGCTTTAGATTGCACATTGTAGATAACTATGTGAAAGTGTCATTCTTGGACTACACTTGAACTACAGTAAGTTTATATTACACTAAAAACAATGCCCTGAACTTCACTCAAGCATAGTGTTTAAGAGATATTTCCTTTAAGTATTAAAGATTCAGAGAGGTTCACACCCATCCTGATCTGTTACCAAGTGATGTAAGTGGGAACAAAACTTTGCATCCTAAATGGCTTGGTGCATAAGTACACACCAGTGTATACTAATTCTCAACAAATATAGTCATTTTTGTAGGTTGTGGCATAACATCAATAAAAAACCCCAAGCAAACGTTTAACAAAAGCAGCACACTTAGGATGTGCACAAGCAATGTAGTTCAACAAAAATAGAAACTACATTGATCATTATCACGTCAGAAATCAGCACTGCTGCTAAGCAACCACACCAGGAAAACACCACAGGCACCATGAGCAGCATCCATCTTCTAGTGAATGCTCTTTCAAGGGATAAAAATTGCACATGCTCACGCAGCACTGCAAGTAATCACACATGTAAATGGAGAACACAGGACTCCCAGCCCAGCACTGAACACTCATCACTTGTGCAGCGTTGTTCTATTTCCAGTATAAGTCCTGTGTTCAGTTAAACAAAAATGTGGCTATTTTCTATGATGCTGTTTAAGCATCATGACAATCCCTGCTCATCAGCATACATTAACAAAGCATCCATGCACAGTGCAATACATAAAGGGCAGACCAAATCTGGGGGGTGCTTATAGTGAGAGAGTAAATGCCAATATATAAAAAGAAGCCTCAGACAAACTGAATGTGAGGATTTAAATCAAAGCTCAGAGTCTATTGTGCTTCCATTCCGTCTGACGCTACAAGTGCTTTTTGTCACAGAACTACCATTAGGGACTTCACTACAAAATACTGAGATAAAAAGCTTTACAAGATTCTCATGTGCACCTGCTATAGTGGTATCTAACACTACTGGTTACAGGTAAAAGGAAAAAAAAATATTTTGAGACAACTGATTTCTGTTGCACTGGCTAAGAGGCATCCATTCCCCTCATCCTTATAGAATAAATCCTACTCACTGTACAAACGTTTTGTCATCTGAAGGCACCTGATCTCTCAGAAGTCAGAACACTGAACTAGGCAGCTTAGACCAGTCACTACCTAAGGTAGCCAAAGTATGTGAATTTAAGTAAGAAGAATGTAATGAGTTTTTTCAGCTGTGTTACCCAATGCTTGGCATAGACTACTTTTGATTACCAAGTCAGTCATGGCTGGTATGAGCATATTTGGACTGCCTACAATTTCCTACCCCTACTTAAAATTCACCTAAAATTTGTTGGTTAAATTTGGTACTAAATATGTCTAAAACAGAGTTCTTCAGCTGCATCAAGCAAGGCTGGTTTCATTCTTTATACATTAGCATGCTCAGAGGGTCCCAGTGTAGAACAGTCATATAAATGAGTTAACACCATGGCATTTGGAGAAAGGGAATGGGGTTCTCTTGGTTTTGTAAGAAAGGTTTTCAGTTTATAACACTCCACAGTGCAGTATGGTTTGACCTTATTTACATGTAGTCTCATAAAACTAAGAGAAAAGAAAAAAAAAATACCTTATTTCCTTCTTAGTGACTTCCCTTCATTATGAAAAGAAAACAAAAACAAAAACAACAAAGGTAAATAAAAATACAAAAATCACTTGAAATTATAAATTAAGTGAAAACATTTAACAGTAGGTTTCACTGTTTCAAAGATTTCAGGATACAAACGTGCCTCTTGAATTTGATCAGCTTTCAGGATCAGCACTTGAATACAGATAGCACATGCCAATACCCCACCAAAGGAACACAGAGCACCCTTCCCAGTCCAACAGCCAGCACAATATTCTCTCAAGTTACTCTTTGCTTGCCTCATGCATTACCTGTATTTAGGATGAAGAGAATCAGAAAGAACTTGTTGGGCTACCTCAGTGTCCCATTCGGCGAAATACCTGCAAGTGTATATGTTTAGGGTAAAATGTTAACAAAAACAGCAAAAGAAATTTTAAGAATCCAGCTATCCACACACAACCAGCCCCAGCCCTTTTAAGTGTCACTACATGCATTATACAGTATGAGTAGCATCTAACATCTGGAATTCATTAAACTCACATCCACAAAACGAAAGATAAAAGCAGGCTCAAGTGACAAGTGCAATTCCATGAGCTGCTGGTGAGCATGGGTTAGCAGACTCCTCTTCCTGCCTGCCCTACATAAGATCTGTAGCTTACTGCTAGCATATGTTGGCTGCTGAGCTCAAGATAGAGCAGATCAGACTTCTTGATCTGGTAGATTCATTAAGTGAGGTAAAAGTCATCACAGGAGACTATGAAATTAAATATGTGGGAGGGATTCCTATCCAGTGGGAGTTCAAATCCAGATTCAAGAGTTCATATCCTTCACTGATCTTGGACAGAGAATGACATAACAACAGTCGGTGATTTTTGATTTCTTTCACTGTGTAACAGCAGAAAGTATTTTTTTTTTCCTCTCATAGTGAGGGGTTAAAACATTTGCTAAAATTAAATTATGTAACTACCTGCAGTAGATTCACTGGCTGAAGGAATAGCAGAACCTGATTGATTCCTACGTTGCCAGCCCCAGATGCACAAGGCAGAAGGGAACAGTTGTATAAATTTGTTGCTTGATTTTAGGTACAGAAAAAAATTTAAGAAGTAGCTCAACTACAGAAGTCTACCATCAGTGGCTGCATTTCAAGTGTTTTGCCTAAGAATTCAGCATGGAATTCCAAAACAAGAAAGCTAAGCAGTAACATAGCCCTCTTATCCACCCACTTCAGGTCATTTTGCCTAAAGAGATGTAGATACTGTTGAAAACATACTTGACAGTTACTCTCTTGTGGGAAGAGAGTGTTAACCTACTGTTTCACAGAGAAACTAAAAAGGGCTTTAAATATATATATATATGTCTTGGCAAATGGTGTAACCTTGTTGAATGAGGAATACTGTGAGAAAGGAGAGCCATTCAAGAAGAGAAACCCCTCTCCCTAAAAAGTGAGACAGAAAATATTCTTTCAAGTTTTTGGCATGGAATCCCTAATGCTTTTAGAAGTTATTTCTTCAGACTTGCTAAAAAGTCAGCACGTAATACTGCTTGTCACAGCTTCTGACACACAAATATATCTATAAAGGAGCATACTTACACCAAGTTATATAAGCCCAGGAGACCCATCCCTCTAAAGTCTGTTTTAGGATCATCACCTTGGAAACCAATTTCACACCATTGCTTCGAAATCCGAGCTTTCAGTGGCGAATTGGGCTTCAAGCATTTCCATAACTAGAAAGATCACAGATAGAATATAATTACACTTCCACACATAAGCATGACTTTTTCTGCTCTTAAAAGCAAGGTAAGTTTTCACATAATTGTACTGCCATTCCAGCAACCAGAACATAAGAACAAGTGAAATTCCTGGGTGTGAGGAGAGCTGGGGGAAAAAAAGATAAATAATAAATAAAATCTCCAGTAGCTCTCAAATATTGTGTCTGTTTCAGTCCTACAAAGACCTTCCAACCTGAACATCTCACGCAAGGACTTGTTTTGTTCGTGCTTTGTGCCTCAAACTAGAGCCTGCCTCCTAAGCACCGAGATGGGAATGGGCTGGAACTTGGCTCTAAATCATCAGCAGAGAGGCAAGCAATCAGCCCTCAAGTCCCTGAGGCTCTGCAGCAATCTTATCCCCAGCGTCTTTTGCAAGTCTCCAGAAGGCTTATAAATTGAGAGTGCTGACTTGGCTACCACAGCATTAAAGAGCAGATCAGAAAACAAAAAAACAAAAATCCATATAAGAATAGCACATTGTACCTTCATATTTAACTGAGGGGGAAATCATTCATCTATCTCACATAAAAATTAAAATAAAAAAAAGCAAGAAAATGATTTAAGAAGTCAGATTCTCAGCTGGAATAAATCCACTTAGCTGCACTGGCCCAGCCTCTTTATTGCTTAAATATCATGTTGCTAGGCACCTAAAAGCAGCCTAAGTAGACTTGCCTGGCAAATGCATAACTTTCTGCACATCTTATGTGCTGTATCACAAATCCATGCTTTCTAAAGTGTATTGAGAAATCAAGTGTTCCCCATAAACCATAGCTGGTGAGTAGGGCCTCAAGACACAGTTAGATGAAGCCTCCCCAAGAAAAAGAGCAGTATGCACATTTCCAAGTAATCCACTCTGAATCTGTATTAATTTTAGCAATTCAAACTGAATTTTAAATTAAGTACCTTTAGAAGGTTAAAACTTCTAATGATTTTAGTTTGCAAGGACTATATAAAGCATCACGCGTTGTTTACATCATGTTTGGCATCTTCCTTGTTCACTCCCTGACACTTCATTCACTGACACTAAATGTAGTATTATTTATTAGTTCAATCGCATTAACTTAATTTTCCTCTCATTCATAAATTGCCCTCTTGGTAAGCATGAATAAATAATAGACATTAGGATCTCAAATTACCCATTGCAGAGATCACTCAGCAGAATACCTAGAAGCAATGAAAACCAACTGGCTTATTCTTCCCCAGTGTGAGTTGGAAGCTGAATTAAACCCTTGGACATGTTTTTGTTTGACATGACAATTCACAAAATCAAAAAGCCTGCTGTAAACAAGTGCTATTGCACAGGTTACACTGGAGACCTGGAGTTACTGATACTTTTTCCAACACCTCCACCACCAACTGCTCAGGTTCCACTATGCTTTTATTTTGTTTTTAATGCGTTGTGACTGCACATCACAGCTGCCATTTTCATAAACATCCAAGAACCAGGTCCCCAAAGACCAAGTGACCAGGAAAAGAGAAGGGGTTCCCAGGTGCTCCTCAACTGTGATCCTACGCTACTTCTTACTCTCCAAGCAGTGTAGATGCACAACAAATTTAAGAATGCTTTCCTGGAGCCAAAGACCTTCACATTAGACCTGTAGCCAGGAACCTGGTATTATCAAAGACCAAGATTGCAGGTTGGCACCAGGATCTCCAATCTCCCATACATGAACTTCCTTACTGATAAGTCTGTGTGGCCTTCCAGTTAAAGCCCTCTACACCCCCAGAAAATTACACTTTTGATTGCACAGCAACAGAAGTCTATCTGCCCTATTCTGACTTGTGGATATAAGAGGTTCTAGATAGACTCTTTTCAGGCCAGACTTCCACCTCCCAGCAAGGAGCTAACCCTTAAAAATAGCTTTTCAGACATCTACAGGAATTCTATGACCATTTCAGGCATACGTAGGATGCCCAGTGGATCCAAACAGGATCCAGAAGTTTTCACTATAACTTGTATAAGCCATCAGGTGACAAATTGTAGTGTGGAAGACAATAGCATCATCACATGCTGCTAAAAACAAAATAAATCTAAAGCTGAGTGGGAGCAGAACCAAAAGTAACTTGTCTCAAGTTTTCGGTATTTTTGTTTAAATAACAAAACCATACTATCTTATGCCTTTTTTTTTTTTTTTTTTTTTTTTTTTTAAGCCTTTGAAAATTCTCTCCTCGGTTTCTTTGCAGTCTAAGAGGTCTACAGCTGTCTCCCTGCTTACAGCTTCAAGATCACCTTCCTCAAAACATATTTATTTTCATACAATGTTTTCTTTAAATCCTTAAAACTCAGTTGGGATGGTTTTCATAACTGTTCATGCATTATTCTGAAGAATGGTCTATTTTCTATTTCTATTGATAAATAGAAATGTAAAAATTCAAGAAGCCGAGGAGAAGAAGCATTTATCCTGGTTACAAGAGGTAAAAACACCCTTATCTTCTCGAAGAAAGTTGTGTGTAAGTAGGACATACTGCTGTTTTTCTAGATCTCACAGCACAGAGCTGTTACTGCAGTAAGAGCTGCATATTCAGTACCTAGATATAGTCCAGTCAACTGATACCTGTTCATCAACAAGGAACAAGCTGCTCGCTTAGAAGGTGTTATACACAGACTGTGCTTTGTGTGTATAGGTGTTACATGCAGAACATGCTACACCCAGTATGCTTTGTAGACTAATCTTGAAGCAAGTACACAATGGAGGAAGGAACATCAAGAGGTTTGAAGACCAGAGGTTTAAAGACCCACCTTAGGAGGTGGGATGAATAAAGGATGCTCTATCAGTGTCTCTTAAGTACCTACCTTCAAAAGCATCTCCTCATGTTGCAGATTCTCTGAATCATAAGGCTCTCGGCGCAGCTTTTCAACTTCTACAATCAGATTTCTGTACCCAACAATCTGCAGCAGGCAGGCCTGAAGAGATACTCCCAGCCTGAGGGTGGAAGGAGACACAATTCAGTTCACTCTTGTGTCACAGCACTACAGCATACATACCCTTTTAATACATGCGTAATATTACATCAAGAATGTAATAATCCAATGCTTTAATTACTGCCGGAGATTTTCAAGAGATGGATATTACATTAAACTAGGTTTTATGAAATGCATACTCTTATTTAGCACGCTGCTTTGATTAAAAAAAAAAACAACAATTGACTTTTAAACTGAAACGGTGAATTTTCACATACAAAAGCCTCATTATAACAATACACAGCAGCTTTCAACATCTGTTACAAGTACATCACTGAATCTTTTTTTCCTCGTTCAAATGGCAGCTTCCCAAACAATGCCCTGAGATCAGAGAAATGAATTTAAAAAGGACAGGGGGGAAACAGCAAAAAGCTAAAAATAAGCACTTTATTTCCATGTCACAAGAGCCCACATAAAGTAGCTAAAAACCTGAAGTAACACAGTTGAAAGATCTGCCTGTAGGCAGATGTTTTTCTCCTTTTTGTCTCTTGTTAAGAGTCACAATAATGGCTCTTTTTATCTATTTTTATAATGTTGATCAACTCGATGCATCATAAAAATTAAAAAAGAAAGAAAGAAGCCAACACAACCCTTAAGGCTTTAAATCACAGTTTGTCTAGTTTCAGGTTATGTAGTATACCACAGCCATGGTTATAAGAATATTTGATCATGTACAAGGAATAAGGCATTAATTTTTTTTAGTGGAACTGGGCTGCACTGATGATAGATACGTATTAAGCTGTACAGGTTCCTCATTTGTCCTGTTTGGTGCACTGAAACATTTTGTTTATTCCTTAATACTATGAAGATTTCTGAGCAGAAGGATTTTCACTGCTTATCTTTTGAGATTAATACACAGAATAAGGGATGCCATCATTAGGCCATTTCTCCTGCTGCAACTGCATGTTGTTTGTGTCTGTAACCCTTTTGGAATAATCTAAGCAGCATTTCCCCCCTTTGATGTTTGGTTTTCACATGCTTCACTTGCTGTACCCTACCATTTTGTAGAAAGGCTGCATTTCAAAGAAAGATAAAAAGCCTGACAGAATTGCCAGAGTGCATCACTAAGCCACAGCCACCATGCTTTTAACTACAAAATAACCAAACAGCATGGACTGCCACCTGGTTACTCAGCTTACTTGCTCCCACCACTGAATACACACACTTATTTCAAAGGTATTGTTGAACAGGACCACCTCCTTTTCAGATCACAGACACCCATGGCCTTCATGAACAGCACAGTGCAAACATTCCTGGGATGGTAGCTCTGCAAAGATGCTATGTGAACAAAAATGTCTGCACACAGATTTGCAGAAACACACATAATATGACACACGTCCCCTCGTCCTTACCCGAGGAGATGTTATGTCTCTGCCATGCAAAGGAAGGTCAGAGCTTCTGAACAAGACAGTTTGGATGCAGATTTTGTGATGTTTGAGAATAGGCAAACCAATGGATTTTCCTTAATCCTGCCTAAAGACATACCTGACCTGCTTCTGCTGAAGCTTCTCCAGAAGAGTTTAATATAACCTAAGTGGGTCACACATGAAAGTTCGTTCCAGGTTATTAAAATTTAGCTCAACTTCAATTAATGAACATTAAGGAGCAATTTAGTGGCAGGGTTTGCTTCTGTGTATGTGGCACCACCTTACACATCGCAGACCCACATTCCTCACTGCTTGGAAAAGGTCTCAGCAAATTAAAGGAGGATGCCAGGGAAGGGGAGCGTGGGTATGAAAGACTCGGCCCTATACAATGCTGAGAGCACAGTTTCTAGCCTAAAAGCAATTCAGCATTTGTTCTGTGCTAAGTATATGAAGAATACCTGGATTAAATTAAAAATATTAAGGTTTTCTTCCCCTTGTATGAGGACAAAATCATTCAAATGTAATCAGGGGCCTGAACAAGTACAAGCCATTTAAACCCTTCCTCTCCTTCTCTTCTAGAAGACAACTTTTCCTCAGAAGCCAAAGGCAATGCCACAGGGATACCCAGCTGATCTCTGGCATCACATGAAATACTATTTTAATTAATTCCATGTTTCTTCTTGGCATGATTCCACCCTGTTACTCAAGGGTGCAACAATGGAAAGTGAATACTTCAATGAGCCCAACTGCTAATGCTACGGTTAGTAAAGTCCACAGGTCAGGCTCTGAGCTGCGCACATTTGCATTTACTTGTAGGTTTTCCTTGTGTGTTACCAACATTAATTTTTAACATTAATTAATTTCACTGCTGTTTTATTTTTTATTTTTTCTGAATTTCAGCTATCAGTGTTCTATGCAAGGCATCTGAGCTGCGGCACCCTCCTCGTTTTCCCACTTAAACATAAGAGTATTTGTGACAAGACAATATCACTACTTTGTAAGCCAAGATATGGGATTACCAGATGCACAAAATCTCAAAGGCTTGAACAGGTGGCGATCAACTCCCTAAAATATTGTGAGATAGAACTGGAAGCTTCAGCAGCCAATCTGGGACAGCAAGGGTTGGCCAGACATTAAGAGTTCAAACCAACAGCATTAAAAAAAAAAAAAAAAGCGCCTTGTTAAAGATTGTGTTTGAATAACTCAAAGCAGTTTTAAAAATGCAGAAATGATATACTGGCTCGCTGGTTATGACAGACCACTTTCTTCCCTACAGCCTTGTTAAGAAGCCATCACTGTCATTTCCATGACCACCTGCCTTGGCAGTATTTTATCCCTGGGGAAGTGGCCCCCATAAATCAAAATATCAACAATATACTAAGACGATATGATTCAGGAAGCAGATACTCAGGACTTTCCTATTACTGTCCCCATAAAAGAGTATTCATTTTTTCTTTTTTTTTTTTTTTTTGACAGCAAAGCTTTACACCAAAAAACAAAATTTATCTTCAAGTTGTGTACCAAAATAGCTAGGAAGAACTAGTTCTCTATGGACCTGGGTACTGAAAAGAAATCAATAATTCCCATTTGTTTCATAAGGAAGTTATGAACTTACTGTGGATTTATATCTGGATTAATCTTTTTCAGCTCCATGATGTCATCTATAGTTTTTTCAATAGCATCAGGGTGAACACTTACTGAAGTTTGCAGCCGCTAAAAAGAAGTTTTAAGGATATATATTGAACAATAGCTTCCACAGGAATCAATAAGTTAACAGTGATAAACTTGATACCCAACAGCTTCTAGATTAACAGCCCAGAAGGGTCAACTCTACACACACACACACACACACACACACACAGAGCTTCAGACCATCAACCTAGCTACACTGGGATTGCCATCCTTCATTCAAAACCTCCCTTTCTAACACATTGCAGTACCAAAAATATATTTCATTCCTCTTGCACATCATTGCCTTGCAGATACCTCATGAAATTTAGTATTTCAAAGAAATCATCATCACTTCCAAAAATTAAGAGCTTGAACTTTCTGGTGCTCTGTCTCAAAGTTACACAATTAGAATTGCTTAGATGCAGTCTTATATAAGATTCTGCCTTTCTGATTAGGCAAATATACTTTTAGCACAACTACAGCCAATGCGACATTGTTTTTGCTAATGTTGAGGTAATCTTTTTACTAACACTGCTTCTCAACATGTAGAAGAAATAAATGGTTGAGTGAACTTAATACACATACAAATGCTTTGTTTCAGATTAGCGAGAAGCACAACCACCGCTACAGTGAAAGGATGAAGTGAAAGAGTCTTTCCCATTAGTGTATTTAAAAAGAAAGAACAAAGTTTTCTTGACTACCTTGGTACCAGTGCCTTCAACTTCTCTTACTCCTGCTTTAAAGGCAAAGAAACTGAGGCATAAAGCATGTAAGTAACTGACTGCGGATTACATAAACTCTAGGACAGGATGAGCTTATAAGAAGGAGGGGAGAAGAAGGAGGGGAGAAGAAGGAGGCCTTTCTACACAGGCAGATATTGATAAGACATGGGGAAATGGCTTTAAACAAAAAGAAGGGAAATTTAGGAAGAAATTCTTGATGTCAGGAAGAAATTCTTTACTCAGAGGGTGGTGAGGCACCAGCACAGCTGCCCAGAGAGCTGCGTTGCCCCATCCCTGGAGGCATTCAAGGCCAGGTTGGATGGGGCCCTGAGGAGCCTCAGCTGGTGGGTGGCAACCCTGCCCATGGCAGGGGGCTGGAACTGCATGATCTTTAAGGTCCCTTCCAAGCTGAGCCATTCTATGTTTTCCTTGATTCTTGGATGAGGAACCCACCTAAGAAAGCCTCAATTACAGAACACCACCCTTGTCTCCGCCAGTGCCACACTGTGACTGTCCCTACAGCATAGGACACACTCCTGCTTTGTAAGGCCACCTGCTATGGTGGTCACAGCTCTCTCCTCAGTAGGAGACGCCTTTAATGTGAGATTATATAAAAACCTATAGTGATTCTTATATGGTGAGCAAACAGCCAACTGAACAAAACTGGACAGGACACAATAGGAAAGGTGAATTATCAGATATTTAACTCACCTTACTTTTTGAACCTTTCAGTGATGCCTCTGTAAGAGAACAGTATTTGAAAGCATTGCGTCAGACAATTTTAAATGAATCCAGTATAAACGTAGCTTATTATTATTTTTTAAACAAAGTCATACTATTTTTAGCACATGCAGAAAGGTACAAAGGCTTGAAGAATTAATTGATTCAGTTACCTATTTTCATAGTTCTGGCCGCTCCAGGCTTGGTATTGTAACAGATCCTTTGCAATTCACATCGCCCTGTTAGTTTCCTGACCACAAACTTCAGGCAGCGCCACAAGCACTTGCAGTAGAAGTACAGGCATACCTGGATAAACATTCTGTCAGGGAAAAAAACCCAAACAAATGTCTGAAAATAAGTCTAGAGCAGAGCTAGCCTTGTTTAAATAAGGTCACCACAGAGATTGAATGGCTTTCCTCACCCCCAAAATGCCCGTTGCCTAAGAGCAGCTTTAAACCAAAACCCATATTGACATCATAAACATTTATCCTGATGACTGTTAAAGGACAAGAGATCTCCTGAGGCCCCTTATGGTCTGAATTATCCTGTGATCCTATGAAAGTCAGGAAATAAACAAATACATTAGAAATGATCTATTTTCAAGTTGTGTGTAGTTTTTTTTTTTTTTTTGTTAAAGCATTGCAGCTGCTATCATGCCCACACACCACAGGCTATTCCAGTTATATAAACCCATCCCAAAAGCAGATTTTGTGGGCTACAATTGGCGGACAAAATTTGGCTTTCTTATTTCTACAGCTATGAAGGTCTAGCCCCTGCCACGTTACTCAAGTGTCTAACCCCCCTGAAAGCACCATGACATGAGATGTGGCACAAATCACTCAGTACCCTTGAGCAAAAGCACATGTCAGAAAAAGCAAATTGCCAGTACTTGACAATGGAAACATTGGCATCTGGGCTGGTCTTGAACATCCCCCTCTAAGTAGCTCCTGCTTGAACAAAATGTTGAACAAGGTCTCCAGAGGTCCCTTCCAATTGCAGTCAATCTGTAACTATATTCTATGAAAGCATCCATACAACTTCAATAAGCTAGCTTCCTGTTATATGGTCAGAAATTATTTGATCCTTTATGTTGTAAGTCTGCGTGCATTCATCATGAGCCTTTTATCTCTTCCACATACTTCTGACACTTTCAAAGGAAATTTGTTAAAAGACTCCTTACTATCCTTTACAGTGGAGTTGCTGGTTATTCTGAAAATACTAAATTCCAGATACTTAAATTAGAATAGCTTTAATAAAGCTGGAAGAGCTCCATCGTTTCACAACACATCCAGAAGGGCATGTTGCAGAAGGACATTCAGGAAAGGGAAGATAAATTAACTCACGTTAAAGTCCACACAGGAGTTTAATCTGCTTTATGCTCACTTTAGTTTAATCTCCTTTGAAGAGGGATTAAACTAAAGGCAACTAAAGCCATTTTACGTCTAAATGGAGGGCATTCACACAAGTATTTAGCATGCTTTAAAAGCATCCACTTTATCTTCACACTTTTAGTTAATTCACTTAACGCTCCTAAACGCTGGCATATAGGAAAACCCCTTGTCTTTATGCAGCAGAGGCTTCCTGTCGCATAAAGATAGGAAGTGAAACCTAAAGAAAGAAGAAAGACTCCCACGCTGGAATCAAGTTTTGGGTCAATTAAAAAAGTTTCAGCTGCTGACCTGGAAATATTTGGGTCCTCCCATCCCAAGATGAGCCAGAACACACTGTTGTGAAAATTCTGTAGATGTTTCATGGTAGGCAATCAATTCATTATTAAGAAAAAGAACAGCTTTCAGAAGGTAAGTCCATCATCAGCCAAACAGTCAGAAATGTAAGACATTCACAGAGTCAGCTGATACCTCCAGCTGCAATGTCTCATAGTGGCTTGAAAACAAGCCCACAATTTCACACTGTGCATTTCAGTTCTTCCAGTAGATGTTTCGTATCAACCACCAAAGAGTTGACTTAACTGCCTGTCCTCCCGCAGCAAGAATCGAAACAGAACACGAATATAGCCATCCCTCAGCCTTCTCTGTATGACCCAGCTCTGTGCTCAGGCTAAAGGTCCAGAGAAATGCACGCAATAACTAATATTGAACTGGAAGGTGGAGAATGTCAAATAAAGTTCTGGGATTTCATCAAACGTTTGTAGCAGAAATTAAACTCATTCTCTTTTTGGTCTGCTTTGCTTTCAATTCATTACCCAGAGAGCTCATTTATATGGAAAGAAAGGAGGGAAGGTTTGCTTAGCTTCACGTAGCAGCCCACATGAGATTTCCTTCTAATGAAGGAAATGAATCCCATTAAAAAAACAAATCAAAACAAAACAAAAACTTCTGTAAGAAAGTTCATGTCTACACTTAATTACCTCTAGGGCTGAAACATCACAACCGACTTTATTGCTCAGAACTTTCTTATCATACTGTGTGATGTGGGTAAATTCCCAATAGAAAGAAAAATGGAATGTGTTAGGTGCATTTGAATTACACTTTTGATTATATGTTGCTGCCTTTATATTCAATGGCAGATTAATAAATCAAAGGAAAAATTCTAAATTGGATGAGCTGTGATATTTCATGGTTGCAATCACATTTAGAACTGAAATATTGCTTCGGTTGTGGTCTGAACAAAAATTAGCTACGTAAAAATGTATCTACTATAGAAAGTCACTACAACACACAAACACTACGTGATTCACTAAAACATACTTAGCAGCTATAGCAAACAAAGCAGACAAACACTAGTTTTTACTAGGTTACTCATAGAAGAAAGTTTGCCTTTGAAGATACCTTCAATTCTCTATTACTCATCCATCTCAAGATTACAACAGCTGAAATCTTCTGTTTATAACATGAATAGCGTAAAAAGTAACACAAGCTTGTTTTCAAGGAGCTGTTCTTTACAAAAAGGAACTCTTGCTGGCAGAAGTCCTGTAATAAAGCACACTTGTGAATAAGTCAGTTTTATTTTAGCTGCTTTGCACTTCAGTAAAGCAGAAGCACTGGTCGCTATAATAGAAGAGACAGAATACTGTTAAGAACCCTCATAGAAGTCTTGCTTTAACCATGTGTCTGGCTACTGTGGTAGCATTAACTTGTTTGTTTTAGAGCAATTCCAAACCTTCACTCTACTGAATCTCAGTGTTTTTTGGCTTTTTTCCCTGCTTGGCCTTGAAGGTTTTCTTGGCATGCAATACAGTGTGCTTCCCTACCAGTCTGTGTAGTTATTCACAGTTTTCAGAAGGGTTTGCATAACTATGCCTCAGTTCCTGAGGTGAGCTTCAAGTGCAGGAGCATTACAGAAAGGAAAACATTTCTAAGAGACTTGCGCTCTCCCCTTTCCCATCCTGACACGAGCTCCTCCTCCTCCTCTCATATTGCATGCAACAGTACAGGTCTACAGTTTGTGTTTATACATGAAAAGCACCTTAGAAGAGTTCACGTGAATGTTCTCTCAGGAAAAATTAAAAAACTGAGTGATAACCAGCTAATGCACACAAGCCCAATGAACAGGCAGTTCCTGTGTTGAGGATACCATATGAGAGGAAGCACAGCCTCCCCACAAGAAGTCAGGTGAGACATTCCTAGTCACTGATACCAGTCACTTGGACATCAGAAGTTTCCTGTTAGCTCCTGAGAAACACCAATGCAGTTTGGCATAGCTCTGCCAGATTGGCTCTCAAAAAGCATCACTGAACTCTGATGTTAATACAGCGGAAAAGTATACTAGTAATTAGGGTATCAAAACAAAATAAAGAAATGAACAGAAGACTTTAGAAATGAATATGCATTTCCTTGCAGGCCTGGAAGAGACTTACGAAGTTCTATCCCATGTTTAAAGCCACCACCACAACAGTCTAAATAACAAGTGTGTATAATGCAATAATCAGTGCTCCACTGACACAAGAAGAAATAGATAAGAGTTTCTGTGCAACATTTCTGAAATGGATAAACACCTTCTATTTTACCAGTTTCTGTTTATTTTCCCTTCCTTTCCAACCCCTTCACTGGTAGCTTCAGAACTTTGTATTTTCAGAGCTAGTAACAAACTGAGTAAATACCCTGGGTAAAATGAAAAATGTAACCAAAGCTGGGAAACCACAAAATCACAGGGGTTAGAAGGGACCTCTGGAGATCACCTCGTCCAACCCACTGCTGTAGCAGGTTCCCTACCATAGGTTGCAGAGGAAAGCACCCAGGAGGGTTTCGAGTATCTCCAGGGAAGGAGACTCCACAACCTCTCTGGGAAGGCTGTTCCAATGCTCTGTCACCCTCACAGTAAAGAAGTTCTTCCTCTTGTTCAGACTTCCAGTCTCAGCTTGTGCCCCTTGAACCTTGTCCTGTCACTGGGCACAACGCCAAACCGTTTTAGGTCCTATGGATAGGAAGGACACCTTTGCAATTATTTTTCCTGAAAAACAGCTCAGTGAAGAAAGTGTTACGCAACAGGATAAAGTCTTGGGAAGGTGAAGACAAACTGTCTAGCTGTGCGTGGACAAGAGAACCAAATAAGTGATTAAGCAAGTGATACTACACTTTGAGAATTTAATTAACTTGACCATCTTTGGCTTATTTGTGCAATCAGAACTGTGTACAGAAGCTCAACCAAGGAGTAATTACCAGTCATCATTTCTGCCATACACAAGTGTGCTATTAACTAAAAGAAATTTTTGTTCTGTACTTTTTTAGATTTGACAACTGAAACTCATCTCTCCATTTAGAGATGAAAGCAAATCACCATAGGAACAAGAGAACATATAAAAGTATTTTTTAACAGCAGCTTTCCATGCTCTTTTATCTTGGTTTCTACTGGCTTTATTTTCATTTCATCTGATGCAACTCCAATAAAACAGAACTTGTGCTTAAAATTGCTGCTGCTCACTGGCTCTTTTGCCATCAGAAGCTTTTAGGATTTACTGACAGAAGCTAAAATGTCTGCCACAGGTTGTTCTCCAAGTTGCTAGTGTTACAGAATTTTAATGTAAGTTACAACAAGGTGGAAGTGTGCAAGTGTCAGCGAGAGGCTCCTCAAAACTCTCTACCAAAAAAAAAAAAAAAAAGCATGGAAGGATTAAACATTTCACTGAGGAAGAGTTCTATTATTTAATAAGTAATATTTTAAACTTCAGGGATAATTCAGATAAAAGCAAGCTGCAGAAGAAAAGAAACATAGAACAGCTGCTTTCATCTAGACATAGCCTTGGACTAGAGGTATAAACATCGTCAGGAAGATAAGAGTCCTGCAGACTACTGGTGAACGCGTGCTCCTGGGTTTAGAGTTATTCCAGTTACTAGAGTGTTGATGTAAAATAAGTTTTCCCACTGGAAAGCAGCAGCTGTTGAAAAACAGTAAATGAAGAGGCAAAGAAACTGCAGCTCCATTAAACATGCTGATGTCTAAAAATGATAATCTTACAAAATACTCATAAAATATCCAGACGTCAAAGTAGCTACCACTTGCATAAGTAAGCACATCCCCTTTTTGGCTGTGCAGATGTGAAATACAGTTCTGTGACAGGCAGGAACATAGGAAGTATTTCAGATTGAGAAATTAGAATGCATAAGCAACTGAGCCAATTTGTGGCTCATTTTGAGTTTTTTGCATTTTAATTGTTGAAGCGCCTTAGGACTTCAGTTTATCAAAGAGTCTTTTCTAATGACTTGTCTTTCTACATGGCACCAGAGCACACATTTTCCTTACATCTTTTTAATTAATGCCTCATTCAGTGTCTGAATTTGGAGTTCATGGATTACGAGCAATGTTTCTAAGCTACTTTTACACCATCAATTGTACTCCTCAGTTTAAACAGTGATGGTGACTGTCAAAGAAGATAAGTAACTTCAGAGTGAGTCAAGCCATTTTGGACTAGGTAAAGACTACCTTTGAGAGGATATCTTAAAAGAAAACAAAGAAAATCAAAATACACTGAACACAACACAGTCCAAGATCCCCCCAAAAACAAAACCCTAAACTATCCAATCCACATCTTAAGTAAATATACGCATCAGAAGCAGTAAAACAATATGCCGTAATTTTTTAAGTGATGTTGTACATTTGTCTGACATTCTCAACATCAGTAGGAAAAGATTTATTATCTTCATGTAAAACAGTTTACCCATTTCAACAGCATAAAGCAAACAATTTCTTACTGCCTTCCTTTAAATATGAGGGTGTGCAAGTGTTGTATGCTTGTACAAACTAAGCAATTGCAGTCTTGGTAGTGTAGTCAACATTGTTTTACATTTTCCCTCCCCTTTCATGTGAGGCCTTTACAGCTTCACATACTTGTGGATCATACGTAGGAAAGGGATCCTTTCTTCTGCTCGGCCTTAGTGAGACATCCGGAGTGCTGTGTTCACAGCTGTACTTGCCATATAAGAGACACAGATAAGCCCAAGTAGGAAAATTGAAGTTTCATAAACTATAGATGCCGTCAGCATCAACTAGTCCAATTCTTGCTCTGTGTTGTGCACCAAGGAAAGCATTGTAACACTGAGCAGTCCTCACCAGCAGCACACTGCATTTGATCTTAACAAGCAGTTCAGGACAAACTGACCTACAGTAGCAGCTGGGGAGCTTGCTAATAGATAAAAACTACCAAATACCAAACAATATATTTTAACTTCTTTACTTCCCAGCTGATTTCCAAGCTGGAAGGCTAAATATCAACGTCTTGCACAAAAATCTCCCTGCAGATCTAAACTTAACTGCTTTATTCATTATCACAGAAGCCCGCAACTGCAGCAGCAATCTGCAACAGAATTTGCTGTTGCCAGTAAGCACTCTTCTTGGAGAACGACCATAGTCTATTTCTTAACATCCTTGTATCTTTTTAATATGTAAGAATTTTGAGCAGTATAATACTTGTATCAGTCTCATGTTAAAGGATTGACCTCTAATATGAAAAATCCAGATTCTTCTAAGTAAACAGAATAGTTATCCCATTTCAACAGTGTTTTCTTGTTTGAGGTGCTGTGTTCTATCACATGCTCCCCTCCCCCCTTAACCTCACCTTCTGTTCTACATTCAGAACACTGGACTTTTCATAATTAAGTCCTATCACAATCAATTAAACAAGAAATTGCTTTTCATGGCCTATGCCATGGCTAATTAAGAGAAAATAACAACATAAAGACTTCTCAAAACTTTTAGAATTCACTTGAGAAATGCCATGAAAAAAAGGAGTTGGTTTCTTCAGAAGCATCAGAGAAACATAAATAATAAAAACAGCATAAGTTCTCCTATGTGGAAAAACCACTATGAGATCAGGACAACCAAGAGAGCAGAACCGGCAGTTTAAAGGGAAATATAAGTGTTAATGGGAGTCAGGGAAGAACTGCCAGCTTGGAGGTAGTCAGCAACTAAGCTTCTCCATAAGGCAGGAACAAAACTACATTATGTTCAAATGATACCAGGCCTTGGAGGGAGCAAGTATTAAATCTCTCAGTGACTTCATGCTGGAGGCTTCCACTGCAGTCATAGGGTGGTAGAGGACTATTTATCAACTATCATTGCCTAGATCACATATGGCACAAATCTGTAACCTTAGGTTACACTGCTTAAAAAAATAACAATAATCAAATCTGTAGAGAAAGAGAAAGGTAAAAGTCATAGGAGTACTGAGACAGCAATCAATCAGGATTCAAGAAGGAATGCCCCAGCATGGCTATAAACCATCAGGTCACTGAATCAGCACTCAGGACTGAGGACCATCCAGAATCTGCACCATAGAGCTGCAGAGACCAACCCTCTCACCACCCTGATAAGGTCAAAAGGGAACACACTAACGCTCAACCCAATGGCTCATTAAATCTTAAAATAAGCTTAGAAAAGACTTAAGCTTAAAAAGCTGTATTTTGTGGGTGTTAGCAAATAAATAACCACTTTACACTTTTAACCTATACACATTCTGCTTAGGTCTTTTTTGCAGCTGACTCAAGAAAACCTGAACAAACAAAACCAAACATCCCACAGAAATGCCTGGGGCAAGGATGGCTTCACAACAGTCATTACAGATGATCAGAGTGGAGGTGATGATGCTGATATCCATAGCATGTACTACAAACAGTCCAAAAAGAAAGAAAAACAGAGACAGATGCTCTATACAGAAGCATATGTTTCCGTCCTCTTGAGAAAGGTTTCTCCCACCCAGACAGAATATGATTGCTTTGGTTTATGCACAAATTAAGCTCTTGACATGTATTAACTTCTAGGAACATTCAATTCTATCCATTGAGTGCAGAACAAAGATAGCATGAGCTTTCTATAGCGAAAGCCAGTGCCTGCAAGTCCCCTGTACTTCTGCTACTCTACAGAGAAACAACCGCAAGTCATACACAGGAGCAAATGGAGTGGAGCCACCTTCAAAAATATTTGCATACCTTCATCAAGCATCCTCCCTTCTGCAACTTCACAAATAGTTCTCCAAAATTCCAAGTTGATAAAAAAGAGACCATGAGCACCAGAGGTACACTACTACTATGGAGCAATCCAAACCCATATGACATTTCCCACATTGTTTCTATAAAGTACTGAAAAGCAAAATTAAAATTAAAACAGCTTTAATGAAATCTAGGTGAACAGAAAATAAATCTCATCTGAACTAGTTCACATTTTCCATACTGCTGATAACAGCTAAAACATTTGACTCATGGCAGCATGAAAGCAATTATTATCATCACTTAACACTTGAAAAAAATATAAAGAACAGTTACCTCAGGAAGTGTTTCATGATGGTGGCTTGTGTTACAGCAGCTGTAATCAACTGATGATCACCAGTAACTTCTTTGCAGGTGATACCAGCGCTGTTGAAATAGAATTGTGATATATTTACTAACTGAGAAAAAGTGGTACTTCAGTTTTCTATGTTGCTGTTTAAACAAGATCTTTCCTATGTTTCCACTGATATTTAAGAAATATCACACCAATAAAAACAAAAATTATAATGTGGCTCTTCAGCCTGAACATATATTTTGACCAGCACACAACCCGTGTTTATTTTCTGAAAAATCAAATCTTTGAATCAGAGCACAAAGTAAGAACATCCAGATTTTCCTTCAAGCTGTTTCAAACACCTGTGGGTTCACAGCAGCTCCCAAGTGGCAGTGTCAAGAAACATTCATCTTTCTTGGATGTTAGAAACCCTTTGCTCTCCAGAATTTGCAACAGTACTTGGAGAAGTTGAGTAAACGCAGCTTGTACGCTAAAAGATAGTAGAGGGTCCAGATTTAATTTTTAGAATCATAGAATCATATAGGTTGAAAAAGACCTTCAAAGATCAATTCCAATCATTAATCTGACCTATCGAGTCCCATCAACCAACGTGAGAGATGTCAGATGATCACCTTCTTCCCCAGGGTCAAATTTTATATATAATATGATGTCTTAAAATAGATACAGTTGACAAGGTTGACCATTCTTTCTGAGCCCTGGTGTGCTACAGTTAATTTTCATTGTAATTACCACTTTTTTCAAGTGGAGAAGAACAAGAAAAGTTGAAGTAAAATAAATTAATGAATAAATAATAACAACAAAAAAAAGCCAACCAACTTATAAATGTAACCTTGTCCATGCACTACAGCCTCTCCCCAACCATCTCTGTCACATTTAGGAAACCTGCAATAAAGAATTACTGAAATAATGCTCATATGTGAAGAGATTCAGACTTCTCAGTTTACTGTACTTCATTTATATCCTGTAAATGACAATTAAAATGCCAGAAAACAAAGCAGTACAGTTTTACACTGTTGGGAAAACTTTGTCTAAGATTAAAAGTTAACACATTTTCAAGTTTTGTACTAGTGCAAAACACACGTACAGGCTTGGATGAAGGCTACGTTGTTAAGAAGTTATTTAAGAGAATTCTTCCTTCATGCAGCCCACAGAAGACAATCTGAAGGCCTTCAAAATCTGGTCTCTTTTGTCACGTAATGGACAAGCTCTACATCTACATCTTCTGGAGGACGGACTTTGAATTATTCAAAAGACTAGTAGGGGGAGTCCCCTGGCATTCAGTTTTATCGAGTAAAGGGGCCCAAGATAGCTGGTTGCTCTTCAAGAAGGAAGTCTTAAGGGCGCAGGAGCAGGCGGTCCCCCTGAGCTGCAAAATGAGCCAGCAGGGAAGAAGACTGGCGTGGATGAATAGGGAGCTATTCTTGAGGCTCCAGGAGAAAAAGAGAATCTACCGCCTGTGGAAGGAGGGACGGGCAACTCAGAATGAATACAAAGAAGTCGTTAAGATGTGTAGAGGGAAAATCAGAAAGGCAAAAGCCCAGCTTGAATTTAACCTGGCCGCTGGGGTAAAAAGGAACAATAAACTCTTTTATAAATACATCAACAGTAAGAGGAGGACTAAGGAGAATCTCCACTCTTTACTGGATGAGGCTGGGAATGTGACCACTGAGGATAAGGAAAAGGTGGAGTTTCTGAATGCCTTCTTTACATCTGTCTTTAAAAGTCAGACCAGTTATCCTCAGGGTACCCTGCACTCTGACCTGGTAGTCTCGGCTGGAGAGCAGACTAAACCCCCCGTGATTCTGGAAGAAACGGTCAGAGACCTACTGCTCCAACTGGACTGCCACAAGTCCATGGGGCCGGATGAGATTCACCCAAGAGTGCTGAGGGAACTGGTGGAGGTGATAGCCGAGCTGCTTTCCATCATCTATCAGCGCTCCTTGTTGACTGGTGAGGTCCCACAAGACTGGAGGCTTGCTAGTGTGACTCCCATCTACAAGAAAGGTTGTAAGGAGGATCCGGGGAACTACAGGCCTGTTAGCCTGACCTCGGTGCCAGGGAAGGTTATAGAGCAGATTGTCTTGAGGGAGATCATGCGGCATGTGCGGGACGACCAGGGGATCAGGCCTAGCCAGCATGGTTCACGAAGGGCAGGCCCTGTTTGACCAACCTGATCTTCTATGATCTAGTGACCGATCTGGTGGATGAGGGGAAGGCTGTTGATGTGGTCTACCTAGACTTCAGCAAAGCCTTTGACACTGTCTCCCACAGTATTCTCCTGCAGAAGCTGGCAGCCCGTGGCTTGGACGGGTACACCGTTGGCTGGGTAAGGAGCTGGCTGGAGGGCCGGGCTCAGAGAGTGGTGGTGAATGGAGTTAAATCCAGCTGGCGACTGGTCATGAGCGGTGTTCCCCAGGGGTTGATGCTGGGGCCTGTCCTCTTCAATATCTTTTATTGATGACCTGGATGAGGGCATTGAGTGCATCCTCTGTAAGTTTGCAGATGACACCAAATTGGCAGGGAGTGTGGATCTGCCCGAAGGTAGTGAGGCCCTAAAGAGGGATCTGGACAGGCTGGAGAGCTGGGCTGAAGCCAATGGGATGAGGTTCAACAAGACCAAATGCCGGGTCCTGCACTCTGGTTACAACAACCCCAGGCAGCGCTATAGGCTTGGGGCGGAGTGGCTGGAAGACTGTGTGGAGGAGATGGACCTGGGGGTATTCATTGATGCTCGGCTGAACATGAGCTGACAGTGTGCCCAGGTGGCCAAGAAGGCCAACAGCATCCTGGCTTGCATCAGAAACAGTGTTACCAGCAGGAGCAGAGAGGTGATTGTCCCCCTGTACTCAGCTCTGGTGAGGCCGCACCTCAAGTACTGTGTCCAGTTTTGGGCCCCTCACTGCAAGAAAGACATTGAAGCCCTGGAACGTGTTCAAAGAAGGGCAACAAAGCTGGTGAGGGGTCTGGAGCACAGGCCGTATGAGGAGAGGCTGAAGGAGCTGGGAATGTTCAGCCTGGAGAAGAGGATGCTCAGGGGAGACGTTATTGCTCTCTATAACTACTTGAAGGGAGGTTGTAGTGAGCTGGGGGTCGGCCTCTTCTCTTGTGTCATTAGTGATAGGACTAGAGGGAATGGTTTCAAGCTGTGGCAGGGGAGATTCAGGCTGGATATTAGGAAATATTACTTCTCAGAAAGGGTGGTCAGCCACTGGAATGGGCTGCCCAGGGAGGTGGTGGAGTCACCGACCCTGGGGGTGTTCAAGGAACGATTGGATGTTGTGTTGAGGGACATGGTTTAGTGAGAACTATTGGTGATAGGTGAAAGGTTGGACTGGATGATCTTGTAGGTCTTTCCCAGCCTTGGTGATTCTATGATTCTATAGAAACATATCTATATCTATATACACACTTTTTTTTTTTTTTTTTCAGAATCTATCAGCACTGATGGAATAGAAATCTTCTTAGCCTACCTTGTTCTTATTTTCTATCCATTTCACAAGTTTTACACTGTGCTGTTGCCTGTTGACAGGAACAGAAGCAGTGTTTAAGTTCACAAAAACGCAGCTATCTTGTTGGATTACATCTCATACCACTTACTAAAAATATATAATCACTGAACTGTGAAACCTTCCTTCATTCATATTGTTTTTGACTGGCTGAATCATGTTGCTGTCCCCTGAATACAGCTGTAATTGGTGGCGGCTGCAGTGACACCTGCTTGCAAGGGCAGAGAGAAGCTGACATCAAGCTCTGCCTCTTCAGTGAAAGCAGCAGGCAGGCTCCTAGCACCTCCCGCTACAGCTTTTGATAGACCTTTGATGGCAGCAGGCACAGGGAGCACAGGAGACAGGCAAAAACTGGAGGGGATGTAACTTGTTCCCCTTCTCCAGTCTAATAATTTGCTGTTTAAAAGATACCACTTGTGAAAGATTCTCACAGCTGAGTCTCGACTTTTTAGCATCAAAGGGAGAGTGAACAAAGCAAGCTTCAGCACAGCATTCGACCCATGAGGGCAGCTGTGTAAGGAAGATGCCAGAGGTGCCAGGAGTTGTCAGATCAATGCTTCCTTGAAGGGTGTGCGAGCCTCAGCCTCCAAGGTCAGCTCCTTCCTCTTCCTGATCAAGGTCCATGCTGACAACAAAGAGAGTAAAGCAGCAGGATCAAGGAGAAAAGAAATCACTTTCCTGCACTCCAGGGCTGTCTCATCCAACTACATCATGGTGGGAGCCACAAAGCACTCTTCCTTCAAGTACAGTTATCAGCTACAGCCAATTATAGGTTTGATTCGAATGCTTGTTAGAAATTAGACTGTTTCAAAAACCAGCTCTTAAGAAGTTAAGTTAATAATGCTGTTCATAAACCTCTGCCTTCACTCAGAGATCTAAACTAAAAGGAAGGATATTAGTTGGAAAGAAAAAGCATAACTGACATGACAAGTATTAAAAGCTCTTGTTCTAAACCTTTTTAAAAACTCACCCTTAGATTCATTCAAAAGAATAATTCTCCATTTCACTAAAAGGAAAGGAAAAAAGTCACAAAAATGAATCATAGAATCATTAAGGTTGGAAAGACCACTAAGACCATCTGCCCAACCGTCAACTTGTCTGCACCATGTCCACTAACCACATCCCTCAGTGCCACATCTCCACATTTCTTGAACACCTCCAGGGATGGTGACACCACCACCTTCCCGGGCAGCCTGTGCCATTGCCTCATCACTCTCTCTGAGGAGAAATTTTTCCTAATATCCAACCTCAACCACCCCTGGCACAAATTAAAGCCGTTACCTCATGTCCTACAGAAACTCAAGAGTTGAAGTCCTAATGCCACAAAAGCCCACATCAAAGCTCTTCAGAGTGGAGAGTAACGGAAGTTCACCTCACTGAGTTCAGCCATTCCCTGACAGCATGGACCCAGCCCACAGCCAGGTTAACACAGCTGTAAGAACAACTTTCTTCACTGAAGCCCAAAGCCATCATGTTCCACCTGACCACCAAGTAAGCTTTCAAGACCTGGAGGGTCTTTGTTTCAGTACAAACATATTACACGGAGCCTACACTGATGCCTTATAACCACAGAATACCCCAAGTTGAAAGGAACCCTCAAGCACCACTGAATCCAACTTCTGGCTCCACGCAGGACCACCCAAAATTCAAGTCCTGTGTCTGAGAGCATTGTCCAAACACCCCTTGAACTCTGGCAGGTAGAGTTCGGTAAAGATTTTGTGTGTGTGTGAAGAAAACAATGTTTAAACTCTTAAAAAATATATACATTTCCACAGTTCACAGCTGAGTAACTTCTATTATTCATAAACCTTGAGAGCCACAACTCCTAGTTTCTATAAACCTTTTTCTACTTAAAATGTAATAGATTCCTTTTACCTGAATAAGAAAAGAAAAAAAAAAGAAAAACAATATCTCAAATAAAATTAATGACTGGTCAGTTTTACTCCCAAAGTCGTTACAACATCTGAGTTAGTAAGAAAGACAGCTATAACTTTGGACTATGTTTACACTGCTTTAGAGAAGCTTTTCCACCAAATTTCAGGCAATTGCCACTAGGTGTGCTTAGGGGGAGAAAAAGTATTTTGTGATCAGGGGGAGGAATTTAACTCTGTCTCCTGTCTTCTTAAGGAAATGTATACTAGAACTGTTTCCTCAGTAAACTGGATACCTGAAGACAAGAAAGGCTTTTATGTTCCACTTGTAGTAAAGGAAACATAGACGAAAAACATTCTGCAAGTGACAGTAACTGAATTAATGAATATTTGTGAGCTTGCAGAAAGAAACAGAATAATTAGCCAATTTACCCTTCATTGAGAAGTTCACGCAGGTTATGGATTTGGGGAGTTCTGATCAGTTTCTCAAAACACAGATTTCTGCAGAAATACTTTTGTCATGAAGTCACATCTGAACACAGAGAGCCAGCGGGCACCCAGCGAGGATGGGCTGCTGGTCACTGCACCCACCCAGCGCTCCAGGGAACACGCCAGCACGTACACGCACAGCCTAAGAATAACGTTCCTACTTTAAGCTATACAGACTCACATTTGCTCACTGAAAAACCTGGAAAACACTTCCTTTCTTCTCTATTTGTAGATGGTCCTTAAGTTGTTGTTGTTGGTTTTTGATTGTTTTTTTTCCCCTTTAAATTCCAGTCGGGCTAGGCTAAGTCTAAACACAATCGGGTTTGATTTTGTAAGCTGTTTTAGAAGACATTAGTACCCAATAAGCACCTTACACCAACAGCACACTGATCCACCACTGAAAACCTCTTGGCAGAATGTACTAAGTTTGCACTCGGGACTTGCATTCTGAGGCTATAGGTGAGAGATCACACGGCAAGGATACAGGTTTGGATCTCCTATGGGCTCAAGTTTCTCAGCTTGTACAATTTCATCCACACCACTTATAAGAAATTAAACTCCTCCCTCCCACAACATACACAGTCACTTTTTCACTGTAAATGGTTTTATTCAGTTTATCTTAAAAGAGACAGGCAGGAGTTTCCACTCCTAAAACGAGCAGCAAAACTTCTTGGCAGAGATGCAGTACTATTACACAACACAGCAAAACTATTTCAAGTTCTTTGCCAAAATATAAATTCCTTAAACAAGCATTAACTAGTTGGACTCTTGTGGCTATTTACAACCTGCTAAGCAGCACAGCAAAACAGGCATCTATCTGAAAGGTTAGCAGTGGCTGGAGGCTTAAGGAAGCCGAGAAAGACTTAAAAGTCACATCTTGCTCTGAAGCTGAGGGGTTGCTTTGTCTGTCCTTAAGACAGCTGCAGATTCAGTTGAGGGAAAAAAGAAAAGATGTATTATTTAGCATAAATCACCATATATGCAGAATAAAATATAATAAAGGTAATCTTCACAGTGTTTGTTTTCCAAGCCAATGACTCACCTGACATATTTGAAACATATGTAGAAGGTTTATATTCCAATTGCAAAGAAGGAATAGCTGTGCTGAAGACACATATCATGAGGACCATTAAGATGAGCACGCTGAATATAGGACTTTGTTAATGTGGATCATTAGATTACCGTTAGTTCAAGTTTCCCTCCTCACAAAAATAAAAAAAAGAAAAATACATGTTTGAAGTACATGGTTCATGTTTGAAGTACATGGTTCATGTACTTCAAGATGGTATGAAGAACAACATTCATACCATCATGTTGTTAACTCCAGTTGCAACTTTCGTTTCCAGCAGCATCCTGAATTGCCACCTACACATCACTGACCTCAAAAGCCTAGAAATATTTATTTGCGAGGGACAACAATTTTAAGTCCTATGTCACCAAAAGTGTTTTGCTTTGGATATATATATATTTATTTATTTTAGATGGAATTATTAATGCTTCTCTACCCCAAGCACCAATGTGCAATGGCTAGAATTAGAAAGGGGGCCAATATCTATGTCATGAAATGTCTCAGGAGGTCCTGGTGGTTAGCAAGCTGGCCAAGAGCCAGCAGCATGGAAAGTAAGCTAACAGTGCTCATGACTGCAAGAAGAGAAGCACAGCTAGTAGATCAAGGAAAGAAACTGCCTTCCCCTACTCAGTAGTCACTGGACCACATTTAGGGACTGCATCTAATTTTGGGTGCCAGCAAAACACAAAGGACACCAATGAACTGGAGCAGGTTCAGCAGAGGCCACAGACGTTGGAGGAGAGGACAAGGCCCTGAGAGCTTGGTCTGACCTCAGAACTGAGCCTGCTGCAAAAAGGAGGTTGGGCAGAAGACCTCCTGAGCTCTCTCCTGGCCTTTGTTCCCCTGCTTCCCCCAGTGCTTTTTAAGGGGAGATCTCAGGTACCCTGAGTTATGTCTGCTTTATAGATTACTTGGATAGGGTAGCGTCAGGGTGCAGAAATTTTTGCTATCTTATTAGTTCCTGAGCTATCAACATCTCACTAAAATCCTATATAAATTGCACTGTTTACCATGAAAAGTACCTAACAGCACTTTCCAACTTGCACTCATACCTGAAGGTGGAATAAAAGTTGCTTAAAAAAATTATCTATATATATCTGTATATATAATTATATTATTTATATTATAATATGTAGTATATTATTTTAATATATAATTATATACAAATATACAAATTACATAATATATGTATATTAATAACCCAATAAAACCAGAGGATCTTTGCTAGTCTTAATTGCAATGTACTTGAACAATACTTGAAGGGAGCATATAAACAGGAAGGGGAACAGCTGTTTATGAGGGTGGATAGTGATAGGATAAGGGGGAATGGTTTTAAACTGAGATGGTGAGATTTAGGTTAAATATTAGGAGGAAGTTTTTCACTCAGAGGGTGGTGATGCACTGGAACAGGTTGCCCAAGGAGATTGTGGATGCCCCATCCCTGGAGGCATTCAAGACCAGGCTGGATGTGGCTCCGGTGGTTGGTTGGCGACCCTGCACGTAGCAGTGGGGTTGAAACTGGATGATCATTGTGGTCCTTTTTAACCCAGGCCATTCTATGATTCTATGATTACTTAACAGGTTCTTAAAAATTAGCACATAGACTTCTCCAGCTCACAACACGTCCTTGGAAACTGCTCCATTGCTGAAAGGGCTGTTGGGAACATGTCACCTCAGACTTCAGTTTCATGGAACTAAAATACATTTTGTGTTTGCTCTGAAGTAGCTTTACCCTACACCAGTAGATACAGTCACAGGCAGGACCCACCTGAGCTGATGTCTGTTCTGTGTGAGCTCAGTTTCCCACAGGAATTTCATTTCTGTGTGCTCAAGACAAGGCTGCGTTCAACTACAAGCACTCTTTAGAAGAAAATCTTGGAACAAAATGTCACATTTGATTGAGGAAGCTAATGAGCAAGCCTTGACTTCAGCTGCGCTGTCACAGTTAATAAGGTTTCCTCTCCAAATCTTCATTACACATTAACATTTTACAATTCTGTATTTCACTAGGAGAATGAAAGAAAGGCTGGACACGAAGTCAAACCTCACTGAATTTTACTCCTCTCTAAAAGGTCCTTCAAGCATGAGCACATTACAATGCTTATGCAATCCAAAGAAGGAGCCCCCAGGAAAAGCTTCAAATCAGGACAAGCACAAAAAAGTCTCCCCCCAAACTGCTAAATAATACTTTTAAAGCCTACAGTTCTGCAATCTCACCAGCACTTCACTCCAGGCCATTACTGCCTCTTTAAAGTGCTAAATAATCTCACAGATTTGTGACAGAAATAAGGAAGCTTCAGGAGGGTTTTACAATGCCTGTAAGAGTCACTGAGAAGTAAAACTGCACTTGGATTCAAGGAAACTCACTTACCAAACTTCATATTGCAGGTTACCTCTAACACCATCCCCTGAGGTCTACACACTGAAATTTGTCAGTAGATAACAATCACCTGGCAACTACTAAGTAGATAAGCCACATTTTGCCTCAGTTAACATCAAACCAAAGCTCAACATCATAGAAGAATTCCCAATTCATTGTTGACACCTGCCCCTGAAAACAAAGTCTTTTGTTCCATATTTGGCTTTTTAAAAAGAACTAAATTGTAGAAATTCAGCAAAGAAGGCACACATGCATACACATATGTTTTGTATGTGGAATTATGGCAATAACTACTTTTACTGATTCCTATTAGTTCTGCTCTATTACAGGGTTGAAAGACGTTGAGGGAAAAATGAAAATTAAGTCCCTTCAGGTCAGTAGTGAAGACTTCAATGGGCACATTCTTTTTCTACTGCAAAATGTGAAGTTAAAAAGCAGAAGCTCTCCACACCCCAGAATACTGCAGTCTTCCAGAAATGCAACCAGATGCTTAAATACTTTAATTCTTTTAAGTGTTGTCTCTGTCTTCAATGTTTCCATTCTTAACAAGCTTACTTAATTATTTTTTTTAAGAAAGTATATTTGATCCAGAAGATGACTGAGTAGGTAATACGTCAGCTAAAAATGAGAAGTTAAATGAAAATGAAGTCTCATGATTGAGAAGAGCTTTCAGTGCACAACAAATTGATTCTTTATTTATTTATTACTTCATGTCTTATAAAAAGGCATAATTTTTAGTCATTTCTCATGAACTTTCAACTTGGCCCCTGATGAGTTCACCAAGTAGAGCAGCAGCCACATCCAGGTGGCTCAGGTCTGTCTATATGGCTTACAGTACCATGGTTCTGGCCTACTTGCTCTGTTTCCATACATACTGCAGAACAGCTTGTACTCTGAGGCAGCCTGTTCTAAATAAAATATCATACTTTGTAGCAACATTCCTTCAAGCTTAGAATAAATCATATGAGACTAGATGCATAAAATCCAGAAGAGGCAACCTGGTTAGCTCTCAGACTCATTACTGCAGAAGCTCCATGAAAGAAAGGAAACAAACAAAACCCAACATAATACCAAGCCTCCCCTCCATCCTCCAAAATGACTACTTTCAACAGGGAATAAGTTAGACCCTCTTGCCTTTCCCTCGTCGTTTCTGCCTCACTACCTAGATTAGCTGAGGGTATAAGGTAAAGAGTAAAAATGAAGTATGGGCTTGCTTTCAAAATTAACTGAAGCTTAGATTTGCAAGATTTTTACCGGTTCCCAGTAAACAATAGCTATGTGGAAAAACATCCTATCAATGGCTCACTCGTTCTCTGTTCTTTCCCCAGCGTATCCAATATGTGTTATTTTCACTTGGAAATGGTAGAATAAATGCAGCCATCAGATTAATACAACTAGCCAGCAAGTATCAGCCTGAAATCATGTATAACCATAGACTTTCATATTTAGGTGGCTAACTTACAAAAACAAGCAAACAAAAAGACAGCAGAGATGTTAGGTTATAGGTCAGACAGTGCTTTCAGGCTAGAGTAGCACAAAGCAGCTGAATTACCCTGGAATTGGGTGAGAGTCATACAATTCATACTGGTCTATCAGGAAATTGCTCCATTTGGTACCCATTTTTTCTATCACTGTACTCAGATTATTTTGACATATCCGTGACAACTTTTCTATGGAGCTCTCCAAGGTAGGCACACAAGAGTAAAGCATGTATGAGTTTATGCATGTCCTTCTACGAGAATTTACAGGCACAGTTTTCCCTAAAAGAAGATTTGAGAGTAACCACTTCCTCTGGAGCAAGTCAGCAGATAATGCCAAGAAGTAACTGAAGTATTTGAGCATCCTATGGCAAGTGTTACACTCCAACTGTTAGCTGCCCAAATTAGTGCAATCTGCAGAGGGACCACAATAAATGAGCAACATACTTTATCTGTGGTAAAGATGACTGGAAATCCCACTGTGGGCTTTTTTTTTTTTTTTTTTTCCTGCAAGTTTCATGGCCTACTATCTCATCCAAGAGGGTAGGAAACCGGGACAGTTCCAAGTATGTGACCTTGCTAGAAGCTCTGGGTCTTCTGGGCAGCAAGCACATAACTGGTTCAGGGTAGATTTCTCTGGTTTTACTAATGTCTGGGGCATATAGAAGTGGAAGAAAGAATCTATTTGCCCGGGGAAACTAGAAAGTTTTTTTAAGTTGTTGCTATAAACAGTGCAAACTCCATGCTCTGGTTGGAGCCATTCTTAGGAAAAAAAGTGAAATGGTAACATGGTCAAAACTCATCTTAGGGTCATCTTTCCAAGTCTGCCATTCAAGCAGGCATATGTACTGGCAGTTACCAGTTGAGTCTTCAGCTTGAAAGAGTCACAAGTATCTTACTAAGTTTTAGTTTCCATTAATAGGGATTGAAAACACTAAAATGGGGTACATTTAGACTCCTTTCATCCTTCTGCACCCTAAGCAAACTCTAAGCAGCACCAAAATCAAACCCTGCTTCTGTCAGTGGTGGAGAATGGAAGCTGTAATGGAGTTTGGTGACAGGGACATTTGCAGCATAAAGGGAAATAGTAACAAAAACACCCCACTATGATGACCAAGTAAAAGGAAAAGATGATGAAAACCTGCAAAACAAAGACAGAATACTTCGAAGGTCAGTACAGCTATACCAGCTGGTAAGCAAAATGTATGAAGCACTTTCATACAGGGCTTAAGAAACATCCTCACATCCTCCCATGGTAATTGTGGGAGGTGTCCTTTCCTCAAAGAGTAGAAAGATGGTCAGTAGCAAGGAAAGGTGGAGGTATCATTGTTTCCTCCTTCCCTCTGCCTCTTCCTGCTTTGTCCTTTGCTTTCTTTTAGGTGCTCACTTTCAGACAAAACAGGATGCTGACAAGGATTTGAAGTCAGAAGATTGAAAAAAGGGGATAAGACAACATGGGAAGATGAGAAAGAAGAAACATGAAGAACAGAGGAAACCACTCTTGCAATATTATTACTGAAGGGGAAGAACAAAGCAAAGCCAGGAAGAATGCAAAGTAGGACAGGATGACTGACAGCATTGCTGTAACACACTCATTCTTAACACAATGCAACACTGAAAGTCTTCCTTCAACATCTCTTTCGACTTAGGGCACGTACTTTTTATAGTCCTAACCTTTACTACAAAGGCAAAGCAGTAGTTAGAAATATTACTTGAAGAAAATAAGTAAAAGAAGTTTCTAAAACATTTTCAGCAGACTTGTCTATAATAAATCAGTAATGTGAGCAGATATAGTACCTGAGATGGTAACCTGTATGAAACAGCACAATGCACTGATGCAGATTTCCTCCAGGTTGTTTTTTTTTTGTTGTTATTATTGTTTATTTGTTTTGAAGTCTGATACGATGACCATGATTTTATTTTTATTTTCATGCTTCAAAGCTACTCCCAAATTGCTTGGTTGCATGTGATGTTAACTTCAAGACACAGAAGAACAAGAAAACTCCTTGCTCATGCTGTGAAACTCAAGTTTCCCCTCCAAGAAAAGAAATATCCCTCAGAATTTCAAACCATCCCAGTGGGAGGGAGGAAAGGGAATGAAAAGCTAAAACAGTCTATAGTATCAAAATTTAATGCTGAAATATTTTCCCTCCCAAAAGGAATTCTCAATCTAGCAGTTCTCAGGCTTCTCATTTGCATACAGCAGCCTAAGGACACGGTACTGATCCTTGGAACGACCATCTCTGACTCAAAACACTTGTACTGTCAGTGGCCAGGGCAAGCACGGTTCACAGAACACAACTATGTAAGATCTTTGGATGTTCCATTCTGGTCTCCCCACCAAATAGATGGGCATAGACTGTATGACCTCTTAATTTGTGCCCAGAGTATATCCCACTTCCCTTATCTTTCTCTGGGAGCACCCTCGCTCCTCTCCCTTGTGCAAGTGGTACAGCAAGAACTCCTCTTTTCCTCCTTCAACCCATCTGTTCTTGTCAGGCTGCCTTAACACTGACAGCACGAAGGCCTAGCAAGCCCAAATTTAACAAATCCCACATTGATCTTCATGCTTCCTAGAGGCACAGCCTGTTTGATGGTATGCATCCAAGCCAATGTTGATATGGATGAGGCTCTGTGAAGGTAAAGTGGGAAAGAGAATAAAAGACTTGCTCTTATAACTGCCTATCAGAGCTATGGAAAGGGATGACAATCTCCATGAAAACATGTTTGGTTCATACTAAGGTGCCCACTTCTATCACCTGCCTGCCTACCAGATTGTGCAAGTATTACCAATACAGTAAATAAATTGTTGCTGCATCATGGATAAGTCTCAATACCTGAAGCATTCTGGAAAAAAATAGAAGGTAGAGTCTGGGTTTTGCTGTTGTTATTTTTGCTTTGTATTTCTTATATGAAGAGTACTAAAAATCAGTGGCAAAATTTCTATTCATCATCAGTACAATCTGGTAATGGCCACAGGAGCCTGTACTCAATATGCTGACCCCAGTAGCATCACAGGTTTGGGGTCCAAGGAAACTTACCAGTTCATTTTTGGCAAACAGGCACATAATATATGGCAGAAAGAATACACTATGGTGTAAGTCTTGCCTGATCAAACTTGTTCCTTTTCATAATGGTGTAACTGTTTCAGTGGACAAGGGAAGAGCCACTGATATCAGCTACCTGCATTTCAGTGAGGTCTTTGACACAGTCCCCCATAACATCCTCCTCTCCAAATTAATAAGATACAGATTTGACAGGTGGACTGTTCAAAGGAAGAGGAATTGGTTATAACATCGTACCCAGAGAGTGATGGTCAATAGCTCAATGTCCAGATGGAGATCGGTGACAAGTGGTGTCCTTCAGGGGTCAGTACTGGGATCGGTGCTCTTCAACATTTTCATCAATGACATCAGCAGTGGGATCAAATGCACCCTCAGCAAGTTTGTGGATGACATGAAGCTGTGGGATACAGTTGAAACATGCAAGGAACAAGATGCTATCCACAGGGACCTAGACGTGCTTGAGGAGTGGGGCTCATGAGGTTCAACAAATCCAAGTGCAAGGTCTTGAACACGGGTCATGGCAATCCCTGCTATCAGTACAAGCTATAAGGATGGAGCACAGCCCTGCCAAAAGGAGCTGGGGATACTGGTGGATGGGAAACTGGATGTGAGCCAGCACTGAGCCCTTGGCTGCATCAAAAGAAGAGTGGCCAGCAGAGCGAGAGAGGTGATACTGCCCCTCTGCTCTGTGCTGGTGAGACCTCACCTGGAGTACAACATCCATACATGGAGTCCTCAGTGCAGGAGAGAGATGGACCTGTTGGAGTGTGTCCAGAGGACAGACACAGAAATGATCCATGGGATGGAACATCTTCCCTATGAGGACAGGCTGAGAGAGCTGGGGCTGTTCAGGCTGGAGAAGAGAAGGTTCTGATAACAGCCATTTATTTTCTAGAGGGTTGGCCATAAGAAAAAAGGGGACGGACTCTTTAGCTGGGTCTGCTGTGACAGGACAAGGGGAAATAGTTTCAAACTAAAGGAGGGGAGAATTAGGCTTGATATAAGGAAGACGTTTTTTACAATAAGTGTGGTGAGGCACTGGAATGGGTTGCCCAGAGGTGGTGGATGCCCCATTCTTGGAGACATTCAGGGTCAGGCTGGGCCAGGCTCTGAGCAATCTAACTGAGCTGTGGGTGTCCCTGTTTGTGCCCAGTGAGTTGGACTAGATGACTTTTAAGGGTTCCTTCCAACTCAAACAGTTCTATGATTATATAAATCCTACACTTGCAACATTGATAACCAGTTGTACACAGGCTGTTTGTGTAAAGAATGCCTGTTTAGGACCTTATGTACCTTCAGAAGATATCGGTTAACTGTGAGTGAGTTAACAGCATGGTACAAAGAGATGAGGAGACAGGATCCTGCATGACTCATTTTCTTGGCCACGATATCTCTGTCTGAGCATCCATCTCTATGTAGGAAAATACCACATGAGCTACAGCTACATCAGCACTTAGCACAGACCAACAGAAATGGCTCTGCCAAGGGAAAAAAACCCAACGGTGCCAACCATTTGAAATTGAAACTACGTAGTGGGGAACAAGAGGAAAAGGTGTTTGTTTTTAAACAAGGCACCTGATACTGACACTGGACAAGCTCCAGCCTTGTCTCTGGGACTGGCTGACTGGTGGCAGGCAGGATGCAGTAAGACAGCTCCCAGAACACGTCCTCCCACTTATTTTCAGGTGTTTTCAGACTAGCCCACAATACCAGCTGAAGAAGAAATTAAAAAAAAAAAAAGAAGTGGAGAGAGCTGGGACATTTGCTTCCAAAAGCAGTCTGAACTAAACCATTAGTGTATGCATGCCTATTAAGATGAAAAAAAATGCATGTGAAGTAATGCTGGATGCAGTAACTGATACCAGAAAGGAGATACTCACAGGTACATGGTTTCCTATGGTGACAGTGCTAAAGACTATACCTCCCAAATCTTCTCTTACAAGCTGACATTTCACCTGTTCAATCTACAATTTTTTTTCCAAATCCCATCTTTTCACTCCTGCATTTCTTCTATTCTCCATGCTCCTATGTACATCCGTGACTGCAGCTGGCTGGAACATAACTGATCACTCAGCCTAGGGACCTGCAGACAGATTAGCACACATTAAAAACACCAAGCCCAGGCACTTGGTTACAGTCAGGTATGATATTCAGTACAAGTGCTGGAAACTATCTTATGAAGGGCCTCTCAGCTGCAGCAGAAAGCTGAGAAGTGCTTGCTCACATCTTGTTGGAAGCGAGGGACAGCTCACTTGAGAATGAACTGCCAGGAGTGTTTTAAGCTTACCAAGCTGGTGTGGGGCTCTTAATTGGTTTTGTGCGTGGGTGGATGGGAACTGCTCACTTGATTACAGCTGAGTCTTGAAATCAACATCCTTTACAGGAGACTACATCATCGACAGGGAGTGCTCCTGGAGCAGGACTCCTGGCTTCGTTTCTTCGGAGAGTTCAGTTCTCTTGTAGTGAGACTGCTGAGACCTGAACCAGCACAGGGACACAGGAGAAGATCTCCAGAGGATGTGTCATATACTCAGGCTGGCTACAAGCCAACTTGCTAGTGTAAACATATTCATAGTTTGTTTCAAGGCAAAGTCAGACAGGTTAGCTTATCATCTTCAATGTCTGACTTCACCCTGAAAAGGAGTGTTCAGGCAGCCCCACACATGATGCGAAGTGACTCAGGAGGCTGCTCCTGCAGCTCCTGCTATCTCACTTCTCTTTCCACAGCCTGGCAGGAGCAAGCAGCATTTCCAGCTGAAGCTCAGGCGCTGCCACATTTCTCCCAGCTCAGTGTTGGCACATGGCATGGAGCACAGCTCACTGCCTGCAGATACTGAGGATGTTAAGCCTGAATCACAGTCTCAGTGCTATGCTGCTGTGGCCATTCCCTGCATCTCTTCACATAAGTTTTATTTTTTCATTTTGTTTTTTCTCAGTTTATTCCCCTTTCCCGACTGGAATTTCACCAGTTGTCTTCCTGCCCAGTATTCCAGCAAGACCTGCCTTCTTTAAAGATCAGAGTCTGCTATCAAAGCCTGCATTCAAGAAAAGTAAATTCTTCTATGCAGTCTTCTGGCCTATATTACAGAGCCAAAGATTCCAAAGGAATGTCACATAAAACAAGCTTTCCAATCTAGAGGAACAAGAAGATTTCATAAAAAAAAAAAAAAAAAAAAAAAAAAAGCCTCATGAGCCAGAGGACATTAAGCCACACAAGATCAGATCTCCAGGCAGCCCTGGCTTGCTCTTGCAACTCACTGCTAACACTTCACATGGCCCCTTGGGAGAAATAAAGCTGCCCCGGCTCTGTTTACCACCCGTGCCTGTCTGTACAACTGAACGGGTTTTGCTAACACCGGTTACATCGCGGGACTGTAGTTCCAGGACAAGAGTGACAGAAAGATCACTGAGCCAGAGGAGACCCTTGGGCTTACAAGAGCCCAGTGCAATTGGAGCCAATAATACAATGCTATCCCACAGCTGTCCCTGAAATGTGGGCAGTTCAGTTATATGCTCAGCCCTAGCAGGTTTCATAGCAAAAAGTATTGTATTATTCATCAGCAAGCCAGCAGGAGAGTTAACCAATGTGTTGTTAGCTCATTTCCTATTGTTTAGTGCTTTCCTGGAAGTATTTTCTACTGTTATTCTGTCAGCAGCAGTACATACAGTATCTGGTGCTGTCACATGATTTCATTCCTGAAGAACCATAGGCTTCCTGTCTCCAAGCATCTATTAGCCCTGCTGATAAGTCTAGTGCTACAGGAACGTGGGTTTGCACTTGTTTCAGCTGAAATACTGCTGGAAGCGATACACAAATTAGGAGAACTGAACAAGTCAGTAGATCTTTCTAGATTCAGCTCCACCTCTTCAGTTTGGAAACACAGTGTTGCACATAACCAAAAAGTCAGAGGAACATAACCAAAAAGTCAGAGGAAAGCAGGCTCTCCCCAAAAGCAGTATGTCTCTTCTGGATTTGTGTTCTGCTAAAAACGTCAAATAAACTCGGGTACAAACAGGCTAACTGGTTTCAGAGAGAGGAGACGTTCTCATCACAAGCGCACTGCTGCCTCAGCTCTTGGAGGCTCTCCCAGCACAAAACGATGCTCTTTAGAAACGCAGAACTGTTTGAAGCGGGAGGCGAACTGCGCGTCAGCAGCGGTGCAGGGTGTGATGCAGGTGTAGGGAAGTGATGCCATTTCTCCTATTTCACTTCGGGATACACTGGGCTGGTTGGGGGCGGGGACAGGGGAGAGATGAATGAAAACCCGGGTTTACTAAACCGTGCGATCCTCAGAATTAATTTATTTCCAACAGTTGCTAACATGGCTCCTTTGTTCCGAACGCCTTTGTCACAAACCCAGCTACCTGCTAAGCCGGACCGGGACAAAGCGGTGCCACCGCGCTCCCCTCCGACCCCCTCAGCCTTCAACCGCTTCAACCCTTCTCGCGGAAACGCGGGGAAAGCGGCAGCGAGGAGGACAGATCCGGCACAAAGACGGCGCGCATCGGTCCCGGAGTTGAACTCGGGATCGCGCGGAACTTCGCCGCGCCATCACCGCTCTGGGGGTGGACGCAGCGCCAGCAGAACCCCGAGCCCCCGCGCCCCGCAACCTGGGCCGCGGCCACAGCTCGGCACGGCGGCGGGGACGCCCCGCAGAGCGGCCTGCGGCGGGCACGGGGTCCTCCCGCGTCCTAAGGGGCAAAACTTCACTCCCAGCATCGGACCCGGACCCGGCCGCCCCGCCCGCCGCCACCCCCGGGCCTCGGGCCGCGCCGCGCCGCCCACTCACCGCGCCGCTACAGCCCCATGGCGCGTCCCGGGCCACCGTCACCGGCCTGTGCGGCGCCGCGATCCGGGTCGCTCTGCTCCGCTCCTGCGACGCCCGGAGAAGGTGAGGAGAAGGAGGAGGCGGCGGAGGAAGGCGGGTGCCGGTGCCGCCTACCGGAGGGCGAGGGGGGGAGCGCCCGCCGCCCAGCCGCAGCCTGAGGGCCGCCCGCACCGCGGCTGCGGCGGGGACCGAGCCCGCCCCGGGGTGGGGAAGGGGCAGGGAGGAAGCTGCCGGTCCCCGGCAACCCGCCGAAGGCTGTCCCTTCAAGGGCAGAGGCCGGCCCCCGGGCGCGTTGCACAGATACAGGTTGAGATGTAGATGGCATTGAGGCAGCCTGGCCTCCAGCGCGGTAGCGCGCACCTCTCTCCCTCTCCGGCCGCCCCCCGTCCGCACGGCACCTGTGTGCCCGCCGCGGTCCTACGGCAGGGCGGTTCTATCCCGAGGCCGTGAGGAGGCAGCCGGCCCTGCCCCTGCATCCCAGCCCACAGATCCGCGTCCCTTCCCCTCCAGCAGCGTACCTTGAGGACCTCTGATCTTCAAAGTTGCAATCTGCGCATCGGGATCACAGGCTTGCCAGGCTGTAAGGCTCTCCCCTCCAAGAGAAAACTCACCGTCGTCTGAGGCATCCACAGGCGTGTTTAAAGTTGTCCAGAGCCGTAACCACGGCCCTAGGCAGGCAGCCTGTCCACCCTCACTGCTGCCCGCATCTGCCCAGATGTGCGTTGGGCTGGGACAGGCTGGCAGGCCGCGTTCCTATCCCCACCGCGTCCAATAGAATCATAGTTTTCGGATGTCCTTTGGAAATGCTAATTAACCTCTTTTTCAAAGTGTTTTTCGTGTCTAACCTGAAAATAGCTCCCTGCACGACTGTTAAAGGGACATAGTTTAATTTCATCCAAGACTTTTTTCTCCTCCCCCCCAATCATTTCAGTCACATAATCAACTGTAACATTCAAGAAGCACGGTGAAAACATGAAGGTTATAAAGTTACACATTTAACGATGGCTAGGAAATGCGGTCCATGCCTCAGCACTGAAGGCAAAACAGGCTGCTGCTTACTTCTGCACTGGAGGAATGCTGTCCCCCTTTCACCTCAATGCTGATGGCTGTTGCCATCTGCAGAGCAGCTACAAGGCAGGGCAGGCACAGCAGCCTGCTGCAGCCAAGCAGCCCCACCAAACACTGGGCATCAGGCAGCAGCACTCCTGCCTCGCCTCTCACTTCAGTTATGTTTTGCACGTCCAAACATCCAAAGGTTTCAAGCTTAATTCCATGCACGGACACAACTAATAAACTGGTTCCTCTTCTTGTTTCCTGTATCGTGGTGACGGTTCTATTTACTGCATCTCCATAAACTGTTCTCCACTACAGACCCTAGGTTCCCCATTTCTGAACCTGTCAGGAACTGCTTTAGGTAAGAGACGCCACGCTCAGGGGCTTCAGTAGCAGTTCAAATATGCTTCCCAAAGTCTTCTAACTGAGCATCATGAGGCACTCATAATTATGCAAGATGCATCATAAGCATCAAAAGCTAGATCCTTACTAACCTTCCTTCCCAGACATCATACTTTTGTTCACAGGTGTAGATGCATTTTGAGCATAAGCTGGGAAGGGTCCATGTTTCAAGTCCCTTCGCACTGCAGCAAGGTAAGGGATTAGAACAAGGCCTGGAGCTTCCCAGGGCTTCCTGCCTGTTAACTGATACCAGGTTGCAGTACCTGGCCATCCGGTGGTCACACAATGTCATATCAGCCCTAGAGGAGTTCCCGCAAGTCCCTTGATACCTAATTGTAGTTTGATGTAACATCTTGGGATGGAATTTACCTGTACTATTTATTCTTCATACTCATTATCAGGTCCTATGCAAAGTTAAAACTAAACAGCATTTTAAAGCTATCAGTGGATTAAAAAGCCCTCAGCTCTTCTGATTATCAGCAGTTTCCTTTTCCTACACTATACTTTTATTTTAACAGCATAATTATCTTTTATTTGCCACAACTTGAATAAACTGTGCATTACAACAGAAGCACAGCCTGTATTTAGAGTCGTACATTAGTGCATTCCAATGTACAAATACATTAGAAAAAAACAGATAGGGGACCCCACTAGTTGAGCAATATCACACTCTCAGCAATAGCCAATACAGCCTGCTGCGAGTAATAAAAACCAGCAAGGTCACCTGCATGATTAATTTAGTCTGTTAAAGAAGGTGACAGAAGTGACCAAAAAAAAGCCAAAACAAAACAAAAAAAAAACAACAGACAGCAACCTTGTCCAGATACTTGTGAAAAAACCAGTCCCTCATTGTTTTGGAAGGAAGTTCTTGTTGTACAATTCACTGATAAGGATGAGATCAATAAAGAATATACATGCTGCGCCCTTGTGAAGGACCTGCCATGTTTTGACACCACGCAGCACTTTTCTCAGAAGCGCCACCCAAGCATTATTAAATGCACCACAAGGAGTTACTCTTCAACAAATGCTTTCACAGTATTATTGTGTTTTGTTTTCTTTCTGACAAGTGAGATTTTTCATTTTCTGGTAATACAGATGGCAGCTAAAACACTTGTACTTATTTTACTTAAAACAGGTGAAAGGATGCATTTTACCTAACACCACAATAGACATAAAAATAGTAAGGAAAGATAAAAACAACCCCCTATCTGCACAAAGGGCTTTTTTACCTCAGTGTCAGAAGCCCATAGCCTTAGATTTTACTAAGGGTGAGACATGATCCTCTCAGCAAAAACAAAAACTGTGTCAGACTCTGCTTTCAATCCTCCTCACCTGCCCTGGCCTTCAGGGGCCCTTTTGCCAGCTGGGCAGTTTTGGGGTGTGATGAGCCACACCTCTGCTGTTAGTCACGCTGATAGCACTTTTCCTGGGAACTGTAGATCAGCTGACAGTTTGTATATATATATATTTTTAGTGGTTGATCTTCTTGCTCTGTTAAGCTGGGTGTAATTTAAGGGACTACAGTATGTTTGGCAATTGGTGACAGTGCTGTGCATTTAGAAGAAAATTGCTATAATGGAAGCATACTGTTAAGTACAATGATGCTTGTGATATCAAAGGAACAATAATGGATTAAGTACGGCAGGACCAACTGTTGTGTTTCTTCATTACTTTGACTGAACTGATCAAAGTTTTTGCTTGTGGGAAAAGCTGTGTATTTCATAGGCTTTACTTTCTCCTGGTACCTTTGCTTGCTGAAACATGAAGTCTGATTTTGGTTTAAATGGCTGTGCTCTCACTCCGTAAGGAAATGCATCACACCTCTTGTCATCTGAAAATCTGTGTTTTATGCAACACTGTGTTGAAGACCTCTGTAAGAAATGGCCAAACACTTGTATGAGCAGAGGAGGCTTTCCAAAGCTGGTAGCAGTTGACAACAGAATGCTGTAATTAGCAAGTCTGATGCTAATGCGCTTGTCAAGATGTTCAGAGACAAATCAAGCTCAGATTACCCGAGGTGTAGAATGCCATCCAACAAACACCCAGTGGTACCTTCTGGGAGGTGTTACCTGGTGAAGGGGGCGCTCAGGTAGAATTGCAGACAGGGGGGCGTTTGTCTGAGCCCAGCTTATCGCTGTTCGAAGCACGTGCATTTGGGGTGTGAGTTTCCTGCTAGATAAAAAGTTCAGTGAGGGGTGGGGGGAATCTGAAGTCCAAGAGGCTGCAAGTGGGAGCAGGAATTCTGGGAGAGGCATGTTAGCTATTGAGCTCTGTAGGGAAAGGTGTCCATAGTAAATGATTTTCTGTGCTATGTATGCGGGACAGATGCTTCCAGTCTGGTTATTGATCCTGCATCACCATAGCCAGAAACTTTTAAATGTTTGCCTGAAGCTTTCTAGTTTACATTTAATAAATGAAAAGAAATATAAGAGAGATGAAAACAGGCCCTCTTGGGGATCTATGCAAATCTTGAAATGGTATTAAACATCTCCAGATTTGCTTATATTGAAGACTTGTTGCATTTTTTGAGCCTTTCATCTTAGGATCCTCATGCTAGTTGGGTTAGCATCTCTCTTTTGCATCTGATAGTGTACAATATATGTTTAAGCATTTTGTTTTTACTCAGTGTAATCATCCATGCTGAGATTTACTGTGTGGGGCTTGCAGTTTGTAGTTCATTCCTCTCCATTCCAAGCACTGCCCAGGTAATGATCCTAAATTATGTAATGCAGTCAGATATTCCTTTCTTTGGTCTACACGTGCTGACTCCATTCCTGGGACAGTGTCCTGTGTAACTACCTGCAGACATCCTGCCCCAGAGTGCATTCCTACAAATGAGTTGCAGGACACTATGGAGATGTGTTATAAAGAACCATCCTGCTGAGGTAAAGAGAAGGATGGGATGAGAGAATATATTTCCAAACTTTAGGTTCTATAATTTCGTTGCTTAGGAAGTCTGTTTCCCCTTGATGAAATCTATTTTCTTTTAGTGTGTGAAATCATTGTGATACTTTGGTATTTGTGTCAACATTCTGCTTTGAAATACTGAACAGCTGTGAATTATTTGTGTCTAGTTCAGAACAAGCATCAAATACAGAAAAGTCCTGAGTTGTGTATTACGTGGCTCTCATGCATTGATATTATAGCAACTAAAGCAGTCTGCACATAACCTTCATGATCATTTCTGAAACCTCTCTTCTCGTTATTTTATTTATTTACAGTGCCACAATTGGTTTATCTTGTATTCCTTTTACTGAAGATGCCATGAAGCTTAACACAGGAGGCAATAACAAAAGCAAGTAGATGATGATAATATGGGAGATGGAGTATGTCAGGCTTACTCATACAGCCTTCAGAGAGATGACAGCTAAGTGAAGCAGCCAGTATGCTCATTTAGTTTACCCATCTCTTGAACCAAAGAATTCTATCAGAAAGGACATCATATGAATTAAAAGCATTTAACGTTAGAATGTTTAAATTTAGGCTTAAAATTACGGGCTGGATAGCTGGGCTGAAGCCAGTGGGATGAGGTTCAACAAGGCCAAGTGCCAGGTCCTGCACTTTGGCCACAACAACCCCAGGCAGCGCTACAGGCTTGGGGGAGAGTGGCTGGAAGGCTGTGTAGAGGAAATGGACCTGGGGGTATTGATTGATACAGTCTGGAGAAGAGGAGGCTCAGAGGTGACCTTATTGCTCTCTATAACTACCTTTATAGTTAAGAGAGGTTGTGGTGAGCTGGGGATCGGCCTCTTCTCTCGTGTAACTGGTTGTAGGACTAGAGGGAATGGCTTCAAGCTGTGCCAGGGGAGATTTAGGCTAGATGTTAGGAAATATTACTTCTCTGAAAGAGTGGTCAGGCAGTGGAATGGGCTGCCCAGGGAGGTGGTGGAGTCACTGACCCTGGAGGTGTTCGAGGAACGTATGGATGTTGTGTTGAGGGACATGGTTTAGTGGGAGCTATTGGTGATGGGTGGATGGTTGGACTGGATGATCTTGTAGGTTTTTTCCAACCTTGGTGATTCTATGATTCTATGAAATAGAAGGGGAAAAAAAGCGATGCAGACCAGTATTTTGAATAGTTTATTAAAATAAAAGTACTTGCATTTGTATCTTAATAAACATGAACAAACTTGAATATACTCATTTGCATCAGACTATGTTGTAATCTTATTCACTATGATGCATACCAATCACATTATGCATATGTGAAGAAGAAAGATTTATATTTATAATGAAGAATTTCTTTGAAACAAATTTTGATCAAGGGAAAAAGAACATTGTTCATTCTTCTTTTCATGTATCCTTTGCAATTCCTTAGATCAATAGCCTGACTGCATATGCTGCATTTCCTTCAAGGATTACCAGGTGTTACACAAACAATGATTCATAAGGATTCACAACCCCTGACAAGTTATGTAAATATTTATCCAAACATCATACTGATTGGCAAACTGAGTCACAGAGAAGTGGTGTTTGAAAAAAAAAAACAACAAAAAACCTACTAAATTTAGATACATCATTTTTTTAGCCTATCCAGTTGAAAAACTTGCAACTTCTATATTTTTCAGATGCGTTGAATATGTGTACGGATCCAGAGAAGTCAATGAAAACTAGATTAAAAGAGCAACAAGTGGGGGGACCTCAATAAATAGTCATGTTTCAAGATTTCAGTTTAAGTTGCTTTTTGCATGGTTGCACAGCTATTCCTCCAAATAATGTGAATCTGTTGCATGAGGAAGAGCTAATGAGACCTCCTAAGATGACGCCTGAAAGGGGCTGAAAGTATGGAGTCCCAGCCTATGGAACATGTGGTGATATTTTCTTCAGTCCTACTGGAGAACTGAGGATCTGGTTTATAATGAAAATGCAAAAGACTGAGAAAACTTTTAATATTAATTATTTATAGGAACAACACTATGCATTTAAAAATAAGCTTAGCAGATTGTTTCTGGACTGCAAGCTCGACATGCTTAAAAATGCATCGACTGATGAAGCAGACAAATTCACTGCCTGATATTCCGTAATTGTCCTTATGATACATTCATACCCTGAAGGATAATCGTGCAAATGATGATTTCCAAGGATATGCAGGAGAGCAGACTGCCTGCCTAGTACAGATATCAAGGAGGATCCCTGTGCAGGATTGCTTTCTGAATGCCTACCAAATCCTAACTGCTTGTGACAGAACTGGGTTTTGCCAGGTTAGTGTAAGATTTTGACTGTAGGGCCAGAAGAGAGTAATATAATTCAACAAGCAATCCCAAAAAATAATGCTTCCTGTCTCATTGAGGGAAACAGCTGTAAAAAGCAAGAACATTGTTTTCAACATAAATATAGTGAAAATATATGTTCAGTAATTTGGAGGGAGATCAATATTTTGTATCATTCTCTCAGTACTGTACAGTACTGTTCTGCACAGTATTGTTCTGCGCTTTCCAACAGCTTAGAAATTACACCAGACTAGCACAAGACCTAGACTGCCTGAATTGCACAGAGTCAGCTGAGCAATGGAAACAGCATTTCTTATTTAGCAGAGGGCTAACAAGGGACTCAGGAGTTTTTTTTTGAGAAATGTTCCCAGCAGTAATATATAGATTTAATAAGCCTAAAGTAAATGGTCCATGAATGTGCCATGTTGTGTTGCAATTGTACAGTACCTTCAAACAAAAATGTGATTATAAAGGTGCATGGAGTCTGATGAGAAACTAATAGTGGCCTATTGCTTCAAACTGCATGAAGACCCCTGTTCTAGAGCAGCAGAAATACTGTTACTATTCTTACAGCAGAGGAGATGAGGCTTTGGAAAGATTTAAAACCCTAAGTCTCTACAACTGCTTATGGTCAGAGAAAATCCAGAACATTAAAACTGAGGGTAAAACAATTGCCTACAGGGTGTGATTTGATTAGTACTGGTGCATGTGGGATTTTGGAGGTCAGGTAGCTTTCTTTGAGAGGTTTTAAGTAAGCAGAAAAAAGCTGTCAGCAGACAGCATTTAAGGAGCTGCACTGGGAGATTTTAGTTGATCTTCATGTATATTATGCTTTCCAGTAGTTGTGCCTAGGGAATTTAAATCTCTTAGAGTCTTCCTTAATCAAATGAGGAAATTCTCTGTCAATATTTGTGTGTGCATGTCAGGAGCCTCACGAGAGCTGGAGATCTGTAGTGGCAGCACCAACAGTGGAAGTTCTTCAGACCTGCAGCGTGCACATCAGAGATGCAGTCCTTTGCGTCCTGTGCCTGAAAGTTCTGAAGAATATTTTGAGGACATTCCAGGAAAGGATCAAATGTTTTAGTTTATGGCAGCCTACAGGACTGTGCTCCCTGTTCTAGTGACATGTCATTGGTGACCCAGCAGTGCAGGAACACTTGCAGCGTAACCAGCAGTGGAAGTTAAAACAATTCCTCCCACCCGAATTTAAAAACACACATGCTTATGTTCCATTAATGCAATCTTACTGCATAGCAGAAGTGCTCAATTCAGTTAACCTCTACCTGAACATTCGCTGAAACTCTCTGGATGATGAGATCTGTACCTGTCCCAATACAGAGCTGAAAATCTAAAAACACAGAGGAAGATACAACTATCATTATGTCAAAGCAACTTGCTCCACAGGAGAATGGTCCTCATAGACTTTTGCTGGTAGTGAATGTATGGATAGTCACACATTCGTAACAAAAAAGCGTTGCCAAATTTTACAATGTTCTTGTGAGATTTATGCAGTTGCATGTGTTTCTTAAAGTTCTGATTCTAAAGATTTCAGAAAAAGATCAGCTTTTATTAAAGGAAAAAATATATGTATTCCAAAGTCTCATGTTTCAGGGAAAAAATGTTACAGTGATGCAGAGAGTGTAGCCAAAATCAGAAAGCACAGTAACACTATTTGAAGTTTTGAATCTCCTGAGAATGAGCAATTTTTGTTTACTAGTATTTGAAAATAAGGATAAGCTCTGCCTTCATGGTAATAACTGACATGGCTCCCACTGATTTCACTGGGCCTAGAATTCTCCTTGTTTCTGTTCTCGGTCTTATGCAATTGCTAAAGAATTCCAAAAGCTGGATTTTTGGGTTGTTTTTCTGTGTTTAGAAAGAAATATGAAATCTAGCATTGAACACTACAAATACAGAATCAAAATGACATGCAGCACAGAGCCAGCCTTGCTGTCTTCCTGAAAAATGCAAGCCTTTGGCATTGCAGAGGTTTGTTATGGAGAATTTTACTATTCTAAGTGGCAGCAGTGGCACATTTTGAATTTAGGTCAACAGATACTTGTCAAAGTCCTTAACTATTACATGAATGCTATCCTAAAACAATCCATCTGTGTCTCATCACTGACTATCGTGCTCCTCTACAGTACTGCTCTTGGGTGATTTTGAGGAGGATTTTGTGCTCAGAGGTTTCTTATTTCTGTAACGAACTGTTATCCTGAAACATATCCTATTTGTCATGATTCTTAAGTTGCAGCATCTTAAATCAAGAGACTTAATACAACAAATCCTACAATCTTGCTGTGATTTCCTTTTAATTTGGTTTGAAAGTGATAGAAATCCAGTGTGATCACATTAAGCTAAAGCATGGCTTGGACTGCATTAGCATAAAAGGAAGAAAGATTGTCTTTCCACGTATGGATCAGTAACCTCTATTTTGTTGAAGGAAACAGAAGTGTTGTTACCTGTTTACTTACCATCATTTGAAGTGGATAGGGAATAGTCAAATAGCTAACAGCATAGGGAATACTTTTAATTAGAGACTTGAATAACATAAATGCAAATGTTTTTTGAATCCCTGTTTCTGTGAGCTTTTTGTGGGTTACTTGGTGATAGTATCATTAACCATACGGAGATATATTTTAACATGTGGTCAATAAGTACAGTGGTATCTGTAGAAGGTGTTTGTGCCCATGTTAACCCTAGCATTAGAGCAGAATGCAAAATACTTCAAGGGCTTAAACTGTAAAGAGAATAGAAGTTCTGATATGATCAAAATAAGCTTATATCAAAAACATAAAAACAAAACAAGACACAGCCAGTCTTTAACTTTTTTCCTTTTAATTGGTGGATTTTTCTTAGGTTGAATGTTGTTTATGGAGGCAAAATCTCAATGTGTTTACAAGGGAAAAAATCATAGAATCAAAGAATGGCCTGGGTTGAAAAGGACCACAATGATCATGTAGTTTCAACCCCCCTGCCACGGGCAGGGTCACTAACTATCAGACCATGCTAGGTTATTCCAAGGTTATTCAAGGTTACTCCAATCTACATCCCAAATTCTTGACTCTACTAATCATAAAGAGATATTTCAAGAAAGTACACAGTAAGTCTGCTCTCCCCCAGAAAGCAATTTTGAAAAGAATAAGGCTGAATAAACCCAAATGATGGTGGGAGAACACAGGATGAGGCAGCTGCCAAAATCCCTTGGTTTTTTCTCTGAAATGTAACAACCCACTAAGCCTATGTTATATTTCTCATCCACCATCAGTGCATGCATCCCGGGGGGATAAAACACACACAGACAGCCAAGTACAGGAACTGGGAGCCCACGCAGTCAGGGCTTTGAATCAGAATGTGGGCACTCAACAGAAACAACCTCTGGGCAGGTATTTTCCACTTGTCAGAACAAACGGGTAATGAAGTACAAAGAGAATTAATTAAAATTATTCTTTTGGTAGCTTTAAGGTTGCATGCTTTCCAGAGTTGTGAGCCTCGGAGCATATTCTGATAGAGACTGCAGCTGATGGCACTGTGTGGATTTTCTTTCCCCCATTCATTCTGGCTTACAAAAAGGCAAGATAATGCTAATATTTACAGTCTGTAAGGATTATCAAACTCCCTGCAATACTCTTACTAGGTAGGCATTCAACATGTTGTTTAATAAGTTGTTTAATAAGTTGCACCACGGGAGATTCAGGTTGGACACTGAGAGGTGCTTCTTCTCTGAGAGAGTGGTCAGCACTGGAACAGGCTCCCCAGGGAGTTGGTGGAGTCACCGTCCCTAGAGGTGATCAAGAAATGTTTAGATGTGTGGTTTGGTGAGAAGTGTTGGTGGTGGGTGGATGGTTGGACTGGATGATCTTGGAGGTCTTTTCCAACCTTGGTGATTCTATGAATATTCATACTGAATGTGTGAGAAGACTTAATCAGAAGAATTGTGCTGTCACGATGCTTTGTGTGTCCAGCATGGATCAAAGATGGAAAGTGACTGAGAGCCACTGACAGGTGGGATGAGGGAAGTGGGATCCCCTTTCTGACCACAAACTATCTTCTCAGGCTGGGATACATGATCTACCAGCCTCACATCCTTTGTGTGCTTGTACCTCCTGCGCATTGGATAGCTGTGTTCCCAGTACAGGTCATGGTAGGTGCCCCAAGGGAGATGGCTCTTTTTTCTGGCTAAGCAGAGCCCTGCCTAACTGCATGGGAAGACTAATACAGAGTGTGGATCTGGGACAAAGTCACAGAGCTGCCTTCTGAATGCACATCTACAAGGCTCATTGGCTACCTTGCATACTACACACCTGGGAATCCCACATCTAATTTATCTTGAAAAAGGTTAACTACCCACAAAGGAGGCTGAGAGAGAGAAAATAAATCAGCCTGGTAGTTAAATAGAGAAAGAAAAAAAAGATGTAGTTTTTAGATAACAAGCTATACTGAGAACGAGCCTAAGAGTAAAAATTGTTAATGCTGAACTTCAGTATTGTGGCAGAAAAAAAATAAAACGGGGAGAGAGGGTTATATTGGAGTGGTGGTGGTATGGTATGAGGCCAGCTTAGTCAATGTACAATGGCAGAGAAAAGGGAAGACTTACATGCTCTGACCTGGAATGACTTTCTAGCACAGGGAGCCTGTGAGCTGGGCAGACACCTTTCCAGCAAGGAGCAGGCTGCTCAGCAGTGCAGGTTTACTGAATAGCCCTAGTATAGCTGCTGACAAGCAGAAGATCAGCATGGGGAAATATTTATGTACAGCAACAGGCTCAGTCTCTTCACGTGGCCTTGACTGTACTGGTGCGGTTTTGCCTTCCTCGGTGTCCAGCTCAGGGAATCTGATCAGCGTTGGCCTCTGTGGGGGCCTCTGGACACGGGCAGCATCGGGTGACAGCCCTGCGCCGGGGTCCCGGATGCTGTGGGCAGGTGCGCGGCCTGCTCTTCACAGACGTACGCACCTCTGTGAAGAAGCTGAGCCCAGCGCGAGGCCATGACCCTGTCCGGCCGGGGACGCAGGTCCCAGTGTCGCTTTGCTTCCGCTGCAGACTCAGAGGAAGCATTTATTCACCAGAAGGAGGAGGGTGATGAGCCCGTGCACTTCAGAGGGGAAAAACAAGCGTGAGTCTGCCGGAGCGGCTGAGCAAGAAGGCAGCTGCCACCCTCTTCCCCCAGCACAGGCTCCCGGCTCCTCGGGTACTGCAACGCGGCGCTTGCCACAGCTCGGGAAAACCCGTCAAAGAACACCGAGCGCATCAAAACTGCTCACTTTCCCCACCGTGCGGCTTCACAACACCCGTCCGACAAAGAATAATCCCCACCCCATACCCACCGCGGACCCACCCGCGGGGCGGGGCGCCGCCATGACGGCGGGCGGAGCGGCGTGTGCCCGCCCCAAGATGGCGGCCTGCAGTCAGGTAACGTGCGGTGGTGCGGAGGGATCGCTGTGTGCCGGGGCGCTGACCCCAACCCCAACTTCATAGCCGGGCCCGGCGCTCCCCCGCTGGCGGCTGCAGCTCTGCTGCTTGCTGAGGCGGCTCTGCAGAAGCCACCGTCTCCTGCACTTCTGCTAAATCTGCGAGTTGGCCTCTGCAGTGATGTTAGACGTGTTAAGAGGTTTGCTGTAACCTGAACTGGCATTGCTGGGGGGTTCTGTCAGTCTGTTTTTCTAATCCTCGTGGAAGGAAATGAGGTACTGAGTGTTCCATTACTCTGTGCTCCCTCTCCTCCAGTCTCTGTAAAGCAGATGTGAGATGCCGCTAGCTGCATTTATTTACTTGTTCGTATACAGGTGGATGTGATTCCTGAAATTACAGCAGAGGAGTGTTGGTTTTTGTGGCTCCAGAGCTGACTGTGGATAACAGCACGATTGAGGAGGCAGAGACCTCAGGCCCAGCTGGGAGAGGGACTGGGCTGTGAGTGCCTTTGTTGAGGCAGCAGTCAAACCTGTCTGTCCCATGTGGTGGTTGTTAGCTCAGAGGTTGTGGAAGGATAGAAAGCATTTTCAGCACTCGTCTCTGTCATTGCCAAAATACTCAGGCTTGACCTCTTTGTTTTTGCTTGGAGGATGTCGAAGTTTGTGGGGACCTTTTGCCTGAGGCCTGGCTGAGCTGCTTTCCCCTAGGATCAGGTGGAGTCACCCTGTTGAGGAGGTGTGGGCTGTGTGTGAGAGGCTGAGCCGCTCGCCTGTTCTTCCATCTGGGTCTGTTTTGCAGAGACCACTCGGTAGTGGTCTGACTGGTCTGGGAAATATAGATAGAATCATAGAATGGCTTAGGTTGGAAGGGACCTTGAAGATGATCAAGCTCTAACCCCCTGCCATGGGTAGGATTGCCAGCCACTAGATCAGGCTGCTTGGGGCTCCACCCATCCTGGTCTCAAACACAGGTAATGTCCATACTACTTCTGAGCCAGATTTGCCTGGTTCCAAGGTGTATTTCTTATACTTCTGCGTAAAACAGTTTGACACTGTTTATCCCTACTGGTTAGAACCTGCACACAGTGAAGCTGTTGGCCTTTCACCTGACTGTGGCAAGGAAGGCTGGGCTGGTCAGACTGTGATCCAGTCTGTCAGTTGTACAGCTCGTTCATGGATGAGCTTGCTGAACAAGCCTGCAAATTAGATGAATCCTGGGAAAGGTAGTCTATTTCTTTGCTCTTCAGGGCAGGTACTTACTATAAACTTCTAGTAGCTATTTTCATGAGGCTTTTTTTTCCTATCAGATGCCTTTGTTTGTATTTATTTATTTTCTTTTATTTTTCTCATGCCATTCTACTTCCTGCCTTTGGCCAATAGCTCCAACAAAGAAATGATCAGGTTTGAAGTCTGCTTCAAAACTGGCAAAGAAATGTCAGCAGCTTCTTGTCCATACAACCTGCTTTGCAGATTTCCCGTAATGTTCTTTTAGCTGTTTATGGAAGCAAGATGAATGGGCATTTTGACTTTGCCCTGTATTTTTATCTGTGTTCTTTCTTGAGTGAGCAAGATGTAAACTCACTGTGATTATTATTATTATTTTTTCTTTAAGCAAGCGTGAGATTTCTTTGTCTTTATTTAGCTAAGGAAGGTTAAGATGACTTTTCCTCTGTGTGTATCTAACCCTGGTTGAAGCTAAGGTGAGGAATGCTCAGTGATAAAACTATTTTGAACTTTTTGTCTTTGGAAGCAAGTGTCAAGAAATGAACTGCCAATTGTGTGTTTTCCTTTGGGAAGGGAAAATGATTATTGAAGAAAGCACCAAGAAAGCAGAGTATAAAATATGCAAAAAGCCCTTAGTAAGGGCTGTTATTTTGAAGATACTAACAGATTCATAGTGAAAAATGATCTTACAGGAAGGACTTTCTCTATAATCTGTTGATCTTCTCAGCTTCTATGTGCTTCTGAAGTCATGGGAAATAATTTCAGTGGTCTCCTCCTTTTTTCTGGTACTGTTCCATGTTAGAGGTTGGTCACTGGTGAGTTTACCTTTTCCTTCATTATGTGTACATTGCATATTTCTGGGTTATGCTTGAATCAGCTCTGAATAGAGACCCTAGGAACTAGTAGGTTTTTCTTAGTGGTAGGATGGATCATTTATTAGTTTCTTTGTCAGGCTCAGATATATGAGCTTTATGTAGTCAGAATCACTATAAAAATTCAATACTGCTGTTTGGACAAAAGGTCAGGGCTTGAACTGTTACATCCAAGCACGTAACATCTCTGTCTTGATGGTGAGATTCTGAAACAGTTTCAGGATAGAATTGTTGGTGCCTACTATACCAGTAAGTTGCTAGGTTTGCCAGAAATTACTGTCGCCATCAGTTCATTTCTTTAACTATTATTTTAATTTGAGTTCTCTGTAAAGTTGGTTTTAGGAGTGGAAGAGTAAGAGTAGTAGGAGGAACCAACAAATGGTGAGGAGAGAGGCGGAAGAGTTGAGTCTTCATAAGAAGTGTTTATTTTGCTCCTTTTTGAAGTCTGTTATTACCACCAGCTGCTGTTGTCATTCCGATCCCCTTTAAAGAATTAATCTTTCAGCGCAGGCAATACTTGTGCGTTTTGATGACAGTGCTGCAGCAGTTGCGCATAATTTATATTTACAGCTCCTATGCGACTCTAGGATTTTAATAATAATTTTATTTGCATATTTGCATTTGTTTAGAAGATGTTTACTAAGGCATTCAAAACCAACCTCCATCAAGTATTAATATGAAATGTTTTTTTTTTTCTTTTGACCTTTCCCATTTTCCTGTGATACATTATCCTGTTATCGCAATAGTATGTGCAGTACCAGGAACCAGCTATGCTGTCTTGCAAGCTGGAAGACATGCAAATGGATGATAGTCTGTGAATGCAGCTGACGTTTAAATAAGTAAATGTAATAGTAATTGACGTAACTTTTTTTTCCATAAAAACAAACTGAAAAGGAACAACAAAATCCGCAGTGTTTTTTGAGGTGAAGTGAGGATGAGAAAGAGGGTAAGCTCAGCTGTGTGTGCTGTTGTCTGAGTGGTAGATATGGGTGGCAAAAGATGCAACAAAACCTGGAGAAGGCCAATGAGTGAGTTATACTTCAGAAGCTCACTGGCAGGTAAATGATGCTCTACTGCCCCTAAATTCAGTAGTTAATTAACAGACACCCTTTGGAGCTGTACAAGTGTGTATGAGGTGTGGAGCATCCTGGTTGCTGGTCTTCTAACATCTAACTGTTGGACATATGTTGTCGGTATTTTTTTTTGCTCTCAAAAAAAGCTATTTTTTCCAAATGTCATATTCACTTGAAAGTGGCAGTTATGAAAGAGGAGGCAAAATGGGAACAATTTGTCTCCAGCTTGAGCATTCACTGAGGCACTGACTAGCTTAGAAGCTAAGATATTACAGATTTCTTGGCAGTTTCATGTGTGTATTTTTGCTTGATCTGCTTAGGAGATAAATGTGAAGAGAAGAAGGCAATAACTGAAATTACAATGTGGAAACAGGAGGGGCAGGCAGCATAAAAACTGGAATTGGATATAGAGGTACTGTGAATAAGGAAGTAAAGAGGAAAAGAAACTAGAAAATGTGCCGATCTTTTTATACAGATTTCTTTTGTGGAAGAATCCTCTTGATAAAGGAGCTAAGTAACAGTACTTCCAAGATGGGGAAAAATTGTGCTATTGACTGAGGAATAGTGTAGTTTGTGAAAGCTTTTGTGTCAGCCTCCAGTAGTTCATAGCATCTGGAACTATTAGAATTCTCATTACTATCCTGAAGATGACTTCTGCCACATCTCTATAGCAGACTGAAGTATTATGTTTTTCAGGCAAACACTTAATAGGTGTTGTTACTTCTGCTTCCCAGATCACAAGCATGGAAACTGGCAGGAACGTTGAAGATCATTTGAAAGTCCATAAAATGAAGAAGAAGATACTGAGGAAGCAGGTCAGAGCCCAGCATACGTTGATGCGACACGAGGGCATTGAGTGCATCTCCCGTGCTACACAGGTGACTGACAGTTCTGATTTTGGTGGTATGAGAAAATACCGCTTACCTGTGTTCTGCCCTCTCATATATGTTGACTAAAACGCAATACATTAAAAAGCTTTTACCGAGATAGAGGGTTTTCTGTGCTATTTGCTTTCAAAGCAGAACTGTACTTCATCAGTTTAATGCTGGTAGAGAGACAGTGACAGCTTGTGGATATATATATATTTTTAATCTTATGCAGTAGTTCCCTGGGCTGGGGAGAACAGCACAGCATGAAAAATGTTACCTTTTGAAAGAGAGAGAGAAACAGAAGAAAGGCCTATGTGGTATATTTTTTTTTCCCCCTTTCCTCTTTGACCCTTAGCTTTTGTGTCTTCCTTCCTGATATACTTCTTCATCAAGTATAATTTGTCTCATATGTTAACTCCCTGTTAAAAAACATGGTATACCTTAGAAGTCTTTTCCACGTTTTCTTCATCTTATTTGCTTTAGGCTCTGGTTATGTAGAAATTTAACTGATTGACTGACTTGTAGCTGTTAAAAAGGGGAGAATTTTCTCTTCCCTCACACAAAAGGGAACAAGAGAGGAGGTAATTCTGCTTTTTTATGACAGTGAACTTTACCATATTACTTTATTCCCTAACCTACCAGAAAATTGCCCAGCTTTTTGTTCTGTTAGTTTTCTGCTGCAGTAGAGTTGCAGCAGATCAGAGGCACCTAGCAAATACCGGTGTGGCAAAATGTCTGTGGCAAGATCTTTCAGCTAGAGGAAAAATTAAACAGTCTTACTTCTCTCTTTGGGTTGTGGGGAGTTGCTAACATGACTTGAAGCACGCTGTAACACTGTGTCATTTACATTTGCTTTGTTCATCTTGATTCCTCAAGTTCTTCCCCATAAAGATCTGTTACGCCTTTATGCTTCTTTATACTTTGTTACTCGTTTGTAACAAAATTGGGCTTAGTTTCCACTCGAATTTCACACCATATGGGCATATCTTATAATGACCCAGCTATCTTGTAGATTTTGAAAGTTCTTTGGAGTAGGGCTTCATTCTTCTAGCTTGGCATGGAGATCAGTACATGTTCCAGGATTTATTCCCCTTGTCACTGCCCCAGATACCAAATCGTCTGTCTAATGTATCCAATGAGTAGTTTTTGATTTCAGTAGCTCCTCACGTATGAAAGAATGTTTTAATAAAAGACGTATGAAACAAAGTAATAGCACTAGTGACAAACTTGTTGAGTACAGAAATTGCTTTTAGTCTTTGTGTAAGAGTTTGATTATACTGAAATTGCTCAGTCATAAGAATGTGAACAGTTGCTGTATTTGCTGTTGTGTAGTGAAGGTCTGCGTAGGCAATGTGCCTTCAGCCAGTGAAAGCGCTGCTTTCAGTCTTCTCATTTCCTTTGTATACCTGTGCCTTCCATTAGTGAGATTCTAGAAAATAATGTGTGATCACCTTTGAAAAATGCGATCAGTGTGGACAGTATGATGTGGTTTTAGAAGTAAGCGTTAACAGAGCCATCGCAATAGGCATAATCACAGCAGTATCTCATGCATGCTCACTTGTTTTAAACTATTTTTTAATAATCCCTCTGTTCAGTTTTAAACCTAATTTTCAGTCTCTTAGGAAAGTGAAACATTGTCATTTGAAACTTTTGAACACTTTACCAGCTGCTTTCAGAAGTCAGAGAGCGTTTATAGCATTAAGGAAAAGATTGAAAGCTTTCTAGAAACGTATTACATGTAGTCAACCTGGGTAAATTGTTAGTAGTTTGGAGTCACCAGAGCTAAATCAAAACTTCTAGACTGCATCCTCATTTAGCCTTAGAAGGAGTCTTAAACTTCCTTCAACTTCTATGGTTAGATTGAATGTCTAGTTGTAGTATATGGTTGCCTAGAAGTCAAAAGAACTTATAGTTCCGTTAAAGGGATTGCAAAGTTTGTTTTTTCTTCTGTAAAAGAGTCATTTGAAAAGTTCTATTTTTGTTTTGTTTCTGCATTCTCTGATAATTTTGTACATAAATCACTGTGAAAGCCCTGAGTAAAGCAATTAGTCATTGTGCTCAAAGTATTAATAAGGATGGGGCGTAAATCCCTTTTGTTTATAAAAGCAAGAGGGTGAATTCTCAGATAAGTGTGTTGGAGCAGAACTCAATGCTCTGCTTATAGAAGCTGCTTTTTTGTTTGTTTTTCTTTTTTTTTTTTTCCTGAACCTGCTGTATGGTGAGATGGGAAGGAATATCTGTCACTTTATGCTCAAAAAGACTCCTTGGCAAATTTTAGAAAGCCTTTCTTAACAACAGTAAAAAAGGATCACAGTATCTGAAGATTGATGTGTTTGATTTTGAACAGCAGCCGGGCTTTAGGAAAATTCCATTTTAGGAAACTCAAAAATGATTTCTGCCAATGCCACTTTTTCTTATATGATGCACCTCACATATATGCCAGTTTGAAGCTGAAGTGATGTTGTAACAGATTCTGAAAGCACTTCTCCCAGAATTTGTGCTAGATAGGCATTGCATTACCCTCATATCAGGCTAACTAAGATGTAGAATTATATGAGTAATGATTTTTATTTTTTTTTCCATTATAATATGAATTACTCTCTTAGTAGTGTTTGTTTTGGATCAATCAACAATAATCAGTAATTGCATTTATTTATTTATTTATTATCTCTCTTCGATTAGAGCCTAGTTATTGCCAATGCTGGCCTGGGTAATGGAATGAGTAGACATCAACTGCGCAGAATAGTAGAAAACTATGGAATGGTGGAAGCGCTTCTAATGCCACCGAATAAACCGTATTCATTTGTGAAATATGAGTCAACAGAAGAAGCCAAGAAAGCCTTTGATGCCCTGAATGGAGAAGAAGTAACACTGGAAGACTGTAACCAAAACATTGTTTTGTATTGTAATTTTGTTGAAAAAGGTATCATTTTTGTACTTATCTGTAAACTTCTTCCATAGCACTTCTCTCTGCTCTTCTTCTTCTTAGATTGTAAATGTGGCTGAAAGCATGCTAATCTAAGTAAGCAGACAATGAAAGCCAGACTCTAAGATTCAGTACAGAAAATTACCTTTTGTCCTTGTGTTGCATGGTAAGATAGGCAGCCAATGAAGTAGTTTCAAGACCATTCATTGCTGCACGTGAAGGTCTGATTTGAGGAACTAAGCTGGGACCCAACTGACTTTTGAATTCATTGGGTTGGTTTGGACTTCATTGGGCTCTTTGTTTGATGATGGTCTTGTAATCTCTATCTCAGTGCCAGTATGGAAAATAAACAGAATAAGATTTCTGCTTGTTTCTTTTTTCCTCATACTTGGCTGACTGTAAGCTAGGACAAGAACTATGCCTCTTTCTATAGCATTTTATAGTGTTTAGCATAAGACTTCCTTGTGATGGTTTATACATTGAATACAGCAGTATCCAATGAATAGCTTTAAAAATGCCCAACCAACTAGGACAGCAAACTGAAGGCTCCTACACCACTAGCATTTCTGTTCTTCTAGATATTATGTTATGGTCCTCTGTGTTTGGTTACAGAGTGCTTCCCTGGGTGTCAAATACTTATTTAAAAAAAAAGAAATAATATTTTTCTGTGGTTGTCAGAATAACAGAATTCCACAGCCACTCTGCTTTTCATCTATAAGCAGGGGTGAATCACTGAAGTTCTAGAATCCTGAAATGATTGGAAATTTTTTTGCTGTTATTTTAACAGGAAGATCACAGGCAGTTTTGTGTTTGGGTAGTGTGGAGTCTTACGAAATTTACACAGTAAAACTTAGAAAGTGCTTTGTGTGAAGCAGAATTTGGGTCTTAACGTTTTTTGTTGTGTTAGAAAGGGATTCACTGGGTTAGTCCTTAGTGAAGGCTCCATTTTATCATTAAATCAGATATTCCTACAGCCATAATATATTCCCATGTATAGTAAATATTCCTATAGGGATCAAGTGGCTTCATTAAGACAGTCTGCTCTTTTTCCATGCACTGCAGTTTTCTGGAAGAATTCTGCTCCTACAAGTTTGCCTCCAGACCTCAAAGTCATTGAAAATATTATTTCTCCAGAGGAAGAAAGGAAGATGCTGGAAAGTATTGACTGGAGAGGAGATGAAAATACTCAAAATGGTGGGCAAAATCAAAGAAATTCTGACCTTCCATACTTTTATCTTGCTATTTCATGCAGTTTCTGTTTACAGGAGTTCTGCATATTCGTAAGTGTTGTTTGAAAACCTTCTGTATTGTTTCTCTATATTTTAGAAATGGGTCTTATATTGCATGTGATCATTTAGTGGGGGCAAGTGATCTGAATCAATATGCTGGTAGATATTTATTTGAATAAGATTGCCACATCCAGAAACAAGTAGATTTTTTTTTCAATAGACAGCTTGTGTCATACTTAGAAGCCATTTCTACTTTTAAATCAAAATAAGTCAGCGAAACACACATCTGGATGCTTTTGTTCTTTCACTTGAGTTCTGGGGGATTAAAATCTCTTAATAAATTGGACTTAGAATCCATTTCAAGGTTTCTGTGTAAGTTTTGTTCCTTGAAACAACACCAGTGGTTATGTTGACCTTTGACTTGGCGCCTGGTCAAAGTGAAGGATCTTGCTCTGTCCTTAGATTATCAATCAAGTGCTTGTCTGGAAGTTAAGCCAAGAATAAAGACGCATCAGGTATGGGTCAGTAAGTTTGTGCTTCTTGCGTATATAAAAGCACAGTCAGTTTGACTTTAAACAGCAGTGAATGCGATGTCCTGGTGAGTTTTCAGGAATAAAGCACAAATGCCATGTAGATTTTCTCATGGTCACATACATTATTTTAGCTGTTAATGAAGGAATGTTTAAAGGAGATCAGATGAGATAAGGACGCACAGCAATTTGTCTAAACTATTTATGTCATCTGATCTTACCTTGAATTTGTATCTTCTCACAGCCCAGAAGACTTTAAAGCATAGAAGAGTAAAACATTTTGGATATGAGTTTCGCTATGATAACAACGATGTTGATAAAGACAAGCCTTTACCTGGAGGTGAGAACTTCTCCATTAAGTAATACTTAGTTTGCACTGACATTTGAACCATTATGTAAGGCCTGTGAGCCTCAATCAGGTATGGGTGTGAGATTCTAATCAAGAGACCTGCTTTAGCAGGGGGGTTGGACTCAATGATCTCTGGAGGTCCCTTCCAACCCCTACAATTCTGTGATTCTGTGAAATGCTAACAGCAGGAGAACCATTACTGTATGTTAAGCACATGCTGAACATTGCTTTTGAGTGGGCTTCATTCCTGATTGATGTGAGTGCTTGAAGCTTGTTTTCCAGTCACTTGCAGCCGGGAGTTGCTGTCCTTTGCCTTTTTTTTTTTTTTAAGTTTTTGTTACATAAAAACAAATTTTAGTGTTTAAATTGAATATTACTTTGGGATTATGGTGTAAACTGCAACGTATATTTATCTTGCACTTGAAGCTTGCTGGAAAAACACGAAAATTTTTCTTTGGATAGACAGCAGTTTTGACAAAGTTTGAATAATGCTTATTTGAAGTTTAGAGCTGTGTAGTCAGAGCAAACGAAGTGAGGCCTTATGTTTTAAAATAGTAAAACATAGGGCTAAACTCGTAGGGGACATGAGGCTTTTTAGGGCCATGCAGGGTTTTGTAGTAGATGTAGCTTTCAGCAACTGGATTCTGGTTACACTGTGGTTCTAGCAGTGCAACTGTATATTGTCATAGAAGCATTGATACCCGAAGGTTTTCTAGTCATAAAGCTAGTAAGAGAAGAACATTAGTGGAAACATTTTATTGGGGGAAAACAAGAATAAAGATAAATAGACTTGTGAAAGGGCTGCCCTTACCATGCTTGTGGGTGTTACCCCACAGATTATAAATTAAAACCTCGAGTGAAATAGTAAACTAAAGATTCATTCCTGATTTCAAAACCAGCTTGACTTCAGCAGATTTATTTGGTGATATTTCATCTAATTCATTAGCAGACTTCCAGGGGGTAAGTTTTTTAGTGAGCTTTCTGCATATCTTCTGACTTTCTGCATAATAATTTTGCTTCTCATCTTGCAACTTCCTTTTTATAGTGGATGGTGGAAATTTTGCCTTTGATTTGATATTCTTTAATTTAAATGCAGCAATAATGTAGTATACCTTTGTAAGGACAAATATGTAAATGGAAAGGATAAAAATGTAAAAAGTCGTTTTGCTTAAAGCTTTGTTTCTATAAATAGGTCTTCCTGAAATTTGTATCCCGTTCTTAGAGAAATGCTTGAAGCAGGGATATATCAAACATCAGCCTGATCAACTGACGGTAAATCAGTATGAACCTGGACAAGGTAAATTTATTTATCTTTTAAAAAAAATATCGAGCTCTTTAGCTTAATTGAAATAAGAAGAGAATAGCTTCTGTTGGGGCAGTATTTTAGCACTTGCTTAATGCTTTTCCTATGTGACCAGAAATATGTTTAATCAAAATTAATGTCTTCACACTGGTTTCTGAGCCCTATTTAGAAATATAGTTTTGGTATCATTGATACAGAAGTTGATGGTGTTTGAGAGTGCAAGTTCATAATACGGGAATTCAGCATAAAAGGTTATAGGAATAAATAATGGTGTTTAGTTTTGCACTCAAGTGCACTTCATTTGCTTCCAGAGCCTCTTCTTACTCCTTGTACTGTGCATACAGTATCCTGAAAACATCTCTTGCCGTTAGTATATGTGATATAATGTTAGTATGTGTGATAAAGAGGCTCTTAAATATGCTGAAAGAAGAGTTCTCTTATCTTAGAAATAAGAAATTACTCTTTCTATTATCTTTCTCACTCTAAAGATAAATTTGCTTCTAATCACGCCTCTAGGGAATAAATCGTATGCTGTGCTTTTTCCAAAGGTCAGTCATCAAGGCTAACTATCTAGCTTCCTTTCTAGAATGGCTATCTAATTTGTCCGTAGGAAAAAGGGACAGCAACTTTTCTTTCAGATTCAATGTCTGACAGCTAATTTGGTGTCTGCCAAACAGGGCCCTGAAAATCTGGTGCCATTTGTTTATGTATCTGACAATCCATTAAATTGATACAGTTGTGTATTTCTGGTTGGGACTTGATATTAGGTGAATTGATTTCTATCAAGAATAGAAGCAGTGTTTTAAAATAAAAACAAATGAAAAAAAATACCCTTTCTTCAGTGCAAATTTTTAGGGTACGAGTGAACATAGAGTGCAGCAAGATACCTTTGGTATCTGTGTTATGAGCCACATGCTGTCACCGAGCATTAAAATTGAGATTTTAAAAAGTGACTGGTAACTTTGAGCAAAGCTGTAGGGGCCACATTTAGGACACCCTAAATGAATTCCTTTTTGAAGCCCCTTTCTTTAGGATCCTGATAGTGTTCAAAATTGTAGGTTTATACTTAGATGTTACCATCCACTTTTGAATGCTTAGGTGACTATCTTGCATTGTTCTGCATATGTGGTGTGTGGACAGCAGGAAGATCTTTGTTGAATTGTTGAGGTGATGCTGAAATGAGCAGTCAGGGTTCTCTTATTGCACAGTGAATTGTGCTGATGTCAGCGTACATCTGAAGACAGAGCTTCAGTGCTTCACACCGAAGCAAAGTTACAAGCCAACATCAAAAGACAGCAGTCAGATTTGAAAAGCAAGGATGCATTTTTCTATCAGAGTAGAAATTGGCCTCATAAAACATTTGTATTGCTTTTACTGGAAATAATAGCATTCACCATACTTGTATCTGAAAGTAAAATGTGGCATATTCATAAGGAAGGATGCTTTATAAAGCTGACTGACTCTGTTAGGAAAAAATGTTTTCAATCAAGATATTTGGTGGTGTCCAAAGTGAATGTCAGTAGAGTTTTTAAGAAGTGAGCCTAACTATTTTCGTAAACCAAACAGGAATTACTTGTTATCTATCTGAAGAAAGAAGGTGTAGTTGCAGTTCTCCTAAGCTGTCTGCAGGCTTTGCTCCTCTGCTGGCTGTAGTTCCCCACCTTGTGGTGAGATCTTATTGAGGCTTGCACAATGCTTTTTCAGCACTTTTGTGTTAAAACATGGCTCAAGCTCCAAGGAATGGCAGTTTCTTTCTTAGAAAAAGAAAGAGATTGCTGTCTGTTTGTAAATTCTCACATGTGCGCAATTGCTCATACGTACTAATCCCTGGGCAGTATCTCTATTGAGGTAACCCCAGCAGTAGTGTGTAGATTTCTCCACAGTATCTAGTGTGTAGATACCGTGAAGCAGAGGGACAGGGTTTGACTGTGACAGTATCTATTTTTTGAAGTGCATCCTAATTCTGAAGCTGAAACTTTTTTACAGTCATTCACTTAGTGATACAAGGGGAACTTGGGGTGATTCCTTCTGAGAGAAGAGTCTGAGAGAGAAATACACTGGATGATCTAAGGCCCAAAAACACCCAGTATAATATAACTGTTAGTTTAAGTCTGAGAAGAGAACATAATGATTTCAGGTGCTTGCTGCAGCAAGGAAAGTATTAGGAGTCTTTAGAGGATGAGTGAGGCCTTTGGGTGCTCTGAACTGTCTTAGAGATATTTCTGCTGATTAGAGGAGAGACTTCAGTTAACTGTACATCTGATCTGGACGTGTAAATCAGGTGGACTGATCCTGTCCTGAATTGTTTTGGAAGGCAAGTCCCACCTTTATGATAAGTTTTGTTTGTTCAGCCATATATCCTGTTCTATAAGGACATCTGTATGGATACCTTTCTGTTAATATAATGATGGTTTTTTTTGTGTGTGTGCAGGAATTCCTCCTCATATTGATACACATTCTGCTTTTGAGGATGAAATAATCTCTCTCAGTCTAGGATCTGAGGTAAACTTAACATTTGTTTGTGCTTTGATGTTTTATTGGGAAGTATAATTTTTGTATTTAATACAATTTTAGTTTTTCATGCTTTCTGTTCATACTCATCTGAGTTCGATCTCAGGCATGCAAGGTCGTGTGATATGCTAATTAAACAACCATGATGACGTACCAGCAATAACTCATATCCTGTTTTAAAATTTTAGCATCCATTTCTCCATTGACCTTCCTTCATTTCATATTCGTCATGGGAAGTGTACAGAATCATAGAATCTTTAGAGTTGGAAGGGACCTCTGAAGGCCATCTAGTCAAACTCCCCTGCAATTAACAGGGATATGACTTCTGTTTTTGTTTTCTACTTCCATTTTTTTTTTCTTGTCATTCCCTGATCCCTCTAGGTTGCAATGTTTTACATATAGTTTCAGTAAGCTAACATAGATGTATTGCTTGAAGACGATCCACTCAAAGCCTGAGTCCTGTTGAGCTAGTCACGGTGCAGGCAGAGGTAGACTCTGATCTTGTGAGCTTTCAGCATATGCAGACAATGCAGATAAGAAGTAGGAAGGGAAGTGGAAGAACAGTGAAATACCACGAATCCATGGAATGTACCAAGAAAAGGAATGAGAACTGACCATGTATCATCTTGTTTAATTAGTGTTCTTACTACTTCTCTTCAATTTACCACTCCTGTCCCCATCCCATTTTACATTGTTTTTTTTTTTTTTTTCTGCTGTAAAGCTACCAACCCTGTGTGAGGATAATCTAATCTGCTGCTTCATTCTGGCAATGGTGTGGAGAGGAATTGGACATGTTTGTGTGTAGGGTTGTATCTGTATAGCAACAGAAGCTTTCTCATATTGAAAAACAACAACTTTGGTTATTGCGCTTGATTTGCCTTACTCTTTAGGCAGAGAGACAGTCATGGCTGACTATTTTGAGCACTGACATTTTCTGAGTTTCTTATCTGGGCTCTGATGTTGACTTCCACTTTTCTTCTTGTGAGTTTTCTAGTGGACGTGGAGCTCCTGGGACCAGGATGAGTCTAAGGAAGAATAGTCTTCCCAGTAACGTGGGGCAGTGGCGCCTCTGTGTTGTTGGTTGATTGAAAGGGGGATGTCAGTGATGCTGGTCCTCTCATTGATATCATCAGTGTGCTTGTTCATCTAAGCCACAGTAGCATCAAAAGCATCCAATTAGAGCAGGAATATCTGGAATTAGTCGTGATGATTTTATGAACAATGTCAGAGTTTTCACTTCCTTTGTTTTGACATCTGCCAATTTAGACATGCCTTTCCCATGCTGCGTCTGTGCTTAGCCTTGTTTCTGATCTGTTCAACTGCAGTATTATCTTTAACAGTGCCAGGACCTTTGTGCTAGGCAGCACACAGGAACATCCATTTCTTTCATGCTGTTTCTCTAGGGGAAAAGCTGTAATTGAACTTCTGCGTGTTTTATCAATCCTAAGTTTATTTTTTTTAATACATACTGAATATTCATAGCAGTACAGCAACAGCAGGTGGTCCCACCTTACACAGTTCCTATGTTGATCTTGTAATTAAAAATGTTTCTTCAGTTTTCTTTATTAAAACTACATGGATGCTGCAGTAGTTCTTAAACCTTCTCTGACTCAGCCTGTGGCCCCTGGCTTTCTTACCTTTTCCATTTCAATTAAAAGGCTGATTCTGGCTTGGATGTTCTGTTACGTCATTGGTGAGACACCGTGATTATATTACAGCACAACTTTGTGGTGGTCTTAAACACACGGCCAAAAGCAGAGTGATTTTAATCACCTGAGAAATGCAAACTGTTTTAGGACCAGGACTGCCTGAAGGATTATGGTGCTGTTAAAAATAAGTGAATAAATGGAATATATGTATTTCAGTCAGGGAAACAGCTTGAATTTGACCATTTATAGACATTTCAGTCATTGGCATTGGACTCAGTCTGTTAGATAGTTCCCAACTTTCAGCACCTTTTCGTAGTGGGCTATAAACGCTCTATTCAGATTCAGGCAATCAAAGCACAGGTGAATTAAAACAAGCCAGTGGCACGTAAAAGGCCTCATTATTTCATGCCTTTGCTTTCTGGTACTTTTATAACATTTGCAATTTCTTTAGTGTATTTTTGTGCACTTAGCTACTTTTCATCTGATTTTAAAATATAAATAGCAGTTGCAATAATACATACTTCAGTTATGTTAGGAATTTATTTATAGGCCCACCTCTGTTCCCATTGCAGATGACAAAATTTTTACACTCTGATAATAAATAATTTGAGTTGCACATATGGCAGCAAATTTTTGTACTTGCCTATTCTCTCTATTCTCTCTGGTGTGACATAATTTTTTTTTTTTTTAGCTGAATAAATTGGGCTGCAACATAGTCATATGTCTTGTCTTTTCTGTGTTTTTCTCAAAAAGAAACGCCCACGTGTAAATAGGAAGTGGACCTTGCTGTCTGACTGGTAGTATAACCTATTTATGAAGTTGGCTAATGTGATACTGGAAAAAAAATAAAATACAGAAAGCTTCGTATGATTTATTCTTAAGTGGAGTCATGGAAGGAACTTTTCTTCCCACTGTTTGTCTGTTTGTCTTTCCAGTATCTGATGTAGGCAGGTTCTAAACATAATATGTGAAGTAATTGCCTTGGCGTATGAAAAAGGAGGCTGTGGCAGACCAGTGAACTAAACACAAGTACTGTCTTACTCTAGTGCCTTAGTGAACAGTGCAAGTTTAAAGACTTCTTATGGTATCTTCAAATAATCCCAGAATTAGGTTTAGGTTGGAAAGGACCTCTTGGGAGTGTCCAAGGCCTTTCTCAAAGAGGGTCAGCAAAGTAAGCTGTCAAGGGGTGTGTCTGGTTGTGTTTTGCATACCTTCTGCTGGGCGACCTGTTCCAGTGTTTGACCTCCAGCCCAGTAAAACAGTTTACATGCGCTCAGATGGAATTTCATGGGTTTTAAATTGTGCCTATTCTCTATTTCTATCAGTGTGCACTACTGAGAAAAAGTCTGGACCCCTCTTCATTCCCTCCCATCGGGTATTTATACACATAGATCAGTTCCCCCTGAGAATTATCCAAGCTGAACTGTCCTAGTTCTTTCAGCTTTTCCTCACATGAAGGATACTTCCTAATCGTCTTTATGGCCCTGCACTGAACTAGCTCCAGTAGCTCATATCTGTCTTGTAGAGGGGAGCCTAGTCCATTTAATCCATTCCTAGTACTCCACAATACTCCAGATGCATCTTCACCAGTGTTTAGTTAAAGGTTCACCTCTCATGAACTGCTGGTAGTTATGCAACCCAGAAGACTGTTGGCCTTTTCTGCCGCAAGAGTGCATTGCTGATTCACAGTTGAGTTGGTGTCTTCCAAGGCCGCAGTGTTCTTTTTGGCAAAGCTGCTTTCTAGCTGATCAGCCTCCAGTGTGTAATGATGCATGGGGTTATTTCTGACCACGTGCAGGACATTCGTTGAACTTTGGGGTTCCTGTCTACCCAGTTCTCCAGCCTATCCAGGTCCTTCTGAATAGCAGCCCTGATATATTGATCAGTTTTGTATTATTCTTAAGCTTGCAGGGGGTCACTTTTTTCCATTGTCCAGCTAATGAATGGAGGTGTTAAACAGTGATAGCCACAGTATCAAGCCCAGGGTTACACCACTAGAGATGTCTCCTACTACCCTTTGTGCCGCCGCCATCTTCAGCGATGGCTTCTTGTATAAAACACTGTAGAAATTCAGTCTTTTCCTGTGGAGTATGACTTTCTCCAGTAAGAAAGCACTTCATACTATTCTGTTAGAGGGATCGTTGCAAGCATAATTTGTTTTTGTGAAATTAATTTGTGTTGAAGAAGGAATAGTTATTCACATGTAGAATATATACATATTAAAGTATGAATTATCTTGAGTAAGGCAGAATTGTTCTCAGCTCTGCTTTTGTTTTGCATCAGATAACCTACAGCAAAGTTCTTATGTGAAAGGAGGCAGAAATGTAGGTGTGAGATTGTTTCCCATTTTCTTCACTTGCAACGCCTTTCTCTACCAAGTGGCTCAATTTTATTCTAGTTGGTGCAGTGTGTTGTTTTAAGGAGCTTACAAGATGGATTAAACTTGATTTGTAGGGAGAAGTCTCACTTTGGAATTCTTTCTAACTTATAAAAACAGCTGAACAGTCTGAAGACAAAGCGGTGAGATGTGATGCATCTTGCCCTATAGTATTCCAGGGAAGGTGACAATGTCAGGACAGGCTAATCACTTCTTGTTTTTTTTTTTTTAACCTATTTCTTTGACAGCTCTTTTAATGATACCAGTTTTTATATTATGATACTGAATACAGTTTTCTTCAATTCAGACATTGCCATAGTAGAAAAGAACGGCAATGGTGTAAAATCAGTTCAAAGTGATTTTATTAAGTTTAACAGTAAAGTGTGTCCTTTGGTCCAGGAGTTTGAGCAGAGTGCTGCAAAGCAGGAGATAGTCCTTTAGATTAATAACATTCTGGGTTGATTTGAGGTAGGTGTTATTTTCATTGTCTCCATTTGGTGTCTCTAAAGGTACGTAATTTTACAATATTTCTTCTTAGGAGCCTGGCCAATTTTGCAGCTGGAAAAATCCTAGTGAAAGCCTGTGTCAGATTTCCTTTAGCAAACTTGCAGAAAGTGTTTAATCAACATTGAGATTCGTTTTTCCACTTTTCCTAATTTGCCATTTAACATACTGTCATGTGAGCATTGATTCATTAGATGTTTGGAAATATGGAGGTAACGTTTCTATGATAAGCTAAGTGTTACTATGAGATCTGCAACCCAGAAAGAAATTTTCCCTTTCTGACTGCAGATCTTGCCCCCAATAAATGTGATACATCACAGTCTTTTTTTCCTGTCAGTTCTGCCTTGTTCTGTCAGAAACTACTGAGGGACACCCTCTGTCCCCATGCCAGAAGGGGAAATGCAGTCATAATCTTATCCGAAGATGCGTTATGTTGGCACCATGCTTTAATTTTGATATCCTGTTCTGTTTTCCCAATACCTATCCCTGATGTGGAAGTCCCAGGCTTGTCTGTTGTCCCTTAGTGAAGGAAGAAAAGCAGAAACTGCCTTATTCTGCTTTCATTCCCTGTGCCTCTCCCTGGCAGAGAGTAGGTATAAAGGCACAGAACTGCTCTGATGGCCCTGGTGAGGCCCCTGGCCTAACTTCTGTGGAAAGGAAACCCCAGGGTCTTGAGTTGGATTTGTGGCTCAAGGTTAAACAGTGAGGCTGAGAGTGTGGATCATCCTTGACTTCTCTTCACCTGAACGTGTGTTCATCGTGCCGTAGCCTGCAGATATTAGGGCCCTTGATCTATAAAGAAAAGTTGTGGTTCTCTTAAGTCTTGAAAGCGGAGCAACATTACAAAGAAATACTCCACCAGACTTTTTGAAATGTCTGTAAGCAGTGGTAGTCATAGAACTGATAGAAGGAGGTACCCTGTTATTACCCTTCTCTCATGCTGGGAATTCGACCTTTTATTTCTGCACTTTTGCCTTCTGATTTGTTAATCTGTTTATAATCTGTCTTGGTTAACAAACAGAATTTTATTTTATCAGATTTTATCAGAACCCTTTAGAAAATGTAGATTATATCCAGCCACTGACAGTTAGCAGCCGTTTCATTTCTTGCATGAGCTCTAACCAGATAGGCAGTACTGGATGTTACTCAGTTAACTGTATACTCCTAGTCACGTATTGCTTATTTTGCTTAGTTGCTGATTCACTTTAGATTTTGCATATACTTTTCTTTGGTTTTATTTTAAAGGAAGACATAAAGCATCTTGCTTATTTAAGGAATTACTCTGGTAGTGATTGTAAGATGAAGTTTTTCCTTTGTATATGCTAGCAGCATAATTGTAGTAGGTGAAATCATAACAGTAACAATCAATGCTTAAAATGAGATTGAATTGGCAGAACCAAAACGTCTCTTAACCTGAATGGAAGACATTAAAATTAATCAGTAAAAGCTAATGCTGATCTCAGAGGTTTGCTCAGGTGGTTGTGGTGGGATTCCTGAAGCTCAACAGTGTGGGGTTTTTTTTTTTCATATCCATAAGGTGGTTTTCTTGATCTATAACCTTATTATAGGCATGGATTTTATTTCCTTCTGAAGAAGAGTGGTCCCAGCAGTTTCTGTATCATTTAGTTGGCAATTCAGAGGCTATTTTTATAATTATATATCAAAGTTGGTTGTTTTTGCCACTTAAAGTAAATACATGGTCTTCATGGGTGTGTTGCTGCTGCTTGTGTTTATGTAAATATGTTCTGCATATGTTCAAATATGTTCCTGTCTGTACTGTACCACAGTGTGCTGTTATTTGAACTTGAGTCAAATATAAGAACCATCAAAAGCAAGGGGAGAGCCTGCAGCCCTTCTTGGGAATTGTTATAATGGTCTTACTGTATTTTCAGGGATATGTGAATATTCAGTAAATATACTATTCTGAATTTTTATTTCTCTTCTGGATATCGCCTCACCCTTTTCGTTAGGTTTCTGTTCACAGATATCCACACATCCTGCTGATGTTTCCACCTGCTCAGTTACTTTAAGCAAGGCTCTTGAAAGCCCAATTTTCATGTACTTTTTTCAGAGGAAGCCTGTGCTTAGCCCCACTCTCCTATGACATCGATGGTTTGTAGGCTTATTCCTATTTTGGCTGAGGTAACAACAGCAAGAAGCCCAGTGTGCAGCTGATGCACACAAGCATTTGTTTCTTGAGTATTTAAGAATCTGCTAGACTTGGATTACACTGAGGTGGTACAGGAAGAGCATTCAGACAGAATTACTGCAAGAACAATGATCTTCTCATTATTTCTCTAGAAGCTGTATGGTAGTCATTTACAGAAACAAGAGAACAGTGTGAAGATGACCTTGGCTACATCAGAAGAACAAAATTGAAACTAAGCTGTGAGAGAATCTTGCATTTCTGTAGAGCTGTTGCTCACTATGCAAGACCTACTCACTCAGAAATTAATTAAAATCCCATGTGAGGCTGGAGGAGGAGCAGCCTCTAGTTTTTTTTCATGTGATCCATTATTTTGGTTGCTGGGAGAGGAAGACAGACCTGCAGCTCCTCCTGGTTCCTGCCACTTCGCTTTCTTCTTACCCATGTGGTTGCTCTTTCTAGCATACTGCGTTTTCTTTGAGTCATTGCTGTTGAGATGGGAATGTGGGAAGAATGTTCTTGTCCTGCTCTCCTCTGAGTAACTGCGTCAGCATTGTGTCCAGCATGAGTGTGAAAAAGGGAGAAACAAATGAAACCGCACTTAGAATGAAATAATTTGAAAATGAAATCCACTCAATATTGCATGGAAAAATGCATAGCTATGCTATGAGGAACATCCCATAGTTCCACTTAATTTTCTCACAATCACAACAAAATCCTACTGTAATTGAAACATTTAGGATTGTTTGAAGTGTGCAACAGGGCTTGTGATTCTTCTGTCTGCAGTCCTAGTTGTTAAATAATGAAGAAAAACTTCCGTGTAATTATTTCATCAACAGGTGTTTTAACACCTGTTATCTCCAAGCTACTTCCCTTTTTTGTGGTGTGCTTATTTTGAATGCGGAGGCAGCATCGTTTCATTCCCAGCTCTCAGACATCTGACTGTTATGGTTTTACTGTGACGCACAGTTAGAGAGATTGAATTTTCCATTGATTCAAATGGCACTGCTAAAAAGCTGTCTTGTGATTCCTCAGATTTTTCAGAGACTTCTCATTGATTTACATATCTTATAAAGCATGAAGTTAGATAAAAATCTTAGGGAAAAAAAAAGTGGATTTGATTGCAACTCCTGATATTCTTTATAAACTAAAATCTATTTTTGTTCTTGCTTCACTTCCCTCCTCCCCCATACCGTTTGCTATGATACATGAACTAAGCTGCAGTGGTGGGATAGATTAACTATTTAAATATGAAATTACTACTAATTCCTGTGAAAAATGTAATCGTTTTAATAGAATAAAAGTAATACACCAGTAAAATTTACATTCCAATTAGTATTTTTGCAGCTGAATTTATTTTTGAGTCAAGCTTTAGGTTGTCATTCTTGGAATCCTGTTCTGCTATATTTGCCTTCAAAAGCCCTTTTATTGTTGTTTTGACTAGAATTACTTTTTTTGTGTGTGTTTGTCCTGATTTCAGCTGCGACAGAGCTGATTTTTTTCATAGCGTCTGGTAGAATCTGCCTTTTTGGCTTTAGGAGAAAAACAGTTTTGATAGCACAGTGATGTTTTTGCTGAGCAGAGCTGTATGGAGCCAAAGGCATTTCAGCTTCTTGTACTGTCCTACCAGCAAGCAGGCACAGGGGTACAAGGAGCTGGAAGGGGGCAAAACCAGAGCAGCTGATCTAACCTGGCCAAAGGGGTATTCCATTCCACATGGCGTCATGGAGGGAAAAACTATAAAACTGAGGGGAGTTGACTGGGGGGGTGCTGCTGCTTGGGAACTGCCTGGGCATTGGTCAGCAGGTGGTGAGCAATTACTTTGTACATCACTTGTTTTGTAACTATGTATACATGTATTCTCATCCTTTTCTGTCTTAGTAAATAGCTTTATCTCAGCCTATGAGTTCTACCTTTTTTGTTTTTTTTCCCCCCCGATTCTTTTCTCCATCCCATGGTGGGGGGAGGAGGGATGAGTGAAAGGCTGTGTGATGTTCAGCCGTCTGCTGAGTTAAACCACATTTTTGTATTAAGATTTTTAGTTTCTTCAGGAGACTTATCAGTGGAAGTCATTCCTATACGTCATGTTATTTTTAGAAGATCAGTGCTTGGAAATGGAATCCTGGTGTCTGCCACAAATTAACAATGAACATACTGAACTCTAGGGCATTAAAAAGTCATTATCTTTAGCTGTTGCGTTCAGCAGTACTTCAGCTCTGGAACTCAATAAAGAAAACTAATTTCATTAGCCAGTGATGTCATCGCTATTGTTGCAGGAGCCTATTTAAAGACTGTGCCAAGTTTCATGTAGAAATGGCAAGTAGTAGTATCAATCACAAGTCGTGCATAACCAAGGAAACAGACTTAACGTGTTAAGCTCCTGCTGTGGTGTATTTATTGTCTCTCTTGGACATTGATAATATCAGAAAGCGTAGCAAATGGTGTCTGTAATCTGTCTGCCCTTATGCTATCTTTACAAAGCTGAGCATCTTGCATAGCTGTGTTTAGCATCTCTTCAGCTACGTTTAGTATTTTGGGAGCAGTTTCTCCACAGATCTTCTATTTTGGTGGTATTGACTCTGGAAAATTTCTCTGAGGAACTAGCAATTTAGGACATTTGAAGGTGTGCTGCAACCAGAGCTATCAAACTTGATGATAACGTACTTGACAGAAAGATTCTGAATCAAGGCAGGGAGAGCTGTGCTTTTAGAGAGGCAGAAAGTGGGCAGTGCAGAGGGGATGCAGGGAAAGCACTGTATATTTGCTGGGGCTGCAGTACAGAGTAGGTAGGAGTAAAGCAAGCTTGATGATGCAGCTGAAGGCAGGGACAAGTGGATGTTTCACAGTTTCTTGTGCCTTGTGGTGCTGTTGCTCCTCCTCCTTTGTAGCCTACATCTCTGCAGTGCATGTAAGCTATTATAGTAGCTGCATGGCCAGATGCTGATGCCCTGGTAGAGCCCTTGTGTATAACTTTCAGCTGCAGTATGTGAACACAATTGTTGAGCAGATGGAGAGTGTAAGAGGAAAAAAAAAAAAGTTACTTGTGGTGAAGATTAGCAGTGCTGTAATACCACCTATCTGAAATGTGCTTTTCTTCTGTTTATTTTACCTACTTTAAAATCATCTGTATGCTTCAAATGTGTGGTACTTTTATATCAGAATCACAGGGACCTCAAATATAATCTAGTTCCAACTCCCCTGCCATGAGCAGAGTTGTCACCCACTAAATTGGGCATTGGATCAGGCTGACTAGGGCCCCGTCCAACCTGGCCTTGAGCACCTCCAGGGAAGGGACACCCACAGCTCACGGGGCAGCAGTGCCAGTGCCTCCCTGCCCTCCGAGAAAGGATTTCTTCCTTAAAGCTACTCTAAATCTACAGTCTTCTAGTTTAAAACCACTACCGCTTGTCCTATTGCTAAACACCCTGGTAAAATAACATTCTGCTGTCTTTCTTGTGGGCCTCCTTTAAGTACTGGAAGGCCACAATAACATCTCCTCAGAATCTTCTTCCCATCTTTTTCATGTAAGAAAGCACAGCAATTGTGTGAATTTATAAAGCAAATTTTTGTTGCTAAATTATTTTAAAGAAGCCGTTCATTAACATGCTGTGTTTTGAATTATACTTTATGACCCTAGGAGGCATCGTTTACCATGAAGATGAGTATCATTGTGGGTTTTTTTCAGTTCTATGCTTTTGTCTAAGGAATGACTTATATAATAATACATATATATATTATAATACATATGACTTCTTTATGTATTTAAGCCATTTTTGTGAATTCATGTCCAGATCCGTGTGCTTTAGTAGATTTCAGTTCTACAGTGAAAATGGAGAGCATTAAGAAACAGGCCATATGGTGGTTTCTGTAGCAATCTACTGAAAACTGCCTTGTCAGCTCTTGTTGAGGTATGATGGAAAAAATTAGTTTGGAAAGGCAGGATTTGGATATCCTGTGTTCTGGCAATTCTTTGTTATAGTAATCTCTGAGACGGTTGTTAGATGGATTTATGGGAGAATCTAGCTGACTTTTCTTTCTGTCTTAGGCTGAGTAGATTCACCATTTCATCCTGTTGAATGAGAGATATTTGGCACCAGACTACTTACATAATGACTTCCTCAATATGTAGCAGGCAGGATTATGGTAATAATAGTGCAGGAAAAAGTTTTTATTAAGGCATGACAGTTTTAAACAGAGTTGAGTCATCTACTGAATCTACACTGTTAATTGCTGTATTTAATAATGTGCTGCCATTGGCATTTGGTCCAGGATTAAGACACCTAAATTTTGGTGTTTGCAAGCAGGTGTGTGCGTGTGCACTTCATGGCTGAGCTCCTCTGTTATCAGTGGGGATTAGGCCTGTCCACCCTAGGAAGTGATTCAGCTTATGCTAATGTATGCACCGAGGGTCTGATTTCACAGGTTCCATTGCCCCTGTGGAATTTTTAATGTAAGCATTAAAAACTGCGGGCAAATTTAGTTGTCTTCATCTTGAAATTGAATCCCAACCTGTTACTTACTCAGTGGTACTTGCTGTACCATGACATTACAAACAGAAAACTCAGACCTGCAGTTGAGAGTAGGTTTGATGAAGAGCCCTAAAGATTGTGGACAGTGAGGGAAGATGATTTTCAGTTGTAGAGTATGAATATGCAGTATGTTTTATCCATTCTGCAAGAGATCCTGAACCGGTAAGGATTTGGACTATGATATGATGCACTATTGAGTCCACACTTGTATGATGTGTGAGTAGTACCCTGAATTTAAGTGTTACAGGTCCTCTTTCCTGAAGTGACTCCCTCATGGCTGTAGGTGTTTCCTATCCCACATTTGGCAGGTTTTTTTTTTTTTTTTTAAACTCAGCCAAAATCTGGTAATTATTTATGTTATGTGGAGACCCTGTTTGCAATCCGTCACACTGCTTCTGCTCTAGAAAGCTTGCAGTTCAAGACTATAGTGACCAATGACAGCATCATGATAAGTATACAGGTGGGGTTGCATGGAAGCAGATTAGGCATGAAGAGTTCTGCTACATGTATTTGTAACCTCAGTAGCATGGAAATGGCTTATTACAATGTGTTTCCATAGGATTATAAATAATCAGATTTTTTTTTTTTAAATTGATATTCTTTTTGAGCCCTTTAATCCTTTTTTTTTTTTTCTACTAAGATAATGATAATGTCTATTGATCTTTCAGGCTTTTGGTATGCATGGAAAATATTACAGATGTGCCAAGGCAGTGTGTATGCAGATGTATACATTAGAGTCCTGTGTCATCATACTTGGATATGAAATTGCACTCATTACACAACAGCTGTCTGTGTTGAAAGGACTTGTTCAGTGGTTTCTTGGCAGACGTTTGGTACAGCATTAAACATGTAAATAAGGAGTATTTGCTTTCAGGGCATGGCATAATACACTAAGTACAGGTCTGGGGAGATCTAGTTGAAGACACTAAACTGCTTTCTTGTGTCATCTGGGCATTATATACAGGTTGAGCCCTATGGAAACCACTAGGACTGGGTTTTGCCTTTTTAGTATGAGTCCTCTTGTTCTCTCTCATTGAGCTATACTCCACTACAGGGCAAGCAATACACATCTTACAATTTCAGGAAAAGAAAATGAGAAATTTTTTACATGTGGGACGTGCTCTGCCCTAGTGTAGGTGGGTACTGCTCCCTGTGTCTCTGTGCAGTACCAATGTAGATGTGAGGATGTGAGGGAAGGCATATGACTAAAAGAATGGAAAGTATTTCAGAGAAGTCAATAAAAGAAATGAAGGTTAACAGTATTAGCCTCTTGCTTTTTGTGGCCCGAAAGAATTCAAGCTAAGGAGTCAGTTTATTAAAGGCTGAGAACTTGACTAAGTTCTCGTCTCAGGATTCACAAAAGGACGTCACAGTCATACGTTGGGTTGGATAACATTTTCCAGAAAGAATGATTTTATGCTTGTGGTGGGGAGAAATGGGGATAATGTGACTAATGTGTTTTACTGTTGGAACTGGAAGTTTCTTATGTAGAATCATAATATCCAGTGTTGAATTGTAACACGGGTAGTCATCTGGAAGCGTGTGAGCACCACAGGTGCAGTATGTGCAGTATGTTTCCTGACAGAAAAAAAAAGATACTTTTAGAGTTAGTGAGAACTAGCATATTTGATAGGTAGTTGTTAATGAATTAAGATTAGCATTTTCTTCTTTTAGTCTGGTTGCTTAATAAGCAAGGTTAAGCAGTAATCATGGATTTATGATGATGCTTTTCTTAGAATTGTAGAATCACCAAGGCTGGAAGAGACCTCCAAGACCGTCCAGTCCAACTGTTTGCTTACCACCAATATTTCCCCCCCCCCTAAGCCATGTCCCTTAGTACCACATCTAAATGTTTCTTGAACACCTCCATGGATGGTGACTCAGCCACCTCCATGGGCAGCCCATTCACTCACTCTTTTGGTGAAGAAATTTTTCCTAATATCCAACCTGAATCACCCCTGGCACTACTTGAAGCCATTCCCTCTAGTCCTTCACTGGTTACACGAGAGAGGAGGCTTGATCCCTTTTGTTCTTTTGGAACAGAGAAGGAGTCAGTTTGTGAAGATGTTTGAGGAAAGAGTAAAATGTTTTAACAGCAGAAAGGGACCTTTGAGTAGGAACATCAGCGGACATGACACAGCCAGAAGTACCACCAGCATTACAGCCTCTGTCGAGGCCTGGCATAGCAGCTGCCCCATTGGATACCTTGGGGGACTGGCATCCAGCTTGTAGGGTGGTAGAACAGGGTGCCACAGTGGGACCCACATCTGGAGTGCCTTTATGTGATCTTAGTGGGGCTTTTGTCACTGGTGTGTGTGGGGGGAGCCCCATGTGCAAAAGAGCGATAAGGTCTGGGAGCCCATGTGGCCTCGGGGGAGGTGGTGTGCACCTAAGTGAGAACAGTGGGACAGCAGAGCTTTGGGAGATTAGTTTTGAAGGCTCTTTTGAAATGTTTGTATTTATGAACATGTTGTAGGCCTCTAGTGTTGTTGTTTGACTGTTATTTTGGTACTGCTGTTATTCAAAGTATAGTAGCTTGCTGGTTACTTCATATTTATGTTTTAATAAATTAGTAAGGTAGTTTGATTATGATTTAACTTGAACCTCAAGATTTGAGCAGTTTTTTCTGCTACTGTCGTACTCAAATGATTGTGACACCTTCATGCCAGTTATTTTGTGCCATTTTGGAAATATGCCTGAGTTCTTTCAATATGTTTCCAGAAGGTGGGGCAAATGTATTATACTTATGCTACACATAAAGGAAACTGAGATCCTTGAATGATCAGGTGTTTTGGCCAAGGATAGAAGGAGCATGCTTAGCCATGTATGAAGGCATCACGTGAATCCAAGCATTGAGCTACTGATTGTCCACCATACTTCATTGCTGGTTTGCTCCCTGCTCACTCTTTGATCAGCTAAGTCTTTCCAAGACCTTATCAAAGTATGGTTTTGGCATTACTTCATGTGAGGACTGTCCGTAAAAGGCAGAGTGGATAAAACTATATTTGATCCCCGTCAACTGGTGCACTTCACACCCTACTGTCTCTCGCTTGTGCTGTCTCCTAGGGAAACTGTCACATTCCCTTTTCTGTGCTATAAAATTCCAGCCTGGCAAGTTGTAACACAGTTCTCTTAATGCTTCAAACACTAAGCACTAAATAACAGTCATACGTCAGGGCATAACTCTAAGCAGCGTGAATCATTTAGTCTTCATTCTGGGAATTGACTCTATCTTTTGTTTAGAAATATGGGTGCACACAAAATGTCTACAGTTCAGCTCAGCAGGCGTTCTCCAGTGGCAGTGACTGGTGATGGGATAAAACACAAAAGTTAATGGTATATTTCAGCTCTTCTTATCTGTGTCATAGTGGGTAAAAAACTTCTAATAACTTGTAGTTAGTGAACCTCAAGAGATCCATCCCTACGTACAAAAGGAGAGCGGTGTATATTCCAGCTAGCTGTGACAAGGCCTGCAGTGGGGTGGAATAGCCTGTATCCAACAGGAATTAGCATGGAAATTGCAAGTTTTCTTCTTCATGAGCACTGCCTGGATTTGTAATCAGAGTACTGGCAACAAGAGAGCTTTGATCATGCAGTTAGTGGCATAAAATCATGAAACAGTTTGGATTGGAAAGGGCCATTAAAGATCATGCAGTTCAACCCTCCTGAGGTGCGTTTCTTGCTAGACCAGGTTTCCATCCATCCCAACATCAAGTACTTCTAGGGAGCAGACATACGTAATAGGTAGGAGTGGTACTGGTATCCTGCTCAATGGATACAATCTCCTTGTATTTATCAGGAAAGTTAATAGCAAGACAAGACCTCAGAGAGAAAATGAATGAAGTACTCTCAGTTTTTTGAAGTAGTGGAGGTCTAGGATATGTATACTTAATTTTAAGAGGAAGAAATAATATAGATCATAGAGTGGCTTGAATTGGAAGGGACCTTAAAGTCCACCCTGTTCCAGTCACCTGCTGTGGGCTGGTTGCCCCCCACCCATGCTGGCTGGGCCTGATCCCCTGGATGCCACGCGCATGCCATGTGATCTCACACAAGATGATTTGTTCCATTACTTTCCCCGGTATTGAGGTCAGGCTTGACAGGCCTATAGTTCCCCGGATCCTCCTTACAGCCCTTCTTGTAGATGGGAGTCACATCATTCACAGTATTCCTCAGCTGCTTTACATGTGGGGTGACTGCTATATGGGCTGATAATGTGACTTTTCTCTCTGAAAAAGGAGTAAATAATGTCAGAGACTTGAAATGCATTCTAGATTGTACTTTTTTCAAGTCTACTTTTTCGAGTTTTAGAGTATGTTTCTTCTAAGGCTGTCTTTTATCATCAAATATAAACTGCATTAGCAACGAAGCTTAGAAGAACAGTACTGTTGTTCCACACTGTAGCAGTGAAATCCTTATTGACATTGTCCTTATAGCCCCATTGCATTATTTCTGTTGTGCCTTTGGATCATTGCTTATTTGATAGACCAGTCATTCACCTCCCTCCTGCATTTCCCTGACGTCCAGTACTTCTGCAATGAAAAGCTGTGTGGACTTCTCATTCCCATAGGAGTTAAGAAAAACATACTTTCTTCTCTTACGTTTTTATGCTGAATTCTGTTCCCTTTTTTTTTTTTTTTTTTGCATTTAGCTATGCTTTATGCCAGAAGACCAATGTTTATGATGCAGGTGTTGCTTTCCTTTGTTGTTCAGCCCCTCTTGAAAGCTGTTTACTGTGTCACGTGCTCCCTTGTCACGAGGCATCATGACAAGATATTTAAATCTCTGAGTAGGTATTATTTGCTGTTTGTGTTTCTTTCAAGTGTTTGGTGTATATATATAGGGAGAGACTTCTCCAGCAGTACAAAGGAGAAAGGTGAAAGTTGTGTGAGATCAAAGCATCAACTATTTTTATTTTTGAATCCTGGGTGATGCACTGTGAGCTAGCTGGAAATTTGATCTTTATTGACTCTGCCACCTAAATGAAAAGAGACAATAAGTTTTTAGAAAAAAAAAAAAAGTAATTGGAAATAACTGTTGTGGAGCAGAGCTGTCATGAAGCAGATTGATTCAGCAGTGGCAGTTGCTTTATTGATTGTGAATCCTTAGTAAATTAAAAAGCGGACTGAATGCGTTAATCTTTTATGTGTGTGTGACAGTGACAATTTAGAATGTTCTGCCAGGATAAAGATATAGGAGTGGGGGAATATTATCTACTTCAGTCAGTAATGGGCTTTTCAGAGATAAGAACAGAGTTCCTCACATACCCATCTGGGTTAAATTTTCTCTACTGTACCATGGACAAAAAAAAATAAAGAAGTACTTTTGTTCGGTTTTAAGCCTTTGGGTGCAGGTGTTCTAGATAAAGAAATGAAACATCAATGTAGAAATCACATTAATTTTATTCAAATGTTCATAGTAGCTTCCTTAAATTTGATTATTTGTCTGAATTGCGGTGTCTAATTTGTTGTTAATAGGAAACTGTAAATTTTAATGTTGCCCACCTAAGGATCTCTGTCTGCTTCATAAGCAAAAGTCAGTTTTTAATTTGGATTTTTGATTCCTCCCATTCCTGCTAATTACTTAATGTCATTGCTCATTTGCAAGTAAATTAATCCTTTATTTATATTTTGTCCCAAGTCATTGCTGCTTGTTATAAGGGTGACATTTGTTTAGAAGGGGAGCAGCCACACAGCGTGAGATAAGAACACAAACTTTTACAGAAAAGGAGCAGGGACAGAGCTGGACTCTGCTGATGAGAACTAGGCTTGCCAGATACTATGTACAGTACATAGCTTCCTGTTTTTCAGCCTGAAATTCTGCACCAATGGAAAGTTGTTTTACCTGTTTCTTGTTGGCTTATCATAGCCAATATTGAACCAAGAGCACGCACTGTTTTCTTTCACTATCTGTTTTTCTGCCACTTCTGCCTGAAAATTCAGTTGCAAGGGAATATATATATATTTTTTTTGCCTGTCATTTCCAGCAGGTTGTCTGTTATCGGACACTCTGAACCTCTGCCGGTTTGGATGCATGGTAGTCTGCAGAAGCACTGTGGGAGCTTTACAGCTGGTAGGGGAAGAGAAATTGGAGGAAATGAGCAGCACGGAGTTGGAAGAAATATTTGCTGCTTCTTTAAGCAGAGTTTTCATCTTGGCATGTGGAGATATGAAGGAGGAGGGCAAGGTTTCCTCCCATCCCCTGGAGAGAGATGAGAACTGGAAGTGTAGGAGACCTCACAGAGCTGGGAATCAACTCCTAGAAAAAAGTGTTGTTTCTGAATGTTATCTGCAAGAAGTGGGCTTTGCTGCTGCTGCTGGCCTAGAAAGAGGAACAGAGGGCTTCCAGGAAGGAATTTCGACAGTCTCATTTTCAGTTTGTTCTTCCCCATTTCTGAAGAACTCAGTCTCTTACCTCTCATGCCTGACCCTCAACAGCAATGGGACAGAGAGGTAGAAGAGCTTGAGATATCATTTCATGAATTTAATCCAGCCACTTTGCTCATCAGTTCTTTTCTTTTCTTACTCTCGCTTCACTTGCTGTTCTAGTTTAGTCATCCTCTGGTTTCTTTACCTTGCCAGGCAGCTGCTGCTTCTCACAGAGGCTCATGCTTAGCCATGCTTTATAGCATGGGTTTCCCATCAGATCTGAGAAGCCACTGTTTTTTCTCCTTCCTCACCTTACGCTTCTTTGAGGATGCCTGGGAGAAATTACAGTGTGCAAAGAAAGGAGTATATTAGGAAGTGGCTGCCATTCATTTATTTATGTAGCCATTTAAGTTTTTCATAATCGTTAATTGGATGGAGCTCATAGGTAGTCTGCATTCCTGTTCTCCCCTATAGCTCTCCCATTTTGTGTCCTACTGTTTGTCATGTTCATTTCCTTCCTTAAATTTAAGTAGATCAGCAAGAGTAAAAGCTCTTGCTGTAAGGTAGGTGGTACTACAGCATTGTTTGTTTTTGTGCTGAATGAATGATTGCTGCACCATTGTTTTCTATGTTAAATGCATCTGTATGCAGAAGCAGAACTGCTTAATTTGTTTCGATCTGGTAAGGGTAGTAAGTCTGCTTTTAAATTACGTACTTAGCAAGTAGGTTGCAGTCAGGTGCTGCCACTTCCATGGCTTGTTTTCCAGCATAGCTGGAACCACCACAACTTGAATGATTTTTGACCACTTTTCTTTCTTTTTTTTTTTTCTTTCTTGCTATGTCTTCCTTCAGCCATTTGGCTTCCTTAAAGAGCCTGATCCTTATTTTTGACAGAAAGAATTTCCTTCTTTTGGGAGATGTAAAAGGATAACGTTCGTAGCAGCAGAATGTAGCACTGCCATCTGGGCTGTGAAATTGAATTGAAGCTGAAAGCATTACTTCAGTATATAGCTGCGGTTAGAGGCCAGGTGGCCAATGAGAAAAGGCTGCTCTGGTAGTTGGCATGTTAGTCAGGATCTTGGGAGGCTCCTTGTGCTGCAAACCTCTAAGAATCTGGGCAGGTTAGAAATGATTTCCCTCTCCTAATACTGGTTATCTAAATGTTATGCATCTACTCTGAGTTAACTGTCTCAGCTCACTCTGCTGTGAATGGATAGGCATTTCATTTCGCATCACTTAACTGCGTTATAAACTAGGATTAATCACCCTGTGGAGATCCTTATCTCTCTGTGTAAACCTCACAAAAAGGCAGTAGTTGAGTGCCTAAGCCCAGATGTCTAACTAGGAGGTGCCTTAGTTATAGCAAATGATCCCTCTTTATGTAGTTGCATTTAGTTGAGAGATTATCATTCCTTCCTGTATCACAGGTACATGGATTTAACAGTGCTCCCATGTTCTTGTGAAGGAAACTATTACTGCAAAAATAAAATGAACTATTTTAGTATTTTAATTATTTATAATATTAAATATAAATGTGTATATATTTATGAATGTGTTTATATGTACAGGTTTTGTGGTTGTCTCAGATTTTTGAACACAGCTGAAAGGAAGAGATCTTAAGAATGCAGGATAGAGACATAAAAGCTTTTGCTTCCCTAGGAAATACACAGCTGTTTTGTGGCAATATCTTGATTAACACACAGAGGTAGGACTTGAGAATGCCTAGCTAATATGTGATGCTCTATAAGTGATGCTCTATAAGTCATGCTCATTGGTGATTGGTATTTTTTTCTTTTTAGATTGTGATGGATTTCAAACACCCTGATGGCCACACAGTGGCAGTTATGCTGCCTCGACGCAGTTTATTGGTGATGACTGGTGAATCTAGATACTTGTGGACACATGGGTATGTGTAGGAGCCTGTCTACTCATAATGAAGGAGAATGTATGTTATTTATTTGCTTTGTCAACAGCATTCTGTGTTGAAAATTACTCTGAAAGAAATCAATGAGGTTTTGAGATAATAAATTCCCTCCTTGTCCAGATGCTGCTCAGATTACATTGGAAAACTGGGGACTTTAGAAATTTAGTTGTCAATCCCTGAGCTGCAGCTCTTACAAGTTGTTTCACACAGAAGTCCCTTTCACTTTTCATTGTGAAAGTCCTCTAAGGTGGCAAGGAATTGATTATACTGGAATTAGCTTCATTTATTTTTCCTCCTTTCAGCCCACAGTTTCTCCTGTTGTATCATATATGCCAAAGCCCTTGGAGAAGGGTTGGTTTAGGAGGGTGACTTCTCCTGCATAGAAGGCTTTAGCCCTCTTCACTCAAAGATTCACTCCCTTCAAAGGGGAGTGAGTCTTCCTGGGCTTCTTCCTGCTGCTTTATGACCATGTCAACTACTGATAAGGCTGCTTTGTAGTGAACAGGTTTGGGATCCTGGAAAAGAGATTTCTTGAAATGTGTCTTGAGGCTTTGCTTATTGTACAGTTTAAATAAGATTTTTGAATCCTGCACCATAGGGAAGTACTTACAATAGGAGTGCTAAAGTCAAAAAAGCTAAAAACTTGGCAAGGTTTGAGTGACAGTAGTTTACTTCAGAAGAATACATAAACCCTCCTATTGCACAGAAATGCCCACGGTAAATGTTTCTTCCTTTGTTCAACTCAAGGGAGAGTCACTGGTTACAGCAGTAAATGGGAGAGACTAATTACATTTTGTAAATTAAAGACCAAATCCTTTTACTGGCAAATTTTCTGCCTTCTAATTTTACCAGTTGTTTTGTATAGTGAAGAAGAGTGAATGTGAACTCCCCAATGGCCTGTATGTTGTTCATTTTTGTAGAGCACTTACACCACCTGTGTAGTCACTCATTAAATTAAATAATTGTAAAAAGCAGCTGGGTATTCCTGATGTGCATCATTTAGGGCAATGAAGTCCTTTGTTTTTTAATATACAAGACTAGAGACGGATCTCAGCATTATAAGCTTCTTACTCAATTCTGTCAAATACTGTCTGCCTTTTCTGGAAGGGTTACCTACAACTCTGAGAACAGTGTTCAGTTTTCACATCGGTGACCTTGCTGGCCTGGAGTGGTGCAGGGGAGCAATCAGGTTGACTCCAGCTGTGACCTGTCCCATGGGCCCAGGCCATGGTGTGGGGCAGGCTGAGGCCACATGGGGACAACAGCCAGGGGTCCAGGCCTGCATCAGCAGGACTATGACCATGCACAGACAGTTGTGACACATCTGGGCTGTGGCTTGGGCATGGTGCAGCAGGATAGCCTCCACTTAAAAGCAGCTCCTGAGGGAAGGAGGGACAGCCCTGGTTGAGGCCTCTGGTTTGCTTCACAAGAGCTTTCTCCAGGACCACTAGCTCTGCTCTTCCCAAGCTGGCCCTGCACCAAAGCAGCCAAACTTGAGGGAGTGGGACAGATAATGCACGCGTTCCACTTGCGGTGACTGCCAGCCCATGTGGTTTGGGGTGGTATACCTGCCTATTAAGAACTAGACTGAGATCAGTACTTAATTCACTTTTACCTTCAATGATGACTGTGTTTTGAAAACCAAGGATGTAAGCTACATTGGTAATGAAGATCTCAAGTCTTCCTACCCGTGTATTCCCATCCCCTCTGCTTGTTTGCTTTTCCTAAAAATAGCTTTTCTGTATGGTAAATGTTTTCAGAAGCAGTAGTTGGTCAACGTACTCAACTAGGGTAAATTAGTATTGGGATCTCAGTATTTCGGAGTAGGAAATACTTATTTGTCTTCCTTTTATCCTTTTTCCAATTATATTCTTGATCTCTTAAGTACCTGTTGTTGCAACATCGGGTATTTTTCAGATCACATCTTCACTGGTGTACCTTGTTGGTAAATGGACATCTTCTGTAGCTAAGGACAACAGAGATAACAGTAGGATTGCAGAGCTTGTCAGTAAAGAGCAAGCTTTTCTTTATACTAGTGAAACATGCCATTGCAATAAGTAAGATTGATCAACCAGCAAGAAAGTATAGTTAATTCACTTGCATCAGAATGGTTTTAAGATCATTTGTGATGTCTTATTTCTATTCCTCAGATGTCAAATTAAAGAGCAAAAGGTTCATTTTTGGAATAACTCTGGAAATGCTTTTATTGTGTGAATTTGGATGCCAGAAGAATTAGGGACTTCATTTTTACCCTGTTAATAAAGAGTTTGTGAAAAGCATTTTCTTTCTATCCTTTGTGATAGTGTGTGTCTGAAAGAAACATAAGGTTGAGAAATCATCAAGTCAGCCAAAAGATATGTGCTTTTTATGTCTCATGGGTGAAAATGAAACTATGATTTCAATGATGAGTTTTATTTTTGGATGGAAAAACACTGTTCCTGATGCTGTAACAATAAAACAACTCTGTCCAACCAAGATGAGGGGCAGCATTTTATTTTAGACGTTGAGATACACTAGAACACTGGATAAAAGGCTGAGCTTTCATGTAGCATGGACAAAAGGAGAATGATGTGGGTTGAAAGTGTGGAACCTGGAAAAAGGCAGTGTCTGAAAATATTAGCGCCTAGCATGCACAACTTATTGCTGCAAGTGCAAATATGCTCTTACATAAACAGTAAAGCCAATAAAAAAATCTGTGAACTTTGGGCTTGAAGTTCAGATGTCAGTGGAATCTTGACCATCCTTAACTGATTATTTAATCATAGCTTCATTAGCTGGACAGGGCAGTTCTTTATTAGACCCCCATAGCTGCCTTTAGGAGATTTTTATACCTGAGGCTGTGCTGTCTTCTTTGTACAAGAACTATGCAGACAATCAATGTGCTGCTTTATGACCTTCAGACAGGAGGGACCCACAGTCTTTCTCTACGATTGGATTGAAGACCAACTTCTCTGACAAAAGGGTTGACAAATAAGAAGTACTGGCATGGCTGCCTTCTCATCATTCAGATCATTCTTTTGCTTGGTTAAGTGCAGGCACTGATCAGCAGTTTTGTGTAACCTGCAGAAAAGTTCCAGTACGAAAAAGGATTGTGACAGATGGCTCTGCTTTATTAAAAGATGTAAGAGACTTTTTTCCTCTCCCTTTTAGCTCAACCTATGAGGGTTAGAATTATAGAATCTTTTTTTACAGGTTAAACTCAGCTAACTAATATAGAAGTCACTTTTATACTGAGAGTTTGTCCTGCTGGGAATCAAGTACTTTGAAGTCAGCAGCTCTGAAGAGGCTTCATTGAGGCGACTGTTCCTTAGAGATGGCTCTTTTTTTCTTTTCCTTGAGGAAATTTCTGCATTAGTCTCCTTTAAAACTGAGTTCAGGAAATGTTTCAGTGTGACAGTAACAGCTTTGAAGTGCTGAACTATTTCCCTGAAGAGTTTCTACTTTGTTCCAAGAGTATCTACTTTGTCCCGTGTGCAAGTGATCTGATTCTGTGATAGGAAACCACATGTGGGTGCAGCTGTATCTCTTCTCTTGTACTGAGTTTCCCGTTTTATTTTCACGTTTTGCTCTTGTCAACTTTGGGAGAGATCCACAGAATCACTGAATCACCAACGTTAGAAAAGACCTCCAAGATCATCCAGTCCAACCATTCATCCATCACTAATAGTGCTCAGTAAACCATGTCCCTCAACACAACATCCAAATGTTCCTTGAGCACCTCCAGGGTCGGTGATTCCACCACCTCCCTGGGCAGCCCATTCCACTGCCTGACCACTCTTTCAGAGAAGTAATATTTCCTAATGTCCAGCCTGAACCTCCCCTGCCGCAGCTTGAAGCCATCCCCTCTAGTCCTATCACCAGTTACACAAGAGAAGAGGCCGACTGCCAGCTCACAACGACCTCCCTTCAGGTAGTTATAGAGAGCAATAAGCAAGAAAACTGAACAATCCCAGCTCCTTCAGCCGCTCCTCATAAGGCCTGTGCTCCAGACCCCTCACCAGCTTTGTTGCCCTTCTTTGAACACGCTCCAGGGCCTCGATGTCTTTCTTGCAGTGAGGAGCCCAAAACTGGACACAGGACTCGAGTTGCGGCCTCACCAGTGCTGAGTACAGGGGGACAATCGCTTCCCTGTTCCTGCTGGCAACACTGTTTCTGATGCAAGCCAGGATGCCATTGGCCTTCTTGGCCACCTGGGCACACTGCTGGCTCATGTTCAGCTGAGCATCAATCAATACCCCCAGGTCCATTTTCTCTACACAGTCTTCCAGCCGTTCTGCCCCAAGCCTGTAGCGTTGCCTGAGGTTGTTGTGGCCAAAGTGCAGGACCCGGAATTTGGTCTTGTTGAACCTCATCCCTTGGCTTTAGTCTAGCTCTCCAGCCTGTCCAGATCCCTCTGCAGGGCCTTGCTATCCCCAGACAGATCGACACTTCCAGCCAACTTGGTGTCGTCTGCAAACTTACGGAGGGTGCACTCAATGCCCTCATCCAGGTCATCAGTAAAGATGTTGAAGAGGACAGGTCCCAGCACCGACCCCTGGGGAAAGAAAGCACTCCAAAGTTATTCAGAATTCTTGGTACCTTTTTGTAATGTAAATCTCTGCATAAAATTATTAGAAATTTTTGTCACTCCCAAAAAAGATTCATGTAACTTTCATTTTGAAGTTTATCCTTACGAAAGCATTTTTGTTTTCCATTATGGTCTGTGGCAGATCCAGAAGTAGCTGAAGATACTCTGTTCCCACTTTGCTTGATTGCTAGATTTTAGTCAAGAAAACAAAACTACAGCATGCTACTCTATGAGCATTTTTGCAGATCTCTGATGTGCTTCTTCTCTAGTCAATAAACAGAAAAGCAGTTCTGTTGTAAAGCAGAGTTAATTGAAGAGACTTGCTTGTAACAAGAATCTTCAATCTGCAAGTTTAGAGCTTGTTGTAGTAGGCGACAGCGAGGATTCGGGATGTGACGTGGTAGGACTCTCCCCTTGCTCGGTGTCGAAGGGTTAATGTATGCATAAGGGACATAGACAAAGTAGGATAGGTATATAGGTAAATCGCATGACGCAATAAACACCATTGTTCTGCTCACCATATTGGTATTCACGTGCAGTTCTTTGGCCCGGGTAGATTTTACCCGATAGTCCATCACAGGCACAGAGCTAAAAGAACATGGGTTGCCAGGTGCATGGCAACAAGAGCTAGTCAATACTCTTCTTTTAAATCTGTAGCCACCATTTTTAGTAATGTATTTTATCTTTAAGAAGTATATTTCTGATAAAATCTTAATAAAATAATCACACTTACTGAGGGAAATAAAGGAAGGGAAAGAAAATGTAATTCCTTTCAATTAAATAACACTTTAATTAACATCATTAGTTTATGTGTCAGTACCTCTTTTCTTCTCTAAAACATAATAAGCTGGAAACAGAAGCAGTAGTACATTAAATAGTGTGTTGTAATCACTCTTGTCAGTGTTTAAGAATTGCCTTCTTATGAAGATGAATGGTTGTTTTTTTTCTGATGCAAATTAAATCAATCTTTGATTTTATGTTACTTTGTTTTAGGATTACACCCAGAAAATATGATGTCATTCAAGCATCTGAACTTGGACAGAAAGTTGGAACAATCACTGCTGATGTTAGAGATTTAACACTAAAACGAAGGGAAACAAGGACATCATTTACATTTAGGAAAGTGAGGAGAAGCTCTTGCAACTGCAGTAAGTGTCTTGAGGTGTTTTTCTGGTCAAAATTGTTATTCCTGTATCATCGATATGTAAGCATTTTTTTAGCAAAGTCATTTGCTAAAAATCATTTAGCAAAGTTGTTTGCCCCTGTGGTTAGTTTTGGCAGTCCTAGTAGCTATTTGTAAATAGCTCACAGTTTGCTGTACCGTATGGCTTGAATTGATTGCATCCACATGGCTGCTGGAGTTTCTCAGGGTAGCAAGACATTTGTGTAATGCCCAAGTCAGGCAGTTAATCTGAAATCTTGGATTTTACTGGCGCCTCAAGTGCTGGAATAATCAACTATAATAGAAGTAGCTACTATTCCTTAGGTTCTCATCAATTCTGGTGAGTTTTCACTGGAAGAGAACTACAGTTTTGTGAAGATAAGTATGTGAGGGAAGGAAAAGCAATCAGATCTGCAATAATAGAGCCATGCTTATCTGCAGTGATAGGACCTTAGGACAGTGCAGATGATAGTTGATAGATGGCTCAGTAGTTATGTGGAAATGAAATCCATTCGCGTCCTGAGAACAGACCTGTCCTGATCGCTTATAGATAGCCTCCAGTACATGTGGTCAGATTGACTGTCATAAAATCATCAAATACATCTGCAGTTTGATCCACGTTTCAGTTTTTGAAAGGTGAAGAAGGGAATTAAGCATTTGTTGCATTCCAATATTTTACTTTTTGTTTTCTTTTGCTTAAAATGTTTATTCAGAGTAGAATGACGTTGGTAACATTTTTTTCTTGCTTGTGTATCTGTTGCTGCATCTAGTTTACCCATCTGTCTGTGACAGCCAGAAAGGACAGCAAAGCCGAGCAGAACCATCATTTCCTCGCAGTGAGATGGAGGCCTCAGAGCTGGAGCAGGAATATGTACACAAGGTGTATGAAGAGATTGCCACACACTTCAGTAGTACCAGGCACAGCCCGTGGCCCCGTGTTGTAGAGTTTCTCAGGTCGCTGCCTGAAGGGTCAATAGTTGCTGATGTTGGTTGTGGTAATGGGAAATATCTAGGCATCAACAGGGATTTGTACATGGTAAGTAGTAGCTACTGTCATTTGTTTTCAGCGGTACCAGTTTTTATTGTGTCTCACAGTTGTGGGATGTTGGAGCTTCAGTTGTGGGAAAAATGCCAAGAGCAAGGAGCTGTTGCCTGATTGAAGGTGAGTTACCAGTTATGTTAGGCTTCCAAATTCATTTGCTGTGTGTGGTAACCTTTTTCTCAAAGCCATTTTTGCTTTGCAAGTCAGAATATATTAATAGAAAAGGTAGTAATGGGTGCAGTGGACTGAATAATTGTAATGGATCCTTTTGCCTTTTTTGCTGGCGTTGTAGAGTAAGATTCTTAAAAGGGAAAAGGGTAGGGCAGTTTGAATTTTTCCAGCAAGTGTGTGTAATTTGGCTGGTGGGCGGGAAATGTATGGGTTGCTGCAATCACCACGGACAGTGCTGTCACAGAGTTATCTAGATCAATCTGTGTCCGTGACAGGGGGGGCAGTAGGCCCGTGGGCCCCCGGCCCCTGACAAAGGGGAAGGGAAAAAGGGAAAGGGGTAGGGAGATGGGAGCTGGGCTCAAGGAAACAAACAGAGCAGCGGCAACAATCTAAGGAGTAAAACTTATTTTACTATAATACAATCTAATTGAAATTGAGGCTAATAAATCAAGTGAAATAAGAGAGAGAGAGAGAGGTTTCCGAAGACCGAGAAGCCTACTTTGAAATTGAAGGCGCCGCGGCTTGGAAGCACACCCACACTCGCTGCCAGGCAGTGAGAGAGAGAGCAAGCGTCGCTTCTGTGACGTATTTTCCTCTCTGACCGCGAGGTCCCCTGGGATGTGTAGTACTTCTTCTCTGTGCTCCACATGATGTTATGATGTGGAATACCAATAGCAAAAATTACAAAACCATGACAAGTGCTTCTTTGTACACATCCTCTTCAGTTCCATTTGGCCTGGTGGCATGGCTTATTTCTGAACAATAGTGTCTGGCTTCCCCACCCGAATCTGTGCGTAGGCCACATAAATATGCCAATGAAATTCCTGCTGGAATCTCTACTTCAGCTCAGATTTTGAACTTTTCTCACTCCTTTTCCTCGCTTTTCTGGAGTCCTGATGTCATTGTTCATGTGTTGTCATCACCTTACCCGTCTCACAGTCTGTGACTTAGCCCACTTTTACTTATCTATCTCCCTTCCTATTATGGGGACATAAAGGACAGAAAAATACAAAGCAAAATATTTGTTTGTTTGTTTGTTTTTTTAATAGCAAACATTTCAAAGAATTTTTGCAACATCAAACTTTTTATTCTTTTTGCCCAAAATAAATATTTGAGAGGTGTGTGTTATGCCCTCGTCTGTTCCAGAATTGTGATTCTTTTGTGCTTGTACTGTGAAGCACTTAGAATTTTCCAAGCCTGATGGATCTCTTGTAAGTCAAAGCATTCATTATTAATAATAAAAGTCAGACTTGTTTGTCTGTTACAACAGAGAAACAGAAGTTTGTGTCCTGCTATTTTTATACAGCTATAAAACATAAGTTGTTATTTACAGCCCTGTCTGTATTTGTAGTACATTAATTTCCATTACTCTCTTATAAGCAAGGAAAAAATCAACTGATTTATAAGTAGACATGTTTGTGCCTGGCTGCTGTAGGCTGAAAATAGTTGTTAATGTTCAATACATTTCAGTCTTTCACTCCTGACTGCAAGAAAAATCAGTAAACTTAACTAGAGAAGAAAAAACTTTTCCAGGGCTTAATGTAGGTCATTCAGTCCCAGAATTAATTTGGTAAATTGCTGTTGTATAGGTCTGTGCTAGGCTTTTGTTGTGAAATCTCTTCAAGATGCTGTATGCAGAAATTCCCAGGACCTGTGGGTTCTCTGTAGCCCACAGTTAATCAAGGGAAAGGTGCATCTCCTAACAGTTAAATGAATGCCAGCCCTTCCCTTTAGTTACCTTAGGAGTTAACTAATTTCATGTCTACCTGCGGAAGTCCAAAGTGTGAAAAGTGAAAGAGAGGAGGCTTTTAAAGATGACTTTCAAAGAGTTGAAAATCGGAATCTGGAAACTTTCCTTCTGTTGGCCTTTTGCTGTGGGCTGGGTGTGGATTTGAGGGTGAGGAGATACAGAGTATACTTCATGTATCAGGTGCATTGTCCAGCTAAGGCCTTTGTGTACAGGGCATCGGTTTCCCCCCACATTTTCTCCTCTTGACTTGGGGCATAAAGTTCAGGCAGAAGCTTACTGAGTTGCTGCAGCCTTTCCTTCACAGCACTGCTGTGGCTCTTGCTAAGTTTTGATGCTCAGTGCACGGGAACTGTTAACCTAAGCCCTGTTAGCAAAGAGGCAAAAAGCAATGTTGTGAAATAAGAGTTGTGAAATAAGTGGTTGGGTAGAGCACTGTCAGCACAGCCATGTAACTTGCTGTGTTTTAACTCAGAAATACTGAAAACTAGGTAGCGGGACCGAAAGCAAATAATGTACTGCAGAGGTTAGTCTGTGTTTATAGACAGCATTCAAGGCGTAGCTGTAGTGGTGGGTTTTTGCCGTGCACCTGGCAACCCATGTTCTTTTAGCTCTGCGCCTGTGCTGGACTATCGGGTAAAACCTACCCGGGCCAAAGAACTGCACGTGAATACCAGTATGGTGAGCAGAACAATGGCGTTTATTGCATTGTGCGATTTACCCATATACCTATCCTACTTCGTCTACGCCCCTTATGCATACATTAACCCTTCGACACTGAGCAAAGGGAGAGTCCTACCACGTCACATCCCGAATCCTCGCTGTCGCCTGCTACAACAGTGTGTCAAAGTTAAAGTACCTCCTTATGTTATAATCTCCATACTCTGAGAATATCTCCACTGTGCCCCATACTGTCATATTTACTTCAGGTTCTTTAGATGAGATATGGTGAATACAGCTACATTCAATGAAAATGACAGTTCAGTAATGGCTGCATTATTGTGACACAGTCAAGGGACAGAAATTTTGTGACAAACAGAAGTTCAGATTAAGAATGTCCAAGAGAGATAGAATCCATGTCTGCTGTAGTTAGGGAAAGACTGGAGAAAGGATCTGTGACCAGCTGTCTGATTACTTTTCTTCTCTGTCGCTCTCAGCTTTTTTTTTGTTTTTTTGTAATTGTTGAGAAGAATGCCGACGAGAAATGTCTGTAGGGTTATTTGGTTGGTTGGCTGGGTTTTTTGTATGCAGTCCTCTCCCCATCCAACTTCATTTGGAGGAATCACTTTGGCAGTTTGTATTTCAATGTTATCGAGCTCAACATCCATATCTATAAACAGGGCTTTTATTCTATAGAATGCAATATTTCAACCTTTCCTACACACCAGCACCACAAGGGTTTCATTCCAGAGCCTGTTGACATCACTACAGTGTATCTTATCCATTTTTATGAGTTGTGGCTCTGTCTTTACAGTTTCTGGGCAGGTGTGATGATGTGCAAATCCCTATAGGGGCATCCCTGTGTGGGGCTAAGGTGTGACTGAAGGACATTGAAGCCTTTCAGTTTTCTGGTTTACACTTCTAATTGAATGGATACACTGGTAAGAAATGTAGTAACAACTGAAAAAAGCATTGGGTATATATTTATCTTTGTATTGAGAGAAGTGACTCTCCTCACCAGAATAGTTATGCTAGGAAGAAAAATGATGGCAATACAGGAACCCTAATGGTTTGTTTTAATACAGACATTCATATCCTTTTTTTTTTCCTTCTTCTTCTTCTCTGCATTACAGTCCTAAACTGTATTTTGTCAGGGTTTGGGGAGGAGGAATGATGAAGATCTGAATTAATGTTGCATAAAATGGATATACTGGATCCGTGTTGCTTGAGAGCAGGTTCCTATCCAAAGGACTTAGCAGTAAATAAAACCAGGAGGGGCAAAACCAACTGGCAAAGGTATACTTGGAGCCAGATCACAGAATATTTTAGCAATTGGAGGGTGAAGCAGAGGAACCTTTCCTGCCCTTTTTTTCTCAGTGAATAGGAATCATTAAAATGGTGGGAGATCTTGGTCTGAAGATAGCTCAGAAGGCACCCTGACTGTATGGAATGGAGAAACAAAACACTACGTGAAAAGAATACTAAAGGCCAGGCAGACCAATTGGAGCAGGAAGATTTGTCTTTCAGTGTCTGTGCTGGTGTCTTTTTTTCTTCGTGTGTGTGTGTGTGTGTGTGTTGGAATGTAATTGGGTTCCTTGAGGCTCTGACGCCATTAATTATAGCTGCAGTGATTCTCTAGGGAGCCATATCATTCCATTTGGTGGTTGGATTTCAGAATTAGATGTACTTTTCTTCATCACTTTCTAATGTGCCGCATCGGTCAGGTTTACAGATACTCAAATGAGTTTATTCAGCCAGATGGAGTTTAGTAATAATGAGATAACATAGAAAGAAAATACATAATGGTGGGCAACACTGACCTGTCTTTACCTATCTTTATTTAAGCCTGCAGGATTTGCAGTACCATTACAAAGCAAGCTATTTGTCTAATGCTCTTTTGCCCTAATGATCAATTCCATACCACCGCATTAATTAGGTTTATAAAATTTAGTTTAACTACTCCTGGATGAAATAGCGTAGATGAAGTCAGCTGGGTAGCTGACGATTGGGATGGGATCTCTGCTTGTGTTATCTCATTCCGAGGAACCCAATACAGAGCTCCTGGAGATTCATACACGTCACAGGTTTTACTTTTCTTTTTCTCTTTCCTGTTCCCTTTCATCTTAGTCTTTTTTGATACTTCTTTCATTTATCTGAGGCTTTGCTGATACACATTTCCTGGCTTAAAAACAAGAGTTGGATGCAGGTAGTGTTTATCCAGATATAATGACAGTGAGGACAGTGAGGTGGTTGAGAACTGGCTGACTGGCAGAGCGCAGAGGGTCGTCATTGGCAGTGCAGAGTCTGGTTGGAGACCTGTAACTAGCGGTGTTCCCCAGGGGTCAGTGCTGGGTCTGGTCTTGTTCAACATCTTCATCAGTGACCTTGACGAGGGGATAGTGGCCACCCTCAGCAAGTTTGCTGATGATACGAAGTTGGGAGGATTGGCTGACATGCCTGAAGGCTGTGCTGCCATTCAGCAAGACCTGGACAGGCTGGAGAGCTGGGCGGTAAGAAACCAGATGAGGTTTAACAAAAGCAAGTGTAGAGTCTTGCACCTAGGGAGGAATAATTGCATGCACCAATACAGGATGGGGGATGACCTGCTGGAGAGGAGCTCTGCAGAGAGGGACCTGGGTGTCCTGGTGGACGACAGGTTGGCCATGAGCCAGCAGTGTGCCCTCATGGCCAAAAAGGCCAATGGCATACTGGGGTGCATTAAAAAGAGCATGGCCAGCAGGCCGAGGGAGGTGATCCTCCCTCTCTACTCTGCCCTGGTAAGGCCTCATCTGGAGTACTGTGTCCAGTTCTGGGCTCCCCAGTACAAAAAAGATGGGGATCTCTTGGAAGGAGTCAAGCAGAGGGCCACAAAGATGGTGAAGGGCCTGGAGCATCTCCCCTATGAAGAAAGGCTAAGTGAACTGGGTCTGTTTAGCCTTGAGAAAAGAAGGCTGAGAGGGGACCTTGATCCAGGTCTATAAATATCTCAGGTGTGGGGGGCAAAGTGGTGAGGCCAGACTCTTTTCAGCAATGTGTGGAGACAGGACAAGGGGAAACGGCCAGAAACTGGAGCATAGGAAGTTCTGCATGAATGCACGCAAGAACTTCTTTACGGTGAGGGTGACGGAGCACTGGAACAGGCTGCCCAGGGGGGTGGTGGAGTCTCCTTCTCTGGAGATATTCAAGACCCGCCTGGACGCCTACCTGTGCGACCCGCTGTAGGGAACCTGCTTTGGCAGGGGGGTTGGACTCGATGATCTCTGGAGGTCCCTTCCAACCCCTACAATTCTGTGATTCTGTGATTCTGTGAAAATTAGTGCCTGAAATCCCTTCTTCTGGAGAGACACTAAAAGATTCCAAGCAACTTGCTGAGAGGTGTACTGGCTAAAAGGTGGATTCAGCTGAACAGTCAGCTGTGCTGTGTGAGATAAATAAGAAATTGGGTGGCTGAAGCAATGAGTTGGATTTGGAAAACTCAGCAAATAGATTTATGTGAAGATAGACAGGACTCAAGAGATAAGAAGAAATATGAAACCTTAAAAATGTATAAAGCTCAACTCACCAAGCAGTGTTAAGATCCTCCTCATTTTGGACACTGAGCTAATTCCTCTACCTTTCTATACTGTTCTAGAAAGAATTCAGGCTGTACCCTATGGTAAGCATCAACATCAGCAATATGAACTAGTGAAAATTAAAGCATTATAGTTACATTCCAAGATTTTTTTTAATGGTTTGATTACATATTTGGTTGGAGAGAGAAGTAAAACTATGTAAAAGCATTTCTTTGAACTGTTTTCTGTGAATGCAGCATCATCACATCAAAGCTTCACTCGTGCTTCAGAATTAGAAATCAGGTAACAGAATTGGGAAGAGTTGAGTTTGAGGTTTCTGTCTCTTGCTGAAAATGTATTCTTAGGAGACATCGATCTTGTTCTGAAATATGCTTTATGTGTTCATAAAATCATAGATGGTCTTGGTTTCCCCCCGTAAGCTGTCACTGCACCACTGAAATTAGCCGCTTGTTGCCAGCTCCTTGTTTTTTCTAAGAGGCTGAAACCAGTACATAACTGGTTTTGAATGAATGTGTGTTTCTTGTAAGCTACCAAATGTGGAAATGCGGTGATTATAATTCTTTTAAAATATCACACAAAGGTAATACCAGTAAGGATGCTAAATGTGCTTAGCTCCAGCACCAGGCAGATGTGGGATGACTCCCCATGTTCAGAGTTTATGCATACATATGCGGCACCTATTACAATGTTTATATCAAAGCCAACGTAAAGGTATGCCTACTGCACCTATCTCAGAGAAGCTGTGCGTTCACACTGATCCATTTCAAGGTCTCAATTTTCCTTGCAAAACGGAATCTTTTTGCTTTGGATGTAGATTCACTTCAACAAGTATGACATTACAAGTAAGCCTGGCTTCGTAATTATTTGATATAATTTAGATGCAAATGAGGAATTCACATTCTAGCAGTCGTGCCTTTGTTCTTGTTCGCAGTTCATTGAATTTCATTACCATACAGTGTAGTCCTTTTCAAGGTCATTTTTGGAGGGGAGGATTAAATTTCACTGTCCAACCTGTTTTTACTACACAAGCGTAGGGCCCAAGCAATTATTTCTGGGAAAGCTTATGAAAGTTGCAAGTACTCTTCTTCCTCCTCTTTCAGCCAGCGTCAAATCGGGTCCTTTGACTCTTAGTAAATACTGCATTCTAATGTCTCAATTGCAGAAGTGGTGGAGGGCACTGGTAATGAGGTGTGGAATCTCCAGCATGCAGGTTGTCAGCTAAATTCATTCCATGATGAGAGTAATTTCAAGACACTTCAGTTGGTATCCAGTGTGAAATGATGGGATTTGTGTTTACTTCCAAGTAAACAAGAATTCCCTCTTTTATTCACTCTGTGCTTCAGTAAACCCTGAGAAGAGGCCAAGAAATAAATGGGAAGAAGGTGCCACTGGGATTGATGTTCTCAGGTCTGTTTAGAGCTAATTGTCAGAACAGTATGTACATACACATAGTGCTGGTTTGGGGGAAAGTTATCCTGGGTTCTCAGCTTGGCATTTTCACAACAGCTTCATTTACTTTGGACCAAAAGTTAGGGTCCAAAGTCTCTGGAAGTCTCTACAGGGAAAGCTCACTTGGAAGCTTTCAGGAAATCTGTCTGGAACAGAATCCTGGTTTTCTTCAAAGCTATGATAGTAGATGGAAAGCTAAAAGAATTTTAACTAACACAATTAATTGGGAGATGTAATGGAAAATATGTTTATTTTTAACAATTGCTTCAAAAGAGATTTTTAATTTTGGCAGTACTGTCGTCTCTGCTGAGCTGATGAATTAGAGCAGCCTGCTGTACTTCTTGCATCAGGGATGCGTTAGTATTCTTTCTGTGTGAAATAAGATAAACACTGTCAGCAATAATTACTTAGGAATCTGACTCTGCTCTTGGTTATCTGTTTGTTGCTGATCATTGAAAACAAAAATAAATTTAATGTTCTCATGCAGGCTGAGTTTGATATATGACTTTGTAACAGGATTTTGGTTTGAATATTGTGTGTGCTTGGCAGACATAAAAATGAGGGTGGTGTATGCATCACTCCATTTATCCTTATAGAAGGGTCTTAATCCGTTTGGATTTATTGTTTCTTTGCAAGTGTGTAACAAAAGGCCCTTTTTCTGGATGCTTTTTCTTACAGTCTTTGACTTGGATGCTGGGTAAAGGGGAAAAGGAACATTTCATGATGTGTTTCAGAATGGTTTCTGGAGATCATTTCCTTTGCACTGTGCAGGAACTTGGAAAATTATGTTGTGCTGAATATGAGAACTTAACCTTCTGTGCGTTTTGGTGCTGAGGTAGAAAAGGACTGTACCTAAGCACTTCCTTACCTAGACTGAAATGACAAAACGTGAGTGATCAGCGGAGCTGTGTGACGTACTTCAGAGTCACCACTTCGGCATCTATACCTGTAGATTCAGCATTTTTTAGTTCGGTGTTTGTCTGCTTAAGATGTCCTTGTGTTATGGGTGGCAGCTGAAAGGAACTGAAAATACCAGGGCTGGATTTGGACACCTCTTTGTTTGCTGTTTTCTGGTCTCAAGATACCATCAGAGCCAGTGCTGGAAAATGTTATGCTGAGAGCTGTTCTGTCTTATCTTGGTTCAAAACTGAGGTGCTGTGATGAGCGAGCAGCCAATCTGCTTGCTGTCTTTCACTTTTAAGTGAACATGTTTGTCTTCTTTTTGTCGATATCCGGCACTCATAAATTTCTCTTACTTAAGGCTATTTTTTGTGCTTGCTCTTGGTTTTCTTTTGAACTACAATGTGTTACCTTGGTAGGAGGCTGTGATGACTCTATTACTGGAAGCATCGAGTGAAAATCATTTTTCAGTCTTGTAATTATCCTTCTTATGAAAAGCATAATGGAACACTTTCTGTTACAGATCGGCTGTGATCGCAGCAAAAACCTTGTGGATATTTGTGGAGAAAAACATTCCCAGGCTTTTGTCTGTGATGCCCTGTCAGTGCCGATCCGGAGCGGTTCTTGTGATGCCTGCATCTCTATTGCTGTCATCCACCATTTCTCAACAGCAGTAAGTTGCCCATCTCTGTGCTCCACTCAACTACTAATATTATTTAAAATAGAACAAAAAAAAAGCAGCAAAACAACTTAGTAGATTGGGATCACGGAAACAAAACAGAACAACAATATGAAGTGAAAATCAAAGGGGTGTGTTTGGTATTAAGCAGTTGTCAGAGCAGAACTAAACTGTTGGACTGCTGCTACCTCTGAGACATTCTCTTCACATTCTCCTTCTCCCCATTGGGTACACTTGCTCTTCCTGGCACTTCCATCTTCTAGGTGTTTGTGTTTCCTTTTGTTCTGCCTGCAATTAATGACTCTGGAGAAAGTGGGCTTTGCTTTGGGATTCAGGAAATGCATTATTTCCAGGCTCAGATATTGAATAGATCTCATGGTTTTAGTTCTGTGGATTAATCCTGAAGAGAACGGGGACACTGCTCATTTGCTCCCTGTATCTCTGTGCTGTCTAAGCTTCAGGCAGGAGCCGTGCAGCTGTAACAAGCTTCTAGACCATGGAACCATGATATCCTAGAGTCACGTTACAGAAATGAAGTGAATGTTTCCAAATGCAGTATTAAAAATAGGAAGGAGACTTATTTTGAAGAAGGCTGACATGTCTTCATTGGGGTAATTATAGGACCTGTGTTGAAACTGTGAATTTAACTTCTTTAACTGCAAACTCTATGTTTAAATTCAGAATTTTAGATCATCATAGAATCGTAGAATGGCTTGGGTTGGAATGGACCTCAAGGGTCATCAAGCTCCAACCCCTGGCAGGGCTGCCGACCTTTACATTTAATACTAGACCAGGCTGCCCAGGGCCCCATCCAACCTGGCCTTGAACACCTCCAGGGACGGGGCATCCACAGCCTCTCTGGGCAGCCTGTGCCAGCAGCTCACCACTCTCACAGTGAAGAACTTCCCCCTGACATCTAACCTAAATCTTCCCTCCTTCAACTTTAAACCATTTCCCCTTGTCCTGCTTTTATCTACGCTTTCAAAGAGTTGAAGATCTCAATCAGCTTTATTGATGAGATCATCATTTCCAACTGGGCTGAAATGTCCAGGAAATCCTGGTCAGCACAGCACTGTTTTCAAAAGGCAAGAGAACTGTGTTCAGGAAAATGGCTCACTTTGTGTATGGTGGCCTAGATTATGAATTATTTCCCACTGCTTGGCCATTAGAGGAGTATGGCACTGTGTGCTCATACATGCCGGGCAGAAAGGGACATTGCCCAGTAGAATAAATTTCTCTGACCTTTATTATATGTTGGGGATGTGCTGCCAGTTCCGCTCTCCTGTCTCTTCTGTTGATCTGTATACCAGCTTCCCACTTCTGCTTTTTCTTTATAGGAAAGAAGGCTGGCAGCTATCCGTGAACTAGCCCGGCTTCTAAAGCCTGGTGGAACGGCACTCATTTATGTCTGGGCAATGGAGCAAGAATACAAAAACCAGAAGTCTAAATATCTTAAGGAGAAGCATGGCAGCAAAGACAAGGAGGAGGAAAGCAATACCAGCACGTCCCAGGGACTGCTTGATGATCAAAAGCCTGATAGCAGCAGCCAAGGCTCAGCATGTTCCGACCGACTCCTTGATGACTCAGAGGACAAACGCTGTGCTGCAAAGCCAGTAGCAGACTCCAGGCTGCCTGTTCACACCAACCGGACCTCCTTTCACTCTCAGGATATGCTGGTTCCCTGGCACCTGAAAGGTGGCATCAAAAAGAAAGGGGCAAGTGTTGATGAAGTGTCATTTCCAGCTGGCTGTAAGGAATCGCAAGAACTCAGCCCTGTTTTCCACCGCTATTACCACGTGTTCCGTGAAGGGGAACTGGAAGCAGCATGCAGATCCTTGGACTGTGTGAGGATTCTGAAGAATTACTATGATCAGGGAAATTGGTGCGTGGTTCTAGAAAAGCTGTAGACCATGGTACTTCCTCCATTACCTTTCTTTTTTGTGGAAGTACTTTTAATGCAGACTGTAGCTATGACCTCTTTTAAAATATCAGAATAAAAGATTGTTTATTAACGGTAATGAACACTATGTGCATGTGTTAGCAAAATAATGACTAAACTCAGATGAATAAACACTCGGCAGGGAGCGAGCTACAGGGAAAAGGATTCAGTGGGTAAAATACTGGCCACGGAAGTCAGCAGGACCAGGATTGAGCTTCTAAAGACCAAGGGCCTGGTTCTCCATTCCGTTACACCAGTTTGTGCTGATGGAGCTGTAGTGGTCTCTGTGCCTGCTACCAGCTAATTGGAGTGGAGCTCTGTGCTGATCATTGCAACCAGGAAATGTAAAACTGCAGTACAAAGCTTAGGGCAGGCAGGAGGGAATGAACAGCATGTGAAGCAGTTTGGCTGCAGAGCCAAATCGTTGCCCGAAGTCTGTGACTGACTCCCGTGATTGACTGTTTCTCAGGTGTTGCGCCAGGAGTGCTTGGGGCATCAGTTAAATTAAGGAAAGGGAGACTCTTGGTTTAATTTTTTATTGAGGCATTGCCTAGGCTTGTCCCTTGCACTGATTTCTTCTGTTTGAGCCACATGAAGGCAGAGGCACATCCAAGGCAGATGAGCCCTCCTGGGAATGTCTGGGAGTTGGTTTGCGTATATTCAGCACACATCACATAGCTGTAAGCATTGCACTGATGTGTTTGCAGATTGACTGGTGAGCTTATGCAGGAGGAACCTTCCTTGCTCCTTGGTAACCTGTGTGGTCAGCTTCTGTGTAGGAGTGGTGTGTGCAGGTCCTGGTGTCATCAGGCAAGATGTACTTCTGGAAAGTGAAGACCTGCCCTGGCAGGAGCGTGGGCCTTCACAAGGTGTTACAACTTGGTATGTTTCTCAGCAGAGCCACAGAGGGCTGAGCTCAGACCCTTGCACCCTGCAAGCTGCAGCTGCTGGCATCTGGGCACAGCAGTGCACTTTGGGGCAGAGCTAGGATGGGTGGCTCCCAGACTGAGGGACAGCCACAGCTGGGTGTCTGTGCACTGAATGACTGAACTGGGCTGTTGGTCATTTCAGGTCACCATGGATTCTGTTCATTCAAGAGGAGGTAGGAAGGTGTCAAGAAGTATGGAGATGTAGCATTGAGGGATGTGGTGCGCATGGTGGGGTTGTGTTGATGGTTGGACCAGATGATCTTAGTAGTCTCTTCCAACCTTAATGATTCTAGGATTCTGCCATGGGGATCACTGGCTTGGGAGGCTCTGGAGAGTAAAACTTGCTGTGTGTAATTCCTTACTGCAGGTGGTTTTCCTGAAGTTCCTGGTGCAGTGCTGCATGGAGAACAGGATTCTGTGCGGGCTGTGAGCTGTGGTCCTGGCTGCAGAGCTGTTAGAAGAGTTGAAATGATTCTGGTATTCTCCGAGGCTTGGAAACGTTATGAAATATTTCTTTGATTAAAACCAGACGGACTCTTTAGATGCTCACAGAGGACACAAATACTGAAGGAGAAAATGGCAGAGGAGGACAGCAGGTAGATGTTAACAAAATGCATTGCAGAGGTTTACTGAGGAGCTTATTACAGAACTAATGCTAGTGCTGATGCCCTCTGCAGTGCTTGCTCACCCATCTTTCTCCTGGAAGTGAAAAGAGCTGAAATTCTTTAAGGTTGACATTTGGATTTAAATGTTACAGGTTTCACAGTGCAGTGGCTTTCATAGTAAATATCATCTGGTTTAGGCCTTATTTAAGTAACAAATGTGCTCAAATGGTTGGTCATTTGCAGTCTAACAGACAAGAGGAAGGCAGAGCCCCACGTGGGTATGACCTGTATGGCAAATGCTGATGCATCTCCTGCAGCAGTCCTCCTCCAGGGCACAGCATCCTCATGGCCCATCCAGCAGGTGGAGATTCCTGCCCTGTGCCAGCAAACCTCAGATGTTGTGACCAGAGGAGGCAGTCTGTGCTGGAGGTCACCATCCCCATTGCTCCCAGCCTCCAGTTCCAAGGGCCCCTAGGTCACCTCACCTGCTCCTGTGTCAGACCCAGCTGATCCCAGCTTCTCTTAACTTCCAAGAGGTCATTTAAACTGTCCTGGTGCAGCTGCCAGTGTCAAAGCTCCCCTGGACCTCAGAGAGGCCAGGTTTCGCTGGAAGTACTCAACTTCAGCATAGGCAGTACTCAACTTCAGCGTAGGCAGAGGCTTAGCAGAGCATTCTGTGCTCCATGGGGACCTCACTCTCTCCTCTGAGAGCTGAAAGGACAGGCCTTGGCAGAAGAGCAGAGGAGAAGCTTACGTGCAGCTCCCCATGGCTGAAGGAATTCAGCACAGAGAATGCAGTGGGAAGGGCAATTTCCCTGCTTTGGAACTTGATCAATAACTTTACATATGATGTAAGAATTCTTGATAGGTTTATGTCAGTCAAATCATCAAATTAAGTCTGTCAAATCATCAAAGTCTATTTTGGAACCTGTTTCTGGCGAAGCTTCCAAATGGTCACCCTGAGAGAATGCTCCAGTCTTTACTGAACAGTGGAAGTCTCAGATGTGTTACTTTGCCTATCTCCCTTTTCTTCTTTTTCAGGAAGTTCATCAAGGTCTTCATTTTTGTGCACACAATTTCCAACACAATTTTAATGGAGTCTCTGATGAACTTTGTTTTCAGTGAGAAGTTCTCTGTGTGCACAGAATGCCACTTCCTTGTGTAAGAAACTTCATGCAGAAGCTTTAAGCTTTCATTTTAAGTGAATTCCTTGTTTATCAAACATGAAAATAAAAAGCTGATACAGAAAAATCCCAAGTACTCCTCCCATGGCAAGAGATGCTTCTGCCATCAGAATACTTTGTCATTCTTTTCCTTCCTTTTTCTCAGGAAAGAGGCCTGAGGCTGTAGAGATTCCCCCAGCTGAGGGCTCTTCCACAGACCCCCACAGATCTGTCCTGATGGCCCACACGGCAGGAGGTGATGGCATTGGACTCCCTCCCAAAGTTTTACCTGACATGATCTCTGTATTATTTTTTTCCAAGTGTACTGTTTACAAACCAACAGGGTAATGAAATTCACACAGAAATGGTTGTCTTAGCAAACAGCAGCCTAGCTTCTTTCTTCCAGGAGAGCTATTGCATGACAGGAAATGGTGAAGCCAATTGAGGACTTAGGAAGATGTGGAATTCAGAAGAACCTACGAGGCAGTCACAGAATCATAGAAGCATTTAGGTTAGAAGGGACCCTTAAAGGCCATCTCCCTTGCCATGAACGGGGATACCTACAGCTCCATCAGGTGCTCAGAGACCTGTCTAGTCACTCTTTAATCCTGCAGACATCAGTTTGCTCTCTGCAGACAAAGCAATTAATCTGTATGAGAGATGCAGATATTTAGGTCAAGGTCTTTTCTCTCAATTTGTATTCTCAGAGTGCTTTGAGAGGTACAGAAACAATATGTCTGGAGCTGAGGGCAGTTCATTTTGTCTCTGGTGTCTCAGACTCGTTCACAGGGGCAGTGTTTCAGTGAGGGTTTGACAGACACAATGGTAGCCCAATGCTGATGCAGACAGAAGCCAGCAGCAGATCATGTTGAAAATAAAGGTCCTCCTGAGCAGACAGCACTATTTATCCTGCATGTGCATAGAATGGCCTGGGTTGAAAAGGACCACAATGATCATTGAGTTTCAACCCCCCTGTGATGTGCAGGGTCACCAACCACCAGACCAGGCTGCCCAGAGCCACATCCAGCCTGGCCTTGAATGCCTCCAGGGATGGGGCATCCACAACCTCCTTGGGCAACCCGTTCCAGTGCGTCACCACCCTCTGGGTGAAAAACTTCCTCCAAATATCTAACCTAAACCTCCCCTGTCTTAGTTTAAAACCATTCCCCCTTATCCTATCACCATCCACCCTCGTAAACAGCCGTTCCCCCTCCTGTTTATACTCTCCCTTCAAGTACTGGAAGGACACAATGAGGTCTCCCCAGAACACTCTCTTTTCCAAGCTAGACAATCCCAGTTCCCTCAACCTTTCTTTGTAGGAGAGTTGCTCCAGCCCTCTGATCATCTTAGTGGCCCTCCTCTGGACCCGCTCCAAGAGCTCCACGTCCTTCCTGTACTGGGGGCCCCAGGCCTGGATGCAGTACTGCAGATGGGGCCTCACAAGAGCTGAGTAGAGGGGGACAATCACCTCCCCATCCCTGCTGGCCACCCCAAATGCACGATGGGTCCAGATGAGTGTCTTTAGGCTGAATAGGGCCAGTTTTCTTCCTTATTTCCCTTTTGCTAGGAATGTAGATGCGACACATCTTTGCTAACAGAACAACCTGCTATGGGTTATGTGTCCTTGGACCAGCTCTATTTTTCAGTCTATCAGAGGTGGCCAAGTGAAAGGCCTCAGAAAGCACTTCTGGAGTCTGGATTGTCAGTGAAATAAAGAATCTAGGAGAAAGAGCTCATCGTATTTCAAAACTAACAGAAGGAAAGGGCATATGCATGAGGGGTCTGTGGTGGTGCTTCATTGCGATGCTTAAGCAATGAGAATGGTGGAAGACCTGAAGGAGATTGCATGGGGAGCTGTGCTCCTCTGAGCTCATCGGGGTCAGTGCAGTGCCCCGTGGTTGAGACTGCAGTGCTGGTGCGTGTGCAGACTGAAAGACAGAAACACAGTGATTATTCATGTGATGCTTCTGTCTCTGCTCTGTCTGTTGGCTGAGAGGGATGTTTGCTCACTTTCTGGCTGTGCAGGGATAAAATAAACAGAAAGGGCAGGTGTGGGGGGATTCCCTGGAGATGAAGCAGCTCATAGAAGGGGCTGTTAGCTCAGTGGCCTGAGACTGAGAGGGAAGGGCTTGCTGGCAGGATTGTGTGCTTGTTTTTACTGCTGTATTTTAAAGGTTGAGCTCCTAGCCTAGCTGCCCAAGAGATGGCCAGAGAGCCAGTGGGATGCTAGCACTGGGAGTCATTTTATGCTTTGGGGAGGAGAGAACATGCCAACTTGGTATGGAACAATAAATTAATTGGAAAGGCAATGCGTGCTACTGGTAGGATGCCTGACTTGAGAGGCTGAGTTGCTTTGCACCCTTGTGTTAAGGGGAAAATGGGCCCAATAAGAACTTTTCCAGTTTAGCAAACACAAATGCAAAGTCTGGTTCCTGGTCCAGAACAGCCCTGTGTGTTGCTGCAGGTGAGGGACTGAGTGGCTGTGTGGCACTTCTGCAGCAAAGAAACTGGGTTTCTGGTAGGCAACAAGCTGGGCGTGAATCAACCCTGAGCACGGCCCAGATTGCTCCTGCGATCTTCCTTGGAGATTTTCAAAATTCACCTGCGCAGAGGCCTGAGCCCCTTGCTTTGACTTTGAAATACTCTTTGCTTGGAGCAGGAAGTTGGACTATGTGAGATCCCAAGGTCCCATCCAACCCAACTTCTGTGACCACAACAGATCTCCTTGTTTTTTTCATTCACTGGTTGGGGAATGGCTCCTGTGGGCAGTTCCTCACTGCCTCTCTGCATTTCTGTTTCCTTTGCTTCAAAATTATCCCCCTGGTACTTGCTGCTGGCACTGACTGTTGGCTCCAGTAGTGAGGGGCTGTGTGGGGAGCAGCAGAACTTCTGTGGACAGGAGTTTCTGTGTGGTTCCTGCTTTGAATCCATACAAAGCTCATTCACTGCCCCAAGGGATGGGTGTTGGCAGTCTGGCACAGGACGAAGGGCCAAATAATGGGGTTCTTCTGAAATCGGGGGATACCCTTGCTGCTAAGAAGGCTGGTGGTGTTCTTGGCTGCCTCAGGCAAAGTATCACCAGAAGGTCAAGGGAGATGATCCTTGGCCTTCACTCAACTCTTGCAAGGCACCTGGAGTTCTGGGTCCAGTGCTGGACCCCAAAGTTACAAGGGAGACCTGGACATGCTGGATAATGAAGGTACTGGAGCACCTCTCCTAGGAGAAGCTGAGAAAGCTGGGACTGCTCAGCCCAGAGAAGAGGAGGCTCAGAGGGATCCCATCAGTGTCTGTAAGTGCCTGGAGGGAGGGTGCAATGAGGACAAAGCCAGGCTCTGCTCCGTGGTGCCCAGTGCCAGGACAGGAGGCAGCGGGCACAAAATGGCACATGGGAGGTTCTCTCTGAACACCAGGAGCACTGGCACAGGCTAGGCAAACAAACACTTCTCTCTTACTCTGCATTCCTGATCTGGACTGTGTTTGTAAATTCACCAGCTAAGACCTGATACACTCTTCTGTTTCTGAATAAATTCCAGCGCTGCTGTCCTGCCATAGGGAAGGTGCAATAAAAGCACTTTCCCTTCATTTCATCCCATCTGTCTGAGTCTGGTCTGTGTGCTCACTGATGGCCACTGCTTGCTGCATTCTCTAATGAGAAGTAGAGGTGATGTTTCACATGAAACCACCAGGACAGTGACAATACTTGAACATACAAGCAGTTTATGAAGAAGGATGGTGTAATGGTCCCCAGGCCTTCCCTGCTAACACTGGAACAAATGAAAAGACAAAAAAAAAATGCCCCAAACCAAAAAGATCAACCTCAGCATTTACCTCATCTTACGCATTTGAGGGCTGACGTAAAAGCAGGCTTTCAGTCTCTCTGCTGTACATCACCTCTACTTGGAGAGCATTGCCAAAATGAAATAGCTTGGATACATGCTTGGGTTTGGACCTACGCATGTGGCTGTAGATCCTCTCTTAAAATTCTTCAGGCTGCTGCTGCACCAGGTTGCTATAGGGCTGTGTCACTAGCTTATGGGACAGAAAAAAGGAATAACTGGTATGTCGCAGGCAATGCTGTACTTTGCTCCTCCTCCCTTTCCAACCCGGGCTGCAGCGACCCTGGCTGGGTTTCTGTGCCTGCAAACCATTCTACACAACCCTGAGAAAGAAAAGACAGGTGGAAAAGGAGGGAGCACTGATGGAGAGGATCAAGAGAGAAAAAATAATTTGGAAGGCAGGAGAGTAATTGTTTATTATGCCATTAATGAGATTCCGAGTGCTGGGAGAGTGTGAATGAGCAAAATAGACCCAGGTAGGAGGAGTGGTGACAAGGTGTGGAGAGCGGTGTGGTTGAGTGTAGGCAAGTGTATTCTAAAGAGGATAGCCATAGAGAGTCCCTCAAAATTTGACCAGCAATGGAGCCAGTGAGCTGGAAACATCTAAAACATCATGCTAAGTGCAATGGGCACCTTGTCTTCATGCTTGAAAAGTCAGAGATTGAAAAGGATCGAGGTTTTGGTCAGAGTGTGAAGAGCAATGCTGAACATGTGTTTGCAGGCTCTTCTTGCCCAGTACAGCGTGATAAAGGGGAGACAGAGGATAAAAAGGAGATGGGGATGGAAGCTCTGGGACAGAAATCAAACCTTTGTAGCTGGGAAGGCAGAAGGTAGAAATAGCAGAGCAGTGCCAATGGCTGATGGAGGGTGTTACAAGGTGCCTAAAGGTCAGACATAGGATCATATAAAGAATACATTCGGAAGGGACCTCTGCAGCCATGCAGTCCAATTTCCTGTTCAAACCAGGCTTAATTCCCAAGTTAGAGCAAGGTGCTCTCAGGGCTTTGTCCAACCAACTTCAAAAACTTTTCAAAGATGGAAGAAGTTCCACAACTTTCGTGGGCGTTTGACCTTAATGCAGAACAAAGATGCTTTTTTGATAGTGCTGATTACCATTAAGAAACTTCTTCCATGGAAGGTCCTGTATGACCAATTCCTGAAGTAACCCATGCAGCTCAAAGGAAACGCCTTACTTTTTATCCTCGAAGGTGGGTAGTTCGGGCATTGTGAAAAATACCAGCAGGGAGGAACCATGTTTGATGCACCTCTAATCTTGAAGGTGTGTGGCTCCCTCAAATAGCCATGGAACACTTGAGTTCCGAGTTTTCCTTTTGAAGGAGGAGCCAGACTGGTTTTTATGCTCCAAATCTTACTTGCGACTTGCTTTTGTCCCCGTTGAAATAATCATCTCCCTTCCTTTACTCACTTCTCTGAATTTCCTGACTTTGAGTATTTGTTCTTTTGAGATATTGCCTTTCTTCATGCCTTGGGACACACTGATGTCCTGTTCTTACGCCAGGATTACTCGCCTCCTCCTCTTGGCAGAACTGAGAATACAAAACTTTCCAATGTGCTGAACCCTGTAGTCCATATAAATACAAATACAAGCATGTGCTTCATGCATACAAATGAGACTCAAATGTATGTCTCACTACTGGCTTTTGACAGAGAGTTGACTTCCATCACATCTCTGTTGACAGCGGATATAAGATAACGAACTCACAGTCTTTAAAGAAATAAGGCAGTGGAGGAAGTCGGGAAGTTGCTTTATTGTATTAAGAGATTGAAGAGAAATTATGAGAATGGGTTATAGAGAAGAGCTTGTAGAATAGAAACTGTAACGTAATACAGCATGACAGCAGAAAGCTGAGACTAAGAGCGATCACTTAAATGGTGTGATCCCAATGGGAACAATTAAAGTAAATGTCTATCAGATATTAAATATAGGTTAGAAAAACAGCAATCAGTCTGAGTGATAGCAGGCTGCTGGTGTGCATACAGAACAAAGAGAACTCCCAGAAAACAAAACAAAGACAGCCGTGTAGGTGAGTCTGTTCTGAGCAGAGCTCAGGCGTGCTCCACATTAAGTAGATGGCAATGAGAACATCAGGGGAACCACGTGCCAGAAATTAGTCTCATGCAGCTGCCATTGCACATAGCAAACAGTCTGAATTTTGCAAAGTGTCCCCATGACAAAGTATGGGAAGCACTGGGTGGACGGGGAGCCATGCCAAGCACTTACAGAATGAGAGATTTAGAGGAATAGCGTTCTCCGTACACTAGAAAATTTGGGGATTTACGGGAATACAGATGAAATTCAGTCCCAGAATTTCAGTTCTGTTCACGGGAGCAGTTTCTGTTTGTGAAGGGTAAAGATCTGTATGGAAATACCGAAGAAGATTAATAGTTACTGTCTCCAGTGTGCTTTGTTTTGTGTATTCTTCTTGCAGCTACAATTAAGGACTTCTTGTCATCATCACTTTCTGTGTGTCACTATGTTTTTCTATAACTTACTGGGGAGAAAAGAAGGGAAGACGTTTAATCCATCATTGCAATTCTCTTTTATGTGTGCTAATGCACTTTATATGAAGTGATTACACTGACAACAGCAGCATTTGGACCCCAATTTATTATGCAAATGACTTGCCTGGCAGTAACTAATATGTGTCCTCCTGGGGCACAATCAAAATTGCATTGCTTTGTTAAAACTGCTCCGAAAGGCCATACCTGACATCTCAAGTATCCAAAAAATGAATCGTTTTCCTTTTCTTGCCTGCTTCCTTGTAGCTATTTGCTACAGAGGTATTTGTTGGATGCAGACATCCTCTGCCTGATGTGCTCTTGTCCACAAGCTGGATACAGCTTTCCAGGCTGAGCTACCTCACCTTACTAGAGAAGACATTAGTGTTCATTCCTACGGCTCAGGTCAACGTCTAGACTCCCTGAATAATGATCAGAGACAAATAGGGACTTTATGGTTTTATTTACCTGACTGACTTTATTTTGCACGTAATATTCAATATCACAGCTGTCATCAATGAGTTACACAATTAAGACCTTCTCTCAGCCAAGACTGTGAGGCAGTGTTGCAGTTTCATCTTCACTTACGTTCATTTTACCTTTGAGAATGCCACTTCTCCTCCCCTTGCTCCTGTGATACTTTTCCTTCCTGATTCTCCTGCATATCTAATTGCTTTCTGCATGTCCTTGAGTGAGCTTTTCTTTCTTCCTTTAGGTAGACTCCATAAAGCTCTGCCCTTGTTCATCTCTTTTTCTTACCATGACATTGTCTCATCCACAAATACCAATTTAATTATCATTGGTATGTAGGCAACATAGAAATCAAACTCTTCATTCCATTAATGTTTCTTTTTGACATTAAAATCATGGTCTCCCCTTTGGATAGCTAGCGGACACTACTAACTGTGGCTAAAATACTTTATTAGCCTCTCTCAACCTGCAGCTTTTCATGGCTGGTTTGCTGTGACATTTTTCTTTTTTTGGCCTCAGCAATGCAATGTTGCAGCATTTTATCCGGTTTGATTCCTACAGCCACTGTGCTCTTGCACAGGTTATCATCTCAGCTTCACGCTTTGTCTTCTCATGCTGTGTTCCTTCCTTGACCCTAATATCTCATTTCTTAACAGCTTTCAAGGTCTTTGGGATGTACCATGAATCACAGTGTTGAGTGAAAGATAAAGAAGGTCTTAAGTCCTCGAAGTGAAGAAATATACCGTATGTGATGCAAGAGGCCAGCAATAGCAGCTTTCTGCAGCTGAGACTCCCAGGAACACTCCTGCTTTTGCCCAGAGCAGTGGGCCTGGGTGCGTGTGTTACTCATGTAAATGCACTTCTGAAATGCAGGACTTGCTGTTGATATACAAAGCAAGTTTGCAGAACACGCTAAACTGGGAACCACTGCTGATTCCTTTGAGGCTGGAGCCTTACAGAGAGATCTCAAAAAACAGGAGGGCTGAGCAATCACCAACCCCATGAAGTTTAACAAGAACAAATGCCAGATCCCAAACATGGGGCAGGGCAGCCCCGCGTCTATGCAGAGACTGGGGAATGAAAGGCTGGAGAGTTGCTCTGCGGAAAGGGATCTGGGGGTTCTGGTCATCAGCAAGCTGAATGTGAGTCAGCAATGTGCCCTGGCGCCCTGAGGGCCAACCATACCCTGGGGTGCCCCAGGCCCAGCGCTGCCAACCGGGTCAGGGGAGGGGCTGTGCCCTCTTTGCTGTGTGGCCTCATCTCCAGCACTGAGTGTGGGTTTGGGCCCTTGATATAAGAAGAGCATAAAGTGATTAGGGAGAGTACAAAGGAGGGCTATGAATGTGGTGAAGGGTCTGGAGGGCAAGGGGTGTGAGGAGCGGCTGAGATGCTTGAGTGGGCTCAGCCCAGAGCAGAGCAGGCTGAGGGGAGGCCTCATGGGAGCCCCAGAGGGTGGTGGGCATGGAACAGGCTGCCCAGGACAGTGGGCATGACCCTGAGTGCCAGAGCTCAAGGAGTGTTTGAACAGAGCTCTCGGACACTGGGTTTGGGGTAGTGCTGTGTGCAGCCAGTGACTGGACTTGATGGTCATTGTGAGTTCCTTCTAACTTGGGATATTCCATGATTCTAAGCAAATAGGTGTGTTTAAATACTGTACAATTATTAGAAAATGCAATGATTTCAAACTATTTTAAAGGTTGTCTTGTTTAAATTTAATCTAACCAGTGATTTTGTCCTAGTATTGTGTGAATTATTGTCCTAAATAAGTTGTTTTTTTTTTTCTCTGTCAAACCACAGCTTTGGCTTTGAGGAACTGAGGGTAACACAGGGAGGAAGCCAGAGACGAGATGGATGGGTTTCTTGTCTTGTCTGCCTCTCCTTCCCCTTCACTTCCAGTAAATAAAATGCTCAATGCCTTTTATTTTAGGACTTAATCAAAGGGCCCTGGGAGCAGGTGGAGTGTTGCCACCCTCAGTTCAGTGAGCTCTGGGCCAGGCTCTGGGGAAGGTGCTGCAGCCAGCAGGACAGCATGTGCTGCTCTGACACAACGTCAAAAGAGCGGAGGTGTTTGTCAGTCCGAGTGCATCAAGAGCTCATCATAGGCAGCCCCTCCCTATCAACTGCTGTACAGAAATACAGCTGAGAAATAACGACTGGATCAGGCACACGCGGTTGGTTATCTGGTATGAAACTTGTTTACCCCTCCTTGGCTATGTCTGTGCTTTACCATTACAAAACAGCAACCCCAGTGACAGCAGTCATTCTTCTTATGATTTTGCAGAAAGAAAGGAAAAAAAAATATTAAATACACAAGCAAATAAGATGGAGAGATGTGTCATGGCAGTATGAGTAAATAAATATCTCCTTCAAATGCAGAAATACTCCATTATCAATCTAACAGTTGGCAAACTAATCTTTACTGTAAAACTATTTATATCTAAAAAGAATGAAGAGAATATCAGTGTTCTATCACAGCAATCGACAGTATCACACCACATATTCATTCTTCGCTCTGTCTTTTCTTTAAATTAAAAGAAAAACTACTGGACAGAAGTGTAAGGCAGAATAAATTAAAGCAAAATGCATCTTTTTATAAATGATGCTGGGCTTCCCCATGGGATGTCTTGCTTAGAACCTCGATCAAAAATGAAACAAACTCCAAGTCCTAGGCAGAATTTAGAAATTAATGCTGGAAATAGCCTGCCGTGGAGCAATTCTGTCTCCTCTGCTAGCTCATCTTTGATGCCTTCCGCAAAGCAGAAGATGGAGAAGTACATTTCTCATCACACTCCACTGCTCAAACACACATCACTCCTTAATGTCAGGCTTCTCGTACCCTTGGATGAGTTCAAAATATAAACTTTCAACTAAAGAACTGCTAAAGCATTCATCTCAGGGAGACAGTCTTTTACAGTATGCCACTGCTCTCTCCAGCAATCATTCAGGCTGCAGCCTGACAGTCTCTCAGGATAATTACAGCAACTCCTGTCCTACTGCATTGAAAGGCAAATCCCGTCCCCAGGTTTCCATTTTCAAAACTCCCCAGCTTCTCACACTGCTGTGTTCTTTTACTTAAACAAGGCAAGGGTGAGAACAGTTTGTTCATTCCTTTTTCCCCCTTGCCTCTTGCTCAGTTGCTGAAAGTGATTTTCATGGTACATAGTCTTGATACATTCTTTTGTTCTCTCTAAATCTAGCAACACAACTCTGCTGTTTTCCCTTTCCTTTCCAAATCAATCTTGTGTGCACAACATCCTTGTCTGAGGAGAAGGTGTTTGTGTGCACTGTCCATCTTTTCACCTTGACTACTGTTTGTGCTTTTTCTCTCTTGCCTCTAAACTCTCGCCTGCATCAGATTTCCTAATATACCAGAACAAAAACAATCCTTTGACTCACGAAGCAGGTAATGCTACATCTCAGTCCCTTGAAAACTCAAATATTTTCCATTCAAATACTCTTCTCAGATTATTTACTCCTCACTGTAGGACTCGAAGCAATCTTTTCCATATATGCATTTATTTTCACTTCTAACCACCTAATTTTACGACTCTGTTTTAATCAAGCAGTGGCTTTTGAAAGGATATTGGAATACTTGAGCTTCAACAAAAAGGCCACTTCATCATCAGTTCTGTATTCCTCTGGGTTGCTCACAAGCCTTGAAGTTGGGCTGATCAATTGCTGGATGTGCCCTTGACCTCCCTCTGTCTTAGGTATCCATAAAGGAGTCAAGCATGACCAAAAGTGTCCACAGAGCTTAAAAGATCTGATCTTAGAATTTAACACTGAAGCTGTAAGTCTAAATGAATCTTCACACAATAATTTTTGCTTCCTGAAAGACGGAACCCTTTTAGGAATCCCAGGTTGTGTAGTTATGACACAAAGCCCTTTAGTAAATATTCTGTCTGATAACAGCCTGATGCTGTTTTTAATTTGCTGTAAGAACCAGAAGATAGCTGTTTGTAGCATGATCCTTTTCTTGAAGGTTTATGCCCTTCAATAAGTGTGGTTTCTCTGAGGAATGCCTCCTATCTTTTTTATTATTATTATTGTTACTCTAATGATTTCTGCTGTGTACTCACTTCAGATCTCACCTCACCCTACAGCCCATATTCTAAGGAAGCATAATCAGAGGATCTTCATCAGATGATGATCAGAGAGTTCATCATCAGGCTGGACATTAGGAAATATTACTTCTCAGAAAGGGTGGTCAGGCACTGGGATGGACTGCCCAGGGAGGTGGTGGAGTCACCGACCCTGGGGGTGTTCAAGGAACGATTGGATGTTGTGTTGAGGGACATGGTTTAGTGGGAGCTATTGGTGATAGGTGAACGGTTGGACTGGATGATCTTGTAGGTCTCTTCCAACTTTGGTGATTCTATGACCACCTCTCACCAGAGCAGCAGAATGAGAGGATATATTTCATCTGGCCCTATTATTTGGTCCTCCTTCAGATCATGTCCGCTCAAATTGCTGTGAAGACACTGGAAACTAGCATCCACATTCAGAGCTCTAAGAATTATTTTTGAGCCCTCCAAGCACTCTAATACCTTCTTTAATTGAAATGAGTAAGGCTGTCCTTAAGTAACCAAACACTGTACTCCAGCCTCTGTGTTACTGGGATTTGAAACCAGCACTATAGGGGATACATTAAAAGACACCTGGTTCTGGAAGGCAGTTTGGTTCAAGAATTTCCATGGTACTTGGTGAGAGGGGGCTGTCACCTGCAACTTCTACCACTGTGGGCCTAAAGGTGGTGTCTATTACATTCCTGTAAGGTGGAGGCCAGAGAAAGCCGGATCACCACAGGGGGTTGCTAGCAGAAAGCAAATGGTCACTATTTTCTGGCTAAGTGCGGCCAGCACTTTGGGTAGCACCTACAGTCTGATGGGAGTGCAGGAGTCCTACCCTGGGCTCTTCTTGGTTTCACAGCTATGCAGACCAGTGGATAGCTACTGCAGCGGTTTTCCCTCTGCTTCCTCACAAAGTCACACAGTCTCCTTCTCATCTAGATTAGCCTGCAACAAAGAAAAAACATTTTGAAGGGAATCAGAGCATCTCATTGCCTGTATTCGATGAAAACTAAATGAACAGCGATGAGCTGCATACCAAGATATCTATAGCTCATATCACCTTATTGTGCATTGCAAACGTGTTCAGCAAAAGCAGTGATTTACCACAGAGCTCATTAAAGCACAGCCTTTCCTTCCATGAGTAGTTCTCGTGTCAGTGTATGGGAGGCACATACTAGAACATAGGATTGATATTGTTTCTTGTTTTCACTATTGAAGATCTTTAACCCATCCTTCTGAAGCAACACTATGAAGAAGATAGCAAAAAAGCATGCTTGTTTATTTTGCACTCGGGTTCAGGCTGTATGGGGCAAGGATGAAAATTAGAAGATGACTGTATAGTTGTTATGATACAAGGTTGTAATAGATGGATAGCCAGAGGTTACAGAGGAATAACTCACCCACACTGAGGCTCAAGGTTAGGATGGACGCTCACCACAAGGAACTCCACGCGGGAGCAATCTCCAAAAGAGATGCTGCCTTAGCCAAGCTCCACCCCTTCCAGGAGCACAGCTGAATTACCTTCACCTGTGCTCCTGCAGCAGACCCGTCACTTGCCTCAGATGGTTAATCAGAGGTTCAGGCTGTGATTAACAGTTTCCCATACAGTGATGTACAGTGAAACACATTCACACTTATTCCTTGTAATGAAGCAATGCTGATGAACATTTGGCTTATGCATGTACTTTGAGTTGGAAGGAATTAGTATTTACAGCTATTTCTGGGTCAAAGGCTGAGATGAGGGTTGGATATGAAACTATCCTTCCCTCTTAGCACAGTACTGTAAAATAAAGAAAAATGAAAATCAATTTCAGGAATTGCGGAGTGAAAGTTGGAGAGAAGCAAATTGTTCAAGCTGCTGCCAAAAGAGACAATTATGGACACTCTGTGGCAGTCAAATTCTCTTTACAGGTAACCTTAGAGCACTGTAGTGCTTGCAGCCCTCCCCATGGAGCAAGACCTCAGTGGTGTCAGCACTTTTTTCAGTGAGTGTTCACCACCTCATTAGACAAGGACAAGCTCCTACCCCCACCCACTGTTTGATTCTCCATTGCAATGGAAGGAGAACACCCTCCTATGATACTCCACAACCTGAGTCCAGCTGGGAGCGCTGCAGTGACTTCTGTCACTTTGCTGGGTGCTGCCCACATAAGTGTGCGTTGAAATGAGCAGGAGAGGAGGACAGACAGCCCTCAGGTCTCTGGGAGATGGCTGCTGATGGAAGACAGCATAGTATACTGTCTGTAATAGCAGGTTAGGGTATCCCTGCTCTTGTAAACTATAGGGCTGACGCAACTGCCCATGGAATTGGGCTACAGGCTGGTTTATGTAACTGGCCCGGCTTCAGAAAGCAAAGATATCTTTTAATCTCAATTTAAAAATTGAACAAATCAGCTCGATGCATTGCTCTGAAGCTCTGCACAAGGCTGTTTATGTTTCTGTTGCACTGGTCTGATGCATTTGGACTGATAATCCAAAGCCCCAGGGTGTTAATTTCTGCCCCAATCAGGTGATCTGAGTCAGTATTCCTGTCTGTCTCGCTCTGTAAGCGGCTGGCTTGGAGCTCCCTGTCGTGTGCACTGTTGCACACTCCAACATGAGCAGGCTTAGAAAAGATCTTTCCATTTCCCCCAGAGAAATGATTTTTGAAAAGATCTGTTATCAGACTCAATAAAGAAAGGCCAGGACAGGTGTTATCACTGCTCTGTGCTTGCCAACTGATAAAAGCCTTTGTTTTCAAAGTCTCCAAAGATAAAAACAGCATGTAAAATTCCCACAAGAAATGATCTGAACAAGTTATCATTGCACATGTGTAACAGCACAATTTGGACTTCTAGAGCTTCCTCACGAAACATTTATTAATTGCTATCACTGGAGAATTTACCAGATGAACCATTCCCATTATTGCGGTCGTGGATCTGGGGTGGAGAAAAAAAGGTGTAACCTCACATCCCTGCTCTGCTAAACTACCATTGAAAAGATCACCTGTTTTCAACATAGCCAAGCAAATTAACAGAATAATTTGCTTAGGGGCAGACCCCGCAGGGTTCGCTATTGAAAACAGAGCAATGAGTGAATCATTCTCCAGACCGTCACAGACTCCTTGTTCATTTTCACGGTGAGCTGATTCCCGAGGTAGGCTGGCATGATTCTCACCGTCACAGGGCTCTTTTGCTGCTGCCAGGAATACTCTTTCTGATGGACAGAAGAAAGCTGTCAATTCGGAATGAAATCTCCCATCCTGGTCTGTTACCCTTAAGAATCAAATCCAAATGACTGCTTAGAAGACTAACGGCAACCAGACGGTTTCATTTTGACTTGAGTGCACCCTCTCTGTCCTCTCCCCAGCAATCTACTGGATGTTGTACTTCTTTAGTATGAACACTTCAGAATGTATTGCTAAAAACTGAAGTGAGAAACTGTCTCCTGTGGCAAGCTGGATTTACCCATATGCTTACAGCTTCTTTACCGCTGCAGAAAAAGTAGTTTCATGTTTTCAAAGTAAAGGACCTCTTTTCCCCAGTGAAGCACTGTCTTTCGCTTAAAAAAAAACGGTAGAGGATCAATCTGAGAGGAGAGGATTTTTCCAGCCTTTTTCTTATAAAAACAAAATATCAGAGAGCTGAAGGCAAGTAGTGAAGGTCGCAGTGTGAAGGTTTATAACACAGGTCAGCTGGAGAGTCATCAGCTTCTTTGAGGGAAAGCATAAAATGTGCCATTAAATGGGAAATAATGATTTACTCTGCAAGGTCAGAGCTGCAGGAGTTCAGCAAGGATCAGTATCTCTGAAGCATTATTGTTTTACTAGTGTGGTTAATGTTGGCAGTGGGAATGAGATGACTGAGCAGAGGTGCCCCAACTGCCGACCATTACAAGTGGTATATCAGGGCTCTCAAGGTTCACTGAAGATTTCTGAGCACATTAAAGTACTCAGACATAGTAATATCGTGAACAAAATGAGACTAAAATTTCATGCTTTTCTTGCTTCCTCTGAAAAAATCCTTTTCTTAGACAAGGAGATGAAATAAGATTAAAGTGTGTCAACCTTTTCCTAACGTCTGACCTCAGAATTAAAGTCAGCTTGCAAAAAAACCAATAGCAGATTGGTCACATTTATGAAATACTTCTCTAGCTTTAATAGTTCCTTCAGCTTTTGAGATTCCAGAGTGCATTTGTATCAACTTGTCTCTTCTAAAAGAGAACATTTTGAAACTTGGATTTAAATGAAAATTTCCAGTACTGTCTGATTAATGAGGTGGACAATTACAGATATCAAGAATAGCACCAAATACTGCAAAACGTCAGACACTGCTTGGAGTTCTCTTCATACCTTCCTGCTGTAGAAAACACTCCTTGTTCTTGCTATTGCTGCTGGAGGAAAAAATTGTCCGCAGCTGTTGTAAACCGGCTTCTGTCGGCTCCCAGGCTCTCTTTGCAGGTATCTCTTCCAAGTACCTCCTGAACTGATTCAGTCAAAAGCAGCCAGATCAACTCACGGGCTATCAATTCACCATCTAGTTCAATATAAATCTATTAAGCAAATATGCCTGACCGCCTGGAGTGAATTAGGGAGCACCCACCTGACCTGCTCTTCTGGCTGCCTGGAGCCAAGATAAACGTGAACCAGTTTGTCAGTAAAAAGAGCACATCAAGTTCAGAGAAGAGGCTTTGCTTACTGAGCCAAACAGGTACTTTCCTACCTTCTCTTTCAACCAGCATGCTTCACTGCAGATAGCTATGGACTGAGCATGCACGGCATTTTTCAGCCCTGCTGGAACATCTTTTGTATCCATCTGTTTCCTCTGTAAGTGGCTCCCCAAAGGGGGGTCTTGTACTGCTTTGCCAAACAGCTTATGAAGCTCCATCAGTTATCATTCCCTACCTAGTGGTGATCTATGACAGTTTTTTCTTGAGATGTTGTTAGCTGTCATAAAATAAGTCAAATGCAGCCAAAAGATGCAAATGTGATTTCCACATTTAATACCACCATGGAGATGATGATTAAATTACTGTTATCACTTCGGAAACATATTGTCCGATGCAAAACAGCTAACAAATTACCAGAACACTTTGCTCAGACCTTCACCTAAATAATGTCATTACTTGGCAGCTCTGAAGGTGTGTGGTGTCACACACATTAATAATGCTCTGATCTCATCCCAAAGAAATTATGTTTTGGATGAATATTTGCTTCACCTGAGGATACAGCAGTCCTGTCAAATACTGTTGGTCAACACCAATGTGTGCACGCCTTTTAAAATGTTTTAATTTTTAATATATCTATTTTAATTTCCTTCCAGGCACACCCTAGCAGCTGCCAACCTGCCAGTTATAGAAGCCAAAATTCAGCCCAAAGGTGCTGAATCACCTGCAAAAGGCAGATGCAGAGGGCAAAGGTCCTTGTGCAGAGGTATTGTGGCAACGTGTAGCTCAGGAGCATGCAAGAGCATTAGGCCAGTTTCCTCTTGATAATCTTGGTGCAGATGAGTAGACTGGGGCTGACATAAGTTTATTTCAGCCCAGCAGGAAGATCAAAATTCAGTCTGCAGTTCAGTATTTCCTTACCATACTCTGTGTTTGTGGTCCTGTGTGTCAAGTGGCATAAGCATTAACTAAGTTATGCATGCCATGATGTGCTATTTGCAGTGACCCTTACTAGGCAGACTGTGAAAAGTCTTCCACATGTTGGGTCAGAGAATCATAGAATCATAGAGAGGTTTGGGTTGGAAAGGACCTCAAAGATCATCTAGTTCCAATCCCCCTGCTGTGAGCAGGGCTGCCAAGCACTACGTCAGGTATTAGGTCAGGTTGCCCAGGGCCCCACCCTACCTGGCCTTGAACACCTCCAGGGAATGAGCTTCTCTGGGCAGCCTGTTCCAGCACCTCACCATCCTGTCAGTGAAAAATTTCCCCTTGACATCTAATCTAAATTTTCCCTCTTTAAGTTTAAAACCGTTCTCCTTTGTCCTATCAATATTTGCTCCTGTTAAAAGTTGATTTTCCTCCTGCTTATAAATTCCTTTTAAGTATTGGAAGGCTGCTATGAGGACCCTTCTCTTTTCCAGGCCAAACAAGCCCCACTCTCTCAGCCTGTCTTCGTAGGAGAGGTGCTCCAGCCCTCTGATCATCTTCGTGGCTCTCCCCTGGACCCACTCCAAAAACTTCACATCTTTCCTGAGCAGAGGATGCAATACTCTAGTTGTACAGAGGCAGAATAGAGGAAGAAAATCACCTCCTTTGCCCTGCTGGCCTTCCTTCCTTTGACGCTGCCCACAATACTGCTGGCCTTCTGGACTGCAAGTGCACAATGCTGGCTCATGTCCAGTTTTTGATCTACCAGTACCCACAAGTCCTTCTCTGCAGCACTACCCTCAATGAGTTCTTCTCCCAGTCTGTATACAACTCTGGGATTGCCTTGATTCAGCTGCGACACCCTGCACTTGGCTTCGTTGAACCTCATTAGGTCCATGTAGGCCCACTTTTTAAGCCTGTCCGGGTCCCTCTGGGTGGTATCCCTTTCTCCTGTTGTGTCAACTGTACCACTCAGTTTGGTGTTGTCTACAAATTCACTGAGGATACGCTTGATCCCACTGTCTATGTCATTGATATAGATGTCAAAGACTACCAGTACCAAGACAGACCCCTGGGGGACACCACTCACAACTGGCATTCACCTGGTCATGGAAACATTGAGCACAATCCTCTGGCTGTGATGGTCCAACCAATTCATTATCTACTGAACAGTCCAGCCTTTGAAACCATATCTCTCCAATTTAGAGATAAGGATATGGTGCAGGACTGTGTCAAAGGCCTTACACAAGTCCAGATAGATGACATCAGTTGTCCTTCCTTTGTCCACCAGAAAGATCACTCCATCATAAAAGGCCATCAGATTAGTTAGGCATGATCTACCCTTAGAGAAGCCATGATGGCTGTCTCAGATCATCATCCCTCATGTGCCTTCACACATCTTCTAGGAGGATCAGTTCCATGATCTTCCCAGGCCCAGATGTGAGGCTCACCAGCCTGCAGTTCCCCAGGTCCTTCTTCTGACCTTTATTACAAATGGGAGTGATGTTTCCCTTTTTCTGGTCCCTGGGGACTTCACCTGACAGCCACAACTTTTCAAACATAGTGGAGAGTCTAGGTCTATAAATATCTAAGGTGTGGGGGGCAAAGTGGTGAGGCCAGACTCTTTTCAGCAGTGTGTGGAGACAAGGGGAAACAGCCAGAGACTGAAGCATAGGAAGTTTTGCATGAATGTGCACAAGAACTTCTTTACGGTGAGGGCGACGGAGCACTGGAACAGGCTGCCCAGAGGGGTGGTGGAGTCTCCTTCCCTGGAGATATTCAAGACCCGCCTGGATGCCTACCTGTGCGACCCGCTGTAGGGAACCTGCTTTGGCAGGGGGGTTGGACTCGATGATCTCTGGAGGTCCCTTCCAACCCCTACGATTCTGTGATTCTGAGAGCAAATTGGCAACCATATCAGCCAGTTCCTTCAGAACCCTAGGATGCATGTCATTGGGCCCCACAGGCTTGAACACAGTCTGAGATGGTCTTGAACTTGCTCAGCTCTTACACTGGGAGAGGTTTTGCTCACCCAGCTCCCACCTAGAGTTCATGGATGTGAGGTTCAGGGATGTGAGGTTCAGGGATGTGACATGCAAGAAACCTGGCTGCCAGTGAAGACTGAAGCAAAGAGCTCATTGAGTACTTCAGCCTTCCCCACATCTGTTGTAGTCAGTCTTCTCATTTATCAGAGGGGATACAGAGTGTATCTTGTCCTATCTCTTCTGATCAATACACATGCAGAACCTCCCGCCCCCCCCCCCCCCCCCTTTCTTTTTTTTAAAACATCCCTTGCCAAGCGCAGTTCCATCTGAACCTCAGCTTTCCTGATCCCATCTCTGCATATCTGGACAGCATCTCTGTATTCTTCCCAGGCGCCACTTCCTTGCTTCCATTGCCTGTACAAGTCCTCCTTATCCCTCAAGTTGGGGAAACTGTCACACGTCACAAGATTGACGGCTGGATGACAGAGTTGGGGAAACTGCCAAGAGATGGATAGCTGAGTGACGGGGTTGGGGAAACCATCACAAGAAGGACGGCTGGATGATGGAGTTGGTGAAACCATCTCAAGATGGACAACCTTACAGTGGCAGAACTGGCAAACCAGAGTTGGGCTCCGGAAGGACTGAGGACCCAAACGTGCTGCCGAACCCGGGCCCGTGGGAGGGGAACTGGCCAGGTGCAGGCTTGAGCGGGCCAGCGGGGGCCAGGGGTGTGTGGGAGACGGTGCGTAAAAGGGGCAGCCACCACAGCTCGTCCCCGGCTGGCTGCGGAACGCGTGTGTGAATACCCGCGTCCTCCAGGCCGCCTACGCTCTGGGCTGCGGGGAGCCGCGGGCAGCCCAGCCTGGGCGCTGCACTCAGCACTGCCGGGTGGAGTCCAGCCCAGGCCGCCCCGCCCGCCGTTGCCTGGGACGCCGTTCGCGACAGCCGCTGCCTCTCGGTACGGCAGCGCTGCCGTGCGGTCGCCGCGTTCGGCCTTGGTTAGCGATGGCGTCCGGATGGGAGAGCGAGCGGAGCCTGGAGGCGCGCAGGGAGCAGCGGCGGCGGGAGCGGGAAGCGCTGCTGGCGCAGGTGGGCGGCCCGGCGCGTCTCGGTCTTCCCGGACCGAGGGCTTCCTGCCTTGCCCTGTCCTGCTCACCCGAGCTGGGGCGGCCGCGGCGTGCGCTCCTAGCGCGGCCCTGCTCGAGGCCTCCGCCCGTGGTGGAGACGCTGGGACAGCCTGAGGGGAGTGCCGCGACACGGGGCGGCACAGAGCGGGGATCTCTGTCTGCGATTTCGCTTATTATGGGCGTCTGGTTTTCAGTCAACGGAAAAGAGCCCTCTTGTGTCTTTGAAATTCGCTTCCTGTGTTCGTGCGCATAACCCCCGAGCCTTCTCAGCTCTAGGCCAAGCAGTTTCGGAGCAGCAGGATCTGGGGGTGTTAGCTGATAGGCGGCTGAACATGAGCCAGCAGTGTGCCTAGCTGGCCAAGAAGGCTGGTGGCATCTGAGCTTGTGTCAGCAGTAGAACAGTCAGCAGGAGCAGGGAGGGGATCGACCCTCTGTACACAGCTCTGGTGCGGCTGCATTTTGACTACTATGTTCAGTTCTGGGCCCCTCACTACAGGAAAGACATCGAGGCCCTGGAGTGTGCCCAGAGAAGGGCAGAAATGCTGTGGAGGGTCTGGAGCACAAGGCTTATGGGGAATGGCTAAAGGAACTGGGATTGTTCAGTCTGGAAAAGAGGAGGCTCAGGGGAGACCTTATTGCTCACTACAACTGCCTGAAAGGAGGGTGTGGTGAGGTTGGGGTTGTCAGCCTCTTCTTCCATGTAACACTGATAGGATGAGAGAGAATGGCCTTAAATTACACCAGAGGAGGTTCAGGTTGGGTATCAGGACAAATTTCTTCTTGGAAAGAGTGGTGAGGCAGTGGCACAGGCTGCCCAGGGAGGTGGTGGAGTCACTGTCCCTGGAGGTGTTCAGGAAGTTGTGTAGGTGTGGCACTGAGGGATGTGGTTTAGTGGGCATGGTTGTGATGCAACCTTGGACTGGATGATCTTAGCAGTCTTTTCTAACCTTAATGATTCTGTTCTATAATTCTATTGTTTTCTCAGCCCTTCCTTTTACAGGACAACTCCTCTCTTTGCATTCCTGGCCTGTCCTTCCTGAGGAGCCCATGTTGCACTATTGTAGCACTTTCATCATGGTGTGAGTGACATCTCAGACAGAAGTGAGGCAGCCTGCCATGTGGAGCTCACGTTCTAGCTGCTGGGTTAGCCCTGCTCTTGTGTGAGCTGAGACACAGCAGCCACTCTTTCGCAGCTTTGATGGTGTTGCTGTGACCCGGAGAGCTGTCCTTATCCTGACACGCTCAGAGCCTGCCTGTGTGCAGTGATGGCGCATGTGCAGGAAGCTGCTCGTTCTTGTAACTCAAAGGCAGAGTGAATGGTGGCATTAGGAAGCACATGCTGGTTAGGTAACGTGGCTTGGTATGAAGCTTGAGGAGTGACTACATGGATGCGTAGGAGGAGGATAAGATACAGAAATAATAGGTTGTGGCGGTGGGCTTGTGAGAGAGGGAAGACAGCCAAGATATTTCTAGACAAAGGTAATGGGAAAGTGGCCCGAATATCCTGCTGCTTACACAGTAGTGATGTCTTTCCTCACTTTTCAAAGTGAGAAGATAACAGAATTTAGGTAATGTTTTACGTGGGTGCCTCTTGCATAGCTGGGGATCTGTTCCTAGGCAACAGGATTTCCGTTCAGTGACAAAATGTGAAACAATTCTACCCTGTATATTCCCTTCTTGTTACAAGCAGTTGAGCGGAATATCCTTTAGCTAATAAGCAGTATTATCCTGCAGAAGTGCTTTTTTTTTCTTCTTTTTTTCTCCACTTTCTGCTCAATTTGAATTCCTGTTAGGAGAGCTCAGTTCAAACTGCTGGATGTTGAAAAAAATGTTCTTAGCTAGAAGTAAGACTTCTGTAAGACACCATTATCCTGTTTTACCTCTTCTCACTTGTACAGTAAGAGAGTTGAGAGTTTACAGTTCTAATTGTCAAAGCATTGTACAGTGTCAGACACTGCTGGTGTAGCTTATCAAATAATCATTTGTCTCTTTGTTTTCTTTGCTTCTGCTAGCATTAGTGGTGTAACATGGACTAGAATGTATTCTGTGAGGATGTTGCTTAAAAATTTTGGCATAACTTACTCTTCAGAGGACTTTCTACTTCTTTTTTTGTATCTTTAAAATAGTGTTAGCTTTAAGTAGGAGATGTAGCAGTAAACATTTTTGCAGCATCTTTGTAGTCACTAGATTGTGGTATTAAATATGCTGCAATCTATGGAAAAGCCAATGAATTTGTATTTAACTTGTCATCACGTTTAGGTAAGTCTCATTTGAGGGAGACACAGTTTGGTTGGGGAAAACAGTTTGGTTGCAGTACGGTTACAGTATGACAGTGAGACCTGAGCTACTCCCATTGTGAAAAGGTTGAAGCTGGTGATGAAGATGTTTTTTCATACAGAAGATGTAGAGAGAAGGATACAAAGGTAGTTTTGACAGAACTTGAGCTAATCCCAGCACGCAATCTTTACTAAATTTGTTTTTTTTCCTTCAGTTTTAACAAGAAACAAATCATTGTGATGGATGAGAAGCTGGACATGAGCCAGCAGTGTGTGCTTGCAGCCTGGAAGGCCAACTGCGTTCTGGGCTGCATTAGAAGAGGAGTGGCCAGCAGGGATGGGGAGGTGATTGTCCCCCTCTACTCAGCTCTTATGAGGCCCCATCTGCAGTACTGCATCCAGGCCTGGGGCCCCCAGTACAGGAAGGACGTGGAGCTCTTGGAGCGGGTCCAGAGGAGGGCCACTAAGATGATCAGAGGGCTGGAGCACCTCTCCTATGAGGAAAGGTTGAGGGAACTGGGATTGTCTAGCTTGGAAAAGAGAGTGCTCTGCGGAGACCTCATTGTGTCCTTCCAGTACTTGAAGGGAGAGTATAAACAGGAGGGGGAACGGCTGTTTACGAGGGTGGATGGTGATAGGATAAGGGGGAATGGTTTTAAACTAAGACAGGGGAGGTTTAGGTTACATATTTGGAGGAAGTTTTTCACCCAGAGGGTGGTGACGCACTGGAACAAGTTGCCCAAGGAGGTTGTGGATGCCCCATCCCTGGAAGCATTCGAGGCCAGGCTGGATGTGGCTCTGGGCAGCCTGGTCTGGTGGTTGGTGACCCTGCACATCACAGGGGGGTTGAAACTCGATGGTCCTTGTGGTCCTTTTCAACCCAGGCCATTCTGTGATTCTATGATTGTATTATTCAGAATGTTTTTAAAATGTCATGAATACATTTTATTCCTAGATAGAAATTTTAAAGAAGTACCTGCATCTATTTTTGCAGGCAACAGTGACTGCTTAGAATCATGGAATCAGCAAGGTAGGAAAAGATCTCCAGGATCATCCAGTCCAACTGTCCACCTATCACCAATATTTCCCACTAAGCCGTGTTTCTCAGTACAACATCTAAACATTTATTGAACACCTCCAGCGTTAGTGACTCCACCGCCTCCCTTTCCAGCCCATTCCAGTGCCTGATTACCCTCTTGGAGAAGAAGTATTTCCTAACGTTCAACCTGAATCTTCTCTGGTTCAACCTTAGGCCATTCCCTCCAATACATAAAACCTCATTAGGTTCATGTAGGCCCACTTCTCAACCCTGTCCAGGTCCCTCTGGGTGGCATCCCTTCCTTCTGTTGTATGAACTGCACCACTCAGCTTGGTGTTGTCTGCAAACTTGCTGAGGGTGCACTCGACCTCACTGTGTCATTGATAAAGATTTTGAAGAGTACTTGTGCCGAGGTAGACCCCTGGGGGATACCACTCATGACTGGTCTCCACCTGGACGTAGTGCTGTTGACCACAAAGGGATGATTGTGTGTACTTCAGTTTTTGATTCTGAATAAGATGAGATTTTGAACTGACTCACCTTTAGGAGCCTGTAGTAGTAAAATGCTGAAAATTGTTTGCCTGTCTTCTGTAGGGAATGCAGCTGAGGCTCTGAAAACCTTTCACTGGTTCCAGATACCATCTGTTTCTTCATAGCTAGGACAGTGAGGTGTCTGAAGGAACCTTTACTGCATTTTCCTTACGTAATTCTACCAAAATCACTGAGCCAAAATCACAAGAAAAAAAACTGGGTTTCACTCACCCTTTTCTTCTTGCAAATTCCACATCCTCAAAAGTCAAGATCATAATATGAGTTTTAAAACAGTTGTAGAAATAGGATTGTGTTTTTTACCTTCTACTTTAAACGGAGCTGACTAGAAGTTGTATCTTGCTGGCTTTTCTTTTAATTACTCTTATATTTTTTGGCTGGTTATGGCTTTATTGTACTTCTTTGGAAGAATCCAAATATTTCCAAACTCACTGATTGGGATTTCACTTTTAAGTTTTGGATACATTTGTGTAATCTGCCCTCCCAACTGCATTGATAAAACCCTAGCAGCTGGTAATGCTTATGGATAATGATCAGTAATCAAATAATTAAGTGTTGACATGCAAATTGTTATCAAGCTCCAGAAATAGCATCTTGTTTTGATGATTGTGATCGTTCCTGACATGACTGTTTCACTTTGCAAGTTTATAAAGAGAAAATAATTTGATGGGTGTTTTGGTAAGCGCAGGGGTGTGCGCTTTTCCTAGATGTGAACACTTTGTTTCTTTTTCAGGTAAAAACTGGCAATAATTCACTCTTGAGTTAACCCCGAATCTGCATGTCATGACAGCTTTTAAGTTTGTTGTTACCCTTTGGTGACTTGTTTTTTTATGGACATTGATGAGTTTCGCTTGGTCTCTAAGGCTGATGTGATTTGCTTATTGCTTATGTAGGAACTGTTGGGGATGACTGGTAGATTGCAAGGTTCTCTTGCTAACAACACGTTGTTTAAAAAAATATATTTGCAAGTAAATGAGAGCTCACTCAGTATTTCAGGTGAATAAGATGTGTTCTGAAACTATGTGAATAAAATAATGGTGCTTTGGAACAGGGTAATGGCACAAACAAGAATTTGTTCCTTGTTTGTCATGTTAGCTTCATTTAACTCAATGTCTATTTGTAAATTTTGCATCATGAGGCAAATAATAATTTCATTTAAAATATACCTTCTATTATAGAGAAGAGTTTAAATCACACACATACAACAAAGCATAAAAAAACCCCTACAACCTGGCAAATGTGAAGAAGGAATCGAAAATAAGTGAAAGAATTTATGAAGCAGTGATGAGTTCTTTGGGGGGAGGAAGGGACGGAAGTAAATACAGGAGAACAGTGAGTGTTGCTCAGGAATGAAGCTGATAGAGGAGACAAAAGGGGTGGGGGGCAATTTTTGACTTCTGCAATGTGAGAAAAGAGGCAGCCAGTTCCAAATATGTAATATTGTCACTCTTTGTATGCAGTCACTTGGTTTACGGTTGAGAACACTTTGTAGTAAAACTGATTCAGGATGGAGACCAAATTCTGCCTTTAGTTTTTGCTTCAACTCCAGTAGAACGTGCACGGTTTATCTCACACAGCTGAAAACATTGCAGGAGTGGAGTTGTAATAATGGAAAAAAAAAAATTCCTGCTTCATCAGATGTGATGATTGCATTTGGGATAAAGAGTTTTTGTAATGACAAACTCAGCTGGAGGGAACTGGAAGCCATGCTTCTGATGAATGTATCACAGGAAACTTCGTTGTCTGGAAAGGTTGACATTTTATTGACATAGTTTACAGAAATCCTTTTCAGGAGTTGAAACTGCAGTGATTATTAACTCTTCAGAAGTAAGACTAAAATATTTCTAGTTTTCTCTCCGTAACCAGAAAGGGAAGAGCCTTCTGCAGCTCCGAATTTTGTACCTGGCTTGCTTACAGCTTACTTGTAAAATTAATACGTACTGAGCTGTGCTTGGCGATGGGGTCATTGCCCAGGGAATGTTTTGAGATAGAAAAATCGGAAGTCCCCTGTATCACGTAGTGTGCTGTTTGTGAAGGCTGTAAGAAAGAAGTCTTCACAGAGTGAAGGAAGGGAAGTGAATGTTTTTGTCTCATTTACTGAGGATGATAGGATGGAATTGGTGAGAGGAGCTGCAGAACTGTAGCCTGAGGAAGTAGAGTACATAATCTTTTTTTTATCTGGCTTTCCATTTACCATGCAATAATCCTAAAGTATTTTTATTGCTTTCCTCTGAAAGGTAAAGCTCTTAAGTACTGTTCTTAAAATTGTGTATGATGTGTCAGCGTGGCTTATGAAAGCATCTGTAACTAATGCCACTGAGCTCCATTTAGTTATTTTTCTTCTCTATTTGTCCTAGGCCAAAATTGATTACGAGAAGGAGGAGAGGCGCAAGCTGCAAAAGCGTCTGCGAGGTGAAGACACGTGGATGCTTCCTGACGTGAACGAGCGTGTGGAGCAACTGGAGGAGGTGATGCACCTGGAAATCACTGACTTGTGTTCTTAGTTTTATATCATGTCCATATGCACAGAAAGGTTTGAGGGCCCTAAAGTGGTTTAAAACATCTCCCAGTTTCTGAATTTTTTATGCTTCAAGATTAGCTTAGTATAAGTGGAAATAATCTTTTACTCAGGAAGGGGAAAACAACTTTTGTCATTTGATTCCAGCTTTAATTTTTATCATGTGCAGGAGAGCAAGTTCTGCCAGACAAGAATAGTGCCACGAGAGGAATTCTAGAGGATCCAGGGTTTTGTAGTAAGCCCATTTATGCTAATTCAAAGGAGAAGTTGTAATGGAGCATCCAAATATCACATCCCTAAGTGTTATTTTAGAAACGTGTGTGATATATCAACAAATGAGATGTGCATTGATTCAGTGTTGCCCAGGGGAACAGATTTTACCGAAACAAGGGTAGCGCAGATGATCTGTATCTGATGCAGCGCCTTAGCTCCAGTGAAAAGGATGCTGTAGGAGTGGGATTGGTTATGAATGTGAGGCATAGTGTGCTCTTCCTTATCCCCAAGATGAAGAGAGAAGGTAGATAGAAATAAAATGTGTCTGTGTCCAGCTGTGTGTGTTCCACCTTTTTCAGTGTGATTTGGTATGTAGGTTATGATTGTTTTTCTTGTATGCGGCCAATTGGGTTTACTGAATCTCATTTACAAACATTTTCTTGTAGGAACATTCTGGGAAGAAAAAAAAGAAAAAGGATAAACATTCAAAAAAATCTAAGAAAGAAAAGAAGAAAAATAAAAAACAGAAATCTGAAAAAAAGGATGACGATGATGATAGTTCTTCAGTAAGTAAGAGACTTAGAAGAGCTTCAAGTGCCATTTTAAAAACCTGCAACGTTCTGTGGGTACTTGGGTACACATGGTTAGTAATACCGAGACACACTCTTTCTGTTGGGAAGAGCTGTGGCAGTATTTGTCTCTTTAATGTACCAAGTCTCTTTCATACAGCAAATGTTTAGTTAGTTTAGATGATGCTGTAATCTGAGTCTGTCTGAATTTTATAATATTCAATTAGGAAATAAGGATTTGCAGTTTTTTAGCAAAAATCTTGATATTTGGGGACTTCTGGGGTGGAGTGGAAAAATTCATAGATTCTCTGTAGTTACTGGTATACGGTAGAACAATGTGTCTAAAATTGGAAATGTTTGACTTAGATTTCAAGCATGAGTTACTGTTGCCTTTTCCCATAACTGGGAGCTGTACACCAGTCCAAAGGAAGACTCAGAGCAATGCATTTGATTCTCTTGACGGATGCCTTCTCATTCAGCGGCACTCTGGGAAAACAGCATAGAGACTGTATTAACCTGCTGCTTTCTGGCCATGATGTGCAAAACATCTTCCTGGTGTTTTGGTGCAAGTGTAGGTTTTCTTTTGAGAGAATCTCTTTTCCTGAGTGAATAAACATGCAGTACGATGAGGTTTATTTTCTAGTGACAGATGGAGGTGAACTATGCTTTAAGTGTGGGAAGTAACCATAAATGTCCCACATTTTCTGTGGGATTCATCAAAACTAAAATCACATTGGTGAGTCCCGCAATAAAGCACAAGTCTGATTGCTTTGGTCCAGAGTCTCTTATTGCCACGACAGGTTCAGATAAATAGCAAAGAAATACTATTCAATAAAATACAGTTTTGTTCAAGTGTGAAATTACAGCGCATGGTTTGCAAATGTAGGAAGTCGGATATGAAAATGGGAGTACATAGCACGTGAAGTGCTTTAGATGGTATTGTTGTTGGTTTAGTTTTCCAGTGTAAAACACAGTAACGAACCTAAACTTTAAAGATTTAGTTTTTGTAATACAGTGAGAACATTTTTTTTTTGTTTTTATTTTGACAATTTTAACGTTAGCAGTGTTATGCTGTGAGTCAGCAGCCAGTGGGAACTGGTGTTACGTACTGCAGTGTGCTCATGAACTCTAGCAGTGTGTTTTGCTTGAGACGGAACAGTTTCCTTTTGGATCTACCAAAACTGCATTTTTTTTATCATCGAATATTACATTAGTTGTACTTAGCAACCAGCATCAAGTTTGACAAACAGTATACTTGGTAAGTGGTATAAATTTTATCAGTGTGTGTTGATGTGTTATAATTCTTTGCATTAAAATTTATACTTAGGATTCTTCAGTTGAATGGGTTGAGTCGAATGCATCACAGTCAGATAATACAGAAAAGGCCTGGAAGGTCAGCAAGCAATCAGATGCCATGAAAGAACCATCTGTGCAGGTAAGAGGTCAGAGAACTACTCCAGAAATAAATTCAACATGACCAACTGTGGAATGTGTGTGGATTTCTTGACAGTTCTTTTGCAGTGTGTTGAATAAACACTGTTTCACAGGGAAAAGTCTGTGCTTATCGAGGTAAATGTTACATTTCATTAATTCATGACTTTTCTACCTAAAACTAACATAGGATTTAACAAGGTACAACATTTGAAGCTGCCTAGCGCCAGTTTCTTTCATTTGTTTTGAGGCTCTAACAACTTAGCCTGATTTTCTTGAAGAGGTCAGTTTAAAAATATTGACTAGAGATGTTATTTTTCTACATAATTTAGGTGTTTTATTCTACAGTTGAATGAATTTTTGCTTTGCAGTTATTGAACAGTTATAAGGAAGGGAGTTGCAGAACTTCTCAGCAACAATATTTACAGGCTCAAGGCCTCTCCCAAGGTGAATTCTGTGCACAGTAAGCAGATTGACTATCAGAATGGCATAAATGTAGCTACGTGTCATGTTTTCAGTTGCACGAAAGTGATCCGTTTAGTATCTTATTTCATTCCTGCTTCTCACTCTGAAGTTGTGCGTGTTATTAAGTTAAATGAATAGAATATCTGAATTGTACACATATATATTGGAAAAATATGTAGCAACAAAATATAATCACAGAATCATTTGAGTGGGAAGAGACTCAGAAAAGTCATCTAGTCCAGCTCCCCCGCAACGAACAGGGACACCTGCAGCTCCGTCAGATGCTCAGAGCCCCATCTAGCCTGACCTGGAGTGTCTGCAGGGCATCTGTGCCAGTGCTTCACTGCCCTTATTTTAAAAAACACTTCTGCCTTATATCAAATCTATATCTCCCTTCTTTTAGTTTGAACCCATTTCCCCTTGTCATATCATGACAGACCCTACTAGAGAATCTGTCCTTTCTTAAAGCTCCCCTTTGGATAATGAAGGGCTGCCCTCAGGTCTCCCCAGAGCCTTCTCCAGGCTGGACAGCCCCAACTCTCAGCCTGTCCTAGTAGGGAAGGTGTTCCATCTGTTGGATCATTTTTGTGGCACACAATTCCTTATGGATATCATCATAATTTGTGTTGCAAAGCCACTGTTTTTGCCAGACATTTCTCATGTAAAGTCACTCTGCACACTCTGGACATGTCTTATTTTGGATGAGGAGGAAATTTGCAGGTCATTCCTACCTTTTGTATTTTTGCTGTCATTATAAAGCACATAAACCCATTTCATATATACAGAAGACAGAGCCAGGCTCTTTTTGGTAGTGCCCAGTGCCAGGACTGCAGCAGCAAAGGTTGCTCAGAGCAGTTGTGAAATCTCCTTGGAGATCTTCAGAAGACATCTGGATGTTGACCTGGGCACCCTTCTCTGTGTGAGGTCAGGAAGCTTGGACCAGGTGCCCTCCAGATGCTTACAGGTCTTCCATTGATCCATATTGCGTGGTTATGTGAGTGTAGGTACTATTGAATGACTTGAAAGCAGATTATTTTTCATTTCTTTCTTGGAGGAGATCTGAGAAGTGGAATGTTGTTTATCCCCTCCAAAACATTCTGTTCTGTTGTCTATTGCCATTTTTGAGCAGTGGAGAACCAGTTAACATACAGCATCTGTTAAGATTGACAGCTCAGACTTGAACCTTAGCAAAGACATTTGAAGACTCTTCTGCAAGGATGAGTTTCTAAATAGGTGTAGCTGTGTCATTTTGATTGCTGTACTATATATAGAAGTGTTCCAAATGTTTTTGCAGAGTAGTTGCTTATAATGCATGTGACACTGCCTTCTTTTGATGCTTCGGGTTTTGTATGTATAAAGGAGAAGTGTTTCAAATTTGAGTAGGTTGTCCATATGCTGCTGTTCTTTAGAACGTAGTCCTTGTTTTTAAATGTCCTCAATCTGGCTTTGGTTCTGCGCATGCAGTTTTCTACTTGCTACTGTGGGGTACAGATCACGGAATTTAGATGTGCAACTCTTTAATTTGAGGGTACTGTTAGATGCTGAGATATCCCAGGTATGAACTATGCTCAGTGATTTTTTTTTTTTTTTTTTTTTTTGGACAGATTTTGTATATGCTAGAAGATATATAGGAGTTCGTGAAGCCAAAAGCAGCAAAATGAAGTTCTGTAATGATGGGAAAGGAATTGGTTTAGATGTTCACTTGAGCAAAAATTAGAAAAAGCTGTCTATACATTTTGCGTATTTACTAGTGTCTGAAATGCACTGGGTGGAGAGCACGGGGCAATGGGCACAAACTGGAACACAGGAAGTTCCATCTGAACATGAGAAAACTTCTTTACTGTGAGGGTGACAGTGCCAGAACAGGCTGCCCAGAGAGCTTGTGGAGTCTCCTCTGGAGATATTCAAAACCTGTCTGGATGCCCACCTGTGTGATTTACTCCAGGGAACCTGATTTAGCAGGGGGGTTGGACGAAGTCATCTCCAGAAGTCCTTTCCAACCCCTACAATTCTGTGATTTCTTTATGGAAAGAAAGAAAATCTGTTTGCATACACAAATATAAAAGACTGAAGTTCTTAAAATCACATCTGCTTTTCACTGAAATCTTTCATATGTATTAGTAAAATGTATGCTCTTTATTGTAAATAGCTTTTGCTAATAGTTGCATTGTTTTTTGTTTTTTATTTTGAAGAGAGAAGAATGGATGAATTTAGACTTCATGTCTCTGAAAACCACGTCACTAGCATCTGTCAAAGGTGAAAGAGAGAAAGACAAAATACTGGAACGACAGAAAGCTCGAGAAATTGAGCAGGTAGGAGGAATTAATGCACCAACTTTTTCCTACATTTTACTTATGTTTTACATAACAAATTAGATCAAATACCTAAGTCTCAGTATGCTTTAAATTATTTAGGTTAATGCCTAATGTTGTGTATGATAATGGTTCTAATTAAATGGATCAGATATTTGTTCTCTTTGCGTTAGGAAGGGTTCTTAAAGCACGCTTATCCTGTAGAAAAAAAAGTCTGTAGTTACCTTTCTAGTAAGAAAAAAGCCAGCTTAGAAAGTATTAAGTTATGTGATGATTGAAGTACTTCTGTGACATTTTGTTTAGTTACTTACTCTTGGTGTGGTCTTTTCCCCATGATGTGTGAAAGGAGCCCTGTTGTTTTGTGTGGTAAAAGCTCACTCAGATTTATGTGTTAACGCATTATATGCTAAGGCTGTTTTTCATGAAGAAAGAACTCAGAGCAGTTGCAGTGCATTTCATGCGGTAGTTGTGTGTTAACACTTGGGAGGATCAGAGTCCAATTGGGGAAGGGATTAGTTTTGTGTATTAGTTTTGTGTTTGCACAGTTGTTGGCGGCTTCACTTGTTCATTCAGCTCTTTAAATGCAATATGGTCTGATTTGAAAACATAGTCGATGATCACAGCCTTTTGTTTTTCCTGCATAGTTTGCTGGCCATTTTTTCGGACCTGTTGAAGGACCATTACCAGACTGTCAGCATGCATTTTAGCACTGATAACAACTTATGTGTACTCTTGATCCTAGAAGCTCTAGCTAGATCCTAGCTCTTTATAGACTGTCCCACCCAATTGTTTGCTTTCCATGCAGCTTTATATTTTTGTCTATCCTTTATTGGGTACCCCAACCCATCTTACAACGGATGTGTGTAGCACAATGAGTTGAAAATACAAAGGAGACAAATATAAACTTTTGTTGCTGCTGGAATTTCCTATTAAAAATTTTCTCCAATGAACTTGCTTGCTTGCTTCCAGAGAAGTAAGTTGACAGAATCACAATAAGCAATCTATTCTGAGATTTCTTGAAGTAAAACCAAAAGCTTTCACTAGCCCTGCTTCAGACACAAGTGCATGTTACTGCTACGCTGATAACAAATATAAAATATATGCTATGCATGCATAAAAATTATCTCTGTATTAGGCCATGCTTTCTGAGAGAGAACTCAATCCCTATTGGAAAGATGGTGGTATGGGATTGCCACCAGAGGAGGATGAATCAGCTTCAGTTAAAAAAGGTAAACAGCATAAATAATCTTAAATTTCTATCTCCACTTTCTGGTCTCCGGGTTACTAGCAAGTTACTACAAATGTTAATGTAACTGGATTATGAATAAAGTAGAATTCAGATGAAAATTCAGTAGTGAATATTGGGTTAATATCATAATATGTTGTTTTGCAGAATTTCTCTTCACTGGCTGTTAGTCTTGAGTGGTTTAACCTTCAGTATCTTCATAGAAATTCCCCATGTGGAACTAATTAAAATAAAGAAGCATGATTTAACCAAGACAAGATAAATTGTTGTCATCTCATTTGGTTCCTTTCATTCCATTACACAAATTATAGTTTTAAAATACGCAACTACAGAAGTCTGAGTCACATTAAAATGAAGTGCATTACAGATGCAATTTGTGAAAAATATTATTTCTGTAACCTTTTTGTTTATTTCCTTACCCTGGGGTTAGTGTTTTTCATAATGTCATGAAACATTTATCATGTGGTAAAAAGGGCCCTTGTATTGTGTCAATGGGGAACACTAGGGTCCCTTACATTTCTGTTTGGGAACCTTTCCCTGTGGACATTCTGTCCATCAGCCTCATGCATGCTCGTAGGAGTAGCAGAGATCAGTGCTTTATGAAGGGTGACAGGCATTGGTGGATATGTGTCCTGAGTGTTAAGACCTCATGCTAACTTCTCAAAGGAAAAGCAAGGGATTGCTCTTCAATTTTCTGAGAAGGAAAATGCACTTGTTTGTACTGAATGGATGTGCCAAAGAACAGACAGAGAAGGTGAAAACACTAAGAGGGTTCTTTAAGTTCATTTATAATAATCCCACAGCTTTTTGTGTGCTGCACCTGTCTTGGAAGATTTATGTTGAGTTCTGGGACAAAATAGAGAAACTTAAATTTAATCAATACTATGACCGAGGTACACTCGTCTGAACTTATAAAAATGTGTAATTGCATTATTATATTCCTTCTGTTTTTCTTTTGCATCCCACCAGTTATTACATTAACTTCAGGTGAAGGTTTAATGTTACATAAACAGCAAATTTTACACAGAAGTAACTACTGAAATACAAAATTATGACTTCTCACTGTTTTCCATTTTAGTTACAGTGATAGAAGATGCTGGTTTAAGTTGGTTACGAAAATCATATCAAAGAATGAAGGAGCAGGCTGAGAGAGAGAAACGAAATATTGAGGAAATTGTAGCTGAAAGATATGGGGTAAGGATCTTCAATTAATTTTTTTTATATACTAATAGGTGCTTGGAAAAGGTTACTTTCATGTAAAAGCACAAATACTTAATGTGTGGTGTCTGAAAGAAGCAGTAGGAAAGAAGCAGGAAAAGACAGCCTCTTAAGAAGTGATGAAGAGTTTAATGCTATCCAAATTCATTTAATATCTTTTTTGTTAAATATTATAAATATTATAAGTATTATTTAGATTTTGTATCCCGTATATTGAAATAATTTCAGCTACAAAGTACCTGAGTGCATTAAAACTTGTGGTAGTTATTAGAAAATATAATTTTTTTTCTGCTCATACAGTTTGTGGATAATAATAATTTTAAGGTAATCTGGAGAACTACCAGATATGAATCTTCTGGTCACGTGTCCCTATGTATTGAGAAAGCTGTATGCTTCTGAAGAGTTTAAAAAGTATTTTTAAACACTCCTTTATTAAGTCTGCCATAACAACATTAGAATCATGGAATCATAGTATCATTTGAGTTGGAAGGCACCTTGAGAGGTCTTCTAGTTCAACTACCTTGAAATGAACAGGGACGTCTACAGCTGGATCAGTTTGCTCTTTAAAGCCCTGGATATAGTAATATAGTCTTTAAAAGCTCTATTCAAATGTGTGGGCTGTTAGTATTTAATCTTGGTGGTAGTTTTATTTTTGAGTTCTGTGTGTGTGGTTGGTTTTTTGTTTGTTTGTTTGTTTTTTGATTGGTTTGGTTATGGAAATCTTGAATAACACCATGTGAGTTCATACGGTTGTCTTGTCACTCCTGAATGATGAAACCAGCAACATTGGCACTGGTGGAAATTAGTTGGTGCCAGTGATTTTAAAGAATATTATTTTTAAGAGTCTTTTTCAAGAAACTAGGATTTAAACACATGAGCACTCAAGCTGCTGTGGTACAGGGTAGTGACTGAAAGAGATCTTAGCCTCAATATGTACTGTTTTGAGCAAAAACTAGATGATCTTTAAGATCCCTTCCAACCCAAGCCATTCTGTGAAAAACTTGTATTTAATGGCATTTAACTCTGCTCAAAAAAAAGAAGAGGAACAGTTCACATTTTTTATATTTGGCTAATGGATAGGTTTTTGATTTTGAGCTTTCTCTCCTGTGTTTTTAAGACTACAGCTGGATGATAAAATAGTTTAGCGGGGGCATCTGTTGGTTCTGTAAAAGCTGAACATCCAGTGAGCATAAATGTAAAGTTCATGAGCAGGTAAGAAGAAACCTTTCTTCCCAGCTCAAGCCCCTAATTGCTGAGTTAGCTGGAGGAAACAGTTCTGAAGCTGTGCTTCCTGTTCCCAGGAGTGTTCAGTGCTCTACAGTAGAGCCACTGGATGAAAGTTAGAAACAGTCCAAGATAAGGAATCAGAATGCCTTCCCTGTGGAGCACTTTAGATCCTAAACTGTTAATTTCTTTTTTTGTTTGAATTGATCTTCCTTTCCACTCCGTGGCTCGTGGTTCTGCACAGTGATACATTTCCACCGAACAGTGCCTTTTTTGTAGTATTTCTTAGGGAGCTTTACAATACTCCATGAGCTTACAAGCAGTATGACCTTTTTTGTTCTTTCTTGTAGTCAATGGAGGCATTTCAGTCACGGTTAGAAGAAGCTGAAAAAGTTGCACCCAAGAAGGAAAATGATTATAGAAGTGGTAGATGGAAAAAACCTGACTACTCAGAAAATGAGAAGAAAGAACATCGTTTGGAAGGTGAGACACGACGTGAAGATGGTAGAAACATGTCTGGGGGACGTACAAGGGAGAGGTATGGCAAAGGATGGGCACGAGAAGACAGAGGTTACAGAAGAGATGGATCAAGTGTGGACCAAGAACGTGGACACAGCAGTAGAGAGTCAGAATTGAGAGGCTATAGCTCCAAAGTGGAAAAACACTTGGATGAAAAACGAAGTAAAGAAAAGAGTGTGTCTCTAAGTGACATAAAACACAAATTTCTGAAACCCTCTGAAGATGACCTGTCATCCTACAGTGCATCTGGGGACTGCAGGTCACAGGGATCTTCTTCCCTGCCTCTTCATAGCTCTTTAAGCAGCCGTTTCCGAAAACCTAGTGAGGATACTCCATTGTGGAACAAAACACACACACAGGATAACCATGAACGATCAATGTCTGATCAGAAGTCATTAGATACTGCAGCAAAAAATGACGGTGAAAGAACTCAAAAGTTTGAAAAAGAGAAATCACAAGAGGAGTACCCAACCAGTATCCCTGAGAAGAAACAAACGTTGTCTGACAATATAACATCATGTTCTAGGTATTTTTCAAAGACCTTTTCTTGCCTTTGGTTTGTCTGTATTGTTCATGGCAAAGTATACTTAAAACGTTGTCTTTATTATAATATTATCCAATCTGTCCATGTCAGATCTCTTTGATTAGGAGGACACTTGTCTCTCAGCTAGGCACAGCCAAAATGGACCTTTGTGGAATTACTGAACACCTCTGTTTCCCGTTTCCTTGGCATATTTAAAAATTGCCAATTACAGATTATTTTGCTGCTTCTTTATAATGTTAGTTCACTCTACAGTAATACTGTTCTATTAACATGCCCCCTCTACCAAGCAAAACCATGTTTCATGTTTTGATTAATTTAGTAAAGACAAGCTTTAAATGTCAGAAATGTGAACTGAAAACTGAAGTAATTATTAAAACAAGGGATAGGTTTGCCTCCTGTAACATTCACTCATAAGCTAAAGTAATAACGTGTGAAAAATAGCAGAAGATATTGATTAGAAAGGTGTATTTTCTGTGAAAATGAGATAAGATGAAAAGGAATGGGAAGGGAAATGCAAGGCAGTATGTGATGGAAATTTCAGTTTGACTGACTTGCTGTACTGAAAGGCAGTGGGAAGTAGTAAGGAGAGATGGTCAGAAAAGTAACTTGCAGAAAACTGAGCTGTTTCTTTTCTTAAAGCTTCCTGTTCTCCATCATCTCCATCCAGCAAGCTTGTTGGTTCTTCCAGTGATATAATTAGTGTGGGAATTACTGAGAAGGTTTCCTTTGGATCTTTCTGGTAGGAAGTAAAGATGTGCAGAATGTTTTACAGTTGGGGTAGTGTTATGCAGGTACATGGAGTCTGACTGCTTGGGGAAGTTGGGCAAGTGATTGTTCATGGCCTGCGTATGTAAGGTGACAGGGTTTAGTCAGGAGCAGCATTTGATGAAATGTTCTCAAGTACAATTCCTTGTTTCTCAAATGCTCCTGTCAGTTATTTGTATTAAAAACTCTTATAGTGAGGTTATGAGTTCACGTTTAATGTTTAAATGTTGGATTCTAGTAACAAGACAGTACCTTACAATTCTTTATTTAACGTACAACTGTTCCTACACGTAGTACTTGCAGAAACCCTGCAGTGTATTTGCAAAGGTAAATTGTACATTAAACCAATACTGTGTGACTAACCAAAGACAAGTGGCAACACAGTTCTTTGTATTGCACAGGTTGTGTGGTTCGTCCAGATTTTACTTACTGCATGTTCTGCTTTGAATGGAGCTAAGGAAATGTACTTTTCCTTTCACAGGGGTAAAAATGATGTTCACTTTTTTTTTTTTTTTTTTAAAGCATGGTTTTGAACATACATTGTGGCAGGAGTAGTTCTGCCGTTCTGTCATAAGCAGTTTGTGTGCCCTAGCACTGGGCACCAAAATCATTTCCTAATTGTTATCTTAAAACAAGCAACTACTGCTTTACAATTGTATTTTTTCTTTTTTTCTTTTTTTTTTGTGAGATGATGGTAAATCACTTTTTTGTATGACAAGTGCAAACGCTGTATCTTTTACTTTTTGGTATTAGCACATGGAGCAAGCACAAGGCTGACTGTAACTGGGCAGAACCGCAAATTTAGGAAAACTAGATTGTGTGCAGAAATGGTTTGCTTATTCCAGTACATTGAATTAAATTGTAATGGTAGAACAGATAACTTGATGTAATTCTTGTCTTTCCCTCACAGAACAGAATTAAGCATAGAAGCTATTTAGCTGATACTCTGATACTTTCTTTTGCATGTTTTCTGTTTTAGTACTCTGAAACCCAATTGTGCATCTTCTTTTACATTATAATTCTATTTCTTAACCAATTTGATTACTGAGCTGATTTATCAGTAGAGTGAAGATTATATGGTTTTCCAGACCTAAGTAGCCTTTGCTTTTTGGTTTATTTCCAAGCTCTTTTAAACTGACTCTCAACTCCCTGTGTGTGTTTTGCTGCTGTGTTTGAAACAGAACATGACACGTCTTCCTGTTCTCTTCAGCGATAACATGTTTATTCTGACTCTTGCAACTTTTTGGGGTTGGGTGTTTGAGGCAGTTAATTTGGGGAATGATTTATAGCTGCTGCTTTCTTTTCTTCCTAAAGTTTTGAGGTTTGTGTTGCGGGTATGCTTTCAGAGTTGTTGAGTCAGTACCCCTTCACTGAAATGAAGCCTTGAATTAATAGGTGTTGCTAGTTCAGTTCCTCTTCTCTCACACTGACAATGCACCTTTTAGATTTTATCATTTCTAAAACATGGGGAGAGCTTCAGTCTATAAATCAAAGTGTTTTGGACATTTATGACACACAATTAAAAGTGCTGATTAGATGTCCAGGGGATCTCTCCAGAGGAAAAGTCCATCCAGTGAGTGTTTGCAGGACATCACACTTAATTATGTGACTGCTTCAGAGTTTAATCTGAGACAAAATTAAAAAAGAACATCAAAACAATGCCATTAGTCTCCAAAAGTTTTAAGGGGTCGATTCACAGGGTCACAGAATTGTAAGGGTTGGAAGGGACCTCTGGAGATCAAGTCCAACCCCCCTGCGAAGCAGGCCCCCTACAGCAGGCAGATACTAACACTGCTCAAAAAACTGTGCATGAATTGGTAACCATCTCTTGCTCCCTTTGCTCAGGTGCTCTGCCTTGTTTTGAAAATGGAGGTTTAGGGGGCGGTTGAGAACTTCCTCTGTGAAGGTTCTGTTTCTGGTGAAGTTAACGTCAATATTTTTGTTGCCTTTTGGGTTTTGTTGGCTTCTTGGGTTTTGGATTGGATATCTTCAGGACAAAGATAAAAGTAATGGGTAATTTTGCAGGGGTAAAAATTGTGTTTAAAAATCATGCCACCCTCCTGTTCTTCAATTTCTACAGGATTTAACTGTTGATTTGTGAGTGAATTCAGTCTTCCTTTTAATAGCAGGGACCAATATCGTAGCTGGATTTTTATATCACTTTTATTAGCTCTTCTATATTCAGAGTTGGTTGTTTGAAGTCCATTCTAGGGTTAGAGGAAGAAAAAGTGGAACTTGTTTGATGGCTTTTTACAGTTATTCTTTGAGATGTTCTTTATTATCCCAAGAAGCCGGTACCAGTAGCTTCCCTAGGAGCATTCCATATTTTACAAATTAGACAGATTTAGACATAAGGAAAAGCTTTTTCTCTCAGAGAGTGGTCAAGCACTGGAATGGCTGCCCAGGGAGGTGGTGGAGTCGCTGTCCCTGGCAGTGTTCAAGAGGCGTCTGGGTGAGGAGCTACGAGATATGGTTTAGTGGCTTGTGGTAGCAATGGTGATGGGAGGACTGTTGGACTGGATAATCTTGTAGGTCCTTTCTAACCTTGTCATTCTATGATTCTAAATGATACCAGTAAATTTTCCATGGAAATTTTACTGTACCAGCCACGGCATTGTTATAAAAAGAGATGGTGCTGTGAGCAGATAAATATTATGAGCAGAGAAGTAGTCTTCAAGAGATGGAAGGCCACAGGAGAACTGGGAAGTGGATGCGTGACCAAAGCCAGAAAGGATGGCTACAAAGTGGGTTTAAGTTACTCTTTTCACTGCTATTTTCTTGGCTTTTTGTTGTCTTATACCTAGTACTGGCTCTTGACTGATTTTTATGCCAGGAAAGTGTTCATTGGATACTGCTTTTCATTTTAATGAACTCAGAAGTAAAAGGAAACATACCTCATGAAATTTCTTTAAGCTTTTAGATTTCAGAGGCAATAATAGTGGTAGTGTTCTTTGTAAAAGAGAATAATTCTAACAGTGACAACTTCTGACTGCAAGCATGTTTCCATAGAATGTTGTTATTATTTTTGACAGTAAGAGTGTATGTGCCAATGCAGTAGGTATATAATAATTACACAGGTGAATACAGTATTGTTTTTGTGTAGGTGTAGTGCTGATGATATTTTACAGGCATCCATCAGAGGATGAGCCGCCTCGGGTCCTTAGTGAAGATGAGATGAACAAACTGGGAGCCAGGATTGTGAAAGCTGAGCTCATGGGAAACATGGTAATGTTTTTGAAAAATTATGGCAATTTATAGCAATTTGGCATGTAATGCTTTAGTCTTAAAGAGCCGTATGAAAAATGGAAGTATATTTTCTGAGCAAATGAGAAGTTCTCTGAAATCTGATCACGTAAGATTTGATGATGCTACTTTTAAGCATAACTTAAATAGAGTATTTAATTTAAATAGAATATTTCTGTAACAGAAATACACAGATAAAAAAAAAGTGCTTCTTAATTAATGTAGCTATGTGATAGGATTGTGAGGGATGAGTATCAGTGACTCAGATGTTTTATAGGTGGTTCTCCAGTAGTGTTGTTCAAATGAAAGTTTGGACACAAGCGTGGCTTACTTCTCTTTAGCCTGACAGCAACAAAATAAAGAATATTTTGAATAAGCATAGGAGTGTTGTGTTGGAAGAGAGTGATTCTTTAATTATGATACTTTTTTTTTTGGCAAAATCATGTAGCAGAAGATGACATTGCAATTTTGCTGTCACTTTGAGTATGCAGAAAAAAAATGCATATTTACTCTGTATTAGTTTTTAAACAAAACAAAACCAACCCAATTTTCAGGTGTTTTTATTACAATATGCATTTCTGTACTGTAGGTACATCTTGTCTGAACAAATATTTGTATTTTATGTCCAGTAAAGAATTGTGTGAGTTATATTGACATTTTCTTTTTGTGTCATTAGAGTTTTTAAAAAATATAACAAAACATAAATGAAACTAATAGTTACTGCTGATAGGTTTCTAAAAGTTCGAAATGGTTAAACTAATTCAGTACTATCGCTTTGTTTGAAGGAATTGGCTTCGAAACTTCAAGCAGAACTTGATAATGCGCGCAAATTAAAGGAGGCTCAGAAGCAGATCCCAGGGAAGTCTCGCAGAGAGGTAAGGGGAAAATATTCTTTTTATTTTTTTTTATGCTAATGTAATATAATGCAAGTAGCAGTTATATCAGAGAGAACGTGAAATACACATAGGAAAATTAGAAAGTGTAGCTTGCAAGAAGGGTCAGTACCTTCATGTGTAGGCTTTGTCCTCATAATAGAGGGAAGATTTTTAGGCAAAACTGATGTTCTGGTCCAGTTTGACCTCAGTTCCACAGTGAAAAATCATACACATGTTGCCAGCAGAATTTGAGTATTTTTTCAAGAAGAGTTCATCTCAGAACTTTTACATTTATTAGTATTTTGCTTGTCATGAGAAGGAGGACTGAAATGGAAGTTAATGTGTGGCCTTTACGTCATGACAGTCATATTAAAGTACTAAATCTCAGGCCTTGAATTTACAAGAATTAAGAATTCAAAAGCTCTCTGTGGGTGAACTTGCAAATTCTCAAGAATAACAATTTTGAGCACCCTTAAGTATTAGCCATAGTCTGATTTTTATCTTAATTTTTAATTAAAGGATTTTTAAAAGTAACAACATCTGGTCATTGCAGAAATACAAAATGTTAGTACTAAATTAATTCTCTGAAGGGAAATGTCATTTAAAAAAATAAGTGAAAACTTATTTAGCAATTGATCTCATGGATTTTGCTTTTACCAAGCAATAGACTGCACTCTCCATTGCAGTGTGGAGATTGCTCCCTACATTTAAAAGCACTAAGTTCAGGAGCATGAGAGTATGGAAATTCAGAAAGATAAACTATGAAAAGAAAGATAAACTTATGAAAAAAAAAACCAAACAGGTTTGCATCATTCTAACTAGACATGACTTGGGTCCTAGTAAGTCTTGGATCGGCATCTGAAACATTCATGAGTAGTCCGGTAGGAGTCTTATTAAGAAGGACATATAGACTCCACTAGGCTAGAAAGGCTAGCTTCTTGAAGCCTTTCTGGCTTGCTTCCTGAAAACCTTGAAGCTATTGACTTAGTTGTTTCTGTTCATGAGTATTGCTATAAGATAGTCATGATTTGGACTCAGTGATCTTCCAACTCTTCAGTTCTATATGATTTTTCCTATATCTTTTGTGTGACTGTCTTCAGTTTTGCACTCTTGTAACATATACTTCAGTTGTGTCTGGGAACTTAGAAGGAACGTTTACTCATGTATTCCCTTTAAACATTAGGGGAAAAAAACAAAACACTTGGCCTCCTGTCTCCCCGGTTCCCCTCTCAAAACCTCTGGGAGCACCACCATAGTGTTGTGATTGCTACAAGCTTCTGTGGAAGATTGAAGGGTTTAGTAACAGGACTCTTTCCTCTCTGAAGCATCTTAGATGCAAAATGTTTACCCTTGTGTTCTCCATGTTGGCTTTCTCTGAAGCCCAAGATCAGCATCTTAAATAATTCCAGTACGTATGTGCTTGATTTTTAGGTCTCTTTACCTCACAGTGATATTTTTGTTAGCCTATCTATCTTGCAGAAAATATCTTTACTTTGTGAGAGTCAGGACTGCTGACAGTCCTACTGTTGTAGTCTTTCCAGGGTTTGTCAGTGGGAATGGTCCCTTACAGATGCATCAGGGCTGGTGTCTGTAATCCTGCTAATGGTTAGCTCTTGAAATGCCCCTTGCTTGAAGAGGGCCAGGCACATTACAACCTGCTGTAATGTTGCTCAGCTTCTTAGGCTTGTACATTGGCAGACTCTTCCAGCCTCTGTGAAAATGGTGCTGTTTACATGAAGTAACTTTGGATTTAATTATTGCCAGGGCTTGCTTTCCAGAGAGTGAGTGTTTTCTGTTACATTTTAAAGCCTTGCTATGTTGTCTTTATGAATATGCCATGGTAGTGCTTGTTTCTTGGCTATTGCTAGCTTATATTAGATGTTTTTTGAGTGTGAGCAGTTTTGTCAAAGCTGATAGTTACTCAGTCTTAAGTCCTATCTGTGTGATAGTTGCCAAGGTAATCTTAGCAGTTGCATAGCTCAAATTGATTTTGAAGTTTTGGGACATAAGCAGAATGTATTGGGCCTGCAATATCATCAGTGTGTAAACAACTCATAGGTTCAGAAACCATCTTGTAGCAAGAAGCTGAAAATATATTTGATAGTATTTGAATCAGTTTTTCTGTAGCATTGACCATTCAGGTGATGGCGTCAATTGATTCAGACGTCTGTATTCCAAATTAGATGCCTGAAACAGTTTCCACAGGAATGGTTTTCCAAAAGAATGCCCCAGCAATTCTGAAGTTTGATGTATTTGCCTTTTACCAATAACAAACACAAAGAATTTTGTTTCAGGCAGGTCTCTGGTTCCTTGAAGTAACATTACCAGTGTTGTGTTGAAAGGTCCCAAAACCTGACTTTGCTTTCCTTATTTTCATTTTTGTTAGGGAATTTGGGAGATAATTCAGAAAGCAGTGAAGGTAATTCTGAATGCGTCTCCATAGCTAATCTTTTTCTTTCTTTCTTTGCAATTAATCGAACATGGATCAATTTCCCAATTCATTTTACTGTGTGACTGAAAGTGGACTCATAGTAGCGTAAGGGGTATGCATGGGTGACTGGAGTTTGCGCAGAGGACAGGATCAATTCTTTTGAAGTGGTACTGGTTCTTTATTGACCACTTTAAAGTGATCAAGAAATTACAGTTCACTACAAGAAAGGCATCAAGGCCCTGGAGTGCGTCCAGAGAAGGGCAGTGAAGCTGTGGTGAGTCTGGAGCACAGTTCTTATGGGGAGCAGCTGAGAGAACTGGGATTGTCTAGTCTGGAGAAGAGGAGATTCAGGGAGACCTTATCTTGGGTTGGCATATTCTACCACCTAGCAGTGATAGGATGAGAGGGAATGGCTTTAAGTTGTACCAGGGGAAATTCGTATATAAATACATATCTACATCCATATCAGAAGCCTAATCTGAGGATGAATTATTTTCAATACCCTCTGAACTAGTATGTTATCAAAGTGTTTTTGCAGTTAGTGGTTTCAGGAGGGCTAAGTATTGCTCTTGTCAGGCGTGATAGCTGAATATGCCATAAAAATGATACACAAGTTTTCAGTGCTACAGTAAGCAGGAAGACTCTGAGAGAACACCACTGTGTATCAGGCTGCTGTCATTTAGCAAAGCACCTCAGAAACAAGGCTGTGGAACAGGACACTAGGCTAGACAGGAAAACAGTTAGTACTAAAAGGTGGATTTATTAAGTGTGTTCTCCTCACACCTCTGAATATGTCAGTATCTGGTATCCTTAACTGCTCCACAGATTGTTTTCTGTATTAGAACATTAAGTAAACATTATGATGCTATTTTTTCTAGTTTGAAATAGGAAATTAGACAGGAATAGCAGCCCAAGGTTAAGCACTCTGAACACTGAACAAGCCTGACTTTCGGTGAATAGGATTAACTTCCTGTGGAAGAAGGGACAGGCAACTCAGGGAGAATACAAATAAGGTGTTAGGAAATACAGGGAGAAAATTAGAAAGACAAAAGCCAAGCTTGGACTTGACCTGGCCACTGAGGTAAAAAAGAAAAACAAACAGACAAACTTGTTTACAAATAACAGTAAGAGGAGGGCTCAGGAGAATCTCCAGCTTTTATTGGATGCAGAGGGGAACCTGACCCAAATTGAGGATAAGCAAAAAGCTGAGGTTCTCAGTGCCTTCTTTACATCTGTCTTTAGACATGAGACCAGTTATCCTTGGGGTACACTACCCTGTGACCTGAAAGTCTTGGACTGGGAGAAGAATAAACCCCCCCATAATTCAGGTGGAAACAGTTAGAGACCTGCTACTCCAAGTGGACTGTCACAAGTCCGTGGGTCCACGTGGAATCCACCCAAGGGTGCTGTGGGAGCTGATGGACATGACTGCCAAGCTGCTTTCCATCGTCTGTCAGATTTCCAGGTCAACCACAGAGGTCTCAGAACTGGAGTCTTGTCAGTGTGCCTCCCATCTACAAAAGGGTCATAAGGAGGATCTGGGGTATAGCCCTGTCAGCCTGACCTTGGTGCCAGGGAAGGTTTTGGAACAGATCACCTTGAGGGATATTACATGGCATGTTGGGGACAACCAGTGGATCAGGCCCAGCCAGTGTGGGTTCACAAAAGTCAGATCCTGCTTGACCAACTCGATCTCCTATGACCAGATGACCCAACTAGTGGATAAGGGAAAGGCTGTTGGCATAGTCTACATAGACATCAGCAAAGCCTTTGACGCTGTCTCCCACAGTATTTTTCTGGAGAAGCTGAAAACCTGTGACTTGGACAGGGGCAGTCTTTAGTGGGTAGAGAACTGGCTAGAGTGCCAGGCTCATAGAGTGGTGGTGAATGGAGTTAAATCCAGCTGGTGAATGGTCATGAGTGGTCCTCCCCAGGGGTTGGTACTGGGACCTGTCCTGTTCAGTATCTTTATTGATGACCTGGATGAGGGCATTGAGTGCACTCTTATAAGTTTGCAGGTGACGCTAAGTTGGCAGGAAGTGTGGATCTGCCTAGGGGTAGGAAGGCCCTACAGAGGGGTCTGGACAGGCTGGATCACTGGGCTGAGGCCAATGGGATGAAATTCAACAAGACCAAATGCCAGGTCCACAACAACCCTGGAAACATTAAGGGCTTGGATGAGAGTTGCAAGAAGAATGTGTAGAAGAAATGGAGCTGGGGGTGTTGGTTGACGTTTGGCTGAACATAAGCCAGCAGTGTGCTCAGGTGGTCAAAAAGGTCGATGGCATCCTGGCTTGTATCAGAAATAGCGCTGCCAGCAGGAGCAGGAAAGTGGCCATCAGCTCTGGTTAGGTCGTACCTTGAGTGCTGTGTTCAGTTTTGGGTCCCTCCCTACAAGAAAGACATCGAGACCATGTAGTGTTTCCAGAGAAGGGCAACAGAGCTGGTGATGGGTCTAGAGCGCAAGTCTTAATGGAGAGTGGCTGAGGGAACTGGGATTATTTAGTCTGGAGAAGAGGAGGCTCAGGCGAGACTTTCAGCGTTCTCTACAGCTGCCTGAAAGCAAGTGTGGTGAGGTGGGGATCAGCCTCTTCTCCCTCATAACTGGAGCCTGGTCTAGAGGGAGTGGCTTGAAGTTATGCCAGGGGAGGTTCATGTTGGATACCAGGAAAAACTTCTTTTCCAAAAGAGTGTTCAGGTGCTGGAATGGGCTGCCCAGGGAAGTGGTGGAGTCACTGTCCCTTGGAGGTGTTCGACAAATGTTTAGATGTTGTACTGAGGGACATGATTTAGTGGGGGAATATTTGTGGTAGGTGAATGATTGGACCGGATGCTTTTTCCTACCTTGGTGATTCTATGATTCTGTAGTTCTCCTGGGTAGAGACTGCATGTGGCATAAATGGCAAGACTGTGACTACATGCACTAATTGCAAAATGGCTTTGTGTGGTCAGCTCCAGTGAGGGAGATGTTGACAATTCTTGGACTGCATGTACACAGCAACAATGAATGCATATGCAAAGATATTTCTTAAAAGGTGTATTAAAAATGTAGCTTGTTTTGCCTTTATATTTCAGCACAAGGCAACCTTCAGAGTCAATGGAAATTAAAAAACAAACAAACAGAGAAAGCAGCAACAAACTGTGTGAATGTGCCAAAGCAGCATTTGGACTAACCTTCATTTTAATTTTAGATGGAATTAAATGGGGCTTATGTTCAAATTCCTGTGTCTAATTTTTTATAGCCATTTAAACCCTACTGAAACTGTATAAGAAGACTGCTGTGCCATAGTGATTCTGTTTTAGGATAGATGAGGACAATGAGCGCTTATTGTATGTAAAGACAGCAGAAAATTGTGAAGGCTTCAGTATTTAAAAAGTAACTTCTATTTTTTCACACTTGCTTTAGTATTGTCCCTGCGTAAGAATTAGTCAAATCTGCTCCATGAAAACTATTCTGCTTTTGTGTTGCTAAAAATGTGCTCAACTGTATTTGTGTTTGTTAATCAGAAAATACGTTGACACAGTACGAATTTAGGTAAATCCAGGACTCTTTTCACGGTGGTGGATGAAGAAAGCGTGTTTGCATCTTACAAAAATCTTATATACGTCTTGTACTTGGAGTTGAAAATAGCTATGCCTTTTAAGGAAATTTCAAATGAACGAAAAGACCCCTTCAGAGCCCTCAACCTGTTATTGGGTTCCATAGCACTTAATCAGTATGCAGGAAACAGAAAGTAATCTCTGCTGGGTGATTGCTAGAGACAGTTTTTAATAATGATGAATTGTGTTTATAATACAAAAAGGAATACAAAATCGAGTGAAAAGTAAAAGGTGGTTCTTTAAGCAAAATAGCATGGTAGAATATATACTATCAGAGAGTATTTAAAAGACGAGAGCGAGGTTCTGAAAAGCAGAAAATCAAATGCTGACTTTTCTATTACGCGCTTGAGCTAAATTGTAAGGAAAACGTGAATGACTACAGCAGAGTCAGTCTTCATTTGAATAACAGTTTTCTGCGAAAATGCAGCTGCCTTCAGTCTGATATGATTCATTCAATGACTATATTTAAGCTATAAGGAATAAAACAGCATTTTATTTATATTCTCTATAGTATAGAGCAAAAAACCTCAAAATCTGCTATTTTTTTTTTTTTTCCTAATGAAGCATGTGTGGTGCTTCTGTGAAGGCTGTTGGGCAAGGTATTCCTAGAGCAATTGTCTGCACTTTTGGCAGGCCTTGTGTTTCACTTTACCGTGTGTCTGACTAACACTGTGCTGCTTTAAGGGAGACATTTTTTTTCTAGGCTACCTGTTGCCTCCAGGCAACGATAACACTCTCCAGCCCACTGCGCATCTCACAGATGGAAGGAATGTTACAAGGGAAGGAAAAGATGCTTCTTAATTTAGCTCCTTTCATCTTGGAGTGAAAATCTTTATAGTATCAAGAACGTAGTATACAAGTGTGGTTTTATGAGCATAAAAATTAGGCGGTAGTTAATAAGTGTGAACAAGGCATGAAGGAGAGATGAAATGCCATCGGTACTTCAGATGTGATGTTTAGAAAAATGAAACAGTGCCCCAAGCCCTTAAAATTAACACTCAAAGTTGCAGGTGTGCCATCATGTTCAATTTTGTGTTTGAGAATAGAGGATATAAAAGCGATTTATTTTTCTGCAGTAAACATATTTGCTTATCAAAGCTTACCTGTAACGTATTTTAATTTTACCGAGTTGAATGGCCTTTCATTATGCCATATCCAGTGTAGGAGTTAAATTCACTTGTAGGATATCTCTTCGACTTACTTAGATTTAGGATCATTTAAAAATTACTGAAAACTCCTGTAAGGATTCAGCTGAAACGTGTGTGTGAGAATTAGGCTGTTGCGGTCTGACGACCCTTGCTAAATGTACAGCAAAAATCCATGATTTCATTTGGAGATTCAGATAACGTGGAGATACAGTAACAGATTTTGGCCAGCTGCATCTCAGATGTTTTCAGTGCATTTTAATTTCTAATCGCTGCCGTTATGTCACACGTGAATCTCCTGTGCAGGATGACTGTGCCATCGTGTCTGCAGCAAAGGCTTTTCTCCACGCAGCGCTGAATAGTTCTAACTAGATCAAGGAATAATAAAGTAGGCATACATTCACAGAAGAACTTTAATAGCATTAGAGTGCACTTTTTAAAAATAATGGGTATATGCAGCTACTGGTGAGAGTATTTCCTGAAAACTCTTGTTCATGTCAGCTGCAGAAGGCTAAACAATTCTTTATACTACAAAAACATATTAAGACAAACTTTCTTAACTTCCTAAATGTAATTTGCAGGAAATTGAGTTTTGTATTTAAAAAGTACTGGAGAAATTGTATTAGTAACTAAATGAAATAAAATATCATACCAGTTTCAGTACATTATCGCATTCTGAGTCTTATATTACATTTCTGTCTTTGATAAGATGAAACAGAAATTTGTGTCCTTAAGAATCAATATGCTGCAAGACCTTTTTTATGGTCTGAGTATTTATGTTTTGTATCTGATGTTCTTGCTATAGAAACAATATACCTAGTCATTATTACTTTTATTTCCTTTTTCTACATCCCATGCCTGCAGTGGCACTTTTGCTCTGTTTATAAGACTCCTTCAAAATACAGCCAGCAATTTGAAATATCAAACAGCATTTTCAAGCCTTTTACTAGAGCTGTATTTGCAAGGTTATATGGCTTGCTGACATCTGATGTTGCTCTTCCTAGGCTTAATCTCTTCAGTTTTCCTTGTTAGGCTCTCATTACAGGACGTAGTGCAAAGTGCTGTCAGGTACACATTTCTAAGTCCTAATCTTAATCCCAGAAGCTGGTAATAGAAAGCCTTCTGATATTTATTTTAGGTTGTATGCTTGTTCATTCTATTCATGCGATGTTGTTCTGATCATCTTATCTCAAAGATGCTCTAAGTACTGAGAGCAAATAGAACAGCTGTTGAATGCAGGGTTGATTGGAGGTGTTCAGTATCAAGAGGAAATGAATAAGGCGGTCAGGTTCGTTATTCTGAGCAACGAGCAGTTTAGATGAAATTCCATTTTTCAGAATACAGGAACAAAGAATTGAATTTAAGGGGAAAACAGTTTTATATTTATAAGACAAAATTACATTTTTACATAACATGTTATTAACTGAAGTCACTAACTGGATTAAAAAAGAGATAAATTAGTAGTTATGTGTCTAATCCTTTTGTAATAATGAATGTTTTCACTTATGAATTAGGAGCTAAGATATATAAAACATGAGATGGAAAAAAAATATACACAAACCTAGCAGAACCTAATGAAGATATTCTTCTGTAGGATGCTTTGGTCTGGTGTTACAGCCTGCATTAGATTTTCTGCTTTTTTTCCTTTGTTAAATGCAAGGTGCTAATTATTCTTCATCTTGTAAACAACAACAACAAAAACAACCAAACAACAAACAAAACAAAAACAAAAAAAACAAAACAAAACCAACTTTTAAAAATCTTTCAGTGTTTATCTCATACTTCTAGAAGTTGATCAGTGATGCTGATCTGTGACCATTTTAACTTCTTGCTGTGAGATCCAAACCTGGGTCTTGTTAGGTGAATGCTGTGTCTATCAATTTATTAGGTATTACCTTTGAAGTGGGTGGTTCTGGTATTCACAAGAAATGGCAGACCCTGAGGAGTAGCCTAGGTGCTTTGAAACTTACTTAAAAGTGTCTATTCAGCGTAGCGAATACACTGGTGAGCTCTGCTTGTAAAAGTGGTCACAAATAGAGGCAGGCTTGAGCCTGAGCAGGGCTGCCTCATCCTTCTGGAAACTCAAGTGATCGTGTGTAACCACAATCTGAGGAGTCAGAAAAAAGATTGGTTGAAAATGGGGAAAACAACTGAAAATAATAGGAGACAGAGGATGGAAGAAACAGCTAGTTGTAGTCCAGCATGCTGAGAAGTCCTTAGACCAATTAGAGATGATGGATTCAAGGCATTTCCACTGGCCATGGACTGTAAGAGAAATAAACAGGTTATACAACAAATTAGTCCTGCACCTAATTTATCTGTGAGCAAAGAGCTGGCGTGTGGTGGTTGTGGTTTGTCTTTAAGTTTGTTAAACTCTTCTTGTTTTTGAAGACATGGTCAAGCTTTGTTTTTCCCTTGTTATGTGGTGCTGGTACCACTCCAGTGTCGCCCTTAGTAAGGATGTGCAGACAACTTGTTTCATGCAGTCTACGGCTTTTTGTTTGCTCAGTAATTAAAAAAAAAAGTTTTTCTGCTCTCAGTCCTGCAGTATACTGCCTCTTAAAATGTATTTTATTCTCTTTAACTGCTAATACTGAAACCCAGTTCCAATTAAGCAGATACTGTCTCGGATGATTGCCCTGCTTACTGTCGTTGTTTAGGCACCCAAATGTCTGTTCCTGCATATATGGAGGCAGAGCTTTTTCCATTTCCTCTTGCTAGATTATGGAACAGGCAGCGTCTCTGGAGAATTCAAAAATCTTTCATGGAACTGCGTTTTATTTACTTATTTAATTTTAAGCATTTATCTTTCTCATTGTTTTGTTCACTCGGGTGTTAATTACTTTGCAGCATCTTGTATATTTTTGAGAACTGCTTTGTACTTTACATGTTTAATTGGCCTGAACTAGAAGTTCATGTTCCTTCATTAATGGCAACAAAGAATTCCAGTCTAGTTCAGTAAATTCACCCAAACATTGCTTGTTAGGGATGTAAGTTATTTTGTCTGTGTACTAATCATCACCTGGCTCAGGAATGCTGACCGAGCCTCTTCTGCAGTTGCAATTTTAACATATAATAGTATATGTAGTATTTAATATACTTCAATATGTATCTTAGAAGTTTGTATGGTACTTTTAACTGTAAGATGTTATTTGTCTGACAATGATTATTCAAGAAAAATTAATACATTGATATGACAATCTATTTTGTATTTATAATATAGCATAACATAACTGAAGTTATTTGGAAAGCTGAGAGATTTAAAGTAAGCTTTGTAACAGCATGTAATGCCATGCCACTTTATGAAGGGATAAATATACTTTCTAGATACTAAAAGCAAGTTAAAACAGAAGCAAAATCCATTCTCAAAGTGTGTCTCTCTATATAAAGCACAAGAAGATAATTAATGCCTCTTTTCTGAAAGGTGGTGCAGTTCCTGGGAATATTTGTGAGGTCTTCTGGATGGTTTCATGGGCTGTCAGAAGGAAGTAAAGTCATTATTCTTGTGCTGTGATAAATGGGTCTTAGTATGTGCTGTGTCATGTAGCCACGGGAATGCAAAAAATTAAAAATCAACAGAAAATATGAGAACGGGGGCTAACGAATGCTAACTGCTGTTACATTTGAGGTTTGGTGGTGCGTTCCAGAGTTAATGAGATAACTGACAAGAGTTAAACAGATAAAAGTTCTAAGCACGCTCTTTCGGTTCGGTAACTGCATGCCTTTAAGCCCCTCAGAAAAGACTGGTTCTGCTAAGAGTCGTTACTTCACCTTACAAAGGCTCCTTTCTCGTTTACCACACCTGCTGAAGCGTCTCTATCATACTTCCGTGAGTTACAAGCTGTTACAGGCTTTAATAGTACAAGGGCTTCTCTGAAAGAGATGCCTCCTATTTTATGATGTTGGCCCACGACATCGGAGGAGGATATTGGTGGTACAGCAGTAGAGGTAGAACTTTCCCACCGATATTCTGTTATGTTGTTGCTGTGTGACAGAGGGCAGAAGGGTTCTGTCAGTCTGACGGAACGGCGTCTAACATGGAAGTTCCTATGAAGCAAAGGTGTGTCTCCAAATTCCTTCATGTGGAAAAAATGGCATCCATTGACATTCATTGGCGGTTGCTGAATGTTTATGGAGGCCAAGCGGTGGGTGTGAGCACAGTGAGGTGGCAGGCGGTGCGTTTCAGCTGTGGTGACAGCAGCAGGGGGTCACCGGTGCTTGTGCTGGCTTTTAGGGAGAAGCACTCAGGCTCCTGTTCACAGCTGGTGAAAATGCAGAGCTTGTGGTGGTCGTTGTATCTGCTGTCTTTGTACCGAGTCCTACTTAAGTGATACAGTGAGTGCTGAGGTGTGTGGATGTATCTTTGGGAATTGTTTTTGGGAACTCCAGAGACAATCATATTTTATGGAAGCTTTCTTAAAAAATATTATTGACGTTTTGGTTTGAAGTTCATTCTCACATTTTGTTGGCTTTTTTTTTTTTTTTCCCAAAAGTGGAATGGGAACATAGAATTGAAATGACTCATTTGTCGTCTTTTCATACTGCAGTAGCCACCTGATCATTTCTTATTTGTCCGTCAGAAAGCTTTCTGCTTCTGAAGTTTATAAATAGTTTGTTTATTAATAGTAAGAGCCTCTTCCGAATTAAATTTGCCTTGCCTTTTTTTATTAAGGTACAGTATACTTCTACAATTTATATTTAAAACTTTTCAAAGTTATATTTAGACAGAAGTCTGACTTCTGAAGGATGTCTTTACCTCTAATAACTGCTTTAATCTTCAGAATAATCATGCCTGGCACATTTGATCTATTGAATTCATCCTTGTTCATAATACACGCCTTTGAATTTCCCTTGGATGGAGCACTTCACCATTTTTATTGTTATTTCTTTTAAAAACTTCTGAAGTTAAAGATTACTGTCTTTTGTGCCTTCTCCTGTTCTCTGGAATATTAAATCTAAAGATGTCATGGTCAGTCTCTGTGTCCTATGTCAGGACTCTCCGAACAAAAAAAGCCAAGCAGACAAACCCCGTAGGTGCTGAATTCAGTATGTGTTATGCCTTAGTGTTTGTCCTCAGCATTATCTCATGTTGTGTAAATGGGAGCCAGCTGAAATCTACTTCCCTGATGACTTCATCTGACTTCTTTGTACTGGTTACCTGCTTGTCATACAGAGAACACTCCTTTTGCATCTGTCATCCATTTAAGTTGGAAGCACATCCTGCTCTATTCCCCTCATTCTATAGTCTTTCTTCATCTTCTTGTCCTTGTCTTTTTTTGTCGAGAGATGCACAACCTTTTTCCCCCTTTTGCAGTTAATTGCTTCTTTTCCCCTGGTCCTTCCCAGGAGAGAGAAAACACCTGTTCTGAAAAAGCGGTGGTGTGTGCAAAGTGCTCCTCCTCCTCTCCATCCTTATTCGAGCTGGGGCAGTGTTGGACATCTTGATTTGCACTGCAAAAGTGAGGTCTGCCTTTGGTGGTACAGAAATGGGAAGTTTAGTATATCTACACAGTTTTTTTTTCTCCATAGCTTCTACTTTTGTGTGCCTATTCCTGTGAAATATAAGCTGTTTGAGCCAGCATACTTCAGTATCTCCAGAACATTCTGATTTGATCGGGGTTTCTGGGACAGGCTTTCATTAGGGAGGAACGGCACCTGTAAAGTAGACACATCAGTTGGTTAGTGGAAAATAGCTTCAAATTGAGATTAATAAGGTTGTTTATACAACTTGACAAAGGCTGTCCTAATATCACCAGATTTAGTGATGTCCCCCTTTTTGCTCTAATTTCATCACCTGACTTGCCTAAACATCTTTGTTGTCTAGTGTAATCAAGAAGCTCTCACATTTTTTATTTTTTATTCTTTTTTTTTTTTTTTTTCTTCCAGAAAGTTAAGTGCTTATTTTTCTGGTGAACAATTTCTGCCTTTCCTCTTCTTATTTTAATGTATAAATTTCTCTCTATGTCTTTATTTAAACTCAGCACTGGCTTTCCCACTGCTGTGGGAAAGTACTGTTGTCCCAGTTTTGGAGAGTGGTGGGCTAAGTTGGCTCCTGACATGACATTCTGCTCATTCATGACATGCTGCTCAGCTGTCAGAGTGGTGACTTCCATCCCAAATGGGAGCCTAGGTGGTGGGAGATAGCTTCTTGAATTGATAAGGCAGTTTTTGTGGTTACAGCAGTGGCTGAAGGTGTAAGACTGAGGGTTGGGTGCATCAAGGGAGCAATATGAAACAGTATCTGGTCCTCTTGTCACTTCTAGGTAGCTGACACCAGTAGGGTAAGTTACAGCTGTAAATACCTAGAAACGGAGTTTGCAATAGCTGAAGTGCAGTCAAATATTTGAACAGTCATTTGAGAAATGAATATATTTGTTCAACTCCCTGGTATTTTGTCTAGAGGACTGGAATCCTTTGTCACTGAGTTAGGTGACAGTGCTTCTTTTTCAGATTTGCTGATAAATTCAATCTCACCAAATGAATCCTTCATATCTTCTTTTTACTCCTGTACAAATATTGCAGGTCTCTTCTTCCTCCTTCCCTCCTTGTTTGTTGGGTAGATAAATCATAGGAGGTAGATTTATAATCTTCTTGAGCTGCACTGAAGTTTAATCTTCCACATAAGTGAATTATTTTCTTTCAGAACATTTTCATGAAAGGATGTGGGTTTTTTTCTGAATGAAATCTGTATCTTTCAGAGTGTTAATGAGCAACTGACATGAACTACAACAACTAGGGGTAAAACTTCAGGATGAAGGTGCTTTGTCTGGGCTTGGCTGTGGAAAAGATACTAAGCTATCCGTCTCTGGTGAAATGGGGACAGTTTGGGACGTACTCAGAAGCGTAACACAGTGTGGCTCTAGAACTCTACTGATAGATCTTGGAGTCTGTTACATTCTCAGGTGCTGAATATTTGGAGTCCAGGGAATTAACTTTTCTGTCCGAAGTAAGATGACCTCGCTTGTAAATAGGTCCTTGATGCAGGTGTTTGATACTGGCTTTATAGTTCTGAAAATGTCCAGTATAACAAGGAATTACATTATCTGGCAAAGTGTTTCTACAAGAATACGAGGGAGTCTCCTCTGTGTTCATATGAATGATAGAGACTTCATTATTTTCCTATTGCTGGCTGACAGATTGAGCTGAAACCAGCAGTTGGCATCTTGCTTTATGGGTTCTGATAGAGTCAAATCAGCATTACCAGTAGTTTTGGTTTTAACTTTCTATATCTATGTCTGATGGTAAGGACCACGCTGTAAACTTCTTTCCAGTGAGGTGCTGGAACAGGCTGCTGAGAGAGGCTGTGGATGCCCCGTCCCTGGAGGTGTTCAAGGCCAGGTTGGATGGGGCCCTGGGCAGCCTGGTTGAGTATTAGTTTTGGAGGTTGAGGCCCTGCCTGCAGCAGGGGGGTTGGAGCTTGGTGATCCTTAAGGTCCCTTCTAACCCAAGCCATTCTATGATTCTTTGAAATGAAAGTCTGATCTAATGGGATATATTCAGATAATAGTCAATGTTTTGGCTAGCTTGCTTGCCAAATTTTGGACAAACAAACAAACAGACTGAAAAAAAAACCAACAACAAACGCCCCCCCCACCCCCAAAAAAACCCCAAACCAACCAACAATTCAACAAATAAATACCCAAGATAAAGCAAACAATACCCATCCCCTTCAAGAAACAAAAAAACAAAACAAAAACCCAAATCAAAATCACCCACATAAAACACAGCAGAAGTGGTAAATTCCCAGAACTCTTCAGATGTTTTTCAGGAGTACACCATTGGGTTGGTTGTGTAAATTAATTCAGTATTCTCTGTTGAAGTATTCAGAAGCATTGCGTTCCTTTTGGGGATGAGGTTTTATGAGAAAGAATCAAGAACACAAGGTTAATTCTTTTTAGAAAAACAAGTTTACTCTGGACTTGACTAGTTGGATACATTTTCAATATCCTGTTCATTTTCACTGTGTGTATAATGTAATAGTACCTTCTTAAAATAAACATGCAACAAGAAAGTAATTTGTTCTTTAATCTTCAGGGTTTAGATTGTTTATTTAATGTGGGATTACGTGTTTCTTTTGTTTTTGTCTGTTTTTTATCCTCTGTTTTAAAGTGTATCTTAAAACCTGTTACAGGCCTTAAGCCACCAAGATGAGCAAGTGATCCTTGTCAGAACAGATCAGAGTGGAAGGGCATGGCCTGTGACTGCATCAGCTGAACCACAGGAGCCTAAAGGAGGACGGAGAAAGAGGCAGATGGTAAGTTTTATAAAAGTGAGTATGAAGGAGTGTAATTCTGAAGTGATTTTGTACATGTACTTGTATGGTGGAATAATCAATGTGAGTGTCTTATCAGAATGTCAATAGGTAGTTGAAAGTTCCCTTCAGATGATGGTTGTAATTAAGTGACAGAGTACATATTTATTAAGCATATATTAAGTTTATTTTCAGACTTACATCTCCCTAGAGACCATTTTAAGTCTTATTTAAATGTACTATCAAGTGTCTTTTTTTTTTTTTTTTCTTTTCCAGATTCTCACAGTCTCTTAGCTAAGTAGTTTGTATTACATAATGTTTGTAAATAGTAAGTTTAGCAGAGCTGAATACTTCCAAGATATTCTCCATGACTAATTTCCCTTTCTTCCTGATAAAAAATGCTGGTGATGGTAGTAAAAATCATGACCTAACCTTAACAGAAAAGTGTTTGAGGGGACAGTGTGAATCTTGGAAGCTGGAGCAGCATTTTATAATTTGGATATTTGCTTGCCAGCAGTAAACTATTACTTTGATGTTGGGACTGGGGGAGCATTCAGTACCTCTATATTTCTAGTATGTATGTTTTTGTTTTGGAAAAATGCTACCTTTGACATATGGTTAATGACCATATCCTACCATATCCTTCTTCAGTATTTAGCTTAGACCTGCTGTGATGGACAAACTGTTTTGTTGTACACTCTGAGGTGGCAGAGGTATCACATTTATACAAATTTTCAGTTGTGTTTACAATTGCTTGATTTTTTTAAAACTACAGTAGATAATGGAAGTTACAGTTTAGAATATTCCATCTTTGTGAACTGATCAGCTCTTTTAGCGAATTACTCTGCATCTTTCCAGAGTGGTAAGCTCTGTTAGCCTGAGGATATAAGAGTTGTAGGCAATATTTTTCCTTAGGAATACTGAAACAACTGAAGAAAATGGAAAACTCTCCTTTCCAAAGGTCAAATGAAGCAGCAAGCCCAGTTGTTTCAGATATATCTTGATCCCTCATTCTTTAAACTTGTTGAAATTATCAGGGTCTGAATTTCATACTTGATCTTTCTCACTAGGTTAATTTCTGTTGTTTCCAGGTCACGACTCATGTAGATAAAGAAAGAGTAAGGTATTTTCAGGATGATGATAGTATGAGCCTGCAGGATTTAGTCAAGAATGAGAAAATGAGAACAGCAGAGGATCAAAACGCATTGTTCATGCGTATGGCATCAAAGGTAAGGTATGGGTTTTTGAGCATTTTACTATTAGAAGTATTGAGAAGGCAATAGTCTCACTGTGCTAGGTTTGCTGCTTTGACATTCTCAAAGTCATGGAAACCTGTGTGCACGCAGGAAATATGATGGTTCAGTTCCTTCATGAGCTGATTGTTCTGCCTGTTTTTTTTTAAACTTTTGAGGTAAATTCTCTTAGTGTGCTGTATGTTTTTTTTTTTTTTTAATGCCCAACAAAGTCTGTTTTCATTACACTCCTTGCCAAAAAAAAAAACCAAAACCACCTAATGTATAAAACTTTGCTTGAAAACCATTCTAGTTGTGTGAGATGTTACTTATAATTACCTAGCATATATGTCATCACCATGCAAACATGGAAAAGTGAATGAAAATATAAGGACACAGTAGAAATTCATACTGCTCTTCTATGCTAATAAGAATAGCAAAGAGAAATAGCGTTTAACTCAAAAAACTTATTCTGTGTATTATCTTGTCTCCTTTAATTACTTTCTTTGGATGAGGTATCTTTCGTGAGAAATGGAGGCGTTTTGTGTGTCTATGAAAATAGATATTTTCAAATCCAGCTACAGATATATATAAATGGTTCAAATCTGAGTATTGAAGGTAAATTCCTAAATCAGTATTTAAACTGGAATGATCATTGGCATGCTTAATTTGTCATGTGTTTTGTCTGATGCTTTCACTTGACTGCATCCATAAAATAGTTCACAGTCTTGCTTAAATTTCTGATATTTTCAGTCTGGACTGATATTTTCATGTCTGAAAAGAATAACCAGACTAATTCGTTCTTGCTGATTTTGGTAACAGTAAAACTCTCTTCAAGGCATCTGAAGAAGCTATCAGATCTTGGTAGTGGTGATTGCTTCCAAAACCAGAAATATTCATTTGTTTGGATTCTTCTAAACTCACCTGAAAGACCATTTGGACTTCCCTAAGAAACGTGTATATCTGTACAGTAATATTCTTAGCTTACTTCTGAAATTTCTAAAACTAGCAGAAAGTATTTTTTTAATATGTATTTATTGATCCCAAGTTGTTTTGCTTCAAACTGGAAAGAACACTTGCATCTTCAGTTACCATTTTTGTACTGTTGTTGCTGTACTAGGTAATTATTAATGTAAGGATTAGATTGTATGTAGGGAAGAATGAAAAACATAGAGGGAGGTAAGGAGATCAAAGGCTTCTGTATTATTTAGTTTTCTAAGTCTCTAAAGGGAAAATTCTGATAGTTTTTCTTTTAATTTGTTATTTTTTATGTTAATTTTTGTTGTTGTTCTTTTTTCTTTTCAATTTTGAAATGTTGCGAATCCTCTTCCTTCTTGAGGACTGAATGCTCCTTATAAGAACAGCCATACTTGGGATTCACTCAGCCCATTAATCAGTTTTCAACTGTGAGGACATACAGTGTAAGAACAGGTCGCGTTTCTAATGATGCATCATCTATGTGTTTTTCTGGCTTTTAGCAATATAGAAAAAAAACCCGCAGTACCAGCTTGTAGCTGGTACTTCTCTCTGCTTTTCGTTTATAGATTGTTAGGATAACTGGGGATCGGACTGAGCATCTCCTGTTTCCTTTCAGCAACTCCTTATCTCCCATTCTGTTATCCATCCCTACTGCTAAAGGTGTGAGCTAGAATTATTCAATTTGAAAAAAAAACCAACAAAAAACCCTGAATCCCTGAATCCTGTGTGCGTAACATTTTTGGTAAGCAGTCTTGTGTCTACAGTCCATTCCTTAAAGATTTAAGTTACTTGTGTTGTAAGGTTTTCTGGGATATTGTTGAAATTTTATCCAGGTAGGAATGGCACAGAAATGGCTGGGCATTGGCTTGTAGATGTTTTAAAAGTAGAGGTTCTTTACAAATGATCAGAAACTTTGGCAACTAAACTTCTGCATACATATGGTAGAGAAAAATGTAGTGTAATATAGTCTTTATCCTCTAAAGAGGTGTTTGTTTTTTTTTTTTTAATTAAAAAAAAAGCATTATGTGGCAAAAGAAGATGATAGTGCCATCTAATAGGATACAAGCACCACAGCAATAGCAGGTAAAAAAGAAGGAAAATTGGCTCACCCCTTCTAATGACCAGTGGCAGCCCAAGAGGAGTGCAGTCTCTATCCAGAGAGATGCTGCTCCCTCAGCTGCTAACCCATAAATGAAGGTGAGGAGGGCTGGATCCAGGCTCCAGCCCTTCCAGTCACTCGTGTGCATTGCTTGCGCCGGAGCTCCCTGGGTTAGCCACACCTTCTCACCTGGTGCTCAACCACTGGCTTAGGCTGTGACCTGGCAATTCTACTGCAGAGAAGATGCTTGCAGGCTGTTAAGAAATTCTAGCACTAAATGTTAACTGCAAATACATGCCACTGACAAAACAGTTTAAAGGAGAGAATGCTTTCCCAAAACGGGATAAGACTTTTGTTATAAATAGGTCCAAGGATGGCTGAACAGAAAAGTGTTTGCCACATCTAGATAAGAGGAATGGAAAAGAGCCTGAGCATAGCAAGCTATAGAAGTAAGCTTTGATAAGAAAGACTGAAAAATGATCTTGAGGGAATTATATTGAATCAATATTTTGAGTTTGGTGAAACCAGAAAAACAGGGATTAAACTCTCTGGGTGCTGCCTGCAGAAATGTGTTAAAAATAATCCATCAAGGTGTAAATAGAGCATTTACGAAAGGTAAGTGCTTGATAGAAGAACTGGTGAACTACTTGCATTTGAAGAGCAATTGAGGGAACTGGGGCTACTTAGCTTGAAGAAGAGGTGGTTGAGGGGAGGCCACATCACTCCTACAGATACCTGAAAAGAAGTTGCAGTGAGAAAGGTGTTGGTCTCTTTTCTCACGCGTTTTCTCAGGTGACAAATGATAGGACATGAGGAAACAGCCTCAAGTTGCACCATGAAAGGGTTAGACTGGATATCAGGAAGAATTTTGTCATGGTTAGCAAGGTTAGGCACCGGAGAGGGCTGCACATGGAAGTGGTAGAGTCGTGATTCCTGGGTGTATTTTAAGAGACTTGTGTATGTGGAATTTAGGAACATGCTGTAGTGGTGGACTTGATCTTGAAGGCCTTTTCATAGCTAGATGTCTCTGTTTCTAGTATTAACTAGAAATGGTTACAACGACAAAGAGATTTCTTTGCATGAGGGATTATTTATGGGGAATAAATGATTAACTGTCTCAGTAGTATCAGTGAAATGGAATTTAGTTCAATTATTTAAAAATCCATCATTTTAAACCTAAACTTGAACTTGAGAAGAATAATGACAAATGACTGAAACCAAGTGGTCCTCATTCAAGTGCTCTGAAAACAGGCAGAACGTGACATTGCTGAATGAGGAACTGCTGAGTGCAGCCTTTATTCATCCATGGTGCTGAGGACCGAAGGGTGGCAATGGCAGTAGCATTCTTTAAATAGAAAATAGAAGGCAGGAATAAATGTTTATTTTTTATTATAAAAGGAGGTTACTAGTGCACTCCATAATCATCTCTTCTGTTGGACATGTACAGAAACCATCTGGAAGGAGGGATCCTTCTGACATATTGTTATTGTTACATAGTCATTCAAGTCTGCTAAAACTCGAGCTCACTCTGAAGAACTAAGGAATTCAAAACAAAAAGCTTTATAAAACTTACATCTGAACTGATTCTTGAGATTCACTTTAGAAAGTCACTGGAGAGAAGTACGTATTTGAGTAGTGTGAGTCATCAGTCCTATTTTGAGTGCCTGCTGAATGATTTTATAGGTATAAAAGGAATTAAGAAAATTAGCTCAGACAGACAAGATTGTGCTGTAGACCTCTAAAATACAGAGAAGGAGATCCCATCATAGGTATCTGGGCAGTAAATTCAGATGAAGATCAGGATTGATGCATGTAGAGTGGTGATAATCATAAACTCATTAAGGTTGGAAAAGATCACTAAGATCATCCGATCCAACTGTCAACTCATCACCACCATGCGCTCTAAACCTTCCTGCCACATTTGCCTTTTTGGTGACTGCCTCCAGGGATGGTGACTCCATGGACAGCCTGTTCCAATGCCTCACCTCTCTCTGAGCAGAATTTTTTCCTTACATCTAACCTGTGCCTTCCCTACTACAGCTTAAGCCATTACCTCTCATCCTAAATGAATGATAATGATAAAGCTGGGTGAAACTCAACTGTGCATGTAACACTGCAGGCTGTTACTATTTCATTTGAGAGTGGTTTGAGCCTGCAAACGTCATCTCAGAGCCAGTGTGACTGAAAAGATAAACATAATTTGGGGGATTTTGAAAGATGGGAATTTAAGACCAACTTAAAGCATGTAATGCTACTATAGTGTACCAGTGATGCTCCCATACTTGAAGGATACCCTGTGGTTAAAGACACTGAATGGTGGACATTTGAAAAATACCTAACGTTTTTTCAGCTTGGGTGGGGAAAAGGCAACTGGTAGAATAGAAGTCACAATTAGTATGAAAACTGTTGTTGAAAGCAGCTATTTCTGTATCAAGTGGTATGTAAAGTGGTCATGGACCAGAGTCAGACAAGACAGCTGCTTTTGAAGAAAGAAACGCAGGGTGTATTTATACTACAATCCCATTGGAAAATGAAGGTAGATGTGACATTATTTCACGCCTCACTCCTGTTTGGCTTTGCAGACTTAACATGCTCAACACATAGTTGTCCTAACAAATCTTTTATCCACCCATAAAGTCTTCTTTTTTTCAGGAGCTCCCCAAGATCAGACAAGAGGTATGCCATCTCCGTGCTGTTTTTTTTAGTCTGTTGAGCCTAGGTTTTAAATTAAGATGAAAAGCAAATTCCAGTGTATCAGTTTGCCCTTGCTCATTGTTCGTATTCTAGATCTGGATCTAATACAACCCTGTTGTTCTTAGCATTCGCTTGCCCTGCTACTTTTCGGCTTTTGTTTGCAGCAGGTTGGCACGGACTTCGGTTATCTCAGTTTGTAAGTACGGTTTCTGCCACAGCTGTTTTATGCATGCTAATATGCTAAACTTAGAAACATAATGAAAAATCCCCATATCTTTCATTTTCAGTGGTGAAGAAGCTTTTTTTTTCTTTTTTTAAAGTAACAGGAGTAAAATACCCAACACTGATCTTTTTGATAAATGGATATAAGCAGGCTTTAAAATCTTTCAGATTTGCAGTGCCCAAAGAAAGCCAAAAGTTTGAAGCTGAGATATTTCTCCTTTTTTACTTTCTTCAGCAAGGAAAGCAGATTTGTGTCTTCCTGCTTCTTAGTGACTAAAGGATACAAAAAAGCTTAAAAAAAATAATAAAAAAAAGAATTGTTTACTGACAGTTTGGTAATACAAAATATATGTGAAGTATTCAGTTCTTACTCCTATTAGCTTTAAGCAACTTCTCTGTAGTTCCTTCTGCCCTTGACTGTTATAAGTAGTTGAATTTTCCCAAATTCGTGCTGTTAAAACGTACATAATCCTTTCATTTCATCAGTAGATGCTTGTGGGTGTATGGAGACTGATTTCTGGAACAGTGCCTCAATAGAAATTACGTTTTACTTTGGATGTAGAAATTCTACTCGGGATTTTTTTTTGCATTTTGATTACGTTTTACAAAAAGCAAGTGAGAAAGATTAGTTTGTATTGCTCATCAGACCTGTTCAATTTCGGCCATGAACTAATTTTATTTAAAAATCTCTGCAGTAATTTGTATAACATGAATTTAAATGCTTAAGACATTTATTTAAAGTACAAATTGGCGTTAGTAATGCTGGCCTTTATTTACAGATTTACTGAAGAGATGTGCTGGTATTTTAGATATCCAAAAAGGGAATTTGTATGTTGCCTTTCTTTGCTTTGAATCTGTAAAATGGCAAATCGCTTTCAGCCTTACCATTTTCTCTTGCTGTGCAAACCTGTCTGTTGTACCTGTTTGCATTTCCATCATCATAAATCAAAATAAAAGTCTGCAAGTGCCTTACAAGCTAAACTGAAAGAATGCAGGATGCTGCTCCTGCTGTTAGGTACTAAAACTTTTTGTTCTTTCTTCACCTGGTGAAGCTCTTCTAGGGCAGTGTTTAATAGACATGATAATATTCTTACAAGGCTCTGTGCATTGTTGCATTTTACATTCACTTGAAGATGTGAGCATGCACGTTGTGTACTGCAGAAAAATTAATACAGAAACCTGAGAGAAAAAGTTCCATTTATCTTGCTCTGTGTACTACTAGGCTTTGGTTGAATGCAGTAAACAGCTTTCTGTGTGTATTGCATGGACACTGAGCTAAAACTGTTCATTGGAACCAAATCCAAGTTGTGAGAGCTAGGTTAGAAAAGAAAACCCGGGAAAATGAGGAACTCTATAGATGCAGCACATGTTAAACATCTGTGTAAATGTTTTGTGTTCTGGATGAATTATGTTAAGGTTACCAGATAAAGTACAAATGAAGAGACCTCATTGTGGCCTTCCAATATTTGAAGGGGGCGTGTAAACAAAGGAGGAATGGCTGTCTACAAGGGTGGATAGTGATAGGACAAGGGGGAATGGTTTTAAACTGAGATGGGGAGATTTAGTTTAAATATCAGGAGGAAGTTTTTCACCCAGAGGGTGGTGACGCACTGGAACAGGTTGCCCAAGGAGGTTGTGGATGCCCCATCCCTGGAGGCATTCAGGGCCAGGCTGGATGTGGCTCTGGGCAGCCTGGTCTGGTGGTCGGCGACCCTGCACATAGCAGGGGGGTTGAAACTTGATGATCATTGTGGTCCTTTTCAACCCAGGCCACTCTGTGATTCTATGATTCTATGAAGACTTGTGCAGGACAGCCTGTTTTGTGCCTTAAAATTGAGGACATGGATAACCGTAGAGTTACATGCTAATCATTTGTACTTCTAACGGCAGTGTTCTGAGGTTGAAGGTGTTTTGTTTGGCTTACATTTCATTTCAGTGGCTTGAAGATAAAGCTTTATCTGTCTTGATATCTAACTGTAGCAAAATGTGCAGTTTTCATTTCAAATAACTGAAACAAGGAGTGTGCTCCCTAGCCATTGAACAGCAGTTGGTTGGTTGCTTCTTGCTTGGCTTTCCACTGCGCAGAGGTGGCCCGAACTGCCTTACTCATCAAAATTGTTTGTAATGTTCTCCTGTCAGTGACACAGACCTTAAAAATACTGTGTTGATATGTAAGAGTTCTTTGATGCTCTGTGTTTACTGTGTTATTTTACTAGGAAGAGAAGTTTGGGAAATGCCTTTATGTGGCATTATTCGTTGGATTAAACCAACAAACTCAGTCTCTGTGGTTATAGGAAGGTTGGAGTTACAGTAACAAAATTAACATGATAAAGTTTTATCTTAATAAAGCTTGAGCAAATACAGTTTGACATGAGAGACTTATTTCTATGGTGATTTTGTTGTAAACAGTGTGTTCAAATTTAAGCGTGGTGACGTGTTCTTTTGTCACTCAGGTTTATGTTCTAAAATAATAGTTTATTCTTTTTTGCAGCTTCCCAAAATATATTATCAGTACAGCATTCCACAAATATTAACTCTGTCATTTAAAGTTGAAGACGTCAGCGTTGCCATGGCAATTTAAAATCAAACCGATACATTTTATACAATCTATAGAGGTTTTTTTGCAGACTTTCCAAGCAGATGCACCTTTTTTAGCTTATATGGAAATAACTTTAAATGTGATTGTGTTAAAGAAAACAACAGAAGCAGAAATTCAACACTTAGATACCAAACAGAACGAGAAAATAAGCTGAAAATAAATCTGAAAAAAACCTGAAAATTGCAGATATATTTTGCTGCCGTGTTAATTGCGTTTAATGGAATTAGAGGAAATTTCAGAGGAAATCTGAAGAGGAAAAGGTGCAATCAGTGTATTTATGTAGGAGTAATCCCTGTTGATTAGGAGTTCTGTGACTTGAGGTTTACTTTCAAATGGTATTAAATCCTTTAGTAGGGCTTTCTTTCCATAGGGTGCACAGAAGAGCAAGTATTACCAGCAGAGGGAGAGATAGGAGGCACAGCGCACTTCAGATTGAATATGGAGGCTGCCAGCAGTGTGTAAGACTCCAGGGGTTTTACTGTAGCAATAAGAAAAACAGAATCAATATAAAATTAAACTGACATACAGTTCCAGTTTTCTGAACATGTGTTGGCAGAAAAATGAGGCTGAACCCGGAGTGAGCTGAGTGCAGGTCTGTGAGAGTTACTTTCATAAGCAGCCCCATGCCAAGATGCCTACTGGCTTCAATAATGTAAAAATGAAAAAATAAAATCAAATGTCGCATGAAATGAATATTATATAATGAAATTACTTATGTAATATAGTATAATGAAATTACTTATGTAATATAGTAATTAGCATGATTAGTAAGAATATGTTAAAGATTTCAGTAGCAAATACAGCACGATGTAACTTTTCCATCTCAAATCATTTTCATTTATGCATTACCAGATGCTAATATTTTCTTGAGTTCCTGCACGGAGTGGTCAGATCTCTCTCTCTCTCTCTCTCTCTCTCTCTCTCTCTCTTTCTCTCATTTATTTATTTGTTTATTTATTTTTCTGGGAGTCTGCCACATTTACACTGTAGTAAAACTGTCTAAATGAAAATCCTGAGGATGATTTTTGTGTTCTCCTGAATGAAATTTGGATGTCTTCCCTGACTATTCATAAACATTTGCATAGTGTAGATCTTTCATTGGCCAGGGCAAGCAAAATAATGATGCTATCTCTGTTGATTAAGCCCAGACTGCTCCTGGCTTTGGGAAGCAGATCCTCTGTGAGATGGATGGGAGAAATTTGACAATTACATGCCCTGAATTGTAGGAGACTGTGTCATTTTGCCTGGTGGTAGGAGGTGAAAGCTGCCTGTGTATTCTCTGCCAAAGAGAGGGAAAAGTTGGAAAGTAGGGAAGAACGTGGCCCATGGCCTACCCCAAAAAAGTGAAATGGGAAACAAAAGACGAGGGACTGAGAAGACGCTCTCTCTTATGAGGGTGTCAGATTAGCTCTACTTTTTTGGCCATTTTCTGGTAGAAACAACAGTGCGAGGTGCGTTGTCTTTATGGGTGTCTATTTCTAATATTAAACTTTGAGCTAGTCAGTGATATTCCTAGGACATCCAAACTTAAAGTGCTATATAAGCAATTGCTTGTTTCTCTGTAAAGCACAAAATACAACATGCCTGCATAAGTAGCACCTGGCATGGCTAGGGAACTAAATGCACAGCTTCCAGAATGCATTGACTCCCATGTTTAACAGGTGTAAAACTTCACTTGTTGCAGCACAGGGGCTTTCCAGCAACATGTTGGCATGGTTTCTCCTTTGAATTTGTACTAGCTGTGTGTTTTGTACAGAAGAACGTATTTATGAAATAAACCAGTTTTAAAATGATTACTTGCTTCCCTTCTGGCATTTAGGAGAACACTGTCTTCTTGTTCCTTCAGTTCCCCAGTAACTCGCTCAGAGAGTTTTGTTATAGCCAAGTAATGCAATTGGCAAAGCATACCAGGCACCTTATTATAAGAGTTGAAATTTTTGGAGAGAGAATTTCCATTTTCTTCCCGAATAACTTTTTTTAAGCTAATATTTAGAATAGTAATTGAAGAGTGCTATCTATTCTGCTGTAGTAGCAGCTGCATTTTATTGTATTTCAGTGCTGTCACGTAAGTGTCACCTGTGTGACATATTGTAGGGAACCTGCTTTGGCAGGGAGGTTGGACTCTATGATCTCTTGAGGTCCCTTCCAGCCCCTGAGATTCTGTGATCCTCATGCGTCCCTTCTACTATGATTCTGTGATTCGTTATCTTGTTTGTTGCTGGTAAAGACTCTGTGGTAGAGGTAATCTGAACCTGATCTGTACATGCTCTCTCTAAATGTCCCTTTGCTATGGCTTCTCTCACCAAAATACTTCACTGGAACTTAGATTTTCTCGTTCCTTTCTGAAAAGCAGTTTTGTGTTTATTTTATTGAGTTTCTTGACTTGCTTAGCCCAATCTTGTTGAGCAAAATGTGTCACATCTTAAAAGAAATTGCATTTTCCAGATTAAGTTTTGTATTTTTTATTATTCAGTTTTGTTAAAATATCTGTCAGGGGATAATATTTTATGATTTTATGATAATATTTTATGGTTAGCGTCTCTAAATTTGCTTGTTATAAAATGAACCATTAGAATGTAGCCTGGCAAACTTTTGTCTTGTAAATGCCATTCAGTATTGCTATTCCTCACTGACCTCCATGGTTTCTACTGGTATAAACTCTTCTACACATCTTTTTGTTTCCAGGAAATATCAAAACCTTTGAGGCATTCTACTGACTTACTGTAGCCTCATCTACAGGTAGACATCAAGTGGAACCCAGGCTGTCCTAGAAACTCACACTGACACTTTATATGTGTTCATTACAGAAAGTCCTAAAGTATTGAACAAGTGATGTATGCACAATTGTACTTTTGTATAAAGCCTGCGTGATACTGTTAGAAGACATTATTTAATTTTTTCTGCCCTTCACTTTGAGGACTTCTAATTTTGAATTCTGAACGGCTGCAGATAGATTTTCAGAAGGCACTGAGAGATCTCTCTGGTGCGGCTGGGGAATATTTCCCACCCATTCTTCTGGTCTCCAACTTTTACCAGTGATGTTTTTATGTTTTGTTTGTTTTTCTTTTTTTTTTCCCCCCTTCTTTGTGTTGTATTTATAGCTTATTATTAAGTTTCCCGAATTGCTCTTATTTTATTGATATCACTCAAGGTTATGTATGTATTAGACTTCATTTTATTTCAGAACTACTCTTAAGTTTGAGTCACTGAATTTTAAATATTTTTCCATGTATTCATCATCAGACAATGCAGAAAAGTACAGTTGCTAAAGGTCATCATCATCGTTTCTTTTTGGTCTTACTGAGTTACCATTTGAAATGTAGCAGTCTTGTGGTGTTCATTACTGTGCCAGGAGAAAACCAAATCTGGTCTTTAGATAGTAGTTTAATAGTGGTTACTGCTTTTAAGATGAGCCTTCTGTTTTGGGCTCTTTGTTGAAGAAAGACATCAACCAGCCTGTTTAACAAGCTGAATATTAATTTCATCAGTAGATAGAATTCTTGACTTGCGTAAGGAAGGGACTTGCTTAATGGGATCCGTAGAGTATTTTTAAGTGTTTGTGGAGAGTGCTGTTACATTAAAGAGATCATGCTTAGCAAACCAGATATTTCTGTGACTTTCCAGGTATTTCCTTCTAAGTGCAAGGAAAGCAAAGTAGTGATGTCTGTCTATTCTGTGTATGATATTTCTGATATCAGAGGTTTTCCATTCTGTCTTTCCTTCGTAATCTGCCAGCTGTCTTGTTTCATGTCTTTTTGCATTCTCATGGCAGATTGATAAAAAGGAGGGGAGAAAAAAAAAGTAATAATGGAGTGTTGCCATTCTACATTTGTGTTTTTTTTAACGAAGCTCTAGTTCTACTTTTCATATCCTCGTGTGATGGGAGAACAGAGGCTGGATTTTTTGACAACTAAACCACTAAATATTTTTTGTGCAGCTCAAGAATCTCCTGTTTATTTTAAATACAGAAATACCAAATTTTAGTAAGACAACAAAAACAGAACTCTGCTGTTGAACTGTTGATTTTAATATGCAGTGGCTTTCAGTAGGAAATGCACAACAGCAGCTGAATGCATTAGAACTACATAAAATAGTATTAAGGAAACTGGTATGTAGTTGCTTGGTACTGAAAGTCCTGAGCTTTTTTTCAGATGAAGCTGTTGGGCTGTTTCAGGGGTTTGCAGTATCCAGGAAGAGTAGGAGCTGATTTCTGTGTTTTGTGTAGGAGAACTAATTGTCTACCCTACAAAAATGGTCTTTTTATTTTTTCTTTCTTAGCAAGGTATCTAAACTAACTACTTACAAAAGCAAATCTTCCATATACCTCATTTGGAGTATATCTTTTTCAGTTATGATAATTGTTTTAATGTTGTTATCTTAAATTGTGGCTACATACGAACATTGAAGGTGGAAGGGAGACCTTTCCAAACACAGTATGTGATTTGAATCTGTAAGAAAATAGAATGAAGCTACCATATTATGTGTAATAAGTCACATATATAAATCAGCAGTCCATTGTGACTGGATTCTTTCTAGGCCTCATTACAGTGGAGACAGTTACAAGGGGTCTGTCTGAAGGTTCAATGTAATTTAGCTGTGTATTCTAGATATCAAACATCTGAAGTGTAGAGTTCTTAATGTTCTTAGGTTGAATTTAACGTCTGTTTTAGTAATGAGGTAAAATGCCTGTAACCAGAATATCTGAGAGACTATTTTTGAAGAGAAGCCTCTTAAATCAGGCTTCAGCAAATTGTAATTCTCTGACATCCTTGACCCTAAATCTTTCTAAATCTTTTGAATGTTTACAGTAGTTATCTTTACGTTCAGGAACCCTCTGTACTCAGAGGAAGAGACATTTAGCAAATTGACTGCATAGGAAATTGTTTTTCTGCTCAGGTATTAATATTTTATTTCAAACTATTAAGTTAAAAGTGTCTCGGATGCAAACCAGTTCTTCTTGGGAAGAATTGCAGCTTTCTTGCTGTGTTCAGCTCTGTTAGCATAATGTAGCTTCAGCTGAAATATCTACTGAGTAACGTCATTGATTTTGGTGTTACTATACATGAGAGAGCAGGACTCTGAGTCTTGAAGACCGGTATATGCATTTTCCTTTCTTTTTCAGTTATTCCCTGGGCAGATGTTTCTGAGTGCTTTAAGAGAATTTTCAAGAGGTTTTCTTTATCTTGACAAAGGCACTTCATTTACACAATCACAGAAAATTATGTACCTGTTAAATGCCTTTAGTTAGCACTAGTCTTTTGCTAGAGATACCCCTATCAGTGTTTTAATGTCTACTAGGATTTGTTGCAAATACACTTTTATCATTTCCCTAGTAATTCTTGAAGCAAAACTACTCATACATAAATCTGCTAATGCTCTGCAATATCAAGAGATCTATACAATGTGCTGGGCTTTTTTTCCCCTGTCATTTTGATGAGGAAATTACTGGAACCATTCAAAGTAAAATTACAGTCAGGTATAGCATGAGGTATCACAGCATTGGGACTTCGTTTAGAGAGGAAAAACTTAAAATATATATATATATATTTTGAAGGCTTTTTACCTTTGCTTTAGTTGTGTATGCTGAATGTGTAGGGTATAACTGGCACATAATTTTAAAACTATATAGAGTAAGCTTAAACAGTTAAATGTGAAAATACTTTCCTAAGTCCTTTACAGTCAGTCTTTGTAATTAAGGCTTGCTAAGTCTTCATTTCTGCAAGACAACATGGGATTTCTTTGTCATCAGCAAAGACTGATTAAGACTGATGCTATGTACACACTCCCACACATGTATGTTGCATGGTGGAGCTTAGTAAAATCTTTTGTCATTTGATTTTGTCCCATGATCACATACATTTGTTCCTTTCCTTTTCTTTCTGTTCGCTGTCTCTTGTTGCCCTTGCCCTGTAACTCCTGCATCACCTCCAGTCCCTATACACAGACACCATTTCTCCTAAGTAGTGTCCAGGTGTGATATATCCATTCTGTGTGGGTTTCTACATTATTGAGATCCGGTAAGATACCGTTAACCATCAAACACATCTTCATAACAAATACTACGTATTTTCTGAGCTTTCTTTTAAATAAATGGCACCTACCTGAAACATAACAAATATCAAACAAAAAAAAAAAAAAAAAAAGAAAAAAAAATGGAATTATATTATTCAGCCTTTTTTCTGGTAAAGTTAGTTGTGTTGGTTATCCCTATCCAGGAACAGATCCATTCAAGAAAGACAAAGTATTGAGAACCAAGACTTCTTCACAGAATGGCTTAGCATTGTTCACCTGAGAAGAGCATCGGCATGTTTTCACAGAGCATGAAGATGAGGCATAGATTCATAGTCTAGCTGTTTTACAACACATGATTTAGTGGGCAGTGGTAGTTGTAGTAGGAAAGGAAGAGGAGGGGAAAGACTGAAATAGAATCTATGATAGTACATCTATTTTAAGTTGGAGATTTGTCAAGGTACTATTGAAATACCTAGCTCTTAACTTGTGATGGAATATAGTGATATACTCCTCTTCCTGTTGTTAAACATCTGTACTTTAATACCTAGGCTGTCTGAAACAGGGTGTGACTGCTCTCAGGAGATGTATCTGATAATAGTATGGTTTGCAGATGCCATATGGAAAGGCGCAGTGCTGCTTCTGCTACACACTTTATCCTTTTTGTAGTAAAGGATATTACAAGTAGCAAGTATGCTTTTTTCCTAACTTATATTTAAATGCAATTTTTTTTTGGTCTATCTTTTCAGCTTATGGAAAAAACTGACAGAGACTACTACACTCTGGATGACATGTTTGTTTCCAAAGCAGCAAAAAAAGCACGCAGTGGGGAAGAGGATGAAATACAAAGAAGAAAAGCAATACGTGAGCACCAACAGCTTGCTGCACGCATGGAAAAGTGTCCTTACTGTTTTGATAGCAGTGAACTTTCTAAACATCTTATTATTGCAATTGGTACCAAGGTAAGAAAATAGCAATTCAGCACAAAAGTAAATATAAAGAAGAATGAATAGTAGAGTGACTGAGTTAAAGAACACAGTTGCTTCTTTCTTTGATTATTCTGCATCTTATTCTCCCTGCCCTTCCAATTGATTTCAAGAATTCCTCAAGGATTAGGGAGAAAAATATACGAATCTGTTGTGAATTACAAAGCTAGTCTTTGATATCAGAATGTCTGATTTGTGGAAAACATAAAGCAATAATGAAAGATCTAAGTAAAGACTGTAGGTGGATTTGTGGAAGGCTAGTTCATACCACACTGGAGGAAATTTGAACTGATTAAGATCTGTATCTCAATGATATCAAAGAAAACCAAGTGGAGAATTTCATTCTTAAGCTTAAAATCCTTTGAAATAAACAAAACCAAACCTTTCTCATTTTGTTAATTCTTTTTAAATATGTATAAATATTTGGATTTATAACAGCCCTTGCTGTAAAAAGTAGAAGATAATGGCTTCTATTAGTTTGAACTGTAGCAGATGATGTATTTCTTCAACTTAGCAATGAGAATATTTTAAACACTAGAATAATAGGCACTTCAGTTTTTGTTCACTCTTTGTAGGTATACTTGTCTCTGCCAAGCAACCAGTCCTTAACTGAAGGTCACTGCCTGATAGCTCCTTTACAGCACCATACTGCAGCCACTCTTTTGGATGAAGAAATCTGGGAAGAAATCCAGGTCAGCTAAGAAACTGTCTCATGTTCCAGCAACTTTGTAAAATAATATTGCTTTGAATAACATGGTACATACTTGAAAAGTAGGTACACGAGAATCTAATGAGGTTTAATGAGGCAAAGTGCAAGGTGTTTCACTTGGGTCAAGGCAATTCCAGATACGAGTTCAGACTGTGAGAAGAACTTTTTGAGAGCAGCCCTGCCGAGAAGAACTCGGATGTCCTGATAGACAAAAATTTGGACATGAGCCAGCAGTGTGTGCTTGCAGCCAAGAAGGCCAACAGCATCCTGGGGTGCCTCAAAAGAGGAGTGGCAACAGGGAGAGGGGATTGTCACTCACTACTCTGCCCTTGTGAGGCCCCATCTAGAGTACTGTGTCCAGGCTTGGGGCCCCCAGTATGGGAGGGATGTGGAACTGTTGGAGCAGTTCCAGAGGAGGGCCACGAGGATGACCAAAGGGCTGGAGCACTGCTCCTATGAAGACAGATTGAGGGAGCTGGGCTTGTTCAGTCTGGAGAAGAGAAGGCTCCAGGGAGACCTCATTACAGCTTTCCAGCACTTGAAATGAGCCTACAAGCAGAAGGAGTACCAACTTTTTGCACAATCTGGTAGTGATAGGACAAGAAGGAATGGCTTTAAACTAGAAAGAGGCGAGATTTAGGTTAGATCTCAGGAAGAAATTTTTCACTGACAAGGTGGTGAGCTGCTGGACCAGGTTGCCCGGAGAGGTTGTGGATACCCAGTCCCTGGATGCGTTCAGTGCCAAAATGGATGAGACCCTGGGCAGCGTGATCTAGTGGATGGCAACTCTGCTTAGAACTAGATGATCTTTAAGGTCCCCTCCAACCTAAGCCATTCTATGATATGACTGTATGGTACTTGTCGCGTCTATTTTAGTAGTTTCCAACCTGTCAGCTTCTTTTGATCCCACTAAGGGACAGAACATGTTTGCATTATAAATGGAAATTAATGGTCACAAATTGATAAAGGAAGATGCAGGATAAGTATTGAAGAAAAGTTTCAATTTATAAGCCCTAGAAAAAACATTCCTAAGAATGTTGCAGAACTTCTGGATCCTGGAGGTCAAGTGAGAGGGATGTGTCAAGAATGACATAGGTACAGCTTGATCCCTTGCAGAAAGTGTAATAACTGGTTAGGTTACACTATTAAGAAAATGATTGTCGGAGAGGAAAGATCACTTGTAAAGAAGCACCAGCTAAAGATGTATTTTTACATGAGGTTTTTTTGTTTGTTTGTTTGTTTGTTGTTTTTTTTTTTTTAAGCTAATCAGATTTCAGGGTAGATATCAAGAGATCAAGAGAGAACTATTTTCATTCTTATTCATATCAGAAAGGTCCCTGTTAGAATACAGTTTCCTCCTTCTTTAATAAGATTTTTTACAGTAAAAGTGCCAAATGTGATGGATCAAGCTTTTTTTCATGTGAAGACATTTTGAAGTTTCTTTGAGTTTTGTTTTCTTTGGAAAAGGAAAATAAAGGGAGACATATAAGAAACTTCTGCATAAAAGGTTGACAGTGATCAGCCTCTCTTAATTCTACTGTTAGGACTGTTACAAGGGGAAAACAGCTTGCATCAAAATATTGGAGACTATTTCAAAGTAGAGAAAAGATTAACGACTTCCATATTTGCTTAGGTTTAAAATCAGGTTAATCCGTGACTTTGAAATGGTTTAAGTAACTTTGATTTTGCCTGAAGTCTAGCAGATGGATTCTCTGACCTTCCATAGGTACTCCCAGCATTGACGCTCTCACGGCTGATGTAATTGTTATATGGTGTTGCTTTGTAAATTACTCTCGTCCCTAGGAAGAACAAAAAGGAGAACTTTTGTATACGAACAGAAATGCTTCAGAAAAGTGCATAAGAAGGGAACAAGTATAATGAGTATGATCAGAAGGAAAAACAAAGCATGACGGTGAAGCGGTCTATATATTTATTGTGTATCTTCTATTTTAACCAATTTTATCGAAAGAGTTATAGAGTAAATGGTTCAAAATAAAAGACGGTCACTTTTCTAAATGTACAGGAGAAGGAAAATAGGATAAAGACAAGATGAGTAAATGCAGTTTGTGCATTCAATTCTGGAATTTTTCTTGCTAGAAAATGCAGCTTGTTGGTAAACTCACCAATTTTGTGAGTATATTAATTGTGAGTTTAAATATTTCTTTGTGGCAAAGTAATTGGGAGGTGATGGTCACATTATTTTGCAGCTTTTGTGTTATTCAGTAGAAGGAGTCTGGAAGGCTTCCATAGAAGTCTAAGCATACACTTACTCGATGACTAAACTAACTTAATGATGTCAGAGCCATATTTGGTATTGCTGTTGACAGAAAAAAACAACATCTTTATTACACTATATTGCACACGTTTCAGCTCTATGTACTGTTTTTTTTTTTTTTGTTTTTTTTTTCTGAGATATGTTAGAATAAAGCAAGAAAGGTTCTTTTGTGCTTGAATAACATGATGCATGTTTTAGAAGCTACCTACTTCACTTGACAAAGTAAATATGCATCTAATATTTTGATATAAAAATACATAAATCTTTGCATGTTCTACTGCCTGAGTTGTGACGTGTATCAACGTACTGTGTATTTGAGCATGAACCATGCCTCCTTGGTGAAGATATTAAAGAGTACAGGTACCAGTACAGACCCATGAGGGTCACCACTCGTCGCTGATCTCCATACAGACATTGATCTATTTATTGGTCACTGCCCTCTGGGTATGATCTTGCAACCAGTTTATCAACCGTTGAACACTGAACCCATGAAATCTCTATCTTTCCAATTTGGAAAGAAGAATGTTACAGGGAGCCATGTCAAAAGCCTTACTGATGTCCAGATAGATAGCTCTTCCCTTGTCTGTTGATACAGTTACATCATTGTAGAAGACCACTAGGTGGTCACGCAGGACTTGCCCTTGGTGAAGCAATGCTGGTTGTCTCATATTTTCCTTCTTAACATAATTTCCAGGAGGATCTGTTCCATGACCAGTGGTGAGGCTTACAGGTCCATAGTTCCCTGGGTGGTCCTTTCTAAATGTCTTAAAAATGAGTTTGACATTGCCTTTTATCTAGTCACCAGGAACTATCACCTGACTGCCATCACTTTACAAATATCAGCTCTACCTTAGGACTCTGGGATGCATGTCAGTGGGACCCATAGACTTATGGATGTTCAGTTTTCTCAAGCGGTTTTAAACCTGATCTTTGCTTACAGTGGGAGGGATGTTGCTCCCCCAGTTTTCCCCTTACAATCCATCTGCTTGAAGAGCAGTGAAGACTGAGGCAAGAAAGTTGTTGAGTACTTCATACTTCTTGACAATTGTTACCAGCCTGCTTGCATTGCTCTCTAGTGGGGGGTGCGCCTTCTTGGACATTCCTTTTCTCATTAATATGCCTCTAGAAGCCTTTCTTACTCTTCTTTAGGGCTCTTTTCAAGACCAGTTCCAGTTGGGCCTTGGCCTTCTTTACCCCATCACTACACAGCCAAGTGGCATCCCTGTGCTACTCCCGGGTACCTGTTCCTGCTTCCACAGCCTATGCATTTTCTTGTTCTTCAGTTTGATGAGCAATTCTCGTCTCTTGCCTTCCTTTCCTGACTTTCTACACCTGGAGATTGTGAGCTCTTATACACTATAGAAAACTTTCTTAAAGATCTGTCAGCTCTGCTCTTCTCCCTTGTCCCCAAGAACAGTTTCCCAGGGGGTTTTGTTGACTTAACTCCCTGAAGAGCTGGAATTTGTCTTTCTTGAAAATCAGCATCCTGATTTTACTTTGAATGATATCCCTCAGGACTGCAGACTCCACCAGTGCATGATCACCACAATGCAGGCAGCCTCCAATCCTGATGTCACCAATCAGTTTACTTGTGTTGGTGAGCAACAGATCCAGCATTGCATCATCCCTGGTGGGGATGTCTGTTGGCTCAGGAAGTTATCCTTGATACAATCTTGGAGCCTCCTGGATTGCCTCATTCTTGTGATACATTGTAGCTATAAAATTCAACCTAGTTCTAATTCCAATTGTAATAATAATAATAATAATAATAAATGTGATATTAACCAGAATTGAGTTTATACTGTTAAGTATAATGCATAATCTAGATTCCTAGACTTCAAATGTTTGCAGTGTAAGAAATATAGTTTGTATTAGATTGTTGAATAAAGTAGAATTTTCCAGCATGATCACCACTGCTCCATTTTATTATGATTTTCTAAGGAGTTTTATATCTATTAGTGAAATAATATAAAATATTTTATCTGGAAGCTTTGAAAAGCTAATTCACATTATACATTCTTTTTATTTTAACAGATGTTTAGAACGGCACTGGTGAAAATGTTTGAGGCTAAAGGCTTGGACTGTGTCTTTATAGAAACAAATACGAGTATGAAGAAACGATATCACATGGTGTATGAATGCATTCCTCTTCCAAAAGAAGTAGGAGATATGGCTCCTATCTACTTTAAGGTATGTGAAAAAGCTTTTTCTTTAGGTCATTTGAATGTGTTTATCATAAATTATTTCTGGGAAAGTTTTTTTTATATTGAAGTACTAGTTCTGAAAAGGTAATTTTTTTCTGATGAAGAGATGCTTATTGATCTTCAAACAGATGTATTGATTTAGTATCTGGAAAAGAAGCTTTTATAAGGGTAAATTTGACTGAGTGCGCATATACTTCAGTATTTATGAGTAAATTATTTTATTTGTTCTTTGAAAATATTCTCTGGAAATAAATAATATAATTGTCTTAATGAAGTGGAAGTCAGTGTGATGAATAGCAGTGCAGTAACTTTTACGACACGTTTGTAACTCTCCACGTGCTTGATTTCATTTGGAATGTTTTAAGTGCATTAAGTCTTTTCTTTGAAAACTAACAGAAAGGTGAAACACAATGTCATTTGTGTTAAACTTTTTCAGAAAGTTTCTACCATTAAAATACACGGTAAATGAAAGTTAAAAAGGTACCTACATTTCCATACTGTGAAAGATGCAGAGTCAGTTTTAGAGGTCTTTGAGTGCAATCAGGCATCTAATTTGGATTTTCCTTTTGGAGTTTAAAAACAGAAAAAGGGAAAGAAAGATAAAAGAAAAAAAAAAAAAAGGCTAATATGGCATAATGAAATCAGAACAGGTTTATTATGAGCTCAGTGAAAAGAAAATGAGACCTTTTAGTCCCTAATAATTTGAAAGTTTCCTATTAGAAATAACTTGTCAGGCAAAAGATAGACTTCAGGGAAAAAAAAAGGAGTAGAATTAAGTGAGTTTCAAGATATTAAATGGTTCCTCTATAAAGTATGTAAGTTCTCAAAATCAGAAAGAATACCAAAAATAAAATCACTTTGTTAAGAAATAGCTTGTACTTTCAGTGCAAAGTTCGCTTTACTCCATTGGAAAGTGAGCACTTTGCTGTACGGAGGACTATTTTCTCATTTAGATAAATGATTTTACAGAAAGCTATAATGGAGTCTGATGAAGAGTGGTCCATGAACAAGAAGATAATTGATCTTTCTTCAAAAGATGTTCGGAAATCTGTAAGTAATGAAATGTATTGAACACTGAAATTTTCAGCAAATTGCTTTCATCTATTTAAGTTATTAACTGTTTCAAAGAGAGAAGAAAAGGAGCGCAATTAAATTAGTGGATCAGGAGATGGCATAGACGTGATGAGCATTGGAGTCTGACCGAACTCCTAATTGACGTTAGAAAAGATTCCCATTTATTTCAACAGACAGATGGACTGAGTTGCAAACATTGCTTGAGAACAAAGTTGGCATTTTGAGTACATGTACCAGCATAATTTTCTTGATTAACTTTAAGAATTAAGATAGATCAAAGATCTGCAAATTGCTATCTGGGAAAGAATATGGTGTATCTTTTGCATTGACCTGGAACAGCCTTTGGTGTTGCTAAATTTATGAAGTGAAGATGCAAATAGTATTATAAATGTTTATTTCTAAAACAAAGGAGCTGAAACATTTTTTGTATATAAATCTTAAAGGAATAATGCTGAAACTGGTAAGTTCAAAAATTGGTCCATAGGCATGCTTTGGATTTCTTCTGCTTCTTGGCCTTTCATAATAGGGAAAGCCAATGCCTGTCTCAAGAAAACAAAGTATAATTTTCTTGTCTTGTGATAGAGCATCAGGTCATTTTTTTTTTTTTTTTTAATGAATCTTATATTTTTATGATTGTTTTATATACCCATTTGAAGGTAGATCACTTTTCAAATTAATTCAGGGCACTTCTTTAAGTTAATAAACTGCATCAGTGTGTAAAGTGTTTCACAGTTCTGTAACTTTAACATTATTTTAGGATAAAAGAGAAAATAAATGCCTTCAAGAAAATATGAAAGTACAGTTTAGGGTCTGACCTGAGGAAAATAGAGGGTTGTACTATGAGGTGATGGTGTGTGGAATGAGAAGCAGAATGACTGTGACATTTAATGGGCTGATTGTGTGCAGAAATTGGGACCAGTTTTCCATAGGCAGAACCCTAGCACACGAGCCTAAGCAGCCAATGCTCTTGCATGGTATCAAAGCCTTTCTGTTTCTTACTCTGCACCCTCCAGTAAACAAATTCAGGAGCAAGCAGTGGGCTGGGAGGGGGCACAGCTGGGACAGCTGACTGAGCAGCAAGCACTCTTCAGCAATAAATAAACACTGGTGTATTATCAACACTGGCCTAGTTACCAGTCCAAAACATTGCTTCGTGTGGGCTGCTCTGAAGAAAATCCATCCACAAGCAATATAAGGAACACCAAATGAAAATGTTCAGTTATTTGAACTGTAGCAGAGAAGATATGTATGAGTTTGAGGCTTTGTAAACCTTACTATACAGGAACAAATTATAAGCAAATTATGAAATTACCCCCTTTGGCAGTCAATCATAATTCCGCTCATCTAGTTGGGTTTTCCAATAATGTATTCTCTGTAGAGGGGTTTCCCTTCCCCCTCCTTCATGAAGAGTATCAGTGTCTCCTCTGAGTAACCACTTCCTCTTATGATGCGTCACCTTCTTTTTAATAAATGTGCTTAAAATTTGTACTCATCCCATATAATTCAAAGCTGTGGACTCAGAAAGGCATTTGCTCAGTGTGCATTCTGCAGTCCAGCTCTTTCCTTGTCTCTGTCCCTCCCAGTCTTTTACCTGATGTATAGTGGTGTCTTCCAGGTTCTGCCATCTGGCAGTCCTTTTTTTTTCTGTTCATGGTGTCTAGTTGACATATATTGTTTTCTTCCCTTTACCTGTTGGTTTTACTGTTTTTCTGTAGCAATTTTATACTGCACAAAAGTGATTTGAGAAGTGATTTAAAATAAAATGTGATGTTACTAACTATAAAGCCATTTTGTTAAAGAAGTTGCGGGGAGATTATTAAACGCTTCCAGTCTATTAAATATCTAAGAATGCATTCTTTGTATATAGGTTCCTAAAGGACTACCATACTTTTCAGTGGACTTTGGCCTCCAGGGAGGGTTTGCTCATATCATTGAAGATCAACACAAGTTCCCTCACTACTTCGGGAAGGTATTGTTGTATACAAGATCAATTTATCAGTTGTACTCTGTTGTGTAAATTTTAAGTAATTAAACCAGTTGCTGCTACAGCAGTCACTTTGAGGTACCTTATTACAGTTCATTAGTTGCCTTTTCATGGTAAGTCATTATAACTTAGCTTGTGAATATAGGAATAGTTGATTGCTTTACTGTTTGATACTTAGAATTATAGATCAGTTTTTCTTTTGAATGAATAGGAGTTCTAGATATTTGACATACAGTCTGATAGATGGAAAATAACTGCAACTATTTAAGAAGTTAGAAAAAGGGGTTTTGGAATGGTGATATCTTCATACAGGTGCTCTGACTGCCACTTGTATAAAATAGAGGTCATACACACACAGGCTCACAGATAACTCCTAGTATAATACATACATGGTTAAATTACTCCATTGTGACACAGAGACTATGTATAGAAAGTGCGGCAATAAAATCTTCTTTTCCTTACTATGCCACAGTCATCAGCTCTTGAAAGAGTCAGTATTACAAAAGTTTGAAGAGGGATTAGGGAGTGGTATAACTTGAAAAAGTTGAGAGCAAAGTAATTAGTTTTCTTTTTCCTTGGCTTCCCATTTTTTGACACCAATATAGAAATGCATCAACAATCTTGTAGTGTTAGGATATTTATGCTGTTTTGTACTTAGAAGAATTCTAGTGGGGCAACCGTCTCGCAACTACAGTTGTAGTTTTTGAATTGGTATGTTTTTCAGAATTTTCAATTTTTATAGCTAGCACAAATGATCTCATAATTGGAAAATGAGTATTTTTACATTTTATGCTAAAATAGCATTAGGTGATACTGTATGTTAGTACTTATCATTATCTGTCTCTGTTCTACTTGCAAAGGAAATCATTGGTGGCATGTTGGACTTGGAACCACGGCTATGGAGAAAAGGAGTCAGGCAGAACTTTGAGGAACAGAGGAAGAAAGTGTTGCAGTTTGCACAGTGGTGGAAGCCATATGACTTCACCAAAAAGAAAGAATAAGTACATCTTTGCAGCTAAGGACTATATAAGCCGTAAGTTATATTAAAGGATATTTCATTTGTGAAATGTAATACCAGTATATTAACACCAGTATATTATGTATTACTATTATGTTTTAAACCCAGGAGTGTTATTTAATTAATTATCTCTTTCTGGTTTAGATACCGTATGGATCATGCGAACCTGCAAGCCTGATAAAACCAGAAGTTTACAGTGATTTTGGTTTTTAATTTTTTAGCTGAGCCAAAACCAAAATATCCATGTGACGGTTGGAATTCTTAAAAATATAGCATTTTCTTTTGAGTTTTATAATATTTGAAACAATTTTTTATCTTCTAGCATTGAACCAGTGCTTAATTACTGAAGTATCTTTTTGAAGAAAATGGTATAAATTTTATGAACATGTTGATTAAAACAACCACATTGTTGCACAGTCTTTGAGTCTTTGTTTTCTTTTAGTTGAGACCATTGCAGTAGTGTAAGTGTTCAGTTATGATGTGATAAAACCTTGTTAATCCTGTGCTCAAAAGTGCAATTTTCTGTACTCTCTTTCAATATGCAGTAGTATTTTTAATCTGACTTGTTGCACAAAGGATGATGAGATGGCCCACAGCTGATGGCAAATGACAGCTTTGGTGATTACAGTTAGTGCTGATGACAGTTAAAACTGAAAAGGAAAAGGAGGAGAGGGAAGGGAAAGAAACTTAAGGGACAGATATTCTCCAATGGACAGCCAAGAAAGAAAATCATCACAGGGGCCTCCCCAAATTACTATTCTCCATTGAGCATCCTTGCCAGTGTGGCAGATGATCTGTAGTAATACTTCCCAGATAAATTCATAGTTTTCACTGGGACTGGTTCAAACTCCCTCTTGATTGTTCCTGCTCATGTAATTGGAATATTTAATGGACTTTTATTTACCATATTTTTCACCAGGCAGAGCTAGGAGAGCCGTACAGGGACAGAGAACAAGGAGGAAGACACTGCTGTGGTGCCCTCCCAGTAGATAGAGTGCAAAATTGCAAATGGAAAACTGAGTGTTGCATGGAAAGGCTCCGGAATGGCACATGGGGAGCCTTTGGCGTAAGAGTGGCTGAGGCATTGTGCTGGTGGCCCAACCTGCTTCTGTTCTTTTTTTGTTGAACCACTTGTCTGTACAACAAAGTTGCCTGTGGTGAGCTGCTTGGTGTAAGAAGTGGATAACTTAATATTTCAGAGTTGAATAAGTGTTCATATCAGCTCCCTTAGTGGTCTTTTGCAACTATTCCGAAGAACTGGGAGTGTTTTTTTCTTATTTTTGACACAAGCACATAGTTTTTTGGGTTTTTTTTCCATTTTGCCTAGTAAATCCATTAGAGGTAGAAAGCTACTGCTATGTTGTGAATTTTCTGTAGGATTTTTTGTGAACTTTGTGAACTTCTGTCACTACAAGAGAAATAACTTAAAAATAAGCTGTCACGATCATTTTGGTGATTGGATGTCTGATTTCTTTTGTTTTATCTAGCAAGCCATGGATGAAAGAACCATTTCTACTGTTCTCCAGTCAATTTTGATCTCCTTTAGGCTACTGGGGAGATTACAGTACAAATAGGGTATGAAATAGTAGCTGGGAGTTGTTGTTTACGATGTGGTGAAGCTGAAGGAAATTTAGGTAAAATGCAGCCCTTGATGGTATAAAACATGACTTAAAGGTTATTTTCTCGGAAAGTGCACATTGCCTCTGTTTTCATCTCTTCCTTTGCAGGATAGCTGTGAAGTGGCAGAAGTGATTCTCTTAAGACTGTAGGAAAGTCATTTATCAAATGCAGTGCTAGAGAGGCAATTTTAGAAAATAATTTAAATTCTGCTCAGAATCTCCCTTCATCAAGAGAAGGCGTACAGTTCACATAGGATACGTAGCTCATACGTAGAAATATCACCTGTGCATATTTTTATTATTTTGGTGTCAGCAATACTTCTAATCTTCAGACTGGAAAGGACTTGGAAACATGTATGGGCAACATCTCAAGCTACAAAGGCGGGGAAATATGTCTTATTCTGTCAGAAATTCATAGAATCAGCAAGGTTGGAAAAGACTACTAAGATCATCTACTCCAGCCATCTACCCATCCCCACCATGCCCTCTAACCATGTCCCTCAGTGCTGTATCCACATGAGTCTTGAAAACCTGCAGGGATGGTGACTCCAACACCTCCCTGGGTAGCCTGTTCAAATACTTTGCCATTCTTTCTGTGAATAAATCTTTTTCTTAATATCCAACCAGAACCTCCCCTGGCGCTACTTACAAAGCACCGTGACACTGGCTACAAAATGGAGCTCAAAAGTCACTGAGGTATCCTTATCTTTCTACATAACCACAGTGGTTGGTAGCAAGGTGATTGCCTGAAGTCATCTACTGAAGACAGACTTAAATTCAGCTAACAGGGAGAGCAGGGTGGATTCACTGGTGTTCTTCCAGATAGGTGTTTCTCATGCACATCCATGTTCCACTTACTTTTCTTCTTTCTTCTTGGGTTCTCCATTGGAGTAAGACTGTGGGATGCTGCATTCAGTACAGTTTTGTTGCTTTGTACTTATTAAAATTCCAGAAGGAACAGAATGTGGATTTTTATTGCTTTTAAAGAAAGTTAATATAGCAACGTGCAAGGTCTGTTTGGGCCAAGTTATTTATTTATTCAGTTTGTTCAGAATGAATTAGTCCCAGATTCATAATGAAATGTGACTTACTGGGATTTTATCTACTCAGTTCTTCTACCAACTTGTTTTAAACTTTGTATGAGTTCTGACTGAAATATATCGTGGTAAAATAAGCAGTAGTTCTCGTGGCAGAAGATCACATATCTCTTGTAATATGAAGAATGAAAAGAAGTGATTTGATGTGTCTCTAAATGATTCTCTCTGACTGAAATTTCTTCAGTATTTTTTGTCTCCTGCATCTCTATTTTTATCATTGAAGCATGTTCTCTCTTTATAATTCAAGCTGCACAAGATGATGTGTAAACACATAAAATGATACATGTTTTTGGAAGCAAGATCCTTAATCACTGAGTCTTTTGTGTTGGAAGGGATCCTTAAAGGTCATCTAGCCCAACCCCCCTGCAATGAATGGGAACACCTACAGCTCCATCAGGTTGCTTAGAGCCCTGTTCAGCCTGACCTGGAGCGTCTCTAGGGATGGGACCCCCATCCACCACCTCTCTGGGCAACCTCATCCACTGCCTCACCACTCTTACTGTAAAAAAACTCCTCGCTTATGTTCAGTTTAAATCACCCCACTTTTAGTTTGAAACAATTTTCCCTTGTCCTATCACAACACACCCTGCTAATAGAGTCTGGCTCTGCTTTAGATGCTGTTAGGCCAAGTTCAAGTCTCCCTATGTCCTTCTCCAGGTTGAACAGCCCCAGCCTTCTCAGCCTGAGTCTTGCCCAAATGTAGGTTATTTCATGTATCTTTGACTTCCATTCCTTTTCCTAGATTTTATTTCTGTTTTGCTGAAACCATTTTGAATTCTGCTCCTGCTCTTAGAAGATTTTTATTTTTATTTTTTTACAATCCTTTGAGTCATCTGCAAAACTAAGCAGCACGCTGTACTGCAGGAACTAGAAATTCATGCTACATCCACGTGTGCCCCTTTGCTGCAAAGCAGTACTTCTGTTTTCCTCTGTTTCTGTTTGTCAGCAGTCTTGAAATGGGAAGAAATCTTTTCTTTTTACATGCTGCAGGTGGGCTCCCGATTAAAACACCGTTCTGTGTCCATCTGTGAGCTGCACGTCTAAGGTGATAAAGTCAGCACTGTCCTACTCAGTGAAGTTGATGGAGCGTTGTAGGCGTGATTTATCTCACACCAGTGCAGATGACTTGATGGGCTATTCAGATCAATTGCTGGAGTCTAGTGATATTGATTCTCAGCGTAGAAACAGTCTAGATTTGACAAACTAGACTCCTTTAGCCTAGAGGAGTGCTTCATGGAGGCACAGTGAGGCAATATTTATCTTTGTTCCACATAGATGCAAGGAATTGTTCCGTGTTGCATGATATGTTTACATTGAATAGTGATTTTACAGTCAGAAGCCTTATCATAGAATCATAGTTGTAGAATCATAGAATGGCTTGGATTGGAAGGGACCTCAAGGATCACCAAGCTCCAGCCCCCCTGCCGCAGGCAGGGCTGTCAACCTCCAAATCTAATACCAGACCAGGCTGCCCAGGGCCCCATCCAACCTGGCCTTGCACGCCTCCAGGGATGGGGCATCCACAGCTTCTCTGGGCAGGCTGTGCCAGCACCTCACCACTCTCTTGGTAAAGAACTTATGTTTCTCGTGTTCACATTTTCTTCTCTCAAATCAGAAATGATCAGAACACCAAACCTTAGTCTATCAGCAAAGAAAACTTACTGAAAATAAATATATTTAATTAAATGGCTCAGCTCTATTGAAACAACTTCCTGGATTAAACTTCACAGCTGACATTCTCAGTAGTTTTCTCGGTGCTATAATGTCTTGGAAATGTGTGGTATTGCCATACTTAGTATTTTTAGCCACCTGCCTTGGGAGCAGGGAACCTCCTGCGTAAACAGATTTGGAAGGCTTGAGGCCAAGTCCTGACTTGTCTAATACTTGTCCTGAGGCAAGTCACCCGTTCCTTGCCCTTTGCTATTTGCAGGCAGTGAGAGGACCATCGGAAACAGAAATTGTGGCAGACTGGTTTGAAGTGCTGTGAGTCCTTGCAGTGATTCCCAGACAGTCGGTTGAATCAATATGTTTACGTGCTGCTGTCCACTCTGGAGAACGCCTGGAAAATGTTATCTGTAATTACAGCGTAGACCTGGAATTTCAGAAACCTTGAAAATGCTTTCAAAGGCAAGGAGTAGGCAGGTTTTTTAATTATTCTATTTGTATTTAAAGATTATATTTAATATTTATGTATTCAGTGTTAATTATTATCTTTTATAAACAACACATGCTTCTCAAGAGATTTGTCCAATGTGTAGAATTGTGTAGGAAGCTTTTGCATTTATTTTCTACATAGAGCAAAAATATTTTGGTTGGTATCAGAAGTGGAAGAGACGCTTTAGAGGATGCCCTGCTCCACTCACATCCCTAACCCCAACTCCAGGATGCAACCTGCTTCAAGCGACCAGCTGCGTCCGTGAAGTGCTCCTTGCCCATGAATGCTGTGTTTCAGATGATCTGTGACTGCGTCGTCTTTATTTTTAGCTTCTGTGCAAAGATTCCAAATCAAATCTTTGTGAGAACGGCCGCCTGGGATAATTTTGTTGTCTTCTTCTCTGCTAATGATGAGTTCGGTCTTGCTGTTAAGCTGTGCAGTTGTCTTCCTTAGGATGCTTTTGTACAAATCAAACAGGAAAATAGGTAGATGAGAACAGTAATATGATTCTAGTGTATTAAATAATTAACTTTATAAAGGTCAGCAAGTCTCTGTCTAGCATAATAGCAGTGCTATTAAGGCTGGGTATTTTTTTAGTGATAGGAAGAGAAGACAAGCAAGTGGGTTGTGAGGATTCCACCATTTTATTCCTCCTGATCCAGAGAAGGGCCACGTGATGGTCCCCAGCTCTTATGGGAAGCTGTACTGTGAGGATACTTGCTTTTTCCATCATCTTCCAGCTGGGTCTGGTTTCATGTCTGGTTTCTGTGAATTGCTCTGATCAATCATTAATACTTATTTTTAAGGTATCAGAGATATGACAATATAAGAGTTTCTTCTAAACTAGAATGCAGGGGCTGTTTTTTGAGGTCAGTGGACAACTGGTAGCAGAATCATGACTTTATCTATGTTACAGACCAGACACCAGTGGAAGCATTACCATTCTTGCTTCCTTCTCTCTTCCACTGGCACCTGTGAGCTCAGTCTGCAAGGGCTCTGTGTGGGGAGGGGAAGAGATGGAATGAAATCGCTGCGGGATGTTTGCATTGAAGGGCTCTCTGAAGAAGAGAATTTTTTCTCTGAAAATACTTGGAGGGGCTGGACGCAAGATACAAGACACAAGAGGGTGGATAGTGATAGGACAAGGGGGCTTGGTTTTAAACTAAGGGGGAGGTTTACGGTAGATATTAGGAGGAAGTTTTTCACACAGAGGGTGGTGACGCACTGGAACAGGCTGCCCAAGGAGGTTGTGGATGCCCCGTCCCTGGAGGCATTCAAGGCCAGGCTGGATGTGGCTCTGGGCAGCCTGGTCTGGTGGTTGGCAACCCTGTACATAGCAGGGGGATTGAAACTAGGTGATCATTGTGGTCCTTTTCAACCCAGGCCGTTCTGTGATTCTATGATAAGATGCAGAAAGATGAATAAAACTTCAGTATTGCAAATACGTGGCCTGAAATAATCCAGTCAGTAACAATGATGGTATCTGTATCTTCCTTCAATTGCTTGGAATGCACTGAATCACACTCCGAGTCCCCTGTATCTCATTGCCTGTGGTGCCTAGGGAATTCATGCACCTCCTTTGCTTAAGAAGTGAATTGTTTGATCACAGGAGCGTAGGATGAACAGAGGGATATTTCTGTCACGGACTCTTGGGGGACTCCCATTTAATCCACGATCATTGCTCTCCTATGTCTGTATTACAAGCTACTTACACGTAAGTCTAAACAAAAACTGATTAGGAGAGACCCAGAAAGGCTCTAACTGCTGTGATTTCACAGGAGATGACCAAGAGAGTATGAAAGTGGCATAGTTCGTCTTTCCTTCTTTTTTTCAGTAGCAAGAACTGATACTGCCTGGAAAAAGAGAGTGACTCACAGGACAAAGAGGCAAGGAGTCAGGCAGTGGCTATCCATGAGCGTGGGTAAAAAAGCCAGCATCCATGAGGGTTTGCAGTGACATAGACACAGAATGTCATAGAATTATAGAATCATGGAATCACAAAATGACAAGGTTGGAAAGGACCTACAAGATCATCCAGTCCAACCGTCCTCCCATTACCATTGCTACCAGAAGCTACTAAACCATATCTCATAGCTCCTCATCCAGACGCCTCTTGAACACTGCCAGGGATGGCAACTCCACCACCTCCCTGGGCAGCCGTTCCAGTCCCTGATCATTCTCTGAGAGAAAAAGTTTTTCCTTATGTCTAATCTAAACCTCCCCTGGTACAACTTGTGGCCATTTCCTCGGGTCCTGTCTGTTGCCTGGGAGAAGAGGCCAAGCCCCTCCTCATCACAACCTCCTTTCAAGAAGTTGTAGAGGTCTCCCCTGAGCCTCCTCTTCTCCAGGCTAAACAATCCCAGCTCCCTCAGCAGCTCCTCATAAGACTTCTTGTGCTCCAGACCCCTCACCAGTTTCATTGCCCTTCTGTGGAGACGTTCCAGGGCCTCAGTGTCTTTCTTGTAGTGAGGAGCCCAAAACTGAACACAGTACCCGAGGTGAAATAGGACTCGAGGTATATCCTATCTCTGCCTGTAGCTTTGTTCAGATCTTTCACAAAAAGTGAAGAAATAGCCCAAGAATTGGTTTTACATCAAAGGGGGCCAAGCTCAGTGTGATTACTTTTGACAAATGTTGCTAGCAGCCCTACAAATCCAGCAATGGATTTATTTTAATTGGTAAACTCTAGCTTAAAGTCCTCCGTATGAAAGATGGTTCCATTAAGAGTATTTTGCTAATAACAACGCAGTATTTCCAAATAAATACTTCTGTTATATCAAGTCTCAGTGTCTCAATTGCTTATATAGTTTCCTTTGCTTTTATAACTACACGCTTCCGCAGTTCTGTTGATATCAGTACTGGGGTGTTTTGCACCCATGGCATCATTTCATAGGGCAGTAATAGGAAGCTTCCTTTTCTTGAATTAGCCTGTGTGTTACTCGAGTAGGATGATCATCTTTGTAGAACTTTAAGATAATGTGTTTTTGTATTATTGGAGATTTCTGGCTGTGTAGTTTCTGTTGTGTGTTTTTTTTCCTCTATTGCCCATGGTAACTTTGCTAATTTGAAGGTGAGAATGAGAAAGAGTCAATTGAGTGATATTCTGCTTAGTATCTGTATCTGAAATCCTCTTATTTAAGTAGATTGACCTGTCCGTGGAGGCCTTGGAGTCCTTGGGGTCCCCTGCCTTTTCCTTCCTAATAGCTGGGGGCTTTGGGGACAGTGTCTTTTTTAGAGATGGGTTTGTGGTTCTGATTGCCACCCTGTTTGGAGGAGGAGCACTATACAGGAGGATCGGTTCTGGGAACTGGTCTATCTTATTAAGGATGTTTACTAATGAAGCCCTAGTGTGGTGACACAGCAGCCAATTATTTTTTTGTGTGCTGAGTTCCCACTTGTTTAATGACAGTCAGCAGGACCCTTTCAAAATTGCAACTCTGACAACTTTGTGTTAAATCTGTTATTTCAGTTTAGTCTTCAGCAGCATGTCTAAACCCCAGTCTGAATCCCCAAATATAATCACATTACAGACCAATTATTTTGCTTGCTGAGTCACTTTGTCAGTTTGACAGCATGCTTGGCAGAAAATTTTGATTCCTTTCAATTATTTGATTAAAGAAATTGATTAATTCAGAGTTTTATTTTGTTTAGGGATGTCAGCATCTGATTTTCCCACTGATTCATAGTCCCCATGGACAGCCATTTGTGGGGCTCCTTCTTTCTTCAGTCCTTTGAAACAGATGTTTCTTTTGTGATAAATGTAATGAACTGTCATGCTTCTGGGCAACATCCATCCTACTGCCATACTATGGTGCAACCCCTGTGTTTGAAGACCTACACACAGCTTATTTCTTACAGTGGTCAGAAGATGACTGTGTTTCCCCCCAGCAGCCACGAATGGCCAATTCAGCAAGTAGTCGTAAAGAGGGTTGTGTTCAACACCTTCATCAGTGACCTGGATGAAGGGATAAAGTCCACCCTCACCAAGTTTGCTGATGATACAAAGCTGGGAGGAGTGGCTGACACACCAGAATGCTGTGCTACCATTCAACAAGACCTGGAAAGGCTGGAGACTTGGGCAGGGAGAAATCTGATGAGGTTCAGCAAAAGCAAGTGTAGAGTCCTGTATGTGGGGAGAAATAACTGTATGCATCAGTACAGGTTAGGGGATGACTTGCTGGAGAGGAGGACCTGGGGGTCCTGGTGGACAACAGGTTGGCCGTGAGCCAGCAGTGTGCCCTCATGGCCAAGATGGAAAAAAAAAAGACAAACATGACCAGCAGGTTGAGGGAGGTGATCTTCCCCATCTACTCTGCTCTGGTGAGACCACATCTGGAGCACTGCACCCAGTTCTGGGCTCCTCAGTTCAAGAAAGATGGGGTTCTCCTAGGAGGAGTGCAGCAGAGGGCCACAAAGGCAATGAGAAGTCTAGAGCATCTCCCATACGAGGCAAGGCTGAGAGACCTGGGGCTGTGTGCAGCAATAGAACAAAGGGCATTTGGCAGAAACTGGAATACAGCAAGTTCCATACTAACTCAAGGAAGAACTTTACAGTGAGGATGAAAGAGCACTGGAACAGACTGCCCAGAGAGGTTGCGGAGTCTCCTTCTCTAAAGATATTCAAGATTCATCTGGTTTCTCTCCTGTGTAACCTACTGCAGGGACCTGCTTTAGCAGGGGATTGGACTAGATGGCCTCCAGAGATCTCTTCCAGACCCTGCAATTCTGTGATTTTGTGATTCATCCCTATGGAAACCATATTCCTGATGAATGTTATTTAGAAGAGGGAATCCAAAGCTGTGGAGACAGAGCTTGGAAATGGGAAACTAACTTTTAGATTTGACTAAACTCTACAACTCTTCCTCAAGTTAGCAGCTATTCAACTAAAGTGTTTGAACTTACTTACGGATATTTGGTTGCTTAGAAGAGTTGCATCTGTGCAGTCTCTAGTGAAGAGTCAAAACTCTTAAGAGAAAAATACTGTCCATCTCTTTCCAGGATGTTCTATTCATTAGAACAGGAAAGGAATAGTATTAGCACTGGTATTTTGAAACTGTTTCTCAAACACTACAAATACATTATGATTTAGAATTTGGGTGTTGTATTGTTATGAGTACCCTGCAGACCAACTCAGCTGTTGTGCTGGCTATTGCCTAGCACATAATTAAGCCATATCATAAAGAAAGAGGTCAAATTCTACTTAAAAAAAACAACAACTCAGAGCAGTGGAGAAGTCAGACTTTTCACTCCTGTTTGCTAATAAGGGATGACCCATGGAAAGACAAGAGCCTGTGTTAATTGACACTTGACACAGTGCAGTCCCTCCTGTGCAGAGGCAGTCAGCACAGGGCAACATTTAATGAGAGGGATAATAATCCACTTGTAATATATGGAAGGGAAAAATGGCTAGAGATCTATTGATGGACAGAGAAGGAATGTGTAGGGATGAAATGAGGGGAGTTAAGATGCAAAGTTGGGTGATAAGAGACAAAGAGAGAAGTTCATACATATGCACTAAGGAAGGCAATGGAAGCACACGTTCATTGCTGAATTATGGAGAGGAACAAATAACTGATGGTGCAAAAGGCGGATGAAGTCACTTTTGCTTCTAACTTTGCATGGAAGTATCAGTTTTGATCAGATGCTTAATACAAATAAGTAAATAATAATCAAATCAAGAATAAGGCACTAAGAAGTAGAATAAAATGTTAGGCAATTTATATGCATGCCAATCTCTGAAACCTCAGCGAGAAACAATCTGGATGGTTTGGAGTATTTTGAGGAATGCAAGAATACTGTTACTGCAAACTAATGAATATTCACACAGAGACCATCAAGTACAGTATAATGTTAACGCATGCATAAAATTGCCTGGATCTATGTCCCAGAGCTTTGTTTCTTTCATGAAAGTCTTTTTTAAAGAAAGAAATTAAGGACACTTTCAAAAAGAATCGAGTATTTGAAGTTCTCTTCATGGGAATCTTCACACTTCCTTCAAAAGTTAGCTTTCCCTCTGAGTAAAGCTTGCAGAATTTCAGCACTGAGTTTTCTTTGACTCTGCCCTCAGATGGAGCTTTACTGCCAAAAAAAAAGTATGAAAATCACTATCCTCTTGATGATGTGTGCCATGGAAAGGTGGTTTTGATGTGCACAAAACCTGCTCTTTCTGCTGGGCTAGACTGCACCCTCTGGTGGCTAACAGGCTTCTTTTTCAGTCCCAAACTCCCTGAAGAAGATAAGCACATTGCAGCTGGAAGCAACGTGTTTGGATCCCCAAAGCCACCTGCATGGCCTTTCCCTATGATCAAAGAATCTACATCTCTTTTAAAAGAGATGTAGTCAAATAAGTAGGCATTTTAATTAAGATTTTCTTTTTGCTTCCACAGTCCTCTATATTGCTTGAACAGAAATAATCTTATCAGTGAGTTTAAGCTTAAGAGCTACTGTGGACAGAGATGAGTTGTACCATCCTTCCTCAACACTTCTGACAAGTTTCAGAATACCACAAGAAATGTCCTGTGGGAATGAGAAGAACTGAGATGTGTCTGTGTGTGTACGTCTGCATCTTCTGGGCTGACTTTCTGCTCTCATGCTGAACACAGACAAGAAGGTGACTTGACATGGGGCTCTGGGCACTCCAGCTGACATCAGGCTCCTTATGTCAGATAGGAAATAATATATCTTTAGAGGACCTACTGTTCCTCCTGGTTGGTATTTCTGGAGGCACTGGAAGAAACTGAACAAAAATAAGCTCTTCTAGAAGATGTTTTTAGTATACTTATTTCAGCAGTTCAATATTATGTAAAAATAAGCAAGAAGATAGGTGTGTGTGTGTGTATATACATATTTAAATAACATAGAGCTGTATTGGCCAGATTGCCTACATTTATCAAAGAAGGCTCACTTGTTAACTTTTGTTGAAAGGGCTGAGCAGATGCCCTGGCTCTGACCTGAGGAGCTGGATAGATGCCTTGGGGCCAGGCCTGGCCCCTGGGTGGATCTGGGTGCTGTGCTGAAATGTGAAGACTATGTGAATGAGGGTGTGCTTGTGAACCTGGAGAAGGAAAGTCTCCATTTTCCATGGTGGACTTCAGTCCCAGTCAGCTGAACAGGAGGGACAAGACTGAACTATCAGTGCCGATATGTAGGCACTAATACATATAACCTTTTTTCATTAGCTGATCAGTGCCCGAGGGATTGGCTTTTGGATGACTAACCATAGGAGAGATAAATTGTGCAAGGACACGGACTCAAAGAGCATCGATTAAAGCACATGTCGCATTGCTAACTGCCCTGGAGATTTTTTTCTTTCAGCTTTTCCACTGAGCCAAGGCACCTCAATCCTTCTTTGTTGCTTGGATCTCATTAAGTGAAAGACCACAGTAAGCTATGCTAAGTACATACAGTAAGGCTGAGCTAATCTGGGAATCCTCTGTTTATTTAAGACATTTAAAGGCTACTTTGTAGTTGACTGATGTTTCTAAAGGCTTTAATCATATGTTGTCAAAGACACGAGCTTAATTGAACGACTCTCATAAGACTGGCCATATGGTATCCTGTTTCCCTTAACTGCAATTACATCTGCTAACAATAAACTTTTTTTCTTAAAAGTACTTAGGTCAAAGGTTGTGTGTTGTTTCCGTAAATTACAGAAAACAGCCTTCCCTAAAGCTTCCGTAACCCTGAATGTAATGATTCACTGCCTGTGTTTAAAACATACATAATTACAAAGTTCCTATGTGACTCTCAATTTTATGATGCAAAATCTCTCTGGCATCACTTTAATAATGAGTTTTCTTCACAGAGTGTTTCATAGAATCATGGACTATGGACACACAAGGCCCATCGACTCCAACTCCTGACTCCGTATGGTTGAGCCATGCTCAAAATTCAGCTGAAATTTGCTGATAATGTTACTTTTCTGATTATCTCTGGTGAGACTGATGTGTACTCCTACCTGTGACATGCCTGTGATTGATAGTTTTTGGTCATGATATTGCTTCTGTTATAGGAGGTCTGCCAAGTTAACCCAATAGTCTGAGCTGTCTGACGAGTGCTGGGAAAGATGATCAGAGATGAAATGGCTCTGGCAGACCTGAAAATACACTGGATGACCTGATGCTGCTGCTCAGAGAAACTCCATACAAAAATGGTGTTTGAGAGTATGAAAGAAAGGCAAAAGTGGAAGAGAAATTGAGAAAAAGGGTGATATTGAATGCTGTCCAATCAGTTTCACCCCTGTGCACTACAAAGATTAGGAGAGAATTGAAAAGAGTTCTGAGCAGGTCTGAGTCATCTCTTCTAATGTGGGGGTGAACAGTCTTTCTGCAGAGTCTTCTCTTCAGGACATGTTTCTGGCTCCAGGAATTAGTCTGCTTAACTGAGGTGCTTTTAGATTTTGCACAGAAAATTGCGATTGCATTAATTGCTGCCTTAATGCCACCAGAAAGAAATGGTTTTGGGGTAGCTGCTGAACTTGCAAACAGTCACTTTTGATGATTTTTGTTCCAGAGGTGATGCCTCTTCAAATGGAATAATTAAAATATTGCCCTACTTAGTCTAAACCTACAGATATAGTGTTTCTGGAATAGTTTCTCTGTCAATTAGTGCTTTGTGCAGCACCGTTAGGTACAACGAAGGCTGCCTTTCCCTGGCACACAATAAACTCTACTTTCTTTCAAGGAGATTCTGCAAAAGAAAATCAGATTTCATTTTCTTTTTAAACTTAAAACTGTTTTTTTTTTTTGTCAAGCTGTACTGAAAGGTGTTTCTTTAGGCACCAAAGTGAAGGCTGCAGAAAGAAATCACTGTTTTCCTGCAAGTTCAGCTCTAGAAGCTGGAGACATTCTGTTTCTACCAGACTTCATCTGGTATGGGTTGCTTGACCTAGAGGCTGTCACTCAGACATAAAGATTTTTTGGCAAGTCTATGGACAACCCAACCTCTCAATGTGCTTTTTCTGTGCTGTTCAGGACAGCATCACCCAACAAGGACTTGTGCTCTTCTACCATATAATCAAAGAATGGTTAGGGTTGGAAGGGGCATTTAAGATTATCTCATTCCAACCCCCTGCTATAGGCAGGGACACCTCCCTCTAGACCAGGTTGCTCACAGCCCCAACCAGCCTCCAGGGAGGGGGCATTCACAACCTCTCTGGACAACCTGTTCCAGTGTCTCGCCACCCTCACAGTACAGAATCTTTTCCTAATATCTAGTCTAAATCCACCCTCTCACAGTTTAAAACTACTTCCCCTTGTTTTGTTGCTACCTGCCCTTATAAAAAGCCCCTCCCCAGCTTCCCTGTGGGCCCCCTTCAGGTACTGGAAGGTACTTTGCACTTGGTACTTTGCACTCAGGTACTTTGAGGTCCCCGCCTTCTCTTCTCCAGGATGAAGAGCTCCAGCTCTCTCAGCCTGTCCTTGTAGAGGAGGTGCTCCAGTCCTCTGATCATCTTTGTGGCCCTCCTATGGACCTGCTCCAATAGCTCCATGTCCTTCTTATTTTGGGGGCCCCAGAACTGGATGCAGTGCTCCAGGTGGGACTGTCACAAGAGCAAAGCAGAGGGGCAGAATCACCTCCCTTGCCCTACTGGTAACACTTCATGCAGTCCAGGACACAGTTGGCCTTCTGGGCTGCAAACGATCTATCATCAATTAAATTTTTACATTAAGAAACTTTAATGCAGGTAAATAAAAATCAACATTCCTCCTGTGGAAAACAAAGAATCAGTCTTTTCTAGATGTTGTAGCTGACAAAATTATTATTCACTTTGCATGAAAAATATTAGTGAAATCGTATGACTCCACAGTGGCTGCTCTGTAGCTGTTTTGTGGTGTTTGGCTCACTTGCATTATAAATCTTGTATTTTCAAAATATTTCCAACTCACCAATTGAAAATTGCACCAAACTAATTTTCAGCATTCAGGAAGTCAGCTGAAAAAATTACACAGGAGTTTAAAAAGAGCGTTCTTTAATGCAGATGACTTAGTTAAAGGTAAGCTCTCCTGAGGCATCTCTTCTTGTCAGAGCTATTGGAGTTCACATGAAATGTCTTGGGAGGAAGGAAGGAGCAGAAACTCCACGGCTGTTAGAGGTAGGTTGAGGCTGTAGTTAACCTCATACTCTAGACACTATCAGTATAAATTATTAGATTGTTCTTGAACAAACAGCTGATAGACGAAAGAGAGGTACAAAGAGATGAAAAAAGTAAGGGAGTGCTGAGCTTTGTGGGTACCAGACCAAGACATCCCTGTCAAGCTGCTTGGCAATATGTAGGAATTTTACTTTTTGCCATCATGCTGCACGTACACAAATAGTGAAATAATGGTCCTTAATTTCCAATTCAAGAAAGGTTTTGTGTAAGTTATCCTAAGAGATTCAAGCAGGATTAGTATAGTGGGAATATGGGTTTATCCATAAGATATACGCTCCTTAATCTGCCTTAATGTTTCATGCCTATTGGACAGCAAATTAAGCCTGTGTTCTGTATCTTTTGGGATATATGTAAAACTGGCTTAAATCAAAGTTTATTGTGTGACCATGGCTTACAAGTACAGCGTCAGGAGGATAGATGATAAGTGCATTGGAATTAGTTTGCTGGGGAGTTTTTCTAGACAAGGACAAGAGCGTGATTTGAGGGATAACTTTAATGGGTTTATGTGGCAAGGTTTTGTTAGCAGGGGCTACAAGGGTGGCTCTGTGAGCAGTACCCAGCAGTGCCCTATGTCCCCCTGCAGCCCAGGGACATCACACAAAGCACATCTCCGTGTGCAGCCATGGAGGAGCCCACTGTGCAGCAGTGGAATAGGGCTGAAGAAGGCATAGCCCATGGATACCCCCACATGAGCAGCCTGGGCTGGAGTTGCAGCCCTTGGAGTGGAGCCTGCAGTGGGGTAGGAGGGCTGGGGGAGATGCCACCCATGTGGGCTGTGCTGGAGCAGTGCCTGAAGGGTGGGCCCTTTGGGATGGAGCCGTGTTGGAGCAGTGCAGATTTGATACAGCCAGCCATCATGTGAAACCATCACAACATTATATTTACATGATCAGAGAAGTGCTGGAGGAGAGACGCTCAGTGGGCAGTTGAGAGGACCCTGGCTGGCCTGTAACTCCTACCAGAGCTGTGCAGGGTACCTTAGGCACCTTGCTGAAGGCAATGTCTTGTGTTAATAACAAAGATACAGGTAATTTGTCCTGCTTTTCTTTCCTGTCAGGCCATGATTTTTTCTTCCTCCCCCCAACTTAGCTGAAACACATAAGCTATTGATGATCATGGAATTCCAACAGAACTGCTTCACTATCTGGGTTCAAAGCAATCCAGCCAGGACACCAGCTCCACCCAACCCATGGTGTGTGAAACTTCTGTGGATTGTTTAATTAATGCAGCAAGCATAAATGACAAAGTAGGCTGAAATATTGAATTTGAGCTCTGTGGGGATTTTCCAGCCCAATAAAATAACACTGGTGTCAGAGTGCTTTTATGTTCTTTCTCCTGCTTGTAGTTCTTGGAGCTGATATCTAAAAGTGCTACAAACAACAGATAGAAAAGGTGTAATAAAGGCATCAGTGTAGGTTTAAAACATTTTCTGTGCCTAAATGGAAGACACATGATGACACTAAGTAATTTTTAGGTCTATTACATTATTACAGATGACAGAGGTGCATTTAGACAACTCTGTAAAAGCAGACAAGCAATATTTAGTGAAGAAGGGGAATTGGGTGCTTAGACAGTAGTTGTTTTATGACAGGCTTTTCTGATGAACCAGAAAAGAAAATAGCTGCATAATGAGACTTTGGAGTATGTACTACAACTACAACAGAGACACAGATTTTACCTAAGCATTAAAATTGTAGCACTTTCTTGGAGACTTGTTCTTGTGAAACTAGATATTACTGCTACGTATTTGAGGCTTGGAATTATTACGAGGATAGTGAATGTAGTCATGTGCTTTATGAAATACAACCAATTTTTCCTCTCCTCTCCTCTCCTCTCCTCTCCTCTCCTCTCCTCTCCTCTCCTCTCCTCTCCTCTCCTCTCCTCTCCTCTCCTCTCCTCTCCTCTCCTCTCCTCTCCTCTCCTCTCCTCTCCTCTCCTCTCCTCTCCTCTCCTCTCCTCTCCTCTCCTCTCCTCTCCTCTCCTCTCCTCTCCTCTCCTCTCCTCTCCTTTCCTAAGTCATGCTTGAGGCTGATCTCTTCTTTTGCTAGAAAAATAAAAGGAGAGATGGAAAAGACTTAAGGATTAAAAAAAAAGATTAAATATTTAGGTTAAAAAAAAAAGAGAGAGATGATACTGATTTGCATCACAGAGAGTACAGCCCTTCTTTAAGTACTGGACTTTCCTGAGGTGAGAAATTACAGCAGTTCATCTGGAAATGACACTGGACAAGTGACAAAATATCTATTATAATTACATTTAATAAACTGTTCATCCCATTTAAATATGTTTTCTATCTACTTTGTCTACCGGAAACATGCATTTTAGCAATTCATTAACCTCCTTTTTAATTGCATGGACACAGGCAGCACTCTGCTATGACCCTTCAGGACCACAACACAAAAAGTGTTGTTCTATTGCAATAAGTACATGCTCGTTTCTGAAAAGAGTTACAGAAAGGTCAAAGGGATGTAGCTGCTTGTACCCTCCTTTGGATTTACTGGAATAATTACTTGGTTGTTCAGAATTAGCCACGACTTCAGTAAGAATTTTATTACAGGTCAAAGAAACACTTGTGGAAGCAAAAACAAACCTCCCACTGAAATAAAAAATAACAGATGACACAGATACTGTATTTCTATTGCAGGGAAAATATAAATAAGTACTTCATTAAAGTACTCTCAGAGGAAATAAGCTGGCTTGGAAGAGCTCTGAACTTTAAGGACATTTGCTCATTGAGGAGCCAAGTTCAAACTTTGCAGCAGTGGAGATGTATTGCTTTTAAAGTGAATGTGGTGGGCTCAGAGGAAAAGAACACCTATAAGTGTAGGACTCCTGGACTGCAATTCCTTCCAGTGCAGTTTATTTTCCAGTTCAGGCTACAGTCCAACATTTGTTGATATGAAGGAGGAAGCAAGAAACTTTCCAAGGCATTCTGGGGGCTAACTGTTGTTGTGAGGGTAGGCAGTTTGAAATGCCCAGAAGTGAGCTTATGTCATATGATGTGAACGCTTCACAAGGTTTTGAAGACACCTGTTTTCCAAACGTAACAGTCATTATTTCAGCTTACATGGTCCACAAAGAGATTTAAATTGACTCCTTTCAAAATCTGTGAAGTGTCTCGTATTGCCTTTATATTTTGGGAATGAAGTCCAAGGGCTCCTAGGGCACTAGGGGAATAAAATCCTATAATGAAAATGGGAAACTTCAGAATGTTCTCTGTCTTCCTTCAGTACTTCCAGAAGAAATACTTGACTCCAAAATGTGTTCTATCTGCTGTAGTCGATTACACATATTTATTCTCTCGCTCCTGGAAGCGTGTCTCGAGCATTGTGGTAGCTGAAGGACGGGCCTGTGGCTTCCAAGAAGTGTACTATTGTCTCTTAGTCCATCTACCTGGATTTGCGCAAAGCATTTGACACGGTCTTGCACAACATCTTTGTCTCTAAATTGGAAAGACATGGATTTGATGGATAGATCACCAGGTGGATAAGGAATTGGATGGATGATTGCACTTAAAGAATTTTGATCAGTGGCTCAGTGTCTAGGTGGAGAATACAGAAGTGCGGTGTTCTTCAGGGGTCAGAATTAGGACTGGTGCTTTTAAAAATCTTTAATGGTGGTGTTGAACAGTGGAATTGAGTGCACCCTCAGCAAGTTTTCTTATGACACCAAGTTGAATGCTGTGATCAACACACTAGAGAGAAGGGATGACATCCAGAAAGAGACTGGAGAAGTGGGTCTGTGTAAAACTCACAAAGTTCAACAAGGCCAAGTGCAAGGTCCTGTACCTTGATCAGGGCAGTCCCAAGCACAGATACAGGCTGGATAGAGAATGGATTGAGGGCAGCCCTGGGAAAAAGAATTCCTGGTGCTGACTGATGAAAAACTGAGCATAAGCCAACAGCATGCACTTGTAGCCAGAAAGCCAACCGTATCCTGGACTGCATTGAAAGAAGTGCAGCCAGCGCAGTGAGGAAGAAGATCCTGCGTCTCTGCTCTGCACTGGTGAGGCCCCGTCTTCTGCATTCAGCCTTGGCACAAGTGGTAATGGTTTTAAAATAAAAGAAGGTAAACTTGGCTTAGATATTGGGAAGAAATTCTTTACTACGGGAGTTGTTGGGCACTGGCACAGGCTGCCCAGAGAAGCTATGGATGCCCCATCCCTGGAAGTGTTCAAGGCCAGGTTGGATGGGGCCCTGGGCAGCCTCAGGTAGTGTGATGTGCTCCTGCCCATGGCTGGGGCTTGGAACTAGATGGTTTTTGAGGTCCCTTCCAGCCTGCACTGTTCTATGATTCTGTACATGCAAATGTCTGTGCCCAAATTGCAAAAAAGGACCATCTTCTTGCTCTCTGGTTGCAGTGTTTAACCGCAAGAACCCTGGCCTATTAAGGGATTTTTTATGTTTTAGGTCTGTCACCAGAATGGATAGTTAATATGAGATAGAGCTCCTCCATTAATACAGATGTTTGTGATAAAACGGGAATATTTCTCAAAGCAGTTGTCACCTCAGTGTTCCAGTTCTCCACACCATCCTGCAGAACCTTGTGCACATGAAGAGGAAGGCTTGAGAGGTAGCATGTGTTATCCTACATATAGCACAGAAAGAAGATTGGGTAGAAAGTTCTGAACAAAAATATGGCATAAAAGGAAGTGTGGGAGCAAAGGAAAGCAGTGCTGAACTTTGGTGAGAGAGAGCTGAGGACAAAAGTAGGTCTATCTGTTGCAGACTTTTTCGTAAACTCCTATGAATGCTTCAGTAGATGGTGTTGCCTCTGCCCTAAATTGGGTACTGGGCAGCTATGATGTCTGAGGTGCACAGAGGAGGTGGCTGTGGCCTCAGACTGAGTGCCATGTTAACCAAAAGAGCAGAGCTAGTTCATGGCTGTCCATGGAAAACACATATTGGTTCACCCAAGTTTGAAGCTAACTATTTGACTTCAAAGGTGCCTTAAAGGCAAAATACATATTCGGAAATGTAGGATTAAACATTTCAAACAGTGCTTGTTGTACATCTTTACTGTTTGTTCCCTGAACAAAGATTTTAGTTTGAGGTTGCACTTCTTTACTGCGGTGTAACTCCATTGATTTTATTTTGTCTGAATCACTCCTTATTGGGAAAGAAACTAGATGTTTTCTGAGGAGAAAAGCTGATTGATCTGGTAGAATAAGGTCACCATCCCTTCACACTACAGACTGTGTTTACAAAGGTAAATCCTAGATCTGATTCTTGACCTAGACTCATTCTCCAGATGCTCAAATAGATATGATTACCAGTGCTTGCTGTGCACACACCATATATTTTGAGGGAGAGTTTCTGCAAAAAACTTCACATAAGACTAGGGGTACCATGCGTGCTCTCCCTAGTAAATGGAGGAAAAATGTAGGTGAGGCTGACTGACATCTGTGGTGCCTTAATGGCAAAATACTCCTGAATTCAGAAATGTAAGATTAAACATTTCGAAGAGCGCTTGTGTGTGCATCAGGCTAAAGGGCTGCACAAGAAGCAGAGCTGTTATTAAAAGTCTTGGGTTTCCATTTGGTATCTAATCCATATTTTCCTGAGATGGGAAAACTATAGGCAGCTGTGCATCACAGCTGCTCTTTGAAGAGGTGGTATGTGAACAGGCAGAAAGAGAGCAGCTGACATGAGCTCTGTTTGTGCTGGACCATGGCAAGCCCTGGGGTTTGCTGTTGTAGAGTAGTGGCATTCATGATATAAAATCCTACGTTAAATAATAAATTTGAAGGACTAGTGGGCATGGATTTCACTTCCAGCATTTCACCAAAACATCTCAGCTGAGAAACAGCAGTATTTATTATTCAAAAGATCTTCCATTGCATTTGGAATCCGTATGGTTAAGAGTTTTCTTTATTAACAGGCGAAGAGCTTGTCAGGATAACCAATAAATAATTTCTGAGAGTAGTATTCTTGCAGGATCATGCCTACATATATAATGCATCTGTTTCATGTTTAATGCCATATGAAGTACCAGTGATGCATACAGCAACAAATTTAACTGGATGAGGAATATGAAATTGATACAATAATACAAAGGCTATACAAAGCCTCTTGAGACAACCATGTACAGAATCCCACCTTTTTGTCTCAGTGTATTTCATAGTGCCCTAGAGTAGACATTTTATTCTAGGAGAAAGCTTAAGCTATTATTTTTCCTGGTTTATCTAATTGTGAACAGATACTGCTATGCCAGAAAACTGTTTTACCTCAAGAGGGCCTTTATCTCACAAAATTGGATACTCACACTTGAGGATATCTGACCTTGCTGCCATGTTATGCAATCAGTGGTTCTTTTCTGATTTTAGGTCTGATGCTCTCCTGAGCAAGTAGATGGATCTGTGGAGGTATGGAACAAGAGAAGTTCTTGATGATGAATTGACTGGGCAATAAAAATGCAGTTGCTTGGAATTTCAAAAGCCTGTTTTCCTGGGCAAGGTAGAAAGGGTTAAATATGTTTGTAAATGGAGTTGATGTGAGGCTTCTGGCTGTAGTTAAGTGGCAGGCAGTCCATTTGAATGCATAAGAGCCAGTGATGGCTCTCCAGTTTCTTTGGAAACTCCTGGAATGCCTGAGCTCCCAAACTGGAGTAAACAAAGTAAGGCTTAACCATCTGTATCCATGTGTTCAGATATTCAGTGTGTGCACTGAAACTATTCACTCATCAGTGCTACTGAGGGCCACTCACTATCTTCCTGAGAAAGATTTTCTTTTAAAAGAGAATGTCAATTCCAGCATCTTTCTAATAGGTGAGTATGGAAAATGACTGTGAACCTTACAGTAGATTTAAGGAGGTTCTTCTTCCCTCCTTCTTTTCAGATCTCTTTTTCAGATCTCTGCCTCTTCTTACTAATCTTGGTACAAAGGAAAGGTTTGTTTTTATTGCTGTTGTTGAAATCTTTGCTGTTTACCTTGAAACTAGTCATTCCTGTTTTTCCTTCCCACCAAGAGTTCTTTCTCAGCTTCTGGCCCCTATGACCCTCCCACCAACTTGTTCCTGAGTAGTTCCCGAGATCTGGGTTAGAACTGGGAGGTGGATGTTTTCCTAATCCCTTGGAAAAGGGCCGTGCAGTACAGAGCCTGGGTTTTTCTCACCTGTGGACTCCTTTGTTAAGAAATCATTTGCTAGCAGGGAGCCTGGAGAGCTACTCTGCACCAGACATTTCTTACTGATAAGTCTGCATGAGTGATACAGGTACAGTGCAAACTGCCGTGATGGAACAATGTGTCATAGCCAGCCATACTGATGCCAGGATGAAGGAACGTAATTTCACAGCAGGATTTTTTCCTGCCTCAAAGAAGGAAATAGCCATTATCTTCAATTCAATTCCTATAGCGTCGCCACTGGGATAAACTGTGTCTGGTCCCAAATGCCCCAGTGTCTGCATTGGGTACAGTGAGGAGGGAGTCATACTGCTGTACCTCCATGCCTTGCAGGCAGCAGGGAAAAAGAGGCAGTGAAGAGGAGCTACGTGGAAAAGGAGACCCTAAAATAGCTGAGGCCAAAAAGTGAGAGATGCTTTACAGCTTGTAATCACATCCACAGAGCTGAATTCTGCTACTTTTGAGTCTCACTCATTGATCACACAAGTAATTAGCTCTACCTGTGGGAGAAAGAGGACAGCACGTGCATTTAACTTCAGAGTGGTGAGCTAGAAAACAAACACAGAACTAGCATCAGTTTTGTGTTTTCCTCTCTTGTCTCTCATGATTTTTTTAGCCTTCCAGAATGATGAGCCTCCTTCTAGAGTCAAACACACTTCTGTATTTTTCTACACAAAACATTCCATTCTGTAGGAGTAAGGCATGGTCAGGAAGGGAAGAAAAATTAGCAGTTGCATGTTGTTGGTTGTGTGCTGGGTTGCAGGAGGACAATGCCACTGATTTATTTGGATAAATCTGCTCATACACTGAGCTCTCCGAGACACCCAGTGGTATTGCCCACATCCCTTCTAATGAACATTGCCTTGTTCGGGTAGGCTCCTTGACTTCTACCCCTGCTTTTTTATCTTCCTTTAACACTCCCTCCTCCCCTCAGGTTCGGGCAGTACCAGCCTGCAAGCATGGTGTGGCTCATTGCACAACTAGGGTTTGAACTTCTTGGTGAGAAGGGGCCTGGAATCCTTCTGCTCTCTTCTTTGTACCTCCCCCACTTGGCCCCACACCCCTCACCTAGTCTAGGAGAAGTGGTCTGGGAGAAGTTCAAATACTGTTCCCTGTGTTGAACTCAGCTTTGATATCATGTACATAAAACCACTGTGCACCTGCTCTGAAAAATGTGTAAGAAATTCTCTGTAGGTGGTGAGTCCATCTCTTCTTTCTTCTGGGAGAAAAAAAAAATAATAAAAAAAAAATCAGTGTTCAGAACTTGACTGGATATGATTCTGAGAAACTCAGTCTTACTTTGATGTTGGCCCTGTGAAACACTCACGTCCTCTAGGATGTTGTCTGAGACTGTGCTGGTTTAAAACTGGGTCTGTCAAAGTGTTACTGACAAACGTGATGGAAAACGCTTCTCCAGAATTCTCCTGAGTTAGTTTTTTAAACCCTTATTCTCTTCCTACTAGTTTACGCATGTTGTTGAGTACCTTTTCTACTTTCATCAGTTTCCAGATGCAAACTCATTTCTTCTCTTTTCTAAGCCATGGAGATTCATCCTTTTGAGCTCTTTCTTTGCCCCTCCTTCTGATAATAATCAGTGTTGCCTGGGAACTCCAGACATTTGAAAAGCTAAACCTCCATAAATGTTGTCTGCAAAGTCTCAGAATTCTTCCTTAACAACATCCCTCCTGGCTCAAATCTGAGTTTCGGGTATTCTTTAATCTAATATACACCAAGGGCTGGTTTGCTGGTTGCAAACCAAGGGAAAGAATGAAAGAAATAATAATAATAATAATAATAATAATAATAATAATAATAATAATAATAATAATAATAATAATAAACCCAAGAACCACACAACAAAAATATCTTGAGCACAAAGGAATTATCCTTGTGAGAATGGGTATTGAAAGTACAAAGGCAGGAGGGAGACCATGGAAAAGAAGAAGTTTTAACCATGGTGCTAATCCCTCCCTAGTTACGCGATGATGTTTCATCCTGAGAATCTTGAAAAAGCAGCTGCTGGGTACCTCCCAGATTTGGAAATGGGGGAAGTGCCACTCCAGCAGCACAGAGATCTGACTTTTGTAACAACTGCTGCTACCTCCCCCTGTCCTCTGAGAGCAGCTGTTGGGGGAGGGCAGTCGCTGCTCAGTATGACAGCAGCATGTTGGGAAACTGGCCATGCTTGTCAAGAACAAGCTTGGAAAGCCAGACAGCTGCTTGAAGTTCATTGCTAGATATGGACATTAGAGTGAACATAAAATAGGTCCGCTGCTGACCAAGTAATGGTGCAGCTGGAGAACTTTTCTCTTTCCGTGGTCCCACCTGCAGGACTGATGGCTGTTTCCTACTGGCCACCACCTCCCCCCGTGGGCTCTCCAGGCTCCCTGATACACTGTGCTGCAGACACTGCAGGCTCTGACTGCTCTCAGCATTCAGGTCCTCTCTGGGACATGATGGTATGTGGGAGGACATCTTGGCTCTGGATGTTGCATATCAGTGGCTTAAGGATGCACGTTTCAGACTAGCTGCTGGACAAGACCTTCACTGAGAGAAAGCAGGTAACATGGATTAGGTGTTAGTGCCTGTCCTCAAATGGGAAACAGATAATAACCTGACTAGCTTTTTTTTTTCTTTTTTTGGGTTAAGCTCAAATCCCTTGCCCTGTCTTGTTTCATAATAGGCTTTTTGTATTTTCTTATAGTCATAAATCCTCTTGCCCTGACCAAATCTGCTTCCCACAGAAAAGATTCATGCAGAATGAACAAGGGTACTTCTGGGGAGAGAACAACAGGGAAATGTCTGCCCAGGTTGTTATTAATGGTTGTCGACAAAACAAAAATCAACCTTATTAACTTTGCAGAACACAGCATGCTGAAAGGAGCTTCCAGTGCTTTGGAGGACACCTCTTGAGCTTGACAAATGATCTTGTCAAATTGGAGAAATAGTCTGAGGATGCAGCTCTGTGGAGACAAGTGCAAGCTCCCCCTTACACATAATGTTAAGGCAGACACTTTTCATTTCTGTGAGCAGCTGCATGAAGGAAAATGCTGCCTTAACATCACTCTGTGGAGGGTCTGGGGGGTCACCATGGATCAAAGACTAAGCATGAGTCAGTGGGGTCATGTCTCTATGATGAGATATAGGAACCAACTTATAGCCTGTAAGACAAATAGAGCAACTTTTCTTCTGAGAGAAGTGAGTCCTCTGCAGGGATGCTCAGCTGAAGGCACTGAGCTCCCAGAAGGATGTGGCCCCGTTGGACAGAGTTCAATGGAAAGCAACACAAATTGTGGGAGATCTGGAAAACGTGACCTGTGAGGAACAAGCGTGAGAGCTGGGGCTGTATAACTGAGGGATGAGAGGACCGGGCAGTGGAGTCATGGGAAGAGCAGTTCAGCTGGGGGTCTGCAGCCAGCACTGCGGTGGGTGGCTGTGAGAGGGCAGTGCAGAGAGCACAGGGGGGAAAACATGTCCCAGCTTTCCCAGTCCCTTCCTCCATGGGTTGTATCAATGCCAGGAATTGTAAAATCATAGAACTGTTAAGATTGGAAAGAACACTAAGATCATCTTGTCCAACTGTCGACCATCATGTCTCCATGTTTCTTGAACACCTCCAGGGACAGTGACTCCTCCACAGGAAAGCCAGGATGGGAGGCAGCTGTACAGGATCAAGGTGGGCTCTGAGGACTGACATGGAGTAGTCTGGTGGCTGAATGAGAATCCATTTCCACTGAACATCAGGGTGAACTGATAAAGGCTGGGGTTGGCCTAAGGAGACTGGGAGATCTCCATCACCCGAGGTTTTTTAGCTGCACTTGGGACAGATGTGGACCTTGATGGGAGCAATGCTTTGTGGGTAGCAAAACAGATCCTATCATCTGCTGTCAGTCCTCAACACCCAGGACCTGGGGACACAAAGAGACTTCTGCAGCAAAAAGCTTTTTCTTGAGGTGTCGCTTGTAGGCAGTGTGAGCAGATGAACTGAAGTAGGAGGGAAATGTCGTTTCTTTCCCTTTGCCATCTACCATCATGTCAAACTCCTCTGTAGGTGACTGTGGGGACAGCTTTCCTTGCGACCTTGCCTGGCTTTTTGCAATGACCTCAGCACTGATGCATGCAGGGAGAGCAAAGCCTCAGTCAGGTGCTCTTAATAGGGAGATGAAATCATAGAATCACAGAATCATTTAGGTTGGAAAAGACCGCAAAGATCATCTAGTCCAACCATCAACCCACGTCTGTGGCTGCTCTAGCCCAGGTCCCTCAGTGCCACATCCACCCTTTTCTTGAACACTTCCAGGGACAGTGACTCCCTCAGCTCCCTGTGCAGCCTGTGCCACTGCCTCACCACTCTTCCCAAGAGGAAATTTTTCCTTATTAGGAATATTGAAAGAGACAGACGTTTCCAGGAGCATCCCACCAGAAAATGGTTGAAGGCTGCTTCCAGCCATTATCAACACAATGGGATTATCATCTTTGCAGGGTAAAATTAGGAAAAACCTGAGAAAATGCACAAAGGCAGTTGGACAGCTGGGATCTAACTTTGTGCACTGACTGCTGATGGAGAGCATAAGTAACCGAGATCATATATCATTGCAGAATGTGCTATGTTTATTAGATTAAGCATATTAAAAAAAAAAAAAAAGATAACATTTTATTACAAAGATTATATTTTATTGTGGTTCTAAGCCTGTACTGATTTTCCCAGATCCTCTCCCAGAAGAGTGGAAGTTCTAATAACGTTGAAATTTTGCTAATGAAAGCTAAGCTAGGGCTGCAGATAGGAAACTGTTGGACATCAAATTCCTGCTGCTCAGGGAGTCCTCTTCCTGACAGTAATGTGAGCATAGCAAAGGGCAAATCCCCCAAACAACAGTGAAGAAAACAAACAGGGACACAAATCCTGCCTAGCGCTGACCTGCAAGAAATAGCATAGAGCCAATTTTCTAGGGATGCTCAGCACTTCCCTCCAGCTACAACATTGTTTGTTGAGCTAAGTGAACTTGTGTGGGCCTGCGTGAGTGCTGACACCAGCTGGGATTAGGAAGCCCCCCCCAGTCTGGCATCCAGCTCTGTTCTCAGGTAGAGGCGAGAGGTGAAAGGACATTTTTAGGTCACACACTGGAAAAGATGGAATCAAAGAGTGGGTAGACTTTCTTGAATGTTTCCAGGGAGGGGGCATCCACAGCCTCACTGGGCAACCTGTTTCAGTGTCTCACCACCATCACAGTAAAGAATTTCTTTCTAATATCTAGTCATATAATATACATCATATAGTTCATACATATGCATCATAGAATTGTTGAGAAACTATTAGAACTAAGGATTATCATTTATTATTATTAATAACATTGTAATATACAGCTATATAATATTAACGGTGACAACAAAGTGTATAATGTAATAATAATAAAATAATGTTGACAATCCCAAATTATCATTAAAACCTGCCTGGGAAGGATGCATTCAGCACCTCGGATAAGATTTCCAAAGACAAGCTCTTTGATATCTCAGACCAAACCTTCCTGACACATCTGAAGATGGCATCTTCAGGGGCAGATATTTGCATTCTGCATTATCTCCAAGTGAAACTGAATGTCATGCAGCAAGTGTAGCTTTCACATGCACTGCAGAGGGTACAGTATGATTATTCCTGAAGACTCAGGCTCTCCTCAGCTGCCCCGAGATGGTTTCAGCCAGCTGTGACACCTTGATGTTGTTTGCCCTGAGGTCTGCCCAGCCCTGGGAGCATGTACAGCTCTGCAGTGGGAGCCCTGATTTGCCCTGCTGGAACAATATCCTCTTCTATGGGTAAATACTGGCACTGCAGGCAACATCTCTCCAGCAGGAGAGCACAGAGGAGTAGCACTGTGCAATCACCACTTACACTAGGGACACAGAACTGTACAAGGTACATTTTCCCATTTTTCTCTCTCTTGCAATCCTACAGCACCCTCCCCTAGTGCTTTTCTTATTGGAAGGTCTTCAAACTGAAGTTGACATACCACATGGTTTTGATAAGAATCTGCAAAGCAGACTGTTTCCTGTTTATTTTTGTCTCTTCCAGCCTGTAAAGTAGAGGTCCTGGACCTCACATGGAAAAAAATCAAGAGGGTAACCTGTCCCTGGTCTCCCACTGTCCCAGGCTCTAGCAGTACAGTAATTTCTTGCAGCAACACAGAAATCAAAACAGCTCTGAGCAGCACGGGAGGGGAGAGTTCATTCCTGATCTGCATTAGTTTATGCAGTAAGGCTTCCCTTTGTCTGACGAGCTTTTCACTAATAGATCCCTCACTGGCAGGAGCCAAGGTTTAATTACATGGCAAATTGTGCAGATGTGGCCATAGAAGAGACACGCGCTGATAACAGAGTATTTTTCCACAATGGCTTGCACCAAGCTGGGTGGAAAAATCCCTGTCTGCCTTTTTTATTTTTTGGTTTGCATAACTGCATCTCATGTAGACTCACTGCATGTCATCTTGGCCTCACTGGTGAAGCTATTATGGGCGAGGTATGTGCTGAATTGCTTTGTCCTTCTACATCTTGTCACAGGGAAGGAAGGGGAGAAAGGATCAAAGCGCTGAAGAAATTCCCCAAAGTACGTATAACATGAGTAAACAATAGTTGTTTTTTTTTTTTTTTTAATCACATTTTTAATATTGTTAATTTAATGCTGAGGATGAGGAAGACTTGGCAGAGTGATGCAGGAAGCAGATTTTTGTGGTGACCGAGGTGACAAGACTGGAACAGAAAGGCTCACTCCTAGAGGATCTGGTACACGCTTAGCTGGGTGCAGAAAAAGGAGGAACCACAGCACAGAAAGTAGCTGATAAAGAGACAATTTTCACTGTCCCTGTTTGCTCTGCATTTGCTCTTTTTCTCCCCCTGAAATAAGAAACCAAGCCAGAAGCCAGAAGAGCAGCTGACGGGCCAGGTGTGTTTGCTCAGGTGGGGTCACACAGTGGCAGCTGGGGTCACCCAGGCCTTCCCTTGGCTGCAGCCTGAGTGAATGTAGGCCAGTGAAGGGAGTCACTACTGAAGGACAAGGAGCTGGAAGTGGTGCCACAAAAGGAAAAAAGAAAATGTCTGCTTCCCTCTGTCCCTTCTGTTCCCCAGATCCTCCCCCCCTCATCTCCAAGGCTGCTCTTACGTGGTCACTGGGACCCACAGAATAATGTACGGATACTCTCCCTTGTCTCCCTTTTGTCCCTGCACTGAACATGAAGGTATTCCCCAAGTCTAACATAAGTATCAACACTGGGTGATCTGAGGGTGAAGGAATGCAGACAGCAGTGTCAAAGTTTCAAGGGTATGAGAAGAGAGGGATGACTGGCAGCTGCACGTTAGCAGCCTTTCATGTGAGGTAAGTAAGCAGAGATTGGCAGCACCACCACAATGAGTCTTTCCTGAGAAGGAACTCTTGGGAATATCTGAAAATCTGAATGTGGCAGAAAATAGAAAGTGTTATGTGGGTTTCCTGTAGCACTGCTGTAGGAGAACAGCACTTTGAAGTTTGCAAGGCCCTGCTTATGTCACCAGTTCATCAATGCTTCATTGACAGCTGGAGTGCCAGGTTTTGGGGGTGAACTAAACAAACTTGCACTTGCTGGAGCATTTAATCAGTTTTAATACATGCATAGAACTTTACAAACATGTAAAAAGATGTCAGACGCATGTAGCCACTCTGTGAGAGAATCTCAGGGTGTGTGATATTTACTCTCATCTACATAGGAATATTCTTTTCAGAGAGCGGCAGTTTCCACTGGTGTGGGTTGAACTGCTGCTCTACAGAAACCCCAGGGCAGAGGGGATTTAGAAGCTTGTGCCTGGAGGCTTCTGCCAGGAGGAGAGTGGTACAGAACAGCATCAGGTCACAGAATCATAGAACCACAGAATATCTCGAGTTGGAAGGGACCCGTAAGTATCAAGTCCAACTCCTGGATCAGTGCACCTTCTGTTGGGGATGGACGTGGGTAAGTGGCTCGTGCTACGAAAAACACAGCAAAAAACCAAACCAAACCAAAACAAAAAAACCAAACCCCAAACAAAACAAAACCCCAAAACCAAACAAAACCAACCAACCAAACAAAAAAAAAAAACAACCAAAAAGATTACCTGAGACTTGCAGAAGCAGTAGAGCAGTCAAGAGGCTGTGGAGAGAAGGAAGAACAGCTGTTCTGATCGGGTTGCCTAACAATCCCAATTTGAATTTTTGCCAAATCATGAAGATTTGTGGTGAAACTTCTTGTGCTCTGTTCTTCTGTGTACAGTTTCAAGTTAGAGTATTTCCGAGAAGGAGAGTAGAGAAAAATTTACAATTTTGCTCTGTTTTTAAAGTCAGCATTTCAGCAACAAATAGTGTTGGCTCAATGCGAAGTTTAACAGGATAATTGTCATCTGCATTCCCTCCTCACATCTCCTCATCTTCCAAAATTACTGTGAGCATTAAATATAAGCAAAAAGCCCCAACATTTTACACCTATCCACGTGAGCTCTGACAGCAATGGCACTAAATGGCCTGTTTGTTTCGTCTCAGCTGAGCAGGGTTATTTCTGCAGCAGCAGTGTGGCCCGATGCACACCTCACCAATGGACTGGAGTCTGGATTTAGTCTGTCTGGGATGATTGAGACAATATGTGGAGGTTTGGATTGTCACATTTGCAGGAACAAGGCAAGCAGACTGAAGGTTCAGAATGTGTTCTATGAATATCTGTTCACAACTTGGGAAGAACTTGCTTTCATGTTATTTGAAGTAAGGAGGTTGTACAAAGGTGGGAATTGGCCTCTTCTCCCAGATAACAGTGATAGGATGAGAGAGAATGGCCTTAAATTACACCAGAGGAGGTTCAAGTTGGATATTAAGAAAAAATTCCTCTCAGAAAGAGTGATGAGGCAGTGGCACAGGCCACCTCCACAGGGAGGTGGTTCAGTCACTGTCCCTGGAGGTGTTCAAGAAATGTGGTGATGTGGCACTGAGGGACATGGTCAGTGGACATGGTGGAGATAGATAGGTTGATGAACTAGATGATCTTAGAGGCCTTTTCCAACCATTTCTGTGATTCCATGATGTATACCCAAATGTACTACCTTTGTAGTTCCCATCATTTGGTGACAGGCAAGAACCAAAGCCACATCAGCATCAGGACTGCCTTGTGGGTCAGCAGTCTGCCATTAGTGTGGAGGCTGTTGGGCCATGATTTGAAGACTGCTAGTTGAAGGGTTGTACTTTTAACAGGTTGTAAGCTCCAAATGCAATACAGCAAAGCCTTTTAGCACTTGCTAAACTTTAAGAATATAAATGAAATCCTGAAGATTAATCCTGTGCTTAAATACTTTAATGGATTGATACAGTGTGCAGCATCAGTTCCAGAGGTGGATGGTTAACTGTAGATGATAGAGTATGTTTCACAGTAAATTCTTTGTATCAGCATGACTGCTTGTGCAGAGCTCTTGAGAGAGAGTAGACTTTTTCTTGAGTTGTCACATCAGCACAGATATGTGGTGGCTAGTGGCAATTCCCAATGGTATGTGATGACCATGAATTATGAGAATTAGAATGGAATGGAACTGTAACTCCACATACAGGTTTCCTGTAAGAACACAGTCTTTCTCACGAGTCTTCATCTTAATGTGATTGTTTCCAAACACTTTGTCAACACATCTATTATAGTAGAGATCATCCCATTTCTTGGCTCTGGACATAGGCTTTAAGTAGAGATCTCCAGAAATAATGAACATCTATAGCCATTATAATGTTGAGGATTTTTCTTCCCCCCTTTTTTCAATCTCTTCTTCATGAGTGCTCAGCATTTGCTACTAAAGGTCCCTTTTTAAAAAGAAAGATATACACTTTATTTTTTCAAGTATTTATCAAAATAATCTAAAGATATTCCATTGTCTTTTCAGAGCACTGTACAGTTTCTTTCTTTCTTTTCCTCCCTCCTCCCTCCTTCCTCAACCCTGAGTGGATCTCAGTCTGCTCTGTTTGGCTTGATGTGGCTCAGCTAGCATGCACAGCCACCCCATTGCTGCACACATGGTTGGGTTTCAACTCAGGTATAGCATGTGCTGTCTTTTTCCACAAGTCAAGTAAAGGGTGAGGAAAGGAACTGAGGAAGGCAGTCAACTAAACTTGGTGAAGGTGTTATCAGTGACAAGTAAGGTCCCAGCTCTCCATTTCACTGTGGATGCAGGGGCCGCTCTGGAATTGAAGGCCCAGGGATTATTTCCCCACTGGCACTGCTGTTAGCACTAGGCAGATTTCCATTGCCAAGTGGTGAAGACCACTTGCCTCAGTGCCAACTGACTGCTGTTTCAGTGCAGAATATCCTATATTTGGTGGTAGCCTATCCCCATCTTGGGAACCACTTGGCTACTAGAGAAGAAATCCCAGGCGTGAATATTATGTATGCAGTTTATGCAGCCAGCTGAGTAGGACCCGGATTCAGAGCATCCCCTTGAAAGGTGGCACCTGAGCCACCTTAGATGGGACACAGCACTACTGTTCAGGGAACTGAGCAGCCTTGCAGCTAAGCTTATGGTCAGACATAGAGCCATAGAATAGCTTGGGTTGGAAGGGGCCTCAAAGATCATCTAGTTCCAACCCTCCTGTCACAGGCAGGGCTCCCAACCACTAGGTCAGGCACCAGATCAGGCTGCCCAGGGCCCCAGCCAACCTGGCCTTGAACACCTCCAGGGATGGGGCATCCACAACCTCTCTGGGCAGCCTATGCCAGCACCTCACTGTCTTCTCTGTGACAATCCTGAGAACCTTTTCCAGTACGCTTTCAGAATAAGTTGCTGAAGTTTTCTTATGTGAAGTGATCTTTAGATGAAGATGTAGTGATAGATCTTTAACAGGTGTAAATTGACATTTTGTCCCTGGCTGTCAGTAAAGCTGCACCTCAGGGTCTGGTTCTTTTTATTTTTGTTAATTAGCAATTTGAATCAATGGTTAAAAATGTCAAAAGACTAATCCAATTGTCACAAACACATATTGGGCCATGTTCTGCAGGAGACTGTTCTGAGTCTGGAATTACTCAATATTTTTATTAATGACTTGCATGGTAGAATAGAGAGTTTGCTTATTAAATTTGTAGATGGCACCATCCTGGGAGATGCTGACAACACTAGAAGATGAGGATAGAATTCAAAATAAGCACAGGTGCAAAGCATTATACTGATATGATAGCAGTCATCTTAAAAGAGAGAGAATGACTTGTGAGACAGCAGCTCTGTGTTAAGTGAGGTGCTGATTCCACCCTTGGTACCTAACCAGGTACTTCACTTAAACAGCCAAGTAGAAAGTTTCTGCTTTTCAACTGTTCTGCAGCAACAACAAGGTCTATGGAAATGCTGTTCAAAACAGGTGAGACCACCAGAGGAGAGCAGTGAAAATGATGAGAGGTCTCAAAAATGGTGAGAGAAAACAACATATGCAGGATAACCAAGGACACTGGGCTTTCTTACTGTAGGGAAGAGATGACAGTGGGAAACATAAAGTATATCTCAAACAGCAGCACCAGAATAATCTGCTGCTTTGAATGTGCAGCTGTATAAACAGGTCTCCATTGGGAATGATTGACTTGCAGTCATTTGCTTCTCTGTTGTACACTCATCTGCAATATGCCCCCACATTTCTGTTCCAGGGTGTTTCTGCTGGGACAGAGATGCCTTGCCAGGAACAAATTCAGGCCCAAAAGTCTAGTTTTGCTGATGGATCTTGCAACCCCTTGTATTATCACAGGTCTGGGCCATCTACCCACTGTCTTGTCACAATTCCTAGAAATATGTGCACTCATTGAAAGCTGCCTAAATGGTTAGGAAGGAAGGAATCAAACCTGGTTAAAACCTCAACTCAAATGAGCTGTAAGAATGAGAAGGATCGTGTGGGGGAGATGGTAAAATTACACATGGGAATTAAACCTTTCTGAAAGAGTGAAGTGTCAGAGCCTAAAGAGACAATGCCTTGGTTTCTGTCATCACCTGATAGTGTTCTGTTGTCTGCTAGGTTCTCATCTCCATGTCCAAGCTGTGCTTTCTGCAGCTTCCCTTCTCTCCTTCCAGCAGACGTGGGCTGCAGCCAGACAGCACCCCTCTCCATCCCAGGCTGCTGCAGTACTATCCAGCCTGGGCAGGTGCTTCTGTTTCTCTAGGTGCTGCTCTCTGTCCTTGTTTGTGAATTTCCTTCCTTTCCTGCTGGTTTTGGCCCCCAAAACAGTCTTGGGGAAAAGAAATGGGCATGGTGGTGATGAGTTGATGGCTAGACTAGATGATCTTATTTGTCTTTTCTAACCCTAATGATTCTGTAATTCTATGATTCTAAGTCTCAGTGCAAAGACTGTAAACAACAGGTAGACATGAGCAAAATAATTTTCTCGGTTAGCAGCTATGGTGTCTTTCTGTTCAACAGGTTTTTTTTTTCTACCATGCAAGTGGAAATCACAGTGAGATTTCAATAACAAGTGGGCCCTTTATGTATTTTCAATTCCAGCGTGTGTACAGCAGAGAGCAGGGTCTACTGAAATCAATCTATTATGAAGGAAGGGAGCAGGGAACAGGAAAAAGCAGTGGGCTTAAATTTCAGCAGACAGTAGAACTATTCCAACAGTATGGACAGTAAAGCACTATATTGACTTCCTTAAGAGATCTGCAGTGTGTTTATCACCAAACGTTTTAAAAAACAAGTTGGCCAAACATTCCTCGCCCTTTGGGGACTCGGGCGTGGACTGAGCTTGCCCTAGGGTTTCAGGCACAGACTAGCTGCCTTGCTCTGCTTCATCAGGCTGTCTGTCTCTCAGATTCATTTACAGAGAGGATTGTTCTGTGGCACTTTCTGGCAAAACCAAGAAGCAGTTATGGCACACTGGTTTCCTGTTAGGAATTGAGAAGCAGAAGAAAATGAGGGTACCAACTGCAAAGAAGTGAGGCTTTCAAAAGTGTGCCTTAAAATAGTGTTAGTTATTGTAAACCAAAATCACAATAAGTAAATAAAGATGAAGGCCATACAAACAGGACAAAAACAAGTCATACAGGAAGGAAGGTTAGTCCTACTGATAATACAGAAATAAAAAACGAGAGAAAGTCTAAATTTATGTGCTAAACAATGGGTGCTCAGCTTTGTGTGTTTAAATGACTGATTTGTCTTAGTTTCTGAGCAAAAATTATTTATGAAAATTGGATGTCATGAACAGGTAGGAAACTGCATGAAGACAAGCTCACAGCAAGAGGAGTACCCTCAGAGTGAAGCTCTGAGATGTCTCCTATTGCTAATGCAAAACAGCCTCCTCCTACACCTGAGAAACAGCTATACTCAGTCTGTTGTTCACTGTAAAGCTTCTTTCTCTCATGCATCTAGAAAATCCTGTCTCTTGTCACACTTCTGATGTCTCTCACTTGCATTTTTTCCTGCTTTTCAATTTTCCATCAATCTGAGTCAATTTAACAGACGAGAAACAGTGGAACAGACAGCACACAATTAGATTACGTGTATTTTCTTAAGCATTTGCCCATACTACAGAGTGCTAATTCTAATTCACCACTACTGTTTTTAGCCTACTAGAGCCTAAAAAGAAACAGAAGTTATAAGACTGGTCCAGATGGACATCCTGCCTCCCTGCAGTCAATGGAAATGAATGGGTATTTTTAGGGAGAGGTTTATGTGAAGGTATTTGTTTCTCACTACTGTCATCATTATTGTCTTTCTCAGCAGCCTTAAAGGGAATTATGAACAGTAGACATCCAGGTTCAGTCAGAATCTCACAGCTTGTTTCTACATAATACAACTCTTAGTATTTTCATAGACAAAACAGCTGGTGGGTGGCAAACGTTACCTTAGTGAAAGTGTGGGAGCAAAACCAAATGGCCTGGAGCACACAGAAACACAGCCATTCATCAGAAGGCACCCCTCCCTAATTACTGACTTCTCTTTTGGTGGATGCTGTTTATCTGCACTCCCCCCTGAGCCCCCAGGCACTTACTACCTTCAGCCGTTCATACAGCTCAATAAGAACACATCACTGAGATAATCTGGATGGCCAGTTCTTCTGCCTTCTTGTTCCTGTTGATATGTCTCTTCCAGTCTTCTGTAGGCTTGATTACCCTCAGGGACAACAGACTCAGCAGAACTTGCTTGTCCTTCACTTACCTCTTGGCCAACCACGGTGTTGGACCCCTCCCTGTTCCAGAAACATCTGGTTTGCTGTGTCTTGCAAAAAAGAGAGCATGATACACAACATAGAGGGTAGAATGGATGGCTGAAGGTTGAGATGCAATTTGTACTTCTAAGTTAAAATGCTAAAAGAAATTTCAAACTTCTAGATTAGCATATTTAATCTTTTGCAGGAAGTTCTACCAAATACATAGCAGTGGGAGTGATGGTAACAGAATTTCCCTACCTGCCAGTGAAATAAATTTAATACTAAGTTTTTTAATAATTACTGGTTTAGAGAATTAAAAAGTAGAAAAGAATCAATCAATCATCTCACATTTGACACCACAGGTTTGTAGGTAGTTTCATTGGTTGTAAATGGGGAAAACGGTACTTCCCCAGTCCTAGAGTGACAGAGCTACTCATTCCTCATGGCTGGATCCCAACCCACTCCCTCACCCCCTTGCACACCATGGGCTCCTGGTGCCCTGGGAGCCCTTCCTGTGCTGCTGGGCGCAGATGGGCATCTTCTGATGGGGTCCTGCCAGGCCGTGGATCTGCAGCACTGCTGCTGGAGGTGGTTTGGGGCAAGAAAAGTATAGATGAATGTGGGGATACTGATTTTTCTTTGTGGTGTTATGTCCCAGTTGTTTCTTTCTGCTTCTTTCTGTTCTCGTGCAGCCAAGGGCAGGTCTGAGTGTCCCTGTCTGTCCCTGTGTGACTCTGCCTGAGCAAACACACCTGGCTCACCAGCCGTGGTTGCATGGTCCTTGTGATGGAAAACACTTGTCCTCTGGGCTCTGACGCCCGCCTTCAAGAATCAAAATTGAAGTCCTGGTCTTGTAAAGAAAACAGGCTGTGTCTCCATCACTTGGGGTGATCTCGTGGTGCCTTCCACAGAAAGACTCATCCAGATTCCTGTTGTCACCATTTGCAGATATTGTCGCCTACACAGAAGTGTGGATCGGTAGGAGAATGCAGAGTGAAGACTGGAAAGGCAACATCAGCTTTTACTGGGGCAGGAACAGAGCAAAGAGTTAAAGAGAACCTTAGAAAAGGGAAACTTTTTGTCTTCCAATAATTAAAGGTTTGGCATCCTATCCTGCTCTAAGATCCTGGGCCTCAGAATATATTCCTAAATTATATTTTTTTGCCTCTTGAATAGTGAATCAGCTCCTGCTAAGCTTGGCTGTGGTCTGCAGGGAGCATTGGTTATCTGTGTGTGAAGAGATGCTTTCAAAAACAGGGATTCAAATTCATCTCTCCCTGCATTGTGCCATCCTCAGAGACTCAAATTCAGTACCACCTTTCTGGATAAACTGCCATACACGTTCCTCCCCAGTGACATTTATTTTGCAGTTACTTTGAGACTTGCTGAGGGCATCTCAGCGTGTCTGACCAGTTAAGCTTGTGACAGAGCACAGTGTTTTTTGTTGACATGAAAGTACTAGTGGAAACAAAACTGTACTGAAACCATTAACAGCCCATACATCTTGCTTGCTCCGAAAGTAATGCCTTCTATTTATTTCCATGGAAACTACAACCGATACAAAGAGCACAATAACCCTATTTGGTAGAGAAAATCCTCAGCTACAAAACACTATTTTTCAACATAGTTACCACCATGAACTATGCATTTTCACCAGCAATGAATACGAGCCTGCATGTCATGCTCAGAGCCACCTGCACCAGCAGAGGTGACCCACCGTCAGTGTTACCGCTGCTGAAGTGCACCACCCACCACATTACTGTGCTCACATCCCTTGTTCTCCCTAAATGTTCAGCAAGCATCACTGAATGTCAATGGGCAGCATTTTTTCCTCATGGAGAGTTCAGCTCCACACCTTTACTTCATGTACACTTCCATGTCAGACTCCATTTTGTTAGACTGCCTCTCTGCTGCCATCTGTCACACAGCAACAAAATGGAATGGAACACTGGTGAGAAGGCTCAGCCTTTAATGACAAATCATCAGCATCCACCTCTGCCATCATGGGCCAACAAAACAAAATGGGAGGCATTACTTTCAGAACAGCCTTTTGTATATATATATGTCACCAGATATTACCTTATACATATATATATACACACATATATACCTTACCAGGTATTCTATTCAACAGAGGGATAGAGAGACACAGGACATGAGTTCAGGATGCTTTGATCCAGATCAGGTCCCTTGTGTTACTTTGTATAGCTTGACCAGTCTTTCCAGCTGTCCAGAAATAAGAAAAATGATTGTAGCAGTTTCACTCTAAAGGTAAACATTCACATGGCCAAGTATCTGCCAAGAGAAGCAGCATTAAACTTCTGCCAAGTTTCTCTCTGAGCACCATCAGCGCAGCAAGGACAACAAAGGTCTTCCTACAGCTCTCCAGTGATGGCGGGCACCTCTACTGCCCCAGCATTTGCTGCATGTTGGTTGTCAAACTGTTCTTCCAGGAGAGCTCCTCACTGGCACAAGAAACAGGTCAGCAAGTGCTGTGTCGCTGCCTGGGTAGGAGCTATTGTTCCTACAGTGACTGTTGACAAATTGATGGGGAAACCCAAGCTGACTAGACAGGGTATAAGTTCCCCTGTCCATACACCAGGTCCCCTTCAGATGCGGAGTGGAAGAGATGAAGGTGCTCACACCAGCAGCACTCATCCTGCTCTTCTTTTTCTACACTGTGGATGCAGGGACACGTGAATACACTTCTGTCATCACTGTGCCCAATGGAGGCCACTGGGGAAAGTGGGGCATTCGGCAGTTTTGCCGCAGTGGCTACGCCAATGGATTTGCACTGAAGGTAAAATTCTCCCTGTTTTGCTTTGCCTCCTGTTTCTGTGCCCTGTTCCCCAGCTCCCTATTTCCTGGAGGGTCATCCCCAGACTCTGAGGGATTTCTAAAGTGTTTGTCCTCCTCCTGACTGTGGAATACTGCATATTAAATTCTGAGCCTTTGGGAAAATGTAGCCACCAGAATTACACCAGCAAACTAAAAATATGGTTATCTATCAATTAATTCACATGTTTACAGGAGAAGAGGCCTCATATTAGATGCAGTAAAAATGGGGCTACTACCAGAATTGTTTTGTTGTCAAACTGGGCAGGGGTGTGCAGGCATATTTATGGTCTGCCTGTGACTGGATTTGCTGGAAGAAGCCACATTTATGCCAAAACCAGGGTTCAGGGATACTGGCAGCGTTCTCCAGTGTGTCCCCTGGCACTGAGCCTCTGCCCTACTTGTCAAACCAGAAGGAGTTAACCACAAAGAAGAGCTTGTTACTTGTGTTATGCATCTATATAACTGTTTCCTAGTGTGACAGACATCTTTTCCTACATGCTTTTCAAGGTATTTTTTTTTCAGTACAGAGAGGAATTAGGACTTTTTGTGACAGGCACTTTGGGGGCTTTTCCTGGGCCTTCTCCATCTTGCCTTTACCTCTGTCCATGTATTTCCCGCTGCAGGTTGAGCCCTCCCAGTTTGGCAGAGATGACACAGCTCTGAATGGCATAAGGCTGCGCTGCCTTGATGGCTCAGTCATTGAGTCCTTGGTGGGGAAGTAAGTAACACTAGTAAGTAACACTGGTTCCCCCCTCATTTGTCATGCACCAGCTCACAAAATATCCCTAAGAATCACCATTTATAGGGGTCTCTTCTTTGACTTACTTCATTTTCTCAGAGCTGGAACAGAAAGTAAAATAATGCGAGTGGTTGGGCTTTTTATTTCATTTTTAGGGCAATTACATAGGGGTACTTCACATCACCACTTTGTGTTTGCTCTTGAAATTTCTGCAGAGCACTGTGAACACCTAAGTTATGTTCCCAGGGCTACAGCCCCTCTTAGATATCTGCAACATATGGGACAAATGAGGAGAAAGGGATTTTTAACCATATATTCAGAAACTTTGAAGTCCTGGCCCTGCTGAAGTGAACAGTGCTCCTCAGGATGGCAGAGTATGTGCTCTCACTGCTCTCTCTCTTACTTGTGAGCCAGGTCAGGGATTTATCATAAAACACGTGTTCCATAGAGTTTCTAGCAGAACTGTTGCTATCTGGAATTTTCTGTTATTTTTTTTTCTGATAAGATACCAATAAAGAGAAAAGTACATCCAAAGAAAGACACAGTGTGCATCAAGACATTGTAATAGTCACTGCTGAGTGCAAGGAGCCGTTAAACTTGAGGGCAGTGTGGAAAGGAGAAAAGGTACAGCCAATGGCCTGCAGAGCCCAGAAATTCCTGTCTGTTTTTTTTTTGGCAGGTGGGGTACCTGGACCAGCTTCCTGGTTTGCCCTACAGGCTACTTGGTCTCCTTTTCACTGAGAACGGAGAAGTCTCAAGGAGGAGGTGATGACACAGCAGCCAACAACATCCAGTTCAGATGCTCAGGTGAAGCTGTTCTAGTAGGTGATGGACTATCATGGGGAAGATTTGGTCCATGGAGCAAAAGATGCAAAATATGTGGTCTCCAGACAAAGGTAGAGCCACCACAGGGACTTCGGGATGATACAGCGCTCAACAATGTGAGGTTCTTCTGCTGTAAATGAGCACTTGCTCCATCTTCATCACTGTCCCATACATCCCACATTGCACATCAAATGAGACATCATCAAAGCTTTGCTCTAAATTTATACAGGGAAATGTCCGTGACTTGCTGACTAAATCCAGCTTTTTGATCTAGAGGGAAGAGGTGAGAGACAGAAACATGAAAGAAGCAGCAAAACGGAAAGACAAAGGAAGAACAAATCCAAACAGAAATGAAATGGAGGGGAGAGGCCCATTTTAGTGACTTAACTTCTTGTGGATTAACTCCTTGCACCTTTGGTTTCTTGTGGCTTAGCTTCTGCTTGTGTCTTTCCATGCCGTCTTACAAGATACTTAGATGATGCCTTAAATGATGATACTTCTCATAGCCTCCATTGCTTTATCTTAACTTCTCAGTTACCCTAGGGTATTGCATTTAATATGTCACATTATTTAACAGCTAGTATATCACTGTGAAAAGACCCAGTCTCTGACAATTGCCTACAACTGCAGAATAGACTTCTCACCTTCCTTTGCTCTGACTGGTGAGTTTCTTTCAAGTTTGCTTTGCCTGTTTGTTTCTTTACTTGAAACAATATTTGACCTCTTGACATGACCAATAGGGAAGAAAGGATATTAGTTTGGAGTTGTGCTTTAACCCAGTAGGCAGCTTAGCACCACACAGCTATTTACTCACTCCCCACTCCCAATGGGATGGGGTCAAGAATGAGAGAAAAACCCCACAAAGTAGAACGCATGGGTGGAGGTAAGAACTGTTTACTAATACAGAAAAATTAGAGAAAAATATAATGGTAATGATAATACACATAGAATCATAGAATCATAGAATTGCTCAGGTTGGAAGAGACGTTAAAGATCAAGTCCAAACACAACTTAAACATAGTACCCCAACTCTGACAACCCCCTGAGCAGTAGCTGCCTCCAGCAGCCAATTCTCCTCAGTTGGGACATCTCTTTGTTTGGTTTGTGCCATCTGTTTTTGCAGTTTAATTTTGTCAAGAGTTGTATGCATATTTTTTTAGTAGTCTTTTAGGTCATAACAGAGATCCTGCCTTAGGGAACACGGCTAGAAACTGTACTTACACTGTGCATTCACATAAATGCCATGTTCCTGAGTTGTAGCTCCCTTAACCGCTCTTGTTTCTGTTTTGGATTGTGCTCTGCTTGTTCCCCTAGAACTTAATGCTAAACTCAATACTGCGGGCCTTGTTTTTTTTGTTTGTTTCCCTCAGGCTTCATGCTCCAAACATAATTATGGAGAATCCACAATAAAAATCACCCATCATCATTCATCCATTTTTTATGCTCAAATTTGCTGGATGAGTTTGATGTTAGAACCTTGTCCTATTGTGCCAGATATAAAAATTGTACTCCTGGCTTTGGGAAAAATTGAGTTTATTATCAAGCCCTATGTCTGTGCCATTAGACCTCTCTGACAAGAGTTCAAGAAGACTTATTGTCTCCCTGAGCATCTTCTAGGAAGTGCACCTGTTGCTCTTCCCACAAAGCAATGGATCTTTTTGCGCTTCGGACAAGGCAGGGACATGGTGCTGCTGTGCTCCAGGTGATGGGCTGGGCTGTGGTGTCCGAGGGCACAGCCATGTGGAGCAGCATGGAGGTGATGGATGGAAGTTCCTTCTCGCAGTTCACTTCCCGTGCTTAGCACATACGCAACAAACATCACTGTTTTAACTCTTCATCCATGATAAATTTTCTTCTTGTCACCTGCACAAAAAATACTACAGCAATAACCACATTTTCTTTTAAGAGCAATGTATAAGCAGGCTAAAAAGCAGAACAAGCTTAATATTTGCTATTTTTAAAAGAGTTTTGATAAAAAGTCAGGGGATTACTGTGGAGTAGCCCACTGGTCTATCTCTGTACTGTTTCTGGTTGCAATGCTCCACATCCAGTGCCTGCTGCAATAAAGTTTATCTGGCTCAGAGATGTGAGGTTATGAATTTTATTGGTTAAAACAACACCCATCACAGCATGTTCATTGGAGGTTTGGTGTTTTGTAATGTTTTCCAGTGCTGGCCTTTGGAGCATACAGCAATTTTTCACAATGGTTGTGTCATTTTGCTTCCTAGTTTTCAATTTTGACAACACGGGAATTTTCCAAGTGATGGATGATAAATGGATAAGTCAGCCATACAGAACTCAGTCTTGATCGAATCTGCAGCAGCTAGCAGAGAATAACACATTTCTCTTGGCTCTGTCAATACAGTACAAGGTGTTGAGTCTCTTCTTCTTCTTCCCGAGGCACAGCTGGAATAAATGAATGCATCTCCACTGACATCATTCAAAGTTATTTCAATTGAAGTAGTTCTCAAAGCCTCAGTGATGCAAGAAGGAACTCTTCATGCATTTTATTTAATTACAAAACACAACAAAAAGACATCCCAAATGAAAAAGGAAAAGGAATAGAGAAAGAGAAGGTGAAAAGAAGTAGGAAAAGGAAATGAAACAGAAAAAGAGAAAGGGAAAAACAAACTTTCCAGGTCTGAACCTCTGGTTAAAATGTGTATAGCTCTGGTTTATTTAATCCAAGGATGTGATTTATTTCTGAACTTAAGATGTTTTTTATAACTCAGTATTTATTCAGTGATCCTTTAACTGCTTTCTGTGCTGCACTCGACTGCAGACATCTTAAGCACACAATTCTTTTTCCAGATGAATGCTCATTTTGCAAAACCAGCCCAGTCAGCATTTGAAATATGAGGGATTCATAGCTTCAAGGAAATATTTTGTAACTTCAGTCTCCATTTGGGATTTGCTGAAAAACTCCGTATTTATCATATATTTAGCTTTTCATAAACATTCAAATCCTTCAGCTCTAGTACTTAGCAAAAAAAACCCAACACCAAACCAAACAAAAAAAAAACCCCAAACCAAACACAAAAAACAAAAAACAAAAACAAAAACAAAAAACCCCACCCCAAAATAAAACCAACAAAAACCCAAAAATGTAACAGCAATAAAAGTTGCAACCTTTTTCTAGCAAGCTGAACTAAACTCAGTGAAAACTAGATGTTGGGAGACTGAGTTTTCTGTGTAAGGGTTAACGAGTGCATAGAATGTAGTTCTGAGTAGGATGAGTGTTCTGGAATAGTTGGGTTACGGCGTGTAGATTAGGGAGATAGTGGGCGGGGGGCTTGGGTAGGTGTGTGTATAGGTCTTCTCGCGCACATTGGGTGCGTGGCGGTTGTACGTGTCTGCACGGGAATTAGGATGATATATAAGGAATGTGACGCAGCAGTAAATTGGAGAGGGAGAGCTGACTCCACAGCATTCATGTTTGTGTCTCTGTCCCCTGGATTGTCGAGGTTCCGGGACGATCGTGTTATTTGATGGCAACGTCACTGGATTGTGATGCTATCACCGTTAGCAGCAGTTTGGGATTGACTTGTCCCTTTTTTTAAAGATGCACAAATATGGTTTCCGAAACTACAGTGTTTTCAAACACCACAAGTGCACATACTTTAATTTGCTTCTAGTTGTTTGCTTTTCATTTCCTTATGAGATGATAGGGAATATTTCAGCTTGCAAACTGACCATCCAGTGCAGTTAGTGAGGTACGATATGAGGACATAAGAATAAAGCCAGTTACAAATGTGTGGTGGTGACATGGATGTTGACTTAACCAACAATGAAACACAAGAGAACAGCATAAAACTGTGCCATGGGGAGTTCAGACTGCATGTTAGGAAACATTTCTTTACTGTGAGGGTGCAGCACCACTCCCCCTGCTACCAGTAGAATGGGGGAATCGGAAAAAAAAAAAGTAGAACTCGCAAGTTGAGACAAAAAACTATTTATTAAGAAAGAAAATGAAGAGAGAAATAATAGTAAAGAAAATATATATATATACGTGGTTACAAAACAAGTGATGCACAAAGCAATTGCTCACCACCTGCTGACTGATGCCCATAAGTGGCTGCCTGCCCAGACAACTCCCCTCAATTTGTTGTTTTCTCACTTGGTGTCACATGGCATGGAATATCCCTTCGGCCAATTCGGGTCTGCTGTGCTGGTTCTGTCCCCACCCATCTCCATGTGCCCCCTGCCCTTATCTCCCTTGCTGGCAGGTCTGCATGAGAAGCTGGAAACTGAGATGTCCTTGGCTCCGCAAAGTGCTGCTCAAAACCAACTAAAGTATCAGTATGTTATTTACACAGTTTTTCTCTAAACACCAAAGCATAGCATCATACCAGATACTACAAAAGAAAAATAAACTCTGTCCCATCTGAAACCAGAACTAGAGAGGTGGTTGATGCTGCAAGCCTATCAGTGTTCATTCAAGAGACATTGGGATTATGTCATCAGTGACATGCTTCGGTTTTTGGTTAGCGATGAAGTGGTCAGGAAATTGAACTTAATGATCTTTGAAGGTCTCTTCTGACTGAACTATTCTAAACTGCTGCCTACATTTTCTTCCTGAGTCTGGGGAGTCCTTTTGCTAAGACAGTGAAAGTTCCATGCACTTCACAGAAGACTTAGAGAGGAAACTACTGGTGCCCTTCCATCAGAGTGAGTAGGACAAGTAAAAATTGTCATGTAATCTATATTATGGTACTGCTTGATCAATGTCACCAGCAAATGCAAAAAAAGGCTTTTTGTCAGCATGGGAATAAACTGCAATCCTGGAAAGACAGGCTTTGTGAATCTAAGCTTTCTGTACAGACAGATTCCCAAATTATCAGTTATGTCTGGGGAAATAGGTATGGTAGTTTCTCTGTTCCCCTGGTAGTGTTTGTTTCTAAGAAAGCTAATTCTTGGAATGGCCATTAGTGCTGAACTGAAGTACCTGAAAGAAATAATTACTTTTCTTCTGAGTGATTTGTTCAAGAACTGGTGCCCATTTTCTTTATGTGTATGCATAGGTAACTGAAAGAATTTGAACTTCGGATTTGGTATTTCTTCTCAGGAGGGTAGGCCAAACTGGAAGACACTGAACATCTGCTTCTTCTATGCAAAAGAATGATTCAATTGAATTTTGAGGTTGTGCTAGGGAAAGAATTATTCACACCATCAGCTAAACTGACCTTTTATGCTTCCTTATTATGCCTGATGTAATACAGCATCATGTTGGTGTGTGAATATACACTCCAAACGAGAGCTGTTCCAAGAAATGTTTGGAAAACAGAGCACCGCCGCCTCTTCATGTACTTTCTCTTGTATTTAACAGCAACTTCAAAAATCAAATGGGTATGTTTTTGTCATCTGAATACTGATGGAATGCTTTCATCAAGGCCTCCTCTGATGGTCCAATTGTGTAACATCGATCACCTACAAAAAAGATGGAATGGGACAGCAATTTAGAAGCTCGAGCAAAGAGGTCTCTGCTATTTATTGCACTAGTTCAAGATGTCCTGTACCCTTAGGGTACAGGAATTTAATGCTTTCAACTGAAATAAGATCCCAAAAGCATCAGCAAAATGCACTGGAACTGATATTGCTGAAAATGTAAATCACTGAAAACTGAGCAGCCACAACTGCATTACTTTCAAAGGTTGCGCACTGGCACATCTAGGATCCAGGAACATGTTGCCAAAGAACTGCCAGCCAGTTCCTGTGAGATGACAACAGGGCCAGTGGCTGTAAGTTGTTTTCATTTTAACCAAGATTTGAGATGGCTTCTAATTTGACCTTAGAAACCTTGTGCTCATATCTTCTTAGTGCCTATGCTGTATCATTCCTTCTGTATGAGATAAACAATCCCTCAATCATGAAGATGTTCTGAGCATCAAGTTACTGGTTTTTGCAAGATGTAGAGAATGTAGAGATGATTTAGCTACATATAATTGTAGATGCTATACACGATAGAGATATGCACCATGCAGCTCATGCTCAATCTGTCATAGTTACCTTTACTAGCCCTTAAAGCCAACCCTAATTAACTGAAATGATTATCAGTGAGGAAACAATTGAAAACATCTGTTTTGGAATTTTCAGAGTGTAAATATGTGGAAATGTTGCTACAGAAAGTGAGCAGCACAGAATGTTAATCTGTTGCCTCTGAAGAGAAAAACAGCAGGGCTTTGTAGATGATGGGATTCATGAAGGGTTGAATTCTGGCTTTCATCTTCCCCCACAGGACTGAGCCTTTGGATATGCCCTTGCGATTAAGGACTGTGTATCTGCGGTACTGTGCTCAAACTCTATGATGGTGACTGAGATGTTGTTGCATGGTTTGGAACTGCCTGCTTTGTTTCCGTCTCTGCAGAAATTAAACTTAGCCCAGGCAGCCCACAGACTGGGGAAATGAAGTTAGTTAGAAACTGTTGTCCTGACAGAAAAAGGAGAATGTAGGGTACCACCCTGGCTCAGTGAAAGCCGTGGAGACTGAATGAACAAGAGGTCCCAGGGAAGGTCTCACCTGGCAGCTCAGAAACAGAATTAGCAGCAAAGCGACAACTCCAGGTATATAAAAAACATTTTTTCTCCTTAGTGGATAAAGTTGAGCCTTTCTTAGAGACTTTCTATTTTGGTGCATGTTTCCTGCACTTTCCATGTCCCATCAGAGAAAAGGTTTGTAGACATAGGTCATCTCGCAGCACCCTACAACATAGATCAAATCTGTGTAGCTTAGTAAGTTATGAAGGCTAGCGTGACACTTACACTACTTGGATGAAATTTGCCTGCACTAATAACTGGGCCTCCCCAGCAAAGAGTAACAAATCTTCTGTCTTAATCATTAAAAACTCATTCAGTGGCCTCAGTGTAGTATAGGCTGGTGCATTTCTTAATGAACTTCAGCCATCACAATAGGCACCAATGGCCTCCTTAGCATCTGTGTTAGTGAAAATTGTGGAAGTTTCTGTAATGTTGTAAGAGTATTTGTGTGAATTTAACTCGGTCTGTGGAAAATGGCAACACTGCAAGAGGGAGCAGGACAGCATGAGAAGTTAAGTGCACGAGTCTTTGCAGGATGAGAGGACCTGAATACTGAATACTGAATACACCTAATTCTCAAAAGGAGCACATTCTGTATCTGTTTTATGAATCAATTAGAAGTACACTGACAAAAAATTTACATCAGTGGCTTTGTAAAAATCCTTTTGGTCACTGACAGTCCAAAGGACAACGTGTCTCCATGCTATCCAAAAGTATTCTAACTCCTCTTTCCTAAGTAGGAGGTTAAGAGATTAATCCTCCAATCTAATGCTGTGTACAGAATGTATTTCAATCCTTGCACCTCCCTCCGGTGATTTTTTTCTTCACATCAGTGAACTTTTTCTTGTGAGATAACCAGAATTAACTGAAAAAAAGCAGCTTTCCTTCTCAGCTTTTGCCACTATCTTGATTATCAATTATGGCCAGCTTTATTATTTCTAGTACGTTGCAATGAAATCCACAACAGAGCTGGCAGTGCTATCAGTGGGGAAAAATGAAATATATTCTAAAAGTTGATTTGAACATCTTTCTGAGAAAACATGAAAATAAATTCAGCTCTGGTGTTTGTGTTTCACTGCAACAGCTATTGCTATGTGATCACTGGGAAGAGCACTGTCAGAGGGACAAAGCCCTTCTTAATTTCAGAGACTATCATATCAGAAAATGTAGCAACTAAGTGAAGAAAATACCACTTCTATCTCTAGGTGTTTGCAAACAAACAGCTGGGAGCACTTCAGTGCTTTATGAAAAAACATAACCATGTTTGTCCTCGGGGTCACACCAGAGTCAGTATAGTTGTGTGTGGATAAAATAGGGGGTAACTGAGAAAGACATGAACTTAGGAAATCATTACTACATCATCTACCTACTGAGAAATTTATTTTCAAGTCTAGCAGGATGACTGCTTCTTTCCATGTGAGATTCTAACACCTATGCCACATGCTAAGCAGTTAGCCAGCAGTACTGCTGCCTCTCACTGCTGTTAGAGGTGTGAAAAACCCACCGGTGTCCTGCTGGGCTTTCAGAACCAGCTAGAAGTTTATCAGTGAGGTATCTTGGAGGTGGCTCACCTTGAATGAGATACACTATCACACTCTTCCTTGTTAAACAAGCTTTTATATAACAGTTACGGTTTCCATAGAAACATAACTAAATCTTTCCTCCAGTATAATCCCAAAGGCTTTTGTAGACCTGGAAAATGTGCTGTGAGTAGTCAAATCATTTTTTATGCTGACACAAGGAATGCCACAGTTGTCACCTCGTGAAGTTTCGCATGGGGGCAAAATAAGTTTAAATCCCACATTACAGAATTGCCTTGCAGCATTCAGACATTTTCTGCTGTACCATTTCCCTGAATGATCAGATTTATAAACTTCTTGTGAAAACATACAGAATTATGTAAGTTATAGATGGAAAAGATCTTACTGTTCGCTTATCTTCTCAAAGCATGTTGGCGAATGCAAAATAAATGAGAACAGAAACAATGCCTGTGGTGATGGATCTCTTTCCAAGGACTTCTTTGTTGTTACTAGTCATGTATTTTATATATTCTTCATGGCTACATTTTAGATGGTCCCCTTATGTCTTGGGCCTCTCATCATGTAACAGGGAGGGCATTCTGTAAAATGGTGGATTTGTCAGGCAGAAAGATTTCCCTGACATTCAGTCTGTTGTCTAATTTCATCCCAGTTTTCTTAGGATTCCATCAGCTTCTCTTGGACTTGGTTGAAGATGTTTATTGATCCCCTTCTGTGACAGAGATGGAGCTGAGCTGCAGTAACTATTCAGTAGTTTGTGGGTATTTTAATGCTATCAGCTAAAAGAGAGACAAACTATAAGGTTGACTCTGACTATTATATCCTCCCTTGCTGGATGCTATCTTTCTTTTTTATTTTTCGCTTTCTATTTTTTCTATTTTTTTTAGTAGACAGATAACATGAAAATCATAGAGAATATAGTTCCATTCTTGGTCCTTTTCCAGCCTGCACTCTCATTGTTTCAGTGCTGAGGTGCACTTGTTCCATGCCAGCTGAGCAGCCAGCAGAAAGAAAATCAAGAATGCTCAAGGCTTTACTATCCTTGTGCTCCCCTTGTTGGTTTGTGATCTCTGTTATCAAGGTATGGGAAGATGTCCTTTATATACCATTTCCAACTTCTTTCCTCCCTACTTAGCGTTTCTGATTCCCACTTCATAACAATATCAGGCTGAGGAAAGTCCAGAAAATTGATACTGATTGGGTAACAGAAAACTTTTAATACAACTTCTTGTCACCACTAGAGCCCCAAACCACTAGTGATTTCACCTAAAGAAATCTGAATTCATTCTGAGAGCAAAACTTGCTGAGTTATTGTTGCTAGATGCATTAACAAAAATGTATGCATTTGGAAGCTGACTTAACAAGGCCGCTTGTCTGAACTTTGAGATCCAGAGCCATTTGTCATGAAACTTTTCTGCTCTCCTTGTACTTCTGCATGCTTTTTATCAAATCCCTGTATATTCAGCAACTAGTCTATCAAATGAACATTTCAAATGCAGTGTTCATACCCAAAAAGAATTTTCACAAATGGTCTGAAAATGCATAACGCCAGGACGTGTTATGCACATATCAACTCTCCTCACTCAGGCAAATCTCATCCTACTGGGAAAGTGCACTCAGACCAGGGAATATGCTCATGGAGACTGTGTTGTTCCTTCACTCTCCCATTTGGTTGCTCATGGGAAGCTCCTGCAAGGAAAAGTCCCCATCCTGCAAGGCTTGATTAGGGAGAAAAAAGGTGAGATTTTTGTGCACCATTTTAAAAGCCCATTCATACCCTGATTGTGTTTCTCTCAGGAAAGACTCTCCTACCAAGCAGAGATATTATGCCAGTATTGAGATGCCTTTCGTCAGCTTTGAGTTGTTAGGAATTTAGGAGCATTTCTTTGGTGAAGCTGATGTCTCAAAACTAATTATTTGACATTTCTGTCTGGTTGAGGTATTTGCTCAAGGTTAAAGTTCTGCTTTAAGTTCCAGATGTCCTGCTTATCTGTGATAAACATGTTAGATGTCCCTCTTTATGACTTCAAGACTTTCACAAATAAGAACAATAGGAATGGATATCGAGATTGGGGCACAAGCCCAAGACAGAATCCAACCAGAAGAGACTAAGTGTCCTTATAAAACCTGTGCCCAAGTATGGATAAAGTGAGCAGTGGGACACCTCCCAAAATGACCTCTGAAGACCACCAAAGACCCCCACGCAAGCGCAGAAGATGCAAAAATGTTCATGTAACCTTGTGCTTGCATAATGTTTTGAATATGTAATAGAGAGATGTGACTTATGTATTAAGTAGGTGTATATTGAAAACTTTTGACTATAAATAGAAGTAAGCGTGAAGATTTGTGCTTGATTTGTGGGAATTTTCCACCTTAAGCCAAGTGCAGAGTAAAGCTCTTCACTAAACTTTCGTCTTCTTGAATATGTTTCAAGAGATTTAAAGTCAACAACAAAGCTAGCTACAATTCCCTCAAGCCCCCAAGTATGGTGAACCTTCCCAGTCATGTCCAGCATACTGAGACCTACTTGATGATTGCATCAGTCAAGTGCTTCTTTGGTGTAGATAGACCAGTGGCCACATTCAGAGCCGGTGGTGACTAGTGAGTAGGAGAGGTGGTGGGGGCCGAAGAAGCCCATGCTTCAGGGATCAGAGTGGTCTGAGTGTGTGATGTGGGAGCAGGGCATTGTCTGGCAAGGGCAGGAATCAAGTCTGTGTATGTCATGGTCATAAACAAGGGAAATACAAAATGAAGAGGAGGTGGGAAGACGCTGCTTTTGTGTAGAAGCTGCATTCATCTAAGTGCATTTTTAATTCTTCTGACTTGAACTAGGGGATGGATGCTATTTCCTCGCATCACCATGCAGTGGTGGTGCAATTTGGTGCAGGTGGGTTCTGAAACTACTGATATGGGCACGGCCAAATGGAACAAGCTAGGGAATCCTTGTGGTGTTAACCATGGTAAGAATTTGGGATGAGTCATTATCTCTGTGCATGGACCAGTTTCCTGATCTACTAACCATTTCTATGCTATAAATTGTCATCCCTGTTGTTATCCAGTTTCACTCAAGGAATTCATCCTTTGACTTTTGGTCAAATACTTTGACTTCTGATATCCCAGGGAAATCGTTTGTGCCACAGCCCCTCTGTTGTCACACTGACTTCAGGTTCTCCTCCCTGTGTTCAGATTGCAGATGCTGCCTCTTGGCTTGGTTTCCAGTTCAGTTGTAAGTCCCGTATGTCGCTCTCCTGGGTGGAGCAGCCTCTTTTTATGGTACTCAGTGTGGAAGCTTACTGTGCTTTCAGTTTTGAGCAGGAGCATTACTTTTGTGCTTCTGAGACAATGCATGTTGTTTTCTGTGTATATTATTATCATTCAGGCACGAGTACTTTCTTGCCAATATAAATACATCTAATTCAGTATCTTTCTGATATATTCCTCCCCATGTAAAACTAGAAGAAATGTGTGAACTTACTTATTTTCTTTGACTTGGAAATTTAAAAATATTTATGGTACTTTAAACAATTAATTATGTTAAGAACTCTAAGATGTGTAAACTAACTTCAGTTCACTGTATGGAAAGACTATGCAATAGCTGTCCATAGCCAATATACATCAACATCAATCCAGAAGAGTTGGAGATATGATCCTCTGTATTCAGATATTTTTTTTTGCTATCTGAATGGAGTGATTCATAAAAATTGAGCCTGGAAAGAAGTATTAGTTAATTAGTATTAATTAATTATTATCCAGTTAGAAAAAATGGAGAGGTTCCTTATGAGCAGCCAGACCAGCAGTTCTTGGAAAATGTAGCGACCAGGCTGAGAGGAAGAAAGATGTACTTAGCTCTGCTACTTTGCTCTGTTCAGGAATGTGAACAGAGAGGGCTGAACCTTTATAAAATACTGAAAAAAAATACATTCTGGTTCATCTAAATCGTATAACATTTTTTTTTCTTTTTTCTTTTTCCTGAAGTTTTAAATGTATAATTTAAATTATACATTTGATGCAACTCATTTAAACAACTTAGCATAGACTTAATGCAGATTCATGAATAGCGCTCTCATTTTCAGCACCCACAATTAAAGATGAGTCCGTGCTTTATTAGAATTGAGCTAAATTTAGCTAAAATTATTTACTATGAGTGACGGATGTCTGAATTACAGTGCCTTCAGGTGGGATACACCTGAGTAAACACATGCTAAATGTGTTTGTGTGCTCATGAGTAGCAATACCCTCTGGTCCTTGTCTTCTGCTCCTGTTGCAGGAACACCATCTGAGATTCAGTAATAATATAAACCTCCCTTGTTGTTTAAAAGCAAAAAAGCGGTTCTTCTAGCCTGTTGCTGAAATGTTGTATTTCAGTCAGACAGAGAGAAATCTGAGTAGCTCATTCTGGGCTGCCAGTCAGCATTGATGGGAACTGAGAGCTCGGTCACAACCCTCCAGACAGCCAGTATTTGCTGTGCATGCTGTTCCAGCTGCAAAAGTGATGGTCTAGTTCACAATGAGGAGCTGAGAATGGTTTGGCACTGGACACAGCCATCCCTGATTATGAGATGAGGAGAAGGGCAAGCAGTCCTCATTACAAATGCCTTTCTTTGGCCACAGTGATGTTTTGAGGAATGGCAGAAATCATCGAGGGATTTAATGAGACTTGAGAAGGGACACAGACACTGTCTTGAAGTTAAACTAGATGGAGAAGCATCTGTGAGATGAGCCATTGTATTGTGTCACCATGCTCATCTACAGGTGTAAGCATTATTTTCTAAAACTTTTTTATTTTAAATGATCTCATTTAAATTGCAACTTAAGGTACTTTGTTGTTAGGGAGCTCCAGGGAAACCAGCTGTTGGTACTGATTTGCTCAGACACACCAAAGTCTCCCAGAGTCTGTCTGGGATATCCACAGGGGTGATCTACATTTCTCTGCGGGGGTCATTCTCCTGTCAAGATGCTGAGGTACTGAGGTAAGGTGCTGATGAAGGAGCTGAGCTCACTACATGACATCAGGCAAGTTAATAGGAGACAGCTCCTTCTGCCAAGAGCCCAGCCTATTTTCAAATATTCCTTTATCAAACCAGAAAATGTGGCTGCATGTTCTCTGCTGTTCAGAGGACTGTATTTAGCCAGTGTATCAAAATGCACACAGTTGTTTGCCATCACTTGATGCACAGCACTGCCCTCCCCCTTCCCTTCTTTCAGTCAACCGAGCATTAGTAACAGACTGGTGGTTTGGCTGTTGCTGAGTGATGCCCGGGGCTGCTCCACAGGGCAGAGCTGCCATTACAGTGTGGAGCAGGGGATGGCATCAGTGCCAGCCATGCTGGGCCATGAACTGGACGTGCCTGCCTGTGGAGAGAAAAAGAACGGACTCTGACACCTTATGAAAGTGATAACAGAGACTGTTCTTTTTCTCCTGACAAATGGTGACCCCGATGTGATACTGGGACCAGTGCAGTGACACAGTGGGAGACCTTGGCAGGAGCAGGACAGTTGGACTGACCTGGGACCAAGACCAAGACATTGCTGGGCAACAGAGTGGTGAGCATTGCTGAGGGCAGGATGGGGCAGAGCACATCTTTTGAAGAACAGGCAATCGCCAGGCTCCTCCTGTATAAACTTTCTAAGAGAGGGGTTAAGAATAATGCATCCATGGTACTATTGGTGTGGTGCAAGGTGAATGGCTTTCTAACTACCACTGCTACTTCATTTGATCCTAAAGCATGGCAGTGAGCTGGGGACACAATATGGGTGGCCATAGGCAAAGGGGACCAGCAAGCAGAAGAAGTAGGACCTACATGGCACATTTTACACGAGAGCATCCTTGCCTTACGTGCCAAGCAAAAGGTCGCATCTGCTGCAGGAAAAGTATTAGATGAGCAGTCACCAAGTAAAGGCGAGCAAGAACAGCCAAAGTCTACTGCACTGTCATTACCCTTGCCCCAGGTAGCAGAGACTCAATTTCCCTGTGGTGGTGCCTTCTTCACAAACTGAGCTGTTCTCAGCCAATGTGGCTGCTAAAGACTCTGATTCTAGTGAAGACGAACCTGATTTATTCCTCCCTATGATGACACGTGGCCACCAAATGCTTCGGGGGCTGCAGCTGTAAAGAACAGCCAGCCTAGAGAGAAGGGATACCAGGAACAGAAGTATCTGGGAGTGTCACAAGATCCGCGAAACAGACGGCAATACATTCAGCAGGCAGCAGCTGCTGAAGGGGAGTTTCTTGCCCTTCAAGCTTTTCCGGTATCAGTAAGACCCAGCAGACATGAATGGTCTCCATTTCACTGAAACCTGATTAAAGAAGTAAGGAAAGCAGCTACAGGTCATGGTGTTTCCAGTTCTTTCACACAGGCCTTGCTGGACAATATCTTTGGGGTTATGATACTGACCCCTTGGGATTGTGAACAGTTACTAAGACTGTGAGTAACACCGATGCAAATATTGTTATGGAGAGATCAGTGGGAGCGCTTGTGCGCTGCTGGGGCGCTGTGTAACCTAGACAGACCTGAAGGAGACCCACTATGCCATGTAGGGGCGGGTCAGTTGCTGGGAGCACCCCTGTTTAGTGACCCATGGGAACAGGCGCAACTGCCAGTAGATGCGCTGCATACTTCAGCATGTTTTGCTCTTAGGGCGTTGTTACCTTTGCCTGAAGAGGGAAAGAAAATGCAGTCCTTTAAGCAAGTTAAATGAAACAATGGAGAGCCATACATGCAGTTGATAGACTCAGAGATGCTTTGAATAAACAGATATAACAGAATAAACAGATGTTTTGAATAAACAGATGATGAAGCAAAAGATGCCATTTTTATGAAATTAGCAGTTGAGAATGCTAATGTTGATTGTGAACGGATTTTGTTAGGCTTCCATCAAAATGCTACTATAGTTGATATGATTGAAGCTTGTAATACAGTCAGATCTACTGAGCACTCTAGGTCAATGTTAGCAGATGCATTTGCAGCAGCCCTGCGTATGGGCCAAAAATGTTACAACTGCAGAAAACAAGGTTATATTAGAGCTCAGTGTAGAAAAATGAATTTCTCACACAAAGCAAGACCAGGGACAGGACAGAGAGAGATACGCAAGCGTTGTAACCAGGAAGGACACAGGGCAGAGAAATGTTTTTCAAAATGCCATCAAAATGGATCCCCTCTCGAGGGGCCAGGAAACGGGTCACGCCGCGTGCCGACTTGCAGCTCCAAGATACAAATAGCGTCGTCCCAGGGTGCCTGGATGACAGCTCCACCAGCACTTCAGGAAGTGCCAGAGTGGACCTGAGGAGAGATGTAGAGATTACATTATGGGATACATCTGTACAGCGCATTGCATCTACAGTGAAGGGGCCTTTGGGACACGGTTGAAATGCACTATTAATTGGTCGTTCCTCAACTACTATAATGGGAATTTTTGTGCTGCCTGGTGTAATAGACTCAGACTTTGAAGGACAAATAGAATAATGTTGTGGGCACCAAATCCGCAAACATCCCACAAGACAGCAGAATTGCACAGCTTATTCCATTTTGGTCTGCTGTTTTGTGACTGGGTAGTCAGTCATGACACCAAGGGAGTTTTGGCTCCACAGGGGTCCCTGAGCTGTACTGGATAATGGTCATTAAACCCTGTAAACCATCCCTGAAAGTAAAGTTTTTCAACCCGGAGGTAGAAGATGAGTGGATGGGATCCTTTCTTATAGACACAGGGGCTGATGTGACTATTCTAGCAAAAAGCAGAATGGCCAGAGGACTGGCCTTTGTTGGCAGCCACCTGTGGGATACTGGGAGTTGGAGGTTCATCACCCTCCGTCTCATGCAGTAAAGTGCTTTTAACCTGTGACGGACCAGGCAGAGCCCATTGCTCGGTATGGCCATACACAGCTAAAGTATCACTAAATCTGATGGGGAGAGATGTGCTATCCCAATGGGGTGTGTTTATCAGTACTGGCTATACAGCAGAAGATTGGCATTGGTATCTGCCTTTTTTTGGGGTGGCTATTGATGAAAGGGAGACCTTAAAACTCACATGGAAAACAGATAAACCCATGTGGGTGGATCAGTGGCTGCTAACAGAGGAAAAGGTGGCCATTCTTGACACCCTAGTTCAAGAACAACTACATAAGGGGCATAGTGTGCCAACAACTAGCCCCTGGAACACTCCAGTATTTGTAATACCTAAGAAAAATGGAAAGTAGCATTTTTTACATGATCTCCACAGGGTAAATGAAGTTATGGAGGACATGGGGGCACTACAGCCAGGGTTACCATCACCTACAATGATTCTGCGAGACTGGGGTATCTTAATAATTAATCTTAAAGACTGTTTTTCACAATTTCATTGCATCCAGCAGACGCGCCTCACTTGGCTTTCTCAGTGCCATCTATCAACAAAGCTGAGCCAGTGCGATGATATCATTGGACTGTGCTGCCTCAAGGTATTAAAAACTCTCCTACAGTGTGTCAGTTGTTTGTAGCTGCAGCTCTGGCTCCTCTTTGAGCACACTGGGTGAACTGTTTAATTTACCATTATACAGATGATATCTTGGTAGCAAGTCAGCACTTAGGTAAAGAAAAATTAATTCAGGAAATGGAACAAGTGCTCGCAGAAAAGGGGCTACAAATTGCAGCTGAAAAGGTGCAAAAAGACCCACCATGGAAATACCTGGGATGGAAAATTACCCAGGTCACAGTAACACCACAGAAGTTGCAGATAAAAGATCAAGTTCAGACCCTGAGCGATGTACAGCAATTGGTAGGAGATATTAATTAGATCAGAAATATCTATGGCATAACAAATGAGGACATGTGTCCTTTGTTTCACTTGTTGACCGGGAATGCTGATGTTGCTGCACCCAGAAAATTGACTCATGCTGCCAAAAAGGCAGTTGCAGACATCAGCTCAAAAACTGCTACATCCTGCACTTGCTGCAAAGCAGACAAGGAACTGGTACAAATGGCAGTCGTAAATCATTAGAGACTATCATCTGTATGCAATACTGTTGTAATGGGTTGTAGCAGATCGGGACACTCTCCTGGTTCTGGAATGGGTCTTTCTGCCTCACCTGCTCTAAGCAGTGCTTTTGTCTGGAGGCAATTCTCAGGGTCCACAGGAGAAGAATGCTGTAGGATAACTGCTGAATTTGGCAAAGCCCTTGGTGCCCTGAAGATGACAGAAAGAGCTCAAGGAAGCTGCTTAATAGATGTCTGGAGAAGGTATCCAAGCATCCACAAGCAAAGCTGTGACCTGAATCTGGCCTGCTGAAAAGGCAGTCAGCAGAGAAACACGTGGTGATGAATCATAAGTGGATAATAAAAGCAGCATTCACTTCAAACCACGACATGGTAAAATGGGCTGCTGTTACATTCTGACCATATCTTTCCTATGACACTGTACTTGCAGGGGTCTTTGTCCTTCAATACATGTGGAGATAAATTGAAATTGGTAACTGAGGTTTTTACAGAGAAGGTAATATACATCTCGAGTGCTCTGAAAGTGCTTGATATTTGTGCCCTCATGTCTAGGGGTTTTAAGGAAGCTGAATCATGGTGTAGGTGGTGAGAAGTTTGCTATAATTTCAGTATAGGCAGTGATCTTCCTTTCCCAGGCAAATCGAGAATGTCCCTTGTAGCTTCGCTCATCATATTTGAAGGTCCTGGCAACATCTCCTCGACAGATCTTGAATGACCCTGAAGTTCTCCATCTGGGAGAAGAGGAGGCATCTTGCCTCCAGATGAGATGAGGTGTTATCCAGACCTGGCTGATTGGATCAGCAAAGGGGCGAAACCTGATGGATGAAGAGTTGTTGGGGAATCTCCCCAAGTTCATGGCATGGGGGTTGGGATTAAATTACGATGCCTTACAACCTATGCCATTCTGTAATTCTATGATCTGTGACTTAAAATTGAGTTATAGAGGAGTTCCACCAGAGGATTCTCATTTTCATAGCCATTGTGAAAAAAAAAAATCTCTAACTACAGGTTTCAAACAATGACTATGACTTTTTTTGTCATTTTCTATAATGACTACCTTTCCCATTTGATGGTGGCATTAACATGCAATGTAGTGGAGTGCACTTAAAAGCCTGTAATATTGAGCTTGGCTGCCTTGCCTGACTCTTTAAGGCTGTCTGAAACACAGAGACAGCTTGCGAGAAAGTAGTGAAGGGAAAGATATGAGTGACGATAACAGGAATACATCCCTGTGGCAGCCTCCATGGGAAGGAGACAAATAATATCATGACAGGAGAAGAGACTTAGAGTGACACAAAACTGCTGCAGGAACTGTTCCTGGAGGTGTAGCCTTCCTTCCCCAATCAGTTGCACAGAAAGGGAATCCCTCAGATCCATCCTGCAATGTAAATTCACTCTCTGCAGGCCTGCTCATCACCACCCCTCCTGCTTGCAGACACCCTGTCTAATATTTTTCTTTCCCAAGGAAGTAGCTCTGAAACTCAGGAAAGTGTTCATCACTTGGGTCTCGGTCTGCATGCCTCTGGTCTTAACTAGTAAGAATTTAACCCTGAGTTACGCATTTTCTTAAAGTTCTTTTTCCTTTCTCTCACATCACAAGAGGTGGCATGTCCTTGCAGTTACACTGGCAAGGCACGTTATCTCCGTGGAGCTCTCTGTTCCTTGTTTAATTTGGTTATTTATGCCATAAGACAACGGGTTCTCTTATTTAATGCTTCCTTGCAGAAAATGAGGCTTTATCTCTGAGACATACTTTTCATCTCACATAGAATCATCATAGAATCATAGAATGACCTGGGTTAAAAAGTACCACAAAGATCATCAAGTTTCAACCCCCCTGCTATGTGCCAGCCAACCACCAGACCAGGCTGCCCAGAGCCACATCCAGCCTGGCCTTGAATGCCTCCAGGGATGGGGCATCCACAACCTCCTCGGGCAACCTGTTCCAGTGCGTCACCACCCTCTGCGTGAAAAACTTCCTCCAAATATCTAACCTAAACCTCCCCCGTCTCAGTTTAAAACCATTCCCCTTTGTCCTATCCAACCTTGTAAACAGCCATTCCCTGTTATACGCTGTTTATATGCTCCCTTCAAGTACTGGAAGGCCACAATGAGGTCTCCCCAGAGCCTTCTCTTCTCCAAGCTAAACAAGCCCAGTTCCCTCAATCTGTCCTCATAGGAGAGGTGCTCCAGCCCTCTGATCATCTTAGTGGACCTCCTCTGGACACGTTCCAAGAGCTTCATGTCTTTCCTTGTGCTGGGCCCCAGGCCTGGACGCAGTACTGCAGATGGGGCCTCACAAGAGCTGAGCAGAGGGGGCAATCACCCCCTCTCCCTGCTGGCCACTCCTCTTTTAATGCAGCCCAGAACACAGTTGGCCTTCCGGGCTGTAAGTGCACACTGCTGGCTCATGTCCAGCTTCTCATCCACCAGGACCCCCAATTCCTTCTCTGCAGGGCTGCTTTCAAGGAGATCTTCCCCCAGTCTGTATAAATACCTGGGATTGCCCCAGCCCAAGTGCAGCACCCTGCACTTGGCCTTGTTGAACCTCATTAGGGTGGATTTCATTCATTTCCTTATTGCGACGGTTTTAGGTTGCCCAGTAAAGTTGTGGAACCTCCTTCTGTGGAGACAGTCAAAACCCACCTGTGCACAATCCTCTGCAATGAGCTCTAGGTGGCCCTCCTTGAGCAGGAATATTAGACTACACAATCTTCTGAGGTCCCTTCCAACTTCAGCCATTCTGTATGATTAAGGGACAATACTTTTGTGAGTATTTCACCTGTGTGTACTTATTTCAGTGAGATGGAGGCAGTTCTAGTGATTTTGCAACCAGACTTTATTTTGAAGTAAAGTGAATGTTATATTGCAGACCAGACACTTGAAAATGTCTGCTGCTGTTAGTCTATTTTCCCTTAATGACTATTCTTTCAAGGACAACTGTTGACAGGTCATATACTAATATATTTTATGTCAACACTGAGAATTATTGCAGTCTTGACAGCTCTTCTACATCTATGTTAATATGGCAAACACTTCTTTCTTCCTGAAGTGGAGATTACTATGGCTGCATTTTGTCCAGTATTTTCTCTGCAACTAGTTAATAAATCAAATGACTTGATTTTTAAAAGCCTAACTCCTTAGTCCATTGAGCATAATGGAAAAGCAGTAGATCCTTTTTGTCCTTTCCCAGAACAGCAATAGGTGTTTTGCTTAAAAAAGGACGACAGAAAGATGCCATGGGTTATGTAATATGTAGCACACTGGCTTGTATTTCAGAGTATGTGTTTCTCTAAGAATTTTTTATGCTTTCAGTGCTAATGACTTTAACTCAGCCTCTTGATAACACTCGGGTGCCTACCTTCCACCAGTGGAAATGCAATGGAGAAAGACTGCAGATGCTCCAGGCACATTCAGGTGCCAGTTTGCTTCTGTCTGGTCTATCACAGTCTTGGAACACAACACCTAAGAGTTATTTTTGCCAAAGACGAATTTCTGCATCCATACATACATGAAGGGAGCAAGGAGGGAGTCTGTCTTTGCAGAGGGTTAGCGACACTTGAGTAATTGGCTTAAGTTTTTTGATGATGGATTTCCAACTTTTGTTGGTTACAGTGTCATCGGAATACAGGAAGAAAACTCTGTAACACTGATGTGGTGTTAGGAAGCAGCATTCCTTCATTCCTCATGATACCTACTGGGCAACTTGACGAGGAAGCCCATCCTATCAGAGTTCAGGTTCTACATTTGAACAGTTAAGACATGCATATGCAGTACATTGGCGTACATATTCATTCTTCTTCAAGCACTCATAAATATGTGCTAATGTCCTTTTTGGCATGCTCAGTGATATATAGGGTGATTGAGTGTCCACCTACTTCTTCCCCACTTTTCACCGTCAGCTTCATCACTGAAGCCTTTGGCCCACTTGTATCCACTTTTCCCCAGTTTGGAAGAATTCCATTGCTTATTAGGCCATAGTGAGTGACTTTTTAAAAAGCAGTGTGGAACCTGACAAAATTGTCTTTGCACGTTTTGAGGCAAAATGTAAAAGTATTCTATTGTGATTCCAGTGCTTGTGGTTTGACAAAATCACTGAGGCAAAAGATAAAATTATTCTATTCCATCCCCAGTGCAAAATTATTGGGGAAAACAAGACTCTTCACCAGCTAAAGCTGAAAGTTTTAGAACTACCGCTTATGTATTCCTTTTGCTAAGTTAATATATTGATGCTTAAATTAATGTACAAATCCCTACTGCTAAACAAACCAACCTATAAACTCTTTATCATCAGTAGACAATGGTAAGGGCAAATGGCTTGGATGGGTACACTCTTGGCTGGGTAAGGAGCTGGCTGGAGGGCTGGGCTCAGAGAGGTGGTGAATGGAGTTAAATCCAGCTGGCTACCGGTCACGAGTGGTGTTCCCCAGGGGTCGGTGCTGGGGCCTGTCCTCTTCAATATCTTAATTGATGACCTGGGTGAGGGCATTGAGTGTACCCTCAGTAAGTTTGCAGATGACACCAAATTGGCTGGGAGTGTGTTTCTGCCTGGGGGTTGTGAGGCCCTACAGAGGGATCTGGACAGGCTGGAGAGCTGTGCTGAAGCCAATGGGATGAGGTTCAACAAGACCAAATGCTATGTCCTACACTTTGGCCATAACAACCCCAGGCAGCGCTACAGGCTTGGTGCAGAGTGGCTGGAAGACTGTGTAGAGGAAATGGACCTGGGGGTATTGATTGATGCTTGGCTGAACATGAGCTGACAGTGTGCCCAGGTGGCCAAGAAGGCCAACAGCATCCTGGCTTGCATCAGAAACAGTGTTGCCAGCACAAGCAGAAAGGTGATTGGCCCCCTGTACTCAGCGTTGGTGAGGCCGTACCTCGAGTACTGTGTCCAGTTTTGGGCCCCTCACTGCAAGAAAGACATTGAGGCCCTGGAGTGTGTTCAAAGAAGGGCAACAAAGCTGGTGAGGGGTCTGGAGCACAGGCCATATGAGAAGCGGCTGAAGGAGCTGGGAATGTTCAGCCTGGAGAAGAGGAGGCTCAGGGGAGACCTTATTGCTCTCTATAACTTCCTGAAGGGAGGTTGTGGTGAGCTGGGGCTTCTCTCGTGTCATTAGTGATAGGACTAGAGGGAATGGTTTCAAGCTGCGGCAGGGGAGATTCGGGCTGGACATTAGGAAATATTACTTCTCAGAAACGGTGGTCAGGCACTGGAATGGACTGCCCAGGGAGGTGGTGGATTCACCGACCCTGGGGGTGTTCAAGGAATGATTGGGTGTTGTGTTGAGGGACATGGTTTAGTGGGAGCTATTGGTGATAGGTGAATGGTTGGACTGGATGATCTTGTAGGTCTTTTCCAACCTTGGTGATTCTATGATTCTATGATTCAAAACCTTGCATTGTCATCAAGACTTGATTCCCTTTGCTGTTCATTGCATCACAGTTCCAGCTTCTTAGTGGAGCCCATTCCTGCTTCATTTCTTTCTTGTGTGGTAACACAACCGGTGCTGGACTAGTTGGTGACATCAAATTGTTAGGACTGACCTTTAAAACTGATGCTTCAGTGTAATGAATGTGAGCAAGCGAGATGGGTTGGTCACACCCCTCAGACTTGCTTGAAGATTTTGATAGGCAACCTGGGAATTAGGTAACATTATTTGCTATTTCTTTACAACTGTGATGATAGAATTTTTTCCTTCTCTTTTTAACAGAAATTTATAACTTTGCTGAATGAGTCATGCATAACACATAGACAGATGGTGTTGTTTAAATAATAACCTGTGGTCTGCATGCACGTCCATCCTCTTCCTTCCTGCATCACCAAAATGGATGCATATTCACAGAAAACCCAAACTCTGGGTTGGGTGATGGCAGTTACAACAATGGAGGTCTGGAGCTATTGCATGAGTGGGATGTGTTTTCTTGAGATGATGATTGCTGAGATGAGGATGACCCATATTACTGGGTTGCTGTCTGCAGCACCACGTTGCTTCTGCTCGGGCAGACCAGTTGCAAAGCAGTTTGCTAGAGCTGACCAGAAACCCAAGTGTTTTCTCCTTTGACCTTCAGGTAATCCAGAAGCTTTGTAATTTTTAACTATGGTCTGCTTCTAATTTGGAGTAAGAATTGGTATGTTATTCCTTTATAGCTGCATTACATTGTTCTTTACCTGTAGACTTTCTGTAGTGACTTGATGGCTAAGTTTGTCACTGTAAATACTGCTCCAGAAGGATCCCTACTGAATTCAAGATGAGTTGCCTGGGAGACCAACTAATGCAATTCAAAATGCAATGTGGTGCAGACTAGTTGCATGCTGTCTAGTATATAGCCAAGTTTTTTTTCTACAGAAGACCTAATTTCAGAAGTTTCTGTATGCTTCCTGCTCTTACGCTTGCTTTTTCCATTGGTAAGAGGATGCTTTAATGACATCTCAAAGTAACACCTCTTTGTTTGGTTTCTTTTCACTAAAAAAGTAGTAAGAGCTTTTTGATACTATTGTTTCTTTGCATGGTTATGATTTTAAGGGGTATCTTCAGAAGTGTTATCACCTTCCCTTTTAAATATTCAAATCACAGAATCACAGAATCATAGAATGGCTTAGATTGGAAGAGACCTTATGGATCATTGAACTCCAACCCCTGACATGGCCAGGTTTTCCAGCCACGAGTCAGGATGCCTGGGGAAAGATTTTCAGGTGGGATTGGAATCAGTGAGAGTGACAGCTCTGAAAAAAAGTAACTCTTTAATGCATGAACTAGACTAATTAGGGAAGTAGTGTAGCTTTTTGCTTACTACTGTCCAGAAATGTGCAGAAGATCCATGCTGCATTGCCTGATGTAGTATAAAGGCAAGAGTAGGTCTTGAAGAACTTAGTCTCAATAGATTAAGAAATAATGCATGGCAGTTGTTTGACTGAAGTGAATTATAGCATAGCTGGGTTGAAGATAAAGATCCTTCAAGCTCTATAACCCTCTCCTTCCACTCTGTCTATCTGCCTCACTACATGTAGGATTACCCATTTGGGAATAATTCCTTCTTTTCTTTTATTCTCTGTCATTCAGACAAGTTGGCGGGGAGGAGAAGAAAGCTCATGAAATCAGCCTAACCTGCAGGAGCAGCTCTGTGATGTGTTGATTCTGCCAGGTTGGTGCCTCTATCCCTATGCTTTGGCATTTCAAAAAGAGGAGCATTAGCTCCTTGTTGCCAACAGCTGTCTCATTGTGGGCTGATTCGTCTGTCAGCCATGACTCCGAGTACCAGAGCATATTGATGACCTATGATTTGCCTTCTCAATGCATGAAATACTTTCTGCTTAAGCTGACAGGAGATAAGCAGCAAGTGCACAACCTTCCAGCCTAGGGCAAGATCGCTCTATACTGTGCCTCCAGCTGGGGTTGAGAGATCCTGAATGAGGACGTATAGACACAGTGTGCAAACAGAGCATGCTTCAGACTTCCTAACCTGGCTTTAAATAGTTTGTTTCATTTTATCTGATAGCACAAAGCATGAAACAGGCAGAGACAATTTACATGACACGCAGCCCCTGCAAGCAATGATCCTGCAAGGTTCACCAGTTGAACAACACCTAGGGAAATAGTGGAGCAATTTCTACTGAATATTGGCCACAAACAAGCAATATATTGCTTCTAGCTACAGTCATTCCACTGATCTGTATTTAGAGGTTTGGGAAATTCTGTCCCTGCTATTGGCCAGACTTAATATGACCTTATAACTCTTCTCAGAAAATATGCCCTTTAAGTTCTATTTCTTTCTGGCTTTTTCTTAGGTTTATTGCATTAGATGGAAACAAAACAACACCTTTTTATTTGTGTGTGTGCATCCCAATGGCCTTTATGTTGTGTGAGTGGTGGAGGAGTCTGGCCGCTGCTGTCTTCGGTCCACCAGGGAAGCTCCAGTGCCGCTAGGTACATGCACAACATAGAATGTAATGAAGAAGAATGGATGCAGGAGGGAGCCATGTGCCTAGGCTGAAATGGGGAAACAGGGCATCAGAAGGCAGAAGCATCAATCCAATTCACTAGCTGCCTCTGCTTGGTGGTGACGTGCTGCAGATTGCTGTCACTGGCTGCCTACTGATACAGGATCCTCTGCAGAAGGATGCTGATGTGAAACAGCCCTGTGGGATATGACTGGAGGAAAAAAGGTCAAGGGAATGCAAATTGAATGAAAGTGCCTGATTTGGACATGATGGGGCTTAATAGGCACTGAGTTGTGACTTTACAGATGATGCTGTATACCCAGCTCTGCACAGTGCAGTCCCTTACTGCTCATTTGTATACAGTGCTCTGCTGCACCCTTTGTCCCTTCTCCCCTAAATGCAGACCTGGCTTTCCCTGTGGCCACTGCAGGTGAAAATGTTAGGAAGAAAGACCTGCATTAACACCTGGTGTACACAATATGATTCTGCATCTTCTCTGGGGGGAAGAATATGGCTTCTGGGCTCCCACCTGCTGCTGGCAGCCTGTAGCAGGGCTGTCCTGCAGCACTGCTGCTCTGTGCCTCTGCTCTGTGCCTTCTGCATGGGGTTCAGCCCTCTCTGCTCTTTGAGGCCAACAGAAAAATCCCTGCTGTCAATCAAATGTTGAGGCATGGCCACTTGTCTCAAATGAAGACAAAGAACAACCAATATACCCTGTGATTCCCTGTGTTTTAATGCACTATACCTCAGCTGCAGGTAACCACAGATTGTAAAATCAAGTGTTTATATAGGTACTTTAACAGTTCTGCCTTTAATTTTTTCTGGGCATGCAGAAGTTATCATGTTCTAAATAAAAAGTTTGGCCCACACACAGGTGAACTGTGAGAACATAACAAGGCTAAAATCATGAGCCTGGCTAGAAGTGAAGGCAGGCATCTGAACCAGAATCTCCTGCTTTCCTTTTGACCACCTGAGGTGCGCATGCAAAGTGACACACTGCATCCTAACATGGGCAGTAGGGTAGCTCAAAACAAAGACAACTGTTCGTTTCTCCCATCACTCTGAGGAGCCCAGGGCCCCAGGTGCAGAGATGACACTGTGCCAGGTACATCCCATCCCAGCTGTGTGTATGCCTTCAAGGATGTAGAAAGGCTGCTGAAGATACACCAAAGACCTATACAAATGATGCAGTATTTAGAGGATGTACTGCACTGGGTGAGCTTCAAAGGATTTGGTTCATTCAGGCTGCTGGAAATAAAACTGAAATATCACTTCATTGTGACCTGTAAAGCCTTGACAAGAAGAAAAGATTGGTCAGGAATGGCTCGTTAAGCTTGGGACAGAGGAAGGTGTGAGATGCAGTGTTTGGATGGTGAACAGAAAAAATGAATAAGGAAAAATAGGGTACTCATTTAATTTGGCACAACTCACTGTTACAGTGGGCAATGGGGGAATGAGCAGATTCTCCACCTCCTAAGGACTCCCAGAAGTGGAGGACATCTCTCTGAAAGACAGACTTTAACTCTGGTTGAACGCCAAGTTTAGGTTTGGGAAGGAAAACAAGAATATTGTATAATGGCTGTGAAAACCAAGGTGAGGTGAGGGAACCCACTGTTCCCTAAGAGCCTTCAACTCCCTGAATCAGTGAGTGGAAGGATTAGGAGCTCATTTGGTCTCACAGCAGCCATTGATTGCTTTTTCATACTCCCCAATTTAGCTGTTCACATCAAGCAGAGGGGCAAGCAATAAAGCTAGTTAGGTGCACTGGCTGTTGCTGCAGTGAGCATAGTTCCTATTAGAGTTATAGAAATGCAAAATCTATTTATTAAATTAAACCAGTCCCACTGAGGTGACTGGGGCAGTTTTTCAAAAGAAGACTTGCTATTGGAGCTTCTGTTTTCAAGTAAAAGTAACACATCATCTGCCAAGTATGCCTTTTATGGACTCTTATCCAACCAATATTTGTTCATATATAGAAACAGCTGGAGATACAGAAAGTATGGAGCCTTATCAAAGTTAAGCCAGAAGTACAAAATCACAGAATCCCAGCACGGATGAGGCTGGCAGGGACCTCTGGGTCCATTAAGCCCAAGCCCTGCTCCAGCAGGGACATCCAGAGCAGGGTGCCCATGGCCACATTCAGGCTGGAAGATCTCCAAGGAGGAGACCCTACAGCCTCTGGGCAGCCTGTGCCGGTGCTCCAATGCCCACAGTCAGGCCATCATACCATATGCCAGGTTAAGGTATAAAAACAGTTCTCCAGATAGTGAATGGAACCCATTGCTTTGGGCAAACAGCCAATGCAGGTGATGCAGGAGTGTCACAAGCCTGGAATTTCCTATCCCCATGGTGCCTGCTCTGTCCCTGCCTGCCTGTCCCCACTTTTGGGACTCTGTGCTCAGCTCTTTGCCTGGAATAGGAGTGAGGTTAGAAGGCATTTACAGGGAGGCTATGGGAGTACCATGAGCAACAGAGATGCTATATTTGCACCCTTGGCTTCAACTAGCCTGCATCTGAGTCAAATAAACCAATTTTACCTGTATGTCAGTGGCTCCTCTACAGTACCAAATTCAGATGAGGACTTAGTTAAACTGTGCAAGGAGGCAAATCAGTGCATTTGGAGATTTATTTGCTACTTGCTTTAGTTTTACTACTGGCAAAATGTAATTCAAGTTTAACAAATACATATCAAGACTTGTAGGGTCATAATGAGCAAACCCGTTTGAAATGCTCTGCCATTCTTTGGAGAAAAGCTGAGATTTCTGTTTACTCTTTAAACAGAATCAGCCAAGGTTTTCAGTGACCCAAGACGCAAGTTCAGAAAATCAACTGCCTGTGCTGACCCAGTCTATTAGTATGGATGCCAAGAGGCACTCTGCTCATCAGTTACACAGTGAACGAATGATTTCACATGCTAATGCCCTTTTTCCATCAGTGTCCTGCAAATGGAACCACAACAGCATCCTGCAGCCTTGCTGGGATGCTTGCATTGTTTAAGAATCACAGCAGAATTATGGCTAAGTCTTTTTTCTTGCCACCTGAGAGGAGGGTGAGCTTTGAAAAAGACCCAGGCCGATCTCTGAGCCCAGCAACCCCTTGGGGATGCACTGTCTTGCTGCTGAATAACATTATTTCCAGATGAATTCATACCAATTTGAATGAACATTTAAAGAAGACAGAAAGAGTCCCCCAGTAATTACAGCTACACCAGATTAATTTAGAAAACCCTGTAAATCTGATGACATGTGGTAATAGCAGTATTTCATCATGGTTCTGATATTAGATTTCTACTGCTTTGGTACCCATAGTGCTTTTCATTGCTAATTTCCACCTAAGCACCCTTTCTTTTTCAAAGGTGTATGAATGAAAAATTTTCTTTGAGACTCAACTGTCTGGAAACACACCATGATAGCATATATGCAGGTTATCCTCCAGGGAGAGGGCAATTGTTGTATCGAACATCTTGTATTTTCCAACAACTGCATAGTGAAGAGAATGAGAGGAGAGGAGAGGAGAGGAGAGGAGAGGAGAGGAGAGGAGAGGAGAGGAGAGGAGAGGAGAGGAGAGGAGAGGAGAGGAAAGGAGAGGAGAGGAGAGGAGAGGAGAGGAGAGGAGAGGAGAGGAGAGGAGAGGAGAGGAGAGGAGAGGAGAGGAGAGGAGAGGAGAGGAGAGGAGAGGAAAGGAGAGGAAAGGAGAGGAGAGGAGAGGAATCTGCTTTAAATGAGAATTGCTCAGGAGCTTAGACTCCTTAAAATGCCAAGGCTTGTCTGTACAAAATGCGGACATCCTATACACACTGGTCTTGAAGAAAGCTAGTTATTTATGGACAGATTTGAGAGTCTGGGCTTGAAATTTTGCTTTGAGAGACAGAAGAACAAAAACTCAGTCTTTCTTCTGCATCACAGTTTGCTTATGGGGAAAATCACCAGATCTCTTGGTACTGAGAGCCATAAGTGGCTCTCATCTGGTTTTCTGTAGTTATTCAACACTTCAAACTTTTTATTTATTCTCCTGAAAATATATATTTTAAAAAAATATCTAAAAATCAGGCTGTAAATGTTTGTTTTAAAAAACAATCAGCATGTAGTGCTGCTCTCCATCCCACAACCATCCTTTCAGTAAGAGGAGCAACTAAGTGAAGCACACCTGGCCTTGCTGCCGGTGCCAAAAGCAGGAATTCTCAGAGAGTATCTGCAGAGCTTTGCTGGGACAGCAGTGATGCTGGGGCTTCTAGGGGTGAGTTTGGTGTTCATCAAGGCAGTGACAGCACAAAGGCTGGAGTCTCTGCTCCCATACAAAGAGCCAGGCAAACCTGCCCGGGGAAGTGGAACTTCACTGAGCATGCTGAGAAACACAGTCATAAATAAGATCCATGTAAGAAATTAACTGCACAGTCTGTAATATTTTGACCACAATTAAACTGCACTTGGAGCTTTCACTGACATTGATCAAATCAGCTACTAAGTGCTATTATAAGTGAACCTGAAGAAGATACAATGATCAGAAAATACAGATTATAATATATTTCAGATTGGATTTTAGGAAAAATTTCTTCTCAGAAAGAGTGGTAAGGCACTGGCACAGGCTGCCCAGGGGGGTGGGGCAGTCACCATCCCTGACGTTGTCACACTGAGGTACATGGTCTAGAGAGGTCACAGGCATGGGTTGATGGCTGGACTGGATGTTCTTATTGGTCCTTCCAACCTTGATGATTCTATGATTCTGTGATTTCCCCTAAAGGCCACCCTAAACACTGTATTAATCTTGCTGCACCCACAGCAAAATATTCCTATGTTGGTGTTTTTGCCTAATGGCCATAACTATTGCAGTCTATCCACCAATTCTCTTTCATGTGACGGATTGTAAGAAGTCACAGAATCAAAGAATCGTTGGAGTTGGAATGGACCCTTAAAGGCCATGTTGTTCAACTCCCCTGCAATGAGCAGGGACACCTACAGCTCCATCAGGTTGCCCAGAGCCTAATCTTCTGCGTAGGATGCTGAGTGCTTGATCAAAATCGGATTTTTTTTTTTACCCGCCTTTTCAAGATATTCATGCATTGTCTCTAATGTCTCAAATGCCTCAGTTTTTCTAGATGTGCTTCAGGGGAGAATGAAAATGACCTACCTCCAGCATATGCACAGCCTCTCAGGAGACACAACTTTGGGTTATTATTCTAAACGAGATTTTCTGCTGCAGAGGATCCACTTAGAGCCGTTCCTTTTCCCCGTGTCCTCCGGGCAGGAAGTCTCTGCTCAGGCAGCTAATGGCTTGCTATTTTTCTCCTATGGAAAAACAACAAACAAAGAAAGGACCATCATCAGCAACGCTGTTCATATTACAAATCCAGCAATCTCAGGAGACATATAGATTTTTGTAAGAAAATTTCCCTATATTTATGGAGAGGTACAGATTGTCATTCTTTTCCACACAGCTATTTGCAGATCTGTACTAAACACTGAATTTTGATGCTGGAGCTGTAGAAGCATCGGTCAGCAGCTCTGCTGCTTCTGAGCCTGATGGTAATAGATGGGCTAAGAAATCTGGACACGTTCATTGCACCGAGGGACAGTGTGCTGCTGGAGGTAATGCGCATCAGATGAGATGTCACACTCCCCAAAGAAGTGCAGAGGCATTCAAACAAGCCAAATTCTCTGTTGTTTATATTCTCCTTTACCAATCAGGATGTCAGGATGGAGGCTGAATTTATAAATACCAGAAAGGAGTTTGTTGCATGACAGGAGCCATTGGAGAAAAGAAATAGGTTAGAGTTTTTGCCTTATTGTGTCCCAAAGAAAACTGATTTTCTCTGCTTGGAGTTTAAATTAAATAAATGTGTTTGGACTTGGAAATAGAGAGAGATTTCAGGAAAAAAGCGCTTTAATGTTGCATACTGAGAGCTGTTCTGTAGACGATTGTTGCAGAGAGGAAAGCAGGAGACAGCAGCCAGCTGTGTTCTGTGGGGCTTAGCTCTGGGAATGCATCATGGGGACTGTCCTGAGAAACCGCACCAGCATTCGGGGAACAGCTGTCCCCAGCTAGCACCAGCCCTTGGCTTATGCTTCAAAGCTGCTTCAAAGCCACAAAGCTTGTGGCTTCCTCGAAGTTAAGAGAATGGGAAACAATCTCTTCTGGGGAACTGGTGAGAGCTGGGGAAATGGCTGTGGTTTACCAATGTCTGTGAAAGCATGAGTGGAACAGGGAGGGGACACCAAGGCTGTGCATGGCTGTGAAAAGCTGGAGCAGTGATGCAACAATCTGATGTTCATCGCCTTTGCATTTTGCTTTTTGAGCTTTTTGCCTACCACGATCTGACTAATCACTTAAATAGATTTTTCGTTCTTGTCTCAAATAACCAGCAGACATATGGCGTTAATGAGAGCTAGAGAGGGTTTGTTTTTTTAATGAACAAGAGCAGCTGGTAAGCAGAACGTAAAATTAAAAATGGAGGGAAAAAAATAAGCCCAGGGGGATAGAGAGGGTTATTAATCACAGCTGAATTCCTCAGCACTCTCCTCTGATGAGAAGAATCAGGTGTAGGGGGCAAAGGGGGGGGGACATCAGTGACCTTGAAATAAGTATGGGTCGGCTTGTTGCACAGCTATGCAAATATGTGCAAAATGCAAAAACGATGACTATGCCATCAAAATGACATGCAAATATGAGGGTTATACTTGGCTGTGTGAAGGCTATCCACAGCCTTGGGGAGGCTTTGTCCTGTTCCAGTGTGATTATAGAATTATAGAATCACAGAATGGTTTGGGTTAAAGGCCTTAAAGACCACCCAGTCCTAACTCATTACCATGGGCTGGTTGCCCCCCACCAGATCAGGCTGCCCAAAGCCCCATCCAACCTGGCCTTGAGCACCTCCAGGGATGCAGCTTCTCAGGGCATTCCAATGAGCAGTGGCTCCACTGGCTGCCAACCTCCGTATTGCCATGCAAACCCTTAGCCCAAGACAAAAAAACCCCCACCAAAACAAAACAAAAAAAACCTGGACATGGGGGAAAAATGCTCCATCACATCCAGGGATAAATTTGCTACCTCTGAGTATTGCTGCAGTGCTGAGAGGATTTGTGGCAGATGCTCACAGCCTTCCTTCAGTGAAAACCACTTCATTTTCTGCTATTTAAACATGTCGTCCCCACCAACACAGAACAAAATGAGCATTCCCAGGATGCACTGACTTAGAGGCAGGAGAGTCATCCATTTCTGAACACAAACTGCTGCTGTGCCCATCAGCCTGGAGTTTCTGCTGCACTGTAGTGTTTAGATTTGAAACAAAGCCTATTGCCAGTGGTGACTTGAAGCGAATAGAGCTTTATGGTTTCAGTGTTAGCTTATCTTCTCCATAAAATGTATAATTTCCATGACTCCTGTGAATATTCCCCTTCAATCCACCAGACCCTGAAAGGCCAGCTCCCACTTGAAGCCTCCTTGTGACCAGCATGCAGTCAAGGCCAATTGTAATCCTTTCCCAGACCACACCTGAACATGGGCTGAGGTTCCCACAGGCATATAGGGAGCCTGGGGCTTGCAGTACCCTGGGCACCTTTGGCCATGTGGTCTCCATGGCTGAGTTTGTCCCACAAGTCAGATCTTGCACTCTTTGTCTTGCAAATTCATTTTGATTTCAGGTGTCGCCATTTAAGGCAAGTCAAGTTTGTCTCTGGTCCTTGCATATCATAGAATCATAAAGGTTGGAAATGACCTCCAAGATGAAGTCCAGTCATTAACCCATTACCAATAAAGTTGGGTCATGACTGCTGTACCTCTTGGATGGCAGCATGAATTGGTGCCCTTGGCCACAACACTTGAACAAAGGAAGAGCTAACCAAGCTGAGGAAACATCTATGCTGATGAGGAGAAAAACTTAATTACTCATAGGATCTCACTGCCACAAGATTTTCAGGGGCCGACTACTAGGATGTATTTGAGTAACATCATCCCTCAAATAAGACAAGTTAATAAACACTGAAACACTCTACTTTTAAAAAAACAATCACCATCTTCATACTGAACATAATGGGAAGAATTCTATACTATCAGCTATGCAGGGGGAAGAGATGAGGTCTTCACTCACAAGACAGTTTTAATGCCTGCAGTAAACTTGTTTCAGACTGAGTTTACTCCCAGGATTTCAGTTCTTCACTTGCATGCTGGAGTTGGGAAGTATGGCCAAAGAGAGGGTCACAGGATTTTATATCTTCTCAAGAACAAATTGAAAGCAACTTCAATACAACCTTGAAATAGATATGTCTGGCCATAAAACATGATTTTTTTGGTGTAAGTTTAAGGTGTCCACATGCAAATCAATCCTTAGGTTTCTTCTATAGCCCAAGGACAGAGGAAGATGGTGTGACTTGTCTCCTCCTGTTGCATACAAGTAGAGTTGGACAAAGCAGTAGCCTTAGAAATTTTTCTCCACTTTGGCTACATCAAGGACAAGGGACAACCCAGTCAATCTGCTTGCTTATTGCAGCGCTCTTTAACCCCAGTACCTGTGGGGCAGAAATATAATAGAGATTCCATTTCCCTGCTCCCCTCTGTGGGCTAAGGACATTTAGGGACATTGGTAGTACATTTGGAAGATGGAGCTGCTGCTTTAGGTGCTGGAAATGGTAGGGAAGGGTGGGCATGGTCCGGGATGTGAACTTCTGTCTGATTTGCAGAGCAAAATGTCTGGTACTTAGAACAAGCATACATTTTATGCGTGTTTCAAGGTTTCATCTTACTTCCTATTAGTTACTGCTGCCCAGTAAATCTCAGGAAAAGGGGCAACTGCAGTCTGTGCTTCTGAAGCACCAGCCTAGACACCTCTCAGGAGTATTTAATGCATTACAGCATGAACATTTCTCATCACTACTTTCTATGGTACTGCTGATCTCAACCTCACCATTATCATGCTGAAAGATAGTGATTTACACAAGATAAAATGTACAATCTTTGGCAAATTCCCAATCCCTCTAACTTTGTCCAGTGTCAAACAGATGCTGCAGAGAAATGACACCTCTGAGCAGGTTCCTTTTCCGTGTCCCATCTTCACTCATCACTGTATGCACCTTCCATAGAATCATCAAATTGCTCAGTTTGGAAAAGTCCTTCAAGATCAAGTCCAACCTCAACCTAACTGTACTTTAACTCATCTGAGATTTACTGAAGTTTGCTTTTTCTTACTATTGAGTAAAATCCACATTGTTAAGGCTGCCAAGGCAGCAGACCAGTCGTCAGAGAAAGTGATTACTATTTCTCTTAAGAGTCCAGCAATACGGGAGAAAGCACTTGTTTGTGTTATTTGCAACAGCATTAGAGAGAATCCTCACAGCTGAACAACTTCTAAGTGGCTTTTCCTGTTCAGTGAAATATGAAAAAAAAAAGCCACCTAGATGAGCTGGAAGAGTAAGGGAAGCATTCCACCCCCTAGGGAAACTCCCACTGCTTTGCAGGATTGGGATCTGTTTACATCTGGGAAAGGAGGAATTGAAAAGATCGCAGTGGGACATGATTGCTGCTGCTAACAGCAGTAAAGAATGAGTGCAGCTGCATTGGGCTGTGCACTCTGTGTGCTAACAGCCTTTCTAGGAACAAAGAGGCTGTGTATCATGGGATTTAAAGGAAGAGGGGATGAAACTTCAGGGCACAACTGGAGGCAGAGTGAGAAGAAAACTGTTCCAAATGAATTTTCTGCTTAACCTGGGAAGGCTTTGGTGGCTGGATGAGGACATTGGGCATAGTGGGGCAATGCAGCACTGTGCTCAGCATGAGCAGACTCCTCCGGAACAGACTGTGTGTGGCACACTCACATAGGAAGCACTCATTTAGACTGTTTGTGCCATGAGATTCCCTCCAGCCCATGGCAGAGGATGCAGATTTTCAAGATGTGGCTGAGGAAGCTGTATTCTATTCAATTCCCTGTGAGGATTATAGTGGTATTTTTGCTACATTCTGTGCCAAGGGGTGTCCCTGAGCACGATGCACAGCAAAGCCTCTCAGCACCCAGTCCATCTTGCAGTAGGAGAAAAAATGCTCACGTTAAGAAGGATATCTACAGTGACATAATTCCAATGAGCGATGTACAAATAAAATGATAGTTAGGCATTGGCCTCGCTTCTCAATAAATTTCTGCAGGCAAAATTACCCACTATGGTACCTAAGCCTCCTCAGGGGAGGGGGTGGGAAGGGGGGTCCATAGCTGTTGGCAGTATTTTCTTTTCTGCCTGCTATGGTTTGGGGAGAAGAAATGTTCCTTACTCTACCAGCGCAGCCCACAAGCTTGCTGAGGCCCAGATGTGAAACATTTGTCTTAAGAAAAGCAGGAGGAGGAAGAGACCTAAAAACAGTAAAAACATCAATAGGGGACATTTGCAACTATACCAAGTTCATTCCTTTGCTTAAATGTTTCCATACCTTGTTAGCGAATTCAGCATTTGTAAGTAAGAATTACAACTCACAGTATTGAGCAGCTGCTGGATAACGTGTTTGTGCAGAACATAAATATTCTAGGGGCAAAAATCAATACTCAGAGGCGACTGCTCAGGCTGTGGATGAGCATATGGAGGCTGCAATGAATTGCTTAGCGCTTTGAAATTGGCTCAGGTCAGTAGGAATGGAAACTAATTTCCAACTGACACTCTTTTTGAAGCCATTAGTTAAAATCTGTCAAGTTAATATGACCTCTTTTTCCAATTTCAGGATGGCAAATGCTTCCATTTCCTATTTACAGTGTTTTCATCCCTGGGGCAAAAAGAAATCTTACTACTAAACTGGGAAAAAAAATAGTCACAGGGATGGAAAGAGTTCTCTGAAGTCAGGTTAACTGCAAGTTGTTGGCAGAAAGAGGAAGGAAATCTGCACCAAAGAGCAATATCAAGACTGGTGAAACTTGGGCGAGCTTTTGTGGGTGCAAGAGGCTTACTTTGTATGAGGGACAAATGAGTAAATGAGCAGTATCACAAAGCACAGCCTGTTCTGCTTTTGTATCTGCTTTGGATTGGGAACCAGGAAAGGTCTTCAGCCTCCCACCCCACTAAAGGACAGCATGGGCACTCAGTACATGTGGCTGATCAGATTGATGACAAGATAGGAAAGTATGGGAAGAATATTGACAAAAGAGGTTTTAAAGAAATGAGATGATTTTAGAAGAGCTTTGCTTGCTTAGATTAAAAAAACAAAAAACAAAAAGCAAGGGCTGCTGAGCAGGGACTTACCTCAGTCAGACTTGTTGCTGCAGTCAATGGCTGAACTCTTTAAACAAAGGAAAGCCACTAAACCCAGCCTGCAGGTTTAGTGACAACTGTAATCCATCAGCTGCTGATAGTTTTTTCAGCACAAGCTGGAGCTGGGGGATTTTGTCTAACTCTAACCGGGGGCTGGCAAGTGCTGAGGAGGTCTGTTTTTTCCTGCTGGAGAAGTGCTTTTTTATTTTTATTTTTATTTTTATTTTTATTTTTATTTTTATTTTTATTTTTATTTTTAATTTATTTTTTATCTTGCTGCAACAAGATTAATTTATGCTGAAAACTGATGCTTTCTGCTCAGAAGATCAAATGAGAAATTCTGGCTGGGAAAAGCATTTCAACATACAGGTCAGCCTGGGAGAGTTAGACCTGCCAGAAAGCTGTGAATGTGACTCAATAGGTGAAGTTTGGGGTGGAAACCTGTTCCAGGAAAGCTGGTGACTGTCAGCCCCTGTGACCTGCAGCACTGCTGGGGAATGTCAAAAGTGATGGGTCCCTCTCTGAGCTGCCCAGCTGCAGGGAAGATGTCTGTGCCAGGTACATCTGAGCTTACATGTGGTGAAGAAGGTTGTCAGAAGGTCCTGGTCTTGACGTGGATGGTTATGTCATTAGATGTTGTGAGGCATTTTTACTGAAGAGCACAGAAACTTGGGTTGCACAAGACCTCATGAGTTTTTCTTTTCCTGGTGAAGTTCAAGCCAGTTCTCTCAGACCAAGGCAGATTTTTACACATGGAATCACTTGGTTTCTTTTCAAATAGATGAATATAAACATGTTAAAATCCCTTTCCATTCCCTAATCAGGAGATTACAATCCCACAACCTGTAAAGATTTCTTTGCCCACTGAGAAGCCACTTACATTTCCATAGGTATTGAGGCTCATTGCCTCAAGCCTGATCAAAGAGAAGCTGTGGGCAGGTGATTGTGTAGCATTGCTGGTGTCTCTATGAGATTTTTCTCATTTACTTTTGCACAGAAAAACTCGAAATCTCAGTGTCCGACTTTCAGCTCTGTTTATCTGCAGCAGACAAGAAGTGCCCTGTGCTCCCTGCGTCAGCCCCTGTCAGCCCCCAGCTGACTCACAGCCCCCTGTGCCCATGTCCTCCCCTCTCACCTCCCTGCAGGAGGTGACACTGCAGCCATCAAGCAACAGCTCCCTGACAGCACAGCCAACACTGGATCTGGCTCCATTACTTCTTTTCCTGCGCCCTCAGGAAAAGAAAAAAAAAAAAAAAGCCTTCCTTTCTTTGCAAGCTGATGGTATGTGCTGTAGATTATATCCATCATGCTCTTGTCTGTATTATTCTCATTAATCTAGTACAGTGTGGGAAGAAAATGTGCCCCTGAGACTAAGCATGTACGTAAATTTAACCACCAGCTGCCAACGTGGATGCAAAGTTATCTCTTCAAACTGCGCGTAAAACCCTGTGGATAGTGACATTAAGTAGCTATCTAGCATGCAGTGCAGGCATTACACTTGTGTTAGTGTGTTGACACATCGTTATATTTCTCAACACGGCAAATTAGAGCAATGATGTGAAGTTTTGTCTTGAGAGCATGAAGATTTTTTATGGCTCTGGGAAACAGCATTAAAACAGACTCTAAAACAGGATGTAAATGTTATAATGATGAGTTATTCCTTCCTGCTTACTAAGAAGCAGCAGACATCACTAGTAGAAGCCAGCATGTCCCACATGGATTATTTACATTATTTTTTTAACAACTGCTGCATATGCTTTTTTGCTTTTAGTTTGTAGAGACCAAAGCATATAGATTCTCAAAGGAAAACTCCCTTCATTAAGCACTTGGCTTTAAAGCAAAAGAGGAGAGATTTAGGTTAGCTGTTAGGAATAAATTCTTTACGCAGAGGCTGGTGAGGTCATGGCACAGCTGACCAAGTGGGTGTCCCATCCCTGCAGGCATTCGAGGCCAGGTTGGATGGGGCCCTGGACAGCCTGAGCTGGTATGGGGCAGCCCTGCCCAAGGCAGGGAGGTGGAACTGGGTGGGCTTTAAGGTACCCTCCAACCTAAGGCATCCTGTGATTACGTGATTTCTATGTGAAAGCTGAACAAGAACACGTGGAAGCAAATATTCCAAATAAGCCCCATTACCACGTGTGCATACCCACTTGGTTTCTTATGCTCTTGTTATCAGAGATATATTTCAACAAGCAAATCATTAGGGCCCGGCCTCCTGAGCTGTCCTCCTGTAAATTCACTATGCTACAGACAGTTTTGGTGGCTCTATATAAGCTTCCAGGCTGCTGGATGTTGGCACCTATTTGGGTTGCACCTCACTTCCCATTGAAGGGAAAAGGTGGGTGAACACTCTTGTGCCCAAATTTTCAGACAGAGAAAACCTGACAATAATAGCGGGGCATGCTCATTGCTCACATATGTGAGGCAAGGCAATGGGATTATGTTCCTACCTACATTTAGTTACATAGGCCTTTAGTAGAAATTGCTGTTCAATAAATTAGAGCTGATATCCAGTTGTTCCTCACGCATAACACACGACTTATCACTCTGCTTTGAACCCATCCATTTGTCTTTGTTCAGACTAGGACTTGTATTTTTCTACAAGTAATGTTCCAAAATGTCATGTAGCCTTCATGTGCAACCACAGTGGTAGAGAGAACATACTGTATACCTCAATCATTTCTACTGTTGGTTAACCATCTCAGAATTGTATGACTTATTTCTGTTTAAAATGCATTTGAATTCAGTTGCTGTCACCTACTGCTCATTTTTATCTCAGGAAGATGAAGGAGAGCTTGTGTGATAGGCCAGATCCCCTTTGTGGGCAGGCCTCTGTCTGGCCTTCTCTTTGACACAGGAAACACAATGAGTGCTTTAAGCCTAGTAACGTATTTTCCCCAGCTCTCAAATCATTTTAAATGTTTTTGCATCTTCTATTTTTTGTCTGATCCATCAGCTGAGCAACATATTCCAACTGTAGTTTCTGTGAGTGGAATTGAGCCAAGCTGCCAGCTGCTGTCTGCTGCTGCCATCCCAGTGGGACCCCACTGCTCTCCAGCCCTTCCAGTTTGACCCCTCACCCCTTATGTTTCAGAAGCGCTGCAGACTGCATCTCTTGCTCCTAGATACAGATGTTGATACTTGACTGTTCTCAACATTTAATTTTTCCATTGGTGACTGTTTAAGGTAAAAGCAGATAAATGCCTTATGAAAAGGACCTTGAAGTCCACGTTTCTCTCCATGTCTTCTGCACTCACTGTAGGGGTAGAGACTGCTCTTTGTTCATGTGCTTTCCGATTATTCAAACCTGCCCTTGTGACAGGAGGGCAAAGTCACTGAGAGGAGTGAGAAGTGATTCTGTGGTACCCCAGTACCATCCTGGGCTGTTTGGTGCTGCCCTGTGCAGGATTGGGTTCCGTCAGAGCTCATCCAGCCCATGCAGGACTCACATGTGGCTCTGCCACTCCTTGGGGGATTTCTGTGACCCCCAGCCTCCTTATATTACCTTCAGATTGAAAATGAGGAGTGCGGCAATTATGTGTACCCAGCAGAAAGAGGAGAAGAAGTTCATTCTGAATGTTCCCTCAGATGCCATGGGAGAGAGGTTCAAATCTGTTTTAGATCACATTTCAGCATTTAAGAAGAAGCATGGAGTACCTAACTCCCAGTCTGTGATGCTCACCTCTCCTTACTCACTGCAGAGGAGCCTCAGGCAGCAGTCCAGATCTGTAACTCTGAAGCTGGTGGCCAGAGATGCTCTTTAATTCTTTCACTGAGCTCAAGTTATCCAGTTAAGCACCCTCTTCCCTTTCTGTAAAACAGATCTGGTAGTGATTGCCCACCTCAGAGGTATGGTGCAGTAAGGGATTCGAGATGTGTGAATAATACGGGGTGAACTCCAGTTACGTTTCTTAAACCGCGTTTACTTTGTGTGTACGGAAGAGTACAGCATCAATATTCACTTGTATCCAAATCCTGCCCAAACAGTATCTGCTCACTTCTTACAGCTACTAGCGATAAAAAAAAATTCTTAATAGTAAATAAAATAGCAAAGCCAGCACTAAATTCTCCTCTTGTGTGTCCCTGTAAAGCTCTAGGGAGTTTGACAGTAGTTCAGTGCTGTGAATGAACAAAATGTGGCCCGTGGCTATTTTAGCTTGGGCTCTAAATGCCTTCCTTGATCTTTTATTACTTATTTCTCTGAGAGACAGCCAAAAGCTTCAGAAGTAAAAATGGAAAAATATAAGTGAACAAATAGTGGCCAATGGAGCACAGAGTTCAAGCATTTGTGTGTTGAAGTACAATAACTACTGTGCAGACTGGCACGTCCCAGAGACATTTTGGATAGCACTGCTAAGGCAGGTCACAGCAAACCCTGACAGCTGATCCACTCCTATTGTGTCCTTTTGTAAAATAATGCTGGAATTGGATAATTTGATTACGTGTAAAACAGAGATATGAAGTTTAGGATGCTGGACCACATTTTAGGGAAAATGAAATCAAAAGAATGCAGACCAGGTTTTTACATTACAAGAATTAAATGCAACAGTTTTCAACTGTTTTCAATTTTCAAATGCGGATGTAAATTTTTCCTCCCAATAATCTGCGACTAAGAGCGGTAGAACAGGAAAACCTTTCCTTCGAGTGCAAGCCAACATTTGATTTCTTTGCCCTTATAGCTCTATGAAAATTAGTTTTTAATATAGTGAGTTAATATCAATGAGTGAAACACCATTTCCCTGTCTTTCTTGTAAAAAAAGTTTTATATTTTTAGCCAAGGCCTTCTCAAGGGAAAGCAGAAAAGTGTCTATATTGAATATCTGGAGCAGCCTGTAATGCATACATGAGAACTGTGACATACACGGGGGCTGGTTTTGATACAGGTGACAGGAGAATGTCTGTTCTAAATGGGATTGCTTAGAGAGATTGGACAGGCCTGAATTAACTAGCTATATTACATCAGGCACTGCAAGTTTTGTGGAAGAAAATTTTCAGATTCTTTCCACTGTAAATAAGTGAAGCATCTTCCTAGTATATCTGTGTTATTGTCCTCATTGAAAGGAAAAATATACCATATTAAATATTTCCTTTATCGTCCACATAGTACAGGACTGTAGGATATGGTCCATGATAGGAAAGCAGTCATTAGCACAAAAAATTGATGAGAGCTTTTCTCAGACAAAAACAGAACAGGCAGTTCCAGGTTTTATTTTGCATGTCTTGCAATTCAAGAGTATCAATCTCACCATTTATGTGCTGTCTGGCTTTTCACTGCTGATAATTTCTTAAGAGTACACAGAGGTAGAGTTAAATAAAGGTCAAAGTAATTCCAAATAATGAGATATTTGTCTTTAGCATTGCTTTGCTAGCTCCAAAATAAAACCTTCTCATGAAAAAGCCTAATTAACATCAAAGACAATAATTAATCACTTGTCATACAGGAAGAAAATTCTTCAGCCTGTTCTTATTGAAAGCAAGAATATATAACACTAACTGGATGCATATTACTATTTCTGTCATCGTAACAGAACCAGACAGACCTTTCAACAGACCTGATGTGGAAGTTCCTCAATTCTTATTTAATTAATAGATGCATTAAACAAAGTAAGAATTGTGTTTCTTTCTTCCACTCCTCCTTTCCTCCCTTCTTTTCCCTTCCTTTCCCTTCCTTCCTCCCTTCCCTCCCTTCTTCCCTTCCTTCCTTCCTTTCCTTCTTTTCCTTCCTCCCTCCTTTTCTTTTTCCTCCTTTTCTTTTTGTAATTCTGCAGACTATGAAATATATGTCCTAGCTGTTATGTCTGTATACCATTCCATGAAAATGAGTAAGAAATTGCTGTAGCATGCTTTAAAAATATATATCTGTGTATGCCCTTTGTGCATCATATGCAAACAAGAAAATCCATGCTCAAACAAGAATATTTGCTTTCTGTATCCATTAGTCACTGTTCAGCGCTCTCCTCCCATTGTGCCATGCAGCGAGCAGGGCTGACATCACCTGACTTACCCAGTCAATCACACAGTCCAAAAATTCATTGGCATACATTGCAGATGATCAGCTGGCTACAAGTGACTCAGAAGTAATGGGTTATATAGATTGCCTTGCAGAATTGCTAACTGAGATAAGGGCCAGATTCATTAGGAGCATTTACTTATTGGTGATGAAAAATCAACTGGGGATTTTTGTGTTTTAAAATCACTGTGCCTGTGGGAAGCTTCCTCAGCTGTTGCATGTGTGTCATAGCAGGCTGGATCTATATTCTCTTAGTTTTTCCTCATTTGATTAATTTATGGCTCATTTGCTTCTTTTGGCCTGTCTGCTTGGAACAGGCTCTTTGCCTCCCCCTTTCCCATGAGATGAGGATTTGCAGCCCAGCAGCCCCAGACCACCTGTCCTGAAGCCGTCTCTTTAGGTTGCCAGAAGTCTGAATACATTTTTTTCCAAGAAATTTCACTGTGATCAGTCTGAATTTACAATTTTCTGACATACGAAAGCATGCCATGCCCAGCCTTTGTAAAATATTCCTCCCCAAAATCGAGTCTTTTAACAGTGAGCTATACAGCTTGAGACGCTGCAATAAAACACCTGAACGCTATTCAATGCCTCATTGCCCTCCTTGGTCATGAGACCTCCAGGGAATGCAACGTTGTTCTGAACAGAACTTCTCCTTCAAGTCACACGTGTGTCAGCTCATTTTCTTCCTCCTTAGCTATTTCCACAGTGACAGTGTCCTCATTTCTGCAAAGTGGATCTCTGCTCTTTTCTCTCACTTGAGCTCCCTTGAGGTCTCGAAGCCTGTCTCAGTTACTATTTGTTGGGGTGTTGTGGTTTAACCCGGCAGGCAGCTCAGCACCACACAACCATTCACTGACTCATCCCAGTGGGATGAGGGAAAGAATAAAAAAAAATTACAAGAACTCATGGGTTGAGATAAGGACAGTTTAATAAGAAAGTGAAAAAAAAAGAAGAATGAAAAAAGTAAGTAAATGATGTACAATATGGCCGCTCCCTCAGTTTTACTGTGCAGCATGACACCACATGGTTTGGTACGTGCCTTTGGCCTGTTGGGGTCAGCCGTACTGGTTCTGTCCACTCCCAGCTCCCTGTGCACCCTCAGCTCCCCACTTGCTGGGATGTATGCAGAGCTGCTCAGCAATAACTAAACATAGGTGTGTTGTCAACATTATTTCCTTCCTAAATCCAAAACAGTGCTGTACCAGCTGCTAGGAAGAAAATTAACTCTATGCCAGCTGAAACCAGGGCATGGGTCTTTAATCTTTAATTTGCCTCGGGAAGTGATGAGTTTCCCACCAGAACAGTCAGCCAGTGTCTAGTTAGTGAGGAGACCCTGCTAAAAAAAAAAGCAAACACCCTGAACCTTGGCCTTTTATGACTAAGGAAACATCTCTTAAATGGGCAGTCTCCAAAGTCCAACAGCCCTTCTCTGCTGGTCCTAGTCAGGTGATCTTGCTATTCTCCTGGGGTTTTACTTCTGTACAAAAGTACCTCATGGAGAACACGCGATATCCACAGAGATTGCTGCCAAGAATTCAGGTGATTCCTCAACTTCGGTAACTTCAGTGCACTGTTCAGTGTTTCAGCCAGAGTGTCTTAAGCAGTTGATTAAGATTAATTTTGAGACTGTCTGAAGTATAGATTTGTTTGAAATGTAGTCCTTCTAAGGAGGAATAGCAGCAGTTTTCAAATTTTAATCCCTGGGTTAGCTTTCATTGAAGTCAATGTGAATATGGCTTTGAATCTGCCTTCGCTCCTCCCATAGCAAATACATGCTAGAAGCAGCTCAGGTTGGATTTGATGTGACATTTGTTTTTCTTCACTCACCTGTAACAGGACCAGCTGGTCTAACTGGCTTGGTTTACCTGTGACTGCCAATATACCCTCTGCAAAATGAAATAGGACAAGCAGCACCCTTACAACATCCTACTGGCAACCATGGTCATCAAACTCCTGTATGCTGGGTATATTCCAGATTTGTTTGTTATACACGTAGCACTTTTGTTCAAAATTCTGACAGAATCAGCTACATTTACTGAATATGTGCAGTTCTGACTCCAGCCTCAGCCTTGAGCAAGCTGCTAAATAGAAACTGAGAATCATACAGTATCTCAAGTTGGAAGGAACCCGTAAGGATCATCGAGTCCAACTCCTGGCTCTACACAGGACCACCCAAAAATCAAAATCAATCAATACATCCCACATACAGAGAAGCAAGTGGCATAGGAATGGGTGACATTCCCCAGCAATCTTAGTTTTGTCACATCACATAGACTACCTTGTTTTTTTTCTCAAGTCAACAGCCATAACTATTTCAAATAAATGCCCTGGTAGACTTTGATATTCCCTACAGACTTTTCCTTGTCATAGGGAATCCAAAAGCAGCTCTCTCAAAGAAATAAGAAGCCTGGTTTTCTGCAAAACCTGAATTCTTGATCTTTGCCAGGGGAATAAAGTATAACTGTAAGTCTCTACTCCAGAACAAAGAGCAGCTAGTGTGACTAGAAGGTAATAGATAAAAGAAACTTATTTCTGTATTAATTTTAAGTCTACACCTACACGTCTCTAAATCTTCCTTTGCTAGCATCTATACAGTGTAAGAAGTAAGTAAAAGCAATGTGAGCTCCATCTTACTCTTGTCAGATTCAGTTTCTGGAAAAATATGTGAGAAATCATGATTCATCAAAAATAAAAGGTAAAAAGAGACTCGGATTCTCTTGGATGTCAGCCAGTGGATATCAGCTGGTTCTCTGTGGACAGCTTACTCATAGAGGCCACTTCCTTCTTGCAGTAGGAACATGGAGGTAATCACAGAGGGTAACGCACTTCTTCTGAAGGCTGGTCTGTGGTTCAGTGCTGTAACTTCAAGTGCTGCATGGAAGCATTGATTCATAGTGCCACCTACAGAATCAGCGCTTCCACTTAATACAGAATTAACAGCACAACACATGGATTGCTTCTGTTTTCTTTCTCTTTCGAGACCTTTAAGTTCATTTAACAGTCTCAAGAACTGTGACACAAAGGACTGAAACTTTAAGTTTTAATTAAAAAAAGACTTTTAAGAGAGAAATGATACAGTGGACTTGGGTATTTTTAACCGTCTTCCTTTAACCTAGCCTGTGTTGAGAACATTCCCAGCCTGGAAAATAGAAGAAAACCAAACACAAATTGAAAGTGGAAGGAGAAAAGACATAAGAATAAAGGGATTACTTTTCAAGTGAGGACAATTGAAACAGGAAAACATAAGCCTCAAGTATGGATTTATTTTCCAAACTCAAAGTGATCTCTCATTTTAAAAATAAAGATATAATGGAAATAATGTGTTGTTTTCAAACAAAAAATTACACCTTCTGAGAAGGAATCCTCTTTGTACCAATTGCTAAGTATGTGTAAAGAGATGGTATGTATATTTGAAGTAGTACAGTCTAAAGGGCACTCAGGACCAAAAGCTTCAGGGAATGAGCTAGTTCATGAAGGTGCTTGCGCTGACATTGGTTCATATAAAAGTTGTAGTGAAGAAGCGTATCCAAACAGCATATTAGTATGAAGACAGTCAGTAAACAAACAAGAAAATATACAAAATAGCACAAAACAATCAAAGTAAAGGAGTAGATTGTACAGCAATGAGAGACACTTCACAAGTCTCCAGATCCTTCCGCTGTTAATTTATGTTTTCAGCGATGAAGACTCCCACGGCCACTGCTAGAAAGTAGAAACTAAAAGTCGTGATCCATCAGCTTAGGCTGAGAAACTTGCTGATGTCTCCAACAGGACTGTTGAATTCATCCCTTATGTGACCAGTTATTTTTGTGTCAAATGGGAAAGAGATGTGGTTTTTCAAGGGATAGGCTAATGCCCATCTCATTTTGGAGCACGTCCTCACCAAGATTCCGTTTTCGGTGACAACTTAGACAAGTAGTAGCAGAGTAGCAAGAAAATGGAAATGAGGTACAATGAGGTTACAAAATTTCCTTCTTGTTCTAGGCCAGGCTAGGCTTTGAAAAAGGATAAGCTCTGGTTTAGCTTTAATTTTATTTCCTTTTCTTTTTTTCCCTCCCCTCTGTATTTTCACACTGCATGCCACATCCTGGAGTTAATCCTCTTCTCGTTTTTGAAGAGTCACATCTATCCATTCCAAGGACATTTCTCAGCCTTTAGCATCCGTGAATCTATGGAGCCCTGGGAAAACTAATTTAAACACCTCTAAAGAGGATTAGGTAAAAACAATTAAATGTGAAGTCATAGAATACCAGAGTTTGAGAGTCAGTGTTCTGCCAAATGCTAGAATCGGAGAACATATTAAAGTGATTGTGGGAACTCTAGCAGATGAATTAATCAGTGTATGACTCCTTCCCCCACTGAGAGTAGTACTTGAGTCTGAAATTATTTAAAACTGGTGGAATAGAGTAGATGTTATCAGTCTGACTGTCATTATGTTCAATTTGGGGAATCTTACTGGTCCCTAAGGAAAGAAGAATCATATTCCTTGACTCACTGTGCTGGTAAGAGGTGGTATATTTGAATTACGGGGAACGAGTGTTGTAATGGATAGATAGTGGGGAGAAGGAAAAGCTTCCTTAATTACCATTCCACTTTCTGCAGTGGGTATTGCTATAAGCTGGGCAGAACATTTCTGAAATAGGAAACATAGTCCGAACTGGGAGAGATAACTTTCTCATTGCCTCTGTGCGTAACTACAAGCTGTATTTCAACCAGGTTATCAATTCTGGGTCCTCTTAGATGTGACCTTTGTAAAAATAAATGCCAAAATCTGTTCCTTTGGGTTGAATTGCTTGGTTTAATATATGAAAAAGTATAATATCAGAACAGAGAAGGAAAGGCCGAATTAAAAATATTCTTTTATTGCTACAACAAAGAGTGAAGTTGTGTACCTTTTCTAATGTTTTCCCTTTAGTTCTGATGCTCTTAAAGTTTATGGTGGAGTGCTGGGCTAAAATGGGATATAGATACTGCAAAATGGAAATATTGCTTTTCAGTTTGCGTAATATGAGCAGCCAGTCTGTGGAAGTGATTCTAGGCTTAAATGTACTTTCTGATGCTTATTCTTGCCCAGTAAGACTTACTGGAGTAAGTCCAGAGGAGGGCCACAGGGATTATCAAATGGCTGGAGTACCTCTTCCACGAAGAAAGAGAGAGGTGGGATCATTCAGCCTGGGGAAAAGAAGGCTGCAAGGAGATGTTATAGTAGCCTTCCAGTAACTTGAGGGAGGCTACAGGAAAGGTGAGGACTTTTACAAGAGACTGTAGTGATAGGGCAAGGAGTAATGGCTTTAAATTAAAAGAGGGTAGATTTAGATTAGATATTAGGAAGAAAATGTTTACCATGGATGTGGTGAAGCAATGGCACAGGTTGCCCATAGAAGCTGTGTATGTCCCATCCCCAGAGGTGTTCAAGGTCAGGTTCAATGGGGCTTTGAGCGACCTGGTCTGGAGGAAGGTGTACCTGCCCACTGTATGCGGGTTAGAATTAAATCGTCTTTAGGGTCTGCACTATTTCCCAATTGATATGCCATGCTTTGCTTTCCCATCCCGTTTGCAGTGCTTCTGGCAGAGATGGAAAGGCCAAGGCCATTCCCATTGGAAAATGGTAGAGACTGAGTTCTCATGAACCAGAGCAGAGTGATTTAAGTCAAGAACTTCAGTCTGAATATGAGCATCAGCAATGGTACAGGTGTAGATGTAATACAGGAGTTACTTAACTATATTTGTGTATGGGACTCAGTTTTTTCAGATCACGTCATGTTAGAACTTACCAATCCACATCAGTAGAATTGCAACCTACTCAAAATTTATCAGCAGATGGTTTTTCTTTGTGGATCAAAGAGTTACTCATGCAGTTGCTTTCTGTTTAGATCTCTTGCTCATTCCAGGGGAGTCAGAAGGAATCTCCCCAAGAGAGATCCAAACTGCTTTTTTCCTTTCAAAGGAGACTGTGCTAACTCCCAGACTATAAGCTCAGCTGCAGAAATTACTTTCCATCCCCCTGCAGCTGCGTGCCTCTCTATAGGAAAGTGCTGCAGCTAATTGGATAAAAACCCTGGAGCATGAAAGTAAAAATGGTTTTCTTGCTAAATAATCAGATCGTTAAAATAGAGAGGAAGAGTCTTGGGTTTTGTGGTGTTTTCCCACAGTTTGTGCATTTTACTCAGGAACTGAACAAAAATGCATAATAATGTAACATAAACACAAAAAAAAAAGGTGCAAAGATCAGCACTCCTAAGCCAACACCCATGAAAATCTGGAATCATGATGTAAGGGAAATTTAAACATACATCATGTAAGAATGTAAGAGTGCCCTGGTATGACAAGGATGGCCACGGTTTTGATTGAGGAAACTTGGGCTCAAGTCTTCTTTCTGTTTGGGCCAGAACACGGTTGCAGTGAAGAACAACTACATCCTTCGGAAATGTTTTAAGTGCCAGAACTGGGGGTGGATTTTTTCATCTGTTCTGGTGAAGCTGGTCCAATTTGCATCAGTACCTGAATATGTCTGGGGCCAGAGAACAGACAAGAATATCCAACTTTTAAAACATCATCGATAGGACTCCTTATTCTGAAGGAAAGAACAAAATAGTGTATTCAGCCCAGATTTCGTAGGATCTGTCTATATATGTGGCTGAACATCCCATAACAACTGACTTTAGAAAGATGATTCTCAGTTTCTCACTATTTGGTGTCAACTTCAGTCAGTAAAAAGAGTTGGAAAGGTTGGTGGAATTAATGTAATTGTACCCCAAGCTTCTGGTGCATTCTAGCTTCCAAAGGGTCTGAGGTGTGAGGGTTTTTGTGAAAGGAAAGTGATTGTAAAAGAATTATCTTTCCTTTGTTTGGAAAACAAAATTAAATCTCAACTAGATCTCAGTTACTTTCACATTCCTGAAAACCTGAATTATTTTGTTAAAGAAATGCTATTTCCAAAATTCTGAAATTACCAAAATGTTTTCCTTCTTCCGCAGGAAAAGATAGCATACAGTGGGAAGTAAATTTGAAGAGTATTTTTTCCCCCAAATCTGCCTTCCCATCATGGGAAAACGGATTCTGTGATTCTGTGACATTAATATAATACACTGCTAATTGCTGACAGACTAAAGCACTGATAACTAAAAGCAAACCACAGACACCCTCCCTCCATGAACCCTTCTCCTACCTCTTACCCTCAGGTGGCTCAGGGGAATGAGGAATGGGGGCTGTGGTCTGCCCATAATGCCTCATCTCTTCCGCTCCTCAATCCCTCTGCCATCCCTCCTACAGGATTATGTCATTTCCAAACTGATCCCACATGGGCTTCCCACAGGCCGCAGCTCTCCCAGCACTGCTCACACACAGTTCCATCCCGCAGGGCCCACCCTTCAGGCACTGCTCCAGCACAGCCCCACAGGCTGCAGCTCCCCCGGCCCTCCTGGCACCCACCACCGTGGGTTCCTCTTATTTACCTTCAGGTTTTCTTTTGTGGGTTTCTTTACAATGAACTTATCTCCATCGTGGCTGAGCTGACCAATGGCACTCTAAATCCAGTAAGAGCAGACCCAGGACTTAAGTTAATGGACAATTTGCATTATCTACCTCTCAAAACACTGTGTTGATAAGCAGTGGGGAAATGTCCATTAATCATCTGTCAGCAGCAGCAGGAGAAACATCAGCCTTTTTTTTCCTCTCTATTTTTTTATTTTTATTTTTTTCCCCACTGGGTATTTAGCAATTGGAGGACATGAACATCAGTTTACAAACTTCACCCCTATGGACACACCTAAACTCCTGGCTAGATCCCATCGCCCATGGCACAGTGCAATATTCTCCCTTGCTCATGAGAATCAGTGTCTTCCTTGTGTTCACGACCTCTCTCGTCTGTCTATATTTACACCTGCAAATATCCCTCAGCTGCAGATACTTCTCAGGATATTTTCCACAATGGAGCCATCAGAAACATTCATAAATGACATATTTCTTTTGTGACTCAAACCTCGATCAATCCTGCACAGACAAGATTGAGGTAGAGCGGCACTGAGTGCAATCACATGCTCTGTCCAGACTGCATGTTTAGTAGGAACAGAGATTTCTGCAGAGGTAATTCACTGAGTTCACGAGGAGAAGAAAATATGATCAAAGTGTTCAACTAAGGTATTTTCTCCACTTGGAATGTTAAGCTGAGATATTTTTTGAAAATAGCCCCTTCATGCAGAAGTTGTCATTTTCTACAGGCAGAGTAGCAATTCTTGTTAGTAGCAGACCTTACTGTTATTTAACATGGATGTTGTCCTCATGTTCCCGAGGGGGCTGGCAGAAATGTGAGCATCTGCGTGGGATGTTTCTGAGTGGGATGGAACACATCTTGTGTTTCCTGAGCAGTGTCACTGAGACACAGTGAAAAAAATACTGCTCTAAGGGAAGCTTAGAGTATGAAGGACTGTCTGAGACCAAACCTGGCCTGGCTGCTGGGTTTCCAGACTACTCTTAAAAACATTCCCTGATGTAGATTCTCCCTAGAAAGCCCATTCTAATGGTAAACTAGAGTTAGGCTTTTCTTACCTTGCAGCAACACAGACCTGTTCTCAACCAGGGCCTGTTCAAGTACCCACTACATGGTGGCCATGGGTGTATCCTCCTTCCTATCTGCTCCAGCTATGGTGGAGCAGCTCTTGATGCTGACGCTCAAGGCAAGGTGCTCAGTCAGTCCCTGAGCAGCTGTTGGTTTGATACATAGAATCATAGAATCATAGAATTGCTCAGGTTGGAAAAGACCTTAAAGATCATCAAGTCCAACCACAACCTGACCATACTACCCTAACTAACAACCCTCCGCTAAATCATGTCCCCGAGCACCACATCCAAATGGTTTTTAAACACATACAAGGATGGTGACTCAACCACCTCCCTGGGCAGCCTATTCCAGTGCTTAACAGCCTTTTCTGTAAAGAAGTGTTTCCTAACGTCCAACCTAAACTTACCTTGGTGCAACTTGAGGCCATTTCCCCTCATCCTGTCACCTGTCACCAGTGAGAAGAGAACAACTCCGCTCTCACTGTAAGCACCTTTCAGATACTGGAAGAGAGCAATAAGGTCTCCTTTCAGCTTCCTCTTCCCCAGGCTAAACAGACCCAGTTCCTTCAGTCCCTCCTCATAGGGCATATTCTCCAAGCCCTTCACAAGCCTTGTTGTCCTTTGGACCTGCTCCAGTACCTCCATGTCCTTTCTGTACTGAGGTGCCCAAAACTGAACACAGTACTCAAGGTGAGGCCTCACCAATGCCGAGTACAGGGGCAGGATGACTTCCCTAGTCCTGCTTACCACCCCATTCCTGATACAAGCCAGGATGCCATTGGCCTTCTTGGCCACCTGGGCACACTGCTGGCTCATATTCAGCTGACTGTCCACAAGTACACCAAGGTCCTTTGCTGTTAGGCAGCTGTCCAATCACTGTTCCCCAGCCTGTGGGGTTGCCTGGGGTTGTTGTGACCAAAATGCAGGACGCAACACTTGGCCATATTGAAACTCATACAGTTTGCCTCATCCCATCGATCCAGTCTGTTCAGATAAGGCTTTTAAAACAAGACTTCAAAGAGCCCTATGCTACCCCTCCAAACAGATTAGTCCATGTGATTGCTTAGCTGCTGTTAGCTCTGTCACATCACTCCTGCACAGATGACTAAGGAGGAAATAAAGCAAAAATCTATATGCATCAGAACACACCTTTCCTCTAATGTCAGCTCGAGCTCCCTGTGATTTCCAGCCCGTGAGTAGGTGCTCATGTTAGGTCAAGGTGCATTAGCACTATTTTTAACTGTGATACTTTGCTGTTTCTGCTTTTGTGAGGGAACAAACTGTGGGTTTCATGACAGACTCTCACTCCTGGGGGCTGAGCTCACCTTGTTGCAGACATGACTAATGCAAGGCTTGTCAATGACTGCAAGGCTTTACCTTGGTCCCTTTCTCAGTTACTCATTGTCTTTGAAACTGACCCTTAAAGGAAACTATTTGTGTCCCATAAATTACCAATAAACCCAGTTTTAGGTAGACATCATAAATTACTTTTTGCGATATTTCATTAGTGAAATATGATTAATTAAGCTTCAGTTCTTCTCTTTCCAAGTAGTTTAAATACTTATGAACTGAAATTTAAATAATTATAGCCTTTTCAGAACATTTCTCAGAAAGATCTATTAAATATAAAGTTGGATTTTTGATGCTTCATTTAGCATACTGCAAGGAAGGAAGATAAATATACTAAAATATTTTATACTCGAGCTTTAGAATCAAAAAGAAAAAGCAAGAATTCTGATTACTAATTAAGTTCACATTTAACATAAATAAAACACACAGGGTAGTAGGAAAATTTGACAATAAAAGGCCTGCAGAGAACTGTACATTTTGTGCTATAATTATATTGATGTTTTTGTATTAGTATAGTTATTAACTTGTCAATACACATGAAAAGCCCTGCTAAGTGCTTTGAAGCTGATAGTGGTTGTATGTCTATGAGTACATAAAGATGTGAAGAGTTGTAAAAATATTGAACCAGTTCCTGTCTGCACATAATCCCATATCCATCAACCACTTTAAGGCAGCTACTGCACTGTGAGTGTCTATTGGCAGTTCAACAGAGGTCAGCTTGAGGAGAGCCTCACTCAACATGTGTGGCTGCTACCCTTCGGGTCACAGGGCCTCCAGTGAAATCACCTCCTACATGTCGGCATGCCAAATACTGATTTCAAGCCTGGAGCCTAATACAGGCATTGAACACTAGAGTACTTTTCAGTTACTGAATTGACTTACAGCCCTCTACCCACCAGCTGTGGGGTACTGTACCTCCTGTGAGATTCTGCCCTGTTGATTCTGGCTTCAGGAAAAGAAGAAGAGGAGCAAGGCTGACAGAACAAAGACCATAATTGCTCACCATTCCTTGTTTTTGCAAAATGTGTGTAATTTGGATCAAGTGAAGCTTGGGGCCTGCAGAAATGGCTTGATCATAGCCAAGCTGGCTGCCAAGGTTGCCCTAATTCAGCCTAGGTAGGAACTGAGTCCAATGTGTCTCATGTGTTGCTGTTCAACAATCTCTCTCTTTCTTCTTGTTGATTTCTGTTAGTGCAGAAATATTTATTGTGGATTCTGGGGCAAGACATACCACTGTTTTCAGAACAGACTAACAGTCATTTCAAAAAAACCATGCTTGACCATATTTGTATTCATATTTAGATGACAGTATTAAATTTCTCACTGATGCTGAGAATATCAATGTGCATTTACAAAGATGCAATGGCATGAATTAGGGATGAGGAATACTTTAACTGCACTACTTGAATAGTGCTGATCAATTATTTGAACTGAAGTTAAAGGCTAACTGGAGTCTGGAGATTCATTTGGAGCTGGTCTATGTATTCTATTTTCAGGTGCATTTATGCATTTAAAGTGTGAATAAACATAGGCCAATAAAGAGGAGAAGCGGAGGCCTGGAGAAGACATCTCTGCAACATTACAATATTAGCATTATTCTTTCAGTAGGAGGCTCCCTTAGGGTGTATGCAAACCTAGTGGGATTTAATTGAAGAGTTTGTGCATTCAAGTGGAGCCAGGTTTCATTTACCCAGCTGCAGAAGATATTCCACAGTATGAGGCTTCATTTACAAAAATATCAGAAGGGACTCCCTGTTTGCACACTTGCTATGTCAATGAATGATAGAGCTTTCTGATGAAGAAGCTGACTAAGCTCTACTGGGTATTGGCCTTTCTGCACAACAGGAGAATAGGGAAGGCATGTAATGAGAGTTAAAGTAAGACAATGTTCAACGGTTGGTGTTGCTTTAAAAACACCATGATTTCTTGGCAGCTGTGTCTCTATAAGTGATTTAATGAGTAGTGTTATTCCAGTTTTTTCAGTGCTGGGGGTTGTCCATTACAGCCAGCACTTACTTTTACAATTTTTTTTTTTTTTTTGGTGAAAAAGAGGGAGGAAATTCAGAAATATACTTAATACTTAAGCAAGCAATGGGAGATGCAGTGCCAATCACAGAGCATTTGCCTGGTCTGCTTTTCATTTTGGGCCCAGAAATAGCAATTCAGATTATGTCTCAGAAGTAATCCTTTCCAAGAATATGAGGAAAGAGAATCATAGAATCACGGAATGGTTGAGGCTGGAAGAGACCTCTGGATCCCTCTGCCCAAGCCCTGCTCCAGCAAGGACACTCAGAGCAGGGTGCCCAGGAGCACTTCCAGATGGCTTTGGAAGATCCCCAAGGAGGAGACCCCACAGCCTCTGGGCAGCCTGTGCCAGTGCTCCGTCACCTGCACAGCACAGAAATGCTCCTGTTGTTCAGGGGGAACCTCTTGATGTCCAGTTTATGCCCACTGCCTCCTGTCCTGGCACTGGGCACCACTGAGCAGAGCCTGGCTCTGTTTTCTTTTCCTTCTCCCGTCAGGTATTTTATGGACATTAACGGGATCCCCCTGAGCCTCTTCTCCAGGATGAGAAGTACCTCACTTCCTGCTTGCCTATGGCTTCCTGCAAGTTCCATCCACCATGAGGGGGCCCATCCCTGCTTTACTCTGGGGCTTTCCGTTTGGTAGGATGAAAATGCGTCTGGAAGACACTGGTTGGGTATTGGGTAAGCTGCAGTTTCAGTGATATGGTAGGCACATACAAGTTTGCCTGGGATGTGTTTGCCAGCTAAAGGAGGTGGGATCGCCTTTAGGAGCTGTCTCGCTCCAGTTTATAGGAGGGAGAAGAGGTTCTTTGATATATGTATACCCGGCGTGAGATTAGGAAACAGCGGTTCAAATGTTGGTCTGACCAGTTTATTACAAATCTTAATCAGGGAGATGGGGAAGGGGAGGACGGATGATTAAGGGTGATGGGGAAGGGAAGGTGGGGGATAGAAAAGATAGAAAGAGGCAAGAATTGCATAAAGTGGGGATAGTCATCACCAGGATCCAGCATCAGTTCTGTTGCAAGACGTTCCAATGGTCTGAGGCAGAAGCACAGGGGGGGAGAGCAGCAGCAGCATGGCCGGCCTTGGGCAGCAAGCATGTAGCAGGAAGAAGCCACAGGGTAAGTCCGGGAGGAGGCAGCAGGATTCAGGTAGCAGGTCCGGGAGAATCCATCAACGAGCAGGACTTCCATAGTGAGGGATCTGATGGCAGACACCTTCTTGTCCTTCTTCAGCATGCAGGTCTCAGGTCTTCTTCTGCATGCAGGCATCACGTTGTGAGGAATCTGATGTCAGAAACCCAACTTCGTGATCACTGATCCCTCTATTATCCTCCCTTTTTTCCTGCCTACATGACATCCCTGGGTGCTTGGATAAGAGTCATGTGCAGCACCCCCTGAGATGGCCATCTTCCTCGAGATAAGCCCAAACAAGACCGCTTCCTGGCCATTAATCTGCAGCTTATTTCTTTCTCGTTGCCCCTGGCCTTGTCCATCTGTGTCCCTCAGACAAAGGATTTCTCAACCCTTGACCAGGACTTGCTTGGACTTGTTCATTTGTGTCCTTCAGCAAGCTTTGAGTCAAAGGTATGAAAGAATAATCTCTTACAGGAGTGCATTGTGGCCATGCACTTGTCCTGGTGTGTGTGTAGGAACAATCTAGGTTATAGAAGACACTCAAATTATTTTTGTTTCAAGATAAAAACATGTAAATGAATCTCAGCTGATACTGTGTATATTTGTGTCATTTAATTGACCTAAAGTCATCTAGAATGTGAATCAGTTCCCTAAAGAAAGGTAATACAAATAATTGAAGGTACCAGAGGTAACCACATGAAGCTAGCAGCCTCATCACAATATCCTTGCAACAGCGGGTAGGAAAGAGGTAACGTTCTCCACAAACAGTTCTTATCTCGTTCTTGGAACAGTATGTATCAACTTTGTCCCTTCTACTGATATAATTATACGCATAGGACATATCAGCTGGCCTGAGAATGAGAGTCATCTCTTACCCCCATTGCATTTATCTGTCCTCTCACAGTGTAGATACAACACAAAGCCCTGATGAGCACAAAAGCCGTATATCTGGATATTGCTCATTTCCACATGAACTATGAGCTCATATGTAAAGTGCAAAGGTTGCTCTACCCTGCTGCCTTTGTACATGTCAGTCATAAGTCTTCACGTACCCCCCAGCTCATGACCACTCCTGGACCTTATATGAGCACCACACGTAACTTAATGCCCATAAGGGACATTATTTAAACCTACTGATCAGATATAATACATTAAAAATATCCATACAACTTGACTAGGGGGTGATTAATGTCTCAAGGGGATGATCAGAGCATCATTTTGGCACAGACCATGTCTTTTAGACATTCGCTTTTTCAAAACAAGTAATAGTCACAGAATCAGAATCATTTGACCTTTAAAGGTCATCTAGTCCAAATCCCCTGCAATGAACAGGGACACCTTCAGCTTGATCAGGTTACTTAGAGCCCCATCCAGCCTGGCCTTGAGTGTCTCAAGGGACGGGAAATGCATATACCACATCTCTGGGAAACCTGTTCCAGTGTCTCACCACACTTACTGTAAAATCTTGCCTCCTTTAATTTGAAACCAATTCCTCTCCTCTTGCCACAACAGACCCTGTGAAAGAGTTGGTCCCCTTCTTTCTTACAACCCCCCTTCAGATAATGCAAGGGCACTCTCAGATCTCCCCAGAGTCTTCTCTTCTCCAGGCTGAACAGTTCCAGTTCTCTCAGAAGAGGTGTTCCATCCCTTGGATCATTTTTGTGGCTCTCCTCTGATTGTGCTCCAGCAGGTCCACGTCTCCCTGTACTGAGGACTCCACATCTGGATGCAGTACTCCAGGTGAGGTCTCAGCAACACTGAGTAGAGGGGCAGGATCACCTCCCTCACCCTGCTGGCCAAGCTTCTTTTGATGCAGCTCAGGATATAGTTGGCCTTCTAGGCTATGAGGGCTCATTGCTGGCTCATGACCAGCTTGCAATGAGACCTTGCACTTGGATATGTTGAACCTCATGAGGTTCTCCTGGGTCCACTGCTCCAGCTTGCCTAGGTCAAATTAATGTTGTGCTCTCATTGCTTCAGAAGCAGTGTGAACCTGAATACTTCAGCTCTCTCAGGCAGCAGTATCATTTACTACTGCACAACTGGCACATCTGCTGCTGCCTCTCTCAGGCTAGGTTGAGGAGCAGGTCCTGATCCCAGTACTCCTTCAGCTGCATGCTGAAGTGGCCTGCTGTGAGTGGTAGTGATGATCCATGGTGACAGCCTGTCCATCTGGCTGTCCATCTGTCCATCCATCCATCCATCCACTCATCCATTCATTGATTCACACATCCTTCCTGTCTTGTCCTGTCTTACCCTGTCCCAGAGCTGCCTGCTGTTCTTGGCCTGTGACTGCTCACCACAAGCAGGCAGCAGTGTGAGAAAAGGAACTGAGGAAGACTGATTTTGCACAGTCCTGTGGTAATTAATAATGTATGAGATGCCAGCCTCCCCATCACCTTAGTCAGGGCACCAGCAAACTCTCCCTCTTCTACCAAACTAGCTTTTTTATGAAGTCATTTTGTCCATTCCATTTCTATTTTTTTTTTTTCTGAACCAGTATCTCCCTTGAAAAACAGGCTAATAAAGTGCTATTGCTGTAACATGCAAATCTCCTAGATGGGTTTTTAGAGGTAAAAGTGTAGTTTAAGACTTTTTCTCCCTTTTTGTTCAAATAAGTGACTTCGATGGCATGGTCTGCTTCCCAACATGTGAGAAGTCTGGGCAGCTTATTGTTCTAAATGTGTTTGCTATGAATTATTGAATTATTGCCCATGTGCTATTGAAATTTATTGGAGAGAGAGACCTCATGTTACCTCTGCTCATTCATCCCTCTATTCCAAATTCTGCTCATGGCCTTTTAGTCTTGGGAAATTAGAACAAATTCTCTTTGGTGAAAGAATTGGTGAAGATGCTTGTAAACCACATCCTTGTTTTTTTGTTGGAGTGGCAAATGGAAAATAAGGTGTAAGTCATTTTACAACCATATGTTGCTAGCAGTTGGTAGTATCTCCACTTTCAAGTACCCAGGATCTAGTCCAGTTCCATGAATCCTCTTGGATTCATGTGATCTGCGCTTTCTTTTCTCCTCTCTTCTAGTACCTTCTGCCCCAAGACTTGCTTTATGAGATCTTACTTAGAGCTGAATTAGTGGAAGTTTCACAGATGGAATCAGAGCTCGGTAGCCACAGTCCTGTGGCACCATTTGAAACATTTCCTCCACCAGAGGACCAGAGGAAGCATATCCCTCATGCTCCTGTGCTGATGTGTTAGCATAGAAGTCAGATAAACAACAGATGTTCAGGCACTCAAAGCACTTGTAGAGCAGAGAAAGCTGCTATTCTGGAGGCAAGTCCATAGCACTGAGCAGGTCAGTGCTTCAGAGTGGCAGGGTGTTGTGGTTTAAGCCAGCAGATGGCTCAGCACCACACAGTTGTTCACTCCCTTCCTCCCATTCCCAGTGGGATGGGGGAAAGAATCAGAAAAAAAAAAGTAGAATTTATAGGTTGAGATAAAACTATTTATTAAGCTAGAGAAAAGGAAAAGGTTATGTTATGACAACATACATATATAGAAACATAGAATCATGGAATCATAGAATTGCTCAGATTGGAAAAGACCTTAAAGATCATCAAATTCAACTGCAACCTGACCGTACTACCCTAACTAACAACCCTCTGCTAAATCATGTCCCTGAGCACCACATCCAAATGGTTTATAAACACATACAAGTATGGTGACTCAACCACCTCCCTGGGGAGCTGATACCAGTGCTTAACAACCTTTTCTGTAAAGAAGTTTTTCCTGATATCCAACTGTCGTGGTTTTGTAATTTTTGCTATTGGTATTCCACATCATAACATCATGTGGAGCACAGAGAAGAACTTCATGTCCCAGAGGACCTCACGGTCAAAGAGGAAAATACGTCACAGAAGTGACGCTCGCTCTCTCTCTCACTGCCTGGCAGCGGGTGTGGGTGTGCTTCCAAGCTGTGGCGTCTTCAATGTCAAAGTAGGCTTCTCGGTCTTCAGAAAACTCTCTCTCTCTTATTTCACTTGATTTATTAGCCTCTATTTCAATTAGATTGTATTATATTGTGTTATCTTGCATTCCAATATCATGGTTAGTAAAATAAGTTTTACTCCTTAGATTGTTGCTGCTGCTCTGTTTCCTTGAGCCCAGCTCCCATCTCCCTACCCCCTTCCCTTTTCCCTTCCCATTTGTCTGGGCCCGGGTTGCCCATGGACCTACTGCCCCCCTGTCACAGACATAGATTGATCTAGATAACTCCATGACACCAACCTAACCCTCTCCTTGTGCAACTTGAGGCCATTTCCCCTCCCTGTCACCTGTCACCAGTCAGAAGAGAACAACCCCGCTCTCACTGTAAGCACCTTTCAGATACTGGAAGAGAGCAATAAGGTCTCCCCTTAGCTTCCTCGTCCCCAGACTAAACAGCCCTGGTTCCCTCAGCCTCTCCTCATAGGGCATATTCTCCATGCCCTTCACAAGCCTTGTTGTCCTTCACTGGACCTGCTCCAGTACCTCCATGTTCTTTCTGTACTGAGGTGCCCATAACTGAACACAGTACTTGAAATGAGGCCTCACTAATGCTGAGTACAGGGGCAGAATGACTTCCCTAGACCTGCTCACCACTCCATTCCTGATACGAGCCAGGATGCCATTGGCCTTCTTGGCCAATATTTGTGATGAGTGATGCACAAGCAATTGCTCAGCTTCCGCCGAGTGATGCCCAGCTAGCCCCCTGTGAGCAGAAGGGAGTGAGATGAAATTCCACCCCCTTCGAAACTTTCCTTCTGCATGACGTCATATGAAATGGAATGTCCCACTGGCCAGGTCAAGTCAATTGTCTTGATTCTGACCCCTCCCAGCTCGTTGGCCCCCACATGAGCCCTTCACTGAAAAACTGGGATGGCCTTGGCTCTGCACAGTGCTTCTTAGCAGCAACTATAAACATTGATGTGTGCTATCAACGTGGTTTTTCTCCTAGAATCAAAACACAACATCATACCAGACACTGAAGAAAACATTTCCCTCCCAGTTGAATCTAAGACACTGGGGCTTTCTGTCTTCCCTGCTCTTTGTAGTCAGAGCTCTCCTTCCTCTTCCCTGCAAGCTTCCCAACACAGAGCAAAACTGGAACAAATACAAAGAGGAGCAGCCTGTGCTGCAGTGACTAATGTGACCAACCCCAAACTTCAGCTGCTGGCTGAATTTTTCTCATCTTCTGTCAAATGGTATGTTACATGTGAGCAAGCCAGTGAACTGTTAAAGCTAACTCTTAGGGCTGTTCATGCTGGACTGTATTTACCACACAGAACAGAGCTCTTCTTTCACCCGACGTACTCTTCCTCATACATGTAGCATCTGCTTAACACATGGTTGTGAGTGGCAGGATGATGGCAGTGCCTCCCTCAATGTTAATACATCTGCTCTTCTTAGATCCTTGCCAATATAGATTGCTGATTGCTGGTGGTAGCCGGTTAGCTTTGTTTTTAATAATTCCATGTGAAAAACAGATACAGGTGGAAAGTGCTTTGCAGAAAACACCAAGCACAAAGGGGAAAAAATAGCATCTCTCCCTGGTTGCAGGGAGTTTTGCTGTGATTCATTGCACTGCTTCTGGACTCGCAGCTCTCTGCTGTTTTTCTTTAGCTGCTGCAGGCAAAAGGCAGACCAATCTGTCTTAGGTGTTTGTTTCATTGCTGGTATTCTGCACTCTGTCAGTCACAAAGGCAAGGGACATTCAACCAGAGACAAACAGATGATGGCAATTCGTGGTGTGCCAGATGGGCATGTGTGATTCAATAGTGAGTGAAACTGCTACCTAGAAAGGCTATCAAACAGCAAAATAGCTACATTTGCCATATGATTGCTTTTTCTCGGATCTCTGCCACCCAAAAATATCCACAAGTATGACATCATTTGCATTTTGGAGCACTTCTCTGCCCAACAACTTTCCATGTTCCACATTAACATTTCTTGGAGACTGGCACATGTTATCTGCCCAACTGAGGCCTGGGTGAAAACTCACAAGGATTTTGGCATGTGTGGATAATAACTCTTGATAACATGTTTTCTCCAGGAAATCTCATCTACCAAGGTAAAATTACATGTCTCCCTTTGTTGCAAGAATTTATGAAGGTAAAACATACCCTTCAGCTTTGAAACACCTATGAACTTTGGCAAAATAAATTTCAATTCTACTGTGTAAAATGTAAGCTGTCTTTTTACGAATGTGGATATAATGGGCTTAATTTGCTCTTCACACTTTTGTACAAGAGCAAACCCACTATCACAGAGAGATTGCCCCCAGGTGACACTTGTGAAAAGGTAGGAGCAAATGCCCTAAAGGTTGGAGTCAGTGGGCTGTTATCACCTTAATCTTGCAAACACGGATTCAGTTGCTATTCTCAGATGTCAAAGACTGGTAGGGCCCAGTACTCAAGTTCTTCTACCATTATGGCTTCTTGGCATTCACTCACTGGGTCTTACTCCAGCAGTTCTCCAGCCCAAGGAGATGACAGGAAAATGTGGTGGCTTTGACACAGACGTGGAAGCAGGTCTGGCCATTGAATGAGATGAAGTTGCAGCAGTCCCTTCAGATGATGGTCATTGTAATCCATTAGTTACACAGATAAGAGGCTTAGGCCTGTTGGTTTTTGATCAGCCTGTGGCACTCACGGCTTCATGTGAAGCTCAGAGATTGATCTTGGAGTCCAAAGTGAGATTTCCCCAGTACATGTACTACAGTGGTACTCTGCCTAAATGCTATTCCTGGTGACTACCTGTCCTCCTGCCCACTCAGCAAAATATTTCTCAGTATTTGGCATTCTTCCAAAATGTCCTTGTTTTCATGTATGCAGAAATTTTAAATATGATTATATTCCAAACCTTATCCTCTCTCAACACTGACCACAGTAATACTGTGTGTTCGTATTGCTTATATTAAAATAATTACAGGTTATGAAGGCTCGGGTAGTCGTATTTGCATTGATCTTTGAGGCCTTCAGAATCATCATGCTAGTTTTTTCAGATTCTACTTTAGTATCTGACTCCCGTAAATTTAATTTTATATTAACTATGAAACACACTTAGTATAATCTGTTAGGTGCAGAGGATCAAAATCCAGTCTTTGAGATGGAATAACAATCCACAAAGGAGCCATTATTATCTTGATGGGGATGCATACAAAGATGAAGAGAGGATCTTGTGTTGACATTGTGGTTGGGGTAGGACCTCCTTGCCTAAAGACAACAACCTATGGTATGAGCATTTATGATGAAACAAGTCATCTTACGTTCTGTTCAGAGTTGACTGAGAGAAGTAGGTATTTTCAGGAAATGATTCACTTGACCTATTCGTAGCCATCTATTTTAGGACAAAAGATGTCCCCCCTTTCTGCAGAAGTGCCTATTTCTGTGCTTTGTCTGTAGAGAGCAATGAAGGGACCAGCTAAAAGGCAAATGTCTACATTCCAGGTTTTCACATTTGGCCAAATGAATCAGCAGATGCTTCAGTTATTGCATACCTTATTGTTGGCTCAGATCCTTACATGATAGAATTCAAGGGTTTGGGGCAATACACTCACACCAAGGTCTGCTCAATTTCTGCCCATTTCATCTCTGCTTTCCAGCTCCTCATTTGCTGTTTCTCTTTTATTCTCCGTCTTTTTATGTTTCTTCCCCTTTCCTGCAGCAATTCACAGTCCTTTCTTATTTTGTTTCCTGAAATTGTTTTCAATGAAGTGATTAATACAAGCCCTTATAATGTAAAGACTTTGATTGTATTATGCCAGTAGGAATAATGGGAAGTGGGAGAATCCGTAAATCTTGAAACTCCTCTGTTGGTTGAGGTTCAAGTTAATCTTTACCACCAGAAGGAATGGAAATATCATTATAAAATAAAAGCTTAATTGTTCAGAACCTGAATGATTCCTATACATTACACTAAATGCACCACATTCTGACAAATTTATTCAAGCAAACAGCTGCTTGGAGTAGCTGCTTGATAATGTCAGTATTCTCAATTGTATTTTACTCTTGCTTTTTTACAGTTCCTGTAGTTCAGGTACAGTTCTCAATGTCCATTCTGTTGATCTGACTGATGTGGTTACTTCCTGGTCTTGCTGTAGTTGCTGATTTTGGTGCTAGATTTTGGCTACTTTCTGCTTAGAGGGGCTATATGCTTTCCAGCTCTACTGCTATGGGCTGCATCCTGCTCTGTGCTTTCCTTTTACTTCCTGCTGAGAGCTCTCACTTTGTATGTTGAATAGGAGAGGGCAGATGACACAGTGGAGGGAAGAGGATTTAATGGGAATATGTTTCATTGGATAGCCAGAGTATGCTGCAGCTGTGGCTCCCACAGCCAGCACGGGGCCATTTCACTCAAGTACAATGTCTTTTAGATTTAAGTTGTAAGTGATATCTCCCATCACTTACCATCGCTGTGGCAGCTAGGAAACCTATGTGGGAATGCACAAATAAATGTAATCATGGCACATAGCTTTCGCTGTTCCCTTAGAAAGGCTTTGATTTCTACATGGAAAGAAAAAAACAGATTTAACACATGGTTGGTCCTTGGAGATGTTTATTTTCTTTTTGCTTAATAAACTCTCAGAGGAGACTGATCTTTCACACTGCTGCTGCATGGTTATTCTTACTTTCTGATTCTACTCCTCCATGTACAAATAATGGAATTTTGCAACAGAAAACTTTATCTTCCTGTAAAGAATTATTTTTACAAGATGTTCTTGGAAAGTTTCCCCTGCTTGTACATTTCAATCACTTTCTCTTTTCAGAAGGTGAGGTCTGAAAAGGAGGTCTCCTGTTGAACTGAGTGATGCTACCAATGTAGGACCTCATACAGAGCATCTCATATTAGTGGGCAGCCCTGCTGGGAGAAGTGTCCAATGTGGGGTGTGTGGAGTTCATCTGATGGCCACAGATGTGAAGAAAAATTGCTGAGAAGAGGTAGGCAGAAATGCACATGTTTTCTCCACCTTCCCTGGAGCTGAAGTGGTAGTCCCTGGTTTCCATCATTGCACTGAGCCTGGCAGCATGAATCAGGCATCAGGACAGCTGGATGGGCAGTGTCTGTGAGGGTGTTGGGTGGGCAACTGGAAGGCAACGGAAGCTGGGTTCTAAGACAGAAAGGGTCTGACATGACCATGGTAAGGAGGCTGATTTCAGAACTAGCAATGAAGAAACACACATTTTAGGGTTCTCACTTAGTCCAATGCCTTTTCAAAGTTCGAGAAAATTAAGCCCTTAATATGAAGGCTGCTCTGAACATAATGCCTCCTATCTTATTATGTTGGCCCATAGTGTCAGAGCTTGACATTGGTGGTATGGCAGTAGAGGATGAACCTTCCCACCAGTATTGCCTTACAATTTGTTGCCATGTGACAGATGGCAGCAGAGTGGCAGTCTGACAAAATGGAGTCTGAAATGGAAGTGCGTATGAAGCAAAGGGGTGGAACTGAATTCCTCAGCGTGGGAAAAAGTGGCACCCATTTGACTCTCATTGATGCTTGATGATGGTTTTTGGAGACCAAACAGCAGATATGAGCACAGTGAGGCAGCGAGTGATGTGTTTCAGCAGTGGTGACAGTGATGTAGAAGACAAGTCACATTCTAGACAGCCATGCTATTTTTACGAGCACAACATGCAGGCTATTGTTCCTTGCTGGTGAAAACGCAGAGCTAATGGTGGTGACTGTGCTGAAAATAGCGTTTTGTAGCTGAGAATTTGCTCTTTCAAATAGTGTTATGGTGCTCTTTGTATCTGTTGTAGTTTCCATGGAAATAAAAAGAGAACATTACTTTTGGAGCAACCTATGTATAATGAGGGATTGTTTATAGCAGAGATTTCCTTGGGGTATGCTCTCATTTAATGTTAAATTAGAATCTGATGTCTTTCAGTAAAATCTGAAGAGGACATAAGAGGTGAACTTGAGGTGGGAGGTTTTATTTGGCAGAACTTTCTACTTTGGTAAGTCATGTATCTGCATTTTGAATCCTTTGCCTATCCATTTCTAATTTGCCTCTTGTAACATCAAATCTGTCTGTCTGCCTGTCTCTAATACCTACATTTCTATTCTACTGAGGCTGAATCTTCTCGCAGCACAGAAACTCCTCACAAGGCCTCACACTGTTTAAAACCCAATTACCCTGAAAATTTTTCTCTTCCCTGGTATGTCTCAAGTGTTCAGATTCTGATGAAACTGTTCTGCTCCATAATAGCAAGTGCACTTCTCTTACCAATAAGAGATTAAGAAACATTTTGCTGCTATTTTTATACCAATACACATATGTGAGCCTGCTTGAATGAAAAAAAAACCCGCTGTTTTCCATGTTTAATGACCTATATGTTCACTTCTTGATAAATAAGGGGGAAATAGAGCAGGGCAGGAAAGGAAGAGGAGGGAGCAGCTGCAAGAATTTTGATATTTGAACTGTTTAGGTGTTACTGGCATCAGCAGACAGAATGAGGATACCACAGACAGCAGCACAGTGCTTTCATGAATTGCTTTTCAGACTGCTTTCAAACATTGTTAGGTTATCACAGAATCATTAAAGTTGGAAAAGATCACTGAGATCATCTAGTCTGTCCATCAGCCCATCACCACCATGCCCACCAAATTTACTGTTAGTACATCTTTGGTCCTTTCATACGAATGGCAATGGTAGTGTTTTTTATTTCAGAGTTATCAGAATTCTCTCTCTTTGTGAAGACTGATATGATTAACTCTATCCCAGCCAGAATCAGAATATCTATTTACATCTCTATAATTTCATTTAATGTGATTCACATTTTCCACTTTTATTTACAACTATTGTCCCCGTTAAACCATTTGGATCACTCAAAAAGTAATTTATGCAGGATCATGAACCGTACAGATTAATACCACAATGCCACATTCTTCTACTTTTCATCTGCAGTGAGTTCAAGGTTCTTCTTGGCATCTTGGGAAGTGATGACCATTTGAGGTAGTATGGCGTTCTCAGTGCTAACCTGATTTATTTGGCTGCAATGAATTTACATTTGTTACATTTATATTTATATTTGTATCCAACCAACAAAGAAATTGCTTTTCAACATTTCTGACGCCCTCTTCGTGTTGAGTCATCTCCAACGTTAAACTATTGTCAGTGGATGGAAGATATGACACGATCTGAAGACAAACCACGTGCATGAAGTAGACACAGTGTGGTGAATTGGAGATAATGCAGCAGGCATACATTGCAGTTGACGGTGAAAACAGGGCGTGGTATTTTAGGCACCTCATACTGCGCGCAGATTGGTACTAAAAAGAGTCTAAACTCACAATATTAGTACTTCCGTTTTTTTTTTTTTTTTTTAATTGAATTCAAGCTGCTTTACAGAAAATATTTTTCACTTTTGTGGTTCGACCTTATCTGAAGCTCACTACTGAAGAATGAAGCGAACAAACAATTTTACAGAAAGCTTTACAGCATGGATGATCAGAACTGCATTGTTGCTCAGTCTGCAAACTGGGCACTTGAGTGCACTTCTGCAGTGGTTGAGAGCTCCCCTCTTTCAAGAGAAATACTCCACAATTCCAGTTTCCCTGCCAGCTTTAGCCCCAAAATGTTAAATACCCTTCTCTTGAGACTTAGTTCCATTGTTTCAGGCCCTTAATGGCACTCCGCTTTAAAAATACTTTTCTCATCTGTTTCATTAATCTAAAGAGACTCGTTTTTTAAAACATTATTCCTTTAGCAGTAAATGTTATTTGCAGCTACCCTTTACTTTTGCATTGCTTCAACAGTTAAATTCCTATTATAGCAGTTTTCACCTTGCCTGTGGAGTTTTTTGTCTCATAAAAAATTTGATACTGACTCACCCAGGGCCTGATTCACAGAGTGCTGATGTTCCCTGCAAGGTGCTGAGCACCTCTACCAGAGCCAATAGTGGTGAGAACTGCTTAGTGCCTACTGGATTGGGCTCACAGTGCTTTTAAATCCACCATGAAATCTCAGTTGTTTGTTCAGGCTTATCCACATTGAAGACGTTTGCTCTGTAATTGCTTGCAAATCGCCTTGAGAAGTTTGGAATGAAGTGTGCTATGAAAGTGAAATCTGTTATGCCAAACACATTGCAGCCACCCCTCAGATGCACGATTCCTATGCAGAAACCTACCTTGGTCAGACCTGTCTGCATAGTGTAAGCTGACATGAAAGAGGACTTGAGAATCCAATAAAAGTAGAGAAAAGAGTGCTGCTTTTTTCCATGTATTTCACGCATTTTCTTCTTTTTTTTTTTTTTTTTTTTTTCTTCCTCTACCCACCCCTCTGGACACTTTAGAACTAGTTTTGAAGCTAGAATTGTATGAATACATATATATAAGATATATATATGTTGTTTCCAGTTACACTGATGTTAGAAGACACACTATTTAAACTCTCAGTGTTGAGGTTTTTCATTAGTATTCACGCTACTCTCTGCATCGAAATACTCCTTAGGGAAATGATGATCTGTTTTGCAAAGAACACAAGAAACCTTGAAGTATGAAATTGTTGAGTCCTGATGCTAAGTAACATCTATCAGAGGGGCAGCACGCTGGGTAGCACAAGTCCTGATATTTGAAAGTTGCGTTCCTTCACTAAAACAAAATGACAATAACCAAATGACAGGAAAAGCATTTACCTTGGTATTTACCTGTAGTCTTCTTCTAAGGAATCAAGCAAAAGAGAAGAAGGAGGCATAGGTAATTAGTGATAGGAAAAGAGGTAATGGCCCTAACCTGGGAGGTCCAGGTTGGGTATTAAGAAAAATTTATTCTCTGAATGAGTGGTGAGGCAGTGGCACAGGCTGCCCAGGGAGGTGGTGCAGTCACTGTCCTTGGAGGTGTTCAGGAAATGTGAAGATGTGGCACAGAGGCACGTGGTCAGTGGGCATGGAGGGGACGGGTTGGTGGTTGGACTGCATGATCTTAAAGGTCTTTTCCAACCTCAATGATTCTGTGAATCTATGAAAAGGATATTAAAATTTTCAAGAATTAAAAGTGCCAAAATCCCAAGCCAGGAATAAGCAGGCAGACAGGTGGAGTGATGTCCTCAGATTTTGCAGCTGCGGCTACAATTTCTCTAAATACTATAGGATTCTTTCTATAAAAGTAGATATGACACAGCGGGTCAGAAGATGAACATCTGGAAAAGTCCCTGAACACTGCTCAGTGCCGAAAGCCACGATGCGATGCTAAGTTTGCTAGGAAGTTACAGCTGTGAAAATGATGGGACAGCTACACCAGCACTGTGAGGAGCTATGTGTATTTGGAAACCTACTTGCAGAAATTACTTTCACAACAGGATTATTTGCCATCTGTGGGTGAAATATAACAGACTTTATTACAATAGATTTTATCTGAAAGCTCAACAGGAATTTTCATTTGGCAACATTTCGGCTGTGTTCAGAGAATAATACCACATAGGTAGACACTGTAGATATTTTTTATTGCTCATGTACTGTTTTGATGGTTTCTTATTATCTGTCTCTACAGATATGAGTGCATTCTCTCCATCTTTCTCTCTCCCCCCTGTTCTGAAACTACATATAAATAAACCCTGTTATTTCTTTTGGTGCTTCATGGAAGAGAGTCACTAAATACGATATATTGATCAATTCATCCATTACAGGATGCAAATAAGCTTCCAAGAGAAAGTGTTCCCACTCATATATTATAAGGTCTCCCTTTTAAACAAGTCTGGATAAAATATTCTCTGATTTCCTGTCATTAGGATGAGAAAGGCAATCTAATCAGGCAAGATGTCACTGTGTGTTAATCTTAGATCAATTGGTTAGAGAACATTAACAACAATAATTTACATTTTAACATTTTAAAATTTGAAAATATCTGGTAGAAGGTACTAATTTGCTAATAGTGAAATGATGAACTGTAGTAAAAGTGTAACATTTGTAGAAGTGGCTTACTTGCACAGATGACACTAAAAAAGATGCATTTACAACACTGTGTACTGTGTACACTGGTTTAACTTCTGGGAGGATTTGTCACACTCCTAGACAGATCCTGGATGAGCTTGGCAAGAACATCCTCCTCGTACAAGCTCAGCTGGTGACCATCTCCCAGACACAGTGCAAGACTGCTTGCTCTGGCAAGCTGTTCCTCCATCAGCTTCAGTACAAGCCTGGTAAAAACTGATCGGAATGTTTTGACTACCCTAATTTTCTCAAGACCTAACTGCTGGCTGCTTGTCTTCACCACTTAATGCTTTTGTGGCCTGTCCCCAGTCCACTGAACATCACAGTGCCACTTGGATCATGATATGTGCTGTGTGAGACTAGCAAGGGGATTTTCTACCCATAAGCTAGAGCATTGGGGCATAAGAGGCAGCCAGCCTTGTGGACTCTGCCTTCCCTCAAGAGATGAAGCAGCCCAAACAGCCATTTTAGGGAATACGGGCATCTTGGTTTAATTCAGCCTCTGCCTTGGACACAAGTAGTTCTCAAAGTCCTCCTCATCTTGGATTCTCACCATCTGTGAAGAGTGCAGGGAGCTGCAAAGGAAGTCTCAATAACTTTCTGAGCTCCCACTACAATATTCAGGCTGGACATTGGGAAGTACTTCTTCTCACAAAGAGTGGTGAGGCAGTGGCACAGCTGCCCAGGGCGGTGGTGCAGTCACTGTCCCTGGAGGTGCTCAGGGAATGTGGAGATGTGGCACTGAGAGACGTGGTTAGAGGGCATGGTGGGGATGGGTTGGGGTTGGACTGTATGATCTTAGAGGTCTTTTCCAACCTTAATGATTCTGTGACTGTATGACTTCAGAGGTTGCTTGAAAGCAAATTGGCTTTAATCTTGTATGTAGATACCATCATATTTTCACTGCTCTAATCTGATTGATGACATCAGTACATCCACAAAAACAGTTTATAGCAGGAAATCTATCTGGAATAAATGTGGCTGCAAGAGTGAAAATCAAGTGACTTCTGTAGGAAGCTGCTCTATAAATAGTGGTTTGACTCAGCTGCAGAGTGCTGGGGTGAGGCAGCTCCAGACTGTGTAGTAGCCCATCAGCATCTTGTTTTGCTGCTTGAGATAAATTTTGTTGAGATTTATAGGTAACTCTGAGACAGAAATCACTGTTACCTGCTGTCCTCAGGGCAAAATACTCAGGACATGGAAGAACTTCAAATAATGAAAAGGTTCATTTTACCTCACGTTGTGTTGAATTCAGTAAATCTGACTGTACAAGTTAAATGGAAATAAGTGATGCTGAGTCACGTCATACCTTTTTTCTTGTACAGTTTATAAATTTTTAATTCTGAATGTTTAGTCAGCTGTGCGTTCCTCCTAAACAACTAGTTGGAGCTGTATCCTGTCAGAAGTTCTCCCCAAGATTTAAAATCTCAATTTGATCTATTCATCTGAGTTGAAATGGTGGTATTCGCACAGTCCTGACATCTTGTCTTGAACTGCCTTTGGCAGCTGGTATAGCAAAATCCCTGAAACTACAAATGGATCTGATGCTGGCCAGTTATAATTCCAGTCAATTGATTCTGGATAACTTTGTCTTGAAGTTAGACAGCAAGGAATTCCCAATTCTGCTATTGATCTGCTATGTACTGTGAAAGACATGGTACCACTCACCTGTGCTTCGCTTTTCTCAATTGTGAGAAGAAAATTCTACTTGAGAACTACGCTAAGTATCACAGACCAGAGACATTTTATGATCATTAAGGTCCAGATTCCACTGCCTTCATTATGTAGGACCTCATCCCACAGTGCAAAATTAATTAAATACTCCTTCAGTAACTGTTGTTGTTTAACCTGCAGCCACTAAGCACAACACAGTTCACTCCTCTCCCAGTGGGATGGGGCACAGAATCAGAAAAAAAGACAATGAAGAGAACGGAACGAAATGGTGTGTTGCAATAAAAACTATTTACTAACACAGAAAAGGCAGAGAAGAATAATACTAACAATAATATTATAGTATATATTTACAAACCAAGTGATGCACCAAGCAATTGCACACCTCCTGCTGATGGATGCCCAGCCTTTCCCCAAGCAGTGGCTGCCAACAGTTTTTAAATTGTCACACGATGCCATGTGTTCTGGAGCGTCCCTTTGGCCAGGTTAGGTCAGCTGTCCTGGCTCTGTCTCCTCCCAGCTCTTTGTTCCCCCCAGCTCCTCACTGGCAGGGCAGTATGAGAAGACATAATGTTCTTGGTTCTGTGCAGCCATTGCTCAGCAAGAACTAAAACACTGGTGTATTATCAGTACTGCTTTTCTCCCATGTTTCTCTCCACTATGAAGGTAAAAAGAAAACAACTCCGTCCCAGATGAAAACAGGACAGTAACACAATTGATGAACTCAAATATACCCAACTACCAGAACATCAACTTTGACCAGTGTGAATCCACTCTGCCTTGCAGATAAACTTTATTTCTGAGAAGCTGAAACATAAAACGGATCTGCTCTTTAAGCCAATCGTAATTCAACAGATCATTAATGACAAATGGCAGAATGCCCCAGCCGTCCTTCCAGGCAATACTCCAGATGGAAGTCATTGGATAAAGAACAGAAAGGTTTGGCAGAATGTGAAAAAAGAATAAATTTGCTACACATCACTCATTTTGCCTGACTGCAATAAAGTAATTGTAATAGAATGTTGTCACAGGATAATGGTCTCCTGCTGCTTTAGAAATGCTTTGCAAAACAGATGTTTACTTTCTCAGTGGGAGACATTGATCTCAGGACAACAATCTTTTCTATTAAAGGAAAATTAAGTACTTATTTCAACAGTATTATAAAAAGATTATTATAAAAAGACATATAATGTCCTAGGTGAAATGATAGGAACTATTTAAGTGATGTATGCAGTAGATGCGACTAAGTGGGATCTGTTGTAATAGTTTCTTCCACCAGTTCTGCTAACGTGTTTCCTTAACAAATAGGACGATAAAATGTGCTATGATGAAGTTATTTTGGTTATTTTAATCATCCAAGGCTGTTCAAACAGCAGAAATACAACATTTAAAAACAAAAATAATATAAAAAACTGCAGCATGTAATGCCTGGTTAGAAATGTTTACTTAATAACAAATAAAACTCATGAATAAATAATGATAAATTATCATTTTGCAATTAATTGAAATTAAGGACCATGTGTTTTATGTCAGGTCTGAACACAGTCTAGTCTTGTGAGTTTTCCTTTCCTTAACTGGGAGAAAACAAGTAAAAATTTGTAAAAAAAAGTCTTCGACCCACAATTGTCTGTTAGTAATTGCACGGGAATTAAAAATATCCATGTTTTTCTCTGAGCTGCCTGCAAGACATGTGGGACACATAAATTGCATCTGTCATAATATGATAGAAAACTTTTGTAGGCACTGCTTAGATGAACGTTATACGTTTTACAGACGTGTCTGCTATTCATCCAGTAGTGCGCCAAATGCAAATTTAGGCTGATAAGACATGTATAAAAAAGAACATTTGTTCTCTTATGTGCTGTAGCTGTCTATGTCTACGTGCTGTCAAAAGCATTTGAATATCTGTTGAAGCAGCCCTCTGTGGTATTTAGCTTTTGCCAAGGTTGTATCTTGATCAGAGGAAATAGAAAAATGATCCAGGATCTCAATGACTTGTTGGACCTCCTGGCCTTACAACACCTTGGATCTCCTGCTGTCTGTACTTACTTAGTGCAAGACTTCTGGTGGTGGTGTTTGGCACTTTTCTAGCCAGTGTCTCTAACCAGTTTCATGTATTTTTATATCATGAATCGCAAACAGTGTTGCAGTAGGCAGATTACCAATCCTTGTGGTGGAGCAGGTAGGTGTTAGGCCTGCTTCCATGAGTTTCATAGGCTAAGGCTGAGCAAAAACAGCCAGCGAGGAGCAACGCTGAGTCCAGGCTTACTCACGGCACTGCTCCAGCTGGAACAACAGAAATCTTGGAGCCATAATTGCATCTTTTACTCCGAATGGTGAAGGTCAGTATCCAGATGCTGAAGAGAAATGTCTTTTATATTCTTGCAGTGAATTGATTTGGTACTTGAGTATATTTGGTTATAATAATCCCAACCTCAGGAATGACCACCAAAGAAAAGCATTTCAGGGTTGCTACACTGCAGACATAAAAAGAATAAGGCCATGAGTGGCATGAGGAAATCATCAGTAATACTGCAAAGGGAACTCAGAGTGCTGTCACACACCAATGACAAGTTGCCATGGGGAATACTTCTTTAAACTTCACTCCCTGGAAAAGTGGAACCTGTATGCTTAAAAAATGTCAGTTTTGTCTTCTCTAAAGCATTTTTTCCCCACAGCTGAATAAAATGCAAAAGCACCCACAAGCATGTTGCTTCCCCAGGTCCTGAAGTGCTGCATAAGGAACTGGTTGATACTTTGATATTGCAGCAGTTTACAATCATAAATACACATCTGCATTTTTAACCCTGAGCATGTCTTTCCCAGGTGTCACTGCCACTGCATCCGCCAAGAACCAACAGAAGTTTGCTTTGCTGCGAACTATCTGGAGGATGTCAACACCTTAACTCAGGGCACCCTGTGCTCACATGGTTAGTCAGCATGGCAGTGATGGGTTGATAGTTGGACTAGATGCTCTTAGAGGTTTTTTTTTTTTCTTTTTTTTTTTTCTTTTTTTTTTTCCCCAACCTTAATAGCTGTACGATTGTATGAAAGCTCTAAAAAATGCCAGCATATACAGATGACTGCCCCCAGTGGCAGGAACTGGGACGAAGACAGGCGGGCTGCAAAGCGTCTGTCAAAGTGAGCATTTCTGTAGAGGGAAGAAGAGAAAATAATTGAATAATCGAATCATCGAATCATAGAATGGCCTGGGTTGAAAAGGACTACAAGGATCATCAAGTTTCAACCCCCCTGCTATGTGCAGGTCACCAACCACCAGACCAGGCTGCCCAGAGCCACATCCAGCATGGCCTTGAATGCCTCCAGGGATGGGGCATCCACAACCTCCTTGGGCAACCTGTTCCAGTGCGTCACCACCCTCTGCGTGGAAAACTTCTCCTAATACCTAATCTAAATCTCCCCCATCTTAGTTTAAAACCATTGCCCCTGACTTTTCTCTGTGCTCTAAGTACTAAAGAATATTGTTATTCACAAGAGAGGAGGAAAGACAGAGGAGGGCAATGGATCTGGAGGCTCATGTGTGAATTAACTTTCAAGCAAAGACATCTCAGATTTCCACCCTACTGCTGCTGAGGGAATTACCAGGGATGCAAAAGAAAGTCACTCTGCATCCCAAGTGTAATATTTATAAGACAAGAGAAGGCATCACGGACCACCCTGGCTTTTTGATACATCCTTTCAAGCCAGAGGCTTCAAGATGCAGAGATTTAAGAACCGTGCCATGACAAAAGGAGCTCTGTTGTTTCTCTTACTCCATATAAATTTCTAGAGAAAGAAGAAAATTGAAACAGAAACCTGGTGAGCTGAGAGGTGGTGGAGCTGAAAGGAATGCCCTGGTGAGATCTGTGATTTATGCCTTGTCCTCTCTGAGAGCTGCCTGCCTGGCCTTCCAAACATGGGTGTGCAGTGTGGGCTTCCTTGGGCCATCCCCCAAAGCTGTTCCATGCCTGTAGTGGTCTTCCCAATATCTCAGGTGGGTTTTTGTCAAGGCTGCACTCAGATATTTCAGAGGATGAGGTGGTAAAATGTATACTATAATACAGGGGACAGGTAAAGGAGAAACATTCTTAAAAGCATTGCTTTTAGAGGAAGCTTTGTTTAACAGAAGATGAATTAATGACAAGCTGTCTTTCTTGATGGTTGGATGAAGCACTACCACTGAGGTCAGGATTCCTTGTGGTCTTTCTGCAGTACACGGGTCTGCCCTGCTGCCATGGTACTCTCACGCCTCCTTCACCCCAGCTGCGTGGGCAGGGAGGGCTGGGAAAAGAGAGCCCTGAGATTCCCTTATGGGTGTCATCCTACGTCTAAACTCCTCTGCTTTGTTTCCCGCACCCTTGTCCTTTTCCTTTTAGCCGGATTGTAACACGGGGAAGGAGTTTAGTTCCTTTTTTGGACGTGACTCACAATGTCAGAGCCGAAAAGAACTTTTTCCTCTGAAAACTGATGGCAGCCCTTTAGCCTTCTCCTATTTTTAACACCATCCATTTCCCTAAGGTTTAGCTGCGTCGTTCAGTGAAGTCCTCCGGCGGCGGGCACCCACGGCCGCCTTCCCCGGCGGCCCGGGCTTCAGGGAGCTGTCCAGCACCGCCGCGGGCCCGGAGCCGGCGGGGCTAGGCACGGCCGGGGCCTCGCGGGGACACCCCCATAATGCGGGGACGTCCCCATAATGCGGAGACATCCCCATAGCGAGGGGAGGGAGCGCGGCGCAGCGCGGAGCCGGGGAGCGGGGCAGCGAGGGGGCTGGTGCCGGGCCGCGGCGTGCGAGAGGCGGTGAGCGGGGTGGGGAGAGGCGGGAGGAGGAGGAGGAGGAAAGGGCTCCAAACAACACGTGATTCCCGCGGAGCAGCGAGGGAGCCGGGGGAGGGGAGAGCGAGGGAGGGCGGCCGAGGCAGAGGAGGGCAGCAGCCGCCGCCGCCGCTTTAAAGCCTCCCGGCGAGGCGGCGCCGCGCAGCACCCGCGGCTCGGAGCGGCGCGGCGAAGCGCGGAGCCGGGAGCGGCCCCGGGGCGCATCCGCCGCCGACCCCCGCCGAGGGGCTCCGCGGCCATGCGAGGCGGCCGCCCCCGCGGCCCCGCGGCCCCGCGCTGCGCGCCGCTGCGCTGATCCCCTCCGGCCCGCGGCACCATGTCCCGCCGCAAGATCTCCTCCGAGTCCTTCAGCTCGCTGGGCTCCGACTGCCCGGAGACCAGCCCCGAGGAGGAGGGCGAGTGTCCCCTGTCCCGCCTCTGCTGGAACGGCAGCCGCAGCCCTCCCGGCCCCGCCGAGCCACCACTCGCCGCCGCCGCCGCCGCCGCCGCCGCGGCCAGCGCCGGGGCTCGCCGCGCTCCGCGCCGTCGGCGGGTCAACCTGGACTCGCTGGGCGAGAGCATCCGCCGCCTGACGGCTCCCGCGGTGAGTGCTCCGCGCCCGCCCGGCCTCCTCATGCGCGGTTCCCGACGGCTGTTCCGCGGGGTCGGCTTCGCGTCCGAGCCCCGGAGAGATGTGCGGAGCTCCCCGGCCCGGCCCGGTCCGCTCGGGCGGCGGGATGCGACACAGGGCTCTGCATCCGCGGCGGGAGGCGCACGCTGCCCTGCTCGGCACTCCAGCCGAGTTCTCGGCATGAGAATCTGGAGTCACAAAGTGCTTATTGCCAGCTGGTGCTAGCAGCAATTCTGTATGAAAAGTTATGCACGTCTGTATATGCATAGCATGCTCGTTCTTTACTGCAGAGGAGATGTGAACTTCTTGCGTTGGCAGGGTTTTCATAAGGGTTTTCCCCGCTGAGCAAGGTGAAAAGAAAGTTTTTGTGTTCCGCTCAGCAATACTGCAGCAACAGATTTCCGTGTGCCTCTCTGATGCGCCGGCATTCCTGAGAGAGCAGTCTGAGGGTGCTTTGAGGTCTGTGATTGATGGTTTTGTCTCCAGCTGCACCTGTAGCAGAGAGGCTGCGAAGCAGTGCGTATGCCACAAAGAACAGAATTGGTGCTGAACGCGTGAGGCGTGCGGGCACTGCTGTGGGTGACTGCAGTCAGCAGCTCCGGAGCTGCGCTGCCTGCGTGTGCAATAGGAGCTCGTTCTCCAGAGCTTTGTTACAGTGCTGTCTCTGTGACCATCACTACATTTTCCTCGTGAAGTTCCAGCTGTGAGGGAACGCTTGTTGCGTGCCATTAATGTGCTCAGGTGTAGAACGTAGACTGCAACAAGTAGCCTGATCTGCACGGCAGTCACATCTGCTGAGTTTGGTGGCGTTGCAGTATCTTTTTGGCTTTTTCTTATTCGGCTTTGGAGATGACTTCTAAATCTCATCACCATCTGCTGTCGGCGTGCTTTGCTTTTCATTCCTCTTTTCTGTTTCCTTGCTCGAACAGGCTGGATCCGAGCAGCCAGGCTGCCTAATGGGGGAAGTTAGCGGTGCGTGACCGAGCCGGCAGCCGTTTGCTTCCAGCCAAGACTTCTCTTTCCCATTGATTTTTTTATCTCCCCACTGGGAATCCGGGCTTGTCGTGCTGAAATTAATAGATGGTATCTCAGGTGACTTGCCTTGTTTTAGTACCAAAAAATGAATCTATTTAATTTGATAATGATGCAGGGGTATAATTAGAGCATGTGTTACCCGAAATATTGGAAGTATTCTGAAGTAGCTCAGTGCAGTATTTTTAGATAACCTTACTGTTTGTATTATCCCTTTGGCTGATACCTCCCGAAGCAATAAAAGACAGCTACAGCTTTACAGCTTTCATTCATTGTTGAACACATTTGAAAAAATAAACACATTCTGTGAATTGAGAGATGAGAAAACTTGGGTCGGTCTCAGAGTCCTCCTTCCTTCCTGCTCCCGGGGAAACTGCAGTTAAGAATGCAAAAATTTCATCCCACCTCACGTCCGTGTCCCAAGAAACAGCTTCCATTGGTTTCCTTAGGAGATATAATTATCCCAACAACCCTTACTGCTGTAACTATCTTTATTTTCATTAATTTCAATATGTGATTCATATCATATAGAATATTCCCAAATTCCTTTTATTATCTTGTCTCTGTAACTACTGCTTCATTCTACCTTACGCATTTTGGCATCAGTCAGTGGCATTCACACTGGAAAAGTCACCATCCTGGTATGAGAAAGGAATCAGTTTCTCGTCTTTCTGTTCTTGACTCCAACACATCACTCTTCAGGTGCTTTGTTGTTTTGGTGCCTTTTTAAATCTTTTTGAGAATCTTTTCTGTGATGCTGAATATATGTGTTCTTGCAACAAGTCCGGTTGCCGTCTGTCTGACACTCGGAATCTCATCGTTTTCTCACATCTGTTGATCTAAATCAGGAATAACTTCAGTTAGAAGTTCAAAAATGACACTGGCTGTGCAATTAGCGTCGGATGAGAGCCGTTCCCATTATTTTTGAACTTTAAAGGCAAATTGGAAGGGTGCATTTACAGCTGTTCTTTCTGAGCTCTAATACTTTTATACAGATGTAGGTATGTCTTCGTTCCATAAATCCATAAAGATCTCTCTTAAGTAAGGAAGCACTGAAGTACTTATGAGTGTGTGTGAATACATATAATATAGATCTTGCCTGCAGTGGCTCAGCATGTGCATTTTAGCCTTAACATGGCAGCAATCCGTTCCTGTCCCAGTGCTGAACACTTCCAAAGTTGAAGGACGCTACAGGTTCCTGATGCCGATACTTAATTTTGTTCTTTCCTTTGGTTACAGCTGGGATTGAGAAGCTGAGCCAAAATTTTTCACTGTATCTCCATGTTCTGTGTGTGTCTGATGCCACAGAGATGCGTGCAGTGAGCTCAGGGGTGATGTTGTTTCAATCTGGCAGTAGCAGGGGCTGCCGAGCACTGCTCTGGGATGTGCAGAGCCTTGATGTGAGCTGCAGGAAGGAGCCTCCGGGCTGAAGGAGCTGCACAGTAGCAGGGAGCAGAGCGGCAGGGGGCTGTGAGAGCAGGCTGGCCCTTAGAAGTGGTAGTGCAAAAGAGTACATGAAAATATGAGCATCTCCTGTGCAGTGCATTCATGAGCATGGGTACATCTGTACCGTCCGTGGAAACTGCATTGTGTATCACTTGCAGTGCTGCTTTTAAATTTATCTGGGGTGTGACTGCATAAATACTGCTTTTTGAAAAACAGTGGGGAGAAAAAGTTAAAAAGCGAAGCTCTACTTTGCAGATTGTAACCCAGCCCCTCTGCTTGCTCTGGGAGGACAGCTTCCAGCACCTTCCAACATGTCTTATTCCGGCTTTTCTCTCAAATGTGTCTTTGGAGATTTTCCTGCAGTGGTTATGCTAGAGGATGGAGGGGTCTGACCTTGAGTCACCACAGGGTGATTTGACATTCCTGGTGATTCTTAAAGGTTTCCTGACATACTCGGATGGCTGAAGGAAAGACACCGCCCATTTGGAATTGCTTCCCCAAACCCTCTCTATCTTAACAGCCAGAGATGAGAGGATGGAGGGGTTCTCCCGCCACCAAAGAAGCTGCACAACTTGGTGAAAAGTTTGTGGAGGTGAGGAGGGCGAGCAGAGCTGCCCACGCATCCTACAAGGGTGTTGCTGAGCAGGGTGCAGCCAGTGTGAGGAGCGGGGCAGCTTCTGGCCGCAGCTGCACTACGCACACTGCAGCCCACATCCCACCAGCCCCTGGTGTGCACAGGGAGCTGCAGCCAGAGGGTAGAGGATCGCAGCCCAAAGGGTCAGGGTGACCATGCCTGGCACCTGAGTGTGCAGGGGGTGTTTTCTGGGACCAAACACAGCTGCTTGGTGCAATGTGCAGCACAATACATGTCCAAATGCATGTCACAAGCAGACCGAAGGATAGTTTTCTTTTAATTCCAGCTTTATTGTTGTGTTCTATTTTAAAGGATGAATTTTACACCCACAATGACATTAATTTTGAGTGATTAAAACTAGTGATGATGATGCTATAAGCTGTAAATTATCAACATCAATTTTTCAGCCTGTAAAGGCTCCGCTATGTGGGAATGGTGGATGCAGTTTTATTCTTCAGAAATGCCATTTATTTTCTCACTAAACTCTAGTTCCTTGCAGCAATTTTCACATTTGCTCCAGTTCCATCTTGACTTGTATCCAATCCCAGGCTGAAAATAGAATCAAAACCAGAAAAAAAAATAATAATTTGTCACTGGTTTGAAAACTCAAATACTCTGCTCCCATCTCAGGGGCACAGCTTACCCCGAAGGGACTGGGAGCGCCTGGGCGCGCGTTTAGAGGAGACCGTGTACCCCGAAGCGCTGTGCTGATCCTTCTGGAAAGAGAATTACAGCATGACACAGCATTAGGCTGACTTACATTTCTGGTCCATTTTATTTTCTGAATGGCCCATGCAACAAATCTCTTGGACTATAAACATTATTAAATGGGAATCGCTTCTGGTATACTTCTCTCTTCATGCAGAATTATTCCCACTATCCTTTAAAGGCTCAAACGAAGACACATTAAACTTCTCGTGAGGAAGCTGCTACTGGCTGCTGCCAAATAGTTTAAATTTAAGAATTGTCTTTTTTGAATACAGTCTTCTTCCTGACAATGGGAAAAAAAAAAAAAAGAACCTGAAGACCATCCCTTAAGTTATTGTGTGGGCTGTTAATGGTGTCACTGCTGAAACTTTGAATTGTTGAATTGAACTGGTAGCTAAGAATCTCAGGCAAGAGAATTTCAGCCTTGGCAAATGAAATGTTTTAAAAACCACTGAGCTGTGCCCAAAGGACTTCAGCTTTTACTGACCTCAGTGAAGTTTTGTTTGGGGTGAACTGGAGCATTTCACATCTAGTACTTAAACCCAACCACAGTGATGGTTGCTTTCTTAATGTTCGTGCAGTCCCAGAATGAAATGTCAAGTTTTCAGTGCTTGGAAAAAGCATTTCTTTGAAAACATTCATATTTTGCAGGCATCTTTGCTGCCTGGAATCAGAGACCACATCAATATATGCCCCCAAATTGCAGTGTGCAGTCACAGCTACATAAAATTGAGAGTGGATGTCCCTCATTCACAGCTGCTTGAGCAGAGAGGTACCACTACAGCAGTTCAGTGCAGCCCTGGTGAAACTTGGACAGTCAGCAGATAAGCCCTCTTTTCTTTTCCTTCCTGTGCCAGTGTTAAGGGCCATATATTATGCTACAGTTCTATCTCATATCCAAGTTCTTTCTAGATGTGTCTGTTTGCAAACTTTAAGTTCCGAAATGAAGACAAAAAAAATCTGTGTTTCAATCATAGGGCTCAAAGCATGTGTGCAGCTCGGTATATGAAATTAGGCCCACTGATGCTGAGGACATTGGGCTTGTCCTATCCCAGCAGAAGAAATTCCTTGAGGAGGACTGATACGTAAAGCTTCTCATTTCCCACCTACCATAGCACCAACAATTTTATGCAGTAGGTATGAGTTGCTTTCAAAGGTGAACAGGTAACGTTTGAGGTAGATTTTTTATTGTGCCCTCACGTACTGAATGTCTTCTTTCTGCAGCATGGAACAGATCTTCGGTCCATCTGAGACATGGCTGAAATTCAACAGATGAACAAAACGATCCCAGCCACTATTATAATGGATAGCACCCTCAGATATTTATCCTTCACTGTCAAGGAGTTAGACTGGATGATCTAATGGGCAATTTCCATCCATAATGTCTGCGATGCTTCTAGTTGAAAGGCAGCTGGGGATACAGGAATTATAATTTCTAATTATTAGTTAGCTCTGTTTTATTTCTTCAGAGTGTTTGCACTGTTATTGCCATGGTATAGTATGGGGTAAAATACTTGGTCTCAGTGTAATTTATTAAATTGTTTTCTCTGATGTGAACAAATATTTGTCTGTGAAGAGTACCCCAGCTTGCATGAACTGAGGAGAAGAATGCTCTCAGCTTCAGATGCTCACTAATACTGAGCTCTGGTGCAGCACCTTCACCTCCTCATGTCTGGGTGATGGTGTGCTGCTGTTGGGCAGCTCGCTTTGCATCCAGCTGTCAGCCGTCCCACTCTGGATCTTCACACATTGCCCTCCTGGGGAGTCTGCATCTTCCCCTCTTGATAGCAAATCAGGTGCTAGTTGTGGTGGTCTGCAAGCAGTTGGCGCTCTTATATAAAACACAGAATTCTGGAAGCAGGAAGCTGATTTTCACAGTTACAGAGAATAAAACTGAGTGCATCCTAAAGGTTCAGAAACTAGAGAAGAAAACAAATATTTTTTTTTCCAAATTATCATAAGCACTGTTAAAGATGGATTTTTTTAAGTTTCAAATGGTTCATTATGTTAGGGCTCTGCATCTCTGTTTTTGGTTTTTGGCCTATGCCCTTTCATTCCATCCTCATATGAAGGGGATAGAGAGGGATGCAGGTCCTGCTAGGGAGCCTTCCTCCTTTCTGCATCATCAGAAAATTGTCAGATGCCAAAGGAGCCTTCCTTTCCTTTCTCAGTTCTGTTTTGCCTAGTTGCAGCAATTTCAGTACTTATCTTCACAAGCTGCCATTTGGGAAACGTTGATAAATGTTTGTCCTCAACTGGAGCCTTGTTTCTTTGATTACTGCCTCTTTAACATCAATACTATTGTGACCAGAAGGATAGGGAAAGAACAGATTTCCACCACTTTCATGATCACAGGTTAAATATTATAGAAAAAAATCAACAAATGAAACTATTTTTTCCATTCATTTCCTTCCAGGTTGTCCTAGTACAAGTGTGCTTACAGATCTGTAATCACCTAAGCAGAGAAACTTCACTAGAATTGTTTGTGAAATACACAAAAATAAGCGTTTTTCATTAATGACAGTTCAGCAGTGAAACCCTCAGTTAAAACCTTACCCATCTGCTGAGTTAGTGATCGAAGACTACAAATTTGAAACACTTTAAGCTATCAGCATGCAAGTGCTGATTTGGCTGAGGTCACAGTAGCTCATCCCCCCTGTGTGCAGAAGTGCCATGCCTCCAGGAGGGACACAGAGCTCCCCAGGACAAGGAGTCTGAAGGAGCCCCTTGACCTGACAGAGTTCCTTGAAGAAATTCGGATAGAAGTGAAGTGGTTTCTAGCTGAGATTATTATGCTTTTCAGTGCTTCAGCTTTCGTGTTTAAAATTTTTAGCACTCAAGTCTTTAAGAGCAGGACTGTTGAAGCACTTCTGAGGCTCAGCTAGGAGCCACTTAGCTTTTACCAGGAAGAGTCTTCGAAGCCTTGTTAGGATTAAGGAGAAGCTGTGTCTAGTTGCTCTTTTGGCTTCTAGCTGCTCTTTTGGCTTGGACATGCCCATTCCCTACAGTCCTGTTCTTCTCTAGTACTAGCTGGTCATCATGAGATGCAAAAGGAATGGGATGGAGAATACAAAATTGCATTTTTGTAAATTTAAGCAGTGTCATCTAGGATACTCTGTATAGTACTGTTGTCTCATGGTGGGGTTTGTCTGTCCTCACTTAAACATCAAAAAGATGTGCAAATCTAAAGCAATCAGTCAGCATCCTCTCTAGGCAAATGACACAGATGTTTCTGAAAACTGAGTCCTAGGACTTTTAGTAGTCGCCAACTGTACAAAGAAATGTATCACTTTGGGTACATACAGTTGGGCAAATGAGTCCTACCATTTCTTTCCAAAAGTGTTGCAATCAAATGAGAGACATTTCAGAGGTAAAATGAAATGGTCAGGGAAGAGGTTAAAGCCTTTGTCCTCCGAGGAGAGATTGGAAAGTTTATATTTGATTGCCTGAGGAAAGACATTTATAAAAAGAGATGCAATTAAATTATTTTTTTTTTTTTCAGATGATGTGTGTTTATACTACAATTCCTTTTCAAAGGAAGTTGTTGGAGTTAAACAAATAAACAAACAAACAAAATCAAAAACGAAAAAAAAAAACAACCAAAAAACCCTTGCAAGCAGTTAGTGTTGAAAACACCCGTGAAGGTATTACTGCTCTAGCTTCAGGTCTTGATTTGGTTTTGTACTAGAGCAGAGTGAGATCTAGTGAGAAGGGCAGATTTCTCTCCAAGTGCATCCTTCAGGCACCACAAACAGAGGTATCTGGCTGAGTCACAGTGGCTGCCATGATGGGGTGCCATGGCCAGAATCACTGCCTGCTACTGGGCAGTAGTGGCCTGCTCTGGTTTCAGTACTGAGTTACGAGGTAGAAAGAGCTGCAGGAGCTGGTGAGCAGGTATAGCTGTCATGGAGGATGAACAAATTCTTCACAGAGGCCTTGCAGAGCCAAGAACCTGAGCCCTGTGTTACCATGAAGGATAGACAACTAGAGACAACATCAAGGGACAAGGGTGGAAACTCTTGAGATGGGGGAGGCTGGAGTTCTGTTACTCCTGGCAACAAACCAGAGAACCCATTTCCGCATACACGAACTACAGTTCAGCAGTTACAGAGCAGGGATAGTACTCTGGGGAGAGGTGGGAGAGGTGACCTACCTTGTGGCGAGGCACCAGAGCCAACTGAGCCTCCACTGTTAAAGGCTCCAATGAAAGGAGGGTAGTATTTATCAGAAACTGTCTCCTGAGGAGAAATTTCTCTGCCAAGCTACGTTGCTGCCTCAGGAGGCATGCTGCTTGCTGGGAGCTCAGGCATGATGTTGCACGTAGGCTGCCAAGGCTCATCTGGCGCTGGGACAGTGAACCCTGCTGCTCATTCATGTAGGCATTAATGACACAGGGGAGCCCTTGAGAACATCACAACTACTTGGCTTTGAGGTCAAGGGCAAAAGATGGGCCCAGCTGGGGTGTGTGTGATCCTGCTGATGAGTGGGAAAGACTCAGGTCGGAGTCAGTACATCTTGTGAGGCAGCCTCTGTGGCTGGTGTTGCTGGAAGGGCTTTGGTCTATGTGGAGCAGGGACTGCTGAACAAGAATGGAATTCATCTGACAAAGTGGAGTGAGGATGCCTTGACAACAGGCTTTGTCATCTTCTGAAGAGGGCTTTAAATTATGCTTATTGGGGAAGGGGTTTCATTCTCTGAAAAGAACGCTGGGGAACAGTGAAAAGTATCTTATATCACAGGAAACAGCTCTTGCAGAAAGTAGAAGGACTTATCTGACACAAATATTAGGAAAAAGAAATCTCTTTCAAGGTTTACATCTTTTTCGTCTTATTTTTGTAAGTGTATGCATTTCTACATATTTGACTCCCAGTGGACTGACAAAGTCCTACAACTTGGCATTAAAAAAGAAATTTTTACACTTGCACAAACCTTGTATAATCTTTTTCATCAATGCTCCTTCTGGTACCTCCTGCCAACTCACAGGCAACTGTAGGAAGAAAGGTCAGGTCTTGAACTGCTGAAACTGTACAGCAGTCGGCAAAATCTGAGACTTTCAAAGATGATGGTGGTTTGAATGAAATCTCAAGTGGTGTTTTTTTAAGAACAAAATAGCTCAAATTATTGGGCTGTTTGGCTGTTACTTTCTAAAACAATTATATGTCATTTCTAAAAGGTGAAGAAATACTAAATATCTCTAAAATTTGAGTGTCTGGTGCTGCTGCTGAGTCTTACCAAAATATCCCTGTGCCTTTGGTACAGAAGGAAGGATACTTAAAGGATACTTAAATTCAAATTGGGTACCTTTGTCTGCTTGTGACCAGGACAAAACGTACAGGTGAAAAACTTCAGATTTGGTACATGCTGGTAATTTTGGAAGAGTGATATTTTGTCACAAATTACTTGGAAAATTCTCAAGAGAATGATGTGGATTTTACATTTTCTTGATTTATCCAAAGGTTTCTCAGGTATTATTTCAAAATAATAAGAACAGCAGCAGCACCAGTAGTAGAAGTGTTTTGTTTGGTCGACACTATGGTAGTATTAATAATGAAAATAAACACAGTTATGCACATACGTTGTTTGTTTGGTGAACACCTACTAAAATGGAACAGCATCAAAATGCTTGAACCATGTCATGATTTTCTTTTGATGAACTTGAGCTTCTGGATGATTTAAAAGATGGGAGAATTATGGCTTGCCAGGAAAGTAAGCCAAAATAAATTACGTCTTTACAATATTCTTTAATATAAAATGCTCTAGGGAGCATAGAAAGTTTGAAGACCCAATGCATTTTCCTGGAGATATGTTCATCAGAAAATTAAAGCATTTACTTGCAGACTATTTTTAATTAATTATTTTAAAGTAATGAGATAATTGGCAGATGATAGTTGGTGAGAGCTAATAGTGAAGTGGTTACTTTGTTATGGACAAATATTTTTGTAAGCAGTATAAATTTTACATCTCATTTTTAAATTAATTCTTATTTAATGAGGAACTAAGATAGAAGGAATGAATAATATTTCCTATCTGTTGCTATGATGGGAACCTGGCAGGTAGATGGCGAGGAGGAGTAAAGCTGGAGAATTAAATAGTGTGTTGGAAGATATGTTAATTAAACTGTGCTACACTCCCCTAATCTTATGTGTGTTTTTGTTTGTTTGTTTTTATTCTGCCATAGCCTCAGACTATTCGGCAAACTCTTCAAAGGACACTGCAGTATTATGAGCATCAAGTTATTGGGTAAGTGTTAATTTGAGGTAGTGAAAGGTGCACGGTAGTGCTTTCCTTTATGTTTTCAAAGTCACAGCCTGGGCTGACAAGCTTTTTAATTTTCCTCAAAAACTGTTAGGGAAGTTCTGGAGTAGCAGCACATACAATGGATATTAGTGATAAACTGCCGCCCCGTCCTTTTTCTGTGCAATCCCATCACATCATGACTGCTCCATTAACAGTGACATTTCTTGTCTGAGGAGAATAGGGAATCTTTGTTATAAAAGTGTAAGATCTACTCCGGTTTGCTTCTCATAGAGCCAGATGAGATTTCTGGAAAAATTATTTGTTTTGTGAGTTGAGGCACCAGTCTTGCAAAATAGTACATAATTTTTTTTTGCTGCATACTTGTGTGGTCGTATACTTGCTTTTTGGCTTGGGTGGAAGCAGGGCAGGGCAGAAAATCACCTTCTAAGAGTTCATTAAGAAAATTAAGAGATGACTGAGGAGTAAAATAAAGTGATAGTAACTGTCATCATGAAAACCTGAGACATTCTTTCGTTGATCAAAATAATCTCCTTACAACCTTTCCTTTACCTACACAAGCGTTTTGTTTTTTGCAGACAGCTCACATTTGTAATAATACAACGGATGCATGTCTGTAGCCATTAAATGGCAGTGCCATGTGACAAATGGGGAATGCTGTCCTCTGAATTCAATTACAAAGATGTAAGGGAAGTTTTTTTTCAAGTTGCATTTAGGGTCTTTTAAGGATTTATGACATTGTTTTGAAGCTCGGTGCACTGGAGGAAATTGTCCTTTGCCTGTTTCTCAATGTTTGGTTAAAATTCAAAGGGACCCCTAGCTTGGGAGGTGACATTTGCAATGTTAGCATGCTTGGATAGCACCTGAGGGCAAGAGAAGGAAGCCAGTCTTGGCAGGTAATTATGATGTACACCATGGGACAGAGAAAGGGAGAAGCCTTCTGGCTGCTAATATTTTCAGTTGTGAAAAAAATTGTGTGATGTCAGGAGACTTCAGTGGGTGAGACAGAGAAAAAAAAGAAAAAGCATGTGTGCAAAAACAGTGCTGCCTATAATTTATGACCACATGTGGTTTAGATATTCTTCTTTCAATGGACAGAGTTTAAGAACAGGACATTCCGGAAACCTGTAATTCCTGTGATTTATGATGCACTTTGATTCAAGTTTTTGAACATTTGTATAGGTTTAAGTAAATCACAGTGAAAGTAGAATCTGTCTGTAGGAGATGTCCTGTATTAGTGCTGCTCTGTGGTCCTTACTGCAAATATGCACGGTGGTGGGCTGGCCTTCTGCCAGGCTCAACCTCACTCCTTCATCCCTGCCTCCTATCCTTCCTTCCTCCAAGCCATGGAGGGCAGTGTGCAATGGGGGCTAACGTCAGTCATAACAGTCCTTCTTCTGCCTTTGCACACTGTTGCTCTGCTCTAACAGGAACACTCCTTGTCATATCCCCCTGTTCCAAAGTGGAGTCTTCCACCAGCCGCAGGGGAATATCTGATCCTGTGCCTGGAGCGCCTCTTCCCCATCCTCCATTGCTGCCGCTGCTGCTGATGCAGTTGTTTCTCACACTCTTTTGCCTCATTCCTCACATAATCAGGTGATTTTTTACCCTTTATTAAACACGGCTTCCCAGAGGCATCACCAACACGGTTGCTGGGCTCAAGCCATGCTCAGCATGGGACAGCCCCAGACTTTCCTCACAGAGGTCCACGCGGCCCCACTGCCAGTACCTTTGTAATGACATCCCGTACACCATAAATGTTCATCAAATCTCCTGTCCTACTCAAGAGCAGAGGTGAGGAATGGCCGTGGTGCCATTCCGGGAAGCCTGTGGTGCAGCCTTCAGAGGCCTGGCCTCCTGCTTGGTTGTGGCTTTGGGCTGTGACTTTGAGCTCAGGCTCTGGGACAGGACATGGGCTGCTGCTGAAGCAGGATAAGGGCTGCAGTCCTTTGGCATGGCCCGGTGTTACCAGGGGCCTGGTGAATGGTCACTGTAGAGTGTACTATCAATCTTTGCTTTGCTCCACATGGAAGATAAAAGTTTGTTGTTGGAGTAGCCTGATGGGTAGCTCTGAATTCGTCATAGCCTTTTCCATGGGTGCTGGCAAAACAGGTGCTGTGCTTTTCAGGACATGATCAGACGAGAAGTCCAGTCCTTAGTGCTGTTCATGATTTATGAAGTATAAACAAAGTATGAAAGCACAGCAAAACTGTTAATAAAATACTCATTTAAAAAATCTCTCTGAGCACTGAGCTAAATCAATTACATATATTGCCAAGAGCATAGTCACTCTGCTGTAATATTTTCTTCACTTGTTTTAGCTCCTCTGTCCTCATTATCACCTGCATAAAGCTTTGTTTTAAATGTAGTATGAACTCCTGTTCTGTTTCTGTTGAATTAAGGAAAAACAATGCGGCAAAGCAAAATCAAACAGAATAATTTAGGTGTCAGTTCTTTCCCGTTGGCCTGAGCACAGCTCTGTGCATTTCAGCAGTGGTGGGATTCTTTTTAATTTTTCTTTAGCACGTTATAATATAAATTTAATCTCTTCAGAAGATAATCCACAGAGAAAGCTGGGTTTTATTCTTACAGTGCTAATGTAATGTGACATAGAAGATTTATTCTTCTTATTAGTTACTCTCCATTGTCTCATAAACAGCTTGCTTGGAGTTTGCTGTACAACTTTGTCAGAGCATCGCAGCAGGAATGACATATGACAGATATGCCCGATACCCTTCCCTCATGCCTGAACCCTTTGGAAACACCTTCTTTCTCACGTGTTTCTTCTCACTGGAGATAATATTCCAGATGATTGTAGTATAATGCCACACACTATTAATCCAGTGTCATCTGTATGAGTGTATGCATGAAAGGGATTGATGGGAAGAGGGAAGAGATGGGGAGGCTAGCCACATCATTTATTATCATTTCTGAAAGTTATTTATCTTATGTTTGTATAAGGAGATGACAGATATGTATTTTACTTTTTTACTCTAGTTACAGGGATGCAGAGAAGAACTTTCACAATATATCAAACAGATGCACCTACACAGACTGCTCTGGCAATGAAGAAACTGAAGATGTCTCAGGAATTCTCCAGTGTACAGCTAATGTACTTGGTATGTATTTTTTTAAGGGAATTTGTTTACTTCATTTGAGAAGTTTATTGCCCATCTTATCACCAACAAAGAACTGAGGCATTACTGTTCCAACAAAGGAAATTCAGGAAGTAAGCAGCTACATAAGTAGCTGATATATCATGTCCTTTTCTACACATATTTTGTGCCTTTAAGGCAATCCAGACTGATTTTTAAGTGGAGGTGCATTGTGTTATAGAGGGTTGATGTCAGGGAAAGTTGAACGTGGAACTTTCAAAGGCTTTTAGTCAAAGCAAATTTGCATCTGTGCATGTGTGAGTCTTGGAATTGTCTCAATTAGTGTTGTAGGTTTTCTGCAGAACAACGTATGCTCTCAGAATCTACAGGTGAGGTGGATAGAGGGCTGGAGAAACAGTGCAGGACATACCATCTACCACCAGTATTGCCCACAAAACTGTGTTCCTTCCTGACAGTAGAAAAAAAGTGTAAGAAGCGCAGAGCCTGATGCTGAGAATGTAATTTTTGATATGGGGCTGTTTTAACTCTTTCACTTCTATGAAAATGACTGTCTTCCTTGTTTAAAGTAAACTTTACGGATCAAGTTTAACCCTTAGGTTATACTTCTTCTAATGTTTAAAATCTCTTTGCTTTTCCTTTGGAGCCTTTAGTAAGCTGCTGAAATTAGGGTGGAAAGTGCAAAAGATGTGACTATGGTTCATTGGAAGTTCTCTTTGACCTGGTAATATACAGGATAAACCTGCAGACTTTTTATGGCATTATGCAGCTAGAATCTTTCTTGAACAGGAGACACAGGACTGAGATCTGACATTAAATGATAATTCACAGAATCATAGAATCAGGGAATGGTTTGGCTTAGAAGGGACCATTAAGATCATCTAATAAGTTAATTAAAGACACGATGTACTTTCTGTGTCAGGAGAATAATGTAAGGTCATAGTCTACCCATGTTGCAGTGTGGACCACTGTATCCTCCTGACAAAAAATTCCTTCCCGAGGTTATCTGATTTGTGTGTCTTTTCTGTCTCAAACAGATGAGGAGCATTCAGTGAAACAGCTTTTGTGTTCTTGTTGAGAGATGAATGTTTTCTCAGTGATCAAAGTGCTTTTTCCTCTGTCAAGTGCCTTATTCTGTACGATGCTAAGCACCTTCAGGGAGGTTCTGAGTGCCTTCCACTGCTGTTCAAAGCTGTGGGAAGTGGCTGTGCTTGGCACCTTCCATGTTTGGGCCACTAAGAGAACACGCTAAATTGTAAATATGTCCAGAGTTAATTACAACATATTTTTGTTTGCATCTTTAAATGATTGATTACTAACTCTCAGAAAGAAATGCGGTGAATTGTAGGGCAGGACAAAAACAAAGTAATGACTTTATGTAATGACATGTACATATTAATACTGTTAATAACTCCCTGATAAATTAGATTTTCAGTACTCAGTTCACCATGAAACGATACATGTGTTCTAAAAATAGTTACAAATACTTTTTGGCTACAGAGTGCTTTTAAATCAATATGTTAGTCCTGATCTCTTAACATGGCTGAGTGGTGATGTGTCGCTGTTTTTTTGTGCTATCCTCACAGTCTGTGTGTTGCGGGCAGATCAGCTCATTGAGACCACAATGTGTAAGCAGCATCAGGATGTTATTGTCTTTGGGAATTAGTAAAATGAGTTTTGTTGGAAATAAATATGCTGAGATTGACTCTTGGAAAACCACTTCTTTTAAAGATAAAATCTGAGTTCACAGCAAAAAAGAAAATAAAAGAAAAAAAAAAAAAGAAAAAAATCCATGTGAGCAAAGCACTAACAATGAGCAATAAAACCAGTTCTTCATTGCAATTGTTACCTGCTTTGGAGCCTGCATAATTAATTCTCACATACAGTTATTTTTTTTTGGTTGAATAAGGGTTAGTGAGAGAATTTTCTATGTAAGAAGTACATTACTACTGAGATGGGTATCTGGAGCAATTGGCATTGCTGAGACAGGAGAAGAGAATGAATCTAACTTCAGTGGAGGCTAGAGAAACTGTTGAACCAAATCTAGCACTCAAGTTATTTATGGTAGTGGTAGCAAGGATTCACTATCTAGGGCTGCAGGGAAGCGTATTCTTACAGATGCTTGGCAGCAAGCTCCTGATCTCTTACATTAGATAATGCCAACACAAATCATCTCTCCTGACCCTGTAACTGCCTCTAAAATAGTCATTTGGCATTCCTTATTCATCAGAGGACAGTGAATGCTGAGATCATTAGTAAGTCTAGAAGACTGTGAGCAGATGCTTTGCACCGTGGTCCTGGTGCTCAAACTCCTCACAGCACAGTACTGGCTACATGCTGCACTCCCAGCTCAATGCATGCGATTTATCATGTATGAACACTGGAATTTTCCTCCTGTCAAGTCATGACAAAAGTATGATACCATCCTTCTGCAGTGGAAGGGCCTGGTTATTCTCATCTTCTTGGTAAGTTATTCCTGATACAAGTCAAGACATCAATAGAGGTCTTCCTGCTTTAATCTGCAGTAATTAAGGGAGCCACGTCCATCATGCTCAAATGCTATGAACCGTGTTTGATACCAGATCAATGGTAAAGCTTTCCCTTGTGGTGATAGCTTCTGTGACTGGAATATTTAATTTAACTTAGTGTTCTTTTCATAATAGTGCCGACAGCTTATGATGGGCTCTGCTTCCTTTAATTGAGGCATGCATACTTTTTATGGTGTCCTTCATAAGCATATCACCCAAAGGAAAAATATGTAAAAACAAAGGAAAAATATAGGTTGGAGGCTGGGCAAAAATAAAAATCCTAGCCTCAAAGAGAGCATTTATAAAATTTCTAGATTGAAATAAAATGCTTCAACTAATAAACGCTGGAATGTTTTATCCTGTTGACCCGGATAATGCCTTTAGCTCACTAGTTAGACTGTTCAGAGCAGATTTGCGCTGTTAGACTGAACTTATTTCAGAAATAACAAGATTTATATGATCAAGCATATTATATAGATTTCTACTGCATTTCCTTCCATCTTTTATTCAATTATTTAATTTGTGCAACACAATTGCTTTTAATCTCTTCTAAAAATTTGGCTTCTACAACCTTAAAGCCCAAACCTAATTTTTCCTTAAAGAATGCACCACTTACATCAATGACAGCTAAGTTAGCTCTACGTGTGGACTTACTTAAATTCATTGTAGAAAGTTTTCCTGTTGCATATGTTAAAGTAATAAAGCTCACCTTGATCTCACTTCTGTTAGAGGTGTGAGGACTTTGTGCCTCTGTCATTTCTAAGTGAACAACTTTTTGTCATTTTCCATGTGAAGGATGATATGCCATGGAGACAAGAATTCTTGGATATTCTGGTGATATGGTCTGTGGAATCCCACATTATAGCGCTGTCCCATCAGGAAGATAAATCACATGCCTAGATTCAACCTCCCTGAGATGCTGAGGAGGAGGTGGAATTCACTGTTGGTGTGGGAATTCAGAGAACTCTTTCTCTTGGTGAAATTTGTTTGTCACCACCAAAGAAGATATGAGCTCTAGGCTGCTTTATACTGAGCAAACCATGTCATTTCTAGATATAACCAGCAGGGTTGTTCCTTCATTTAGTGCAAAGGACATAATTCCATAAAAGTCTTTCAGTCTTTCTACTTTTGTCAAAATGGAAGGTCTGTGTTTCCTTTCTGAAACTAAGAAAACCTCAACATATTTTCTAGTTAAAGAGGACTAAATTTGAGATTTTTCTGGTAACAATTTAACAATAGTGGCACATTGTTGCTGAGAACTACTGCATTTGAGAAGATAGGAAATAAATACATTGAAAAGAAGACATCAGGACAGATCTCAGCCTACGATGAGATTAGATCAAGTGATGTTAGTGGAAAGATGGACAAAGGCTTGGCACACTGACTGCTGAACAGATGCCTGAAAATTGTAAGTGCTTATATATTTAGAGCACATAAATTAGTTTCACTTTCCATTTCCTTTGAGCTAACAACTGCAGATAGTCATTAGGATGCAACTAATTTAGGATACACAGCTTGATTTATAATTAAAGTTGTTGGTTTACAAATGGTGTAAAAGGAAATGTTACATGGCCCAGAGGACTGGAGAGACTAATGGATTTTAGTAATACTTGGAACTGCATCCTCGGGGGGGTTGAAGCCTATTACACATAAGGCTTCTTTTATTTAGCAGATATTACACTGCACTGGCAACACAAAAGTAATCTAAACAAAACCCACATAGTTAATGTGATTTCAAAACTGAGATGAATACGTCTAAGTTAGAAAAGGATAAATTTTGATACCAAGTGGCCTCAGACTTTCCGCTGTTCTGAAACCAGAACTCTTTTATTGTTGGGAAGCAGATGTACTATCAGTAGATTTTGAGCAGCTTGAAGACATGATGTACATTACCATCTTGTAGAAGTCTATTTATAAAGTAGAAGACATTTTAGGCATGATTCATTGACTAACTGTAGGAGTTTGTCATTATTTTAGGTGCTGTGGAGTACCTAGTGTGGCCTATGTTAAACCTTCAAAAATATGTAGGTCTTCTTTAAGTCCCTTATCCTGACAGATTTAACTCTCTATTAGTCCTTTTGTAGATGTCTTGGATGCCTAATGAAGTTTCAAGTAGGATTATATTTTTGTATTTATGACATTAGATTTATATATTTAATCATCTGAATTGAGCCTTTTATGCATGCGAGGAGCTATAAGAGATGATTTTGCATTTCACGGGAAATGTTTTTAGATTTCATTACCATTTCATTCTTTCCAAGAAATGAAGTTCTCCTCTCTGTGTGGATTCAAAGCCATAGATGTAATGCAAAAGCAAATTTAAAACTGCTGTTTGATCTCTAGATTTAACACGAAGCAAACTGTATCTGCCTTATTCTTAGGAAGCATAAATTTAGTGATTGTAGTTCTCTGTGCAAACAGAAGTAGTGAGGTTTCCAAGATGAGATGCGGGGAACACAGTGAATGATTGCCATGCTTCAGGTAGTTTGGTTTTGCCCACAGCTATTACTGAAAGTACTATATGAAGGAAAAGAATGCAGCCTCTTCTTTATAGCTGAGTTGAGCTTTCTGTGTCAGTAATTTGGTGCAGAATCTTTTAAGTGTAGCCTGAGCAAAGGTGATCGAGTCCTCACTGAGTGCAGTAATTACAATTTTTTTAAAATATAATATTTCTAACTGTAATTTGTCGGGGGAAAACTTCAACAACTTTAACAAGGAAAAAAATACCCCATTAAAAACTCAATAAAACAAATATTATGGTGAACAAGCATGAGGAATACTTTTAAACAATAACTCTCATTTTTATTTTGTGAAATGTAAGTTATGGGGACCCTGTATGATGCTGTAAGGGAAGTATAGTGCAAATTTTACAGTTGTGTCAGAGTCATACATAAAGGCACAAGATGATGTTATTGTGTTTGTATAAAGGCAGTAAAATGATAATATGAAAATACTGCCTGACTTTCCAGGATGATATAAATTAATTATGATAATCAAGTAAGATCAAAGTCTTTTTACAGTAATTAGATACTGGTACTAGGCTCACTTACAAGCCAGATCATGCATCTAATGTACCTTCAGCATTAGCCTGTACACATAAAATTCTTTCTTTTATTGAGAAATAAATGTTGCTTTTCCTACTATTTTTAAATTATAGTTTGGAATTGGAACTGCCACCTGGCTTTGTGTTCAAAAGACTGTTCAGGTCAAGATTATATTCATGCCAAAAATCTGCTAATACAAAAACATTCAAGAGGTTTTTTTTTCTTCTTTTTTTTTTCTTTAACTGGAGGTGACAGAATCATAGAACCACAGAATGGTTGAGGTTGAAAGGGACCTCTGGAGATCATCTACCTAGCCCAGCCCTCCTGCTCACATCGGTCAGTGTCATGTCCATAGAGGTTTTAAACATCTCCAGGGAAGGAGACACAACCTCTCTGGCCAGCTTGTTCTGCTCTGTCACCCTTACAGTAAAGAACTTTTTCCTGGTGTTCAGAAAGAACTTTCTTTATTTCAGTTTGTGCCCATCAACTTTCATCCTATCAATGGGCACCACTGAGAAGAGTCTGGCCTCACCCCCATCCTCCTGACATCCTTCTTTCAAATACACATCGATTAGATCTCCCCTGTGCCTTATCTACTCCAGGCTAAACAGGCCCAGTTCCCTCAACCTGTCCTCATATGAGTGATGCTCCAGTTCTATGGTCACTTTAATAGCTCTTTGCTCAACTTGCTTCAGGAGCTCCTTGTCCCTCTTGTGCTGTGGTATTTGGAATTGGTTGTAGTACTCCCGCCGTGGACTAATCAGAGCTGAGTAGCGTGGAAGGACAACCTTCCTTGACCTGCTGGCAATATTGTTCCTAATGTGCCTCAGGGTACCACTGGACCTCTTGGCCACAACAGCACATTTCTGGCTCATTGTCCTTGCTGTCCACCAGGATCCGCAGGTCCTTCTCCACAGAGCTGTTTTCCATCAGGTCAGCACCCAACCTGTACTAGTACATGACGTAATTCCTCCCAAAGTGCAGGACCCTGTACTTGCCAATGTTCAATTTCCTGAGTTTCTTCTCTGCCCATCTATCCAGCCTATCAAGAGCCTTCTGAATGGCAGCACAATGCTTTGGTGTATCTGCCACTCCTCCCAGCTGCCCACTATCCTCTGCCAACTTTCTGAGGAGACACTCTACCCCTTCATTCTAGTCACCGGTGAATAAGTTGAACAACAGTGCACCCAGTATTTACCTTTGGAGGACAGTCAGCTATGGGCCTCAAACTAAACTGTGCCTCTGATCACAGCTGTTGGAGCTCTGCCATTCAGCCAATTCTCAATCCACTTTACTGTCCACTCATCTAGCGTGCACTTCCTGAGCTTGCCTGTAATAATATTATGGCAGACAGTGTCAAAATCCCTGCTGAAGTCCTGGTTGGTAACATCCACTGCTCTTCCTACATCTGTCCAGCCAGTTGACTCACTGTAGAAGGCGATCAGGTTGGTTATGCATGATTTCCCTTTGGTGAATCCATGCTGACTATTCCCGATCACTTTGTGTTCCACATGCTTAAAGATAGCCTCCAGGATGAGCTGTGCCATCACCTTTCCAGGAATGGAGGTGAAACTGACTGGCCTATAGTTCTCTGCATCCCTCTTCTTGCTCTTTTTGAAGACTGGGGTGACATTTGTTTTCTTGTAGTCCTCAGGCACCTCTGCTGATTGCCATGCTCTTTCAGAATGGTTGGGAGTGTTTTCTTTTTGTTGCTGATGTATTGGAAGAGGCCCTTCTCGTTGCCCTTGACATCTGTAGCCAGATTTAATTCCAAATGGGCCCTGGCCTTCCTCATCACATTTCTACATGCAGGATGTTTGTTTTAGGAGATTGTTTGTGTTTATTTAATTTTCTCAGTATTTCATCATGTCTATTATTAGAGATAAAATTCCTGACTAAAACAGACCAGCAGTTCGGTCTAGCTTGAGTGTACACGTTTTTCTATTCTGAGTTAATCTAATTTTCTGCTGGTACTATGTGTAACTCAATTCAGAACTAGAATGTTTTTAAAAGTAGTGGCACATCCCGGAGTCAGATCATTGACTTGAATATCACTGGATAATTCACGTCACTTATCAGTCCTACATACCCTGGTTTGGTCAGTGGTGCTAGTGCAAATTACTGTTTTAACTGTAGTGTTATAATATGCTTGAAAGACAGCTTCTTCACCTCTGCTATTGCTATGGAATGTTGCATAGTTGTGTTCCCATACTATTAGGGTCTCTGCAAACTTACAGCCTTGGATGCTACTGCTAAAGACTTGTGAGTGCTCACTTCTACATCTACACTTCTTTGGAAGAAGCTACTCACAGTTCACTCTACAGAAAAATAAGATTTGGAAGTATGTATATTTGTTTGTGTATGAATATGATAATATCTTAAATATTAACATGAATATGATAATATCTTAAATTCTTGTCATTAATATCCAATGCTGACATTGGATATGAGTTAGAATTTAATTATTTTGTGGTTACAGGGAGAATTTTTATGGAAAATGTTGCATTACTTTTTTATGCTGATGTAGTAATAATGAGTCAGTAATTGGCATGCTGTACTCTGAATTGGTATATTAGCAGGCATTTTGTACCAGAGGTACTTTCTTTTGGCTTAGCTGATGATCTGACCATCTGTGGGCACAAAAGATCCTGGGAATGTTACTGTAATAACCTAGTTTAGTGGCCAAAGTTCATTATGAGTAAATGCCTTCAGATGAACTTTCCCAAACTATTACTATTGCTTTGTCATGTTGTCCTGTTTGCATATGTAATTTTATGAATTTTAATCTGCTATCAATCATGTTGAAGGTCCAAATAAAACTCTCATTGCAGATTCTTTGCAAAGGCATGGAATACTCTAATTCCCTGTAAATACTGATCATTGTATCTTTGCCTGTGTGCATGGGCCCTGCTTTGAGGTGATTGAAGGTTACTGTCATCAAATGACAGATGAGTGACTTCTGTCCTGTTAAACCTCTTGGGCATGAAAGTCTCTAATCACACTATTCTGCCAAATTGTAAAGCCTACAAGTAATCTAAACAAACAGTAAGAAGTTTGGTGATCCACTGGGATCTTATCAATGTTATAAAGCATGCTGAATACATATTAAAATAAAGGGCCTATTGTGCCCTGAGGAATGAGATAGTTGCTCTTCATTTCTGTTACAACTCAGGATCAATTTTAAGGTGGTTGACTGGTTCACTAAAATTTAATAAATTCAATACACTGGGGGAACTGTGTAATTTATTTCTTGCAGGATATTTGTAATTCACATACAGTTTATTTATACTTCTTTTTCTTCTATCACAGCTTAGTAAAATACAAATATAGCTGGTGAATTTTGTAACTATGCTAAGTGATACAGGGTTAGTGTCAGATGAGACTTAACAGAGAATATCCTACATAAATAAGACAGGAGGAAATGTTTAATAACCATCTCAAAAATATATATTTTTTCTAGTTTAAAAAAGAAATAAAAGACAGGTAGCTTTTGATAAGCATTTTTATCCAGAGACATCTATTACAGATATTTTCTTTCTCTTGTGCAATACCAGCCTTATCACTTCTTTAAATCAAAACCTTTTGTATTGCTTTGATGGAGACCTGAAGTGACATTTAGAGATATAACAGACCTGTCTCAACTAATAGCAGTTTAGAAAGTTCTAAGGGGCACAGATTTTTCGGAAGATAGATGAATGCAGAAGCCCAAAATAGTGAGGCTTTGTTCTCCTATTCAGGCAACAAAAAAGAAATAATTATTTCTTTCTTTCTATTTTCTTTCAGCACCCAGTATCTATAATGAGAAAAGTATTGTGTCTGTAGAAAAACAACGACAACAACAACAAAAACCCAGCTACTAAAGTGCATGGCTTTGCACTGCTTATTGAAAGCCAATGGTCTCACTTTACACTTTTCATTGAAATCCAAAACCTGCATCCCAATAACTCATTATTCAAGCTGATAAGAGCTGGGTCCTTTGAGGAACAGCAAACAAGAGGGGCTATAAAAGCAGAAACCTCTCCCGTGTCAGTGTCAGCAATGGCTGGTATACACCCTTGGCTGGTATATTTGCAAAATAAACTACATGTGACATACAGTTAGGGAAGGTTTAAAATTAGGGAAATTATAATATGTTTTGGCTTCCAGCAGGGAAGAGTTGATGAGGCAAGTGTAAACCTCACACTTAGCTGGCTAGGATGGGGAGCTGAAGGCATGAAGTATTGAAATGGCAGGCAAAAATGACTACCAGAATGAAGCAGTGTGTTTCAGGCATCCAAGGGTACCTTGGCATTCAGGCATTCCTAGCTTCCACAGAAAACAGTGGTTCCATGGGTAGATAAACAGTGAAAAAAGCACTCTTAATGGCCTGGAAAAATGCTGAGAAAACAGACAACAAAGGGATGATGTGACACAGCAGTGATACATGTATTTGACGTGAGTGTCTTGTTGTCCTATAGGTCTGAAATTTGAGGAAATGCAAGAAAAATTTGGGGAGGAATTCTTCAATATCTGCTTTGATGAGAATGAAAGAGTTCTTCGAGCTGTAGGTGGGACCCTTCAGGACTTCTTCAATGGCTTTGATGCTTTGCTGGAGCACATTAGAACTTCATTTGGAAGACAGGCCACCCTGGAATCCCCATCTTTCCTATGCAAAGAGCTCCCTGAAGGCAATCTCATGCTTCATTATTTTCACCCACATCAGATTGTAGGGTTTGCAATGGTGGGAATGATAAAGGCAGCAGCAAAGAAAATTTACCGCTTGGACGTGGAAGTAGAACAGGTCACTAACGATAAGCTGTGTTCAGAGGGGACGAACCCAGGCAACTGCAGCTGTATGACTTTCCTTATCAAAGAACACGAAAATGCAAATATCACAAAAGCACTTCCACCGGGAACTTCCCAGTCTCCCTTAGATCTGAGGATTAGTATCAGCACCTTCTGCAGAGCATTCCCCTTTCACCTGATGTTTGATCAAAACATGTTTGTTCTTCAGCTGGGAGAAGGTCTAAGGAAGCAGCTCAGATGTGACACCCACAAAACTCTGAAATTCCAAGACTGCTTTGACATAGTTTCTCCTAAGATCAGTGCCACATTTGAACGAGTCCTCCTGAGGTTATCTACTCCCTTTGTTATTCGGACCAAACTCGAGGATTCTGACTCTGAAAACAAAGACAAGGTAAGAGCATTAATTTGGAAGGGCCAGTGTGTATATGTGTGTGATGAGAGAGGAGTTTTTGTTCAGAAAGAAACATCTAAAGTCCTGTGTATTGTGGAAAGCTTAATTATGTCTTCCAAACAGGGTTAAGTGGTATTCCTCAGCCAACTGAGTATTTTCCTAAGTTATTTGCAAGCTTTGCCTGAGATGTTGTAGCAAATCGTGACATTGCCATTGAGAAAACTCTCTTCAGTGAAGTTGCTTAGTTCAGTTTGAATCAGAAGAGTGAGGATTTTTAGAAAATGCCCATATCTAATCCTTAATTTCATTCCAGCTCCATTATGATAACAATAATAGTTATTAAACAGTTATTAAACTGGAGAATAGATTTCAATATATTTTCTGAAAGACTCTTGCTGCAGGGCTCACATAGCTACTTTTATATCCTGCTTCCCAATTTGGAGACACTGTTTTTGTCTGGGTTTCTTCTCATCTCTCACCCTGCTTTCAAAGAATCAGAGCTGTAAATGGTACCTGTATCACTTAAGACTATGTTTCCCAGTCATTGAAAATAGTACTTGTCCTCCTACTCTGCCTCTTCCTTCAGTGTATCAGAAGAGAGCTACCTCAACTAGCGTGCCGTATATTGAGTTCAGTGCATCCTATGTAAAATTGTCTTCCAGATCAGACCTCCACAAAGACTTCTGCCTTATTGCATATCCTTGAATTAACAGAAAACTTTTTGCCTGCAAAGTGAGATGCCAGCTTTATGCACTAACACACTTAGTATGTTGTGCTTATATTGAAAGTGTGTGCTTGGGTTCTTTGGAGATACTGCTGTCTTAAGTGAAATAATTATTGATTTTCAGAATTTTTAAGAGTTAGTAACCAAAAATAGTCAATCCTAATCACACTGGATACTTACCTACCAACTTTCTGCTTAAAGGTGGCACATATACAATTCAGATGGTCTGGATATGGCTTGAGAAATTCTACCTCTGCTTTGCTGCTTACACTGGGCCAGTGTCAGCATAGCTCCTGTGACAACAACATACGGAATTCCAGGCTCTTTTCAAAATATAGCCAATTCTGACAGCAGTAATGTTTCCACCTTCTCTTTAAACACTGCTCTTTGGCACCAATAAAAATACTTCTGCTTCATTTTCCCCTTGAAACAACATATTGCCCCAAGAGAAGCAAACTGGTGCTCCTCATTTTGTATGAATTGATGTATTCAACCTACTTAAAACCAAGAGGGATTTTGTTTTTCAGAATATATCCTCAAAGTCACCCAAGCCTGTAATTATGAAAAGAAAAAGCTGCATGAAGAGTTAGATGTTTTATCTCTGAGCTTCCTTGTGGCATGGTTGCTTATCTTTTGAAAGAGGTTTGTGCCATATTCTTTCCTCCCCTGAGCCCCTCCATCCCTTTCAGGTGTCTTCTGCCCTGGGACAGAGTCCCAGCTCCTTGACAACCTTCTGCTCTTCTTGAATCTGCTGTAAATGACTCTGAAGAGGAGTGTGTTGACTCATAGTTTTCCTAATTGTACATTAACAATCAAACAAACTCACTTTCTTACCTGTACAGGTATTGTATACTTGTGGGTTGCTCACAGGAGAGGCATCAGGGAGTGGAGCTTGCTGGAGGCAGGTTTAGCAGCCAGCTTAGGAAGAAACTCTGCTTTCAAAAACTTGTTTTGTACCATCAAGCTGAGTCACTACAGGTGAATTAAGAATTCAGTCAGCGTAGTGCCCAGCTGCCACTCGGGAGAGTGACCCTCTCTGCCTTAAAGCTGTGTAGAGACAGACCCTGAACATCAAGTGTCAGCATACTAACACAGTGGGAATTTTCATTTCTTGAGAGGCAATTAAAAGGAAAGATCAGTAAAGGAAATCTTTTGTCTGCCAGTAGTAAGGGGTAAATTGTTTATTGAACAGTAAGGTGTAAATGAGAGATAAAATGTTGATGGCAAGGTGCAGCAGATCTGGTGTAAACCTAGTGCTGCAGGTATGGGAACAACAGTGTAGATGTAATTTATTCTGATTCACTGATTTTGTAAGTACTTTCCAAAAGTTTCTGTGAATAGTTATGGAGTTAAACAAAGCTCAGCATGTGATTTTGCTAGATACTCTTTTTTTTTTTTTTTTAATTATTATTTTTTTGTTTAACGGAAAGTTTGCACTGACTCAGAGAGGTCATAATTGCCTTGCTTTCATAGATTTTGAGAGAAGTGACATGGCAATATTGTTATGTCATGCTGAAGTCCTTAATTTTCTACTGGATAGAAAAAGTAGACTGAGCTTTGGAAACTTCGTGCCATGCTGTATTCCCAAGGCACAGGTCACTCAAGTATCTCATTTTGGAACTCTTCAATAGTTGTTTGGAAGTGGAGTGTTGGACCAGTAGGTCAGTGCTATGAACAGGATCCCAGAAACAGGTAGCACTACCAGTTTATGTATTTCCCTACTTTTCTGTCACAGATGTTTATTCAGTTTTTACTGGAGTTGCATCCCACTTAAAGCAATTCCTTTTTTTTTTTTTTCAAAGGACTCTGCTCTGATCTCATTACTTTTTAGGCTTGGTTACTTTAAATGGCACTTGAAGGGATGCAACCAGATGACTGCTGCAGTTTTTAAGCTGCTTAGATATCTCAATGGTTTTTCAGAAAAGAAAAAAAAAAAAAGTTTCACAAGTCTTTGTGGTAAACAGACGACCTTTCAGCCACTTTTCAAAGTATTTTTATCTTTATTTCAGTGCATAAAATGGATTTTTTTTTTTTCTTCTTCGGGCTTGCAGCGAGAAAGACAGAAAAACAAAATAATTTTAATTTAGTACTTACTCAACAAAGCAAAATGCAAGGTTTTGCATGTGGATAAAGGTAATCCCAGATACATATACAGACTGGGAGAAGAAATCTTTGAGGATAGCTCTGCTGAGACGGACTTAGGGGTTCTGTCTGATGAAAAACTTAACATGAGCCAGCAAGGTGCACTTGCAGCCTGGAAGGCCAATGGTGTCCTCTGTTCCACTAGAAGAGTGGTGGCCAGCAGGGCAAGGGAGGTGATTGCCCCCCTCTTCTCCGCCCTCATGAGGCCCCAGCTGGAGTACTGCATCCAGGTCTGGGGCCCGCAACACAGGAACGATGTGGAGCTGTTGGACAGGGTCCAGAGGAGGGCTACGAAAATGATCCAAGGGCTGGAGCACCTCTCCTATGAAGATAGACTGAAGGAACTGGGCCTGGAAAAGAGAAGGCTGCAAGATCTCATTGTGGCCTTCCCGTATTTAAAGGGAGTTCATAAACAGGAGGGAAAACAACTTTTTACACAGGTATATAGTGATAGGACAAGGGGGAATGGTTTTAAACTAAAGGAGGGGAGATTTAAATGTTACGGGAAAGTTTTTTACTGAGTGGTGAGGTGCAGGCACAGGTTGCTCAGAGAGGTTGTGAATGCCCTGGAGGTGTTCAAGGCCAGGTTGGATGGGGCCCTGAGCAACCTGATCTACTACTCAATCTTGCAGCTCGCAGACCGACCTGTGGTAGGAGAGTTGGAATGTAACGATCCCTGAGGTCCCTTCCAACCCAAGCCATTCTATGATTCTATGATTCCAGCTCTGTTTTCAGATGAAAGTAAGTCACAAATCGTGATCCTTAACTCAGCACCCAGAGATAAATTAAAAAACATCTGTCTTGATGTTACAATTGTTATGTGCTTGTCCTATTAATGCAAAGCCTCATTTGTGTGTTTTGGTTTACTGTGATTTCACAGAATGGTTATGTTGGAGGGAAGCTCTGGAAGTCATCTGGTCCAACCCCAAAAATTTGTTCTCTTGTATTTATTACAGCATTCTAAATCTGTGAACTACAGCCTCTTATTTTGGATACTCACTTACTGTATGAACAGTTGTGGCTGTCTAGGATCCATACAGCTCTTCAGATATATAAAAGCTGAATGTGATTGTCCTCTTGGGTTTTTAATTTTCTCATTCAATCCAATCCTCGGTATTTTTGTTGTTGATAGGATGCAGTACCCAGATGCCAAAGGGAGAGCCCTGCTGCTCTACTTCCTACACTAACGTTCCATTATTTTCTACATTTCATGCTAATTTTTAGTCAGTTTTATTTTTATTTTTATTTTATTTTATTTTTTTAACTGGAGAGCTTCACTTGCATGCAATCACATTTTCCGTATTATGGATATTATCCCTAAAAAAGATCACAAATGTTGTGCTTTCTAAGGAAACTCATTTTACATCACTCTATCTGGGAACAATTATTTATTGCAACAACCAGAAACACATTTATTGTGAAAATTGCCTAGATGTGTCAATTACTTGTAGCTTTACACGCGGTTACTCCGTAAGAGTTTAATCAAAGTTAGTGGAGTCACACATGGAGTAAGATATTATTTAAGTTAGGAAGGTAAGGCCTTAACATATCTGCTGGACTGCTCCAAAGCCCCTACCAAGCTCAGTCACTGAGGTTTCCTCTCCACGGAGATGCTGCATGTGAGGGTTTTGTTGGCTGCATGCTTTGTGGCCAGGGCAGTAGCTGCCTGCCTAGTCCTTGGCAGGTCCTGTCACCCAAGCAACTGGTTGGGATGCATTGCTGTGCCCTCCCTGGCAGCGTGTCCAGGTGCTCGCACAAAGCAAACGCCATGTTTGCAAACAAGTCTCTCCCTGACTCTCTCACCCATACAGATAAAGTATTGACTTGACTGTTTTAGTGTTTTACTTAGATTTTTGTTGACAGCAACACTGGTGTCTGCCATCTGAGGTTCTGCAGGACTTGTCTTTCTGAAACTGTGACTTGACATGCTTGCTAAAAACATGCTGAATTAAGTATTACTGCTTTCTTAAAGAAAAAAAGAAAGTTGAAAGTGAACCATGTAAGAAATTTGGGTCTCAGCCAGACATTCTGCAGCTGTGTTTTCCCTGTACTACCGATCTCCTAGATCTACCGATCTCCTGTTCTCCTTCAGACTAAAAGCTCTTTTCCATCTTTCATACATGGATATTCACGGGCCTTTGACTTGCTGCTAGGCCTCCTTACACTTTAATTCAAAGGCCTTGTTTAAGAATAAAACTTGCACCTAAAACTGCACTAACTAAAGTGGGCATAATTTTTCTGGCAGGATGTTTTCCCTTTGAATATGCCATTTTACTAAAATCACAACTTTCCCAGGAATTCAGAAAAATGTTCTGGAAAATAGTTGCCTTGCTATGTGTTAAAGTATTTTGTTATTTTAGACTTAAACATTTTTTACTAGAAATGGCTTTTTTTTTTTTCATTATAAATTATAATACAGGATAAAAAAATATGAAACATTGTTTTTGACAAATACAGTCCTCTTAAAATTTTATACTGCAAGAAGTCCCAGTTGCCACATATTATTCAGATTATCAAGAAACACCAACTCTGTCATGATAAAACATCCAGCAAAATGGAAGTGCCAGCTTTTTATAGCTCAGTACTACTGACTGTGCAGGCTTTCTGAGCAAGCACCTCGGCTGTTGTCAGTGGAAAGGATTGTGGTAGATGAGCTAGACAGGACCAGCAGGAATTTGTCCCAGTGCATTGATTTAAATTAATTCATAAATAGATAAAAATATGCCAGTCCAGAGCCAAGATTAAAAAAACTGCATATATATTCCCAGGAAGTTAGATTCTATAATGTATAAATGGACATGTAGTAAACGGCCAGAACTTTAAAAATGCTGATTTACAAACAACAGTTCATTTTAAAATGTAAGCTGGTTCCGTGGAAGTTGGTGAGGATTTCCTCCATTCATTCCCACTGATCTGTTTAACTATGAAGTTATAATTCTGGTTCTTCCATGGTATGAGAAACCGCCATCTCTAGGTTAAATATTTCCTTTCAGACACTCAGCTCTGTGTTTGCTAATTGTGATCAAATCCAAAGTGCATCCGTTCCAGGCAACCTCGTTCTCAAAGTGACTGACAGATGATGGTTAATGAAAAACATAAGCTTGCAGTGTTCTTTTCTTCAGTACACCCTCCCAGTTTTAACTCCAAGGATGAAAGCACATCCTACTGCAGCAGTGCTCAGAGAGTGGTGCTTTGTAGACCCCACTGGACTACTCCATAATTTTCTTCATCTCCTTCTGGGCCAGGAAGAATTTATAGCATCAGCTCCTGTGGATTCCTGTGCCAATAAGGTTTACTGTTTACTAGAAACTGTGTGAAGTTGAGACCTCTCTGGTGGCACGAGGTACTTTCAGTCAGGTCAGCGGGGATCCTGTGTGCAGGAAGTCTGCTTGCTCATTGCTTCCCCATTGCACTTTGCCATGGTGTTTGCCAACCAGTAGAAAAATCTGTAAAATATACTTTTTTTTTTTTTTTTTTAAATCCAGGAAGAACACTGTCCTTTGTTTTATATTGAGTCTATTCTTTATCTGCCACTTTTTATTTATACTCTGAACCAAGTGAATTAAATGAGTAGTCCTGACATCAGCAGACTAATCTTAAACCTACCACACACAATCTTGAAATGTTTTGCTATTGCTCTGTACTGTGTTTTTCCTCCTCTCCTAATAAAATTCAAATGAAGTGGCCTGAAAGTCATTCTAGCATGAGGGACATCTGTCACTTATGATCTAGAAATTCTAATTTTTCCCAGAGCTGATTTATTCACAGTCAGTCAGCCTTTGACACTAAGCTCCCATTTCTTTGCAGGCTCCTAGAGCTCTCAGAATCAAATTGTGTCTTCGCTTTCTTCTGATGCTAATATCCCACCCGTTTGCTTGTCAAAATGTGTTTAGACTTTGATGGATTTCAAGATGAACTGGATTGGCTGCCTTGACAGCTACTAGGGACCATGATGGGTTATGAGAAACAATAGATGACATGACTTTCTTAACTCACTAACAGCTGTGCACTGGAGAACTTCTTATAATAACGCTGTGAAAGTGGCCCAGAGTTTTTAATACTTCTTCTTACAGAAAGCCAATGAAAATGTCATTTTTAAAATGTTTTCAGTGGCAGGACTTGAATAAATGTACCAGTCTAGAGATAAAGTTCTCACTTCTCCTTTCCATTCTCTGAAAACCAAAGAAACTGGAAATTATTTGTGGAGTCAAGTGGCTATTAAACCAATCTGACTCCATGGTGAACTCTGCCCTCTTATGATTTGTATTATTTTTCTTTGATAAGGCAGCCACTTCCACATGAAAATGTCCATCTTTCTATAATTGATAGAAAGTATTTGAATGGGTTTCTAAATTACAGTGTCATAACTGAAACAAGAGAAGCAATTCATTAAGTTTTACATTATACAGTAAGAACACTCAGACAAAACTTGGTTTGATTTCCAGGAATGTACTTTTTTTTTTTTTTAACTCTCTCTTCTAGTGATAAAATTAATTATTGGTTATTTACAGTGTGTTTTTTATCTTTTCTCCCATTTTCTCATGTGAATTCTCAAGTGACTGCTTTCCACGGCATCACAGTCCTCTAATCTGAGTAGGTTTGATATCAGAAAAGCCATTTTCCTTGGTATGGTTGAATTAAAGTAAAAAGATTAGATCACTCTTTACCATCTTCCATCTCTAACAGTTCTTACTGGGCAATATGTGTAGTCAAGCTAAATCGTTTTGTGTGTCTCTTCACAGAGTCTGAACTACCCTTGAAATGAAGAGGCAAAGCCTGAGTATCACTCTCTGTGCTGATGGGTTTTGTGTGGGAGGTCCCATGAGAACATGATAGGAAATCAGAGGGTGTGTGAACTCCTGAGTGTGCCTCTGAGCATAAACACTCATCTCACTGCTGTGGTGCAGTGAATGTGAGCCTGCCACTTCATGTCAGCGGTTTTCAGTCACAAGGTCACTTCTGTGCAGCACATGACAAATGCCCCCCACTGACCTGGAATCCTGCTGAATTGTGCCAGACTCTGCACCTAGGATGGGGCAGCCCTGGGTTGATGTATGGGCTAGGGGATGAGAGGCTAGAGAGCAGCCCCGTGGAAAGTGATCTGCAGCAAGTTGAATGTGGGTCAGCAGTGTGACCCTGCTCCTACAGCATGCTCCTTGCCTGGATTACTTCAGGTTAGCCATAGAGTGGCCCTGTGTGGCCAGAGTGTCCAGGGAGTAGAAAGGCACTTTCCCACTTTTGCCATCCACATTGTGTTTTGCCTTGAAATCTCAGATTAGGACAGTGGTCTCCTATTTAATCTCAAGTGTAGCTTGGTAGTTTTGGACTTGTGTTGGACTTTGAGCTTTGGGTCATCAAATCGTATCTTATGTATATCTAGTCTTCTTGGTTTGTATTGTAATAGTGCATAATGTCTCTAAATACACCAGTTTCTTTATGTTCACTGTACACACATCGTGTCCTGGATCATGCTTTATTTCCACTGAGGCAAAGGTATGAAGTGCTGAAACTCTCCACAAAATGTTTGTTTTGCCAGCCACAGACCTAAGCAGAATAGATAGTTGACAGCAAATTGTTTTTCATGTGATTTGTTCCTTTTTTTTTTTTTTTTTTAAATTCTTTTTTCATTCTAGGAACTTAACTGAATCAATCAATCAATTTTGGGGTTGGAAACTCAGAGAAAGAGTGCTACTGTGATGCAACACCTAGCTTATTTTGCATGTTGCTCCACTAGTGGCTGCTCCATTAGTGGTTGTACGAAAGAGTAAGATAATAGTGATTTGCAAAAGCCAGGATTTACAAATATGACTTGCAAAAGCCAGGTGCTGATTTTCTAATATGTAGGTGCAGTGTTTCTGTAATCTTTGAGCAATAATGACAGCCTTAGTGGATGCAGAGTGGAAATGGCGATCTGAATGAGTTTGACTTGGTCACGTTATGCTGCCTTTTAGAATTAGTGAGTATGTGTGATATTTAATCTACTCTATTCTCAGTCTTCCAAGGGCAACGACTGACAGCCTCAGTAACAGCAGATCACCTATCGCTGGGCAAGTGGTCCCTTCCTGCAGTTCTAATGAGCATTTTAGCACACCTTTTGCTGCAAAGAAAGGGCCTGTTGAGGAAGCCAGGCGTATTCTCTCAGGAAGAGTGAGCCTTTCCCTTGCAGTTCTTTTCACTGCAGAGAATGGAGTCAATATCCAGTCATGTAGCCCGGCCAGGCAGACCAGTGCTTGGATGTCTGTGGATGTGCTGCTCTGGATATGCTTCTTCAGCACGTATGGATTTATAGAATTGTGCTAAGACAGAAGTTATGTCAGTACCCAATATATTAGATGTAGGGGTTACATAAACGGCAAGATATTGCTTAGATGGAACACAGGTATGTGCCGAGGTTCTTCTGCCTATGCTAAGTTGCAAAAGGGGGAAAAAAATAAAAATGCAAAGTTCTGTAATGTGCTGTCGTGAGTTTTACTCAATTTTTTGTTGTTTGTCTAATTCATGGGTTTTTTTAATCCGCTTTTTATAGCTGTACATATTCATGTTCTCTTCAGCTAAAAATGTCTGTGATACAATTTCTTTAAAAAAAACTATTAAAAAAATCAGTAACATTTTGGTTTAAAAAAGTGAAAGCAGTTAATCCATAATATAGTATTTATGGTATTTGTTTCTACCTTTGGCTTTTGTCAGTAAGGATTTAGAATGAGTATCTGAAAAGACAGTTAAATGTCCTTTATCCACAGACTCAGAACACACGTGTGAGATATCCCTAATACAAATTTTCCTCCTATATTATTTGAAAACTGAATGAACTCGTTCCTCTTTGTGACTGCATACAAATAATAAATGTTTGTTATTTTGATGTGGATGGAAGTTTACGTTTTGCAATTCAATCTTAGGTGAAGAAGCATTCAGATATTATGTTGAACGCTATGACAAGTATGGTGTCTAATTCCCTTGTGAGTGTAATTTATTTTATGATATTTGTAATTCTCTTTCTTTGCTTCAAAGAAGTGGAATTGATTTGCTTGTTCACACCGTACAGCAGCTTTTTCATAATGATACTTAACTGTGAGATCACTGGCAGAGCAGGGTCTGTGCGGCTCTTACAGGAATATAAAAATGTTTTATTTTCATTTTTGCATTGCCTTTCTCTTTCTTTGAAAATACATAGACTAAATCCTTTTTGCCTTACCTATGTGCATAAAGATATTGAACCTAAAGCAAGCTCTTATGAGCATATGATTTGATCTGCATAAATAAGGGTTTTAGCAAGGAATTACTATGTCTTTCCCACAGCATTTTAGTAGATTTCTGTTGTGACTGGAGTTGGTAGGATACGATCACGTCACTTCTCAGTGTCTGAGTCTAGTAATTCCAACCTCAGATGTTGAACTGGTAGCTTAAGAAATGTTCCAAGGAAAACATGGTTTTAGTGGATCCTTCATATGACAGTACAGATACTATTACCATTTTTTTTTTTTTTTAATGCCTTATATTGACAAACTACAAAAACTACTTCTGCAATTCATCAAACAGAAGCTTGGAGCATAAAAATCTTCAGTCTTCGCTGTATTTGGGAGAATTTGAGAAATGATCCCAAATATGCAAACAATCTATTAAAAAATCTATTCCTTAAGCAGATACTTTACTGGGTAAGGACAATAACAACAAGGGAATAACTTCAGAAGCTTTCTACCTTGGCTGTTGAAGGGCCAAGATGTTAGACAAAAGAAAAGTAAAGGCACGCTGTCTGGCTCAAGGGAGAAAGAAAAATCTATGCAAAATGACTTTTTTGTGTGTGTAGCGGGAGAAGAGGGTAAGCCCAACACCTCAGTATTTTGCTGTTCTTGTTCTGTATAAGGTTGGTGACACTGCAGAAAAGCCATGAAGTGCGACTTTGGGGCTCAGGTGTGTCCCCTCCTTCCACTGATGCTGAGGACCCTGGCTGTTTAAATACATCTTTTAATCTTCCACCCAAAAAGTGTGTTGGATGATTTCATTCATCAAGCAGCTTTTCTTTGTTTGCATTGTTTTGCTTAACAAGGGATGATAAAGCCTGATTTATTACATTAGTCAAAAATTTCATGGGGAATGGTCAATGAATTCTAAATTAATTACATTTGAAATGCATTACCTATGTATAAAAGAGCTTATGCCTTTTTTCTTTTATTTTTTTCTTTCTTTCTTTTTTTTTTTTTTTTTTTCAAAAACCTTCAGTCCTTTCTGCTGTGTTACCTCAAAGACATCCAGCAGAGGGAATGTTTGAGTGGGTTATGCCTGGGGATAATTCTCAGCAGTGCTTTCTGTGGCTCTGAGTCGTTTGCAGTGCAGGCTTTTGGATGACTCCCCTTTGAAAGTTCTTTCTGCCTCAGTGGGCACCGTACCTGGCAGAAGTCAGGCAAAAAGAATGAAGAGATCTCCAACCTATTCCCAGAGTTCTGTTACGCCAGTGAAAGGAGAGCTACCTAGAAAAGAACAGGAGAGGCTGTATTTCAGCTCCGCTGAAACCCAAGGGTAAAAATATTTGCTTGGCAAATATTAAAGGAGAGACTTCATACTGAAAGAACTTTGATTTTTCAGCTTTATTGAACTGTGTTTGTTTTCTCATGATAAGGAAAAATATGCTGTGAAATACTGACAACTCACATCACTCACAGTGATGTGAGCGCTGTGCAGTGTTTAATTTTCTGATGGTAGAAGCATAAAACATATTAAAAGGATACTGAATTTTCTCTTTCGTCTCAGTGGACTGCTCATTCAGTCTGTTTCCTCTTTGTTCATGAAGGCTTCAAATTCAGTTATTGGATAACTTCTGTTTTGGATCTCAAACATCAAGTTTCTGGCATTTGTTCCTGGGAATATGGGGATAAAATAGCTGAGAATATTCTCTGTCAGCCAAAAATGCAGAGCCATCTGAGAGATTTCCTAGCTATGTTCAGCCGCACCAGAGGGTACTGAAAGGCTTTCAGGGCCATTTTGGGTGACGGAGAACTCCACAGAGAATTCTGGGGACATGGGAATAACATTGACAAATCCATAAACAGTATTCAAAAATAACTGACTTATTTGCTCCAATTCTGCTTTTTCCCATGATGTCATATAGTCATATATGGGCTCACTGAATGTGTTCAGCACACCAGGGTATCAGACCGAACTAGCAGAATTGGTGGGACCATCCTACTAGCCCACCATCTGCACTGTCCAGAAATCCCAAGTTGCTTTTAGTAGAATATCCTGAGAACAGCTGTAACAACAGAAACAACAGTTCATTTGATGAGTGTTGGTGTCATGAGGTTTGCTAAAGAGACCGAAGAAATGAGAAGTGCCAGCAGATGTGGTCAGGGTGTCCTGACCTCTAGATGGTAACATAAATCAGGCTACAATTCTAATCCAGGTATATCATCCTGATCATATTGGCCAAAAATTTAATACTTATGTTTGGGAGAAATAAATCTTTTTCCTGATTTGTCTTACCATTTTTCTTCAGCCTGGTTTCAATAGGATTACTTCTGGACAAGTATTATTTTGAGTAAGGAGAGCAAAATATAGCCTTTAGGTTGAATTTAAATTGCAGAAAATAAATTTGTTGGCTGCTCCTAGAAATGTCTTGAGTATGAAACTCCTTTGGTAGCAGAAGTTCTCCATATGGCGTGTTCAGGGAATTAGACTTTTATTTCTAAATAGGAGTCTTCAACTTCATCAATACTATACTGTAGGGGGCTTTTTTTAGAGTTTAAAAGAGACTATCATAAATAATTATCCTTTAAAAAAACACTTCTTTTTTTTTTTTCGCTATAAGGTTAATGTACAACTCAACAAACTGTGACTTTAAAAATTGTATAAACTGTATCTTTTTGTGTGTGCTAATTTGGTTGACACCTTAAGGCTCATTTCTGTAGTCGCTGTAGAAGTTGACACTGTAGTGTGTCCTTAGCTGTTTGGCTTACGAGTGCTGCAAGATTAACACCACTGTAGGACAACAGTCTATGCAGTGTCAGCAGGAAAAGAACTTCCCAAGAGTCCCAGGGCCCAGAAATGTCAGAAATTCTTCCAGAGTGTGAGCTGCTGGTTGAGAGTTAATAAATTTAGAAAAGCATTGTTGTTTCCAGACTGATTATGGTGGGAAAGGGATTTTGTAGATCTGGATGAACTCTTTTTCTGCTGATAGCTCCACTTCGGGGCTCAGGCTTTTTTGGTGTTTCAGCTGAGTGAAGACCACTGCTGCCTGCCTAAGTCTTGCAGCAGTGCTGCTTTTTTTCCCAATTGTTATACAAGTGTTTTGTTCCACTCTGCCAGTCCCAGCTTTGTTGCAGCTGAGCATCCATGAAGCAAATGAGTCATATTCGGTATTGGCAAATAGGAAACCCTACTTCTTTTCAAAAGGCAGATGTGATGGAGAATAAGTTTGTATTTTAGAGTAATTTTCTTAAATGAACTCTTTTAATCAGTAAATGAGCTGGCTGTATGTGAAGCAAACATCATACCTGTCTTGCACCCTGGTGAGACCCTGTGCCTTTCCTCTCACCTGCTCTCGTGCCCTCCTCACCTAAATGACCCCCTCTCCGACCAGGTTTGTGGCTCTGCTCTTTACTGGCAGTCTGACTTTATCTGGGCTAATGATCTGAGAATTGCCAGGAAATGTTTGGAGGCTCTGTGAGGAATTATTTGTAACTGTGAGATGCTCCTTGGCACGATTTTTGTCTAGTGCCAGTTAATAATTTCCCAAACATTTCCTGGACAGGGATTAAGAGTTAGCATGGGCAGTGGATGTTTCCCAGGAGGAGTCTGCTTGTGACCTGTATGTCTGGAAAAGTGAAGGAGTTCAGTCATGTGGATCCAGGAGTTCCTGATGAAACACCTGAGAGATGAGATTTGCACCCCATGCTGAACTCCAGCAGATGCAAGAGGCAGCCTGCCCCTGTGGAGGCAGATTTGTGCAGCCAGGGACGTCTTTTCCCTATGCTTGCCTCTCTGCAAGCATGCTGTTCTGTGCCCCTGGCACTCTGCCTGCTGGGAACAACTGATATGTACAATTAGTTACTGTCTGTCCAAGACATCACTTTTAGCTACTATACTGGATCTCTCTTGTTCTTGCTGCATTTCAGATTCTAATTCTTTTCTTCCCAGACCACCCCACCTCACTGTTGGTGCTGCAGCTGTTCAGTGCTGGTTCTCATGTAGACCTAGAGAAGTCCATTAGGCTCCTTAGTACCATCTTCCCATCACAATACTAAGTTTCTTCCTAGTGGAACAAAAAAAAAAAAAAAAAAAAAAAAAAGTGTTTACAGGACATAAAATGTTGTTGGTGGGTTTGTATACTGGTTTGGATCCACCAACTGACTACTTTTCTCCATCACAAAATTAAGTGGCGATGCACTGTTAAAGCATTTGTGGAGCTCTTCAGGATTTCATTGATGAGTTTTGGGAAATCTGTGTGCTGGCGACATTATCAAAATGATTTGGTTTGCAGTTTTGGTCTAAAGATGAGGTCCTTCAAGTGTATGCAAGTGGGTATGATGCTATATGGGAGAGGCTCAGTCTTTCAGATAAGTGCCCCTACATATATTTTCTATTTGCCATTCTTAAGCATTGTGCAAAAGGTGCTGTGGATCATGCCTGTAGGTAGATATGTAGATGTAGGATGATGTGGTCTCTGCATCAGATTGCTCAGATTCTAAGCAGGCAGAGACTCTCTCTGTTCCTCTGGAGGAAAAAATAGAACATTCTCATATGTCATGGTTGAGCACAGATGTATATATATGTTCATTTTGTGGTTTAAGCTTGATTTGCTACAATTCTGTACATAACATAGTCATTTGTGATTCAATTTCTGACATACAGCTTGCTCTGTTATTGTTATCTTGTTTTCATAAAGGCCACTTTTCTAGTATCTTCTGCCTGTCCATGAGAGAAACACCCAGAGTTGATGCCTGAGCCACCTCACTGCCTCCCAGCGCTTACATCTATGGGGAAGAAGCCTGGAAGGTGTAGGTCCTCTACAGTGGTAGGAATACAAGGAATACAGGCACAGAATTTCTCAGAACTTTCTTTTTGACGACACTTATAACTACCATATTTTTTTGGCCAAAATGTTCTGGGTCATGTTCTTCTCTCTTTATTTTGACCACCTTCTAATCCCTGTGTAATCACTTTCAGCTTATCTGCGTTTCACCAGCAGTCTGGAGAACTTCATTGCACCAAGCTTTCTTGCACAGTGTAGTTCTGCTTGAACACCACCCTCCTATGGTTCTTTGCTAAGAGAAGCTGTGGATGCCCCATCCCTGGAGGCATTCAAGTCCAGGTTGGATAGGAACCTGGGCTGCCTGATCTGGTGGGTGGCAGCCCTGCCCACGGCTGGGGGTTGGAGTTGGTGATCTTTAAGGTCCCCTTCCAGCTTAAGCCATTCTATGATTCCAGAGTCTCCACGTCATTGCTGGATGCTTGCACTCAGCCCTTTCCGAAAGAAGAATTGAGTGTGACACTTTTCCTGACTGTGTAACATTCCAACTCATGTCAGAAGGAGCTAGCTACCAGATTAGAAGCAGCCTCATGCTTCCCTCTGCTAATTGCTTTCTGCGGTGTATTATTACAGCAAACATTAGTGGTTGCTGATGAAACGGAGCTTTTGCACATGACTGGGAAAGCGGACGGATTACCTGCAGAGGAAAAACAGATACCATTTTGTAAGAGGCTGGAACGTTATTAACATTTTTAGGATTCCTTCATGTGTTACTTGCAGCTGCTGAACTGAAAATTGTACAGATGATCAGGATGATCAGCATTTGATAATTTGCTATAGAATTAAAAAACCGATGCTTTCCCATTTCTGTATATATTAAAAAGCATATGAGGTTTGCTTCTTTGAAAGAAGTGCTGTGTGAATCATAAAAAATGCCTTGGGAGTTTTAAGCTTAACAGATCTTTCCCCATGAAATTCTACAAGCGTTTGTATTTGTAGGGAGTAATCCACCTAAAGGCTGCCTGGTGCTTTCCTACTTGTTAGAGAAAATAAACAGAAATAAGGCATTCTACTGAGCAGGACTGATATCCTGCAGTGGATTATGAAGGACTTCCAGAAAACCTGTCTTTCCTGTAGCAGAAGGGAATGAGAAAGAATGAGAAATGTGTTTCATTTGTGTGTTTATTTACTTTGAAGAATGTATCAATAAAGGATATTTGTCAATCTGCTACTGCAGATCTGTGAGAAGAGCCTAATAAGGTAATTCTGTTCTTGTTCAGGATAATGATCCAGATTTAAAATAACTTCTCCTTGAAGAACAGAAGGGGGAGGATTGTTTTAAACTGGAATCAGATACAACCCGAGAAGTTTATCTGAGTGTCCTACTTACTGGGACCCATTTACTGTGAACATGCTTGTTATAAATTATTTTTCTAAAACAGTGGGACTTGGGTAAAGCTAAGATGCTATAGTAAGGGAACAAATGAGTTCCTACATAGACAATAAAGACAATCAAAATATTGTACTTGACACAGCACATGCACAAAAATTTGATGTACAAAGAATTAACGAATGTTCATCATAGGTAGCAAAGTCCTCTCTCCACTCAAATGCAAAAGGATTTATGCAAATTACTTTAAAGAAGGCAGGACTGTTACTGAGGTATTCGGTGAGATGATTACAGACAAAAATGCATTCCTTTACATAGCCAACTGCTGGAACCAAAGAAGAGCTGTATTGTAAAGCAGAAAGTCAAACTGTAATTCAGAAAGTCAGATTTTCTGTTATTGTGAATTTTTTTTTTTTAAGAGATTAAGGGCAGTTATTCAGTTGCCTTTCTTTCTTATCTGCTTTGCACAGGAGTCCAAAAAGAAGAGGTGAAGAAATATGTTTTTACTCTCATAATGTAGCGCTGTTGGTGTACCTTTGTACTTACCTTAGAAGTATCAAAGTGCTTGATTTTCCTTATAGTTTATCACTGAAGGGTATGCATTTACTACTTTACAGATTTCTGCTAAGTAAATAAGAACACAACAGCAAGGTCATACCATTGTTGATATTTGGAAGTTCAGAATTTTCTTACTTTTTTCTTTTTCTGATAGAAGAATTTATTAACTACATGAACCTAGGTAAGAGGTCGGACTAGACGATCTTAGAGGTCTTTTTCCAACCTTAATGATTCCATGATCCTATGATAATGTTTTAAAATTATAATTTTGGTTGATGTAAGATATGGGATGTGGCCATTTTTACTTTTGGAAGAAAGAACCGTATCTGCAATCCTTTTTTATACTATACCAGTTAGGTAGTCTGTGTGTGTACGACAGCAAAGTGCACTTTCTGCAGATGTGCTGGTAATACATGAACAGAATGTACACAGGACTCTGAGATCACATAAATAATTATTAAACATGCTTATATTAGGAAATGCACTGATAAATTAAAAATGAATGTAGATGTTATGACTATGCATTGCAAGGATGTGTAGCACACCTGTGTCCTGCTTAGACATTTGTAAAATTTTACTCTTGAAGTGTTTGCCTGTCAGTATCAAGTGAAAAAGTTTCTTTGCTATGTTATGTTGCTAAATGAAATCTTATTTAGTTCTGATATATTTGGAACCTGATAAACCATTTGAGGTGCACGGAAGTCTGAAAGTGCATTTGAAGTTTCATCATTAGTTAGCAGATGATGAGGCCAGTTTGTATTGATATCAGCACTGACTGGCAAATTTCTATGATGTTTTTACAAGGTAGGTTTAATTAGAAATTTAAAATGTTTTCTTTTCCTTTTTTTTTTTTTTTTTTTTTTTTAACACAAGTCTCTTGACTGGTATATGTACCTTTTTTAGCATACAGTTTTTCCTGCAAATTTGAGTTCTGAAAAACAGTCAGATTTTGTGTAAATGACTAGAAGGCTGCATGTATTAGGCACTGCACCATTCTAAGCAGGGTGGAGCTATTATAACTTTATTTTTAAAATTTAAACCACGATATAAACACACATTCTTTATTTGAAAAACATGTTCTAAGCCTCTTCATAGCAATTTTTTGAGCAAGGACTGATGAGAGAAGAGCTCTAGCTTTAGGGAAGCTTGTGATGCTCAGCACCTGGGCTCAGTCTGCATCAGGCACCTAATAGTGCACCACGAGTAAGAAAGCTGAGGCTTTTGAAGGTGAAAGGTTTCTCTTTTTTACTTCCTTATGCCCATATTACAGGTCTGACCTAAGGTGCCTTGTTGTGCCATGCATCTTAGAAGTTCTCCTCATTTAAAATAATTGATGCAAGAAGCAGGAAGGGAAAAAGACAAAACTGTTTTAAAGGACAAGGTTTTTTTCATATAACTTGATGGCTAAAGTTATACCATTTAACATTTTGTGTTTGTTCAGTTATGATGTTACCCTACAAGTATTTGTATATGAATGAAGTCTTTCACAGAGAAGATAAGCTGTAGTAATAAATATGGAGTTCGAGCAAGTTGATGTTTGCCCATTTCAGAAATCCAACAAGAACAAAATGTTTGCTTTGTTTTGGTATGAAATTGTTGGCTAAATACAACATCACATGATAAGCTATGCTATGTGTTGACATAAGGCCAAACCAGCAGTCCTGATTTCATTTTCACAGTCCAAAACATCTGAAATCTGTTCTCACATCCAGTCAGCAAAGACCTTGAACTGAATCTGTTGCTGGGACAATAGAAAGTCTTCCAAGTAAAAACTCTATATCTCAGAAAACATTAACATATTAAACACAGTGAGATTTTTATATGTTTTTAAAAATTATCTTTTAACTCAATGACAAACAAGTATTTGAAAAAAAACACACAAAAAAACCCCCCAATACCGAAAATGTTGTAAGATGCTGCCAGAGCAAAGAAGCACAATTGTAAAACAGTGGTACATAACGAATGCCAAAGACAGGCATGGCTGTGGCTGAATACATTTAATAAAGTGGCTGCTATACAGAGTCATTCTTTAGAATGGCATCAGTCGGAAGAAAAGACAATAGGAAATGAATGTATCATAACAGCGTATCTAACATTAGGAAGGAATAGTCTCTGTATTTTTCATCTCTGCCTTTGCAGAGAAACCTTTAAAAGCAGAATACTGTATGAAATCATGATCATCACAGCAGTGTGCTACGCTGTGTTCTTGCATGAATATTTTGCCTATTGTGTGGAACTAGTAATGTGGGCTGGCAGTTACATACATACTTCCTTTTTGTTCTCTTGACAACTCTGTTCTTAGATTTCAGTTCTTCATCTAGATTTACCCAGCCTAGATTTATCATATATATAAGTATAAAGCTATTATCTTAACCCATGCTTTTTCTGTCTTGGAATTTTCTTACAACATGAATTTTGAAAGGGATAAAGTAAGCGAGGATACAAATAACTTTTTTGCTCGTGAATTAAAGTAGCTCAGCTTCCAGTTTGCACTGAGAACGCGGAGAGTGTGAGCTAATTCCAGTTATTTTGCAGAATGAATGGGCAAGGCCCTACTGAGAGAGCCCCTATCATCTCCTCCTCAGATAGGTCTCTTTTTTTGAGGAAGCATAATCTTTTCTTTCTCTGTTTATATAGCACAACAAAATACCAGTCTAATTAATTTATTTCCTAGGCATTCTAAAGCATAAAAATGATAACTTAATGGATGAAACTACAGAATCAAAGAAGGTGTCACAGAATCATAGAACTGCAGAATCACAGAATGGCTTGGCTTAGAAGTGACCTCAAAGATCATTCAGTTCCAACCCCTCTGCCATGGGCAGAGTTGCCAACTACTAAATAAGGCACTAAATCAAGGCTGCCCAGGCCCCAGCCCTCTGATCATCCTTGTGGTCCTCCTGTGGACCTGCTCCAACAGCTCCACATCTCTCCTGTACTGGGGGCTCCAGGCCTGTATGCAGCACTCTAGGTGGGCCTCATGAGGGCAGAGCAGAGAGGAACCTCTTTGCTCCAACCCTTCTCTTGTTGCAGCCCATGATGGCCTTCTGGGCTATAGGAGCACGCTGCTGGTTCATGTCCGGCTTTTCATCCACCAGGACCCTCAAGTCCTTTGGAGCAGAGCTGCACTTGGTGAGTTCTTTTCTTGGTCTATACACATACCTGGGATTGCCCCTCCTTGCACTTGACCTTTCTGAATCTCATTAGATTAATGTGGGCCTACTTTTCATGCTTTTAAGATGTCCTTCATGGAATTTCTTAAGAATTTCCACCCTCATGCCGAAATTCATAAACACTATCAGTGCAAGCTGCCCTTGACTGCTGGCATGAGGAAGTGGCATGCTGGGGTGCTTAGTGAAACTGTTCTCACAGGGAATACCCATGAGGATGGTGCTGCTATGCTGAAGGCACTCATTCAGATTTCATTTTACCGCATTTGCACCTGCATTTGAATCTGTTTTCGAAAGAGTATTTATGACTGTTATACCCTCCTCTCAGGAGATCCATGGCCTGGCCACATTTCAAAAATACATCTCATTATTCATGCTCATTGCTTTGAGTTTTCATCATACTTCCATGCTCTTAGTAATCTCAGTTGATGTAGCAGGTGTTTTACCTCTGTTCTTTCCAGGCAGTAAAACACTTAGAACCCTTTCCATTGGGATCTTTATGAACTAAATTGCACTTAATGCTTTGGTAAAATCACTGTTTTGCTGTTTTTAGGAGGGAAAAAAAAGTGTTCTTAAAAAAAAACAACACAACAAAATACAATGGAAAAACTCAGAGCTAACGACACTTCCTTTTAATATCTGGAATTTTGTTTTAAATTTTCTCTGTAGCAGATTAGGGACTGGTACACACAGAGGATATTAGCTGCTTTTTAGATCTGGTAAAATGGACATTAGTCCCATTTGTACTTAAGAAAGCTGTAATTTGGAAAGAGCAAATTAGTTGCTATGAGGAGAGTAAGTAACATATCTAAATGATATTGTTCAGTTCATTTCTTCATCCTTTTGGCTATATTCAGCTACTTTAGTGCCTTTTTGTAGTCTTATTACACCAGCCTGTAATTTACTCATTCTCCAGTGTTGTAAGGTGTTTTAGTTTTCCTTTTTGATTCTCTGTAATAATTCTGTTTCTCCAATACTCCCAACTTTGAAAAAAATGATTTTTTCATTTTATGTTGATTGTTTTTCATTATAATTCCAGTAACAGTGTGTATTTTAGGGCCTAGAGGCCCAATTTCCTGTGCCCGCAGATAACTTTTTCATAATAATAAATGATAATTTTTCATGAAATTATCAAGTGCCATTTAAAATCCATTAGATTTTATTTTACCACTCATTCTCCTGTTTGCAGGACATTCCCAATACTTTAGTCCCTTGATGGTTGGAGATATTTTCTAGTTTCCTGTTTAAATGCATTTGTTGTTAGCTTGTGTGCATTTATTGTTCTGCAGAGTGTACCCACAGTAATGTAGATCCAGATGGTTAGGGAACCTACCTATGAGATATGAAATATGAATGGCCATGCCCTAGGCAGAGGAAGATTTCATTGATATATCGTTAGATGAGAAATGAGACAAGTGGGGCTGTTTTTTTCTCTTCTTCTGCTTAATCAAAGACTCATTTAGTGTTTACTGTTTTTATATCACATTAAAGTCTGTGGAAATCTCATAGCTTTAAGGTGATGTATACAGAAACTGAAGTTCAATCTATGAGTTTAACATTCTAGATGATTTGCTTGAAGTTTGTGACTGATTTTGTTGCTTCTTTGGATGCTACCCTTAGATAAAGTCCATAATTCCATATGTAGATTTTATTAGTATTATTTTCTTAATTAAAAAGAATTGGCTTAAAATTGTTGTTCTGAAATTGATGTCTATGAGATTCAGGGTAGCTCAGAAACAAAGAAATGTCGTTTGACCTGCTGTACATACAGGCTGAACATCTCAGTTTGGATTTGAGTCCACAAAACCTGGACAATTTAAGGCTTGGAATAGGTCCATTAAAAAAAAACAAATAATAATGAAAAGAAGTATTTGTGAATAAAACTAATTCTGTATTTGCAATCTGAAGAACATATCTTTGGTTTTCTATTGATTTTGTAACAGTATGATTCTGCTCAGTTTGGAGAAATTATTCTGCTTACAGAAAATGTACTTAACCCTCAGACCAAGTGTTTAGTGTAGCTCTTACTATGTTGCTGGAAAATACTGCTGACTGAAAGTTGCGTAACTTTTGTTTTGATGTCTCCAAGGAAACAGTTTGCTGCCATTGCCAGTTTGTTTCACCATGTGTGGAAGAGATGTATTTTTTCTCATTTTGTACTCTTCTGGATTGCTTTAACATTTCCTTCTGTGATGATTGCATATTTCACTGTGCATCTGCAATGTCTTTACATTGAATTGAACTACAATTTTGCTCTTATCTTGATTTGCCCATGCATCAGGCCCCATGTGGTGCTGTCTTCCAGTCAAAGTACATTGTAGCTGATTTTATATTTCAGGTTTATTTACTGTCCTTTTTTTTTTTTTTTTTTACCGAATGCATCCATCAGTCAGGCTTTTTGCTCCTACACACTTCTGCAAAATGGTTCCTATGGTGACACTGCTAAATATCTTTCTGTGTGCCTTGCATTGCCCTCTGTCATCTGTGCCTTCAGAAGAAAAGGTGGTATCTTAGCATCCTATCCAAGCTTCTTTCACAGTAAGGCTGTTTTACAGAGCATTTTCGCTACCTTTTTTACTTTAAAAGGGTCTTCATTAAACTTCAGTATGCACAAATTTTCACTTCTTGGTCAGTTTCTGCTGCTCTACCCATATTCCTTCACCTCTGTAGAAGCTGGTTTGTTAATTACCTGCATTGCCTGGCACCTCTGATACAAGAGGCACACTACGGAAGGCCATGCTCTTAACTTTCAAAATGTTATTAAGTCTTTATTACAATTATTACAATTACAAAAGATCCCTTCCAGTCTCAACCATTCTATGAAATGCAAGTGTACTGTAGCTACTTTGGTTTCTCTCATGGAAGTTAATGTTTCCTGTACTTATACCAATTTTTATATGGATGTCCAGTGTTTCCTTTTCGCTCATTCTTTTCAAACAATTCATTTTTTTTTCATCTTTATTTATTCATCTTTCTTGCTTGATTTCTACTGAAGATGTATTGTGGTGCTACAAGCATTGCACATGGAAATCATTGTTCCAATTGATGCTTGCATAAGAGCTTTGTGCGAGTTTAAGTTCAGCACATTTAACTTTTCAGTTAAAATTCTGTCTTGTTTCAAAATTGAAAAGGGTTTTTCTGTTTGTTTGGGGTTTTTTTTTCCTTTTTTTTTTTTTTCTCCTTTTTTTTTCTTTTCTTTTTTTTCTTTTTGGATGTATGTTTGTTGAACCTCTTAATACAGTAGATAAACTATTGAAAGTAATACACAGATGATGTGACCTAGAAATGAATGATTAAATTATTGTCCAGTTGGCAGAACAGTCTCTGTATGGATACTGGCAAGATTGCTTCTGGAGTTTTGAACTGCTAGTTGCTATTGTTGATCAGTTGGAAAAAGTGACTTTCTATTTCACAACATAAGCGTTACTTTTGCAATCAACGTAAGCCTTATATTTTGTATTATTTCTGTATTTTAGGACTGAGAATTTAGTACAGAGGACGCATTGCCTAACAGGGAAGATCTCCAAAAATAGTGTTATTGTTAAAGTTCTCAAATATTTTTACTATTTGGTATTTTCAAATAGGTTTTTGCTGTAAATAAAATGTATTAACCCCACTTCCTTGAAAACCGAAGTTGAAAGCTTGGAATTAACATAGGTCCTTACTGTGCCTTTGGAAACAGTTCTTCATTTTTGCTATTCTTGCTATTAAGTCTACAATTCTTTTTCCTGTAAAGATTTTCAGTAAGTGACTCCAGTTCAGAGCGCTTTTGTCTGTGATGTGACAGAAAATTGAAACTAGAGTTCTGCCTGATTAACCATCAAATATACAAATAATATTTGCATATTGCAAGAACAATAACTTGCTACTGAGCAAGATAAGTAGGGTCCCTAAGTGAATTAAAATTATGTCGATAAATACCTGCTTGGAGAGAAGTAGATTTTATCTTCTCTGTATGCTACAAAAAAACCCCAACAGATTCTATCTTTATTTTGTCCCTTTTGTCCAGAAAGATAGATAGGAACAATGTAAGCTGTTACCCAGTAATGCCTCCCTAGTACTCCAGAGCTGGAACTGCAGGAAAAGACAGGTACAGTTAAATAGATTATGGCCTTTGCCATCTGCTTAAGTTACATTTATGAGAAAAAACACTTTCCCTATGGTGCAGAAAAACATGTAATTATGTGTTGATAGCTCAGTTACCTGTTTACATTCATACTTAGAATTCCTCACTTAAAAAAAGAAAAGGTCATCAACAAACCAGCATGTATGCAATATATTCATTGCAATGCCTTCATTTGCTGAAGATATTCGATGAACTCCATACCTGAGCCTGTGATGGCTTTATTCATGCTTTGGACTGTTGTGGTGTAACCAGACAGCAGCTCTGCACCACACAGCGCTTGGCTCACTCCCCACATGTGGGATGAGGGAGAGGACTGGAAACAAAATAGAACCGTGGGTTGAGATAAAAACTAATTTACTGACAGAAAAGGAAAATGGAAACAAAATGCAATGATAACTATATATGTGTATATATATATTTATATCTGTCATTCAGTTACTTTCCACCCAACACCTAGCTGACAATACAACTGCCTGCCAACCAATGCTCCAGTACTATCACAATGTCTCGCCTACAGTACAGAATAACCCTGGGCCTAATTCATGCTATCTGTCCTGGCTCTGCCCTGCCCCCTGTCACTATGCCGTACAGACAGAGTGCTATTCCTCATTAAATGCTTGGTGAGTGTGCTCCCATCACTCAGCAACAACCAAAAGATTGGTGTCTTGTTGAGACTGTCTGCTGTTAACACTGTCTCATCTAAAACCAGGACCCTGACCTTAGCTTAAAATGTCTGTTTGGGATGGCTTAGAAAGTGATACAGAATAGAACAACTGATGCATATCTCCTTGTGGCCAAATTGTTCATCCATTTTGCTCTTTTCCTGTGGCATTATTTTGAGGAGAGAAAGACCCAAGCTAAACAGTGTTACTTGGTGCCCAGTGTGAAGTGGGATGCATGTTCTCTGGGCCTCTCTGTCACACAGGTCTCTGAGGGCGTGAGGTTAGATTCCTGACAGCCCTTTCCAGTCAACTGTCCAGTGTTAAATAAAAAGAATATTCCCTCTTCTGGTTTTAATTCTCTCTCTTAAAGCACTGAATGTTCCCTTCCATCATTATGAGATAGGAGCATTAATCTTAGAATTTAAGTACCTTTAGTGTGTATATTACAGATATCCTTCAGCACTTCTGGCTGCTCTATTTCATAGCATTTTTGCCACCTCAGTATCAATTTTTTTTTGTTTTTGTTTTTTAAAGATTATTAAGGAAGAACCAAATGCAGGTCCTTCAAATATCCTCATCTTAACAGTCTTCCTTTAAAAACAGAATACTCTTTATTTTTCATTCCTTTCCTTATGCTACTTCAGACATAATACAACCCTATCCAGCAGTAACATTTCCTCATCAAGGGCTTTCTAAATATAATATGCTGCACCTTCCTTTCAAAAATATTGTGTTTTCTTTGGGAATTGTTCAGTTTACTGTAATTCATTACAGTAATTCATTTACTTTACTGTATTTCATTCAAAATGAATGAACTGGCCTAAGACTAAGTTTGATTCACTTGCAATTCTTAAATACAAAGCTTTTTAGCTGACTGATCTGCTAGCAAAACAGGAGAAAAAAAGTCGATGTCTTCCTGAAATCAGCTAGAAGTTGGTATCTTGAGAGCTTACACATCCCCTGACTGGGCACCTTTCCAGCGTCCTGGCCATTATGACTTTATCATCCCTTTTTTTTTGTTTTGTTTTTCTTTTTTTTCCCCAGGACCAACTCTTCTAACATATCTTTCTCAAACTGTGACTCTTACATCTGGATCTTCCTATAACCCTTTGCGTGTGAAGAAAATTACTAGAAAGACTGAAACTCACTTCCCTGAAAGTGTCCTTACTCTGTCTGATGAAGAGTTTTGCATGCTTTTCAGCACATGCTGGGTTAGTAGACCTACGAATTACAGAGTTATGGAATCTCAGAATTGTGGGTGTTAGAAGGGACCTCGGGAGATCATTGAATCCAACCCCCTTGCTAAAGCAGGTTTCCTGCAATAGGTTACACAGGAAACAATCTAGACAGGTCTTGAGTATCTCTATAGAAGGAGACTCTGCAACCTCACTGGGCAGCCTGTTCCAGTGCTCCATCACCCTTACCATAAAATTATTCCGTGTGTTTGTATGGAACTTCCTACGTTCTAGTTTTAGGGCGTTTATCTATGTCCTATTGATATACACCACTGAAAGGAGTTTGGCCTCACCCATTTGCCTCTCACCTTCATTTAGATATTTATTAACATTAATCAGATGACCAACTCATTGTTCCTTCCATAAATGGAAGTGTGAGGATGAAGAAACTCATCTGGGTGATTTGGAAAGCTGCCTGACATCTGCTGTGGGCATGTCTGGCTGTTGGTACTGTCATGTCTGAGCTTGATTGAGTCTATAGGTGCCGCAGCAGGTGGAGCTGATACACAGCATATACTCAAAAATCTCACTGCTTCAGAAATGGCACTTCTACTTTTGGGAAAATGAACTGTATGATGTGATTGTCTCTAGCAACAGAGAAATGGGCAAAATTAAGTGGCATATCCTTAATGATCTGTGAATCAAACTAATGAAAAGGACCAGAAAGTGCACAGAAAGTGCCATGAGCATTTTATACCCACTCTGCCTTAGTAAAATGCATGCCTAGAAGCAGACTGTCTGGTTTTAAGTCTGAGTCTTTGTAACCAAGTATAAAAGCGTATGAGACAGAGGATGAATTTTAATTTCTTTAAATATATATATATTTTAAACTTGTATATATTCCTGTTACTGAAAAATAAACCTGTATATGATATGAAAAAAATATTCTACCATGTCTCAACTTGATACCTTGCCAAAGGGCTGAAATGTTAAATACTGAATAACACAGTTTTAGAATGGGCTTCATTAAAATTCAGAAAGTTCAGAGCTTTCTGGCTTTCAGGAGATTATACCAACTACTTTTATTATTTGCAGCCATAGAACATGGTGTGAAAAATTGATACTTGAATGTAAAGACCAAAACGTGCATGCTGTATGGTAATACAACAGCATTTTTAGAAGCTGCTAGGTTAAGAACAAAGACCAGACTGATTCATAATAAGCTACTTTCCTAAATAAACATGTTTTTTGAGAATCCTACCCTTAGTTTGTGTTGTAAAACAAATAGAAGGCAATAATCTCAGAAATCAATAGTCTTCTAAAGCAGCTCCTTATCTGTGGTAGATAAGCAGCTCTAGCTAGTGGCAGCTGACAACATAATTATTTGACAACCAGACATGACACAGGGCCTGTTTCTGCAGTGCTGCAGATCACTCATGGCAATTCCAACCTGGGTAAAGTGACATTCAGTCCATCAGGAGCGTACAGCATTCATTTAGCATTTGAATGAGATGACTGCTTGAGTTTCCAGGGAGGGAACAATTGGGATCATGACAATTTTATAGCTGGTTTCCAAGTTTATCTTTAGTTACATATGCTAGCAAGTTGGCATAAATTTAGACTGGCATAGCTCAGGAGTCCAAAAAGGGCATGTTGGACACAGCTTGGCATACTTGAAATAGGCCTCCAAGGTTATCTGTGAATTTTACTCTAAGTAAGCATTGGATTAGAAACAGAACCAGTCATGAGAGGTGACTGTATCTATACTAGCAAGCACTGTGGATCACTAAGAAACAGATTTGGAAAGCAAAACAATTAGCGTTTTGTATTCAGCATCTACATTATTTGTATATCTGTGGGTTTTGCATTGGAGAGGCACTAGTCTGATCCTGTGGGCTAGCTGCCCTTTGGAGGCTGGTGGTCAGAAGGGAAGCTCCTAGAGAGCAGTGCTAGGCCTTGCTTCTGAAGTGCAGTCCTGAATTTCGACATTTTACATAAACAACTAAAAGATACATTCATTTTTCTATTAATTATTGAACTATGAGACACATGAACCTTTCATTCTGTTCTGTGCAGGCACCAGTTTCAGTGTGAAAGTTGCAGAAAGTTAGTTCAGATGAACCCTCATCTTTCCAGAAGATCTGTGAGTGCTTGATCTTGAATCCTGAAACACCTTGTTGGAGAGGCAAACAGGAGAAATCCTGCATTTCAGATATATCACTGTTTCCAGCAATCTGGCAGTACACTGAATATACAGGCTTCTCAGTTGTTTTTTTAGGGCATATGCATCGTATACTATACAGATAGATTGGCACCCAGGGTTTGATTCAGTTGTCCACATTGTGTCCTCTGGCTATGCCCAGAAGGCAGTAAGAAATCCTTATACAATCATCAGAAAGTGAGGAAGGCCTGTGCTCTTTTGGAGCAGGAATATGAAGCGAAGGTACGGCAGGGCACCTCAAAGGTTAATGCCAATGCGGTAGCCAGTGTATTAAAGCTTTACATCAGGTTTAGAATTGCTACGGTCTGTGCTTTATAGTGCCATGATTATTAGATTTATGTCCTTATTTGCTTGAAACCCCAAGTCTTGCACCAGTTAGCAATGTTGAAAACAACTGTGTGCCATTGTGAGATAATAAGACTGCACACTCCTGTAACCTAAAATAAAACCTCATGTTGATGATGCTTCACCATGCAACTGAATGAGTAGTCAGAGGGGATTTGTCATATTCACGTATGTTGAAATGCCTCTCGTGTCTTTTTCATGTGTAATTTCTTTTAGTAGCCACTAGCTGTATTTTTTTTTTTTTTTAATGAAATATGTATACATCTTCTCCTTCAGATTGATTTTTCCTTACAAAACTGTAAGTTAGAAGAGTATTCTTCACGGTAATAGTTCTGGTACTAGATTCTAAGTCTTGTCTACCTATTTCTATTTTTTTTTTCTGGTTGGCAGCAGTTTACTGTTTTAAGAAAAGGATTTGTTCCATAAAAATGTATATATATATATATATATCTACTATGATATCATTAGTAACTTATTAATATTAGAGCTGCAAGATATTAAAGATATAAAATATTAGAGTTATATTTGTTCCCTTGCTAGGGCTTTTGCTTCATAAATCAACTGCTGAGATACTGAGTAATGGCTTTTTAGTGTTTATAATCATTTAAGATTCAAATATAAACATCACAAAGATTGAAGACTTCCTTGATGTTTTTTGGACCTACTTAAGTGATAGAAGAAGGCTGCACAAAGATTTGTTTTAAACGTTTGATCTTTTAAATGTGTTTTCTAAAAGTAGAACATCTATTCATTTGCTTCAGTTTGGCTTTTGCTCGGTCTGGTATTGATTACAGTCAAGTACAGTTACCCATTAGTAGATCTGTTAGATTTAAGTGCCTCCTTGAATCTTGGCGTATGCTTACATGGTTCTCTGAAAAGGATGGATTGGACTGAATGCACCAAAACTCTGGGATCTGACCTCTGATAATATTATCTCTAAAATATATTCATTACAGAAAGGAGGATTGTTGACTCTTTCATCAACTGGACAGATCAGAGCATGTTTAAATTATTTCCTACAGAAAAGATAATAGAATTTTTGATATGAGTAGCAAGTAATAGGCTCAGATCACTAGTCAATCTTTGTTACTAATGATAGATTTGAACAGCAGGTTTGGAAAGCGTCAGCCTGGCATATTTCATTTTCTGCAAAGAGTAAATGGAGTGAGACACTTGTTTGCAGCATAGTTCACTTCCACAGCAAATCCAAACAGTAGTGACATTTAAAAAATACATTTTTGCAATAAGACCATTACAAAATCATCTAGGCTTGGTATGAGTAGCAGAGGCCATAATGAATCCTTACTTTTATCTATGGGAATATCGGATTTGTTTTAGTGCAGATAAACTGAAATACGTTTGTTAAATGTACCATAAAAGCACTGTCACCTAAGGTTTTTATTTTCCCTTCATAGCAACCTGGTTTGATGAATTTTCCCTATTAGCTTTGGAAAACTGCATATTAAAATTGGGTGAGACTCGCAAGTGAAAACTAGTGACATGCTTAAGAGTCATTAGAGGTTGATTTAACAAAAAGAATTAGTAGGTCTATCAGCTGGAAACAGGTATAATTTATTTATTAAATTTTATTTTCCTCACACAAGATCATGGTAACTGGATTAGAAAGAAATTATCATTACCAAAAATAGGTGCTATCTGTTCTGTTGCTCATCCCACGCTTGCTGCACATGCAGATGAGAGCAGAGCCAGCACACAGCTTGCTTCCTGGTGTCCTGATGAGCCCACCTAGGAGTGGGCAGGTTGCTCAGGGGGGAATTACTGAGCAGCCCTACAGGCCCCACCTACCCTTATCTGCTAAAGAGGGCTTAAAACACACACCAAGTGTGAAAAGAAAAAGAGTTTGTGAAACATCTATCCTGCAGGTAATATATATCTTTGTTCCCCAAGGGGGCTGACCTGGGAGAGATGCCTGGGCTTCTGGTAAGAGGAAGCAGAGAGCCCTTTGCTCTAAGGTGGGGAAGCAATAGGAAATGCAGTCTGCAGGACACTGTTGGAAGTGCCTCATCTTTCTGGGCATAGATCAAGGGCAAGAAGAGAAGACACAATGCCCATTTAGGATCTGGAACCAGAGTGTTGTCCATGACAGCAAGTGTGTTCAAAGGGTACTTGTCCTGTGAGGCTCTGCAGGGATGTACAGTGTATCTTTGGAGGCTGGCCACTGTGGGCCCCAGATGGTGCACCTCTGGGATGCACACACAAAAATCTGCAGGTGTTTAAGGCCAGCAGGGAGATGTTCAGGGAACTTTTGTGCCTCTTAGTGGTGTGTGGGACCTCTTGTCTTGTAGCTTAAGCTTGTGCGGAAGGGGTGCTAAGGTCCTGTTTCAGGCATCTAAATTCTTTCTTTGGAGCTTCCTCTTGGTTTTCTCTGGCTAATGAGAATAATAATAAAAGAATCGTAGAGATTGTGGTCTTGTGTCAATCACTTCTCAAGCTACAGTCTTTGTGGAGTGGAGGGAAAATGTGTACTGACAAAAACCAACTTGGTTCAATTCTGCAAAGTGCTGGCAGCAGGAAAACTAATGGATATCAACCCTGCACATAGCAGGGGGCTTGAAACTAGGTGATCATTGTGGTCCTTTTCAACCCAGGCCATTCTGTAATTCTATGATATTATAATAAAATCCATATGTATTTTTTAATATAGTTCCATTCTTGCAGTCTGTACTATAAATGGCAGGCTATTAAAAGACAGCCTCCATGTTGTCATGCATTTTTACTCTCTAATTTGTCTTTTCAGTTTGAACTACAGATCCTACAGTCTTTGGGTTTTTAAACCCCCTGGCTAATGGAGTAGATGGGTAATGGAGTAGATGGATAGAGACAAAAGGCATGCTACAGGCTGTGCCATATTAAGTGAGTTCCTTTAGTTTAAGGGGCACACGCTTGCCGCTGTATGAAAACTGGTATGAAATTGGACATGGTTGGCTAACAGTAACGATATAATTTCTCATTTTTGCTTTATTATGTCTGCTAATTACAAATTTAACTTCAGAGTTCAGTCGAGAGGAAAAATGTCGACAATATTAGCATCTGAGGGAAAGTATATTTATTCATTAAGCTATTATTTTTGTTCATGAGTTGTTTTTTGAAGAGCTTTAGGTTAAAGAAAATTGTAGTTCCTTCTGTATGGCTGCAGAGGTTATATTTTATAATTCTGCTCTGAATATTCGTAATCTTTTAATAGCTGTTTTATTTGCAGATAATGTGACAATAATTGCTACATTAAAAAAAGAACAGTTTGATCAAGCTTGAATGCTGCTTTGATCCTATTTCTATTGAATTCAGAGAGACTTCTTCAACAAGAAGAGAGCTGGAGTTGGAATTTGCTTTATGATAATTTCCTTTTTTCCTGCCAAATCCTCTTTCTCTCATCCAAAACAGAGAAGAATTCCTCTTTCAATCACAGTGGTGTAAATCTGGTGTAAATGCGTTGACTCAATGTGCTTATTTTTGTATATATTCTATATAAATGAGAGAAGAATTTGTCCCAGTTGGATTGATATTTCTTGTTAGTGAGGCAATGTACTATATAGTTGGCTCTATCAGTAAGACTTTCTGAGTTTAATTTCTTTTTAAGTCTGTGTATGGAAACAGACAGAATATATAGTATTGGCTAACAGATAAGAAAGCTGAAGTATTGGAGAAAAGAAAAACCAAGACATTTTCCATATCAGGGCCTTTTGTTCTTTCATCCTGAAATTAAAAAATAGTAGCAAAGTGACATCCATTGCTCATTTTCTGTTGCTTAACTGTCCTAGTTAACTGTCCTAGGCGTTGTGACTGCTGACAGAATCATACCTGCTTGGAGGTGTTGCCCATTATTTATATCACCCAGAAGGCGACAGATAGGTCTAGAAACATAGCATTTGAATCTCAGATAATTTATAGTTAATTAATTAGAAAAAAAATCACACATTTACATTTCTGAAGGTGGGATTTTAGAGAACAAGGTATAGTTTGGCTAGAAGGATGTTCTTATACTGTAGTTAAAATGAAACAGCAAAGGAGAGGGTTGTTTGTACACAGGATTCAATATAGTAGCTTGGAAAGAACCTTTATATTGTTTAACTTTGTGGAAAATCAGTTTTGAGTGGGTCCTGTGATAATCCGAGAGCTCGGAGGAAAGCTGACTTACTACTGATCAGAGCCAAGAGCTTGCATGGATTTTTCACGTGACCCTTGACATATTTATTTTTGCAAGTAGTTTCTCCAAATGAGAAGGAGCCGTGTTTAGATTGTGCCCGGAGATACGTGCTCAGAAATAAATTTCTTCTGGTAAGTTCTGATATGCAAAATATCTAAGAGTGATACTGGTTTGTCTGCTTCGCTCCTCTTTTATGTTTTGACAGATTTGTTCTAGTAAGTTCTGATATGCAAAATAACTGAGTGACGCTGATTTGTCTGCTTCACTCCTCTTTCATGTTTTGACAGATTTTTCTTTATATTTTAGCTGTTTGTTTTTCACCAATGTGCATGTGTTCCAAGAATGTGTGCAACATAAATTAAACTTCCATCCTTCCTGATGTTATTTGTGAAGGAAGAGCCATTACTGCTTGTCAGTTAGATACTGTAACACTTTCAGGAAGTTTAAATTGTTCATTTTTACAAAAGGAATAGAAAATTTAATTCTGATTTGAACATATCATTTCAAATCACTTTAGTTCTCATTAAAGTTTTTGATAATCTAATATTAGATTCATTACCATCTAAAATTATTGCAATCTGCTGCCTTTTGTTTTGATTCAAAGTCCATAATTGTGCCATATGATGTCAGTAATTACTGAGGCTGCTTTGGGAAGATGTGGAAAGATAAGGCAAGGGAAGATGATCAAGCCAAGTTTAGATTTGTTATGTGGTTGTACAAGTGCGTCAGAAACTACATTTTATTAGTATATCTGTTTACACTTGATATTGCGTAGGTTCCAGAAAAGGAGGAATTATGCTGGAAGATTAGGAAAACAAATTAAGTATAGTCTTGAATCATCCAAGATAGAAAGGAAAGGAGTCCTAGGCACATTAAGATGAAGTTTATCTTGTATTTATTTCTTCTTTATTCCACTTTCTTTTAAAGACAGCATGTGCTCTTCTCCATACAGAACTCTTTCCTCTGGCAAACAGAATAAAACAAACACTAATATATGCTGAAAGTAGAATATATATATATATGTGTGTGTGTGTGTGTGTGTGTGTGTGTGTGTATACTATATATATAAATAACTGACTCCAAATTAGCTTATATAATCTAAAACATAGAAAAATGTGGATTCTTCCTAACTATAAATTCATTTTATTAATTCCGACTTCTCTTCTTAATGAGTCTTTGTACTCTGAGCTGAAGTGACTTTTATTTCCAGTCTTTGATTTTATGTTCTTTATCACCAACATTTCACACTTGAAATAAGATTCTGTAAAGAATATTAATGTGAAATAGAAATCTAGAATAATTTACTTGAATAATGTAACATTAAATTACTGTGTGATCCTTTGGCTTTGAGGCAGCTCAAATCCTGTGTTGAGACCACAACACTGTGGGTAGTGTTGTGTATTTGTTACTTTTCCTGAGATTAAAAAAAAAGTGGATAGTTATGACCAAGCTATGCAGGTCTCATGGTGGGTGCTGAACAAGGCATATTTGAAAGGCCCTAATTTTCATCCCATGAAATTTTATTTCTCGTGATAAATTTCAGTGCTGGTCATCAGGAGCAGTTTCTTTTGAGAGTTGTTTGCAGATGTTTTTTTCTTTGCATTCCAGTGCTTATGACCACCTTCATTTTAGAAGCACGTGTTGTCTTGTAGGAAAATGGGATTTGTCTCTGGAATAATTGAAAGTAGAATCTCTGGCTGGAGAAGCAATTGATCTTTGCCTTTTAGTTTCACATCCACTAAATACGTAACTTTCTATGTTCTGCAATTGTAAGTAGAATGAAGTAGGAGAATGCTGTAAAATACCAGGATTCTGAAGAACATTTATGCCCTAGTGTGGGTGTATCATATTGGTCACTAGCAGTTTGTGGGCCCAAGAACAGAAGCACCATGGACTTAATCTAATGCAGCAGCTCCAGTACGGTCATTGTTACCACAGTACCATAAGTATGTTATCAGTCTCTTTCTAAAAATAAATTGTATTCCAAGACTGATATATAAAGAAGGACAAGAAAATCATTACCTCTCTGTTAGTAATTCATCCTGACTTGTCAAAAGTTTGTGAAGATAATTCAGCTTTCCAGAGACGGGCTGTTCTGAAATTGCCCTTTTAACCAGAATGCAGCAGTACAGCAACATCAGCCTAAGAAAGCGTGGCTCGTAATGTTTCTGCTTTGACCAAAAAAAATGTATTCTGATATTACGTATGTGGGTATTTGGCATTGCATCATATAGCCAAAACAACTAAGTCAGTTGTGGTTAGCAGTATGGCACTGACGTTTGTAAAGAATAGCTAGTGGAAAGGAATTTGTCTCAGATGAGTTTTTGTAAGTGTGCTGTGCTGCATCATGAAATAAAGATTTCTGTTCTTATTGGCCCAAATATCACAAAGCGAGATTTAATTTAAACATTTACAATTCAGCCCTAATTTCAATTTAATAATATCAAACTATCTGTTCATTCAAACAGTCTGTTCTTTAGTAGGAGTCATGCTTTCAAGTAATACAACCTTTTTTTTTTTTTTTTCTTTTCTTTTTAAATTAGTAACACCTGAACAGAAAACTGTTTTTATTAATTGCAGTTCAGAACATAGTGCCCTGTGTGGACAGTGTGACCTTTTAATGACCTATCTTCATCAGAATTAATCAAAACTTCAGATTCCATAACATAAGAGAATTCTGCCATTTCATATTTTTTTCCCTTAAAAGTGAATATTGTGACTTGTTTTTTCAAAATGTTGAGGTAAACAGAAATTGGTGAATGCAGTGTTTTCTTCTCAGTAAGATGGAAAGTGTTTGTTTCAGTAACGACAAAACAGTTGTTTTAAGTCTTATCGCTTTACTTCTATTAATGATGGAACCAAAAAACTTTGAATCTGAGTCTGTGTGGATGCACATTTTATCTTTTAGTTTAATTAATCTGTGCTCAATAAATATTTTGCTTTCCCTGAACCATCATTTCCTGACACAGAAACATGTAACCACGATGTTTTTGGCCAGCTGTTGTCACCTTGAGTATGAAGGATGCATCTACCAATCTTATCTCACGGATGAACTGTATTTGAGGATGACTGAAGAGCTAGTTAAAGTCAATACTATTGGAGCTCTGTGGCTACAACAGCTCAAAATATGAAGCTGACGCCAAATGTAGCAAAACGTGAAGTCAAAAATAGATATCCCTGATGTGTTTCCAAATTAAAATTCTCACTCCAGAAGGATTAGTTCACCGGTTGTTTTACTAATGAACTTAAATGCTAAGGTTATTTCTGGAAGATTTAGTCAATTGCAGACTGAAACATTTGGAGCAATCTTGTATACCTAAAACTTTTCTTCTGTTTTCTGGTTTTAATGCAAAATTATGAATTTTAATTTGTGTAACAAGAATGTCATGATATAACAGGTTAAATGTTTAGGCACTGTGAGTCAGATATGTTGTTATAATTTCTTCTTGTGCAATGCTAAGGCAATTCTGACTTTTGTGATCTATACATGTGAAACTGAGATTGGATGTTGCTCTGCAGAATTTAGCATTCTGGTATTGTGAAGGTAACAATACGTCTCTGAGAATATGGAAGCTAATCTGCTTTGCTCTGAAATATAAAGGTGTTTTGGATTGATTGAGAGGCCTTCAACGAAAGCAGAAAGGAGAGAAAGAGATTTAATAATCCCGTCTTTTCACAAATCACTGATCCATCAAAATGAGTTATGGTAAACAATGCCTTATTTTCTAATCTGTTGAGTAAAAGGTGTTATTTCCTTTCTCAAATGTGTGGGAAGAAATTGTGGGGAATGGCTACTGTTTAGCTATCTCAAATGTTATCAGGTAGTTGTTCATGCCAAACTATTTCAATTTCATTATAAAAAACTGACACAATGGGTTTTTGTTGTACATGTTGGTAGAAATAACCCAGACTCTTTTGTTTCCTCCAAAAAAAGATGTATTTTGGTCACTTTAGAAAGGAGGGATTTTCCACACATTTACAGCTCTCCACCCTAGAGTGCACTGCCACTGGCCACAGCTTCCCTATTAGCTTCATCCATCTCAGATTAGGCCTTCTCATTGCTCAAGAGAATCCCTCCCAGAAAGCGATGCATTTTTAAAGCTGTTGGAAACTTTCTCTTAACAAAAAGCAACCTTCCATCATTTGGGAACATTTATGTCTTACACAGAAATTGATGGACACTGGTTTGCTTTTCTGTGCCATTTCCACTTAGCTGGATAGTTCTCTAAATCTTCTCTCTTTTCCTCAGCAAATATAAACTGTCTAATTTACAAGACACGTTAATGCAATAATAGTTTCTCCTTTTTTTTTCTTTTTTCTTTTTTTCTTTTTTTTTAAAGAAGAAATCAGGTGATCTGTAAGTTATCCCATTGATTTATATAAAAAGATTTTTTTTTACAGTCTGATTAGGAGCTACTAAATTTTGCTGTCCCATATTTTGGTGATTATTGGAGAACTGGTTTAGTTTTACATACAATTATTTTATAAATAAGTTATATGATCACACATGAGAAGCTAAGGTCCTATTTTTTGTATTCTCAGTGCATTATCCAGATTCATTTTGAGAATTAAAATTTTATTTAATGGAATCATCACCTTCATAATGCAATAACACTCAGTATTCCTTGAAGTGCTGTAAGTAATTTTAGTGCTTTAGTAAGAGATCATGCAAAGTAATAAATGCCAAAATTAAACATTCTGAATGGCATCATATCTAAACAAATGTTGCAAGTTATATTTAAACTAGTGAAAGTTTTCTTTTTTGTGTGTTTGTGTTAGATTGAGGACCATAAAATATAAATGGTTAAAATGATCAGAAGAGAGGATGAGTTGGGATTTCCAGTGTAAATTTAGAAAAAATCTACATATTACAGTGTAGTGTACAGCACTACAGTATTTAGTTCAAATTACACAGGCAGGTAGCAGTATAACAAGGGGGAATGGCTTTAAATTAAAAGAGGGGAGATTGGGTTAGATGTTAGGAGGAAATTCTTTACTCAGCAGGTGCCTGGAGAATCTATGGATGCCCCATCCCTGTAGGTGTTGGACGGCCAGGCTGGATGGGACCCTGGGAAGCCTGATTTGGTGAATGGCAACCCTGCCCATGGCAGGGGGTTCAGGCTCTATAGACTTCAAGGTCCCTTCCAATTCTATGATGATGCTGTGAAATTAAATGGAGACAAAACTGTGCGTTACTAAGACCTAACATCAGCCTTGTGGCTTGTTGCATACATGTCAATCATGACTTCTGCTCAAGGAGCTGAGTGTTTACAAATCTGTGCATGTAAAAGAAATAAGCCTATGCAATGTAAATTTATTTCAGTCAACATCAGGCTATGGAAAACAAAATAAATAAAATGCAGTGTAATTAGTGAAAACACATGGCGAAAGAAGTAGGTACAACAAACGTTTAATAAAACTTACTAAGAAAACCTAATAAGACTTATGGTGGCTCATCACCACAGAAGACTGCAGATTTCCAGGTAAAAAGCTAACATAAATTAATTTCCATTAAGAGCATTTTCTTTTAGACTCTTCTCAGGAAGTCTTCTTTATCAGAAATTCAGGGACAGAAGCTACTGAAGGAGGAGCTGCAAGTACCCCTTGCTCCTTTGACCATGGCTCAGCCTGGGTCCTTTGTAATTCCAGAAGGATTAATACCAGCCAATAGCAAGAGAGGTTCAGCAGTCGTGAATGAGAAGTGAAGAGCTTCTGACTTTTCTGTAGGAAACAGAAATACAAAAGGTGAGATTCTAAAAAACAACTAGATCTTGTTCTTCAAACTGACTTTTGGCATCAGGATTTTATGCTCACAGGCTTTAATACTCAAAGAATCATAGTAGTCAAAATGCTGATATTACACTTCACGTGTTCCACTGTTTAGGGAATTCACAGCTTCAAATTAGCTTAATGTCAGGATTTGCATAAATTAGATGAAGTTGGTCCTGTCTGTGTGTTGGTAGGCAGCTTCAGATTAGCTCTGCTCAGTCGTTCAGTCTGTGAAGGGTAAACTGGCTCTAATCCAAAAGCCAGGTAGCTGTGTTAGCATCATGCTGTGCTTGAGCAAATATTTTCTCCTCCTCAGCAGGGCTCTTCAGCTGAGGCAGAGTATTGTGCTACAGGCAGCCATGGCCTCTGGGGATGGGCTGGCTGTGGTCTGCCCACCCACTGCAAATAATGACTAAATGTGCAAACCTCCCCTGAGATGTCTAAGGACAGAAACCTACAGGCTGATGAGGAACTCCCTAAGGCTGCAGTTCTGAACATTTATAGAATGATCACTTTCCCCTTTTGCTGTAACAGCTGGGCCTCTCATTTGCATGGAATCATAGAATCAGAGAATTATAGAATCATTAAGGTTGGAAAGACCAATAAGATTATCTAGTCCAATAATCAGCCCATGCCTGTGACTACTCTAGACCATACCCCTCAGTGCCATATCTACCCTTTTCTTGAAAACCTCCAGGGATGGTGAGCCCACCACCTTCCTGGGCAGCCTGTGCCGATGCCTCATCACTCTGACTCCTAATATCCAACCTGAATGTTCCCTAGTGCAGTTTAAGGCTATTACCTCCCATCCTGTCGCTATTACGTGGGAGAAGAGGTTGACCCACACCTCACCACACATCCTTTCAGAAGATGAGAGAGCGATAAGCTCTCCCCTGAGCTTCCTGTTCTTTAAACTGAATGATGTCAGTTCCCTCAGCTATTCCCCATAAGACCAGATCCTTCTCCAGCTCTGTTGCTCTTCTCTGGACACACTCCAGGGCCTCGATGTCTTTCTTGTAGTGAGGGGTCCAAAACTGAACAAAGCACTCAAGGTGCAGCCTTACCAGAGCTGAATACAGAGGGATGATCCCCTCCCTGCTCCTGCTGGCTGTGTTGTTGCTGATACAGGGCAGGATGCCACTGGCCTTCTTGACCACCTGGGCACACTGCTGGCTCTTGTTCACCTGGCTGTCAACTAACATTCCCAAACTGTTTTTCTCTATGCATCTTTCCAACCACTCTGCCCCAAGCCTGTAGTGAAGCATGAGGTTTTTGTAACAAATGCAGGACCTGGCACTTGGTCCTGTTAAAGCGCATAGAGTTGTTCAAAGCCCACTGATCCAGCCTGTCCAGATCCCTCTGCAGGGCCTTCCTGCACTTGTTTACACACTTACCTCATCCCTTTGCATTTGAAGTACCAGCCCCCCCTTGTTCTTCCTCCCCCCATCCCCAAAGCTTTGTTGGCCCCTCTGCAGTGATGATAAGCAGCTAAAACCTTGGGGACATTGTTCTGTTTCTTTTTCCATATCAGCCTGGGCCACATAAAATTGTTTTAACTGCTTTCTTTGTCTTGTACTAGAATAATAAGGCAACTGGGATTGTTTCTTGTTTTAAAATACTACTTTTTGCCTAATTCTTTTAATTTCCTTAGTTTTCAATTGAAATAAAATATCAGTTCATTGCAACGAACAGAGTGGAAGCTAAGCAAATATTTTAACAGATCTAGAGATATGTATATTCACTACATCATGGCTATTCCTTCTCACAATCTGCATTCTATTTATTATTATTATGCTAAAGACATTTTAGTGTATTTGCTTGCTTTTTATTTCTTTATGGATTGTAAAATAAATACATTGTGGAATTCATTGAAATGACACCCTCAACTTGGGACTATGCGTGCATTCTTTCCAAATTCAAATCTTTTACATGGCCTAGGAAAGGCTCCACATGAAGATTTTCTTTTACTGGTATAGGTCAGATACAGTAACTAATAGAAAGTTACTGATGAAGGGTGTGCTAACAGTGTAAGGCATTGTGTTGGACATACGGAAAGAAATTTAAACTTCTTTAGAGAAACACAGAAAATTTAATTCTAAATTCATGATGCAGTTCCTTCTAAAATCATCTGAGGGTGGTTTTGGAGACTTCAGTCAGAGGTGGAAAGATTCTTTTCAATTATATCTAATGGTAGAATGATTATACTGGGAAAAGCAGAAATTTCTTGTCCTGGTGTTCTGAAAATTTGTATTTCACCAAGAGATCAGAATTGATTCATCTTAACATCAGCTTATAATGATTTTTTTTTTTTAATCAAAGTCACAGAAGTATTTGATAGGAGGGGTAATAAAGAGAGGAAAAAAAAAGTAAAAATACCAGTAGAGAACTCTACATCTAATCAATTTTCGTGATGTGACACTGGCAGGAATTTGGAGCAGAGTTATGTATTTAAGATGAAATAGAACAGGGAAGGAACTGGAACATATAAATCCTAAAGGAGAAAAATGTCTGCAAGCTGGTTAGTGAATGGGCTTGAAGATCTTCTAATTACAGGAGTTTTAAGATACCTATGCTGGTGATGAAATGTCACATCTCCTAATGGTTGCTATATATATCTGTTCTGCACAGATCAAAGGAGAGAGCTGTTTCTTCTGCTCACTGCCTGCTGTTCTCAAGAATAAAGCTATATTCTCATTTAACCATTTCATTGTATTTTGATTTAAAAAAAAAATAAAAAAATTCTCCAGGGGAAATACAAACCTGGAAAGGAAAAGTATTTGGCAAAGGGTATCATAGAATGAGCAGGAGTGCTTTCTGATAAGTGGGCAAGTTCAAATGAGAAGCTTTTGCTAGAAGCTGAATTGGAGTGATTAGGTGCAGAATGGGTTTATGGACTCAAACTTGTCTGGTGGTGAAAACTATTGGAAACAATCCAAAAGGTAACGATTCTTTATTGAATAGCAGCCTTCCCACTGCCTTCAGAGTTTGCTGGCACATTCCTCTGAAATCTCACTTGATTGATATAGGTAGGTATCAATAAAAGTCTGTAACCAATTAACAACTATTATTTGTCAATTAAAAGGCCTTTACTGCATAAAGTAATTAGTTTTGATCACAAGAATACATGAAACTTTTTTGCTTTTAACCAGGCTGATAGTTTTGATGTTATTACTTTATGTCATTATCCTGAGTATAAAGTCAAAAATTTTGTATTTGAAGCGTGGTGTTTGCACAACATTTATTAAGAAGAGATTCAATTCAGAGTGGGGTCTCCAGAGTACTTTTAACCCTTGATATATTTTTTTTTTCCCCTGGCATGACTGCACACTGCTGTGTGGAAGCTGAACCAGCCAAGAAAAAAAAAGTTTTCACACAGAGGGTGGTGACGCACCAGAACAGGTTGCCCAAGGAGGCTGTGTGTGCCCCATCCCTGGAGGCATTCAAGGCCAGGCTGGATGTGGCTCTGGGCAGCCTGGTCTGCTGGTTGGCGACCCTGCACACAGCAGGGGGGTTGAAACTGGATGATCATTGTGGTCCTTTTCAACCCAGGCCATTCTATGTTTCTATGAAAAAATGGAAGGCCTAGATGTATGGAACAGGATGAATTTTAAGCTACAAAAAACTACAGTCTCATCCCTTGGTGTCTTTCAGTCAGCTGCAACTATTGTTGCATAGCTCAATGTTCTTTTTGTTGTTAAATAATTCAAAAAGAATTGAAAGGACTTTTATGCTGGAATAGAGTGATGCAAACAAAAGATAAAAATGAAATGACATGTTTGTTTCAAAATGCCTTTGAAATGCAATCAAATTGTTCTAATTAACTTATAATTTACATATATAATACAAAGATTTATCTGCAAGTGCTTTGATTTTCTAAAATTGTGTCTAGTGGGATGTACTGAGTATCACTTTGCTCTGGGTGCTGGTCACTGCGCTATTCAATGTGATAATTTCCCCCCAGAAAAGAAGAAAGTTTCAGATAGTTGAGCAGGCAAGCATACTTAACCTGCTGGTGGTGAGGGGTTGGAACTTGATGATCCTCGAGATCCCTTCCAGCCAAAGCCATTCCATGATTCTATAATACATTACCATCTCTCTTTTATGTTGTGGAAAAATGAATGCATTTCCACCAATGTTTTAGATTTCCTAAAGTGGAGATCTCTACAGTATTCGTGCTGCCATTGTGTGTTTGTGAAGTATCTAACACATAAAATGTTAAACTGTGTGTTCGTGAAGTATCTAACACACGTAAAATGTTAAATTTGCTCATTTTGGTTTGGAGACTGTTGTGGATTACATAACACTCCAGAGACTTCTATAAATAATCAGGAAATTGTAACAGTCACTTTGCTGCTGTGTGGAATCATGTTCTGTTGACAACGCATTGAGGTGGAAATCCAGCTTGTAAACAAATGCTCAGGGTTCTACCTCAACAAGAAGCCGAGGAACTCCTGAGCTGTACTGAGCAAACTTTGCCACATTTACTCAACTGAAAAAAATATGTGCTTTTCCATTTCTGCAGAGACTATATACATTTCTCTTTGCTTTTTCAGCAGATGTCTGTAATGGAAGCTAGTGTTTTGTTAGGATTTTTTTTTTTATTATTTTTATTTTAAATTTAGGTGCTTTATTTGTATCTAAAGATGAGAGAAGACATTTAAAGAATGTCCAACTGATTTAGATTTTAGCTTAGCAGCTAATTCACCTTTCAAAAAGTTGTTTTATACTCTTGTCCTCAATGTGCACTAATGCTTTCACTTTTCTGGGCTTAAGTTAAGTTGTTTTCTGGGTACCTTGAATGTATGACACTCTCCAGACTCCTTCATCATAAGGTGATTTTCTTCCAGTCCCTGCAGTCCTTTAATTAATTATATGCCATTTTAAGAAGAAGGTCTGTTTGTTGTCGTTGAATTTGTTTAGAGTATGAAGTCTAGCCTCTACGTGAGATGAACTGTTTACAAAAGTGTGGCATAGCAGTCTATGTTTCCTAACACATTCCTAATGAAAAGCACTAAAAAGAGAAGACTTATCACAGTTCAGGAAGGTTTATGTAGTGATCAAAGTCATAGGGAAAGTCCCTTAAAATCTGCAGAGACTGCAAAATGTGAGACAGAAAATTATTTTTAAGCCCCCAAGATATTTCTTAGAAATATTCTCTCATGTTCCCATTGATATTTTCCAGAAGACTCATACTTAATTTTAGTGTGGTGTTTAACGCAGAGCTTGCAGACCTGAGTGACATGCTGAAGTAGCTGCTGGTGTACAGCACAGTAGGAGATTGTCTCATCTTGTAAACGGCAGCTATAGAGTCTGCCAGTGTTCCCTGGTTGGATCTTTTAGGAGAGGGAGGCAGGAAGAGTCCTGGAGAGTCAGGTACTCTTCTGTGTGCTCCCCTTTCTTTGCAGTAGGTTTGTAATGAAAGCAAAATGACAGTTTTTTGTGTTTGTTTTTTTTTTTATTATTATTTCCTAGAGCTACCATCATTTCTCAGCAATGTAATCCTGTAAAGCACAAGATGCAGTTGTTCATTTCAAAACGTTTTGTGTTCCATTTTACCACTGTAGATCTGAAAAACATCCTCTGAAAACAGTGGAATTGTTCTAATTTATTCTGTGAGAAGATAATTAAAGAGACAGGGAAGCAATGAAATGTAGCAGTAATGAAATATAATAGATGACAGAAACGTTTCAATCTTCCCCTGCTTACGAGAAAGATGGATGATGTAATTCTAATTGCCTATAAGCTTGTGGTCTGGGTGTAAAGCTGCCCAGCTCTGGGGAGCTGCCAAGAAGTGCAGTTTGGCTATGGCTTGCTTCAAGAAGACCTGATGTCCCATCTTGTTCAGTTATACTTGAAGATACAGAAAGGGATCTGAGAAACTACACATTCCAAAAGAAGATGAAGATCATGCTGAATCATAGCTGCAGTTCAAAACCCACTAGAATAGAGCTGAATCATCTCTGAATCTTCCTTGAAAGGAAAAGAGTTTTGCAAAGACTGAGAGGATGCTTCCAGGGGGAAAGCATCCACAACCTCTCGGGGCAACTTGTTCCAGTGTCTCACCACCCTCACAGTAATGAATTTCTTCCTAATATCTAGCGTAAATCTAATCTCTTCCAATTTAAAACCATTTCCACTCATTCTGTTGCTACCTACCCCTATCAAAAGATACTCCCCAGCTTTCCTATGGGCCCTTTCAGGTGCTGGAAGGCCACGATAAGGTCTCAGAGCCTTCTCTTCTCCAGGCTGAAGAGGGTAAAGTTGAAATTGAACCAGGACACTGTCCTGGTTTTAGCTGAGATAATTTTCTTTATAGTGGCTGGTATGATGCTATATTTTGGTTTTGGGAGAAAAATAATGCTGATAACATACCCATTTTTCAGTTGTTGCTGAGCAGTGCTTACATAGAATCAAGGGCATTTCAGCTTCTCTTACACTCCTGCCATTGAGGACCTGGGAGTACACAAGAAGGTGGGAGGGGACAGAACCAGGACTGCTGACCCACGCTGACTAGAGAAATATCTCATACCATATGGCATGGTGCTGAACAGTAAAACTGGGTTGATTGGCAGGGCTGCTACTGCTTGGGAACTGGCTGGGAGTCAGTCAGGAGGTAGTGAGCAATTGCATTGTGCATCACTTGCTTTGCATATTCTTTTATTTTTAAAAAAATATTATCATTTTCCCTTCCTTTTCTGTCCTGTTTAACTGCCTTTATCTCAACCCACAAATTTTGTGTTTTTCTGTTTCTCTGCCCCCTTCCACTGGGAGGAGTGAGCACATGGCTGTGTGGTGCGAAGCTGCCAGTTGTATTAAACCACAGCAGACACTTTTATGAAACTGAGCAGTTTTATAGGGCGATTATCTTTGTAAAAGCTTATCAACGAACTGTAGAAAACATCAGCCTTGTTGACATAGTGTATTCACATGGATCACATTAAAGAGTTTAACTCCTATAAATGACAAAAAGGAAGTAGGAACACAGAGAGGTACGTTATTTTTCCTCTCATCTAGCAGCAGGCTGGCAAGAGAAGCAAGTCCCGAGCCCCAGTGACTTGTCTTGCTTATAACAGAATTGTTTGAATTGGAAGGGATCTTTAAAAGTCATCTATTCCAACTCTTCTGCAAGGAACAGGGCTACCTGCAGCTCTATCAGGTTGCTCAGAGTCCCTCCAGCCTGATTTGAGTGTGTCCAGGGAAGGGGAACCGACAACATCTCTGAGCAGCCTGTTCCAGTTCTGGGCAGCCCAGGCACAATAAGCTCATCCTGGGGACACAGTCACACTCTTTGAAGCTAACAGCCTGTTTTCACCTGGAGGTGGAAAATGGAAGTGACAATGTAAATTTATTTTGTATGCCAGTGATGTTCGAAGTATGGAAAACAGAAAAACTCTCTGTCAAATGCAGTGAAAGGTAACAAGAGATAACAAGCCAGGGACTCATCCATATCAACTACTGGACTCAGAAAGATTTAACAGCCAAATGCAAAATCTATCCAACAAGATGATATACAACCTGATCTTTTCTGATACTACTTCTCTATTGTTTTCTCTTCCATTCTGCAAATACAAATTTTATGGATCTCTATCTGGAAGAAATCTGTAAACTCTAACAGAATGTCACCTATCAAGTGCTCTGCATATGTGAAAGAGAGCAAATGGGGAATAGAAGCACTGATACACTTTTTCCGTGGCATTAATTATTTTATGGGAGTTCTTTTTCATGTCTGTTCTTACTACACTCCTCAATGGCATGAGAACATTTCAGTTAGTAGCTGTTTCCTTAAAAAAGAACAGCGGCTACTTCACCATGTAGTCTGCTTTCAGATAGTTGTAGTTTCCCTTCAATTCCTTTAAATTTTATGATTTTAAAATTTGTTTCTAATTACCAGATGAAAAGCTACTCATGAAGTTGCTTTTAAGGCCAGGTACATTCAAGGAGCACAACTTAGAAGCATTATTTACACCCTTTCAGAGAAATACATGGTATTGTGATTGCTTTCTTATTTGATTGGGCTGAAATGGAGTCTGATGTATGATTTGGGAATATTTTTGTGTGAATGTAGACTATTTTCTGACTTACCTTGGTGAGCAGACTATGTGAGTCTCAGTACTTGAGCAGGTGCGTAAGATGCAACTGTATAATAGGCTGCAGTTTATGCCTATCATTTTAACTGAAGAGTAAATAGGGAGGAATTAGAAGGGAAATCCTATTATCAGCTGATCTTTGCTTTTCTAAAATCTGGTTTTACTTTGTAGGTGATGGAAGTTAAAGGACAAATGATTCATGTGCCAGAATCAAATTCAATTTTGTTTCTGGGGTCTCCCTGTGTGGACAAGCTGGATGAACTGATGGGCCGAGGCCTCCATCTTTCGGACATACCTATCCACGATGCTACTCGTGATGTCATATTGGTTGGGGAGCAGGCGAAGGCCCAAGATGGCTTGAAAAAACGAATGGATAAACTGAAGGCAACGCTAGAGCGCACACACCAAGCCCTGGAAGAGGAGAAAAAGAAAACAGTCGATCTCCTTATTTCTATTTTCCCTGAAGAAGTGGCTCAGCAGTTGTGGCAAGGGCAGCAAGTTCAGGCCAGGAAGTTTGATGATGTCACCATGCTCTTCTCGGATATTGTTGGCTTCACAGCCATCTGTGCGCAGTGCACACCCATGCAAGTCATCAGCATGCTGAATGAACTCTACACACGGTTTGACCATCAGTGTGGATTCCTGGACATCTACAAGGTAATAGCTGAAGTCCTACATTAGTAAAATCTAATGGAAGCTAAGATAGATAGAAAAAGTTACCGGTAGCTTCCCTGCAAAAGTGTGAAAGACGATTATTTATGTCACAGGAAAAAATAATCTGAAATTTGTTCATTGAAATTAAATACTTTAATGTTGAGCTATCATCATGGTTCCCTCATAGCAATGTATGTCTAACATTCCTTTTTTCCTATAGGGGTACACACCTCCTGTGTCATAGTCTGGTTCCCTCTAAGTGACATTTCAGTTATAGCGTACCAAGGATGATGAAGGCCTCAGTGATGTCTTCAGCCCAAACTGCAGCTCCTGAAAAGCACTAAAGTATTCTGTGTTTCTGAAGAACCTGAATGTTTTTTGGGTTTAGAATTAACCTTCCACTGACGATTAGGAAGAGAACAGCAGCTGTCCACTCATAGTAAACGTAATGAGTGTGAGATGTCAGTGAAGTGCCCTGGTCCTTTACTGCCCTGCAAAAAGAAGCTGTTGCACTGTTAGCCCTTGTTACATACTGCAGCACCTTCATTCTCTTGAGGAGATTTGGTTTCCAGGTATTTGAGAGGAAAAAAAGAAGGGAGACAGAATTTAATAAGTATAGTTAAAATACTACCTGTGTAATTATACAGTGAAATCTACAGAAAATATGTTTTGTATATAGCATACGTTTTAATTTTGTGATAGGAAAAGCAGAACAAATTTCTTTTTATAACTATGAATACATCAAAGGAAAAAATCATAGTTTTAAAATTATATGTTGACTTTATTTTCCATCTGAGGCTTTCAAACTGAATCACCAGTTTTCCACTCGCATTAAATAGTATTTGTTCATAGGCTGTAGAGAGGAGGTTCTCACAGGAGTGTTATTCCTTTAGTTTTTATCATCCAGTGCACTCTAACAGGCTTCCAAAAATATTAGTTCTCAACTTAAATAATAATAGCTATTGCTGCTGCAAAGTTTTAATAACTACCACAGGTAGAAATGTATATTACATAGATATAAGTTGATACAACACTACCAAGATAAGACATCATGCTTTAAATTGGTTTTGTGCTCCTAGGCTATGGGTTTCTATTACTAATGCTTGCAAACCAAATGTCATGCTGTAAGAAGACTAGAATGGAAGGTATCAACACTCATTAGGGTTTTTTTTTGTTTGTTTGTTTGTTTTGTTTTGTTTTTTTGTTTTTTTGTGTTATAGCTAGAAAAGTTTGGAAGTTTGATGTTGGTTTGTATTGGTCTGCTGTTACTGTGCTGGTTCTCAAACCAGTTCTGACAATGAGAATTGTGGAAATTCTGACCCACCATTAAAAGCTGTATCTCGTGACTCCATTTTGTATGCTCTGTCAGGTGTACGGATGTAGTTAGTGCTTTCCCAGATGCTTAATTTTAGTTATCTGTTCCGAGACATTCAGGACGTTCTTTTGTTAAAAACTATGGTTTCATAACAGTAGGAAATAAAGTATCTAATAATCTCTGACCTGTTCGGAGGGCAGGTTGGCAGAGTCCTCTGAAAACACTATGAAGGAATATTTTTACATTAGTTGTGAAGATTAGGCCACTTAAACCATGTATTACTGCCTTTCACCACTTTCTTCCACTTTAGATGAAAGAAATTACTGCATAGCAATATTGTTCTGACCAGTTACATCAGATGGTGGCTGCTGAGATGGGCAAGATCAGATTTACATATCAAGTATGTGTATGAGTACTCCAAAATAAATAAATAAATAAATAAATAAAAACCTCCATGTAATGAGAAGAGGAATAAACAAAACTTGTTTTTCTATGAAAGGATGTCTTACACCTCAAATATTCTTTCTCCACTCTTACTGCCTTAAGGAAGAACTGCTGGGTCTTCCTGAGATCCCTTCATCACAGGTTTGCCTCCATCTCCCTACTCCCTCATACTCCCTGAGCATCCCTGCAGCCCATCCCTGTCTTCAGGGTCTGTCCACAATCTTGACCCCCACAATGAGTAAGGGAGTGTGCGCTGTGCTTGTTTTGGAGCTGTGTGTGTGTTCTATGCTTGTTGCTTGCGGAGCTCAGAGTGCCAGTAGGATCCTCGTGTTGCTGGGCTCACATGACAGCCAGTTCTGCAGCTGGGGACACTGTTCTGAATCTCCCACATTGATCTGGGCATGGATCTTCTCTTAACCTGCAGGATCTGGGTCTTTGAAATCTCTATTTTATTTATTTATTTATTTATTTATTTATTTATTAACCATTTATTTTGCTTTTCTTAATTAGGAGTCTAAAATTTACTGTGGGTTTAAGTGAATTTGACTCAATTAAGCATTACAGAAGGACAGAAAACTCAGGCACTAAACCATCTTTCATTTCCTTAGAGAATCAGGCTTAAAATATAATCGCAATTCCTTTTGAAAAAAGCGTTTGCATTTTAAAATAAAAGTAACTTGTGTGCTCCTATCTCTTCCATTTTTTTTTTCCAGATGGTATTCTTGAAGCTAATTTTATTAATAGGGATGATCACCACCACAACAACTACTATTTCAGAAGTTTTTGTCAGGCAGTGAGTTTTCTATATGTCATCACCAGTGTTTGTACTGACAGCCTACTTTTAAGACATAGTCCTGTAACTAGGCTACAGAAATTTATTGTGAACATAAAAACACAACTGTTTTCAAATTTGCTTATGCTTAAGCAATGTGGCAAAAATAATTTGCAAAAATTACTGGTAGAGTACTTCTGAAGACCAAATTCATCATTCTGTAAACAGAAAATTAAGCAAAATTCATTAAATAAACTTCAGGCTGTAAATTATCCACCCAGCTTTTTTGTTAGAGCATTATGAATTCAGAACCTCAGTGCTTCTAATTTTGAAGTCAGGCAATGAATGCAATACTTTTCAGTTGTCTCATACTATTTATTCAGGAATATTTACAGATAAATGTGGAATGCAACTGAAGAACAGAGATACTTGTATTTAACAAGTAGAACATGGAGGGCAAGCACAATGAGCTGTTGGTGCAGAATAAGAAATTCTTTAAGAGGGCTGAGGGAGGATGAATTAGACTTTGAAATTCCTTGGAAATGAAAGTACATAGCTGTTACTGATGAGAAAGGGAAAGAGTATCAAGCAGAAGGATGCACAGGTATGAATGTCACAAGCAAATGATGGGCTCAGAAAACAATTGTCAAAGCAGTAGCGTATGGAATAGATGCCAAAGATTGCAGATTACATTTCTACAGGCTGAGGGAGAACAATGCAGTAACTGAGATGCATTGTGATATGAGCATGGGTGACAGTTCTAGCAATTTATGTTTTAGACTGAAATATAGAAAGAATTTTCTTGCATACGGCTTTGATGAGAAGATGAGTGGGGGCACTTGTGAGGTAGTCACAACAGAGAGAGGATGGAAGAGAGCTGAGACCTGGCAGTGCCTTTGGAAACTGGTGCTGTTCACTATCTGAGCCAATCATATTTGTCTTGGTACCGAGAAGTGGGAGAGAAGAATGTTGTCCAGAAGGGATTGCAAATCAGAGCAAAATGGATGCAAATTGGAAGAGCTGCTTTAAAAGTTAGTGCCTGTAGACATGCAGATAGAAACACAGACTCCAGGAGAAGAAGCACTGAGACGGATATTAATAAATTTTGAAAGCAAATGCTTAGGGTGAAATATATGCTGGTTGGCCTGACTGTGTCTTTGTTTTGACCCATTTTTATCTGTATCAGAATTCATGTTGTTATGAGCCAAGAGCTGGAAAATGATGATTCGGCTAAGCCATGTCTTCATTAAATAAGCTATTTAGATATGCTGCAGCCATAGCTAGCGTTTAAAACTTAGCCTTGAAGAGTGAATTCTTTCATGTTCAAGCTTCCTGTAGCCTCTGTTTCTCTCTCCAAGTAATGTCTTTGATATAGGATCATTTAGCCTATTTTTGTTGTTCAGGTTTTTTTTTTTTTTTTGCCTGGATGGGCCTTATCAGCTCTTCTCCACTTGTTAGCTTTCTGAAAAGACCCCTTTTCCCTCCCTTGTCTGTTATTGCATAAAAGTAGAAGATGCTGTGGTTGTTTCTTTGGCCATGCATTCTTTGCTGTCACACAGAGTCTCCCACTCCATTATGAAGTCTGGGTCAAGATGAGACACCCGTGTTTTGGGGGAAACTCAGTAGTGTTATAGGATTACATTTAAAAATGAAAGAAGAAAAACCTACAGAAGATTTCCTTTCTGTCTGAAATTGCCCTGCAGATCTGCAATATTATCACCAGAGAGCTCCCAGATACTTAAAGACTTCCCATTTCTTTAAGCCTGTATCTTGTTTCAACCTTGTGGAGGATTTACATTTTTTGTCTTTAGGGAGATGTGCAAATGAAGCAAAAAGACATTCAGGCTCCAAAACAGTTATTTACTTTATGTACATACAGACCTGCACAAAGCACTAAAACATGTGTACATGTTCCCCTGCTCTAGGCAATTAATCACCCAAGAATTCTCTAAAGAATCCAGGGCTTCTGCTTCTGTATATGATTTCTTCTTCCTGAATACCATGCTTGTATAGGTTTACTTCCGTCTTTCTTTTTTTTTACTTCCTTCTTCCGTTTTTGTCTTGCCCGAGAAGCGCACGTTTACGTGTCCCATTCCATTTCTCTCATGCTGCCTAGGAGCACTGAAGCCTGTGTTCAATCTGCAGGTTGTGGGAGTGCTTCCCAAGACCTCAGTTTGTGTGTGAACCCTGGTTACCTCCTGACTTTTTGTTTGGGCGAGACCCAGAAGTTTATTCTTCTTTAGGGCTCCCTTCTCCATACCAAGAAGAAAGCCCAGTTATAGCAGCTGAAAAAGACTTCTGTCCAAGAGCATACCCTGTTGCAGCATGCAGGGCTCCCTGATGCTAAGTTTTTTAAAAAACATCATTCATACTTAAGTACTTTGTTTGCTCGTGTCACATTTTTCCATTTTAGTCTCTCTGAAGGACTGGAGAATATTGATTTCACTTTCCATCAGCCTAAGATATTTCTATTTCAAAGACCAGCATTGTCTCAGATCTAGAGCATACTACCAGGGGTAGCTGCAATAAACTAAGGCCTTCTTACTTGATGACGAGGCTTGTTGCAATGAACTTAATGTGCTTCTTCTGTGATACTTGATTATTTTAATGTGTGCTTATTTTGTCAGACCATTCTTTACTTTAACATTGCAACTACCTCACAGAAGGCAGAATGCTAACCAGGGCATTTATTATTCATCATAAAAATTCCATGTGATTTTTGCAGTTTGACTCTTACCTAACAAAAGGGATAAATTGTTTACGTACTATGACTTACGTTTTCCATGACTGTTGTGTGCAAACCTGATGTTGGCCTAATGTAAACTGTAAGTCTTCTAGCACGTCTCTATTATAACTAATGAGGAAAAAACAACTTTTAAAATGCTGGGTATTAGTTCTACACAGCAGGAACTGTTTGTCTGTTCTCCTTTAATAAGAAAAACAGCACTGTGAATAAATGTGTAGATGAAAAATTGGATACTGAAATATTTTTAAGACTGCTAAGTAGATGCTTTAGGAAGATGTTGGAATAAAACTCTTGTAAAATGCACATGAACTTGCAAGCGTGTGGCATCATTAAACTCACTAAAAATAAAATGCCCTTAGGTCTAAGAACAATTGCTTCATAATTAGGCTCTTGGGAAAGGAGCGGGGATTTGTAGTAAGATACTTAGCTTCACCAGAGATTTCTGAACTTCAGAGATACTTGGAATTCACTTCTCACGTGGGAGGGGTTTTCCATACACTGAGTTATTTCCAAAAGCAGAATTCAGCATCATAAGAGCATTGCAGGGTTACCTTGAAGATGAGGCACAAGTTTTCATTGCTTAGGAGTTAATTTTTGAAGTTGGGAGGCAGAAAATAAGACATTCAAACGCAGAGATTAAAACTGAGTGAGATTATTCCCAAATCCATTATTTTGAAATTGGTAAAGCCTTTAAAAAAAAAAAAAGAAGTGCTTTTTAAAGTATCCCAAAGAATTGATGGATCCATAAATAATGCTGTATGCAAACCAGCCCTAACCAACTTTTTTAAGCTTCACAGCATCTCACGATTCAACTATATTTTAAAGCTTTTCTGTGCAACAGAAAATGATGTAGGGGATACTCGAAAATGCAAACAGGGCTAAACTTTGATTTCAGTTCACGCAACATAAAAAAAACAAGTGAGTTTTGGATACTTGGAAAAAGATCAGTGTTATGCCTTTATTATATAGACATAAAAAAGTAGGCCTGGAAGTCACCTCAGGATCACAGAATCACATTTTCACAGCATGCCTGAGGTTTGAAGGGACCTCTGGCCCAACCCCTGCTCAAGTAGGGACACCTGGAGCAGCATCCACAGGATGCATCCCCAGGATTGCATCCACATGGCTTCTGGGAGATTTCCAACAAGGAAACCCCGCAGCCTTTGGGCAGCCTGTGCCAGCCCTCTATCACTTGCACAGCACAGAAGTGTTTCCCGGTGTTCAGAAGGAACTTGTCATTTTCCAGTTTGTGCCCAATGACTCTTGTCTTGGCAGTGGGCACCGCTGAGTAGAGCCTGGCTCCATCCTCTTTGCTCTCTCCCTTCAGGTATTTGTGGACACTGAAGAGATCCCACTGAGCCTCCTCTTCTCCCAGCTGAGCAGTCGCAGCTCTCAGTCTCTTCACACAGTAAATTAAGTGAAGATGTAGAAATATGAGTCCTCCTGTAGGGTAGAAAAATGGTGTTTCCAGACTTCACAATGAAGTAAATCATGCCATGGAAATTTTTTTCTCTTCATAGACTGTAGAAAATTTATAATTGAATAGCTTAAATTAGAGGCTTTATTTTTGTGTGGCTGAAGCAGGGTAGTATTATTCCCATCCTGAATCACAATATATTAGTATTAGCAAAGATGTATTCAGGAGAAGGAGATGGGTTGAAGAAATTACAGGAGATTTCAATATCATCTTGAGGTAGAATACAGATATTAAATAAATTGATGGCTATAATTTGTGCTGAGACTGCTGACTTAATAGAAGACTGGACTGGAGATATCTCCCTATTCTTCAGTCTTTGTCCTATACTAATTAAAAAGGTGTTTTATTTGTGGCTGAATTAGAAGTAATGGATGGGAATAATGATGTCCAAATGACAATTTTAGAGCACCATGTTGCTATATACCGCATTTTTTTCCTAAGTCTTCAACTCTTCAACTTAGGGCAGAAAGCAGATGAAAGAAAACCCAATGGGAGATAGTAATGACCAAATGTTTTTTATAGAGTCAAATGCAAGAATTTCTTCTTAAGGTTGAATTTTGCTGTGTTCCTTTAGGTAGAAAATATTCTAGCTTTAATAAAATAAATACACTGTTTTGAGGTAAGTTTTGCAGTTGGAAAGAAATATAGCTAAAAAGGATAACAAATGCAGTACCTGAGAACACTTCCCATCTTCCATTTCCAAGTGCATTCCCTTCCTGAATCTTGGTACCATGCTGAGAAGAGACTTAAGAAACAACCTCCTTGTATATTTATATATTCCCATGGGATGCAGGAAGCAAAGTGTGCTTTTCCTAAGTGTGCAGGAAGCAAAGATGTGCTCCAATAAGTACAGGCTGATAAGAATTCATGGAACTTATTCTGACTAAGAGACAGCCAGGAACATATCCCAACTTTCCACACTGAGAAAATACTTCCAGGTCTTCAAAACCCGGAAGTAATAATAAGGTTAAAGTCATAGTTATTATTATTGTTGTTGTTAATATAATCATAGAAATCAATTAAGCTTCGTATTCTCCAGTAAATTCTGTTCCAAGACTAGATTTATCTTTGAGTGCAAAGGAGCCTAGCGAATGGAGCATATGAAGGTTTTCCAATTGTTCATCTATCTTTCTAGGGATTAGCTTTTTTCCCACTTGTCTATCTACATTTCTAGAGATCAGCTTTACTGAAGGACTCAAAACTTGACCTGTTTTGCTTCTATTCCCCTTCCTTTATGGCCTTCCATGTTTTTCTCTTCCTCTTCCCATGGTCTTTTTAGAACCTTCTCTTACATGTTTTTGGGACAGAGAAAATACACTATTTGCAATAAATAGCTAGTCATCTAGACTCACAGTAAATAAAGTAAAAGTATGATATTACAGGAAGAGAATAAAACTTTTTTCATACGAGGTTCATCTTTTTTTTTTTTTTTTTTTTTTTTTTTTTAATGTGAGGTGGTTAGCACAGCAACTGCTAGGATCTCCATTTCTGTCCATTCATTATAAACAAAACTGGGAATGAATAGCTTATATGAACTATCTTATAGATGTCTCTGGTTAGGTGAGCCAATCTCACACAGATAGTCTCCACCTTATGCACTTGTAGCCTACGTGCTTGATATGTTGCTTCTTTCTTTTTATATGATTTGAGGTTGTAGTTATTTAATCATGTGATATTCTTTAACATCATGTCATATTCTTAAATGCATGGGGTGTATTTTGATTGATTAAAATGAAGTTTACTACATTTTGTTTTCTGTCATGCAATCAGCATCAATCCAAAATTACTTCTTTCTTACCTTACGTCAAATTGGCAGTGGAATAATTCCCATCACCACCAAGCATTGTGCTCTCTCTCAATAAGGTGCCTTAGAGTACTTTACTGATTAGTTCAAAGCTTGACTTTCCATAAGTTTTAGAAACTGAAATGATGATCTCTGTTCAAAGAGCTATGTACTGCATAGTCCCATGGGAACAGGCAATAATGTCTGGGATTGACTAAGAGGCAATGGAGTATTCAGGGGTCCTTAAAATTGGTGTTAATTTTAGTTAAGAAGGGAAATATAAACAACATTTCATCAACCAGGGAAATTGAGGTGGCAGTTTTACTCACAGTCATTAAAGAAGGATACAGGCTGACATTCTGGCAGACATTCATGTGCTGGTTGATCACCAGGGAAACAAGTGTGTTGCAGCTCCAAGCAATATAACTCGGGCTCATCTGAGCAATAAAGTTATTTGTAATACACAGAAAAAAGTTCTCTCTCCTCTCCTCTCCTCTCCTCTCCTCTCCTCTCCTCTCCTCTCCTCTCCTCTCCTCTCCTCTCCTCTCCTCTCCTCTCCTCTCCTCTCCTCTCCTCTCCTCTCCTCTCCTCTCCTCTCCTCTCCTCTCCTCTCCTCTCCTCTCCTCTCCTCTCCTCTCCTCTCCTTCCTGCTCCCCTCCCCTTCCCTTCCCAGGAGATTACAAATCAGAAAATAAAAGAATTTATTGCCATTTTTTTTTAAATTTAATATTTTGCCATTACTATTATGATTCTTTGAGCAGTTTGTATGTTACATCTTGAAGAGTACAGAAAGAAATTTTCAGCTGCATTTTTTTCCATTGTAATTTGTAAAGCAAATTTTTCATCCTGAAATTAAAACATACAGTAACAGGGGGAAAAAACAATGGCAACACTATAACCTCAATTATCTAAATGTCAGGGTGCCACATCCAAACGTGGGAACTTGAAGAAGTACAAAAGGTCCTTAAAATAGCTTCTTATGAAATGTCAGGTACATTTGGCAGACTTCTTTTTAGCCTTCCTTTTTGAGATTTATGCCCTGAAATACAAGGATTATGTACTTTATGGATGCACCTTGAACAATGTGCCTTTGTATGTAGGGAGAGTCAAAATATGCCTAGAAGAGAAGTGAAATGACAAGCCAATATTTTAAGATGGAATATTATCCTGTCTTATGTGGGGAAAAAAAACACACGCAAACTAGCAGAATTATTATTTTTTGTAAGAAAAGTCATGGGAGGAAGGGGAAGAGAATGAAATTACAATTATCCAGGCCATTATCTTTTTCCCCGCTGCTTATTTACGTATTTTCATTCTGAAACTCTTAAAGAAGAAACTGATATCATCGCAACTGCTGTTTGTCATTATTTCATTCTTACACAACGAGACTTTATAGAATATCTCCCAGAAGTAAGAGACTTTCCAGCTATATAGGCTGACTGCTAGTAAGTGATAAGAAACAGTTTAGAAATAAGCTACCCTTCAGCCAAAGATAGTATGTACACTCTAAATGCTGTGGAGTGTAGAGAAACTGTTTAATGTTTCAAATTTACTGCCAACTTAAGGTTACTGTGATTCTGAACACATACTTGCTTAAAAAGAAATAAATACTACCGGTGATTAAAATAACCGAAACAGGTGAGATTTAGCAGGATTTGATGCATCTAGGAACTTAACTGAATTTGAAAAAATATCTGTTATTCTATAGGTGGAGAATGAGAAATCAAGGACTGAAAGGGCTGAGGAATATCTATGTATACTCTGTATCTATGTATACTCTATTGTGGCCCTTGGTCTAAAATCACGGAAGACCATAATGCTGTTGGATGACCTCTTACACAGGTCTTTTTTCTCATTCCCAATATCAAAGTAAGAGGAAGCAAGTGGGGAAAATGAGCAAGCCCTTGCCTCAATTGGTCTTGTTGAACATTTTCTGTGATATTTTAAGGACTGCTTTGGTTTGAGTTGAGTGGACTGGTTCTGCTTCAGTTAACACAAGTACTAAATGAATGTAAAGATGAAAGCTAGATTGTGTTTTCAGACCATCTAGTGAGGTATGGACTGTCATCCACTAGAAAAAAACAGTTTGCTGTAAATAGACCCCAAGTTTTAAAGTCAACAGGTAGATAGAGATACACAGATATAGTGATAGGACAAGAGGGAATGGTTTTAAACAAAGAGAAGGGAGATTTAAGTTAGATGTTAGGAAGAAATTCTTTACTCAGAGATGGGTGAGGCACTGACACAGGCTACCCATAGAGACATCTAGGAGTGATCTATAGCTTTTCATTCTTTGTTGCGCAGTAATCTTCTTTTCCACCATCTTGTGAGAAAAAAAAAAACCCACACAACTTTTATTTCTGTGTGTGTATATATATATAAAGAAGATGCAGAATGTCCCTTGATTGGATTTGGCTTGAGAAGTGCTCCAGTAGCAGTTAATTTTGTATCAGCGGGACAGGCAGCTTGAACTAAAATCACTAGTGCAACCTGCATTTTGGGCTTTTATTTCTGAGTGACACTTTGAATTAAAGACAGTACTTAACTCTGTTTGCCTATAAAAGTGAAAGCAAATGAACTTTTTATTTCCAATGTATTTATATATTTATTTTTGCTAAAGACAGCTTAAGAGTCTGTAGAGACACTGGAATAGATTTTTTTAGGGCAAATAGGGACTAAATATCATAACCTTTACGAGTGAGATAATAAACAACTGTACAGCCTATGGAGTATGTAGGAGATAGGAACAGTAGTATACAGGTGCCATTAGAGGAATATAATGGATCTACAATGGACAAACTAGCAAAAGTAGATGTACTTCACGAAAGAAAACCGGTTTTAGTTTTCAATTTTCAGGCCCATTATTTTGTGGAAATTTAGTCTTTTAATCTTACTCAAGAAGTTTTCCTGATGCATTAGTTAACCCATAAGAAAGGAACACACAGACATGCAACTTTCAGCTCAATACATAAAAAAATCAACAACCACCACTCCACTGAAACAGTTTTAATCCAAATTATCTATTAGGCTTTTACAGGAAACCTACTGAGTTATACAGGACTACAGCCACAGCCATTTCTCCCACCAGGTGCTTCTTTCAGTGGACTTAATTTTTGCTATTACTGTAGGAATTTAAGATCATAATTGTAATAAGAGTGATCATTTTTACATTTTTTTATGGGTATTTTCTTTACAAATTGTGCTAGGAAGTTTCCTTAAACTGTTGGGGTTCCTGAATATTTTAGATGAAAATCTTATACTTGCTATTATAAGTTTCGCTTACAAAATCATCTTTTCCCCTCCACTGTGAACATAATATTGTGAAATGAAGTGTGACGCTTCAGTTCCTTCATTACTTTTAGGAGTTCATATGCGGAATTCCTGGTGCACATTCATTTATTTATGAGGAAGAGTGCTGCACATTCTGTTCTGAACTGCCACTGAATTAACACCCCAGTGTTATACCAGGGGGACATCATTTAAGTGCAAAAACTTCCAGTTTTTCAGTTAAGTAGCAGGGCAGAAGCTGTAGCTCCTTGTACTTAGAAGGAACCTGCTGGTGTTGCCCCAGAGGTAGTTTATTAACCTCTATTCTCCAGTTACCATACTGAAGATATTATATTCTGTCTTCTGGGCTTCTAGGTTCATCTGCAAATCATATTCCATCTAAAATCCATTCAAATTAAGAAAAGTAAGTGACTGCAGGACTATTACTGTAGAGCTCAACCTCTATAAAAAGTACTGTTCATACCTGTATTGGATGTACTGTATCTACAGTGTGTCTCATGCATTGTCACTGTACAGTGTTTAGCAGTCTGAGGATATTTATCAACAAACAGATTCTGAACTGTAGAGTACATACAACTACATCAATTAATTATGAGTATATATTAATCTTTGATTTATTGTGGGCCTGACTGGAAATCTTTTGGACATTTTCAAAAAGTTTGCACGGAGTTACAGAAAGCATTTAGAGAGGGCTTTTGTGTAGCTGTGTAAGTAGCTGTGGTGATTCCTGTCTTCTTTTATTGTTAATTGAACTTAAAAATTATAAATCATATTTTTATAAACTGAAATAGTTTTGACATCTTAATTCAACCTTCTTTCTTTTCTGTGGTGCTATATATTAGTCCCCAGCTAATGAAGAACTCAGTGAAACTGACGCAAGTGAGCCTAAATCAACAATAATGGAAGAAGAACAGATAATAGTAGGTCAGGCTGTCAGTTAATGGCTAGAAATAATGAGTACTAAGAAAAAAACCTTTAAATAGAGCAAAAATACACTGAATCTAAACAAAGGTAAAACCACTGATCATATGCAAAAAATGGCTGAAATATTCAACAAAGAGCACATTGTGCTTTTTAAAAGAGATGATGTGTTCCAGTGTTCCAGTAGCAAAATGTACCCTGCATATGTATCTAGAAGGATATTAAATTCAAATGCAATAATAATAATAATGCACTATAATATTCATATTACAGAGTCAAAACCTGTGAAGTTAGTTGGGTACTAGGTACAGATTTCCTTTGGAGATGATTGCTGTGCTATCAGAGCATGATATTGGATTGAGAGTAACCCAGAGAGAGAGAGTAACTGAGAGTAACCCAGAAGGACTTGAGGGTGTTGGTAGGTAAAAAACTGAACATGGACTTGCAGCCCAGATAGCAAGCTGACTGTATTCTGAGCTGCATCAAAAGAGAGGCCAGTAGGCTGAGAGACATGATTGTCCCCCTCTGCTGTGCTTTTATGAGACCCCACCTGAATACTGTGTTGACCTCTGGGGCACCAGCAGAAGAACATAGATGAGCTGGAGTGTGTCCAGAGGAGGTCCATAAAGATTATCAGAGTGCTGAAGCATCTCTCCTATGAAGGAAGGCTGAGAGAGCTGGGCTTGTTCTGGTTAGAGAATAGAAGGCTCCATAAAGATGCCATAGCAGCATTACAGTACCTAGAGGGAGGCCTACAGAAAAGCTGGGGAGGGACTTTGTCACTTTGTCAGGGAGTGTAGTGAGGTAATGGCTTTAAACTGGAAGATGGTAAGCTTAGGTTATAGATGTTAGGTGTTGGCACAGGGTGCTCGGAGAATCTTTGGATGTCCCATCCCTGGAGGCATTTGAGGCCTGGTTGGATGGGGCTTTAAGCAATCTGGGCTGGTGTGTGGTTGGAACTACAAGATCTGTAAGGTCCCTTCTGACCCAAACCATAATATGATCAAACAGCTGAACGCTGCTACTTTTAGCTGCACTGAGTTGATCCTTCGTTTTCTCCTATCCTGTAGCATTTATGTGAATCAGAGAATTACAAATCCAGATTTCTTTTCAGAAGGGATTGGGGAAATCAATTGACAGATAATTGGAAAAATTTCCAAATCTAATTTTGAAGGAGGACTAAACTAAGACTGAAATTTAATGGATATATTCAGCATGGAAATTTCAGCTTAAATACTTTCAGGAAAATCTTAGTAGTGACTGAAAATGATCATATAATCATTAGATAACCTTATTAGTACTTATCACATCCACCTCAGCTGGAGGTCAGTTGCACCGATACCTCTAGCAGGTCAGTCTCACGTGTCCTAATTATTCCTAATCAAGTTAGAGGAACTAAAGGCTATCCCACAATGGTACTATTATCATTTTTATTGTCAGAGTAAGAGTACCACGAGGCAGCTTGAGTTCCATTTTCCTAGCAGTACACAGATATATACGATGCAACTCAGATGTTACTACTCATTCAGTGAATGGAATTCAGCTGTTGGTTCACATAGTTATGGAAACTTTGGAATAAGATGCAAATAGAAGAAGATTTGTCTGAACATTGCAGGAACAGTGTAAGGTCCTAACTCTATACTTACATATAGAGGTATAATGCAAAGAACTTTAGTGGAATAGTCATTATGAAATTAAATCATTCAATGAAGAGAAGAATTGGTATTTTATTTTTGTATCTGGCATCATATATTCAGCTCTTCTTGTAGTAATCCCTTCATTTCTACTAAAACTGGTTGTATTCTTCCACAATTTTAAAGTTGACAGCGTCTATTTGGATTTCTGCTAATTCTTCCTTCTGTAGTTGAAAAATTTTGACCATCTGTTCATCATCAGCTCACAAGAAACCTCAAGTCACTGCTGTATATCCTGCTGTACAATCACCAGGAAATTCTAAGGAGTTGAGCTTGGCAATGGGCTAGTAACAGCTTCTGCATGTCTGATGGTGGGAGGTACTTGCTCATACTGCTGTTCTAGATTCCTACTCTGGATACGTTTACATATAATGCTTACTTTTTGAGGCAGTTCCTCTAATTCTATTTCTCTGCACTGAAAATTAATCTAAGAAGGTCCGTGTCTACTACTATCAGTGGAGTCCGTGCAGAAAGAAGAATCATCTGTATTTATTTGTTGAATAACTCCTTGCTCAATACCTGCTGTCTTTTCATCCTAACTTTTGCTGAAACTTTTTTTCTGCCGTTTCTGTTGGGGGCAGGGTGAAAGCCAAGTTGGATTAGCAAGAAGCCTTGAGGGCTGAGTCTGCTCGGGCTTGTGTTAATGGCCTTTGTGCAGAATGTGATGCAGATGTGAGGGCAGGCAGACTAGAAATCACAACGCTGTCAATAAAGCTGCAAAACTCAGGGGCTTCAGTGTTTCATGCTGCCTTCAACCAGAGCCAGAGGGCTTCCGTAATTTCTTTTGCTCCTGCTTCCTCCTGAGGGACAGCTTTCTGTAAAGAAAATAAAGGATGAGAGATAAAGAAGTGCTGTCTGAAAAGACCAGAGGGAACAGCCTGCTGCACTTGGTGCCTGAAGGCAGGGAGTTCACTCCCAGCCTGCACTGCAGAGAGAGGGGCAGCATTTCTCATTTGAAAATAAAAGAGACAGATGCAGTCAAAAGTCTGTAGCAGTAACATCTATTTTTAAATTCTCCCCTATACCAGGAAGAGCTGCCTCATAACGAGCAGTCATAGACTCTTCACTGGTTGTTTTTTTTTTTATGGTGACATTTTGCTTCTTCTAATTCTCTTCTTAATGCACTTTTCTAGCAGAGAAGATAATAATTATGAATTATAATCATGTAGAACTCCTCTTACCAAACAGCAAACTCAACCAAGATAGTGCCAAACAAAGCTGCAAGCAGTTTCTCATTTACGATAATAGAGTTTTCTTCATTACTGCTATGGGAAAATGTCATATCTCAGCTGATGGCATACATTGTTCTTGATGTAATGATCTTCTTTGGTTGTAATATTGACAAACCACTATGCCATCATGTCAGATTTTGACTGCACCTGTTTGCAAACTCAGGTTAATTATGCTCTGCTGTCTAACTGCTTATTTTATGGATGTTTTGCTCACATGCTTTTAAGCAATGCTATTTAATTACAGATAACTAATGGTAGTGATCTCTTCTCATTATCTTACTTTAACGTTTGATTTCTCTGATTGCTGCAGGTGGAAACAATAGGTGATGCATACTGCGTTGCAGCAGGGCTCCACAAGAAAAGCCTTAGCCACGCTAAAGCCATTGCCCTGATGGCACTGAAGATGATGGAGCTTTCAGAAGAGGTTCTCACTCCAGATGGGAGCCCTATTAAGGTAAACCCTTCGCTCTTTATTCTCAGCTAATTGGTGGTACATCGGCCTGATTAATTCCACTGTATTCTGTCAGTAAAAGTCTATAGCAAGAATTAAAAATTGCTGCAAAATATCACTTTATGTATTTCAGTGGTCCTCATCAACATTCATACCTAGTTTTTTAAGCACAGCAAGTGACTTAACATCCACATAATACACATTTTGGTCTGTGGAGGGATCTGCTTTGTGTTAGCTGTCACTTTGTTATAGACATTGAAATCTATTTGTGGCACTAGGTGCACTGCTAGAGACTTCCAGTTCGGTCAGCGTGACGAGGAGATGATTCGCATGTTCCAGGACTGTCCCATGCTGTGAGCTAAATCATGGAATGGCATTTGGAAAATTCATTTCAGAAGTAGGCTCCAGAACTTCAGCTCTGCTGTAGGTGCACTCAGATAGTTCTGGGGCTCTAAGGGGCACATCTTTTTTTTCCAAAAAGTTGTTGACCTGAATACAACTGTGTGGGGACTGCTTACTCTTTCTTGGTGATACTGTTCCTCCTTCCCACACACTGCCAGTTCTTTTTCCTAGATGGGTGCAGGGGGCAGCAGGAGGTGGGAAAGCATGTTCTTTTGTACTTTTTTGAAGGTCCTCTCTGCCATTCTGCTTCCTTTGATCTTACAACAGCCCTGTAACCACGGACACTTGGAATGGGTAACAGGTACAAAATGGAAGTTCATCAGGGAAGAAAATCCATGGAGATATAAGCAAGGCTCAGTTTACATATTGTCTTCATTTTACTCACTCCTGGTTTTGTGAGTTTTTTTAATTGTTCTTTTATTTTTAAAAGTTCTTTTAAATTTTTCAAATTGTTCTTTTTATTTTCGGAGTAAACGGGGAGATTATTTAGAACAATTATTCAACACTGTCTAAAGCCAGTAACAGAAGTCATATATAGCTAGATGAGAAGGCTGGACAGAGTTCCCATAGGATTGACGTCTTAGTTGAATTACACTTTGCAAACTGTGATTCCTTATATCTGTTAAAAAAGAAGGCTTGAAACTTGGAGCTCTTTTTTTTTTCTCTTTTTTTATTTTTTTATTTTTTTTCTTTTTTTTTTCCCTGGGGGGGGGGGGGGGGGGGGGGTGTTATGAATTTCTAAAAGAATTTTTTGAGATTTTAAAGCCTGTCAGAAAATAGATGGTTTTGAAAAAAAGATTGAATGTTGCATCTGCGATAATCCTTGAGCAGTAAAATTATATACTCCTGAGTTCCAACCCATCTCTATTAAATGATACCTTGAATTATATTTCTTGAAGTCTTTGTATGTGGTAAATCAAGAGAGATTTAATCCAAACGCTTTGCTATGCCCAAGAAGGAGAGCATGGACAGCTAATCTAAAAAATACCAGGAAATATGGCAACCCGATATTCAAATGAAAATTTAAGGATGAAATATTTGTATTTTTTGGTACTCATGCTTCTGATGAAAATTTTCTTTAAAATGACAAAATATTTATTTATTTACCATAAAATGTCCACTTATTAAAAGCCTAACTTTCTATAAAAATACCGTGGATATGAATATTGAAGAAAAATTTTGGAAAAGCTTCACATGGTCTTTTATTGAACTCAGAATTAGCATTAAAAGACAAATATTTTCTGAAGATATCAGAAGATGTTTTTGGTTTTTAGTTTTGATTTAGAACTGTTTCAAATTGGTATTCAGTTACACCTTACAAAATAGTTTTTCTAGGTTGTTTGATAAGTTCTCTATTTTTCCAGTGAATATAGATGATCAGTACATTCTAGCTTCACTGTCACATGCTGGAGAGCTGCCTTCCAGATCCTCTCCATCTTTTTACTCTAGTAAATGATTCTTGCAATCATAGGGAAATTTTAAATGTGTGCGTTTTACTCTTAGAGTCACAGTTAGTGAATGTTTTCATTACTACTTTTTTTTTTATAATTTCAGTGACTTCATAAGAAAACCTAAAAAAGAAACCATAAAGACAATGCATGAGAAAGAGACTTGCAAAGAAGAAAATGCTAGGAATAACTGCATATATTCAAAAAGTCCTAATGAGTTTCTTTTTGAATTCAGAAGAGAAACTGTCAGTTCATTATACTGGAAGTAGAGGTACTGAGAAGATCCTCAGTTGATGTTAATTATCCTGTTTTCAGTTTTAAGTGTGACTTCAAGGCAGGAGGGCTGGTGATACCAATCAATCTGAGTGACAAAAAGCCTTACACAGTTATTGTTGCCTTGTACTGAGCCTGTTAATTTATGCTTAAGAAAGTTTATAGAGGCATAGAATAGTAAAATAACCTGAGTTGGAAGGAAACCGCAAGGATCACTGAATCCGATTTCTGGCTCCACGTAGGACCACCTAGAATTCAAATGCGAAATCTGAAACATTGTCCAAATGCTGCTTGAATTGCAGTGTTGATTTGATTTTAAGGATTCATCTCACCTGGGTATATACCTTGTAAAACTATGGGAATAAGGGCTCTTACAGAAGTCAACTCTAATTTGTCCTAGTTTATGTATCTACACAGGGGTGAGATGAATCACACCCTAAAAATGTGTACTCTCAGTTGTCTGTATGGGAATTTTGTAGACCTAGCCTAAATTTGGGTATCTACATTGTAAGCTTCTTCACTCTGTCAGATGAACCCTCCTACAAATGGCAAAGAATGCGTAGTCTTCTTAGTGGTTATGTCAATTATCATCACAGTTAAATGTGGATGCATTACTTCTAAATCAAATTGGCATGATTAACTTCCAGCCAGTGCTGTGTTGCATGGAGTGATCTCTGTTTTTCTTAGTTTCTCACGTAAAGCTGTGAAGCTTTGAAGGTGCTCATTGTGCCACAGATTTTCACTAACAAATACGTCGTGTGCATAATCCACCTGAAGTTTACAGAACCTGTGGATGTATATAAAAGTGGATTTGGCTCCATACCATTAGTAAGAGACTAATTGTTTCATACCCTTTGCTATAAGGCATTTCCATGAAAAGATTTCATATATTCATGCACATTAGTTATGAAGCACACTGTGCAAACTATAAAACATGAAGTGGTGTGACTTCTCCACAAGGAACTGTAATGTATTGTAATGTGGTTACTTTGAACTGGTCCTACTGAGGTGGATAGCAAAACAAGCACAGTATTTTGACTACATTTTGACCCTAATGCTTATCAGAGATTAGTATTACAAAGAACAGTTCACATTCCTTGAGTCATTGCCAAATGTGTTGAATATAGAATGCTAAAAGCAGCTTTTGTTTTCTCATGTTGAATATCCTGTATCAGTGTTTGGATATTGGAGAACTTGAAATCAGAGAGCAGTTATCGTCATGCTCAAACCTTTTTTTGACATTTTTGCCACGTATCAACTGTGGCCCTCATTCCTCAGGATTGTCCAGTAGTCGTTTTGAAAAAATAAGATGATAGCTTCACTAACTCTGAGACAAGTTTTCAAAACACAGTTCCTAAAAATAAGAGTCCCTCTGATCTCAGGAGTAAACAAGTTTCCTCCCCCTAGAAACTGGTTGACGAACATTGATTGAATAGGAGAAAATTATTCCCAGCCACTTTATATAATAAATGACACCAGAGTGACTTGAACTTTGATTTCTGTTAATTGGCTGACTGTTACCACATGGCTACTCTGTTTTGAAAGCGTCTTCTAATAAGAAGCAAACATGCTAACATCTCCTTGGTGTTTGCAGTGGATTTCTCTTCCAGAGACATAGTCTTATTTAAGCTCTTGGAGATCAGCACTGGCAATAGAGTTCAGAAATTACCCCCAGCTTTGTAGGGTGTGACTGGCAGTGACGCACATTGAAGATGGCTCATTACTGCAGAAGGCAGTGTCTTTTGGGCAGACTTAAGTTACGCATCTTTCTGGGTTGTCTTGCTTGCAGAGATTTCAGCGCTAGGGAAACCCAACTGCAATTATGAAATGCAGTGCTTTTTATTTGATGATTACTCAATTAGACATCTCTGACTTCATGATTATAGTTTATGGAATACATATATTTTCTAAATTACTTTGTTGAATATATTTTGTTGTCATCTCAGGACTGAATTCAAGTGTTTGCTTTTTGTACTGCTTGAAGTGATCATCCCTGTGATAGCAGCTTATTGACATCCTCCTGAGTGACACTGACAGCCTCAGAAATATACTCAGGAAGTTACAGAGAAAAAATAAACGATAGAATGAAAAATACTATATTACATAAGTGGGAATTAAGGATAGGATTTTTAGTATTAGCAGGCAATCGAATGAAAGTTTTTGTCTGGGTTTACAGTTACCAGTATTCATTGTGTACTTCATGATGAACCTGCTCCTTAGAGCAATACCTAGACTATCTGACTAGAAAGCAGTGATGGACCTCAGGATGGTGGCAAGCTGCATGAAGCATGTCTGTTTTATATCCTTGGTCTCGCCCTGTGGCTCGAGCACACAGTGTACTGCTGGGGGCACCATGGTGTGCAACTGCCATTTACTCAGGCATCTGTTGCTTCCAGCATAGCCGAAGGCAGCAGAAATGCATACCAGAACGGAGACCCCGTGCCTGCACTCCTTAGAGCAACGCAAATGAACTGTGATTTGCACAGTAATGAAAAATCTTCCCAGAAAGAGAGAGTGGGCTATGTTACAGCAGTCTGCACAAGTCCTGTCGTCAGTGCTGTAGCTCAGTCTGCTCTTTTGGAAAGAAGTATTTGTGACAGAAAATGGACTGATTGCTCTCATGTAGGCAATGGAAGCTCCAGGTCCCTGCACAGTATTTTCTCATTCATTTCTATTTGAGGCAAAATCCCATTAATTTAAGGGCCTTAGTAAAAGGAAGGGCTTTTGGCTCACACACTCCATGTAGAATTGGTTATACCCTTTCAGCAAAATGCTTTTTAGTCAGGAAGCTCTGATTTGATTTTGCTTCTGTGCCACTAATTAAACGTAGTGCCCTATGACTGTAGTTTGAAAATATTGATTTAAAATTGCCTTCTGCATTTAAGTGAGCATTACTTGAATGTTCAATATTTATCATACTCTATCTCTTTAGATAAAGTGGAAGTATATTAATTTTAATAGCTGGAGATGATGCTGTAGGAAGAATTCTCCAGAGAGTAGACCTTTAGAAATAAAGGTCAAAATATGTATCTCATTTAATGTGTTTAAACTCGTAATATATTATCAGTGGCATCCCTTTTTTATCATGCTTCAAGTCCTGCCCCATCATTCAGTATGCAGTGTGCATCCCAAAGACAAGAAAGGCTTCCTTTGCTGTTAAACGGTCTGGGCTGGCAGAACATACCTGGTTTTGACTAATGAGGTTTTCCCAAGGGGTTGTTCTTCAAGATTGTCAGCTTCCTTTTTCAGTGCATGAAGGTGGTCCTAGTAAGGTCATGAACAGATACAGAACTGGGAATACGCTGAGGACAAATTAATGGTTTACATGAAGCTGCTGAAATTAGCTGCAGTTATGTAGGTCTGTTGTGCGCAGGTGTTTCTGTCTAAAACATGAAGAAGATGGGCCCTATCACAGTAATTCAAAACATGTTTTAGAAGATGTTCCACTGCAGGAGAAAAATGTCACATATCTTTCAAGTTTTGCTAACAATAATGTGAGAAGTAGGCCTGTAAACACTTCAGTTAAAAAACTCAGTTTTCTGCTTCCTTGCCTGCTAATGATGACATAACCTAAATAGAGTAGTGCAGGAGGTTTTCCAGCTGAAATTGGCTTCAGCTGGATTAATTAACTTTCAGGTAAGGTAGATGAGACCCTGCATTCATTGGGATTACAGGGCACATAGACTGGTCCCTGGCTCAGCGGTTTCTTTGTTATCAAGATACAGTGCATGGTGCATTTGCAGCTTGTAACTTTCAAATGTGCATTACCAAACCTGTTTTCTTATTGGATTTGTAAGCTGCACTCAAACAATGCAGGCTGGTACTAATACTCTCAACGCAAAGCCTGTCTTCATCTATCAGCTAGCAAAAGAAAGGCAGCACAGCTGAGGGAGCATTTCATACCAAGGGTGGGATTAACCTCATCTAATTTTGAATTCTGGCAGTGCAGACAAATGCATCAGAACCTGTTACTCTTACTCTGTAAATGGAGAAAATGTAGCTATTTTATTGTGTATTCATCTCATATACTTTCAGTGGTTACTTCACAATGAAATATTTGAATGAATATTTGTCAGATAAGTGTGACAAATACCCTTACCTCTGAGAGCTAACGAGAATGCAGGAGCATGGATGATGCCAGTGAAGGGAGCTGGACTGACACGTACGTTCAGATCTTGTTTGGCCACAGCCTTCCCACTCACATTTTAGATAATATCAGACTTTCTGTACTTTAGCTTCCTGTATGTACAGTGTAGGTGACAGTGTTTTGCAAGTGAAGCCATTTCTGCAGCAAGCCTCAGCCATCAGACTTTACAGCCATACCACTTCATTAGTTCCAGTGTGTGTTGTCTAATTAAATACCTGTTCACGAGGACTAGAACATTGAAAGCCCGATTCTTATCAACCTCTAATCTCTGCGTGCTAAGTGGTAAATGTTAATAAGCATGAGGTCTGGCTCCTGAGTAAGCATACCGAAGAGGAAAAGGGGCTCTGTGTTGTAATGGCTCATGTCCATGGTGAGGCATGACACATGGTAATGGGCAATGAATCTTAGCACCTGTAACTTCTTCTGCTTACTCATTAAGTATTCCCTCTCGCATTATGGTGATAAGGCACTTGGGCTCAAACACAAGTAGAATGAGAGTGCTGACATTTGCTTGAATGTATGCTTTTTATTAGTTTCTAAACAAAGCAGCCATTCCCAAACATACCATGAAGGAAAGTACATCAACGAATGTTATCTGTGTAGTCCTTTACAGTGTGTCTTGCCTCGTTTTAATTTAGACTGTGGCATGCTAGCGTTATAGCAACTCAGTGGTCCTTGCCAAATGTGCATCTTTATGTAAGCAGTAACAGGTTGTCTGTTTTGTTTTAAGTTGTTGAAAGGATGACTGCTGATGCAGGCGTTCCCGTCAGCCGTGCGAGGAGCTGTGCTTGCGGCGATGCTTCCAGCTCCGTCTGCGGTCTCCTAGCAACTTCGCCTTGTACCCAATGTCTGAATTAGCCTTGGGGAGGAAGAGAATACCCCACTTCAGGATGGATAACTGCAAATAAGAAAATTTATTGTGTTAAAAGAAAAAAAATCCTAAACAGTTCCACAAAAGAAAGACATTCATTAAGAGAGATTTTTACTAAAAATTGATGAACAAGCCCATACAAAGGTGTTTAGTTTAACAGGCTTACCAGCATCTGGGCAGTGTGACTCCTTTGGATGCCCTCGGAGCTGCACGTCTTGGGGAAAAGTTTGGTGCTTTTTCTTGAGAGAGTGCTTGGGAGGTGGTGATCTCAAGTCATTTCCCTGGACTTGTGGAGAGTTCCTGAGGCCGTACCTGCCTTTGGAAAAGCAAAGTGAGAGGAGCAGATCTGAATTACAGCATATCTCTGTAGGCTTCTGGGAAATTGTAGGTTTTGTTAGGCTGCCTTAAGGGAAAATTCAAACCTTCCTCAGCCCTCCAATCATTTTTACTCCAGTGCTTCCTTTTGTCTGATTTTAATAATAATCTTTATCATTATTACTAAAACCACTCCCATTATTTTCAACTTTTATTCTTTGGAAGAGATTTTATAGTACCTAGCTATATATTACAGCCTCTGCATGACAGTATTTGTGAATATGTTGCAATCACAAGGGCAGATGGGATTTAATCTAATACATACATAGCAACAGCCTTGTGGAAGAAGTTGATCTGGAAATTTTGTAAGATATATATTCTGCTGAAGAGTGATGTCCAAAAGGTTGGTTATTGTTTCAGATAGCATTCATTTCTTGTTTTCATTGGGTACCAGAGTAAAATCCTGGTAGCTTGTAAAGGTAGGCTTTCAGAGCTTCCAGGGTTTGATGCTGCACAGCAGGAGGGTCAGCCTGCTGTGCATGAAATTGCAGGGCACAGATGCTTGATATTAGCGTTGGCAACAAGATGTAAGCCCAAATTTAATTAATTTGAAGACTATGACTATACTCTTCTTCTGACTGCTGGGAGGAAGAGACCTGAAAGATGAGTGGTGAGCTAATTAATATTGTGATGATTGCTAGAAGATTTGTCCTTGGACCTGGGCATTCTCCTCATGCTATACTTTCTCTGACAGTGTTCTCCTGAGAGAACAGGAGATCAGGAAGCACAAAGCCTTTTTCTGTCTACTCTTGTCTCCATGGCAAAAATAAATCACTGTTGTAGAATCCAGGGTATGTACACAGGGCACCGTGTGGACTTGTCTGTTGTTTATTAATTCACAGTGACTACTACATTTTCACAATTCTTTCTGACTCACAGCATTTGGGTTTAACCCAGGTGCTTTTTTAGTTCAGTGATACAGCCTGTTTCCTAAGGCAGACAAAACCTTGCTTTGATGGCTGTACCTTGCCCATAATTTTGTCGCATTGCCATTTCTTGTCCCATTTCTTCACCTGCTCCTCTTAGTGTAAGTACATGCACAGGGAATACCGGTGATGCTTTTAAGACTTAATTCCTACATGAGATTTGTGGCCACAGGATGTGCAACTGGATTGTGGGGTTAGGTTTAAGGTCACTGCTCTGATTCTCACGGTTCAGCACTCATTCCAGATACAAATGCGTCTAAGTTATATTCCAGATGTCTGGCTAGTGGTAGTTGGGAATTTCCCATGAAAAACACTTTTTAGATGCAAACATTGAATTATCAAAATCAAAAACTTCTGTAGAAGTGCCCAGACTGATTCTCGTAAGACAAGTTTACCACATTTTTGTGATTTTCTGATGAGAGACATTTTCTCTCAAGAACCATTAGGAGGTTAGTGACTATGGCAGTCACTTGGATGAAAAAAAAGAAAAAGAATTTAAACACAGTAAAGAATTGAAATTTTGCCCTTTGGGAAATAAAAAGAAGAAGAAAAAGAAGGAAAAAGAAGAAAAAAAGACAAGGAAGAAGAAGAATCAAAAGGAAAGAGAAAAGGATAAGAAAAAGGAAAAGAAGAAAAAGCATTATTGGCTATTTAGGATGAAAGATATCCTATGAAAAAACATTTTACCCCTTAGCCTGGGCTGGGAGGGCACTTGGCAAAGCTGCTGAAATTGCACGTTCTGATTCTGAGCTCCAGTGGACAGCTTCCATGCTGAAGCTAAAACTTTCTACTCTTATTATTGCCATTAACTCTTCAATGCTTTATTAGACAGAAACAAACAAATGATAATAGCAAAAAATAAAATTAAAATTAACTATCAACACAACCCACTAGGTTAATTAATAATCACTATAATCCTAAATAATAATCCTGTATACACAAGAATTTTGTTACATCTTCACAGAGGTAACAGTGGATGAAAATCTTTAAAAAGTGAGAATCCCCACTTGCATAATGATGTTATGTATTTGTAGGAAAAAAAATAAAACCAACAGAAAACTATATATAAAGTTATTCATGAAAAGGTAAAGACTTGAGCTAAGGAACCCATGGTAGCTGAGTTCTGAACTCTTATTTCTCCTAAGTCAAGGGTCCATATTCCTAAATGTCTGTTCTCTTCTTCCCTCAGTATGTCTTTCTGTCATATAAGAATTAGAAGTCAGGTTTCCATTATCAGCTACCAAAGTATTTTTCCTCTCTCCTGGGATGGAGAAGAGATGGAAAACACTGCACAAAAAAACCTAAATAAAAGAGTGATGTGAGTGATATTATCATACATGATCCTACAAGGAGTCACAGGAAGTAAGTAGTAATGCACTGAGAAACAAGCACTATTTTTTGCATTAAAATAGTGCTTTATTGGATTTTGTGCAATCCAATCACATATGCATCAACAGAAAAATCTGCTAGGCTTGAATTGCCTCCCAGCTGAGTTAATAGGCACTGGTGCTCTCATGGATAGGCTGCAGGGAGGAAATGGCTGCTGTATGCTGCATTGCTACAGCATCTGTGTCTCCTTGTACTCCAGTGTCCAAGCTGTCTGCACCTTAAAATCAAGGAAGCCTCTTCTGTATGGTGCCAGTGATAGGAATGAGGAACCTCCATTGTTGTCATTTCAGACATGTACATTGTCTTTGCTAGGCTCTGCAGTATTTTCTTGTCAGAACCACCGTTATGTCACCGATGTCCCTTCATTTTCTTTCTTTCTTTCAAGCCTCCAAAGAGTGAAGCTGCCTAATTACAGAATTACAGAATGGTTGGATTTGTAAGGGACCTCTGTAGGTCATCTGATCTAACTCCCTTGCTCAAGGAGGGACATCCAGCTGTTTTTATCTACAGCCACTAAATTGTGGAGTTTAGTGGTGAACAAGGCAAATCTGCCTCCTTTGATCTTAGCTTGCTTTAAAAGTGAGAGATGGTATATCTCTAGGAGCTCTACAGAAGTAACACATCCTCCTGGATAACGCATCTTGGGCACGACAAATGTGCTAGGTGACAGTGCTAACACAGCTCCCTCTGCTTTCACCCTCAAGCTGATAGGAGAAAAGGATGCAAGAAGGGATCTCTTTTCTCCCCTCCTTTGTTTCCTACTGTGTGAGGTTCACTGGAAATAAAAAGACAACAATTAAAAAATGAAGCTGAGTTGCATGTACTTTTTTGCTGCACCCATTTCTGTAATGCATTTAAAAGGCATAGCTCTACTTTCTTCCCCATGACAGACTATTTGTCTTGTCCCTTTTGTGGGTTACTCCTTCTGCTAATCTATTTTTGCTGGGAGGATTGTAATTGCTGCACTAAGAACTCTCATATAGAAAGGTTTTCTGTCTTTCAAGGAAGAGCACCTCAATAACCCTTGTCTTTTCTGGCCCTGGATTGCCAGCAGAGAAGAGTGTAATTCTGTAGATGTGTTAACCTTTATGAAGCTCAGGCTTCATACTCTGTTGTCCTCAGTTGTGGGGCTTTTAGAGACAGCTGTCAACATCTCCTTCACAAAACCAGGAAAAAATAAATTGTATTTGTTAGCAATAATTCACTGCTTTCCTTCGTCTGTTCCCCACAAGACACTCATTTCTGAGAGTAAAAGTCAAAGTCTGCTGTTTTAAGCACCGCTTAAAAAGCTCTGTCACTTAACTGTTGTCATTACGTGGTGCTAAACAGTGAGTCACTGCTCTGTGCTATATTTGAGCAAACAGTTCAGATGTGGGGTGGATGCCGAAGGGTAATACTTGGCCTTCTGTTTGAAGCTGACAAGTTCAGCAGCATTGTTTAACTGTTTCAGAATAGTCTCATTCCCCATGGAAGAACGCATTTCCTGTCGTAAATAAATCCATAAAATAAATGTTTAATGGTATTTCAGCTTCCCTTCATACGAAACATAGAGTATTTTTGGAAAAAATGCCAATATTTCAGAGGAACTTGCAAGAGCTTCTTCTGTTCAAACTAGGGTAAAAGTCATTCAGTGTGAATAATCACTTTCAGAGACTCTATATTAAATAATCCAAATTATTATTTAGACAAAATAATCTCTGTATTTTGGTATATTTCATGTCTGAGTTTGAATTTTGCTTTAAAATTTAAAAAAGACGAGGAAATGGAGAGGAGAGCAGAGGAAAGGAGAGGAGGGGGAAAGGAGAGAAGACAAGAGGATGGGAGAGGGAGAAGGAGTGGGACAAGGAGAGGGAAGTGAAGAGGAGAGGAGAGGAGAGGAGAGGAGAGGAGAGGAGAGGAGAGGAGAGGAGAGGAGAGGAGAGGAGAGGAGAGGAGAGGAGAGGAGAGGAGAGGAGAGGAGAGGAGAGGAGAGGAGAGGAGAGGAGGTAAAAACATTAGTTATGAACAGAAAAGGAGAAGAAACAAGTCAAAATACTTTAAGGATGCTGAGTTAAAAAAACAAAAAAGCTTGGCTTTTTCCTAGAATTTGGGCTATTTGATTAGGGCAATTAAAAGAAAGAGGAAAGTAGTATAAACAAAAATGGCTTAGGATACATTGGAATTTCTTCCAATTAGAAGTTAGAACTTTGATGGATCCAAGTGACTATTATTGAGAAGGAAGATATGATTTTTGTCTGGGTCGAAGCTTTCTTACAGGAAGAAGAATCAGTCTGTAAGAGGGAGGTGGGAAATGATATATTTCTGAGATCTCCTTTCTCCTTCCTGGAAAGGGGAAGCACTCCAGCAGACACATGGCCCTGGATAATTTCATTCCTCTTCTTGCTGAGATGTAGTTTTCCTGGAGTGAGCAAAATAATCTTGATATTCAGCTAAATAAGATTGCTTAAGGCTCCCACTGTTATCTTAAAATTTGAAGAGACAGAAACTGATTAAAAAATGCTTATCTAAAGTGATGATATATTCTTGAAATTTGATATTCATCCTGGAAGCATTACATGTTCATTATAAAAGAGTAAATATTCAGTCTTCTGTGAAAGTAGAGACAAATCTTATATCATTTGAATGGAAAGTATCATTAAATCCATACTTACCTTGTTAAAAACGCACCTTTTCTGTCATCTCTGTAAAACTCCTGTTTTCCTCTCCATGACAGCTTACTTGGTAGAAGGTCTATTTGTGATAATTTTAGAAAATGGACGAAAACAAGTAATAGCTACCTGTATAAGAAAAAAAAAAGAAAAAAGAAAAAAAAGATTATATCCTAAAAATAGGTAGATCTTCAACTGCATATAGTTTCAAAGGTTCTTTTGGTGAGGAACTAATTGCTGTTACTGCTTTGCTATTGTTATTTCTGAAGGCTGGTCATTTAGAAATTAAAGTGCGGCCACAGCAGCCCTTAATTATAGTTTTCATTTCTGTTGGGAGCGTCAGCCTGTTTTACTTAAGCCGACTAAGCCTTAACATCAGGAAGTATTTTCTGTTTTTTGAGTAATATCTATGTCAGTGATAATGGCAAAGAAGGAATATTTAATGAAACAAATATTTTCTTGTTATTTCTTGTTATTTCAGTAATTGTTTTTTTCTGAAAGAAAAATCAAAACACCAAAAACGTCACGTTCTGAAGGTGATCTGTTTGTTAGTAAATAAATGAGTTTTTTGGTCTGAAATCCAAACTACTGAAGGGCATAACAAGAAGGACAATGAAAATCACTATTCAGTCCAAATCTAAAATGTCTAAAGTCAATTGTAAAAGGTGTTTTTATGCTGTCTTTTGATAGAATTTTCATCTATTATTGTCTGTGATTTTTGATTGCATCTTGTGGTTGTCTTTGTTTACCCAGCGTATAGAGCTTTCTGTTTTATAGACCACCTTCAGTCACTGGTTATTGCACTTTCTTTTCAATATTACTAAAAGGTTTATAATCTCAAAACACACTGCTTGCTTGAACTTAGGAAATAGCATTGCTAATCGTTTCTGATCTTGATAACAATTCCTATCTATTTTACAAAAAATAGTCCAGGAATTTTAGATAATTGATTGATTTTAAACTTGGTTAGCTAAGTATACATTTGTACATCGTAGTGATTTGGGAGCTGAGCTCATGTCCTTTGACTTGAGTAGAAAATCTTATGTATTTAGCTGCCTTTATTCAGTCTTTGAGTTCCTGTGCTGAAGCTACCATTTCTGAGTATCAGTTTGCCAAAATAGCTAGTAATATATAGAAAGAGTGATATTTTTCCTCTGTATAATAAGTATGTATGTCTTCAAGAATTTACTCAAAGTAAAAAAAAGTAGACAGTTGTGTCAGCTCTACCACTTAGCTTGGTATTATTTCCAAGTCTAAAACACCAGTCTCCATTTCAGTAAGAACTTTCTCAAAAGTAAAAATTAAAATATGATGTGGAGGTTTTATCATTATTATTATTAGTATTATTATTATTCTCAAGTGTATTCTCATAGCCACAGCATTGGACTAGATGGTCTTTTGGTCTGATACAGCATAGCTGTTCTTATATTCTTATCTGATTAATTGCCTGTTCCAGGTCACAGACCTCTGCGGCTAAAGTCAAGTTCTTTTTCTGAAGAAATGGAACATTTTATATCCAGGATAGCTCAGATACCAAAACAAAACAAAACAAAACAAAAAAGCAAAAATTCTGTCTGGTATGAATGAGGTCATGGTATCTATTTCAGTCTGGTCACTCTACAGCATTTCATGGTTGCTTACACACTGTGATTTCCTCCCCAGTGGTTCAGTGGAGAGCTTGTCAAATTGCTAATTATATAAACATACTGAGGAGACCATAACATCCTTCTGTTCTCAGAGCTTTCATTATTTCTAAGCATTTGCCAAAGAATTTTTAGGCTGTTTTCATAACTCTTCCTTGATTTTTTCCATTTGTTGAGTTTTGTGAACGGTGTGTATATTGTTTACCTAAATTATGTGGCATCCTTGTTAGCTGTACAGAGCATAACCATATAGTGCATGAGAATGAATGATAAAAAGCTAAATAATAAAGACTACTCTTGTTCACACAAGAACACTGTTGTTTACAGAAGATGAGGTTAATTTTGCAAATATCAGTCCCCCAATAAAGTAAGTTTTCAGTTGAGTGTTCATGACTAGAAAGAAATAAACCATTCAAAATCAAAATGTTTGTTTGCAAATGTATTTTTGAACAGTGAAGAAAGGTTTTTCTCATAGCAGAGAACTACATCTCCAGTTATGTCTGCACAAACTTACAGAGCCATGCTCTCTAATCTGTAATTTTCCCTTCCCTTCCCTTCCCTTCCCTTCCCTTCCCTTCCCTTCCCTTCCCTTCCCTTCCCTTCCCTTCCCTTCCCTTCCCTTCCCTTCCCTTCCCTTCCCTTCCCTTCCCTTCCCTTCCCTTCCCTTCCCTTCCCTTCCCTTCCCTTCCTTCTTTCCTTTAAAGAACATAGAACGTTGGAGTCAGATTAATGTTCTTGATGTTTACAGGACATCTGAAACCCAAAAAATCACTCCGTAGATGCTTGTTTGTATGACCAAATTGCAGTAGTGGATTCCTTTTAATTTGATTTTCTGAAGACAGAAAAACAACATGAAACCCCAATACTTCCTGAAAATTATTCTCTTTACCTTCCTCTAACCATACCAATAAAGCAGAATCAGAAAGAAGCCAATAGGAAAAACTTGGTTAGTGATTGTACATCTATAAATGCCAAGCCTGTGTGCATAAGAATCATGCAACAGGTTGATAGGCAGTGTAAAACACTGAAATTTGTCGAAATTAGTGTGAGAGAGGTCTGTGCTACTAGTGGTACTGCTGCTTCCTGTTCAGTAAGAAAATGTTTAGTTGTGTCTTCCTCAGCAGGATGTGGGCATTATCCAGATATGAATATAGTTTATTTTGCCACAGAGATAAAACGTTCATTTTAATTTATTTTGTTTGCAGACATTTCTAAATTCATCTCCTGATATGTCTTGCCCTATAATGACAGTATTATGAATAATGCCTTCACATTCTGTTGCAACTATTTCCTGAGTATGCTGCCAATTTAGTGGGACAAGGTTCTAAAATGAGGAAGTGACTGATGCATTCCTTTGTTTTGTCCAGCATTGAAATTTTACTTATGAGACACCTTCTAAGAAAAATTATCATTTACATCCTATGACTATGCACAGACATATAGGTTATGTTCTTTAGGTTTCAGGAGGTACAACACTTAAACTAGATTAATATGGCTAAACAGGCTTTGCCATCCTTTCTATGAATGTCCCAAAGTCTGTGTTTTATATTCCAACTGCTACAGCCTTTCCTCCCTTCCCCATATCTGTAATCTGTAAACCCAGGCATCGTAACCATCCCACAGCATGCTGCAAACTCACCAGCTGACATTCCTTCCTGCTGTCCTACCTCGTCTTTGACACAAATAATTTCTCAGGCAGCCTTCGGGTCTGTGAAAAGCTTTGAACACTGTTTTTTGTGCAAGTCAGGAGATGTGCTGCAAGTATCCAGACAGCTGTTGGTGTCAGCACAGGGCTAACTGGGTGCAAATGCAGTTATCCCAAATCAAGTGATTTGATGGCACCTTCTGTTTTAAACTCTATCAGACCGGACTGAGGCAATATCAGAAACAGCATTTGAAAACTCCACAGAAATGGCACCTTATCACAACTGCTACTTATAGAAATCATTTTTGTGGAGGGTTTCTTTAAGTCTCCAGGCGAAGTAGAAATGGTTGTGTTCCTACGAACAATATTTAACTTTGTATGCCATTTTTCTGCTGAATCCATTTGTTTAAGCAGAGTCAAGGATGTGTAGAGAGGAGGAGGGACTTTCGCTGCTGAGTTACGTTTTAAGGAATTTGTTTTTACTGCCTTGTCCTTACAGCCAGGGAGGCAGATGAAGGAAAAAGTAGCTGCAGTCAAATATACTGTCATTAATTAGTGCGTGTGGGTTACAAAAAAATAGCATTTAATCCAAGGAACATTTGAGGAACCCACCCAATGCATAACTTTGAAAAAAAGAAGCAAAGAAACATGCTGGCAATGAGGAGAGGGATGAACTCTGCGCTTGTCTTTTCTGGAATTTTCTGAAGGTGTTGGTGACTTCTGCGATTTGAGTCAGGACTTCAGTCATTTGGGATGTCCCTGTCTATTTTGTGGTTATACTGAGGCAGATCTGAACAAGCTCATTTGAAGTAAATTTGGATTCTTTATGCCTTATGGAAAACTTAGAGGGCAGATATAACCTTTAAAATATTTGAAATGGAAAAATAGCCTTTCTTGATCTGGCAAAGTATAAATAAATTAAAAAATGAGATAGATAGATACAAAGATCGAATGCCTCCTTGACTACATTTCCTCATGATGAATACAAAAGTGTACTCACTTCCTGATTAAAATGTCCTTCACACATTGGGCTAATTTTTTTTTTTCTTTTTTAGTGGCATGTTGTATAGTTTAAACAGATATTAATTAAATGTACACTTCTTTATAGGAAAATATTTACTTCCTTTTGCTTGCATCTACATTTTAATTTCAGCTATGTATGTGAATTTGGATGGAAGCTGATGTGAACAATGCACTTGTTTATATTTTATAGAAAATAATTAATTGACTTCAAAGGAGAGAAAAGGAGTTTATATTACTTGTTCCAGATTTCCATGGTGGGAAATGATGTCTATGGAACACATAGTCTGAACATTATTCTTCTTTCCCATAGGGATTATTTAGAAATGCATTGGGATTCTGTAAATTTGCTTACAAACCAAGATCAATTTCTAAGTAAGACTAAATGAAGAAAAATTGTGGTGAATAATCAGACGCAGTCCACTATAGTAGCTGCTTTATAATGATCTCTGAGACACACCACAATGCAGTCTATTGTTACAAGTACCTTTTGTGCTCACGCTGCCTACCTTTTATAAAGTAATTGGAATTTAACATGCAACAGCTTTGAAATGTACGAAGCCAAACCCTTCATGTGGGAAGCTTCTGGGATTAAACAATTTTGCAAAGAGAAATTTTAAATGTGTTTTGACTAATCTCATTGAAGGTTCGTCTACAGCATTTTATAGAAGCGAATCTCATAATTTTATGGGCCTTACAATTCTAATTAAGGATGTCATTGTTTTCATTTTACATTTCAGTCCTGAATATTTCTAATACAGTCATAATGTTTTTACTCAGCAATGAACTAATTGTTCTAAAATGTCAGTCACTGATTTGAATTTTGGAAAGTAAATTTTTCAGTGCATAATCATAGCCTTGTCTGGCTAATATTAGGTAGTTAGGTTTGGTCTCTTGCTCTTGTCACTGATGATCAAATAGATTGTCTGCTAAGCACTACAAAGGATCAGTGGATGAGGCCCTTACTTCTACTTTCAATGTGTTTTGGAGTTCTCACTTGGACTAATTTTGTTTCTTTGAATGCCTCCACTATACGTGATATGAAAGAACAAGTATTGATTTGCACCTTGTTATGCCTATAAGAGACTTCCTTACTTTGAGCACAGCTAGTGCTTTAATTTCCTCTCACAGGCATCTATGCACCAGGTTCATACACATCTAAACTGCTTGTTAAAATCAAGCAGTGTAGAGGAAGAGAGGGTAAACAGGGCACTTGGTTCAAAACTGCTGTTTTATTGGACCAAAATCGATGTAAGATGTTGATACATTTTACTTTGGAAGTTACTTCTCTTTAGTGAAGCAACCAAAGGATTCTCTCATTCTCTCATCCATGTGGATTCTGAATGTATAACTGCCAAAACATTTCTTGTGAAAGAGTTTATTTTTATGCTTCTCCATGTGAAGCAGAATTAACCACCAAACTACAGCCTAACAGCGATTGTCTGTTATGAGGAAAAGGACAACGCCAAAATAATATGCTAGTTCAATGTAAAATTGAAGTGAATTAGCAGAATTAGAATACTGTGTTAAAGACCTGTATGGTATAGCTTAACACAGTTGTCTCAGGAATTTGTTGGCATTAATGTATATAGACCTGGCTACAATATGTAGACCTCAGCTTCTCTGAATATTCATCTGCCAAATCGCAGTCTTTGACAACAATGAATTGCAGATATTTGTAGGTGATTTTCATGTTCCTCCTACTGAGAAATAGTTAGCAAAGCTATGAATATTTAGTGTTCTTTGGCGCCCTCCCCCCCCCCCCCCCCCCAACAAATCCTTTCAAGGATCTGAGCGGGCTCTTGATCTTTTCTGATACCATTCAGGTTGACAGTACCTAGGTTTTAACTTAGTATTTGTAGTGTAGATAAGCAAGAATTCTGAAGGAAGAAACTATTTAGAATCTACTTACAATGCTTGTGGCCCCAAATTACTCTCTATATGTGACCACATTGTATTTTAAGTTCATCTTGGCCATCACCTAGCAGATCTCTAATAGAAATTTCTGATTTTCTCTACTGAATCGTGCATTTTTAGTTCGGAGAGTATTCCTGGATGAGTCCAGTTTGTGTGACCAGTGAACTTAAAATATATGTTCCTTATTGCAGATCACTGTTGTACACATTAAATAAAATTTGGCATGGTTTATTTTTATTTACTGGGCACAAGTAAATGGAAGACAAAGTTCAGATGTATTTCATGTACATCCACTTAATTTCAGCTCAAGTTAAATGCAAATAAGAATGATTAAATTGGTATGATTTAGTCTTCGTAAAACCACAGACACAGACTCTGAAATATCTAATGATTTCTTTCTTTCCAACCATTTTCTCTTAATTTATTAAGGCTAAAAGAAGCAATAATATCAAATATAATTTTCTTGGTTTTCCTCTCTAGATAATCATAACTATATTTAACTTTCCAGTGTCATTTCTGGTGTTTATTGATTTTAAAAGTACTATTATTTTATTTGTAAGATCAGTAGCTAATCTATTTACTCGTTTGGACTGCATGGTCTCTGCAGATGACCTACTAAATAAACATTGTCTTACAAAACAGTCCGTATTAATCTCAGAAATTTCTATACAGTTTAAGAAACCTATAAAGACTACTTTCTACTCATTCTTTTCTCCTCTGTTTTCCTACTTTGGAGATATTGCTTCATTTAAGGTGACTGAATGTTGCTTTGATTCTGCTTCTTCTCTGGGGTTGATTTGATTATATGTCATCAGATAAAAGCTGAACTCACTTTTAAAGGCAAACATTTATTTTTGTTTAGCAATTTAAGGGAGAAGTATTTCCAAGTTGGTTGCTCTTTGTTGGAGAAGAATTTTATACTTTACTTCTATTTTCAATTGTACCAATTACACATCTGACATGTATGTGGAGTATGAAAACTTTAGTGCACCAGAGAATAAAGGCACTCTTTCTAAGAGAACATCTTACATGTGTTTGGGAGGAAAGGGCTAAAGGATGGAAGATGAAGTTAGGATGACCAAAGAGAGATGGCTTTGGGGAAAAAATGACTCAGAAAGTTCCAAATAAAGCACAATCAGACAAGAGAAATAGCAAGAAAGAAGCAAGTTATAACAATATTGGTAAACTACAGGGCTAGATATCGATATCTGTCCTTTCAGCTGCCAGACTCACACAATTAGCAGAGTTACAGGTTGGCTGGGCATCAGTGGCAACAAAGAGTTTTTTAGAAATGCCATGGTGTCATCTGTGACTTCATCCAGAACTGAATCACTGTTTAATTTGTCTAGAGGTTTTCAAATGAACATGCAAGGATAATTGAGGCTTAAACTCTTTTCATCTTTCTCTACTGGTCTTCCACATGTGCACAAATGTGCTTTTGTCTGTGTGTGTGTATGTTTGTGGCTTATAGAAAAATTAATCTGTTGATAAAAGGTTCTACAGATGGACAGAGGTTTTCTTTAAGCGTATTAACATGTTTGAATACATGTACTTACAAACTTAATGATGCACAAACAGGAAATTATAATCATTACATATGTTTCATAACTTTGACTATTGTTTATAGGACACACATGCTAAAGCCAAAAGTATATGGCTTTGTTTTCCATCATTTTTTCGGGGGGGGGGGAAGGGAGATGAGTGTGCCACAGAGAGGAGAAACATCAGTGAATAAAAGAAGGAAAATGGTTAGATTGCACACTGAAGACTTTTGTTCCCATAAGTGATTAGTCTTCATTGCAGAGCAGTTTGTTTTCTTACGTTCGGATTTTGTTGTCATCTTTATATCATCAGATCTTCTTTACTAATTGCTCTGAAAAAGAAGTTGCAAATAAGATTCAAATCTCTCTAGTAATGAAAACACTCAAATTTAAACAAATTATTCATCCAAAATTGCTGTGCAGTTGAAATTTTTTTATGTGAAATAGTTGAAATAAACACTAAACTGCTACTGTTTATTTCTATTCATGGCACATCTGACATACGATGGCAGACTGTGCTTACAGCTTTGCAGCTTAAGTATAGAAGTAAAACAGGTAACATTTTGTAGTAGTTACAGTGTGACTTTTCATTGATGTCACTTACTATTTTAATTCCAAATTTCTTTTTTAACCTAGTTTTCCAATGAAGGTAACAGAGTTGTGCAGAAAAGCATTTGAGCTCTGACGCTAGTTGCTATTATACTTGTAGTGTTGAGAAAATTTGATTGACTTGATAAAGTATCATCTATTTATGAATCAAAAGAGTCTGTGAACACTGCAGTAAAATCGTCAGTTCACTGTGGAGGAGAACCATTTCTCTTCATGCTCCTTCCCTTTCCTCTGTGAAGTATTTTTCCTCAACTCAATGGCCTTGCCTATCTGACACATATGATCACAGAGCCTCTTTTCTCTTTGTATGCTATTGCAGATGCCTTTTAGACTTGCCTGCAAACTCTGAAGTCTTGCTCCATGTTTAAGAGCAGAGTGAATTCTACAAAAATCATGATGGCAATGTAGCTCTTATATTGTCTTTTGTTAAGTCTATGGAAATCAAAGTTCTTAAAAAAGAAGAGATGAACAATTAAAGGAGCACAGAATCGTTACTGTTTTGGAGATGGGTGTGACGTGTAAGGATAGTCTAATATTGTGAGATGCTGTAATATTGAAATAGGCCTGCTTTAAAGTATACACAGTTCCTGTTGTCACATGGAAACCTTCTGTACTCAAGAGCTAATTTGTCCTCTAGCTAGGCACAGGAAAGAGGTTGTGGTCATACTAGATGTTTAGTATTCAAATCCCTGTGATGATGGCATCTTTCTTAATAAGGAAATGAACTATTTTTTGTCTATGATAACTTCGAACATTAAGTATTCCTTATGCACTGCTTGGGGTATTAGCATTTTACCGTCCACCTAGATGTTCCTTGATTTACTGTATTTCTTCAATCACCCTGTTTTCAGAATTTATTGATACTGCATTTGCAAAGAGGACACGTGGATTTGTCTTCAGTAATTGTCTTCATTTAATTGCATATACCGTGTGTAAGATTGAGAGTTGACTAAAGAACTGGTTTCTCTCTTTTACCACCTTATGAACAGCTATATTTGTGAAACTCGCCTTTTAATTATTTCTGTGCAATCTACTGTGTCTATATGCAGGAATGGGATCCTAGTCAGTTTTCTAATTTTTATTGTAGCAATATGTAGCAATTGCAATAAAATTACTAACACATACTACATTGGTAAAGATTTAAATGACATTGGCACCAATTTAGCTCTCTTTAACAGTGTAAATGCCTTTGGGTAGTTTCTTAATACAGACTCATCATTATTGTATGCAGGCTGGATAATGTTGCTTGTAATAGTAACACTGCAAGATTCTTATATATCAGTGGATTCTGTAGCTTTTAAGTCTGTTATGTAGCAGATCATTGTTTACAGGTTTTAAAGGTTATCTCAAAGCAGATCAACATGAGTTTCATCCATGTGTAAAAGCAAGTACTGTGATCAAAAGACAAAGTAGGACTTTTCCATTGCAAGCTTGTTTCCTTTTACATTTACAAAGACTGCAGGCTAAATTCAAAGACCATTATATTAAAACAGCTGAAGAAATTTCTGCTGTTCTACATATGTAGAGTGACCTTCTAACAGTGTCCTCTCCATCAGAATCTGTTTCTTTGTTCATTTATACACAGAAGTGTAGCTCATTTTAAGCATCATCCTCAGAGTTGGATGCACTTCACTTATCTTTATCTGTCTGTGTGTCAGGTGTTCAAACTAAACTCACCATTGAGAGCCCCGCTCTATTCCACCAAAAAAGTTAAGCACCTCCAGGGGTGATTCTTCCAGCCCTTTCAAGGTGCCAGTTTTGGAAGATGAAGAAGTGTGCCCTTGAGATAATTTATCTCCTTGCTTTGGAGGGAGTCTAGAAATCTCATTTAAACAAGCCACCTAACTTCCTTAGTGTCTTCAAGGTTGTTGAGATTAGCTGAAATCTGCTTTAAATGAAAAAAATTAACAAAAGTAAAGCAGACTGTTTCTGAAGGTTAAAGCACTTTTGCCCAACTTCTCTTTTAGCATAGAGGGTTTTTTTTTGTTCCCTTAAATATTTTGAGCATGTGTCATTCATCCTCATTAAAATATCACCCAATCCATTCAGTGTATGTCATATGATGGCACGGTGAGACAAAGATGTCCTCCTACACTGAGGCTCAAACAGAACATTCTGATGATTTTTTTTCTTCTTTGGGTGTCAGTGGAGAGGAGGCTGGGAAAAATCCTCCACTGCTATGTGGGCTTGCTTGAATGATTAGCTCTTTTTGAAGTGCCTGAACACACAGTTTCACATAGTAATTAAATTCCTGCTGTGAAAATTATGATTAAAAGCAAAACAAAAGATAATGTTTTTGATTAAATGCTGTATCAATAATGAAATGCAACATTTTGGTTGGTGAGGGAGAAGCAGCTTATGAAGCATATTAATGCTGTTCTCTTCTTTGGAGTCTTAGGGGGTGAACATAAGGCCTACTCCTCTGTTCAGAATGCTGTAAGTTCTCATGTACATACTTTATCCTCCTCAACGCATGTTATCCTCTTGTACTAAATCATTTTAGGTCAGATGGGTCAGACACATCTTCTCTTGTAACCAAAACCTTGAGAAATCCCATAGTGAATTCAGATGGTGTGTCAAGATAGGATTTGACTAAAAAAACTTGCCCCCACATAAACCTGAGGCTGGAACTAATTAATCCCCCCAAATAACACTTTGTCTTTGATTTTTACTTCATCTAATTATATACATCAGACTGCTGATAAACACTCATAGGGATAAAATTTTCTGTTATGGGACGTAAAATACAGAATCGCGGAATAAAAAAGGTTTTAGGGAAACTCTGGAAGTTGCCTAATCCAACCACTGCTCAAAGAAGGGCTCCCTTAGATCATAGCAGAAGGACATAAGGGAAAGAGAAAAGAAATTTTATCCACATCTGAAGCTTCTTTACAAAGACATACTTCACAGTTGCTTGTTCCTCATTCAGTGGAGATGGCTGTAGGAAAAGACCATGGCCCCGTGATGCACATATAGAGTGTGGATCACACTGGTGAAGTAATTGTACCCTTCATGCAAACTACAGTTTCTTTACCCAATAAATATTTGAGAGACTTATTGATCAAAGAAATTCTGTGTTAGTTCATTATTCTTTTTTATTTTTCCCATTTATAATTTTCTGTGTCTCTTATTTCAGACAGGCTAAATAATTATAAGTCTGTGAATACGAAATCTAGGAAATTCTCATTAGAAAAAAAGCCGCGTTCGTTTCGCTTAATATTATTCAAATACAGGGGAAATGTATCCTGTAGTTTTGTTCAATAGAACACCTTGTGAAATTTGAAATGATCTAAATTTTCCTCTGAGCAGGTCTGTTCCTTGGCAACAATTCTGTAGTGAGCTGTGCTGTCATATGTCCCTTTCCAGAAAGACACTGTGATATTTATAAATCTATCTAAGAATACTGATAACCCCCACACTAAAGCATATGTCAGGGCATAGCTGTCGGTCCTGTCAACATGCAGTTCTTTGAAGTAGTAGAAAGAAAGCTCAACTCACCAGTGTGTGCCCTGATTTTAGAGCTCCGAGCTTTGAATAGTATATTTTGCAGTAACACATTTCACAAATAAATATCCCTGTGTAATGCATATATTGAGATTCAGAGATAGCGGTGTTGTTAGAAGTTGCTACAAATGTTAGGGAAGATGGGATCTTACAGAATCAGGCATTTTCTGTTTGAAAGGATCTGGCAGTGGGTTGTGGACTAATACCTAAGACATGCTGTGAGAGATGACTCTCTACAGTGACTACGGAGACAGAATAAAGAAAGTTCATACCTAAACACTGAATATTGCTCAATAAGTTAGGGCAGAAAGTGATGAGTGCTTATTTGAGAAATGGAAGTGTACAGAAATCCAAGTATACTATTGGACAAGGAGTAATGGTTTCAAACTGAAAGAGGGGAGGTTCGGATTGGTTATAAGGAAAAAGTTTTTTACACTAAGGGCGGTGAGGCACTGGCACAAGTTGTTCAGAGAGGTGATGGATGCCGTGTCCCTGGAAACACTGAAAGTCAGGCTGGATGGGGCTCTGAGCAACGTGATCAAGCTGTAGATGTCCCTGCTTCTTGCAGAGGAGTTCGATCAGATGGCCTTTAAGGGTACCTTCCATCTCACACAGTTCTGTGATGCTATGATTATTGAAATTGATGTCCAAAATCATGATCAGCAGAATGCTTTGATGCTGCTGATTTAAATGGTGGCCTGGGATGTCCATGTGCCTGGAAATACTTCCCTGCAGTTCCTACTTCATATTGCCTGAGCTTTGCTACTGGCTCAGCACAAAGCTTGAGCAGCTGCCAGCTGGTCACATTATTAAGGTTTGAAATCCCCTAGGCTGGCTGCATGCAGGATTGCTGCTTCTGAAACTGTGTCACCTACTTCCAGCCCACCCTTACCTCTTCAGCACACGCTCTGCGTTAAGCAGGCAGCTATATGAAGATGGGTTTTGAGCCCATATGGATGCAGTTCACCTGTCAGGCAATCTGAGACTTTTCTTTCAAGCATGGGAGTATGTTTTTCAGAGTGTGAGAACTGTTTATTAAGGTCCTTTTCTGTGTATGGTGGAAAGGATATGTGCTCGCACTGCAAACTGCATCAACTACCACTCCCAGGAAATGTTATCATGGTTCATATCTGAGGAGGAAATGTCAGCAACAAAAACCTTTCCATTATGAAAGAAGAATTTCTTTTGGCTCTAGAAATCTCTGAAATAAAGATTACAGAGAATTGTTTTTGGAAATCATCATGCATCTTTGCCCTGGGCTTACCAGGAGAAGGATTACATGTAACATGAACAAGAAAGTTTGAATGAGAAAGGTTTTTTTGCATTTTACGGCATCAAATATTTCTTACAGTCAGACAAAGAGAAGGATACCCACGGACTTGTCTTTTTCCTGTTCTGCCTTTCACCAGAAAGAATAATTCCTCACTTTCACATCCTCATCCAATTCTTCATGCTGTCACCTGTCAGGGAACATATCTGATGTACTTCCTCTTCTTCTGAGTTAAGCATGGGTTATGCTTTGTGAAATAAGCTTGCAAGCCCTTAACCAAGATCGACAGAAACTTTTACACAGCACCACGTGCATAAAAGCCTTGAAGAATAATTAAAAAATAATAAATTTTCTTTTCAGGTATCATTGCAGTTTGGAACATTGATTACTTCTCTAAATAGACATAATAGAGGAAGAATTTTAAAGTCTTTTAATGAAATGTCTCAGTTTTGACTGAAGGGAAATATGAATTTTAATGCATTATCTTGGTTGTCAGTGTGAGGACATATATATTGATCAATCAATAACACAACAGCCTAACAGTTTTGCAAGTATTTGGAGATCCTGAGTAAAGTCCTCTATCATTAAAGTCCTGAATGATAAAGCAGTTTTGTGGACAGGTAAAAAGCATCTCTTAAAGAGTGGAAGTGGAAAACCGATCATCAACAACTTTTATGTTTCACTTGTAAAAGTTAATTTTATTTTATTACTGCCTTTTGATTTATTTATTTATTTATTTATTTGCTACCAGGGTTTCCTTCCAGTCTAGTATATACTCTCATCTCTTTCCAACAGCAAAACAAAGCTAGTGCTTTTTCTTGTAGTTCTGATCTCGCCTTCAGATGTTATTGAATGTACCCTAGGAGAGGTCACAGTGCGTGGTTTATTTGTGATCCTTTAATGAATGCACAGAGTACAGGTGGAGCAATCAGGCAGCACACAGTGCTCTTAAAATTATGTACAGCATAAATAATTCCCCTATCTGGGAAAAGCAATACTTTGCAGATATGTGCTTTATTGTTCTTTGAAAGCTGTACTTTTGTGTGAACAAAGCTGTCTGCTCCTTTGCTGCGGGCAGGTACTGACATGAGCAGTCCTTATCTCTCTAATATTCAGGAGACCTGTTTGTTCACTTTTTGACACAGGACCACTCTTTTCCATTGCAAATGAACAGTGTGTTGTGAAAAAGCTGGAAATCTTCATGCTCCTAAATACTGCCAAAATAATGTAGCTGCGGTGGATTTGTGTAGATATTTACAGCCAAAGCAAGTTTGCAGGTGCTTCCCATCCCAGTAGCATGTAGTATTTGAGGGATTTCAGCAGCTGCCTTTCAAACTACAGTAAAGGTTTGAAAGCTCAATGAAATTAAAGTGCTGTTTGTTCACAGACTTTATTTTTTAATCCTAGCCTGTAATTAACAGCATTACTGGGAGCCTGTGGGATTGCTGAAGTTGTACTGCACAATGTAGAACAATATCTTCTTAGGTTAGCACGGGCTTAATGTATAGCAAATATAATGCTGTACCTACTGCTGGTGGCATGTAAGAGAGGAACAAAATGAGAAGGGTGCTTAGCTGCATGGTAAAAGTCTAGGACACATGGGAAGAACTATTGGGAGTGAAATAACATGGGATCCCACGTGTTCATAGAACTTCAAAAACGCCAAGGTTATAAAGCTAAGAATGATTTCTCAACAATATATTCTGGAGCACAGGCCTTATGAGGAGCGGTTGAGGGAGCTGGGATTGTTCAGCCTGGAGAAGAGGAGGCTCAGGGGAGACCTTATAGCTCTCTATAACTTCCTGAAGGGAGGTTGTGGTGAGCTGGGGGTCGGCCTCTTCTCTCGTGTAATCAGTGATAGAACTAGAGGGAATGGTTTCAAGCTGCGCCAGGGGAGGTTCAGGCTGGACATTAGGAAGTATTACTACTCAGAAAGGGTAGTCAGGCATTGGAATGCACTGCCCAGGGAGGTGGTGGAATCACCGACCATGGGAGTGTTCAAGAAACGTTTGGATGTTGCGTTGAGGGGTATGATTTAGCTGGGAAGTATTGGTAATGGTTGGACTGGATGATCTTCTAGGTCTTTTCCAACCTCGATAATTCTGTGATTCTGTGATTCTGTAAGCTAACAAGATAGCAATTTTATTTTTTTTTATTTGCATTTGGGCAGTCATTAACAGTTATTAAAAATAAAGATTATTAGACAAAAGCACTGTGTGATGAGTGTGAACTGAATAAGTCAAAGGAATTAGAACTAGAGGGAATGGTTTCAAGCTGCGCCAGGGGAGGTTCAGGCTGGACATTAGGAAGTATCACTACTCGGAAAGGGTAGTCAGGCATTGGAATGCACTGCCCAGGGAGGTGGTGGAGTCACCGACCATGGGAGTGTTCAAGAAACGTTTGGATGTTACGTTGAGGGGTATGATTTAGCTGGGAAGTATTGGTAATGGCTGGACTGGATGATCTTCTAGGTCTTTTCCAACCTTGATAATTCTGTGATTCTGTGATTCTGTGTGAACTGATGGAGTATAGGTTGGTATAAATAAGTCACTCATTCAGTCTCCATTGGATCCTCTGTTTTATTATTTGTTTCCTGCATGTTGATGATCAGAGGGCTGGAGCACCTCTCCTGTGAAGAAAGGTTGAGGGAACTGGAATTGTTCAGCTTGGAAAAGAGATGGCCCCAGGGAGACCTCATTGTGGCCTTCCAGTACTTGAAGGGAGCATATAAACAGGAGGGGGAATGGCTGTTTACAAGGGTGGGCAGCGATAGCACAAGGGGGAATGGTTTTAAACTGAGACAGGGGAGGTTTAGGTTAGATATTAGGAGGAAGTTTTTCGCACAGAGGGTGGTGACGCACTGGAACAGGTTGCCCAAGGAGGTTGTGGATGCCCCATCCCTGGAGGCATTCAAGGCCAGGCTGGATGTGGCTCTGGGCAGCCTGGTCTGGTGGTTGGCGACCCTGCACACAGCAGGGGGATTGAAACTGGATGATCATTGTGGTCCTTTTTAACCCAGGCCATTCTATGACTCTAGGATTCTATGATTCTTTGTTGTCTCAGTACGGTTGTTAAAAGTAAAAGTATCTTCAGAAACTATTAATATAAGTCTCTTTTCTTTTTTCTTAATTTTATAAAGTTAACAAGAGAAAAAGACTTTCCTGCTTGTAAAAATTATTTTCTTGGCAAACAAAATAGGTTGCTAAAATTTATGTTTAAATCAGTTTAAATCGAACTGATTATTTGTTCTAAAGGAAACTTGGAGGCTGATTCCAAGCTTTTAAGATCAGTGTGATATCCGCATCTCGGACAGTTTCAGGGGAGTGATTAGAAGGATGGGCTTTTTTTTTTTTTCCCCCCCCATTTCTTCTTCTTTTTTTACTTTCACTGAGGATTTATACCTTCTTATTTTGGGGAGGATGAAATGATTTTTAAAATCACTGGTGCCTTAATTTCCTCACCTTCACTGTTGCATTATCTCTGTCTGTCAAAGGGAGAAAATCAGCCTTAGCCCTTTGGGGGAAAAAATGACGTGAAAGAAGTACCATATTCATTCACTCTACTGTTCTTCCTGCCAGCTTGGGAAAATTTGGGTCTTGTTTTTAAAGCCTGCATCAGAACTGGTGACAAACCCTCTGCAGTTACTGATACTGCAGTAACACTTGGCTATTGGTTCTGTTCTGTTTGTGATTCCTGTTTTGGCTGTGGTAGTCTCCAGCACAATGGGCACAGAAGCAGCAGACAAAAATGTTTTTAGTGAAAAGATACCACGTTTGTCTGATCTGAGCTTGTGGAATAGGGAGCCTACTTTTTTCACTCTTTGTTCTCTGGTTTATTATTTCTTTGACAGGGTTGCTGTGTCTGGCTGGTAAGTAAGTGCTAATGCCATTAACACAGGCATCACAAAATAGACAAACTGACACAAATCTCATGTTTTTTGCAGATGAGGATAGGCATTCACTCAGGATCAGTGCTGGCCGGCGTTGTTGGTGTAAGAATGCCACGCTACTGTCTCTTTGGAAACAATGTCACCCTTGCAAGCAAGTTTGAGTCAGGAAGTCATCCACGTCGCATCAATGTCAGTCCAACCACATACCAGTAAGTGCTCTTAGCTTTTTATGCTGCTTTTTTATTACAGTCTGTTTGCAGTGAGTTCTTAAAGCATGCTCTGCCCTCACTTGGCATATGAACTACAGCACAAAGTCAGTATGTTGCATAAAAATTGGAAAGAGCAATTGCACAATGTTCTCAGGCCTACATTTGCATGTTTGCATCAGAACATACAGAAAACAGAGGCAGTGAAGGCAAAGGAGCACAACGGGAGGACCAGCAGTTGCTACCTAAAATACCGTGTAACAGAAGTGGGCAAATGATACTAAACTGTGAGAAGCTGTTAATTCCCGTGAGAGCAGGGAGGCCTTACAGACAGATCTTGACAAATTGGAGGGCTGAGGAGTCAGCAGCAGCAAGAAACTGAAACAAGAGCAAGCACTGGATTCCGCACCTAGGAGGGGCAACCCTGGATCGGTGTACAGGCTGGGGAAACAGAGAGTGGAGGGAAGGAATAGGGATCTGGGGGCTCTGAATTACGGCAAGCTGAGTGTGAGTCAGCAGCATGCCCTGGCAGCCCAAAGGGCCAACTGTGCCCTGGGGTTCCCCAGGCCCAGCACTGCCACTGGGCAGGGGGAGGGACTGTGCCTTCTGCTCTGTGCTGTGTGGCCTCACCTCCAGCACTGGGTGCGGGTTTGGGTGCCACAGTGTGAGAAGAGCATAAAGCTATTAGGGAGTGTCCAAAGGAGGTCTACAGGCATGGTGAAGTGTCTGGAGGGCAAGGGGTGTGAGGAGTGGCTGAGGTCCCTGGTATGCTCAGCCCAGACCAGAGAGAGCTGAGGGGAGGCCTCATGGCAGCACCATAGGGCGGAGGGCATAGAACAGGCTGCCCAGGGCAGTGGCATGGCTCTGAGCTGCTGGAGCTCAGGGAACATTTGGACAGTGCTCTCAGACATCAGGTTTGGATTTTGGGTGGTGCTGTGTGGAGCCGGGGGTTGGACTTGATGATTCTAATGGGTCCCTTCCAACTCAGGATATTCTAGGATTTTTATTTCATGGGCAGTGTCTCTCATAGTGCCATCTTATTGTGTACTATCACAGCTTTCAGCCAAGGGTTTTCTTTTCACCAGCTGTGCACAGCAGATGAAGAGAAGCATGTTTCCACTGGCTCAGGAGAAAGCCTTTAATTTTGTCAGTGACACCAAGGAGTTTTTGTGCTTTCTTGGAGGCAAAGTTTTTTAGCACTGTAAAGAGACACTTGATAAAAGTATTTTCTTAATATAAGAAAAAAGATTGGAAATGGCAAAGCATAATCACCGCCTCTTTGAAGAAATTATGCAAATAATCAAGCAAAGGCTTGATTAAATCAGGTTATGAGGAACATCTCCTAAAATAATGAAAGGTGTTCCTTATTGTTCAAATTTGACAGCTTGACTATAAGAATTTCTTGTGCTTGGATTATGACTGATGTATTCTCTGTTTTTGGGCAGGAGATCTGAATCTTACTTTTTTTCTACACTCTGTATCTGAAGTAATTTTCTGAAGTACAGTTTTGCTCAGGTTTTCAGGCTGTTCCTCTGCAGTAAATCTGTAAGCAATTTCTCAAACAATACTTCTTTCTTTTCCTTTCCTTTCTTTCTTTCTTTCTCTTTTTTTTTTTTCTTCTCTCTTTTACAGACCTGTGAATCTCAGTATTTACTTTTCCCCATAACTATCTGTGTAAATTAAGGTTTTAAATGGAATTTCTTCATCCAAGAATTGAAGCTTCTGATATGCTAAAATAGAAAGCAGTCAGAAATAAAAGTTAAAAAGTAATTAAAACTAGTGAATAAAATGTCATTTATCTCTAGAGCCCATTTACTTGAGGTCAGATTTATGGAAAGGGACGCAAGTGTAGCTAATTGAACAAGAGGCAGAAAGTCTGAACAGACTTTTGCATTGTGTGCAGAAGCAGGTTCATGTAGTTTTCTGGTAACGTGCAAGAAAAACATAGACTTAAGTTACTGTCAGGTATACAAAACCTACTCATTTAAGTAAAAATGATTTCTATAAATGTATAGGAAGTATAAACTAATTGTATTGAACTGACAGCATACTCCAGTGGTCAGCGGGAGATCATCAAGGAAAAAAAATCGAGCTGTCCAGAATTGGGTGATGCGGGAGAGCAAGAGACAGTGGACATAAAGAGGAGAGGCTCAGCCTGCTTATGAAGAAACACTCTTTCAGAAATACTCTTTCCCATAAGGACAGCTGGACAGTGGCATAGGCTGTGCACAGAGGCTGAGCATTCTCCATTTTTGACTTTTTTCAAGGCCTGACTGGATGGAGCTCTGAGCAGTCTAGTCTGAATCCAGTGTTTATCTTTTTTTGAGCAGTAGTGTGGATGAGAAAGCTCTCGTGGTGCCTCCCAGCCTGGATTATTTTATGGGTGTCTGATGTCTATGGTCGTCCAGCCTATTGGTTTGCCTGAGCTGCATATAAAGTATATAATATAGTTAATTTATATACGTAAAAAAAAAGTCTTTTTAAATCTATATTGTTATTAAAACATAAAAAGAGCAACAAAAACAGAAAGCTAATGGGTTGGACATATACGAGTGTCCAGTTAGCAACCTGAGTGCCTGTTGATTGAAATTCTAGACCTAAATGAAGAAATTGATAATTTGTGACATTAGCCTATGCATTCTACTGAAAAAGAAAAAATAACCTGCTTAATATCACAGCGTCAACTGGTGCATCTAGAATAGTTTCATATGTTGTGTGTAATTCTGACAGCTTTTGAAACTTGGTGAACAATAGTGACTTTTACTGAAGGGAGCCAGTTATTTTTTTGTGGTAGACACTGTGAAAATAAAGTAAAAGACAAAAAGACAAGATTGTGCTTTAGTTCTTCACACAAAATTTTCTTCTGAATGGTTCTGGATATTGATTTTGTGGTGAATCCGTAGAAAACATACACTGATTTAACAGTTCAGCATTGTGTTATCTTTGGACTGCATGATTCTGTCGAAAACACAGTCTTTAGAATAGGAGTATTTAAAGACTCCCTTGGCTATTTGCAAGCAAAAAACCAATTTACAAAGCAGTCATGGAGGAGCCATACAGTATCAGGTGACATTTTGGTATAGTATGAGAATATATGGTGAAACCACTGGGTTGTTGATGAAAGTCAAATTGTTTCAGCATGGCCAAATTTTCACCTAATGCGATCATCATGTCTGATTTTATCTTCCAGAATACTCCAGATTTTGACTTTAGCTTTCAAAAAAAGGAAGGTATTGGAAAAGTGACTAATGTTGTGGTAATGTTATAACAAAAGATTGCAAAATCAGAGTTCAATTCAGAGAGCTTTAAGTGCAAGTAACAGGCTGAGTGCATGGTTAGAGGTAAAGGAAGTAGAAACAGCAAGGAAATAATATGCTCAAATGAGAGACAGTTATCATTCAAGATTCTACAAGCTTTTTACAGAAAGTATTTGAGGAAATAAAATGAATGTAGATAGAGCCACTCAGAAAGGCTATTCCAAACTACACTTTCTGGTGTGTTTGAAAGGATGAGAACAGACAGGGAGAAGTCAGGAAACAGCACCACTGATGGGAGCCCGAAAGGACTGCGATTACAAAATATTCCACAGAGCAGAATTATCCAGAGCTCCTGAAGGTGATCAAGGGCATTTTAACATAGTATAGCAGTACTATCTAAATAAACGAGTAATAATCCGATGCACCGGTATATAACTTTTCTTACGTAGCATTGGCGTGGGTATGTAATTTGCTGTATACAAATGAGGTAATTCCTTACAAATTGAAATGTCTTTACAGCTGACCTTACATGCCTTTAAATGTTTAAATTTATCATTTTGGGCTGCCATTTACTCATTTAAGAGACCAATATTCTACAAAGTAGATAATTCCACAATCAGTATGAAAATAACAGAATTCCTGTTAATTACTGGCGTTTATCATAATATGTTTGTGTCTGCCATGCTCCGTGATGAAAATTCTAACATATTTTGTGCTTACAAAGCATGGAGGTACTGCAAATGAGTCTAATACTTATCAGCTTTCATTTTACAATATAAATTATGCATTACAAAGTGTCATCAGCGTTCAAATGATAATCGTACATCAGAATGCCTATTGTTGGTTTCAGACACTTCCCTATGAGCCCATAATCTGCCTGTGTAAGAAGGAGAGTCTAAATAAATAAGAAGTGGTGTTGCTTAGCAGCAGTAGTGAACCTGAGGCAGACTTGCTCCCAGTTACACTTGCTGGGGAAGAGCTCAGCAGTGTAAGATAGTGCCTTCTACAAAAGTGGGTTTTGAATCTGCTGGTGATCGAAGCTTAGTTCTTTTCAAAGCACCTTGTTCTCTTGACACAGACAGGTCTTTTGACAGAAGGACTGCAGAGCACTGTTTGCTTTGAATCACTGAGTATTGTAGGATGAAAGCACCTAACAGCACTGGTAAAACTTCTGGTGCAACACATGGAAATTGCAGAGACTGGTCCCAGACCAGTCCTTGTTAACCATGTGGCTAGGAAGGAATAGGAGAATAAAGCATTCCCCGTTCCTTTAGTAGGCTGACAAATCCAGCTATAGATTTATGTAATTCATTTATTTTATCCTAAACTGAATAAAATTACCATGTTTTCCATACTCAAGGGAAATCACATTTTTCAGCCTCCTATTCAGTATAGAAGAAAGATTAATTGCTTTTTAATTATTTGTTTCAGCCTTGAACAATAATATTTATCTGATACTAATATAATACATCTACATTCATTCTATTTTCTTAATAGTATTTATACATAACACCTTAGGACTTCAACATAGTTATCAAAAGCAGGTAAACTTAAGTGCTGCTTTATATCAAGTAACTATTTTTAAGAATAACTTTTTTTTTTCCCCTCTTCTTTCCTCATATGACCTTTTCTAGTACATATTTCCCTTACAGAGAGAGTACTTAGAATCATAGAATCATAGAATCACAAGGAAAAGACCCACAGGATCACCCAGTCCAGCCATCCACCCATCACCAATACTTCTCACAAAGCCGTGTCCCTCAGTACAACATCCAAACTCAAGAAAGTATGGGATACAGATACTTCCCATTGTCACATGCTGAGCAATACATCGAGCACCTGAGCTTAAGCAAAGATGGTCAGCCTGTATCCCACCTCTTTCTGTGATTAGGGCAGAGAGACACCGAGGGTTGTTTTGCATGGAGCTGGGTAAGGTCATTACCAGTTCACCTGCCTGAATTGCCCCTCAGCCTTTACAATCGATTAAAACCTGCAAAATTTTGAATTTTTATGCTGTTACATGGAACTAATTTTACTTTTTCTCAATTAAAATTAAGTATTTACATCTGTCATCATCTTTTTTTTCTTTTTTTTTAATTAAAACACTCTGAATTTCCATCATAGCCTCCAAGTATTTTATTTTCAATAAGTTCTTTTTCCTACTGGTTGTGTATTTATCTATAGGCAGGCAGATAAGTGGATTTACTCTCTGAGAACCGTTTCAGATTTTTAAAATTTTTGTTTCTGACAATCCTTTAAAAAACCTTTTTCTTTTCACAGTTCACTGTGTATGCTTTCATGAGACGTATTATTGGACAGAGAATTTAGCTGTGGACAAAAGGGGAACGCAGCTTGTATATGGACACAAAAAATCAGCGTAATTAAAGTGTTAGAAGTCACATCCAAACACACTGGTTTATTCTTGTTTTTCTATTCCCTTTTATTCCTGAAACCTGTGTCATCTGCCTCCATGAGGCTGCACTCCTACAGTCGCTGTGTTTTGTGAATCCAGTTCTGGGCCTCCCCTCTCCATTGCTTGACATTTTCATTTGAGGATCATGGGATAACTTCTGGTTAGATCACTGTCAGGTAACAGCAGATGTTATGCTGCGCATTTCCACACGGCTAAACTAAAGCTAAAAGTTACTTAAGCAATGTGGCTTATAGTTTCTAAAACTGGAATAAGCTGAATAAACTCTACTCCACACAAATCCTGAGCTCCATATTGTTAGGTCTATGCAAAGCCTGTGACCTTTCCCTAGTGATGGCACAATCCTAATCACTGAGCCTAATTCTATAATGCCCTGATCAGAGTGCAGACACAGAAACACTTCTGCTTAGGTGTGTAAGAAATAGAAGTGTTAGAAGTCAGTGATAGACGCCATGCAGAGCTGCATGTGATATACAATGTATTAAATACAAAATCAGGACTAATTCTTTCATAGTCCTTCTACAGTTGAAGGAAAAGCACCAGTACATGAACTTCCATAAAATACAATGTGAAGTAAATTAGAATCATGCACAGCCAAGTTTTTCTCGGTCTCTAGTACGTACAAAAACAGTGGGAGAAATTCAAAGCCACTAACATTTAAGACCAAGTAGACTGATTTGGAGGATTACAGTAGCAAATTCATACACTTATGTAGTGTACTTTATAAGCAGGCTATTGATTTCTAATTAATGCCATAATAATTCATATGGAAACAAATGAGTTGATGTATTTTGTGAAACCAGATACCAGCTAGTGAAGTGACCAACACTCATTCGCAAAGAGGAAGAGATCAGTAATCCCAGAGGATTCTGATAATCCATTTGGGAAGCCATTAATTAACTTTTCCTAATTTTGCCAATTAATAAATGGAGCTAAACAAGGTAAAGGCAGTTCAATACACTTCATCAGAAGCAGCTTCCTACTGTAAGACTTAGAACAGAAATAGTTTTTCTTTATTTGTAGTCATGGAAGACAACATATTAGGAAGCTTGACCTAGGAACTTAGCTCTTTTTGCTGCATGCTTTATTTAGGAAGGCAGTATATGTTCTCCGTTAATTTAGTCCATTTTATTTCTTTAAGAAATGTAACTCAAGCATTGATCTATGCAAATCTATATATCTTAAAGAAGTTTGCATGAATGTTCAGTTTTAAGTGGGTGTTTTAACTCTGAGTAAATAAATTGCCAGATTGTATCATATCGTCGATTTTATTTAGAGTATGTGTAAATTCATTATGCTGAGGTTAAAATGCATATATGTATGGAAAAGCATACCAACCTCCCCTCCCCTCCACTCCTGAAAATGAAAAGAAAAAGGGAATGATTCTCAGATACCACCTTTTTGTCTGAAAGTAGTAATGTTTCCATCAGGGAAGGAAAAGAATAAGAGTTTAAGCTGTTCTGGAAGATTTCACATCAGGTGGGGAAGCTGTCAAATTAATCAACTACAAATCAGCATTTAAGAAATTCTTCCTCCCCTGAGACATCAACAAAAAAGACAAGCTGAGGGTAGACCTGGTTCCAGGCAATTTATAGGAATGCTTGAGTAGCATTGAGCCTGACCCTCACAGTTTAAGCATTGAATTGTAAATTGTGTATCCAACCACTTCAGTGGAATCCAGAATTCTGACCCTGTGAATAACCTACCATAAAAACGTCCTTTGCAATAGTGCTCTTAAGGAAAATATACAGAAGCGATGCAGGAAGGACTGCTGAGATAAATGCTTTGGAATAGTTTCAAACCAGTTGTTATATGCACATTCCTGAACTGCTGAGGTTGCATTACCTCAAATCAAGCTCTATGACTGTGGGACTCCAGGGGGATTTGAAACGCTTTATGTAGAGTTTAAGCTGCCAGATAATTTCTGGAAGCTGAATGATGGACTCTCAGACTTTCAGAGCAGGCACAATGACTTGGTTTCAACAAAGCACTCTGAGGATGGTCAGCAAGTTGGGACTAACAACGAGAACTGGGTGCCACCACAAGCTTCCAGACATGAGATTTTACGCCAGTAAGTCCCCTGAGTCAGAGAGGAAGTGCAAGAACCAGTTGTGTGGCTCAGCCTCGCCCTTGCTGTCGATCTGCACTGTTCGTTCAGCTCTTGGCAGAACTATACTTTGAGGCTCTTCATACTCTTGAAGAGGAGGACAAGAAACTTAGCAAGGGCTGTAGCTCTGGGTTGCAGACATCAGCTGGTACTGTTTTAACATTGTGAATAGCCTAAATATGGGAGGGAAGTTTCTAGGAGAAAAATATCCCCACTTATAAACACTGAGGATAAGCAGATAACTCCTTCTTTGGTGTATACACAGAGCTATAAGATATCAGATGCAATTTCTGAAACCTGATCTCACTGTCTGAGAAACTGAGTGCCGGGACCAGTATGTTTACAGAATGCAAAAAACCTGTACTTTAGGACAGGACTGGAAGAGATCATTTTTTATTTTGCTTAAAGCCTTTCTAATTAGAGTCATTAAGAATTTTTTTTTTTTCGTAAGCATATAAAGTAAGTAGCATAAAATATGATTATAAGTAGCTTCCATTAATATTTGTTAAAGAGGACTATTTCCTGCTTTGGTCGCTTGGGAGCTGAAATAAAGGTCAGCTAGGCAATTTCTGAGGATGAGAGGCTAATTCAAATATTGTCTAATATAGTGATGTGGAGTCTATCCCAAGCCACAGTGAGTAAATTTCCAAATAGCTGTACTAATTGGTTAGTCACCCTTCACTGCTGGCACTTTTGATAATCTCAAAGAATTTCATTGCAACCAAGTTGCAATTCACAGAATGGCTGAAAATAAGGCCTTTGATTAATATCTTGCACTTTCATCCTATCAGGAGAATGGTGTGAAAATATTGATTAAACTCAGTGCCAGCCCTGAATTAAATCTATCTATCTGTAACTGTCTTTACAATCAGATAATGTTGGGCTCTGAGAAAGAAACCATTGATCTTTAGCAAGGCTAGATGCTGTATAGTGAATGGGCCGTTCAGGGAGGAAAGTCTGCTGTGAAAGCTTGTGGTTTTAGCTCAGAAAGTTTTAAGAGTTCATCTGTTCCTTGCAAAATCTAGTTTGAGAAATAGGGTTGTTTTATTGTATTAAAGTGGTAGGCTTAAAATACAAGATATTTACTGCAAGCATTGTGGAGATGAGAGGAGAGAAACTTCTCTGCGGAGGCCTCTGCAAGCTCTCACACAATATGAAAAGAAGATCATTGTGTTTTGCTCATAAAGTTGACAGCCTGGAAAATAGATTATGACACTCAAACCATACGGTAAACAAAGACCACCACAGAAGTTCAAAGGCAAAAACGTGGTTAGACTTACAGCCATCTGATTATTTAAAAGCTGGGAAAAAATACCTTTATATTTAGAGAAATTGTGAGGAGTTCACATGGATTCTCCCAGCCAAAAAGAAAAGAAAAGAAAAGAAAAAAAAATTAATAAAGGAAGTTCCATAAAATGTGCTGAAAATTCCAGAATACTCACCCAGCAACAGGATTCATTCAGTCATTTACTCTCCAGAAATCAGCTTTAGAGACACTAAATAAACAGCCTATTACAAAATCTGTTGGAGTTAACATGGTTCTTCCCGCTGATGTTTTTGAGTTTCTCTCTGATTGAGAGAAAGAATAAATGTCTTCGAGAAAAAGATGAAGGCTACTTTCATATATCCAGCTGTGCTTAGAATTTACTGTTACCTCAAAATTGTTCAATTCTTCACTTGCTGGAAACAAATAGAAAAGTGTAGATTATTTGCTTTATTTTGCAACTAAGCTGTTTTCATGAAAAGGCCCAAAATTATTGGATTTAGCCAGAAAATGTTTTTCCAACATGGAGAAAGACTACAAATAACAACAGTCAGTATCATCAGGTCTGTGACGTTGTGCCATTTTATGGCATGGCTGAAGGATAGTGGGGTTGGCTTCACACCTCACATGAGCCTGTATCCATTTTTTACCTCGACCAGGTGTCCTAAATTAAACTCACAGGTACATTTGATGAACAGAGTCAGATTTGATTTGTTTCTCGTTGAAGCTGGTTTTACTGTTTTGGGACCAATTTGGTTTTGAATTTGGTTCTCTTTCTCGTACATGATTTTCTGAATGCTGACACTGATTTTCAGAGAATGTGTTTATTTGGGCCTTCTCCTCAGCTGATCTCAGCAGATCTAGAATCTCAGAATCATTTCAGTTGGAAGGGACCCTTGAAGGTCATCTCGTTTGACTCCCCTTGAAGTTGGTGATGCTGTTAATGTAGACTGGCTGGGGGTCCTGGCCAAGGATTTTCTAGATGTCATGTAATACTTTGAATTCGTTTTTAACTTTGAGATCACATAGGACCAATCTCTTCCATAGAAATGTGTCTGTACTGTGTTTCATAGTTTTTTGTATCTCTCTGTTTCCTTTTTTCCTAGGCTTTTGAAAAAGGAAGAAAATTTTATTTTTATCCCTCGTTCCCGTGAAGAGCTTCCAGAAAACTTTCCAAAGGAAATTCCTGGGATCTGTTACTTCCTCGAGGTCAGAAGTGGTCAGAAGCAGCCAAAACCCTCCATCACATCTGCCAGAGTGAGAAAAGTTTCTTACAACATTGGCACCATGTTCCTCCGGGAGACCAGCCTATGAGGCCTGCTGCAGATCAAAGACTCATCAAAAAGCACAAGCCCAGAATTGGGTCATGCCAGGGGAGTCGGAGGTTCTTTCTATTTCACTGCCTTGTTCTGAACAAGCAGTAAAGCTTCATGTAATGTCAGGCAATAATCATTTTAAAGGTGGGTGACTGCTGTAGCTAAACAGAGTGGAGATGATAAGGAAAAAAAGCGTTTAAACAAAATACTTCCACTTCCAGAGGAATTCCATTACTAAACTTGAGTCTGGCCCCTTTATGACAAACAAACACAAGCAAAACAAAAAACCAGCTCTCACATTAGAGGTTGGTATTGTTTTGTGCAGAAAGGGTGATGGTTCTCTGTAGATTTGCACCAGCTAAGCAGAATTGAGAGTCAGTTCTGATTATGCATTCCTACATTCAGTGTGTTCTTCAGTGCGGTAATGATGTTTTTTAACTTTATGAACAAACATTTCATACATGTACTATAGAGTTGTTGTAACCTTCCTGGCAGGAGGAATTATAATTAAGTACAAATGTTGTAGGGATTTTACCTATTTTTATACACATTCCACTTTCTGGATAATTACATTCCACATACTGTAAGCTGAGTAAGCCTAGATAGCTTTTCAGAAGAAGCTACTGTATATTTCGTATATTCTACCTATCAAAGCTTATTGTTATACAAATGGGAAGAAGTCATTTTTTTTTTTTTTTTACTTTTTTTGGCATCAAAAAAATCAGTATTTTAAAGAAAAAAACAAACCACTTTGGTAAACCTCTTTACCTGATGTTTATGCTAAACTTTAGATGAGCATTGTCTTGCTAATACAAAATAATGTTCAGTATTTGTCCTCCAGTGCTGTGTTTCCAGTTTTTTCAGGACAAAGCAAACAAAAAGAAAGAACAATCTGTTAACAAACAGAAAAGTTCTGTTATACACAGTGGGGCTTTTTTTTTCTGCAACAAATCATCACCCAAATTAATATTTGGTAGAAGTCCTTACTCTGAGAGAGTCCGGCAAATTCTGGAAGCACTCTGGGTACTGGTTTTCCAGTTTTTTAAAAGGACTTCTGCTCCTGCTCTAAAAATCCTATCTATCTGCTATTGAAGATGCTCATTTGGAAATTTCCCCTGTGGTGGATTGGATGAAAGCTTTATCTAATGCAGACCAAAAAATACTGAAAAGGGAAAGGAAATGATGTCTCAGATTCAATGAAAATGCCAATTCAAGATTTAGAGAAGTCTCTAATGTTAATTAAGTGAATAATTAAAACAAACAAACAAACAAAACAACCAAGGCCCAATTCCTGGTTAAATTTAAACTAATTTCATTTTCTTCAGTGAAACCAACTGAAACAAGGAACGAGATGTAAATCTGTCCTCCCAGTAGACGCATTTTCAGGCAGTGTTTTATTTCTCAGGCTTTCCTTTGCAGAAGTAACAGCAGTCAGTTTTCTTTTCTATGTGTACTTCCCTTAAGGTCCTACTGAATTGAGCCAACATTTTTGTAGTCTTGTGAACTGTTAGAAAACATTAATATAGTGATTTCAAATTGGCTTAGCTGTACAATGGCCTGATCAAAGCTTGAAGAAATCAAAAACAAAACTCTCAACAGCTCAGCACTTCTGTAATCCAAACCAGAAATTTGGGGTTTACTTATGGACTTAGTTATCAAATCTTGAAGCGCCTTTTGAAAATTAGTGAATAACATTCTCCACATGTCCAAATTATCCAGTATACCTTTCTGCAGAGGGAATGACATTGCGCCATTATTTCTCTTCAACTCCCATTAGCATAGGAACAATTCAGCACGTCGCAGCCATCCTGTTACAGAAAAAAATTCATGCTTCCTTCCTATGCAGCCTGCCTTTATGAGAAAGGACTATTTTGAACCTGTGTAGACTTCATCGGGTAGAAGAAACATGAGTTTATTGTGCAAGATGTTTTCTTGCAGAGAGGGAATCTGCATGGGCATGGCAGGGGCATTGGAACTAGATGATCTATAAGGTCTCTTCCAATACAAACCATCCTAATGTATGATGCTATGAATATTACTTAAATAGAAATTCCCTTGTTTTTCAGAGGACCACTGATGTTAAAAATTTCTTCCATAGTAATACAGCATCCTTGGGATTGGAGGAGTTTAACTTCTACCTACCTTGATAAACAGCATCTGCAGCTCTGCTCTATGTCTGAAAAATGACTTGATGAAAACTGCTTGGGCTTGAGGTTGTAGAATTTCCATCCAAACCACTGATTCAAGAATTTTCTGCATCAAATGGCAAGATCTTTTACTCTGCATCCGTTAGTTTGCATATTCACAGGATGTAGCATTCATTTCATTTTTCTGGTGAACATCAATGAGACCTGCAAGAATTATATATGGAGCAAAGTTCCAGTTCAATCGTGGGAACTGGAACACTGCTTCTGAGCTAATAAAGCTGTGGTTTTGATGTCATTACCCAGTTCCCTGGAGTGATTATTTTTTTTTTTCCTAGCAATACATTTCTTTTCTAATCAATACATCAAGATTTCTTTCTGACTTTACTGGCACATCCTCATTCAGTAGGTGTTAATGTCAGATTACTAATCTCTCTGGCCAAACTCTGTTTCTCTTCTCACCACCCACAGTCCTCTGTGATGAGAACAAACGAAGAGATTCAGACCAAAAGCATATTGCTCAATATCCTGTCTCTCACAGTTGTTAATAGGAAATGCCTAGGTTTATCCTGCGGGTGATCTTGGTAGATCCATGGAAACATTTTAATGAGAAATGATGGTTAAAAGCTAATTCAGCTATTACACTGAAGAGGCAATAGGAAAAAAAAAATAAAAATTGTTGCACCATCCTCATTCTCTCCAGTTACAGTTTGTTTGATAAGGGAGTTTGTAATCACAGAGATTAGAGCAAAAACCAAAAATTGGAGTTAGCAGAACCATGGAGACAAAGGTAGCTCCCCAAATTGGGGCAGATTTACTGTATAAAAATATACAGTTTTTTATAAGTTCCTGTAAAGGTAACATGCCCCAAACTTCAGCACTGATGCTAAGTATTGTGCTGTTTGCTTCTGTGTTACAACAGGTTAAGTTAATAGAACTTAACTTAGAAGTGTGGGCTTTCTAGAGGCACTTGATCAGTGTGAGAAAAGTGTGAAGCATTCCCAGCGTTGTTTAACTTAGCTGCATCTGCTGCCTGCAGTATTAGGTTATAAATTTATTTGTTGGACACCTGTATGAAGTGAAATATAGTTTGTTAGCAAGGTTAATGCTGTGAAGTTGGTTAGATCATTGTCAGACTTAGCATTTGTCCAACAGCACTTCATTTTAGTGATAGAGAAAATGTTCTCATTTGCCTGACATTGCTTTCATGAATAAAAGGTTTTGCAGTATTTTTACCTTGGGATGTTGAGGCGGAGATGCGCCGAAATGTAGAAATCACATACTGTAGTTGGAGTTTCCTCCTGATATTTTCTTTCCTATTAAATAGATGATCCTTTTTTCCTCTCTGAAGATAAGGAGAGGAGATCTACTGCATCTTCCCTGTGTAGGAAGGAGGGTACATGGGCCCAAGCTGGGGTTATTGGTCTCTTTGCCACAGCCTGGTTCTGTGCAGCTTCTCCCTGATCCAGGCTCAGACAGTCTGGAGACCATGGGCTGACCACAGTAGCAGACCCATGGGCCAACTTCTCTTACAGAAGTCATGAGGCCTAAGTAAACAGAAGCAAGAGTTATTCCCCCAGAGCACCTTTTAGAGGTTTTCTGTCAGATTTCTCCATCTGCTTGAAGCTGTCTGTCACACAGGCTTCTCTGTGATGCAGGGCATATAGGTCAGGAACTCAGAGTGAAGGAAATTGTAGAGCAGTGGATTAAATTTTGTTCAGTATCACTCTGGAAATACCTACTGTACAAAGACAAAAGCCACTGCATGGGAGAGTTACTGCAAAGACAGAATTCTAATAGTGTGGTTGTCTTGCAGAATCCCACAGGATTTTGCTCTTTTAATTCCAAAGAGCTCATAGTTGTTAAATGTGGTTGTGGTTTTGACTTCGCTGCTTATTCCCACATCCATTTTCAGATCTCAGTCTGCTCAGAAAGGCACTGTGGGGCCTGGAAGCATGCCTCTGCAAACAGAAAACCATCTTGTATGGGAATTGCTTATGCTGAAGAAGAAATACTTGCAGTTTGTCACTAGCTGGTCCTATTGAGGTTCATCTGTATACAGAGTCTCCTCCTGTGTTCGTGGCGCTCCTGCGCCTGCAGAGACATCCAGTGTATTACCACCTTTTCTCTGTTTTCTGTTAACATTTCTCTTTTTTTTTTTTTTTTTTTCCCCTGTATAAAGCAATCAGTGCAGAACTGTGACATGTTGCAAACATTTAAACATACCGTAGCTCTGCACTGAGACTCCGCACTGCTTATTGATGTTACATTAAATATTTCTTCCTCTGAACAGATCCTTTTTATCCCAGCAGACTTTAAAATGAAGGGGTAAATAAAATACCACAAACCAATTTGAATTGCAAATGGGCTTGAAACTTGTATAAGTTGTTGGGGCAAGTGTAGCTGCAGGATGGCTTTCAGATTCTTCAGCATCCAGAGGAAGCCCTCACACATTCTGTCTGCCAACGAGACTAATCCAACAGCAGCATCACAAACATACAGCATCTTCTGCGTTCTTTCGTCTTCTAATCTCAGGCTTCTGCCTCACCTCTGCTGAGTGCTGACAGCACACTGAGCAGAGCCACTTCCCTGCCCTAACTCAGTCACAGAGCTTCTCACTCTGTTTTTGGATACTGGTATTGCTTTGTAAAATTATGCATTTGTAATATTACAGATAACAGCATGCTTACATTAGCAACAAAACAGGAAGCATAAGCTTGACAGATGTCTCTTTAGGAAAGACAAACCAGCAAGGTGAGGCAGTGAGGTTGCTTTTTACATGAGGAGGTAAGTGGAATATGTCAAGCTGTACTTGGGGATGGACAGTGAAGAAGTAGAGAGCTTGTGGGTGAGAATTAAGGGCAGGCTAATGTGGGTGACAGTGTTGTGGGTGCGTACTACAGGCCACCTGATCAGGTGGAATGAGTTTGATGAGGCCTTCTGCAAACAGCTTGGAAGCAGCCCCACAGTCACAGGCACTGGTTCTCATGGGTACTTCAGTCAGTCTGATATTTGCTGGAAAAACAGTACTGCCAGGTACACACAGACCAGGAGGTTCATGCGATGTATGGAGGCGAAGTTTCTGACACAGTGGGGAAGTCAATGAAGAGAGATTTGCTGCTGGATCTTATTCTTACAAACAAGTGAGAGCTGTCTGGGGATGTGAGGGTTTAGGGCAGCTTGGGATACAGCATTCATGAGATGGTGGAGTTCAGGTTCTTGTGTGGAAGAAGCAGGACAGTAAGTACGATTACTACTCTGGAGTTCTGGAGAGCTGACTTTTAGATGTCTTTGAAAACCTACTTGGAGGGATCCTATGGGTTAGAGTGCTTAGAACGTAAGGGGGGTTCAGGAGAGCTTGCTGATATTCAAATGCCACTTCAAGCTCAAGATCAGTGCATCCCTAAGATGCAAAGGTGGCAGGAGACCTGCATGGAAGGGCAAGGCACTCATGGATAAAATCAAAGGGAAGAAGGAAGTGTATGGAATATGAAAAAGGGTCTGGCCACGTGGAAAGAATATAGCAATAATGCCAAGGCATGCAGGGATGTTGTGAGAAAGGCTAAAGTGCAGTTGGAAGTAAAGCCAGAAACGGTTCCCTTCCTTTAAAGGAATACGTTATTCATTGAGATTTTCTGGAGTTGAGGATGCAAGTAGCAGTAGAGGAAGGCATGAATTGAAGATGCTGCTTGCAAGGGGCTCAACAGGCAGGAGGTTGACCTGCTGCTGCTACTGTTCGTGCTTCCATTGCTTTGAATGCTCTTCCAGTTCTAGTTCAGAATTCTGTTATTTAAAAGACCTCCATTCTTTTTTTGTTTTGCAGCCTATGTATGACATAGATGGTGAGTAATTCTTATTATTGTTCTTATTAACATCTGTTGTTGACACGACTGCTTACATCTAAAGGAAAAGTAGGATCAAAGGGTCGATCTTGCTCTTATTTGCAGCAAAGATGAAACTGTTACAGTGACATAGCAGGCAGTTGCATCTGTGGAGAGGATGAGGACCACAGTGGAAGTTTTCACTGGGGGATTTGGGTGAAGTCAGTGCAGTAGTTACTCTTCAGCGTTATTAATTTGCAATGCATGAGCAACCTTACAACAAAAATCTATAAGCTATTTAACTTAATATGAATGTTTGATCTTTTGTGGCTTGGCTTCTAATCATGCATGAAAACAAGTAAAACAGTGACACTGGGTTATGCAGCAACTCGGTCAAAGGTCACAAATCATTCACCTTGGCAGATGCTTACTCGTTCCTGTGGCTTAGAAAGGTTAACCTCCAGTTATCTCTGATCCCAGTGTCACTGCAGCAACAAAATGGCTTCTGAAAGAAACAGCATGGGGCATCTCAGGCTGGGGCTCTCATTAGGGAGGCCAATACAAGAAATTATACGAAGTGGCAACTTTGTTGGCAGCCTTAGCAAAAAGAGCAACTGGAGGCAGATGCTAAACTGGCCATCTGCTACTGGGGTTTTAGTTTCCAAAGGCAGAGCAAGGCTGAAAATATTTTATTTTTGAGAAGAAAAAACAAAACAAAACAAAACAAAACAAAAAGACACTGTCTTACAGGGAATGGAGAATCTTGCCTGCCTTAGTTAGGAGGGAAGGAGCAGAATGGAGCTGTGCTCAGTGGCAGCAAGAGCATTGCTCTTGCCTTCTGCTGCTGGACCCGCTTCTACTTTAGCACCCCAGAAATCATTTCCTCAGAGAACCAGTGGTTTCTTCAGTTACTTGCCCACTTGCCCCCCCCGATTCTAGACACAGCATGAGGCTGCCTGAAACCCTGGGTGTGCTTGTTTCTCAGTGATCACATATAACTAACTGAATCTAGAGATCTGTTTTTTAAGATGTCCAAGGAAAGTGAGATGATTGATCCCACTGATTTAAGCTCTCTCCAGACCAGTGCTGTCTCTCAAATCTTTTAGTCTGTGGTGCTTTTCAGAGTTTTGAACTAGCCAAAGAAAATGGTAGATGGACAGATAAGCACATTCCAGAATGAACAGTGGTTTGATATGGTGACTATCCAGAACATGGGCTACTGCTGCTCTAGAAATCTCTTCCTTCTGCTGTCTGAACCACTTACATAATCTATGTTGCCAATCACAACTCCTGGATCTTGCAGTATGTTAAAAAGAGAGTGGCCAGAAGGTCGAGGGAGGTGATCCTCCCCCTCTACTCTGCCCTGGTGAGACCACATTTAGACTACTCTGACAAGTTCTGGGCTCCCCAGCAGAAAAAAGACAGAGACCTCTCCTAGAAGGAGTCCACTGGAGGGCCTCAAAAATGGTAAAGAGCCTGGAGCGTCTCCCATATGAGGAAAGGCTGAGTAACCTGGGTCTGTTCAGTCTGGGGAAAAGAAGACTTGAGGGGGTTCTGGTTAATGTTTATAAATGTCTAAACTGAGGTAGAAGGCAAATGGATGAGGCCAGGCTCTTCTCAGTGGTGCACAGTGATAGGACGAGGAGAAATGGCATAAAACTTGAACATAGAAAGTTCAATAATAACATGCAGAACTTCTTTATGGTAAGGGTGATGAAGCAGAACCACTGGAATAGGTTGCCCAGTGTGGTTGTGGAGTTTCCTTTGATAGAGACATTCAAGACTCATCTGGACACCTAACTATGCAACCTTTTATAAGATGCCTGCTTTAGCATGAGGCTTGGACTCAATGATCTCTTGAGGTCCCTTCCAACCCCTGCAATTCTGTGATTCTGTGATCTCATTATGAATGTTCACCTGAGCTATACAACAGAATGCCTCTATAAACTTTGCTAGTTATCCTGTTGTACAGATGGTAATAAAGTATACGAATGCTAAAGGGCAGAAGAATAGTTGCTGGGTTATCATTAACATACATTTTTCTTGGTTTTGTGATTTTGTAGGCCCAAAGTTACTTACTATTAGCAGAAGGTCTGGCATTGAGATAACTGTTTTTCAGAGTACTGTTCCTTGCGATACTTTGAAGTGACTACTCTTGAAGCAATAAATTCAGCCATGCAATTCAATTCTGCTGTAGACTCTTGCACGACAGCTGTCACCTTAGCAAAGCATTTTTTAACAGAAGGTGAAATGACACAATAACAACCTGTTGTGTATTGTTTGTCCTGAGGAATAATTGTGTAATAATTTGATTTTGTGAGGTGTTGTCTTTTTGCTAGTTTTCTAAAAATACGTGTTGTTCTTTACTTAAATTAGGATGGAACTATGAATCAGGATTAGAGAAGGCTTATAGCTTTAAACAGAGTATCTTAAAGACTAGTCTGCTCCCATCCTAGAAACAACAGCACCATATGCAAGATAAGCCCAAAAATGATAAATATGAGCAATAAAACAGTTATAAGTCATTGATAAGTTCTGCTTTTGTAAGCAGCGGTAAATTAATGTTAAGAGTGATTAATAGTCAGAGAAGAGCACTTCTTAAGCTGTTTCAGTGTCTGTTATCAGTGCATCTCTAAGGTGTTTTTTTCCTTCCCTAGTGAGGCTGAAACACAATATTGCATCAATATCAGTTCTGGAGCTTATTGCAGAGGAGCATGGTTGGAAATTAATAACTATCGAGTAGAGTTTCTATTAAAAGTGAGCATTGCCTGTGATGACAAATCATATGGGAAAGAGAAAAGAGGAACAAACATATTTATTGTAAAAGTTTATGTGGCATTTCTGTTCGATTAAAAAACATTCTGAAATTGTACAATGAAAGCACAGCTGCATCATTCAGATTATTTGCATTTGCTGATAAGGAGGGAAGTTTTTCACAGTCCAAAAGACTTTCTCCTCCATTCCATTTTCTTTGTTGATACACAAACTCCTTCTGAAAGTTAAACCTCATTTTGCTCAATATCTTGAGATTCTGAATGCCCAAATAAGTTTTTAAAATGTGGATTATAAACCCATATCAGATCTTGAGAGTGTATGGATAAGGAGCCTGCAAGGAGAATGCATCTGAAGAAAGTGAAGAGAGATTCTGTGTGTTTGGAAGTTCGATGACCAAGAGTGTGCTGTGAGTATGTTGCAGAATGCGAAAATGTGCTGTACGTGATGTTGAGAACTCTCATGTCAGTAGGATGAGTTTTAGAGTTGGTTATCCTCAGAGTTTTAGTGGAGTTGCATGAGAAATCCATTATTTTTGGAGGAGGGAAAGTTATTTCGAGTGAGTTCAATCTCTGGTTGCAGAGAAAAATTGTGGAGAAAAAGGGAAATACACAAATTCTAAATGTAAAAAGGAAAGACAGATGCCCCACTTTTGTTCATCATTTGACTTTTCTGAAGGTAGGTCTCAGAATTTCTGTATGAGTTTAGATGGTGAATGCAAAACCTGGCAGTAGATATAAAACATTACAAGTGAGGTACTTTTTCAAGTAGAGATGAATGCCTTCCAGGTGTGTGTAGGGATATGATACATCAGTGTTAGCACGTAAAAAAAATTAATGATTTTATCATGCTTCATTAATAAATATTGTTTAGAAATGTCTGAACTGCACATTTGGAAGTGTTGGGTCAAAGCAAAGATTCAAAGATTTGAAATCTGTGACATAATTTAGAGTTCATGCCATTTCTTCAGAAACAGTTCTATATATGGAGTTTTCAAAAGCAATTGCAGCCAACGGTCATTTATAGTTCATTTCAAGGTGCAAAAATGCAAAGTGCCTTTTACTGAAGCCCAAACGAAGCCCACTCCAGGCACAATTCTCATCCCAGTACATTGCATCCGTATTGCCTTATGTGACAATTAGCAGTTAAGTTGCAGCTGTTAATGCCTTTGATGCTGGAATATTGCTTATTAACTTTATACCTTGCTGCCCACTTTAATCTGGGATCCAATAGGCTTTAGAGCACCAAGACATTTTGGAACTGCTGTGAGAATGAGTGAGGTTCTGCTATCCTAAGTCTAAGTATTTACAACTTCTGATGGAAAAGCAAACACACACACGGAGAGAAGCACATCAGGGACAAGGGCCAGAGTTTCAAAGGGCCTTGGGCTGAGCTCTGAACCAGAGGTGAGTGGGAAGAATCAGGGATACTGCTGTACAACTCCCATCCTCCTCTCATCCTTCCATCTCTGTTTGCTATCACCATTTCTGCCCTTGGCCATCTGCAGTGATTTCCATCACAGCCCTGGTTGGGGAGGCCGTGGGAAAGTTCTTGGGAAGAACAGTCCTCTGCACTGTGAACTGTCATTCTCTCCAGAGGAAAGGAATTAGGAGCAGTATTGTCTCCCCAAGCTGAGAAAACTTGCAGATTTTCCATGTAAACAGTTTCTATAATTACCAGGAAAACAAACCAGAGAGGCAGAGCTGTGCAGCAGGGGCATCCCGCCTTGTACGTGCTGCTGTGATAATGAAATCCAAACCCCGCAGAACTGCAGGCGCATTATTCTCACTTGCTTTAAAGGTCAGCTAAGACGCTAATTTCTCAAATGGGCTCATAGCTCTGAGACATCGTAACACCAGTCGTTTCTTCCAGCAAATTGCAGTTGTCAGAGAAACTGGATTAGTAGCTCACGGAGCTAAAAATAGGCACTGCGAGTCTGCCAGAGAAGCTTGGTTCAGGAGCAGAGGTGAAGGCAAATCAAAGTGTCATAACATGGAGAAAAAGCTTTGGGTTGAACATTTTTTATTGTTGCAAGTTAGCCATAAAATTACACCGAAAATAACCAGAGTTGCCAACTGGAAGAATGTCAGGATTCAGTGTTGATTCTGTTTTATTCACCTTCTGGATCCAGCCTGCCGTTGCTGCTTTATCAGCTGAATCAGGCTGGCAGCAGTCGCACACAATTTGTATTATGACTTAAGCAATTAGTTTTCCTTGTATGGTCGGAAGGAAACCATTTTTTATTCAGGAATAATCTTTTTTCTCAGAATTAGCAGTGAGACACTGTCACGGGCTGCCCAGAGAGGTGGTGGAGTCACCATCCATGGAGGTGTTCAAGAAAAGGGTATGGGTTAGTGGGCATGGTGGGGATGGATGGATAGTTGGACTGGATGATCTTAGTGGTCTTTTCTAACTTTAATGATTCTATAATCTTTACCACTTTCTTCAGAAATTCATTCTGTAGGATGTGCCTTGTCTGCGTGCCTTCTATAAAATCTCTGCATTTCACATCCGAGGCACTGTCAAGCATAGGGTGTAAACAATAACTTATACCGGTGAATGAAAACGCTGTGAAAAATATTAGCAAATATTGTAAATAATTTGTAAATTCTGTGTTTTTAGCAGCCTTTGGTCATCGTTATAAGAGGGGATAGGAATACTTATGATTTTAGCATCAGTTCCATTTGTCTGGCATTCCTTGTGTACCACTGTTACTGCAGTGTTAAGGACTGGTGGCTGAACAGAAATGTCAGGACAAGCAGCACTAGCAGTTGCCTGTGTTGCACATCCTACACATTGCACACACATTTCATGGCGTACTTATATTATAGAACATAATATGACAAAATATACAGAAAAATATTTGGGAATTAAAAACACAAAATATGTGGCCGCTGCAGTGCCTGACAGCTATCTGGAGGTAGGTGGTTTTATCACCTTCTTCTGGGATCATTCTGAGCTGTCACGCATCTTTGGCATCCATCCTTGCTTTGGTAGGAGGCATGATCCTGACCAGCCCTATAGCTTATACAAATCAGCTGTATTCAGAGCCCTTACAGACAATTGTAGAAAAGTAACTCAATGCTACTTACTGATAAAGTTCTTGTGATTTATGTTTCCTTAGTGAGATGAATCAATGATTACAAGACTTTTTCAAAAACAAGCCAGTGTTGTTGGCATAGATTTCACAGCTTGAGCTCATCAAGTCACAGTTCAGACTCATCCCAAAGTCTCTGAGTACAAACTGAACTTCGCATGCAGAATTCTCCTGGAAGAACTGATAACAATTTGAAAGTTGTTTGTCTCCACACTGTCTGTCCCCTTACTCCTCCCATCCAAAGGAAAATTCATGGAAGTTACGAAACTATGAATAAGAAACCTCATGTTTCTGCTACTTAAATCTGTCACTTTCCTTCAGGAGTCTGATGCAATTCTCAAATTGGTGGTTTAACTGGCAATTTGTTCAGACTTATCTCAATTTCCTCAACAGGTGACTCCAGAATGATTACTCTTTGATGCCTTAGATGTGTATCTTTTGCCCTTTCCCTTTGATTTCAGTGTTGCCAAAGTAAAACCTGAGGGCTAATTTCTGTCTGAGCTGCTTACAAACACCTCCTGTAACAGGGGCAGATCTGTGCAGACGTAAGATGTAGCTTGTAGCTAAGAGACTACAAGAAATCTGGATTATTGTAGGAAGGAGGATGTTCACCTGAGTCTGTGGTACTCAGTTTTAGGAGTAGGAATTTAGGAGTTATCGGCCACATGTTAGTAGTCGACTGTTTGCTCAGAGCAGAGCAAAGGGAAGGAGCAGTTCAGTGAAGTTTTACTCTCAGCTTTCTTGTGGCTGAGAATTGCCTCTTGTTTCTAACTTCTCTGTTGTGCGAGCTGGATGAAAGTATTTGGTATCCTAAAATGTGAATACCGACCAACTCAAGGTCTGCTCTCCTGTAGAAATGGGCCAATCTGCCCTGAGTGCCAATGCATTCAGAAAGTTTATTTTATTGTGTTCTGTAACACTGCAGTTCTACAAGTATTCTGCGCTACGTAATGGGATTACAGCCTTGCACTATCAACAAAGGATGCTTACCATAAAAGTAGTATTTGATGTCATTAAATAATACTGGAACTCTGACAGGGTTTAGAGCACTGTGGTGTTTGTGAACAATAGTAGTTTGTATAGGATTTCTTGTAGAGCTGATGGTAACCCAACTAACAGCAGTATTTCTGTTTCAGTAATGTACAGGAGAGGTAGAGTGGAGTCTCTGGACACTTCTGCCCCCTTAATGGTTATAAGATCAATTTAGTACTACATGAATCTGGTATTATTTTCAAACTGCGACCTGTAATCTTCTGGGAAAGAATATGGCAGGTTAGACTCTTACTGGGAGCTCATATGGACAAAAAAGCCCAGCAAATCACGTAAGCCAAGATCTTCCTTCACTGATACCAGTGGAGTAACAACAAAATCCAGATGGGTTTCTTACTTTTCCTAGCTGTTAAGCAAAGGAATCCACCTACCAAAAGAAGCAGAACCCATGCAAAATATCTCATGCTGCATTTCAGTTTTGTTATTGTGATTCACTTGGCATTTAGTGGTCTGGAAGTTACGGTACCTCTGGTTGAAAATTACGGTTTCAGTTATGGTTGTTCCCCAAACCAACTGAACTCATTATTAACCAAAGACTTACCTACTTGAAAACAAAACAGTGAAGTTTGGTTCTATCATTTGTGACTTTGACTGGAAGCAGCTGAAGTGCATAGTACATGTACTGACCAAACCTGTGTTGTCTCATCGAGCAAGAATTATTCAAGGCTGCAGCACCGGTATAACACAGCAGAATTCAGTATTAATCCCTCTGTGGAAACACAAATCTATGTAATAAATTGATGTGCCATATGTGTAGGCCATGGGAAAATTGTGTGTGCAGTGAATTACATACAGGCTTAAAAGCTTTAACATTTGTACTGCTCTTCCTATAATAGAATGTATATCTTGATAGCTGTGACCCTATGAGCTTCTGACAAATATGTAAGCTAAAGTTTATTCTTCTTGTTTTAAAACTGCCATTCTGTGAATTGTTGTTTACACAGTCCTCCACAGAGCAAGGAATCTTTCTCCATGTGTTGCTGGGAAACAAAAAAGCAGACGCTATCTGCAGGCTGAGGAGATCAGGAAATGCTGGTCCTGAATCTCTTTCTGGAGAGTTGCTTTTTTTTTTTCTTTCTTTTTTTTTCTTTTCTTCCCCCCCCCCCCCCCCAGTAAATTCAAACATGCTTCTTCTTTAGAAGAAGCAAATCATATATTCAGTGGCCTTCTTATGGTCAGCTTCTGTTGATACTTAGTTTTCTGCTTCCTTTCACTTAGACTTTGATGATACGAGTCTTGCTGACTGTAACAATGGAGGGCAATTTGCCTTCTTTGCTCTTCCTTTATCCAAAACAATTAAAGGTCTCAAACAAGAAGAAGAAACTTTACAGAACACATGCAGGCATGTTGTTAACAGAGAGTGGAAAGGTAAAACAGCCTTCTAAGGACATTCCAGTTTATCTTTTAATGACATGCCTGCACTGCGCTGGGGCTTCACATCTTGCTTTCATAGTGTGACCTGCTGTAATGTTGTTTGTTATAATAAGGTCTTTTTAGATTGTCTGAAAAATTTTACTGTTTGTCACCATATTTGAAACATAAGGTACACTCTATAAGGAAAGCAATATACAATATACTATACATCTTCTATTTCAATGCCTCTAGTTTTAGGCTAATATTCATATAAATGTTTATAAACAAAATACAGGTTTTATTGTTCATTACAGGACCAAGCAAAGAAGTTTTGCCATGTCTGAGTACTAAAGGTTGTCTAAACAGTAACATTTCTCTTCAACAACTGCTCTTTTCTCATGCTTCTAGTTAACTTGTGGTGGGCTCTATCCTACTCTAATTCTTCATAAATGCTCTTGAAAGGGAAAGTAATGAGCTCTTTTAGTGCATGATCTTTTTGCAGTACCTGATTCATAAACAGATCTATAATCTCATTTATGAGTTACTAGTTACCAGCAAGACAGCAGAAATCCCTCTGAAGTTCAGCAGAGTGCATTCTGAAGAACCTTGTATTACTTACTCAGTTTTGCAAAATTTCTTGAGTCACTATAGAAGGCATATTTTCTGAAGCTTTTGACGTGGATACAGCCTTCATCAGAAATTGTTCTAGTTTCTGCTTCCTGTTTTTTCTGGAAGTCTAATGCTATGGAGAATTTATTTAATAACAATCACATGGGTTTTCTTCGAGAGAGTTTTCACTTCCTTTAACCTATTCCTCAGGCAGGTAGCTCACATTAATTACTTTTTATCATATTAGTAGCATAATAACCAGTAAATTATTTTATTTTATTTTATTTTATTTTTCCCAGAGAGACTTTACAGAAGAACATTTTGTTCCTGGTTGTGACCAGGATAACTAAGTTATATGTTTCAAAGAGAGGTCATTGGAGAGGTGATCAAATAAGATAGTGTTACAACAAATCCAGAAGTTTTATGTACAAAGAGTTGAAAAGGGAAGTTACCTGGTTACTTTATCCAGTCATTCTGTAAATACAATTCAGCTGCCAGGTCTGACTTCGATCATCGCAAATGTGGAGTATTCTATGGAAAGCAATGACAGAGCTTAGCTTTCTGAGCACTACAATAACATGGTTTGAAAAGTACCAGTTCATTTACACTTCCAGGTGCTCAAGATACCATCCGGGTAGTATTTAGTATTATCCTCTCACCATTCAGAAAGTTAGTGTGAATCTATGTCTTTGCATTATTCCAGTACCTACAAGTGCCCCCACATGAAGGGGATGTGTGCATCGGGTAGTTTGCTGCAAACTTGCCTTCCCATGCAATCAAATGGATGAGTAACTGCTTTTCACTTCTGTGGTACCTTTTTATTTGGTCTATTTGTCTGGATTTTTTTGACATCTCTTCAGCTGTGTCATTAGCTCTGTCTGGGCTGCTGGAAGTCTGGTGGATAAAGGCCAGACTACAAACATGTACAAAAAAGTCTGTATTTCAGATGGGAGTAGTTTTGTATGGGTATGTTGAGCTTTCTGCTAGGAGCAGACCAAGTTTGCAAATGTACTCGGCTCATCTCAGCCAGTGGAGCTGACGTGTATAGGCACAACAGATGCTGACACACTACTCATCTAGTGCATTTCACTATGGTGAATTTGGGGTAAAAAATGGAAGTTGCAGCATTTGGTATTTCAGATGCAAAGTAGTATTTGATTTCTACCATGTGCTCTCTGTTGTGAAGGGCACTACAGAGGGACCTGGATAGACTGGATCGCTGGTCCAAGGTTAACGGCATGAGTTTCAATAGGGCCAAGTGTTGGGAAGTGTTGGGTCCTGCATTTTGGTCACAACAACCCCAGGCAACCCTACAGGCTTGGGGAGGTGTGGCTGGAAAGCTGCCTGATGGAAAGGAACCTTGGTGTGCTGATGGACAGTCGGTTGAATATGAGCCAGCAGTGTGCCCAGGTGGCCAAGAAGGCCAATGGCATCCTGGCTTGTATCAGGAATGGGGTGGTGAGCAGGACTAGGGAAGTCATCCTGCCCCTGTACTCGGCATTGGTGAGGCCTCACCTTGAGTACTGTGTTCAGTTTTGGGCACCTCAGTACAGAAAGGATATGGAGGTACTGGAGCAGGTCCAGAGAAGGGCAACGAGGCTTGTGAAGGGCTTGGAAAATCAGCCCTATGAGGAGATGCTGAGGGAGCTGGGGCTGTTTAGTCTGGGGAAAAGGAGGCTGAGGGGAGACCTTATTGCTCTCTTCCAGTATCTGAAAGGTGCTTACAGTGAGAGCAGGGCTGGTCTCTTCTCACTGGTGAGGGGTGACAGGATGAGGGGAAATGGCCTCAAGTTGAGCCAAGGTAGGTTTAGGTTGGACGTTAGGAAACACTTCTTTACAGAAAGGGTGGTTAAACATTGGAATAGGCTCCCCAGGGAGGTGGTTGAGTCACCATCCCTGAATGTGTTTAAGAGCCGTTTGGATGTGGTGCTCAGAGATATGATTTAGCAGAGGGTTGTTAGAGTTAGGGTACTATGGTTAGGCTGTGGTTGGACTTGATGATCTTTGAGGTCTTTTCAACCTGAGTAATTCTGTGATTCTATGATTCTATGAAATGTGTCTGGAACAAAGAAAATAAGAGGGGAGGGGGAGTGAAATGCGAGGACAATTGTGATGTAGAGCTCATTTGTCAAAATTTGTGTTCTCTTAAACCTTGTTTCCTATTGCCACATGTGGAACTGACACCATTCAAATACAGCGGTCAGTGCTGATCTTCGGTCTCATAGAAGATGTACCTGAGCTTGTCAGGTAAACATTTACTGAGTAGCTACAGTACTGCTGTGGGGCAGGAAATGACTATCCTTTTTAATAAACATTATTTGATGATTCCTTGCTGAAGTGATCAATACCCAAATTCCATGTTGGGATTCAGCAAGTAAGGTGCATTTTCCCGCAAGCCGTTGTGAATTTTGAATACTACAGTGAATCAGGAGTGATCTGCAGTGGTCCAAAGCTTCCACTAATAAATCAGATTGTTACAGTACAGTCAAAACCTTTGTCAGTGTTGCCATTCCAGAAACCCAGTGTTCTGAACAACTGCAGACCAGACTTCCGCCTCATCCTTGCAAAGAGAAATTGTTGGGCTGCTATTATAGCTGATAGGAGTCTTTGGGCTAAAAGTCTGCAAAAAGCTTTGAAACCATATCCCACACTTCTTGCTGTATAAGACATCAGTGGTCTGAATCTGCAACTGTTGTATTTGCTGGGTACTGCTTAGTCTGCTAACAGAACCATAGTCCAGCACATGGATGTATAAAGCGCTCTGTGTAGGAGCAAGACAGCACTTTCACTGACCTGCATCTGGATTTTACATTTAGTTACGTGGGCCATTTAGGCTGCGGTCCTGCATGTGCTGAAGTGAACAGGTAACAAAAGGGATGCAGGGGGCTTCAAAGTGTACTTTAGCCTTTTGCAAACACTGTGAGTGAGGGTGGTGGGACTGCGGCAATACCTCATGCATGGGTGGTTGGAGAGAGGGGTCACACACCCAGTACCTAATGCAACATTCCAGATATATCAGGACTTATTTTTCCATATGTTCCGCCCACATTCCTGCATATTTTATGAATCAGGTCTGTGATCAGTGTTTTGACCAATTTGTTTGCTGAGGGTTCATGGGGGTTACTATCTCTTTGGTTTGCAATGTAAATAATACTGTACATCTGCTATTTTATGATATAAATGCCCTGTGAATTGCTTATTTTTAAAATGTTACAGCTCCATCATGTTTATTTACAATGCCGCCTTACAGTATTGGTTTAATATACAATGTATCAGTATGGCATGAATTAAATTGCTTATATTTTACAATATCAAATATTTTATTTTTTTTTCTAAGATTATTACACTCCATTCTATGCAGTATCATAACTGTATCTTAAGTGGCTCATTATGTCTGGAAATATTGCTTCCATTTCAGTAGTGCGGGCATAAGAACCAATATTCCTGATCAAAATCATCGGATATATCACTTAGCAATTTCAGATTAGAAAGATATGTACAAATATATGTAAGCATTTATCGGTGATCTGAACATCTACTGTATCTTCCATGCTCTTCATGTAATGATATATTTTAATGATTTTGTATGATTTTTATTTGTAATTAATTGTGAGTCATACACAGTGTAAATAATGTTTCATTATGCAAGATTTCTAGGTTATCAAGATGACAAAAAAAAAAGTGAATTTGTATATGAAAAGAATTTGACAGTAGATTGGAATGACATAAAATAAAGTGGTGATGACTATGTTCTGTTTATACTGTTCAATTCCAAACTGTGTTAAAGAAAAAAAACAAACATTTTGTTTGCCTTTTAATGTCCAAGCAGCTATTTGCAGCATATTTACATCAATAAATCATGCAAAAGTCTATTAAAATTCACGATGAATCATTGAAATTTTCCCTTTGTTGACAGCTAACCCTTGATGAGCAGGATTATGTATTGTAATATAAAGTATAGTAAAACCCAAGTGAATGGAAACAGTCCAGGAAGTCAGCAAAGCTATCTGCATGAAAAGAATTCACTCCTAGCTCTCAAAGCTCACCTTCAACCACATATCAAGATGTACTGTCAAACAAAAAAACTAGGGAAATATAAGAAAAGGTAGATACTTAATTATACCCAATGTATATTTCTTTATAGGAAATCTCCAGTTTTCATGGACATTGCCATGTAAAAGCCCTAATAAAGCCTTTGTTCTTCACTGACGTTTTTGGACTTCTGGGAAATAGCTGCTTAAAAAAGCTAACAGATTGGTAGAAAGGAAATGCCTGGTTTGAGTGATACTGTAAATAATTTCTTACTGTGACTGTTTGGTTCTTGTAGAAAAACAGAACCAGAATTAAGTCTTGAAGAACAGAATTTTGAGTTGGGTGACATTACAATGCAATAGCAACGTTAGTTTATTGGTACCCACGCAAGAACAACGGAAGCTGGTGCACTGTAACGTCGTCAGACTTACAAATCCTACTCATGTTGCCCACTTTTTCATTCCTTCGTCATCTTTTCTACATCCCCAACTGAGAATATGACTCATTCTGCTTTGCTGTTTTTTTTTTTTTTTTACTGAAGATCATTAACTAGAATTGGTTGCACTACTTTTATGTGAAATGTGCTATTGGGAGAAAATGGAATTTCAGGTAATTCAAAATGTTGGCAGGGGAGTTTGATTCTGACATTTCAGTACTGAGTGCACTTGGCTTTTATGTAGCTAAAACTAAAACTGAGAAAGGACTAACATTCTTTCTCACATTTGAGCATTTATTGCTCTTTGCCACAGCCGGCTTTAAGGCTGGGGAATATTTTCCATGGAAGAATTATTTTCTATTAGTGTCTTAACTAGTTATTACTTAAAATTCTTCCAAAATGTTTTAGAATGTTTAGTTGGGAATTATATCTGGAAGCCAGTTCTGGTCCTCCATAGCCTTAGGAATACTATGTCCCAACCAGGAAATTCTGAGAAAGAGAGTTCTCAGAGATTTCCTGGCTGGGGAAGTTACTCTTCTAGAGCTATTACATTGCCTTTTGTGATCTCACCTTATCACATGAAGTACATTTACGACACTATGTCTGTAAGGAGTGCCTTCAGATTAAAGCGCATATGCAGTCCAAATAATTTCAGCACAGAAGGATTTGATTAAAAAAAAGAAAGAAAGAAAGAAAGAAAGAAAGAAAGAAAGAAAGAAAGAAAGAAAGAAAGAAAGAAAATCAAACAAACGTACAAAGATGCATGTCTTCCAGAAATTAAATAGATAAGAATTGCTTAGATATGAAAAAACATGGCTGTGATAAAGGCCTCAGGGTACTATGGTGAAAATGGATAGAAAATGATTATTATGTTTCTAACAATGCCAGAATTACAGGGCATTTAGTGAGGTTACAGGCAGCAGATTAGCAGCAAATAATGCAAGAGAAAGTACTTTTTTTCTCAGAGAGTGTGTAATCAAATTATGGCTCTCAGTGCCAATTGAATATTTCATTTCTTTTTGAATAGAAGCAATTAGAAAATTTGATGAAGGGAAGATTCATCATCTAATTTTAAATATGTTGAATGGGGTGCTATGATCAGCTCAGACAGACACTAATTCTCTGGTGCAGGAGCCTCAGAGAGTGTCCCAGCCAGAGGTCTCATCATGCTTATCATGTTCTCCACAATGTAGGATTCACCACTGGATGCTGTCGCAGACTGGGTACCGGGTAGAAAAACCTTTCGAGAAATCAGAAAAATCTGTTTTTAAATTCTGATGTGGGAGCCACTGGGAGAAGAGAGGCCGGAATGATCTGCTGGGGAGAATAGCAGGAAGAGAATTTGAAAGTCATACCAGCACTAGGAGGAGATAGTGTAAGAGTTGTTCAAGAAACATGTAGATATGGTACTAAGGAACATGGTTTAGTGCGCAGCACTGATGGTAGGTGAATGGTTGGGCTAGGTGATCTTAGAGGTCTTTTCCAGCCTTTATGATTCTATGATTCTATAATAGTAAAACATACTGTTAAAAACAATACGCAGACTGGACAACACAGTCTGAAGGAAAAGGCAGGCTCTCATCTGGGAGCATGGAAAGGGTATCGACTGGAGAAGCTCATGCAGAGTTAGTTCATACAGAGAGAGCAAAGGTAGGTTTCTTCAGAAACTCCTCAGCTCAAACAAGTTTCAGGTAATCTTTCACAGACTTTTCCCTGTTCCTGTAAAGGAAAATAAACCAACACACCAATTAAGAAAATAAAGACCCATCAATAGACCAAGACTGATGTTATAATGAAGGTTTGTGGGGCATTCATCATCTTCAGCAGGTGACACTTTTTACTGTGTTGAATCTACTGGAGTTCCTGGAGCACAAGGCTCCTGGGATTACAGTGTAAGATGTGTTTAATAACAGATCTAATAAAAAATGATCATTTGAGTTTCTTTTTGTATGTAGTATCTCTTCATGATTTCAGTACACAGGCAGAGCAAATTAAAAAATAATGCTGAGTAAAGAACCCATGCCTGTAAGTCTGCACAAACAAAAGCTTTTCCCCATTCTGTATATGCAAGCATACCACATAATGTAATTTAGTTTTACTAGACTCCTAAAACACAGGCATGTGTAAGATGCACAGGCTCAGTAGAATGGAAGCTGAAATTGAGGACTGGTTTTATTCAATATTTTCATTAAAGGCCTCAGTGCAGAGGAGGAGCAATTATATCTGTTGATGGCACAAAAATGAGAGTTCTTATCAACACAGTAATAGCCAAGTGAATTAAGGAAGGAAGGGAACAGACTTCAGACATAAAATAGAAGGATGAAAGGATAAGTAATGCGTGGCAGGATTAATTGCAGGTATTCCTGTAATAGCTGGAAGCTCATAATTTAGAAATGACAGAAGAAAAAGAGATAGAAGGATACTGAATGAGAAATGTATGATTACAGCTACTAGTGTCACATGAGAAAATCAAATGCAATCACAAAAGAGGTGTTTCTGATACATACAGGACAATATCATGAGGTACTTGTGGGATCGTACCTGGAATACTGTGTATAATTCTGACTATTTTCATTCAGGAGTGTATTCCTGTGACTGACAGTAAGGTAAAGCCTAAGGGAAATACCATTCATTCACTGGCCTGTTTCCTTTTCTGTAGACTAGACTGTGCATTTTTTCGAAGAATGTGTGTGAAACACTTTAAACGTGTCTGCTGAAATGGTATGTCTCTGAGTACAGAATGTAACACCGTCAGTATGTTTGAAGTGTTCACATTGCTCTGTTAGGGTTAGGAGGCCTTAAGAATACTGCCAAGAGATAGAAAAGATTCAGTTGCCATCTAGTGTATCTCCTGAAAGATCAGGGATGTGATTCTCTGTGCCTTTCCTTGTATGGTGCTAGAACTGACAAGTAAAGTACCTTCAGCCACTCGTATTATGCCTTTTCTTAAAAACATGAGAAAGAAGTTTAAGTAAGTATCAATATGTATGCAAGGGAGCTTGGATTGACTCCCTAAACATAGACTTCTTATGCTTTTGAGATGCCCTAGTTCAATTTGCTTGGCCTCTAGATTCTAGGTAAAAAAATTTCTCCTGTAGATCACAGGCCACAATTACACATGATGCATTAATCACCATAACATGGCACCAGATTTAGGCAGCTGAATTAATTACTTCATGCTGAGGTTAGCACTGATTGCTCAGACAAAGGCATCACACTGTTTGAAGGGGAAAGTAGCTAATCAGAATAAGATTGGAGATCTTGTATCACTTCTCAGTGATACAACATGACTTGTGTCAGAGTGCATTCAAAAATGGTAAAATAAAACTTCATGTATGGTCCAGAAAATATTGAAATAAATTGAATAATAAACTTGTAATAGATCTAACTTGGTACTACAATAATTCGAGTAGCAATACTAGCAAATGAGAAGAAGTGTTGTCTATTTAAGTTGAACCTGAAAATGCGTCTTGAAGTCCATGGAAGTGTATTATATAATATGTGTTGTTTTTCCCCCCATCTCAGTTACTTCTGCTAACAATCCCTTGCTATTATTTCTTGTGTAACATACTGTATTGTAATTTTAGAAAATCATTATAATCCTGCAGTGCACAGATCCAGATAGAATGCTTATCCTATGGTTACAGAGAAAGAACAAATACTGCTCTTATTTTAGTTGTCTGTCTGGAGCTGTCAGAGTTTATTATGCTGCACATGAAATGAGCGGTGATCAGACCCTTGGAGCAGTCTAGTAAACCACATACAATGCTCTTCAGCCAAAAAAGACTTACTGCTTTCTTCTTCTTTTGGCTATGTTTTGGCAATCTTCAGTTCCCTGTCAAAAAATCCTGCAACCAGCAAGGTGTGACTGCTTAGCTCTGCTTCTTACAGACCTTAGATGCTCCCTGCAAGAGCCAGCAGCCTTGGCCATGGCCATCTGTCAGGTAAGAAGAAATTCGATTGCACAATTGACTCATTTTAGGGCAAGTCATACGGATTGTTAATGATATTATTTACCTTTTGCAGTACATCTATAAAAATTACTTCTCATCAGGACTATAAAATACTTTTTTTTTTCTTTTTTTTTCTTCTTTTTTTCCTTTCCTTTTTTTTTCTTTTTCCTTTTTTTCAGGTACATAACATGGGAAATGCTAAGCTGGACAATCATAGAATCATAGAATCACCAAGGTTGGAAAAGACCTCTAAGATCATCCAGTCCAACTGTCCACCTATCACCAATATTTCTCACTAAACCATGTCCCAAAGAACAACATCTAAACATTTTTTGAACACCACCAGGGACAGTGAATCCACCACCTTCCTGGGCAGCCCATTCCAGTGCCTTACCACCCTCTTGGAGAAGTATTTCCTAACATCCATCCTGAATCTTACCTGGTGCCATTCCCTCTACTCCAATTACTAGTTACATAGGAGAAGCAGATGACCCCTACTTCACCACAACCTCCCTTCAGGCACTTGTAGAGAGCAATAATGTCACCCCTGAGCCTCTTTTTCTCCAGACTGAACAATCCCAGCTCCTTCAGCTGCTCCCCATAAGACTTGTGCTCCAGACCCCTTACCAGCTTTGTTGTCCTTCTCTGGACACACTCCAGGGCCTCAATGTCTTTCTTGCAGCGAGGGGCCCAAAACTGAAAACAGTACTTGAGGTGCAGCCTTGGCAGTGCTGAGTACAGAGGGGTGATCACTTCCCTGCACTTGCATTTTCCTCTTATTTCTCATACAAGCCAGGATGCCAATGTCCTTCTTGGCCACCTGGGCACACTGCTGGCTCATGTTCAGCCAAGCATCAATCAGTACCCCTAGGTCCATTTCCTGTACAGTCTTCCAGCCGTTCTACACCAAGCCTGTAGCATTGCCTGGGGTTGTTGTGCCCAAAGTGCAGGACCCAGCACTTGGTCTTGTTGAACTTCATCCCACTGGCCTCAGTCCAGCTGTTCAGCCTGCTCAGATCCCTCTGTAGGGCCTTCCTACCCCTGGGCAAATCAACACTTTCTGCCAGCTTGGCATCATCTGCCAACTTACAGAGGTTGCACTCAGTGTCCCCGTTCAGGTCATCAGTAATGAGACTGAACAGGACAGGCCCCAATACCAACTCCTGGGGAGCACCGCTCATAACCAGTCACCAGCTGGATTTAACTCCATTCACCACCACCCTCTGGGCCCAGCCCTTCCTCCAGATCTTAACCTAGCAAAGAGTGTACCTGTCCAAGCCATGGGCTGCCAGCTTCTCCAGGAGAATGCTGTGGGAGACAGTGTTGAAAGCTTTGTTGAAGTTTAGGCAGACAACATCAACAGCCTTTCCCTCATCCACCAAGCTGGTCACAATATAGGTTGGTCAAGCAGGACCTGCCTTTCATGAACCCATGATGTCTAGGCCTGATCCCCCAGTTGACTCACACCTGCCATGCGATCTCTCTCAAGATGATCTGGTCCATAACGTTACCTGGCACTCAGGTCAGGTTGAAAGGCCTCTAGCTCCCTGAATCATCCTTATGACCTTCTTGTAGATGGGAGTCACACTGGCAAACCTCAGATTCTCTGGGACCTCTCCAGTTTTCCAGGAACTCTGATAGACAATGGAAAGCATCTTGGCTTTCATCTCCAACAGCTCCCTCAGCACCCTCGGGTGATTCCCATCCAGCAAGTTATGACAAAGTGTTCAGCGTCGTTTCTCCCCTCCCTGTCTTCATGGATTTCCATCTTCTGACCCTTTGTTACCTCAAGTCTAAAGACATGCCCCTTGGAGAGAAGTTGATCTGATTTCCCATTTATGTTACCAAGTATTACATTATTGGAGTACCAAAAAGCACTCCTATAAGACTAAGACATCTTGTGCTAGCTATTCCAGACCTTGAGAAGCCTACATAGGAAATCCTGGCTATGAAATGTGAAACAAATATATATATTGTATTTGAAGTCTCTGACAAATTTAATTATTTACTCTGTGTGTGTGTATACTGCATTACTTCTAAAGATTGCTTTACAGCACAGCATTTTGTAATGATGTCTTCCAAAAATGATGCATGAAATCAGGCTTAAAATAGAATCTAGAACAGAGCTTAAACTGAAATGAGCACAAATCCATCCGAAACAGTATTAATGAAAAAATGAAAGATGGAAGGAGACGAAGGATAAGCCAGGCTAAGCAGGACTTCGTAAGGGGAAAAGAAGAATGCAGATACTGCTATTACCTGAAGAAAACTCTTCAGAAATGTATTGTCAGTATATGATGAGATTCTGTTTAAATCACGAAAGAGTAGTATTGTATTCCATTATAAAAGTCTTCTGAACAACCATCAATGGCAGTTGTAATAAGCTTGAATTCCAGGATAAGTGGAGTTTTAAAATTAGTTTGAGCACTGGAGATTGTAGTTTGTAAGGAGAAAGGAATTATCTCTTGATGTTTCTGCTGCCATTCAAGGGACACATTTTCTGCAATCAAAAAGGAGATTATTAGTAGAAAAAAGAAGGATTACTATTCACTTCAGACTGATTTATTTTATACTGGTATCAAAGAGCACGTTTCTCTGTCTCTCCCCATGCTTTATTTTCTTAAGAACACTTCTCACTGCACTGTTCTTCCTCTCCAATGAAAAGTTAATGCTGTAGCATTTATTTGATTAAGAGGAGATAATACTCAGAGATCTCCACAAAATATAATGGTGAATTTCACTACTGCACACACAGGAATAGTACAAAATATTCCTTACAACTCTTACTATTAATGACATGTGGGCAGATGATATACTCATTGCCCACTTCACTATCCCACTACCAGTGGGAACTTCTCTGCAGTAACTTTAGTGATATTGCTACTCATTTTCTTCCCTTATGTAAACAAGCGATATCATGTATGTGCATTCCTTCTTTAAGCTCTATGACACAATATTCATTGTCGCTGTTTACAGTTATATTCTCGGTTCCTTAATTAGGCTCTGACACTGTTAACTTTGAAAAAATGTGGGATATCATTCAGAAATGAACAGACAAGTGACATGACTCATTGATGGCACTTTGGAAGTGCGTTCTAACTCCTTCTCTCCCTATGTGCTTCAGTAGCTGGTTTGGTGGAAGTGAAAAAATAAGCTTTAGAGGCAATGCTCTTAAAAGGACAAATCATGGAATCATAGAATCATTAATGTTGGAAAAGACCTGTAAGATCATCTAGTCCAACTGTCCACCTACCACCAAGACTGCCCACTAATCACATCCCTCAGTGACACATCTCCATGTTTCTTGAACACCTCCAGGGATGGTGACTCCACCACCTCCCCGGGCAGCCTGTGCCACTGCCTCACCATTCTTTATGAGAATAAGCTTTTCCTAATAAAATGTGGTGGGGAAATCCAGTTAGAAATAAACAGTTATGTAAATAGTAGGAAAACAAACAACTTTGACAAAAGAGAAGCATTCAATTAACCATGGCTAACATATACAGAATGAATCAGAATTATTTTATTCATGTCTACTGTAGGAAGTAGAAAAGGAAAAAGCTGTTAAGGAGAAACAAAGGCAGCAAGCAAAGAGAAGCAAATTCTCTTGTGAGACCATTCCCCAAGCATACCAGACCAAGCAGTGACAGGGGAGGATGACACGAAGGCAGGGAAGGCTGCTCTCCTGGGGAAATGAAGCCTGTGCTTCCATCTTTCGTGCAGATTTGTTGCATTCTAATAATTTAATTTGCCATTTCACATGGAGTAGTGGCATTCATAATTCAGCCTTTTTCTTCTTTCTGCTGTTCATGGTCCTGATTGAGCTGAGATTGTTTTAAATTTCTCCGTAGCAACTTCCACTAAATATGTAAGTTAGTTATTTTCATTACCATTTAAGAGGAGAGTTGACTGTTTACTGAACAATCAAATCAAAACAATCCCTTTTTCTTTTGAAAATCTCATGACTGCACAGAGTTCTCCAGCTGGTAACATGGAAACCCAGTTTGATTCATTCAGTGCCAATTTCTGGTACAAAATAAGTGTGTCAGAGATAAGTCATTTTTTCACAGTGGCTAAAATATAAATTTGTCTCTCTTGGCATACTCAGAGATTGAGAAAAGGGACACGGGGGAAATACTGGGGTGAGAAGGAAAAAGGAAAACTCAAGAACGAAGTCCAAAGGGATATGGCCTCAGACAAAGAAAAACAAAGAATAATCTACCCCAGGAGAGCTCCAGGAGATAACAGAACAGTGAGGTACAGACCACTGTTTTTTAAACGTTTTGCATGTGATTCTAGAGTTTGATGCAGCATTTCATAAAACCTTGTCAGAAGAGCTGACTTACATGAAGGCAAAATATCAAGTGGTCACAGTCCTGAGCTCTCCAGAGTTCAAGAAGTGTCCTGCCAATGCTCTTGGTTATGTGTTCTGATTTTTGTAGGAGTTGGACTCAGTGATCCTTATGGGTCCCTTTCAACTTGGGATATTGTACGATTCTATGATTCTAGGATCTTAAGCAAAGTAAGGCCCAGAGTACAATTTCAGTTGCTAATGTACAGTAAGAGGTGACAGAAGTTTTGGTGCCTTGGGAGCAGGTCCATTTTGTCCTTTGGCTTTGCTAGTTGACCAGCAGGCAAACTATCTGTTAGGGGAACTGTATCTGGCACCTCTGCAGCCCCTTGCCCTGCCTGGTACTGCCCGCTCATTGACAGAAGGGTGCATTTGTTCTGCAATAGACATAAACACAGCCCAAAGACATTGCATGTTATGACACCCCCTCTTATTTTTACACCAGGGAAATCCATTATCACTCAGTCTGAACTTCATAGCTGTAGATGCAAATCCTCATCTAATGATTTACTTTTACTTTATTTATTAACAATATATTTCTCTTCTCAGCAGAAAATGCTCTACAGAAAGAAATCCAGATTGACTTAAAGCTCTGGCATGGCACTCTGCAGGTTCAAGTTCATTTTTTCTAGAAAGCAGCACCATCAACACCCTAATCTTAACCTGTGATCATGCAGGACAATTTCTGCACTTGCTCCTCCGTGAGATGACTACAGCCCTTTGGAAAAAACATGCAGCCAGTACATAGTCTCAGCACTGGGAATCACACAGAGATCTGCCAGGGATTAACCTGGAGCACTTAAAGGTCCTCCCCTGCAGGACTGGAGTAAACCCAGGCACAGACTGGAGACTTGGTAGGAAAACAACGCTTAAGTTTTCTTATTGCAATAAACTAAAATAATAAATAATGGAATATTAAAATTTTGTAGCAGGCACTGTTGCTTTATCAGGTTTCATAAGTTTCCTGAGCTATTACTTTGTTGTAATTAGTAAAACAACCATGACCGCATCAGTGATGCTGGTGACTGCTGCGTTGGTGAGATACAGCTATTACAACACGTATTTGCTGTCACCGTAGGCTCATAGATAATAAACATAATTACCTCCACAGTACCTGATGGTGCTGTGCCTTGCATAAATTGTTTTGCAATAGTGTGACCTACCCTCATGAGGTGTGCTGTGCCGCTATTGCATGTCATGATCCTATTTCGGCACACTATTAGCTGTGCTGTAGCAGAGCTGTGGAACTGTCGAATACCTCTCCAGGAAGATTTCAGCCATTTATCGAGTTCCAAAAAATGAAAGACTCGTTTCTTATCGGAGCTTCAAGAAGCTTCTCAGAGATTTTTCTTGGCAACGTTGCGTAATGCTTTTCCCTGCATGCTTGTAAAATCTGATTTAAACTTCTAGATTTACACATATATCTGATTTGCACTAAAACCCCTCTCCTGGAACAGTCTAGACAGTTTTGCAGAACAGATAGACAGGAGAGTATCTCAAAGGCTGAACTTTTCTGTCCAAAGCTGCTCAGATGTTTAACACCCTTTGGAAAAAGTCCAGAATCTAGCTACATTTGGGAGAGTAATCTTAGTTCTTAGAGATGGCACAAGTCCTTGGAGTAACAGCATTGCATTGGGTACATTCACCTGGAAACTGAAGATCGCAGTCTTGCACACAGTGAACAATATCCGGAAACCATTAAGAAAATGCCAGGTGAGCTGCACTCTGGGAGCACAGCTGCTTTTAGAGTAGTCCTTTATTTCTTGCTGCCTGGTGTTACTTTCCTGTTTGGACCACTTCCCCCTCCGGTACACCAGCAACATCATGATGCAGAGCTGAGATGGTGATGCACCCATTTAATAAAACTGCACCGAAACCTATTGCTAGCAGCTTATTGCCTTATTTCTGATAAAGGGAAATAATAGCACACTTGACTTTTTATATAAAAAATATTTGACAATAAGGCAGTACTCTTGCTTTGACTGATTGGTCTCCTCCATCCCATCTCCAGCCTGACCACCATCTATTACCCACCAGCATCACTGGTATGCACCAGGCCTTACGTGACAGTGGTATGAAACATGGGGAAAATCAAATCGAACCAAATGACTTCCAAGGGTTCCTTCCAAATTAAACCATTCTTTGGCTCTGTGATTTTGTGAAATCTCATCTTCCACACCAGGATGCTGATTGTCTTCCTGACTTGCTGCTTCCAGGCATATTGATGGGATCAGACCAGGAACATTGTCCATAATCCATCCTGTATTTCACCAGACACAAACTTGGTACAGTATACAGACTTGGCTAGGGGAATCAAACATCACACTTACCCAAAAAGGACTTCAAGAAGGACACTTTTCTTCAAATTGCTTAGTACCCATCACAGGACACAGTCCTCGTATGTACTTCTGTGGTGTACTCTTCCTTTTGTGGGGTTTTGTACACTTGATTTTTGCTTTGTTGGCCTTTTAACATTATTATTGAGAGTATAACACTTCTCAGCTGGCTGCAAAAAGGAAATCGCTGTTGGCATTAACAGACCAGGCCCATTCATTTCAGCCTGCAAAATGGCTGTCCATCTGTTTCTTTGAGTAGTCTGTTTTTATTGTTTAAAATGATAAACAAAATCTCCTAGCTCTTTGGAAATTGTGCAGGTGTGAAATTATGCATGAGGTACAGAACAAGAGAAACAAGTCAAATAAAAGCAGAGTGGGAAGAAGCAGGGGTTTATTGTGCAGGGGAGTAAATGGTATTTTAAATTGTCAGGAAAGCTGTGAGATATTTCTTTGATTTTCCTTTGCTCCAGAATAAGCAAATACTTAGTGTCTTCAGATACATCCAGCAGCGATGGGCTTGTGGCGGAGTCACATCCTTTGTGCACTTCACAATTACATGAAAATTAAAAAATAAACCTGAGACAATCTCAGAAATCAAAGCATTCTGAGGGATCATCATTATAACGCTGAAATGCAAAATTTGTGCTGCAGTAATTTAGATTATGTCTGAGAAAAGACTCAGATTTTATCTCTGTCCTTCCTTTGAAGTTCTGGTTACCAAATACACCTACTGTCAAAAGAATTACAAAATGTAACTTCTAAATCTGATAGAAAACTGAAATTTAAGTTTGCCCAGTAGTTGCAATTGTGATAGCAAGGATCTGCCTGTGTACGCAGCTAGGGGGACTTAATCATTCATTCCCTGGGATGACCAGGAACTCCTCAGCCGGCCTCTGTGCAGATGAGGCATGGGACTGGCTTGGTTCAATGGGCTGATGCGTGAAGTGCTTGGCCAAAGTCCAACTGCTTCGCTCTGAAGTATTTGACCAATTTTGACAGCTTCTTTTCAGGTAGAGATTTTGAGCAGCCCTGGAGACTATTCAGGGGCATCTGCTGCACATAGACCAACTCACTGACACCACTGTCCTCCCTGGGAGTGCTCAGTAATGCTTCATGTGGAGGCTGAGGCCTTCCCAGAGACACCCTAAGGCCATTCCTGTTGAAGAACTGACCAAACTCTACACACTATCCATGTGCTCAATAGAAACCATTTCTGCAGATGAATAAATGGCCTCATAGGAGAGCCTTTTGTACATATTTAAGACCTTGCTTGTGTAGCAGCAATCATGTAGAACCATGGCCTGTCCAGGTATAAGAAATCCTCATCACTGCAGTTTGGGGTGTCTCACCTAATCCAGTTGAAGATGATCCCGCTGAGTTACTTGCAGACCCTCAATATCAACCAGACAGCAGCTGACTATTTTGTTTGAGAGATTCTATTTCCCTTTGAGAATTATTCTGTGTAAAGATCCCAATAAATCAACTTAATTTAACAAATGTTCATCCTGTGTGTGTCTGCGCACCACTATGGTGTAAGATTTTCTTTACTAATGAAGCCTTTATGTTGTATCTCTAAAAATTATTGCTGTTTTTTTCAGAGTTGGAATAATCATCTTAAAATAATTCATTTCAGAAGACTTAGCAAATAAGTAAACACAGTGGATGCTTTTCTTCTTCACATCTTATTAACTGATCAGGTAGAGTTTTCCATCAGAGATTCAGTTTTCTAGTGAGTCTAATTATTATTTCTGCAATTTCTTCTCATATTAGATTTCATAGTACTCAGTCAGTAATGACTAACACCCTGTTATAAGAAACATGTTAGCAGTTTAGATTTTTGTATGCTTTGGGGCAATCCAGTGAGACAGGGAAATAGGGCCAGTGGTTTCACCAGGTAAGCAGGCATGAATAGAAAAGTTATAAATATAACAGAATGATTCACAGCTAGCTTTGATAACTATCTCCATCACAGTATCTAGTAGCTATAGGACCGGAATGGAAACTTATTTGTTGTTGCTTTGAGAGTGCATAGCATGTCTAATGAAAAAAAATTGTTGAGAACTACGGGCCAATTAAGACAGAATTGGAGATGCTATTGACCTATGGGATTCATGAGCCCAAACAGTAAGTTGTGTGGTGTCCACAGCCAAGAGAGGTACCAATAGAAAGAATGAGAAAGACTGCTTCTCCTCATTTTCTAAATAATCAGAGTTTCTTGGTGCAATCTGGGTTTATCTGCTCCAAGAAATCCTGTAACTGCAGACAAGCCTGTTTTAGTATTTGGTAGACTCTGAGAGAATGCATATAATCTTGTTTCTAAGGGTTTTTATTGATGCAGTGTATTTTTCAATTTAGAAAGAAAGCAAAATCCTTTAGAAAACATTGTTTTCCCTTTGAAAGAGCAGCAGTGACGTAAAGCCCGTGAAAATCCTTCCCAGTGAGGATGTGGCTCTCTTAGAAATTTGTGTTTTATTGTTATAGTTGGTAATCAATTCTTCGGTTATTTCTCTAGTGATGACTAACAGTAGACTCCGAGTTGATTCTGAAAAGGACAAATTGGCAGATGCAGTGTTCATACATAATAGATAAAATGAGCTTGTGTGAAAATACTATAGTCGATATTAGCAGTTGTACTACAAATATCAATTGTTTTAGATTATTTCTGTTTTAGTGGTAATAAACATTGGCATTCCATGCAAATGCCATAGAATATCACCAGATGGAACAATGCTAAAGGAAGAGGTATACTGATTTTAAAAATACATGATATTAGAGGTCTTAATTTAGAAGCAGAAGGAAAAAGAGAGAGAGAGAGAGAAAAAATTGCATACAATAAGCCGTGAAAATTCTTCTATACAAAATGTTTTCATGATGATAATGTAGAACTAGTCATTATAGATGTGAAGCTTTATTGACAAATTCCATACAACTGTGGTGCCATTTCCTCTCCTGATAAAGGGAACTGGAGACTCACCTCTGTGTTGGACCAGGTTTTCTGCAGCTTATGTGGTAAGACTTTGATGTATTCAGAAGCATTCAGAGATTTTAAATGCTTTTATTCTAAAGTAATGACTTTGCTCTCAGCTTTCTGTTACTTATCCCACAGCTTCCTGTGGCTTGGTAAGAAACAGAAAGTCAATTCCCACCTGATCCTTATATTTACAGAGTCAGTGACCCTGTAATGCTGTAAAGATAACCACTGCATTTTGGCTGTGTCAAGGGCCTTCTCACCAGAAACCAATCAAATAATTGGCTCCTAATATATATGCAATATTGTGCTAAAAAGAAATATTATTTATCCAAATAGAGTATACCATTTTAGCCAGCCCCCTAAATCCTCTTCCTAACTAAACCTGATGAGCTCAAACACAGTGGGTGGTCAGTGTGACCTGGCATCATAATAGTTTAAAAGCTTTTAGTAGTGGACTGTTTTCTTCTTCCATGTTTCAATGAGTTACAGTGATTTGTCATGTGATAACATCTGCACTGACAAGAGTGTTTTACTTTGCAAGGTGATTTGCCCTTTTTATGGATGCACACAGGCTTTCTGCTAATCGCTTCCTGCCGGCCTGTCTTGCTCAGCACTTTTGGTCCCATTCTCCTGCTATGACAACTGAGGTCACATCCTCCAGTGCTTGATGTGCTAACCAGAGTTGTGTGCATACCAGTGAGGCACATGGACAGGTGCCAAGACACTCTACAGTGCCCTTCATCCCCTCTCACTGTTTTGGTGATGTGCCATCCCTACCAGCCTATATTCCTTCAAAGCTACACGATACAGTTTGCTTTGACCATGTCCTTAAAACATTCCCTGAAACTGTATACGATAGCTATATTAAAATCAATTCCACATACAGGTAGCAGATTCAGCCCTTTCAACTTGTGCATCCTGCTAATGGCAAAAGGTACAACTTGATGGTACAGTTTAAAGTGGGAGTAATGTCTGTTTTTTGCTGATACACACGGAGGCTGAACATTCTCCATCCCAGGCTTTCAAGACCTGTCTGGATGAAGACCAGAACAGTTTGGGCTGAATTCAGTGTTCATCTCTTATTAAGAAACAATTTGGACTGGAGAACTCCTGAGGTACCTTTCTTCCTATGATCCTGTGATTTTATGAGATCAGTAGTTAACCTCTGCACAGCAGCTGTTTCCAAGAAACACTTTTCTCACTCCTTCACTTACCAGTCCTTCTTTTCTTTATCCCCATTGCCATAAAATGCTGTCATGCCCATTTGGGTAGTCAGGATTACAACAGCTTGACAGAGCGTTTGCAGAATTGGAGAGCGGTTAAGGTTAAACTGGAACCTGAGTTTTGTCAATACAAAGACTGCTGTTATTTTTTTCCACTGTGAGGATGTACACTGAATTTTATAGAGCTTGGTGTTCATGCAAATGCATTTACCTGTGGGAGGGAAATGACTCATCTGTGGATTTTGAAAATGGAAGTGATGACTGGGTTGTTTTTTGGAGATAGACATTTACACCATCTGCAATGCTGTCATGTTACTGTGAAAAGATCCAAATTGCACTTAGAACAACACTGCAAAATAGACTTATGTGAGAAATTCCATTGACCATACTGTGGGAATCTTACCAATAGCGGTGAGAAATGCAGTTTATATGAAAAATAAAGATGCCTGGTACTGGGATCTTTCTACCTGTTCTTAGCAGTTGAAGACTCAGCTTAGTCCTGAGAAAAGACTTTGTCTTCCCTGACATTCTTGCCAGCATTAATGCATGTAACTATTCATACTTCATTCAGCCTTGCAGAATCCTTGGCTGCAGTGACACCTCCATCAGTGTATTTGTTCCACAGTCTAATTATTCACTGTAGGGGATGGATTTTATCAATTTTAATTCTGTTAACTTTTGGGTCCTCTTTATTCATCATATCCTTTGTTCTTGCATTACAAGAGAGAAAGAATGGAAATTCCTCCACCTACATTTTCTATCAAATTCCTCAATTTGATATGGTTGTTTCTCATTTACTCTTATGAATTTCCTTTCTAAAGGGAACAATTCCAATCTTTTCAATCTCCCTTTAAGTGTTTTTTCTGTGTTCCTAATAATTATTCCCTCCTCTTAAACCCTCTGTAATTCTGTGATTTTTTTTTCTCAAAAACTGGTGTCTGCTATTGTAGAACCAGCAACATAATTGCATTATTTTTGCTGTATTATTCCCCAGTCCAGTTTTTATGCAGTCTGACATCTCATTCGCATTTTTTTCATCACTCTAATTCACTAAATAGAGGTTCCAGAGATCTATCTTTAACAATAGGCAACTTCTTTTTCCCAGATGATAAACCCAACAGACTTCTAATTCTGTTGTTGAAGCAAAAGTACTTCTGTGAAGTTTTTTTTTCTTACCAATTTTGCTTTTTGGGCATTTGCATATTACAAAATTGTTTCCCCAGCCACATTCTGAATAAACTAAATCACTTTATCAGGTTTTGAATTTTACAGACAGATTCTGTAGGCAGAATTCTGCCAGTCCTTTTTTGTCATTCTTGCTCTGTGATAATGCATTTTTTCCTCATGTATAATAAGACTTTAATTTTGATTTTCTTGTGCCTGTTCTTCCTCCTAAAGCAAGTAGACCTACCAATTTCCTCCAATTCCTATTTTCCACAGATTTACCCACAAAGAATAGAATTCACAGACAGAGGGAGGAACAGAGGAAGGGAATGAAGTAGATTTCCAGCTAAGTGCACTGCATTTGCAGATTACCTTTTAGTAGATATTAATTCAAGAGCTGTCAAAGCACCTGTTCTGCATTCTCCCTTCTCCCTACAGACCCCAAATTAAAGTTTGTAAAGCTTTTCTAAGTTTGGAATTTTACTTCTGGAGGTTTCCTGCCCCATAAATCTGATAATATACGAGAGGATTTGTTAACGAACTTTCTTTTGTTCCTTCTCCCATGCACACAGAAAAATATCTGTCTAAAAGATATGGTAACACAGGAAAATGCAGTGTATTCTTTTGATAGTGGAACTAGCTTGCTGAAAAAGTAGAGAGGGCAGGAGATGCTCCAGGCATGGAGCAGCAGTTCCCTGTGGTCCAGGAAAGACCCACAGCAGAGTAGGCTGTCCGCCTGCAGCCCATGGGTGCTGCATGGAGCAGATCTCCACTTGCAGCCATGCACAGTACTACACGGGATTTTTTCATCTCATCTTCTCCTGTCTAGTAGAGGAGGGCAGTGAGAGAATGGCTGGGTGGGGCCTGGCCAATGCTAACCCCACCAGAGCCCCTTCTTGTGACCTCAACAAACTTGGCATCTATCAAACACAGACTTGCCAGTAAGCAGATGCTTTCCACAATGTGCACGGTCCCAGTTCGCTCAGTACAATTAGCATCTTCAAATGAATACACCAGCCTTAATCCAAATAAATAAAATACTACAGAGTTAAAAAATGGATCTTCAGCTTTTCGCAGAATCGCAGGATCACCAAGGTTGGAAAAGACCTACAAGGTTATCCAGTCTAACAGTCCACCTATTACCAATAGCACTCCCTAAACCTCAATGCAACATCCAAACGTTCCTTGAACACCTCCAGGGACAGTGACTCCACCACCTCCCTGGGCAGCCCATTCCAGAGGCTGACCACTCTTTCAAATAAATAATATTTCTTAACATCCAGCCTGAATCTCCCCTGACACAGCTTGAAACCATTCCCTCTAGTCCTATCTCCAGTTACATGAGAGAAGAGGCCGACCCCCAGCTCACCACAACCTCCCTTCAGGAAGTTATAGAGAGCTATAAGGTCTCCCCTGAGCCTCCTCTTCTCCGGACTGAACAATCCAAGCTCCTTCAGCCTCTCCTCATATGGCCTGTGCTTCAGACCCCTCCCCAGCTTTGTTGCCCTTCTTTGAACACGCTCCAGGGCCTCGATGTCTTTCTTGCAGTGAGGGGCCCAAAACTGGACACAGTACTCGAGGTGCGGCCTCACCAGAGCTGAGTAAAGGGAAACAATCACCTCTCTGCTCCTGCTGGTAACACTGTTTCTGATGCAAGCCAGGATGCCGTTGGCCTTCTTGGCCACCTGGGCACACTGCTGGCTCAGGTGCAGCCGAGCATCAATCAATACCCCCAGGTCCATCTCCTCCACACGGTCTTCCAGCCACTCTGCCCCAAGCCTATAGCGCTGCCTGGGGTTGTTGCAGCCAAAGTGTAGGACACAGCATTTGGTCTTGTTGAACCTCAACCCATAGGCTTCAGCCCAGCTTTCCAGCCTGTTCAGATCCCTCTGCAGGGCCTTGCTACCCCCAGGCAGATCCACACTCCCAGCCAATTTGGTATCATCTGCAAACTTACGGAGGGTGCACTCAATGCCCTCATCCAGGTAGTCAATAAAGATATTGAAGAGGACAGGCCCCAGCACCGACCATCATGCATAGCTTGTTCTGCAAAATGATTAACCCTCCATATGTAGTACTTTGCACATGAGCACCCAGTACCTGATGTTACCTGTCACAGGCCCCCTGTGCAGAGGCTCTGTAAACAGTTTCTAGTAATGAACATCCCGGGGGTGGTAGGAGGCCTATTTCTTTTGATACGACCAGCGTCATACACTGCTGTACAACTATTTCTGTTTCATAGTCATGACTTTCCCTGAAGTTGCCAACACACAAAAATGGCATAAGGAGAGGGAGTGGATGGCCCTCAGGGCTCTTCAGAGGTCTAAATATAAGGCTCCTGAACACAACTCTCTTAATTCAAAATGATGGATGGACTTTAGCTAAATTCATGCTGAGCAGGACTGACCTGCTGATTCTCAGTTTAGGATTTTTAATACCTTCTAGAAGTCCTTTATTTATTTTTTAACCTTATACCAGTATGTTTAGAAACTCCAGATGTTGAACAGGTAAGGGAGTGTGGGATGCTAACTAAAAAAGTGAAAGTGAATTGAAGAAGTGCAAGTGTCCGTTCTTCCCACTCATTTGTACAGAATAGATGGCAGAATTGAAAGTACATTTTCAGTACCAGATACTAAAATCTGACCTGCCTATAAGGAGCAGAAATTCTATTTCTTCTGCCTTACAGTGATATGAACCACCACTGTGGAATCCAAATGTTCCTGACTTCCTCCATTGCCTTTTTACTCATAGTCATTTGTCCAGATTCCTTGAGCGGTATAACGCAGCCTAACAGAACCAATTTTCTGGCAAGAGAACCTGATATCAGATTAGACTGGCTACTCCGAATACTGGTAAATCAAAAGGAAATCAAATCACAGAGATGCAGCTGATAAAGAGGCAATTATGTGTGAAGTACAGAAAGCAGAATAGAAAGAGCACTTGGACTGAAAACAAAACTTGCAAAGCACATAGAAGCTGTGACTACTGCTGAAGCAACTATACTACACTGGTACTGAAAGGAGACAGAACGGTAATAAAACAACCAAGGCTGATGGCAGTAGAGCAGTGAACAGGAAAATCACTTTCTGTGCTAGAACCTGATGAGGAAATACTGAAAGCAAGGCCAGGGAAAGAAGGAAAGAGTTTAGGTTAATTTCCTGGAATATATATTTTTTCTAAATGGAATGTTAACAGTGGGGAAGGTATACAAATTACCCTGCAATAACTGTTCATACAGAAAAACTGGCATGAAGATTTAGCTCTGTTTTCTTTTCTTTTGCATGCATTGCATGAATTAGATTCAGCTTCTGAGCTTTGGAAAATAATAATCTTTTTTAATACCATAGATGATCTGAGAGGAACAAGCCTCCTGCCATGCTGTATAGACGGCAGTAGACTTGTGGAATATATAATCACAACAGGCATAAAATGTTGAAATGACTGAGAAGTTTTCCACATACAACTGAATTTGCATTTTCTTCTGCACTATATATGCTTATCCTGTGGAGATCCTTTAAAACCATAGCAAAGTTTAGCTATTTTTCACTTAATACCACACATTTTACGGAGCTCTGTTTTACATGGAGACATCTCTAGGTGCCTCTTTCCTTGCTCTCAGGAGTATCTTACTCTTCTACACCAGAGCTGTGCAGGAAGGTATCAGGGGATATTTAAAGTAGTGGTGGTTTTAGCTCACAAAGAATGTAGAAGCCCTCCTTAGTTTTCCTATTTGGAGGAGAAATCTGGCATTAGATCTGTACATACTACGTTTTCAACATGCCTACACTTATGGCCATCTGTTGGGTGGCACTGTGCCCATTCTCAGACACGTAATAAAAGTTTCAAGGAGGAACAGGCACCAGTCAAAGTGAAGCTGACAAGGATAGCCTTCACATCTGAAGACAGCCGATACAGCGAGCTGAGACAATTAGCATTATACACCCCTGCAAGATGTGACCAGTTGAGAACTTTGCATGTGTCAGATGTAGAGGCAGACAGAAGTAACCGGGAGCAGTAGTTGGCACCTCCCTCTAATGCCTTCTGATGTGCCTTCTAAGTTAGTTTCCCACTGGTGACCCAGCATACCTGGTTTTCCTTTTGATACCTTGTCACCAGAAAGGAAATCAGGAAACATCTGTTTTCTTAAAAATAACAAATTGGCAGCTTATTTTGTTGTTCAGAATTCTTCCTAAGACTCCCCACCAAACATGCAACCTTTGAAAATGCTTCCAGTATGGTTTAGAAGATACTGTTTCCTACATATGGAAAAACAACCTGATTTCCTAAAACTTGGAGAGAAGATCTAATGATTCATGCTCTCTGAATCTTTTGAGTTGGCTACCAGCAGCAGAGCTGCCTCCTACGTACCTCACACATGGGAGACATGATTTACACACTCGGACGATTGCGAGGCTGAGGGCTCACCAGGAAAGAAATGCAAGTTGATCAGAGCCCAAGATTAATCCAGATTAAAGTATATGGATTGTTTTGGAAACAGCAAACTCCATGTTGTGGAAAGGACACTGTATGACAGAATTCTGTCTGACGCATATCATGTTAGCTGAGAATTAGTTTTTCTTTAATAATTAAGCATGATTTACTTGTTTACTAATTTTTTTGCTCTGAAGGTTTACTTTGCCCTAAGTTGGGTAATGACATGACCTTGCCTAGTTGGAAAAGCAGTGGGGATGTAAATTATAAACTGTATGTAGTAACAAGAGTTAAATTTTTGAAGCTGCATGAAGATTTTATGATAGAAACATGAAAAGACTCAGTTAAAAAAAAAAAAAATGGGACTGACAGCACTAAAAGGTTTTTCTTTCTGAAAATGAGATAAAGAAAGAATGCTAACAATTCACTAATATGGTATTTAAGCATCTTATCTGTCTGGATTTCAGTATTGATGTCTTCTGTGTTCTTATCCCAGTGCTTTGAAACCTGTGAATCTGCTGATCTATAAGGACTTTTTTCCTTTGTTATTCTGGTTCTAGACTGACTAGAAATGGTGTGGAAATAATTTCCTAAATTATGTGAGTTCTTCCATGCTTCCTTCCTGGAAGGAAAGGCATACAAAGTAAGACAGAGTAAAATAGTTTTTGAACTTAGTGAGTTTTCGTGGTAGAAGTTAAGCTTTCTATGGCCCACTATTTGGGCTTGATGGGCAATTTTTACAAAGAATACAAATGTAGCTTTCTTTTACTGGCAATGAAATCTTGCTGTCCTATCTGTCTGTCTGTCTTTCTATCTATCTAACCTATCTCAAAAGTGCTAGAAACTGTCTTCTGAACTTAAGCTATCTACTTGAAAAAGAAATAAAATAGTGTTCTGGGAAGTGAAAGCCAATTGCTAAAACTCAACTATGCCAGGAGGTCCGTTCCTTCAATTAACAATTCCCCTCCTAGTATTCAATCTGACACGGCTTCAGTTATACCAGAGCTGTGAGGTGCCATGTTCATTACTGTGTGTCATCCCATCAGACACAGACATCTCAGTGTCAGAAGCCTGATGTTTTTTGATGAAGCTGGGCCTGACTCAAATAGCACCAGGTAGTGATGGGTCAAGGGAAAGTCTTACAGCCTCAGGATTTCACATCAAGCATAAATACTTAGAGAGCAGCAAATTCATATAAGCTACTTTTTGACAAATTAATATTCTGAATTGCTCATAACTGATTAACATGCAGTGACTACTGGTTTCTGGGAGTAACAAACCTTTTAGTATGTAAGAAGGAAAAAATAATCATGAGCTGCCAGAGCTAACATTGCTTGTGAACTTATAATTGAAATGATGAACTGAGTAAAAAAGGAATTTTTAATTATTTACTAATTGTTTAAGCCAGAAAAATAATTGCAGCAATTTAGTGGAGAGATGCTTTACAAAAGTTCTCCATTTGGCTCATAGTTTTTGCATTAGATAAAGGAAGGAGATACTCTACTCTGTGGCAAAAGTGTCCTGCTCTGAATTGCTTCAGTAGTTTTTTTGAAGTAGTCTACAGCTGAGCTGGCACTGTATGTATTTTTTTGGTATGTCTGTTTCACATGTATTCTGTCAGTTAGCTCCACAAGACTGTGCCAGTGACTAGTACCTTGTGGTATTTACGCCTGGTTAGAAAACGCATCTGAAAATGGTTAAAACTGGAGAATCTGAAAATAGAAAATTCAATCAAACTCACGGAAAGATGATTTTGTCTTACAAAATCTGATGGTAGCCTTGGATCTTGAAGAGCTTTTTGTTTTTACAGTTTTTTCCTGTCCCCTTCTCATTTCACTATGAGTCCTTTCTGTCAGTCACCACTGTCATGAATGGAAAGATGAGAAGTTGAAATTCTTAGGTAATAGAAATTATTTAATTCTTTTATTATCTTTTCTTTCTAAGAATCTCATTTACTTGTGGATTCAGTATGAGGATTCAGATCAAAGTTCAGGCACCTACAGTTATATGACACAATGCTAGTCCAGCTGGAGGCCATTTTAGAAAAGCCATTAAAGCAATTTGGGATATTGTAGTTCTGTGATGTGCTTGGACTGCTCTCTCTCTAATTACAGTGCAAAGACTGCTATTAACACCTTTAACCTCTGAGCCAGACATCTAAGCTCCCATTATAATCAAGCAAGATCTAATCATGTCAGTCAATGGAGTATACAAAGCTATTTACCTTGCAAAATATAAGCATTTGCTTTTAAACAGGACAATTGACACTTCAGAATCGGTATCTGTACTGGCCGGATCTCCATTAGGTATCATCAAACCTTCAATTTCTGGCTTGCATTCACCTAAATTTAAATGTCTAAATCCTCAGTTAATTTGCATTCCCAATCCTTGAATTTGGTAATGAACAATGTGTTTTGCTATTATTTACACAATAAACATTCTGCTGCATAATGTTTGAAAAATCACTTTTTTTTTCTGTAGAGTTTTCAGTTGTTTTTATTTTATTTTATTTTTTTTCCAGAACAAATGGAGGGAGTTTCCTTGGTAACATCAGAGAGTCCCGGGCTGAGACTGGGAGCTGCTGTGCTCTGCAGCATTTGTGGACATTACAGAAAGAGCAACAGTTTTAGACAGCTGTCACCTTCATAAAACAACACTGTTAGTAGAACTACATGTAAGTAAATGCAAAATTGAAGATTAATTAAAAACAACAACAACAACAAAAGTGGTCAATTCTTGGATGTTCCTTTCACAATCGCTAACATTACTGAGTCTTTGCCCTTGCATTCTTATGACTTCTTAAAAAAATCTTGTTAAAGACTGCAAGATGCATGTTTGTGGAGATTTCCCACTTAGTCTCTGCCCTTCCTCCAAAGCTCTGCTTCAAGATGTGAATAAATGATGTCTTTATTAGTATCTGGGTGTTTTTTTAATCCTTATTAGTATTAGTTTCTTATTTTCATGCTTTTTGCCTTCCAATTTTAAAGCATTCAATCCCTTCTTTTTTTCTGTTTTCCTTTCTAATCTGACTCTTAGTCATATGTTCTTTGGTCTCCTTTTTGCCTTTCTATCCACAGTGCTACTCATGGGCTCAGATCTCTTTACTTCTCCCAGAAACAGAATTGTACCACTTTGATCACCTACAGCTATTTCCTGGCTTATAGAGTTACTGTTCCAGATCTGTGATGCTTTTTTTTTTTTTTTTTTTAAGCTAGAAATCTCCATTAAATCTTTAAAAACAAACTACACACTATCTACAGGAAAACAAAACCATTTTCTTCTATGCTGTCACCTTGTGTTTTCAACTCTCTATTGTAGTAGTCCTTTTTTATTGGATTGCAATGTAATTTCTTCTCAGTGTTACAGTGAAATGTGAAAGTATAATTGCACTGCTGACATTTCTTTTTTGGTTATTTATTAAATAGTAATGTGAAATGTTGGTAATATGGCGCAACATGTCTGTCACAGTTAAGGACACTTAAATACATTCCAACAAAAAGAAAGAGAATATGTGCAATCCCATAAAAATCTGAACAACTAATGCTCAGATGCCTGCAAAAGTGTGTTGTATAACATATCTGCAAAAACAGTGTTGTCAGATAAAGTATTGGAGCTATGCTCATTCCTGAAATATTGAAATATTTTGCTTGGTATTATTTGAATACTTGGTCACATTTATGCATTTATTTTACAAAGAGCTCAGTAGACAAGACTGAATTTCTAAGTACCTAGGAAATTATGACTCCCTGAATTTGGGTTTTTACTTAGGTGCATGTGAGTACTGCAAATAATGGCTGCAGTTCTCCATCTCTCTCTAGCAGGATTAATAGAAGCTGCTTTTACACTGGCCATCAAGGTAGGAAGGTCTAGCCAGCTTGCCTGTGGTGTCTCCAAGATGGAAGTAAGTGGTAGACCCAAATGAAACAAGTGTTTGAAATTAAAACAAAGAGAAAAGCATAATTCAGGTAGAAAAAAAATCATCAAACTTCATAATTGTATAGAATATATTTCTGGACTGAAGGCACACACCTGATTATAAAGGGAAAATCTGTTTTTCTTATCTTTTGTTCATGCGAGGAAACTTCTCCATTTGCATATTCCCAATGAAATTTGTGCAGTATTTATCAATAGCGAACAGAATTGTTTTTAAATTTGACAGCAGCGTGTAGAGCTGGCAGGGAATAAAAGAGAAAGTGGAAACTTTTTACTGACTAGTCCTGGTCTAGCAGTAGTATTCAGAGTGTGAGGGACTTAATTTTTACACACACACCTGAGGGAACTTTAATACCTCGTTATGTCATTGTGGCCATCTTGTGCCCTTCAGAACTTTCATTAGAGACCCTGGCTATCTTTGTGATGTGTTCAGCTTTAACTCATCTAAGTTTTTTCTCACAGATTATTTCATATCCAACCTTTCCTGATTATGTCACAACCATCTCTTTCAGTAGATGACAGGAAAAAAAAAAAATAAAATAGCTCTTTTCACAAGGAAATGAGATGAATAACCAATAGGCCATGTTCTATAAGACCTCTTTTGGAACTTTTATTAGCTTAAGTATTTACTACTCTGGAGAGCATTTAGAGTCTGCTTGCTCTAAATGTAGGAGGCCAAAAGAAACCTGTTTCACTCTGCGGGAAGATATTACCTGTGAGTTAATATTCTAGATATTAGGCTAGTCTGAGGCCAAATAGTTCATTTTATCCAGGCTTGATTTGAGTCTGTGTCAGTGTGTACAAATACAAGCAAAAGCAGCAAGAGGTCAGCACGGATCTGTGGGTATCTCTTGGCAAAAACTAAATATAAAGCAAAAGTATACAAGAGGTTGAAAAAGGAAGAGGTGAGTTAGAGGGGATGTAGAGACACCGTCCAACAGGACAGAGACAAGGACAGGTTGCAAGAGGCCTCTGGTGATAATCTTGTCCAGTCTACAGCCCAAGCAAGGCTAACTAGCATCATGTGCCCAGGATAACATCCAGATAACATGTACTGGTCTCTGGAGTTGTTCTTCCCCAGGTGCAGGACTTTGCACTTCTTGTTGAACTCATTGTGGCTCCTGTCAGCTTGAGGTCACTCTGGAGGCAGCCTGACCTTTGGTGTATCAGCCATTCCTCCCAGCTTTGTGTTATCTGCCAACTTTTTGAGAGTACATTGTCCAAATCATTAATGGAGATGTTAAACAGGACTGGACCCAGCACTGATTTCTGGAGTACACTGCCTTCAGGAGTCTTGAAGCGGATAGGAAAATATGGAGTAAAAGAGATTAGGCACAAGATCAGATCTGAGTGCATTTCAACAAGAGCAAAAGTACGCAAATCCCTCGGACACAATAGGATGCAGTTGTGATGACGAACTAGGTGATGTCACTGCAAGAGTGCTCTGAATTATCTTTGAAAGGTCATAGTGAACAGGGAAGATCCTTAGGGTCTTAGGGAACTTATGTCTTCACTTATGAAGACTTATGTCTTCAAGAAGGCAAGAAGGCCCATGGGACTACGGGCTGGTCAACCTCAACCCAATCCCATAATAATTCTGGAAAATATTTCTAAACATATGAAATACAAGAAAGTGATTGGGATTAGTTAGCATGGAGACACAGAAATTGGACCTTGCCAGTATGATAACTTCGTATAATTAATTGACTAGTTTGGTGGATGAGGGAAAAGCTGCAGATGTTTTTTTTGTCAGGAGTAAGGCTTCTGATTGTTTCCTGTAACATCCTCAGTGACAACTGATTCTGTGATAGCTTTTGATCTTCAGTCAATGGAATTGGTTTTGTTTGTTTCTTGCAGGATATGTCCCCACTTGGCTTTTCTCAGGCTGGGAAATGATAGAACACTTTTCTTTCTTGTCCAATGAAAAACAATGGGATTGCATCAAGTCTCCATGTGCCAGCATCTGCCAAATTAATTTAAGAAAGTGTCCTGATACAAAGTCAAATTGCTCTCTTTACCATAAATTCGCAGATGTGATGGTGTGGAGTAGCCTGCATTCACAAACTCTTTTGAAAAATTGTTCATTTGAGAAAATAATCAGTTTCAGATTTCAAAACCTATTTGCATGCACACATCTTTTGAAAGTCGTGGTCATGGATTAGGCTTTTACTTATGCTTAGATCTCCTTCCTCTTATAGTATTTTAAAACATATGGCTGAAGTTATTCTGCACCTTGCTAAGTGTGTCATCCAAGCAACTTTGACACTTAAAATGTTAATCAGATGGTTGTCTTCTATTTGACAAGTAGGAATATGACACTGTGAAACTGTTTGTTTCTTAGATGCTGCTAAGTATATGCCATGTATTGTGACTTGATGGGAATTTCAATTTGCAATAACCATGTATTGTGTGAGAAAATATAAACAGATGGGTCACCTTGTGATAACAAGGAATAAAATAAGTTGGGGAGGTTTTTTTGCTTTTATACCTCTATAACTAAGACCAAGAACTGACTATTAGGGCATTTGCTGTCAGGCTGAAGCCTGGACAATTGTATTTCAGTTCCCGACTGCATAATGTACTCTGTGGAACAGTGTGTTGCTGTGTGAGCAGTGGAGCTACTGAAACTCACTTCTCATGGGTTTGTCTTACATCCATCCCCACCTGCTCTCTTTGAAGTATCCCAAGGTTCTCCGTGTATTCCCTGAATTCCCACAATGCCATCTAGTTTATCACATGCCCGGTTAACCACATGTCATTCCTTTACTACCGTGTTCTGTGTATGTCATCTCTTCTCAAAACTGTATCATGTAGCTAGGCTGGAATGATGAGTGCACTGACTGGCCATCTGGTGCTCATGGTAGGTTGGTCAGTTGTCTGTTATCTCTCAAAAAGGGTAAACACTGAATTCTGCTCTTCTTTTCTTTATTATCAACCATCTGTTGGTTTTCACAAAACTTATTTGTTCTTGGTTGACATGTGCTGCATCCCCAAATATAACCATAGTTAAAATTAACCAGCAGATTTAGAGATTAGGAGTATGGCCTCAGTGTGATAAGATTGATAGGATGCTATGTTTCCATAGTTGGAGATGGTGCGTCCATGAGAGGAGAGGAAAAGCAAAGAAAATAAAATGGTAATAAACTTGAGGTTCTGATAATTTATTTGGAGAAATGCCAACTCATATAAGGATGAGGCTGCTAAACAGCTTGTGATCTGTTGGGAGGTACTTTTTGGAGCAGATTCATATTTCATTATGGGATCTATGTCTTCATATAACTGTGACCAGAGGCAGACTGCTAAAGACATGTGTTACCTCTTTAAAAAAACAAAAACAAACAAACAAAAAAACTAAAAACAACCCAAACCACCCAACAACAACAACAAAAACAGAAATCAGCATATTTTGTGTGCTTAATTTTAAGCATTATGATATAGCTTGAATGCCAGCATTTTTCTCCCAAGAAACAGAAAACACTAAAACCTGAGGTGAATATCATGGAGGGCTAAAAACAGCAGATGTGTAGCACATTGCTTTAATTTAAGTCAGGCAGATCTGCTTCTCCTCCTATCTCTCCCTAACATGCCCACAAGGAATGAGGTCTCATCCTTACAGGTTAAAAATGAGGAAAAAAAAGCTTCTATCCTCAACATCTCCTCTCTTTCTCCTCATAGAAATAAGTACATCTAGCCACCTAAACACAAAGAAATTGCTTGTCTGCAGATTCCATTCTCTGCTGAGGTCTTGTGCATGAGATTATATGTACACCAAACATTCTCAATATCCATTCCTTCAGGGAAACAAACAGAATGGGATAACATTTTTTTTTTTCTTTCAGAAGCAGAGTGGCTTGGCTTGCTTATAATGTAGCTTGAAGCCTTTCTCTGGCTCTCAAATTAGAGCACTGAATTAAGCTTCCGTTCTTTGCTCATCACATGAAGACCAAGTGTTCATCAAAACTGGACCAAACAATTTATTCTTAATTCACTTTTATTTTCCCCCTAGATCTTTCCACAAGATCCATTACTTCATTTTCATTTTAATATTATTTTAATAATATTAAATATATATTAAATATATAATATTTTAATATTATTTCTAGTGAGACTCAACAGGAAAGAAATTCTTCTGAAATTAAAATCTCAGCAGCAAAATTCCTTCCCAGTGTAACTCTTTTGTTGACAATGGATTCATTTGATTCACATTTAAAAATGGTTCTGCTACTCAGGTATTCATTTTATATCTATCTATACATATGTATATCTGAAATGCCATGAAAACAAAAACAAACCGTGAACAGAGAAATGGAATGAAGTAGTTAAATTTAAGTTAGATATTAGGAGGAAGTTCTTCACACAGAGGGTGGTGACGCACTGGAACTAGTTGCCCAAGGAGGTTGTGGATGCCCCATCCCTGGAGGCATTCAAGGCCAGGCTGGTTGTGGCTCTGGGCAGCCTCGTCTGGTGGTTGGTGACCCTGCACATAGCAGGGGGGTTGAAACTAGATGATCTTTGAGGTGTAGTACAGGTATCTGAAACAGCAAATGAAGAGAAGCCCAGAGGCTGATTGTGAAGGTCACATCATGGTTGTTTCAGTTGTAGCTCTGTAGTAGAGTGATCCAACACTGTCACTGCTAGTAAAAGAAGGCCACATGGTTTGTACTGAGTTGGCAAGGCTTTGCCTGTACTTTTCTTGATGTTCCTAGAACTTTGTTTTCATTTGATCACAACAGCATTTTTTCTCTTGAGTGACTGGTATATCTAACTTGTTTTACTGTTGCTTACCTGTATGTGGTACAACTATTTTACTTAAAGGCAGTAGTAAGTTGCCATGCTGTGTAGAATAAAGCATTTATGATTGTTGTAATAATGTTAATGTATTGTGGAGAAATTTTGTTCTATCAGATAGCAGAGACCTTGAAACGTGGAGTAGCAAGATGTACTGGCAGGGATTACAAGCATGAGATGATAAGACACAAGGTACAGGCTGCAGATCCCATGATTATATAGAATTCACCAGTGTCTACTGAAAAACATGCAGATTTAAATCCGGATAAAACTGGTCTTAGGATAACAAAAAACAAGCATCTAACCTATTTACAATGTACCATATACAGTAAAGTCACAAGGCATTGCAGACCAGTGAAAAAAGAACAAACATACAGATGAATTAGAAATCACATAAAAGTAATGTGAACTGGATCCTAGACACAGAAACTATCATCACCACTTTCCCAGCTGAATGACTCTAACTCTGATGTCCTCTAGAACCCGTTCTACTCACCACAATGAAGTCATCAGCTTGGTTGTAAATGAGGCAATGGTAACACATACTCAGAGTCAGATAAAGCAGTGTTGAATAAACACAAGGAAATGCATGTAACAATTTTTATTGTACCATTACTGATAGTTTTCTTGTATAATAATAATATTTCTCTCATTTGATTTCCATTTCGGTAATAATTAAGTCTGGACTATTAAAAACTTTTCTGTTAAATAGTTTTGATATCAGTTATATTGATAATATGGCTTTACATATAAACACTATGTTTCCTTTTTACCTATAACAACATTCTGAGAGTAACGTGTGCCATGACAAATATTGCAATAGAAATACTTGGAGTGAAACCTGAACCAGATCTGATGTACAGGCATCCTGAACTCAGGATTTTGCAGCAAGATTTTTGCAATAATTTCCAAATGGAAAGCAAGTATGTTCTGGCTGGAGGGCCGGGCCCAGAGAGTGGTGGTAAATGGAGTCAAATCTCTCCACACTGAAAGACGGGAAAAACAGATTTGAAGAAGAAAGAAAGAAGAGCAGGAATTTCTGAGGGTTGACTTTCTAATGAGTATTTGGAAGTGATCTCTTCACTAGTTTGTGTCAAGACAGAACAGCTCTTCCAAACTCTCGCATGTTAAATAGGAAATTAGATTTAGTGGCCCTGAAGTCTCATCCAGGTCTCTGTTCTCCTTTGTTTAATTTAATGCAATGTTACAAAAGGAGATTCTAGGTGGTGATGATTCGTATCACTCAAAGTCTTTTGTTTAAGAAGATGAGCTATACTCAAACTCATTTTACAAAATCCCTTTATCATGATGCCATGGGCTTTGAGGAAAAATGCAGGAAAGAGAAAAAGAGGACTTCCTCAGCCTTAATACCTGCATTTGGTTATGAATGTTTAATTATTTCTTTAACATTTTTCTAACTATCACAGTTCCAGAACAAGTATATACATGAACATATCTAAATTAGGAACAAACTCATACCACTGCACTGCCTTTGGGAACATCGTTTAGACAAACCTTAGCCCGAATCTTAGTGTGCTCTCGTACACAGAGCCATGGAACCTTCTTAGTACTTGCACCACTGACCATTGCTTTACCACACTGTGTAAGGGCAGCTCAGGGTCAAGCTGCCTGCAAATCTTAGGTACCCTTGTGGCATGCAGCTTTAGCACTGTGTGAGAAAGAACCTGCGATTGTCTTATTTACATGACAGTCATGTGATAATGCAATGGAAGCAGAGAGAATATCCAATGGACAAAGTGAACACAGTTGTTCCAGACAGACTCCGGGAAAGTTCTTGCTTACTAGTGAAACATGAACTTCCACAATGTGAAGCTAATGCAGCGTGTGACATCTATACTCTGTGTTACATCGACTTTACATAGATGTACCCATCTCTTGTTGCTCCATCTTCCCACTTTCTATCCAAAATTTTTTCAAGTGAGTGACATTGCCACCTGCCAATGTCTATGCCATGGATGGCAGGGCTGTCAGTGGGTCTCCTTCCTCTGATGTCTACTACAGTAGCTCTTGTTTGCCCAGTAGAGTAGACCTCGTTCAGCATTATTCACTGCCACTAAAAATGGGAATGTTCTCATATTGTCTCTAAGAGCAGTTAGGAATCTTTAATAGTAGCAGAACTTAGTTTTTGGTCAATCACTGACCACTGGCCTTATGCACTGATGAGTTACCACGTGGTAACAGAGGAAAGTAATACAGAGTCTGTAAACATCTCTTAGAGTCTGGAACAAAAGTCTTATGAGGAGTGACTGAGAGAACTGTGATTGTTTCATATGGAGAAGAGGAGAGTCAAGGGAACAACCTGAAAGAAGATTGTGGTGAGGTGGGGTTACATTCTTCTCCCATGTAACTAGCAATAGGATGAGAGGGAATGGCCTCAAGTTGTGCCAGGAGAGATTCAGGTTGGACATCAGGAAAAATTTCTTCTCTAAAAGAGTGGTCAGGTGCTGAAACGTGCTGCCCAGGGAGGTGGTGGAGTCATCGTTCCTAGAGGGGCTCAAGAAATGTTTAGATGATGTAGTAATGGACATGGTTTAGTGGGGAAATATTGGTGGTTGATGGACATTTGGACTAGGTGGTGGAGGTCTTTTCCAACCTTGGTTATTCAACGATTCAATGTAAGCAAGAAAGGCTGGGGCTTTTGTTTTTTTCTTTTTTTCTTTTTTTTCCACTGCTGTTGAAAACTGATTGAGTGATACATTTATGTTTTTCATCGGATAAAGTAATCATATGAATCATTCTCTCCCCCTGGGTCACACTGTAATGAGTATACTAAACAGGTCAGTAATAAATTATTATTTCCTTACACTGATGAGTATGGTAAGGGCTGAAGGATCAGTCTATGATAACTAAGAAGTGGGCACATACGTTTTTTTGAAAGTGTAGCCTGAGCTGTGCTCAGAGCCAAGCCAGTTATTACCAAATATGTCTGCCTCATTTCGGGTGAAATTTCTTCCCATTGCATTTTGGATCCTTGGTGTCAAGGCCAGAGGTCCAGAAGAGAATGTTTTTTATGTGGACAGTCCACAGTCTCTTTATTTTTTATGTATAATTAGTCCTACCTGAAAAACAATCTGACTTTTCCACCCTTTAGCTTTTCTGGTGAATTCCTAAAAGCCTACTTTTATTTTTTTTCTTTCTTTTCTGCCCCGTGTAAGTGTTTTCCACCACTTCATTTAAAGACTCGCTATTCACAATATAGTCTTTCTTCCATGCTCTTCTCTTGGAGCAAAACTGATGGGGCTATCTATAGAAGCTGACGCATATGATGTGAATTCACAACACTTTGTGAGGCCCCTTGAGTAGAATGCAAGGCAGATATCTGACTCCATTATCATCTCCAGTTGCCAAAATTGCGGCAGAATTTCCAAGAGGTGGAACTCCAAAGCAGTCTATACTTACTGTATTTTGCATTGACAATCTCTTATTAGTAGAGACGAAAAGAAAAATCTTTCAGACTTCCTCATCACAATTATTTTGGGGAGAATTGCAGCTAAAAACGTGTCAGACAACAGGTGCTTAATCCCAGCATATAGTCCTGTGATTTTCACAACGAATTAGACTTTGAACTCATCCAGAAACAATTAAAAATAGTCCTCTGGTAGTAAGTAAGTAAACCTTTTCTTCTGCCTCTTCAATTCTTCCTTTGACAGTTTAAAGCCCCTCACATAGATATCTGGCAGATGAACGTGAGTTGTAAATCTACCCTGAACCTATACGACAGGAGGAAGATGATTTCCTTAGCAACTTTCAGACAAATTTTAGAGCAATTTCTCCCCACTCTGGTTTATTTTAATATAACACTCAGCACCTTCTGGAAGGAAAACAGTGGCCCTTTGAATTGACCAATTGATCAGAATATAAAACAGAGGTGACCCAAAATGACTTCTTTGGGCAATAAACTTGGGTCTGGAGAAACAGACCCAAAAACTTCTCCAAGCTCTGCTGTTCTCTGATGAAGTGATACCCAGACCAAAGTTCTGCTGAACCCCTGTGTTATGTCCCCACTTGTGTCTGTAGTGGAAGTTGCTTCTAACCAGAATGTTGTGGGTTTCAGTACCTACTGTGAAAAGTCAAAAAGATTTTAAAAATACCCAAAAGAAGTATATCACTTTCTGTTGCATGGTTTGTGGTTAAAACATTAAAGTAATTCTATCCAATGGCTTTTCAGTAAAGACATGAAATCAAGTCAAATGACCAAAGCTTTCTTTGAAACTTTCAGAGGCAAATTGAAAGAATCATTTCTTCAACTTCAATGAGCTTTAAAGGAAGCGAAAATTTGCCATACAGCCTGGATATAGAAGATGAAATGTCTATTTTTTTAAATAATATTTTATTTCTTTTTCCTAAGTTTGGAAGTATAGCCATGACATGAGTTATATAAGAATCACTGTAGGTATACTTTGAAACCCACCTTCTCAGACATGAATTTCTAGAGTAGCAGAAAGTGATACTTGTCATGATGCTTGATAAGGTCAGAGAACAATTCAAGATAAATGCTGTACACATATAAGGCATGAGGCACACTTATGCTTGTCAATATAAATGAGATCAGCAAGGAAATCTTCCTATTGAAATTCCCTGCACACTGCTGCTGTCTGAAGACAGAAGATCCGTAGGAAAAACGCTTATAAAATATTAAGAACTTTCTTCCTTGAAAGAAAAGCAGCTAAGCACAATCATGCACATCTATCTTAGTTAAACATTTCAATTAACAATAATTAAGTATGCATAATAGAATTTAAGTAACAAATACAATAATCTTCAAGCAAGATTTATGTTTTCCATTTTTACTTGATTAAGGAGATTAAAGCTGTGTACTGTCAACCTTTCCTATTTACAATCAAGAGAGAAAGAAAGCCTTGCCTGAAAAAGCACAGGAAATTAAGCCCATAGACAGAGCTCTGCCATGCACGTAAAATACTTTTACAAAGAACTCTCACTGTGCAAAATTATAAAATGTTGCTTCAGAGGTGGTTTTTGCTGGGATTTCACTGTGTCTTCTAACCAGAAACTGACAGAATTGCATTGGAGAATACAAATAGTGTAGGGTACCAGGCTAAGCTAACTGTGCTGTGGGGTGCTAAATATAGGATTTTCCCCTCTCTTTGAAGGCACGAACAAAGATGACTAAAAACTCTGGGTACCACGTGTTGATAACTGAGGATCTAAATGAAATATCCAAACATATGCACACATATGGCTCTGAAACATTAATTAATCTGCTCAAGAGAAAGCTCCAACTTGGAAGAGTTAGGGAAGAAAGGCAATACTGTGATGCAGGTTTAGATATGACTGTTTAGTCTCATGTGACGTTCAGAGCTCCCTCTGCTTTTCCTACCTGCACATTTTTAATTATCTACACACTGAGAAAGATATGCACGGATAGCTCTCACATGTCGATTATCCTGTTACTACTGAGAAATGGGGTAAGAAATCAGCATTAGTAAAAATGCTTCAGAGGAAAGGTACCAATATTATCTACTCCTGTTTGGATATGCTTTGGAGAAAATATCATTTAATTACTCTCTTTCACGTAAGAAAATACTGTATCAGAATCAGGTAAAAGACAGTAAGTATGTTTTTTCTAAGAATAAAATAAGAAGTTATTCTTGTGAATAAGAGGAACCATCAGTAGAGGTATTAGAACGAAATTATTAACAAGGAGTTTAATAAGGAGAAGGAAATTACTAATAAGAAAATTAGTAATAGTTAGTTAGATATTTGTCCTTGAGGGAAATTTTGAAAAAATTTGAATGGGGAAAAGGTCTGGGTTAATAATGACCACCCATTTCTTTATTATTAGTGATCAAACAGTTGCACAGGAGACATATAATACTCTGACTATGTATCTGAGTCTATATTTAAGGGTCGGTACTGTGTCTTTCCTTTGGATATAAGCCCTTAGCTTATCTTTTTTGTTTGTTTCCCCTTCTTTAAGTCTGCCACTTTGCTTCTCTAACATGCAATTTCTTCCAACACACATCTGACACTCACTCGAACTGATTTACAACAGTATAATTTACGCTGCTTCTGAATGTTGACCTTACAGTTGACAGTATAACAACCATTTGTTTTGCTGCCATCAAAGACTGAAACAGGAATGTCCAGAGAGGAGCATAAAGCTCTGCAGAGAAAAGGACAATTCCCCAGGCTAGGTCTGCAGCAGGTTAGTCCTGTCTGCAGAGGGGTGACGTATCTTACAGTGGCAGCTAGATTGCATTGGGCAGTCACACTGTGAAAACTCTCACAAATTACTTAGAGATATTATACATTCAGTGACTGTTCTCTGTTCTCACTGGCATCTGAGCAGCACCAGTAACAGCAGCAGTATTTGAATCTCTGCAGTAGGCTGACGTGGAGCTGCTGCTGGCATTTTGCAGCATGCCAAGTACCTACACGTGAAACATGGTTAATCGCTGCCGACAGCACATTCACACTTGGGTACCCCATCAAGCTAGCTGTGGTGAAATGTTAATATGCTGGTGTCAATGAGAAATGTATGCATGTCCTCAAAGACTGTGCCTGAACTGTGTGTACCCTGCAGTGCTGGTGTGCCTGCTCCCAAGAAGGGGGTGACGCATGAATGCCTCACCAATATCTCTCTGTCTAGTAGGGCATATCTATGTACCACGGTGGCACAAAAGCAGGATGTCATCAAAGCGTATGGTCATGGCTGGGAGCTGAGAAATACTTCATGTTATCTCTGTTATCTCCTAGGTTTGCCATTGAATAACCATGCCTGAAAGCATTTGGAAGGCAAAACTTGGCTGAGTTTTTTGGGAGCAAGTTTGTTTGCTTGGTTTAGTTTTGTCCCCATCCTCACCCTCCCCCCCTCAAAAAAAAAAGAAAAAAAAAAGAAAAAGAAAAAAAAAAGTTAAAAAAAAAAAAAAGTACTCCTTTAATACTCCTTTGAGCTTGTAATGGTTCTGGATGCTGTCAGGAGCTAAGTCAAGGCTAGGAAATAGTGTGCCATACTAGGAACCATTTGGAAAAGCAAACAGATTTAAGAACTCAGAGTCTTCACTATTTACCAGGAGTTTCACTTGGACCAGCTAGCTCCGGTCTAACTCCATGTGTTCAGGGCCCACTGATGGATGAAACAATAAGGTGAGCTCCTCTTCTGCTTAGCTTCAGCTGGAAAAACACATTCGTTGCTCTGAGACCATTTCATGAGACAAACCAAAACACAGTAAATTGATATTTTCTTCCAGAGTACTCTCCTGGTCCAAACAGCAATGTTGCTATAAACATTTCCAAAGGTAGATGGTGATTCCAAGCAGCTGATTGGTTGATTCTCTTTCTTGAAGTTTCCTACTCTGGGAAATTTACGGGTAATTAATTTTCAGCAGATGAATTAATAAGCATTCTTGGACTATCAGATCTCTTTAAAGCATTTCTGTTGAGGCAGTTAGATGTGGATAGTGTCTAAAATGATCGGTCGCATGTGGCAACTATGACTGTGAGATAAGTGAGAGAAAACAGTCATTCCTCATTTGGTCTTCTTTTCAAGGGTAATATTGCTCAGCAACAGCCTGTGCACTCTTCTAATCAGAATAACATCCTTAAGGACAACAGAGAATATATTTTCAATTTTATAAGCCAATGCAAACTTGAGGCTTAAAGAAGTCTTGAGAAAAGCTCAAAAGCTATAATAAATCAGCTGCAAGAAAGCTGAATATGAATAAGCTGCCCAAGCACAAAATAATATGCAGAAAAAAGTCTGCAACTGCTTATAGTGAAGAAAAATTACTGAGATGGTCAGTTCCTGCTGGGGAATATTTGCCAGGTAAAAGGAGGTAATGCATGTTTCAGCTGCTCAGTGAGCTACTCCCAACCTGGGAACCATCAGAACTTTGTAAGAAGAATGTCCCTTATATTCCTGTGGTTACCAGGGAGCCATAACTACTGACTCTGCGAATACATGTTATACTTCTGAATATTTGCATCAGAAATAGTGCTTGTTTGATGGAGAAGAAGAAGGGGAGCCAGGGAAAAACATAGGAAGAATTTGCCCTATTCTTCTGTATCAGTTGATCAGTGTCTGGCTTCTCTGAGTTAACATCAATGATATGCACGGTTTTTGCTTTCCAGTCCTTTTAGCCACACTCATATCTGTTGTTCCATTTCAAATGGACTATTTTTATCCTGTGGTCTTATATATACCTAAGAGTTAAACAGATTCAGTTAATTTAATACAATCCCTGCTGCATAATATATTTTTATACAACGACTTCTGATTCTACTTCTGTTGAAGCTGAGCTAACTGCTGTGGGAAGGTATTTAACCCTTTGAGATCATCTGACATAGGCAATTTTATTTCTTTTGTATCCACAGTCATTAGTATGAAATACACCCTGAGTCTTCTGCTGGCTGGAGCTACTGCCAAAGTGGAAGTTCAGAAAAAAATATTTGATAGTGTTTTCAGTAAACTAAATCTTATTAAAGGGGAGTATAAGACATGTAAGAAAGCATAGGGCCACAGAAACTTTCTTCTTGAGCAAATTGTTCACTTTTATGCATGTACGCAACTTCAGATTTAGTCATAGAAATCTTACTGATATTTTACATAACTCAACACTTTTAGAAAAGCTACATGATTCAAGAATGTCAAGAACTGGATACAAAGTGTTAAGAAATCTTAACGCATGTAGATCTCCTGGAAGGGAAACACAGCTGGGAACATGAAATCCAGGAGGCTTCTGGTGGGCACTGATAGCAAATTCTTGATGATGGTGACTGAGCACCCACCAATATGAGTCACTGTATTGGTTTTCATACGTACATAAAAGGAAGAATTGGTTCTGTATATGAAGATCAGGGGCAAGTCTGCCTCTAGGGCCACAAGTGATGGGAATTAAGATCCTGAGAGGAGGGAACAAAACAAATAGTGGGGTCACAATCTTGGACTTAAGGAGAGTGGACTTTGCTATTTTGGTGATCTACTTGGAAGAATCCCATAGGGTACGGCCCTGGGAAGTAGACAATTTTCAGGAAAATCTAGGATAGTGAAACAAATAATTTTCAATGACCATTTTCTCCAAATTCAAGACTAGTCCATCCCAACAAATAGGAAGTCAAGCTGTTGTGGTGTTTAAACTGGCAGGCAGCTGAGCACAAATCGCTTGCTCACTCCATCCGCAAGTGGAATGAGGGAGAGAACTGGAAACAAAATCCAACTCACGGGTTGAGATAATATCTATTTACTAAAATCAAAAGGGAAAAATGGAAATAGAAACACAATCATTACAGTATACAAAGCTGCTCTAAAGGTAATGTCCTCTATTTAATTATGTCAGCCCATGAGGCCAGAGGAAGATACTGGCAGTATGACAGCAGAGGCTGAACCTTTCTACCAGCATTCAGTTACGTTTTGTTGCCATGTGACAGATGGCAGCACAGGGGCAGTATGACAAAATGACATCTGAAATGGAAGTGCCTGTGAAGCAAAGGTGTGTCACTGAATTCCTCAGTGTGAAAAAAATGACAACCACTGACAATCCTTGAAGCTTGCTGAATGTTTATGAAGACCAAACAGTGGATGTGAGCACAGTGAGGTGGTGGGTGGTTCATTTCAGCTGTGCTGACAGTGACATGAAATACAGGCTATGTTCTGGATGGCCATGCACAGCTGTCACTCTAGGAAAAGAATAGCTTCTGGGTCAGCCCATCTGCATAAATTGGCAACTAGGCAGGTATGTACAGAGCTGAATATCAGCTTGGTAATATTGGAATATTGCAAAGTTTGTGCCAGATGGGTCCTGTGAATGCTTGCAAGGGAACAGAAAGAACAGGACCAATTTAATCAGTATGAGGCTGAAGGTGATGATTTTCCGGATCACATTACTGTTGATAAGATGTGGCCTAAACACTACAAACCATAGTCAAAATGGTAGTCCACAAAGAGGCAACATTAATTTTCCACTGAATAAAAAGTTCAGGCCGCAGACCTCAGCACTAAAGTGATGTGCAGTGAAAGCGGTGATCCTTCTGGATTTCCTGGGACAAACCATCAGCTCTTGACATCATGACAAGCTGAAGGCTTGAACTTCCAGAACCAGGGCAGAAATAAAGACAACCTCTCTCCTGCAACACAATAAGGCCAGGCCCCATACCAGTTTGAAGACTGTGGAACATATTATGAATCTTGGCTGGACTGTCCTACCACACCCACTGTATAGTCCAGATTTGGTGCCTTCTGACTTCCATCTGTTTGGGCCAATAAAGAATGGATTTTGTGGGCAATTTTCCTAGCAACAATGCCATCACAGCAAATCAACCGGTGGAGATTTTGACTGGTGCAGCATGCAGGCTGTTCATTGCTGGTGAAAATACATAGCTAATAATAGTGACTGTGTTGAACAATAGTGTTTTGTAGCTGAGAATTTGCTCTATCAAGTAATGATGTTATTTCGCTTTTTTTTTATGTCTGCTGTATTTTCCAGGCAAATAAATGGTGGTGGGAATGGAATTAAATCCAGTTGGTGGCTGATCATGAGTGGTGCTCCCCAGGAGTTGATATGAGGGCATGTTCTGTTTAATGTCTTTGTTGATGACCTGGACAAGGGGAGTGAACACACTCTCTGTAAGTTTGCAGATGACAGCAAGCTGGCAGGAAGTGTTGATCTGTCTGGGGGTAGGAAGGCTATATGGAATGATCTGGACAGGTTGGAGCACTTGGCTGAGGCCAGTGGGTTGATGTTCAGCAGGACAAAGTGTTGGGTCCTGCACTTTGGCCAAAGCAACCCAAGGCAACGCCACAGACTTGGGGCAGAGTTGTTGGAAGACTGTGTGGAAGAAATGGACCTGCGGGTGTTGGTGGACACTCAGCTGAATGTGAGCCAGCAGTGTGCTCAGGTAGCCAAGGCCAATGGCATCCTGGCTTGTACCAGCAATAGGGTTGACAGCAAGAGCAGGGAGGGGATCATCCCTCTGTACTCAGCAATGGTGAGGCCGCACCTGGAGTACTGTGTTCAGTTTTGGGTCTCTCAGTACAAGAAAGACATTCAAGCCCTGGAACATGTCCAGAGAAGATAAACAGTTCTGTTTTTCTGTGTGACTGTATTTACATATTGACTGCATTCAGCTGTGCTTGCATACAATGCATGTATCTACATGTCACGGTATGCTTAGCAGAGGAAATACTGTGTCCTGTTCTGGTGTTCATATTTTAAAAGATGTTGTAGAAGTCTATCCAGAATGAGTGTCAGACACAAGAAGGGGCATGGTATCTTCTCACAATTTCTCTGTGTGACAAGGTGTATGTGAGTACAGGTCACATGCTATTCCATGCTCTGTCAAAGAACACTAGAGAGATATGCCAGATATCCCCAATACAAGAGTGGTATGTGGACTCTAGTCATATATAGATTTACAACACACAGATGGCTTCAATGTCTAGATGTCCTAGTGTTTGTCTGGCGAGCTGTCAGTGGAAAGGAATCCAGCCAAATTGTGTCATCCTTCTTCCTTCTCTCCAGTAACTCAAGGAGGCACTCCACAGTCAGGAAGAGGATGAAGGACAGTAATCTCTGGCCTTGTGTGCTGATGCAGTGTTTTACAAAAAGTGGTGCTATAATGATATCCTATCATTTCGAAATATCTATCACCATAGTTCTTCTTAGAGCTCAAATTTGCCCACCTTGTGTTATCAGAGCAGTAAAATCTTTACATGCAGAAGTAATTCCTCCTGACAGCAATTTCCAAGTGAATTTTTGGATGATGCCAGAGATTAAAGTGTCTTCCCCTTGAACTGAGGAACCAGGTTCCTTAGCTGACAGTTCTAACAGGCTCACTGAATTTCTGAGTCAGATACAGGGACAGAAATACTCATTTTCTGAAAGATTATGCCTGGGCCTTTGAGGTAGGTGTTCTCAAAGTCATTCAAATTAAGCCTATGAATTAGTTTATAAATCAGCTTGAGAACAAATGTTAAATGCAGTTTAATGATTATTTTAATGATTATTTCCCACTGGGTCTTTTAAGTCAAATAGATACCTGGATATTGAAACATGGTAAAAATAATTTTCAGGATTTCCATGCCAAAAAATATGTTAAATGGTGAATGGACACAGCCATTTTCCAGTTACGACTTGTGCTTAGAGGAAAAGAGGGTGTAAAATTGGTGTAAGAACTGTTCTGTTGATTGCATGTTGACCTGCAACATGACATGACAAAGGAAGTCCTCGGGAAGTAGTCCGAGCCAAGAAGATACAGGTGTGTGTCCACAGTTCTATCCTCCTGATGTAAGGAAGATCTTCAAATTAGCGGTCTCACACGATCATGCCGCACTGAGAATAGAAGTGAGCTGAGTAGATCTCACTTGTCTGCTGGACCAAAATGGGATATCTGTGATTAGTGTGTTACCAGCACAATGCCTATCTTTCCTACTTGCACACACACAAAGATCTACTGTAGCTTTTACAGTTGTCTTTGCAGTTCATTAGTGAGCGTTCCCAATATTCAATTTCTTGACATCTGAGCTAGTGACTTGTGTCTTTCTCATTATATAGCATTTATACAAAATTAATCTGGTACAAGTAGGTCAAAGATTTTTATATCCTGTAGTGATTCCCGAATACACTGCCAACGTATAGAATTGAAAGATTTTCCTAAATTGTTCTTCTAAATTTAGTAACTTACATTTTACCTGTACATCATCTTGATTCTTGAAGAAATTATTACATGCCCGTGCAAAAAAAAAGCAACAAAAAACAAATTTTTTCTTATAAGGAGTAGCTTGTCTCTGAGGAATTGAGAGACCACATAAGTAGCCATAGTTCTGTTTGTGGAGAAATGAATAAAAAGTTTTGCAGACCTGGCTGAACAGTAGAAGTGCTAAGGGTGCATTTCAAAATACCTGAAGTAAATTTTGTCTTATTAAGAACTCTTGAAAATTTTAAACAATTATTTCAGTGATTAATCCTGTTCCAGAAATGACAAATTTATTTATTTATTTGTTTATTTAGTTATTTATTTATTAGTTTCAGCATGGCATTTCTTAATTTTTGGTTAAATTATCACTCAAAATTAGTGACAATCTGAGTGTCGTTACAAGAATGGGGGTGTCTTCATATGTTTCTGAAGACCAAATGGCTTTGAGCTTCAGAGATGCATTTTTCTGTATCTCACTGGACAGCAATCACTTGGATGTTTTCTGTAGAAAATCAGCCTTTCACCATGTTGCCAAATGGAAATCAAAACTCAGCCTTTTATGAAACAGAAAACGAGTGTTAAGCATGGCTTGTTTCAAGGTCTGGAAACATTAGACAGCTTGGATCTGACAAGATGTGAGGTCTTTGACTTCTTCGGATATAATCAGTTGCTGGACAAGCAAAATTTGCCCTTTCCTTCCCAATTCTACAGTAAGTTGCATATTACTATTGACATATCCTGAGCAGGCTGAGAGCAGACTGAGTTCCTACTCACTTTATGTACCGGTAGCTGTATCTAGTCCTCGGGTGTTAAACAATAAATTTATGTCAATATCATCATGATATGATCTGTAGGCTCTTTTCACATAGAAGTAAAATGTCGGTCTTATTCTTCCTTAGAATACAGTAAAAATACAAAATCAGATGTGTTTTTTCATATCTAAGTAAAGGCCCTTTAGCCTTTTTGATATCCAGTCGTAAAATACATTAAAGACAAGTCTGGAAAACTCATTGATCTTACTGAGATGGAGGCTAGCCAAAATGACTTCTAGAAGAGAAGATATTCCAGGGAGAGCTCTTTGACTTTGTTTTGCCAGAAGTCTGGAGTAGACACTCAAAGTTCTGAAAATGCACACTTTATTGGAACACAGTCAAGAAAGATCAAATTCCTTTAAAAAAAAAAAAAAAAAAGCTAAGGAAATTAAATAGTCGTGGACAAGCAGAGTACAGTCACAGATCACACTCTGTCTACAACGACTGAAAAAGTAGAAGCGGGTGGCTAATTGCCAAGGCTTGTGACTGACAGCATGACAGAAAAACAGTTAGTTCTTCCTTGGCACATCATTGGAGCATGTAAACTGCACATTGCAAAGTTCTAGATGAACTGATAGTTGCAGCTATAAATATGCACACAGTGAGGCCCTACTTGGAGTACTATGTCCAGGTCTGGGATCCCCAGAACAAGAAAGCTGTAGAGATGCTGGAGCAGGTGCAGAGGAGGGCCACAGTGATGATCAGAGGGCTGGAGCACCTCTCCTTAGAAAACAGGCTGAAGGGGTTGATCTTATTTGGATGGGAGAAGAGAAGGATCTAGGGGAAACTTCATTGTGGCATTTCAGTACATAAAAGGACCTCATAAACAAGGAGGGAGATCAATTTTTTACATGGACAAATTGTGGCAGAACAGGGAGTAATTGTTTTAAACTAAAAGAAAGGAGATGTAGGTTAGATATTAGGAGGCAATTCTTTGCTCAGAGGGTGGTGATGCACTGGCGTAGGCTGCGCAGGGAACTGTTGGTGCCCCATCCCTTGAGGTGCTCAAGGCCAGGCTGGATGGTGCTCCGGGCAGCCTCAGCTGGTGGGAGGCAACCAGCCCAGGGCAGTGGGTTGGAAATGCGTAGTTTTTAAGATCCCTTCCAACACATGCCATTCTGTGATTCTATGATTCTGCGGTACGTTGCAGTGGTTTAACCCAGCAGCAGCTCAGCACCACACAGCTGTCATCTCACTCCCTCCCCACAGGGGGACGAGGGAGAGAACTGGAAACAAACTAGAATGAGGTTGAGACAAAAATTATTTATTAAGACAGAATAGGAAAATGGAAAAAACAATGTGATTATATGTATCAATCTATCTATCTATAGCTATATATATGTATGTACATGTATGTATACGTACATACATATATCCACAGCGCAAATGTAATTACTCACTACCTGCCAATCAACACACGTCATTGCCTGAGTAGCGGCTGTTTCCTGGCCAACTCCCCACTGCTTTATGGCCTTCTGCATGCTGTCACATGGAATGGAATAAGCTCTTGTCTAATTCAGACCGCCCTGTCCTGCCTCTGCCCTGACCCCTGCCTCAGAGCCATCATGGTGGCAAACTTCCCTGCCCTGGTCACATTCCCATCACTCAGCAATAAGAAAAACATCAGTGTGTTATTGACACTGTCTGAGCTGAAGTCAAGACATATCTACACACACACATTCCCATATTTTAACTTCTTATGCATCACAGTACTCTTAAGTATTTATGCTGCGTCTGCCCTACCTGAAGACTTGACTGTGGTGTTACTGTTTTGTTTGTTTCTCCCTACTCTAAATGTCTTGATCCTACTAGTAGAGGTTTATAATTATTTTTACCCATATATAATTCTGCTCTGAATGCTGAGGCATGATGTGACAGCCATACAAAGATATGCTTACTTATTTGTCTATGATTTCTGCATATTAGTTAAATAGATATAATAGAAATAGGATGAGATTTTATGTCTTTGTCATTTGTAGGCTTTTAGTGTCCATGACTATGAAAACAAGATGCACAAAATCTGTCTTCTTTGATGTAACTCTTAGAGATGAACTGGAGCTAAATGAAGAATCATTTTGTCTTCCAGCACCACAAGAATTGAAGGTGTGCACAGGATGCATGGCTTTGTTTGGTATTCCTTAGAAATATGTATAAACTCTCATAAATGTTAGTGTAAAACTAATGTTCTGCTGTATTCTCAAACATGGAAGTAACCACAGTTTGCATTATGCAGGGAATTCTCAATGTGATTGTGAAAGATATTTGAAATAGGACCACATCAAGAAGCTGTTGAGAGAACCTTTTCTGACCAGAAAAACTTGCATAGGAGGAAAAGTGTTAAGTAAGACATTAAAACAAGTACTGCAGAACTGCCCCTGGAGGACAGGTATGGACCTAATATTGAGACAGTTCCAGTAGTCTGTTCACTTTTTTGTCCAGTTTGCTGAGGTTGCTCACTGTCTGCTTGAATTACTTGATGGTGTGGTTTCATAAATCAGCTCATTTCTCAGTTCAGGATGAAAAGGTATATTTCTAAGTTTTGAGAGTAACCAGCTCTGAAATGCAGAACATTGTCTACATCAAACAGATTGTCTTTAATTTCTATTTTTATAGTAGTTATTTTCTCTCATTAATTACACGTAATTCTGAATTTATTTAACTAGCATAAAAGAAAAGCGAGACCACTGCACAAACAACAGCAGGGTCCATAATGTCCAAATGTTCATTCTGTGGAAAGGATAGGACTGCAGCCTACATTAAGTAAACACATATCTATCTGTGGCTGCCTTGCCAACCAGTTCTGTTCTTCCTTCTGAAATCTCTAACACTGAATGAGTTAGAGATGTCTGAATGCTGCACTTTTTGGTTCCATGATTCTTTCAAGTTTGTCACTTTTGCTGTGCAGCCCCTCCACTAATGCATCCTCGCCCTTTTTCTCCTGCCAGATGTTTCCCAGTCCCTCAGTCTTTTCAGGTCCCAGCTCCCTGTTCCATCACCTTGCTCAGCCAGCACTGAAGGCTTCCCCCCTCCAACAAGTAAATCTTTCCACTTGTCCTTTTTCCTTCCCTTCTTCCCACATCCAAAAAGCTCATTTTTACCTTCTTTCCACCTCACTCAGTCAGATGAGCTGCCATTGTCCCTCAACATCCTTTGGGCTGTACTGAGAGTTGAAATCCATCTTCCAACTGATTTTTGACTTTCATTTATTCTTCCTTTCTTCTTTCTCTCATGACCTCAGGCCTCCTTGTCCTCTGCTTCTTTTTCTGTTTCAGTATTCTCTTATCTCCATGTAACACTCTGCACTCTTCCCTCTTCCCCACCTAGCTTTTATTTCTCCAGCAAATCTGTGGTCTAAATAAGGACACATCCATCCCATCCAAGCTTCCCAGAGAGTTTCAATGAGAAGGAGAACCTGAAGGTGTGTTCCCATTAAAATCTGGTGGAGAGAAGAAGAGATAAATAAAACAAAACAACAAACATTGAAAGGCAGTTGAATAACATATATATTTTTAATTATCTATGAGTAGTATTTCCATTGAAAATGAAAATGTGTCATAAAATGTAGTAAAGCTTATAACTTGACCTGTTTAAAAGTCAGGAACAAATTAATCATATCTAAGATTGACTACGAAGAATAGTCTTCTTCACCTAAAACAAAAATTTGCAATCTCGTCATACAAAAGTAGGTTGTAAATTGGTGACGACAGCTTGTAAACTGAATGTTTGTTTTGCTTTAAATATATTTCAAGTTCTATAATGTTCTTCCTCGTACATGCTTCTTGCCTTTTAGAGAAGCAGTTTGAAAAACAGATGCGAATTGGTAGTGTTACAGTGGAGCAGTGAAGAGAGGTCTTTTGATGGCACCAACAGAAAGCTCCAGCAGCAAGTGCTACTTGAATGGGGCTGGAGTGAAGAAGGGTCAGAGGAAGAATGAGTGCAACAAGATTGCCTGTATGCCTTTGGAAAGGAGACTCCATTCCAAATATTAGTGCAACACAATTTGATATATCAGTCAGTTTTTCCTTTTCACAGCCTTTGAAGAGTTGTCAGGGCAGAAGCATGTCTTCTGACTCTCTAGAGCACAAAAAATAAGAAAACAACCAAAATTTCTAGATGTTTTCAGTGACTGCAATGAGTTTTGCATTTGGTCCTGGTTGGAAACATGAATCAATGTATTCATGAAGTAATAAACCAAAAAGGTGAGGAACAGTTTTAATCAAGCTCTCTTTTTGCATCACCTGGTACTCACACACATCAGAGTCAAGGCATACAAGGTATTTTTCTCTATGAAACTCACAGAAGCTCTGTTATCAGAACTCAATTATTCAGATTTTTCTGAAAAGCAGATTTTAAATGCAGAAACGCATATGTTTCTGCACAGAGGACTTTTTAGCAAAAAATGGGTCTTGGGATCACAGTTAGTTAACCTGGAAAGGACCTTGGGATGTCTCTAGTCCAACCTCTATCTCACAGTAGTATCAGTTTCAGGTAAATCCTGTTTGCTCAGAGCTTCCCCTAGTGAGCTAGAAAACCTCCCACCATGGAGCCTGCATAGCAGGCAATCTGTTCCCTGCCTTGGTTTACTGTGTATGTAGATTTCTTTACTGGATCACTTTGAAAAGAAACTCTATGTCTGTGCAGTAGAGAGTGATTCTGTCATCACATGAGAACATTTACAATGTGAATGACAACTCTTGTTCAGATGTGATCAGCACTTCTGCCATCTGGCACAATGATGAACACCAGCATTTTTCATGCATCTAAATAATTCCCCTCTTCAGACAGCAAGCATTGAACTTCATTTCTACTAAACTAAAGAAGAATAGCATTAAATCCTATAAACTTCCATAGAAAATATTCTCCACTTCAATCCCTTCCACATTCTTCTGCCATATCTCTGGGTCTAGGTTTTTACATGGTAAATGAGTTCTGAACTTTCCCCTTACATCCAATCCAGGCTCACTAAAAGCTAATTGAGGCTAATATATTGTATATGTTTATGAGAGACCTGTTGAAAGGTCTTGGGAAAAAAAAAAAAAAAAAAAGAGAGACCAAAATAAGAGTGCAATAATCATGGAAACTATGCTGAAAGCTGCTAAGAACATTGTTTTTAGTAAGATCATTGAAAAATCTAGGTTGGATAGTACATCTAGCTTTTCCCTGGTCCAGTCTCCTGGTCAAAACACAGCTGTTTTCAGGGTTACATAAGGTTTTTTTTCAGGACACTGAAGTCTCTAGAGCTTTAATAGAGATTTAACAGTGGTGACATCTGCACAGTGCTTCAGGTAGGAGCGGCAGCCACTACTGTCACTACTTCAGCAACGCTGTGCGGCAAGAAAAGGAACATCCTGATAGAAAAGTGAGGGGAAAAGGAATTAGGATATACAGCCTCCTCAGTGTCTGCACAGGTGGAGAAGTTCAGAGTTGAAGGATGCCTTGTTATTTGCATGAGGGTATGTACTGGCATAGAGTCAGTATGGGCTAGAAAGAGTGATGGGATCAAAAGATTCATAGAATCATAGAATCATGGAATTATAGAACGGTTTAGGTTGGAAAGGACCTTTAAGATCATTTAGTTCCAAGCCCCCCTGCTATAGGCAGGGACACCTCCCACCAGACCAGGTTGCTCAAAGCCCCATCCAGCCTGGCCTTGAATGCCTCCAGGAAGGGGCCATCCACAACCTCACCAGGCAATCTGTTCTAGTGTCTCACCATCCTCACAGTGAAGAATTTCTTCCTAATATCTAGCCTAACATACCTTCTTCCAGTTTAAAGGCATTGCCCAACAAGTATCTAGCTCTGGAAGCCAGAACTGAATTCCTGTGAAAAAAAAACCACATGTATTGAGCTTTCCATGATCTCAGGGTACCCTTCTGCCTGTCAGAATGGGCTCTGAGGTGAGAAGACAGCCTGATTTGTGAGTGCCCAACACATGTGAGATGAGAAGAATGTTTAGGCAGTACACGACACAGAAGAATTTGTCACAACAGCATCTACTACAAACCTTGGGTGTTGTTTTCATGAAAACAACAACAAAATGTATCTGATCTAGCCATCATCAAATAGCACAACATGGGAATGTGCTACCACGTGTGGGACGATTCCAGCATTAGTCTGTCCTGATCTCTCAGCAGAGCTCATCGTACTGCTCTGGCATGAACTACCTGGTATCTCTGAGATAGTCCAGGATACCCCAGAGTGGATGGATATTTCTGTGTGCTCCAGCCTGGATCAGAGCTGCCTGTAAGTGGTTTTACACACTGCAACCTGATTTTACACCCTTTCCTCCCAGGGAAGTTTTTGCCAAGGTAAGATTTGGCTGTTCTTTTACATTTAATATCCTTATTCACGCACCTTTTTCCTGCAGTTCATTGTTCTAATTCTCTAGTTCCCATCTTCAGAAAAGTTTTCTCTAATTAAATGCAACTGTGCCCTCAGTAAAAGGGATATTTCTTCAAGTTGTTCCTTTTAGGTTCCAGTTTAGATCTTAAAAAGACTGCAAATTCACCCACTCATCCTTCATTAAATGAAATGCACCATGCTTTCTAACAAGTTAGTTGTAGCAAACAAAAAACCCAAGTACAGTAAATTAAAACACATTAACTGAAGTACAGCTGTTGGAAAATATTGTGTTTCTTTGATGCTGGAAGTACCATATTAGGTTATTCACCTTACATCTCACAACCTTAAAATGCACTAACAGCAAGAAGAAAAAAATCAAATTATGGAGGATATTTACTAGACATTTTCTTGTTGATGCTGAAACTGTTTTGGTATTGATAACAGGAAGTATATCTTGGTAGCAGCTCCAAAAGCTAACTGCACTAAGTTATATAATTCAATTATATAATAATAGTAATTAAACAGAATGATGCCAAAGTAATTAACTGATGTAGAACAGAAACAAGGCATGATATAAATATCATTGGAAGAACTGGATAGCAGTGTAAATAATCAAATGTAGTATAAGAGATGTCTCCAAACTTAAAGTGAATAAAACAGAGAAGGTAAAATAGAGTGTACGAACTATTCAAAGATTAATTCTTTTGACAAGCTCACGATCAGGTTGATGACTGCCAAATGGCGTGATCTGTTTCTGAAGGTGAGTGAAGGCAACAGGAGGGAGAAAATTTTGTGCTCGGGTAGAACTGACAGATTCACTCTTTCATGACAACAAAGGAAACCCTTAACCAGGATTGTGATGTCCTCTTTGAATTGCCTAGAACTTCTGCTTATGATTACTGACAGGAATTTTTTAAAGACAAGATTAACACATGCAAAAAAGTAAATGACTTCCAGTCCTCTCTCAGTGTAAATTGTTACCTGTGCTAAGTTTCATGAAATGTTTAGTTTGTAAGCGTTTATAAATAAATTAATAGTAGAGTCATAGAACTGCTCAGGCTGGAAAAGACTTTAAAGATCATCAAATCCAACTGCAATCTTCCATAGTACCCTAACTAACATCCCTCTGCTAAATCATGTTTCTGAGAACCATATCCAAATGGTTTTTAAACACATCCAGTGATGGTGACTCAACCACCTCCCTGGGCAGCCTATTCCAGTGCTTAAACCTTTCCATAAAGAAAATTTTCCTGATATCCAACCTAAACTTACCTTGGTGCAACTTGAGGCCATTTCCCCTCATCCTGTCACCTATCACCAGTGAGAAGAGACCAACCCCGCTCTCGCTGTAAGCACCTTTCAGATACTGGAAAAGATCAATAAGGTCTCCCCTCAGCCTCCTCTTCCCCAGACTAATCAGCCCCAGTTCCCTCAATCTCTCCTCGTAGGGCATATTCTCCAAGCCCTTCACCAGCCTTGTTGCCCTTCTTTGGACCTGCTCCAGCACTTGAATGTCCTTTCTGTATTGAGGTCATCTGATCATCATAGAATCATAGAATCACTCGGGTTGGAAGGGACCTCAAAGATCATCAAGTCCAACCGCAGCCTAACCATAGTACCCTAACTCTAACAACCCTCTGCTAAACCATATCTCCGAGCGCAACATCCAAACGGCTCTTAAACACATCCAGGGACGGTGATTCAACCACCTCCCTGGGGAGCCTATTCCAATGTTTAACCACCCTTTCTGTAAAGAAGTGTTTCCTAATGTCCAACCTAAACCTACCTTGGCGCAACTTAAGGCCATTTCATCTCGTCTTGTCACCTGTCACCAGGGAGAAGAGACCAGCCCTGCTCTCTCTGTAAGCACCTTTCAGGTACCGGAAGAGAGTAATAAGGTCTCCCCTCAACTGCCTCTTCCCCAGACTAAACAGCTGTAGCTCCCTCAGTCTCTCCTCACAGGGCTGATTTTCCAAGCCCTTCACAAGCCTCGTTGCCCTTCTCTGGACCTGCTCCAGCACCTCCACATCCTTTCTGTACTGAGGTGCCCAAAACTGAACGCAGTACTCGAGGTGAGACCTCACCAATGCCGAATACAGGGGCAGGATGACTTCCCTAGTCCTGCTCACCACCCCATTCCTGATACAAGCCAGGATGCCATTGGCCTTCTTGGCTGGCTCATATTCAGCCGACTGTCCATCTGGAAATAATCACAGAATCATCTAATAATTTGGGTTGAAATGGACCTTAAAGATTGTCTAGTTTAGACTACCCAACTGTCTTGCTATAGCCAAGGACACCTTCTTCTAGACCAAATTGCTCAAAACTGTGTCCAACCAGTCCTTGTACACTTCCAAGGTTGGAACATTCACAGCTTCTCTGGGCCACCTGTTCCAGTGCCTCACCATACTCACATATCATCATACTTCCTGATATATTTTTCCTTTTCATGTAGGCTCTTGTTAGGTACTGGAAGGCTGCCATGAAGTCTCCCCAGAGCTTGCTCTTCTCCAGACTGAAGTACTCCAGCTCTCTCAGCTTTTCTTCACAGGGCTGGTGCTCCATGTCTCTTCGCCAGACTCATTCAAACAGGTCTATGACTTTCTTATGTTGGGGATCCCAGAATGCAGTACTGCAGGTGGAGTGTCATGAGAGGAATGGAGAGGGAGAGTCACCTTCCTGAACCTGCATGTCATAATTCATGTGATCCTGCCTAGGGTCTGGTTGGCTTCCTAGGCTGCAAGAATGTTTCTTTACCAACTTCTCATCAACCAACACCTCCAAATCCCTCTTCTCAAAGCTGTTTTCAATCCACTCATCTCTCAGACTGTGTTTGTGCTTGGGATTGCTCTGATCCAGGCATAGGACCTCATGCTCGGCCTTCTTGAACTTCATGGGCTCACCTCTTAAGCCTGTCAAAGATCCACTGGATGGCATCCCTTTCCTTCAGTGTACGCCATTAAATGTTATACACAAAAATCAGTATACTCAGTAAAGAGAATAATAGAAAAAATATATTTATTTTGTGTGGTTAGCTCCAAACCCAGAAAATGATAATCTGCTTTTTCAAACGTAGGTTTTCTTTAATCATTTTTTTTTGCAGGCAGTGGGTGACCACTAAATTTCAGTGTTACATTTTGACAAGAAAATGCAAAGGCAGCATGTTTTGTATTTTCTTTTTGCAAGTGAATGACACAAAACAATTTCTGTAATATTAACCAGTGGTAGAAAAACTTTGTGAAAATCATGCTTCAGTGAAATATAAGATTTTAAGACAACGCTGAAATATTTAAGCAAGTAAATACTCTGCTATTCTAAGAAAATCAATTTCTGGCTTGCAGAGTTGCACATCAGAATGAGTATTTCTCATTGTGTCTGCTTTATTCATTGCAGTTAGTTATTAGCCAGATCTATTGAATTTCCTACCAGGATGCCATTCTCTTTTAAAGGCATATGTGTGTTACAGCAACCCTTAATTTATTGATCTTTTACAATATAAAAGCCCTATTCATTGTTTCTTAATAGAAATGCAATCATGCTGACCAATGTCACCTTATTGCCTTTTTTTTTTTCATGCTTTATTTCAATGCAATGATATCATTAATGTTATTAATGACTTACACCAATCTATAGCTTGTAATAGTCTCCTCCAATTTAAGAAATTTCTGTCTTATTTCATTTATATGTACAAAGATGACTATAGCACTAATGTTGTTTGTAGATTTGCATGTAAAAGTATTCTACTGAGTATTCTGTGAATAACTGGGCTATCAAGGGTTTAAAATATTTCTATTGTTTTTTTGAGAAATGAAACCTATACTTGAGTTTTATAAAAAAAAGTATCTACATTCCCTCTCACACTTTTAATAAGTAAAAGCTAATAACTAGTTGTAGCAAATAACTTAGGAAAACATTGCTTTCACTTAATCTCATTAAAAGATCTTTGGGATCTCCAAGGGCCAGAAAGCAGATTAAAAAATCTTTTACAGATCATATGAGATATTGCTTATTAAAGCACAGATTAATTACTTCTCTGTTGATAAATTACTTCTGACACATGTAATTAAAGCAGAAGATTCAATCATTAATTTCAATCAGTGCAAAAGTACATTTAAAAAGAGCAAATTGCAAAGCACAAAGGGTAATGTCCTACTGGTACACAGCATTTCTTATGTTTTTTAAAGCTCTTTTATTTAAAAATGAGTCGTATATGTGTGATTGTTCTTACCTCTGAATTCATAAATCACAAAAGAAAAAAAAAAAGGAAGAAAAAATGTTTTTGATATTACAACAAAGTTTGATATTATAACCAAGGTATAAAATGTATACACATAGCACATATTTTCCATGGTGCCCCATAGATGCAAACAAGCTGTCATATGTCATATGATTTTGCTAGCTGTTGTACAGACATGAAGAAAAAGGCAATCTCTGACTCAGAGAAAGGTTTGTGACATTAATAACTGCAACTCTGGGTGATTGTATTACAAGGAAAGTGCTATACTCACTTCACAGAAAGGCTGAGGCCTCTCAGCCTTGTTAAATTCCCTTGTAATGCAGAAATGCTGCAATTTTCAGTGAATTTAGTGCTTTAGAATACCTCACTGAAAAATTCTACTGAAGAGAACACAACAGGCTTCTACTACAAAGTGGTTGGTAGGAGACAACTGTATTGTTCTCCCAATCTAGATATCAACTACATTCAATGCTTTGATTCCGCTGAAGCTTGTACAAGATGCTCTGGGAGCAGAACTATTCATTTCACCTTTTGGACTGCATGATTTTTTCTTAACCCAGACTACCTGTTTTTTCTATTCTATTGAACTCTGGAGGAGTCATTTCATTTCAATATATGAACACGCTCTCTGGTTTTGTATGTTTTTCATAATTCTTAGCTCATTCTGTCTTACCTAATAGGTTCCTCATGACATTATTGAACACTGCTTGTCCCAGTATCAGTCTCTAGGCTACATTGCTTTTTATAGATATTATCTGGATGTTGTTCCATTGGCTACTACCAAATGTATTTCAGTTCAGTCCAGTAACCCAGCTTTTTTTCAACACACCTTAATGTCTGTTTGTCCAGTGTGCAATCAGCTTTCAGACTATAATCAAAACATGTTATATCCGCCACACTTGTCATCCACATAACTAATCCTGTAATCACAGATAGATGATAATGAGGTTGCTCAAGTTTTATTTCCCCTTGATAACTCAGTGCTCAGGGCCATGTCCAGTCAACTTCTAAGTATCTCCTACGACAGAAAATCCAGAGCACCCTGGGGAAACCTGTGACAGTGCTTAACCAACTCAATTGCAGAGATTGTTCTTCCTTGTACCTAACTGGAATTTCTTGTCGTAACCTGATTTGGTTGTCTCTCCTTCATGTTGAGAGGCCTTCTCCGTTGAAGACAGCAATAAATCTGTCTTGAGCCTTTTTTAGGCTGAAAAAATCCATTTCTTTCAACCTCTTTTATCATAATCTCTTATACCTTGACCACCTTTATGATCCTTGAGGGGCTTACTCCAGTGTATCTGTGTTCTTGTGATGAAGAGTTCAAAAGTGAACACATTGCCTCTGGTATGGTCTCACTGGCACCAAACTGAGAGAAATACTAACTCAGTAGTAATTCTAATCTGTTATCCCTCTGCTGGGATCTACATCTACTTCTCAAAAAAAGCCAACACACACTTTTTTTTTGTTTTTTGTTTTATTATAGGAGGAAACTTCATGCTTAACTAAGGTCTCCTGCCACATTTTCTTATTTGCTCCTGATGTCTCAGTAAGATATTTGTTTTAAACCAATCAGCTTTCCTGGGCATTCTTATTTCTGATGGCAGGTTCCCAAGGGATTCTGTCTAGCAGAGGCTTAAACAAGCCAAGGTTGACTTTAAGGAAGCCAGAGTCTAAACTCTGCTGCTTACCTTTACTGAAATCAGCTGCATCGTGGTCACTGTGACCCAAAGTACTATCCAGGATTACACTCTTTACCAATTATTCTTCATTTGTGAGCAGCAGTCAAGTAGACCATTAAACTTGTCTGGCTGTTCCAGCATTTGCATGGACATCCTGAGTTGCTTGCACTAGGCTTTGCTGTCCTCCCAGTAGATGCCTGGATTGTTGAAATCCACCCTGAGGTTCACAGCCTGCAATGGGAAATGCTAGTGTGAGTGCCGGGTGGAAGGAAATCTGACCAGAGGGTACTTGGTGGCTTCACAACTCCTTCTTTTTACCCAAGATTTAACAATCTCAATGGATTAGTCCTGAGCTATTGCAGAGGGAAAAAGTGATTATTCAAGTTGTAATTTCCATTGTTTGTGTAATGAGTGCAGTTTATGATAGATGCCTAACTTTTTAAAAGGCAAAATTACATGAAAAGGGTGGCACATAAAAAGGTGAAGTATTTGCAAAGGATTATAGGGAAAACAGAAAATAAAATGCAACAAATAAAGGGTGAACGGGATACAGAACTAAGTACAGCTCAGGCTTAATTTATCGAGATGAGGTTGCATCCACTCACATTAGAACTGATTATTATTCCCACCGTCTAAATAAACCCCAGGTCTTGTATACCTAATGTATCCAAAGTTCAAATTCACTCATTTTTTTTCCTGGCACTTGAAATAACATTTTAAGCTTTCAATTATTTCTGTCCTTCTTTATTCAAGATTGCTAAATTCTAATTACATGTTTAATACAAGCAGCAGGCCAGTGACTCAAATGAGCATGAAGGATTTTTCTTTTCCTTTTCCCTTTTTCTTTTCTTTTCCTTTTCTCTTCTTTTTATGTTTGTTTTTTTTTTTTTTTTTTTAATAAGCTTTATGCTTTCCCAATTTCCAGCACAGTTCAGCTTGGAGGATTCCTGAATCAAAATTTGTATCTTTCTATTAATGATCCTTCAAATATGTGTTTTGTTTTTTTTTTTCCATAAATGCCCCGAATGATTTTTTCCAACCTGACTGATCTGGCGGTATCTCCAACAAGCTGTGACTGAATGTCACACATCCCATGTCATTTGAAGACATAGGTTCCTCATCTTTGAGTATGATATGCTTCTCCCAATGATCAGTCTTCTCTTTATATTCAGGAGAGAAGCAGGCTCCTCTGTAGGAAAAACAGGTAGGTTGTTTTTTCCAAGATGATACATTTCTTTTAAACTCCTTACTTGGAAAATAATTCATAATTTATTATTATTACTATTATTGGTAGTAGTAGAAGTATTAGTAGTAATATTAATAGTAGTGGTAGCAGTAGTAGATGGGAGGAGGAATGGAAAGAACCTGGGTTCAAGGACATACATAGAAAAAAGAGTTATCTCCTTCCTCTGTCCTGTGACACTTATCTGGATTTATGAATTTTGGAGTCATAATCATTCCTATTTCCATGTAGTTTTGATTCTGAGTAGAAAGTCTTCATTGTACTTATTTCAGTTACTGTCAATGGTTTACTGGCTGATTTAGCCCAGTCCTGTGACTAGTGGAGTGGAGGGATCCACAGATCTGCACCCCAGAACGGAATAAGGGAAAAGGATAGAGAGATGGGCCTAAAACAAAACAGCGACAATGATCTGAGGAGAAAGAACATAGTTTACTAAATAAGATACTGGAATGCAAGATAACACACTCCAATACAATATAATACTATACAATTAGAATTGAAGTTAAAAAATCAAATAAAATGAGAGAGAGTGTCTGAAAACTGAAGGCCTTACTCTAATGTGGTGGCAAGCCATGCAGTCAGGATGAGCAGAAGGGAGGAGAACTTGGTCCTGTAACTTTGCCAGGAATTTTATCTCTTCTCTGAATGCAAAGTCCTCTTGGGTATGTAGTCCTTCTTCTCTTCTGGGACAGGCACCTGGGACCAGAGCATTAACTCCCAGTGCACTACATGATGTTATGATGTAGAATACCAATAACCAAAAATCATAAAACCATGACAGTTACACATAGAGTCCTCCCAGTGAAAGCTCAAGGGGTTGGAAGTACAGACAGAACTTCTGGCTGAATACTGTAAATGCAGTTACTGTGCAGGTTCTATGAGATAACACTGTTAGATAATGTCTCTTCTTACGGTAACTCAAAAACATGATCATTGCCCTGTGATATCTTCCTTTCAAGGACTTTCAAAATATCAAGGCAAAATGCAATCTGCTCAGCTCAGTTTCTGCCACTCAAAATGAGCTCCATAACTTGGTCATGACCACTTATGGAATTATTAGCATAATCTAGGCTGCAGTTAAAATGCCAGATTTCACTTGAGAGAACAGCAGCATTATTCACATGCCTTTAAACTGTGGTTCAGAGCAAGAAGCACAGCCAATTTCTGTGTGTGTGTATTACAACAGCTACTTGAAAAGCCATTAATCTACATGCAGCCATCCTCTCCATTTTTTCCACTGTAGGAAGTGTGGCATACTGAAGACAGAGTAATTTTTAATATCATAAAGGGCAGATGAGTGCTTGATTGTGCTCAGTTTTTATGCTTAGCTTTGATTTTGCCTAGATTCAGTGCTCTGAAATTTGCACGAGAGCTAATGGCATTGCTGCTGACCCTGGTCCCTTCCATAAATGTTCCTGGGAATGGTTGAGCTCCTATAGCTGTTCAGTATTCACAGTTGAGATTTGTGATTAAACATGCCCTTTTTCAGTTAGATGCTCAGAAAGCTACCTCCAAAGGCAGAAGGCATCAAATGTCTGTACTTCATGGAAAAACACAAAGTATTGTCATCAAAATATGGATAGTGTCTGTGCAGGCAAGTGTGTATGTGTCTGCAGTATGGGTGTATTTGGTACATATAAACAGATGTAGTCGCAAAAACAAGGTTTTCATTTCTAATTGTAGTGCTCAACAAGGAATAACAAGATTTTAGGAAAACGTTTCAGTTTAAATAGTAATAACAGTTACATTTTGGTAATGTCAATTAACTCAAAAGCACTGCCTAATTCAAAGTTGCTTTATCTAATACAAGAATACAGAAGGCAATATACTCAAGAGAAAGTGCATGAACATATAAGCTACATTTCTTTGAGAAAAAATAAATAAATGAGAAGAGAAAATTAATGAACCTGGCAATTGATGTACTAAATTAAGTGACACCTGAAAAAGGCCATTGACTATGACTCAGTACCCTTCAAAATACTTCCGTGCTGAAGTGCTACTTTTTTTTGTGAGTTTTAAAATATCATTAACATACAGGAGACTGCAAAAGTATTAATGACTGGGAAAATTACAATATCACAATAGTATTGGTGTAGAAATTTCAAGCTCTTAGCTGCAGAGTGATGGAAGAAGGTTGTATTATAATTCACCTTGAGTGGTAAGCTGAATGAAGTCTCTATCGTGCTTTGAGTGAAAAGAGTAATAAAATCACCATTGACTTCCTTGAGGAAGACAAAGGATGGTAAATCAAAATAATGTATCAGCAGCAGATGGTTGCAACAGATGACTGAAAAAGCATAGTCTTTAATTTTTATGAAATGACTTTTTTATAAATGTACAGCTTGACAAGAAATTAAATCACAGAAGAATGCTAAAATGTGTTATATTTTCATTACAGAATGTGTGTGTGTTGGCAATTCTATGTGCCAAATTATTGCTAAAGCAATAATAGTATGTGACTGAAACACAATGTATATACTCATTCAAATTCAGGAAAAAATATCTTTATTTTGTGTGAGAATAATTCAGTAGTAATAAAGAAAGGACAAAGAGTGCGTGGGAATAGTTTAAGAGACCTCTCTCCCTCTGGTATTCTACCAGTGCTATCGAGGCTTTTAGGGATCTACTTCCCCTGAATCTGGGGGAGTTAAGCTTCTAAAAGTAGTGAAGCACCTACATACCTCTGCAGATATGTCCCCCCACAGCTGAGTAGGGTGTTCTATATAAAACATTGCACTGATACATAATGAATATTTTGACTGATCTTGTCAACACACATTATAGACAGTAACAATTGCACGCACTCCTATGTTTACCACACTGAGGTTAGGATTTCCCAGCTAGATACAAGTGCAAAGATCTCTAAGTACACAAGCAGGGAGCCCAATCTGTCCTGCAGGCATAAATAACTGCTCATTATATATATATATTATATACTATATAATATATATAATATTTCATAAAAATCAACCTTGCACATAAAGCTACCTATCAGACACCAACAATTCCCTCCAAATATTCCCCCAGCAGTACTGAATGGGCAGTTTCTCCCAAGAGAAAAGTACCAGTGGCCTTCATCTCCCTCTGAGCAAGAGCAATATTGTTCCATTGATACATTCCTGTAGTAGTGTGCCTTCACTATAATGATGCCTTCGCTATGCAGAAAAGCATGAAGTGTTTATATCCACACAGCTGTATATCCAGATACAGTGGTCTCACTGAGGGCTTCCCCATGACTTTCAAAATAAATATACATTGTGGACTTTCCTGGTTTCTGAAATACTGGTGTGCCAGGGGAAAACCAGCTTGTTCAGTACAAATCCGCTCAAGGAATAATGCTAAAAATGTGACAGTGCAGATGGTCACAGAAGTGCTCGAGCCCAAGGCTGGAAACTCTTCAGTCTGCTGAAACAGACATAGACAAGGATGCCATAAATCTGTTCAAACATGTCAGGAAAGGGAGGAACTTTTTCATGTACACAAGTTACTCTAAGAAATCACACTCCTTATTAGCTAGGAAAGATCCTCTGTTACAAAGTATTTAATTTAACACTAGGTCTCCAAGAACAAGCAGGTTTACCAGCTCTCCAATCTCTTTCATGGATAAAGCAAACCAGATGTCAAAAGTTTATTGTTGGAGCAGACATCTGCTCGTAAAGATCTGTGTCTGAAAACTGCATTCAGTGTGCTCATGGCTGAAAGAAGGCACTAACTAGATTTAGTGCAGGACTGATCTGTGCCTTTTCAAAGGCAATAGAATGAATTATTGGGACAACTAATTAGCCACTGTAGGGTGTTTTCATTAATGGAAGACTTGAAAGTAATACAGGATGACTTTCTGAAAACAAGCATTATGTCAAGCAAGTGCTCTGGGCTGAATTCAGGAGTTACTCATTTAAAATCTGAGTCACATGTGAAGGACAGAGAATACACCTATGGACACAAGGATACTACAACCAGGAGGGGCACAGCCGCCTGGGTGCATACTTCAGGATCTCTTCTTTTTAGAATGAACCACGTGAACAGATGAGCACTGTTGAGATGCCTCCCATGGGCAGATGCATCATTTCAACTTCTTGATTCCTGATTTTCAGGCATTTCGATTTTCAAATCTACTACTTCACCTGACCTGTCTGATGACTGAAATCCTGAAATTGTACTGAATTGAGCAGTAACAGTGATGGTAAAGACAGAGGTAAAAACACCATAACTTTCCCTGCCCCTCCAAATGCTAAGTAGTTGCCACGCCTCAGCAGCTAGATTGCAACAGTTTCAGATCAAGAGATGTCTGTTCAACCAGATGTTTGCAACCTCCTGTGGGAGCATTGGGGTGAAAAATGTAGTGTAACCAACATCTTTTCTAAGTAGATGTGGGCTTGAAGAGGCTCACAGACTCCATACAGTATGTGCAGCATTCACAAAAATCTGGCTTAGCATTTACTATGGGAGCAGGAGAACAAGTCTAAAAGCAAACTGCCTCCCTAATAGCTCTTGGAAGACCAATGGCTTTAAACTGGAAGAGGGTATATTAGGCTAGATATTAGGAAGAAATTCTTCACTGTGTGGGTGGTGAGACATTGGAACAAGTTGCCCAGAGATGCTGTGGATGCTCCCTCTATGGAAGCAATCCAGGCTGGATGGGCCTGTGAGCAGCCTGGTCTACAGGGAGGTTTCCCTGCCTATAGCAGGGAAGCCGGAACTAAAAGATCTTAAAGGTCCTTTCCAAACCAAACCGTTCTATGATTCTATTCTATGATTTATCACTTCCTGTCACACAGCTTTCCCAGGGTAACGCTATGTAGGAAAACTCATTAGGTTCTCTTCTGCCCTATCTGGGTCCTACCCAATTTTCTGTGAAAGGATTCCTCCCACCATCGTTTAGTGGTTTATATCATTACAGAAAAATTATGAATTTAGAAAAGATGCCATTCCAGAAAAGAATGGTATATAAAAAAAGCAAATTAAAGAAAAGAAAATAGTTTTCTGCAACGAAGAATGTCAGACCATATCTAATTTTTTTTGGTAATTCAAGGATCTTCTCTGAAACAAACATCAATCAGATGTAATTTCCTGTGGCATATATGACAGTGGATTTTGTTGAAAAGGGATCTGCACTTTGAACAGAAAAGCAAAAGCTTAAATTCCATCATCAGCACCAGCCAGTCACAACACGAACACTTTAATGTTGACTGATGCTCCTTTGGGAGTTGTTATGACTCCTAAGTTCCCTTGATAAATTCTGTTCTCTGAGATGTTCCCAGGGCTTGTGTACATTCTGCTTGTGGCAGCACTGATAGCAAAGTCACATTCCTCAACTGTGAAAAACAAGAAATATGCTGCATTGTACCATGAGATTTGTCTGGCTTTGCATGGGAGAGCCCAGGAAGAGTTCATGACATGGCCTTCAGCATAGACTTCTGCTTGTAAGAACGTCTTTTTAGTTGTACATGCAAGAAATACACAGCTCCTTTCAGGTAGAACATCAACTTGACTTGCAAGCTTTTCACTCACAACCTTGGTGCATTGACCAGTAAATTACTCTTTATGTTCTTGGGTTCTCAGGATATCTCCTGGAGCTATTATTGCTGTCCACATGGATGACTGGCAAGGAAGGCTTATTGGCTGAGAGCTGGATAAACTGTCAGTCTGTTCACAATATAACAGATTTGGATAGCCAGGAAGAAACTAGTCTCCTCTGACTGCACATCTGAATGGAGAATAACCATCCTTTAATCTCTCTCTTACCAGTCTCTTCCTCTTAGTGTGCATGCTTGGCTCATGTTTGATAAAATCTGAAGACTTCTGTGATGGAGAATCTTCTCCCTGTCATCTCCCACAGAATTGAGCCTGTCCCTACCAGTCTGCTGGTGGAAAAGGCACTGTTGCCATGTCTCATATTTCTAGCCATCTCCACCTCTGACATCCAGTCCTCAATTCAGTATAGTCTCTTGCTGTCCCTGCAGGTTTGGTGTCTTGTCTCTGCACTCTCAGGCACTTTTGACTAGAGGTTATTACAGTAGTTGAAAGAACATTTTTTATTTAAAACCTAACCACCACCAGTAATAACAACAAAACTAAAAGTCACCAAACCAACATAAAACAAAAAACAACAACAACAACAACAAAAAAACCACAAGTAAGCTCCAAAATTCCAAAGAAATTAAAGTAGTTACAAGGCTGTTTTGCAGATAAGATGATCTGAAGAAAAATCAGATATCACATCAACATTCAATCTACGTTTCATATACAATATTCTATGAACCAACAGGAAAATGCATTCTCTTAATAGTTACTGTGCCATGGATAACAAACTGACTCAGAAACTTGAATTCTATCCAGAAATGAATAAGATGAGGCAGAAGAGTATCTAAATCAAAAATTAAGATAAGGGTCATTTTCTCCCATGAGCTCATTAAATAGTATCTTTTGGCTTTGGTTTTATGACAACAATTTGAGAACTGGGAAAGTTTCACTATATTTATCTTTAGTATTGCCCTTGTTCTGTTAGATTTCTGGTGGAAGTAAGATCAGGTCCCAGTTTCCCAAACTTTTTTTGTCCTTTACTTTAATCCCTTTAAAATATTTTCTTTTTATTACAGTATCATGATCAATGAACCCTTTTTGTTGTTGTTGATCCTGGTGGTTTCAGACAGCTGTAAACACTGCTGAATACGAAGTTGTGCCCTGGAGAACCCTCACACAGACTTCTCTGAATCTCAGTCTACCAATCCCAACACAAGGACTTGTTTACAACCTGACCTCCATCACTACGCAGCCTAATGGCCTTTACTCTCTGCCAGCCTCAAATGGATACACTGTGGTTTATAACAGCAGAAACTTTAAAAAGTCACAACTAATTTCAAAAGTCCCACTGCATTATTCTTTACAGAACTATGTTTCACTGTAATGAGGTATAGAATGAAGAAATAAAATTACACAAAATTTGCCCATATTGTAAGAACAAAGAAGGTAACAACTGACATATTTACAAAAGATTGTGGGATTGGCACTTTGGTGCTTATTATTGCTCTTTTACATACAGTGGAAGTTGTCACTGTGTTCCCATCGTCAAGAAGAGATGTTAGTTCAAAAAAAAAGACAGCAGTTTTGTACAATATTTCCTACTGACTAAAGCAAAATATTCAGGTTCTTTTTTTTTTCCTCACAGTTATCTATCAATTAATAATTAATTGGCTTATGGTTTTTCATATTTCCTTTCTTTACATTTTTGAAGAAACTGTTTGACCTTAAGTCCTGTAGCAATTCATCAGCACTTCTCTTGTTCTCAGCCAGTTACAGTCCTGACTGCAATTTTCCAAAGGTCATAGTAAGAAATCAGTATTCAGGCACAGCAGGATTAGATGGTCAGCTAACCACATCAGGGCTAATGACTTCCTTACAAATGTCATGTTAAATTAATTATATTTAAAACACTACTGTATTTCAACACAATGATGATCAAAGTATGTAAACTAACAGGAAACCCAGTCCTTGTGGGCTATTGTTCATACAGGGTCAAGCATAGACTGCCCTTGATCCCATATAAGATCCTGTCTGCCTAACTTAATAAAAGGAACAGATCTTTTATGTTGAATATTTAATCTCATAGTAATAATACAAGAGTGCATGTCTTACTGAGAAGCACCTGGAAGCTAGGCCACATCTTCATTTTTAGTTTGTTTTTATTTTAGAGTAAGGTAGTAATGCTAGGTGATACAAGTCTTTTACTCCTTTTTATTCTAGCTGTGTCTTCCTGATGACTTGCAAGACTAACAGTAAATGTTTCTGAGAATCTGTTTTCAGGAAGGCAGTGAAAAATTACGAACACCATCTAATTTGACTTCACAGACAGGAATGTCTCAGGTGCTAGAATTAGCGTCAAATTTAGACAGTTCCAGACTTTAGAGTTACTTTTTAACACGGGTGAAAAACAGAACAGTGCAGATTGGAGACAGCTGGCAACAAACTCTGAGCTGCTGCATTATCTTTTTATGCACTGCTTTACCAGAAGTAAAATTAATTTAGAGTATCAGCAGAACATAGAGAAGATCCTGGCCTTGGCATAAGAAGAGCATTTCAAAGAAAACTGTCTGGAGATCTGTTCACATCAGGTGACAGCAGAACTATAATTCAGCCATGCTGGGATCGAGCTTTCAGTGCCTACAGTGAAGACTGGCGTGTGACACAGTCACCACTGTGACAGAATTAAAAGCTTTCTGCACAATTCACAGAGGGAAGCTTGCACTTGTGGGACATGGGTTATCTCCTGCATCTTTTAAGATATCTACTTAAAGAAAGGATAAACCATGCTCACTGGTTCTCTGGTGGGTGACACTGGTGCCTAGGTAACATGAACTGCAGCCCTTGTGCAGAGTAAGGCATCTCATCCGAGGGGGCAACTCTAATCAGGATTTCTTTCCAACTCTACTTTGAAATAATGCTTGAAACTGGTCAGAAATGAGGCAGGCTAAGCACTGAGCCATACATGAATCCTCAGGGAGCTACAAGTGATTTCTGAAATTTAAAAGATGAAAAATGAAAACGGCAAATTTTATTTTCAGATTCTCTTCCAAGGACAATGCTCTAATGCATTTTTATTGTACCTGAAGAAATCCTAGCTTCCTACCAGGGCAAGATTCTAAGGACTGTGCTATTGACCATCTCGTTGCTACAGGAGTTATGCAGAAGATTCAAATGCAGCAAACTCATAGAGGTCACCTAATCTTTTAGCCACATTCAGAGAAATCACAGATTGTCTTTTCCATCAAATTTGAAAGCTTGTAAATACATTCTGCAGACTATTCACTCTAGATATTTACAGATACTGAAAGAGAACTAATGTTTCCACTCTCTCTTTTGGTGTAATTGTTTTCCAAACTTACTGCAGCACGTCATTTGCTATTACATTCAGTCAATAACACAGATGCAGACCACAGTCAGAAGATTCTTTACTGGCCATTGTCTGTTTCATTTCTGCATTGTTCTTTTCTCATTTGCTCTGTAGTCTAGAAGACAATGTATTGAGCTGCAGTATTTTCTCTGGAAATGGTGAAGGCATATCATTAAAAGCTTCTGAGAGACCTTCCCTTGCATACTGTGCTATGCCTGCACACCAAGGACAGATGCTAAGATCAGGGCATTCTCTTCATGGCTAAATGATTTCACCTCTTAATTCACGTTCCAAATAAAGACAAAGCCAATAAGATGAGAAGAATTCAAAAACTTCCAAATAATTTTCAAAAGGTTAACAGCAATACAATTCAAGAGCGAAGAAGGTCCAGAGGAAGGCAACAAAAAGGATCAGAGGACTGAAGCATCTCACCTGTGAAGAAAGGCTGAGGGAGCTGGTGTTATTAAGCCAGGAGAGGATGAGGCTCTGGGGAAACCTCACTGCATACTTTGAATACATAGGAGGGTTTATAAGAAAAATATTTTTTTATGAGAGCCTATAGCAGTAGGGCAAGAAGTAGTGGTTTTAAATTGAAAATACGTAGATATACATTGTAAATAAAGAGGAAAATCTTTACTCCGAGGCTGGTAAGGCGCTGGTACACTTCAGCTAGAGAACGTTCTGGATGCTCCATCAGTGGAAGTATCCCAAGAAGTCAGGTTGGATGGGGATTTGAGCAAACAGACATAGTGAAAAATGTCCCTGCCATGGCAGGGGGGTTGGACAAGTTAACCTTTTAATGTGTACAGTTCCATAAATCAATAAGTTTTGGGAAATCTGTCTACCACACAGAGAAACGTTACTGCCTTCAGTCTGTGCTAGCAGAGATAAATAATGCCAATAAATGCCTTGTAAATAATGTCAAACAACAGAGTAGGAATCAACATACAGCAAAGGAAAATAACAAGGCATACAAGAAATTATTTGCAATAGGCTGAAAGCAAGCATAAGATGGAACATTCCAAGAATAAATATCACTTTGACTGTGGGACTTGGAGTAGTCCAAACACACATGATTCTAAAGCATGTCTGATATAATTGCCATTTATTGACACTGTGTTGAAAGAATATCCTTCCCCTATAAAATCTTCCATGGACTGTTCTGTACATAGATGGATTCATCAACATTCGTTTAATAAATTGGCAAATTATGATAAGAAGTGTTCGGTGATCCCACCCATTTCTCTAGCCTGCCTTTCAGGCAAGCAGCTCAGAGTGCAGCAGGAAGAGTGTAGTTACAGATAATGGAAACAGACTGGAGTAACAAGGCAGAAGCATGGCTAAATAGCTTCTTAAATGAGATTAGAAGAGTGGGAGGGAGGAGGTGTGATAAAGGTCATCTCAGAGATAGTGCATGGCAGAATGGAGGGTAGGAATAAGCGGCTCTTGCAAGTTAGGACAAAGAGTTAGAAAGAAGATTTTGTGGAAATTAATTCTGATGGTACCAGTGTAATTTGCTTTCAAATCTCCATCAATAATTTTCTTTCTTTTTCCTCTCACTTGTTATTCGTTCTATCATCTGTGAAGCTACGCTCTGTTTACTTTCAGAACCAAATGAAATAATACAACATTCTTGTTCAGTATTCTAACTTGAGATCTTCACACTCACATGAACCAGTAGACCCTTTCACTAGCCAAGAAAAAAATCAGCCACAATTGATGTAATTGACTTTCCTCTTTTCTGTCAAATACCAAGTCTAGGGAGAATCTTTCAGAAGGGAAAAGCCTGGGTCAGAAGGGAAAAAGCTCAGACTTTGGCTCCTCAGCTTTCTGAACATGCCTTGCTGAGGTGCAGAATCTCCTCTCACTTGTCTTGCATTAAGATTTATCTATCTATCTCCAACTTAAGTTTCCTGTAATCATAAAAAGAGTTTTTCACACCCGGGGGTGAGTAATCTCCCTCCAAATGTCTTCTGCAACTGGAAGGAGTCTTGCTGTGGAGACTCCTGTCACTTAACATAAATCATGGAGGTTAATGTAAATCACAAACTTGTTCCTTGGAGATATTTGAGACCAAGAAAAGCACGGGCCTGAGCAACCTGAAGTAGGTGACCCTCCTAGAGTAGGGGGCTGAACTAAAAGATCTCAGGAGGTTTTCTTCACCTCAATCATTTTGTGGTGCTGTGAATTTCAAGAATCTACTTTGGGCCAGATTGTTGCATTTTGGTGACTAAAATTAAATGAGTCCAAGCCTTTAAGATTATGTTAGATCATGGGGAAGAACATACATACTCTATAAAGAAAAAAATAGAGGCTCAGCTATTAACACTGAACTGATCACTTTCCACCAGGAGTGAACTGTACTTTGGGCTACTGATGTCCCAGAGGAAAGACAGGCTAACAGAACTACTGAAAGTGTTTGTTTGTTTGTATGTTTATTTTCCTCTCTAATGCCTACTTCATTTTTCCAAAGGTTTAGACTGCCAAAAGAAAGGACTGGGATCCCTCTACTGTGTGCCTGGGCACTTGAAGCCTGAGAGGAGCACTTTACATAGCTATGGTCAATGGCAGCAAGATAATGTAGGTGTCTTCCATGTTTGTCAGAGCTGTCTTTAAAGGTGGGCTACCCAGTACCTATTTTAGAATGAATGCATGAAATTTACATTATATTTGTCTATAATTATTTTGTGCTAAAAAAAGAAGGTAATTTCTGTGGCTGAATACTATTCACCAGAGGCATAAATGTGGCAAGGTTCTGTCCTGGCTATCTCTGACAGCATACAGTACAGGGCATAGAAAGCTGCAGTTTCCACAGCCTGCGGGTGAGGTGATCACACAGCACGGTCCTCCATCAGAACAGCATAAACATGCAGATACTGAGGACTAACATGGCAGTAAGCAAGGCCTCCAAAGGCCCATACAGCACACAGGGCTAATATGGAAGCCTAAAATCGCTGAGGTCTTTCTCCCAAGGAAATGCTGAACAAAAGTAAACAACAAAACACAATCTAACCTCCTGGGAAACAAACAAACAAACGAACAAACAAACAAAAAAACTAGGAAGGGAAAGAAAACAATGTAAGGACTGGAATAGTGATTAGACACATTGCTATTTAATGAGGAGATGGGGAAACTTGTGGAAATATGCTGCTGAAGTTTGAGATTGTCAACAGCAATACGATTTAGTGAGCAGTTCTGAAAGCAAAGTGGCACAGTAAACTGTGAGAGCAGTTACTGTTGCAATTGCCACTGTTACCAAATCTCCTGAGATTTTTAGCAGCAATTGTACTTAGAAGCAGAATTGAACTTGGAAACTGTTCAAATCCTTTCCATTCACACTAAATTAGACATCATTTAGGTTTTTCACTAGAGCTGAAATTCTCTGCTGGTGCAATGCTTGTCGCAATCCTGTTTTTATGTGGTGACAGGTCTTGGCAGTACTCCTCAGAACTCTAATACCTGATAAAGGAGAAAAAAAAGTATAACACAAGTTAGCTTTTTACTTTATCTTTCTTTGTATCTTACAATGCATACCCTACGAAATACTGTTAAGGATTTTTATAGGATGTGAGTTATTTTCTCAGAAGTATAAGAACTGGTCTTGCAGCCCAGAAGGCCAACTGTGTTCTGGGCTGCATAAAAAAGGGGTGGCCAACAGGGAGAGAGAGGTGATTGTCCTCCTCTACTCAGCTCTTCTGAGGCCCCATCTGCAGTATTGCATTCAGGCCTGGGGCTCCCAGTACAGGAAGGACGTGGAGCTCTTGGAGCGGGTCCAGAGGAAGGCGACTAAGATGATCAGAGGGCTGGAGCACCTCTCCTATGAGGAAAGGTTGAGGGAACTGGGATTGTTCAGCTTGGAAAAGAGAGTGTTCTGGGGAGACCTCATTGTGGCCTTCCAGTATTTGAAGGGAGAGTATAAACAGGAGGGGGAATGGCTGTTTACGAGGGTGGATGGTGATAGGACAAGGGGGAATGGTTTTAAACTGAGACAGGGGAGGTTCAAGTTAGATATTAGGAGAAAGTTTTTCACTCAGAGGGTGGTGATGCACTGGAACAGGTTGTCCAAGGAGGTTGTGGATGCCCCATCCCTGGAGGCATTCAAGGTCAGGCTGGATGTGGCTCTGGGCAGCCTGGTCTGGTGGTTGGTGACCCTGCACATAGCAGGGGGGTTGAAACTAGATGATCACTGTGGTCCTTTTCAACCCAGGCTATTCTATGATTCTATGAGCCGATGTTTGGTCCAGACGATGCATGCAGTTGTGCTTAGCTTTGAGGATTTGGACAGTAACCACAAAATAAACCACTCCCGTATTAGTCCGTGATCAGAACTGCATAAGAAATGACAACATCTGAATGTCTGAAACCACAGACAAATGTGTCAGCATAGCTCATACCATACTTCTAGTTGTACTTCGTGATAGTGCGCAGATGTAGTCACATACTACATGAATTATATGGTAAAGGAGGATAGTAAATGGTAGAAGAAAAATGTCTTCATGTCTCTTCTAGAGCAATTGCTAGGGAGTAAGGCTGATTTCCCTGAAATTTGGAATCGGGCATTTTCATGACAGAATGGAAGAGCTCGTTTTTATCTCTAATATAAAGAAGAAGAGTGTTCACCCTCTGTTTCCTGCACATTACTTTTTTATCCAAAAGACTAACAAGAAGACAAAATACCCTTTTCTGTCCTTAGAACTGGAAAGGATAGGAGGACATGTTTGTTGCTTAAATATTCCTAAGAGTTTCTCATTTCTCCTAGCACTGTCATCTGGCATAAAACAGAACTGTTTCCAGAAAGGTAATGATTTCTCCTTTCTGTTTTAAAGCCAGCATTTCTACAAAAATCTGGACTGGATCTTGTACAAGGATAAAAGATTCCTATGAAATTATTTTTAAAGGTGGCATAAGTTATGATACAACATTCACAGCTTCAGTACGGAGAAGTTGGCACAGAGAAGTTCAGAGACTGAATGAAGATCTTGTGGGAAAACAGAAGCTCAACAACACAAGCTTCCAAACATTAAACAAGTAATCCAGCATATTATTCACCTCCTGGCTACACTCATTTTAAGTTTTCTTCTGTTACTTTGAGAAGCTTGCTTTTTTTATAACCAGAGATGAGAGAGCTGATATTGTCACGTAACATGAGGATACCAGCAGCTGCTACTTGTACTAAAATGCAATCAGTCTTGAAAGCAAAACGAACCCAAAAAACTCTCAAGGTCATGTTGTAGCTGGCTTTCAGATAATAAATCAGTGCTTAAAGAGAGTGTTTTTAAGTCCTGACGTGATTTCAGTCCATATATTCAATAAGTCCTTGAGCACTGCCAGCTTTGACAAATCAGGCCATTTTTGGTGTCCTGTCAGACTTCATCTGTAAAGACTCAACCAGTTCTAAAATTCACTGTTTTTAATGTCTCATTGGGAAACTTCTCACATGTTTATGAATGCTCGGGATGCTGACTCAAGGCCACCCAGGGGGCAGGCCCAGTTCCTCACCCACCTCTGCAAGCTACAGGCTTCTGTGCATGAGGGCAGAGAGCAGGTGGTCACCAGCATCAATGCCGCAGGAGAGGAGGAGGAAGAAAATTTTGCCAAGCATTTTAGGGCAACTCTGCTCTGTGTTTTCTCCTCTTATCCTACGATCATCATATTAGTCCTATCCCAGTTGGAAAGGAGTAGAGAAAAGATGCTGCAGCTGTTGCCCTGGCCTTGATTTTGTTTTCCATTAACGAAGCTCTCTTTGGCTGAACTTTACTCATTATATGAGCTGAAAGCTAGCATTATGTTGTCATGCATGTGCTGTTGGGCGAAAGGTTGAAAAGGCAGAAAGCATGTATAAAAGTTAAATAGATTTAATACATAAACATAAATGAAACGTATGGGAAAGAATCTGTTTAGACTCACAGATTCAAGACCTTCCCATGCTTTCCTGAAGAAAAAGAATTAACTTCAGTTCTCCCCCACATCAGCTTAAAGAGATGGAGCGTCAGATAAATGACTGTGTACCGTGTCTTGTAAAGAGGATTAGCAAAAGAAAAGTTCCCTTATATCCCAGAGCATCTCAGAAGAAAATCTGTTTCCCAGAGCCCTCCCTTGGGCATTGATTATCACAGTTCAAGAATTTATTATGAAAATACGGCTGAGATCTAAGGGAAAAGTCTGAATTTTGCTCATTAAAAGAAGACTTTACAAGGCTGGCATGGCTTCAAGTATGGTAATATTTAGTCACCAGCCAGTATGAGCGCTATACAAATCTCTATGTCCATTTATTCATGTCAGCTCCCTCAAGTCTCTACAGAATTCTCCTTATTTAGCCTTATGGAGACTAGATGACATGCCACTCTGGTGGTAAGTTGCAGAAGTTACTTATTTTCATGATATTTCAGTTGCTTATGAAGGTAAAGCAAGATTTTTGACAAGAAATGGTTATGTCTAAACTCCCCAATCAAAGCTTATAGAAATGGAGGCAATTGGAATAAAGTAGGCTGCAAGTAATTACACTTGATGCTTAAAGACTTGTCAACATCTTACTTGCCATTGCAGTCATTTGATAAAAAGACTGTAAATAGTATTCATAACTGAATGCAGCAGAGCATTACAACTATGACCACTTCTGTTTCTGGGTCTTATTTTTTTTTTTTTTTTTTTAACCAACTGCATCTGCTATCCTGCCTGAGGAGAGTCAGAATAATCACATTAAAAATATTTTCATTTGTTACATCTAACTGGCAGTTTAATGGAGTTTTGTCTTGGGTCTGGGGCAATGTGGCTCATTGTGTGGGAGTCCAGACAGATATAATTCACGTCTTGTTCTGTCTGTGAAAGAAACCTTAGAAATTGGAGTAATTAATTCCCTTACTGAGCTGAAGGTTAGTTGGATAACAGAGCCTGCAGTTAAGATAATCACTGTGGATCTGCTGGCCTTGGCATTTCAGCACAATACCTTACAGGGCCTTCCTGCTCAGCAAATCCTGTGAGCACTGGTCTTCTATTCCTGACCCTACCCACTCACTGTTCAGGGACACTGAATATTCAGAGCCTAGCAACGCTCAGCCTTGAAGGCTGATGTTTGAAGTGAAAGGCTGTGAGGCTGAAGAACCTCTTCTAAATTTATCTCATGGATGAGATATTAACAGATGTGCTGATAGAATAGATCCACAGTTTAAAAAAAAAAAAAAAAATAGTCTTTAAATCTTAGAATGTGGCTTTGGGTGCACTGTTCATGGAAAATGGACCCTGATTAGTATAGCTAATACCTCTGACATGCTTTCTGCCCACTGACCCTGGAAGATGTGGAGGAAGGGCAACGGAGGACTTTAAAACACCTCAAATTTCAAACTCCTTTAATTATCTGTCCTATTCGGTTTTGTTTGTGACAGAGTGAATTAATTACATTAAATTAAATAAAGGAGAAAGAATGCTAATCAAGTCCACAAATGATTGATCATCTGGGATCAATCAAAACTACATTCAAAACAATACTGAACCAGATATTTACAATTATTAGTAGGTGTAAGTGATAGGTTAAATGCAGCACAAACTGGAACACAGGAAGTTCCATACTAACACAGGGAAGAACTTTTTTCCTGTGAGGGTAACAAAGCACTGGAACAAGCTGTCCAGGGAGGTTCTGGAGCCTCCTCTGGAGATATTCGAGACTTGCTTGGATGTTTCCTGTGCAATCTAATGTAGGGAATTTGCTTTAGCAGGATGGTTAGACTTGATGCTCTCTACAGCTCCCTTCCAACCCTTACACTGCAATTCCGTGATTCTGTAAACATCAGAAAAGCACACTGGAAAACAAAATGCTTTTACCAAAACTCAAGAACAAAAGACAGGCAGTAAAGCAGCAGACCAGTAAGCATTTTTAGATCAAGAAGAAAAGATTACATTCTCGATTTCTTGTAAAGCTACATTTATCATCAAGCACTGGGGAAAATATAGTAAAGACATTATGGTTCCATGGACCAGCCCCCAAGCTCACAATCTCACAGTCTGAATATTAGGATCAAACACACTAAGCAGATTTGCTATAGTGACCAGAGCAGATGTGGCTAGTATGATAGTTTTTGTGATATTATATTAAATAAGTTAAAAATGTACAAATATCAGCAAGAAAAATCTAGTCTGTTAGATTAAGCAACCGAATATAGCAGGAACAGTTCTGGAGTGCTACTTCCAGACCTGTAACTCTTCATGTCCTACTTCTGCAACATTTCCAGCACATAGTTTTGCAAATTTCCAGTTACTGGAACTAATAGTTCAAAAGAAGCTACTGCCTTGCACTGAAGGTTGTCTGACATTGTGAGAAACACATTTTTCAAGAAGGAGATGAGAGTGGAAAATATGGCATCAATATTTACTAGAATAACTCATGCAAACTTCTCTTAGATATCATCCCTCAACCCTGTGCTTTGAAATAGCCCTTATCTGTCTAAAAGATGTGATTTGTGTCACCAATACATACCTGCACATGGCCACACTTGGCAGCTTTCAAAACATTAAACATGCATTTGCTCATTTGATTCTACCTAGAGTGGCTGCTAAAACCTTCAGAGATTGCATGTAAGTGCAACTTGGAGCTTAGCTATATTTTTAGGAAAGGTGGCGTTAGGAAGGAAAACTGGTCATGGCTTTGCGATGTTGGGGAGATGTAAATGGAGACTGCCTGAGCAATGAAAGAGGCCGCTAGGAACTGAAGAAGGCAGGGTACTAGCAAGAGAAGAGAAGCCAGTGACTGTGTTTAGGTTTACCAACTTAAGACCTGACAAGGCAGTACTAAAGGTGGATGGACAAAGGCATTATGAACCCTTATGTCTTTTGGAAAAAGCATAAATTTGTCCAACGTTCAGTGCAACCCTTCCCTGTGTATGGCAGCGCTCCTTCCTCCCCAGCACCTGAGCAAACACAGTTTGACAGTTCCTACCCTCCAGAGATGCCTTTTGGTTCAGTGTAAGACTACCCAGAGAGAATCTGGCTAATCTGGGACTTCTGCAAAGGCAGAAGTAGGCTAGTTAATGAAGTTATAGTACGCATCTGGCAGGAAGGGAAGCTGCTGGGAAAGCGTTACAATAACAGCTCTCTCTATAGCACAACAGAGGGCTTCTGGCAGTCTTTCTAAACCTGCAGTGGACCAAAATATTTCCAAGAAGCTTCCAAGTGATTTCATCCATGTGGTCCTAAGCATTTCAAGGCAACTCTCTTTACAGAAGAGAGTTTGGGGGTTATGGTTTGTTTGTTTCTCATTCTTGCAATTGCAGCCAAGTCAGCCACAGAGTACCTGGTCCTTTGTGTTACTTGAGTATGTCCTATCTGGAGCTTCACACAGACTCTTTGTTTCTTTTTTTTTTCCTCTTCATTATGCATGAATCATTCCCAGTTGCTCCAACATTGTGCCTGTGAAGACTGATATCCTCTCCGCCATAGTAAAGTGCTAGAACCACTAGAGGGGGTATCTATCCTACCCTATTTTTACCAGATCTTCCAGTTTCCTTTGACTTCTGAGATTTCTCCTTCCTTCCACCCTATCTCACTCCATAGCTGGATAAGGTCCTAACGGAGCATTATCACTGAAGTGTATATGTTTGAAATCTTACATACAGTTGATGTCTAATATATCTTTGTATGTACAACTATTTGCAAAACCTAAGGCCTACACACTTATACTTTTTATCATTAATCTTTTAAACTTTTCTAGGAAAAGCCTTTTTTCCATCCAGATTATTTCTTCCCTTCCCCTTTAGGGACTCCAATATGGCAGAATCACAGAGTCTTAGGGGTTGGAAGGGACCTCCAAAGATCATCGAGTCCAACCCCCCTGCCAAAGCAGGTTCCGTACACCAGGTCACACAGGTAGGCGTCCAGGGGGGTCTTGAATATCTCCAGAGAAGGAGACTCCACAACCCCCCCAGGCAGCCTGTTCCAGTGCTCCGTCACCCTCACCGTAAAGAAGTTCTTGCACACATTCGTGCAGAACTTCCTATGCTCCAGTTTCTGGCCATTTCCCCTTTGTCACGGAGTTATCTAGATCAATCTATGTCCGTGACAGGGGGGCAGTAGGCCCGTGGGCCCCCGACCCCAAAAATGGGAAGGGAAAAGGGAAAGGGGTAGGGAGATGGGAGCTGGGCTCAAGGAAACAAACAGAGCAGCGGCAATGATCTAAGGAGGAAAACTTATTTTACTAACTATATGGGAATGCAAGATAACACACTATAATACAATCTAATTGAAATTGAGGCTAATAAATCAAGTAAAATAAGAGAGAGAGAGAGAGAGAGGTTTCCAAAGACAGAGAAGCCTACTTTGAAATTGAAGGAGCACGGCTTGGAAGCACACCCACACCCGCTGCCAGGCAGTGAGAGAGAGCCAGCGTCACTTCCGTGATATATTTTCCTCTTTGACCGTGAGGTCCTCTGGGATGTATAGTTCTTCTCTGTGCTCCACACGATGTTATGATGTGGAATACCAATAGCAAAAATTACAAAACTATGACACCCTTGTCCTGTCTCCACACACTGCTGAAAAGAGTCTGGCCTCGCCACTTTGTGCCCCACACCTGAGATATAGACCTGGATCAGGTCCCCTCTCAGTCTTCTTTTCTCAAGGCTAAACAGACCCAGTTCACTTAGCCTTTCTTCATAGAGGAGGTGCTCCAGGCCCTTCACCATCTTTGTGGCTCTCCACTGGACTCTTTCCAAGAGATCCCTGTCTTTTTTGTCATACTGGGGAGCCCAGAACTGGACACAGTACTCCAGATGAGGCCTTACCAGGGCAGAGTAGAGGGGAGGCTCACCTCCCTCGACCTGCTGGCCATGCTCTTTCTAATGCACCCCAGAATGCCATTGGCCTTTTTGGCCACGAGGGCACAGTGCTGGCTCATGGCCAACCTGTCATCCACCAGGACACCCAGGTCCCTCTCTGCAGAGCTCCTCTCCAGCAGGTCATCCCCCAGCCTGTACTGGTGCATGCAATTATTCCTCCCTAGGTTCAAGACTCTACACTTGCTTTTGTTAAACGCCATCTGGTTTCTTACCGCCCAGCTCTCCAGCCTGTCCAGGTCTTGCTGAATGGCAGCACAGCCTTCAGGTGTGTCAGCCTATCCTCCCAACTTCGTATCATCAGCAAACTTGCTGAGGGTGGCCACTATCCCCTCATCAAGGTCATTGATGAAGATGTTGAACAAGACCGGACCCAGCACTGACCCCTGGGGAATGCTGCTAGTTACAGGTCTCCAACTGGACTCTGCACTGCCAATGACGACCCTCTGTGCTCTGCCAGTCAGCCAGTTCTCAACCCACCTCACTGTCCACTCATCTATCCCACACTTCCTCAGCTTTGTTATAAGGATGTAATGGGAGACAGTATCAAATGCCTTGCTGAAATCAAGGTAGACTACATCCACTGCTCTCCCCCCATCCACCCAGGCAGTGACATCATCATAGAAGGCTACCAGGTTGGTTGAGCATGACCTCCCCTTGGTGAACCCATGCTGACTACTCCTGATAACCTCCTTTTCTCCCAATTGTTTGGAGATGGCATCCAGCACAAGCTGTTCCATCACCTTTCCAGGGACAGAGGTGAGGCTGACTGGCCTGTAATTACCCAGATCTTCCTTCTTGCCCTTTTTGAAGACCAGAGCAACGCTGGCTATCCTCCAGTCTTCAGGCACCTCCTCCATTCTCCAAGATCTCTCAAAGATGATAGAGAGCGTGTATGGAAACTGTTAATCACAGCCTGAACCTCTGATTAACCCTCTGAGGCAGGTGATGGCTCAGCTGCGGGAGCACAGGTGAAGGTAATTCAACTGTGCTCCCGGAAGGGGTGGAGCTTGACTCCACCTCTCCTAGATCCCATTTAAGGGCTGACTACCACCAAGGCAGCATCTCTTTTGAGATTGCTCCTGTGTGGAGTTTCCTGTGGCGAGCATCCATCCTTGCCGTGAAGCCTCAGAGTGGGTGAGTTGTTCCCTATAACCTTTGGATATTCATTTGTTACCACCTTGTATAATAACAACCATACATTTGGCGAGCCAGCCAGGAGAGAGAGAATGTCTTTTCTGTGGAGAATGTATAAATGGGTCAAGGGGGAGAACATCACCCCCTTAGACAAGATGATTCCGGGGCAGATCCCAGGGTTTATGGGTTCTCCCTATTATCAAATGGCTACTATAATTGAAAAATGGGGTCCCTTGAGGGTTATAGGGAATTTTTCTCCATTCCGCATGACGGAATACTTTGAAGGGCTAAGTAACGACATCTTGATTACGAAAGAACGGCGATTAGCTGCTTCTACAGTGGCATGGCCACTATTAACTGCTTTAAATCAAGCAGAAATTAGATCAAATGTATTGGAAAGTGAGAATCAATTATTAAAAGACCGTATTGGAAAATTGGAGCAAGAGCTTAGTATACTGACGGGAAAAAGACCCCTATTACACTCCCCAGTCTCTCAGGTCCGTAATATTTTGATAAATAATGATTCTGTATCTGACACAATGGACCAGGCTAAACAAGGGGATGAAAATACTAAAACTGACTTGGAAGAACCTGTTATGACGGACGCATTACAACTCCGTCCTATTATAACACAAAAAACAAAAAAGGTCCAAGATAGACCAGCAGGGGTGCCTCCTGATCAATGGCCCCCTGCTGAAACTCATTTTCATGTCACGGCCCGACCATACACGGCCACGGAATTAATGGACTTGGTGCAGCGGTTTCGACAAAAACCCAGAGAAAGTGTGCCAACTTGGTTGCTACGCCTATGGGATTCAGGGGCGGAGAGCGTTACGGTCAGTGGGCCTGAATTATCGAAATTGGCCACTGTAACTGTCCACCCTGCCCTTAGGCAAAGATTATATGGCGGAACCCAGTTCCCAGAAGAAAACCATTCTATTCTGGATTGGTTGATGGCTGCATGCCGTATGGTCTGGCCAAATAAGTCAGATATACCGTTAAATGCAGGATTATGGTCCTCTATGGAGGACCTTCAGAATTATATCAGGGAGCTAGGAATGAGAGAGGCCATTTATGAAGATACTTTTGATAGCCCTGATATGGTTAGATTCTCAGGAGGAATGAGGGATCTAATCTTGCAACAGGCCCCTTCTCATATGTATGGCACTTTAGTGTCTATACTGAACCCTTTAGTAGCATCGGAGGCTGCAGTTCAACAGGCGGCTCAGCTAGTAGCAGATCTAGGAGAAACAGAGCGCCTGCGAACTAAACGTAATATTCGAGTGTTAGAAGAATCTGAAGTTATGCCGGTGGTTAAAACTAAGGGGCCGGCTCCACGAGCTTCTCAGTCGGGACCCATAAGGGTATCCCGAAAGCAAATGTTCAATGATCTTATTAGGGCTGGCGTTCAATTTGCGAAAATTGATCGGCAGCCCAACCACATCCTCCTTCAATTGTGGAAACAGTTGAAGGATGATCAAAAATTTCAAAATTACCCTAGCAAATCAAGGGTAAGAATTATAGAAAGAAAACCATCAATAACATGGAATTTAGCAGACTTTATTGTTCCTAGTAAAAGAAAGAAGCCACCTCAGGTGTCTCGAGCCACAATGCCCGAACCACCAGAGGTAAAAGACCTGAACCTGGCTCAGTATATAGCATGACGAGGGACGTCAGTCCCCCTAGGGCCTCCAGACGGGACCGGAGGCCCTATGTAGAATTAACGATATTCTGGTCCCGAAAAAATATTCAAAGAGTTATGGCCCTAGTCGATACAGGGGCAGAAACATCAATAATTTATGGGGATCCAGCCAAATTTCATGGCAGTAGAGCGATGATTGGAGGTTTTGGGGGACAGACTATTCCAGTCACCCAAACCTGGTTAAAATTGGGGGTTGGGCGTCTCCCACCTCGGGAATATAAGGTATCTATTGCCCCAGTCCAGGAATATATTCTGGGCATAGATATCCTATGGGGTCTGGCTCTCCACACGACTGTGGGAGAGTTCAGGCTCCGACAAAGGTGTATTAGTGTCCGGGCGGTACAGGCAATACTAAGAGGCCATGCAAAGCATGAGCCTATTTGTCTGCCAAAACCGCGCCGGATTACTAATGTAAAGCAGTACAGACTCCCGGGTGGGCAAGAGGAAATATCGAGAACAGTGCAGGAATTGGAGAAAGTGGGTATCATAAGACCTGCACATAGCCCATATAATTCCCCCATATGGCCAGTGCGGAAGTTGGATGGAACATGGAGAATGACAGTTGATTACAGAGAACTGAACAAGGTCACGCCGCCTATTCATGCAGCCGTACCCAATATTGCCTCCCTAATGGACACACTGAGTAGAGAAATCAAAACATATCATTGTGTCTTGGATTTGGCAAATGCATTCTTCAGTATTCCGATTGCTGAAGAATCGCAAGATCAGTTTGCATTCACGTGGGAAGGCAGGCAGTGGACCTTTCAGGTCCTGCCTCAAGGGTACGTGCATTCGCCAACATACTGTCATAACCTAGTGGCGCGTGACCTGGCTAAATGGGAAAAACCAGATAATGTCAATTTATATCATTATATTGACGATCTCCTGTTAACATCCGACTCATTAGAAACAGTGGGGCAAGCAGCAGATTTGTTAACCACCTATCTAAAGGGAAGAGGATGGGCTATAAATCCTCAGAAGGTGCAAGGCCCGGGCCTCTCTGTGAAATTCCTGGGGGTAGTTTGGTCTGGGAAAACCAAAGTACTACCCAGTGCTGTAATAGATAAGGTTCAGGCGTTTCCAGTCCCTACGACACCAAAGCAGCTGCAGGAATTTTTGGGTATATTGGGGTACTGGCGCTCCTTTATACCTCATTTAGCGCAGCTGCTAAGACCATTGTATAGACTCACGAAAAAGGGGCAATTATGGGATTGGGGAAAAATAGAACAAGACGCTTTCCAACAGGCAAAACTGGCAGTTAAACAAGCCCAGGCATTGGGTATATTTGATCCTACCCTCCCAGCTGAATTAGATGTTCATGTTACTCAGGATGGTTTTGGCTGGGGCCTGTGGCAACGCCAGAGTTCTATTCGGACCCCTATTGGATTCTGGTCTCAGGTTTGGCACGGAGCAGAAGAAAGATATAGTATGATCGAAAAACAGTTATTGGCTGCCTATTCAGCATTACAGGCAGTAGAACCAATAACTCAAACAGCAGAGATCTTAGTCAAAACCACTCTGCCAATCCAGGGGTGGGTAAGAGATCTGACCCACCTTCCTAAGACGGGGGTGGCCCAAGCACAAACGGTGGCACGATGGGTTGCCTATCTCAGCCAAAGAAGTAGTCTGTCTTCGTCACCGCTGAAAGAAGAACTACAGAAAATCCTAGGCCCAGTGACATATCATAGTGATGCACCAAGAGAAACATTGGTTGCTCCACCAGAGAAGAGTCCCGTCCAGGAAGGAAAATATCCTATTCCTGAAGATGCGTGGTACACGGATGGATCCAGCAAGGGCAACCCAAGCAAGTGGAGAGCAATAGCATATCATCCCTCTACTGAGACAATCTGGTTTGATGAGGGGGACGGTCAGAGCAGCCAATGGGCAGAATTGCGAGCCGTGTGGATGGTTATAACCAAGGAACCCGGTGATGGTACTCTGAACATCTGTACAGATAGTTGGGCTGTATATCGGGGGCTTACTCTTTGGATTGCACAGTGGGCTACCCAGGAATGGACTATTCACGCCCGACCAATCTGGGGTAAAGACATGTGGTTAGACATATGGAATGCAGTTAAACATAGGACTGTATGTGTCTACCATGTCTCTGGTCACCAACCCCTACAGTCACCGGGAAATGATGAAGCCGACACACTGGCCCGAATTCGATGGATTGAGAGTTCGCAGTCCGAGAACATTGCCCGTTGGTTACACCAGAAACTGCGACATGCTGGACAGAAGATAATGTGGGCAGCTGCTAAAGCATGGGGACTGCCCGTACAACTATCTGACATCACCCAGGCATGTCGAGATTGCGACGCTTGCTCGAAGATGAGACCGAGATCGTTGCCCGAAACAACAGCCCATATTGCTAGAGGATACAGTCCTCTGCAGCGATGGCAGGTTGATTACATCGGGCCCCTCCCTCGGTCTGAGGGGGCGAGGTATGCCCTGACCTGCGTCGATACAGTAAGTGGGCTACTGCAGGCCTATCCAGTACCAAAGGCAAATCAGGCATATACAATTAAGGCACTCATGAAACTGATATCTGCCTATGGGACACCTCAAGTGATCGAGAGCGACCAGGGGACTCATTTTACTGGTGCAACAATACAGCATTGGGCAGAAGAGAACAACATTGAATGGCGATTCCACCTGCCATATAATCCAACTGGGGCAGGCCTCATTGAACGTTATAATGGTATTCTCAAGGCTGCCCTGAAGACAGACTCTCAGTCCCTGCAGGGGTGGACAAAGAGACTCTATGAAACTCTGCGGGACTTGAATGAAAGACCTCGGGATGGCAGGCCTAGTGCCCTAAAAATGCTACAAACAATATGGGCCTCCCCGCTTAGGATCCAAGTTACGGGCACTGATAATCAGGTAAGACCCCAGATTGGTAATGAAAATAATCTTCTGCTCCCTGCCCCTGAGAATTTAGAACCAGGAATCCATAAGGTAAAGTGGCCCTGGAAGGTGCAAGTAGAACCCAAGTGGTGTGGTTTACTGGCACCTTGGGGGAGATTATTGGAGGTAGGAGGCTCAGTAGCCCCCTCGGTGATAGGTACATGGCCTACGGATATTGTGGTCAATACTCCAATCTTTATTGCTAAAGGGACGCCCATCATGTCCCTATGGCAGATCAAGACACCCCCTTTGGTGCCAGATATAGTTATACAACCACAAATAACTGGCCAAAGGGTGTGGTATAGGCGACCGGGGCATGCTCCGGTACAAGCTGAAGTATTGACCCAGGATAGAAATACGGCCTGTATCCTACCCTGGAGGGCAGATCTTCCCCTCCTGGTACCTTTGAAACATCTGTATTACTCCCCCTGAGTCTTTGAGCTTCCAGAATCATCGGAAGGAATGGGACTGATGAAACAGATGGATGTGCACCTCATGATTGCTTGCCTCCAACAACATCAATCGAGCACTGGCCCATGGAAGACCGTGAACTTGCATCAATCATCGCTCGAATTATGTCAATATATTTTGCGACGGGAAATTGTATAAGCGTCGTGTTGGATCCCTGTAATAAGGAAAAACTCACCTAATCATTGGTTCATGCTGTGAAGGGGTGGAGTGTATGGAAACTGTTAATCACAGCCTGAACCTCTGATTAACCCTCTGAGGCAGGTGATGGCTCAGCTGCGGGAGCACAGGTGAAGGTAATTCAACTGTGCTCCCGGAAGGGGTGGAGCTTGACTCCACCTCTCCTAGATCCCATTTAAGGGCTGACTACCACCAAGGCAGCATCTCTTTTGAGATTGCTCCTGTGTGGAGTTTCCTGTGGCGAGCATCCATCCTTGCCGTGAAGCCTCAGAGTGGGTGAGTTGTTCCCTATAACCTTTGGATATTCATTTGTTACCACCTTGTATAATAACAACCATACAGAGCGGTTCAGCAATCACCTCCGCCAGCTCCCTCAGCACCCGTGGATGCACCCCATCGGCTCCCATGGATTTATGAACATTGGTGTTGCCTAGTCACTCACGGACCACCTCTTCCTTGACTGAAGTCTTCCATTCCCCAGATGCTCTCAGTAACCTCCAGGGTCTGGGAATCCTGAGGGAGAGCTTTTCCACTGAAGACAGAAACAAAGAAGGCATTCAGTATCTCTGCCTTCTCAGCATCCCCCGTTACCAGAACACCCCCCTCACTTAGTAGGGGACCCACATTCTCCCTAGTCTTCCTTTTACTGTTAACATACTTTAAAAAGCCTTTTTTAATTATCCTATTATTTATTATTTATTTGCTGCCCTTTCCTGATTTCTTAGTCACAGGGACACACTGATCCTGAGCTTGGAAGAAGAGCCGTTTAAATGCTGACCAGCTCTCACAGGTCCCCTTACCTTCTAACACCCCAGCCCACGGGATAGCTCCAAGTCCTGGAAGAGATCAAAGTTGGCTCTCCTGAAGTCCAGGGTAGCGATCCTACTTTTTGCTTTGCTTCTCCCACTCAGGATTGTGAACTCCACCATCTCGTGGTCACTACAACCCAAGCTACCCCCGACCTTTACTTCCTTAACAAGTTCTTCCTTATTAGTGAGAATAAGGTCCAGTAACGCCCCTCCCCTTGTTGGTTCCTCCAGCACCTGCATCAGAAAGTTGTCTTCAACACACTGCAAGAACCGTCTGGACCGCGCGTGCCTGGCCACGTTGCTCACCCAGCAAATATCTGATAATTGAAGTCCCCCATGAGCACCAGTGCCTGGGATGGTGACGCTACTTATTGCTTATGGAAGGCCTCATCTACCTCCTCCTCCTGATCGGGGGGCCTGTAGTACACACCCACAACTGTGTCACCCTTACCAGCCTGCCCCTTGATTCTCACCCACAAGCTCTCCACAGCTACATCACTCTCCCCCAGGCGGAGTTCAATACATTCTAGCTGCTCTCTCACATTAAGAGCAACTCCACCACCCTGCCTTGCCAGCTCTTTCCTAAAAAGCACACAGCCCTCCATGACAACATTCCAGTCATGCGAGCTGTCCCACCACATCTCCATGATTGCAACGAGATCATGGTCTTGCAACCGCACACAGATCTCCAACTCTTCCTGTTTATTTCCCATGCTGCGCGCATTAGTGTACAGACACTTTAGAGAAGCAGCATTCCCCTGCCCCTCTCCATCCCTTTAAACTCCACCCTCTTCACCCATCAAGCTCTGTTTTGAGCCTCGAACTACCCACTCAACCCCACTGGCCCTCATTTTGTCCCCTTCCCCCTTCATATCTAGTTTAAAGACCTGTCTACAAGTCCCGCCAGTTCCTCGGCTAGGATCCTCTTACCCCTTGGAGACAGGCTACTTCCATCTGCAGCCATCATGCCAGGTGCTGAGTAAATTGCCCCGTGGTAAAAAAAAAAACAACAAAACTACTGTGCTTGCACCAACTCCTAAGCAATTTATTTATGAGGTGGGTTTTTTGGATCCTGTCAGTATCCTTCCCTGCCACTGAAGGTATAGAAGAAAAAAACACCTGCACACCTGTTCCTTCAACTACCTGCCCCAGTCCCCTGAAGTCTTTCTTGATAGTCCTCAGGCTTTTCTTAGCATCTTCATCACTGTCAGCCTGAACTATCAAAAGAGGATAATAATCGGAGGGGCAGATCAGACTAGGAAGTTTTCTAGAAATATCCCTGACCCAGGCCCCAGGGAGGCAGCACACCTCCCTAAAGGTAGGGGCAGGGCGACATATTGGGCCCTCAGTTCCTCTTGGAATGGAGTCACCGATGACTATCACCCTCCTTTCTTTACTGGAGGAGGCAGTCTTTAAGCGTGGAGCTGACCGCCTCTTCTTAGAAAAGCTTGGAGGAGGCAGTCCTCCCACATCATCCTCAGCCACCTCACCCTTCAGTTTCAGAGGTTCAAACCTATTACATAGAGGCACCTGGGGAACCGAGATAGGTCAGGATGGGGGTTGCCCACATCACCGAGCTGGGACCTGCTGCTATCCCTCCTTTCCTCTGATGTTGGCTCTCTCAGTTTGACTATGGCAAGGGAAAGGGTCCACCACAGTCTGGGGGGTGCAACCTCCACATCTTTCTCACAGAGAGTTGCACCACCAGTCAACATCACACTCGCACCTTTGGATGGTTCTTAATCTCTCTACCTCCTCCCTAAGCTTCGCCACCAGACTGAGCAGCTCATCCACCTGCTCACACCTCACGCAGGTGGCATCCTTCCCATCCTGGCCGGGCAGCAGCAGGCTCTGATGCTCCCTGCAGCCAGAGACATGAACCGCCACATTTCTGGGCAGGCCCTCCATCTGGGTCATCACAGTCTTCTTGAGGCAAGCCCACCATCTGATAGAGACCATGTTTGAAGCTGTGGCCTCAAGGTCTGTCAGTAGAGCTGGTCTTGTGAGCAAAGACAACAGCACTACCACAAGACCCACCTCCCACACCTACAGCTGCAGTAATGTATGGGCTGTGCTCACAGTCAGACTTCCCTCCCTGTTATCAATGCATAGTAACACCCTTTTCTCACCCGGCACATTATGCAGGCAGAAGCCCCCTTCCACTCTCCCAAGGGCTGCTTTTATGCCTCACAGAAAGGGGTCAAGGTCAGCTCAAGAGATGAGAGTGGGCAGTGCCAGCTCCACCCCTGCTGGCTCAGCAGCCAGCAAGCTGCTACCCACAAGCTGCTAGCCCCCTGTACCAGCTCAGTGCTTTTGCTGGCTTGAAAAAAAAAAAGCCCTAAAAAGAGCTTTTTGGTCAGACTTTTTGCTTTAGGTCCCTTACCTAGTGCAGTCTTACCTGTCCTGAATCTGGTATCTGCAGCAATGACAGCAAAGAACTGGTCTCTGCTGCAAAGAATTTCCTGCAAGCTTCTTGTTGTTTACCCTATTGATCTTTCAATTATTTGAGAAAATAAAAGCAATCAAACAACCAATTTAAATGGTCTGTAAGATTATTTCTTTTCTTTTTTTCTTTTTTTTTTTTTTTTTTGAGTTATCTGAGAATACAGATTTTAATTAGTGCTTAGCACAATATTAAGCATATCTCAGGGACTGAAGATACTGACACAAGTATCCCTTTAAACTCTGAGCTTTATATGCGGCTTTCTACATTGGTGCTGGAGATTTCTGCATCTTGATGGGAGAGAACAGTGATGCATGCTTGTGTAGAGCTTGCAGTATGCTCTGGTTTAGAAAACATTGTGTGAAAATAAAATAATACTACAGTTTCCCACCTCAATATACAATGTCTGCAAAAGGAGAGAGGTTGTAAAAATATCAGACCCTAACAATACTCAGTTCTCCCCACATCCATCACTCTAATTCAGAATCTCATCAAGGCAATAAAACAGGACTGAAAATAAAACTTTATAAAGCTCTAGCAGTATTCATGGTCAGAGGCTTCCCACATCCCCCACGGACAGAGAAGCATTGATCTACACTGTGTATTCCTAACGATTATCTGTCAAATCTGATTTCCATAGAGGAGGTAACAGGACTAATATTTTTTCCTGGTAGGTTATTCTACAGTTTGACCGCTTACATTTTGCTGTTGTTTAGACCATTTTTCCCTTCTCAGCTTTACTGTTTTCTTGCCTCTCAGATGAGACTTCACTACAACAAATAAGTAAAAAAACAACCGAGAGTGTTCCAAATTTTTCCCTTGAAGTATTGTGGAAGTTTATCTTTAATACACTTTCACTTTGACTCCAACTTGGAAAATAACTGCATAAAGAGATCTATTTCATGTTGTGCCTACAGGCTAACAAATCTGGGGCTTCAGATTTCTCAGTCAAGGTGCTTCCAATGAAGCTACCAAAAGTTTAATGTTTAACATAAAATCTTACCATGGATACTGCATACATAAAATACGAAGATATTTGGGAAAAAAAATAAAAAAATCTGAATGCTTTATGTCCACCTTCCAGAAGAGTTTTTTCTTTAAAGCCTGAACCTGGTCAATTGAGACAACGATTTTCAGTAAAAATTGAATCCAGATGTGAAAATGGAAGTTACATTAATCAGTATGGTGGTAGGGTACCATCTGACTCTAGTCAAACCAGTTTTTTAAGATGTTTTCCTCACTTTTCTAAGAAAACATGAGAGATTTTCTTAGAAAAAGTAACTATACTAACAGCTACAGAAAAATGCCAATGAGGAAAAGTTGATATCTAAAGTATAGCAAGCAGGGTAGCACAAGTCTTGTCCGTCAGTTTCTTCCGACATTCACAGAGTGACCATTTTCCTGTTCATAAGGGTTTTGTATTTCTCTTCCTCTGACATGCAGTGCAAGCTGTAGTGCAGCCAAGAAGGCCAGAGCAGGCTGTAGTACAGCCAAGGTCAGCTGTCTGCTCTATCTGAGTTGGTTTCAGGTAGGAAATCAGAAAGTCTCTGAGAATTATTTTGCAAAAGATTTGAAGGTCATTAATGGGAAGTAACGAAGATAAAGCACTGGAAGATAAATCTTGTCAAAACTGACTCTCGAGAAAACTATTTCAACTATCAGATGTGTGTATTGAATATCTTTTTGCTTTTTTTCCTCTTTTTGTATTGTTTTGAAAGCTGATTTAATATGGGGACGTGTGATGTGATGCTGGGCCAGATTCTTCCTGGAGTAAGTTGGTGTTTTGTCAAAGAGGTCACAGGTGTTGTGATGACCCCTGGAGAGCCTACCCTGTCTGTTTTTTTTAATACACAAGCCACAAAAAATCAAATCCCCCTCCTGAGAAGGCTGCCAGAGTGGTAGTCTAAGAGTTAATAATTACTAATAATTAAAATTAATAATTAACAAATCATCTACTGAGACAATGGTCTCCTCAGTACCTCTCTCCTTTTTATAACAACTGTCACTGCAATCATGGTAAGAACACTGATCAGTCTGCGAATGCATGATGAAGTTACAAAGCAGGCTGCCCTCATCTGCAAAGCCACAGCTGCTGCAGGAGAAGAAGCAGAAGGAGCACATTGTAATGCATGAGGCCAAAGCAATTTGCAGTGGATGGAAGAAGAATAATCAGTTCCACCTTCTCATTGTAGTGCTTAATAAAAATAGATAATAAAGCATTTGGATTACTGCTGAAGCAAAATGCTAGTTAAAAAGAACCTGATAATAAAAAGGCTCCAGTGAGCCTTCCTGAATCAAGTGCCAGTCTCAAGAAATCAAAAGAATTTCCCAAGAGCTTACTCAATAAAGGCACAAAGAGAAATGTTTACATCACATGGCCCATTCTCCCCCGCTTCTGTTTAAATGTGTTTGTGCTTGAGACCAGCAGTGATGCATTCCAGCATCTTTGGAGTAATAATGTCTAACACAGCCTTCCCTTTGTCGGGGAGAGCTGCTTACACATTATAACGATAGCTATGAGAAACTTAGGGTGATGCACTCTTCCACTGTGTGATAATTCATTCTGGATAAGTATCACAGGATGTGAAAGACATAATTTGGAATACAAAACCTTAGAACATTACAAAAAGCAATTGGGAAAGATGGCTTTTATTTATGCTGTTTAAAGATTTAAGAAGCCACGAGAAGGGCGTGTACATTTAAATGTAGAGCTGATGGCAGAGGATACTAATTCTAACACCAGCTCTTGAGAACATCAGAGGCCAAAACTAGACATAAATCAAAACTGAGATAGTAAAATCATCTGCATACAAAGAGGAGCCCACTCACAACATAGATTTTCCAACTTCAAAGTGCCTATAAGACAAACCACAAACACTTCCACTCAAAGAGACGATTCAATACACAGGACCATGAGCCACTAATCTAGGTATGAACTGTCAGTGGAGGTAAATTGAATAGAAAGAATTGATGCTTAAAGCATCAGCACTTAAGAAAATTATACCAAGATCATTTTGACTGAGAGAATTGCTAAGAGCATTAACAACATTGCCCTCTATTAAAATTACAGTTATTTGTGTTTCAAAATGTTTGATAAGTGGAAAGGGGACACCGAACAATGCAAGGTTTTTAGAAAATAAATAGTTCTACAGAAGTTGAAAGAATCACCTTTCACTAAAATGCTTTGTCAGAACATTGAATCCCTTCCAGTAAACACAGACTTACTGCATCAATCACACTATTAATGGTAAATTTTGTCTTTCAAGAAATAAGACCATTTTATTTTTATATTTTTAACTAACTATCTGATATGCCACTGAAGCAAATGGAAATGTTCCCCTTAAGTTCAAAATGAAAAAAAAAGGGACAGGGCTTTTAAATTACTATCTCATTCCATATGTAAAGTAAGTCTAGCAACTATTCTGTTTATCTGGAGTACTGAGAATTGTTAGAAGGGATGCGTATTGCAAGGAAAGATGGCACAGTGCAGCATGGCACATTCAGCAGCCCATGGGGTGGGAAGTGGGACCTTCTGTATGGTTCTTGAAAAAAAACCTCATAGATCAACCTCATAGATCTCTGTTACACAAATCACAGCCATGGCGACCCATCATTTTGATTCCCATTTTCTTTTCAAAATGCAATATTTATGCTTTTACAGTCCCTTCCTTTAAAAAGTCCTTTTCCTCTTTTTTCCCCACTCCCTATATTTTACTTCTCTGCCAATGGGGGAAATCTACCCAGGTTTTCCTTCAAGATGATCAGAACATGTTTTGACAAGAAGGAGAGAAGAAGAAAGGCAGGTGCATCTGTTTATGTATTCCAGCCTTGTGACAATGTAAAATATTTAGTAGTTTGTGGAAAACAAATGTGGAAAACAGAATGTGTTCTGCAGAACAAGGCAATCCTTTGAGAACCTCCTTAATGAGATTAATGTTGGCTGCTGACATAGCCTCTGTTTTAAGCTCCCAAGCTGCTAAAAGGTGGGGGGAAAAGCAAATACTTCCAATATTTGGTCTTTACTGTCTTTATTTTTCTTCTCCTATCTTTTCCCCTGATCTTTTTAAAAACTGGAGGGAAAAGAAGATAAATCAAGTCCAAAAATAGTAGGAGAATAAAATTAAAGCTTACAGGAAAAAAGGACATTCACCTGTTCTCATCACACAGTAGAAAATGTTGTACATAATTTACAATGGTAAAGTTCAAATCTTTTTGCTATAGAGTTGAGTAATCTAATAAATTATCTTTAATATCCTTATAGTACAAAATATAACTACATAATGCCTAGTATTATTTCACTAGATCATATTTAAATGCTAGGCAAAATGTAGCCAACATTTTCTCCAGTGTAATTAACTGAGTAAATGTAAGTATGACAAATACTGATATTAACTCAGTGACTTCTAGGCTGGATCAGTAACAAAAACAGCCTATCCATACGTTCTACTGACTTGAATACTTACAGATCAGAACATGATTTGGAGCATTACATTTACCGAGGCGAAAAGAAGGCTATTGAAGACTATAGAAAACTTATCGCATATTCTATGGAAAGTTATCTTTTCCATAGAATATGACTGGATGATTGGATTTGGAACCACAGTGACTGAAGAAGCAATTCAGTAAATATGTATTTCAGAAAAACAATCTTGCACAAAATGCTCTTAAATTGCACTTTTCTTTAAAGAAGTCCTTTCAAGAAAGATTGTAACATTCACTTCTAGAGTTAATTGATGCCACCAATCAAGGACTCTCTCCCACAGTCTCACAGTGTCTGTCAGAGTTCACATGAAACACCGGTATCATGGTGAAACATCCTCATCATGGAGGGTTATTAAATGGCTCTTGAAAAGGTATGTGCAGGTATCATGATGCAATGCACACGGAAGATATTTTATACTGCTAAACTCTTTGTGCCTACGGCGTCATGACTGGGAATTGGCAACTGGTCAGTTCTGAACTTCCTAGTTATTTATTATGTTGTGCCCTTGGATTCTGAGTGCAGCTAATGTTCCCCTGTGTATCTGGCATTGAATAATCCTATTACCTTTTCTAGTAAATACTTTAATCATACAAAGTGAATGCTGATTTACGGTGCATAATGTAGTTTGTGATAAATTGATTACTGAACATGTACCACTTGTGTATGACCTCAACCAGCCTGTGTTTTCTACTGTCCTGGTTATCTTCAGTCCACATGTTTCTAAAGTATTTAATTTCTTTGTTAAGAAGGAGCAGGCATATTAGCTCAATATGTTAAACACTCCCTAACAAAGCTAACAAAATCAGAAAGCTGAACATTCACAAATACCCTCTTTACTTTTTTGCTTGTTAGAATGCATCAAGGAGGGTGGATGAAGTACAGAACAAGATACTCTATTTTAAGGATTTTTAAAAATATATTTTTAAGGTAAATTCTATGTTGTCTGTTAATTAGAAATAATTCCTATGAATTATCCACATTCAGAGCCAGCTAGTGCTACTTAATTATTATGCTATCAGTGCCACAAGAAGAACGACTTGATGGAAAGCAGAATTCTTCATACAATTCATCAGCCTGAATAGCAATCCCAGATAATTAGAATCATAAACTGCCACAGCATGCAGATGGTACTCCAAAGCCAGCTATCTAAAATCAGTCCAGTGAATATGGTATTATCTTGGCTAGGATGTTATTCAAAGCCATACAGAAGGTCTACTGTGCTCTCATTTCTTAAACCTTCCCATTCCATAAATGATTGCTGAGAGATCTTTTTACTTCAGCCTTATCATTTTTCCTGTACATTGCAATAAATGTTCTTCAAGAAAGAAGGTTCAGATTCTATTATATCATATGTCAAATGACAAGAGACAAAGAAGAGAAAACCTACCAACTAATTGATAGGATTCAAAATTACCATTGATTTTGACACAATGAGGAGGCTAACATCTTAAAAAAAAAAGAAAATAAGAAAAAAAAAGTCACAAAAAACAGAATTAAGGTTTCCATGACAACTTTAACTTTGACTCTACCCGTGACACAAAAGATGGTCTTTCATTCTTTTTCTCAAGCATTTCTTGTCTGACATTTGATTTTTCCTCCCACATTACTGTACTGTTACAGTCCTCCACTTGCTGTTTAGTCATTTTAATGAGTCAAATGAAGCTAAGTTTCATAAAACAGGACAGAAAGAAAGGTCAACGATTTCACTTTCAGCAGAACAATAAGAGCAACCTTTTGAATATTTTGAGTGTACTTTTATTATGATTATTAATGAAGTCTAGATTATATTCTCTATTCTGCGAAGAGCCTAAAATGTTGGCACCCTTCCACAGCTGGGGTAACATAAGGACTAAAACCACCACTTCATCCAGCTTTTCACAAAGCAGTCTCACATCTGGTCCTGCTCTGAGTTTCTTGGTGATGCTACTCAAGTTCCAGGAGACCATTAACAGTACTGATGGCCTGAAGCATCACTTCTAGCCTAGGGAAGGTCTCTCAGTAGGAGTCTTGATGTTTGCAGTGGAAACGTGAGGATATGCCTCTAAGAATGGATACAATTGCTTCTGCAGTGGGGAGGCATGAAGAAAGTAGGGAAAGTGGCTCCTCTTCATCCCCTGTGCCAGCCCCTGGGTCTCTGCAGTCAGCAATGCTGAGTTTTGACTTTTTATCACTTTACTTTCTGCAGCTCTTCCTGATGAAATGATAACATCCAGGACACCAAGGGCACTTCAGCTCTCTGTCTGGCTGTAAGAAACAAGCTCAACAAATTCACAGAATCACAGAACCATAGAGGTTGAAAGATCACCTAGTCCAGCCCCTTGCTAAAGCGGGTTCCCTACAGTAGGTTACATGGGAAAGCATCCAGATGGATTTTGAATACCTTGAGACAGGGAGACTTCACAACCTCTCTGGGCAGCCTGTTCCAGTGCTCCGTCACTCTCACATTAAATAATTTTTTTCTCATGTTTGTATGGAACTTCCTATGTTCCAGTTTCTGCCCACTACCTCTTGTTCTGCTACCAGACACTGCTGAAAAGAGCCCAGTCACATCCACTTGGGTATTGCCTGTTAGATATTTACATACATTGATTAGATGTCCTCTCAGTCTCCTCAAGGCTGAAAAGACTCAGGTCTCTCAGCCTTTTTTCATATGGGAGATGATCTAGGCGCCAGTCATCTTTGTGGACCAGTGTGAAGGACTGAATCAAATTCAGCCCTGTTGCAATACAAATGTCTTCAGCCAAATTCCTTCTAGGACTGCAGCTAAATCAAATAAGCAAGATGGAATAAAAGAAAAAGAAAGAAATCAAATGTTGTGTGTTTTATTGCAACCTCAGGGAAAAATGCCATGAGGTTTGTACAAACGTCCTGTTGTGCACACAACATGGGCAGATCTCTCTAGCACATTCTTGACTCAGTTTTCTTTTTTTCATTCTTTAATAAAGAATTAGCTCTAACATGCCTATATATTAGCATTCTTTGGGGTTGCCATAGCAATGCTGCCATACTAGAAATAAATGCTGTGTGAAAATATAGTGTAATTATCATCAGTAATGTAATATAAAAAGAAATATTTCTGAGATGATTTTAAGACATAGAATTCTTAGAGTTGGAAGGGACCTTTTTAAGGTCATCTATTCCAGCTCCCCTGCAATGAACAGGAAGATGCACAGCCAGATCAGGTTGCTCAGAGACTGGTCCCACCTGGCCTTGAATGTCTCCAGAAATGGGCAGTCTGTTTCAGTGCCTCACCACTCTCACCGTGAAAGACTTTTTCCTTAGATCCAAAATAAACCTCTCCTCTTCAAGTCTGAAACCATTTCCCTTGTACTTTCCCAACAGACCCTGCTAAAGAGGGTCCCCTTCTTTCCTGTATCTCCCCTTTAGATACTGTAAGGCTGCTATCAGGTCAACTCAGAGCCTTCTTTTCTCCAGGCTGAACAGCCCCAGATCCTTCAGCTTTGATCCCTTGGATCATTTTTGTGGCCCTTCTCTGGACATGGTGCAACAGGCCCATGTCTCTCCTACACCAAGGACTCCACATTTGAATGCAGTACTCCAGGTGAGGTCTCACCTGTGCAGAGTAGAGGGTCAGGATCACCTCCCTTGCCCTGCTGATCATCCTTCTTTTGATGCAGCCCAAGAAACAATTGGCTTTCTGGGCTGTGAGGACACATTGCTGGCTCATGTCCAGCTTCACATCCACCAGTACCCCGAGGTCTTTTTCAGCAGGGCTGCGCTCAATCCTTTCATCTCCCAGCATATATTGGTAGTGGGAGTTGCCTTGACACGGGTGCAAAATCTTATACTTGGATTTTTTGAACCTTATGAGGTTCTCCTGGGCCCATTGCTCAAGCCTGTCTAGGTCCCTCTGGATGGCATCCTGTCTCTCTGGGGTGTCAACTGCACCCCACAGCTTGGTATCATCTGCAAACTTGCCGAGAGTACACTTGATCCCACTGTAGATGTCACTGTTGAAGCTATTAAAGAGTATTGGTCCCCAGCTCTGCCCACAGTGGGATACCACTCATCACTCCATCCAGACATTGAGCCATTGACCACCACTCTCTGGGTTTGATGCTGCAGTCAGTTCTTTGTCTATCAAAAAGTCCACACATCAAATCTATGTCTTTCCAGTTTGGAGAGAAGGATGTCGTGGGGTACCGTGTCAAAGGCCTTGCTGAAGTGGAAACAGATGATATCAGTGGCTCTTCCCTTGTCCATTGATGCAATTACAAGGTCACCAACACTAGGTTGGTCAAGCAGGATTTGCCCTTGGTGAAGCCATGTTGGTTCTCCTGTATCACCTCCCTGTTTTCCATTTGCCTTAGCATAACTTCCAGGAGGATCTGTTCCATGATCTTTCCTGGCACAGAGGTGAGACTGACAGATTGGTAGTTCCTGGGGTCATCCTTTGTTGCCTTTTTTCCAGTCACCAAGGACTTCACCTGACTGTCACAACTTTTCAAATATCATCAAGAGTCGCTTGGCTGTTACATCAGCCAGTTCTCTCGGGACTCTGGGATGCATCTCATCGGGACCCATACACTTGTGGATATTCAGATTTCTCAGGTGGTCATGAACCTGATCTTCACTCACAGTGCAAGGGACATTGCTTCCGCGATTCCCTCCTTTCCAACCAATCATTCAAGGGCTGTGTGGAGAGCAGTTATCAGAGAAGATGGAGGCAAAAAATTTGTTGAGTACCTCAGCCTTTTTCTTGCCTGTTGTTACCAGGTTTCCTGCGTCACTCACTGGGGAGGGTATGCCCTCTTGGTATTCCTTGTTCTGGTTGAGGTACCTGTAGAAGTCTTTCTCGTTCTTCTTGGCACCCCTTGCCAAGTTTAGTTCAGTTTTAATCTTTGAATGATGCTTGTTGTGTGGAGGGACTGACTAGCAGAAAGCTGTGAAAAGGTTATCCAACGCTAATACAGCAGGCACCAAGCCTTCCCCAGGAGCCTCCCATTGTGCTGAAATGTCAAGGTGTCAAGGCCCTTCAGCAGTCACAGGAAAGGAAAGACAACCTTTTGCTTGTAAGTCAGGTCACAATTTTACATGTGTATATACTAGTGATTTGATTAATATACATCTTTATCAAGCATGTATCATACAATGTACATATTAATAAGATATAATAAGCAAAATAATTAAAGTTTCAAAATGTGTATTCTATATGTTTTCTCATTTTCAGAGAAAATAGCACACAGTGATACTCGCAGCACACACTGGTAACCTTTCATTCCATGGCCATGTCTCATCTGTGGCCTTAAAAGGCATAGATAAAGCTAAATAAGAAATACCTAGTGCTGACAGAAAGGAAGGGGTGAAAGAGCAAATTCTGTGAGTCTGTTATCACCTACAGGTGATTCTCATACATCAAGTAGCAGTTATTGTAGCAGATTGGTGCATCCAGAGCAATTGCTCAGCAAGAGAGGTTTTCTGACAGTAAGAGTGTGGTCTTTGATTCAGGAGTTGATTTTAATGGATATGACTGCAGAGCATTTTGAAAATTGAGGGCTCTTTATAAATGGTGCACTTTGCAGATACGATTCTACCAAACAGGATCTGTGTGGTTTTCAAGGAGCAAAAGAAATTTTGAATAAGGTGAAACAGTAACTGGCAGAACAGAGGAAAAGCCTATTTCTACGTGTACTTTTGAGCAAAGACTGAGAAAGGAAGAAATGAAAAATCCTAAGGCCATGAAGCCTTAGGAATTGAAATACAAAATTGCATTTTTTTTATTTTTATTTTTTTTATTTTTTTAAACTTTGCTCTTTACTGGTGACTGAGAAGTCAGAATCTCTGGGGACTTCCATGTCTCTGAAACTACTTGAGAAAAAAAGAGTTGTAGAAGAGACATTAGACTTGAGCAGCACCTGAGTGAAAAAAGAAGTGGTGTATGTACCACTGAATTAAGGTAATGATAGAGATAAAGAATATAGTAAATTTCCCAAAATAAATGTAAAAAACCCCTGAACAAATATTAGAGCAGCTGAAGAGATTTAAGTATATCCTCTGAAGTTATACCAAAGAAAGCAAATTGTAAAGAATTAGTAGTGTTTACCTTTAAAAATTAGTTCAGTCTAATTTGGTAACACAAGCACTGCAATGTGAATCATACTTTAGTTGTACAGCTATTTCAAACATCACTGAAGTCTTAAGTTCAAAATAGAGAAGGTTTAATATATCCAAGCACTGATTCCTCGACACTTTGCAGTCCTTTGGAACCTGCCTCCAGTACCACACCCTTTGCTGTTCTTCCACTCTCCTCTTAAAATTATTCCAACTAAGTCTATTATGTTGTAAATGGAATTTGTTTATTCCTAGTCCTATGCTCTAAAATCAGCAATGGTTGTTCTAAATACCTAATCTGTTTTCCCTTGTACATAATCTATGTATATATTTTTTTTCCCAGAAGCCAAATTGAAGAATTATATGTTCTTTTCTAGGCATATTATCTCATTTAAAAGACTCTGGTGCAATGGAAAGTGTATCTCTTCACTATGTAATCTCCAATTTTTCCAATAGGAAATTAACTTCATTACTAGAAAATTACATCTGATTTTTCTCTCTCTCTCTCTCTTTTTTTTTGTTTGTTTGTTTTGTATGATTGCCTTTTTACTTGTTTGTGTGTTTTCTTTCTTTGTTTTTGATTTTCTCCTCTCCTCCCCTCTCTTCTTTATTCACAACTTGTAGAGCCCTATGTGCTGCACATGAGAAATTCTGTTAGTCTGATGAGGATTTTGCCACACCTACAATAGCATCAGCTTTTACTTCTTACCTCCTGACCTGTGTCATTCACAGATTTTTCCCTTCCCTTCTTTTCTTTTTCCTTTCTTTTTTTTTCTTTATTAGAGAGGCGTTATTCTCCTCAGTTCATACTTTTATAACACCAAGTTGTTCTGGAGCTGTAGAATGTCTCTTAAGCAAAAAAAGGCATTCAAGATCATAAAAAAATCCCTTAGTTTGAGCCTCCAAATACATACAGTGGTGATGCAGAGGAAAAGGGATTTACTTAGAGGTTTTATTATTTTGAGTAACAGAACACTATGGGAAAGAGTGCGTATCAGCAATTTTGGTCAGAAACATTACGAGAAACCGTAGTGAAACCTCTTATTCCTAATTTAGAGCAAATGAGCATTTTCATCATTCCTCACACTTTGGAGGATTTTTTAAAATTTTTTAAAAAATTATTTTATTTTATTTTATTTTTTGTAAACACCAGCTGAACTGCCTCATTTTTCCCCTCCCAGTCTGGTCTTAAAACCTTTCTTGTCCTAATGCCAACAAAAAACTGTACCGATGCAAAGCTGCTCGAGCAGTGTTTTTACTGCCACTCACATTGATTGATGCTGTGTCACTGATTTATTGTATTTTCCATCTGTTTCTTTCCATCTTTCGCTTTTCTTGGATGACAAAGTCTTGGAAAATGGAACTTTAATTTTATTCTTTGAATGGCACAAGAAGGAAGGAGGAAGGAGGAGGAGGAAGAAGCGGGAAGAGGAAGGAGGAAGAATAAGGAAGGAGGAGGAATGAGAAAGAAGGAAGAAGAAGAAGGAGGAGAAAGAATGAAGGAGGAGGAAGATGATGAAAGAAGAAAAAGAAAGAAGAAGAAAAAAGAAGAAAAAAGAAGAAGAAAGAAGATGATGATGATGATGTAAAGGGAACTTTTGTATTAGTTCAAAGATCCACCTAAGCAAGGCTCCTGTCTCCAACATCTGGCAGCAGGTGAGATGAGTGGAATGCAAGAGAATCGCTAGTGATGGCATCCAGATCTGAGCAATTTGAAGCTTTGGGACTTACTAAACTAACATGGTGATGATGGAAAATTTCAAATTTCTGACTGAGAAACACTTAGTCTTCTCCACTAAGAATTTTTGAGTTTTGCAAGGGTTTGAAACTCAGATGAAGGGAAAATGGTGAAAATATAAGACAAAAAATAATATATATATATATATAAATATAAAATACAATTAATATTTTAGGGCTGCAATTTGTTTGTTTGTTTGTTTGTTTGTTTCGTATTAGCTAAATGGACTGGAATTCATGTAAAATAAAAGTGCCTGTGTGGATGTCCATCTTAAAACAAGGTAGATTTTAAGACTGTATTATGAAAACTTTGCTGAATAGTACATTTAAGATTTAAATATCTTGGAAATTATTGTGAATATCAAAAGTTTACATTCGCTAATGACTTTCATAAGCCAATAACTTTCATCAGTCATGATCATAAAACCAAGTGTCAGAGTTCCTCTGAGTTGCTCTGCAGTGCAACTGATAACATTTTCATTCCAGATTATAGGGTCCCAAGAGTGTCACCTGTCTGTAATGACTATTAATGTCTGTTTCAGCAGTATAAGGAAACAACCATTCATTATCAGAGTACACCTGTATGCTATTGTCTACAAATGCGAACATCTGAACAAAAAGCTCTCTTTAGAATCTCCTCTCTCTATGAGAGAATAATTCCAATTTTAGCAGTCAAAGCTGATTAGCTTAGGAATGTAAAAAAGGAGCAAAGTAGAGATGCTAATTCCTGATCTTCAAGGCTGAAATGTTGCCTAAATGGCAAAACATTGGCAGCGGTGGGCACAAGCATAAAAGTGACAACTGCCTTCCAAACAGGGAAAAAATATTTGGAATGAATATATTGCCTACTTCTAATCTAACTGACTGATAAATCTTCAAAATTTCACTTCTTCAGCGTTGTTTCTTTCTTCCCACTGGGGAATGCTTCAAGAAGATATCCTCTCTTTATTATGATTCTGAAAATACCTTTTTAGTGGGAAACTATTTTACTTCTAATAAATGACAAATCTAATTTCATTTCTTCATTTTCATATAACTTAACCTTAAATAAAATATTACAGACTGTAATAGCAAGTAAGCATTGTTTTTCTAGTGATATTGTTTCCCTGTCCTCATCTCTTTTCATTTGTGCTCCAAATTTTAATTAGCTAATTCATTATGAAGTAAAAATAATTGAGTCCACTGTGATTTGCGACACTGCTTACATACCATTAAAAGGGTCAGACTAACATAAAATCTCACCTATAAGGATAAAATAACATCCACGTGAGAAGCATCTGTAATGAAAATAGGCTTTAAAAAGTGTAAAAAAAAAAAAATAGGTTCTAAGATAGCTTTAGAGAAGATAATGTAAATGTAAATAAAATTGAAAATAATTGAAAATCTTAACATGAACCATTGATTGTAAAGTTTCAAATAAATGAGTGTTTTTTTTTTTTTTTCCTTAAAAAATGTGATGCTGTTTGGACACCCATAAAAACTTTCATTCTTAGTCAAACCAAATGTTTCAAAATACTTTTAAAAATGATTTAACCCTACATTGATTTTCTTCAGACAAAAATTAGTAATTTCCTTGGATTTTTCTTTGTGTGTGTGTGACATGATGTTTAAAGAACAACAGCTGTGTATTTCCACTACTTTTCTGCTGCTTGTCTCACAGAAGAGAGCCTTGGCCACTGACTGTGCCACTCGCCTTGATCTCCTTCATGTACACATGGGCAACAATAGCCCCACTTGGCACGTTTTTGGTGGCAGACGAGAAGTCAAAAAAGATCTCAATCTCATTTGCTGAGATCTCAAAGGATTCTTGTCACGCACAGGTGGAGAAAACAGGGGTTCTTCAAGACCAAGATAAAATATTATCAGATACGTCAATGTAAAATGCTCTGTATCTGAGTGTGTTGGGATGACTTCATCAGAAGTATTGCCCACAGCATTTTAAATATGCACTATCTTCCTTTCCCTGCACACCTATTTCAGTTATTGAAAATAGGTGGTTATTAAAGACACATTATGCTCTCAAACACTGCCTTAAGAAGGATCTGGAGGCTTGTGCTCCTTTCCATGATGAACACACTCAGAAGCATTCCAGGTGATGAGAATACCTGAAGTCATATTCTTACTTCTAAAAAAACCCACAAAATGAATGCTGAAACCATTGGCCTGCTTTTAGGAATCCTAGAACCATTTGGGAGTATCATCTTTTTTAAAATCTTGACTAGTACAAATTTATAGCTATGTATGTGTACGATTTTATGGGGCTTTTCTGCCCAGAGGAATAGATATTTCAGATGAAGCAATTTTCAGAACTGAAAACCATGACAATCCAGTCTCTGTGAATATGGTGTCTGACAGTAATTGCTCTGCCAAATGTAGTTGTGCTATGAGAATTGTGCTTATAGTCGGCTTCTGGCCCAATTAATACTTAATCAATTATGCAGTGTGGAGCAACTCCAGTTTATACACAAACGAGAGAGCGTAGCTGAGGAGATGTTTCTTTGCACTTGGTAGACATATGTGAATTTGTTATGTCAAAGCTCTGAGACAGCAGATTGTGAGCAAACTCTGATACAGAAGTTTTCTGCCCATCCTCCATCTTGACATCTCAAAACTCTCAATTCAACATCCAAAGAGAAAGAATGGGTTAGGGAAAATTTAAAAAAAAAAAAAAGAAAAAGAAGAAGAAAAGAATGAAGTGCTAATATGTTGCAGTGGGATATAGCAGTGTAGAAGAAACTGAAGACTGCACAGTGAGATGAATTTGCAGAAGGATGCTGAGAAATAGAAGGCTAAATACATACATTAGAATTAAAAAAAAAAGTGGAAAACACTTCTTTGGTTTGGGAGAAGAAAATTGGCAGGCCAATGTTATCCTACTGTAGTACAGGAAGGGTTTCACTATCATTAGTGAACTGCAGGCTGTAAAGAAAGTCCAAGAGCTGTCACAAGAAGAGAAACAATACTTGACTGTAATTCTGTCTTGCCAAAATATCTGAGGCACAGAAATACAATATGTCAGTCAAAAATCTTCCCAATACTTTCACAATCAAATGTAATAGTTATGAATGAAAATGTATTTTTCTCTATCTATCTTCTTGGGTTAGAGAAGGCTCGGCCTTGGCCTAGTAGTTATAAACTAGTAATCTAGCTAGCAATATAAACTGGGCACAGACTCAGTAGCTGGCATGCAATATACTTTTTTATTAATTTTAGGATGCTTGTTAGCCCAAAGGACCTTACAGTCGACAGACATGGATATCCCACTGATCAAAGACTGCTCTCTAACTCCAGGGGGTGGGAACTCTCCATTCTCAAAGGAGACACAATGGAGGGAAGTACTGCAGATGCAAACCACGGCCTGAGGATGGGATCTGGACATTTGTATTTGCTAATTTGAACACAGTTCCTGAATATAGAACTTCTACATGGTACAAAACTTGAAACTGATTTTAGACAAGTTGCCTTATACCTGGGAAAAATGTATAAAATCTGCACTCCAACAAAAATCCTTCAGCAAGGTTCTGAGATGTTTACCACAAACTCTATTTATTTGTTCATAGACTTGGAGTTTTATAGGCACTGTTATAAATTCATGCAGTTATCCAGAGTGCTGAGATTTTCATTTGAGGAATATGAGTGAAAGTCAGGATATTCACAGTCACAATTGCTGTTGTATATTTATAAGAAGGGGCTCAAAGTAGTAACAGCATTTGCATACAGAAATGCAAGATATTTATGTTTTCTGTAAGTACTGTTAAATTGATTTTCTCTCTGCTGCATTCAAATGCCATCCACTTCCAGTACAAGTTATTCCCTATGCATTTTGACATTTCTGATCAAATGTTGGAAAGAAAATTATTGACTTTGTATTAGTAGATAAGATGCAATTTAGATGTAATCAAACATCTAAGTGATATGCTCCAAAGCCAGGAGGACCTCTATCTCTGTAAAAAGACATAAAGGAACAAGCACAGCTCAGGCCTTCTCCTGTCAGTGGATCAGTTTATGTTCCACTGTTAGCTACCTGTCTCAACTGCTGTTTACTTTAATCATAATCAGTCACAATTAAATTCTTGATCTGAGTACCGCAGTGCTGTGAAAGATCACAGACTGTCATGTAAATGCCAATTCCAATGCCTTCTAATCTGTAAAAGCCATCTGGTGTCCTCAAGTCCTCTAGCTTCTCCCATCATGAGATGGTTAAGCCATAGTCATAGTCCCTCTCCTTACTCAGTGTTCAGAAACCTCAAGGACATTCTTCATTGTAGAAGGCAACATATAGGAAACATAATAACACAAAACAAGACAACACAACAATAACCAAACAAACAAACAAAACAAAGCAAACAAACAATAAACAAAAGAGGAGAAGCAAAGGCTACAGGGAGACCTCAGTGTGGCCTTCCAACACTTGAAGGGAGAATATAAACAGGAGGGGAAACGACTGTTTACGAGGGTGGATAGTGATAGGACAAGGGGGAATGGTTTTAAACTAAGACAGGGGAGGTTCAGGTTAGATATTAGGAGGAAGTTTTCCACACAGAGGGTGGTGACGCACTGGAACAGGTTGCCCAAGGAGGTTGTGGCTGCCCCATCCCTGGAGGCATTCAAGGCCAGGCTGGATGTGGCTCTGGGCAGCCTGGTCTGGTGGTTGGTGACCCTGCACATAGCAGGGGGTTGAAACCAGATGATTATTGTGGCCCTTTTCAACCCAGGCCATTCTATGATTCTATGATTCTATGAAAACAAAATAAGCCAGCATCTGTCTCCAAGAGAAACATTCATTAAGACATCACCTGCCAAGACTGCTGCATTCTTCAGCACTAACACTTGCAGCATGTGAAGCTTGCGAGAAGAATGTTGATCTTTTCTTTGTAGATAGGAAGGGGAGTGCATTTGTTTCTTTACTACGTGTTCCAGATCCTTTTATTGCTGGGTTAAATTGTCTTGATTCTAGAAATTTTCTGTAGCATGAGGTTAGGATTAGTAATAGATGTAGGTAGCAGATTCTGGGATATTTGATATTCTTTGATACAGGGAGAAAGTTATCTCCTTTTTTGTTGGACATTTTTAAAAAGAAAGTTTTATTTTTATCCTTTTGCAAGTTGTGCACCAGCTTGGGTGTCTGCACTGGAATGTCTAGGTCTAGAGATAGTACGGATGGGATCATGTACAAACAGCCTTAAAATCATCCAACACAAATTTTCAGACTTCTTCCTTAGCATGATAGTTTGACAGTGCAAAAAGAAACATTAATCACAAGCTGAACAGAAGTTATTTACTCTGAATTTGTTGTGAAGAGATGTTGTCTGTTGAGATTAGCTGTATTGTAATTGCCTCTAATTTGGTCTTTTATTTACGTTTGCAAAATTATATTCATTCCAATAGACTATTTAATCAGTTTCAGTGACAGACTTACTTAAAAATATGTCTGTTCACCCAAACAAATGGGACTTCACTGTAAATCACCTTATTACTTTGTTAGCAAGGGGAAGACAAGGAGTTTATACCATAGAGTATATATTAGACGTTCCTGAATGACTCTCATAAATTTGTAAATTAAGAAATTAAAGCATTTTACTATCAGCAGAATATTTACAAACATAAAGAACCATCATTCTCTCATGTCCTTTTTCATCTGATCTCTATTCTTCCAGATGTTATATCATTAGTCCATCCAGGTCAATGTTGCTTACCTGTGTTTTTAAATTTTTGTTGATAATAGTAAAAAACAACTGGCATAAACCTAATATTAAAACATATCATATTCATCTTTTTCTGGTTCATGTTTGCTTTCCCTTTACTCTCTGCTTTGGTTAAATAATTTATTTATTTATTTATTTATTTATTTTGTAACAAATTTGAATTAATTGTGTGCAAATAAACTTGAATTGTTTTTTACTTTAATAAGGTCCAGCTGCACTCCAAGGCTGCAGCAATGGTCTCTGCCAGGATTACAAAAAAGTCAGGGCAATAGAAAGTATTTTACACATTCAAAATTATAAATCAGGCTCAGAAAATCAAGCAGTTTTCATTCCAATTGAAGAGACTAATTAATTAATGAAATGTTTTAAGATCTGTTTGGCTCATGATTTGTAAGACCTTGAGGATTTCATTCTAATGACTTTTCTCCACAGCCTTATGAAAAATGTGAAATATTCACACACACACACACACACAAAAAAGAGAGTGAGACAGTGGGGATGCTCTTCAGAATCGTATCATTACTAAAGCTAAAGATTTCAATATCTTGTCCATGTTAAAACACTGGGCAAAGGAACAACTTCTGAAATTTGTTAGTTCTTCATGTTCTTTAGCTCTTTTTGTGGATTATGGACTTTTCAGATACACTTCTAAATATTTCTGTGAGTTTTAAAAATCTTTTCAAGAAGCATTTTGATTGGTTTCAGAGTACCTTACTGCAGCTGCTAGACTTTCACCATGAATAACCTTTGTTTTCAGTTCTCCTCTGAAATAAAAAAATTTGGGCTCAAGACTTCATGCAATTTTCATTCGTACCTGTTATACCTTTCCAGAATGCTGGAAGCATGAATGTCTCTGGCTGAGGTAATGAAGGAAGCTTTACCCAATTTCCCTCAAGTGTCTGCTTTAATCTTGGTGACTGCCAAGAAAGTAAATCCTCATGAATAACAAAAATAGTTGTTTGGAAAATGGAATGAAGGCATGGGTTCTCTAAGAATGTAAGAGGAAAGAGGAATATGACAGGTAGGTCAACAGGCACACATCTGTTCGGGCACGATCTGCCTGGCAGCCTCTTGGCACTTTTGAGAAAGCCTCTCATTAGGAACAGTGATTATTATCATTACTCATCTCTGCTACATAGCACTACTAAGCCACCAGTATCACTGTGAAAAGCACATAGTAGGAGTGCTGCTGGCCTCAAAATGTTTCCAGCCTCAATGGACAGAGGAGAGGAACTAAATGCATGTCTTCCAATGTTAGTAGGGAGCACCCAAAACAACCTGCAAGAACACCTCCAGCCCACTGAAGACCACTGCTTAAAAGAAACATCTGCCAATAGAACAATCCTCATTCAAACTCTATTGTCAGTCCAAAGAGTAACATCTTCTTTTCCTTGCGTTATTCAATCCTGCCTGAGGAGACAGATATGCTAGCCCTATGGAAAGTGTAACTGTGTGCTGGAGGAAGGACAATTTCTTTTATCAGACTGTGATGCTTCAGGGAGAAGGCATGCTAAGTTGGCTTCTGACATCCAAGCCAGCTTGGGTATACTTCCATAATGTCATATGTCAGTAAGAAGGAGAACTGGCAAGGAACAGGTGTCTCAAAGTTTCATCTCATGGAAAAAAACAAATGGTCTTTCTTATTGGTATTTTACTGACATTTGTCTCTCCTCTCAGCCTGTAGCCAGAGGCTTCTGGAGAAAAGATTGCTTCCTGAAGACAGAGAAATGAGGTAAGTTACAAAATTAGTTCATTTCAGTGCTTTTGTTCAAGTGACAGCTCCAAAGGACAGCAGGCTGAATGACTCAGAAGCCTGAGAAGATTGTGAGCATGATTTATTATCCTGACACCCATTATATAGCCTTTGTCTTGTGCTGCGCTTTAGAAACTGCCTCATTAAATAAATTTCCAAACATTCCATGATTTGTACTTACGTCTATTTTTAAGATTTTTCTTTTTTCAGCTTATGAAGATTCAGTCTTTGACAGAGACTTGAGGAGAGTTCACAGGATTTTATACACATCTTTTTCAAAACATGCTTCATATATACAGAAGAACCTGTTCTGGAATTGCTGTTTTGATCTGTTTTTGTCAACTTTCGGACCCTGCATTTTTGTATATCCCATCTGCACTGGCAATTTCATGAGCTCTGGAATCTCTGCTATCACTGTCTTTTGATTCAGGTCATCCAAGTGTGGTGTGGGGCATAAATTTGTTTCTCCATTCTCTCTCCGTCCCGTTCTGGCTTTTTGCTCAACATTTTTGAGTTTCTCTGCAGGTTGCAGAGGGTTCAGGTAGCAAAAAAAAAAAAAAAGAAAAAAAGAAAAAATACAGCAACAAAAAACCCACCAACCCACAGATCTACCTGTAAGAGGCAGATTGAGATCTGAGGCTGGATCTCAGTCCTCTCTCAACTGAGACCAAACATCAAATTTGTCCATAATTAAACAAGAAGGCAAGCTTAATAAGAGCACAAATGGAGACTATAGTGGTGGCTAGCACAAAAAGTTGTATAACTAATCATCACCATTCTTGACAATAGGTGCAGAGATCAGTAAGTCAAATGTCCCTATGGCCTATATCTTAAATCAGATAAAAGCCTATTCTCTGATTCGTAGAAATGTTTCCTATCTAGCCTGAATTATTTTACCACAGTGAAAATGTCAATGAAAAATAGATAAATAAATAAATAAGAGCCAATGCAGTGATATGGTTGATACCCCATTGTTGATTGAGGCAAGTATGTTTCTGTTTATCTTGCAATAAGAATGGTGTTAGTGTGCCAAACTAAGACTGGATTTGGAAGCATGAAGTGAGCAGGACAAATATATCTGGTATTTCTCAGATGTTTCTCCCAGTTCTTTACAGCTGGCAGCCTGGGCACCTCCTGAGTCGTATGGAGTTCCTCTGTACTTAATAACTCTCAGTGGATTTCTTCTCTGCGAAATTTTCCAGTCTTTCCTTGAAGCTGTGCAAACTCCCACTGCCCACAACTCATGATGAAGGGTTTTACCTCTCAACTGCAACACTGACTGTGGGAAAAATCTTGTTTGCTTTGAACCTAATTTCTGGTACCTTCAGCAGGAGCTTATGTCTGTGGTGAGATGCAGTGGGGAAAACTGCAGTAATGGAAGGTAACACTCTGCAGGAAGCTGTCGGCCTTTTGCAAAGCCAGACCCCGAGTGAGGCCAGTGCTCCATCTCTTCACAGAAATGCGTGAAGAACACAGAAGTACAACCATGTTGGTGAGAGGTAGGGACTTGTCTCCTGTGTTCAGTACTAGTATGATTCCATACGATTATATCCTCCTTTCTGCCCTCTGCCAGGTTCAAAATGCCTCTGATTGGTCTCATCACTTGGGAAAACAGACACTGCAAGAGTAGTTGCATTTAAATAGACATCTTAATACCGATAATCATGCTGCAGCTAGGTCAAACCCAGCACAGATGAATTTTAATAATTTAACAGTAAATTTCAGCCTCTTGCCTATGCAAGAAATATTACATGCAGACTTACCTGGGAAAAAGGACACATAGAGTACATGCTTCTACAAATCCTGGGTTTTGGGTCTTTTCCCCTCCTCTCATACAGGCAGATCACTTGTTGCCGTCATCAGGGCCTTAACAGGAAATTTTGTCAGCACATACAAGCTCATCAGGCCATGTGAGACTGCAGCTGCTCAGGAGAGGATTTCTGCTGAGTTCTTTGTATTGATTGTATCTTCAGTATTTTATTTCATGTGCAAAAAAATTCTTTAACTCCTCCATGGAAATTGTATCCAAACTGTCCATGGTGACCTCTTTGGCCTATTGAATACCTTTGGAATTACACTGAATATTTATCTATTTGATATTACGGAACCAAACATTATTCTCTGGGCTTCTGCTGCTTGTCATGCCCATTGCCAAAGCTTTTACCTCTATATTTCAATTCCCAATCTCATTTTCTTCTCACTGGCAAGAAATGAATCAGAAAAGAACATGTTCCATCTCAGAGAAAAGTATTATGCAGACCTTGAGAGGACTCTGAAGACTAGTGTGATTCCAAAAGGAAGAAATGGATGAATTAAAACTTAGAGTAGGTACAAAAGGTGAGGAATTTAATAACAGGCCTGAGCTCTAATGCAGAAACAATGAACAGAATGCACTGGGCAAACATCACATTCAGAATGAGTTAGTACTTCATTAGAAAAGTAAAAAAGCATGCCTATCTAAAGGAATCTTAACATGTCCACTACTAAAGAAAATCCTGCTTTATAGCACTAATTATCTCTCCAAGAACATGAGGAACTCAATGATATGACACTGAAGCCTGAGTTACCTGTGAATTTCGTGCACGTTTTCTTGAAAGTACCCAAACCCGTGATGATAAAATTCCCCCTAATAGAAATTCTACATGATCCTCAGGAAGGCCAGAGAATTTGGACACATTAACCTCATGGCATTGAATTCAGCCCCAAACCGTGTCCTATTACCTGCTTTTGTCATAATAACAGAATCCTTAATGCACTGGGTTGTCTCTTACTGCGGCTGAGGACAGTGCAGCACATGAGGTGCAGGTTGGCTGATCATCCATCTTGGAAGCTGGGGGTGGTCACTTCCATTGTTCCTTGGCAAGGAAGGAGAGAAGCTGAAGGAATTGTTCCCAAGACTGTGATTTTCACTTCAGTAGCAATCAACAAACATAACAGGAAATAGGGCCTCAGGTCTTAAGTCACCTTTATGTTGGGCAATAAATCTTCACTTACAGATGATGTTTGCCACTGACTTTTGTTTGTGGGCTTTCCATAGCTCTGTAACAGCAGTGAGAAGCCTGACTTTCCTACACAGTCAGCAGGGAGAGGTAGCTGTGTATGTTAGCTACCTCCATTAAGCTACATCCACTAGATGTTAGCTACATCCACTAAGATTAGACCATGTTAGTGGTCTAATCTGCTTTCTGAAAGCTCTCCAAGACGTCTGCACTGATTATGTAGAGCACTTAGCTTGACTTCAAGATCTCAGATATTACCTAATACCTATTATCTCTTGTTACCTACTGTTGTGGTTGATGCCCTGTCCCTGGAGACTTTCAAGGTGAGGCTGGATCAGACCCTGGGCAGCCTGATTGAGCTGTGGTGTCCCTGTGCATTGCAGGAGAGTTGGACTAGATGGCCCGCAGAAGTCCTTTCCAACTCCAAGGATTCTATGATTCTCTGTATTCTACAATATTGAAATGATTACTCTGTGTTTCTAACATTCTCTAGTATCTCACTCTCTGCAATATATGCCTGGAAGGTTCTTATTATCAAGCATAAAACAATTTCAGAAACTAATGGCAGAATCATTTTTCTTGGTCTGTTGCCATTGGCTTTACTCATCCAGAAGGAAAATTTCTGCATGTTTTTGTCAAGGGTAGTCTTAGTTTAGGAGAATGCCTAGCTGTTTCTGAGTATTGCACTGGGCAGGCTTGAGTGCAAAAGCGTGATTAATCAGAATCCCATACTGGGACATTTCTGGTGTCAAGTTAAATTGAAAATCTGCACAGTAAAGTCCTAATTTAAGTAAAAAATAGAAATATGTATTTCCTATTACACTTATCTTCAGAATGCTTTCAAAATATTAATTAGTTAATCTCACAGTGATTCTGGCATTCAAACATTTCCTACAACAACGATAAAAATTTTCTGTAAATGCTAATGTGCTACTGAACTTTGAAATTGTATAGACTGCACAGGAAAAGGAACGTATTCTATCAAAAAAAGCTCTGGCTGAAGCATAAGGGGTGGTGAATGAAAGATTATATATAATAATGTTGTTTAAAGATATTTGAAGGTCAGACATAGATATTAAAACTTGCACAGTCTAAAGGGAAAAGTGTTCCCTCTTTGAAGCACGGTTACCAAGTCCTTTTAGGACTTTCTTTGGCCAAACCTTCCATTTCATCTCATTGCTTTGAATATCATCAGACTCCAAGGAAAAGTGTTCATTAGAGCGATTCAGTGTCAGTTAAATCTTCCTACAGCGAGGAAGAAAAAAAAGGAAAAATGTTTTTATTTTCACATCAAGTTTAATATAATCAAAATGCTAATACGCTCACAGCGATCTACAAGGAGTAGTCTTCATCTTTATTCTTCAAGAGGGATACAACGTGGAGGAGTGCAGAGAGCTCAGATGATGAAGCCCAGGCAAGTGCTCAGTGGGGCCCTGCTTTGCTCTCACAAAATGGGCTTGGCAGTGACTAGAAGGAGCACAAAACCAGTTGGCATTTGGTCAGAAAGGAGTTTAGCACATCCCGGAAGATGAGGAACTGTTGCCACCCTCATTTATTTGTAGATGAAAATAGTAGCACTGGGTAGAATCCCACTCTGTATCACACATTATGACTAAAATGAATAAGAACCACTTAAGCACAATATTCAAAACTACCAAAGCAAACAAACAAAAATAAAAACAATGCATATTTAAGCCAATGGGTCTTCGAACAAATAAGTTGGGCATCCTGGGAAAGCAGGAGAGAGTTTCAGAAGTTCATTAAGGACTTTGTGAAGTATTTAACACGCTATGCTGGGAACCTCATAGAATAACCTTTTATTCTTCCAGTTACTGCAAAGATTTCAGAACTTTAAGGAACTACGGTGAATGGCTGTGTTACAGCAAGCAGTTAGTGAGCTTACTCTGACATCCTCTGGTGTAAACTGGGAGTAATCCCATTCATCTCCTGATTTCATTCTGTATTTTTACCAGTGAAATAATAAATGGGGTGATGTGAGATCCAGAGTGAGATCCAGAATCAGACCCTATCTCTGCAGGTGCCAAGGTGATCCCTTCATTCTTGAACCTTCCTTTCAAAGTTACCTAAGCAGAACACACATGGGCAAAAGCAAGCCAAAAATGACAGCCAAACACATCTGCAGAAGCAGAATCATAGAACAGTTTGGGTTTGAAGAGACATTAAAGATCATCTAGTCCAACACCCCTGCCATGCACAAGGACACCTCCCACTAGACTCAGTGGCTCACTGCCCCATCCAACCTGGCCTTGAAAACCTCCAGGGATGGGGCATCCACAGTTTCTCTTGGCAGCCTGTGTCAGTGCCTCACCATCTTCATAGTGAAAAACTTCTTCTTCAGAATACGAACAGTAGATACTCCTAATGACTTCATTCCTTCAAGGAAAGATCAAACACCTGAAAGCTCCATACCTGGCTCTCCCCCAGACCTGTGCCCATTACTTTCCCAGCAGCAGCAGGTGTCAATATCTAATTTCTCTTGCTGGATTGCATGTGACCTGAAGCAACACTTTTCACCTGTTTTAAGGACTAATTGGGTTCTCAGCTGACTCAGATCAATCAAACCACTGGTGTAGCCTTGACGTAAAGTAAGAATCATTGGTGGTTGCTATTTTTAATTGCTATGAATCTCTCATAGTAAAAATAAGAAATCCTTAAAAAGGATGGTTGAGATCACTGTGGTTTACTGTTCTTCACAGAGAATTCTGTTCAGAGGACCTTGTCTGAGGAATGCTAAAAAAAAAAAAAAGGCAATGAGGTCAAACGATCAGCTCTCTATCAAAGCTTTTAAATTCAACAAAGAGATTGTGGGGGTGAATTCACCTTTCCTACACAGTGTAGGGAAAACTGCTCCAGGTTCACACAGATTTTTGCAGTACTTGAGGCTGTTAGCCTCAATCCCACCACGTGGGTAGACCGTGTGCTCAGCTGATAAGATCACTCTGTGGAAGCCACTATGTTTTTCCACAGAAAAGTGGAAGTGAATACTTAATATGTGGTCTCTGTAACCTGTGGGTGGCTACACTGCTACACCAAAAAGAGAGGCTAAGCAGGCTTCAGTATTAAGGTAATTTAAGAGAGAAAAATTACCTTCTGTTAAGGTAACATTACATAGGACACCTCAGGTATAAAGGAATGTTTCTCACACAGGTAGGAAATAATCTCCTTCTGTTGTTAACTTGCAGAGGGATTTTTTTTCAGCTGGTGAACAATGGAAGATATTTTCTTAGTTAAAAAAAATCTCTTAATATTCTTATTGAAGTTATGTTGTGGTAAATTCTGTAAGCCATGCAGACAAGGCAATGCAGCTCGCTCTGGAAGACAGGCCACAATGTAAGTTGGAACAAATGCGGTGATACTCTTCCTTGCAGAGCTGTATGAATTATTTATAGTGATCTCTTTTGTAGAATTTAGCTGATTTTTCTCTTTGTTGAATGATTGTGAGCAGATGGTAACTTCAATTTTTTTTCAGGTTTACTTATTTTTTAAATTAATGTACTGGATTTATGGGAGCTGTAAAGTACTGCTACAAGTTTGAAATATCTGCCATGTGATCAGTCATCCAGATCACACAGATTTGTTGTTGTGCCCTGAAAAGTAATAACTTGAGCAGAGGAAAAACATCCCACAGAATGAAGAAAAATAATAACAACAACAAAGAGAACAACTCTATTCTTAGTACTACTTGAGCGCTGGCAGGTAATGCCAATACAGAAGAGGTTGCAGACTCAGTGTGAGCCCTGGGAGAGAATCATAGAATCATACAGTGGGTTGGAAGGGACCTCAAAGATCATCAGGTTCCAATCCCCCTGCCACAGGATCAAGTACTAGATTTGGTTGCCCAGGGCCCCAAACAATTAGGCTTTAAATGCCTCCAGGGATAGGGCATCCACAATCTCTTTAGGCAACCTGTTCCAGCACCTCATCACCCCCTCCATGACAGACTTTCCCCTCACATCCAATCTAAATCTCCCCTTATTTAGTTTAAAACCATTCCCCCTTGTTCTACCACTATCTGCCCATGTAAAAAGTTGTTTTCCCTCGTGTTTATAAGCTCCCTTTAAATACTGGAAGGCTTCAATGAGGTCTCCCTGAAGCCTTCTCTTTTCCAGGTTGAATAATCCTACATCCTCAGCCTAGCCTCATAGCAGAGGTGCTCCATCCCTTGGATCATCTCTGTGGCCCTCCTCTGTGTCCTCTCCAAAAGTTGCACAACTTTCCTCTTCTGGGAGCCTCACATTTGGATGCAGTACTCCAGCTGGGACCTCACAAGTGCAGAATAGAGAGGGACAATCACCTCCCTTTCCCTGCTGGCCATCTCTTTTCTGATGGAACCCATTGGCCATTTGAACTGCAAGCACACACTGCAGGTGCACGTTAAGCTTTTAATCAACCAGAACCTCTAAGTATAGAGTCTAATTGGCTAGCTGAGGGAATGACTAAGTGAGCCTTGATTAAGGCCTATGTGCTGCGGTGCCTATGCCTCTGACTCTGATCAGCCACGACCCTTGACCAAGCCATCAGAAAAAGAGTTGCACAAGTACAAAAGAAAGAAGTTGCGGACTAAGGCTGGATAAGAAGCTGCCTGTTGCCAATGAATCAGAGAGAAGGTTTGGGTGTGTGATTGCCGCATGCCAACTGCGTGCTAGCCAGTCAACTGCAAAAGTGTTACGCGTGCTTTACAGCTATGATCAATCAGAGTATGCTATGCATTATATAAGAATTGTGTTTCCTCCAACAAAGTGTCTCTGCTATCAGTCTCATAGAGTGTCCGACTCCATTTTATTCTCCCCACACCTAAGTCCTTCTCAGTAGGGCTACCATCAAGTAGTTCTTCTCCCAGACTGTATACATATCTGGGATTACCTCAATCCTAGTGCAAAACCTTGCACTTTGCTTTATTGAACTTCACTAGGTTCACAAGGGCCCACCTTTCAAGGTTATCAAGGTCCCTCTGAATGGCATGCCCTCCTTCTTCTGTATCAACTTCACCACTCAGCTTGGTGTCATCAGCAAACCTGGTGAGTGTGCTCTCAATCCCATCATCAGTTTCACTGATGAAGATGTTAAAGAGTACTGGACCCAACTGGGAGACATCGCTTGTTACTGGCCTCCACCTGGACTTAGAGCCACTGACAGCTACCCTCTGGCTGTGATCTTCCAGCGAATTTCTCATTCACTGAATAGAGGTGCATCATTCTGCAGATGACTTTCTGTTGTGGTATAGCCGCAGCTAAGCCAACTCTCTAGGAAAAGAGCCAACTAAACGTTATAGATGAGGAGAACAGATGCTGAGGCCCGCCCAGCCCTTGGACTATGACCCCTTCCTGCTCCTCAACATGGACACCAATGATCTGGCCAGGGAACCACACCCAGATGGAGTATATCCAGAGTGACTGTGTCACTCTGTGGGTAATAGCCAAGATCATGAGGACGCAGAGATCTTTCTCCTTGGTCCTGTGAATGAAGAAGAGAGGTTTGGGGAGAAGGTGATACAACAGATTCAACAATTTGCATTGTCAATTTTGTTGACTGGACTTTGACAACTACAGGACCCTCTTTGAGGACAGAGGACAAGCGGGGAAAGGTGGGACTCGCCTGACCTGACAGCCCTCTATGATAAAATGATGTGGATGACAGCAAAGCAATGTCTCTCATGAGATGTCCATGTCCATGAGATGACATTATGGTCTGGATGAGTTGACAAGCAAGATGGGTAAAAAAACTGTTTTGAGTGCAGTGGCTAATTGGTTGAGCTTGTGCTGTAGACCAATAAGAAGGAGAAAAACACAAGGGTCTATCCTTATACCTGCCCTGTCTAACGTCTCTGTCAGTGGCCAAAAGGAGGATCGAAGCAATTCCCTTAGCAGGACTGCATGTGGCACCAAAACTGGGGTACAACTGAGATCTGTTGTTCTACGGGGAGGCTCTCCCTACTCCAACTCTGCTGGTAGCCTATGGAGTAACTCATTTTGTCTTGCTGCATGTTTGAATCTGTCTAATTACAGATGGAAGTTGTTTCTAGAAGACTTGCTTCCTTCATTTCAAATTTTCAGCAACAAAGGAACATCATGGCTATTTAAGTTTTAAAAGTGTTATTTTTATTAGCTAAGTTTCCCGTTTCTCCTCCTGGTTGCTCTGTGTCTTGTTCATGGTGAATATGAAAATGAAAATTCTTTCCAAGTCTAGAAAGAAAAAGATGAATAACTGCTATTTCCAAAATGCTTTTGTTTTTGTTCTTGATGCCCTGAGGAAAAAACAAAAACAAAAACAAAACTGGCACCCCGTGAAAACAGCAGAACCATTTTCCTTAGAAGATTTCACATACAGTTCTTCAACTCACTGGGACTCACCCAGTATTCCTTTGCCCTGAGTTCTTTTTTTGTTCTTTGGGTTGTTTTTCTGTTTGTTTGTTTGTTTGTTTTTTCCTTGTGTACTTCCTCCCTTTGTCCTTCCCTCCCCTCCTGCTTGCTTATTTTCTTTCTCATTGTGTGTTTTGATGATTTATGCATGCCAAGATGCTTCTGGGAATGCCTGCTGATATTCAAATGCCTGGAGGAAAAATCTTTTGTAAGGAGTTGCTGAAGTTGCTACTAAAATAATGTTATTACTTTCTTCTTTTATTTTCCAACTGTAATCAGCTCTGATCCATTTGGAGGCATTATCCTTACCAAGAAGTCTTGCCTGTTGCTTGGGCAACATTTCAGTTTAATTTGCTTACAAGGCTCAATAGATGGAGGAAGGAGGCTTCTTCATTTTATTGCTTGGAGAAGCTTCTCTTAAATATCATTATACTCATCTTCTGCTGTTCAGAAATCTTAATGATTTTGTGGCTCCAAGACATTTGGCATTTGGGAAAATGAACAGATACCGACTTAGAAGTACAAATGGCAGTAACTATGAAGTGAACAGTACAGCCTGATCCATGCATGCCAGCTCTCTACAACCAGGTGCTGGGCTGAATGTAGATGGCACGTGGTCAGTACAACAGTGTTTGCCATACTGCCTGTGGGTGGAGGGGGAAAGATAGTAGAATGCCTCAGCACAGTGAGGTGCCACCGCCCTACGGCGGAGTTCGGCAAGGTTTGTGTCAGAGCAACCTCAGCAGGTTAGAGCAGACATCACCTAAATCTGCCTCTTTTACCACTTAGAGCCCTGCTTTGTCCTCTTTGCAAACAGGGAATCTGGCTTTGCTTGGATAAAACTACCTGTTAAAACTGCAGGTCTAATATTCAGATTGTCTGAAAGGTAATTCAGGGCTGTGGCTGTCTATGCTCTTTGAAATTCATCTTGCAATGTTTGATTGCGCTGAGGCCTCTGGTAAGGCCTGAGTACTGCGCTCAGTTTTCAGCCTCGCACTGCAAGAAAGGCACTGAGGCCCTGGAGTGTGTCCAGAGAAAGGCAGTGGAGCCGTGAGGGGTCTGGAGCACAAGTCTTAAAAGGAGCTGCTGAGAGAACTGAGACCGCTCAGACCTTATTGATCTCTACAACTATCTGCAAAGGAGGTTGCGGTGAGGTGGGGATTGGCCTCTTCCCCCATGTAGCAGTGATATGACAAGAGGTAATGGCCTTAAGTTACACCATGGGAGGTTCAGGTTGGATATTAGAAACAGTTTCTTCTCAGAAAGTGGTGCAGCAGTGGCTGCCCAGCAGGTTAGTGGAATCACTGTCCCTGGAGGTGTTCAAGAAAAGGGCAGATGTGGCACTGAGTGACATGGTCGAGAGCAGCCACAGGCATGGGTTGATGGATGATCTTAGTGATCTTACAGCCTTAATGGTTCTATGATGCTCTGTGGTGGTTCAGAATGTTGTGGGCCCTTTCTGCACACAAGTGCTGAGGGACCACAAGCAGCTGCACTTCAGTGCCTACCTTAGGGCATGGAACAGAGTAAGACCTTGAAGGTTTTCTCTGGTTGTGTCGCTGTCCTTATAGTCAGTATAAATGGGGAAAGTGTTCATTCTCAAGCAGCAAAAGGCAGTGCACTTTTACACACTCAGGAGGAGGGAGTAAAGCACAAGTTATTCATCCAGTTTTCTGCACTTCAGAAACTGTCCAGAAGTGATAATGCTGCTTTTTTTCCCCCACTGTTTGGTTTCTGTTAGCATGGATGACCTTTTTGGCATGCTCATGTTGTCAAAAGGTGGCACTGCTGCAGGCACAGGATCTCACTATGTTATATGACATATTAAGCTGCTGCAGCAGTGAGAAATTACTTTTAATACAAAAACTGCCTCTTGGTGCTACGAGTCATCACAGGCTCTCCCTGAAGTAAGATTTGCAAGCAACTATCTCTGTAACAAAAAACTTCTTATAGCCTGGAGGGTTGGTGTTTTTTTTTTTGTTTTTTTTTTTTTTTCTCCAAAAGGAAACATACTGCTTCCTCCTACAAAATTTACTCTTAGCACTCCTTACCTCGCTGTTATTCTAAATAAGAAATCACTCCTTACCATGGAAAAGCCTGATCAAACATAATTCTGTGAATTGAAAGTCAACAGTAGTTAAAACCGCAGTATCTGTGGCATGGCTAAAGTAAAGTATGTTTTAATGATAAACAAACTCAAATGATTGAACTAAGCAGCTGTATCTATCTAATCTTCTCTGATCTTCAAATTGGTTTCTTTGCTGCTTTTCCAGTACAGCTCACAAATACACTAATGGATTCTTTAATCTGGCTGATAAAAACATAACTGTATAAAACAGCTTGAAGTTTTAAGTAAATAAAATCCAAATAACACAGTGAATATTTTTAAGAGTGAAGTAATACTTCTCAATCAGATTATCATTTATAAACTATGTAAAATTTCCTTCAATCCTCCACTGTCCAGAATAGATCATACTCCTGAAAAATTCTCTAAATGTGTTTAATCAGTGGCCACATGAAAAAAACTTTGTAGATGTATCACTGCTAGGAAGCAGTGGGATTACTGCTTACATGCTCTTCTGGCTGCTAGTGTGCAGCCCCTGAAAGCAAAGCTGCTGTGGCAGAAGGCTCATCCCATCCACCCTTTGCTGTTGTCTCTCCTGCACATGCCTTGGAGGCAGGGAGGGATGTGTTGTCTCATGCTGTGTTCCCACCAGGGCAAGCTGGAGACAGGCCCTGGATGTAGCTGCAGAAAGCAGGCAGAGTGACACTGAGATCTAGGTGTACAGAGTCAACTGCAAATGGAAGAGATGGTTGGGTCATCTGTATGGACCTGGAAAATTAAGTCCTGGTCTCACTAGAACCCACCCAAGGCAGAATGCACAGTAGTAATCCACAGATGTTGATCACACAGGTAATGATGGAGACAGAATCACCCACCACTTTCTCTTTCTCAAAATGTTTTGAAGATTGAATAGTTACAGATGAAGAGGTACAAAATGCTGTTATCTAGGGAGCCCAGACACACAGCAAACACACTCTCCTTGTCAAGCCCAGCAGCAGCAGCTCCCTCTGTGCTTATTTATGCCGAGGATCTGCCCTCAATTTTTATTGCAGCTTTGCTTTCTGTCTTCTTTATTCACACTCTTTATCCATTGCCCCACACCTGTGAAGACAGATTACAAGCTGGCTGCAAACTGGTCAGTTTGTAATATGTCATGCTGAGGAGCTTCAAATCAAGTTGTAGGACTGTGGATAAGGTATTTCTTCTCTGTTGAGGAATATTTTAATTGCCAACCTGATTCTAGGCTATCTTTGTTTACCCTTCTAGAACACAGGAGTATTCAAAGACTGCAAAACTACAAACAGATGCAAAAGATTTGTGTGCTGGAAGAAAATACTTGCGTTCAATGACAGATGAAGCATGGTATGGACCTTCTCTAATTGCCAGTGAGTTGCATCACTGTGATGAACATATACACTTAACACCCACAGCTACATCAACAGGTTAAGACAGAAATGTTTTTTTGTGGTACACAGGGTGAAATATAACCACACATTAATCAGCTTTCTCTGTGACAAATTGCATGAGCTGAACAGAGGTCTGTGACTGAGTTGCAGATTGGAGAAGGGTGTGAGCTAGTGGAGCCCAACATAGCCAAGCAACAGGGCATCATGACATTCAGTTCTAGCATGTGTTTCTAAAAGGTCAACATTTTAGTTAGCGTCACAGCAAAGAAATCTAGGTGCAGCTCACAATTTGGAATGAGATTTAATTTAAATGTTTGTACTGAACACAATCAGAAAGTCCTTGTCAGTCATTTCAGTGCACTCATTAGAGGATACCATGCTCTGTAGTATTCAAACATCTTTTTTGTGTCAGAATTTGAAGTAGCTATGAGGCCAGAGATCAACCGTGCTGGGAGAACAAGACGTGCGTTGTCTGTACTGTTGTATTTCATGAGTGAAAAAGGGTAGTGGCTAAGCAAAGTACAGCAGGATAATAGGAATGGCAGCAAAGAGGACAGCAAGATGCTGTCAACTTAGTGTCTTTTTACATCTTCTTCTTGTATATTATCAAAATGGCCTGTTGTGAGCAGACAACACCTTGACACTTCAGCTAAAACACCAGTAAAACCAGTTGGATCATTAGATGCTATCAAGTTGAGATGTATAGCCTTTGCTGAACTGTACAAGTAATCACCACAACTTGTTAAATAATGCTTTTTCTTCACTGAACACTAGCTGGACTGGTTATCAAACTGATCTGTAATCTGTCATACCTGCTGGAAGATAAGTTGTTCCAATACTCAAAACCTACTGGGAAAAATGATACTAGAAAATAATTTTATTCATCTCATAAGCTTGATAGCATGGCACAGACTAGCAAGGATTTTAAAATTTCCAGGTTTCTGGAAATCAACAACTCCTGTTAACCCAGGTCTTCAGCTGGACTGTCCAAGAGTGAACACTATCAGGGCTCTGGCTATACCAGCAAGCTCTGCAACTCCCCTGACTCTCCAAAGACTCTGAGGCCTCATCTGTATTGATGAACTCCATCCTTACCTGAGCTACACGGCAAGGATGCTTGCGCCCAGCACCATATTGTGCTCCTCCTCACTCCACAGAATCACAGAATCACAGGGGTTGGAACAGACATCAAGAGATCGAGTTCAACCCCTGGATAAGCAGGTTCCCCACAGTGGGTGCACATGTAGACATCCAGACAAATCTTGAATATCTCCATAGAAGAAGACTCCGCAACCTCTCTGGCCAACCTGTTCCAGTGCTCCATCACCCTTACCGTAAAGAAGTTCTTCTGCATGTTAGTACAGAACTTCCTGTGTTCAAGTTTCAGGCCATTACTCCTTGTCCTGTGACTACACAGCAAGGAGAAGAGCCTGGCCTCATCCATTTGCCTCTCACCTCCCTTCAGATATTTATAAACATTAATCTGATCCAATCTCAGTCTTCTTTTCCCCAGGCTGAATAGACACAGGTTACTCAGCCTTTCTTCATATGGGAGATGCTCCAGGCCCTTTATCATTTCTGTGGTCCTCCTTTGGACTCCTTCAAGAAAATTCCTGTCTTTTTTGAACTGGGGAGCTTGGAACTGGACACAGTGTTCCAAATATGGTCCTATCAGGGCAGAGTAGAGGAGGAGGATCAATTCCCTTGACCTGCTATCCACTCTTTTTAATGCACTCCAGGATCCCATTGGCCTTCTTGGCCAAAAGGGCATACTGTTGGCTCATGGCCAACCTGTTGTCTACCAGAAAACTCAGGTTCTCCACTGCAGAACTCAGATCTCAACTTGCTCTGTTCTTGTTTATTGGGTGCCATGGAACACTGGCACCTTGACAATGAGGTGCCTGGCCTGCTGTCATCAGCTCATGTAGCCTCATGTAGTAGCCTTTTTCTGCTGTACCCTCACAAGCAAATGGTCCAAACAGTTTCAAAGTCCACAGAGGACTTCCGATTTTGAATACTTGAAGAACTCAGAAATCAGCATTTCTATTGTCCCTGTGTTTTCTGTTCTATAGCTGAAAAATGAGCATTACAGCCTGTGGTGTTCCTTGTGAATACAAAGTTCTGTAACATATTTGACTTTCAGAACAGTCTGTTAGCTTCATGAAAAGATTTGCACAGAATCCAGTTTTATCTGAATTGTACCTAGTAGGTAGACGTAGATTTTCCTCATTACTGTTCTGTATACAAACTGCTTAGGTTTGAAATCAGTCTTGCAATATTGTGCAGTTGTGGCAATCTCTCTAGTAGATAATTTTCTAGATGTTTTACCAATTTGTGGCTCATAAGGTCATTTTTAAGTCAATGCCTCTGTGCTAGAATTTAAGCTTGCTATTTTGGGACCTGCCAGTTTAAGACCTACTCAAACCATACTGTCCAAATGTTTCCTGGCACCCAAACTACATCCTAGCACTCAAGACTACTAGTCTATGGGAGATTGTTCCTTGGAGGAATGGCAAATGTGAGCATTCTGACAAACAGGAACTAATCACTGAAATCCAGCTGTTGAAGAGCCCAATTCATCAACTGGAGGTCAAAGTTAGTATTTTCAAAACTTATTGTCTGCAACGTTAGATAATTCAAGATTTTTTTTTATTATTTTTGTGGTACACTTCTGAGTTGGAGCTGATAAATGTCTTTGAATGAATCCATATTTGAGAAATCTTTTATTGAACAGGTTATTAGATCCCTACATTTATAAACTGTAATCAAATCCAATCTTTTTCTGTTATTATTAGTTTTACATATGCATAGTAGGAGAGTAGCTCTAATGCAAATGTCAGTTATTTTTTTGGATCAGAGTTGGGAAATAGCTATTGCTTTAAATGTATTATTTCTGAATAATGTGATTTCAGAAGAGCTACAGATCAAATATTTAATGAGTAAAAATGAATAATAAACAGTTATATCAAAGCACTGAATTCATATTTTTTCATATGGGAGGGACTTTTTATAAGGGCATGTAGAGACAGGACAAAGGGAAAGGCTTTAAACTGGAAGAGTGTAGCCTTGGATCAGATATTAGGAAGAAATTCTTTACTGTGAGGGTGGTGAGACACTGGAACAGGTTGCCCAGTGAGTTTGTTAATGCCCCCTCCCTGGAAGCACTCAAGGCCAGGCTGGATGGGGCTGTGAGCAACCTGGTCTAGAGGGAGATGTCCCTGCCTATAGCAGGGGGGTTTGGAACTGGATGATCTTAAATGTCCCTTCCAGCCCAAACAATTCTATGATTCTGAGTCAGATCTGGGTTAAAAAAAAGAAAAGAAAAAAAAGAAAAACTGAATCACCTGAAGAAAAAGAATATACGTTGTTTTCTAAGTCAACAGTAAACTGAAATTTGAAAGCAGAAAGAAGATATTAGATTAATAGCTTGCCCTGGTTTCAGCTGCACAGCGCTGACAGGTGTCCGATGCTTGGTTGTTGTTGAGTGATGGGTGCACACTTGGGGCAGAGCCACTGGCGTGATGGCTCAGAGCTTTGGGCGGCTGTACTGTGACCTGTGCTGGGCCGTGTGCTACGGGCTGCAGGTTGGACGTGTCTGGTCTGCATGATCTTAGTGATCTCTTTCAATCTTCATGATTCTCTGATTCCGTAACTGTTCCGGCATGATTGTACTTGCTTATGTGATAAAAATAGGGGCATTTTTAATGAGATTTTGTAACAAATCCAAGAAAACCAGACACTCGTGTCATATTTTACGGATGTGATGGATGGTTATCCGTCAGACTCCTTTGAAAAAGTCTATTCTAAATATGTCTTACTGATCTTATTTTTTTCATGTTAGGAAAACAGATTGCCTGCTTCTTTATGGGACATTACTGTATAATTGAACTCAGAACATCACCTAATGCTGGTATAACCTGGTCAGATGTGCTGTGTTATCTGAAGTTTCACTTCCGTGTAAATTCATCAAGTAGCCGGACTGCTGTAGGTTAGAGTTTCTGTCAGATTTATGTCTACCTACTGTATTGTAGAGGCTGTACCTTAAATTTTCATACACGTTTTTTCTGGAGCTGGTAGTGTTCTGATGAAGCTGTAGTTAATATTCTAACAGTGCAGTTTGTGTTTGTTGAGCATTACTCCCCTGAGCAGCCGACACTGTCAATGAAAAATACAATCCTGTGCATCCAGACGGCTGTGCCCCAGGATGCATGCTGCTGCCAGGATGGATGCATGCATGGGTTTTACCAATGGGTGGTTTCTCTGCCAAGGACCAAATTTAAGGCAGAAACATACAGAAAATCTTCAACCCCTCATGTGGAATTGGCTTCCAGATGCTTCCAGTGCTTCCTCCTTAAAATTAAAGCCTGTGAAAATTCCAGTTAAGTGTTAAGATATATATTCCCTTTCAAAAATGGTAAAGCGTAGCATAATTGCTGTATGCTTGCAGCTTCTAAAAAAAACACCCCCAAAGCTTCCCCCCCCCCCCCCCCAAAAAAAAAAAAAAAAAAAAATTCAAGCTTTAGTTTAGAAACAGGATGATGTCAAAATGAAAAGAACATTTCTACCTCAGCACAGCAGCACTTCTGACAGAGAAATGCTTTGCTTGAGGACCCCTGGCTACATCTACAGGCACGGAGATGGGTTTGGTGGGAAAGTCACATGCCTCTGCTCCTCGTTACTGCGTGCTAGCAGGGCCTCTGAAACATTTATGCAATGCTCTCTCCTTTATTTCCATGGTCAGCTTCTCTTAACTCACTGCTCCAACAGTCCCTTCATGTGTAATTGCTCTGCACCCAAGGAAGTGAGGCAGGCAGCTCTTTACATGGCTTTTTTCCCTGATAAACAAAATAACAACATACAAAGGCTGCTAATAAATTGCACTTCCCTCTGGAGGGAAACTCATGCCTTGCTGTTATCCCATTTTCCCTTTATTTGGAGACTAAGACTCTCAGGGCAGCCAAGCCAAGGCCTCCCCGGAGGCGATGCTGATGGCAACCTGGCCCTGCACACCTGGCTGCTGACCCAAAGGCTGCACGCTGCAGTATCGGTGCTCATCTTTTATATATCCATGTAGCTATTTTTCCTTTCTATTTACCATTCTCCCATACGGCATTGTTTTATGTCAGGCTTTCAAATAGTTCGTTCTCCTCTTATCATGTGCATTTTTCAACTTTTGTGGAGGTGAAGAAGCAGGTTTTATGTAAATACATTTATATGCTGCGCACAAAAAGCTGGGCTGAAAGAAAAGCCTCATGAGGGTAAAGCATTTGAGCACTCAAGGATCAGGAAAAGCAGGATGATCTGTGCAGTTTTAATTTATGCTCTTTTCATCCTTATACAAAACCGAAGAGTCAAAAGCACAGAAGTTATTGTATCTCATGAGACCTGTAGCAGTTTACTCTCCTTTTCCCTGTTTTAAGCTCTGACTGAATCGCATTTCTGCCATCCTGCTGCAGACAAGCACTCCATGCTGCAGCGTTCTACACCCAGAGAGGGTGCAGTGATGGGCTGCTACAGAAACCAGTGAGCAGGGGAAGAAGTTGCAAAGAAAGCCAAAAAATATGCTTATTATAAGGAGTTTTAAAAACAAATTTTCTACCAAAATGTGATCTGTAAGGAAATCTGTCATCCTGGCTACTATGCAATAATCTAACAAAAGCAAATTCAGGTTGGCAGTTCAATCCCAAAATTCGCTTTCCGTTTTTAATCTATTACACACAAAGGGACCTTTGAATATATTTGCATTAAGGAAAATATCTGCAGAGGTTTTGAAGCCATCTCCATTCACAGAAAGGGAGAGAAGAAATAGGGTGGAGAGGAGTGTGATTTTATTTCACCTACATCCTCCATTCTGCTGCTGTTGAGATAAGAGGGCAGAATATGTGCAGAACTGCCACCAGGCTCCCTCAAAAGGTCGTGCCACTGGGAGTGGGTTTGAGGATGATGGAAGTTGTATTCCAGGGTGCCCACACAACCAAGCTGAGAATTCAGACCAGATAGTCATCATTTTTTCTCCTGATGTAGTCTGGAATGGCCCTCCATCCCCGTTCAAGATAAAAATTTGAGTTTCAGAGAAAATGTTGGCAAGAGAAAGGACTGGAACAATATCCTGCCTTTGTGAGAGAAATGAAATACAGACTAATTGGATTTTAATGCCTTTCATGTTATGACTCACCTAGGAGCTGGTGTCTCTAGCAGCCTGCTGTCTCAGGGTGAGACCTTGGTTCTGCACAATAAAGTAAGGAGGGCACTGTGTGCATCACCCTCACACATATTCCCTTCCATCCCTAGAACATACAGGCTTCTTTTTAACTAAATATGGAAAGAGAAATCAATTCTGGGATAGATTATTAACTGTGCAAGGGAACTGGTACTTTTGCCAAGGAAGAAAGCTTTAGGAAAATTCCTTGTATCTCGCCATAAAAGTGAAGCACTGCCATCAAGCTTGTGTGCATTGAGAGCTTTCCTTCTCAGGGCTTATGCAAACTTTGCCTGTCCTACCAGAGATGGAGCTGTAAATTAGAAAATCCACCACTGTCCAAGCATCTCCGAATGCGCATTACAACATCTGCAGAGTTCAGTTCAAGAGCTATATTACATACTTTATTCTGCCTCCATTCAAACAGTGTGTAGCCTGCTTACAAGATCAGATCATGTTATAAAACTTTGGCTTTTGGTCAGTACCCTGTTTATTCAGAGTACCTCACATCCAAAGCCTAAACAGCTGGTTTTGTTCTGATTCTCAGAGCAAATCTGGCAGTCTGTGTTTGTGCCAGAAGTATTTGCAAGTCTGTGCATCAAGGGAGCCTGCACTGACAAGGAACTGCCTTCAAGCACCAGAAATATCTGTTCCTTGATCATCTTGAGAACACATAGTAAAATCTGCCCAAGTTCTTCTGTTTTGAAAACTGAACACTGCGGGAGACTAAAGGAAAATGTTCAAACATGAACAGAATATTCATTATAGTTCATTATGATTTCCTAAAGCAAATTTTGAGATGCTTAAATCAGATTTGCTAGAGCAGATTAATTAAAATTCAAGATTTTAACCCTTCTGCTAATTTTGCATGAGAATCAGCTATATTTATAATTGTATTTTGTTATGACACTTCAAATATTGTTCAGTTAATGTTCACAACAACCCTAAGAGTAAGGAAATAATAGAAAATATAATAAAAGAGTTTGTTTAAAAAACTTTAGTACATAAAGTGACTATTTGCTCAGATCCTAATCTTCAAAAATGAATAATTAAGAGTGAGGTGGTGAGACAGCACATTGCAGGCTATCCAATAATACAAAAGCCGGTTCTGCAGATCCTAATCTCCTCAGGATTCAGACAGACAATTAAACACAGCCTTTCACAAAGGATACATGCACAGAAGGTCATCCATGTTGTTGGGTGACTGCCAGCAATGTGACCTCAGTACAAAATAAAAATGTTCCCAAACTCCATTCAAAGACCTTCTGACCAAGCACTGAACTTTAGCGAGGCTTCTGACACCATATCTGACCTTATTTTTGTGTTCAGGTTTGGATATGATAATCTGGCTTGGAAACAAAAAGATGGGTAAAAGACCAGGTGTCTGTGCAGGGACCTGTGTGCCTCATCTCTGTCAGAAGCTGAAGAAGCTGGCTGAGGGCACTCTCATTGTGTTTGCAGATGGTGTTAAACTGTATAGATCCTTAATGGTAGAGATTGCAGTTAGAGGGACTGGGTCAGGTTGGAGGGACTGACCACAAAATTCAGCACGGAGAAATACTGAGTCTTGGCCCTAGGAAGGAAAGACTCCTGTAACAACCCAGGCTGCGAACTGACTGCCCATGGATCAGATCTGCAGAAAACCATTTCAGGTAGTCCTGAAATCACATGAAAGACAAGACGGTTTGTAGAGAGTAGTCAGCACGGAATTACAATGGAGAAATCCTGCTTCATCAACTTGATAGCTTTCTGCAACAAAAAGATGGAGTCAGTGGATGAAGGTTCAATACTTGCTCTCATTACATCCTCGTAGACAAACTGATGAGGCTGAACTAGATAAACGTGCAATGAGGTAGATTACGAAAACTGATGGAACAACCAGGTTGACACGGTTGTAGTCAGCAGCACAAAGCCCAGCCTCACACCAGTTACCTGTAGGGTGAATATTGTTTATTGTCTTCATTAATGACCTGGATGATGGTACAGTGTACACTTATAAAGTTCATAAATGATAAAAAAAACAACAACCCACTGTCATACCATGGATGTGCTGCCATTCAGAGGGACTTGGACAGGCTGGAGAAGTGGGCAAACAAGAACCTCATGGGGTTCAACAAAAGAAAGGACCAATTCTTCTGACCAAGGGAATACTTCACTGTTACATCTTCCTCTAGTTGATTATCCAATAGCAAAACCAACCAACCAAAAAACAACAATAAAAAAACAACACTATTTGTCTCAGATAAACAGAATTTGTCTCCTTACTATAAAAGTTAATCTTTTTTCTGTGTTATGAAATCCTTGTGAGTTCCTCCCAGACTGGTAATCATCACATCAGCAATATTTCAGGGGATGAGCAGATGCTTGGCTGCTGTGATGGGAATTAACCGAGATGTCAACTTTCACACACTTGCCTGGTTATAACCTGACTGTTTCATGTCTATCTTTAAATAGACTACCTCAGGTTTTATAGGAAATGGTAACTGTTATACTGCACAGAATGCAATACACACGTTAAGCCAATGAAAAACAAATCTCAGTCATTTCTCTACAAAAATAAGATAAAAAAATACATGTGTAAAAAAACCCAAACATTAAAAAGCAGTGAAAGCTGCTAGGATAATTATGTTATGTCCACATATTTTAACAGCAGAATACTGCAGTCCTGAGGTTCATTTTCTTCTGTTTTTCACATATCCATATCTATTTCACAAAGATAAAGTCAGGCACAACGTGCTGCCAGGAGCCAAGCAGGAATTCACAGGACTGCTACAGGAGCAGCTCTTAAACATCCTCAGCAACACAGGTATTCAGAAGGGATTTTTCTTACCACAAACTGAAGAAGGTTGTCTGCATCCCCACTGTGCAAGCAGCACACAGGATTGAGATGGCCGAAGCACAGGGGAAGCACCACTGCATGATTTGGCCAGGCAGTGCTGGTGCTCCTTAGTCATCTTTCCTCTAAGAGCATCCTGAGAGAGCAGGAAAAGGGAAGGCAAATAAATAAATAAATAAATAAATAAATGAATGAATGAATGAATGAATGAATGAATGAATGCAAAGGAGAAAAACATGACAGTTATCAATAGTGAATGGTAGAAAGAAGTCCTCTCTCCATTTTCTCCTCTCTGTAGCTCTGTATTCTGAGAAAGGAGAGGGTTGAAAAAGAGCGTGTCTCAGGATTAATAGCAAAAGGTGAACAGGAGTATAATAATATGAAAATGTGCATTTTCCTTCTGTACTCTTTTCCACTTTCTGTCTTTTGCTTGTTGCCTGGCTTCCAACTGCTCCTTCAGATAGATTGTCTTTTTTTTTTCTGCCTGAGCATAGCAGTTAATTACTTGCTATCAATTCCTATAAACAACTTTTGCATGGAATGTTGCAATAAGTTACTAAGATAGGCAAGCCCTGGCTGATGTGCTTGGGCCACTTCTTCATTTTCATGCTGACACAGAACACAAGCAGAAGAAAGACCGAGTCAGTCCTCCGGCTTGTCTTTAGGCACCGTCACCTCGTTGACAGTCATTATTTTCCAATGGCAAAATTCACACCCAAGTGCACAGTTTTTCAGACTGGGGATTTATTTTGAATATGTCATTGCATTATTATTTTTTTTCCTATAGTTTTGAAATGGCACACAGGGCTCACACGCAGACGGCCTGATTTCAGCTCTGGCAAAAAGCGCTTCAGAATTTCTGTGCAGAATTACATGGCACTGCCATTCATTCATCACATTGGAAGCCGGAGAAATTGTTTCTAACTCAGCAAATTCTGCTGGTTTCCAGCTCTGATATTTCTTTACACAAGGTATTTCATCTTATATATTTATTTATTTTCACTTCTTCTATTGTGATTTCTCATTCATTTTAAATTGCCCTTGCATGCTCAAGGGATAACAATCATTTCCGAGCAACAAATAAATCTCCGGGCTGTCTTGATCCTTCTTTTTCACTTCTATTGCTGGCACTCTCAAATATTTACTTTTCAAGAGATTGTTAAAAGCTCAAGAAATGGAAAATTCAGACTACAGACAGGACCTCTTGCACTTCTGGATGGCATAGGTTGTAGCTGACTGCTTCCAAACGATCAGCAAGCACCATTTTCACTACAAGCTACATCGTTAAAGCCCTTATTTACTTTTGCAGTTCGATTTAAAAATGCAAGAAGCTGAATTGGAGTGGTTTGATAAAAATGTTTTCCAGTTTTATCAGAAGAAAATAGTCACTTTTGTCCAAAGCTTATGTTCACAAGTGTTTTTTATCCAATAAGTTGAGCACCATAGGGGCTGAACTGTGGAAAGCAATGAGCATCTGAGCTCTCTCTTGAGCTCGGGCCTGGGAAATTGAAGTGATTAACTATGTAGGTTTAAAAGTGAATGGGAAGTAGCTAAGTAAGATTTTTATGAAATAGTATCTCCATGGCGACTCTTGGTCATTGGGTTTAATGGGTACTGTCAGCAGTTCCAGCTATTCAGACAAGCAGTTTTCTGGGCTATGTTAGCAATTATTAGCCTTCCTGGCAAGTGCTTGTCCAAGACAAACCAAGTTACTATTCTGCTTTCCTCCTTGCTTTAGGTAGATTTCTACAATACTCTTGTGTTGTGGAAATAAAGAAGTAAAGCACTGCAATCTTTCTGAAAGGACACAGTGCCTGCCCTAGGGATTGACTCATGCCCTGTGCTAGCACCAGCGCTGAGTCGGTGCTGAGCTGGATCTCTGGTGGCATTCTCACTGGTGTCAGTGCACTATTTTCCTAAGCATTTGGCCTTGAAATCAATGCAATTGCTCCCACTGGTAAGTAATTCTCAGCGCTACCTCTCCTGGCTCCCTCATAGTTACTGAGGCATTGCGCAAAGCACAAGTAATAGATCTCCTAAAATAGTAACACGATTACAGAAAGTTTATATTCGTCACTCAAACTTTTTTTTGAGGTTTTTTGTAATATACAACATACTGTGGCCACCAGGCCCAGCACTGCCAGTCAGGTGAGGGAAGGGGTTGTGCCCTCTGCTGAGCACTGTGATGCCTCACCTACAGCACTGGGTGCAGGTTTGGGCCCACAATATAAGGAGCGCATAAAGCTGCTAGGGGGAGTCCAAAGGTGGCAACAAAGATGGGGAATGGCTTGGAGGGCAAAGGAGAAGCTGAGGTGCCTGGGTGTGCTCAGCCCAGAGCAGAGCAGGCTGAGGGGAGGCCTGATGGTGGCTGCAGCTCCTCACAGGGAGCGGAGGGCAGCACTGAGCTCTGCTCTGTGTGACAGCGACAGGGCCCGAGGGAACGGCATGGAGCTGCGTCAGGGGAGGGGCGGCTGGGGGTGAGGGAAAGGGTCTGCACCAGAGGGCGGTGGGCAGGGAACAGCCTGCCCAGGGCAGTGGGCACGGCCCCGAGTGCCAGAGCTCAGGGAGCGTTTGGACAGCGCTCTTGGATATTGGGTTTGGATTTTGGGTGGTGCTGTGTGGAGTCAGGGGTTGAACTTAATCCTTGTGGGTCCATTCCAACTCAGGATGCTCTATGATTCTATGGGCTGATTGCTGCCGTGCTCCCCTGGCCATCTCCTGCTGCATGTCCTCGTGGGATAATCCCAGCAGATACCTGTCCTTGACAAGCCATTGTCAAAGGCCAGCTCATGTCCACCCCAGTGTGTGCTTTCTGTTTGACTCCTTCTCATGCCATAGAGTAACTGCTTTCAGGGGCAGCATCTCACTGTACTCCTATTCCTTTGCATAATTTTGAGCAGAACCTTTTGACTGTGGAACTGCATTACTACAGGGAAACTAGCAACCTGAGTGCAAGAGTCATGGGTATGCCAAAGAAAGCCATGAGAAGGAACTTGGATGAACATCTATCAGTTCAGCATTATTTACTGTTTCACCACGTATCAAAGTACTGGGCCTCTTTGATGCATCTACTACAGGCAACACTTACAGAAAACTTGAGGGTTTTTTAATGTATGTTTTTCATTAAAAAGCCCTTGTCTGTTTCTCACCCTGATCAGAGTTTTATTTTACAAAGTGGTTTTTTTACCAGAAAATTCACCAAACTTTTTCCCTGACCAACTAACTTTCTGAAACAAAATGACAAGCAGATGCATGAGCAGCAATGCTCTCATTTGCATTTAGATAAACAATATGAGCACAGCCTCAGCGGTAGTTGTTCTTGAAACTCTTTGATGGCTTCTAGTAGTGAACACAACGCCCTGCTTCACTTAAATTGTTATTTTCTATGCACCATTAGATTTGCAATACATACCTTGTGTTTCTACAGTCACATCAGGGCTAGCCTTGAAAGTGTCAGGCAGGGTGTGGATTTCGAATGGGACCATTATTTCAGAAATATTAGGCTAGACTATCAGCTGGTTTTAGTATGCAACATTCCTTTCACTTCAGTGGAATTGGGCTGATTCTGGCTTGCTAACTGTCTGGGTCATAGCATTTGGGTTTTTTGGAAAAGAAAAATAAAACCGAGCCAGTTTGCAACAAGCACTAGATCAGGGGAACATCCCTAAAGCACAAAGCAGAATACATGATTGCAAAACAGCAAATATTAAATGTTACCTGATGGCAAGGACAGAATGAAAAACACAAAGCATTTAAATTGATGCCCTGACAGGTTTTGAGCTGCTACTTAAGTAAAAGTAGCAGAATCCAACACAGATAACACTGGCAGCCAGAGCTTAAGTGCAAAGGTTTGCCCGTGCTGCTGTTGCTGTGCTGAGGTGAAATACTCCTCACTTACATTTGCAGTCTGCCTGGCAATAACATCACAAAATTGTTCTCCTGCACCAATTTAAATTAGAATTGCATTATAGAACTAAGTTAAGGATGAATTTGTAGTGAAAGAATCATTTTAAAGGCTGCTCAGCCCAGCTTGATCTATATGACCTGTTCTTCATATGCTTTTATCATGCCCTCAAATTCATTTCAAAATCAAGAGTAGAAGATGTGATACCGCAGTACTGAAAATTGGTCTAGTTAAACCTAAACGGTATCTTTTAAAATTAAAAGTCACAAATGAAAAATAAATTAGAAAGTAATAAAAAACCTAGCACAGAGAGTAAAGAATTGAATGGTTCTTCTACAGAACACTGAATGCTATATGGACTTCTTGAATATTATTAATAGGTGACACAGGCTTGTGTGATTCTAATACGTAATTTAGAACAGAAACGTATGTTCAATTTTAAAATTGTGTCTCTCATTTTTACAGCTGGGAAGTCACAGAGGGAATGGAAAAAGAAGTAGAAGAGCACACTCCAGATGCTGGCTTTTGTTGGTGCTTTCCTGTGCCTGGAACCAAGAAGAATCTTGCTTTGCACCCACGTAATACGCTGGAGTTTGCTACTGTCCTCTTCTGGCTGTTGCACAAAGGACCCAGGACTCCTTTCAGCACCACCTATATGCACTCTCCTGCTCACTCCGTATCCTCCCCCTCTTTCAGGCAGGAGCAAGGAACCAGGCACAGGTTGATCTGGATGTCAAGTCATTAACGGAGGATGATGAGGCACTTTTGGAAATGACCCAGTATCAACTCCTCAATCAAGTTCATCCTAATGTGCACACCAAGTTTACCAGCTGCTGTGACAGTGCTCAGCAGCCACCCAAATCCAAGCTGCCTGTAGGCAGGGGCAGGACAGCCAACAGACAGGGAGGGGTAGGCAGCATTCATGTGTGATTCAGGCATCTCAACTGGATGATGCACACTGTCTGAAGGAGGGCTGGGGTGGACATGTTATGGCATATCAGCCTTCATCCAGCCACTGCCTGTGTTTTTTTCTTGAAACAGAAAAGGACTGAAGGCAGGGATAATATAATAGATAAATATAGATATTATAGATAATATAATATATAAATATAATAGATAATATAATAGATAAATAGCAGAATGAAGGAAGCAAAGTATTTCCCTTTGATGGCAATGCAGTATTTCTTGCAGAGACAGTGCATTCCAATTATTTGTTTTTCATCTTCTTTGCAGCAAAATTCAATTGTGCCTCCATCACTGGAGGGGCCCTGAGCCATTGCAAGGAGACAGCTACCACTGCATAGCACTGATTTCTGTATAACACACTGGCCAGCTTTCACCAGAGCCAAGCAAAGGCAGAGTTGATTACATCTTCCTTCCCCAGTCTAACAAAACATTAACAATCACAAAAATGATCATGAAACAAAATTAAAATAATACAGAGTTTCAAAACCATATCAACATCTCATTAATTAAAATAGTTAACAAGACCCAGTGGGTGCTCAGGGTACCTCAAGATTTTCCGTCCCGCCCCTTCTGCTCCTGTTTTTCAAATAAGAGTAGGCATATGAAGTGTGCTTATCCCACACTGCAGGGTCTATGCCTGGTGGGCTTTGTCACCTGAGATGTCTTTGAGGAATTTCAGCTAATACATTGCTCTGTTCTCCATCCTGAGAGATCAGAAAGGATCAGAAGATGATAGGGTTGCTTCTTTCACAGTAAATCTCCATCTGGAGATTTGACATTGGAACATTAATTAAAGCAGACACTTCTCATCTAAAGTGACTTAGGCACTCGCTTATGGGTTGTGGATTGCATCCACAGAGGTCCACGCATCTAGTTTTTGGGCATGGCAGTTCAGAGGAGCATGCACGTGGGATCTTTTTGAAACTGCCCAAGATATTGAAGAACCATCAGAATTGGTGGTAATGATATTCAGAGACATTGTGGATTGCTTCATGCTCATTTCCATGATAATTACACTTCTCACTTCTTGTGGCCAGCATACAGATTCTGCACAGCCAGTGAAAGAGAAGTAGGAAACTGGTTGTATGTCAAGACATTAAAACACTCACTAATTGGTAAAAGTGGGGCTTTGGAAGATAGAAATGTCCTTTTAAATTCTGCCTTGACTACAGTTCTACACATTGTCCAATGCAAGTCAGTTGCCAGAATGTCAAATCCAGATTACAAAACCCCCATCACAGATGACACGTTGGGTGATTTAGACCTAATAATTCTGTTAGACAGTTTATGTCTATTGGACAAAAATACACGCACAGGAAAATAGCCAAAAACTTATGCTGTACTACCAAAAAATAAAAAAGCATTTTCCCTTTTTATGCCTAATTAAGCTAGTCACTGTTTTCATTCCTGAGGTGTATAATATAAATGGTTGATAAGCAGTTATACAAGACAATCTTTCAATAAAAAGCATTAAGAGGGTCCAGAGGAGGGCCACAAAGATGATCAGAGAGCTGGAGCACCACTCCTACAGAGACAGGCTGAGGGAGCTGGGCTTGTTCAGCCTAGAGAGGAGAAGACTGCAGGGTGACCTCATTGCAGCCTTACAGTATCTAAAGGGAACCTATAAACAGGAGGGGAGTCAACTCTTTGAAAGGGTAGACAATGGCAGAACAAGGAGATATGGTTTTAAGTTGGAGGATGGAAAATTTAGGTTGGATATCAGAGGAAAGTTCTTCACCAAAAGAGTGGTGAGGTGCTGGAACAGGCTGCCCCTGTGGATGCCCCGTCCCTGGAGGTGTTCAAGGCCAGGTTGGACGGGGCCCTGGGCAGCCTGGTCTAGAATTAAATATGGAGGTTGGTAGCCCTGCCTGTGGCAGGAGGGTTGGAGCTTGATGTTCCTTGAGGTCCCTTCTAACCCTGGCCATTCTATGATTCTATGATTAAGATAACAACAACAAAACAAAAAAACCCCATGCATTTGTCATATTAAACAAATATTCATCCAAGTATTTCAGCTTAGTATTTGTGGCCTCTAGACATCTACTGCATTTTTATACCTCTGAGATATAATAATATCCAAATCACATGAATAATAAATACCACATTTCACTTACATGAAATGATCTCATCAAAAGCCTCAGATGCAATTATGCTGTTCACACATACTTTGGAAAATGAGGTCTATTTTTTACTTACCACACCATTGTGGTTGTTGTTTTTCAAAACTTTTTTTTTTGCTAGCATCAGTCATCTGAATAAGGAGGCCTAAATTTCTTGTGCATTATTTCACCATTTTTCATCAAATGTAACAAATTATTTGGACATTTCTGCTTGAATTGACTCAGTGCAAGACCAGCTTCAATGTTATTCAGTGATGGAATGTACATTCATAAAAATTTAACAGACTCGGGAACTGCCTTGTTCACTTAAAGCTAATTATAAGAACTGGACAGGGGGAGATTTACTGCAATAGAAGGTCCAAACGAGGGGCAGAGCAGAAACACACCACAGAGGGCTTACAGTGGCTGTGCAGTTGACTCCTTTTGTCTGCACAAGATGTAAAGAATATGGTAGACTAGTATCCAAACAGCACTCTGCAATCTTCATGGAGGATTTCACGCTGATTTCTGTTTGATATTAAAGCTACTAAAGCCTTCAAAACTCACTGAAACCGTTTTTAAAAAACAACAAAACACATGGAACCCTTTGGAGTAATATTTTCTGTGTATTTTTCATCTGTTTAAAAGCTTGAATACAAGGGCTTTGATGCACTAAACAAAACAAACCACTGGATAATAGAAATGTATCACCCTAGTTTAGAATAAGAAAACAAAGGCACTTGTGCATGACTTGTGCTTTTTCATATCTTTATCAGTGACACAGTGGGATTGAGTGCACTCTCAGCAAGTTTGAAGATAACACCAAACTGTGTGGTGCTGTTGATAAGACAGAAGCAAAGGATATCATCCAGAGGGACCTGGACAGGCTTCAGAAATGGGCCCACATTAACATGAGGTTCATCAAAGCCAAGTGCAATGTGTTGCACTTAGACTGGGGCAATCCTGGATTTGTGTACAGACTGGGAGAAGAACTCATTGAGAGCAGCTCTGTGGAGAAAGAGTTCAGGGTCCTGAAGGACAAAAAGCTGGGCAAGAGTCAGGGTGCACTTGCAGCCCAGAAGGCCAACAGTATCCAGGATGCATCAGCAGAGGGGAGGCAGCAGGGAGAGGGATGGGATTGTCCTCCTCTGCTCTGCCCTTGTAAGGACTTATCTGGGGGGCTGGAGCACCTCTCCTATGGAAAGGTTGAGGTAGTTGAGCTTGTTCAATCTGGAGAAGAGTATACTCCTGAGATACTTCATTGTAGCCTTCTAGAACTTAAAATGTACATAAAAACAGGAGGGACACTGACTTTTTACATAGGTAGACAGTGCAAGGTCAGCAAGGGAATTATTTTAAAATAAAGGAGGGAAAATTCAGATTAGATGTCAGAAGGAAGTTTTCACTGAGAGGGTGATGAAGCACTGGCACAGGCTGCCCAGAGAAGCTGTGGATCCCCCCATCCCTGGAGATGTTCAATCCAGGTTGGATGGGGCCCTCGGCAGCCTGATGTGGTGAGTGGCAACACTACCCACAGCACGGGGATTGGAACTTGATGGTCTTTAAGGTCCATTCCAATCCAAGCCATTGCACGACTGTATAACTGTATGATTGTGTGATTCTATGACTTGCTGAAGGTCCGCAGAGCTTTATCTCTACAATGCCAGTGAGACATTTGAGGCACAAATCCTGGCACCTCTCATTTGATTTTAAGGCCAGCTCTTGCCTCATAAGGATACACTGAAAATCTTTAAGGAACCAAATTAGAAACATAACCCTACTGTCACGTTGCTCTTCAAGAAGGAGGGGCATCACCGCCGCAAAGATTTGGACAGGTGACATCCTGCCCGCAAATAGTGCCACCTCGTGGTTGTAGCCAGTGCAACCAGAGGTGCCTTCCCCACCTCTGCCACAAGCACAGGGCAGGCAGCCTTGTCTGAGATTGGTGAGGACAAAGGGACGGGTGAAGGAAAACTTACGATTGGGAGAAAGAAATAAAAATCAGCCTCAAAAAGAGCACATAGTTTGAAGAGAGATATAAGGGCTGTGTAGGGGAAAGGAAGAGGAGAAGGAAGAAATCTGGGAAGTCACACGTAAATTTATTGCGTTGGGAAAAAATAGAAGCGGTGTTAGTTTGGGGGAAAGAAAAGTGCATAGGGTAAAAGAACATGAACAGGAGGAGGAAAGTGCTGAGAGAATGTGCTGTGATTATGTGGTATTTGTGAAAGAGCTTGGGAGGTAATCAGCATCATAAAAAAGAAGACTTTTTTGTCTTTGCAGAAGACAAAAATATTCTGGCCAAGAAGTTGTAGGTTAAGCAGGAAAGCATGGTAAGCAGAGGCCATATACCCTAAGCTCAACAGAATTATCTTTTAGTTCATACATACACTCACATTTAATTGAGTTATGATATCATCAAGCCTTTGGCATGCTGCCTGCTGTACAAACATTTCTGGCATAGATATTCTGTAATTCTATTACAGACTTAGTAATTCAAATGGAGGAGCAGAAAGGCATGGAACTACTGAGAAATTCCAGGTGAAAACCACCTATAGGTTACACAGAGCATCCCAGCTTGGCAGGATGCAAGTCCAAAAGCCATGTCTCCACTCACAGGAGCCACACCGAGGTGCCCGTATTAGCAGTCAAACAGCAAAGTCTGTCTTGTGTCAGCGCAATGACCCCATGTACAAGCACAGCATCATCTGAGTTTGAAGAAGCTGCTGTTGGATTATTAGGTTTGTCACTGGTGGGATTCAATTATTTCCATATTATTTGTGTAAGAGTAACACAAAGAGGTTCCAGCTGGGACTAGGCATCTGTGGCACTGGGAGACAGTTTCTTTCTCAGAGGGGGCACGCAATTTCTGCTGACAAGATGCAGACCAAAGGGAAACAGAGGCATCAAGAAGCGATTTTATTATGAAAAATACAGCCACGGGCAGACTAAGTCCAAATGGTGCAAGTGTCCAGCTGAAATTTAACCATGTGCTATTTCTTGATTAAAATAGAAGGCCATCTTAGAATTGTACCATATCAAAAACAATACAGAATTACAAGAAAATATATTTTAGAGGTACTGAAATGTTAGATGTTATAATCTGGAGAAGAAAAAGGATTTACTACAACAATCTGACAACTCCCTAATTCCTCCTTCCCAGCTATGTCTTTGCCCTATACAGAAATGCACGTTTTGCTTTCTGTTAGGTAAAGTTTTTTGATGGACAGACTGGAGTCTGATTCTGGAACCAAAACTCCTACAGCAATGGTTTTCACTGTGAAAGCTACAGAATAAACAACTGTTTATAGGATCAGGTTATACTTACCTTAAGAAGAAATGTTTCTTTCTCCAAAGTCATGTTTAATGCAGACCAGGTGCTTGGCTGCTTTGCAGTCCTTGACTTCCTCTTAACAATTTTCCCTTGCTATTTGGGGCTCTCTGAGATCCTTCTGAAACCCAGCAGGGAATCTCTGCACACTGCCATGGCCCAGCATCCATGCCTTGCACTTGGAATGAGATTCCTTAGAGCTGGTGAATGTTCTTGAGCAGGCTTAAGAAAGGATCCAAGTCCAAAGACTTTCATCCTCAGCATCTTGGGATGGAAGAGCTCATAAGAGTGATTAACAATCCAGGATTGCTGTTAAAAATTATGCTTTGACCCTTTGCAGCCAAGCTATGTATACAGACATCAAAAGTAAGCTTGGGTATGACCTACAGGGACTACACTGCTGATACTGTGTCTTATCACCTCCTTAAAGCAGGACACTACTTATTTGGCTGAGAAATGCTGATCAGATTTTCTAATAGGCATTTTACTACCTGCTGACCTACAGTGTAAAGACTCCTTTTCAGAAGCGTTTGTTTTCGGAAACATTTTCATCTGGGTTAATCTTTCCTAGACTTGTTAGAAAGTTAAACATATTTCAAGCATGCCCTATAATGATACCACTGTTTTTCCTCTATCACACTCAATGTCAAGTTAGAAAAGCATTTAAAGCTCTCAGCTAAAGCAAAATAAATTCAGTGCAGTCTGTTTCTTGGTTTCTGTTGTGAATTTGTCTTGTACAAATTACCAACCATAAAATGACTTAGAATTGGTATTTTACCATATTCACTTCTGTTCACATTTTTTTAATTCATGTATTTCTGATTTAAAAAACCTATTGGTAGCTATTATATCTTAACCTGCTCCTTATCCTGTTTTTGATTTCCCCCACTGCCAGACCTCAAGTTGTCTCTTGCATCAGCCAAAAGCTTTTGTACCATTTTTAGTATTTGAAGCTTTTTTCTTGCATGTCCAGGTTACTGAGTTAATGAAGATAGGGTCAGCTTCCAGTTCTTTTAAAGACAGCTATGTGGACAATATATATATATATATCTATATATCATAGAATCATAGAATGGCCTCCACAATGATCATCTAGTTTCAACCCCCTGCCAACCACCAGACCAGGCTGCCCAGAGCCACATCCAGCCTGGCCTTGAATGCCTCCAGGGATGGGGCATCCACAACCTCCATGGGCAACCTGTGCCAGTGCGTCACCACCCTCTGTGTGAAAAACTTCCACCTAATATCTAACCTAAACTTCCCTGTCTCAGTTTAAAACCACTCCCTCTTGTCCTATCACCATCCACCTATGTAATCAGCTGTTCTCCCTCCTGTTTATACGCTCCCTTCAAGTACTGGAAGGCCACAATGAGGTCTCCCTGGAGCCTTCTCTTCTCCAAGCTAAACAATCCCAGTTCTCCCAACCTTTCTTCATAGGAGAGGTGCTCCAGCCCTCTGATCATCTTAGTGGACCTCCTCTAGACCCGCTCCATATATATACATATATGCAGTGTACATATCTATATATATGTATATGCATTTATATGTATGTGTGTATGTTTGCATTTATACATATGCTACATATCCATAGCAACTCCCTGATACTTGCCAGTGATGAACTCCCTGTAGACTGAGAACAAGCAAGTTAAAATACAGTTTGATTGAAACAGACACATTTGCATAAACACACTAACATTTCAATGCAGTTGCATTTTGATTTTGCTTTTAAAAGCTGTTTGTACAAAGTTGAGAATTCAGTCAACTCTCTGCTGTCATACTGCAAAACGAAACCAAAAAAACATTCTGTCAATTCTATCAATCACATTGTTTCAGAAGTTCCCAAATCAGATGCATATATGTGTATATATATGAATTCCTGACACATACAAGATTTCTTCACTACTTCAGCAGCCTTAATCTGGCATTACTTTCTTCCCTCTCTTCACTGAACATCTATTTCAGGAGATTATATGAATGCATTTCCATGACTGACACTACACAGTCCCATAGCCAGCACATCTGGCTTCACCCAAGCCAAATGAAATCCACATACTCCCACTGCAATGAGCACTTTGCTACTGCTGCTTTTAATCAGGAAAGGTGAATGTGAAACAGCAGTCATTTCTGCAGGCAGGAGCTGTCTGACTGCCACAATTCAAATGCAAATAAATATTCCATTGCACTTTAGGGAAAACATGTTAAATTAACAAGGCCAATCATTTAAACATCGTAATAAGCAATTAGGCTGAAACTATGATATTGGAAATATCAGGCTGTGTGTAAGACATTGCTTTCATTTGCATGAGAATTTTAATTATGGCAGAACCAAGCACACAGCTGAAGTGCAACCTTCAACCACACTCAGTTGTACCAAACAAAATTAATCCAATACATTTTGGTAGTGTGCTACAGGTAGCTAATTAATTGTAATCACTCAACAGTCACAAGATTAACAAAATGCCTTTACGTAGGTAGTAAGCACTGCTCACTGACAATATTACTGTATTCAGTATATGGTATTGGGACTGACTACATGCAGGAAAATTCCATTTCTCCTACAAAGAGAGCAGTGACCCCACTGAACAGGCAGCTCCCTTCACCTGTCACAAGAGCTCTCAGTGAGGGTGAGGAGTACACTGTGCAACCAGCTGACACATGGGCTGAGCATCCACTCACCTGACGGCAGCTGTGGTACGTTACACGAAATGCCGCTGCTGGAGTTGGCAAAATACAGATATTCGGTTCAAGGGAAAATGTTTTCCAACCAGTAGTTGCCTGTGTACTGTTCCAAATGCAAACTCAACAAAATCTTAATTAGTAATTTCAATATAGCAAACACTATGATGAAAAATAATAAACTTTTTTTTTTTTCAAACTATGTGTAGATACTTATGCTTATCCAAAGCACAGAGAAATGCAGACTTACTTTTAAGTTAAAGGTAAGATACTCTAATATGGTATGTATGTGTATATATATTCATATATATGTAAAACTCTCTCTCTATATATATATGTTACACACTTATAAAATTCTCTTATAACACCATAAACAATATATAGCATTGCTATAATACATACACAGCATCCAATACGTACCATGTAAAGACATATAAAGCCTATTACTGTATTTATAAAGATCATTTATACTTTCGTTTGCCTTTTTGCACTTCCCAGCCCCTTCTGCACTGCTTATTCGGGTACTATACCTCAAAATCACAACCAGTGATGCTTTTGGTACTGCGGCAAAAATTGCAAACATTGATGAGAAGCAGCTCTTGGTAAATTCATGGGGCAGAAGCAGTGGAAGGATCGAAGAGATTTAATTGGCTACAGATGGCCAGCTCAGGATGTCTAGCGACAGCCATAATTTGGTGAAATGCCCTGCCACTTAAAGCACTGCTGGGAAATTGAGCTTCATAATACTGCCAGAAGATTAGCATCCTCTTTAACATTTCTTCTAAGCAAGTCTAAACAAGGAAGGCATTACCTTTAATTGTGCAATTTTGCAGAATGTTTCAAATATTTTAGAAACTCATAATGGCTTTAAAAAACTTCAGTACCTCCTGTGAAATTGATCTAAAGCTATAATGCCTACTGGTTTTTGTTGTAGTCATAGTGACTAAAGTAACCCGAGGTCTTTCTCCCACCTGAGGTTTAAATGTATTTCTTTAGCATTTTTCCAAAACATGCCAATCCCATGAAGCCTATGATGCAGAACAGTGCTCAGATCAATTTTCTACTGACCAAAATAAAGTTTTCTCAGTAATAAAGACATCAGCAAATGTATGGTTATGATTTGAGTCCCAACCTCAACTAAGTATATTAGGTCAAATTGTTAGCTGCTGCATATCTGTGTAATTACATCCCCTCAAATTAAATTGCAGCAATCCTAATTTACTCTGCCTGAGGGACAGAGTGAAAAAGAAAAAAAAAAAAACCTCTTTCTTGTTTGCAACCTTCTAAAAGGGAAAGAAAGATACATTCTGCATTATCTGATTGCTACAGTGCAAGACTATAAGGAGGGGATGCTCACCTGCATAGCTTTAAAATAAGAAGCAGCGGGCATAAACTGGCACACAGGAGGTTCCCTTTGCCCACCAGGAGCCCTGCTGTGCTGTGCAGGTGACGGAGCACTGGCACAGGCTGCTCAGAAGTTGTGGGATCTCCTCCTTAGAGATCTTCCAAGGCAGCCTGGACGTGGCCCTGGGCACCCTGCTCAGGGTGTCTCTGCTGGAGCAGGGCTTGGGCCTGAGGGACACAGACAGCCCTTCCAACCTCAACCATTCTGTGAGATTCTGTTGCAACAACTTCCAGCTCACATTATAAGATGTAGGAACAAAAGAAACTAATTATCGGTCAGGCAATTGAGAGTCTAATACTCAGCAACATTAAGTAAGTTCAATGCAGTTCATGAAATAACGAGGGAACTTAAGATCCCTTACAACACAGGCGTGCACTCTGCACTTCTGACCAAAACAGGACTCTGTTGAACACCCAAATAACCACAGAATCACAGAATTATCAAGGTTGGAAAAGACCTAGAAGATCATATAGTCCAACCATTACCAATACTTCCCAGCTAAATCATACCTCTCAACGCAATCATCCAAACCATCGTAGCAGGCTGCGAGAAGTGCTGCACTGTCAGGCTCGTGCTTCTGCCCCTGTTTTTTGTGAGGACATCTGAGACACCTTATGTCACCCTGTTCTCCATCACCCCTAGTATTGCTGTCCCAAAGGGAAGGGAAGAAGCACACCCTACCTGGGCAGCTAAGAGGATCCTGGACACAGAGACTTGGGCAGAAAAAAGGGAGAGTGATTAACCTATATGTGAATCCAAGGGTAGCCCAAGTTTCTGCTTTCTGTCTGTTATCAGAGATTTCCCTGGATAAATTGGATGTGACTGGTCACTTGAGTGAAATTCCACCTACTGCAAGATTAAAGGAAAGCAATTTTTTAGAACACTGAACCAAGGCTGGAAACCTTAAGCTACTGTGACAACAGAAACTCACTAGTTTGAAAATCTTAACAGGAACGCCAGAAGCATGCAAGATGAATACTATTATTTCACCTTGATGGGAAAGACAAAAAATAAAATAAAATAAAATAAAACAAAATAAAATAAAATAAAATGTCACACAAATATTTATATTTCTGATCGACTGAAAAACTGATTGAAATAACTTCAGCTGCTTCGAGACCTTTCAGCAAAACCAAACTAAGAATTTCTTTTCATGAGTTAAAAGCTAGCATTACTATACTTTCATCTTGTCTTTCGCATTCATTTTCCCCTATCATTTACAGTCTTAATGTATAATTGTTTTACTTGACTTTTCCACAAATTTACCAGGGGGATACTGGACCAGTTTCTGGTAATGACACCAAAATATGTGCTTGTTGGCTTTGGGGCATCTCTCTGTCAGTAAGAACTTCCCACACTGGGAGCTGCTGATTAAAAGCCTTGAGCCAGGTGTGTCGGAGGAGCTGTGGCACCAAGGGCACAGCACAAGCTCAGACAACACATAAGGAAACAGGATGGAGTTGCTATGTCTAAAAATATTCATTATTTACTCTGTAATCTATAAATCCAAAATAATTACCCAAGATTTTTCATGCAAGGGAAAGACAAAGAGGTCTTACTACAACTTGAAGAACCTTTCTGTTCCACAACATTGTTTCAAAATTCTTCAGACACTTCCTTGCATGTACCAATAAGAACCACTATGCTACACTGTAGCCCCTCTCATTTGAAAATGCCTATCTTCCGCCACGCCTTAAATATCATAGTATTTTTGCAATTAAGCCCAAATAATGAAATACTCTCTGTAATGCAGAGCACAATAACATTGTTATAGTTTGTGTCAAGAAACTAGGTTGTACTTCAATAAACTAAAATTGCAGGAATAATGCAGGTCGTCTCCTTGCCCTGAAAGAAAGAGTTGAGCATACCTTGTCTTCTAAGAATGCCATGGAACAGGCAGTTGGTCCAGACCTTCATGAACTGACAACACAAAATAGGACCAAAACCTTAAAATAATGCACTTCTTATTGCCATAAAGAAATTAAACTCCATTTGAGTAGAAAGACGAGTCACCCTTTGCATCTAGCTGTAAAACAAACAAACCCACAACAACAACCAACACAACTGTAGGAACAGCACAAGGATATCATGACATGCTACAAAAATTGTATTAAAAAATGAATAGATTAGCTCTCTTGTGAAGAATGCAGAGTTTGTTTTTATACCTACATTTTCTATACAGCGCACAGCAATTTGAAATATCTATTCTCCGGATAAACATGCCCAGGATCACAAATACAGGGAACCACAATATCCAGCCACATGTCCAGCCACATGGTGGTTTAGACAGCTGTTAAGGAAGAGTCTGAATCACTGTTTTAAACTTGGTTCTATCAGTACTGACCAAACACTGCTCACCTTCTTTGTTAAATGTAGAACTGTGGTCTTGTAAAGCTCCAAAAAAACCCAAACCAAACCAACAACAACAAAAAACCTACCTCTATGCTCACTTGAAGAGCTACTTTTCCTTCCTATCTTGGTTTTCACATCATGGTGTTATTGCAATACTTAAGGTAAAGATAACTGTTTGAGTTGAATTTCTGCCTGGGTGCTACCAAGAACCTATAAATTACAATCAATTTTATACCACCTCTGTTGATATACCTACCATTTCTTGCCTGAGTAAGATCTAGAACAATTGATTAACATCAGTGCATTTGATTCCACAGTACAGTACAAGATATATTTTGCATAGGTTTACAGACTTTGTGAAAGCCTGAATGAATTCATATAATCCACTTTTCAAAACTACATATTTTCACATCAAATGACACGAGTCTCTTACCACATAACTGCAATTTGTCTTGAAGTTTTGACACTTGAAGTTCCACTCCAACACTGTTTAAGCGAGGTGCATGAAGATTTAGATGATGGTAATATGTCCAAGCTAAACACATTCATCTGCTTTTGACAATCTGTCCATTAAAGAGCAAAACCGAAAAATTAAACTGAACAGCTATGTTTTGTGCTGAGCATACAGCAACGTTCAAAGTTCTCTATGTGGAGAGACGAGGGAGTACCACATATATACTGGGGGGAAGTCTGAGTCCTTACACCAGAAGTTCCTTATAACAACACAATATCAATTACTTTGCTTGTTTGACACAGAAGAGCCTAAAAGGACTTTCATATATTTATTTGTTAAATTGTTGGTCAGAGACCAATAGGTACTTCTCAGAAGAATGGGGCTGATCTGTAGTCTAGGGCAGTATATGACCAAAGATCTAAACCTCTACTAATGCAGGGAGCCTGGTCAATCCTGTTCCATAGAAGGAAAGACAACTCAGCCACAGCACCTGCTGGAAGGGGTTCATGCTGAGCAGACCCTGCTTTTGCATCTTCTTACATTTCAGACTCCAAGTTATGTGGTGTGGTCATGTTTAGGGCAGTGTGGATGAAACAAAACAGATGAGGGAAGGAAGCTCTGGAGAAGGGATCTGAAGGCTGGAGAATTTTTGGATGTAATTGGGAAATTTCTTGCAGATAGAACAGCAAGGGAGACTAGTAAAGGTCATCTTATCTGCAATGGACTGGGGAAAACACTCTGAGGTAGTGAGGAAAGTTATAACTGTGCTGGACCAGTACTTCTAAAAACAGCATGCATACTCTGTAGGCATTAAGAACTGTACTCTGAGGAAACACAAGGAAGACAGTGTAATGACCATGTATGGACACACGCTCAATTTTTATATAATGGAAAATGTGATGTTGAAAGCCAAAGAACCTTAAATTAACATAGTCACATGGCTCTACTTGGACATAATATCTATACTTATTTTAATATGTGCCTTTGTGACAGATGTTCAGAAAAACATTCTGATGTCAGAGCTTCTAGCTTGTCTTTTAGCAGCATGTAGGTAAATTCCATGCCTACACAGCTGTAGCTTTTCCACACTGCTAAATACAAGTGTAAAAACTGTCAGTTTGCATTGACACAAAGCAATCTGACCCAAATGCCTTTTCCCAAGGCACCATCATCACTTAATCTTAACCTACTTAAGGCTATAAGAGATGAGATTTCAAGTATCTCAGTGTAAATGAAATACATGGGAAAAATTTACTGTGAAGAACTGCAACCTCATAGATGATTCTGTCCAGACTTCCAGAAACCAGGTCGTAAATTAAACTCTCATACAGCTGCAACTGATGGCAGCCTCAATGACTGGTGAGGACTGGCACAAACTGGAGCAGTAACAAGCAAGCAGTCATAAAGGTTTGTCCTTTCCATATCCTCATATTCTAAACAGGCCTTCTTCTTCTGCGGGCTTTTGAAGTCAGTGGCAGAACACGTCCATTCTTTCAGCTTGGCAACAGTTCTGGTTGTCTCAGCTCTTAAACACCTTTACATGCTTGTACAGCTGGGTTATAGGACACTTCAGATAGGACAGAATAAAATTAAGTCAACTGAAGCAGTTAAAATTTCCTATACTAGTATATACTAGTAAATGTTGTGGGCACATACCCTCTGGAATAGCCTTTTCTGACCTCCACGGAATTTCAGTTATTTACCGAAAGTAATATTTCCTTTCTGAATCCAGTGTGAAACGCTTGACTTACAATTATTCTACCTCTAAAAATTATTTTACATTTCTATTAACTTCAAATTTGAAGTTGCTGAACACCTAATTTAACTCTTGTGGAGTCTGGAGAGAAACTGCCCTGCCATCAATGATTTGTGGTTTTACAGAAAACAACAACAACAACTCACAAAAAAACCCCACGATTAGCATGCAAGATGAGAGATTCATTAAAATGGATACAAAATTATTAACCCAAACTAGCAGAAGTAGAAAAGTTTAGCAGCATATCTGAATTCAGGATTATCTACAGTGAAACCTTAAAACCTTGCATCCTTATCTAAATTTCCTAGTCATCTTTGTAATATGGCACGGCTTCACAACAAATATATTCTCCTTTAGTCAGAATAGAGTAGCCAAGTTTTGCACAAATCTTAATTCACAGAAGAGTTACGTTTAACTGTAGGACAGAAATGAACACTTCAGAGCTATGAAAACTGTTCTATTGAGTATGACACTCAATCTATTTGGTATGTTTTCTTATATTTAGGAAGATCACAATGTACCTATGACTTGGAAGAAAAAAAAAAAAGCAAGTGATGTCACAACTCTGAATTAATCTTAGAAAAGAATACGAAATATTCTCCAGATGCACAGATTTTCTCCAGAAATTTTAGTTTACTACAACATAATAAAATACTTTGTCTTCAGGTGCTGTAACAATATCTGCTTAAAAACAAAAACAACCAACAAACAATCGTTTGTTTCCTTTTCTCCACAGGACTCAGTTTCTAGGATTGTGAACCTGTAAGTGTAAGCCTGGGAAAACAGAACTGCTGTTTAGCAAACATCTGTGACTCAGCGTAAAAAAAACCAACAACACAAAAAGGAAGTAAAAAATCAAAACTTCTATTAGACACAAAAAATTTTAATTAAGGTTTTAAGTGAAAAGGATATGGAATACTTTTATGTTAAATTCCCGCCTCGAAATAATTTTACACATGTTTAGTTCCAAGAGTACAACTCAGACATCTTCAGCTTGCTTTTACACAACTAAACCTCAAATCTTGTACAATACTTGCACCATATAGTATCAGCAAAAGGATTATTACTCATTTCTCTGGCTTTATTCATTTCTTTGGAATATAAAACTATGATTTTTTTAAGATGAGAGGTGACATTAAATAATAATTTAAGTCCAGCATAAATAAAACACAGAAACACACTTCCACGTGTTAAGCTCTTGCTGACTGATCAACAACATTATTGTAGCTCTGTTTCCTGTTACCAGCATGGGTACTAAAGCATAAGAACAAAGGCATGGAGAGTCGAAAATCCACGTGGTCAGCTTAGACTTTTCACTTAGAATTCCTTCAGCAAGGAAACGTGTCATCTTCTTAAATCCTGGCAGAAAACGTCAAGTTTGAAAAGGTGAATATCAGACTTAAAAGAAAATCTATAAAATATGAGAAAACAATTCTTATTTACATATTTGCATGTATTCCTATGATCTTTTGTTTCTAAGCATTCTCATCTTGAATTTGAACTCTGTTTCATTGGACTCTCTTGCTTAGAACAAAAGTTATCCCAGTATGCAGAATCCTCAGGTGTAATTGGAATTCCAAGTGCAACTAAATCTTCAAAAGTCAATAATGTAAACTGTGGTCGATGAGGCTGCATGGAACACACCTAAGGAAAACAGATATTAATTTTTCATGAATCAGTAAATCTCCTTTTTCTTCCTGCAGCCTCCTGTGTACAGTTAAAACTACATTTTGCTTTCTGAAGAAAGAAAACATTCCAGCTAAAACCAATGTCACCGTTGCTAATCTGGGCTATACATCAACTAACAGAAGCATGTAACACGGTGCAAAGAAAAGGTAAGTTTTGCTTTGATTCAGTTCAGAAAACAGAGAAGTAGGGACAGAGAATCCTATAAACACCACAGAATGACTGGTCAGAAAAAAGCAAAAAAAACTACTGCATTCTACATCAGACACGATTATTTGAGACGACAGCATTAGGCTTTACTCCAATGGAGGAGCGTCTACCCAAACTCCTCTTAATACCAGCCATCGCTGGAGCTGTGCACACACTCAAGTCTCCTCAAAGAAACTCCTAGGGACAAAAGCAGTAACAATCAAGCCATGATTCCCATACTTAAATCCAGATTAAATGCAAACTCAGATATTGGAGATGAGTGTGTCACAGTCTCTGCATTAGTTAAGCTGCACCTCAAAGAAAAATAGGCTTGTTTTCCTGAGCACGTGTTACTGTATAGCCTGCTGTATGCTACCTGCAAGTGTAACTCCAGGCAGGCAAAAAGTACAGTTGCATGAATCTGATAGAGGCTGTAAACTGTTCTTATAAATAATGTCTACACATTCAATCTCTCTAAACAAAGATGAAAAACACCCTTTCCCCTCAACATATTTAACAACAGATGGAATCCATTCTACAGTTTCCATAGAAAATAAGAAGGCCAAATTTATTTTCTCCATATTACTGTTAAAATGTGTCCTGAAAAAGGAACACAAATGCACAGAAATTTTCACTTCATTTCCATGCTGAGGAGTCAGAGAATGCCCACTTATGCTACTCAATATTTCCTATTTTCAGTGGACTGAGCTAATGAAATTTAGGTCTTTACAAACTTACTTACTGAGTAAGTATGCCTTTGAGACTTTTCTTGATTCAAATACTTTGCAACGTAACTCCCACTACATACCACATCTGTTCCTTCTGTGATAATTTTAAGGTGCATGACAGTGATAGCAATGGTCAGCAACTAATTCTGAATTCTGCAGTATAGTTGCATAATAAACATACTTTCAAACAGAATGTATTTTCCTAAATAACATTTGACAGAGTACATCCACAAACGTTGCTTCTGTCTGTTTTTTGAACTTAACCAACACAAGCTAAAAGACCTGCCTCACTGTGCTATCTATGAACACAGGCACAGATTTTATAACCACTTTCATCCAGTAGCATGTATTTTTCGGTAGCTCCTGGTCTTGGTAGCTACATAATGGACAACAATAGATCCACTTTCTTCTCAGCAACTGAAATGCCACAGACACACTTTCCTTTTGCTGATTCTCTGGCTATTTTGGCTATGACTTGTCAATCTGCTTCAAATTTGACTTCTATTTTAATGGCCCAGGTCTTTGCTAAATTATACAGAAAATCCTGAAAAGCTTTTAAGTAGCTTTGTTGCCTCACTTCGTAAAGAGACCACGCAGAATGAAGACTAATGCTGCTGTTCTTCCAATCTGTTGGTTGTTATTGCTTGTCTCAAGAACTGTAGTTGTGGTTGAGAGCTGGATCTGCTCTCAGATACATGCAATGATGGTCTCCCATTAAAATGGGAGATGGTGCAACAGTTCAGTAGTTCAGATTAGTTTGCATCTACAAAATTCATATTCTGACTTCAGTCTAGCAGTCTGTAATAAAAAACACTGAATCGTCTCTTGAATAAACATAATAAATGCTGTAGCACATACATTTTAGATTTAACAATAGCAGCTGCTGTCTTCTGAAACCCTTTCTCCTTCCCAGCTCATTCCTAAAATAGGCACAAATAGACTAAATGTAACAGTCCTCCAACAATCTGACTAACGCTGCAGTTAAGATAAGCTTTCTTCTCCTTGGCCCTACATCTGAAATGAGGCCTTATTTTAGCTAAAATAGCATACTAAGCTTATGTTCAAGTAAGTAGTTACCAAGATACCAAGACCTGCAAACACTTTGTAATTTCTTACATCAGTATGTTGTCGTCCAAATCCCTCTGGTTTCCCAAGAGCCACTGCAACGTGATGATAGTCATCTAACCGTGTTTCCTAGTAAAGATGAAAAACAGCAATGTAAATGTTTTTTCTTCACCCTGTTTCCAGCAGAGACTACACACATAGTTAAAATATGGCTCAGAACTATACCAAAGCACCATTTAAATTACTTTAGAATAATGACATTCAGAAAGCAATAGCCCTTCTTAGAAATTTTGCTGGAGACCTCAAGGATGCAGATACAGTTAGCAGAGATGAACTGGTTGCTATAAGCAGGCACCATCTCACCCATTTGTAGACATTTATACACCAGTCTATGACCTTAGTCTTCCTATATCGTACCTTTCTAAGTCACGAGGTATACAACCTATTTTAACTCTTTGTTTTCAAATGAGATTAACTATGAACATTCTCTGGAGGATATTCTAAAGACCAAGAACACACATGTAAACTAAAAGCAATGACCTTCTTGCTCTTGGCTATGGACATCATGCAAGTCCACAACTTACAACTTCAAATTGCTGACAGAGTAGTCTGAAAACTGCTCTGTGGAAATACAGTTTTCCACAAAAATATATTCTAATATATATATTTTAGTTTATATATTTAGTTTATGCATAGATATACATATACGTATAATTTATAATTTATAATAATACTTTAATTATAATACTTTAATAATAACACTATTGATACTATTAATAATATTTTAATATAATTTATATTTAACAATTTTATTTTAAAGTTCCCCACACCACAGAACAGCTAAAAATTCATCATAGGCAATTAATTTCAGAAGAAACTGCTTTTATGTATGGTTTCTGAATGCTGATTTTATAGTCAAGTCATAATCCTGTTTTTTGTTTTGTTTCTAAAAAAGGGGAAAACGTTTTCCTTGTTTCTTTATCAAACATTTTCCATACCATAACTGTACAAACTTTCTAAAACAGAAATCAAGAATAGGAATAATTTAATGTAAAAACAAAACAAAACAATCTGGATGCTACCATTAACCTGAAAATCAGCTACTTGTGTGGATACCCTCCTGGGAAGTATGACTGACCCTCCCATTTCCATTTCTCTGGGAAATACTAACACACTGTATAATTACAGAAAGAAAACATCATTATGTCCTCTCTTCTGTGATTCCCCAGTAGTACTGGATATAAAACAGGGACCAAGATGCTCAGCTCCAAAGTTCTCAATCCAGCTCAGTTAAGACAATATCTGCTCTACTCACATGCAGAAGTAGAAGGCTGGGGCACTTTACAGTCAAAGATGTGGGTGCCTTGGCCAATAGGTTCTGGTGTGGGAGCAGAAGCAATAGCAAACAATTGGGATAGTTCTAGGGTGTCAATGTTTTGTGCTCATCTTGAAGAAAAATGACCATATACACTTTTTAATCACTTTACTTCCTCCCTGCCCTCTTTTTATTTTTAGCCCGTCCAAAAGGCTAAAGACTGATGAGACTGCACACAGCTTAGCACACAGCAGCCTACACGTGTTGTCAAATGACTGAAAACAATCATTACAGCTCTCAGTAAAATGCACAGAAGTTTGTTTTTTTCTGACATGAATTAATATATTACTTCTTACTGATGCAACTATAAACATACATCATGTAAAGTCTCTTATATGTAGTTAACAAAACCATTTTCTGTCAGTTCTAAGCTGTATTTAACTGGAAGTGACTCTTTAGATAAGGGGGACCATTCTCCTGCAGAGAGTCCTCTCAATGAATAATTAATTCAGGAGGCTCCCTCCCATTTACTTCAGGTATCCTCAGTGCATTAGAGGTCAGAAAACAGTTTTCAGCTTCTTCTAATAAAATGCAATAAGCTATCCCCTACATTTTATCTTCATCGCTTCAGAGAAATGTAAACCCCAAACAAATCTTTCATGGCTCCTGCTAATGGCCAGCAAAACAGTGTGAAGTTAACGCAGCATAAAGATGCTTAAAAAACAGCATATCAATCTGTTTCATATTCATCTGGAGATATCTGTATACAACCTTATCAATTAAACTCAATTTCTTACATGAAAATGGATGACTAAATGAAAACAGAAGCAGCACTGGAAACAAAACAAACAGTACAGAAATTCCTCTGGTTTTGTTAAGATTCCTGTCTATAAAACAGAAAACATATAATAGATCAAAACTTGTTTTTCTCTGAACCAACTAAAGGCACGAGACTTATAATTATCTCATTTCAAAGGCTCATCAGAATGACGTGTCTGGGATTCAGATCAGTCTGGATTCACTAAAACAGACAATTTGTGAGTAAACTGTACCTTCACAGGTAGCAGAACTGATTGCTGTCTGAATCCAGGTGGATTAGGTAATCTCAGAAACAAGCTTTAATTCCCATTTTTTCCTCAAAATACAACAGAACAAACTCCTCTTACTGAGGGTGAAGGACTCCATTACTATTGCACACTAAGAACAATTACTAAATATGCTTCAAATTAATCCAAGTAATCTCACTTTGGAAGTAATGTGTTTGTATGTAGGCAAGCCAAGCAAGTATCTGCTACCAAAACACACAATCAATTATTTGTGTAGCAGCAGTGATGCCAGGTGATTCACAAACACTGACTGAAATTTAGGGTGAACGGGTGCTCCGTGGGTATTGGTTCTATGAAAACTGAGGTAGGGAACAAAAAAAAAAAAAAAAAGAATTATGTATGAAAGTGTGATTAGTGAGAAAAAGCCACAAATGCACTTTACTAAGATTCATCATTAATCAGGAATTAATCAGGATTTTTTTCCATATATGTATTTGTAGCAGGTCTGCTACAGACAGGTATAATATACATGCAATTCTCTCTCTGAACTATAAAACTTGTCAAAATTATCACTGACCAACTTCCTTTACCTACATTAAAATTAACTAGTACCTCATTCTGTATGTTTATTTTCTTCAAAGGGAGTAAATGGATCGTATAGAACTCACTGAAAAAATTCTATAAAAAAGTAAAAATCAAAGCGTATGTCTTCACCCCAAATTAACACTCTGACACAAATACCGCATCACACTTCAGTGGATGACTGCATTTTAATTTTGAATAAATAAATGAACCTTTTTTTCTTTCTCTTTAAAAAGAGACATATCTGCACTGCCTATGGCAAACAAATCATATGAGGGCTGCTCCGAAAGCAGTGCCTCGTGCTTTATGATGTTGGCCCACAGTGTCACAGGTGGCTGCTGGCGGTACAGCAGTAGAGGCCGAACATTCCCACCAATACTTCATTACATGTTGTTGCTGTGTGACAGATGGCAGCAGAGGGACAGTCTGACAGACTGGCATCTGACATGGAAGAGTGTAAGAAGTAAAGGCGCAGGACTTTTCTCCATGTGGAAAAAATGGCAGCCACTGACGTTTATCACTGTTTGCTGACCATTTATGAAAACTGAACTGTGGGTGTCAGCACAGTGAGGCAGTGGGTGGTGCTCTTGTTCATCACTGGTGGAAATGCAGAGGTAATGGTGGCGAGTGCATTGAAAATCAGAGTTTTGTAGCTGAGAAATTTCTGTATCAGGTAGTGTTATTGTCCTCTTTGTATCTGCTGTAGTTTCCATAGAAATAAATAGGATGCATTATTTTCAGAGCAATCTACTCATTTAACACACATAGTAGATGTATGCTGAAACTCAATTTATGCCTCTAAATGAAGTTTTATTGTATTTTTTTGTTGTTTCACCTCCAAAATATGTACATGAAATGAAGTGAGAAATAATCTCTATAGAACTATATGAAACAAATACCTAAAACTAAGTCAGTCTATCATTACCAAGATGTTCCTGAGATACTTCTTTCCACCCAAGCTCAAAAATACGTGAGGAGTGGCAAAAGGAAAAAGTACGAAACTAAACCCTCAGATAAAAAGATAGCAAAAAGGCAACTATTCAACAAGATACATTTTGTATTTACAATGAAATAGAAAAAAAAAAAATTATGTTCACAGGAAATTCTACCTACAATGTGAACAAATTCAAAATGCATGTTCCTCTAATTTGATTCAATAGTATTTCTCTTGACCTGTTTTTTGGCTTACAAACTACGTGGCAGTAAATATTTTTCAAGTCTTTATGCTTTTAAGTTGCTGTTTTTACATGAGATGGTATTCTCTAGAGAAATTTCATATTTTTGTATACCTTAAGTTGATAAACTTTTTTTTTGTTTGTTTGTTTTTAAACTATCTTTGACTGTTGGTAAGCTAGATTCTCTTTAAAACTCGAAGGAAGAGAATCCAAACTAGGAGACGAGAGAGCAAGGCTCCAGTTTTTGATCATCTCCATACAGATGACCATACAGATCTGAGAAGTAAAAGTGGACTTTCTATCTGACAGAAAACGTTTCCTCAAGCAAACTCAGCACAAAAGAGAACACAAGGAAAACACTGTGTCAATAATAGGAGTCTTATAGGTAATTCTCAGTGATTTCCTCTGGATGACTCCCCCAAATTTCTCAAAATTAGTGCCTGCAGTTACCAAAGTTATTTCAAGAGTTTGGCTCGAGGCCAAATGATCAAACAAAATTAAGAATTCTGTCAGTAAGAAAACGTGTACAACATTTCGCCTTCTCACAAGTTTCTTTTTAAACTATAGCGACTCTAAATTTTAGTCTGGAGACAGATAACTGAAGAACTGATTTGGTGTTTTTTCCATTTCATTTTAATTAATGTAAATATTTAAATGAAATAACACCCAGCAGAGCTAGTATTTTAAATGAAATCTGATAATAAATCCTGTCTTTGAGATAATACAATCTGCATAGTTATAAAGCCGTGCTCTTGGGAAGTAGTGGGCAAGCATGGAAGAGGAGGTATTTCTCAGACAAAAATTAAATTAAGCTTCTAGCAGTATTAATGAGGTACAAAGAAATAATATAATATTATAAAACATTTAAGTACTACAGGCAGCTATCTACATCATCATCCCTGGGCTATTTTATTCAATCAACCACCAGCATGCCTTCAAAGATCGAAATTTGGAGCTTCAGAAGTTAATCAAAAGAGACAAATGCTTCTATGACAATGGTGCAGTTAGCATTGACACAGAAAACAGTCATATTACAAGATGTGTCACAATCTGTCCTAGGATATTTCTTGCCAGTCTGAAATTCCCACCATAGGACTTCACGACATGCTCAAATCCTGGAGACCACGGCAATATTAATATGAGGATTGATTTAGTATGGGTAGATTTTAAAATAACAGAAACCCAAATATGACCAGAGATGCTGAAAGGAATGAACTCTGAACAGGTTAAATGTTACTGCTACAAATTAACTTATGCTGTATTTAATTTTTTTATTCACTACACCCATACCACACACGTACCCGTGTGTGCTAGGTAAAATGAGCATACACCAGACATTGGTCATTCAGACAAGCTCTACCAGAGCAGTCATGTCCAACAGTACAGATATTTGCAAAATGTAATGTTTCACACATACTGCAAGCCAATTACTCAGATGGAAAGCACACTCGACTATTTTCTCAAATAGAATTACAAAGCATATATTCTTTGAACTTCCAGTCAGCTACAGACACACTGCACGATCTTACAAAAGATGGAGACAGGGACAGATGGGAGCAAAAATCCCTTTCTAGACAACTTTAAAGTCACATTGTTTTTTCCACTTTTCTCTTTCGGTGACAGATTGAAAGTGTTTCTGGAGGGCTCATGATTTTTTTTTTAAAGCTGGTTAAATATTGTGAGATGACAGTATCAGTTCTCGCCCTGCCCATTAAAATACATTAGATGGCCACTGGTCACTCCCATAGATGTTTTAGTGTTAAGTCTCAAAAACGTTCAAGGAGGAAAAAAAACCAAACAAGTAAAAAAACCCAAACATGTTAACAAAGACAAAAACCAACACTCAGAAGACTGAGCTCAAAAAGCATGTTCCAATGAAGTAAAGGCAATTGTTTCCTGCATCTGTCCTTTCCAACACACAGCAACCAGTGAGTACCTCTTAAATTCAAACCTTCATAAACACACTGCTTCTTCTTCATTCAAGCAGGTGAAGGGAAAAAAAAAAAGCCACCAACCAAACAACAACAAAAACACAACCAAAGAGCTGAAGACAACACCACCATTTCAAACATTTAACATAAATGCTAGCTAATGGTATTAGTTATCACCAGTCTCATTCTCAGTCAACCGATCATTGAATCAAAGAGTATCCAGGTTTGGAAGAATTTCAGAATTTTTTACACTATTCACAAGTCAGGTCCGAATACACTTCACTGAACTTCCTGCATGGCCCAGCATGATATCCTCAAGTGCCAGAATGATACTCTGGGAACGGGAAAAACAAAAAGCCATTCCAATGAATGTACTTTGTAGGAGCATTTTGTGATCAATAAAAATGTTTTTACATGCCAGTGATTTACACCCTCTGTTTTAATCTATATCTTTCCAGTGTAGTTGTACAGAATAAAGGTGTGAAGCAGCAATTAAAAAAGTGCAATGAGATTAAAAAAAAAAAAAAAAATTGAAGATTTCTTACCTCAAAAGTCCACTCTTCCTCTTTTTCTCCATCCAACAGCATCTGGGTCTCATTATACACCTTCCCTATTTCCATTTGCAATGGGGACACGTTAAATTCAATTCTTTGCAAGTTAAAACCAATCCCAACTCCAATAGCCTTCAAGAAGCTTTCTTTTAGGGCCTAAAAGACACAGCACCATTTTAAGAATACTCACTGTTCATGCTGGTTGTTTCAATTTACCTTCTCTATAAACACAAGCAGACACTGTAGGTCAAATAAATTAAAGGCTTCTACCTGTTAATATGACAGTAGACTGACACAGTTATCAAAAGATAAAGGTTACCAGCAACGTTATTACTTTTCTCACTGTGTAAAAACGAACATCCAGATATGAATCATTTAGCTTGTTCTCAGTACGTGTTTAAAACTAGTTATAAAACCTTCTAGAAATATCAACTGTATTATGTTTCTTGGAGATAGTCTGACGTTAAATAGATTATCATTCATATGATCATGAAACTACAAAACTATACAGTTTTCCCATAATGAAAAGAAAATGAAAACATACTAGACAGTTTACAGGTTGTAGTACTGTAGTTTTTAAACAGGAAATAAATGTATTACCCAGTGTCGATGAAACATATCCAGCTGCATCCACTCATTATTCATAGACTTGATTACATGCCACTCTGTCTCAGTAAACTGTCGCTTCATGATACGAAAGAAATTTGGAACTGAGCTACTACCTACGGATTTGAAAAAAATATTTACAGGAATTTTAATAGAGCAGTAATGATAAGCAAATGAATTACTTTATTGCTCTGAAGAAAAGCTCACTCATAAGAAAAGAAATATGAACACATGCTGCTCTGCAATCTGAATTTACATAGCTTCAAAGCAGTGAGCAGATGCTGCTGACAGTTCAGATCACAGTATTAAAAAAAATCGTTCCTATGGCAGAATTATTACATAAAAAATCTGATATGAGAGTCAAATATATTCCATATTTCTAGACAGTATTTGACCAGTGGAGATTATATATTAAAAAATTATATCCAGCTATAAGAGTAGTATGTAAAATTTTTAGTATTTGACAGCTTGATGTAGCAACATTTTAAAAACAGCATGCTGCATGTCAGAATTCATCAGGCTATTCTGCCTTCTGTCGTTGGACAGTGGGATGTGAAAGAAACACTTTAAAGCACATGCAGAAATACAGACCCTCAAATTTATCATACAGACAAAAACAAACAAACAAAAAAACCCAAATCCCTGGATTAAATTTAAGCCTCCACAAAAATCAGCACAGCTGTGTACTGTTGTCATAGCTTTTCAGGGACTACACCACTTCTCCCCTGTAGTCCTAATTTATTTTGCAAGAGACACTACAGATTGTGTGGTTATATTGATCAACGGCAGTTCTACAATGCACTGGAAGCTACGGACATCATTACACACTTCACTAACTACCCACAACCTGTATGATTAATCAGTATACTGTGCAATCTGTTCAATAGGGCTTACAGCTGGCTAAGAAGACAATGGCACAAAGCAATCTATTTTCTTTAGTTGGGATAACCAAAATCTGGATAGAGAAAATTCCACATATTGAGACAATATTTTTTGTAGCTTATGCAATGTTCTTGTTAAAGGGAAAACGCTAGTCGTGTTTAATGAAAACTAATCTCACCTCCCTCACTGCAAGGCCACTCTTAATTATTCTAGAGGGACTGTAGCAACTGGGAGATGCGTCTGAAGAGTGGAGAAAAGCAAACATCACTCCCATCTGCAAATGCACATGAAAGAGGACTTGGGGAACTGCAGGCCAGTCAGCCTCACCTCTCACCCTGGGGACATGACAGAACAGCTCATCCTGTAAACCATTTCCAGGCACAGGAATACCAAGAAAATCATCAAGAGTAGTCATGAGCATGGATTCATCAGGGGAAGTCATGCTTGATCAACTAGATAAGCTTCTTCAATAACACGACCAGAATAAGGGGAGCAGTGGACATCACCTTCCTGGACTTACATAAGACCTTTGACACAATCCTCATAAACAATCAGCTGATTCATGGGTTGGATGGGCAAGCCCAGAGTGCAGTGATTATTAACCCTCTTTCATAAAGTGGTTGTCTTCTACATGTATATAAGCACCGTATAAAAACAGATATTGGCTGCAGTAATATTTGGAGTCACAGCGCAGACGCAGGTTTCCTGACAATTTCCTTTCCGGGTCATACTGCAAAATGGAATCTGACATACTGTACACGAAATACAATACAAGGCATTGGTATTTCAGAGATTCCTTCCATTTCCTCTATAGACTACAGTGAAAAAACTTCTCAACATAGAAATAATGATGGTACTTGCTGTAGTTGAAGGAATGACCCACAACAATCTGAGGACAGAAATAACATTGTTTTCAGGAGAAAAAGAAGATACCAAGAAAGAAATGCAACCACAATGTCAAGGATGGTGGATGACCAAGATATGCATCTATTAGACACTCCAACTTCCCTGAAATAATAAAAAATAAACAATTGCTCAATTTGGAGAAAGGTCTTTAATCTTACTGAGTTTAAATGGACTTTTTTTTTCATATGATCAGATGACTGTATTAAAAAACACTCCAAACTTTTTATTTTCTCCTCCTCCTTTTAACAGGTATTCAAGGAAGCACCAGCTGCTTCTTCAGATCATTCAAATGATGAAACATTCAAGAACTTCTTCCTCCTGCTCTCAAAAATACATGGTTGCTAACACCAGCAGACAACACTTTCATAATCTAAAGGCTTCCTGCATTGTCAGAGCTATTCTGCCATACAAACTGTATCACTCAGCATGGTGAATGCACATTATACTAAACTGTTCAGTATACGTGGTGTATACCATACCCATTCATACTGCCTTTTCAGTCCTCATTCCTTTTTGGTCCTGAGTTTCTCCAGTCATGCAACTATACTTCTCCAATATGATGCTGGACAGTCATGTTCAAATTTACAAGCTGGCACTTCCTCCCACCAAAAAACTCAGGCACTGTTTTCTACTGATTTGCCCTCCCCCCCACTTTCCTTTTGAATATAGTGCAATAATTTTGCTCTGAGGAATGGATGAGATCACAGGATTCATGGCTCAAGAAACCGCTAGCAATACTACAGCCTGCTTAGTCTGTTTCTCCATATTTGTTTGAGTATCAGAGGAAAACAAATTCACAGAGTCATAAGAAATTTTAGATTGGTAAGGACCTCTGGAGACCATCTGGTCCAACCTTCTGTTGAAAACTGGGCCTTGTATTATCCAGGGACCTGTCAAGCAGAGTCCTGAGGGAGACCACCCATGCAACAACATACTTAAGAAAGGATAAAAACAAACTAACAAAAAAGCTCACTGTGCAATAGCTGGGAGAGAGGAGTAAGAATTGAGAGAAGCAGCCCTGCAACCCCCAAGATCAGTGCAGAAGGAGGGCACAAGGTGCTCCAGGCACCAGAGATGAGATTCCCCTGCAGCCCAGGAGAGGCCCGTGGAGGTGCAGGTTGTCCCACTGCAGGCTGCAGAAGACCACATCACAGTAGACATACACACTGAAGCCCATACAAGACCCCACTGCAGTGCAGGCTTCTTCCAGAAACTCCAGCTCACAGCAGAGCAGGTTTTCTGGCAGGAACTGTGCCTCTCGGAGTATCCAAGCTGGAGTAATATCTTCCTGAAGGGCCACACTCCATGGAAAGGACCCATATTGGAGCAGATCTTGAAGAACTGCAGTCCATGGTAAGGGCCACACTGTAGCAGTTCCTGAATGGCTATAACCCAGGGAGGGACCCCATCCAGAGCAGGGGATTAGTGTGAGGAGAAAGTAGCAGCAGACAAAGAGTTAGACACTGACCACAACCCCCACATCCCTGCACTGCTCAAGATTGAGGAAGAGGTAGAAGAGTTGGAGTGAAACTGAAACTCAAAAGGGTCAGAAGATGGGAGTTCTTTATTTTCGTCTTTCTCACCATCTCACTCTAAGATTCATAGGCAATAAATTATGTTAATATCCCTCATGCCAACTCCATTTAGTTCATGACAGTGATTGGTGAGTGATCTCCCCACCCTTACCTTGACCCACAACCTTTTAAATCTTGTTTTTCTCCCGTGTTCTGTTGGGGAGAAGGAACTTGATGATCTTAAGATACCTTTTCCAACGTTAATGATGCAATGACTGTATTATACTCTGCTAATAAAATCTAAAGAATATTACATCCTTAGAAGTGTAATCTGACTAATCTTTCAAAATCTGTCTCCTATACATTAAAAAAAAGTTAAGCACCGTATTACATTAAAAATACCTGATATGCTGACAATTCCAAAAAGAATGAGAAGAAAGTACTAAGTGATGCTGGAATAGTCCACTATCAGATCTGGAAGGTAAATGGTTGTGCACATCTATATATGCTTTTTTTTTTTTTTTTTTTCCCCACAAACTATTTACATTGAAATATAGAATCTATTCAACTTAAATCACAACTGGATTTGTTCATTTGTGAATATTAGGCCAAAAAATCTGCTTTGCATCTTCCCTGTCAGACAGCCAAAATTCAGATAAATGATTGATTTTAAAAAGATGTAGGAGAGAGAAGAAAGAGTAAGTCCTGTTTGAGAAAATGTTTCAGAAATAGGAGATAAATACAGGGCTATCTTTCTCCATTTTTTTAACTTGCTAAAAATAAAGTGAAGCAAGTTGCCTTTGTAGGAAAATAAAAAGCCACTAAAATTGAGATCCATATACAGCATGCTATTAATAGTCCTACAGACAGCAGTATTTACCAATACAGAAATCTTCAGACTAGTTTAAGTTTACACTGCCACAAACACGAGGTCAGCCCTAAAAGAGCTTGGAAATACAATGTTCACTTAGCAAGGCCAGTAACTCTGCTGCCATACCTGATATTAGTAAAACCATGATATGCCTGCTCAAGAATACAGAGAGGAACAGATGACCAAATTTCCTCAGTACAGTTGTTAAACACTTCAACAATCTTCAAATGGTTTTGGTCAGACACAAAGTATCTTATACTGTGTTCTATAGCCAAACCAGGTATAATCAAAAGCTAAAGTTACTACTATTAGCTTACCGATCAGCCAATCCCTAGAAAAAAAGAACAAAACCAGAATCCTACCTTCCTTGAACTGCATGAATGAAACAGGTCAGTGATCACAGAATCGTACGGAATGGAACAGACCTCCAGAGATCATTGAGTCCAAACCCCAAGGATCAGGAAGTAATATCTAATCCGTACATATAAATTCACTTTCAGATAGCAAGTGGGCCTAGAGACAATGAAAAATGTATTAGATAGCAAAATGAGCAACTGAAGTATCAACGGATCAATCTGCTTAGTGTGAAACACAGCGTAGCTATAAATCCTCCATGCTAAGGAACTGTATAGAATGAGCACGTATTCAGGCTCTTGAGCTGCCAATCTTTTGGTGTAGGACAGGACTCGATCGCTTGAGGTCCCTTCCAACTCCTGCAATTCTGTGATCTCTGAAGGAAACCAAAGGAAAATGATACAGAGAAAACATTCCCTCTGCAACAGATGCCCAAGATGTTTATTAATACAATCTAAACCTTACACAGACATTTAGAAACTGAGAACAGAGGACAAATAATTATCTAGATAAATGACTAATTTAGAAGAACCAGACAGAAAATTAACAGAGCATGGTTTTTAAATCTATTAGCTCACACAGCTTTGGTGTTCATTGGAAATTGGATTGGCATTCTGTGACCTCTCTACCTTCCTGTCATTATCTGGTGATTCTCTCAGTGATACATATATTTATTACATATTCTTGTTTTACAACCAGTGATAATATCTTTTATCTTGGCATACCTCAGAAACGCAGCACTAGCCTTAAAATGCCAAAAAAATTGAGGTTGCCTCCTCTGAATCACCCAACCTTTCCCAAACTGTAAAAATGGCAACGTGATAAAGGAACAACATAATTCAATAATGCGTATCATTTTCCTCTGCACCCAGGATCTTTAAGTCCTCATAACATTAGAAAAACTGCCACAGTTCAACTGCAGTAACTCTTGGACCCAGCAGCGAGTAAACTTCTAGCAAGCTATCCTGACAGTCAACAAAAGAAAACAAGGAATTGTAATTGATTAGATAGCTCTACCCCCAGAACTGCACAGAAGCAATAGTAACTTAGATATGGCTGTGGCACAGACTAAAAAACAACGAAGTAAAATTCTATTTATCTGGATACATCACATCTGATCCCTCATCAATTCAGAGACAAGTTGTTTATGGACTGCAACAGATATATGCTCTGTCTGCTTTTAACCTGCTTCTAGAGTAGTAAAGGGTCTTATTAATAAAGATACTTCAGAAATTCCAAACTCATTTAATAAAATGTATTTATTCGTAACTATAAGGTAAAACAATTAAGATAATAAGCAATAACAAAAGTCCTTTCTTGTCCACATTAATGGCTGTACCTTTCATCTGTTTAAAAGCTCTTTCCTAGAGCTTACACAGTCACACTGAGTAGAGCTTGAAGCAGCCCCAGTACCCCAGCAAAAGATAAAAGAAAGGATTATTAATTATACCCAGCTTTCCATTATGGTAGATATCAAACAGTTAAAACAATAATCATGTTTTGTCAGAACAGCATGAACTCTGATTCCTTTCAACACTGAGGAGATTATAATATATCATGACAAAATTAAACCTGAAATCCCCAAATCTAAATAAACCCCCCAAATGGGCTATCTTTCAAGGCAGTATGGGTGTGAGAACACAACTACAGACGTGAAAACATCAAGCAACGAGTGAAACATGCTTACACCTCTTTAAAGGTCACAGACATTTAAGAACATGACAGGAGGAAGTTTTTCACACAGAGGGTAATGATGCACTGGAACAGGCTGCCCAAGGAGGTTGTGGATGCCCCATCCTGGAGGCATTCAAGGCCAGGCTGAATCACTGAATCATAGAATCACCAAGGTTGGAAAAGACCTACAAGATCATCCAGTCCAACCGTTCACCCATCACCAATAGCTCCCACTAAACCATGTCCCTCAACACAACATCCAATCGTTCCTTGAACACCCCCAGGGTCGGTGACTCCACCACCTTCCTGGGCAGGCCATTCCAGTGCCTGACCACCCTTTCTGAGAAGTAATATTTCCTAATGCCCAGCCCGAATCTCCCCTGCCGCAGCTTGAAACCATTGCCTCTAGTCCTATCACTAATGACACGAGAGAAGAGGCCGACCCCCATGGATGTGGCTCTGGGCAGCCTGGTCAGGTGGCTGGTGACCCTGCACATAGCAGGCGGGTTGACTGGATGATCTTTGTGGTCTTTTTCAACCCAGGCCATTCTATGATTCTATGACATGTTTCAATTGAGTTTTGACTCAAAAAAACCCACCCAAAAACAAGAAAAAAAAACCCACACCAAAAAACAGCAACCACACAACAAAAACCTCAAGACGTTATTAGCACAAAGGCACCCAGATATAAAAATCACAGAAGTCTGTCTTAGAATAGGAATCTCAAAGCCAGATGAAATAAACACTCTATAATGTCCCTAATAAAGAGTATAATAATTTTTCACACTTAGAACATCCCCACTTCTGTGCATATGGTTCTCCTTCGCCCTCTCCCTCCTTCAAAATAAGTAAGCACTATTGTTTTAAATTTGGGAATCAATTTCTACTACACAACAGTGAAAGTAACCATATAAGAATAGATCTCAGATAAAACCTATAAAGCCAACTGCCAAGAGACAAAAGATTGTCTGGCCTATTTGACAGCTAAAAAACAGCACGTTTTTCTGTGTGGCCTTCCCACAGAGAAGAGAGAGCAGTCAGCTGTGCTGCGGGACCCCTCCCTCTTATGAACATATGCATGGGTCCACACCAGACACTGTAGGAGCTGTCTCTTATCCAGCCAGTAAGTTATACAAGACAGGAAGTAAGAGGAAGATGGGGATGTATTGCAATGTAGCAAAAATACATAACTATCTTCCATAAATTTACTGTCACTGTTCTACACTTTGATACCATTTCCTATTTTGATGAAAAAGGTTTTATGTTGGCGTACAAAAAGTTATCATAAAAGACTGGTGAAATTTTAAGAAGAAACAATTTACCCTCAAAGATTCAGTCAGAGATTGCCTTTGCTGTTTATCAAGTGTGAGTGCTTAATCCGTCACCAGAGTGTTTTTACAAACATGATGTAATTCCAGGTTAAAACAGTGTTAGGAATTTGAATATAAATAAAAATAGAAGAAAAATAAAAGTAAATCTGCTGCGTAACAATCTTTATTGGTATGTTTAAGATGGCCGTTTTTTCCCATTTTCAAACAGAACAAGAACAAAGAAATTCCTCCCTGTTTACTCATCAACAGGGATACGACCACTGTGATGTGTTAGTTCAATGAGGACATGAGCTAGGTATTCAATGCTGTTGTAAATCTAAAATTGAAGCATTTTCTTATGTATAATTTCTGACATCCTTAACCAATTAAAAAAAAAAAGCATTTAACCAAATTCCTTGCTTAATTTCTTCATCACCACAAACAGCGCTTCTACATATTTACAGTCAAATCATTAGATAACAATTTGGCAATTGCCTATTCTAGCAAAAGATTAGATGCTGATTGCTATAAGAAAAAACAATAAAATCAAAACCAATTAAAACTTCACTCACAGTAAATTAAACTATTGTGAGAAGGACAAAAACACTCAAATCTGTCTTCATCCTTCTTTCTAGTTCAAAAAAATCCCTATTGCAAACTTTGGAAAGCAGCATTAGAAAAGCGTTACAAGTTCAGAAGTTTGTCCAAACATGACTTACCCACAGATGACCCAAAGCAAGCTAACACTTGTTGCAACATTTCTGACAGAGTCACTTCTTTACTGAAAGGGTTAAAATAACTTCACGTGCATTACCTGTCTGTACAAACAACATCCAGTTACTTCCACTAATGAATTTATAACACAGTATGCATTTTCCCAAACAATTTAAGCATTCATATTAAAATAATCTAAAGAAAAACAATCTTTCACCTTAGTGTTTCTTCACCAGAAAGTTAATTCAGTCGTGATTTAAACCTGACTCAACAACCTGCTGGATTACCAAAAAACTCACCACCTCAAGAAATAATAATATGCAATATCTAAAGAGGAAATCTTCTGCTATCACTGTTATCTATTTCAACATCTGAACAAAGTACAAACCATGATAAAATGTTGCAAACCGGTGGAACTTGTGTAGAACTGCCTCTATCTGCAGCAGTTTTTTGTGCAGCCTGCCCTCACCTCCTATGAAGTAGTTGCACTTTTCAGATTTTAATAATGCAGAAAATGTAAAATTGAAAGAGGCACCTTCAGTATTGATAATAAAACAGAAATAAATAGCACAGATTAAGAGGAGACAAGATGTTTATGTGCACTGGTCTTTATGTGTATATACTAGCACACAGTTACTGAGCATATTTCTCCAAACTTGCAGGTGCATGATATTCTCCTGTGTATTTAAAATGCATATTTTGTTCACTGGTTGAACAATAAAGGAGTGTAAGAAATAGAATACTGGAGACCTCCAGATTCTGTAGGATAACATCAGAGGATGGAGTGTTCTGTCCTTAAACAAGCATATTTTTAAAAAAGTACCGTAATGTACTTTCTACGTATGGAACTCTTTGTTGCTGCTCCAGGGATTATAGCCAATCTACGCAAGTCGTTATGCTCAGAAATACAACGCGCTTAATAACCGCAGGACAACAGCACCACCCAGTGGAACTACAGGACGGAACAACATCAGTGAAGTTAAAGGTATTCTATAATCACGGCACTGCAATAAAAACAGGTCTTGTCTTCTCAGAATTACCAGGAACTTTCCCAGAAAGTATTTTAGGTAAGAAAAACTACTAGCATTAGTTCATAATACAGAGGCTACAATTACAAATTCTATCCTTAATGTTGCTTATTCACTGGCTTGCTTTCCCACCACACAATACTAATAAATACGCATTGCTATCAGATATCTTTTCCAAAGGTGTTCGTTATAAACCCAACAAGAAAGCTGTATAGAAAACAAAACCTATAATCTACCAAATTTTCATATATTTTTCAACTTAATTCACATTTATGTAAAGTTGCATAATGTGGAAAACACAAGGCCAGGCATCGGCACACTCCTGACAGTCACTTCTTGCATATAATGAGAAGCAGAGAAGTTCCTTCCTTTCATTACCATAAGACAGGACATATGTGCTCCAGACAAGATGTTGACAGCTGAATTACTTCTGAAGAGTATGCTAACCACCAAACTTCAGGAATTGGAAATGAAAGCAGCAATCTTGGAATGATGTGTTTCATACTCCTCTATACACTTGGAAGCTTGCCACCATGAACTCAGACCGTGGATACAATGACTGTGTAGAGGAGATGGACCTGGGGTTATTGATTGATGCTCGTCTGAACATGAGCCAGCAGTGTGCCCAGGTGGCCAAGAAGGCCAAGGGCATCCTGGCTTGCATCAGAAACAGTGTTACCAGCAGCAGCATAGAGGTTATTGTTCCCCTGCACTCAGCACTGGTGAGGCTGCACCTTGAGTACTGTGTCGTTTTGGGACCCTCACTGCAAGAAAGACATTGAGGCCCTGGAACGTGTTCAAAGAAGGGCAACAAAGCTGGTGAGGGGTCTGGAGCACAGGCCATATGAGGAGAGGCTGAAGGAGCTGGGAATGTTCAGCCTGGAGAAGAGGAGGCTCAGGGGAGACCTTATTGCTCTCTATTCCTGAAGGGAGGTTGTGGTGAGCTAGGGATTGGCCTCTTCTCTCGTGTCATTAGTGATAGGACTAGAGGGAATGGTTTCAAGCTGCGGCAGGGGAGATTCAGGCTGGACATTAGGAAATATTACTTCTCAGAAAGGGTGGTCAGGCACTGGAATGGGCTGCCCAGGGAGCTGGTGGAGTCACCGACCCTGGGGGTGTTCAAGGAACGATTGGATGTTGTATTGAGGGACATGGTTTAGTGGGAGCTATTGGTGATAGGTGAATGGTTGGACTGGATGATCTTGTAGGTCTTTTCCAACCTTGGTGGTTCTATGATTCTATGATTATATGACTTCCCCAATAGCACCATTTTCTGTTAACATATACCTAGATCTCTGTGAAAACACTGAGATGGGTAAAGTAGCATTAGATAGTATGCACGTTCAGGAATCACATCCGCCTGCATCTGTCACTAGCTTGTTTTGGACTGGCCATCCAGGTATGTAATTTTTCAGTATGACTTCATTACAAAAATGTCAATTGAATTTCATCACTGAAGTCTTTGGAATTACTAGCACCTCCAGAATAACCATTATTTTTCTCTTTATAGGTAAAAACACTGAAGACTGTCTGTATCAGATCTCTGTTGTTTTGTCACAGCAGCTGATGCTCCCAAATCCACACAGCTGCTGACTGCAGCTGTTCAATATGATGCAGAACCATTTGCTCTACTGCAGGAGTTCAGGACCACTGCTATCAGCAATACTAGGAAATGCTGGCAGGCGCCTCTCTCGATACTGAAGAAGTTATGAAGTGAATGCAGTATTCAAACACCTTCTGAGTGTCTTCCCTATCCCGGTGGGGGTAGGAGGTAGAGGTGAGGGGGTGGGTCAGGGCACAGCAGCCAACCAGTGTCAACTCATCGCAGTCTTTTTTTCACTGTCTGGCGCCTACGGGTTCAAGGTCACAATATAATCGATTGAGAGTGCTAGATAGAATTAACGGATTTAATATCTGTTTAACTTTTACTTCCTGTTGTTGGCTACAGCACTGACTTACTTGTTTTCTATATGTGCCTACTTGCTCCATGGCATGCTCCTGCTCTCACTGTACATCAAATTTCAGGACTTGTTAATGGCTACACGCAGCATCTGCAGTTTGCTGCGCTGTTCACCACTTTGTTTTGTTTTGCCTGGGAAAGCTATGACAAAAGCACTGTGCTCAAGCATAACACAGTATTCAGGCCCTGCATTATTCCAGTCCCTTCAGAGGTGTACGTGCACAAAGGTGGCCTTACCAACAGCCCACAGTTTCTAGCAGGAAATAGCCAGCTGCTCTGGTGTGGGGTCCCCCAGAGGCTATAGTGGGGACACACACTCCAGCATGGTTCTGGAGCCTTTCTATTCCTGCAACAGCATTATCTGATGACCACCACTTTTGAATTAGTCTGTAAATGTAAGGAATTGAGTCAGATAATTTTGCTTTGAACTGCAGTAAAGTTTCTGTGCGTATTCACTAAATGTACCATTCCAAAAATTTAATGCTGACAATAATCAACAAAAAAGTCCACTGCATTCAGAAAGATATGGTTAGGTTTTGAATTTTTTTCTTACTACATTGAAATATTTTGTAGCATGATGTGCTGGACAAACTGAAGATTATGAAGAGAGATTTTTTAAGAACTCAGCTGTGTTACTGGTTGATTATTTGACAAGGATTCTCAAAGTCTGAAAATTTATATCCTAAATCTCAGTGTACTTCCTTCTCTCCACCACTGAGCATTTGTGAATAAAATGACCTTCATAAACGTGCACTTAAAAATATCCTTTACTACAATTCCAATTTACGCTTTTGGTCCTGAAGTTCACAAAGTCATGCTAGCTTAAAGCTTCATACAAGTAAATAAGCCAACAGCTGATGTTTTTTTTTTAAAGTGTAGCTCCTTCCCAGGTATACCTCTAACACACTCTGATGATTCCCTCTTGCTGAAGATTACTGCACACACATAGCAAACATGCCAGTTTGCTGCATTCCTGGGCCCAGTGCTGATGCATACAACGTCCACATTTATGTGAATGCAAAACAACATGCCAAGCCACAGGCTGTTGAGGTCTCAGATAATTGGATCCCACTGCCCCAACACTGAAAGCTGTCCTTGCTTCTACCTCCCTAATGGTCAGAGAACCTGTGGTTAAAATATCTGCAGCTTAAAAAATCCTTTCAGCATCACAGCGGGATTCATGACCTTATTCTTCCAGGATTCTGGTTTCTAAACTGGAAATATATTCCCATTTGGTGTAATAGGAAAATTTAAGCAAACAGTAAAGAGTGTGTAATAATTATTTCAAAAGAAAAAAAAAAAAAAAAAAGCAAATACACAATACGTGCACACACACTCTTCTGATAACACTAAATTGCCAGGACACAGATTGATTCTTTGGGAAACTTTGATGTCTTCAGGACTTAAGCATTACAGAATCTGCCTTGGTCACGGTAATGCATTACCTGGTAAATCAGTCTTCATTACATCAATGCCAACTTGAAGCTCAGGCTCAGCTGCAAGAACTGCGTAATCTCCTTGATGAGAGACATTGAAGTTATAATTTGAACATACACTGAATACGTTGTTTGCCAGGAAAGGTTTTCCTTTTGATGTCCTTTGCAAGTGTATTTCATTCCAAGGTATGCACAGCTTTTCTGCAATTAATTTCCGCATCAGCAGGCGACCGGCCTACAAAATAAAATGGAATCAGACAGAACTATTATGTGATGTACAACATAACTGTAGCTGCTAAAACACCACCTGCCTAAAAAAAAGTGTGTTTTCATTACTGCCAAGTGAAAGTGAGTTTTTGTGACAGATCATTTAGGTTTTCCCTTTTATAAAAGCCCAAGTAAATTTAGCCAAAAACCAAAAGCTTTTCACCACAGCTAGGTGTGCAATACCCATATCACTATCAGCACAGAGACTGACAGGGTCCACAAAAAGCAGACTAAGCCTTGAAGGCTGACATAAAATTGGTCCTTCTCTATCTTATTTACTTCAGATACTTTGCCGTACTGATGAATACTCTTTATATTATGCTTTTTACACAGCAAAACTCTCGAAAGCCTTTTTTTGTGAACAGTCATCCAATGACTCAGGCATTTCATAAAACGCTGACCAGCTGAAAGTGCTGGGTAACTGCTTAGACTCATCAGCAAAAAACCACTGCTACCGCACAGCTCCGTAGGATTTAAATCCTGAACGGATCACGCGGAAGCCTCAGAATGAAACATCCTTATTCTCCTAGACGCCGCCCTGCTGCCCTCACGCATAACCTCACGGGTAAGTCGATTCTGCCTCCTCCCTCACTTCACGTCGTAACGCCGACGCCAGGACGCGCTCACAGCACGGACGGCCGTTAGGCTGCAGCAGCGCGGCCCTGCGCGCCCAGCCCTGAGGGAGCCGCTCAGCCCCTCCACCGTGCCCCCACCCTCCCGTGTGTGTACCAAGGCGGCTTTAGCATCGCGGGCATAGACAAAGCGGCCGATGCGCTCCTTCTCCTCGGGCTGCACCAGCCGCGCCGCCAGCAGCCACTCCTCGCGGCGGGGTCGCCAGGCGCCGCAGGGGAAAGCCCAGCGCACGCCGCCCATCGCCCCGCAACCGGGCCCGCTGCCCCCGCCCACACGGTGGGCGGGAAGGAGGGCAGGACCAGCGGGGGAGTAACGACAGCCAATCTGCTGTCAGAGCGGCGTCTGAGTGACAAGGGGAATGCGCCAGGTGTCAGCCTATCAGAGGAAAGGCGGTGCCCTGCGGCTGAGCTGAACCCGCTGCGTCGTCAGAGACGCACCCGCAAGGCGGGATGGGCGGGCTTTCATGAGGACTGACGGCCCACGAAGCCATTCCGAGTACAAGAGCCGGGAGAGTGACGCCGGAAGGAGCCAATCTCCTGGCGTCGCTGCTGCGCGGGGGTGGGCCAGACTGGTCGGAGAGCTGCTGGTGTAGGCTGCAGGTGGGTACCGCGCCGTTCGGAGGGGAGAGCGAACGGGGGAATGACTCTTCATCGGGTGCAGAGGGACAGCAGTGCTGACAGCCTCCACATTCCGACGCCGAGCTGTCGGGCTGTGAGGAAAGAAAAACAGCTCCCAGCACCCCGCCCGCGCCAGCTTCAGTCCTTAGAATGAAAGGAGCCGCCGCGGGGCGCATGCGTGGCCGGTTGCGCATGCTCAGAAGCGCGCAGAGGTCGTTTCCGCCCCCCGCGGGCGGGGCGCTGTGAGGGGGGGGTGCGGTGCGGTGCGGTGCGGTGGTGGCCGCGGCCCCGTGCGGCTGCTGCGGTCTGTTTCGTTCCTTTGGTGCCACTGTCCAAAGTCCGTGGCCAAATAAAAGCGTCTCTAGTGCCCTGGTGCGCTGCCAGTACGGGACGCCTTGGGTATCAGGTCACCGGAATGTCACCAGGAGGCAGTTGGTTTGTCCGCTCCTTAGGTTCAAAATCAGAATTGAATATAGGTTGGTCGGCGCAAAATATTTCAAATATTGAAGTAATGTTCGAGGAAGAAAGCGTTCCAGCAAGGAATCGGTAGTGCTTGACTTTTAAAAAACAATTCCTATTAATCTCCCTTACCTAAGCACGGGGTGCTGTGCATACTCCACTATGTGTTACCCACGCAGAGCTCAGTGAACAGCAGAGGAGGATTTCGTACAGCTGCAGAAAGCAGGGAAATGCTGCTCAGTGGTACTGATCTGTAGCTGAGCCTTGCATTTCAAGGGGCAAATTCTGCACGCTCAGAGGAGAAAGTTGTGGCCTTGCTGGTACTGAGTTAAGGATTTGTCATGGTTGTAATGCAGTGGGATCTTACCCAGTTCCAAAATAACTAAGGTTTGGTTAATTAGTTTGATGTGGCAGTGCTTTCTACTTACAGAGATACAAGCGTATCAGTACTTTTAACTAGCCTGTTTATTGAAAAAATTAAAAACAAGCACGGTGCCTTCTAACTCTAAGGATTCTATGTATAATTGTAATTCACATAATTGTACATAATTATAGGGGGGTGGAACTAGATGATTTTTGAGGTCCCTTTCCAACCCAAGCCATTCTATGAATCTATAAGTGCAAACTGAAGCTAGAGATGCGCTACATGGCGTGTAACGTAATTATGAATTACGCAAAGCTGCATTTTGATTATAAAGAGACTGTGATTATATGTGCTCAATATTGCATGTATGTTCTGAAAAAAAAGCCTTTTTTTAATCACATACAGAAATTTAGAGGCTATAAAACACAGTAAAAACAGTGCTTTTCTCTTCCAGAATTTGCGATTCTGACATTTGCCAGAATTAGAAGTACAACACAGCATTTCTTTTTTTCTCCTGAAAGCAAAAGTTATAATTCTTGAACTTCTTTACCTAAACAAACAAACAAACAACAACAACAACAACAACAAAAAACAACAGCTTTGGAATAAATCCCAAGAAGTTTGAGTTCTTTAATTGCAAATGTTTTTTATCTTAATGGATTGATATGTTTGTGAGTGGATACGCAATTAAAAATCACTGCTTGCAGAGAGGGAATTTTCCATGTTGGGATTGCCTCCAGGAATCAGTGCAATTTCTCTGCTTCCTGCCGGTACCATGCTGTTTCTTTTCTTTTTCCTTTTCATGCTGTTTTTTTTTCAATCACTTCTAAAGAATTCAAAGCTTTAAAGTCTCCGTGTCACCTTTTCTTCTTATAACACTGTCTCAATATGTATTATTGATAAATGCCACTTTTGTGAATTAAACGTCTCAGAATATCACAGGCATCTTTTTGATTGTCTGAAAATGGTTGACTGAGTATTCAGAGAAAATGAAGTTCAGTTCTTTATGAAAAAGCTGTGAGGCAGAGCTGTGCTGAATTTTCCAGGCAGGAACCTGGAATTCTGTTACTGCTGCAGATCTTAGTAAGTTGATAAAGTGGAGAAGAGCAATAACAAACTATAAATATGCAAGGCTTTCTACATAGTATTTATACTTTTCTTTCTAGCCAGCGTAGTAATCACTTAAAAGGGCCACTGAATCCTTCAAATACCTGTTCCACTCGTTCATCTTGCTGAGTATTAAATTAGGACTGTTAATTTACATGTGTAGTGGTAAGCAGTGCATTTTTAAATTGTCAGTAAACAATTAATTTTTTTAATTGAGGAGTCCAGAACTGGATGCGTTATTCCAAATGTGATAGGGTAGAGTAGAGGGGAAGGCTGACCTCCCTCAACCTTCTGGCCATGATGTTTTTACTGCACCCCAGGACACCATTGGCCTTCTTGGCCACAAGGGCACACTGCTGGCTCATGGCCAACCAGTTGTCCATGAGGACCCCAAGGTCCTTCTCTGCAGAGCTCATCTCCAGCAGGCTGCCCCATAACCTGTACTGATGCATGTGGTTATTTTTTCCCACATGCAGGCATCAACACTTCTTTATATTGAACCTCATCAGGTTTCTCTGTCCAACTCTCCAGTCTGTCCAGGTCCCATTGAACTGTGGCACAGTCTTCTGGTGTGTCAGCCACTCCTCCTCATTTTGTATCATCAGCAAACTTACTGAGAGTGGACTCTATCCCTTTATCCAGGTTACTGATGAACAAGATCAGACTCAGCACCAACCCCTGGGGAGCACTGCTAATTACAGGCCTCCAAGTAGACTCCATGTCACTGATCACAACTCTTTGAGCTCTTCCAATCAGCTGGTTCCCAGCCCTCACTGTACACTCCCTCACTGTACACTCATCTATCCCACACTTTTTAAACTTCATCAATGATACTGTGGGAGACACTGTCAAATGCCTTGAAGTCAATGTACACAACATACGCTGCTCTCCCCTCATCCACCCAGCCAGTGGTTACATCATAGAAAGCTAGTAGGTTGGTCAAGCAGCATTTCCCCTTGGTGAATCCCTGTTGACTACTTCTGATAGTTTTCTTCTCTTCCAGTTGCTTGGAGATAGCATCCAGAACAAGTTGTACCATCAGCTTTCCAGGAACTGAGGTCAGGCCCTTTTTCCACATTTCATGGTCCTTCTTCTTCCCTTTGAGTTTATCCATGAGCTCTTCTTAGTGCAGGTACTTACCTTATTGGTAGGAGGTCTGGAGCACTTGGAACAATCACCCATCTGAACCAAGGTCTCCTTTCTTAACAGTTTTGTCTGGACAGATGCATCTAACATCTGGGATTTCACTGAAGAGGCACTGGTTTTAGCCCTCAGGCAAATGCTCACCACCATCCTGGAGCTTCCCCAGCTATGAACCTGCAAGCTAACTGCCATGATAGAGCATTGCTTCCAGCAGAGCTGAAGCACCCTTCCTGCTGAAAAGACCTTGCACAAACTGCCCACACATCAGCGAAGTAAAAGAATTCCTCTAAAAGTTTTTGCAGCTATTTACTCAGTTTGCAAGCATTAAGGGCAGTCAAGCATTTTCTTGTAGCTTTTTACCAATAAATAAGGTACTACTAGTAGGACTGTGTGCCCATAGTATGGGCTTATCACACTCTTCAGGGTGGATACCTAACACCTGGGTCACCTACCTCATTATTTTGTAGACTCCTTCATTCCTTTTCCTCTTGGGAAGAGAGCAGTATTAAAATACAGTATTTAAACAGAGGGGGTCTTGTGAAAAGCAGAACTAATGAGGTCTGAGTCCTTTTTATTGGACTTTGTGATGAACCATGTGATGCTCTTATCAGGTGTTTCCTTAGTTCATCCACAGTAATGAATACAGTTACCATGTCATCCCCAACCTTCATTTGATCAAGTGTTAGCTGCTTTGGTTTGTTTTGTGGCCAGACACAGGCCATTTCTTGCCAGTTAACTGTCTGGTATGCAGAATGCCTTGTCTTCAACGGGAGGTCTGAAGAGAGAACCTTGAAAGGTACTTCTGTCTCCTTGATGATATATTATATGAGGTTCACCCTAATGATTTTCAAGTTTTATTAAGTGTCCTTGCAGTGGCCAGCTGGCCAATTATTTGATGAGACCTTCCATTACCTGAAGAGGGCCTACAGGAAAGCTGGGGAAGGACTTTTTGTAAGGGCAGGTAGTAACAGGATGAGGGGAAATGGTGTTAAACTGGAAGAGGGTCGATTTAGACTAGGTATTAGGAAGAAATTCTTTACTGCGAGCATGGTGAGATACTGGAACAGGTTGCCCAGCAGGACTGTGAATGCCCCCTCTCTAGAGGCATTCAAGACCAGGTTGGATGGGGCTGTGAACAGCCTGGTCTAGAGGGAAGCGTCCCTGCCTATATCAGGGGTGGTTGGATCTAGATGATCCTAAAGGCCCCTTCCAACCCAAACCATTCTATCACATTCAAGTAGGAAAAACTTTTAAGATTTTTTTTTTTCCTTTCTTATTTTTTTATTTCTTTTTTAGAAAGCCAGGTTAATTCTTAAAGACTATACACAGAACTATGAATTTGGAAAAAAATAAATAAATTTGCTTTGACAAGGCAGAGCAAGAGTGATGGGAATAACTGTACAGTAAGAATAGCAGACCATCAGCTGTGACCACGTGGAGCCCACAAGCACAAACCTACGCAGCAACCCTTGGCTGTCATATGTCAGGGCATCATCTGTGAGAAGACCATGTGGCAGATAGCTGAATTATTCCTGTAGCTGTGATGTGTTTCCCCCCAGTTTCTTTCTTCAGGGTACTGTGAATCTTGCCATTCTTAAGACCAGTTGTGCATCTACCAAAATGTAGGCATTCATCAGTGCACGATGTGAAAACCTTCAGCACCTGAGCAGAGAAGCATTGTCAAGTGATGAGGTACCTTCTGTTCGCTCACATCAGAGAATACATTTCATCTCACAGCAGGAGATACCCAGCCACATGCTAGTATTAGGGGTCAGATGTGTAACAATGCAGGAGGTGCTGGAAGGCTGGTTGTATGACAAGTGCCAATCCAGTTGTGTGACAGAAAAGGGCTTGAGTATAAAGAGCTTTTGTGTGCCTTGAGAGGAAGCTGTATGGCACACAGAATTATGTTAAGAAATAAAAAGAGACCCTAAGTCTAATGAACCATCTAATGGAGTTTGGTTCTTGGTAATTCAGATAAAGATAGACTTTGTAACTGAAATCCCGTGGAAGTAAATAGAACAAAAAAAGGAGGCTCATTGCCCAGTTTTCCTGAGCTTCAGACCTGTGCAACGTATGCTCGTGCCATCTATGTTTTTACCCTTCTGTCAGTAACTCAATCAAATATTTATAAATGTAACTGTAACTATTGATTAATTCATATAGCTTTGTAGGAGAATACATTAAATAATTATAAATACTAATTAGCCCTGTTTTAACATGCCAACTTTAAGCTGTCTTGTTCAAGTATTTTGTAGGGCTTTAAAATCATGATCCACCAAATACGTATCCACCAAACCGGTAAATTAGTACAAAAACTATCAAATAAGGTTGGAATTGGCTACAAGAAAAATGAGAATTTATTTATTTATTTATTTCCAGTGGAGTGGAAGGAAGAGCAAATTAGGCTTTAACAGCACAGTGTTCATTAGTATATTCCTTAATGTTAGACAAGAACAGTAGTAGTATATTGATAAAATTTGCTTTTAATACAAGATAAGGAGACACTGCTATAATGGATTAGGATTTAGGATGCAATGGATGACCACTGGATGAGTAGTGAGACACTGGTGAGAATTTAACCATCATGCTGTACAATAAATCATAGAATCGTGGAAAGGCTTGGGTTGGAAGGGACCACAGGGATCATGAAGCTCCAACCCCCCTGCCACAGGCAGGGCCGACAAACTCCACGTTTACTACCAGGCTGCCCAGGTCCCCATCCAACCTGGCCTTGAACGCCTGAAGGGACGGGGTCCACAACCTCTCTGGGCAGCCTGTTTCAGCACCTCACCACTCTCACAGTAAAGAACTTCCCCCTGATATCCATCCTAAGTCTTCCCTCCTTCTACTTAAAACCATTTCCCCTTGTCCTGCTATTACCTACTCTTTCAAAGAACTGACTCCCCTCCTGTTTGTAGGCTCCATTTAGGTACTAGAAGGCTGCAATGAGGTCACCCTGCAGCCTTCGTTTCTCCAGGCTGAACAAGCCCAGCTCCCTCAGCCTGTATTTGTAGGGGAGGTGCTCCAGCCTCCTAATCATCTCTGTGGCCCTCCTCTGGATCCTCTCCAACAGTTCCCTGTCTTTCTTGTACTGGGGGCTCCAGACCTGGACACAGTACTCCAGATGGGCCCTCACAAGGGCAGAGTAGAGAGGGACAATCACCTCTCTGTCCCTGCTGGCCACCCCTCTTTTGATGGAGCCCAGGATACCATTTGCTTTCCGAGCTGCAAGAACACACTGCTGGCTCATGTTTTTTCATCCACTGGGACCCCCAGGTCCTTCTCTGTAGGGCTGCTCTAAAGGATTGCTCCTCCCAATCTGTATACATGCCTGGGATTTCTCTGGCCTAAGTGCAAAACCATGCACTTTGCTGTGTTGAACCTCATTAGATTCACTGAGGCCCACCTTTCAGGTCTGTTGAGGTACCTCTGAATGGCATCCCTTCCTTCCATCGTGTCAACTGCACCACTTAGCTTGGTGTCATCAGCAAACTTGCTGAGGGTGCATTCAATTCCATTATCAATGTCATTGATAAAGATGTTAAAGAGCACTGATCCCAAGACAGACCCCTGGGGGACACTGCTTGTTACTGGCCTCCACCTGGACAAAGAACTATTAATCACCACTGTAAATCTAAGAACAGTGAAAGAAAGGTGAGCTCAAACTGGACTGCTTGAAAAGTGCAAGAAATAATTTAAAAAAAAAAAAAGACAAATTCGGTTTCATAAATGGCCTTAGAAGGTCTGACATTTGTTTAATTAATCCTGACAAAAGCTGAGAGAGGACATCATCACTTGAGAGTTACGGGTGAATAAACATCACAAAGGAAACTTAAGTCAAATGACAATTGTCAGAAGATCACATGAAAGTAAGCATTAATAAATTGAATGTATACTTAAAAGAATGCATGTGATCTTGGCATCGATAGTATTGTAATAGTCTTTCAGGGCAAACATTAGTGGTGAAAGAAAACTGAAAATACACTGTCATTATGAAAGTGATTATGTGATACCTTTGCCCGTGGCAATGTACCTGATGACATTAGATGTTTATGTGTTCTTTATACAAAGATGAATATTATTGAAACTGGTAATTTCACCTACAGAAAGCAAATAGCAGGTCAGAGCATGCTATAGAAAATGCATGTAAAAGAGGGACATGTCTACTATCTGTTATCAACTCCAGAAATTTGTGAAAAGGTTTACATTTCCTTAAGAAAAAAATAAAGATAAAAAGACTGGCTTTATGAAATGCTAAATAAACATAGAAATTCACTTCAAGTTTCACTCAGATGTGGATAACTAGTCTTACTGAAGCAACTCTGCTTTTGTAGATTTAGTCTTTTGAGGAACAGAATTGAAGGTCGTATGAAAAGGGTATTCTAGAGCATTCTGACATACAAAAGAAAGCTTTATGATTACAGAAGCTGGGGTTTATGGCACCATTCATTAACAGAGTAAATGGTAGTCTTGCTCTGTATTTTCCTAGCTCTGTATTGTCCTAGTTTCCTCAGACTTAAAATGGAAAGATTGAATATGTGAGATTGTCTGGCTGTGGGAACAAGAAGATGCCTGCTTCAAGGGTGCCAATGCTGGGATCAAGATCAATGGATCTCTTCTGTTCCAGGAGACATGGAAGTCTCCTTGTGGGTAGAACTACTTGACTAGATAAAAGTACAGATCAGTCTGCTCTGAAAATACCTCCCATGAAGAAGGTTGCCTGATGGTTAAGTTTGCTCTGAGTGTATCACCTGATCAGCTAAGCCTTTTTACAAAATTTGAACAAGAAAATATTATCCTAGACTCCACATTTGGCTTGGACTTCTTTTTTTGTCCTCTTCTTTGCTGATTCGTGTGGGCCATCATCTGTTGCAAGTACAGTTGGAATTGTGGATGCAGAGTTCTGCAATCCAAGTTTCTTTATGCTTTAAAATAGGGAAGTTGGACTAAAATTTCCAGAAAGGTCAGCTTATGCATCTGTAGCAGTATGAATAGCTCTTGGGATAGGTGTAAATAAAATGTATTTGAAGTTTCTTAATGCCATCAAAGTGAAGTAAGGTATTTTTAATGTAAAAAAAATAATAATAATTAAAAAAAAATTGCAAAGCCCAACTTAACTGTAGTAACAAATCACTTCAGTATAGGGCTTTTCACTAGGAAAACTTTCTACTCAGAGGGACACTGCACCATGTTAAGTTAATGCCTAAGTAGGCATTGCCTACTTAGCAGGTAGCCATGAACCTCTATTCCCTTGCGAGCTCTAGAAAGTCCATTGAGTTTGGGGGTTTGTAGTATGCAGATGAACTTTGTGGAATCTAAAAATGTGTAATAATTTCTTCCTTTTCCATCTTCATTTTAAATCAAATTGTAAAAAGTTGAGATTTTTTGAGAGCAAGCCTAGGAACAACCTGCCTTAAATGTCCATTAAAATCTGTAACACGCTCCTTGTTGTGCTTCCTGTGGACTCTGTTGAAAAAATTCCTGCAGGTGGGTACTATGTCAGATACATTACTTTTCAAAGTATGTCTGTATATATTTTGCAAAGTAGAAGTATTATGCAATTCAGTGTAAATGTCACTTAAATTTAGAACTGTGCATAGGACTTGCAAACCAATTTCATTGCTAGGAGTTTTGGTTTATGGAGTACTGATTAAAAAAAAAAAAAAAAAAAAAAAAGTAATGACCAGAAAATCAATTACTTATTTTTCCATTTCAGGTTCATGAGTAGATTGAAGAAAACATGGCCAATCAACGAGATTACATTAGCAGACCTATTTGCAATGGAATTTCTGTTCCTGAAAATAAAATTAATTCCTTAGTGGCTGAAGGTCATGGACAACAAATTCTAAAAGTACTACAAAAGTTTAGAGAACAAAATATATTTTTTGACTTTAAAATTATTGTGAAAGATGAAGTCATTCCTTGTCATCGTTGTGTACTGGCAGCTTGCAGTGATTTTTTCAGGTAAGTATAATTTTGGCATGAGTTGGCAGGAAATGGATTGGAAATTCTTTGGAAGGGAGGGAAATAATATTATTACAAAAATTAAAAGATAAATCATCACAACTTTTGTATGTCTGTAGAGTTTTCATCGAAGCGGTCAAACACTGTAATACAGATAGTAAAGTGAATAATCACACTGTTAGATTTCCAGAGTGACCTAAGGACCCTGTGGGTTTGAGACTCAAACAGCAGTCTGTGTATTTCACTGGGACTGCTCACTGTTAACTGGGACACAAATGTTAAACCATAAGTGCATGGCTCTTCTGTTCAGCAGAACTGACACAAACTGTGTATCTTCAAGATTTGACTTTGCCTGGAACAGTCTGCGTACTTTGCCACTTTTATATTGGGCAGCATAACTGATTGATACCAAATACATATTGCATTGAACAATTGTGGATAAATTGTTCATGGTTTTGGAGTTGGGTTGGATTTTATTATAATAAGATGAGTAATCAGAATAGCACAGTTTGTCTTCAGAGTTATTTAAGCAGACACCCAGTATTTTTTCCAAACTACAAATTTCAGCCTTTCAGTATGAAACAAAGCTGTGATCTTCCTTCTGATAATCAAAGCTATACATTCCTAAGGGACAGATTAGTCACATACAGAATTCATGAAGAACCTTGCTAACCTTTTCATTCAAACCTTTCAACCTCAGCAAAACTGAGAAGTGCAAACCCAAACTGCAAACTTGTTTCTAAATGTATTTTTTTACTGAAACACAAAAGTAAGATGCCCTAATAATGAAAAACTGAGGTCCCGAAAATGAGTTAATGAACTTAATTCAGTTGCTTGTATGTAAGTGATACATTATTCTCAAATGGCCTTTGAACATCCCACAGTCTGCAGAAGTCTGCCGTATGTGACACGGCACATAGGCTAGACGTGTCCTTAGGACTACTGACTAAAGAAGAAATGCAGATTAGATATTTCTTCATTGTAGCAACAGGTCTGACTTTGCTTTAACATAATAGTGCTGTTTGACTACACAGATACACTGATAGAAAGGAATATAAGCATGGAACGGCTTCCAGTAGTAATTTTTAGCTGAAGTAGTGTTTTTCACTACCAGTAGACTTTTGGGATTAAAATTTGCCAGAAGAGTTCTTGTGTAACAATTGTTAACAGCAGCCATAAAATTCATAAGTTGTCCTGGAATGCAAGGCTGATCTATTACCTTCAGGGAATAAAAAGTACCTGTGTTCACTATATAAAAAGCTTTTTGTCTAAAAGGTTATCTTTCATTCCTTTGGACTTCTCTTAGTTTTGGTTTCATTATGATTCTATGATTGTGTATACCCAAGATTCAGCAACATTTTGCTCCCTAGTTGTTAACTTTTTGATTCAGAGCCTTTTCTTAACTCCTCTCCTTCTACTAGTATTTCTCAGTTGCTACTGTTTGTAAGCGAAGCTTTATTTCCTAGGCACCCCATATGCTCTCCATTTTACTCTGCAACTTAGAGATTTGTATCATAGCTTCAAAAGACTGAGTATTTATTATGTAAAAAGTTTTTGGGATGTAAGTTTCTTATTGTAATGATACCTTCTTGTTCAGGAGGTGAGTTTCTGCTTTAATTGATGTTTACTTTCCAAAGAGTATGATGCACACAGTGGTTTTTATTTTCTTCTTTGGCTTCATAAAAGTATGGGATTTAAAATATCACATGCTATGCATATACTAATTGTGTAAGAGAGCTATGATATAAAACTTTTTTAAAAATATGAACTACCTTCGATTTGTTATTAATTATATACTCAGTATTTGGAATCATTTGTCTAAATCTTTCTCCACTATCATCTTTGCTCAAATCTGGGACACTGATGCTTATGCTCCGGGAGGGTGAGGGTAAATGTTGTGGCAGAATGGTTCCCTTGACAGATTGCAATATCTTAATTCTTTTATTTCAGAATGTTAGATCGTGTGCAGTAGCTAAAAGTTAAAAAGCAGTTATTATGTACTTAGTAATAAAGTACTCAAAGTTGCAGTAAAATTTAGATTGATCTACTGATCAATAAAGTTTGTTTCACAATTTCAACAATTGTCTTGGTAGTCAGTCAATCTATTTTTGTATAGGACATTTTATCATCAAATACTATATCAAAACCTCATTTTTTGTGACATCTTTCTTTACCCATAAATCTGTCTGTCAGGTCTAAAGCAAAAAATGAGAGCTGCACCTCGTACTTTTTTTCCTCTCACCACTCACCCACTTTTATTCCTGAGGAATGCCCCCATCATCCGCGCAGCCATTTGTTCCAACCTGCAGTTTGGAAGGCCTTTTTTCCTCTTAATTTTCTGTATTTATCCACAGTGCATGACCTAAATCAAGTTCGTTTTTTGCTATATATTTTTTAAATCAGCCTTTCTCAAACTGTTGAAACTGACACTGCCCCTAACAACATTCACTCCCACTGAGTTGAGATTTCATCTTACTTTGAAAATCCATAGAAAACACAGCTGCTGTCATTTTTGAACCATTGCTTTGAGTACGTTATCACTAATCCTTTCTTCTGATGGCATATCAAGCCAATGTATTCTTTTTTTTTTTGTTAACCTTCTCATTTTAGGTCCATACAGCCATCGCACCCTATTATATCCCACAATTTTCTCCTCCTTCCCACATCAATGTTTCCTTCTGTTTGCTAGATCCTTAATTTCTGTGTATATCTTCTGTATTTTATTCACAGAGCCATGTTTGAAGTTAATATGAAAGAACGAGATGATGGCAATGTTACTATTAGTAATCTATCACCCAAGGCAGTGAAAGCTTTTCTTGATTACGCTTACACAGGAAAAACAGAGATAACAAACGATAACGTGGAAATGCTCTTCCAGCTGTCATCATTTCTTCAAGTTTCAATCCTTTCCAAAGCTTGCAGTGACTTTCTAATAAAAAGCATCGATCTTGTCAATTGCTTACAGTTGCTTTCTCTATCGGAAAGTTATGGTTCTGTCCGCTTATTTGATCATGCACTAGATTTTGTACAGCACCACTTTTCCGTGCTATTAAGATCAAGTGACTTTTTGGAGATGAATTTTGAGATATTACAAAAATGTCTTGAAGCCGATGAACTGAATGTCCCTGAGGAAGAATCGGTGTTGAATGCTGTTCTTCAGTGGACCAAACATAACATAGAAACACGACAGAAATATCTGCCTAATTTGATCAAAAAAGTGAGGCTACACCAGTTACCCGAAAAGACTTTGCAAGAATTTCTACATTCAGAAGAATATTTACTTAAAAGTGCTAATTGTTCAGTAATAATCGATGATGCAGTCAAAAGTGTGCAAGACTTCAGCGGACTATTTCCAGATGCACGTCCTTCAACAACAGAAAAATACATATTTGTTCATAAAACTGATGAAGACGGAGAAAACAGGCATACATTTTGCTACAACATCAAAACAGATAAATGGAAAGAACTACCACATACACACATGATTGATCTTCCAGGGTCAAGCTTATCTAGCTACGGAGAGAAAATATTTATAACTGGAGGATGCAAAGGGAATTGTTACAGGACGGTCAGGCTTCATATTGCTGAACCATTTCATGATGCCACTGACCAGACCTGGTGCTACTGTCCAGTCCGCAATGAATTCTCCATAGTGTCAGCAATGAGAAAACCAAGGACAATGCACACATCTGTTGTCACCTTAAACCAGTTGTTTGTAATAGGTGGAAAGACCAGAGGAGCTCAAGAAACCCGAAGTCTTTTGGATGTAGAATCATATAATCCTCTCTCCAAAGACTGGAAATCTGTAAGCCAATTACCAAGAGGTATCTACTATCCAGAAGCAAGTGCATGTCAGAATATAATTTACGTCCTTGGCTCAGAAGTAGAGATTACTGATGCCTTTAATCCGTCTCTTGACTGTTTCTTTAAGTACAACGCTATGACTGATCAGTGGTCGGAGCTTGTAGCAGAATTTGGGCAGTTTTTCCATGCAACTCTAATCAAAGCTGTACCAGTGAATTGCACATTGTACATATGTGATCTGTCCACCTACAAAGTCTACAGCTTCTGCCCAGAAACCTGTGTTTGGAAAGGGGAAGGATCTTTTGAATGTGCTGGCTTCAATGCAGGGGCAGTTGGGACAGAAGACAAAATTTATATATTAGGTGGTGATTATGCTCCAGAAGAAATCACGGATGAAGTTCAAGTCTACCACAGTAACAGGTCTGAGTGGGAAGAAGTTTCCCCAATGCCGAGAGCCTTAACTGAATTTTACTGTCAGGTCATTCAGTTTAATAAATATAGGGACCCCTGGTCATCCGTAATGACAATTTGCTCTGGAGAATTTTGAAATTCCTGAGTCAGAATAATCTATTTAAATGCACAAGTTTTAGAACAGATTTTTCAATATTAGTTTGCAGAAAAATATGTATTATTTTTGTTTTAAATTTTCAGTTTAAGTTGTCTGCTATAGAAATGTTTCTGAAAGGATCTATAGAATTCCAATTCATCCTAGTCATTATATATTAAGAATTACTTAGTTTTGTATACAAGTCTTCTCTGTAATTGTCTGAATAATTTGAAAATCCTACTTTTCAGAAAAAAAAATACGAGGAATTTATTCTGTAATATGTGCCATTATTTCTGTAATAATCACAGTTGCCCCAGGTGATAAATTGCTGAGTGAGGAAACTGATAGTGATATTGTTTTCCCTACGTAACTGAAGTTTAAAGAAATCTACATTCGTGGGTTGTTTTTTTGTTTTGTTTTGTTTTTGTTTTTGTTTTTATTTATTTTCGTTATTCACAAACCTGTTAGAGAACTTCATTGTCAGTTTTATCTTATTAGAATGACTTGAGCAAGGGGAACAGCCAAAGTGACCTTCACAGCATTAAAACCAGGAGTCTAACTTGAAGAGACTGAAAATTCCCATCATCTTACGTCAGCTCTTCAGTTGGACCAATTTTTTTCCATCCTTGTGCCTTAGTAGTAGCTGTACTTTCTGTTTTCATTCCGTCATTGTGGCAAGACAAACTTTGATAACATTTTGCAGGGTGAGCAAGATTTCTGCAGGGTGGATGATTCACGTGGGAACTTTGCTGCACAGATGGTCACCTCAATCACTGCAAGAAAAAACACTTCTTGATGTTTTCTAGCCGAAGTCTTCTGTCTCTGAAGTCTGCAGCGGTTTCTGCTAAGCAGCCAATAGGCTGCTTACAGCAGAAAGTTGCAAAATTAAGTTTTAGTTGTTGCTTCAGTTAACTACTGGAAAAATTCCTATCTTGTAATACACAGAATACAAAGTTAGAAAAAAAACCAAACCCATACTTAAAGTAAATAGTATTTCTGAAGGGAAATAAATCATTTTTTAAAACTTCCGTAGTATTTTAAATGAATTAAAACACTTTCACCTTCATGGCAATTTTAAGTGATAAATTATTACAAGGTAAACACTATGCAATATATTGCTTGAGAAACTATAGTAATCTATTGTGTTTAAATTGTAATGGATTTTCAGTATTAATACTACTGTGAAGTAAATTTGATTTGATGCATACAAAGTGTCTGTCCAGCAGGACACTGGAATTATCTAGGTTTCATAAACTCACTTGTAATCTTCCACAGCCTGAGAATTTTCTTTCTTTCCAGATATTTAAATAAGATTTCAGTAGCCCTTATGTACTAATTAGGCCATGAAGTTGTGATATGCCAGACAGAATGGTTCTAAACATCTAAGCATGCCTTTTCCAAGCAGCTTAAAAATGAACGAAATTTATTGAGGTACCTAATGCATCTTTTACATGGCTTCAGACAACCACTGTAACTTTGCTATCACATCTCTGCTGCATGTACTTTTGGCAAAAGGAAAGCTCAGTATTAATGCTTAAAGCTTAATATTGCCCAGTAACATATTCCTCTTTCAAACAGTAAACAGTGGAAATCTCCGATTCTGCCATTTGTATAATGTAGCAGATATCCTTCAAAGGTTAGATAATATTATAAATATTTTCATAAGAATGTAAATGAAAATTATGCACATTTGGACAACCTATTAATAGTGGAACTTTCCCCCTCAGTAATTTGTATTAAGATATGTGTGAGTTCTGTAGAAGTAAGTAGTTTGTTGCAGTAGTATTTCAGGTAACTTCCACATTTATTTTGATCTTTTCATAGTGAATCTCCAAATCATATTATACATAGAATTAGACTGGTAACCTTTACAATCGTTTTTATATCAGAACATGACTACTTTTTGTTAGTAAAAATGATATGTATTGAACAGTTTAGGAGAGATGGAGAATACCATTCCTGCTTATTAAATTATCAAGGGGAAAAAAAATAGGAATATAGGAGAAATAGGAGTTTTAGCATTAGTAGGCTACTCAAGGTAGCATAAACTTCATTTAATTATCACAACTTATCACTTTCCATCAGAAGTACCTAAGGCTGCACAGAGCTGCCAGGTCATGGCCTGAACCAATGGTTGAGCACCAGGTGAGAAGGCATGGCTAACCCAGGGAGCTCAGGTGCAAGCAATGGACCTGAGTGGCTGAAAGAGTGGAGCCTGAACCCATCCCTCCTCACCCTCATTTAAGGGTAGCAGCTGAGGGAGCAGAAGCTCCTTGGATAGAGATTGTGCTCTTCTTGAGCTATCACTGGTTATTAGAAGGAGTGTGCAAGTTTTTCTTCTTTGTTGTCTTCTGTTGCTCCATAGTGCTTGTATCCGAGTAGGAGATGCTGTCATTGCCTTTTGCTGCGCAGAGGCTCAGTTCTTGTTTGCTTGTGGTTTTGTGCTGTTTTTAATACTCAAGTAATGACCGTGTAATTTTTTCAATGACAACAGCAACACATTATGCCCATCTTATATGGGTATAAACAGCTATGCAAGTTGGAAGAGACTAGAGAACTGCATGTTATTTTCTGTTGCTTCTTTCCTGACCAAATTGCTGTACTGCGTGAACAGCACTGAGTCAGTCACAAGTTCAGGTGATGCTCTTTCTTCCAAGTACTTTCTTACAGTATGTTTTATTTGGTATACTTACTATATGCATATACCTCTGCTATGACACCAAACAGAGCATATGTGGTAAATTACTTGTTATTCATGTACATATATAGAGAGAGGAAAAAAACATAACTTTATTGCGAAAAAGAAATGCTTCTTTGATATTCTATGCTGCATTTGCACAGGAACTAAAGTCGGTTCCCAGTCCAGCAAATCATTCATGGATTTCAAATGGTGTTTCACTCTCTTATTTGGTGATGAGGAAATTAATTAGTAGCATCAGTTCCTTCTTACTATTTATCACAAAAAAGTTACTGTGAAATAGAATGAATTTTCTTCTGTTACGTAGGTAAACCTGTGGAGGGGAAAGAAAGTTATTATAGGAAAAGGGGAAATGGTTTCAAACTGAAAGAGGGGTGATATAGACTAGATGTAAGAGAAACTTTTTTTTTTTTTTTTTACATTAAAGGGTAATGAAGCACTGGCACAGGTTGCCCAGAGAGGTGGTAGTGTCCTGTCCCTGGAGACACTGCAGGTCAGGCTGGATGGGGCTCTGAGCAGCTGATGAAGCTGTAGTGTCCCTGCTCATGGCAGTGGGGTTGGGCTAGATGGCCTTTAAAGGTCTCTTCCAACTCAACTGATTCTGATTCACATGGAGGGCTGAATCTGATAGCAGAATTGAATGCAGAAGCAGTGTTACAAAGTCAGGGTTAAAAACAAGGCTTTAAGATAAAAGTAATGACTCATTTATCACAGGGTTTGTAATATGTCTAGCGATGGATGAAATCGCAGTGAAGTCAACTGCACTACTCAAAACAATATGGGTTTCTTGCATGAGTTACTTCCGTAGGTCTGGATCAAATATATATATTTAGCTGACTACGCAGCAGTTACAGAATTTAAAAAGATCCCCAAATCAGTGCAGGGTGATTTTTTTTTTTTCCTACAACTTTTCTGAATTTTCAAAGCTCACAGAACTTAATAAAAGAGTACGTTCCTCTGAAAATAATGCGTTACTAGATAATGATTGCCTAGGTTCTCACTGAGATATATTAAAATGTTTAATACATACAAATTGCATGTAAAAGTATATGCTACTATTTGCACCTAAATGATGTAACCAAAACATTTCTAATAGTTGTTTACTGTATGTCACAGAACACATTATAAGCATGGCCAGTACAATGCACATTAATATAATCTACATGTGGGATTTTAATACCCAGTAATGGTTATATTGGATAGTTTTATAAGAATGCACTGAAAACATTACGGCACTTTGGTAGTGTTATCATACTGGTTTAGTTACAATAAATATAAATGATTCAGGTATTCATATTGATTATGTTTGCACAGACCTGATAATTATTATTTCTGTATTAATGAATTTATTTTCTATATTCCAAATATGTTAGTAGTAAGTCGGTTTACTGCTGTTAAAAATTCATTATTTAATTCTTTAAAAAATGGAGTAAAATTTATTGGGTCAGATTTGTTCCCAGTGTTACTCCATTAAGAAATCCGTATACCTCTTCAGATTAGTAATAAGTATTAGGTAAGGTGTAGGATATAGGATGTGCTGATAGCGTTTGGAAATGTGGAGTCCAATTTTAGATGTTTCTGTTTGTGGCTGACCAACAGGAGGCAGCATAAGATCTATTTTAATTAAAATAGAATTAAACCAGGGATATTTTGACAATATTTGTATGTGAAAATTATGCTCAGTTTACTTTTTCCCTTCTGACATCCAGTAAAGCATAGAGATCATTAAAATCCTGCTGCTGCCTGGGCTCTGCTGATATGTGGAAGTATGACACTACTGTATGTTTGCTGAGATGTTCATTCTTCTGTGAAATAAAGCACCAAGCAACGGAATCTTTCTCTGGTCTCTGTTATTGTTTTTGGGTTTTGCTTGTTTGTTTCCAATGAGTTTCAAAATACAGAGAATCTACAATGTTTCCAACTAGGCTAACATTTTTTTTTCCAGCTGGTGAATATTTTGCATATTAGGATGTGACCAAAAAAGCAATTAGCAGGCACAAAAACTGCAGTGACAACATATTTTTTTTTTTCCCCACTATCCTTGAACTTTTTATCTGCATATCGTTTGTAAATCAATTTGCTTTTATCAAGCTAAATTAATTTAGTCTGCTGGAAAGCTGTATTTTTTTATTTTTTTATTTTTTTTTTAATGTATAGTACTTGTTTAAATTGGTATTTTTTTATTGGAGGGCTTCCATGCTACTTTAGACATTGCTACTCTAAAATACATGAGTGCAAAGGGTGCAGATGTGGCATTAGGTGAGGGAGCCCTGTGTTCTTATATTCCTCCAGAACTTAAAATTTGGTGACCTTCACATTCTGTATCACAGATGGTATCACAGTATCTTACACAAGATACCACATCATTTTTAAGAAGTTACACTCAATGGTTTCCTTAGTTCATTAGTAAGTTAAATACTTAGAGGGAATATTCGCAGAACTTGCTCACTGTTAAACACCTAAGTCACCTTCCTTGACCATCACATTTCCTTTATCCCTTCACAATTATATGTCACTTTATGGTTGGACAGCACAAGTTTTAGGTTATTTTCTCCCCTCCTGTCTTTAATCCTCTGCTATTGACACTAGTTCTAGATGCAAAGATAAATTCTCACAATTAACAGTGACATGCAGAGAAAACAGTTCCTGGAATTATCACTGTATCTTCAGTTTTCTTCTGTTTCAGTCAGCTACATGTAAATTCAAGTGAGTTCATGTGAATGAAGGTGGTCTAAAGACTCATACAGTGGAGGAAGCTGGTATATACCAAATAGCCTCTGTAACATTGGAGTAACAATTGGGGAGAATGGAGGTCTATTTAACATTATGAGAATAGCTACCATTAGATCTCATACTTCAATTTAAATTAATGAGCAGTAATAATATTTAGTGTTTTTGTGCTCCCTATGAAAAACGGATATGTTATTATAATTAGCACAAATTATTTTTGCAGATTGGCAGAGGCTCAGGCTGGTAATGAGTTCCCTTATTTATCTTTTTCCACCTATTGCACTTCAGTCCGGGTTGAACTAGCTTCCAACCCCTTCAGAGCACACTTGCATCTTATTTATGAGCACTATCAAAATAATGTAAATAAAATAAATAAAATAAAAAATAATGTAAATAATGTAATAACATAAACTAAAACCTCGGTTATGCATAGGTTTTATTAAATACAATATACAATGTAAAAAAAATTGCCAACAAAGTGGTATGGTCTTGTTTCCCTGCTCTCCATTATTTTCCTCCTTAAATTTCTACAGGGCACAGTGGGCATAGTGTAGCAGCAGAACTGTCATCTTCTGTGAGCTGATAAAACCACGTAGGCCTGTGTGAATGCAGTGCCCTGCAGTCCACTGTGTCTGTATGAATGTGTCTGTGTGAATGCAGTGGCCTGCAGCCCGCTGTGTCTGTATCTGAAAGAGTTCAGCAAGGGGCCCGGTCATCAGCGTGCAAAGGAGCCAGTGCATGGGGGCAGATCGGGCAGAGCATAGGTAACGCTTTTCAGCAACGTATGTAAATATATTTGTTAATTGTCGGTCTCCCAGCAGTGCCTGAGGCTCACGCAAAGGTCGCGTTGCCACGGCAACGAGACGCACACAGGGCGAGGGCCGGGCACCTCACCGGGGGCTGCGGAGACAGAAAAAGGGGCCGCGACAGCACAGCTCCACTACATTTCGCTCCCGTGTTCGTTCTCGTGAAGTAATACTGCGGCTTACGTAAGCAGCAAATTTCAAAACATTTTCTCCCACCACAGAATCACCTGGATGACTGCCTTATTTTACAGACGAACCCCACCGCAGGAACCCAGCCCTCACGCAAACCCTACAGCGCTCCCACCCAACGAACGCCTCACTGAGCGCAACAAACGCGCCGCCGGAAAGTCATGGGGGGGAGGGGGGAAAGGCGGGCTTTAGCAAAAACTAGCCAGTCATCGGAAGTAATCGGTAAGACAAGCAATGACCGCAGCCAATGCTGCACGGGGCTGCGCGAGCGGTGCCCCCGCTTGTTCAGAAGCTTATTCGGGGCATTCCGGCGCGTCTAGGAGGGCGGGACAGGAGAAAACAAGCGACGAGCCTTAACAGCCAATTGGTGTGCGGGAAGGGCTGATGGGCACTCAGATCGCCCAATAGGAAGGTGCCGGTCGTTAAAGGGCCGGCGACCTGGTGGGGTGAGTTGGGCGTAGGTGAGTAGCGTGCGCGGCTCCTGGGGCGGGTGCGGTTTGCGGCGGGACTGAGGTAGTCGCGTTCCCGGCGCCTTATGGGGATTGTCCTCCCGGTCCCCAGCCCTCGGCCCCTTTGTGGGAGCAGAGTGGCTGCACTCTCAATCCCGGGGAGCGCTGAAGCTGCAGCCTGCTGCCCTCCCGTGAGGGTTGTGGGGCCCCTCGGTCTCCAAAGGTCTCGGTTGCCCGAAAGCCCGGCGTGGGGGAGGGGATGTCGGCGGGGCTGTCCGCCGCCTTTGTTCCCTGTGAGGGCTCCCGGCGCCTCCTGGAGGTTTTGGGCCGCGCCTGACATGAGGGCCGAGGCTGGGGGCTTTGCGGCCTTCTTGCTCTTTTCCTTCTCCGGTTCTGAGCTAAGAGCGGTGGGGTTTCAGTTACATGTTAGGAAGAAGTTCTTCACTGAGAGGGCAGTGAGGCCCTGGCACATCTGACCAGAGAGCTGTGGTGCCCCATCCCTGGCGGTGCTCAGTGCCAGATTGGATGGGGCCCTGTGCAGCCTCGGTTGGTGGGGGGCGACCCTGCCCATGGTGGGGAGTTGGGACTGGATTGACCTTGGGGTCACTTCCCACCTAAACTATTCTGTATGTGCAGTAGTACCAATTGAACTGATGTGGAACATATTTGTTTAGAATTGTTTCAGAACAGCGTTTTGCTTAATTATGATCTAGGCAAGGGGGTGTAGAGCGAACAAAGACAAAAGTGATGCTACAGGGAGTGATGTCATGGGGGGGTGAGATGGGGAATGCATCCTTATCTCTTGCACTAGGCGCTTATGCTCACGTATTGGTTCAGACTATGACTTAGGAATTCCACTACAGCCTGCAAGTCACGATAACTCAGCAATTGGGGTGGAGCATACTATAATAACTTCTTAGAATCAATTGTTATATCCCCTCCTATTCTTGCGTATGTATATCTTGTCTCTATAAATATCCTTTGCAAACTAGGAGGGGCTACCCCCTTTGCACCCCATCTGTGTGTGCAGCGCTGTAATAAAAATAAATACCTGCTTTATAACTACTTTGTAGTTACAGAGTTTGATTTCTGCAAGTCAATTTGGCGACCCAGGTAGGAGAGTTCTTTGTTGTTTTGCAGGGCTGACCAGGACACTGACCCTTTAGGTGTGCCCCGAGGATTCTTGGAGAGGGTCCTCCACCCAGACCTGCCACTGCAGAGCGAAGAAAGAACCCTGGATGTGGACAAGGTATATTGTAAGTACAGGGGACCTGTAAGGAGACATCCTGCATGGGGGTGAAGGAGCAAGGGCGCTCCCACTGAGAGTAGGCCTGCAGGTTGGGTGATTGCGATCAGGGTGGGAGTATACCCCTCCACTGTGAGGGGGGTACCCACTTTTAGAGGTATCTCGAGGATTCCAAGAACCTCTCAGGTAAAAACTTGTGAGGCATCCCGAGAGTGAGACTATAATGTGCTCAGGAATGTAAGCTTTGTAATACTTCGGAAAAAATTATGACAACAAAAGATGTATTGGATCCGTAGTTTAATGTGACTGGTCAGTGGGGAGGGAGTGGGGGGGTGGCATTTGCAGTTAGCTGCCAGAAAGGGGTCTGGTAGGATATATGTAACAAGGAAATGTCCGAACTAGTTTAGTTTTAATAAGAACTGTGTCATTGTCATTATCTTTATGATTGGTGTTTCTGTTATAAAGTAATTGTTTGTGGAACTCCGTTTATAATACAAGCGCTCTCGTTGCTGGCGGACATTGGTTATAGCTCTTGCCCAGGGAATTTGGTATTCCCGTGCCCTGGGGAAGTAGGCAGACTCCTTTACCCATCAACGGAGACTTTATAAGCGGCTGCTGTATAGTGTGAATGCTAAATATTGGATCCAAGGTGTGAGTGGTGTGGTGGGAATTGAGTATAGTTGGATGTTTGTTTTACCCTAAAATGTTTTCAATCCTGTCTTTGTTATCAGAGGCCTGACTTGTAATTCTGTCCAGGAATTACAGTGGGATAGAGGAAACTGGCATTTTGTTTGGGATTGTGAACCGGGGTTTAAAGAGGAAAATGTATTTGGTCAAACTAACATACTAGCTATGTTAGGTGTGGCCTTTAGGGAACAATCAAGAATCAATAAAATTTAGTATGGGCGAGCACATGGAAAGGAGGTTCCCAGGCGAACTTCACTTGAGATGTTGCTAGAGAGCCTGGGGGCCCCATGAGGAAGAAAGCTGTAATTAAATATAGTAATCAGTGGTGGTTGGAAGGTGGTGAAAAATGGCCTTTAAATAGTACTCTTTTGCAGTTAATGTTGTTTTTCTGAAATGAGACACTGGAAGCGAGAATAGCCTTCATCTGCAGAGACCTGGGAAACTTGATATCCCAGTGTTGGCACGGGAAGCCTCCGGAGGGGACTGGAGAGCAGGGCTCTGGGACCCAGAAAACTCCTCAGGAAAGAGCTAAGGGAGGGGAGGGGCTGGAAGGGCCCGGGAGGGTTCCGCCCCCATTGATCAGAAAAGCAGTGCAGAAAGCAGCACTGAATTTCATAACGCATTCAGTAACAGTTAAAGGTGGAGAAAATTAAGCTAGGGAAAGAATTGCAGCAAAGTGGAATTTTTGGTAGACGCTGGGGCAACTTATTCGGTGTTAAATACTACTCTAACTCCAGTAAGTGCTGAATTTGTAACCATAAGGGAAGCCACTGGTGAAAGTGAGAAGGCTTACATTCTTAAGCCTTTACACTTTAGTATAGGTGAACAGGTAGGGAGGGATACACAAATTTTTGTACGTGCCAAGTTCACCAAAGCCTTTACTAGGGCAAGATTTACTAGAACAACTAGAAGCTGAAATAAAGTTTAGGAAAGGAAAATTGGAGTTTAAGGTAACTGAAGATCAGTTAATAGAGGTGCTTAGTTTAGCATTGATCACTACCTCTGCTGGGTCCGGGATCCCAGATGAAGTAAGCGATCAAGTTTATCCTGGAGTGTGGGTAGTAGAAACCCCAGGAAGGGCTAAGAATGCAGCACCAATAGCGTTCAGAATAAAGCAGGGAGCTCAGCTGGTTCGGATTAAACAGTACCTCCTCAAATTCGAAGATAGGAAAGGAATCCAACCAATAATTGACTATTTTCAGAAATTTGAGTTGTTAGTGGAATGAGAGTCAAAATACAACACACCCATCCTCCCAGTTAGAAAACTGTACAGGATCTACTAGATATTGCCCTTAAATCTTGTACTATAGTAGTGGAGGATTTATACCCATTGGTAGCATACTCATATATACTGCTTACAAAATTATCAGGAGAATTAGCATGGTTTACCATTCCGGACCTAAAAGATGCCTTCTTTTGTCTACCGTTGAGTTCAGAAAACCAGCTAATGTTTGCCTTTGAGTGGGAGAATCCCAGTTCAGGAAGAAGAACATAACTTACGTGGACTGTGCTTTCCCAAGGGCTCAAAAATAGTCCCACTCTTTTTGGGAACCAAATTGCCAAAAACCTGGAGCAATGGGTACAGCCTCTGGGACAAGGAACCCTGTTACAGTACGTGGATGACCTGATAGCTACCAAAACAAAGGAGGTATGCATAACAAGGACAGTTAGTTTATTAAACTTTCTCAGACTTAATAGCTATCGAGTTTCTCCACAGAAAGCCCAGGTGGCACAGCCACAAGTAACCTATTTGGCTTATGAAATCACTACTGGATCCTGAACCCTAGTAAACAATGAGAAAGGAAGCAATTTGCCATATTCCAGAACCTCAAACAGCTAAGGAGCTCTGGACTTTCCTAGGAATGACAAGGCGGTGCCACCTACAACTATGGAATACTGGTAAAACCCCTCTATGCCACTTTGAAATCATGTCCAAAGGTCTTCATACAGGTTGAGGAAGGCAAATAAGAGCAAGGTTTGTCTATGGCAATTAGACACGAACTCTGTTAGTGCAGAACAAAAGCTTTTTATTGCGTGTGATGAACCTGAACAATATGCACTTGGTCAAGTGCCTTAATAAATGTGACTCTGCTGGGGCATGCAGCAATGCTGGATCTTCCATCCTGCCCTGAAGGAGATGGTGCTGGAGCTTGGCTTGTCCCTCTTGTGCTGTCCCGTGGCACCTGCATCAGCACAGGCTCAGCTTGGGTGCTGGCGAGGTTGGTGTGCTACCAGTCTTTGCTGCTGTGGGTATTGGACCGAGGCACCAGCTCTGTCAGCCTCATCTCAAACCTGCTGTACCTCAGTGGCATCTCCCGGCAGTGGGTGATGAGGTTGTAGAGGCTGTCAAACACCAGGTTGTTGGTCAGGTAGAACCTGGGAATGCCGGTGTCCTGCTGCCAATGAATGCAGCAATGCTGCACCTTCTCATTATGCCAGAAGGACAGAACATAGTCTCCAGCGAATGTCTCACTCTCCCTGACAAGGAAGGAGCCATCAGGTGCCCCCATCTCAGTGCAGAACTCCATCAGCAGCCGCTCAGTGATGTCCCACCCACCATGCCCTGCTCCTGGCTTGCTATGGAACCATTCCTGCGTGAGATGCAGCTCGGTGTTGGTGCTCACCTCCTTCTGTGCAGGTTATCTCTCCCATCTGTTCCTGGCTGGGGCAATGTAAACCAGGTTCCATGCATAATTGATGGGGTCTTCCATCAGTTAGCAATCCACTGTCTGCTCCTTTGTCACTCATGGACCCATGGTTCCTTGCCACTCACCTCCGCCAGCTACCTCAGGTTCCACTGGTCAGCTCGACCTTTATAGCATTTGCTCACACCCATGCCAGGTGTACAAGATAGATGTCTCATGATTATGTCAAAAAGTTCTGTCTGTTACAAAGTTAGAATCTTTTGGTTTTCTCCCTCTGTGTCTACTGAACTTGTTTACATCTCTCAAGGTCTTTTGCTAATCAGAGCAAGAATGTCTTTTTATAGAGATTAAAGGAAGTGAGATATGGGACCTGGGTAAACTAATTGAGGGGGCTTGGAAAGTATACAGAAACAGGCATTATAATGAAAGAAATGGGGAAGAACAGTAGCAGTTGCACTACAAGTGGTACAACTACCTGAGAAGGTGGCTATCACGCATTGTAAAGCCCACCAGAAAGGAGAAACAACCGAAGAAGTGGGCACTGCATTAGCTGACCAAGAAACAAAAAGAGTGGCAGAGACGGAGGACATAGAGGTGCAGGCTTTGATTCTAGATGGTAAAATTCAAATTGACAGTAAACCAAGATATTCAAGAGAGAGAACCAAAAATTGATAGAGGACTTAGGAGGGCAGGTGGGAAAAGGAGGGTGGATTAGGGTTCAGAACAAAATAATAGTTCCCACCTCCCTATTATGGGCCATAATCATGGCTAAGCCCAGTCAAACTCACTGGGGAACTGAGGCCCTCTATAAATACTTGGGCCAACGGGTTGTGTCTAGGAATTTATACACCACCATTAAACAGGTAACAGCAATGTGAGATTTGTTTACAGAATAATCACAGAACAGGCCCCAGGGTCCTGTTGGACAAATAGGGAAGGGAAATTATCCTGGGCAATAGTGGCAAATTGACTTACCTGAGCTCCCAAGAAAAGGTGGGTATAGGTGTATGTTGATATTAACAGACACCTTTTCAGGTTGGCCAGAGGCTTTTCCCTTGCAGGACCAACAAAGTACAGGAAGTAACTAAAGTACTGTTACAAGAGATAATTCCAAGATTTGGGGTTCCAGAACATCATATATATTTATAGCGATCAAGGTAAAAGAGCAAGTCGTGGATCCACAACACGTGAGTTAAGAAGACATCTCTGAATTAAGAATAGAAACAGATGTGCATAAACTATGAGAACAAATTAAAGTGATCCACCAGGTTACTTTGGATGGTGCTTCATTTGGATTTACAGAACGGTGGAACAAATTAACCAGTCAGTTACTTAACTTCGCCTGGCCAAAGCAGCTCTTCACGGCTTGCAAAGTCCTACTCTTTCTTGGAATATTCATATGCATTGTTTCTTCTGTATATGTCTAAACAACCAGGTGGAATGTGATGAGAATTGAATGATGAATTCAATCATCAAATGAATCAAATGAATTATGAGATGTGGAAACAGCATAGGATACACCAAAAGATGGAAAGTAGGGTGTATTTTCATAAATCCTTAGGAGAGAATGGTATCATCCAGTGACATGAAGACTGCTAGATTATGGAAGAGGGGGGAATTGATGTGGAACATATTTCTTTAGAATTGTTTCAGAGAAATGACAAACGATGCAAACTGCATTTCACTTAATTATGAACTAGGCAAGGGGGTGTGGAGCAAACAAAGGCAAAACTGATGCTACAGGGAGGGATGTCAAGGGGGGACAAGCCAAGGAATGCAGCCTTATCTCTCTCTTGCACCAGGCGCTCATGCTCACGTATTGGTTCAGACTATGACTTAGGAATTCCACTACAGCCTGCAAGTCACGATAACTCAGCAATTGGGGTGGAGCATACTATAATAACTTCTTAGAATCAATTGTTATATCCCCTCCTATTCTTGCGTATGTATATCTTGTCTCTATGAACATCCTTAAGCTGTTGCTTTGTAGCGTACAAACTAGGAGGGGCTACTCCCTTTGACCCAGTGTGTGTGCTCAGTGCTGTAATAAAAATAAATACCTGCTTTATAACTACTTTGTAGTTATAGAGTTTTATTTCATAAGTCAGAACCATCTCTCAATACTAAAATTTGTCCCAAGCCAACGCAGCCCTCTGTTCAGAACCATACCTTAAGTTTTCCAGAAAGCTCCATGTTCAGTGTTATGTGAAGACTGTCCGATTCTCAAATTTGGTTTTAGGAAAAGAGGTTACAGGGCCTTCTAATGTAATGCTTATTTTTGTCAGTCGTAACTTCTGGAAATTTTGAACATGAAGACAACCATCAAGGTGTAGTAACAAAAAGAGAGATCTGGATACATAGAGAGAGAGAGAGAGAGAAAGAGAGAGAGAGGATTCTGTGGGCTTTTTTGGTGTTGGTTGATTATGATTTTTTGTGGTGTTTGGTTTTTTTTGTTGTTTTGTTTTTTTCATGCTCCATTGTAGCATATGCTCAGACAGTAAGATGCAAGGAAAAGAAAAATACATAGCAGTAGACTGTAAATGCCTCTGCTGTATTCTGAGGTTATGAATCTTCTGTATATTTCTGGATTGTTTAGATTAGTTTCACAATGCTGTTTCATTTCAGCAACAATAGTTCCAGTTTCTTTAGGCCAGAGGTGAGGGCCTTCTTAACCTTCAATTGATGCTGGCCTGACAGGACTGTACCAAACTCGGTGTCGCATGACAGGCTCTCCTGGGCACACCTCGAAAGCTTTCTGTTACCTCATGATGAAGAACCCTTCTCTTTCTCTGGACAGCACTTTGCATTTGTACCCAAATGGTGCACATTTTGCATTTGCGTTCTGAGTAATGTGTGCACAGCTGCTAGTCACCGCAGAGGCTGTTTGCACTGTTGGTCATTTCTCTGGGATTTCTCTGTCACATTACCAGGCTTTTGTCATCTCTCCTCTAATCTGCTCATCCCTTTTGTGGGTGAACCACTTTTATTCCCAACTGGTGCACTCAGCAGACTTCATCTGCTGTGGAATCTTCTGTTAAAGACACACAAACGTTGAAGTCTTATGGTTCCGATTTTGGTAAAAGCTGAAATGTTTGTATGGAATTATTTCTGAATGTGTTTTCTTGTTTTAGACCTCAAACCAGAAATCAAACATGCTTTATGTTTTGTTCTTGTAAATTAATCTTTTCAAATCGCTGATGAGTTGTTTTTGTTCTTTCTTTGTAGTGATCTATGATGTGTACAAATCCTTTCCTGTTATCATTCCTATCTGTTAAATAGTTTTAAGCGTGAAGCAGTTCAGTTTTTTCTGAATTAAAAGTAATATCCCGGACACCATCTAGAAATAACAGAGTATTAGAACCAGAATTTTACAAACCTCAGCTTTATTTAGATAATAGTGCTTTTTATTTAATATATCAAAAAGGTAAACGATCCCACTGTGAAGTAGGTCCAAATCTGCTATATACTGCTAAGAGAATTCATTAGTACCATTTGTGTTAATGAGAAAGGAAATGTCCTCAGTGAGGCAGTGAGCTTTGAGAAGGCAAAGAGAAATAGGTAGGCTACAGAGTTGCTTTCAGGGGCTTATATCATATATTCTATAGGGGGAAAAAGAAAAAAGCAACAAACAAGTTTAAAAGAAAGCTATGCAAAATGGCATTTTCTGCCATGGGTTCCCAATGTAGTAGTGCTTGACCTGTAACTTAAAATCCAAACCCAAGATTTGGCACTTGTGGAAGAGTGGATGGGCAATTAGGGTGGTGATGCAGAGCACCTGGATGAGCTGCAATTGGACTGAACTGCAGGGTCACCTGGCAGCTGTGCATTTTAACTTAGCTGGCCTCCAGCTAAGAGGAAAGCTCAGCTGCCTATCTTCCACATTCATGTAGAATTGTATTTAAAAAATGACATGGATGAAAAATCAATTTTAAAGCCTGAATCTGATACTTAGGTAACATAAGAGACAGTTAATTGTCTGTTAATACATCCAAGAGTTTGATGTATCCTGTTTGTGAGTACTTTGGGAAATCTGACCCGTTGTCCAATAGCTAGTCAAGTACTTGGATGTCCACTTAAGTACTTGCTTAAATTCAAGAAGTTCTACCAATTTCAGTAAAAATAAGTGAGTTTTGACTTCAAACAAAGGTTTGGTGCCTTTGTAGTGATAAGTCAGAAAAACTGTCTATGCTTTGTGTTAGAACTCTGTGTAACTCAGGATGAGGCCTTGGGCAACCTGTTGATGTCCCTGTTCATTGCTGAGGGGTTGGACGAGATAACCTTCAAGGGTCCCTTCCAACTCTAAGGATTCCGTGATTCTGTAACTCTTTGTACCTACACACATGTGCACGCAGTTTCTGAAGCCAGTGTGAAGTACCAGGCACCAGGAATTCAGCTTAATCTTTTTGTTTATCAATTCAGAATAATTATTAACAGTAAAACTTCTAAAAGTTCTTTCTGTGTATTGGTAGCTCTTCTGGAGCTCTTCTGCTCAACAACTTTTAGAAAGTTTTCAATATAAACACTTAAGATGAATTTGAGTTTAATAGATAGGTCAAGAAATTCAATTACTATAAAGACAGAAAAGAACTAGCACTGTAATTAGGATTTGAAAAGCAGAGTAAGTACCAAATAAATTGATTTACTGCCAGAGAGAAGTAAGTATGATGCTGCTTCCTTGAAAGCCCAAATATCTTTTCATGGCAAACTTATAATAGTGAAGGTTAAAGGAGAAGTTTAAAGATCAGGTAAAAGGTCTCTGAAAAAAATACTGGTGTAGTTCTAGCAGATACAGAGATACAGTGCTGTGTTGTGGTATAAATCTGACTTTTTAAATAGCAGGAAGTTGGGAGCAGGTTGGTTTTCTGTTTGGTTTGTTTGTTTTAATACTGGTCATGGCAAGAAGTGCATCTATGTTACAGCCCTAAGTTATAGTATGTATTTCAATCATTCTCTTTTCTCAAGATGAATTATTATTTTCTTCTTTTATTTTCAGAAGGGCAGGATGCTTCATACATCTTAAATAGAAACATGCAGCTTGCAAAACTTCGAAAACTTTGTAAGCTACTTACGTATAGTTGGTAGTGCACAGGAGATGCAGACTGTAAACTGTTATGTGCTTTATGCCCCAAATGGAGAGTTTTCGTTAATGTGCTGATGTATATGTCTTATATAGAGTTGTGCACTGTGTCCAAGTTTAGCTTCCTCTAGCACCAGGCACGGGATCAGCCATAGCTGTGGTAGAGAACTGGATGAGCTTTGAATCTGACATGAATTGAAGCATTTTACAGTGTGAGGGTCATGGAGCAGGGCTTTAACATGTGCAAGTAATGACTTATTGCTATACCTGTTTCTTATAGTAGCATCTCGAATGCATGACGTTTGTTTGAACACTTAGTTCACATAGTTGTTTTCTATCATACGGCAAGATTGCTCCAGTACTTTGTTGTGACTATGATAGGTCAGAAGAGGGTCTAAGATGTCAGCTTTTAATATGCACCTACTTGTATCAATTTTATTTATTTATTTATTGCATAGAAGTAGTTCAGAAATGTTTCAGAAATTTCATTTGCGTAAAGGTGTTGTTTCTGAAGTAACAATGTAAAAAAGCTTCTTTTTGAAATAACTTAGTATTCAGACTAAGATGTATATGTCAGATTTCAGCCTGAAGTGTATCCCAACAGGCCAAACCATGAGAGCTACAGGAAAATAGCTGTACTTTTGTAATGGAAATATCAACTCAACCTGAACGGTTTATGACATAGATATATTAATAGATTTATAATTCATATGAGTTTATGAGTAGCTCATCAATAGCTACTTTATATTCAGAGTATAACAAAATTGTTTTCTTCTAACAGATGAGCAGTATGTTCAGAATGTGCACTTCCTTAACTGGTGATTTTGGAGCCAAGCTCATTAAATGAAAATATACAGTGTACATCTTTGAGATTTATTTTGTTTGCTTTTTTTCTTACAGGAACACCGAGAAATAGGAGAATACTACAAAGTGAAGACAAAACACATCTAACGAGAGCTGATCTCCGCTTTCCTTGTTTTTTAAACTTTGTGTTAATAACTGCTTAGTGACAAGTAGCCTCTGTAATCTGCTGTGCTAAAATTATTAGCTTAAAGCTGGAAAAAATGAAACAATTGAAAAGAAAAAGAAAAAGTAATTTTAGTGTTCAGGAAACTCAAACTCTCCTTAAGGAAATCAGAAAAAGGAGAGAAGTACTCTTTTCAAAGCAACTTAATACAACAATTAATGAGATGAAACGGAAAGCGTGGGAGGAAATAGCAGAGTGTGTGAATGCTGTAGGTGAAGGTGAGCAAAGAACAGGGACAGAAGTGAAAAGGCGATACCTTGACTGGAGAGCGCTCATGAAGAGAAAACGTCTGAATGCAAACATCAAGGCAGTAGGTGCAGGGTTTCATCTTCCTTCATCTGACTTAGATGACTCTCTCAATGAAGATATGGATGACAAAATGGGGTTTGCAAATGAATCTAGTTTTGAATGGCAGAACATCACTGACTTCAGAGAAGCAGGTGGGTCTTTAACAGAAATCAAAGTAGAAGAAGAAGAGGAGGATCCACAAAATTTTGAAGTAAGTGACTGGCATACATTAGCTATGTGCAATATAGCTGTTTTCCCACTTCAGCAAGGGCTTTTCACTGTGCTTCATTAGCATCAGTTTTTGCTTTGTCTGAATGTGTAAATTAAGGAGTAGAAACAATTGTGCTTCAGAGAGAAGGTATTAAAATCTAGCAGCTTACAGTGGTCTGTAATATTGGTAATGCTCAATACAAGTATGTATTTGAATGCGTTTTCCATTTCTGTATGTCATAGATAGGAATTATTTCAATCAGTAGAATGAAAATACATTACTGAAGGATATTGGCTGTTTTAATACTTAGGGTATCAGAATGGATGAATGGAGGAGGGAAATGTACCTCTTTAACAAATGAAAGTGCGTGTTACCTGGAGGTACAGAAAGAAGGAAATGGAATACTCTTTGCATTTCTTAAAATGAGACCATAGGAGATGAAAATATTACATGAATAAATCAGTCAGCTATTCCTCTGTCAGTATTGTGTCTGTGAATCCTGTGGCCAGGCTGCCGTTCTTAGTAGCGTCGTAGCTGTTCTGAGATAGGCAGCCAATGAGACTGAAATTACGTTTGGATAGCTTTTTTGTTTGTTTTGTGTTTTAATATGGGTTCAAATCGTGTCTTAGTGTAGTTGGAATGTGTGCTGGGAAAAAATACCAGCATAAGCTCTTAAAAATGGTTAGTGGGACTATTGCCTGACAGCTGCTGAGGAAAGGTCTTGGTCTTCTCTAAAACTGAAATACTGGTAGTTGCTCTCATTGCCTTACATTGTTTTCTGAACCCGTGTCTTCCTCCGTTTGCCTTCCATTTGCAGTATTTGTAAGGGGAAACAATAGTCCCATCTGTATTATGATGAATAGCACATATCTCTTGCACGATTACAGCCTTCGTGGCTCACCAAGAACAGTGGTACTAACCCCCTAATAATCTGTGTCATGAGTGGTTTTCCAGCAAAAATGACAATATAAAATTGGTTAAACAAGTCCTGTTTATTGACCCACTTACACAGATTGAAGGGTTAGGACCATGTGAAAAATGCCAGATGGTTTTAAATATTGCAGCGTTAAATGTTTTTAGAAATTGAGTCCTCGTGTTAATGAAGGCTGGGTTAGTTTTAATACCACACAGCCTATAGATCCAGCTGCTCTGATAGATAATTAGTCACAACAAATTGCGAGTGGCTTACATAAATGTCATTGAGCTTTGTGAAAAGTAAGGCCAGCACATGCTTTTTAGGTCTAGTTTTCTGTCAGCAATTCTGAATGCTCTATAATGTTTATCATGCAGTGTTTTTTGTGCTACTCTTGCATGTCAATAGACAAATAGATTTTTCATTACAAATATTAGCTACAGATCAAGTGTCTCTCAAGCTATGTAATGACGTGATGTAATGTACTTCTTAAGATGCATAAAAAAAAAGCAGTCATCTGTTATTTTCAGTGAAGTTGTGTATAACGCTGTTCTAGCAGAGAGACTGGGATGTAATTCTTGTGTGTTGCTTTCTTCTCTACAGTTTCCTATCGAGGAAGAAGAAATTTTTTCTTCAGTTTTGCCAGATTCAAAAAAAGAAAACGACCTCCCAGATTTCACCCACATTGAGGAGTTTGGAAATCTAAGTTCTGCTCAAGCTAGATTAGCCTATGAAGATTCACACTTGCTTATAAATCTAGAGAAGCAGAAGGTGGAGCTGGAGAAGCAGCGGTTAGATATTGAAGCTGAACGGCTGCAAGTGGAGAAGGAGCGCCTGCAAATTGAAAAAGAACGGCTGCGGCATATTGACTTGGAGCATGAGAGACTTCAGCTGGAGAAGGAGCGACTTCAAATTGAGCGGGAGAAACTGAGGTTAGAGACTCTGCGTGCTGAGAAACCTGCCCTGGAAAATGACCTCACCCAAGCGGAAAAACCCATCATACAGCCTCTGGATCTAGAAACTGAAAAGTTAAAACTTGAGAAAGAACGTTTGCAGTTGGAGAAAGAAAGGTTGCAGTTCTTAAAATTTGAGTCAGAGAAGCTGCAGATTGAGAAGGAGCGCTTGCAAGTGGAGAAAGAACGCCTCAGAATTCAGAGAGAGGGTCTCTTGCAGTGAGCTCCTCAACTGGAGTCGTAGTAGTGGTGTTCTGTTGTTGTGTAAAATGTAGGTAGTTCTTTTCCTGATGCTGAAACTGTTGTAAAGGTCTAACGTTCTTCTGTTCAGAGTTGAATGTTGATGTTGAACTTTTATTAAAGAGAAGAAAAATAATGGTGCTCAGTAAGTCAGTGTGCCCGTGTAAATATGCTTATGTATTAAATTGCTTTTCAGTGTATCAGAACTAAGTGTTGTTATGTTCTCTTGTCTTCAGTAGTGTGTTGTATTAGTTTGGTGTCCTTCTCTCAAAGACACATTAAGAAGAATCAAGACCAAATGCTGTACTTCTTTCTTTCTTTTTTCTTTTTTTTATACTGCACTAACAGTTAGGGAGTATTAGAATAAGTCAATGTGTTTTGTGAGGGCCTCATGCTGAGGGTAGTCCATGCAGTAAGTAAGTATAATTAGGCAAAACATAGTAACATACAGTCATGGTGTGTTTCATTAAACTTTATTTCCCCTCTTTGTTTCTTTTTTTTTTTTTTTTTTTTCCACTTGCACAGCTGAAGGGAGTTCATTAAAAGTTCAAGAAGTGAACACAGTGGTGTTTACCGTTGGAAATGCAGAAGGTTGTGTTCTGCCGTCTTGAAGTATTCATACCAGATAGTTACACATCAGCCTACCTACCATAAGCAAGACTTTTGGATGCATCAGGTCATTAATTATGTTATGTGAAGTATTTTATGTCTTGATTACCTGTCAGTACAGCATGGGGGCTTAGTAGCAGGAAGTGACAGCTGTTTGATCAGTCTGCGATCATCACCTGAAGGAAATTGCTAGACCTGGTTTTATTTTTTGAAAGAGTTCAGCTGATGATAGGAGTCTTGGGAGTGGAGACAGGCTGAGCACAGGCTAATGGGAGCTGAGCTTGAACACTAATTCTCCTGATATTAATTCTTCCTGGCCAGCACTGAGGTTCACAGAATCATAGAATGGCTTGTGTTGGAAAGGATCCCAGGGATCATCAAGTTCCAACCCCCTGCCGCAGACAGGGCCACCAACCAATGAGTTATTTCTGTGAGACAGCCTGTTTGTATGACTGATGCCATACAGCATGTTTTAGTTAGCTAAGCAGAAGTGGTTAGTGCTGAAGGCCATCGTTTCATATGTAATGTATTTGTTTCAGTAAAAGCATCTTTGTGATTTCATATATGTGTAAATCCCAACTGAGCCACATTTTAGAATTCTCATTTTTTCTGTGAGCAGCTACCTTTTTTGATTCCATTTGAAACGATGAGAATACTAAATCTGAATATATGTTGAGTGACTTAACATGGAATCTTGTGCAACTAAATATATTTATACCACTATAGGATTACTTTTATTCTGCAAAGAAAACATTATTTTTTTATTATGGAGACAAGTGTGCTTCTACAGTGGAAATAAATTTGACTACTGCAACCCAAAATTGCTCTTGAGACTATGTTTATTCAGGGCAGTATATAAAAAGAAACTTGAATTCCTAACATCGTGACACCCAAAAGATGCTGGTGTCTGCATTCCTTGTGTTGTAAGTGGGAGAAACAGAGCATTTCAGAGTGGGACTCAAATCTAGCGTCACTTAGTTGAAAAAGGAAAAGGCAAAGACCGGCTGGATAGAAATGCCCCAGGGATAAATGTACCTGAAATTCTTTCTTCTTTCCGAAATAAAATAGTGACTTTTCAGATCCATGGCATGTTTAAATAAGAAAGGAAAAAAGTTATACTAAGAATTGTATTATGTGCTCATCTGTCGCTTTTTTGAAGGATCTTCCCTATATTTTCCCCTTTCAAAACACGGAAGAGGCAGAATTCAGATTTGCCAGGATTGCCTCGTGTAGCGCGTTTACCCCCAAGGTAGGGGGGTAAAAAAGTTGAGATACATCTGAATAATTCATTTTTCATTTCATAAATTTGAACACTCCTCCAAATGTGAATAGAGCAGCCTGCAAGCAATTATTTCCTCCAACAACTGTCTGTTCAGCCTCCTAGGGAAATGATGGACCCCTGGGTTATACAGAACCTTTTGGAAAATACTGAATGGTGAAATGAAGTGTCGTCGTAAATCACTGAAAATACAGTTTCAACTTTTTAAAAGTAGAACAAATTACAGTGTTTAATGCAATAATTTTCTAGCCTGCTATTTTTTTTCCATACTAAAATTGCAACCATTTTGTAATTTAAATTTAAATGTCGTATTTTTAATCTTCAAACTCTTAAAACTTAATTGGCCATTTACCAATCTGGGTCCTGATCGCGAAGCCTAAGGGCAAAATTGAGACCATGTAGATGTCACCAAAGTCAGGACACACAACTCAGTTCCTACCTAAAAGAAGGGGCAGTGGTTGTAAGTAATTGGAGTGACATTCCCAGGCTGGGAGTCACTTTAAGACAAGAGGGAACAACATGCATACAGAGGAAGAGGAAAACATTTGAGGGGGGAATGAAAGGAGAGGGGTAAAAATCAAATATTTGTAAGTGGGAAGGTGACTGAAGCTGGTGTCAGGAAAACAATGTTGGAAATACCCCTACTGGTCATTGCGAGCTGCTTTATCAAGTTTATTCCTGACGCACTGATGTCTGATCTCCTGGCTCTGTGGAGCCTGGTGGAAATATATCCATGCAAGAGGTGAGGTGAAGAACCAGCAGGCGCCTCCAAGGCCACTGAGAAATGTGTGCCATGCACTTTCCTGAGCTGCCCAAGGAACATGCACTGGGACCTGTTATGTCCACTGTGTCATGAAGCCAATAATTCTAGGGGCAGAAGGCCAAATATCAAAGGTTAAATGAAGGATACAGCAGAGAGCCTCTCACTGTCTAATACTTGTGATGGGTCCCACAACTGGGGCCCTGCCAGGACAACAGTGGATAGAAGCAGAGTGCGTCTAGGTGTTTTCATTATACACTTTGGAGGCAGACTGGCCAATGCTTTATAGTATCCTAAAAACAGCTGGAGAATCTCACAGGGCAAAGTTGTAAATGTGAACCCAGGGTGAACAGCAGCCTGTGCTCCATATGGGCGCCTGTGAAGGCATGGTAGGATTCAAAATCAACGTCAGGGTGCCTTGCATTATCTCTGAGCCATTTTGAGCAAGTTTAACTGTGCATATAAGATGCTGCAAACAATACTTAAGCAAACTATCAAATCATTATTTATTAAGGCAAATAATGTTTTAGATTTAGTAAGTACTGAGCTCAGATTGAGCAACAGTATCCTTGCTACATCAAGGAGCCTGCTAGCCAGGAGTGGAGGGCCATCCTCTAGGGCTCCCTGGAAGCATTCTGATGGCACTAAGCTGCTGTCTTCCAATGGTATATAGATATTTTAATTGTTGTTGCTGTTGTTGTTTTGGGATTCTTAATCTTTCCATGTTGATATTTTTTCTTCCCCCTCAAATCCTCAAATTGCCTCTGATGTTATTTCAACAATTCCACCTGTGCCTGTAGCTTTATCTGACCTTGCTCTCCTTTACAAACTTCCTGAGATTTTTCCCACAATTTTGTTATTTTCCCATCAGTTTGAGCTAAGGGTACAGAACTACGTGGGACAGTAGATTAAAGACTAGACAGGGGGCTGTGTGCTTACAGAAAACTGATTCGATACCAGTCACAGGAGGTCCAATCTCCCTGATGACTGTCCTTGACGTCTTGCATTGTCAGTCAGACCGCAGAATCACAGAATAGTTTGGGTTGGAAAGGATCTTAAAGATCACTAGTTCCAACCCGCTGCCACGGGCAGGAACACCTCCCACTAGACCAGGTTGCCCAAAGCCCCATCCAACTTGGCCCCGATCTCCTCTAGAGATTGGGCATCCACAGCTTCTCTTGGGAAACCTATTCCAGTTCCTCACCACTCATCCAGACATCCCATACCAGACAGTTCTCCGGGTGCTTAGTAGTAGAAGTTGCCCAAAGTACTGCTACAGTGCGAGTTCTTTGAACAATCCAGATCATGTTGTTTGTATGTTATGCCTTGAACTGGACAATAATCTGCCCTGTGTCCTTTCAGAGCACTGGATTACATTTATACTTAGTCCCCTGCCTAAAATGAACTCTCATTTCCAAATCTATCAGATAAAATCCACCAGAGGGTGTCAGAAAACTCCATCAAATGCGTTTGCTTCCTTGTCACCCCTCCCCCCCCCCTCCTCTCCTCTCCTCTCCTCTCCTCTCCTCTCCTCTCCTCTCCTCTCCTCTCCTCTCCTCTCCTCTCCTCTCCTCTCCTCTCCTCTCCTCTCCTCTCCTCTCCTCTCCTCTCCTCTCCTCTCCTCTCCTCTCCTCTCCTCTCCTCTCCTCTCCTCTCCTCTCCTCTCCTCTCCTCTCCTCTCCTCTCCTCTCCTCCCCTTTTCCTCTCCCCTCCCCTCCCTTCTCTCATCTCCTTTCATCTTTATTCCGCTTTCCTTTTCTCTAGCTTCACCCCCACCCCTCCTTCCCCTTTTCTGTTTGTTTTTTTAGAGTTGACTGTAATCTCCTTGCAATCCAGTAGACATCAAATGCTGCCTTTTAAGACAAGCAACTGCTTAAGGCCCCATATAGGTTCTCATTTTGATGTGGGACACTGGCCCTGTGTCTCCCAGTCAGAATCAGGAGTTCCCAGCATGTGTCCTTTTCCTCCCATGCACAAGAGGTTTTGCTACACAACCCAGCTCAGCCCCAGATCCCAGTGTCTCTGTCAGAGCTGGAAGTGCCCATGAGGCCCTCGGTCATTGCCCACCTTGTTCAGGGTCAGAGGGACTGCATTTTTACTGCAGGGTGACACTGCAGGGAGCGAGGGGGGATATAACAGCCTCCTTCAAAACCATGAAAACCTACAGGAAAAAAAATCTATTCTTTGTGCTGCTGCCAACAATAGATGGAAGAAGAAGTCTGAATCACTGCCATGACTGCCTGCATGCGCTGTGAGTGAAACGCTGGTCAGGATGTGAAGGACCTACACTTAGCTTCCGGGCTCAGACAGCTCCAGCATATCCCTGTGGCCAGGGGCTGCTCCTGGAAGGCCATGTAGGAAGCACAGCCCTTGGCTCAGACCAATTTGGGTCTGCACTGCTTTGGCACTGCTGCATGGCACACAGGCTGTTGGCTCAGCTCTGCCACCCTGGCCGGGGGAATCTGGTCAGCTTCATACCTCAGGAAACATCCAGCAGCTCCCTCACAGCTCAGCACTGCTCTACTCAGAGTGTGTTTTCTCCTGCTCATGTGAAACCTGCCTCTCCAAGGTCATAAGCAGTCACACAGTCCAGGAGAGGAAAAAAAATCGCTGGCCATTAATCACGGGCTGTTATACAGTTCTGGAGAGCAGGATTGATGGGGGAGGAAACAGTTTTTAACCTACATCTATCTATCTCTAATATTCTCTTACCTAAAAAGTTAAAGCAATTATCAAGTTTTTGTTTGTTTGTTTGTTTGTTTGTTTGTTTTGTGATAATGATCTTGCAGTATTTTGTTGTGATTAAATAAAAATAATATATTTTTTTTTATGAAGCATGAAGGTTTTTATGCTGTATTTTCTTTTCTAGGTGCTTTTTAAGTTGTATTTTCCTTCCTGGGATTGATGACACCACTACAGTTTTCAATAGGTCTCTTAAAGGAGAAGAGACGATTGTCATCATTATTGAAATATTAAGGAGATAACTTCTGACTGTCTCCTTGTTTCCTCTAGTCCTTTCCTTTTCCTTTCCATGTCTTCCAAGTGACCTGTTTAACATCTCATTAATGTTTTTGTTCTCGTTAACTTTTTTGGGTAGTTTGCCATGTGGCTGCAGCTCCAGCACTGCTGGAGCACTGCGTGCTGTGCGCACTGAGGAGCTTTGTGCTGGTGGCATCTGTTGGCACCTTGGGGCTGGGGACTGGGACCCGCAGGATAAGAAAGATATAAAACTAATGGAGGATATTCTGAAGGAGGGCTATGAAGATGGGGAAGGGTCTGGAGAGCACGGTGTGTGAGGAGTGGCTGAGGTCCCTGGGTATGCTCAGCCCAGAGCAGAGCAGGCTGAGGGGAGGCCTCATGGCAGCTGCATGGCTACCTGGCTCGATGTAGTCCAAAATGCTAGAGAGGGAAATAGCTATATGTGTGGCAAATAACCACTATTTTAAAAGCTAGCAGACTGAGAGCAGCAGCAGTTACAACCTCCTACAAACCTGGGTGTCAGTGGATGTCTAGATCCCTACATCAGTCAGATCCTACTGAACTTCACAGCTGACAGTAAGACAAAGTGTAAATAGGCCAGGTTCTCAAACACATTATCTTGTTCATTTTGCATCAGTGACTCTGAATGTTTGTAGTTGGTATCCTGACTACTAAAAGATTATAGTCCAGGTTTCAAAAAATAAAGTTAATTTTAAAACAAGTGTTCAACCTTTTCTTATTCCAGATAACCAACTCATTTGAAAAAAAGTGTTCCAGGCCACATGAGGACAGTGAGGAAGAACCCCCTCAGTGCTGACCTGGGGCAACTTCACCATTTCCTCTCATTCTTCTCATTCTATTATTTTTTTTCCTTTTTGGCTGATTTACACCAAAATGGTGACTTGTCAGGCAACTAGTTATGCTACCAGTGCTTTTGGCTCTGCCTGTCTCTGTGATTTGGCCATTTGTCACTCACACAGCATGAAATTGGAGTCCAGGAGGGAGTGCTGGGTTCTCACTCCCGGACTCATCATTTTTCCTTCCTGGTTTCTTAAAGAAAAAACCCAATTCTAGGTTACAGTTGCTATGCCAATGAATGCATCAGTTCTCAAACATCAGAAAGCATAATACAAAAACATAGGTTCACTGATACAATAGAAGAAGAAGCCGTTTTTACACGCTACACATAATCCTTTTAAACTTGACCTGCTTTAGAGGACATCTTCATTCCCTCCTTTTATAATTTATTAAGAATGCTTCTGTTATTTTCTGTTACAGTTTTACTGTTTTTAATTTCCCTACTTTACACTATCAGTAGTTTTATTCTACACACTAGCAGACCATGGAATACCTTGCCTTGTTACTTCCATATTTTCTAATTGCAACACTCCATCATTAGTCAACAGGTTCATAATGTGGAAAGCAAAGTTGCTATTTCATTTCATGCTATATAATGCAATGCTTCTGGTTCAGTAATTACATTGTGGCAGACTTGTGATCAATCCTAAGATAGCTCACTCTTGATGGATAGCCCCATCATGGACTTTATAAGAGTTAAAGGAAGAAGCAAATTTTTAATTTTGCTCCTCTGTCAATTTAGTTACTTGAACACTGCTTCTCAGACTGATATTTATCTCACCGAGATAGGAAAAGATTACAGAAGTAAGAACTTAAAAGAGAGAACTGAAGTCTGAAAAGCACTTTCTGAAGTTTTGGTTTGCAAAACAGGGAAGATAGAAAGTAGACATTCTTCCATGGAAGGCTGTTGTGCATTACTCTGTTAATGGAGTGCAAATCTTTTAATCACCTGTTCAATGTGCTGGAGAAAACCATTAACAACTTCTTGTAACTTTTCCAAGGACCATGTGAAATGAGCTGTTGGTCTTACTGCTATTACTGCTCAGTACCAGACCTGTGAAAAAAAAAATATATTTCCAAACTGGTTTCCAGTTTCATGAACTGATGTCCTACCCAACTTGTGTAGTCACAGGTGTACAGATTAACTCTCTATCTCTCCAAAATAAGCAACTCTGAGAGATCTTCTCTGCACAAGATCTCTACAGGATAAGTCCAGAACAGATGGATGCCTCACAGGGGATGCCTGTCTGACTCCATGGATCATCTCTGAAGCAGGACTTTTTCCATTATCGATTAGCCTCACTCTTGGGGCTAATTGTGAGTGTCATACTGGTAACACCTTGCGTAATATACAGACTATGTGCAGGTTGCTTTGTTGAAAAAAAAGCAATAGTCCAGGTATTCTGTCCCAGAAATGGGTGCTTCTGACCCTAAGTATTTGCAAGTCTTAAATTCTGTAGTCAATTTTAATATATATGTTTGCTTTACTCTTGTAAGAAATACTTGCTTTACTAGTGGTAATTTGTTAATAGCTTGGAGTATACAGGTATATACTGTGCTACTAGTAGTAATCTGTAATAGAAGAATCTGTGGAAACCAGGCTGCTACGTTCCTGTCTATAGAGGGTCTCTGATAACTCATGATCACAAGGAGTGACCCTCATATGTCATGACCATGACCATGACCACTACACTACGACATTTAGAGAGAGAGATGGACATGTGGAAACTGAGCAGCAGATGAAACGATCTCGAGCGCATACAGGCTGGCTGCTGGGCCCATGGCCTCCTCCTCCTCCTAACAGTTAACATCAGTGACTGCAGGACTTGTACTTCACCTCTTGGCTTTCCAGGACTAATACGCTTTTCTATCTATTTTTGTATTCAGATGACTTTTAAATGGAAATGTCTCTACTCCTTTATATACTTTTTTATTAACACAGAGGTCTTTTATTTGCAAGACTGCAGGTTGCTTACAAGCACAGCAAACTGCTCCACTGAAGAGGATTCAGGAAAAATGCTGTGAAGCTAGACCAGGTGATCAGTTTCTGCATTTCTGGTTTGTATCCTTTTACACTGCTGCAGCAGAATAGTATCTGAGAAAGTAAAAACCTAGCAGAGAAGGTGGGAAAACTTTGCATACAACGGTGGAGAGAACTAATGGCTTTCTGAATGACTAACACTAGACCATACCTAACAGAACTAGTGCTGTTCCTGTTCCAGTTTGGATCTGGAGAGATCCTTTCACCTGTGAATACAGCAGAGAAATTGTGGACTAACCCAGACTGGTGCCTGGTAAAGCTCTTACTCTAACAGACAAGTTAAGGGCTATCACCTACCTCTGAGATGTCTCAGACTGAAAAAACAGCATTTCTGTTGAAGGAAATATGCATTGTAACATGATTTTCAAACAAGTGATTTCTATTTGACCTTTTTTTTTTTTTTTAATGTTATTTTTTAAATGTTTGTCTTCAAAGCATCTTCATAATATTTTCTGGAAGCAATTCTTTTAGAGGCAGAGGAGACCATAACAACTTGCCCTGCTTCATTTGTATCACAAAAGGATCCTTTCTGCACATCAAAGTGCACAGCCAGCTCCTCCTCCTTCCTGTGGCCTGCCAGCTTCCCTTCCTTCAAATTGTTTTCCCATCTGCAGTATTTATACAAATTGCAATGTTTCTGCAAGGAGGAGACAAGGCTGTTTATTTTGTAGGCTTTACTCAGACACTTGTCAATTTAACTGGACTGTTCTCTAGAAAAGAAAATTCAGTCTATTTGGAGATGCCAGCTCTTATTCAGGATGAGCAAACCCATTCAAATAATGAGTCCCTTGTGCCCTTTTCACACCGTCTCTTTTGATAGATGGCCATTGTTAAGTCTGAGTGGTTCATATGTTTATTCACTTTGTAGAAAAGAATTATTTCCTGCAGAACAAAAATCTTTGTGGGAACAAGAAATGGAGCTCTGAGGCTTCAGTTCGCATGTTTTCATCTAAGAGTTCAGAAGGAGTTTAGGGGGAAAAAAAAGCCAACAAAATGGAGTAGACTTTGAAAAGCCTCCTCTCAAAACTCTACCATTGCCAAAGAGAAGGGAAAAACCTTTGGATGGATGTTATCTATTCTCATCTCTTGTGGTCAGCAGGGCTTCTTACATAGCACCAGTGGTGACAGGAGCATGTTACTGACTGGAGTGGTTCCTACTCCTCACCAGCATCATGCTAATGTCCTCCCCACTGCCTACACCAGGGGAATCTCCTTGTTCTCAGCACTGTCTTTACTGCTCTTGTTGGTAGAGATCTGAATAGAAAAGTGTGTATGTGTGTGTACGTATGTATGTGTTCATATAACCCCAAAGAGGTTCAGAAGAATATAGTTTCTGATGGATGTGCACACCAAGGACTCCAGGGTAGGAGCCCACTGGTGATGCAGACAAATTACCCAGTGTGTGGACTTGTCACTATCCAAATTCATGCTACAGATCTGATACGCATGACATTTGTGGCTGGGTCATATTCACCCCTGTGGGCAGAAGGCTGATGTTTTACTTTTTTTATTTCTCATGCCTAGTGTGGTACAACAAGTCTGAGACTTGGGACAGGGGTCTTCTACCTGCTGCACAACATATTCACCATCATTCCTGCAATGCTGTGAAATGGATCTAGAGAAGAAGAAAGGGATCAAGAGCAAGGACAGCTAAAGAATTTGGAGATGCTCCCAAAAAGAAAGCAAATTTCCAATACCAATAAATCTTAAGGAAACTTAAAGTGCTTATATCTATCCAGTGACCGAGAGGACATCATGTGCAGTGACTCAAAGTCTCCTGAGCCAAAAATAATAATAATTAAAAAAAACTTCTTTGAAAATGAAAAAGAGGAAAGAAGAAACCTGGTCTGTTGCTAAGAAGTGTTCATACTGATTATTCAAACTGATGAGATGAGACTGAAATAAATAGATTTCAGGCTGAAATTGTTCCTCCAGAACAAATGATGGACTTGCTTGGTGAGACTGTCAGAAAATTAGGCGTACAGCAAGGAAAATGAAATCATGCAACCAGATGGTGAGGTGGAGTTGCTCAGGCTGGTTGTATAACACACTACCCTGACAAATTTTCTTGCCACAGGCCCGGGACATGGAACTGCCCTGGGATTGGTGTCAGAGATAAATGATCAGATATAATTTATTATGTGTTACAATGACTAACTTCACTCTTCAGGGATACAAGAAAGCAGATTTCAGTACAACAGATATAAATGTGGAGCTTTGACTCCCTTCTTCTTTTGTTTGTTTTGAAGGGAATTAAAACCAAACACTCCCCCAAACTTTGGATACTTCAATCTTGGATTTTTGGTTTGTTTCTTACAAAAATCCAACTTTCAGTGGCACTTCTGTGAATTTCTGCAACCATTTGAGATGCTGTTATATAGGTGGGAACTTCCAAGGACAAACAGGTTTGCAAGAGCTGAGCATACTTGCATCAGAAACAGAAAGAATGCTTCAAATCAATTCTCACTGTACTCTCTTCCAGTGATTTCCTATACATCTGCACCAAAGCCTGACACAGCACTGAGATGACTCGATGGAGTTACAAATGGACGGATATCCTCATGACAAAAATACCAAGCAATCCATCTCTTTAGAGGCACACCAGAAGATGCAAAGACTGCATGAGAGTGAAAATCAGCATGTGGTCCTCTCTGTAGATAAGGGCAGATGCCACAATGTACCGAGTGATCTAGGGGTAGCCAGCCCTGCTATTACCTGTGTAATATTTTTCCCAGGGTTACATAGGACAATTTAATTTCAAAGGGAATTTGACTGGTAACTGTTAGCAGATCACACATATTGTGAAGAAAACAAACAAAAAAGAAACGAGACACCAAACAATCCCCACAAAAAGCACCCTGTGCATTTGGTGCCATACTAGAGACAAATGCAAAGTAAAGCTACCAAAAAACTTTTTGTCCTTTTTTCTTTGTATGTGGGCATATTGGAAATCATCCAAAAGAAATCAAATCAAGAAATGCAACACCAATTATCAAATATATGTAAACTAATCGTTTCTGCCTGAAATACCAATTCAGAGGACATATTCACCTACTCATCACATTTCCCACCAACATTAACTGAATGAGGTCATAGGCCCACTGGGAGTAGGCAGAGAAAAAGTCATCACATGTTCTCAGCAGCATGTGATGATAACTCACTGCCGAGTGTGGATGGGCTTGCATTCCACCTTGTCCTCCCTCTTGAAGTCTGTGTTTGGGTTCAGGTGGCTGCATTGCTCTGCCTCCAGCTCTGGGGAGAAAACCATCCCAGAGGTCTCAGCATGGGACCTGACTTCATCCCTTTATTCCCTAAGTGGCCAGCATAGGCTGCTGGCCATGGATCATCAAATCATAGAATGGCTTGTGTTGGAATGATCTCCAGGATCATTTAGTTTCAATCCCCCTGCCATGCTCAGGGTTGCCAGCTGCTAGATCAGGCACTAAATCAGGCAGCCCAGGGCCTCATTCAGCCTGGCCTTGAACACTTCCAGGGATGGGGCATCCACAGGTTCTCTGTGCAACATGTGCCAGAGCCTCACCACCCTCTCAGTGAAAAATTTCCCCCTGACATCTAATGCCCTTGGTGACTGCAGGTAAGGTAGTGGCAGATGGGAGCATCTCAGCACCTGGGCTACAGCTAGGGCAGCAAGCATGTCATGTTTTGGAAGAGAAACATGGGCAGCTCTGCAGCTGAACAAGGGCAGAGTGGAGGAGTTCTCTCTTTTCACCTGAACATACCTGAATAAATCTCACAGTTGTGCTGTGAAGTCTCCTTCCTTCACACCAAGGTTTTCTTGGCTTGATGAATCTTTCAGATATATGAAATACGAGTGGGTAAAGCTTGTGATAATGGAGCCCAGGGCTCAAGAATGACTTAGGTTGGGAAAGCCTGCTATACAATAATGAGTATATTAAAATAAAGGTATTTAATTTATCTGAGGGAATGGATCCTCTTGATCAGAGTTTAGAAACATCTACATGGGAGATTTCTGCCGGTAGTGTTATTGCAGATGAAAGCAAAACAACAGGATTTTAATTTTCTTTCACTCGACATCTTTAAGTCAGACCTAAGTGGTATTTGAAAGCCCAGAACCAGCACAGGAAGTCTGCTGCCCATGACATACACGTGGCCTGTAATTTTCCCTTCTGGACTGTAGACATGTGAGTGAAGAGTGCAAAGCATTGCCCAGGCTGCCTATGTGTCAATGATTACAGTCCCAGTTTTCCAGCAAGGCACACACTCCAGGTGCCAGGTGGGATGGGAATTGACATCCACCACACAAAGTCAGCTTGTGAAACCACCATGCAGGATTAGCCCTTGAAACCAAGTGACCAGCCTGCACCTCACTGTGGGTGTATCCATTAACATCTGTGTTTTCTCAGTCATCTTAGTGCTACATGCATGGTATGATATGCTGATAGCTGCTCTTTGGCTCCTTGCAATCCTTCAATTTGATGTCTTTTTCCAACAGTTTGCTTTTACTCTGCTACAATTGCTTGCTCCACCAGCAGAGGTAACCTCCTAGCACTATCTCTACCCATACCTCCTTTTCTCTGCTGGGACTTTGTTCTAAAATCTTATTTAGAGGTGAAAATATCTCTCTTTCTTGTGCCTAGAGAGTTGTGACTGTAAACATTAGAAGGTCAAGCAACTGCAAAATGTAAAATGTAAAATGAGGAGTCTCCCAGTATCAGGAATTTGGGAAATGCCTGGTACATGGTGGTGAAAGGAGCAGAGGGGAGCAAGGAGGTTAGGGGGAAGCAAGTTGTTGTGGGATGCAAGGTTTTCATGTATTTGATCTCCCTTTTAAAAGGAATGAATACATGGTAAGGATGTCCATTCCCCATTGGGATGGGTGAATCAGGATCTCTGGCTGTGCAGGTGACTGTTAAAATTTGTGTGTGATAACACCTTAAACCACAACCTTCACAGCACCTCCCAGCGTGCACTGCTGCATCTTCTGCACAGTGAGCAGGTCTTTCTGTCCCAGAAACCTGTTTGTTCCCTTGTCTTTCTGACTCACTGCTGACACACTGATGGCCAAGAATTCAAAACACTTCATTAATCAAATATACTTTTAGTGTGGCCCTAGTCTCATAGTGGAAAACTCTGCTACTTTTTTCTCTTTTGGCCACCAACCAACTGTTTTTATCATTCTCTAGATTCTTCAGTTTAGCAACAGCACTGTTTCATATTGTAGAGCCAATATCTGAAGACACTTCTCTAGTGAATAATGTTATCAGAATAGCATTTAACTTGTGAGAAGCTCAAGGCCATTGAAAGTTTCCTAGATGATGCTTGTTAAAATCATTTTAGTTAGCAATTTCAGAGGTGTGCCAATTTTGCAGCTGATCCTCTCACAATCACTGATCTCCATCACATGCTGCAGATGGCATCCAGGTTGCTTATTGTAGCATGGATATTTTAGGGGGTGACTGACTAATTGAATGCTTGCCTTTGATCACAGAAAAGTGGATTTGCAGAAGCTGTAATCCCCAGGAAAGTAGATGAACAATTTTTAGGGTACCTCATTTAGGATAAACAGTGTTTTACAGTGAAAGAAGTTTCCTGAAGGCTGCATCTACTTACTAGGTTAGCATTTATAGCTGTCTGTATGTGGGCTGGCTGCTTGCATACTCACCTATTGCTATAGTCATCTCATCAATGCCAGCAGTCCCAGTTAATGCTGAACGCATAATGCTTTCAGTAGTGGTCATTTGAACAGCAGTGCTAGCAGTAATTCCATTTCCCATTCCCTCCAGTTCATAAATCCAAGGGTTTGTAGACAATCAGTAGGATTAGGACTGCGGTTCAAGGATGCTGATGGAAGAGCTGAGTTCCTGTGTAGGTGGAGGCCCTTGAACACGTGGTCTGACCAATGACAGCTAATGACTAATTCATCAATCACTAAGTCAGCTTACAATGATTTGTATCTTCTTCTTCAAATCATGGTGTCAATTACTTGTATGCTGAAGCAGATGTAACCAAGAAACTGCTGCTCTCACACCCCAGTATTGTGTTTTCAACCACTCAGTTAATACTCCTGCACAAGAAATGGCCTCAACAGTAAAGCCCAGTGAGTCTTTTGGAAACTTGTGGGGTTCAGCTTAGTAGGCCGTAATGCCAAAAAACTAGAAGAGCAGCTGGAGATGCTAAAACTGTTGACACCAGTATGTGTAATCTATATGGAAGAGCTTAGACATAAAACACTGCCCAGGTTCTTCATGGCTGGTAAATTCACCTTTGCTGCTCTTTCATACATCAGAAGGAGTTATTCACACTTTGTAACTCTGATAACATTTTTTTCATTCCTGGTCATTGAGTACCACTGAGCAGAAGCAGAGCTGTGTGATTTCATTAGGGACCTTAATTTTAGTAAAGCCCTCAGAAGTTCAATTGTGAGACACAGTTAAAAACAAACCAACAAACAAAAAAACCCCCAAACAATTAAATGAATAAATAAATGAAAATGTGATCAATTACAACTCATATCAATTCTTTTATTATTGCTATTACTATTTTTTAAATTTAATGAGTTTACTAGGCCAGGGAGGGAGACCAGCATTTCCACATACATATGAAAACATCAAATACAAAAGGATATTTTGGGAATTTATTTATATTCATATAATTTATTTATTTGTTTATTTGTTTATTATTTAATTTGGGAGTTTATATTTATGGGAGCTGCACTTGATGACCTTTAAGGATTCCTTCCAACTCAGAAGATTCCATGATTCTGTGATATAACATAAAATGAACTTTGCTGTACAGACTGGTAAAGAACTCTCAGGATGTTTTTAGCACTGAGTATGTATGTTGGTGAAATAAAAACAATATTGCTTTGGATGAGTTTTCAGGAGTGTTTAGGAAATATTATAATCTCCACCAAAATGTTGTTTTTGCATGTTCTTATGCTTATCTTGGGAGCTGAGCAGATGGGCAATTCTGAAGCAGTGGGAAAATAAAAAGCAGGAAAAAATGGTAAGATCCTGGAAAAGACATATGCAGAGACAAAATGTGTGTTGTATCTCAGATGAAGGTTTAGGGTGAGGGGATACTGAGCATGTCCATCTCACAAAGCTGCATTGTGCCAACAACCTTTACATAGCCTCCCAAGCCACTGATGGATGCTGCCTGGTGCTCGTACTGCCACATGTCCACAGTAGTGTTCCTTAAACAAATGGAAGTGTAGAAGCCAGTGCATGTGTTCAGAACACCTGTTGTGTTATAGAGGGAGAAGAAATGTCATGCAACACTGAACTGATGCTGGAAGCAGCTTTCTTCTGTCCTCACCCCCACAATGTTGACATGCCAATGGTCTGAAATGTAGGTCTCATGAACTGGAAGAGTTGAAACACTGGCTTTAATTCAGCTCTGCTGTGAGAATAGGGATGCAGTTGCTTCTTGTTAGAGAAGCACAGAATAATTTGGGCTTCTGGGAGGCACTGCAGGTTTTCTGTACCAGTCCGCTCTCAAAGCTGGGACATCCAAGCTTGCTGATAGATCAGGCTCCTAAGGACTACATCCAGTAAGTGTTAAATGCCCCCAGGAATGGGGCCCCCACAGCATCTCTGGCCCCATGTTTGACCTGCTCCTCTGAGAATTTTGTTTACAAGTCTCTAAATGGATTTTCCTCTGCTGCAACTTTAGTCCATTTGGTTTTGTCCTTACACTGTCTCTTTGTCCCTTCAGCTCTTTGTAAGTGGTTCCTGACATGCTGTTTCTGGAGATACTCTCTGTTCCCTTGGAATGGTTTCCTTGCGAATTTGTGCTAACGAGAGGTTTGGATTTCTGCTTGACCACTAATAACAGCTCGATACTAAAGATTTGGCTGTACTACATCTCATTCCAAGGGTTTTCTCCAAGTACTGTTCATTTTTGTGAATAATGCTACAGTACTCTTTGTTACTGTTTCATCTGTGCATCTGTCTGTTTGACAGTAATGGTAGCTGGAACTGTGGTGCTTGGCGTACTATGCTTATTTTCACTGTGGGCTGACCCCAAGCTTCACACTGACTGAAACGTTGCTCAGCGGCACTTAGTCATGCGCAGATGACCTGTGTAAATTTTCAATACCACTCCTGGAAAACATGCAAAATTTTTCTTTCCTATTCTTTCTTCCTTCAAAGAGCATAAGAAAGGATGTTCTAGGAAGGGATGTCTTTTGTCTTAGCATCATTTTAATAAACAAATATTTTTAATTCAGTTTTAGGAATTATCCAAGAGGTCTGATTCAAAAATGGAAGAGAAATCTTTCTGATTGAGGACCTTGTACGTAAGCTTAAAAGAAAAAATTGTGATCCTGCCTAGAAACATTTTCTTCCATTTTCCATCTGCTGGGATACCCTTCAGATATATCACCTTTACGTAACTGTGGTTTTTGTCCATATACTAAAATTTGCATTTGGGTATAAATCTTATTTTCTTAACGAATATCACAGTAAATTGGCCTGACAAAGTACTGTTGAATTATTTTAACTTCTTTCAGACACATTCAGAGGAAAGGTAGGATATTTGGCACTATATGCATGGAAGAGCTATATATTTACAAACCTTCATCTGTCTTCTTTCTTCATAGCCAAACTCATAAATGAAGCAGCTGCTCCAAAACTGTCAAGGTAATGTCACTCGCTTCAATAAAGTCATCACTTCACCTCTGTTGCCATAACAGCCTAACATTGTCTGTGCCTAATGTCACAAAAACATTGAATTAGCATCGTTCTGAAAATAATTCTGAAGCGATGACTTTAGACACAGCCTTCCTGCAAAATGTTTTGAAGGAAATCACCATTTGAGCAAGGAAACTTTTGAAAACGAATCAATAGTACTAAATATTAATTGCACTGCAGCTGTCAATCAGTCATAAGGAATCAATATTTCTCACAATTAAAGTACATTGTCTCATTCCTTTTCCCTTCCTTCTTTGCCATGCAATATGAAATATCGAAGGTTTCTACAAGGATAACACATTACGTAAATAGTATAGAAAAGACTTGAATGCAATTTAAGATGGACAAATGTAAAAATACATGCTTAAGTAAGAGCAACCTACTACAGAAATGCAGAATGAAAGATGAGTGACTGCAGCTTTACTGAAAAAAAAAAATAAGAATCTGGTATAGCACCTGACAAGAAGAAAATGAACTGGTATCCTTGTGTTTCTGCAGAAAGAATACATAACATATAGAAAAATAAATACTAAATTCAAGAGAATTGTGTTTAATACACATGAAAAAATCAGTGTGCTTTAACTTTCCCCACTCGTTAGGTCTGAGTTTGAGCTGCTTTTGGTATGGGAACTCAGGATGGATGTGGTTCGGCTGGGAAGAGTCCTGTGACAACAGTATAAGCAGTCTGAGGTGTAGAAGTTCATTTGACATTAGGAATGATGGAGGACTGGAAGTACTATGCTGTATTGCTTCACAGGAGTAGACTGGGTGGTGACAAAACCACGGCCTGTACTGGGGATAAATGAAGACTTCTTGGCACAGAGAAGCCATTCAAGCTACAGCAGTAGTGGAAGAAACCCCACTGGATATGAGAAGGATTTGGAGTACAGTGTAGGTGAGCAGAACTTGGAAGGGAAAATGAGCTTTTTGAGAACCCAGAGCTGGGAAGGAAATTCACAATGGGAGTGAGCAGGTCTTACACAGGGAGAGGTGTGATGGGATTACACCAGACGTAAGAGATGCTGTCAGCCTTAAATTAAGGAAAGGGATTTGGGGGTGGGGGGGAACAACAGAAGTGCTGTGAATAGAAAAGCAGCCAGTGGGGGATCTTGGCTAATCTACAGCTGGCCAAATGGACACCACACAAAGTGACTTGTGTGCATACTCTGTGACCACTACTGAGACTGGTAAGATGGCATAGTATAACACTGGTGGGATGGGCTTCCCTTTCATTACACTGAATGGAAAACAAAAGCTTCTGTTGCTTGTTGTGATTGTTAAATCTCCAGAGACTTTTTTTCTTGTGGACCACAAACTGCTAGTGCTGTACTACCACACGTAGTCCCAAAAGGTTCCAGTGGTCTTCAGAAAAAGTGGTCTTCAGAAACAGTGCTGGGTGGAAATGTCAGTCCATTTCCTCTTTGGTCCAGGATTGCTGTGGCTGATTTATGGAAACAGTGCAGACAACTTGACTCTAGTAGAAGCAAAGTGTTGATGGTAATGGATTATTTTTCCCAGGTTAATTTAATGTCACAGTAACTCCTGGCTTTCAGTCTTTATAGGGTTTGTGAAAATCAGGTGGCCAGGTCTGAATGGAGGGGAGGTGAGTGTGATTGCAATTCTATCAGCTCCGTATGCTAATGGCTCAGATGTCTTGCAATCTTCTTTCAGGCTTTACATGTCCCCTGCAACAAATATAATGGGAGGAGAAGGGAGCAGCAGCATTGGAACATCAGCTTTCATCTTCTATCGAGCAACCTGTCTGAAAGCAGTGGCCCTAAATACACCCTCACTCCTGAGCCTGATTCTATTTGACGCGGAGTAAGGGGAGATGGGCTAGAAGTTGTGCCCACGTGCTTAGGAAAGAAACCTCCCCTTCAGTTCTGAAACTCGTGAAGAAGTTCAGATTCAATTGCATCATGCTTGCCATTTCAAAACCTTCGGTGGCTGATCTCATACTTGGAAAATATCAAACCTGAGTATGACAGTGCAACTCAGCTTGTCCAACAGCCTCTTTTCTGAGGGCTGCTGCAGCTCCCTGGCACCTCCCTCGTACTGTGAAGTGTCTCTAGAGAATGACCAAGCATACTTTCTTAACAGTAATCATTGCAATAATTAGTTATTTTAAAATGAAAATGTTTTCTTTTGCTATGTTTTCTTTGTCAATGATACAAGTCAGTGTTTCAAAAAGTGATTTATATTGTTGCTTTGTGTTAGAGTTAGCATTAAATATTCCCTATGTATTTAAGAAGTTTTCAGTTATATGCTACCTTGGGTCTAACCCATGGAATAGTGCCAGCAACAAGAATTGAAACCAGCTTGCCTGCAAGTACCTGGGACCGTCTCCCAGAGCCTTGTGGTGTTGCTCTGCTCAGTGGCACGTTGGCTCAACACCTGAGAAGTCTGCTGCTTTTGTGTGACCTCCAATCCTGAAATAGTTTGCAGTGCTGCATGGGATGCAAAGGGACCTTAAGACACCTTGAAAAGTCTCTTGGAAAGAGAAATTACCAAGAGGTCTGAAGAGAAGTTTGGAGAAAAATATTACAAATTAGATCTTGTTTTCTTCAAATGCTAAGCAGTAAACCAAGGTTCAGAGGCTGTGGAGAAAGAGAGAAACTATAGAACAGGCAATGTGCTGGACCTCTATGAAAGAGGTGGGAACTTGTTCAGATGTCTTACCTGGAGCAGGGCTGTGAGCCCACAGCCCAAATCCCATTAAAACAGTGGGAGACTGGCTGTTCTGGCTGAGGTTCTTCTGTGCAACTTGGGGTGAAGAATTAAAAGAGTAACATAAATGCAGGTGTATCTGTACTGATAATAGTTAACTCACTTCAGTCCTAGAAGATACAGGTTCAATTTCCTTCCGTAAACCTGGTTAAATGCACAAAGAAAGCTGCTTTGTACCTCCAGAGGTGCTCAGGACGGCTGTGCTGACCTGCCTTCTGCCCTTTCTATCCAAAGAGTTGTGCCTGAGATATGTTGCAGATGCATCAAGCATCAGGCCCCAGCAGAGAGATGCATTCTCACATTCCCTCACCTCTACTTAGAGAATTTTCATTTCAGGGCATCCGGCAGGTTCCACAATTAGAGCTCCCACCAGCTCACTACTGGCATCAGCAATTTTAATTAAATGTGTGCTAACCAGCATAATCTTTTGGAGTTGAGGGCAATCAGTTATCTCTAGGTGGTAGTGCTATGTAAACAGCAGAAGTGAGAACAGGAGGGAGTCCTAAATAGCTTGTTTGCACATAGACAGAAAACAAGCTACCTCATGGCTTCAGATGTTGTGAAACTGAATGTCATAAACATACATGATGTTGCCATCATGATGTGATGCCAGTCACTCTGCCCTTGCATGACTGATACTGCAGAGCTGTTCTCACTCCTTTTCATAATTTGCTGGATGGACTTAGGTCTCCACAAGTAGGTGTCTCCTCATCAAGTGTAGATATCTGCAGTGTAAATGTTGACATACAAATTAGTCATCCTTGGTTGCCTTCATCAACAAAAAGCAGAGGAGGTTGGTAAGGGATGATGATATCTTCCATGAATGGTCATCTAAAATCAGATATGCTATATCATACACACTTCCAGGTAGTTACAGTGGAGATATTAAAAGTAATTGTCATCACAAACATCAACAGATGTCCTCAGATATCCTTTCTCTTTTTTGCAGTCTTGTGTCCTGATCTGCTCAATAAAGTCTGGAAATTCTCTCACATACCCTGTTATGGTGGAAGAAGGGAAAGCATCTTTTGCAATGCTATGGACTTCATGACTGCTGTAATATGTAACAAGACCTTCAACAGAAGTACTGGATTTAAACTTCTACAGTTTTATATCTTCCATACCCCCTGAAATTTCTAAGCAATAAGACCAAAGTAGGTGTAGAAGTCTCACCAGATCAGAACTTTTCACCTACACCACTGGTTGCATCTCACGTCAGGCTGAGTGGAATTAGTGCTTTAGTATCAGAATTCTCACAAAAAATAGATCAAATAGAATAACTGGAAAAGTATTGTTTTCTTTCTTCAATCTTAGAAAAATATGTTATTGCTATTAAAGTGCTTTAAAGTCCACTTCACCAGTTTAGCCTTATCAAAGTTCTTTAAAGTTATTAGAGATATGTCCCTTTTTAAAAAGAATTGTAGGGCAAGACCTTTGTAACTCTTTAATGTTTGGTGCTAGTAGAAGGAAATGGATTGGTGAGCTAAGACACTGAATCCTCTTCTTAGCCCTAAGGAAAGGCTGGCAACAATGCATACTCCTCTGAGGATGATGATAGTTTGCCTTTGCTCTAACCTAACAGATTGGTCCAGGTTCTGAGCTCAGCTGCACAAATAATAACACATATTTGCATCTGGGAATGATACTTGGAATCTGTGTTGCTACAGTTCTGAAGCCACTGTCAGTGCAGAGCTAAACAAATTTATTAGGAAGATTTTGAACTTAGGAAAATATTTTCCTATTGAGGGTCAAACCTTGGAGAAAGTTGCCCAGAGAGTTACTCTGCCTCAACGCTGGGGATATTCAAAGTTTAGCAGGACTAATCTGAGCAATCTCTCTAACTTCCAAGTTGGATCTCTCTTCAAAGCTGAACTTGCTTTAAATGGAGGTTTGAGGCACGTGACCTTCAAATGTTCCTTCCAACCTAAACTATCCTATGATTCTTATCTACTAGTTCCAGCTTGCCTGACCTTACATTCAACGCAACTGTTATGAAATCAATAAGTTACTTGCGATATGTGACATTCATCTCATTTAGAATAGGAAATGATTCCAAACTTCTGTTTATACTCTCAATGGTGACTTCTTATCTATTCTAGCTGAAGTTTAACAGCCTGTTGCATACCAATTACATATTTATTGTAGCAACTGTCATTAATCCATGTTCACAGCAAATGTCTGCCATTCTTTTCCTGCTTTTAGAATTAGTGTATAGGGTACATTCTTCCAGCTGAGAGCTGTAGGAGCTTCCTTCTGCTGTAATCATCCAATTGTGGATGAAGATCTGCTTGCACACTGAGATGGCAGAACGCTGTGGCTTCTACATCAAATTATGGAATATTTGCTCTTCATCCTGACATGGTACCAGGGCAAAAAAATAAGAGAATTACTAAGAGACAGCAAGGGACGGGTACTGCACCTTCTTCACCTCACCCAACACTTACAACCACTTGCATAAAATTGTACTCCTCAGGCTCTGTTCTTAAGTGAACTAAGGCAAATTCAACTTTGGACATATACATTCAATTCCCAGGATAGTGCCCGTGTGAAATTCAGCAGTAACAATTAGTTAAGACTAATTTTGCATGTGAGGTCCTTAGACAACCCAGCAAGCCTGTACTGATTTTGAATTTAGCAGATGTTTAATATGATATACCACGAGTGTAGAAGGGGTGAAGATGCAGAATGAAAAGCAACAAATATAATAATGAATGTCAAAGCAGGCTTGGCTAGTGTGACACTAGATCAGAGTACACTTAATTTGCAGACAGGTGATAATTAATTTGTAGATCAGTGTTAAGTATTAATGTTAACAGTTGCACTTGGTTGTATCAGAGCTGAAATTATTTTAGGAACAGATAAATACATAAAACATTCAGTTCATGATTAAGATAGCTAAATGTAGATGTTTATAGGAAAATTATGTGTCTGAGGTCTTTTCATGCTCTGTGGAGATCGAATCAATGGAGATGCGAAAATAAATTACCTGAACAGACTAAAGAGCACAGTTCATTTACTGTGCCTGTTATAATCTGAGATGCCTTAGGCTATTTGAGACATCTTCATAGTGCCCTTAGATCTGATCCAGGATCTACTGCAAACTCATAATTTGTTGGACTCCCAGTAGGACACCAGATAGGGTATTCAAAGGCATCTCAGATGATCATAGAATCACAGAATCACAGAATCGTAGGGGTTGGAAGGGACCTCCAGAGATCATTGAGTCCAACCCCCCTGCCAAAGCAGGTTCCCTACACCAGGTCACACAGGTAGGCGTCCAGGCGGGTCTTGAATATCTCCAGAGAAGGAGACTCCACCACCCCCCTGGGCAGCCTGTTCCAGTGCTCCGTCACCCTCACCGTAAAGAAGTTCTTGTGCACATTCGTGCGGAACTTCCTATGCTCCAGTTTCTGGCCATTTCCCCTTGTCCTGTCTCCACACACTGCTGAAAAGAGTCTGGCCTTGCCACTTTGCCCCCCATACCTGAGATATTTATAGACCTGGATCAGGTCCCCTCTCAGTCTTCTCAAGGCTAAACAGACCCAGTTCACTTAGCCTTTCTTCATAGGGGAGATGCTCCAGGCCCTTCACCATCTTTGTGCCCCTCCGCTGGACTCTTTCCAAGAGATCCCTGTCTTTTTTGTTCTGGGGAGCCCAGAACTGGACACAGTACTCCAGATGAGGCCTCACCAGGGCAGAGTAGAGGGGAGGATCACCTCCCTTGACCTGCTGGCCACGCTCTTTTTAATGCATCCCAGAATGCCATTGGCCTTCTTGGCCATGAGGGCACACTGCTGGCTCATGACCAACCTGTTGTCCACCAGGCACCCAGGTCCCTCTCTGCAGAGCTCCTCTCCATCAGGTCATCCCCCAGCCTGTGCTGGTGCATGCAATTATTCCTCCCTAGGTGCAAGACTCTACACTTGCTTTTGTTAAACCTCATCTGGTTTCTTGCCACCCAGCTCTCCAGCCTGTCCAGGTCTCGCTGAATGGCAGCACAGCCTTCGGGCGTATCAGCCAATCCTCCCAACTTCGTATCATCAGCAAACTTGCTGAGGGTGGCCACTATCCCCTCATCAAGGTCACTGATGAAGATATTGAACAAGACCGGACCCAGCACCCACCCCTGGGGAACACTGCTAGTTACAGGTCTCCAACTGGACTCTGCACCGCCAACGACAACCCTCTGTGCTCTGCCAGTCAGCCAGTTCTCAACCCACCTCACTGTCCACTCATCTATCTCGCACTTCCTCAGCTTTGTTACAAGGATATCATGGGAGACAGTATCAAATGCCTTGCTGAAATCAAGGTAGACTACATCCACTGCTCTCCCCCCATCCACCCAGCCAGTGACAACGCCATAGAAGGCTACCAGGTTGGTTGAGCATGACCTCCCCTTGGTGAACTCATGCTGACTACTCCTGATAACCTCCTTTTCTTCCAGTTGTCTGGAGATGGATCCTAATTGCCTAGATTTATGCAGTAGAAATAAGACTTCAGTTGATCAGATCACTCTTTTGATAAGAAAATTCATTCAGCCACATGTGCCTATCCGCTGCTTTTTTTCTGATTCTCTTCAATGACTGAGGCACCTTTGGGACTGACTGATATGTCTCTGAGCTGATGAGATTCTTACTGGACCTGTAGCTGAAGGCCAGGCAGAATGGTATGGGGCACCGCACTGGCACCAGATGCCTATGTGAAGGAGACTGGATCAAGTTCTGTTGAGTGTATTCTTTCTGAGGACAAATCTTGGAAAAGATGTGGATGACATTTGAGTAAATACTTTCATATGAGTAGTATCATTTATTCAGTAGCCTCCTTTATTCATTTTTTTCTCACTTTGAGCCAGTGATTGCCACAGTGGCTGAAGAAAAAGTGAAACAGAAGCATAGGAAAGAGCTATTGTACCTGGAGGACAGGATGCAGCCCAGCTACCAACAGGAGCTACATCACTGCTTCTCGGTGCCTTCTAACAGCCCTGATCTAATGACAGAGCCTTAGACCCTCATACCCATTGGACTAGAAACCACAACATTCCTGAATCTGACCTGAGGGTGAGTCCTCCCACAGGTCATATTTCCTGTCTGCAGAAGGGAGGAGATTATCTTCTGGCAGAGATGCTCAAATGTCTTAGCAGGGAGAAACACAGAGGAGTGAAAAATGTGTATCTCTGGAGAAGGGTGAAAAGCAAAAGAAAAAAGTCTGAGGTATAGTTGAGATAGATATGTGAAAATGGTCATAGGAGTCATTAAAAGTTACCCCTTTGAATAAGATAATAGAGTAAGCTACTATGGTGAGGGTGGAACAATACTTCCCAAATTATAGTCTGTTCTCTGCTGTACCAAGTTCCTATCTAGTTCTATTTTTTCTTTTAACTTTATTTTTATTATTTTATTTTTAATTCATAAACATGGCATTTTATTGCAGACATCAGAGTCTTCTCTTCACCACATCTAACCAAGTTTTCTTTGAACAAAGCATTCCCTGGCCAAGGACAGGGCTTGGAAGTGGTGAGGAGATGGTACTCTTCTCCTTGTGGCTGTTGGCCATGTGCCCCTGAGTGGATCATGCTACCCTATGGCTGTGATGCTCAGTGACAAAACTGGTCTTGCTGCTCTATTGAGAATCCTCTCCATGGGAGTCCTTGGTAGTTACTGATATCTCAAAGGACTGCAGGGTTTGGCTGTCAAATGGAAACCCATTTAGGCTCCATGGGGTGACATTAAAAACTGTCGTGATGTGCCATCTGCTGAAAGTATAAAATACATCAAAGAGACAGAGCAGGAGGTAAGAGGAGTAAAACAGGAAGACAGTAAAATATCCCAGGACAGCAATGGCATTGCCCACAGTCCTGAATGAAGGAAGGCTGAAGACAAAGTCCTGGAAAAATAGACAGGCACAGTAGAACAGAGTAGACAGCATTTCTTATATTCAGTCTCCCAGTCTGTTCAGCCTCAAAGATTTTTTTTTTTTTTTTTTTTAAATTCAGCTGTAAAAAGAAGTATGAAAGAGGGCTCACAGCTTTACTCAAACAGGGAAGTCAGACAAGTCACTATTCTGGCCACAGACACAAACAGTGCATAGTAACTCATGAATGAGATAAACATGCCAGTTAAACAAGGATATACAGCAGGTTGAGTCACAGCCATTCATTGTACAGTTAGGTGCCCTCTCCCTCAGAAACACCTGCACACTTTGTAGTCATTATGCCTTAGGGGTAAGCATCACCTTATTTTCATCTTTGCCTGCACTGTCAGGATTTGTGTAAGAACTGCTCATCCTCAGCCTAGAGGATTACAGTTAGTGGAAAGATACAGCCTTTTTGTGCTATGATTCAGCAGTTCAGTGTGTTAATGTCTGCTTTAAGATGAGATCATTCATTTTCATTTATTATTTCTCTCTAATAATTGTAAAGGGTATCTGGAGTATTTGAGGTAGAGAAATTCATATTTATATTGTTGATACTTGAACTGAAGCTAACTCTTTGCTGCTTCATGCCTTGTCTGTATTAGATAGGATGAATCTCATCTCCATAGTGCTTTTTTTTATTTGTCCTTTGCTGCAGTTGTTAAGTGTTGCCCATCATTTGGCACCATTAGGCTCTGCTCTCAGCCTGCACTCCTTTTTATGAGGGCCTGAAGGCCTGGGACCCAAAAGGAGAACCAGCAACAGAGGCTGGGAAAATTGAAGCTATCATCTGAACATGACCACTTTGGGGCATTAAAAGTTGTGATTAATCCAAGTCTGATCTGATCTGCAGTCTGGACTCTGACATGGAGCTGCTGTACTGGTGCTAAGTTTGGACTCGTAGACCACCACAGTGTCTAGCACAGCCAAGGGGAATGGCCATCACATGAGATGAGTGATGGATGTGCCTTCTCCCATAGGCACTGAATTTGTTTCAAATGGTGCCTAGTAGCCTTTCCCTAATGTCACTGGAAGAGTAGATGATGAAGGCGGAGGTTGCTGAGAAAAATCTACATACCAAGTCAGTTTGAAAGATTACTTCCCTGCTCCCTAATACAGCATCCTTTGAACTCCCCAGGGAACAAACACCATCACTAAAAGCTTCCGTAACCTATCAGTTTCAGTGACTGCTAATAAAATTCACCTAGTGAATAAACATTGCATTACTCTGACATTTTAGAGTCCTGTCTCTCCAAGGGTTTCAGAGTACTTCACAGGTGTGCACTCAGACCATATTAGATAAGGTCCTGCATCCTGGAGTAATTTATGAACCACCCTGTTCAGTTTCCCAGGTGACACCCCTACTTGTCCCTAACGATCAGAAAACAACTCAAGCTCTGGCGATATTATAAGAACGTTTGTTATTTTATTCTTTTTGGTGGGTACAAAAACCACAGTTTCTTACACAGAACAAGATTATAAATAATATCTGTAACATGAGTGACCCGTAGTCTCTTTTGATTCTACACTGCAGACTGATGATGTATTCTAAACATTTTTTCATTTTCTTTCTTGTATTAGACAGATGCAAATCTGTGGAACACGGAATGATGGAACAGAATGAAGGTAACAGCAAACAAGAGGATGACCAACAACTTTTATAAAAAAAAAAGTCTCTGAATTTTATTACAGTGATGGCGTTTTATATCAATTATTGCAATGAACTGTTCCCTAAGATGGTTAGAAAAAAGAATTGTGTTGTCCTCTACCGAATTTACATCAGTTAAAAAGCAAGCATGTTTCAGTATTCCTCTTTTTTCAAAGAAAATGTAAATAATTTCTTTATTTTTTTTTTCACAGGATTTACATATTTATTATTTTCTTATCACAGTTTAGTGATTCATTTCTACAGCTGAACAGCTGAATATTCTTCCATTGTATATATTGATGTTCTGGAGACACAGGTTAGCATGTTCATTGACTTCTATAGCTATTTTTCTCTCTTTGTCAAGACAAAGACCAAAATGTCTTTTCTGAGCATGTTCTTCACAGTTTAATGCGCTAAATTGGAAAGTCTTATTAGTTTTTAGTCCACTCAAGTGAAATTTGTTGCTGTTAATACACCCTTCCCAGCCCCCTCCCCCCAAAAAAAAACTAAATTATGAATTTTCCTGATATAAAATCTGAGTTTGGGTTTCCGAGCTGAGCTCATGCACATTGTTGCTGATGATGACTGGCGCATTTGGACGTACTTCCCTTTCTCAGCCAAATTATTAGTTCATCAATGACACTCCCATGTCGTTATAGTCTGTGCTGTGTTCCCATCAGTCACCAACACAGTTTAATTAAGGCACTCGATTATTTTTTTGGTTTTTATGGTAGGTCCGATGCAATTACAGCCAATCCTGAACTTTGTCTAATTGCAGTTCCAGAATGCACAGCCTTCGGGCAGTCGGGAGTCAATACGCGGCCATTTTCACCCACACTCCCCGTGATGGATAATCTGGCTTTGTTTCTTATGGCTTCAGAAAAGGTAAGCTATGATCAAAAATAAAAGAGAAGAGAAAAAAAAAGTGTTAAAAAGGTTCTACCCTTCAAGAAACCAGAGCACAGCAAACACCAAAATATTAAATTTTAGACATCTGCATTTTTTTTCAGTTTAACATTATAGTTAATAATAATAATAAATATAAAATACATAGCATACTGGGGGAAAAAGGCTTAAAATTCTGAAGGTAAATTTTATTACAATAAATCATTATCCATTTAAATATAAATTCCAAATTTGAACAGGAAATTAACAGAAGGAATATATTCATGTAAAGTGCTTCAAACTACATTCATATATTGTGAAATGAGAGTCAAGACCTTTCATGAACCTGAAAGTATTAGCACCTTTGAATAAAGTCATGCATGAGTATTCATAGACTGAGACCTTCAACAAGGTATTTCAAGGTAAAAGAAAACTACTGAAAATTGCTTATAAATTGGTATAGCTCTTTTAGTTATCTTTGTGATAATTCCATGTAAAGAAATTATTGCTTCTACCCATAATGCATCCATTCAGAAATCTCTTTTCATATATGTATTTTGCTGCAATCAGGGAAGGTAAAAACTTTCAAAGGAAATACAGTTCAATGAGGAAAAACACATTTTCTATAGTTTTCTACATTAGGACTAAATTTTCCACAAGAGGATTTAAAGTCCTGCTACCTCAAAGTCATTACATTCAGATAAGTCAAACAAAATATCTTGTTTAGAGACTGGCTGCCTCAAACAGAAGAAAAAACATTTATAGTTATTTCATCTAACTTCAGCCATCCAAAAATAAGGAGTCTAATCTAAGAGGGCTCTCTTGTAGTGGTAGAAAAAGTCAAAGGTGCATCTGGCACAGCAGGCACCGGAACTACATTGTATTGAAACAGATTTCAAAGACACTGTGGTAAGCTAACAATTAGTGGGTAATTCTCATTTCTAGCCAACAGAAGCCATCCCCTATGCAACTAACTCTTGTAACTGATGTGCAGGGATGCAGTCTGGAATACTGATTGGAAAAAGTGGGATGCAGGAGAGTGCATTCACATAGGAGCAAAGGGATGACAAACATAAAATCATTTTATTTGCCTTGTTACTATCATCTCTGCATTTAGAGCTTTGTCCCTCTGAGCCCGGTTTCTCCTTCCAAGGTAGCAGTGAAATCCTAAGCTGAGATAAGGGAGATTCCTTAAAACTCCCCTTCTCTGGGAGCACCTCTAAGAAATGCACCTGTCTCATATTGCATTGCTGTTACTAACTCCTTCAAAGAAGAATTCTTCCAAGTATAGCTGCCCTTATGGTACAGTAGGATATATATAACAGCAATTTCCCAAATCAATCGCTGCAAAATTCTCAGGATAAGGCCCAGCTTACAAAGGGTGTTATGGCATTCTCCTCAAGCTGAAAACTTTGGCTTTGTTAACCATCAATTGCAACATCCAAAGTAATCCTTTGAAAAGTCTCCCTGCTTCTGCAGTGCTCTGTGGCAGGGACTGTTACCCAGCAGATCTTGCCCTAATTCAATGGCTAGATATAAAAATCGAGAAATAGATACTGAGTGAGTGAGGACCTGGGCCCACACAGAGTTCTACTGAATACAAAAGACTTCAGCTACACCCAGCAGCAAATAAAAAACTACATTTGCAAAGCACAGATACAATGCAATGTGGTGGAACTCCACATGGTGCATGTCCTGTTGCAAATGTGCATCAAGGGTCATCTGTCTGCAGAAATGCACAGAATGTGTTTTGGTCAATGGCAAGAAAAGGTCTTTAGCTGAGCTCTGGGGAGGGATGGGGAGACCAGATCAGATCAGAATGCAGACTGGGTTGGAAACAGGACAGCCTACTCCAGATTTGGTAAATTTCCCAGCTGATTGCCATTGGGTACAGCATCTCTCCATCCCTTTGCCACTGGGAAATCAGAGCTCATGTTTACAGGGGACACGTGAGCTATGCAGAAATTTATGTTTTTCTAGCTCTGCAGCTTTCTGGCCATTGACAACATGCTTAGGACAGAAAAACACTGAAAAAGGGATCTACCAAAAAAAAAAAAAAAAAAAAGCAAACAAGAAAAACAATTTCTCAGCAGCTTTCCACGGAACAGAAAAAGCTTCAATAAGGCAACTCCTCTCTGCTCACAGCACAGGGTAACAACAACTCAGCAGTACATTGCAGGAAACAACCCGGACAGTTGACAAAGCCAGCAGAAACAGGTCAAACTTGTACTCAGGAAGGTGCCATAAAGCAAACTAACCAGATATGTGTCTGTGTTTCATTTTAAACTAAGCTGTGGGTAATGAGCTGGGCTAATACTGTGCTTGATTGTGCTGTTGCAATTTCAGATTTATGGCCTGGCTTTAAAAATGGTTTCAGGAGAGGCTGGGATAAGAGGGAAAGCTCTTGGTAATTGCTATGAATGTTAGGAAGACACTGTTCAGTAAGTGTAGTTACTGTTAGTGGTGTTAGTGGTGTTAGTTTCAAGCTCAGTGGTAGTTACCTTTCATACTAATGTCATTAGTTTTGATTAAACTAGCTGTTCACTTAATCAGGTGAAAATGTTGACCTGTCCCCAGCAGGAAATAGGAATGTAGGAAGCTGATCTCCTCAGTCTATGTAATGTAAGTACCCAGTTGCTGGGTTTCTTTGTTGTTTAGATGTCTCTAGCATCTGGGTCACCTGGGAATGTCTTCGCACAGATACTGAAGATGAACTTTCAAATACTTCTACTATATGAAATATGAAATTGGAAGTATATAATTCAAGTTAAGTACATTACAGATTTACTGTTCTGTCTTTTACAATTTGGCCTTGTTAGCCATTCATTTTGTAATTTCATATAAATATCTGTAAATTTTGTAGTTAATTTGGTCAGTTATAGCCAGCACAAGGTGGGAGCGCAAGCAAAAGCAGTGGAGCTGGGAGCTGGCTGGTGAGTCTCATGACCCTCTGAAGACCATGGCGGTGGTGGTGGCTGGGAATGGGCCTCTGGGACAACTCCTTTGTCACTCATGGGTTTGATGGGAGGAACCCAGCAGTGGTTTTCTCTGAGCAGCTGAAGAGAAGGGTATTGGCTCCGCATTACTTCCAGACTATCAGGTTGACTGGCTTACAAATAAATGAAAATGGGAAAGCTCTGCTCGGGGAAAGGGAAGGGATTGCTCCCACTTCAGAGCATGTTTCCTTCCCTGCCAAGGGCAGATGCAATACATCCCTTCTGAGCATCTTTACCACACATTTGTGTACTAGTCTTACGTTTCCATTTTCTGCTGCCTCGCAGACTGATGAATATCCCTGTGGCTACTCGTTTCTTACTGGATTCAATTGGAAGAAAAAAACAGTAGTAAGTGTTAATTTCCAAGTGGGTTATTTAAGATGTTTTCTATCAGTTCAACACATAAATAATTAAAACTATTTGATGTCAGCTTAAAAATAAGCATGTTGGTTACTCATGCAGGTTAGAACTGCCAAACATCTTTCCGTATTAGCAAGTTTTAGTTCTAACACGATCCCTTTACACCTCGGATAAATGAACATATCTGAGGTTTTGAGGTGCTAAATGCAGATACATATCTGCAGAAATACGTGTGTGCAGTGCTGTGGCTCTGTGCTGCTGTGGGCTGGCAGGGGTCTATGAGCAGTGTGGGCAGGAGAGGGCACAGGGGTGGCACCGCACTGCTGGTGAGTGTGACCTCACCTCAGCAGACTGCCTCCCACAGGCATAAGCTTTTCTATGTCAGGTTCATGTGTTAACATTTCTCCAGCAAACAAGATAGGCAGAAGGAAGAATTTCTGGAGTCAATAAATATCTGCTCAAAAATCCAAAGCAATTTCTATATATATATGTATATATTTAATTTTTAAATGCCTGCACCCTGAAATGTTTTTAAAAATGTTATCAGAAGTTACCACTGGTGCAAAGATGAATTTTCAATAAAATAAAATACTGGTTTTAAAAAATTAGTTGTCGACGTGGACTAGATTTGCTTATAAAAAGGCACTTATCATTGGAACTTCTTGACATTGCACAGATCAGGCTGCCCAGGGTCCCATCCAACCTGGCCTTGAACAACTCCAGGGATGGAGCACCCACAGCTTTTCTGGGCAGCCTGTGCCAGGGCCTCACTTCTTTTTAAGACCTTTGTTACAGAGAGCAAGCAGTGAGCTTGGGATATTGTCACAGTAGTGACCACTGACCTGTACCCCTGGAGCCACGATGACACCTGCTAAGCTGGGCGATCCATCAGCTAACTGATGCTTTGCTGTGCACAGATCAGGCACAGTAGGATATCAGGTTCCATGACAATGCACATGTACCCAGGGCCATGAGTTGTATACAACAGGGAACCAAAGAAAACCGCACCACAACATGTTTGGGAAACTCCCCAGCCAGCGCATGCCAAGCCCCCCCTTACCGTGAGAACCCACCTATTCCTTGCAGCGCTCCAGCTACCATGCTCAAGCACCATGCTCTGCTCACTCTGTGTCTGCTCTGTACTGTATGGTTCGGTACTGTACCGGCTGTGCCTTTAGCCTGTATGCTCCTCGGGACAGGGACCTGTTATGTGCTTGGCACACTTCACCTATAGTACAGCGCCGTGTACTCCAGCGCTATATGAATAATAAATAAAAAATAATAATCGCATCTCCAGTTGTTTCCTCTGAGTTTGTTTCTAGGTGGCAATGTAACATTTCTATTCATCTCATTTCGCTTCATTTTTGTTTGTTACTTCCTTTGCAGGGATAGCACAATGATTTCAGGAGGATGTAGTTGTTTGTTAGAAGAGACAGAGACTGTTGTGTGCAAAGGAAGGGGGCTCAAGGTAGCAATGAGATGGCAGCGTCGTGGCAGCACCCCCGTTACAAAACAGCCAGAATAGCTTGGAAGCTATGGAAGAGTTATGTTTAGAAGCTGCGTGCCATTTCCAAAGGTCAGGGAGCTGATTTGACTATTTTACTAATGATTAGTTGGCAAGATAATCACTGCATGGATGAGATCAAATGCATTAGTAAACTACTCCTGCATGCTTTCTAAGGGCAACTATGCAGGATGTAGCTCAGCAATTATCAGCATTTCAGTCCAAAATCACTGCATGAACTTCTGAAAACTGTGAGTTCTGAGCAAGGAGAAGGGCATATGTTTCTGAAAGCTGAGGACAGTAGTCCAAGTCTGTTCAGCGGTTAGTGAATTTTGGTGGTTATTATGATGGGCAAAGCTTGACCTGAAGCAGGAGATTGTGGGGGTGGGGGGTGGGGAAAGCCACACAATTAGCATAAAACACGTACTGAAGGGAGCGTGAAGGGGAAGGGTGGTGAGGAGAAGGTAAAACAACATTTAGACTTCTTGTAACAGTGCCTTGTCTTCCATTAGGTTAACTATGGTTCAGTGATGTTGCCTATCCTAAATCCTCATTGTAAGGAAGATCCAGTTAGGGCCAAAAGAGAATAATAAAAGTTTACATCAACTTGTCACCAGTAGAGTGCCAACGTTTAGGAGGACAGACTGGCCAATCAAGTAATAAAACACTGGCCCTCTGGATATGTCTTTTAGGACCTGAATTTCAAATAGCTGTCATCTCCCAACAGATTGAATAACACTGGGTTGTTATAAAGGTAATTTTTGTGTTAAAAATTTCTTGTAATGCAGATGTCTATTAGCAACATAGAATAGTATACTGTACATCTGCAGCCAAAAAAACTGAACCACTTTGCACTGAAGTTTTCCAAAATATAAAGCTCTGTTTAGAAGCAAGCACCACTAGACAGACATGTCACAACACTGCAGTACAAGATGCATCACCCACTCACTGTAGTAGGCCCTAAGTCCTACCCCTAAATTTTAATACTTTCGGTTCCATATACGTTGTAACCTTCTCTATAAGTTGCTAAATTCTGGGTATTCTGCGAGGAAGTTGGGTTAAAAGTCTGTGCACTCTTTGCCACCTTCATTCGCTTCGCCTCTGCCCTGGACTTGTAACAGAACTCTATCAAAGCCACCAGCATTGCCAAGCCCAAGCCTCCAACCAGAATGTAGAAGACTCCAGCAACGTTGCTGAGACTCAAGGCACTCGTCTTGTCCTGGGGAAACAGAAGCAACACAGTTAACTCCAGCATCCAGACCCCTGCAGCACAAGCTACACATTCAAGCATTGGAAATAGAAATAAACAACAACGTTTAGCTGAAATTAAGTGACCATCGTTTACATGCTTCTCATAAAACTTTACCTATTGGGATCTATAAAATGCATTTTAAGCACCTACTTCTGGTCAACATAGAAGTATCATAAATCTATTGCCAGTATATCAGGATGCCATTGTTTACTTATTGCCAAGGATTATTTCCACTAGCTGGAGAATTAAACAATGACACATCCAGTCCTCACTAGGGCACATTTTAACACTGGCATCAAACTGCATTTACACAAAGCTCTTTAAAAGCTTTGGAATCCAGAAATCCATTTACATTAAACAAGATTCTGCTTGATCTTCACTAAAAGACAATTTTTACTTGCGATAGGCATTGCCGTTATTTTAAAAGATCCAGCCTGACTTTCTGCTAAAAGGTAAAAATAACAAGTGAGGCTTAAGTTATTGGAACAAACACTTCTTGAAAGTGTGCACTGTGACATACACATCATCATATATTTGTCTCTTACTACTTATTGTATTTTGTTTCTATTCTATTCTAGATACAGATCTGGAACATGCCCATGGACTACTAAGGCTCTGCAGTTATACAGTTTTATAAAAAGTGATTTATTAAACCTTACACAGTATTTATAATTTAGAAAATATTACACAACATTCTCCATCAAATTAATAAATATACAACATCTGATAAACAATCACCTTTTTAGACTTACTGTTGTAAATAATCATTCTACATTTCTCTATACTTCACTGCTTAATTATGATTCACATATGTTATGATTTGAAATCTATGTGCATCTTATAGCACAGTTCTCAAGGAACTCTCTCAGGATTGACTCCCATATACTACATTGTGTGCCTTAAGATACTTATAAAGCTATATTCTTATGCAGACTATATAATCTTTACCTAAAGTAAGGAGAGTACTTAACTTCCAATTATAATTTGTATGAAAAATTAACTTATTCTCAATATTTGGGTTTAATTTAAAGAGGCACTATTAGTTGTGCAGTCAGGAGACAAGCACAGTAGCAATTCCAATGGATGTAAAGAGGTATTCTGGTCTTACAGATGGGGTTCTGCTTTGTCTGTCTCTTTTTAGCTGCATAAGAGGATTCTGAATGCCTTGTATGTGACTTATTTCTTCTGGTGATAATTGTTAACATGGTGCTTGGGAACAGGGAGCAGGCAGGGCTGGGAAGGATCTGATCTAAAGAACACAGTGCATTGAGGCTTTCTCAGCCATGCTCTATGGGTGCCCTGCCATCCTCTTTATGGTTTTCACTCTTTTCTCCAAATCACTTGCAAGAAAAAGCAAAATGTGCAGGGCATGGACGGTGAGCAGTCACAGCCCTCAGGCTCTCCTCCCAGCTCTGGGCATCACAAAGACATGTCCAACTCCAGCATGTGGAACTGGCGCTGACTGTGGTGCACCAGAGAAATGCCTGCTTCTGGGCTTGTCCCCAGGGGAAATGTCAGTCTCCACTCCCCAAAGCTGCAAGGATTACTTTGGGCATGGACTAGGGTAAATTTAAGAAGCAACAGAAGGCAGTGTATTACTGAAGACTTTCACTCCAAAGCTCAAGTTAGGACTTCCTTGATTCCTCAAGGAGCCAGAGACCTCCCTAATAGGATCCAGGCACAGCCATCCTCTGCACAGAGAACAAAGGAAAGCTTAGTTCTTCCTCCTGCCTGAAAACAGGAAGCCAGCCAGCTCTGAAAGGAGAAGACATGGAAGAAGCCAAGCCATACAGCTCCTGGGCAGCAGAGTGGGACAGAGCATCCCCCTAGGCAGGATGGAAAAATACAACTCAATCTGCCTCCCTCAAAAAAAAACACCACCTGCCTTATAACTCTTCAGTGGCTGCCCTGAAAAGGTAGGAGGGTATAAGGTGATTTAGGGTGATTTATATTGCTGAATACTTCAAAAAGAAATAGTGCTTCTTTAAACTAAACCATGACCCCCATCAAGATGAGGCCAAGCCAATTCGCTCTGTGAGTGTCTACAGCTGCTTATTTTACTTCTAAGTAATTTTGTTCATTACTCCCTTTACTGCTTTGTGAACACGATAGTAGGTCCCGAACTGCAGCGACTGACCTTACTTCCAGAGTCCTTGGGTCCACATTCACCTTTATCGTACCACCATTTGTTTTTCAGCTTGTCTAAGACGCCTGCCTCACTGAGTTTCAAAACGGCAAGGTTTACAGGAGTTCTTCACGTGGAAAATAACATAAATAACATTATATATGTTATTTTATGTTATTCAAGTAAAACTACATAGAATCGCATTGCAAAGTGACAGAGCAGAGGCCACAGTGGGTGCTATGTCATGTACTGTTGGCCCAGGTTTAGAGACAGACATACGACCGGGACCTGCTCCATCGCTTTAGGTAACAGGCACATACTGCTGGGGAAGATTTGTAAATAAATGGTATGCAATTACTGTGAACCCAAAACTATTGGCTTAAACACATTAACAACATAGCCTTCAGAGACATAATACAATACAGTTGTATATATATGACTTAAGAAACATATTGTGTTCCTTGCTTTTGATCCATTTGTGGTTTGCAAGCATACAAACTAGTGACATGACTTGGCCATAGCTATTTCATTTACTGCCCTCAAAATGAAGCTGGCAAGAGAAGGAGCGACTCCTGCCGGCTGCCACTACAGCCCCTGGCATGGACCTGCCCTCTCTGAGTGCCAACTGCCACTGCCCTGTGCCTCTGCTGAGGTCACCTCTACCAGGATTGCATTTCTGTATCCTATTCCAACATTTTTTTCAATCTCAAGGCTTTTATTTCAATCTCACTTATTCAAAAAAGTCCTCGAGGGGTCCCAGGTAGATTATTAATTACTGCTCGGGGTGTCTTCTCTTTCTTGAGGCATTTGCTGTGGGTGACAGAATGGAATTCAACATTAAGATGAAACCTAATCTTACGCCTCAAAGCCTCGAACTGCTATGATGATGCCCTGCTTCATTTAGTTGCAGCAGTTTATTTTCTCAAAATCTATCCAATGATTAAGCCTTATTTTCCATACTTTCTGCTTTGAAACACTGTCTGTTTAATTCTTAACGTGATAGGCATATAGTTATCTATTTATGTGCAGGTGTGCATGCAAATACAGTATATATAAGAGAAGGAGGCAGATAAACAGAAGCAGCATGTGATAGGCTGCTGGTGATAAGGGATGACACAGAGACTGATCTTGTGTGTGCCAGCAGATTCCTGTGGTACCATTAATCTCTCATAATGCACCATAATCCATACCCTGCTAAAATTTCAACTCATGAATTCAAAACTTAAAATAAAAGTAGACAACACAGCGCAAACATTAATTGTTACAGAGCAACTGAGTTGACTAAAGTAGCTATTTGAAAGAGAAAAGGGGCTCTTACTCACACTCTATAACTGATTTCACTGGAAAGCCCCAACAGTTTATACATACATATATTTGCATATGTATTAACATTATACATATATTTCATCTACACATAAGAGCTCCTGAAACTTGTTTGCAGCTATTAGCTTAAGGGATCCTGGCTTTTAACATTTTCTGGTTACTCTTTGTATATGTTTGTATACAGTGTGAGCTTTACCTCACTTCAGCATTCCAACCAAAAGTTATACCTGTCCAGGCTTCTCTGCAGTTAAAAGATGGGTTGAGCTACCAGTTTTAAGGGAGGTTGAAGCAAACCATCCATATTTACTATTGAGGAGGCCTCAGTGTCGCATCAAAATGACAACTTTTGACAGCTACAGATGGGTGAGAAAATCCTGAGGAACTCTTGAGCGATCTCCTTAAATAAAGGAAATGCTTCAGCCACTTTCCAAATCCCACATGCTTAGTTCATCTGGAACAGGGTGCTGCTAACACGGATTTCTCAATCTTTTTCAGTATTCAAACTTACATTTTGCCTTCAGGCTCCTTGGCATCAGGTTGTGCAGGCTGAAAGTGGGATGTGAAAGTCCCTGAGGGAAAGAAGCGGGCAGCAGCTTGAGATGCTGGCATGTTGCCTGGCAATATGATCCTCTGTTTGCTTTGAATACAAGTGTGAAATAATTAATATTATCTGGATAGCCCTCATCTGTGACTTGCCATGCACTGGCACTGAGACGCATTTCAGTGCTCCCAAATCCAGCCATGGAACAGGACTGGTTGTGACAAGGGTTGGGGACATCTGGGTACTGTTCTTACACAGACAATCAGAAGCTTGTGAAGCTATTGCAGACTAAACTGATTAAAGTGGTGCAATAACTGGGGCTCTCTATTAACTATCAAGACCAGCAGCAAGCTTGAAGTCAGAAGACACATGTTTCCCAGACATTTCCTTTGCCCAGAACATGCGGTTCAGGAATATATAACCCAGTACTGGCTGGGATTTTTAATTTGCCACTGTAATTCTTTTAATGCCAGCCCTTCTGCACTGTCTCTGCAAAGAAGCTCTCTGGTTTTCCTTTGGGAAGAGCAATCAATTTCACGCTTAAAATCACCGTACTATCAACAATAAATAACTGAATGCAGTGGTGAGCACAGATGAGGCAATTCATTCCTACTCTTCCCTGAAATACAGCCAGTCATGTCTCAGAGGCCAGGCCCTTGTTCCTCCTTTCCACAATTTTTGCTGAAACTCTTCCTGAATCCCAGAGTAAATCAGCCAGGCATGATGGGACAAGTTCACACTCAAACCAGTAAGCGAAGCCCAGCTGAGTGGCTGCAGATTTGAAAATGAAAATTTCAGTTTATGGTTTTCAGAACACCAGCATATACACCTGCTTGCAATCACAGGAAGAGATTGCCGGTGTGGTGACTTCTGGTGTATTTTAGGCTGTTTTCCTTGGTTTTAAACTTTAGTAGAAGATTTTCAGCAGCTGCCATGGGAGATGAATGCCCACATCACCTTGGCTTTCAGGGCAAGTTGACTATCTAAGACATCTTTCCTTCTCTGAAAACTTTCTCTCCAAATAAGTATCATTTTGATCACGCCAGTTGTGCATTACAGTGTGTTACTACATTGCTCACACAACTGGTTGCCGAATAGTCCCATTGATATTAAAAGGAGCAGAAATTAAGAATATTTATGATCTGCTGTACATGAGCAAGAACAATCTCCTTGAATCAGATACTGAGGATATATTCAGCATTTAGAATTAAATTTCCCATCAAGTTCAGTCTTTTATGCTCAGTATTACAGCAGAAAATGACAACACATTTTTTTTTTCTCACTTTGTTTAGCAATTTTTGAATTATGAATGCTGGGTTAAATTTTCAACTAAAGTAAACTGGCAGAAGTAATGAAAATCAGTGTAGTTTTTCCAATATATATATGTGGAATCCATCTGTCTGAATCCACAGAAGGATAATATTTAAAAAAAGATAACTACAGATAACATTTATATATGGAGACAAGTTTGTCCCATTTAGCCACAGTGCAAAAATGCTATGTGATGTAGCAGAGGAGACCGTGCTCTTCCATATGCTGAAGACAGTGGTGGCACAGCCTGACCTGAGAGCAGGGACAGTGGTTTTCAACCTTCTCAATCTGTCCTCAGTCGCCCCTCTTGGCATCTCACATCTTGGATGTTCCTCCCATCCTGTCCTCCATCACTTCCATCACTTACTATTGGAAGGACTTTTAAGAGCCCAAGGCTGAATCTGGTGCCAGCAACTTCAGCAAAATCAAAGTGCCTTAAAATGACATTAATGAAGTTCTGAGCTCCTTGTGTACAGGACAATGAATGGGAAGTTATAGCATTTAAATTACAATGCTGAGTGATTCTGAAACCAGTACAGAATTTTAGGAGACGGGGATTGTTTAAAAAAAGCAATCATAAGTATGCTTTAGGAACTTTTCCATTACCCACTCAAGGCTGATCCATTAATTAAGTGAAAGGTCAGCCTCACCTGCTGAATGAAAAAACAAGAGCTGCTGCATTCTCCTGAGGCTGCCAACAGAGAGAGAAGGAGAGCTTCACCAGCACAGCTTCGTTCAATCCAGAGCTTTATAAAAACTCTGGAATATAATGGCAGAGACTGAGTTTAGATAGCTCTCCATGGACTAAATGGATTTGACGCTGGCGTGCAGCTGAGATCAGAAGTAGTGTTTTCAGAAGCACTCAAATGATTGACAGATCTCAGCCTTCCCCTCAAATATGACTTTCTTCTGAGGTCACTAAGCCATGGCGGAAGGCAATGCCAGCTACCCAGCTGGTAACACAGTCTTCTGAGAGAACTGGAAATTGTGCTTCACACTATGAACTTCTTTCTGAATTTAGGAAGATTGTTACTTAAGGGGAACAATGACAGGAGAGGGTACAGATGAGCTTTTAAAAGCACCGAGTGGAAGTAGGAGAAATCTTGGTTTGCAGAGTAACACAAACCTTTAGAGCTCTCATGAAACTCCCTGATTTCTGAAATCCTATGTATTACAGTGGAGAAGGTTATTCTGGGTTTAGACACTCAAGTCAACCTCAGAAAATAACAGCACGGCTGACCAATTAAGATTTAGGTGTTCTGCTGCTTTCAGTACAAGAAGAATGTTCTTATTGTTCATCATTACAATAGGAAGCTCTGTAATTTGGGCCAGAGCTGCTAACGAAGCTCAGACTTTGATCTTCCTAAATTCACAAACAGAAAACCAGCATTGGTTAGGTTCAGGACCTGTTGGCAGTTGTCAGGTTTGAAACAGAGCTCAGTGTTCTGTTATTTCACTAACAATCAATTCATAGCACATAAAATTAAAATATTTAGAGCTCCATTAATTCAACTGAAATGGTCTTATTGACCTCAATTGATCAAATTCTACAAGACTGTCACTGAAGAAGGAAATGAATTTCGTAGATGATAAATGGCTAACCAAGAGTTTGGGAAGTCAGAGTAGATGCAGTTTAAAAACAAGAAGACCAGATGCTGCTGCAATGCAGAATCTGAAGAGCAGAGTAATGTGTATTCATCTCCATGAAGTGTCCATTCCTCCTAAGCAAGGATGCTGTAGGCACATGGTAGATCAAAATCACTGGGCTTCCTCTCAACAAATACAGTCCTTACGCACAGGTCTGGCTACTCTTTCCTCTGTGCACAGGAAAAAATACAGATGCTCCTGGCAGGCTGTCTGTAGTCCTAGGACCACAGGTTGAGCTCCATCATGTTCCTCATTCTTAGCTAGCAATGTCTTGCCCACTCTATTTTCTGCTCTATCATGAAGTCCCACCTGTGCCACCTATTTTCATTGACAATGCATTCCTGCCTCTCTCCTGCACTCACAGATCCTCCTAGTTGCTCCGTGAACTGCACTCTGTCTTTTCTTTTTCTTTTTTTCTTTGTTATTTGCCGTGTCACTAAATGTGCTCCTCCAGCATCTTGCAGACACAGTCCCTGGTCCAGCCCCGCTGCTTCCCTTGTGCTGCTTTGTGACTCAAGCCACCAGTAAGTTAATATCTTTGGTTTGCTACCTAACTTTTATTTCATATTTCAACCACAGTAGATTTGTGAGGAGTATATTTTTAAGAAAATTGAGATCTTTAAATTATAAGACTCCTTGTCTGTGACTTTTTAAAAAATTAAATGCCTCCTCCACTACCAATAATGCAAAAATTCAGGGTTGGGTGGAGCTTATCATAGTAGCAACATGGGAGATTCATGGTTCACATGTCAGCCTTCTTGAGAGACACTGGTGTCTGCTCCCCTTGCACATAAGTGCTATAGAGTCTAATATGCCTATGCACTTTGGAACAGAAAATAGAGACCATTTTTGAAACTGTGACTGCTGGCAAGCAGGGCGGTGGGAAAAAAATAGGTAGAGCAGTAGGACTGAAGGTAAAGTGAAGAGGATTAGGACAGCAGTTCTGGGTGAGTGCAGCGCAGCCCAAGGGATGGTCCCTGAGGCCAGGACACAGCATGAAAGAGCAAGGGAACTAAAGGAGGAGAGAAAATAGAAAGAAAAAATATATGTAGGCAACTGTAAAGGAAGCTACATAAACTGTGTATGACAAATCTGTCAAATTTAATAATCTGTGTCTGACTAGCTCGGTGCCTGCACCGTTACCTTGTGCAGTGTTCTCTTATATATTGCTCACACACAAGCACATAAGTATTCATACATGCTTCCTGGCACTGCAGGGGCATTTTCGATATCTTCATCCTTCTCTGCTACCACAGATGTGGTAGTTTCACAGCCCAAAAGGAAGCTGTGATGAGGCCATGAAGCAGTGGCACTGGTCGTGTGGAAGATTTAGAAAGGAAGGAAGAATAAAAAGACGTCATTACCTCAGCCTAAAATTCAGAAGTGGTGAAAGGCTGTGAATGCCACAGCAGAGAAGGTTGTAAATTCTGGGAAATTCCTGCCTAGTGAATTCTGCCAAGGGAACCACTATGTATTTCTGTTTGCTGCTAAGATATCATAAAAATGTCCATGCAAAGATATTTCAGCTGAAATTTGCCCACCCACTTTGGCTACTCATGAGAAAATCACAATTGCTACCAGTTTTGTTTGTGTGAGTGTGGGCCCTGCACTAAATTCCTGCTAGGAGGCAGTCACACTGATTTGCACCCTTTTTCTGTCACTGAAAATTATTTTTGGGAGTATAATGTAAGTGGAAAATAAGCCTTAGCTGGTGTTTGTTCCTGAGGGTTTCAAGCTGATTGTTCACAAGAGAAAGCTCTGAAAAGGCTCATCATGATCTCGAAAGGTGCAGAGTTCTGAAAACTGGCAATAGATCTCATAGCAGGGAGTGCTTTAAGAGTTCCCTTTGGGATGCTTAAACAAATGCAAATATTTTTGCTTTGACAGTAATTGCATACACCTAGGTTTCAACTGCAGGTGCCGGCAGTGCCGTGATAGTGGAGAAGCTATTTCGGTTCAGGTTAAACCCCAGCAGATGCACCAATTACTTCACATACTGTTTACCCGCTTTTGGTGACATTGAGGCTAACCTTGGAGTCACCTCCCCCGCTGCCACATTCTCCTTTGTCGTACCACCATTTGTTTTTCAATTTGTCCAAGAGGCCTTGTTCATTCAGTTTTAAAACTGCGAGGTTAACAGCATTTCTTGAAACGATAAAACATATTTTGTAAGAAACTGCACAGCTGTTAAGATGTTAGAAGGAATGAGGACTTAAGCTGTTCATAAGCTTGATCCACACACTAAATAAACCTCTCATTTCCATATTTCAAAGTCCTTTGCAGCGTACATGATTGTAGTTACCTTCAAATATGAAAAATGTATTTCCTGTCTAGAAAAGATTTTCAGAATGGCTTGAGTTTTAACAAGAAAATTCTATCAACCAACCAAAAGAGTTTTTTGCTATAATGATGATAAAACTCTGTCTGGAAGTACAAACAATTTACACAGATATATTTGAATCTATATTTAGAAAATTTACTTAGCATGTTCCTGCGTTGATTTCTTGATTAGATGGGAAGAATTCATCCCATGTCCTACACAGGCCAGACCCAGCTGGCTTAGGCTAGGCCCTGTCAGTTGTTCTTACAGATTTCACGTAGAGTAAGTAACGTGATTGCACATGGCACTGGAGATCCTAGCTCTGGTTTGTAGGTCCAAAGGCAGCGGTGAGAAGGATGAGGTGCAATCGAACCCAGTTAGCAGCATGCACGCTGGCTGCTGGCAATAGGAAATGATGGGAAAAGTACCTGGGAGCAATGGAATCACATTCTTGAGACACCATACATCTCCAATGGGAGAGAAAGTATTTGTCCTGGTAACTTAGCTACTGCTCTTCAGGGTTGAGAAAAAGTGGAGAAATATGGAAGTTTCCTATTTGAATGTGTTTAATACAGTCTCTCTGAAGTTTCGTCTGCTCTAAGGACATCTGTGCGTCTAGCATGCAGGTTTAAGAGCAGTCCCATTGCCTTTGAACAGTAGAGGTTTAGCTGAAATGCAAGACCTTGGGTCTAGCTTTGTCCCAGGGACTTCCTGTTCCTTGGGAGAGTAGCTTGACTCCTTCAGCACTGGTGTTGGGGAGGAAGGTGGAGATGGAGGACATCTCCCATGGAGACACTTGGAGACAGGACAGCTAGGCAGAAACTCAAGCACTAGGAAGTCAGCACTGAGCTCAGGTAGGTGCTGAGACACAAGTGGGTGTTTGGGATGTCCTGGTGACTTCTCCCTGAAGGGTCTACATGCACTGCTCTGTCACTGCATGGAACATGATTCCTCTATTACTAGCAGCACAGTGGCACTGGCACACAGGCCAAAAGAGGCTCCATGATACAGTGCCTTCTATCTCAAGTATAGTGCTCTTCCTCCAGGTGAGAGAAGCACCACTTTGGGTCCATCCAGGTTTTGAACGCTTTCCAACATGAAGGCTAACAAGAAGCACCATTTCTGCTTGACATGAATGTAAGGCTGTCAGGACCGCATGGAAACTCAGGCAAAAGAGGGGCATGGCTGGTCCTAGGATGGGGCTGCTTCTGCCCGTGCTTTGAGTTTTTCCTTTTATGTCCAGAGAACACTGAGATTAGATGGTAGAGAGCAGACAGCAGAGATCACCGTACAAACCCTGTGAGGCACCTAGATTTTGTACAGGAGTTACAGTCCCTATATTGGCATTTTAAAATCAGTTGACAACTAATCTGTCAAGGAACTTACACATTTCCTGAGGAAGCTTTGCACTTGTTTAAGAGTATGACTTCCTATCCAATAATTCATAATAAATAATATCTCTATTTCTGTTCAAAATGCCCGTAGTGTTCCCATGCCTATCAGACATGTGCATTGCTTCTCATGCATGTCTGCCCAGGCTTGCCTGTGGATGTGCAGAGACGTGGAACACTGGTATCATATCCTTGAGACACAACACATCTCTAATAAGAGAGAAGTACCTGTTCTGGTAGCTTAAATACCACTCTTCAGGGACAAGGGAAATTGAGAAACATGGAATTTCCCTCTTAGAAGCTATTTAGCACTACCAAGATCTTCCTGTCAAGAAATAGGTGTATCTTAATGACATCCTTCTTTGTCAGTTATGAGAGGACGTGACACCTTCAGAGCTCCTGCAGAAAAGCTGGGGAAGAGAGATCTTCTGGTGACAGGAATCCAGTAGATCTTATGGCACCAGAAGCCAACGGGGATTGTAATTCACCCTCACTGGAGATGGCAGGTCTCTTGTCCATGAAGATCCCTTCTGGTGTTAGAGTGGAAATTTTTATCTCCCTCATTAAGAGAGTTATTCTTGGCATAAATATATGGACTGTGGTATTCCACAGCTCATGGAGCGGAGCATTCCTTGCATCACTGACCCCACTTTTGGGATCAGTGTCAGCTTTAGGACAAGCTTCCATTGCCTGGCAACAGCTTTTTGTACAGCTCTTGCTGGAAGCAAGATAGGTCTTCACGGTCTGATCAGGAAGTCTGGAAGCAGCTTGGTGTTGAACTAACCTTAACTAATATCACTGTAGTTACATTTATAAGAGGTCTTCATACAGATAAACTGTCTGTCCCTGAAAGTTCAAATGAGAACTCTAGGCTGTTGAGGGACTGGCATCAGACAGCTCTTTGTGGATGAAGCTTTAAGGGGAATTTAGCAGCCAGGCTGACAAATGTGATTTTGTATAAGAGCTCTAATTATGGTTTGCACTCCAGAGGGAGAGGAAAAATAACAAAGTTGGAATGAAGTTGTTCATGTGTCCCTTTTGTTCTTGGAAACAATTGCTTTTGAGCCAGTTATATTTCCTACAGATTTTTCCTACTCAGCTTTTTGTTTCAGAGCCTATGCTTTTTGCCTCTTTGACCCCTTCAGAAAGATAGCAGTGCGGTCAGCCCTGACACTTAATAGCTACCTTTCTGATATACTAAATGTAAATTTCACTTTTGAAAGGACTTCAGGACTTAGCCATAAATAAAAATTATCCTAGAAATACTGTTTCTTTGGGGAGGATCAACACTACTTATTCAGAAAATGGCTTCAATGCATAGCTTGAGCTGTCTACAGAGTCAGTGTCAAAACTCCTGCTCCTTTCAAGGGAAACCAGACTAAGGTCTAATTTAATGCTGTTGTGTCTAATTGTCACACTGAGTAGCAATAACATAAATAGCTGCCTTGAAAGTGCGATAGATACAGGCAGGAGTGATCACTCCCTAAAGGATGAAGTGCATCTCAAGGAACATTACTAATGCTCCATTCTATGAATCACGTAAGCCAGTCCTGTTTTAAAGCAGATCGGAAGCCTTATCAGTCTATCTGTAAAAGCATCTAAAGCTCATTGAATTAGACAAAGTTCTTCTGCTTTCATACAACTTATGAAAGTTTTTATTCAATCTTTATATTACCTTGAGTTGCCTGAAACCTTAGAACTTTTTTTCAGCACTGTAAATATCTTCAGACTTCAGAGTTTTTCAAGCTTTTCAAATTAATGTCTACTTTGGCCTTTTACATGGCTATTTAAAGGTGAATAAAAAACTTCCAGGCAAATTAGCACTGACTTCTGCCCAGTGCCCTGAATGTCAAAGTGAAGAAATTCAGTGATGTGTGGATAAATGGTGGGAGTAACTACAGTTCTCTTAAGGTAGCCAAATACTTTGTCATCTAATCAGGGATGTGCATGAATGGATAAATGAGATTCGTATCTTATAACAATGTAAGTTTTCATGTTTATTTTCAATGTTGGACGGGGAGAGCTTGCCAACTGTTTGAATTTATCTTTCAAAACGTTGAAGATTATGAAGGAAAATTTTTCCACGGTGTTTTAGAGAAGCTGCAGCTGGTTGATAGTAATATTAGAATAATAAATAAATGAAACCCATTCATGAGAGGGTTATTTAGTAGGGCTATTAGCCATATCCATAGACAGTTTCACAGCACAATAGAGAAATGGAAATAAAAAGGATGACGACGTAAATGTGGATTTAGCTGCAATAATTGCTCTGAAATTATTGGTATTGTTTATAAATGTAACATATTATCGTCCTCATCATGTCTAGTAGGCCATGTAAAAACAGGTTAGTTTCACACTGCTTTCTCTGTTGCTTTGTTATCCAGGTCCACCACAATATGTGGAAATAAGTTCCTTCTGGTCAGCAAAACACAGAGAATAATGCTGTATCTCGCAACGTAGTGGTAACTACGTTGAAAACTATATACCTGAGACCTCAGAGACCCCAGGCTAGATCACTCATGATCTTCCTGGACAGTGCTTCATTCTGCCACAGAGGAAGGCATTTTGAGACTTGACTATCTGTGGCAGAAATGTTGTTCTTTCATCATCAAAAAATAGGGCTGAATCCTCAATTCCACACTTAGGCAAGACTGCCATTGAAGAACAATTCGTTTATCAATACAAGAATTGAAAGCTCTGCAAGAGTAAGAGTTTAACAGTAGAAAGCAGGCAAGTGATTTAACAAGTGACTCTTAATCCTTGCTGTCATTGCCCAATCCTGCATTTTCTATTACTCAGAAGAAAACAGAGTCCTTGTATGCAAATGTCACACTAATTCAGCCCAAACTGCAGCCCTCTGCCTTACAGTGATTCCTCACTTCACTTTTACATGAGTGCACTGACAATGACTTCAATGTATGGATCACAGCTTTTTGTAGGCTGCCTACAGATCTACAGTATGAAAAACTTGATGAGAATTGAATCATTCGCACTCCATTAAAATCACTTTCCACCTCCTCATAAATAGTTAGAAGCTGTTTAAAATGCTAATCAGTGTCACTTGTTTTGAAGAGCCTGCTTGTGCCACCTGCAGATATGCTTTTCATAGTTAGCAGAAGATAAAACTGCACAGGAAGGTGACAGAGCACCTACACAGCCCCTTCCAAAATAACATCTATGAAACTGGTCAGAGATAACTTGTTTGCTATCCAAAAGAATGGCAGCACGGTGCTTGCCCAAAGCCCTGGGAAGCTGGCAGAGGTTTGCTTAAAATTCCAATGAGTGTGGGTCACAACAGCAGTTAGCAGACAACCCATCTGTTGGACTTCAGTCTATACAAAGCAGTCAGGCAGGCATTATGCACTAACACTACGGCACACAGTACTGTGGTACCCAGTAATTGCATACTCAGTTGGAGAAGGGGTTGATGCAGACATACAAAGGTCCCTACACCATGAGTCAGTGAGGCAAAGACCTGAGCTGGGGACCACAACAGGCAGCAGAGAAGCACAGGATGGCTTGTGTGGGAAGATCATTCAGTTCCAACTCCTTGGTGTGGGCAGGACAGCCGCACACTAGATTAGGTTGTCTAGGGTGCCATGCAGCATGGTCTTGAACACCTCCACGGGTGGGGCATCCACAGCTTCTGTGGGCAGCCTGTGCCAGTGCCTCACTGCCCTCTGAGTAGCTAGTTTCTTCCTAATATCTAACCTAAGTTTCCCCTCTTTTAGCTAAAAGTCTCTCCCACTCATCGTCATCCTGTCACACTACACATCCTGAATCAGCAGTGGGCACTGCTGATAATCTGAGACAGCCATGGGGGAACAGCTCAGGAGAGGGCACCAAATGCTGCCTAGTGCACTTCTTGAAGTATCGATTTCTGCACCACAACTGGGCATCTGAAGGAACCAGAAATGAGCACATGAAATGCATCCTTCATGGTAAGGCCACTCCTGTTTTCAACAGTCTGATGCTCAGAGCACCAACACGTTGTGCTCTGAGACCTTCTGAGGTAGAAAAGGATCTCTCCAGCTTGATTAGACTTGAACAAGTATCCATGGTCTCAGCCACAGCTGCTCCCCAAATTCTCAGAAGCACAGTGGTTATGGGATGGCTGGAAATCACATCCCTTAGCAATACTCAACACCACCTGCAGAAGTTATTTGGATAGTCAGCCGTGGCCTGAGCACGTTTAGCAAACAGACTTTCTCCACGAAGCCAGGTCACAGAATACCCATTTTTGAATAAGAAATGGCCTAAAGTCACATACAGGTCCCCAGGTACTCATTACAACAAAGGCAGGATCTCTGCTGGGAGCATTTAACAGCAATTTTTTAAGCAACCAGTAGAGTTTTGCCTGGGAAACTTAAATGTCTTAGCTATTTAAACAGGTTTGACATTTTCCTGAATCCCTTTCCTGAACCTAGACTCATAAATCCTGTGTAACTGCCACACAAGATGCCAAAATACTTCCCTGAGTGCTGGGCAGACTCACAGAGAAATTCTGCCTTTACCTTCACAGATGGTGGCACTGCTGTTTCATCGCTTAGCGTTATTCTGGGGAGGCTGTTCACTTGAAATAATGAACAAGCAGGAAGAGTAAAAACAACATGACTCACTGAGGAGACTCTACACACACAGAGCCATCTTTGTTTAACATTCAGCTGCATTGCACACCGTATCATTCCGGCACTGCTGGTGCCACTGCTGCAGCATACTGAGTTAGAAGCACGGACCCTGACCATATAAAAGGCTTTTTTCAAATCTTTCTCACTGAGATTGGAAAACCTTAGAAATCACTCAGCTGCTTAGTAGTGACACAATGCAGAGGGATGCCACCTCTCTTTAACCTTAGATTCTTTAAATGTACAGCAAATTTCAAACAAATAACAGCAGAATTTTAAACTATTAAAGAACAGTAGATGGGCTAGATACGATGTACGGATGAACTGACAAAACACAAAGTTTTGCTTTTCATTCCAGTGAAATCCTTGACTAGTTTGTCATTCCTATGTAAGTAGAGACTGGCTAGAAGTGTGGACCGAGAAACTACTGCACAATGGGAAGCAAAGCCACGGATGCGGTGGTACACCTAGAAGAGAAATTCACCAAAATAAAGGTTTTCATATCATATTGAAGGCAGAGATGTGCTGGCAACTGTGAAGCCTCTCCAGAAACTCAAAGACCTCCTCTCTTCTGCATTTCAGGCTGTTCTCCCTGCTGACACAGCCAGGCTGCTCATCCTCCTGACTCGGAGGGACCCATGGTCAGGACATGATGGAATGCACCCTGTGAAGCCCAGTGACAGTATTTCTGTACCGTGTGTCACAGTCACTCCCTTCTGTAGACCAGTGACCTTGTTTTCGCGATGTGAGGCACGGTTATTTCCCCACAATCTGATCTGCTCCCAGCCCAGGTAGTTGGGAAGAGGAGGCCCCAGCTGCTTCCCTAGGCACTGCCTGGCTGCGGCTGAGGGCCTGGAGCAGGCCTATCTGGTGAAACACAGGGTGCGTTTGCACAGCCTGTTTGTGTCAGCTGTTCAGATCATTTCAAATGGGAAAAAATTAAAATGCAACCTTATCAAGCAAAAAAAGGAAAACCCGCCCTTGCTTCTGAGCTATTTATTTTAACCGTGTTTTGAAAAGTGCTGATGGCAGATCGTAACACTACACAAATGCAGCACAGTTGAAGGGTATTTGACAATTCATCAAGAGAAATTAAGTGTAAAGCTGCATGGAGATGGCTGAATGTGCTTGATAAATTAGGAATGAAACAAGCACTCTGTTAATGAGGAAGATGTAGCCAAAGCTTACATCATTCCATCCTCAGAAGGCCTGAAGGATCAATCAATAATGCAAATATTAAAAAAGGAAGCTAACTGCAAGAGCATTTTTACAAGAAAAACAGCTGAAATTTTAAAGACAAAGGGCCAACTTTGAAATCATGGTTTTTTAAACACATTCAAAAATTTATGGGAATAATTTTTGTACTAGCATTGATGAAGGTTTGCATACTGAGATACTATTTAAATGAATAAAATGAAGCACAGAACCAAACAGTTTCATGTGCATCTATTAGTGCAAACAACACAGAGTCCTTGGCACTTGCTCTGATAGCTCGCCCATCATTTCTATTAAATATAGAGTGACTTGTATTCAGGTTGAGGGCTTTCACAATGATATTAGCTCTACTGCATTAAGTCTCTCAGGCTTTCCTGCCAAGATCCTCCACTGCTTTATACATCTCAGTCAGAGACATGACCTGCTACCTCAGGTGAGTGTTGGGCTGAGCACACATCAGGACAGTGGGGGGTGTCTTCAGTGCCACAGTCCCCAGGGATCTGTTTGACCTGTAGAAAGCTATCCCTTGCAGAAAACTTATGGGCAAGCTGTGTCTCCTTGGCATCAGGCTGTATTAGAAATTATCATTTATTCATTATTTAAAAATCACCTGTCAAATTACATTTAAATCACCTCTAACAGAAGATTACCTCAAAGTTTTCTGCAAATACTAAGAATAAAGTATCTTTGTAAGAATGCATATTGATTGCTGTTTGTTTTTAGAGATGAGAAATTTAAAGCAGAGTTCAAATGCTTTCCAGTTGTAGCTGATTAAAATAAGTACACCTCTCTTTATTTGGACATCCAAATAAGGTGGTTAATTTCCAGGGGCACTGAGTATTTACAGCTCCCATGCATATCCTAAGTATGCAGCTCAGTTTCTTCAACTGAGTTTTGTAGACAAATATAAACCAACCTCTGACACCTTGAGGATCAGCAGGAGATCCAATTAATGGGAGACCCACTGCTGCTAAAAATTGCCATAGCCACTCTGAATTCAAAGAAGTTCTGACAATTTACTCCAGCTAGAGGTCTGGTGACTGTAGCTTAAAATATTTATATAAATCAAAAGCTGCTTTGCAGTGAGATACTGCAATTAGAGTATGCAAATATTTCTTGGCACAAACAATTAAATATATACTTTGCTTCAGTGAAAACAACAGCACTTGACCTGGGAAGGCAACTCAGCTTATTTCTCCGGTTTATGCAGTAAATATAAACAAGTAAAATTGTCCCTAGGGTAACTCCTCATATTGGTTCAGCAGATGCAGAAATGCTAGCTTATCTCAACTCTGAGCTATTTTAATTTTGGCTAACAACAACGTAATCCTGTTCACATGCAGAAATGCCACTTTTCAAAGTGCAGTTTTTCTTGCTGGTTTCAGCATAAGCAGGATTATGTGACTAGGCTGCTGCAACCAACACCTGCAACTCAAAATGTTTTAAAGGCTTAAGTGGGATTTTTCAAAAGTGTCTGAGCATTGGTATAAGTTTCCGCATGCTAGGAATTGCCCAGAGGATAGCTTTAGCCCATTGCTGAGACCTTCTCACTTCTGAAACACTGAGAATCTCAAGCCCTTTATTTTGTTTATGCGTTCTACAGCACTGAAAGCAATTAAAATATTTTAAAATTGGAAATGTTTAAAATGAGCATTTTTAAATACATGCTCCCAAATATATCTAACTCCTTCAGACAGACTAAATCTCACCTCTAGCATGGTCAGCACAAAGCCTTGTGCCTTTACACACCATGGGTGAAGCAGATCTCTGCTCACAGTCTTGTCACAGCGGGGTTTTTGGACGCTGCTTCACCTGCCTGTCCAGTAACTCTTACATTTAGAGGCACCCAGCTGAGAGAAAATAGCAGCATTGATGAGAATGGGTACAGTCTGTGGCAGGGGCACAGGATGCAAGGAAGTGCCAGGCAATAAGGGTTTGTGATGGGGGCGCAGCAATGACCCTCTACCACATCTCATGCCCTACCTGGACCACATCAGTGCAGGCCTAAGTGACACTACGTTATGTTATCCAGGCGTGTGTCATCCAGACTCTTTATGCTACTCATTCTGCAGCAAAAAGCCAAATGCTGCTGCTTACTGTCTGCACAAATTATCTGTTTGTTTGTTTGTTTGTTTTGGTTTTTTTTTTTTGAGTGGATGGCTTGTTTTCCGCAGGACTGAAAACATTATTCAACATTACTGATGTCGGCCAGCAAATTTAAATGTGTTTTATGTAATATCTTAGTTATATTGTAAAGACATTCTAAGTTTATGCTTCTGAGTGTTCTGGAGTGAATATTTTCATTGAGGATGAGACCAGGAAAAATGTGTCTCATTTGGAGGCAATTTGGTGCTTACCGAAGAGAAATAGGGTATAGTTTCTTACATTCCAGAAAATTGTTTCTTCTCTATATCTATCTCAATAAGTTAAGTTTGATATCACTGGTGGATCAACACTAGCGATTAACATCACACACTCTGGCCACCCAGCAAAGAGGAAGACTTGGGTACATCAAAAACTTCCTGCACAAAGTGCATGGCAGCCATTTCAGCAGCTTTTAACTTTTCACTCCATCAGTGTGTCCCAGCAGTGGCAGAAATATTGTGCTCTGCACTGAGAATTTCACAGCTTTTATCTGTGGGAAGACCTAGCTCTGGGCTGAATCATCTGTCCTCAGAAGAAATGGCACTGTGACCTCCAGAAAGCCAGGGCTCATTGCTGACTCACTCAGAACCATAGAAAGTAGAATATCCTGTGAGACTCAATAGAAAAATTAGTTTTTCTGATTCCTATCCACCATCATTTCTCAATGTGCTATATGATCCTACGTTTTCTCGTCAGCAAAGTGGGTAGTATAATAATCCCAGGATCTTTCTTTATGCACCATTGAGCTTCTCTAGCATTTTTAGAAACTGGTCCAAATTTGGTAATATTTGAAAAGACTGTGCTATCAGACTTCTGCAACTTGTCACTTAGGCTAGGTTGAATCTTACAAACACAGAATGGCAATATGACTAAGAACGACTACACTTAATTTTACATGACGATTTTGATCTTTTCCCATTATCCTATTCCTTATGATGCATTTCCTTCCTTGAAAGCAGCAAGACCTCAGAACAGCAACTGGTTAAGATGTTAGAGATATTTAAGATTAAGAAATTATTGACTGTCTTGATACACAGCACAGTTTATAAATAAAATAATGTGAAAATCGAACTTCTACTTGAAATTATCAAGGACTTTTCAAATGCAACCCTCAACAAATGAGTAGATTGAGAAAACCTAACAAATCCATATAAAAGTGTTTATTTCAGGGGCACATAAGATAATTAAATAAATAATTTTTCACTAGTGGCATGTTGTCTCCCTTTCCGTGTGTGCTGTTTAAACTACAACATTTAGAATTTCAACTATATTAATAAGTTATATGCAAGCATCATGGTTTTGGCTTTATAAAGGCTCAAATAATGCTATTTCCTTTTCCAGAAATATCTTTGTAATGCTAATCTTTACTTCTTATGAACACTTAGTCCAGTAAAATATAGTTGTCTTCAGTAACTTAGATAGACAACAATAATTACTATTACTACTGCCAGCTTACTTATTTATTGTTGTTTCCTCTACACTGAATTTAAAGTAATTTAAATATCTTGTACTAGTGACTGGTGCATCACTAGTATTGTCTGGTACTACCTAAATCACATTAAATTATTAGTTTTCAGGATTAATTATTATTTGCTAAATGTAGGTTTTCGTTGAAATAGAGTATCTATGAAAAAATAGGATAATTTCACTTGTATGTCAGCATACTTTGCTTTTTCCATATCAGGAATGGAGGAATTGATACACATAAAGATGCATGACTGAGCATCCGTGCACAACTTTTTCACAAACTATATCACTGTCAGCTTACGGACTGTTTCCAATGAGCATCAGTCTTTCTCCTGTCTGTTTGGACTTTCAGCTGTGCAGGTCTAACCAAGTCCCAGTCTCACCTCAATGAGAAAAAAGCATGAAATGACTGTAAAGCCAAATACTGTCAGCATACCGTATGGTACTGAAAATGCTGTAATACAGGCACTCTACTTCTGTTCAGTAATTGTTCCTTGTGGGGACAGACATGGGAAAGATATAAGGGAAAAGGAAGTTTAATTCTGAGGGAGTTTGTTCACCAACATCAGTGTCCACAAAGGTATTAAAATGACATGGCCACCACTTCAGAAGCCATTCATAACACTGAGAAATTAGCTGATTTTTATTGTTTCCAAAAGCAGACACTACCTAGTGAGATCTGCATGGCTAAGATGCTGTTATGAGATCTAAAATTAGACTGAGAAGAGCTTTGAGAGATTTCTGTACTGCTACATGCTTCTTTGTGACTGCATGCTGATGTTCTTCAGAAAAAAAAAAAAAAAAAAAAAAGAGGATTAGAAGGAAGGCAACAAATGCAAAGATCCCTGCTAAGAGATGATTTCTTAAGCTTTGGTCTAATTATAATGCAAGCACTTTGAAGTACATTATTTTAATTAGAAACAGGGACTGAGAGAAACACAGAGGGTCCATTCCCCAGGTGGGAATTCTAGATGCAACTGCAATGCAAACAATAAATAATACTGCATTACTTGAGCCTTAGTGAAATGCTGGCTTGTGTTTTCCTAATGGCAGATCAATACCGTACAAATGAAGCAATTACAGTTGTGTCATATAAAGCCTTATTTGGTCAGCAGCCAAAATAGGGATTAGCTGGAAGAGTTCCTAGGACTTTCTGACTGAATATTATTGCAAAAGTTAATGGGGAAGATCTGATAGGTTGAGACAAACACAGATGGTGCCAGCAATCAGATGAGATGGCCAGCCCAATAACCAGTGTGCTAATAATTAAAATGCCCTGAAGCCAGTCAAACATCAGTTGTACATCAGTCCAAGATCAGGTGAAATTGTCACACAAGGACAAACCAATCCCTTTGGCAACCAGCTATATAAATTTTGCGATCATTGGTACAGATATGCAGACAGCAGAAAATGCAAAGGCACCAGCACTCATAACCAGGAGGTCCACGCACAGTCACAGGTACGCACTGTGTCACAGTATTATATATATGTTACAGTCACAGTAACACTTCCAGTGTTTCAACCACAGGCAGCCAGGCTATAGAGAGAGAAAAAAAAAAAAGTTATGGAAAGGATCTACACAGTGGACAGGGAGATCTAACTAATGCAATTATTGCCTTGAACACATGCCCACATGCCACTCCTTTTTAGTAAAAAAAACTGGAGGGAATGAGATCCACTGGTGATGGAGATTTCTGCGGTTGGTTTCTAGAGGGAATTCAGAACAGTGTATGTTCAAAGACTGCTGTTTATAAGCCATTAGCTAATTAGCCATTCTCACTGTTTTGTCTCTCTGATCAAAGACACTGAGAAGTTTATTGTGGGGTTTCATTCTGAAGCACACACCTCCATGGATTTAAGTTAATAATGCCAACATCTGAAGTAAGAACAGACTTTACATATTCACAGCACAGTAAACACTGTGCAATTCATCTTCACTATCCCTCTAAGGCTGATGGGCAATTGTCATTACCCTCAATTTGCAAAGGTGAAATTGAAGTCATAAGGTGAACTGACCTCTTCCAAGTCTCCTGGGAGATGGGAGCAAGATCACAATTAAGCTCATCAGTCTGACATGACTTCCAGCCTCATGCTCAGTCAAGCACATTTCATTGCTTCTCAGAAATCTTTGGGCCTTCTCAGGCAAGAATTTATAGAATTTAGCCTTCTGTCCTCACAATGAAGTCATTTAATTCTAGAGCCAGACTATGCTTAAACAACTGTGCCTCAATTCCCTCAACTCAGTCTTTATCCATGAAATATTTCTGATTTTTCTGCACACCCTGACGAAAGTGAGGGACAGCCAAACTGAGGGCTTTGACTCCCACAGTAAAAAAACTCACATTTTGACCCTGGTGTTAGGGGTTTCACAAAGCTTATCAGCCACTCAGAAATTCTGCAAGGCTGCTTAGGAGGTTAAGTGTTCCATGTGTCCTAAGAAGAGGTACAAAGCAATGCTGCTAGTTTCATTCTGTTCACTTACCCTTACTCTTATGCTTTTCCAGCATGTGACTGGGATTTAGATGAGAACAACCTAACTGACTTGTGATTCACAGAAATTGTCACTGAAGCCTGGTGGCTAGGAGCAGCTTTGGTACAAGCAGAGGAGACCAGCTACTAAAAGAGCAACAAACATTCTGCTCCATAAGCTCCTGACACTTTCCAGATAATCCTGGAATTCCAGGAGGTTGAATGTGACAACTGGAGATGTTCAATCTGTAATTACCATGAAAGCATAGCACAGACTGGAAGGGACCTGAGAATGCCTCTGGTCTGGCCTCCTGTTTACAGCAGGTCATTTCTGAGAGTAGACAGGATGCTCATGGCTTTGCCCAGCCTGAAAACCTCTAAAAATGGACAGTGCTCAGCCTCTGTGGGCAACCTTTGCCAGTGCTTGACTATCCTTATTGGGAAAAAATTTTTCCTTACATCCAGACTGAACCTCTCCTGTTTCATTTTATGTCTGTTGCCTTTCACCTTCCTGACCTGCACTGCTGCAGAGAGTCCAAATCTGTCTTCTCAGTGACCTCCTTAGAGACACTGGAGAACTTTGTCAGCTCCCCCCCAAAAGCCTTCTCTCCCAGTCTGGGCAAGCCAGCTCCCTAAGCCTCTCCTCACACAGCACAAGCTCCAGCTCCTGACAGTCTTGACAACCTTCTGCAGAAATTGATTCAATTTATTGATGTTTTTCTTAAATTAAGGACCAAGAAAGGATGCAGTATTCTAGATATGGTCTGAATGTTTGCAATTATTTCATTTGATGCCAAAATATCTTCTCTTGTGGCCTACAAATTGGATGAACTAAAAGCACTCTAATTGGAAACAACCTTGGATAATTGCCCACTATCTAAGAGATGCCAAAAGTAGCATTCTGTTTAATTATCTGTGATAGGAAAAATTCTGAAGTGTTCAAGAAACCCTGATGATTTTCTGTTCACTATCAACACTTTTCTAGCCTGAATTCACATTCTTTAAACTAGTATGCAACTAGATCCAATTGTTATGTGTGATTTAAAGGAAAAAAAAACCAACAAAACCAACAAACTCCTTATCAGCAGGTAAGGTTAGAATGTAATTAAGATAGTAACACATTGATTGAAACCTGAGGAGCTGGATCTTAGCACAGAGCATCTGAATGTGGGCTGGTCCCAGACATTACACACCAAAAGACATAATTTTCTTAATTAAAACCAGCAAAGAGAGAAGCACCAATCTATATCTTAGCTCTTGCTTTTTGTGTGTGTGTCTTGCAACTAGTGAAAAGATTTTGTGAAAAGCTTCAAATTCAAAATTTTTATTTTAGATCTAAAAACATGAAAAAAAATTGCCAAGGAAATGTGTGAGGGTGATTTAAGTTACTCACAAGAAGTTTAAATATTCTGTAGGAAATAATTTACAGATTTCCAACCATATCCAATGAGTTTTTCTGTAGATTCAGTTTAAAGATCCAAAATTGATCTGAATCACACAGTTGAGGCAACCTAAAATTCTGTATAAAGAATTTCCACTCTGATGTGTGCAAAATTAGTTGCCTGCATCCATACCAAGGAAACCAAACATCTAATTTTAAATAGAAGGAAGGAAGGAAGGAAGGAAGGAAGGAAGGAAGGAAGGAAGGAAGGAAGGAAGGAAGGAAGGAAGGAAGGAAGGAAAGAAGGAAGGAAGGAAGGAAGGAAGGAAGGAAGGAAGGAAGGAAGGAAGGAAGGAAAGAAGGAAGGAAGGAAGGAAGGAAGGAAGGAAGGAAGGAAGGAAGGAAGGAAGGAAGGAAGGAAGGAAGGAAGGAAGGAAGGAAAGAAGGAAGGAAGGAAGGAAGGAAGGAAGGAAGGAAGGAAGGAAGGAAGGGAGGGAGGAGGGAAGGAAGGGAGGAGGGAAGGGAGGAAGGGACTTCTCTGGGTCCTGGAGGCAGATTACTCTTTTCACATGTCTTTTCAGAGTGGAAAGAAATAACTGAAGTGTAACAGTAAAATAGGTTTCTTTATCAGGTCACGCTAGGACCTATAACTTCACTTTCATCCAGTTGACCTTTGGCTTTAAAGAAGTGGAAGGAAAATTGTACTCAAATGTTGACTATAGAAAACTGACAGTCCTGCTGAAAGCTGTTAAAAGTGAGTCTTGCTCAACAAAAGAGCAGAGAGAATTGTTCAGCATCATGTGATGTGCTAAAAGATGTAGTTAAACAGGAGCTAAAACTTTTTTCTGCTTTCAGTACTTTGGACTTAAATGGAAAAGATAGTAGAAGAACTGAAGCAGAAGATGGGAGTAAGTCTTTTAGTTATAAAAATACAGACACACTTGCACAAAGGATATCTGAAGGCAACTAATAGTAAAAGAGCAGAAGTTTTGACTCTACTTCGTGCTACATGCAAAGTAGACCAGTTCAGAGAAATGACTACCAATCGACCACAGGTATTTGTTCTATTAAGAAATCTTTTTTAACTCATGCTGGTTTGTGAGACACATGTACGTCCATTTTGTCTGTAACCTGAGCACATTGGGAGTATCTTGCTGATGTAGGGAAATAGATTTTAGAGCTGATTTTTTTTCTTTCTTTGTACTTCATAGGGAAGAGATTTCCACTTTGCCTTCTGGGATGTTCAACCCATCTATTACTCAGTGTGCTGAGTGATGAAAATACTCAGCTTACTTAAACTATGTGAGAAAAAAAAAAGAAACTATTCTTCCTACTTCTTATTTCGGATTTCTTGCAAGAGCTGAGGCTGCATAGAAAAAACTAAATGGCCATTTTTTTTGTCTCTTGGAAGTCCATCTGGTACTTATCATCAATTGGAAGTGGTCAGTTTTGCAACTACCACAAAGATTTACTGCAAGCTGCTGTGAAGGTGCTATTTGTTTCCCAAATGTCACTTCCACAGAGAGGTATTGTTACAAGCTGCTGAGATGCCTTTCAGTGCTCTGCTCCCTTGCTTTAGTCTACCTACAATTTATCTGGACAATTACTATCTTAGTGGGGTAGATCTTTTACTTGGTGGGAATTGTACCATCAACTTCAAAGGGTGGCTGGATTGTGCTTTTAATGAATACATACTCTGAAGCCTGTCTGTTTCCTGGAAATTGATACCTAATCAGCCAAAGACTTGTAATAAAAAGAAAAAAGAGAAATAATAACAAGCTGCATTGTTAAAATATAAAGAGCTGTATCTTGCTCTCTGCTGAGCTGCTTTACAAGAAACAGGGGAAATAATAGCAAGGAAAAGGACAGGAGAAATTTACTTCTGAAGTGCCAAGAAGCAGAGTTTTTCCTCCAAGTTTCTGTAGATGGGAAACAATTATAACCCTGTTTTATATCCCACTAGCATACTCTGGGGATTAATGCTTATCAAGGGTAGGCAAACTTCCAGAAAGTCAGTAGGACATGTACAGCTGTGATATCCATCTTTTTCAGAGATTCTGGTTATTCACTGATAGTTTTGGGAAAGTTCATTGATTATGCTTAACTTATACGCATCCGTTTTTTACCTGACACAGAAGCAAACAACCTGACAGGCTTCATTTGCTCAGATTTGGTAGCTCCTATTTTGTTTGCATTCAAATAGTCCTGGAGCAGACAAACAAAAGAACAAAAGAAGAAACATGATTTTTTTTTTTTTTTTTTGGTGTCTTAAATTTCTTCTACAGATGCTGATGGTCCCATCAATGCTTCTATAAGAGCACAGAAGGTTCACCTTCAGCAATCACTAAATATCAGAAGGACAAAGCTCCTGTCTAAATATTTTGTAAAAAAGGAAAATGAAGGAAAAAAATACCTCACTGTGCTGCTAAGCCAATGCTGAAAATGAAAATGAAATTTAAAAATATCTCCTGCTGTTACAACGTTTAGATAAAGATTAACTTCAAGGCAGAAGTTTCATTGCTGTTTCCACAGTGTGTATCGCTGCACTCCTCACTGCAATATCTCCACTTTGTCCTTTCAGACCTGCTCAAAAACCTCATTTCACAACTGGTCTCACTGAGATCACAGGGATCTTCCCTGGGAGTAAGGGATAGATTGACAGGAACAGAGGTACCACCATGTGGCTTTGTACCTCCCCGCATTTTGGAAACGAATGATCTTTGCAGGGAGGCGAGATACAGGAAAAGCAAGTTCTATTATTATTATTATTATTATTATTATTATTATTGAATGGGTTTCTCTTACTCTACCAGAATGCCAACTCTTGCCTGTAAGCAGCATCGCCATAGTGGCAATCATTTCAGAAGAGCAGCATAGGAGCTAGAAAATGGTATTGTTTATGGCTGCTGTAAAGATATAGAAACAATTGGTGAATAATGGATGATAAAAATGTAGTAGTGGTGTGAAATCACTGAGTTTGACCTCTATTCTTTTAAGGCAAGGGTAAGCTGAGAAAACAGGAATCCCAGAATAGTTCCAGGCACTGGGTTGGTATTTTCCAGAACAGAATTTTAGTCAGAAGTTTTTCTTACTGAGTTTTTATAAGGTCATTTGTTTCCACGATGCAAAATAATTTGAAAACTGGAATGTGATCTGTAACATCTTATGCATATTGTAAGCATTATCACATTTTGACTGATGGTGTAGATTATACTGTATGACTTCACATAATATTCTTCCCTTTACTTTAGGCAAAACAAGGCATGAATTACCCCATTACCCATGCAGTGTCAGAGGTTATAGCATGAATATTTCTCAGACAGGTCAAATCCTTCAGAATGCATTGGGTTTTCTGTCAACTAAAAATAATATTTACAAGGTAAAAAGGCAGAGAGTGGGCCACTCTTTAGCAAAGAATGTAAAAGTCAGGGGTCAAAAGAAAATCAGTCAACAGAAAGTCTGGCAATGAATGTTAGCAAGTTGTTCCTTCAGCTGAGCCTCGGAGGCATATTTGGTTTCTGCTACCTGCATTATTTCCAATTATTTCTGTCTGAAAACAGAATGTCTATTTTAAAAGGAAAAAAAAAGAAAAAAGAAAAATATCTTGAGAACAAAGTTAGTGGAGATCAGAGTCCCAGGTTCTACTGTTCCCCAGTGATGCCTCATGTATTAATTTTTTATTTTTTAACCAAGATAAGAGTCTTCTCCATAAGAAAAGAGTCCAACTAAATAAATAAATAAATAATTAAATAAGAATAGGAGGAAACATTTATAAATAAACTAAGTGTTTGAATAAAGAGCTCCACTGCATGATGATCAAGCAAATACATCTAAGTAAAATTTTTTACTTGGAGAATTTTGTTCTTGTAAATTTTACAAGCGGAAAGGTAGGAAATCAAAACAATCCTGACTTAAGCCACAAAATTGCAGTGAAAAGTGTTGTTACTGAGAGTTTATTCTGTAGAGAAAACACCTCATTAGTGTCTACGATGCTGCTCTCATGGCACTTTCTGTGTCCTGCTAAAAATAAATAACAAAAAAAATACATCAATGTATCTTTGAATTACTTCAAAGAGCGATCTGCCTGTCCCCGCAGAGCCTATTTCTGCATTGACACCAAGCTGCCAGCTAGATGGACAGCTAGACAACAGTTTGGAGATTTGCCTCAAGAAAACTTGGACTTTAGCCGTAAAGTCACTAATATCAAGACAGTAGGTTGCAAAGGTCCCCACACAGAAACCCCCATTCATAATGGATATTTATCTTATTCATATAAATTCACAAGTTACCTCGAGAAAAAAGATCCCTCCATCACAGAAACCCCACCGTAGATAAAACTCTTTCAGGTTCTGCACTCAAACGAGCGAATTAAGAATTCACTTAATGTCACAGATGTTGTCAGGGCACCCTGGGGATGCCTTTTCACTCCAAGCATTCTCCAGAGGACTCCTTCCTTGCAAGGGCTAGAAACTAAAATCCATGGCTTTGCTCCCATTGCACTTCTGCACTTCACACCAGTGATCAGACAATTACATCCACATCACCTGCTGCACTGATGCCTTTCCCATGTTTCCCACCACACGTTACAAGAAACACAGCAAGAAAGGGATGAAGAACTGGCATTTCAGCTGGTGGCTATTGCCATGTGGCCCTGTTCTCCTTCCTCACCAGAACATAAACACTTCCTTCTAAAGTCAAGCTGAAATTATTCTTTGCTGTATGTAAAGAATAGAGACTTGAATAATGAAATATGAAATCCCAGATTCGTATCGATAAGCACTCATTGTAATGTCAATAGCAGGAACTTAATACAGCTCTGGATTTGATGATGTTGGTGAACAGCCACCATCAATCCCACCAATTTCTAACACAGTTATTCCATCTCATCAGCACATTTATTAACACAACAGTTGTTAATTATTTAGGCGATCTAATTCTACCACACACACTGAGCAGGTCTCAAAGAGCCTCACCAGCACTCATAAGCTGACCACCTTGTGCCCATTCACACTGCATGCTGTGGGCTGCAGGCCAGCCCAGCACAATGTCCTTAGTGAAAGCAGTCATAGCAACAACGATGTTCTAGCTCAACCTGTTATCCTTGCATCAAAGAGCCTCAAAGTACAAAAAGCAGTACCTTTAAGACAATATTGCCCTTGCTTACTTTTCCTTTACCCTTAAGAGCGAAGAACTTCCATTTTCATCACTATTCAAACACGTCTATGCTGCCTACACAACCAAAACAGAAGAGTATAAGCATGCAAGGCACAGAATTTGCGCAGCGAAAGGCCTCCAGGTACTGCCCTGTAAAGACACAGATTACTGTGCATGGCAAGGCCAACATGCCAGGGCTGGTACACAATGACCAGAAGTCTGGCAACCAGACCATCTTCTAACAACACCACATTTACAAAGGCAGGTCTGGCTGATCAGACCAGCAGCTCTCTCTTAACCACCTTTCAATACACAACCATTGAAGAAAAACACTCTTTATGTCACACTGATTACTACATAGTAGTTTTGGACAGATACCTACCGTGGTAGGAAGAGGAAACAGTAGGGACGACAGGGTAGTGCTATGAAAGAAACTCAGTTTTTGTTGTGATGAGTCTTTGCCCTCAATCCCACATTCCTTTTCAAATATGTTAGGCTTTTACCGTATTATCTATAAATGAATATCACTGAAAAGGCAGGAAGGAAGGAGACAAACATGATGTGCAGCATGATATTGCCCACTGGGCATAAAAGAAGCACACATCAGGCATTTCTCATTCTCTTCCACCCAGTGATATATGCATGAATCCTACTACTCCACCAGCACTGTGAATAAATCATTTAAGTTAGCCAATAACTACTGGTTGAACACTGCAGGAGTGAGGCATGGAATCCAATAAAGAAGAGTTTCAAATTAAAATCCACTAGCCTGCTCATGTGCAGGGTCATGAGCAACAGAGAGACCGGTCCCTGGTCACTCTGAAGGGTGGATTTCATCTGCATGAGCAAAGGGATGGGTACGTGCACTCTAATGAACATGAGCCCAGTAATGTGATGGCTGAAAATCATTGTAAAAGGAAGAAGTCTGATTATGTTTCCTCCACTTTCTGTGCTACATTTGAAAATATATGGCCTGGTTTTCCATATAATCACATCAATATTATATGAAGCTGTTACCACGTTTTCAGTGAAGAAACTCCTGATTTGCAATCATTGTAGATAGGATGAAGATTAAGAACAGAATATCTCAAGTGAAATAGGTGTTCAAAAAGCTTAGTAAATAATTTACTATGAATAATTCATTTGAAAAAATTGATATTTTTCCCTAGTCCTGAACAACCCAAGAATAAAGTGTGAATGTTTAACGTTTATATGTTACTTGCAATTATTTCTGAACTACATCAAGTAATTTGTGGTGTACACATAATCCCAAAAGGAAATTATGATTATTAAATAAAACATAAAATTTTCAACTCCCACAGCAAATTATGTGTTTTGACTAATTTATGTAATGAGCTGAGCTAGTCTGCCCTTCATGAATTTCAAACTGTGTTCAATATTTGCAATTATCTGTGCTGGCTGTGGTTACATAAGTCATCTGACCAGCAGCAGTCCAAATGGTAAATCCAGCACACTCTATGGTTCCAAACAGTTCAGGAAATACTGAAGCATGCAGTTAAGAAGTACAGTTGAGTCTTTTCTGTTCAAAAGCACGCAGAATGTCTCTCCCCTCATCACTCAGCACTAGTTCTACATGGACACGTGGATCAGGTGGTAGGCATGTGAGGTGTTGCTTGTTCTTTCTTCTTGTCCAGAACATTAAGTTAGTTGCTTAATGTTTTTTAATGGGTAAGCAGCACTAATGTGTTGCTTGAGGTTTGTCACTGGGGCTGGAGAGGGAATGGGGTGCAGCAGGAGAACAAGCAGCTTAGCACATGTGAAAGAAAGGCTCAGGAAAGACATGGACATTGACAGCCAGTCGAGACAGCTTGAAAGAAGATTTGGTCTGATTTTCAGCTTGGCTAAGATTCTCCCTATCCACTTTTATGAAACATGCTTGAACTTAGGAGGTAAAAAACTAAATGTTGATCATATCACCCTAATGATACTTTCTGACTCACACTTAGAGCAAATTGTGGCCTCACAGAAACATACACGAGCTTTGTTTTTATCTGGGATGAAACCAGGATTTCATATCCTTTTGATCATGGCTTTTCATTTCTGTTCGTATTAAACTGTCATAATGGGCCCTCTTCCCTTCTGGTCTAACCACTTTATGTCTCAGCCCCATAACTCTTAACGCATTTTATCTTGCCAGCCAACCAAACCTGAAAAAAACAAAATTTGACATAAAATAACTGCCACTGGCTGCTAATGCTCAGGATAATAGGCTGTCTGTTACTGTTGGTGTTGAATACTTGGCAGAAAATACTGCAAAGGACTAAAGAGCACCACAAAGCATACTCAAGGCAAACAGACCACTGCTAGGATATATACATGAGCTGCTAAAATGGTTTCTGAAGAAGTCTGCTCTGACTCTGGGCACTTTATTATCTTTTATCTTTTCTTGCAGCTCCACTCAACTGCAGTGCTGTCTAACTCTTCTAGGTACTCTGCAGCACTGAGAGGAGAGATAGTAATATATTAAAAAGATACAATTAAAAATATGTGGCTGTGTGCTTTGGAAATGTACTCAGATAACAGATCACCCTTTTTTATTATCTGTTGCCTTCTGCTTTTACAGCCCCGTGAGTTCTGGACATAATTTCTTTACAATTAGAATTTTACTGTTGAAATTTTCCCTCTCTCATCTCCTTATGTTCTCTTACCACTCCATTCAGTGGCAAAGGCATCAGTTTTTAAATCTGAGATGTGCTGAATGTTAAGGACCAAAAATAAATATTCAATCCCGGCAATAACTGGACTGATATTCCCTTGCATGTACCCCCCCCCCCCCTTTTTTTTTTCTTCTTCTTCTTTTTTTTGTTTTCTTTTTTCTGCAGATGGACATGGTGATATTTCCCTTCCCATCAGTGTGAGAGCAGCTAAGGCTTGAGGCCTGTGGTATTGTGTGCAGGTTAAATTGTCGAGCTAAGAGCTAACCTAGTTAACTGAACAGCGGTAAAGATGTTTCCTCTGTGGTCATGAATGTAGACAGGTTTACCCAGTTACTTCCTGCACAAAAAAAGTCTCCATTTTCACCTGCAGCACCTCATTCATCTCACTAGTGTCTATCTTACTGAGACTGTTTTAACCCCACTTGTGAGCACATTTGTGAAATTGCTGCAGGGGAGTGCTGGTTGTTCCATGACCCATTCAGCCTCCCGACTCTGATGCGCCCTATTGCTGCAAGAAATCACAGGCCATATTCCCTCCATCTGCTAGTCGCTTTTATGCTGTGAAGAAAATTGGCAAGTCGACCAAAGGAAAAAGACAACTTTGTTTGCATTTAATGCTGAGGACATCACAATGGTAAATATTGCCAATTTTAACACGGAGAAGTACCTAGACTTCTGTTTCCCTGAAAATCCAAATGAACAGCAAATAATGTTCTGTTTGTGAATCTAAAACTCTCCTACTTGACTGTGTTTTATACCAATATAACAAAAATATGGGTGACTTTGAAGGCAGTACTGAAATGCATAATGCTGGAAACAAAACCTTTTTTTTTTTTTTTTTTCTAAATAAGAAGGTGCTTTAAGAAAAGCAATTCAATTAAGTTGCTTTAATGAAAGAACAATTGCCTCTAAGTGATGACAATTGAAAAAAAAAAAAAGATGTTAAAAGCATCTTCTTTTTCAGAAATTGGCAGCCAAGATCAATGAACAAAACATAAAATGTAGGCATTATTATTGATGCAAATAATGTATGCATAATACTCCATAAAGGGTTGAATTTGGTGAAAAAAGCTGATGAAATAGAATAGCTGATGTTAATTCTATTGAGGCTGACTTCAAGTAGCTAGTGTTCAACCAGTTTGGTTTTTATATGGCCTTGAAAGATATGCCAACTATAGCTGTTAAATCCATATTGCAATTAGGAACTGTTACCTTTGCTGATCAAACAAAATATGAAATGGAAGAAAAGAAAAACAACATACCATGTTCACACACAAAACAAAAAAGTAGCTATATCAGGGACATCAGGGAAGGTGGAATACTATAACAACACATTTTATATTGTTATACTATTCCACCCACCTTAATGGAGAACCCTTCGGTGTGGCTACGCCATAGCCTTTCGAATCCAGATTTCCTCCCACTTTCATGGTGTCACAAGGCTTTCGTTGCTCAATGTATTCATTCATGGTGGACTCCAGCAGGAAGGCAAACTTGCCCTTGGATTTGCGGACACGAGCTACTCCCTCTGCAGTAGTCCTAGTGAACACTGACGGCTCTGCTGATTTCATGTAGGTCCACATCTTTTCATACACTGCTATTTTAGATCTCTGGAGAAAATTAAAAAGAAGTTAGAACAAAAGAATGTTGCAACATTTCTGAGCGGTGCTGTTCAAAATACAATCAATCACATTTTTTTTCAAATAATGGGTATTGGGAAAATCTGACTGTTAAGGGTTTCCTTTAAATCCAATGATTAATTACAAAAAAGACACAATAATGTAGATACTATAAAATCAGATATCACTTTTAGACCCTATTAGCCTCTAGCAGTTACAATGAAATAACTGCATAGTTAGGGCCTGAATTTATTTTTAGATAAAAGCAGTTCACACAGTAAATGTTACAAAGAGCATTTTAGGGAATTATGTATGAAAAAGATATCCATAACAAACCTGTATGGAAAAGAGAAAAAAATAAAATAATTCCTCCGTAGATATTGAGCTGCTTCTTGAGTTAATTCTCTGCTCTTACACCTACTTCTAACACTGTTGAAACCACAAAAGCTTAAGTAATCCTGAACTGGTTCAACTTCAATTGAGATTCTGTACATTTGAAGACATGGTTCACAATAAAAGACGAAAACAGAAAATTGTACAAAATATGCTGCTGAAGGAGACATAATGCTGGGAGCATTTGATCTTAAACAAATATTAGGTATATTTTTAGAACAGTAGTTTATAAATAAATCGGATTTATATCTTGCAAGTACTTGGCTGGGAAATGTGCTTGCTCAAGGAATGTGCAGGAATTCATGACTTAGCTGGAGATTTTTCTGACTGGGATTGTGTGATGTATTCACAAATGAAGAATTAGGGAATGATAAACCTTAAGCAAAAATAAATAGATAAGGAAATAAAACATCAGATAGGGAAGAATTTAAACTTGGAAACCACAGTGGTGAGACTGCTATCAAGATCAGAAGCTTCCTTGTGCTTGTTACATTAATTTAGCAACTCCTCTGCTTCATCCAGCAGCATGGCAGCTGACCGCTATCCAGTATTTCTATTTAATAGGAGAGTGCATTCTAGTGTGTGGGGCAAAAAAGACTCTTTCTAGCCTAGTGACTAGTCAGCTTTTCTTTGAGTCAACAAGAATTTCAGGCAAAGTGAGATTTGGTCTGTCAGTCCATTCCTATGCTGTGCTGAGCACTGCAGGAAAATACTTACTTATTTTATTATATGGCCCCACACTGAAGGAAAGAAAAGGATCTTAGAATATTTAAGCAAAATATAAAATAATATCATCTAGGTATTCTTTAAATATGGAATGGCTTTAAGAATCCTGGAACCAAGACTTTGCATAGGTTAAGAGTAATATCCCTGAGCAAATACTGACTGATCGTATTACAGCTTAGAAAAGAAGCTGTTACGGAAGTACATCTAACTGGAAAATAAGCATCTTTCAACCAGAAATGTTCGATACAAATACCATACAGGAGAACACCATAAATTATCCCTGCTTTTTTCTTTTTTTTAGTTTGTTTACCTATTCCATTTTGTCCATCAAACACAATAAAACTTAAATTAATAATAGTTATATATGTCCATAATCATATCCTGACTTGCTGCCCTGTCTTTCCACTGTAGACACAGCTCCTTTTCATTTACATAATAGCAGCTAAGAGCAGAGCCTTAGCCAAGCCATCCATGTCTTCCCTTTGCTTTACTCTGAGGTGATTTCATGGATTTAAAATTGCAGAAAGAAAAAAAAAAAAAAAAAAGGAGAACAGTGATGAATCAGGCAACGTTTCAGGAATATTTACTTCCCTTTTTTTACCTTCACTTCTAATAATTTCTTACATCCTAACATTCATTTCATGAAGAAAAGTTATAATAGGTCACTTTCCTTCAAAACTAGAAACATGCCACAAAAAGTAGTACTATTATTAACATGAAATTATGCCCTTAGTCAAGTAAAAAAATAAAGGTTTCATTTAAGTATGTTTTTTTCTGGATCTTATTTTGTTTCCCCATCAAGAAATAAAAAAATACAGAAAGTCTAACAAGACATCTGCTCTGTGAGGACATTTTTGTATCCCAGGCTTTCATTTCTTGACATTCAAATTGCACATGTCAACCCAGAGTGAAAACTGAAGATATTTCATATTACCATATGAGAAAGCTTAGCAGCTTTCCCCTGCAGTCAGCATGATTTTCATTTAGGGCTTTTCTGAGACTGCTAAAGGTAAGCTTTCTTCCTCTTGGAGCAAGCTGCTCTGACAGAGCAACTCTTGCTGCTTCCAAAACAGGAAATAAGAGTAAATAGTTGATGGAATCAAAGTCCTTTTTTTCTTTACTATGCCTTTAAAAACTTTCTGTTTTCAATCTGGATTTAAAGCAGGCTGAATGTCTGTTCTCATTTTCTGATGCTTTGATAAGAAATGACCAAATGATAAGAAAATGTCCTGATGGATCACGGCCAGTAATCACTAAAAGAAAAGTTACCCATGACTCTAATTCTAAAACTGATGATTGCTTCTGACCACACACACATACAAAAAATAAATAAATTAATTGGGAAACAAATCTTCACATGCTATTGTTTGAGGTGGGGCCTGAGTTAATGGATTATGCAAATAGTGCTTGTATAAATATTGTCTGTCAGTGATATTTTATCTTTGTCCCTGTTTCATGGAGAAAAAAAAAAATAGAAATAGAATCATCATACAATGGCTTAGGTTGGGAGGAACCTTTAAAATCATCCATTTCCAACCCTGTGCCATGGGCAGGGTTGCCACACACCAAATCATACTGCCCAAAGCATCCACAACTTCTCTGGGCAGCCTGTGCCAGTGCCTCACTGCCCTCTGTGTAATTTCCTGAGATATAATCCACATTTTCTCTTAAAGAGTTCTTTTCCCAGTCTGTACACATCACATGTCTGGGACTGCCCCGATTCAAGTGCAATACCAATCACGGTACTATCACAGAAATTTAAAACCATGTGATGACAGGGGTTCGATTATATAATTTTTTTCTTTGAAGTGATCAAAACGGTATAAAACTTGATAAACCTTCAAATTCTGCATCTGAAAATGCATCCAGTACATGGGATTGTTTTTAGTGTATCCCTTTATGAATGAAATAAAAAATACAAGAACTGCTCTGAAAGTAATGCCTCCTATTTTATTACATTGGCCCATCATGTCATAGGTGGATGTTGGTGGTATAGCAACTTCTCACCAATATTCCATTCAATTTTGCTGCTGTGTGGCAGATGGCAGCAGAGGGGCAGTCTGACAAAATAATGGCATCTGGCGTGGAAGTGCAGATGAAGGAAATTTGTGTAGTCGAATTATTCCATGCTGAAAAAATGGCACTCATTGACTTTCATCGACATTTGTTGAACATTTGTAGAAACCAAACAGTGGATAACAGCGGAGTGAGGTGGTGAGAGACGCGTTTCAGCAGTGGTGACAGTGGCAGTGGGTCACCTCCCCTGGTACAGATTTTTACAAGCATGCAGGTTCTTGTGCATTACTGGCAAAAATGCAGAGCTAATAGTGGTAATTGTGTTGCAAAATAGTGCTTTGTTGCTAAGAACTTGCTCCATTAAACTTTGTGATACTGTGCTCTTTGCATCTGTTGCAGTTTCCTTTGAAATATACAGGAGGCATCACTTTCGGAGCAACCGATGTATAATCATGGATTTTTTTCTGTGAACACTGTGAATAGCTATCATAGAGGACAAAGAATATTTTTCTTTTTAAGGAGTGATCTTGTTGCTTGCATGAGTTGTTGATTCACACAAAAAAGTTTCTGTGCTTATAGGATGATTTCAAAGAATCACAGCATTCTTTTGACCAAGACACCCTTTATGTCACAAAGACCCGACCATTTCTTGACAATGGCTTGCGAAAGAGTTTGGAAACCCTCAAGAAAACAACCACATTCCTTTGTTCTGTTTTACTCCCTTGGAAATTATTTTTTTTTGTGTCATTACATAAAAAACTGCAAGTACTGTATATTCCCGAGAATGCAAGTGAAAAATTAAAAATTAAATAAAACTGCTTGGTTCTCAGCATCGTGGTTTTAATTATCATCACAGCTTCATGCCTGTTGGAAAAACTACTGAAATGCATACATTTTAATGGACTGAAACTGGAATTCTCAGAATTAAATGCCAGAATTTGGACAAAGTGAACTAAGTTGAATCTATGGGTTAAGCTTAGATGAAGAAAAATAAAAAGGAATACTGAGGGATTATGCTATTTTCTAGAAAATAGGGAATTCAGCCATCTCAGGGATTACAGTATTTCAGTTTTCAGATAAGCTCCTTGTATCTGAAAGCCACTGTTTTGGCAGGTGTCTGATGTGAAATCAGGGCTTCCAGGAGTAAAAAGCTGTGTTTCTAGCACCTCAGGGATAACGAAGCCTGCTCTCAGAAAGCATCTGTAACATTGCATTTAGGTGTAGCAGCATACTGACTGTGCAAGAAGACAGGCATAGACACCTGTCCCTGAAACATATCCATCAAACAATGAAGTACCAAGCACCCTAGCCATTTCTGATGGATCACTCTAGAGTTGGTGCAAAGAGAAAGATAGTTTAACGGGTGACTTATTTAGTCCTAAAACTCTTGTCCCGGACAGGATGTGTGGTATCTACGGAAGAAATCTAGTAAACTCTCTTAAGAGTAAACTCCCATAAGGCATCATATTTTTACAGCTTAAAAGTATGCAAGAATACATCTGCAAGTTTTCTGTGGGGTTGTATCTTACAATGAAAATATTATTTCACTACAGACTTTTTGGACAACAGTCAGCAGCTCTCTGAACTGATACTGTTTGCAGTTCATAAATTCCATTCATAATGTTGTTGAGTGACTTCAGTTTGACCAAACTGAAAACATTCAAGCTACATGGGAGCGCCTGACACAGAGCAGTACCCTTTCAGTAAGACAAACTTTTCTTTCTTCTAAAAATGCCTTAACCTGTATCTTTCATATAAATATTAGTCTTGATAGTCTTGAACCATTTAGTTACCAAGGGAGGATTACTGGCTTACAACATCTATTCAAAGCTATGTTCAAACACTAAACTCACACACCTTCAAATGAAAGTTTAGCTTTCATTTGCTGGAAATGTGAAATAAAGCTCCTGTTTACATGCCAACTACAGATGTATAGGAAAGCAAATGAAAATGAAGTAATCAATAGAGACAGTAGAGACATATGAATGGGTATTTAGGCTATTTCCTAATGCTTCAGCCCGATCCCAAGTTATATTTTCTCTTTATTGTTCATCTGCATGTCTGTAAATTAAAAAAAATGCATTTCCTATCCAACAACCAAGAACCTAAAGCAAAATGCATGCAGCCAAATCCATAAGTAAAAGTGAAACCTGCAAGACTGCATATTATCATCATGGACTTTCAGTGCTTCACATTATTTCAGTGCTGCAGCTTCAAATGAATCAATAGTGCAATGCTGCTTTAATTATCACAGGCTCCGGTATCCCTTGGGGCAACTCTCCTCTCTCCAGTGTGACAGGATCAATAAGTTTTCCAAGAATTAAAATAACTGAAAATTCCAACAAAAGGTGTCAAGGGGTCAAAATGTAGATTAAGAATTGCATGAGTTACAAACCATATTATACATAATTGCAAAGTCACAGTACTTCACCCTTTTCAAGCATCTTATCAGAGTGGTCAGTAGGGAAAGCTGCTCTAATGGACATGCCAACTTACTCTGAAGAACTCTTTGGTTGACCCTGAGTCCAGTGTCCCGTAAGCAATTTCAGTTTGTTTGGCAAGGTCTTCTGCACTTTCTATGGGTGAGACCATTCGCTCAACAGTCAAGAAAGCAGCGAGGTTAGCAGTGTAGGATGAAATAATGATGAGTGTGAAGAACCACCAGACACCTCCAACAATGCGACCTGAGAGGGATCTAAACATGAATAAGATAATGCACATTTTCCTGTCTCTTCAGCCACAAAGAAAGAAAGAGAAAGAAAGAAGGCACCATTATTACTGAATATGTCATTACATAACAGAGAATGGGAAGGAGAATATTCACATTTTAAACACTAATATACACTTTTTCTCTTTAATCTTAATACCTGTAGCATACAGTCCACTATAGTAACGCATATCTCACAGACACAGAAGCATGAATTCTCTTGAACAATAATCCCAATGTTCCTATTTCCGGAAATACCTAGCATGGCAAAAATGTTGTCAAAAATCCTAAGTAGGTAATTTCTTTTTTAAGACAAAAGTAAAACATAGTAGTTGCAAATCAGTAGTTTTCTCTTTTTCCTATTTAAAAAAGATTTGCACATGCATTATAGTGGTTCCAGGATTAAAATTTTCCTGTGACCAATATAGTGTATGTTCAGTTATCACAAGGAGTTATCAAACATCCTGCATGCAACTGTAAACCTCAGCATTTCATATTTTGTTATTCAAGAAGCAGGCATTTTTGTGGAAAGTTATTTATGATAAGTAAAAACTACAATTTCCATTTTACCACCTGAAATTTGATGTGAAGGCTGCTGAAGAGGAATGTCCATCCAGTATTAATGAGCAGCAATGTTATTTCTGACTTCAATAATAGCAGAGCTAGAGGTCAGTTCTGAATACTCTAAAATGTTATTGCTAATTCAAATTTGAATGGGTCATAAATTAAGTTGTAGTTACTGCACACTAAAGTTCCAGAACATGTAAAAAGACTGAGAAATTCAGGACTGAGATCATATATTACAACTGAAGTAACACACTCTGTAAGGCCTAACTTGGCACTACAGCATGGCTTTCACAAACAGCTGGTCAAATATTATCTCTCATGTAGACATTGATATTCTGGAATCAGTGCTGCAGAATTTAATAGGGAACAGAGATGGGACATTCGTTCACACAAGGTAAATAGCATAATAGTGTGTATTTCACAACTGTAATACAATGGAACTAATTTAGCAACAACACAATTCCTCTGAAGCCCACACAGTGGGATTCCTCCTGTGTGTACCTGTTGTTTTTGAGAACTGTTTGTGATCTATGCACATTGATATATACATTTATTTACATATATATGTAAATAATAATGGCTGAAATTCAAAGCAGATTTTGTTATTCTTATTGTAGTTATTAAAATAAGAAAAATGAAAAGGCTTCCTAAAGTATGAACTTTGAAACATTGCCAGGAAAATAAAAAGGAAGACTTTATGCTTCAGTGTTGAAGATAGATAGAATGCAAACATAAAAAGATTTGACACAAACCTTGGGGAAATATCACATCCTTGTTGCATAAAGGCACCCAGGGAAAACCAGAGGCTGTTGAATATGCCAAATTCATTGGGAGGCTGATCACTGGGTCCTTCTTTCCCATCCTCTGGTTCTTCTGTATGCCATTCATATGGGCTAAACCTGCTAACTAGGAACAGGACCACACTGACACCAATGTAGGCAAAGACTATGCACATCCAGATCTCATACGCCAAAGGGTCCAAGAAGGAAAACACTCCTGGTTTAGATTTCTGGGGCTTTTTGATCATAATGGATATCCCCAAACTCATAAAAGGCTTAGAAAAATCAATGACCTCTTCTCGTACCAAAGTGATGGTCAGAGGCGCAACAGCAATCTCTGCTTTCTATAAAGAAAAAAGAAATATAGATGTATAGATTAATTGGATTTGGTTTATAGACTCAGCTAAGCAGCTAATTCCAAAGGTATGTTATCAACATCAGGACACTGTGGCTTACGTGTTCTTTATACTATGCTTCTGTTTTGTTCTATCACAGTCTATATTTACTTGATATGCTTTTAGAAAAAGAAACATAAGAAGCAGGGTTTTGTTTTACAGAAATATAGAAATACTTAATTTTCCTGTTAAAGAGAAGACTCAGATCTCACAGCAGTCAGCAGTCTATGTAGGTCATTTTAGGTATTAATTCTAATTTAAAGAATTTAAGGAAGGATTCAAAGAGAAAATGGCCTTATTGTCACTAAATATATTGGTATTTTTCATATGATCCCAGAAATAGTTGCTTATTATCATATTTGCATAAGGTACAATCACTGTTCTGCACAAGCCTTCTCAGAATCTCACAGAAGTTCCAAATTCCATGAAGTAGCAAAGGTGATAAATTAATGCCATAATGCCTGTGGTTACAGGAAGACAACTAGGGGAAAAGATAGTTCAGTTTGAAGGAATCAAGTTATAAGCAGCACAAAAGGCAAGTATTTGGAAAATAGGATACAAAACTGTGCCACTAAATGATAAAAACTTTGTTGAATCCACTTCCATCAGAGAGAATTTTTTAAAAGATCTGTCTCTTTAAATATATTTATTTCAGTCTTTAATGAATCATTACTGATGATGATGGTGATTATGGCTGCTACCAACAATGTTTGCATTAACAACAAGGTATTGTAACTGCGCTAACTGTCTTTTCTGTGATCCAGGGCCAACATTACACTAAGGTTTGCTCCTTGTTCTGTGAGCTAAAGCTGTAATCACAGGAGTACCCTACATGGGAGTTGTAAAAGGAACTGGGAAGAAGATGCACCAGTGGCAGGGGAACAGGGAAGCAGAAGCTGCCGAAAAGTTTCTCCTGCTCATCCTGTCAGCCTGTTACCCTGTCCACAGCAGGGCAGTTGGAACTGGATGATCTTTAAGGTCCCTTCCAACCCAAACTGTTCTATGATTCTGTGATTACAACAGTGCTATCTCCATGTGTGTTCATAAAGATGAAGGCTAGCCCAGGCTCTCTAGCTAGCCTGGACCTCTTAGCTAATGGGCTAAGGAGGGTATCTTTAAGAAATACATTTTTTATTTTCAAATTAGGTAGACTCACAACCTGCCTTCTGCAGTGGCCGTATTCTGCTTCAGATCTCAACACAAGAGATATTCTGCATGTGTTTCCCGCCATTCTAGTCCCAGTCATCTTCACGGGCACAGCTGAGTTATTCATAAACCTCCGTAATGTAACTGTCTTCATTTTCTTTTCTAAATACTCATTTTGCCCAAATACATCTTACAGAGTAGCATCATCAGATACCATATATATCTCACAGTTTATCAAAATTTAGGCATGTTTTCATTTTAGCAAGTTCCTCAGGACATAAATACTCAGTAAAATACAGAAGGGCATATTTAAATCCCTCAAATTTCAACAAGATTAAAAAAGGCAGAAAACTAAGGACGTACTTAAATAGTTTGTCTAATCCAAGTGTTACGCAAATAGCTTGTGTGACAAAGAGAAATTGAAATTGAAATGTAGGATTTTTGTCATCTCTAAACTTTAAAACAGATATATGCATTTAAAGTAATATGCTCTTACTTTTTTTTATAAACTAAGTTATACTAAGCTATACATATTGTATGGAGTTTAATTTTAAACTAATTTAATGTAGTTATAATTTAAATCTATATTTGTAGACGTATAATTCTGAATCCATTAAAAGAAGTGACGCATTACAGTGCAATGGTCCAAAAATGCAAATTCATATTTAAATTATTATGTATTAATCATCGGGTTATATCTGTCATTCTGAAAGAGTTGTGATGCAAACACTTTTCCCAATTTTATATAAAGATATTACAGTTTAAGCAGTATAATTAAAATCATCATTTTGTAAGTGTACCAGCCATTATTTCTGGTGCTAATGTCTGGGGTAACGATGATGGCAATACTGCTAATTCTCTGCATTTTAAATTCTGTGATACGAGGCATTTTTAAAAATCTCATTTCTGAAGTGTTGTGATTTTAGAAGTATGACTAAAACAGGTAACATTTTATTAGTAAAAGATACAAAGAGAAATAATGTCTAAAATATATTTTTAAATATCCTGACAAGTATAAATTGAATCTAGTGTCTGTAATCTAACGACTGTGTGATGGTTTGCGTTACTGACATTGCTGCATAGTTCTGTATTTCATCTCACTCATCACTTCACTCTTTCTGGAAAGATGGCTTCCATCCTTAGAGTCAGTGTCGTTTATAATCCTAATTCTCAAGTTCTGTGAATGCCTTCTGTGGAGAATAAATGAAAGACTCAGGGAAATCGTGATCTACTACTGAGGCCTGCAGAATGAGCTGTCTACACTACCCTAAGGAGTTAAAGAGGAGGAATAAGTACTTATCCCATTTCACTACAGTTGCAGTCTAATGGCACATGGTTTATAATATAGATAAACTTGTTTCATGACAACATATGTAAATGAACAGTACACAGCTGGGTCACGATTGAATGCCCAGGATTAGGAAAAAATCTAGCCTACCCAAACTGATCATATTATTTATTATTTTTGCATGGCCATTTTGTGGCACATTGAGGCCTACATAAACTCCTTGTTGATAAAAGCTAAATAGCAACGCTGTGCATTGGAAGTATCAGTGTTTATGAATTTAGATGATAAACAGTATAACAATAGTGCAAATTATTCATGATCATTTTCCCAGTGACATCTGTTTGGACAAAGACTAATGACACCTCACACCTGAAACAAATCTACCTGTAATGGTATTTCAATCTAGGCTGCACACTACTGAATACAGATGGATTCTGCACTCTTCCAATTTCAAATAATGGAACAAGATTAAGCCTGATGGTGCAGATCCTCACTTATCCAGAATGTTATTGCAACCTTTTAAATAAAATTTGTGCTTGGTGCAATCTGTATGACGGTGGTAAAGCTATCTGAGAAAAATCATACAGGAAGTAATTTCAACTGTGGAAGCACAAGGCTTCTCAGATTCTAAAGAGAACTGAGCTCTGACCCTTTGTGTGAAGCAGTGCAAGAGTAGCATATTCCATCAGGGGAATAAATATTTAATCGAGGCTGACTATCAGTGCATTTGGAAACACCTGTTAACTTGCTTAACGGTATTTCAACCTCAGCTAGTGTTTCTTCTCCGAGCGAGCTAGTTATCAAGGGCTACAGAGCCCCACAAGGGACTACTGAGGGCACTCAGATACATCAGGGACAAATGAGCAAGATTTTCTGATGGCTTTTCATATAGTGCTAAAATTAAAATAGGAAAATAAATCAATCCTTGCCATGACCTTATGTACAGTCATAGTGAAGCTGCATATCACAGCACCTTATCACACAGTTTCCCCTGCGACATGATAGAATAAAGAAGAGCTACAGAGGTCAGGTAACAACCAAGACACTTGCACAGCATCCGAGGGTGTCCAGCTACCAGAACAGCACAAGGTGCATATGGGCTTAACTAGGTAACATGGGGGTTATCTGGCACATGCACTCACCCTCAGCAACATGAGCAGTGCTACATGGTACTGGAGCCCTATGGAAAGAGCAGGAGAGGCAAGGACTGTCCTGTGTGGTGCAGAAATGCTTTCACTGGGTGGCACAACGCTGTTTACCCTTTAATATGGTTGGCATTTAGTATCTGTAAATTGTTTCCCAAGCAGGTTGTCTTGTTAACTTGCTAATTCAGTTGCAAAGTTGGTCTCAATCCTGGCTGCATTTAAAAAGCCCTGCTTGAAGCAGAGCCAAACACTCAGACTTCTTTGTGATTATGATTTGAGGATCTACCAGAAAGGATGAGCAGCCCCTTACAGGAGAGCTTTGCAGTAAGGATGGGCTGATTTTCCTGCTTTCTCTAAGTGGGGACCTGCTGCTGTGTAAATCATCTGGCATGGACTCAAGGAGGTTGCAGGGAGAATGGTTTTCTTGATTTCCCTGTGGAAATCTTAAGTAGCACACTTTTCTGTGTTAACAGGAAGAACGATCTGCTTTAAAGCTACATCTGTAAAAGTAAGTAAGTAGAACATGGCTGGAGAGCTCCTGGCCAGCTGGCACAGGACAGGCTGTGTCTCTGCCATGAAAGTCCTTGAACCTCCAAGCCAGAATGGCTGCACTCAAACTGCTCATAGGGAATAGTATAGGGAATAGTCTGTCTCCCACGCTAGCGTCAAGCTAGGACCAGAAAATATTTTGGGCAAAAATACACCATGGACTTTGTATATGATAATTTAGCAGATTAGGCAAGAGAGTTCAAGTGCCCAGAGGCATTCCCTGGTACTATTGATACACTGGGATCGACACTACCAATAGGAGCTTTTGAGTGCTGCAGCAAATACTGGGCAATAGCAGAGTACAGTTAGTTCTTTTAGGTGAAAATGCAGTCCTGAGAGCTTACAGATTGACCATCAAACCTCTAAAGAGCCTTCATATCATTCTTCTCTGTTCAAAAAATGAAGTGCTGACCATGTATTGTGGGATGTCCTCTTCAGGCTATTTGCAACAAGTTGCCCATGCCTGGGAGTTTCCTTGTTTTCACATATGTCAACAGCATCAGTCACATTCCAGGACTGGTATGAATCTCTGTCTGAGCTTCCCAAAAGTACTTTGTATGTTAGTTTATTACTAGGGATGGTTGTGTTACATGAGGTAAATTTTTCAAGATAAGGGAAAAAAAAAGATTAAAAAAAAAACCACCAAAAACCAACCCACAAATGACCAGGAAACAGAAAAAGTGTAATTTCAATTTTCCTCTGTAACTCTTCATTAGATTATAAGGCACTAAAACTCTGCTATCAAAACTCTACAGAATCTGGACAAAGGGACTTTCTTACAATTTGTAAAATTTCTCAGATATTTTAAAATAAACTACTGATGTGCATAACGAAAGTGCATAATGATCGCATCTATGTGATGGTTAATGTAACTAAAAGCCAGAAAAGAAGTTGCCTTAATTTGGGTAGGATAAGTCTGAAAAACCTTTGGTTTTTAACATTCTGAGAGTTGAGCTGCTTTCTAATGTACTAAAGCAGATACGGACACTTGGTAATTTCTCAGCTTTTCCTCTGTGAGATCAGCTCCTTCATGAGCTTCCAGGAACACACGGGAGTTTGTGACACTGATATCCCCACATCAAGGGGAATCACCAAACTCGGGGACATTGTTTCCCATACTTTTACTGTATGAAGTCTATTTTATGTCATGGAGATACCTGAACTGACGGTAGAGTAAGAGGCTTTGACAAAATCTGTCAGCTTTACGTAGTTGACCGAAAAAAAGTGGGGCCCTAACCATCATTGAGTTCTGGCCAAAACTGACACTGTGTAGACCAGCTGTTACTCAGCAGTCTTTCATAGATTTGCAAGCATGATACATGCTCAGTGATGGAACTGGTCTCATCTAAACAGCTTTGGGATTTTTTTTATTCCATCACTGAAAGGTTATCTAAAATTTTGGCTCTGTTCTCAGTGCAGATAGCAGCAGCTGAAGCAACCAGCAAGCAGAGCTCTGAGCTTTTGCTCCTTTTGGTAGCACCAAATACTACAGATATTTCTCCTGTGGTTCTTGGAACTATTCATAATTACAACTTTGTCAACAGAATTCTTAACTATCACGCTCTTTCTGAAGAATCCTTTTTCAGACCAGTGTATAATATATGCTGTTTCAGTGCTTATTTTTCTGTTCCTATATGTTGTTTATGTGTCCTAATAAATGACAATTTCTGACACTAGTCCAACAGTCCTATCTTTTTCAAAAGATCTGCCCCTGTTTCGTGAAAATGAATCAACAAGCACTATTCTTCCCAACTAAACTTCACAATAAAGCAAGAATAGGTGGTCTCGAAAGTCCTTCTAAGCATAACAAAATTTTAAGGGATGCGAAAACTATGTGTGTTCTAAATGTCACAAGGTGCTGGTTGAACAAATAGCAAAATTTGCATGAAGCTATTTGATTTTCTCCTGAAAATAAACAAAAGCACAGAGATATGAAACAGAATTATGTTTTTTTTTTTTTTCTGTGACTTGAAGTTTAAATAAAATACACACATACTTCCTAATTTATTACTAATACTACAGTAAATTAAATCCTGCTTCAAAAATTGGTATGCTTACCCCATAAACAAGTTCTCCCACCATCCCATTCCAGATTTTTGTCTCTGGATCCCTTGCTCCATATTTTCCATCAGGAACAATTGCAATTTTGTACTTGATACCAATATGTTTTGCAATTTCTGACGCCAGATCTACACAGTATCCTTCAAACTTGTCATTCCCTTCAAACGTATCATGGTTTTTCTTGAACATAACATATGGGGCTTCCTATAATGAAAGAATTAGAACTGTAAAGGAGAAGTATACAGAATATACTCTGAAAAGCAACGTGTAATCTACTTACTGAACAACGCACTTTTAATCAAAAGTACATGAATATTATTAGCACATTTATATTTAAATATATGAACAGAAATCCTGGATATACTATTTACACTATAATTTGGCTTACACATCTCACAAGCTTTATCAACCTTTACAAATAATAATCATTAAAAATACCCAAATGTGCATATAATTTTTACTTTGTGCTAAATTAAAGATCTTAGTACAATGTATAGTGAATATAAAGGGCGATCAGAGCCTGCATCTGTACAATGCAAATGACTGAGATAATACAAGGTATAAACTACACGTTTGACTTTGACCGAATGAGTGCAATGGCTGTTCCAAAAGTAATGGCTTCTATTTTATGATGTCGGCCCATGATGTCAGAGGTTGATGTTGATGGTATGGCAGTAGAGTTTGAACCTTCCTGCCACAAGTGTATTACATTTTGCTGCTGTGTGACAGATGGCAGCAGAGGGACAGTCTGACAGAATGGTATCTGACATAGAAGTGTGGATGAAGGAAATGTGTGTAATAGCATTCCTCCACGCAGAAAAAAATGGTACCTATTGACATTCATAGATACTTCCTGAACATTTATGGAGATCAAACGGTGTATGACAGCACAGTGAGGTGATGGATGGTGCATTTTAGCAGCGGGGACAGTGGGTCCCCTCAGTTGGTGCAGACTTTTACAAGTGCAACATGTAGGCTCATATAGCTAACGGTGAAGACTCTGTTACAAAATAGTGTTTTGTAGCTGAGAATTTGTGCTATGAAATGCTGTTATTGTGCTTTTTGTATCTGTTGTAGTTTCCATGGAAATAAATGGGAGGTGTTAATTTCAGTGCTATCAATCTATATCCTGTAACATAATTTAACTCCTTTGTACGTAATTTCAGGTGCACAGTCTGAATTATTCACTTTCTTGGGGTTTAAAATGCACAGTTGCTCAGAGGTTATGTACATTCTAGTAAGAATATGGAAATATGTTCCATAGGAAGCATATCATCTCTTTTGAATAAAAAGTGCATATTTTACATGGTCTTTTACTATGGAACAAAGTAATATGCATGAACAAGCATAGTAGAAAGCTGACTGACATTAAAGATGCATGTCAAAATATCAAAATACAATTTTGGTTACTGAGTGCCATTGGAAAGAAGTGAAAATTGTTTTGAAAAGTGAATCTTAACATTCTTTGTAAACCATGCTACCCCAATAAAAGTGAACAACATGTGACTGGTAAATTAAAATCGTATTTTTTTCTATCTGGCTCTGTGAGGATTCAGACTTTAGCAATCATTATGTCAAACTATAGTTCCTGGTGGTATTTTAAATGACTTCACATAATCCATATTAATAGCCAGTTCCAGATAAAATATTGTCACTAATGTCACCCTTTGTTTGAATTTACATCATAAAATACTGGCAACTTCAATTTTCTCTGAGGCTATAGCTGTGCTGGCTCTTGGCAAGCTTTTTAGACACTGACCTTGGTAGTTCTCTGCCCTAGTCACATCTTTCCTACATACCTAATTAGTACACAAATAATAGAATAAAGGTAGATCGAGAATTTGTTCTACATGGTACTACATGAATGTCAGTGTTATGCAGAAGCAATTATGTGACCTATATTCAGTGTTCAACAACAAAGGATACATGGCATTAAAGGAGTAGTGAAGGATTGCATAAATCAATTCCAACTTTTTTTAGTACGCCAGATAAATTTCTTCTTTCAGATACAAAAATGTAGCTCCTGTTAGCTGGATCTGAACCCACCCAAGAGAAGAATTTGATAGGCAAGTTTGAACAGTATATTCAATTTACTATTACAGAGTGAAAAGGCAGAAAACCTGAAAAGAGAGAGATTATATATGGGAGGCACTATTCACTTATGTAAATTTAATCCCAGTGCTAACTGTGCTCATGACAAACCTCAGTATAAGAATGGCAGAAGGGAGCTTTGTGTAAAGAGAATGGAGAAAGTTATGTAGATCATTTACTTCAATGTGACAAAAATATCCTAGATTAAATAAAACAGTTTGGGAATGGGGAAGCAGCAGGGGTTACTTAAACAAAGATGTAGGTTAGTAAGTACTGAGGGAATATTTCATTCTCAGATGTATCCCCAGAAATCTTCCCATCCCATCATCTCCTTGTGATATTCTCTACTACCTATGTGATTTTGTGGGCCACAATCCTTGAGTAGTAATTCAGCACTGGAGGCCATTTATGTATTACCACCGTTAATTCCACTATGAACTATATTGCATAAAAAAGTGTTTGCAGTGGTCATATTCATATGCTACCTGGCTACTTGGCTTCTTGCCATGTATACACATAGGTAAAAGCCCAGAGAAATGTGAGGATGATGATAGCAGACTGCTGCATTTCTTGAGCATTTTGTTGTGAGCACTGCATGACCAAGTACTGCTAAAACAGGAGCAATCCCCAAGCAAGCTGTTATCATCAGGGCATATGTGATGCGGACATTGAGAAGACCACTTAGCAATAACATTAACTATACATTATAATCACTGCAACAATGCAACGCAGTGACTTCAGTAGTGCAGTGTTTGGATCTTCTAAAAAAACTTGCTAAATATAAGCAGCAGCCCACATCATTCCTTGTATTCTCATTCCCTGTCAAGTGAGCTTAATGTCAACCACCTGTCTTCCAGTGGGAGGGAAGGAAAAGAGTAGGGACAAGGGGTTCTGTCCTCTCTTTGTGGAATATCTTAATTTTGGGAAGTATTTCAGGCAGATGAATCAAATGTTTATCACTCATGTACAGTTCCTCTGTTAGAAGAACTGTCAAAACCTTTGTCTTTCTACATAAGTTTTTTTCCAGAGAAATGGTTAAAAATAATCAGAGGATAAAAATAGCATGTCTCCCGACTTAGTAGTAGAACCATGTCATGTCTAGTATCTTGAATCTGTGGACTCTCCTTACAAACCTCAATTACATTTGCTTGCTGCACTTGAAAAGTTGTTTTGTTTTTCAAAGACCAGAGTCAGTGTTTGCTAGCTTTTCCGATTCAGACATTCTTACAAATCCCAAACCAAAGCCAAATTAAAGCCATTGGAAAAATAATAATTATTAATAATAATGATAATAAAATTAAAAAAAAAAAATAAAAAATCCTGGAGAGAGGTTTGAACCAGATAGGTTCAGAGGCCAGCTTCTCCCAGAACCCTAACAATGAGCTGCTGCCTGCACATCATTGATAGGGCTGCTACAAAAAAAATATAAATCATTTCAATTGCCTCCACATAGCAAAGCAACAGATACTTAATTCTTCCTGTCAATGGCTACATAAATCTCAGCCCTCTTCCCTCCAAGCTCTTTGAGGGATCACCAAGAGGGGGAGCAGTGAGGCTCAGTAGGTGCAAACAGTAGTGACTCCATCTTGTGGAGGGACCTATGTGTGTAGACTCACTTGGCTTGAGTCCTGGCAGGGATCGCTTGGGTGACTTGGAGAATCCATTTTTGTTCACTTCCCTTCTGTTTCCCTTTCTACTCATTCTGATCTTACTGATTTAGAGTAAGATACAGCAAAGAGCATCACTTATAATGTGAATCGATTACAGAGTGAGGTAGTACTTGCTGTAGATACTTTAAAAGAAGACACGGTTGAGTGTAATCTGTCAACACAAGGTAATACAATTAAAATTGAGGGGACACATATTTCCTCTTACTTACTTTCCCTTCTATCTATCATACAGAATAAATAAATTTATTTAATTTTTGTGTCTACATTATCTGCCAATACGAGATGTGTTTTCAAGGTAGAATTTGATGGGGGAATGTGGATGGGACTGAACGTGGCTTTCTGATAAAAGGCTGTTTGCAAGAAAATTCAGATAGCTGAACCAGGTTCAATTTTGGCCACATCAGACTTTGGGGCTAAATCTAATAAGGTGTGCAGATGCTACCGCAATAATATCAGGACACTGGAAGGCAAGTTTTACTAGTTGGCTAAGAAGCAACTGATACAGATGAACTTGCAAGGCCATGCTGCAAAGACAAAAAACATCTGAATCAGTAGCATGTACTCAGCTGTATGTTAGATTCTACCTGTGACACTGAAAAAAGATTATTTGCTCTGTACAGCCTATTACAATGGCATTTTCTAAACCAATGCTAATGGTAGTGTAACCATACTGGTCCAAATGTTTGGGAGATGCAAGATATCTGAGGCGGGTTGGGGGGGGGGGTGGTATTATCTTTTATTAGATCAACCAAAATAGCTGAAGACTCTAAGAGGGGTTTTTACTGTTTCCAGTTATAGCATCTTGTCTAATAAAAATGTTATTTCTTCCTACCAGTTTTTTATTTACATTTTTTTGAACAATAAACTCTTAACCTGCTGATGGAAAACACAGGTTTGACTTATTGCTGAGTGAGGCTCAATATCACAATACTTGCAAGATTTCAGCTGTTTGATAATATTCTATTTTGTAGTAAATCAAGGAAAAGTCCACATTGAAATGATCAATGACTAGCACAGGAACAGGTATTTGAAATGATGCAAGCTTTACTTATATAATTCACAATTTTATAACAATACTTAACATATGTAAATACAAGTTTATGTCTGCAACAGTTACTTTTATAGATGAAAACAAATCATTTCACCACATTCCCGTAAATTCATGTGTACAGTAAAATGCTCACAAGTGATGATTCATACTATAATGGAAGCTGGAGAATGTAACTAGTCCAAATATTAAACAGATCTATGTATGCCTTGCCTACTGTTAAGAAGTTAATTTCAAAATCTTTAAGCACTGTAAAAATAACTTGTAAAAGTGACAAATATTTGTGCAAGGAAATGTCTCAGTTTTTTTAAACAGGAGTGGCACACATCACACTTTATTCTGGAAAAAAAAACCACCAATAGAAGCCAATTAAACTCTTTTTTTTTTTTTTTTTTTCCCCCCAGAATAAAGTGTCCAGGATTCGGTTTGAAGTCTTTATTATTGTCATGCAACAAATGTTATTTTTTTCTCCACTCTACTGAAGAATTTAATTAATAAATATATTTTATGAAAAAATATTTTTCTATTATGAGAAGATCAAAGAATTTTTGAGGTAATACTTGGGCAAGCGTACACCAGTCAAAACAGAGGATTACATTTAGTCACCTATTGGGAGTATCTGTCATCTTGGGTGCCCTATGGTAGCCTGCCTGCCCTCCATTTGTCATTTTGCAGCTGTGGGTAGCTCAGATATCCTCAGTGTTAGCCACCTACTTATGGATAATTGAAACAATCTCTAAATCTTTAAGTACTTTCATGAAAGCTTACACACTTGGGGAACAACTCATCCCATGTGTGAAACATCATATGGTAGCTAAGACATCCACATGGATTGGTCACATACGGCATAAGACAGGCAGGAAAGGTTCAACCTGCTGTTATAATTACAGAAATGGGGTTAGGCACAATATCCTACAGCATCATAAATGTCACTGCATGCCTTAAGCAGGCAACTGAATTGAGACCCTCTGTAAAGACATCTATATTTAGATGGCACAGTCTTGAATGAGATCCTGCCATTCAAGATTAGCCTGCCAACGAGAAGACTATCTTATAAAAGTACTGAGCTGGAAGCCACAATGCAGACACAGCTCATTGTATGTCTAGCTTTGGTTCTACAGAATTTTTATGATCTTTAGTTTTTGCAAGGTACAGCGTTGTTCGTGTCATGAAAGGGCTTAGAGAATCTGGGGTAGTCGTCACAGCCTACTCCCATATATTCTATATTTCAGCATCTCGGAAAGTGATGAGGAGCTGGAAGAGGTTGTCCACAGAAGTTGTGGATGCCCCATTTCTGGAGGTGCTCAAGGCCAGGTTTGATGGGGCCCTGGGCAGCCTGATCTGATGGGTGGCAGCCCTGTCCTGGCAAGGGGATTGGAACTGGGTGGCCTTGAATGATCCTTCCAACTCAAATCATGTCGTGATTCTGTGATCTCACCACCATATTTCTTATCTTGCTAGAACAGTGATGATTACTTTTCCTGGCTGAATAAACCACTATGTTTGCCTTACTATTAGAGAAGATTATACACAGTGTCTCTGCTCCAGCCATGTAATGAGCCTGCTGCACATCAAGCTGGGGCCTCTGGGGGGATAATACTCCCGCATACAGGGAGAGGATCTGTCCATTCTGAGAGGGCCAGGCATGCAGTAGGATGTGAAGCACATGAAGTGCAAAACACACAGCTCTCACAGGAACTATAAAATCCAGGGGTATGTGGCAGCTGGTAGATTAATGTATGTCACTGCCCACGTTGCCTGCTCACTCTGGGATGCTCCCTCACCACTTGATTATTTGTTGATGGGATGGGCTGAGTGTCTACGTGCTGAACCAGATCTGTACAAAAAATTCTACATGCTTTTACTACGTAACAAATGAAGATAACATTTTGCCAAGTAGAAAACCGTGTATTAGGTTCTTTGATTGCAGAGCTAATTCTTTATAATGCCATAGCCATACAGTTGTGTTACAGCGAAGTAAGCGTAGACACACAAAATGTGAAGAAACAGAAGGCAAATCAACTTGTGCTATTTGGCTTCAGGCAAAAATTAAAGCAAGCCATGCTGAGAACTTGTAAACTTTTCTTACTCTGCCATGACACCTCTCTTTGAAGACTGAAAAGTCTAATTGCACTGATTGCAGAAGTGTTTCAGTTAAATGCTGGAAAATAGGCATGCAACCAAAACTACATGCCATCTACAACGGTTCAACCTGCCTTCAATGTGAAGAGGGCAATGAAGAGGTCAAAAACTCATTGTCTGGCAAAGAGTTGCTCTAGTTATATATATATATATTCTTTTGTCTAGGTGTATGACTATATGCTTCTGAATATTAAATTAATTGCCCCAATAAGTCAATATTAAGAATCATGGTTGTAATCTGCCTTCAGAATCATGTGAGCAGCTCCCATTGGAGTCAATGAGAGATGTGCATGACTAGCTTATGGCAGTATTCACCGTATATTCTGATTCAAACCAAATTCTGATATATTTCTCTTGCACTGTGATTTCAAAACATTGAAAGGGGACACTTTTGGTGAAGAATTAGTTCTACTTTTAAATAACTGTATTTATCCCAAAATGACATGCTGCATAAACAGAGGCCATGCTTTGGAATATTCATTCAGCTTTTTGGTTTTGAAAATTATCCCACCAGTCCTTTCAATACAGGGACTGGAAAAGTTCTCTTGAAGATAACATTTATTATGCACATCAAAATGCTTCAATGCAAACAGGACAGGCAAGATAACACATTTTAAAAGCTTTCATGTTTTCCTTTTTTTTCTTTCTGGCAAACAGGAACCTTGTATATTACTTTTCATTATTATTTTTTACTTGCTTCTCCTAAGCTTGAAGCTATTTATGGAAATTACAGTACTCATGTATGGTAGCTTCAGTCAAAGATATCAGGATTGGTATGAGAGGAAAATTTCGACTGAAAGCTTGTTATTCACATCGTTCTCTTCTCAGCTTGGCAAAGTTGAAGGTTAACGTCATCTGTTCTATACATTTCAGATTAGTCACAGAACTTTTCTTGGTGGTTCAGTGCCTGGTCATCCAGTCAGAGGAACAGTAATCCATATGGAAAAATTAGCTCAATGCTACTAGACTGGTGGTTAATACTTGAGCCTTAGTTAGGAATGTTCGCAGCATCTTGGGACTCTTTTCTTCCTTGATCAATTTCTTAAAATAGGATTCTTCATCAGAGGCTGAAAAGAGGAGGACTGTACTGAAGTATTTTTTTTTTTTTTTCCATCACCAAATCTTTTTCAGGAAAAAGATACATATTATTTTAAATGTCCCATGCAAGTTTAAAAAAAAAAAATTACACAATTTGGTTAGGATTTACACTCTGCATTCCTGCACAGTAGCTCGGTTGGTTTGCATCCTTGAATGATAATCTTCAACAGGAGATTTTTTTAAATATACTTAATGTATAAATGCTGATACACACTGCTGGAAATGTGGTAACTAATTGAATTTTTGAGTAAGAAAATATATTGGCATTTTCCTTTGGAGTATTTTAAACTCTGTATTAAATTAGAAAATTGTTGTTTAACAAAATAAAAAGAATATTCCTTCCCATTAGACACGTAGCTTATCCTAAAGGGTTAAAATATCTTGTCTAAATGAAACAGGTGAAAAGGGCAGTGAACTGAGATGTAAAATCTTAGATGTGGTCAGATAAAGGTCAGCCTTTGCCAGTTGGCTTTTATACGCATCAGCTTAAAAGGGCATTTCTGACTTCTGAATCAAAAAATACAGATTTAGAAGAAAAAAATGTCTTTGAAAAGCTATGTTTTAAAAATGTAAATGAATGAAACAGCTGCATTCTTCTTGGTCTGCAACCACAAAAACACTAATTACTTACCTAACACTGAAAAATCTCAAATTTATTTAGATTTTATTAAAATGGAAAATTGTATTGACACGCTAAATAAATATATTTAGAAATGTGTTCAAATACATCTACTAAATTCATATTTTCATTTACATTTGCAAGTAGATAAAACAGTTCTGATTGGCTGACTGAACCATAGTGCTTAGAATTATAGCTCTTACTAAAATCAACTTTGACATTATAATGTGTCGACAAAAGGGACACTGATATTATAGACATCTGTTCAATTATGTCAGTTAGAGATTTTAGGTTTTTCTTTTCTTCCAGTTTCTTGTGAGTCAACATTTATCAATCAGAGGTCGAAAGAATTCATGTATATTTTTGAGAATTACTTCAGTAAAAAAAATGGAAAAGATTGCATACCAAAAGAAAATTACTTCAACTTACTTTTAAAAACCTGACATCAAGTGAATCATTATTTTAAATGCATATCAAAAAACCTCTCAACAAACATAACAGTCAAGATAATGAAGATACATGGCTCTCTCACCCTCCCACTAACCCAGGAACTGGCAGACTAAATAACATATAACTAAAAGGAGATTGTGTCACATAGCAGTATGAGCATTAAAACAAACAAACAAAGAAAAGATACTGATTAAAAAAAACCAAACAACACCTTACCAAAATTGTAGTGACAACTACAGTTCTGTTCTCCATGGCTGAAGTGTCATTTCCAAGCGTAGGTTCATGCTGAATCAGAACTAATTTATCCATGTCATTCCAGTAACCAACCTGCAAAATAAAAGTTATGCAACTTACAGCAGGTTACTTTACACTTGGTGAAATTGCAGATACAATTATTACACTACAGTGTGATCCAATGATAATTTTGTACCAAAGAACCGCTGCCGTAGATGGGTGCAAAGTAGTATCCACCCAGCACTTTGAGTATACATACCATCTTGCAGTGCTGTTGCAGTCAGACCTGGTACTCGTGCCTCAGCGGATCCTGACTGACCTGTGAAACTTACTTCTACCAGGGGCACAAATCGAACCCCACCTGTAATATTCTGCATCCTTCCTTGGGCCATAAATGAGAGAGATATAAGAGTTCTCTCTCTCCGCTAGAAAGTTTTCATTCATTAATCCCCCACAGCTTCTGGTCAAGTGAAAGATGTCCAGATTGCAACTTTGCAATGCAGTAGTGGAACTTAATTCCCTGCTCCATTACGGGTCTTCCACAACCTCCAGCCCAGGACATTAAAAAACTTGTTCCATTGGCACTGACCTTTTGGTATCTACATTACAGGTCCCGCTGTTAAATTTTTTTATACTCTGGGGAGAGATGATCACTATAAATCAGCTCGTGAATGATATGCCTCCCCACTAGAAAAGTACTTCACAGAATAAAGAACTTCATATTTGCCTTTCCCTACTCACTCCATAGTACGATAAGCATGACCATATTCTGAAAGTCTCTCAGTTAAGTCTGCTGCTGGGGTGAAACAAATCAGTTTTAGGCTTCCTGGCCACAGCCCTTCCCAGAGCAGCCTTTGGGTGAAATAACTGCCTCAGTTCACTGCTGGTGCTGAAATACTGAGTAGCCAGGTTTAAATCATCTGTAGAGGGGTGGGGTGGGGGGGGGGGTGAGGGGAAGATGGAATGCCTGGAATCAGCTTTGCCCTTACATACAGACACAGCTTTTTGCAGTGCACACCTCTGGCACTGAGTACAACCTGCAGCTGTGTCTTCTGCACTGGTAGTGATGCTGCTGGGCACAAGACATGAGTCAGCATTACTTGCTGTAAGTACAGATGGGACGACAGCAGCCTGAAAAACGGAGATTCTCTTTCAAACTTTTATTGATATGCTTGGGGGGTTATACAGTAAAAATGTGAACCTTCTGCCCCCCAAACTACACACTGACTAAATATTAAGTCTTTGGGTGACTAAGCATGAATACAGATGTGTCCATCAAACAATCCTCTAGAACAATACTCCCACCTAAGGCAGCTCTCCAGTTTACTGAGATTCTAACAAATTGAATTTAGCAACTGGTTCTTTTTGAAGGTGCAGACAGTGGCAGTGATCTTAAAGGTTCCTTTCAAAGATGAGCAGTTCAAGCTGGCATAGGCCACTCGGGAAGCAGTTGGGGACTTGTCAGCAATGACCCTTCCTGCCTGCCTGCCTTTATTAACTGTGAGTTAATGAGAACAAGAGGTGGGAGAAAAGAACTCCTTGTCCATCTCACTGGAAGAGGAAAGGGAATTTTAGAGGAAAATTGGGTCTGGATAGGGTTTTAGTGTAACTGAACTTGCCCAAGAACAGTGTGTGCCTTGGATAAGACTTCAGTGTGAAGTAAACTAGCTGGACAATCAGATGAATTATGAAGACAATATTATTTTTAACTTTTTTTCAGGACCCAGAATAAAACTTATCTTCACAAAGGATTCTGCACCAATGAAATGTGCTAATCATCTTGTTCAGAACAATCTGGTGATGCAGTAGATAACTCTAGAAGTGCAGGGGAGTGTTTTTTGGTTCCTGAGTTTATGTGCATTACTGAATACTATGCATTCTTAAACTACTCATTATGTTTAATATTCCATTCAATTCCTTTTATTAAATTAATTTATTGAGAGGCAAATCACCTTAGCAGTCCCTAAAGCCATATTCAGGCACACTCATCACAACAGTGAATAGGCATATGTGAGAATGACAAATATATGAAATAATAGAGTATAGGTGAATGAGTGAGTATGAGGCAGTATTTTATTTTCAATTAGTGAAGCGAACAGGCACAAACTCTTCCAATGCACAACTTTTGTTACTTCTGGTTGACACATTCCTTTTCTCTTCACTATAACATACTAACCTTGATTTATGTGTCTACAGCTTACAGAAGCTTCAGTTTTGCTGATAGAGCGGAGAGGCAGGTTGGTTTCCTAGTAGGACGCACTGCTAACAAATATTCTCTTTCATCCAGACAATCACAGATTCAAAGATAAAATTGATAACTGAAAATGTCAAGTTGCTGTCAAGAACTGTGACTGACTTGAGGCAGAATAAGTACACTGAAACGTGGCAGTTTGGGAAGCTCATTATAACAGTGAGTGATTGTTTTTCATTGTGCAAGTGTTCACTGCTGGGAAGTTCAGAAGGAAAGTAGAAAATGAATGATGCATTGTGTTGTAAAAGTAAGTACCATAGCAAAAAGCAGAAAGAAATAAAGGAGCTTTCTGAGGAATGGCAGGTATTTTTAAAGGAATTTCAGCCTGTGTGCAAAGGTGTGCATTTCCTCGTATGCACCTCAGACCTGCACTAAATCAACTCTGGAACTGGATTACTAACGAATATATAAGATATATATGACAGATGTATGAGAATATAGGTTTGCAGTAACTCTGAGAGCACTAAAATACATTATGTTTACTTATAAAATCTCAAGTCCTCAGAGGAAAAACTCCTCAAAGGAAAGGATTGAATTCAGCTATTATATAAGTAAATCCAATTCAATATGGACTTCCATTAGATTTTTTAGCAGTTTTGTCTACTTATGGAGAGGCTGAATTTATCACTCAGAAAGCAGTACTGCAAAAATATCTGCCTCAAAGTATATTTGTCAAAACTGTTTGGATTCTGAATGAACAGAAGACCTGTGCACCTTATATCAACCACTGAGGTGTTCCTGCTGAAGCCCACAAGTCACTAAAAGCAACAGATAACTCTAAATTTTTGATAATTTCCATTTTGGTTGACAAAGTTCAAACTCAGGATCTAAATCTTAGACATATGTGTGAATATATATATAAACTTTATTTGTTCTGTTTTGTTTTTAATCTTGACACTATTGTTTTGCAGACGAGAACCTTCTATAGAATGCTGCATAAATGAAACCAACAGGAGCACGGGTTATTGTCTCTCATTTGACAACACTATATGGAAATCTGCTTCTCACTAGCTGTGCAGTTTTGTAATGCTCTATTCACAACCTTAAAGCTGTAGACAGCAAAAATAACTCTTCTGAAGATTAGAGGCATGTGCTATTCTAACTGGAATGACTAGTTCTAAAAAGATTGTTGGATGATTCATTAATCATGTTATTTAGGATGTGAGAAGAAGACATTAAAGGTGAAGACCTCTTAGTTCAATTAAGTACAGTCATTTCTCACATAATATATAGGATTTGTCAGGTTGGATGGAGCACAGAATTGGTTCAATGATCACATACAAAATCCCAAACAATACATAAGAAATAAATTCTTGTAAGGAGCCAGACCTGTCAGAGCTGTTATGGCTGTTTATATCAAAGGCAGGTAATGGTTCGAGAGTGGCATAGAGACAAAGGGAAAGCATGTCTGAAAAGATAAGAAAAGCACCTTGGGATGCTAGCGCAGCACAGACATAACTCCTCTTTTTGTTACCACCTTTCCCTTCAAATCGTAGGCAAAAAGAGAGGATGGGGACATCCCCGCAGTGGTGCAAGTCAATGGCACCATTCCCAAAATGGATGAGAAACGTTGAAAAGAGAACAATAAACCAATTGGGGCAGTTAGCTTTCCACTAAGCAAGCTCCCAAATGAGTTACCTAAGTTGTGACCTAATTAACTACACCTTTTCTACCTAGATTTCCCTCTGGTACCACTGGGTATTGGGGGTGGAGAGATTGTACCTCACTCACCACTTGCCTTGGATGCATCCCAGCTACTTGTACATCCTCCTGGCTGTCGACAGCATGGCTCGCAGCCAGGCAGGAAACAAGGTCAGCCATTCTCTGGCAGAAGACACAGGGCTTCTCAAGAGAGAAGCAAGTCAGATTCACCTTTCCCAGTGTATTTCTTACGCATATTTCATACTTTCAAAAGTCAACTCCACTAATATACCTGATATGCAGGGACACTCTGCTTTGGTCTACAGTATTCTGTCAGTAACCGCATCCCAATGTGTAATTCCAGTATGGACCCACAGTTTAACACTCTGCCTCCTTGTCACTGCAGCTTATCTTTGGCAATAAACTGTTCATCTGGGTTACTATTTACCGGGCTTGTCACATATGGACAGACAGTGGAGGACTATTTAATCTAATTCTTATTGCCTCACTCCTACTCAAGAAGCCATGATTCTGTTCACCTCCAGATTCTCACTTTCTGTTCTTCTGATGTCCTAGGAAATGAAATAGGCCATAGTGCCTCCAAAAGAAATAAATCCATTGAGGTCTAGTCCATTTTCTGTTCTTTATTTGTTTTGTACTATGAGAAATTGAATAATTCGAGCACAAAATAGGAAGAGCTAACAAAACATAAGGCTTATGTCTTCAGAATGACTGGGTTGAGTGATGGTCTATGTGCGTTCAAACATAGCTGATGGAACTTCTTATACTATTAGCCTGCCTGATAGACTGACTGACATCTCACATCTCTAAGATGCACACTTGTTTCTGTATTCCCCAATTTTTGCATGGAGCAATAATATCTAGTAGAAAATATACTTTCTGCTTACACCTGACATAGTTGGTATATAATCCTTTTTAAATGAATCCAATTTATTTTAACTCTTTAGTCATCATAAATTTATTTATCAAAGAATCACAGAGACATAGATTCATAGAAACATAGAATCACAGTATGGTTTTTGGTTGGAAGGGATCTCAAAGTTCACCTATTTCCAATCTCCCTGCCGCAGGCAGGGTTGTCAACTACTAGATCAAGCACTAGATCAGGTTACTCAGGACTCCGTCTCCCATTTACAAGGTATAAAGATAACAAACACTGTAAGCACATACCTTCCGAGGACCTGTGTTCTTCAGCTCGAAGACATCCATAGTGTAGTTGACTCTGCGACCATAGTGGTCAAATTGAACGTTTCCTGTCAATCCTTGTATTCGAACCTAAAAATGGAAGAAAAAGCATAATCAAGGTCCAGACTTACATTCTTTACTTCAAATGTCACAGAGTAGTGAAAAATATCTTTTTACCTCACGCTCTGGTGGATTAAATGTATAAAATGAATACATGTTTCTCTTTAAGGTAACCTTGCCAGCAACCTTGCCAGCAAAGCAATTCACTATCACAGAGGATGGGTGAGATGCACAAGGCCTGAGATAAATGCTTTTAAAACCTCACAGTGAAGAAGGACAGACGTAAAGCTACAAGGCTGTCTGGGGCAGTTTTCCACCACCTGTCTCAGAGCTGAAACCAAAACATGTTTTTTTCTTACAGCTCTGTTCTGCTTTACTGGAGGATACCCAGACTGTGGACCTCATTCCAAAGAAATCACATCCATATTGTTGCTGGCTCTAATTGTGTCAGGATCCAGCCATGCAAGCATTTTTGGCCAGACTTTGAGGCTCAAGCTGTCCAACTTAACACAGAAGCCTGATTTCATGTTTCTCACAATTATTACAGATCTGTGCATCTGCAGAGACTATGCAAAGGAGATAAAATGCTTCTCCTCCTACCTAAAATTTTCTCCTCCTACAAGTCAGAATGTGGATTTAAACCGCTTACTCTTTCCCTTTGACCATTTGTATCTGTGCTGATTTTTCTCCAGGACTGAAACACAGGCTTCCAGGCATAGAGCTGCCAGCTCTGTCAGCAGTCACTTCTCAGCATCTTCTCCTGAGCAGAGCCTGCTCATTTGCAATGATTTAAATGCAACTGCAAGATTTTTATTTTTCTTACTGTCCCATCCAAAGGAAAGGCTAAATCAACTCGACAGAGATCTGGAACTTTCTAGGCATCCATATTCATCAGGAATTCAAAATCCTGACATCAGTGAACAATGGCTCTGGGTTATATCTTTTCAAAGAAAAAAAAAAAAAAGAATACTACCTGTGTGATTTCCCTGGAAGAAATCTGCATTTATTCAAGATGACAGAAGAATATTTGAAAGGCTATATTTGATAGAAAAATCTGATTCTTTAAATGACACTGTCTGCATAGCCAGGTTATATGCAATGAGCAGCAGATGAGCTCAACATCTCAGTAACACAAGTCCCAACTATCTAGTAAGACTAGTAAGACTAGTACTAATAAGACTAGTAGTTCTAACTGGAAGTTTTCTATAGTTGTAATTTCCTTCTGCATTCATTTCAAATTCTAAACCGAAATATCAAAACAGTCCCAGCTGATTCCAACTGGCAATTGACAAATAAATTTCCCCTCTCCCATCAGTACCCTTGAATATAGTGTCTTCCAAATCATGTAGTGTACAACTTGTAACTAATATTCACAAAGATCACTAGAATAAAGTCCACCCTTACCTGTTTCAGCGTCCTCTCCATATCAATTCCTTGACCCCACGGGGCAGCAGGATTAGCAAGACAATCACCAGCATTTCCTCTTCTTGAAATATCTATTTTCTGCCTTCTAAGATTGCGGAAAGTTTCAGCCATCACAAGCACTCCATCATATGTTAATGCAGATGTATACTAAATGGATGGACAAGCACAATGCCTTACAGTTAGTACATCTTGCAAAAATCAGCTCTCTCGCTTCTTTCTAGCTTGATGCATCACACAGCAGTTCCTACACTTTCATTAAGAAAAAACTCTCCTCAAAAACAAAAGCAATTTCGTCTAAGGAATGAATGCAGGATTGAGAAGTACATTCCACTAGTTCCAGCTTTTAGACTATATTTCATAAGGGCAGAACAATCTACCTCTGAAGAATTATCAGAAGAAACAAATTAAATTGAAGATATTAATTTCTCAAACTTCTTTAATAGTTGTCTTGCCCTTTAGGGGATGGTTTCACGTATCCATCCACCCATTCAATTTACTCAAACAGAAAAAAAGAATAAAAGAAACAGTAACTGAAAAAGATAATAAGCAAAAATAAATGAGCAGAAATCCAAGTTGCTGGATTTGTTAAGAATGATCAAGAGTATGTTCTTCCTATTGGAAAACCCGTGTCAGCCCTGTGAATAACACACAACACTGAGCAGTACTGAAGAATAAAGGGGGCTTGGCAGGTCATCAAAGGCAGTCTGTGTTTCTAGACCAACCATTATAACTATTTTAGATTGAGAACATGTTAAATTAAATGTGTAGAGTATGTCTTCAACAGATTTTAGCTAGAAGCATATAAACAAAGGGGCATTTTTGCACCATGGTCCTCCCACTAATTTCCTGCATCAGGAGAAGTGGGTCATAACCCCAGGGCTGATAATGAAATTCCCTTTAGATGCCAAAATGTCAGTTGTTGAAGGCTAATTTCCTTCCTGTCCTTCGTCTTGCATATTATGAGCCTGCTGGGACACATTTAACTTTATTATCTTGAATTTTGGTTAACCATAGGTGAATTATGTGTGATACTGTTTAATCAAGCCTACTTCTTAGAAGGAGTCATCACAGTTCCATTCATTGGAAAGGAGTCCTATGGGCTAAATCATTCCACTCAACGGTACTGTGGATCTCTGCACTCCGCAGACCACAGCATCCTTGTGCTTTTTTTCCCCTCCATAAAACAAACTTCTTGAACATTCACCAACTGATGTAGATATCCTTTGTATTACCCATCTTAATGCTTTCTATAGGCTTTGCCAACTCGTTGCTCATCCAGCCACAGAATGGTTGATTGCATATCTTTGCACAGCATAGAACAGCCACAACTGGGTCTGACATGTATTCATACATATATAAATCAGTGCTTTTTTGATGAATTCATATTTATAACTGTGCTTTGATTTGCCTGACAAGAAAATTATAGGTGACAGAAATATTTTGTTATCCATCTGTGAAGGATTAGGATAGAGGAACACTGGGATGTAATTGCACTGTAAGATCGTGCCTGAAAATGATTATTACACCAGGTTTTGAGACAGAAATGATTTCAAAGGAAATTCCAGATGAAAATTTAAAGGTATTAAATTTACAACTGTGGTTATATGTCATATACATAAGAATTCAGCTGTCAGGAAAGCTCTGCGCTCTAAGTGAATCTAGATAATTAGATTAATTCATGTAAAATAGGTTGAAATTAAGTTGTCAGTTAAGTGTTTGACCTTTAGTTCCTGTCAGTAAAGAGGTGATTTGTAGACTAACTGACAAAAAACATTAAAGTACATCAGTGAAATGTGTTGCAGTCTGTGTTTCTATCATACAATCACAAGGACAAGACGTAATTAGTTGCCAGTAATTGTAGGATAAACTGCCTTATCTCCTGTCTAAATATTAAGATCTTTACTCATTTATTTATCAGTGTTGATCAGAAATTGGCACACCTGAGTGATATTTGTCATGGTGCTTCATATTCATCAATACCTTTGGTGGGGTCTCGGATCCTGGGTATTCTCTCTGGTCCAGCTTCTTCCAGCGCTGCATCAACTTAGTTACCATTGGGGTACTGAAATCTACTAGCTGAAATCCCGTCACATTAGCTCCTCCATGCATAAACCTCTCCAGAGAAATATCTTTGAATCCCTAGAAAATCAATTTAAGATTTTTTTTGCCCTTATACATCACTGTGAGTCCACTCTCTTCTAGTCAGTAAGGCAGCAAAAAGAAAGGCAACAGCAGGTTTCCATTAGCAGCTAAGACTTAAAGCCAGAGAATAATATTGGACCTCTGTTCATAGTTTCCGTTTGTGTTATAAAGAATGAAACAAAACCAGAAAACAAAATTCTCACATTATTGCTAGAGTGGTCTCAACAGCTCAGTAACACATTGCTGGGAATGGCAGTCAGTTTAGTTCTAGAAGGAGTGCATTTGGAGAATCAGATGAAAACTGCCTACAGAATATTAAAACCTAGCATCAATGTCCACTGAAGTTGATAGATTTTAATGAGCACTGTTCTCGTGCTTTGTCCATTACATCCCTGCTTCTTTTCATGTTTACAAAGTGAACAGCATTACTGTATAAATACATTTATTACAGGACTTGTTGTTTAGGCTGAAGTTATCTGAGTAACACAAGTTATGAAATAATATAATGGGCATTAGAATGCAGAGAGAGCACATGAGTGTCTCACTGTTAGTACAAGGAAAAAAAGGAAAACATAGTATCAGAAACACCTTTTGTGAAACGTGGTGATAGCTCTCAGATCTAAATCTGTCTAAAATCTAGAGTGCCCCCCAACATGGAACAAAAAATATTAAGTACATATACTTCCTGTCTTACTGGTTTTAAGGCTCATTTGTCTCAAAGGCACACAGACAAATCTTTTAGTAAAATTTGCCTTTAGAGATGCAACTGAACTTCAAGAGACTGTATAATGCAAACTGTTAAGGTAGGAAAAAAACATTAATATTTTTGCTGCTACATTTTATGGTATCTCTTTTTTTTTTTCCTTTTTTCCTTTTTCTTTTTTTTTTAAACATACTTACATTCCTCTGATTGGCATTTAACAGTAGAAAATAAACTCTATTATCATATAACTTAGAGAAAGATTTCAGAAAAAAATAATTGTATGCCACTGACCCAATACTCCACAGTAAAACAAAACAAAACAAAGCAAAAAAAACCAACAATGCCACAACAATGTTCAAGGCAGAGATTTGATTCATTTCCTCAAGGAGACTAACAGTGAATATGAGAAGTACTACATCAGGAAGTCATATTACTCATGTTATTGAATAGCCGATAGATAGGTGCATGTACCCATGCTGAAGTTCTGAGTATCTCCACTGTATATCCTACCGTTTACAGCAACCACTTTGCATGAGAAAGGTTACTTGGGGAATTATAAATCTGGTATGATGAAAATCTAATTTGTAAGACCCTAAGGGGATAGACTTCTCTCATTTCAAAAGCCTGAGGTCTTAAAAATAATCTAAAGTGATCTTAAGGTACCGGTATACCAAAGCACAGTAACATATTTCATGTCAGCTAAAATTCCTTGAGGGAAGAATAAAGAGAAAACAATTGAAAGTATGCATTAGACTCTGCCCTACATTCACTGTACTTGACCAGGAAGGTATTTCAACTTGAAAAATGAGTTATTTTAATAACAAAATATCACATTTGCTCTTCATTTGCCTTTTAAACATTATTCGTATGAAAGTGTTGTTTAGACTTAGAGTGAAAATACTGAATTAGTGACTTGACAGGGAGTAGCTACTCTTACCACAGAATGAATTTTCCCCATAAAATGTAGAAAAGTTACTCCAATAGTTGTTACGCTATTAGTATTAATAAGATGAGTCAACATGCATAGCGTAGTTCTGTAAAGGCATCTAATTCAGCCACAGGAAACACACAGCAGCCCATTAGTACCCTGATTTTGATAAAATTTAAAAGGATAACATGTTATCGTTCTTGTTCTTGGTAGAACAACAGAACCAAGTTCTTTTACACGCTCTAAAGAACATATTATATGCAATCACATGTTAGTGACAAAAGGCAGATGAAGTTCTGATAACTCCAAAGCAAAATTGAGTGTTTCACTTACCAAGAAAGGGTATAATTCTAGAAAAGGATCTTACCAGGTTGGCAACAATATAGTGGTATCCTTTAACATGCTTTCCCACGCTCACAATCTGTAGGAGAGAAATAAGAAAGAAAGAAAAAAAGAAAAAATTAAAAAAAAAAAAAACAAACAACCAACCTGTCATACAGTGTTTTCACAGCCATATGGATATAAATTCTGAAGCATTTAACCTTAGCAATATAACATTGATGGTCTTACTCCAATAAAGTAGCTATAACTTTCCAGGCGTTTAATCATGGGAAAAAAAGTTAAAATTAAAGTGGGTAAAGTAATGAACTGGTGATCTAAGTGCCTTCCATATGATTGAAAGTGTTAGAGTAGTACACTATTTCACCAAGTACAGCAATTACCTGCGGGACACAAATTCAGAAGCAGGAGGTCACACATTAGCTAGAAAGCCTACCTGCTAATGTACCTTTTCATTTCAAATGAGTGCAGCATTTATGAATCAAACTGGATTTTCACCTCTTGGGATCAAAGCTGTTTGCCCTTGAGGTGGTCAAGTACTCTAAGCATTAGTCGCTTCTCAGTAATAAACTGAAGATTCGGGAATGGGAATGAGCAAGGACAGAGCAAGAAGAGGCAGCTAGACTTTCTGCTGTGAAAACCCCTTGTCTCCAGCTGTGAGGGACTTCTGGTGATGCAGGAGGCGAGCAGGACAACACAGCTCTTGGTCCCTAGGGGAAGCCATACACGTTTGAGCCTATAGCCAACATCTAATGTCAAGTGATGCATAGGGGGAAACACTTCTGATGTGCTATGGTCTTGATACGGCAAGCTCAGCAACAAGGATTAGACAAAACCAGTGTCAACCCATGCATTGTACCAATATTACTGCCAGTTCTACAACAGCATGCCTATTTAATGTGCTGAAAATAAAAAGTGGGTAGTGAAAATCTTCTCAGTAGAAAATGGTGCTAATTGGTTAGACTTTAAAAGTGTTTTTACTAAATAAACTTGTAGTAATACCTGTAATACCATGCCACTCTTGTTTAAGGCCAGCAAAGAGCCCTTTAACTCTTATTTTCAATCATATTCAATGGTTTTCCATTCACTTTAAGAAAGTCTATTTGTAGTCAAATATATCACAGAATCACAGGATTATAGAAGTTGGAAAAGATCTCTAAGTCCAACTGTCAACCTATCACCACCACGATCACTCACAGAATCATAAAATCATGTTTTTTTCTCCTCAAGCACTCACCCCCACTGTATATTTTTATCTTCCTTTCAAATGAATTAATAAGATATAGGTAAACGTTTGCCATGTGCTGCAGATTGATAATAATTAATTTCATTATTTTAAAGTAATAAAGTGAATACGTAATTTGTTACCATTTGTTAATATCAATAACTATCTTTTTTTTTTTTTTTCCTTTCTTTTTTTTCCATCCCCCCACTGTATACAATGAATTCACATCCTTGGTAGTGCAAGGAGAGACTTGAATGGCTTCAGTGGAAATGGGATCCTTGGCAGCAGTAATTCTTCTACGTATATACTCCCTCCACAGTCTGTGGTAATAACAATGTGTTTGCCCCCCTGCTGGAGGGAAAATGATAGAGATTAAAACCCCACAATTTGAACATATACAGCATCACAGTTTCAGTATAAGAGGACATGATTTAAAATGAATGTGACAGGATAACCATGGGCTAGATCCTCACCTTGGGAAATCACTGAAACTCCCTTTGAGCTCTTGGGACCTGATACAGCTTTGGCAGTTAACACCCTTAGTGATTAGTTCCTTGGTGTGGTTTTGTAACACAAATTATGACAATCATTGCAAAATATTGATCAAATTAAACAAGCACAAGATAAACCTGCATCTGTTGAGGTATATCAGCTATATTTCTGTAGTTTTTCACATAGTCAAAATGAGTAAATAATGCAAATGATTAAATAGATTCGCCTCAGTTCTTTTTCCTAGCAAATGCATGTAGAAATGACTGCAGAATTCCCAGATTTAATGTGAAAAATAAAGAATCACAGAATCACAGAACCACCAAGGTTGGAAAAGACCCACAAGATCACCCAGTCCAACCATCCACCCATCACAAATAGTTCTCACTAAACCATGTCCCTCAACACAACATCCAAATGTTCCTTGAACACCTCCAGGGTCGGTGACTCCACCACCTCCCTGGGCAGCCCATTCCACTACCTGACCACTCGTTCAGAGAAGTAGTATTTCCTAACATCCAGACTAAATCTCCCCTGGCACAGCTTGAAGCCATTCCCTCTAGTCCTGTCACCAGTTACACGAGAGAAGAGGCCGACCCCCAGCTCACTACAACCTCCCTTCAGGAAGTTATAGAGAGCTATAAGGTCTCCCCTAAGCCTCCTCTTCTCCGGATTGAACAATCCCGGCTCCTTCAGCTGCTCCTCATGAGGCTTGTGCTCCAGACTCCTCACCAGCTTTGTTGCCCTTCTTTGAACACATTCCAGGGCCTCGATGTCTTTCTTGCAGTGAGGGGCCCAAAACCGGACACGGGACTTGGGGTGTGGCCTCACCAGTGCTGAGTACAGGGGGACAATCACTTCCCTGTTCCTGCTGGCAACACTGTTTCTGATGCAAGCCAGGATACCATTGGCCTTCTTGGCCACCTGAGCACACTGCTGCCTCATGTTCAGCCAAGCATCAGTCAATACCCCCAGGTCCAGAATATTTATGAAAAAAAGAAAAAAAATTTGCAAGCATATTCTCTCAAAGCTTGTCTCCAAAGGTAAGTAATAAAGGTTCGCATCTACACATCATCTAGTTGTCTGTGCTTCCTTTTAAGTCAGTAGAAAGAACAGGCACTGTGAGGAAATGATTCATCTTATTCTAAAGTACATGTCTAAAATTAATTAGACAGCTTGTGCCCTGAAAGCGTTTATTTTTCTCTGCTGACTACAAGAAGACTTGATGATGATTAGATCTGATGGAGGCACCTACATTTTATATCCTTAGTGTTAACTGAGATGAATTTCACCCTAAGAATGTTGATCACACAGACAGACAAAAGAAATGATGCTATATGCTTGCATTTTCAACCAAGATTAAACACAATTCTGATTTTTAACACTCATGATTTAGGAAAAAAGTGCCTGTTTAGTGAAAATAGCTTTCACCTTTATCTCTTGAATACTTAAAGCATTAGTAGCACATGAATGCTAGTGAGTCAGGAAAGAGTATTTTTTTTCTTGTGGTAGAGCTGAGGAGTAAGGTAAAAAAACAGACATCTACTCTGAAAAAGAGGAGTGAGATTTTTGGTAAATGAGACATCTTCCAGAAATCTTTTGCTATACAAAGTCTCTAAGTCTGGGGCCACCTTAAAACACCACATGCCACTTTGTACACTCCCAAATTTGGCCAAAAGGCCAAACTCAGTAACAACGCAGAGAAAAGTCAGAGTTGCGCTATCATCTCCATGACAGCAAGCAGCAAACTCCATAAGATAGGGTGTACACAGCGCAAGTGTTTGTGCTAGGGAGCCATCCATTCCAAGCATGGTTCAGGGTTTTACTCTGGATTGTCTCTAACCTGCTCCCTGGACACAACTCACAATGGAAGCTACTTCACATCTAGGGCACATCTTCTGACCTGGCAACACCCAAAAGAAATTAACGTATTTAGAGACCACAGGACACCCTTGACGTGAAACACACCACAAATACATAGCCACAATCAGGAGATCCTCTCCAAAAAGCACATTCCTGAATGAAATTAAGATGCTGCATGTGCCTGTGGGCACTACTCTCCTACAGAAGCCCTCAGCATCTGTGGGACAGGTGTCAGGCACACCTGTGGGTGTTCTGATTGGGTTCTGGGAGCCACCTTCATTTCAAAATGGAGGGCCTGAAGAGAGGGTGAGGTGTCACAGCCCCCTGTGATGGCCCTGCCAGGGAGTGGCCCTGGTGTGGCCTGAATCCAGCCAGCACAGAGCCTGGGAGCATCGGGAACCAGTCATGAGCTTTACTAGTCATATAATAACCACACACAACGAAACTGCTGGTGTGGCACGTAAGGGAGGACCCTGTGCATGGCCTCGGGATCCTTTGGTTAAAAAACAAACTGGTTCTGGCAATCAGAGCAACAGGGCCATTCCTGCCCCTCATATACTGCTTCTTCACCTCAATCTTCTTCTTAACAGCACACACAGAGACACTACACCTGGCTTTCATTGTGTTGATAATTCAAGGTGACCTCAGCTTCCTCCAGAGAGATTTGGGAAGAAAGTGTTGGCCAAGTTGAACTGACTTATGACTTCTGTGGGGAAGGATGAGAGCAGGGGAAAGCAGGGTGCTGCGCTGACTTTGGGGAACATGCATGATGTAATTCAGTGAGCTCTTTTAAACTTGCATGTACAACTGAAGAAATTATTAAGTAAGCAACACTTTTGAAGAGGAATGAATAAGGAGCCACAATTTACTCCCCAAATTATTGTTAATATGAAAGACAACAAAAGTCAAAGTATTAACTAGTATCAAGCAATTCGTGAGTGTTTTGTGTCAGTAAATGTGGCAACAGAGAATCAAACAAAACGAAACACTAAGGACATCAACTATCAGTGCCGCATAAGAATCTAACACAACTTTTTTTTTTTTTTTTTTTTTTTCCCCCGAAGATCATTTTGTGTGTGTCTTTAAGTCCACAAAAACATAAACTTAGAAAAAATATAAAACAGTATTATGCTCTACAGAAAATCACTCACATTATTAAATACATTCGTTTGTAAGAACAGTGTATTGTGAGAACTTTTTCTTGTTGATCTAGCATGCCTTATCATAGAATCATAGAATGGCTTGGGTTGGAAGGGGCCTCAACGATCATCAAGCTCCAATCCCCCTGCTGCAGGCAGGGCTGCCAGCCTCCACATTTAACACCAGACTGCCTAGGGCCCCATTCAACCTGGCCTTGAACACCTCCAGGGATGGTGCATCCACAACCTCTCTGGTGAGCCTGTGCCAGCAGCTCACCACTCTCACAGTTAAGAACTTCCCCCAATATCCAACCTAAAACTTCTCTCCTTCAATTTAAAACAATTTCCTCTTGTCCTGCTATTATTCTTATTGTTCTTATCTTATTTTAATGTCAGTAATGTCAAGAGATAATCACAGTAGCTAGAATTATTCTGTTGACTTTAAAGTGTGGTAAAAGCAGAGCCAGGGACATCTGAATGAAACTTAGACTTTATACACAACTTGAACTTTCTGACTTAACCAGGCAACGCTATTCTTTATGCTTGGCTGAACAATAGGCTGGTTTAGGAAACTCAGGAACTATTCCATTATCAAGAAGAAGAACAGGACAAAGTGTCTGCTTTTATTCTCTCTCTCTCTCTTATTTGTTGTTTTTATTCCCTTCAGGACTGGTACGTTCACAAACTTTGATAAAGCCATTTACAGACTTACATCAGTGTCTGAGCAGAGAATCAGGCCCCAAGTTAGTCTCTGCCCTTCACTGCCACAGAAATGGATATTGCATATAACTCATTTTGAAAGAATACTTAACTTCCATAGCATGAAATCTCTTTCATTATGTTTTCCAACAGATGAAGGTCACTAAAGGTAGTGTGGAAAGAATTTCTTTTCAGTTAAATCTCTTCAAAGGGTGATAGCTGTTCATTACCAGTGGGACTTTAAAAAAGGTTCTCCTCTTTGGAACTGTCTCACAATCCACTTCCTTAAAAGAAGAATACATGTAATAAAATGAAGTCTGTCTAACACAATATAAAAAGTCTAGGGACTTGTTAAAGATGGAAGATGATTGAGACTTGACCTGAAATACTCTAGCAGAAACAGTGATAATATAAACCACAACTGAAATGGGATTTTATACAATATCTGATGCAAGGATAAATCTTTTACAAAGCTGTAAAAATGCCATTGAAAAACATGCTTAATTTTAAAAGCTATTGCTCTCAAAAGGGCACTATAGCTGGGGAGATGGTGGACAGTTAGAAGCCTAAAATCACCACAGAGGGCAGGGAGTACAAGAAGGCGATGAACAGAGCGGTGGTGTCTCCCTACAATCTATGTGTTTCTTCCTGCATTGTGCAGTGGGTGCGGAGCCGGCTGGGTGGCTGAACACCGCTGACACAGCCGGGGATGGGCAGCGACGGAGAGGCAGGAAGAGTGTGAGAAGAAGGTCACTTTATTAATATCACAAAGCATTTGTATTCATCCTTTATCTTCTACTGCCTATTTGTTTGTTCATGAAATGAGCTATTTCTTGGGTCCAAACCTCATCAGCTTGCGGTGCAGTGACAAAATGTATTTGTATTACTTTGTGGTGTGGGCCTATTACTGTGTGCAAAATCCCAGCTGCTCTATAGAAAATGAACCTAGGCAGGGAGCCCCTGCTGACTGCAGCGTGAGGAAGAAGCTGGTAGCAGTGCTGGCAGCTGGCTGCCTCAAAGAGCTATCAGGTTACATTGACATCAGTGTTAGAAGCAACTCCATAGACCTCTAGGGGAAAAGCAAACAGATACAGTGGGACAGAAGTGATGAGGAAAAGGCACATTATGGATCTCTCCAAACCTTTTGGATGAAGAAAAGATAACACAGATTTCTGCTACTATGGCCCTGAAGCACGCTAAGTCCAATGATGCTGCTTCTGGCTCAAATGAATGTACTCTGCGTGCACCAAATTCTTTGGCTGATGTTCTGCTTCTGTGTTCCTCTGTGAGAAGAACTAAGCCTACATTTTGTTCATCTAAATCAAACGTATGAACAGGAAATGTGGAGACAAGCAGAGACTAGGCAAGTTCATGGCACTTTCAACTCAAGGGATAAAGAAATCCTCACTGTGCAACTAAACATAAAAAAAAAAAAAGGAAATCTTATAATAAACACTTGTACATGTTGAGGTAGTGATCCTCTATGCTTGTATACTTCAATCAGAGGAGATTGAGGAGGAATGATTGAGCTCATGTTCTGCTGAATTCATATATCTGGTTAATTCCTGCTTCTCCATAGGTATTCTGCTTCAATTTATTCTCAATTAATTGGCCTAGAGATCAGTTATAAAAAATGTCAGTTGCCAGCTTCAGTTACCAGACACACTGAAAATTAAGCTAAGAAACAACATTTTTTAAAACAGCAAAAATTACAGCTTTTTCAACTTAGAAAGCTTCAGCAATCAAACATTGCTTTTTCAGGTTCAGCATGCCAGTGGCAAAATAGTGCAATCAGAACAAGAAGGAGTAGAATATATCAGTTTCTGTATTTTTCACTGCTTATGCATTCATTTACTTTCATTTTGCCGGTAACAATAATAATCAATCACTCCAATGGCAGTCTGCTCAATCTTACCCATCAGACAGGTTTGGTTTGGAGTGCTAACACTAACACAGTACTTTCTGGCTGCATATATCAAGACTTTCTTTAAGGCTGGGGAAGCTGAGGATCAGAGACGGAAAATAATACACTGAAAAACAGAGCTACTTAGACAGTTATGAACAGAGTCCAAGGCACCATGCAGCTACTTCCCTGCCATACTTGATAATATTGTTACATGCTATTAATGAGAGTTTATTGGCTTGTAAGTTTTACAAGGTTAACAATACTAGTACTTTGCTATGTAACAACTTTACACCTGTGTTTAATTTTTAGTATTACAAAATACAATGAATGTTCCTTTTATGATTATGTATAAATTCAACTGTGTACATGGAGGCATTAAATACATGCCAGATGCTGCACAGCACTTTTCACCTCTGTGTTTAATGGTGAATACAACCCTGGACGAGCAGAGACGCTTCATCTTGCTGATACAGAGTGCTAACAGAGCTGAGAAATCTATTGGGAAATATCCCAGTTAGTTCTTATGTGGGAAGGCTGGAAAGGTGAAAAAGACTGGGATCAGTCTGTTGGGCAGTGCAGGAGTCAGACTGAGTATCTCTGACAGCAAAACTGAATTGCAGTGCAAAATTCAGAAGATGCTGCTGCTTGCAGTGGACACCTTGGAATACTTTTAACACATGGAGTGCTGAGGTTTGAACTTTGTGAGATGGAGATGGTGGGAGAGGATAGAGCTGCTATTGACAGAAGAAAGGAAAGGAAAATCATTGCTGTTCTTCCAGAAAGGATGTCTTTCTTTCTATTTTTTTCTGAATCAAGTTCTGTACATGGCTACACGTATTTATTTATTTATTTATTTTATCCATACATGTATGTACAGACACAGAAGCTCTGGGAATACGCAAATCAGGAATAACAACATACTCTTTTAAAAAGGAGTAGGCACAGAAGTCCTAAGTAAATGCACTCATACTCCGCATGTACTTTTGCTTTTACTTGGCCATGCTTTGCATGAAGGTCATCAAGCAGACATGGTTAAATTCAATTCCTAGTCAAAATCTACCCAAGAAAACTGAGAAATTACAGAGACTGCAGCAGAGCTTTCAGCAGCAGGGAATTAGGAGCCAAAATTCTGGAGAAACAGGTGCCCTCTTAGTGAAGAATATTTTAAATATAGTCACTTGCAGAAGCACGGAGGTTCATCTTATTACCCTGGTATTCCTCCTAGCTCTTGTTGATGCAAGCACAATACAGGTTTGCAAGATTTAATGGTGATACACAGTTCACCTACCCATAAGGTATCTTTATCCCTGTGCAAACAGAGGAACAAATACCAAATGAGGTCGTCTGTGTTGATCTGTGCCCTATTTTTTGTCCAGACCCTTCTCCTGACTCTGCGATGAGAGCAGGACAGGAAGGACAGGCACAGGCTAGGAATAAGCTTTCCAGGAATGGTCCTGGGAATTCTGGTAGAAGAGAAGGCTCCAGAGGGACTTCACTGCAGCCTTTCAGCATTTAAAGAGTGCTTATAAACAAGATGGATACCAACTTTTTACACTATCCGATAATGACAGGACATGGGGGAATCATTTAGAAGAAAGGAGATTTAGAAGAAGGCGTTAGATGTTACAGGGAAATTCTTTCTTCAGGGTTTGGAGAGGCACTGGTACAGGGTTTCCAGAGAAGCTGTGGATGCCCCATCCCTGGAGGCATTCAAGGCCAGGTTGGATGAGGCCCTGAGCAGCCTCATTTGGTGGGTGGCAGCCCTGAGCACAGCAGGGCAGTTAGAATTGGATGTGTTTGAAGGTTCCATCCAACCAAGCCATTCTATAATTCTGTGATATGTTTCTATGAGCCAGTCATGTATAGATGATCCCTCCCTTCTGCTCAGTCCTGGTGAGATGTGTTTGGAGTGCTGTGCTCGGTGCTGGGCTCCCCAGTGCAAGACACAGCGACATACTGGAGAGAGTCTGGCAAAGGCCCAAGAAGGAATCTGAGGTCTTGGAGAACCTGATGGAAGAGGAGAGGCTAAGAGAGCTGGGACTGTTCAGCTTGGAAATGAGAAGTCTCAGGGGATTCTTATTGACATACATTAATATCTGATGGAATGGTGTAGGGAAGAGGGTACCTAACTCATTGTGGAGGTGCATAACAACAGGATAAGAAGCATTACAGGAAATTTAACTAGATATTAGATTTTTATTATTTTATTTTAATTTTTTTACCACCAGGAAGTCAAATGATGGAACCAGGCATGGACAGGCTGCAAGATCTCCATCCCTGGAAGTGTTCAAAATTTGACAGGGGGCCTGAGTAATTAATCTCAGCTTTCCCCCTTGAGAAGAATTTGGTCCAGATGACCTTCAGCGGTCTGTTCTAACCCATTCTGCCGTTCTATGACTGTTTGTAGAATAGGTCTGTTAGCATCAGTATTTCAAAGACTGAATTTCACAAACAGATCTAAATCTGCTGAAAAATAAAACTCAACTGTGTGACTCCAGTCTTCTTCCTGGTAACTTATTTGCTCTGTGGTGATTCATACGTGCTGCCATCAAGAAGTCTGCCAGAAAAATAAATAGGGGGCCATAACTGTTAAATTTCAACTTCAGTGTTCATGTTTTTGGTAGTTTTGTCATATGATTTTGAATATGTGTTGTTTTTTTTTCTTTAAATTTGATTAACAACAAAAAGCAATGGAATTAGGCTGAAATAGTTAACAAATTATCCACTGCCATCTAAATAATTCTTACAGTTTTCAACTTAATTGTAAAATCTATTTGGAGCATTGACCTTATTGTACACGTAGGCACATTTTTTGAACACTATACAAACTGTAAGTTATAGCAGTGGGATCAGCTATGGCTGACCAAATGGCAGTATGTGTCTCCACCAATACATATTGTTAGTGTCTGAAGAAGTAAAAATTACAAGTACTGTTCACCAAATATCACCAAATTATCACCAAATAATAAGTTTTCACATAAATCTTCAAAATGATTTTCTGTTGTTCTCCAAATCTGTTCTCAAGTTCATCACTTTATTACACTTCATTCTAGCTTTAACATTAGCAAGTGAAGAAATAACAAAAACAAACAAACAAACAAACAAACAAAACAAGAAGAAAAAACAAACAAACAATAATGTATCCATAGTTCTGCTTTTTCCAGAAATTATTTTTCCACTACTGATTTGTCTGTGTGTCTGTCTATTAGTTTTCCAGGAAAATACCTTTTAACACACTGGGCACAGTGTCAGCTATATTTGAAAGGTAGATCATGTCTCTAAGACATCATCTAAGACATCTAAGACATTTAGTCTGTATTGTGCTTATTAATACTAACAGACATCCATCTGATTTTGCCACCAAAGGGATAAGATGAACCCAGGCACAGACCATTCTGTGATTCTATGATTCTATGAAATCATTACACTACAAGGTTTTTAAAATATCAGTTACATGTTAAACAGAAAGTTCTGTGTGCTAATTTCAGGGAGGGACTTTAGAAACACAACTTGGAAAGAAATTATGCCTAAGAAGAGAATCTTCCATCTCTCTCAGTGATTTTCATCCTTTGATTCAAAAAGGATTTTGCCATGCTCTTTAAAGACCAATTGCTGAATGTATCGTGGCTCACAGTAGAAGGAGCTGTTGATAAACAAGGACATCACAGTCCTTGACACAAGAATATGAATCACTAGAATTGTCTTTGGCTATATATAAGCTATATCTGTTATACTAAACTATGGATATGTCATTTTATCTATCTAGATCTTTGGTTTAGTTCCTTTTTTTTTTTTTTTTTTTTTTTTTCTATTTTGTCCTGGTAAACTGGAAATCTAATGGTAAAAAACATCTCTAATTTCATGCACGTGGGGAAATGGGACCTTTTCTCCCTTTCGAGTCATTTATGCAACACAAATAGAGACCACCATAATTTCAATTTTTAAATTAAAAATGTGGACTATTTTTATTTTGACTGTGTCAGAACAAATGAAAAAAAGGGCCAGGTAAGTAAACTGGGCAGATATTTCATTAGCTTTAAAAAGATCATTTACGAGGTTTCAGAAAAAAATCTGGCATGACAAGAAGTCCTCTGCAACTGCTAAATATAGAGGTGCTTTCTCCAAAATGGAAGTACACGTTCTGAAGTTTTGAAGTAATCTGATATGTAACAGATTGTCATGTTATTGCTTTCCATGCTCCTGCATGGCTCTGAGACTCACAGTTTTGGGGTGAACAGCAGTGGCAGCACCAAGCCTTGTGTCTGGGACTTGTACTGTAGAAAGAATAAGATGATTGAAAAGCTAGATATTTTTGTTACCGTTTGTGTAGTCCTTTCCATTGGCTGTTAGTAGAAAGGAATTAGGTAAGCAAAGAAAAACTTATGGCAAAGGTGTTTGTGTTTGGTCTTTCATAGCTTGGGATTTCAGGAAGATGAGGTATGGTAGTGTATAGAGGAGGAATCTCACTGAGACAACCAAAAGTACTTCTCATTATAGTTGTTATATGACAGTAATGTGGTAGGGTGTTCTTTCACTATCCAGACAGTAAAATCTGAAAAAGTGCTAAAATTATCCTGGTACCCTTCAGTTATGGCAGATTTTTGGGAGTAGGTGGACATGTACTGACTCAGATAGGCCAAAGACACTGCCTGTTTCACCGATTAATCAAAGCAACAAATCAAAGCAATTATGACCTTGCTCAAAGAGATGCCTTTTCCAGTGCTTAAACAGTGCTTTGAGCTGAGCCGTGCCAATTGGCACTAATACAGAAACCAAGTGAAATGTTTCTATCTACATCAAATATCTCTACTATCAACCAGATAATGTGTAGTCCCGTGCAGGGGAGCATGATTAAAGAAGAGAAACATAGCTTTATTGAGAAAACCATAATGGTGTGCCTTGGCATAGCCTCAGGAGGGAAAACTCAAAACTTTTTTGTGGGCAATCCAAGTAAATCAGACATAAGTAATTGAGGGCAGGCTGAATGCATCTTCCTGAATTTAACAATGATCCTACCATCCCTTTCTAGAAAATATCCAAAAATCAGCCTCACTACAGAAACATAAAAATCTGAAAGGAAGACTGTATAATGAAAAATGCATGTGCTGGCTTGTGCACAAATTCTGGAGTCTGAATTTCAGATTCATTGTTGTGTTCCAGAAGAGAAATTTTCCACGAAGACAGACCTTAAATACCGAGTGTGGGTACAGCTTCTGCATAAATCATCACACGTGGAGAGGAGAAAATAAATGAGAAAAATAAATACTAAAACGAACTAAGAAAAATAGAAGTAAAGAAATGAAAATGGTAAGATTAAAGTTGCACAAGAACTGAGGAAATGGCAAGAGGCTGCTTTTCTCAGCTGGGCAGCTGGGAGAGGAAAGTGGAAGAAGACTCCAAGTTGGATAAGTGGGCACCAGATACAGGCAGGAGAGCACCCCATGAACTCATTCTCTGGACACAATTAGTGAAAACACCTCCAAGTCTTCATTTCTTGAGGTCCACAGCCATGAGAAGTGTGAATGTGTACAGATCTGGGCAGTCACTTGAGACTAAAATTGAAAACACGCAAGCCAGTTTCTCTTCCTTCATTAGCATAAATTTAAGGGCAAAATAGTTTGAGGTACCATCTTAATACTGAGATGTAATTACTTCTCCTGAATGTTCTTAAGAATATTTACTTGTATATTGCAAAATATTACAGTAGAGTCACAACTTAGACTCTCAATTACAGGAGAACCAGGCAGAAAAAAAGTTCAGTTAATTAGAGTCACTGAAGCTTAATCAATTCTTCTTAATCAGTTAATCAGTTCTTCTTAATCAATTCTTGTGGTAGAATCACAGAATTGTAGGGGTTGGAAGGGACCTCTCAGGATCATCATCATCCAACCTCTTGCTAAAACAGGTTCCAGACAGTAGGTTACTCGGAAAAGCATTCAGGTGGGTTTTGGATACCTCCAGAGAAGGAGACTACACAGTCTTTATGGGCAGCCTGTTCCAGTCCTCTGTCATCCTCACAGTAAAGTTTTTCCTCATATATTATGGAACTTCCTATATTCTAGTTTGTGCCTATCGCCTCTTGTTCTGTCACCGGGTGCTGTTGTAAAGAACCTGGCTCTATTTTCTTGACTCCTGTCTTTATAAGAATTGATAAGATTCCACTTCAGTCTTCCTTTCTTAAGGCTGAAAGCCCCAGGTCTCTCAATCTTCCCTTGTCCTCCACTTGACTCTAGTAGTTCCCTGTCTATCTTGAGCTAAAGAGCTCAGAACTGGACACAGTACTCCAGATGTGTCCTCATCAGGGCAGAACAGAGGGGGAGGTTCACCCCAGTTCTAAGGCACCTCAGGATAACATTGGCTTTGTTGGCCACAAGGGCACACTTCTGGCTTATGTCCAACCTGTTGTTCAACAGGACACCCAGGGCCTTCTCTGCAGAGCAGAAGAAGAGCCTGCACCATCTGAATAAATTGCAGAAATTTTCTGAAGTATCTATTCTTCAATATAATTAGATCTAGTGTAAATATATCAGTAGTCACTGAGAAGAACTCCAAAAGTCCACATAAGAGTACATAGATCATAGAATCATAGAATCACTCAGGTTGGAAGGGATCTCAAAGATCATCAAGTCCAACCGCAAAGATTGTACAGTTAGTTTTGAAAATTCACCTGCACAGATTCAGAATAGCTAATTTCTTAGGTAAAATTAATCCCATCCAAATTAGACAGTAGTCAAATGAATGCATTTGTGTGACTGGCTAAGATACATGAACATTGTAAATTGGGTGTAACTCCTACCCTTGACTCTCTCAGTGCAGTTAATGGAAAGAGGACTCCATCAGCTTTCAGGCTTACCCTGCAGAGGCATTAGCCAGATTCACGATGTCTGACTCACCCTGCTGAGGACAAGCACTGCTTTTTTATGACTTGTCATATATACACTAAGTAAGTGCTTATTTTAGGTAGGTAAAATCCAAACCTCTATGAAGTCAGAGGAGGTCAAAACTTAGTTCCATTAAAATCAATATCCAGTCCAGTTCTGAATGATCTGAACAAAGAGCACAGGATACACTCAAAAAGAACTGACTATGCAGATGATAATCCAGAAAAAAAAAAAATAATAAAAAATAAAAAGTAGCTAGTAGTTCCAGGAAGGAAATAAATGTATGTCTGAGATCAGTGAGTTCTGATTGAGTATCAAATGACTTTGTTGCTTGTGCAACTGAGTGCATTCTCTATGCATACACCTACATAGAATTGTGGGTGTATTCTGGACTCCTGGTAATAGAGCATACTTTTTCTAATTCATGTTTGCATGCTGTGTGAAAGAAATTACATGTGTATAAATCCACACACACAAAAAGCTGAGGGGATAAGTATCTTTCTAAATATACTTTAAAAGACCCTCAGATGGGTGTTCTGTTTTACTACGACATAGGCTGAACCTGGGGAGATTTTCATCAAAACTATAGAAAGCATGTGTTAAAACAGAATGGCATCACTGACGCAAAAAAAAAATGGGCAAAAGAATATCAGCAGTACAGCCTCATTTGTTTTTTTTTTCTTGGCAACAGTGACAGAAAAAGTCCTTTCTAAATCAGCCATACCATTAATTCTCAGTTTCTCTATCTTCCGCCTTTAAAAGAAAATGTGATGCATATATGTCTATGAGGATTATTTTATGTGCTTTTGTATCACAAATGGCACTTTTTTTATTTCTGTGACTTCAGCAGCAGATGCATCAGAATCCAGGGTGAGCAGCGCTGTACAGGCCCCGCCGCCAGCAGATGGCAATCCTGCCTTGCAGGTCCTTCATTGCCAGCGGGCAGTGAACCCGGCACCCCAACTGTGGGATCACTAAGGAGCAGATAGGTAACCCTAAATTACTCTCCCATCGCTTAACAAAATGCTCCTTTCAAGAAATTATTTTATTATTTTCCAGTATTTAAGACCTCATTCAAGCACTGTGTAGAGTCAGATCTATACACTGGAACAGGCATTGCTCAGTGCAAGCTGTCTGTCTGCAACTGTTTTCTTTACATAACAGCAGCTTTTTGTGAATAACTCATGGAAGAACCTGGCCTTCCTTTTCAGTTCAACAGCACCTTTATCCTACTGTTTTCCATGTTCGTACACACCCTGCTAAGGTAATAAAACTATCAGCTTGAATGCAAACGATAATAAGTGGAAAACGTTTTACAGCTTGAAATACATGGCCTTGTGAATTGCAAGTAATACAGGATTCAAATACGCTTCTTTTTTTTCCTCAAACACAGTCAGTTTTTCCCCCTTAAGGTACAGAAGGAGGGCACCATGGTGGTTCAACAGCACTGTGCTGCTCTACCAGCCCAAAGGCCCGAGCATGGGACACATCAGGCAGGGAGGTGCTGCCCAGAGCCCTGTGCTGGGAAAGGGGCTCAGTGCTCAGGCACTGGCTGTTGTGACAAGAATCTTACAGGAAGGCAAACAGAGCAGGCATGTGGACCTACAGATGTCAGCCCATGAAGAAAAACCAAAGGGAAGAGAAGGCAATCTCATTTCCACTGAGAAAATAAACAAAAAGCAACGCACAGTGTTATCTCATTTGAAATTTCAGTAATGTGCTTACAGCGACATTAAAAGAGTGTTACCTGCTCTAAGAGATTCTGCAGCCTCTCTATTTCACAGTCTATTACAAATTTCTTTTCTTGTCTTCTGTCCAGGTCTTCTAAAAGCCGCCTGTAGCTGGCATCATTGAAATTCTCCACACAGATGGCACTGACTTGCCAGCTATTTTGTCCTGCTTTTTCCATAATAGCTTGAAGTATTGAATAACCTAAAAGAAAAGGATACAATACACTAGTAACACAACAATTGTTTATTATTATTATTATTAAATAGGAATTGTTCTTAAATAATATTATGTCTCTTAATACTGGCTCCTGCAGGGAAAGGAATTAGATAAAGTCTGTATCCCTACATATGTTATTAGCAATGATCGATGCACATTATGTAATTAATGAAAATTACAATTGTTATAATCAGAACCCTTGGAATGATTCTCAGTATTCTGGATAAGCCACAAATGATTTACACATATAAAATCATCCTGTCAACCATTCAATTTCCCAGATTGGTTTCCTACAAACTTACACATCCAGATATTTCTCATGATACCGCAAAGAAAATACTGGAGTCCACTCATTCACAGAAAGATTTGTATACTAAAAAAGCAGAGCATTAGACACGGAGATGCTTTGTTGTTTTGTTGTTTGTTGTCAGTGACTTTTGATGCTTCTCAATAAGAATTTACTGTCTCATGCTTTTATACTTATACATAGGAGCAGAAAGGTGTGTAACTGAATTCTTCCATGCAGAAAAAAACAGCACCCATTGGCATTCATCAACTCTTGCTGAATATTTCTGGAGAACAAACAGTGGCTGTGAGCACAGTGAGGTGGGAAGGGTGAGTTTCAGCAGTGGTGACAGGGACATGGGGAACCTCCACTGGTGCAGATTGTGATGAGGGCAGCATGCAGGCTTTTGTTTATTGTTGGTGAAAATGCACAGCTCATGGCAGTGACTGTGTTGAAAAATAGTGTTTTGTAGCTGACAATTTGCTCTATCAAATAGTGTTACTGTGCTCTTAGTATCTGCTGTAGTGTTCATGAAAAGGAAAAAAAAATGAGGCATTACTTTCAGAGTAACTTCTTTATTTATGGCAGTAAAGATATGTGTGAGTAAAAATCACATTGTCAGAGATCCTATATAGCTTTAATCAAGCATGCAAAGTGACTACAGGTCAACAAATGAAGGGCACCACAGAGGCATTAATTATTACTACTGGCAGGATTATTGCTCTTTGTCATTACTATTCGATGCTCCCACTGTCATCTCTGAGTCCATTCACAGGAGAGGAAGGCAGCATCTGCACCCAGGTCAGGGCAGGATTCCTACCTGCAACCTCCTGCCGCTCCCCTCAATCCTCCTTCTAATTTTTCTCGCTGGGAGCATGCAGCACAGAGGCATGAGAGGACCTTCTGCCTACTCAGGACAGCTTGCACGTCTTGCCCTGACTTGCCCAAGCATTTCCTGAAGTTGGAAGCGTTTATTATCCCATCTTTTATCTATACGGGGAATTTGTATAAAGCAATGAAGGTTGCACACCTCAGATCCAGAGCTAATGTTTAAGAAAAACAAGGACAGAAAGGTTTCTTGACAACATGCTGATAGAAATGATACAATTCAAAGAAAGTGCCTCTGTCCAGAATCAAAACACAAAAAAAATTAGACATTTTAATTGCTACCTGGCTTTTCCTGCTAGCTTTAAAAGATTTCACCTCTTCAAACTCTCATGAGATGACATGGATACACATGGTGCCTTCTTTCTCTCTTCCACAGAACGATACCATGCATGGGCACAGGGATCCCCAGCTGTCATTGCAATGCACTTGGAGGCATCACTGCATGGCAGGCTCCCCATGAAAGGTACTGACTGAGATTCCCACAGATTGCAACAGCGGTCTTGTAAGTTACATTTCAGAAAGAGTATTGTGAGTGTGCAGTTGCTAACTGATAAAGTAGACCAACAAAACCGCCAAAAACCAGGCTTACTACACAGTAAAATAAAATCAGATGCTTTTTTTTTTTTTTTAATCAGAATATGCAGATTTTAGGACGTATGACACTAATTCTATTGCAAATCTAAGAGTAGTTATTTTCTCACTGGCTCCTGTGGTAATTGCAGTCCTGGAAGCATTAACTTAAAATCTGTATCTTGTTATTGCACCACCTATCCACACTTTGAAATGATTGGGTTCTAGTTTTTTCTCCAATTCAGACAACACATTTAAGAAAAAAATGCAAACACCTGTAATGAAAACATAAATTGTGTAATTTATCTTATAAATTAAACATTCAATTTACAAAACAATGTTTTAGCTTAGGAAATGCATTCAAATACTTTTATGCGTTGACTGTTAAAGTATTTCTGTACCCAGCATATATTTTTAATCTGGTGACTGCTGTTTTTTTCAAAGAACCATACAGCTTTCCTGTTAATTGCTACATAATTATTCTGCTTTTCCTGTTGCTATATTCAATCCCCTTTTTGTCTGTAATTATCTCTGCAAATCATGACGTGATTCTTTCTCAAACATTGTATTTCTTGCTTCATTTCCTATTCATTTCCATATATAGATGTACATTAAGACTACTCCAGTGTAATAGGGGTTCCTGCTTCATTTACACTGCAGCTTTGACTTGGTCTTTGCTACAAAGACAGTCAACATTTACGTAATTCAGCTTCCTGACACAAATTAACATTTTCTTTGATTCAGAATGAATGGTGTTTGAAAGAGCAATTGACGTTCCCTCATTCCCCTCTTAATTCATTTTGACAACTTTACTGAGATGTGTTTTGATCAAACCGGGAGTTTATCCCAGTGTAAAGCATGACAAATATCAGACAAACACATAGAAAAGCTTTTTTTCTACCTTGGATCAAGGTTTGACTTGCCATATTTCATTAGCAACTGCCTCCATTTAGGCACTTCGAGCTTCTACAGCTTCTCATCAGTAGCTGGCACTCAGACATGGGTTTTCATTTTAGCATATCTTCCATATAGAGCATAAAACAGGTAATCTGTAGTAACTGGATACAGCACTCATCTCCACAAGATGTGCAGGATTCCTGTGCAGGTAATTCATGGCACAGTTATATATTCATTGCACAAGAAGAAATTTTAATAAAACAGCCCGATAAGGGTGGAGTTTGTGCAAAATGAATAAAGGCAATCACAGGGTCAGGTGGCATCAAAATTACACATGCAGAGGAAAATCGCTATTTTTCAAGATAATTGGCTACAGCCAAGAGGAAAATATAAGAGTCTTATGTGAGGTTGCAAATATCTTATACAGAAAAAAAAAGAAAAAAAGAAGAAAGAAACTAACCCAGGATAATACTATCAATACAGAAACTAAGTGCAGTACTTCTGCTTAGACAAACTTCTTAGACTTCAGAGATGTGTTTGCCCAAGCAAAGACATCTGACATGAATCATACAGCTGTGATCTGAAAAGTATTTGTTTTCTGGTTATCTGCTGTTTATCCTCAGTTATGTCACAGACAGATAAATGATTCATTTTCTGGACGTTTAGTGATATGTGTAAATTACATCCCATGCACTGTGGAATATTACTGCCTTCACAAAAGCGAACTAAGAAAGAAGCTAACTCCTGTCATCTAAGCTACACAGTCAATGTTTTTGATTTAAACCATTATTTTATGAAGTGCTTAGGTCTACACCAAGAAACAAAAGAAAAGGAAGTTGTCAGATACATATATAATAACCTTTCCTCACCAACTAATTCAGCCTTTAAATACAGATAAATCACTAGGAAAAAATGCAAATTACTGGGTCCCAACATAACTGGTTGAATACTGGAGGTCTTTATCAACAGAATGTCTGTCCTTCCAATTTGATTATTTAAATTAGGAAATCTGTGGACAAGAAAAAGCATCACTGAAAGTGCTTGGAAACATAGATGAAGTCTTTCTTAAATGCAAAGATGCTATGTGCAAAAATGGCTTCTCCCTTTTTTTTTTTTTTTTTTTTTAACAGGACTGTGATCCTATGGAATTTTCCCGTAATGACCTGCATTGAAAAGTCTGCCAACTGCTTTTGTGGGTCACTGCTCAAATGCAGACTCTATTGACAACTGCTCAATGTCCTGTAATAGCAGCTCCACTTCACTATGCTGGAATCAAACCTGAGACAGGAAAAGTCTGCAATGAACAGGGCCATCAGCAGCTCGATCAGGTTGCTCAGAGCCCCGACCAGCCTCACCTTGAGTGTCTCTAGGGGTGGGACATCTACCATCTCTCTGGGCAACCTGTGCCAGTGCCTCATCACCCTTTACTGTAAAAAAAAAACAAACTTCCTTATGTATGTTCAATCCAAATCTCCCATCTTTAAGTCTAAAGCCATTTCCCTTTGTCCTGCCATAACAGACCCTGCTAAAGAGTCTGTCTCCTTCTTTCTTACAGCCCCCCTTTAGATACTGAAAGGATGCTCTCAGGTCTCTCCCAAGCCTTCTCTTCTGCAGGCTGAAAAGCCCCAGCTCTCTCAGCCTATTTACTTTTGTTTTATGGTGAGATGGAATTGTGGTATTCTAACACACTACTACTGTTTTCCAAATGGATACCCAACAATTGTCCTATTGAAAAACCAAAAGAAACACAAAGTGTTATTTTTCCCTTTTCCTGTAAAATCATACCAGACAATGCCTATCCCCAAAAGTTTACTTACTAGGAACAATACCACAGCCAAGTACCTTACAAACAAAACCTCATTTTTTTTTATTTTTTTTTTTAACTCTACTACCCTCATTCTCCACTGCACAGGCACGTTTTCCACTGCAAAATGCATCAGCCATAGAGAAGCAATGCCAGGTGCGCACCTGGTCTTACGTCCGTTTAAAGAGAGATTAGTAATTCTTCAGAGACTATCACAGATACTTGCTGGAGAATAAAGTGTGTAAAGCACATTACAAGCACCTGAATTTAGGAGCGCAGGCTTTCTCCTTGCCAATACTGCACTGCCACTGTCTTTACCCTTCCTGCCCCTTCCTTCCAAGTAGCTAAAATCACGAATCATCTTTTTCAATCTTAGAAGTTCAATAGTCCTTCACGTGGTTTTATTTGTCATCTTCTGCTCCAGCTAGGCTTGCCCCCATTCAATTTCATTTCAGTAGTCAGTGACTTAATTTTATTTATTTCCATTTAAATGAAAAGGAAAATCTGATAACTAAATCTCAGAGTGTTCAGAATAAACTGAAGCGATCAGATAAACATTTCTTGATTTTTCTTTTCCTGCCAGAAGGCACATGGTTGGCTTGTTTCCTTTACTTTCTCTCCTTTTCTTTTACCTTCTTGCTTGTTTGCTTTCACCAGCAATATTTCAGTGATCAATTACAGAGTTATAATTAGAATTCCAATAACTTTCATCTTCCAGAAACCTTTTAATTCTGGGAAACCTTTTCCCCTGTCCCTCCAAGTGGATGCAGTTGTTGCTGATGGGTTTGCCAGGAGGCAGCCAGCAAAGTGGCCGCTTGTTCTGAAGAACAGCACCCCAGTAATAAATCATGGTATGGGATTATGGGGCAGAAAATAACTTTTAGTATTAATTTTCTATGATGCACAGGGTGCACCGTTCATGTATTATTACTGTTCTTTTCTTTTCTGACAACAGTGACTGACACAAGTTAGCAGGTTAATGCACTTAGGAACAACACATGCGATGTATTTCTGTTATGGCCCAAGGAGTAAAAGATAGCTCTGCTTAACACAGATCTTTTTCAGAACAGACATTATATACTGCACATTACTGAAATGCAAATACATTTTTTTCTGATACAGGTAAATTTCCAGCAGGAACAAAAATCCAACTGTTCCAAAAATTACCTGTGATCCCTACAGCTAAAGAGGCTGAGACACTGGAGGTATTTTATGAAAGTGACTTCAGTCAAATGGAATTCATATAAGGATCAGTGAAAGAAATGCATTTGTTATAAATCCAACAAACAGCAGAAGTGGAGAATAAATGATCAAATCATTTGATATGGACAAGCCAATATACTTGACCATCAGGATTGGATTCCTGTCACTTAAAACTAGCTGTCTATAAAGAAAGTGTCTAAGTTAATCATTCAGGCTTCCACAACAGAGATGGATCTCCCATAATCTCCCATAAAAAAGCTCTTTTCTTTTTTTCCTTACATATTTATCTCAGAGGTGCTTTTCTGTTTCTACATCTGCCATTTTTACAGCCAAACCCTGGCAAGATTAACCCTGACACTACAGTGATGAAACCCATACAAATAATACATAGCACAAATGATGCATGATTGTATTGGATGTGTTCATCCAGTAACTATAAACACCCACATTCAATTGTATTTTAGTTTTTCCTCATCACAATTGATATCTTCTTATTAACACATGATTTTGTTTTATTTTTTTATATTTTCGGCCAATGTGCAGGTTTCTGAACTGAGATTTATAAGCTTAGACATACAACCATTGACACACGATTACTCATTTACATGCCTGACCTTCTCCACCTTTAAGCTGTAGCCAGATCGTTCAACACAAAGAACGTACAAACTGGTTAAGTCAGATGCTAGAGTTAAAGCTACAACTAGAAGTGTGTTCTGGGCTGTTCTCAGGTCTAATTCACTGAATTGACAGAAAGATTGGAAAATAAGACGGGGAGCTCAAGAAACAATCTTATCTATTCCTCTCTATCCCTCCATCCCCAAAGGCAGATAAATTATATTTAAATCAGTCTAGACAGGTATCTTTGTTTGTCCTTAAAAACCTCTAAAGAGGATTCTGTAGCTTCCTAGGTAATATATTCATTGCTTAATTATCCTTATCACTAAGAGATGTTTCCTAAAGTCAAACTTAAATCTCCCCTGGCACAATTTAAAGCCACTCATTTCTCTCCTATCCCAGTAGACACGAAGAATGGTTTGTTCCCTTCTTTAAAGCAATCCTTCACATAACTGAAGATTGCTGTTTCATTTCTTTTCTGCCTGCTCTTCTCTTGATGAAACACGATTTTTAGTTTTTTTTTCTTGTGGAACATGTTTTAGTCTAGATTCTGACTATTTTCTTTCCTTTCCTCAGAATATGCTGCAATTGAGCCACACCTTTCTTGAAGTGCAGTGCTGAAAATGCTATATTTTTTATAACACATTCCCAAGTAGACACAGTCCTTTCATTTTTTTATCATCTGAAAGTTAAATAAATGTTTTCCATATTTTTTTCATCCAAGATGTTAACAAGGACACTGCGAAAAACCGATGCCAGAATAGTTCACTACCTGATACCCCCTTATTTGACAGCAAACCTCATCTACATTTTTCTGAGTCCAAGCATGATGATTGTTTTGTTGTATTCTAGAAATTTAAGTGAGACAAAATTTCCTTATCTCATTTAGAAAAATTTCATTTAAACTATTAAAAATTCCTACTAGAATGAGACTCCTATTTTTTTTAAAGTATATAAAATCTGATACTTTGTAAAAGAAGGAAATTTGCTTGATCCATCATGACTTGCCCCCAATAAATCCATGTCAGTATTTATTTAGCCTTCCAAATTCTACATAGTTTCAATTATATGTGTTATATTACATATGTTATGTTACGTGCATACGTTATGGTATGATGTAGATTATGAACTATGTCACCATTACTGTCAGTGATCAGGATAATTTTATTACAGATGGATCTGGAATGAAACTGTGGAGACAAAGGATCACATTTAGCCATTGTCTCTACTGTTGTTTGCTTCACAGATTTCAGAATATATGATGACAAAGAAAATTACCCTTATGATCTGAGTTTATGAGCCTGGACTCGCTGATATCTCTGACCTGGAATAACTTCTCAGTGTTTTAAGATATCTCCAAAACAAGCTCTATCAGTTGTCTGTGGTCAGACTTTCTGTCTTTCTCTCCCTCAATGCTGCAGAGAGCTGTGCACGTATAACTTTAGCTGAAGTACATAATAATTTTCTTTTCCCGAGAGGGACATAAGAAATGGTGTTAAAATATTTTAACACAACTTTTTTTTCCAGACAAGTCTTAAGAGAAAAAGCAGCATGTAGATTACATGCTTTCAGCAAATACACAGGAGGTGGCCTGGCCATGGAAATTCATGATCAGAGGTTCAGGCAATGTCAAGTCCCATTTGTGCTGCACCCACTCTGTAGCAAAATGTTCCTCGTCTTCACATTTCAGACTTCAACTTCTGTATGAAATACACTGTGAAGGTTTTTCATCAAAATGCTAAGCAATAAAGATGACGGAAAAGTTGAGAGGAACTGTAGAGAAATCCTGGTTTGGAAAGCAGTCTGACAGCTGCCCTTGTGCTCTCACAGCTCTCAGATGCCATTATCATTCCCACATCACTACATGACTTCAAAGCAAAACTGTAACACCAAGACTAGTATCCTTTCTTATGACTATATACAAAGAGACGAACACATCTGAGCATAGTTGACAAACATAGTTTGACATGGTCCCTCACTATATCCTTCTCTCTAAATAGGATAGGTAAGGATTTGAAGGATGGACTGTTTGATGGATTAGGAATTGGTTGGCTGGATGCAGCCAAAGGGTTGTGATCAATGGTTCTGTGTCAGGATGGAGTCTGGTCACAAGTGGTGTCCCTCAGAGGTTGGTTTTGGGACCAGTGCTCTTCAACAGATTCATCAATGACACAGACGATCGCATAGAGTGCACCCTCAGCAAGTTTGCAGGTGACACCAAGCCGAGTGGTGCAGTTGATACATCGGAAGGAAGGGAGGACATCCAGAGGGACCTGGAGAAGAGGGCCCATTTGAACCTAATGAGGTTCAACAAGGTCAAGTGCAAGGTGTTGCACCTGGGCCGGGGCAATCCCAGGTGTTTATATAGAATGGGGTAAGATCTCATTAAGAGCAGCCTTGTGGAGAAGGACATGGAGTTGACATGAGTCAGCAGTGTGTGCTTGCAGCCCAGAAGGCCAACTGTGTTCTGGGCTGCATTAAAAAAGGTGTGGCCTGCAGGGAGAGGGAAGTGATTGTCCCCTTCTACTCGGCTCTTCTGAGGGCCCATCTGGAGTACTGCGCACTCCAGGCTTGGGGCCACCAGCACAAGGAAAGACACGAAGCTCTTGGAACGAGTCCAGAGGAGGGCCACTAAGAGGATCAGAGGGCTGGAGCACTTCTCCTATGGAGAACGGTTGAGGGAACTGAGCTTGTTTAGCTTGGAAAAGGGAAGGCTCTGGGGGGACCTCATCATGGCCTTTCAATACTTGAAGGGAGCATAAAAACAGGAGGGAGAATGGCTGTTTATGAGGGTGGATAGTGATAGGACATGGGGGAATGGTCTTCAACTGAGACAGGGGAGGTTTAGGTTAGATATTAGGAGGAAGTTTTTTACTCAGAGGGCAGTGATGCACTGGAACAGGCTGCCCAAGGAGGTTGTGGATGCCCCATCCCTGGAGGCATTCAAGGCCAGGCTGGATGTGTCTTAGGGCAGCCTGGTCTGGTGGTTGTTGACCCTGTTTGTTGCAGGGTGGTTCAAACTGGATGATTTCTATGGTCCTTTTCAACCCAGGCCATTCTATGATTCCAGGACTGTATGATTTTGCTTGCGGCTAATTTAAACAACTCCAAAAGAACAACATCACAGGAAGAAAGGCTTTAACATTTCAGTGTTATGATTCTGTTCTAGTTAGGTTTTGACTGAAAGAAATCTGAAATAAGTCTTTTTTGCAATTTCTTTTAAACAGACAGATCTGAAGTTTATCAAAAGTTTGTAGTAAAAACCAAACCAACAATTAACTATTTGAAGATAAGTCTAATGATTGATGATTTTATTCCAGTTTCTAAAATCAGCTCTTCACTCTTCTGACGTAGACCACAATTAAGTCTCTTTTTTTTTGGACTGAAGCAACAATGCAGGAAACCTCCAAAGATTTTATATGTTGGCTTTTACTGAAGTGTAATGACATTAAATAATTTTGCACCTTCCAGGCTCTTCAGCTGTGGGACTGCAAGTTTCACACTGAAGTCAAGTCTGAAAATAGTATCCAACTTCCCCCAAAAGAACAAAATCTTACATGGAAAAACAAACAAAGAAGAAAAGATAAAGGGAAAATACATTTTAACAAATCATTTTAAATTATAAATAATTACAAAAAGAACCCATATGTATGTACATAGAAGTATATGTGTATGTATGCCTAAACTTTACATGGAGCAGTGCAAAACAGCATGTAAAGAAATGAGACAATTTTCAAAGGAGACAAACAAAGAGAGGTTTGTTTCTGCCCCTTCTGCCTTCTTCTCCCTCTCCACTGAGAAGAAGTGATGGGGCAAAATGCATTTCATAACCTTCCCTAATTTTAATGTTTTTGTGATTCTGGCACTACAATCATATATATGCAGACCAGAGCAGTTCCTCTGATGATGTAAGATAGCTAAGGTAACATCAAGCTACTTCAGAGAGACAGGGGGAAGAGGAAGCCAAGAATTATATGATTTTCACACTGAACATCGGGTTACTACTACATGACTAAACCTCTTTTTTAGTCCACATTATAAAAAAAATAATGCTAAAATATTTGACAGAGTTCAGAGAGGCAAATCAGAATGATTTGAGGCCAATATATAAAACATGCCTTGGAGTACAAGGCTTGTAGAAGGGTTTCTCCCACCTAATAGTTACATTGCTAAGCCTATGCCAGTTACTCTGGCCTCCTTCAGCCAGCAGTAGGGGGAAAACAGGCCCCTTCTGAAGGTAATTAACAAAATATCTTAATGTCTACCGCACAAATCCTCAGAGGAGAAGAAATTTTCCTTTTCTCTCTATTGAGTATGGAGGCAGTTAACTCGGGCTAAGATGTTTCTTTCTCTTTAATTGACATAACCAGTTGGATATGTGCATAAGAAATTTGCTATTGAGAATAAAATGCAAACTATTAACAGTGAAAAAGATTTATAACCACAAGTCATTATACAAAAGTTGCTTCAGATTCTCTGTCCTTTGATGCCTGAGTGACTTTCTGAAAGATACGTTTTCTTCTCAGGCACCTTATTAGACTGCAGGCTGTGGAACTTTTATGATGGAAATAAGTACGGCTAACAGAAGGAGAGAGCTATGCCCACCACACACATGCCTTCTAAGTTCTTCTATTTTATTAACTTACATATGAAAGCATAACTTTTCATTTAAGTAGAATTAAAAGTTAGGTTGCTTTTACACTTCTCTTGTGGAGGTTGGGCAGCCTCACATAGCTTTCCTTTGATTATTCTGAGGAAGGGATTTGCATACAATTACAGAGACAATTTCAGCTCCTAGCAGGAACAAACACAGGATGAAGTAACTACTCACTATATGATTAGACTAATTTATTACATCCCACTGAGGCAAGCAGTATTCCAAGAAGTAATCATAAACTCATGTTCAAAGCTCTGGTAGAATGAATATATTTAACAATTCAAATTAAATTTCAGCTGTTGGAATTGACATTTAGTATGAAACACAGAAATAGGCGAGGTATAATGACAAAGATAACAGGTAAAAGAATATAGACATTAAAGGCTGTGAATGGTTTGTCTGAAAACAAGCCAGGACAGAAAATTGTAATACGATCCTGGCAAGTTTCTGCTATTAAGCATATGTTGATCTGGACTTTGGTTAGTTTTAACTGACCTTGGTATTAGTGTTTGAAAATGAACACAGTGACCAGTCAAAAACTGCTCCATAAAAGTTAAGTGCCTGTGACATTTCATTATCCAATGGCACTTGCACTGACCATTCTGAAAGCAAAAAGCCTTAAGAATTTTGTTCATTTTAGAGCTGGGTATTTTCCTTCCCCTGAACAGGTGTTTGTTCACAGAAAAGTGCACTCTGGTGACATCCCATGTCTTAATGAAAATGAAGGAGTTTTTCTGCATTGGACTCGCCAAAATGAAAAAAAGAAAAAAAAGGTTCCAAAAGAGTGGAAAACATCTAATAAAAATTGACATTGCTAAATTATTTCAGTTTAAAGCATCTCTGTGAACAGAGAAAAAAAGACATAATTTGGTACCCACATAATTGTTATCCAGCAAAACACTGGTAGAAATACACTCTCTCCCTCTGTGCAGTGTGGCACAAACCATAATCATCAGAGTGGAAAACTTTAACTGCATTCTTCAATGATTAAGCATTTTATAAATGAATACCCTAAAAAAGCTGTAGTCCATTTGTGAACTGGCAGCAAAAATTTGAAGAAGTGTAGAATAAAATCAAAACAGAGAGATCTTTTGTACATGAGAGCCATGAGAAGTGAGAATCCAGTCATACTCAACAAATATGTAATACTTTATGAGACCAAGAGCATATGACTGGCACTTTAGACTGTAAAATTTAGGTTAAAAATAAAATAGCAAATAAGATCTGATCTCAGCTGCACTAATGTTAAAACCAAAAAAATTAGTCTCTCCAAACTTTGCGATTCTCACTGCTGTACTTTGATATTTGTCGGTATCTATTGTTGAAAAAGCTATAGGAGATGATAATCATCTATGTGTACAATACTGTTAAATTTATCTTGAGTTTTCTTATAAACTGTTGTCCTTAGACTTATTGCTGAAAAAAATGCTGTGAAAAAAATAAAAAAAATACTGCCCAATAATATTTTCTATATTCTTTGGCCTCTGATCCCACTGCCCTTTTCAATGCGACTGTTGAGATACTGTTTCATAATAAAGCATCTTAAATGCGATAAATTACCTCAATTGTCTTATTTTCCTCAAGAGATACAATGCAGATTTATTTTTCCAGTCTGCTTAATATATGATGTCCAGCCTTCTCAACCTGAGGGTTGAGACATTATTCCAGAAAGGTCAGTGGGCCACGACTAACACTGGAGGGCATTTTCTCTGGTAGCAGCAAGGAAGAGAGAAGACTCTGCATCCAGCTCCTCCACTGGGGATACTCAAGAGTCTTCAGTAGACCAAGCTGCAGCTATGAAGCTCCACGAAATTCCTTAACCACATCAGATTTTGGTTGTCTTACTGCATCTTCATCCACAAAGACACCTGCCCTGGGGCCAGGCTCCCCTGGGCTGGAGCTGCTCTGGAGAATGTTGTGAGCAACTCCCGGGGTGTTCACAACAGCCACAATGAAGAGATTTTTCTTTAATTTAATAAAGCAAACATCAAAACATCTGTTTATTGAAAAATATTCTAGAGGATACCAGTTTTACTTGCATTCAATATTCTATTTACGATAGCGTCTTGGCCTGTGTATCACTGAATAAAATAATAGTGAAAAAACCTTAGTGGCTTAGCTAAAGAGTGCATTTTATGCAAGCAAAAAGGCTGTAATTACTTGATAGATACTTCTTAAAGGTTTTATCTCTGTCTGAAAATGTTAATATTCACTTTCATCTCCTTGGTGGTTTAAATGAACAAGTCCTCTTTTAGCAAGAGTCTATTGTTAATTCATTTTTAAGATTAAAAAGGTTATTCTGATCCTGAGACAACTATCAGGAAATATAAGAAAGGTCTGTAAAACACACTCTGTGATAGAGAATGCAGATAAAATTTGTAGGCACCCTGCTAAGAATAACTGTTTGCGTTTACATCAATGATGTTGTGCTCAGAGATGTAATTGTCCAAAGCATCTACAGAAAAATGCTCAGAAAAGAGGACTTTGTACTTAAATATATTATGACGAAGGACAATTTTGCTATCCTTTCTTTCTTTCTTTCTTTCTTTCTTTCTTTCTTTCTTTCTTTCTTTCTTTCTTTCTTTCTTTCTTTCTTTCTTTCTTTCTTTCTTTCTCTCTTTTTTAAAAAATTCAAAATTCAAAAATTTCAAAAGTATTCTTCTGTTTCTGTTTAGAAGTAACAAATTGCTCTCACCTGAATATTTAGTAATTCATTCTAAATATGATCGGCAAAAACCTTGCAAGACAACACAAAATACACAAATATTTAATTTTTGATATAAATATTTGTTGTATTTATTTCTGTATTTAGGAGTCAATGACTTAGCCAGTGTTGTATGTATTTTCTCTTCTGTCATTCCTTTGCAACTTTGCAAGTGAATCATTTCATGGTCTGTATTCTAAGTTGAATTTTCACAGAATAAGAACTAGAAGAATACTGTAAAAGATGCTTTTTGTTAGGATTGCTTATGAAAAATAGGACAAATCCTGTTGCGTAACTCATAAAATATTGGTACTGACCTTAGTTGGAACTGCTCAGGGGAGAAGAAAATGGTCCAATATTTGAAATCTCATGTAATGAAAATTTGAGAACATTTAATTCCAAAGCTCATTTAGTACACTGACCAAATTTTAAGCAAGCAACAAATTCTGTGCCAGGTGAAAATGTAATTCACAAAGAACTTCACGGGTGTAAGTCAGGCAGGCAGGATGGGGACCCTTCTTTAGAGGACTATTACCATTCTACATTAAAACTACAGTCCTGACACAAAAAAAACATTAAAAGTTGCAGCGGTACTTGGGTAATACATATAACCCTATAATATATAATATATATTTATATAATATATATATTAATATATATCCCTATAACCCTATAAAATAATTATAACCCTAATATACACAATAAATTACAGTCTAGACCAGAACTGATGTTTTATTCTTAAGTTAAATCCTTTTCTCACATACTTCTTTTCTCCAGAATTTTTTTTTTCCCACAGTTCAGACTGAACGTTCACCTTCTCTTTGCAACTTTCTCTTGTGTAACTTTCATACAGACACAGTTTCACAGTGTCAGGGTGGTCAAAAGATTTGGCAGAATTTTGGCAAGTCAAAACTACAAGCTAAAAGCTACAGCATATGTTTTTGGATCATTTTCAAGAGATGCTTTCAAGGAAGCAACAGATTCTGATTGTTCAATGCCATGCTTTGTTTGCATATGGAGCACTTAAAACTTGACCAAATATATTTTATTATATTTTAAACGTATTTTTTTCTTTTTAATATTTCTGACAGTTTTGACAGTTTGTTGTCAGCTTGCCATTATGCCAATACTAGTTATTTCCTAGCAGAGGAGAAGTAAATGGATTAAGGGTAGGACATGCCAATGGACTGCAAATAGCAAGATCCCTTTTCCACCATGAAAATATCTCAGCTACCTTATATCTGAGACAGTCAATATCTGGGTAGGAAGTACATTTTAAAAAACCCTATCATGCTAATAAACACTACAAAATATTTGCCAGGGAGATGTTATTATTTATTAAGGATAACTTACAGTAAACTGACATTTAAACATTCATTTTGAATAGGCAACTTTCTTTGTGGGTACAGTAACTTGCTCAGGGCATGCTCCAGGTTTGTGTGTCTAATAAAACCCCTAAGGAATTGTGATCTTATGTCACTCAAAACTGGGAATAAAAGGTCTTTATGCTATAAGACGGTAATACACAAATCTAAAAGCTACACTGTTCTTTAAATCTCTTATTATACATAGTTAGCTAACAGTGACACTTTTCCATTACACTGCTATGTTTGCAATCCAAAGGTTTTCCGTCCTACAGATTGATTACAATGGAAATGTTACAGAGTCAGCTATTGATACATTGCCCTGATATATTTAAGATGCAACATTAAAATCTGGAAAGCATCTAACCTTCCTACATAAAGAAGACCTGTGCCAAACCCTACATAATCCTTGGGAATTTACCTCTACATAATGGGAAGTGTCCTGAGAATCAGCTTTAGTACAGTAACCAGAATGACAGCAAAGAAAGATCCAAATGCTAGTTCCCATAAATGTCACAGCGCCAGTTCCATGACAATATAGCTTGCAGAACAAGCAACATGGATGGGATAAATGGACAAAGTAGGTCTTAAAAAGAACAGACTATAAGTTTATAAGGTAGTGTCACTCACTTGAGATACCTGAATATACTCAATAATTAAATTTTGTGCCAGATTGGCATTCTGTGGGTTGGCAAAATGCCTGGATTTACCAGTAAAATGGAAAGGAAAATTTAAAAGGAAATGAAGTATTCAGAAGAACAGGAGATACCACGGGTATATCCTAAGAAAAAAACATTATCGGATTTTCTTTTCCTAATATTGCTCTTTCTGTCTTTTCAGAATTTGAAATCTATCTTCATATTGGACTCACCTTGACCACCAAATCTGTGCAGAATTAGAGTACTTCATAGCATTTTCTGGGATTTATAGACACATCAGTGAAATTATAGGAATCAAGATCGATGGACTTATTAGTACATCTGCTTAACTGCTCTACAGTGTTATTTTCTTATTTAAATGCTTCCTTTTAGCAAAAACTGAGAGTTACATCACTAACGCATCCACAAGAAAATATAAAAATGATACTAAAAGCAGCCAATAGATTGGGAAATAACCCTACATTCAAATTCTGAACACCATGGAAAAAGGCACTCAAAATCACACTCGGTAATTTCCTCCTCATTTCTCAGAGAACAGAATGCCAAGCCTCTCCATGTGCACAGCCACTCCAACGCTGAGATTAAGAATTAGCTAAAGATTGAAGTAATCAAGTTCAAAGACACTGATGATAATCATATAAAAACTGTGACTGTTCCTCATTATGTGGCACAGGTTTATCACCTTGAGATAAAACCTCTTCCAATTCTCTAGAGAGTTATTATTGTTGTTCTTGCTCACACTGAAATATGCTGAATGATGAAATGGAATTAAGCCTTTTTATGCTATTTAGTCCCACATCATCACTACCAGTTCAATACGGAGTTTTGTCTGGTGCTTCTGCTTGCAATCTGATAAACACATTGTCAGCATCAGTGTACAGTTGAGTCCAATCTCATGGTCCAGGCCTTCCTGAATGCCAGCTGCATGCTCTCCATAATTTTCCCATAAGCATGTCTTCATATCCGTCTCACCATCCCATCTGGACAAGTAAACTTTGTGCACTCGATGAAAACCAAGAAATATGAACTTAAAAGGAGATGATTGGTTTTGATACGTGTACTCACAGTGAAACGTAAAGAACTTAGAGCAGCTTTACTGCAGGAATTCAGTCAATTATATCCAGGTAAAAATACAGTCTGTGAGGTAGAATATGCATCTGAAAGCAGCTTTTACTGATAAACAGTTTTGTGTTTGTTTGTTTTTATTCGAGATTTTATTTGAGCATTTTCTTGTATAAAAGTCAGGGAAGTCAGGGGTTTTTGTTTTTTTTTTTTCTTTTTTCTTTCTTTTTTCTTTTTTTTTCAACAAGTAAAACATAACACCCCACTGAACAATTGAACAATTACATTTTCTCCGTTACTTTCAAAATACATTTATGGAAACCAATTAATGTACATCTACAGATGAGACTTCTTACCCTCCTCTGGTGACATGAGTTATACATAGTGACGATTAACCTAGCAGACCTTCTCAAAATCCCTCTTTCTTGAAGAGGAGCTACAAAAATTGCCATGGGTTGAATTGTTGTGTGCCCTTGGAAAATGTCTTAAATTCTTCTTCCTCTCTCCTGGGATAATTGATCTTAAATAAACACTCACCTTTTGTACCACTTTACATCTACAAAGCTCACAGATAGATAGAATCTCACAGAGAACAATTTCTGAATTGTTTTCATACTGTAGGAGTTTCTGAATTATCCTCATATTTGAAAAAAAATACACCAGATAGAGATGCTAGCATTCAGGAGGACCTTGATAGGTGAAGAAACAGAAATAGGCCAAAAAGAGCCTCCTGGAATGCCAGACCCTGCCCTTGGAGAGAAACAAACCCAGTCTCTAAATATGCTGGGGAGTTACAGAGAAATTCAAATGAGTTGTGGCGATTTGATCTCAGACTTCACATTAGGAGACAGTATCTTTCATCTGTGCGCAAATAATCTGATGGATCTCCAGATTATCTGTGTGTTCAGTGTGGTAAATGAATATCCTGAATCAATTCCTTTCTTCCTGGATTAATGAAGTCCTCCCTTCCCATCTCCCCTCCATTCCCTACAGAAGAAGAAAATGAGATGGAAGAAGTGCTCTGTGTACAGTCGGGTACAAAGTGAAGCCATTCTGCCAGAATTAACTAATAGCATCATCTCTTTGAGAATTTCTTCTAGCTCTTTCAACAAATTATGAACTGTATTTTAAGAAGATCACATTTCTGCTCTTCTTGATCTAAGTTTCGTTCTGGAATTAGTGGAATTAGCAATTTCTTCTTAGAATGCCTCTTCACAGTGTGGTCCTATAGTGCACTCTGGTATATAAGACTGTAGCATAAATATACACAAAAATGCAGCAGGAAAAGATCTGGACAGCAGGCATTCAGTGACAGGCTGGAAGTTCTCTAAATATGTTAATGCATTTATGAATCAATAAGTGAAGTCTTTTATTGATCACAGCTTTCCTTTTGAAACTAAAATATGTAGCTGGAAGATTTTATATGACCCACACTTCAAATAAGAGGTTTATCATGATTAGCACTATTCATAGAAACACTTTTTTTAAATCACAAACTATTTGTGGTAACATTTAGAAAATATGCAAGATAATCATAAAGAGTTATGAAATGCAAATGCTATTTAACTTAACCAAGCATGAAATCTTATGAGATAATTGTATTCCACATCACCTTGGTAGCCAAGTAAATTTGGATCTCCAGAGGTCTGATACCCTCACTAGAACTAAGAGAACCTCAGACTTCTCTCAGGGCAGTTTGAAAAATGTTCTAGAATTTGGGGGGGGGGGGGGGGGTGTTAGAAAGATACTTAAGAAGGAAAAAGATGAAATGTGGAGAGCGAAAGGTAGAACAGCAGTTTCCAAGGACAACTGAACATCATAAATTGCACGTACTAATTTGCCAGTGTTTAAAATGTTTTGTAATAATGAAAAATGGATTAAAAAATACATTCATATAGCATTTTTGGTGGAGAAAGGCATGAATCATGCAAGAGAAATACTTACTCATACCTGTCCAATCTTTAGTATTTCCAATAAAGATGCCTACTAGTTATTTCTACTTAAGTTACCTCGTAAAGTAAACACTAAAGATGAGGAAACACCATATTCTCTCATTTATTAACATTTAAAATTTGAATATTTCTGCCTCACAGAACCCTATCTTATTTGGGGCTGAACCTTGTAAGATTTAATACCGTATCATAATAAACCTGCTATTGCCAAGTAGTAGGCACATTGGTTTGAGTTTTGAGAAAAAAACAGCACAAGGTAGGGAGGAGATCAAAATGTAAAAAAACAATTATTAAAAAGAATATTAAAAGAGGAAATATGCTCATTTTGAAATTAAGTGCTTAATTAATACTCAGGTGAATATTTTAATGGACTTAATACAAACTACTGCAATCTTTCTAATGTAGTTCTTTGGTGAAGGAGGGGGAAAAAATCCCAGTAATGTTGATGGTACAGTTTCATTACCAGTACTTAATTTGTTCCCTTGTCTAATTCCCAAATTCTAAATGTTCAAGAAGATCACAATATAAACATTTAATTTATACTCAACCAGGCTGACTAGATTTAAATATTTACTTCTCAAAAAGACCTCTCAGAACACAAATACCAGAATCATAAAGCATCAAAAAATTCCATGGAAAACAATAGGAATTTTGTGTGTAAGTGCTTTTGGAAGCCTGTTTCTTTAATTCTGAAACAAATCACCAGTATGTTCTTCCTCGTGGGAAACTGGAAAAATATATTGCTCCTTTTTGTGGAAAGATTCTTTGGGGAAATAAGACAGAAAACCTCTTTAATCTCTGTTTCTTGTGGCATCCCAGGACCATGGAGGCTCCATGCCTCCATTCATCAACATTAGAAGTACCAATGAAGTTAAAGCTAGATATTTGCTATCAAACTGTCAACAGTTTATGGGCTGGTTCGGCCTGGTTCCATAACCAGTGGGGCAGAGGGATTTTGAAAAATCTGCGCCTCCGGAAAAGGGAAACAGGGGACCCCTAAATAATTAAACACAGTGGCAACGATCTGAGGAGAAACAAACTAATTTACTAAATATGGTATCAGAATGCAAAATAACACACTATAATACAATATAATTAGAATTGGAGTTAATAAATCAAATATAATGAGAGAGTATCTGAAAGCTGTTAGGCCTTACAGTAATACTGAAGTGATGCGCGTTCAGGATGGGCAGCAGCGAAGAGAAGGGAAAGAGAAGAGAGCAAAGAAGAAGAGCCCGATCAGGTAACCTTGCCAGGAGTTATATCATCTCCTCCCTGACTGCAGAGCCCCATGGGGAACATAGTTCTTCTCTTCTGGACAGGTACCCAGAACTGGAACATTAACACTTTAACTCCCAGTGCACTACATGATGTTATGATGTAGAATACCAGTAACCAAAAATCGTAAAATTATGACACAAACTGAGTTCACAAGGAAGCTTCATCTTCAGTTTATCTCCAGAACTGTTACCAATAATTCTGTACATACTTGTTATCACAGTGTCACAGAATCGCAGAATAATTTGGACTGGAAAGGACTTCTGTAGTCCATCTGGTTCCGTATTCTGCTCAAAGCAGGGTCAATTGCACCAGATTGCTCAAGGTATGTACAGATGAATGTTCTAAACATTCAAATTTTGATGAATATTCTAGAAAATCTACCTGTCTTGCTGCTTCACCACCTTCAGAAGAATTTTGAATGGCTTTTTCTAAAATGTAATGAGAAAACCCATTGCTGCAACTTTTAAATGCTGCCTCCTTTCTTGCTGAGCAAAGATTCTAGATCCTTCTACATCTTCCCATCAGGCAGCTTCATATTAGGAAAATACATTCAAAAGTCCCCTTATGACTTAATTAGGTAGTATGCCACAGGTTATTATTACCGTACCACTCACCCTTCCTTATCTATCCTCTGCTCCCTAATACCGTGCTCTGGGCTGCTTTGCCCTGTCTACAGGCAGCTGTCACACACTGCAATTGCTCCTTTGACCAGAGCACAGGTTCTGCTCCTCATCTTCCCAGCCCATCTTTCCTGAAAATCTCAGTAGCTGCACAGGGACATCTAACCCTGCATGTTTATTCCCCATGAGAATGCATTTGGGCAGACACTTGTGATGGGATTATAATCACTGCACTTTCACCAGGAAAGATCATGAGAACCATTCTCATTCTCCTGTTCCCCAGGCACCTTTCTCATAGCCTCCCCACCAAGTCAAGGCCTATGGCATCATCCTAAATAAAAATACACAGACAACTTTTTATTTTTATAGGCCTAAATGAGACAGTTCAGACTAGAAATCAAAGTTTCTTGTGAAATCAAACATGCTTTAAATAATTACCATTGCTTTTTGTTTTCTTCTCACTCATCCTTTACTTAAAATAAGTCAGGGTAATTTAGCTTACATTTTTTATGTCAAATTTTAGACTAAAGCAAGGCCTCATGATAATGTTTAAGAAGTTTCAGACTTCTAAAAAAAGTACTATAACAGAAATACTGAACAAATATTAACCATTGTGCCATAAATAACAAGTACTGTTGGAATTCTGAAGCATCAGAACAAGGAAAACTGCATTTGTGTCAGTTCCCATTCATTGTTTGCTTTATGTTCTTATCAGAAACATATTATTTTGCAACACTTATATGAGTATTCTCTTATCCCTGAATATGGAATGAAGTAAAGAATTTGAATACTCATCTGATTGGAATGGTGCATTTGTTTCCTATATAAAAAAGACTAATAATAGTCTAAGATTCAAAATGTCAAAAAAACCCCAACATTATTTATATTCAATTTTCTCTTTATTTCCTCATTAATTTCTCTCTTTTCATTTCAAGGCATTAGAAGTCATATTAAATGATCAGCAGTCAATGCAGTATGTCTCTAGTCTTACATTAGCTCACACAGTGGGCCTGATAAATTGGTTATGATTTCAGGACTTTATATAGCTCTCATTATCTTTCTCTGCAACAAAGGAGGTTTAGAAAAGCAAAATCTATCCTCTTGCATATTATGCTCTAATATAAACCAGTTATTTTAGCACTTACCTATACAATTAGTGGAACAAAGCACTTAACAGAAAAATTTAATACAGTGTCTTAAAAATTAAGCCAATGTTATGCCCTTTTTGTTCTAAAGGACTTGCTAAATTCTAAAAACAGCCCACATGCTTCTTATAAAGTGGCAATGTGGCTACAGTAAAAAAAAAAAAAAAAGTCTAAGTGATTCACTTTGGAGTATAGCCTTTATTTTCTGAGCTTATAAATATGCATATACAGGCATTCACTCTAACACACACACTAGTTATCATCCTTTACTTCAGATCAGAGGATTTGTATCAGCCCTGCTTCTGTTTGCGCCTTTACAATACTACTCAATTCTGCTTTCTCCATAACCTTTTTGAGTAAAGTGTTTGGAACTCCTGTATGCATATATCTTCTCCAAGTGCTTCTCAGATCATCTCACTTGTTTTTCCTTGCCTGCCACCACCTCTCTGTGTCAGTCAAAATTCCTTTTCCATATTTATGTATAAGCTATCCATTTGTTTTCCCAGTGTGTCTCTTTTGCAAACCAAAATTTGTCTGTTGTTGTAGTGAATAATTTTCCTTATTGAATTATCTATTAACCTTCTTAAATCCTGTAATAATCTAAAAACTATATTCTATCTGTAAGGCATATTCTTAACCTACACATCAGAACTCCCCCAAAAAGTTACCACATTAAACATTCTATTGTTCTATTATTTTGTAGTTCAACTTACTATTTAGCAAACCACATTCATTCCACTGTAAAAACTCACTGCAGCTTCCATTCTTTTTCTCAATTTTTTTTCAATACTATTTCGTTCATTTTTGGCATACATAATTTTTCCTCTCTCATGTCCATCCATAACACTTCTCAATCAATGACTCTTATTTTACTGCTCTGGTGATGTTGTCCCTTTCTTTGTACTCCTTCATCCTGTCCTTTCCCGACTGCATCTACCTCCACTTTATTCTCACATGTTTAAGAGAAGATGATCATTGCTGATGCTAATCTCACGTCAACTTTTGAGATTTTCCAGCATTCATGACCACTTTCTCCTTTGTGGTTCCACTGGCTGAGCAGTGGCTTGCTGGGAGTGTTTGCTTAGTCACCTCATTACACTCCCTAGCATACTGCTTTTGCATTACACCTGCAAGAAAGTTTGATAATGATTAGACTACCACGTTGCTAATATTGTTCGTTTCTCCCAATGTGACTGAGTTCTCCCATCTTTTGATGTGTTTTTCCTATCCTATCTATATGTAGATAAAATCACTTCAGGAATGATGGTGCATCAATGTGTAAGTCTCTGAGTCTTCTAATTGCCACTCTGAAGTGCTATCCTGATAACAGCAAATAACTGCCTAGTCAACATGCTGTTTCCATTCTGGTGGTGTAGTTTACTCTTGACTAATTATAATGCTAACTTTGTTCTAAAATTTTCTTGCTATTCACCTATTAGGATTATTTAAGAATATGTATTTTTGGAAATGTTTCTTTAGGAGCCAGGAAACTCATATGTAACAAGATAAAACTAGCGACTTGGTCCCAGAAAGAACAGACCAAGAAGCCCAAAACAAAAGGGTCCTGATCAAAGAACAACGTGAAATGTAGGCATAGTCCAATTTGTCTTGATTCATTTCTAATTATGTTTAAGGAATCATCTTTTCAGATAGTTATGTGAACTGAGAGTATGATATGAGAAAAGTTGGAAGCTGAAAGCCAAAGTTTTTTCAAAATCTCAGCTGAAATGATCACCTAGACATTTTGTTAGCAGCTCTTCCATCCTATATCCTCCTGGATGTAAGAAATAGTCATGCCTATGTGATACTCCCACATGGTTACTTTTCAGCAGTGCTGCAATGTGTACAGAGTAATTCTACTTGTGAGTTTGAAGGCTTTTCTACAGTGGAGAAGAATCAGAGCATTTTTCAACAGTCATTTACCATTTCGTATCTAGGCCTCCTTGTTACAACATTCTCAACATTTTCTCTTAAGCAGAACTGCAATCGCACGAAGGAAAAAAAGGAGATCAAGATGTGTGATGGAGATCACTGATAAGAAAAAGAAAGGTTGGAAAAATAAAAAGGAATTAAATTCATCACTTTGGTAACACACATAATGAGTAAAAGTGTTTTCCATATAATTATATGTTTTTTTATTATTAGTCGTACTTTTTGTAGGTGTGAGAGAAGCCAGAAAGCTGAATATTGATTTAAAGGAAGACTAAAGTAGGATGCCCCTATATATTGCTTTTTCTCCATTTTTTTTTATGTCATTTGTTGAATGTATTTCCAAAGAGGAGGTGGAGGGTTATTGAGCAAGTTGAATTTTCTGTGTTTTTCTTGTCAAATACTGAAATGGAGTCACCAGCAATTGGTGTTTTTGGCATTCTGCATGTAGGTCTCATCACTTTGTTCTTTTTTTTTTTTTTTAATAAAACTGTGAATTTTCATAGCATAATGAATAGTTCAAAAAGGGAAAAAGAATTGTTAGCTTGTGAGATACTGCTGTTTGCTGCACAAAAATCGAGCCTATGACACATTGATTTAATTTTCTCCATAAACAAAATTCCCTTGGTCATGTGATTTGACATATCACAAGAAAAGGCAGCATTGTTTGCATTTCCATAGCATGTGGGTGTCACTGTGACTGACCAGACTGGCACAGTTCAGTACGTGCTTATTCAGCCTAATTCCAAAAAGGAGTCAGGATAATGATGTTACTCCTCAAATTCCCTCTCAGTCAGGTTCCAACTTAACCCTGGCAGAATTACTCTAAATCAGATCTAGAACATATATAACCCTTTAAAAACTGTAAGCTGGCAGTTTTCCACAGCACATTACTGGTACTTGGTTTTCCTTTCCCTCAAGTGCTTTCATCTTGAGTTCACAGAATTGTCGGTCTTTACATAAACAGCTGCATACAAGCAGTGACAAGGAGAGACGTTAGTGGATACAAGTGCTTCTGCTCATTATGCTATCTCATCATAACGCACATTTTTGAGAGGTCACGATACAAATACATCCCAATCAGATGTTGATTTAGTTACAGCACAAGGCCTGAAGGAAGCAACAATACAGAGAGACACTTCTGACACAATTAGGCAGCGTCTTTCAGGAAGGTACAGCTATGTATTTAATTATGTTCCTTCCTTTCATTACTTAGTGCTGATTCTCCTCCCCTTGAAAAAAAAAAAAAAAAAAAAAAAAAGCTTACAACACCCTTCTGTACATACCAGAACTAAAAGAAATTACTGCATGAACAGATAAAACCTTAGAAATGTGAATTAACATCTCTTGCAGTAATGATAAATCATAGGTAATGTGGCTATGAAATAAAAACTAAGTAAAGCATTCATGAGAAATAGAGACTAGTGCAGATATCCAGTAAGAAAAATACAACCTGTGTGGGAATAATAACTTCAGATTTTCTGACGTCTGTACATTTACAATCATCTGATGTTGGATGTTTTGCATTAATATATTTATGGTTCTGGAGAGCTACACTGAGATAATAATTCCATCTGGAATAAAGAAAATAAAATATATTTCTGTTGGAGTTTATAACAACATTAGATTCAGTTCTGAAGGCTTATATTTCTTAAGAGATGCTCAACGCTTCAGAGAAAAGAAGTAAAGAACTGTCTCTGTTGGAAGAAAGAGAAAATGATACGAGCAACCTGGCAGTAACAATTATGCTGATTCATGCTGTAAACACCATTACAATGTATGCCCACCAGAAAGCTTAGAAGTATCACATTTATTGAATCAAACTTAGTTTTGTCATTGCCTTATCAATGGCATTGAGAGTTTTACATACATCTCCCAGGAGAGAAAAACATCCAGCTACAGCCATTTGAAAAATCCCTCATTTATAACCTGAAAACTAAATTTCAGTTGAAGAAAAGTATTATTTAAGCATCTACTCTTCAACATTTAACTCGATCCTACATGCCAAGAGCATTGTGGTTGTTTAAAAACAGCCATTCTGCCACCCCATCTAATCATAGTTACATGAATAGAATCTTTGAAATTTATTTAGATCACATAGTCAGCATGAAGCCTGCATACAGAAAATGTATAATCGTGCAGCTCAGGGGCAGGTTTGGGTATGAATTGTGACCCAGAAAGTCACCTTCCAGTCCCCTGCTTCCTCCTTCCAATGGGAGCAGAGGGAGCCAGGCACCAGGTGTACCCCCATGGCCTTCCCGCAGGTTGGCTGCTGTGAGGAGACTGCTGGGGGTCAGACCCAGGGTGGCCTCTTGTCTCTGTCTCCTCTAGTCTTCCTCTGTCAGATCACATAGGCGCAGCAAACTGGGGAAATAGTACCTGAAAGGTGCCTGCTCCTTTTCTCTCCTGTGGCTAGTGGACCAACAACACAATCAGCCATATGCTGTGCCCCCATCCTCAGAGGCACTGAAGCAAAAAGTTGAGCCCTTGGCATTGTGTGTTTGCGTATCTAAGAAGGGCAATATTTACATGCAATCAGATTATCCTTAGTCCTTGTGTGACCACTACACAATGAAGCTGGGAACAATTTCAGTCATGACACTCACAGTTTTGCAAGGACTGTTTCTGCATCGGGTGTCCCAGAGAGGGATGGGCTCATAATCTACAGAATACATAATGGAGCAATGTCACAGATTATTTTTCCCTCTGCTAAGAGAGCGTGTAACTGGCAGAGTCTAACCTACAATATGCATTTTTCTGTCTCTGTGGTTAGTTTTACCTTAAGGCAGAGGAAAAGAATCTTCTTATTATAATAGTATACTAGTGACACCATAACTAAGATTGAAAACTGTTATTACTGGTGTAAATGACTCCAAATAAGGTTCCTTACTCTTTTCAAATTGCTACTCAAAATGCAGTCTGAGAAAGATATTAACTCTTTGAGGAATAATTGCTTAGCCTGCCTGGGGCTAAATAAATTGGGACAAAGCCTTTGCTGGTTCACAATGTTAAATTTAAATTGTGAGAGCTACATCCTTCACCTGCACAGCCCTCACATGAGACAGAAGGCAGCAACAGCAGGGAGGGCTAAGGGAGATAATATTGTTCTCTACGTTACTACATAATGGGTGGGAAAGGAAATGGATCCAAACTCTTGATGGTGCGCAGTAAATGAGGAAGAAGCCCTGCAGTCAAAAGTTCTAATAATAGAATTTTTAATTTTTCATAGTGAAGTTTAAAGGTGGTCAAAGGAAAAGATTTCTCAGAGAAATTCTGGGGGCCCCATCCCTGAAGACTGACTGGTCTTCAACTTGCTCTAATGCTGAAGTTGGCTCATATTCAAGAGAAGATTTAGTTAGAAGACATCCAGAGGTTCCTTCCAAAACAAATTCTTCTGATTTTATGATTTTAGCAGGGCCATTGGTATGGTTTTGCTATTGACTCAGATGTGTGTTTCAGCCTTATTCTTGCTTTGTCTGAAACCTATTCCACAGCCTTACCCCACAGATCACGACATCTCATCCTCTGTGACTCCAGACTACTACATTCCTATGAACTTTAGGTAAACCATTTTCATGAAAGCCATCTAAGCATGCACAGTCCTTGATTTATTATTGTCGAGCTGACATGCTGTATGTACAGATTAAAACCGAGATTTAGCAAACACTTTAATGGACTCACAGTGACTTCTGGGTCCCTCTGGCCCAAACCCTGCTCCAGAAGGGACACTCAGAGCAGGGTGATGAGGGTTATGCCCAGGTGCTTTTGAAAGATCTCTGAGGAGGACACCCCACAGTCTCTGGGCATTCTGTGCCAGTGCTCTGTCACCCGCACAGCATAGAAATGCTCCTGGTGTTCAGAGGGAACCACCTGTGTTCCACTTTATGTCCATTGCCTCTTGTCCTGGTGCTGGGCATCACTGACAAGAGCCTGGCTCTGTGTTCTCTGCATTTTTACTTATTTACTACTAAAGATATTGATGAGAACCCCACTTAAACTTTCTTCTCCAGTCTAAGCAGTCCCATCTCTCTCATCCTCTCATCACAGGAGAGGTACTCCAGTCCCCTCATTATCTTGATGTCCCTCTGCTGGACTCTCACCAGTATGCTCCCTGGTACCAGGGGACCCAGAAGTGGACACATCAATCCAGGAATGGCCTCACCAACACTGAGTAGAGGAGAAGGTTCACCTCCTTAGCCCTGCTGGCAGTCTTTGCCTAATACAGCACAGGACACAATTAGCTTTACAAGCAGCCAGGGCACATTGCTGACGCATGGTGAACTTCCCATCAAATGAAAATCTGTTGGAGAAAGTTCTGCTATACTTTTTTTTTTTTCAGACTTACGTTCTAATCCTGGTAAAACATGTATTTGTTCAGAGTGAAAGCCTTGCATGACAGACAATAAATGCTTTAACTGGGTGCACACTTGGTTGTATATGAAACCTTGAAAATTTACACACTGTGTATGGTAAAACATACAGGTAGATGAACACAGCCAACCAAACTATCAGGCCTTATAATCCTTAAGTTGTCATTGAGTAAGACTGATGTGTATGGCATGAGATACTTCATTTCTTCACCATTCACAAGCTACCAGAAACATTCTGTTTTACAATAAATAGAATTTTCAATACAAATAAAATGAATAGAATTTACAATTCAAAAAAGGGAAAAGAGAAGTAGTCTCCTCTTTTCATCTGTTTTAAAGACTACATGAAGTCTGACAAGATAAAGAAACACCATATAAATGAAGTCAGAATATGTAAATGTAATCCAAGATGAACAAACAATCCAAGACTCAGCAGGGGTGTTGATAAAAACTACAGGAGCTATGTTATTCAGTTAATGAATAATATAAATGTTTCTCCTGCAGACTAACTGAAGTCTTAAAAGGAATTTATCTCTACTTTGTTACTTCTTCAGTTTTTTTTTTTTAGTTTAGCAGACAGATTTATCCTTTGAAATGGGAAATCGCATTTTCTCATTTTAAAGCTACAAATGGGGACAGAACCTTCTCAAGTTAAGAATCAACGAAAAGGTGAAACATACTTCCTTTAAAATACATGCTGTTGGTACTTTGGTTAGCTCTCACAAGGCAATCTGAGTATGCTCACAAATGAATGGCTGTTTCTAACCAAGGAGGTAAAAAGTGGCTGGGAAGATATACCAGCACCAGCTTTCTACTTAATATTCTTCTACTCATTAACAATAAACAGCTATTTCTAAAGGCTTTTGATGTGAACTTCTGCTTTAGAGGTTCTGATTATTTGTAATTATTACATTACTCAATAGTAGCTCATCACTCCAAAGCATTTTGTTGTATTACCAAAGTTTACAAGTACATACATTTTACTGTCACTTTGTGTGGAGGTTGTTCCAATCTTACTGTAAACACCCATCACCTCCTAGAAGAAAATGTGTCAAAATGTCCTAACTTGTAGCCATGATTTTCTCTTGAAATCACATGGTTTCCTAAGATACTGGATGCCATCAGCATCTCCCTAGAAAAGGCAGCATCGACCAACTCCTTTATGACTATATTAGTCTCTCCGTTGCCTGTAGACTAGACTGTGTGGTTCTGCTGTTGGCTCTAGTCCCAGGATCTCCTGCTCTGTGCAAGGCAGCCCATTTATTCCTGACATCGTGGGGATAAACTTGAAAGGAAACTGGCAGAAACGGCTGTTCACTTAGAACAGATCAATGGTTGTTTGGTTTTTGTTTGTTTGCTTGCTTGCTTTTTGGCTCATAATGAACCTGAGCCATGAAACAAATGCTTATTCCCCAAAAATAGGTATAGATACCTTGAAGTATCATATTTACACACCAGTAAAAATGATTTTGCCATTACTAAGAGATCAAAGGCTTTGTATTGTACTAACAGTGCAGGCCTCCGGACTTGCACAGCCTTGTCTTTTCCTGAGATTATCATATCTTGTTTTAGAAAACATTTAGCAGCAAGGTGCCTATTGCCTAAAATGTGTTAGCTTCAGTTCAGCTATGTGCAAATCTGTGGCACAGAACTTGTTAATAATTAACAGACAGTGATAACAAGTAGATGTTTTGCATGTAGTGAACAGTCCAAGAGTTAGAATAAAAGTTTATGATAGAAGAGTATGGGCACAGGGGGACAGTTGATGCCTGCAACTGTAACCACAAATCAGAGTGGTCAGTGGATGGTCACTCACTCAGGTGAGTCAGGTAAAATTGTTTTGAAGGGTAACAAAGAGAACAGAAAAACTAGATAAGGCAAAACTGGGAATCAATGGAGAAAGAGCAGGTAACTTGTAAAGTGTACCATCTACGCTAGAATATGCCAAGAATATTGGATAGTTCAAGACTGCTGAACAAGCAATTTTGTTCTGCAAATTTTGCAGTGCTCAGGACAAATTTGTTATCAAACAATATCAAGAAGATAAACATTTAATTTAGTTAAATTCTTCCAGATTTTGAGGTTTAATCACTGATACCTGTAGTAGGTAAAATTCTACTTTACTAATTTTAATTTGCTAAACCCTTCACTGAAGTCCAAATTTCTAATTTCGTACTTAGATTTGGATTCCTAAATGTTTTTGTCAATCAAGAACTGGACTAGATGGCCTCCAGAGCTTCCTTCCAACTCTTAGGATTCTATGATTCCATTAATCTAAGAATTTAAAATTAAGACCAACATTTTGATGCATGCTGTATCTAAATGTCATATTATATTACTAGACATTGAAAAATATTTATCATGTGAAGAAATTAATGGGTCACCATCAGGCAAAAAAGTACAGGCTTTTAGCTTGCACCCTATCAGATCACTTGGTCTACCTTCTACATAGTCAGGAATCTACTGTGGAATAATTAATCTACTATGAATGTGTACACTAGTTCTTCCTGTAGTAATTTATTTCTCCCACCCAGATATTATTTCTATCTGATAGACAAGGTTTTGTTCACTTGCTATTATGTCTTTAGAGTACACACTTTCAGTCCTAAAGTTATCAGTAATTCATTATATATCATATATAACTCATCATATATTGTGGATAAACTACTTTCAATCAGGACATATTCAGATTGTCTAAATATTTTAAAGCAGAAAATAGTTTTTAGAGCACACTCTGAAACGTCAGACTGGATTCTTCTTTGCAAAAAATGGTAGCACTAAGCCCTATAAAAATTAAGGTCCCAAGGCAGTCAGAATAACATTCAAAATGGCAGGGTACAAAATCGTAAGTACATTTGAAAAACTATGGCCAATAACTTTACATTCCATCAGATTTGCACTGGGAATAAATATGAGAATAACAGATTAATGGCTAGTATATGTTTTGTAAACTTTTGAACTGAATTCAGTTTTTGAATGCCCACTTTTCCTTAAGGAAACTACATCTTTGTTTATATGTATTCACATGGAGAAAGAGGCACATGTGGTCTCTTCCAACACCAGGTTTATTTTTTCTCTTCCTAGATATCTCCTATATTTCTTCTGTATCATTTCAAAGACACTGAACAAAACCTGAGGTCTTCTGCACCAGGGGAATCCAAAATCAGTTTCTTTTCCATCTAGTGAAACCTTAGCAGTTCCACAGTTACAATGTTTTGTATATCCAGTCAGTGTCTGGATTCATCCCACATGATGCTTTCTTAGCCTAGGACTCTCCATGATGAAGTTTTTCTTTGGATATTTTAAAAAAGTATTTTAAGTAATTTTCTTTATGAGTCCTTTCTTCTTAAATTCCCCATCTTCTTTGCAGTTTTCTAATCTTCTTTTCAAACAAAATTAATAGTTTGTCATCCTTTTTCTTTCCTTTCATGAAATTAAGAATGAAATTAATGGCTATTAAAATTCTATCCTTGAATGAAAGTTCTGCCCTCAGCTTTTTAAACATAGAATTAAGTGTCAGTTTGTGCTCTCTATTATCTGATCCTTTAGAAGAGAAATATAGTGGCTTTTTTCTTCTCTTTTCTCTTCTATTTTCTTTTCCTTTCTTTTCCTTTTTTTTTTTCTTTTTTTTTTTCTCCTAAGGATCACAACTAAGAGTTAGATAATTTTCAGAGGACGTGGAACAGCAAGGAAAAGATGAATTATATGGATTAATAAATGTTATGAGCTCCCAGTGTTCACTATGAATCAAATAAAACCATTTAACTAACCTGTATGAATATAAAGCTGAGATTTGTGGGCTGAGTTAGAAGTATTTTAAGTGAAACATCAGAAAGTAAAGTCTAGACTGAGCTCTTTAACCCAAAGTTATCCATCATTTCTTAATTAAAAAAGGAAAAATACTACCCAAAATTGTGATGAAATAGTTCAAATTGACGTTCAGTAAAATATCTTAATCTGAAGGAGTCTAAATATATTCTTAAAGATCTCTAACTGCAAATAAGGGATATTTTAGGACGTCTCTGGCATGCATATCTCCAATTTGTTTCCTATGAGGCAGAGTTTATCAGAAGTTACAGAAACATAGACTTTCCTTCATAAAATGGCAAAATACTGTGTTCCAATTATTAAACTCAAAATATTTTTGAAGAACATCTTCACATACAGTACAACTTCTTAACACTTTTCCAGTTGTTTCTCTGCTTGAGGATAGTGGCCAACAGTGGTTCTACTTGAATAAGTGTTGGAAAAAAAAATCAATTGCTCATAAGCCACTAATATTTTTTCATCATTGATGCAGTGTCATAGTCCATAAAGATATAATCCATCATTGCTGTATATTTGCTCCACAACTGTGACAATAAATTCCTCATTTTGGTCTCATCTTACCCCAGGAAGCTTCACTGACTTCACTGGAGCTACTCCCAATTGTCAACATCAGTGAAAGCAGAATCAGGCTGAAGGAACAGCCACTTTCTGAATAGTATCTATAAATCACAAAGTGTTTTAAAAGCTCTTAATTCCTTAATTGAAAAACAATTCAGCTAGGATTTAATTTTCAGCCACAAATGGTCCTTTTAATTCAAAAGGACAAGATATGCTTTAAAAAATTTTCAGACTTGTAGCACTGAGATTAACTCCTTTCATACCATTTTTCTTGTTAATTGATATGAACTGCTTTAAATTTCCTTTCATATAAACCAGTGCCAGACCAAACTTAACCATATGACAGAAAGGTTATACTACATTAAATGTAAAAAGAGATAAGAAAATTCACCATAGGTATTTATGTTTGCACTTGCAGTTTTCAGTTTTTATAAATCCATCCTGCTTCACCAGAGATATTTAATACACAATTTTTATTTCAAATAATGTATTTGTAAATTCAAATATAATTAATAAATTTTCACTTACAATAATAATTAATACAGAATAAGGAAATAATAATCAGATTTTCTGATTATTTATAATCTGTATATATATATACATATATATATATAATTCTGTTTAGATGAGGCTGAGGTTTTAATGTTTTAAGAGATAACATTGACCAACATCATATCAAGGTCAATACTTGCATGTCAAATGCACTGTAAACCTCAACAGGCTGACAAATGAGGAATCAATAATCTGCATTTTCTTGATCAGTTATGACAATTAAATGCAAAATTGGTGCAAACTGTTTTAATTCAGACTAATAATATCCCACCTTCTGTTTGCACCTGTTCTAAAGATTGTTAAAGCCTCTGGAGATTAAACATACAGGGAGAAAGCATACGTAAAAGAGGTGTATTCTCAGCTTCGGTTAGCTAAGTCAAAATAAGGTGAGGTGGAATTCTAGGGGCTACCTTATGTTTGCAGATAAAGAGCAAAATAAACTCTAAGGCACCCTCACATACACATACACACAGATACATGAGTGCCCACATTTTTAATGGTAAATGAGAGTCCTTGGGTTGTATGTCTATAAAAACAACCTTGCCTTAGTGTGGATTCACTAGCTTAAGGTTTTCAAATGCTACAAGCTCCTGGCACAACAGTCATGTCAGAAAGGAGCCTTGGGAGCCCGACTTCAGAGAATAAACGCATAAATGCCTCCATTGTTGTTTCTGATGAGAGTTGGGAATGAAGCCCTCTTTACAGAGTTATTCACAACAATTTTTAAAAGCTAAAGCATGGAGAGAGTTTATTGCTATAGTCAGTGAATACTTATTACTATAGATTTTTAATATTATGCATATATCTTCTATGTGAAAGACTTCCCGTAAGATTTAATATAAAGAACATAGGAAACGACAGTGCTGAATTGAAATCCCTAGCTTATTACATAGAAAGTAGGCTATTCTGCTTTACAGTATAAAGTGTACCAATACACACAAGCAGAAAGAGCTCAAAATGCCCAAGGCAGCAGTGCCCTCTCTTTGTGCTTAAGGGTACAGGAAGATAAAGCTGTTTGCTCCTGTCTTAATTTGAGTTGGGATGGAATTGTTTTCTTCAGTGTCTGGTCAATGCTGTATTTTGGTTCCAGGAGAAAAACAATGTTGATAACACAGCTATGTTTATTTTTGCTGCTAAGCAGTGCTGTACAAAGCCAAGGCCATTTGCAGCAAAGGGCCCAAGGAGCTGGGAAGGAACGGGTGACCTAAACTGGCCAAAGGAATATTCTATATCATAAGACATTGTGTAGAAAGATTTTAGAAGGGGGGTGGGAGCACATCTCTCCTGCTCACTGGGAGGCTAGCTGGGCATCCATTTGTGGGTGGTGGGTAATTGCTTGTGCATCACTTGTTGCACACATTAATATGTATACACATTGTTATAACTATTATCCTTTTCCTTTTCTCTAGCTCAGTAAATAGTTTTTTCTTGACTCACAAGTTCTACTTTGTTTTTTTTCCAGTTCTCTCCCACATTCCAATGGGAGTGGAGGAAGTGAGTGAGCAACTGTGTGGTGCTGCCGCCACCTGTTGGGTTAAACCACAACATCTCAGGATCACAGAATCACACAGAATCACAGAATGACCCAGGTTGGAAAGGACCTCAAGGACCATGAAGTTCCAACCCCCCTGCCCGGCAGGGCCACCAAACTTCCACATTTACTAGATCAAGTTGCCCAGGGCCCCATCCAACCTGGCCTTGAATACCTCGAGGGACAGGGCATCCACAACCTCCCTGGGCAGCCTGTTTCAGGACCTCACCACTCTCCTATCCAGAAACATTGTCCCTGACATTTTATGGAGAAAGCATCTTTCCAAGTTTTGCCAGAGGGTGACTCCGAGTAACTTCCTGGGAGTGCAGCAAACAAATCCAATAGTTACGCCACTTCTAGAATGGCTTTTTGTTTCCTGTGTTTCTTTCTGCCCAGGCTATTGAACTGGCGAGAGCTATGTAAAGGAAGTGCTAGGCAAAGGTATCTCTCATTTTCAAGAACACCGTTATCTACAAGACAAGAAGAAGTCAAAGAAAATAATGGAACCAAACCATGAGGAATCATGTCTTTCACAGGATCTTTTGGAGGGAATTATCTCCATTTGTGGTTAGACATTGATAACTACTTTGATTATTTATTTATTTACTTATTTACTTATTTTTAAGGAAGACTATGTGCTTGAAAGTTTTGCAATTAATCTAAAATAGAATTATTTCCAAATATGTATCTGAAAGAAAAAGCAGTTTCACAAAACAGTCTTACTTTCTGCTTTTCATTTGTTTCTACTGTTTTGGTTAAGTAAACAAACTGTCAAAATCATTACTTGAAAGAAAAAGGTAATTACAAGTTTAATAAAATAAGATTTAAAGATAGCAATCTATCCTTGTGTTTTTGGTTTCTTTGCTCCCTGGTTGCTGAGCCACTGCAGTATACTGGAGGCACAAAATTTTCTGTAGCAAAGTAGGTAAAAAATTCTCTTATTTTTGTTTTCTCTTTGGACAGAAAGGAGTGCTGAGACCTTCACAAAAACATCTGACTCTTGAAGCAAGAGGCTGAAGAAAAAACATTCAATACTGTTAGCTTTGCAATAAAGTCACATGTTTTTCAGCATGGGCTGAGAGGCAGTAGTACAAAATCAGGAAAAAATGGTTTTGACTGCAGCAAACCAGAATGAGAACCGACTATTTCAGAACTCAGAACAGTGTCTCGGGAGAGCTGTTTTGCCATACCAAATAACTAGTTGTGGCAAATCAAGATGAAAGGTGTTTTTTTTCTTGTTTACAGTAATGCTGTTTATCAAATTGTAACATAGTATGTTTAGTGGCTTGACATGATGATATTCATAGCTATAAGTTCTATATGGATCAGAATACATTTTGCTTTGGTATTAGCATTGGAATCAGAAAGAAGCAAAGAAAAGTAGCCTGAAAAAAAAAAAAAAATACCTGGCAGCATTAAACAGTAAAAGGTTTCTGGTCCTATTCTTCATATTGGACAGTTTGATCTCATGGAGCCATGTGTAAATCCATCTAATAGGATTTTTTACTAAGTAGGTCAAATTTTATAGCTCAAGTCTCTGCTAGAGACTGGATTTTTCTTTACAAGGCAGATAACTTCTGGGCCTTCAGAAACTGCTTCTTTACTACAAACTGAGAAGAGAGACAAAAAGGAATTTAGTAGCTAGTACCACATACCTCATCCAGACCAACTAACTTGTCATATTAAAGTGCTAACACCTTCTCAAGTGCAAACAGATGCCCCGAAACAGATGGAAGATAGCTTAAGACAAAATAATAAGATTCTTCCAAAAAATTCATCAAGCTAGTTGACTCTTTTTGACTAGAACAGAGGTGACACAAGGTACTTGACCTAAAAACATGTCTTCCTTCTCTCATTCTGCTCTCACTGGGGCTATAAGCAGCATAGAGGAGAGCTCACTGCCTCTGACCATTCCATTATCATCACAACGGCCATGGAATAACCCCTTATCATTAAAAGCAGCAGGTAACACGATGTGAAATACATGTGCAATCTACAAGCACAAAACTGCCATGCAGGCAGTATTGTTCCTTTTTCTTAATGGTGAATGGAAGATGTAGGCTGCAGAATAAGAAACAAACCTGCAGAACTGCAAACTCAAAACCAAATGGCCAAGGGAAAAACCAAAAACAATGCAGACAGAGGTACAGTTGGAGATCAGCAAGGATGCCATCCAAATGGTAAAGATCATACATGTGGCAGAGAGGGGAGAGAAAGCAGGTGAGAGCATACCAGGTTATGACTGTAGCTGCACAGACATTTGTCAGAGCCCTGGGAAAGGGAAGCATGACACTCAGCTCAAGCAAGATACCACTAACTGCAAAAGAAATTAAAAGATCTGGGAGGAGAAAAAGGAGCCATCACTGCTTGCAGCAACATCTTCACCTTTGCCTCTTCTCTGCATGTTTTCATGCAGCTTGTATGATCCATATCATCCAGCAGTTCTGGAGACTAAAGGCCAAGTTTTCTTCTTTAATCTTGGACAAGTACAATTTCCTGGATAAAGAACTGGCTGGATGGCCGGGTGCAGACAGTGGTGGTGAATGGAGTTAAATCCAGCTGATGACCAGTCATGAGTGGTGTTCCCCAGGAGTTGGAGAAGTGTTGATCTGCCTGAGGGTATGAAGGTCCTTCAGAAGGATCTGGACAGGCTGGATAGTTGGGCTGAGGCCAATGGGATGAAGTTCAAAAAGACCCTGCACTTTGGCCACAACAACCCCAGGCAACGCTACAGGCTTGGGGCAGAGTGGCTGGAAGACTATGCATAGGAAACGGACCTGGGGGTGTTTGTTGGTGCTCAGTAGAACATGAATGATTAGTGTGCCTAGGGGGTCAAGAAGGCCAGTGGCATCCTGGCTCATATAAGAAACAGTATAGCCAGCAGAACGGTGGTGATCATCACTCAACTCTGGTGTGTTCAAAACTATGCTCAGTTTTGGGCCCCTCACTACAAGAAAGACATCAAGGCCCTGGAGCATGTCCAGAGAAGGGCAACAAAGCGGGTGAGAGGTCTGGAGCACAAGTCTTATGGGGAGTAGCTGAGGGAACTGGGATTGTTTAGTCTGGAGGTGACTCAGGGGAGATGCTACTGCCCTCTTACAACTACCTGAAGGAAGGTTGTGGCAAGGTGGGTGTCAGCCTCTTCTCCTGGGAAACTAACAATATAATGAGAGGGAATGGCCTCAAGTTGCACCAGGAGAGGTTCAGGTTGGATACTACCAAAAACTTCTCGGAGAATGTGATTGGGCACTGGAATGGGCTGCCCAGGGAGATTGTGGAGTCACCATTCCTGGAGGTGTTTCGGAAATGTTTAGATATGGTACTAAGGAACATGGCTTAGTGGGAAACATTAGTGGTAGGTAGATAGTTGGATTAGATAATCTAAGAGATTTTTTCCAGCCTTAATGATTTCATGATTCTCACTGAAACAAAAAGTGAAACAGTATGTTTTAAACCTAAAAGGAATATTATCCTATCCTTTCATTATCTATAGGGGCTATAAGAGAGAAGGGACCAGACCCTTTAGCACGGTCTGTTGTGATGGGACAAGGGGAAATGATTTCCAACTAACAGAGGAGAGATTTAGATTGGATATAAGAGATAAGTTTTTTACACTAAGAGTGGTGAGGCACTGGCACAGGTTGCCCAGAGAGGTGGTGTATGCCCCAACCATGGAGACACTCAATGTCAGGATGGTCAGGGCTCTGAGTAACTTAATCTAGCTGCAGGTGTTTCTGTTCACTGCAGGGGAAATGGAACAGATGACCTTTCAGGGATCCTTCCAAATCAAATGATTCTATGAGTCTGTGATTTGGCAGCACTTCTTGAAGATATGGTACCAACTGAACACAGCTGTCCCAAAGCATGTTCTAGTATTCACTTCTGACAGCCCTTTCTGATATTCTGAGATTTTAGATTCTGCTTAGAAATTGAGGCCAAACAATGAAACAAAACAAATGAAAGAGCATCAGAACTGTTCAGCCCACCACAGTGAGAAGCTGATGCCGAAGTTATCATAGGCATGTATATTGCAGACTTTGCCAGCTATATGATTCAGTTTCAACAGTTTCTCCCTTTGGACTTAACCCTCACTCAAATTCGTCCATTGTTTTAATTACCTGCTTTCCAGTTTAAACACCAAAAGCCATGCTTGAAACGTGGATGTCCACAGAGGAATCAACGTTAGCCATGCCTCCCTGTTCCCCTCCAGCACATGAGGCCTAGCCCACCACAGGGCCCCAGTGAGGGCAGCAGGTGTCAGGGCCCAGGTGGGGCAGCCTCGTGCATGGCCTGCAAAAGGGTTGTGAGGACAGAGGCCTCACTGCCCTTCCTGGCTGTCAGAATGGGGATGAAGGGAAGGCCGTGGCCACTCGCCAGCCCTGTCTGGAATCCATCCACTTTGCACCACCTGAGCAGCATGACATGGACTGGAAAATCTGGCCTGAAGGTTTTTAAATGTTTAGGGCCACAAAGGCAAAAGGGTAGCCTGAATAAATGGTGTAGCCTGCCCTGACACACTTCTTAGCTGTGGGAGTATAAGAGACCCTTTTTATTGTGCTGGACAAAAGCTGAAAAATGACATAATACTGAAAGAATAGGACACAGGGCATTTGGGCTACTTTAGAGATGACTCAGATCTTGTTATTAATTCTCTCTACTTGGGATAATGTTTAAAAACTGACAAGGGAGCATTAGCATTGCAGGCAGAGCATCACTACAGCTCCACAGGTGGAAAGAAATCAGCACGTAGCTCTTTCCAGAGAGGAGAGGAAGGATAAGGACTAGCAGTATGTACGAGCCCCACAACCCACTGACAGACTCACACAGTAGAATCCAAAAGCACATCGGTTGAAAACCAAATAAGTGTTCTCTCCTAGAAGGTTGGCACAGGGTAACTGAAGCACGTCATATGTTGATATTTGGCCTCTTTGCACAGCAGATGTATTTTTCACAGGTCAGGCAGAGAGGATGAACAATTGATTCAAAGGCTGGAAATGCACTGAGAGAGAGAGGGAAGAACTGGAGACTGTCCAATATGTAGTACATATTGCGTAAGTGCAGGCATAAGAAAAAGATAATCCTCTCTACGGATCCTTTAGCAGGTGTTTCTCCTTTCTGGCATTGACAGCAATATTTTGTAGCTGCACAGCAGACATGCCGAATAAAATTCCCTTTCACGCTTGGAAAAAATAATTATTCCTTATGTGACTTACAGCTGCTTAAGACATTCATCAATTCTGTTGTCCTCTTACTCCATGCCAGCACTATAACAGTATTGCTGTTTCTGGAATTTACTGAGTAAACTGCATAATTTCCAAGTTGACTTTTAAAGGATGACCAGGCTGTCACATCAGTCTCTTTTAAAACCACTCATTGCTAAGGAAGATGCTTTCCTATGATGAGAAACAGAAAAGCCTCAGAGGAAACTGCTGAGGTGATAGACAGCATTTACAAGATCTGATAAAGACAAGAATCAACAGGCAAGTAAAATTAAAGCATCCCCTTCCCTCCCCAACAAATCCTATTCTTGGAAAAGAAGTGTTTGCTATCCTTGGGTACACAGAGAGAAGCACGAGACACTCCGGAAAGACAAGGTCACTAAGCTGTATGGTCACTATAAGGCAACACTTCCTCTCCATAGCTGAGGTGAACCTGTCCTCGAAGTAACTGAAATAGCTCAGTTAACTCAGCACACATCTTTGAGCTATAAAACCTCTATGTGTAATAGCTGGAATGTAACACCAAAAAAACACCAACCTCTGAAAAGAGGGTATGTATCTGAGCTCTTAGTCTGGAGAAGTAAACTAAAAGAGATTAAATTTGACCCATCCCAGCAGTAAAACCTCTCACACAAGGACATGAGGATTCATAAGTCCTGATCAAGGGCAGGCTATGGCTCAGAAAACCTACGTGGTGTTAGGCGTTTAAATAAAGTGGCCCAATTTGTGGTGGTGTAGGACACAGACAGATTGTGGATGCCCTCCCCCGGAAACATTCAAGGCCAGGCTGGATGGGGGCTTTGAGCAACCTGGTCTAGAGGGAGGCGTTCCTGCCTATAGCAGGGGGTTGGAACTAGATGATCTTAAAGGTCTCTTCTAACCCAAACCATTCTATGGTTCTGTGATCTTCAAAAGAAATTGAAATATTGTACCTGGTTTTGACCAGTTTGAATTTGCTGCTAGCTGTGGATTAAATAAAACTTCATCACTTTCTACTAAAATAAATTTAAAATAAATTGCAGAGTTTGTGGATATGATTTATTGTATTTCAAACCCTTTGTGTAGATTACACTGGATATCTGAAAAGTGAAATGGACACTTCATACTGGCAATATTTTCCAGTGATTTCTAATCTCATTAGGCATTCTAAGAATATCCAGAAGAGTAGTGTAAATAAAATACACTGTTTTCTGATGAGCTTTGATGAGCAGATGTTCCGGGTTTTTGTTGATTCATGTCTGGGGTGTTTTTAAAAGTTTTCTGCTTGTGTTCCATTTCCTGTTGAAGGAATTCAGAATGACCCAGATGAAAAGGGCCAATTGTGACTGTGTCTGCCTGGATGCCACCCAGACCAGCAGCTGTGCGATGGCCACTGCAACGCGCCTGACTTGCAGGAGGAGAGATTATGTAATTTGGCTTTTAGGCTACTTGTGAATTCAGCTCTTAGCATAGACAAAATACTGCATCTCTATGCATTTCTTATTATCAATCTTGTCTGGTAGCCTGGAGGGGCATTTGAGGATACAAGACAATGCCCTTGGCGAACGTCTTTTTCTGCTGTTTGATGAAACATGGACATGAAGTCCATATACATTTTTAGCAGCAATAATGTAAGCACATAAAAAATTGAAAAAAACACCCTTTCTAAACTTACTTGGAATAAAAATGAATCAATAACTGTTTTGTTTTCTTTTTGTCTCTCATTTCATTCAAACCCGAGTGCTAATGCATTGAGATGTATTGGTACCTATTTATTTAACCTGGATACAAAATTGCACTTCTTCTTCCATGGCAGGCACAGACACAGACTAATATTAAGAATCATTTCATTCTCAAAAAATGTTTCAGGGACAAAAATGAACATACGGCTGGAAGAGGAAAGTGTGGGAAAAGAAGTAGAAGGTGTGGAAAAGAAAGCCAATGATAAGTGATTGAAGAAAAAAAGAGATGTAGAATAAAGAAAATAAAGCTGGCCATATACATGAAAGTAGTCTAAAATATGGAGAGCAGTGCAGAAGTGGCTGTAGAGGTGATACAAGAGATAACATAATTGAAGATAATTAAAACTCCCTGAAGCTGTGGGGATGTGAGAAACAAAATGCATACTCTAAGTTTTAGGAGGCCCTGTTGAGCAGAGTTTATGACATGGGACTCGGAACCCAAAACTGGAAATTGTGATCCAGAGGAAAAATAAAATTTGTCTTCTCACAACCTGATATGAAATCAATCTCATGCAAGGCACAACTTAAAAGATGTACACAATGCTGTACTGATCTTTTAAAAAGAAATATTTCAGAAAAAAAGAATATACTTTTCTCAATAAAGCACTTGTTGTATGAATGTAAATGGGACATTTTCCCCAGAATTTCATTTCTTTGAAAAGTAAACACAAAACCCTTTTCATGGAAAAAAGTTAGTTTAGATTATTCTACTTTGATTGGGTTTTGAAATAAAACATGGAGAATATTGAGACATATTAGTTTAACAGTGTAAAACACTAGTTTTAAAGTAACATTTACTGAGAATGAAAATATAATTTAGACAAATTAAAACACATAATCTGAAATTACTACTAGAAGACTTTCCAGCAGGTCGAGGGAGGTGATTCTGCCCCTCTGCTCTGCTCTCATGAGACCCTAGCTGGAGCACTGCATTCAGTTCTGGAGCCCCAGCACAAGAAGGACATGGAGCTGTTGGAGCAGGTCCAGAGGAGGGCCACAGAGATGGTCAGAGGGCTGGAGCACTTCCCCTACCAGGACAGGCTGAGAGAGCTGGGGCTCTTCAGCCTGGAGAAGAGAAGGCTCTGAGGAGACCTTATAGCAGCTTTTCAGTACCTGAAGGTGGCCTACAGGAAAGCTGGGGAGGGACTTTTTGTAAGTGACAATATTGGAGGATATCACTTCTTTAAATTGGAAGAAAGTAGATATAGACCAGATATTAGGAAGGCCATTCTATGATTCTAAGATTCTGTTGGCATGAGCTGAACTTCTAAGGTGAGATTTTTGATATTTAAATGATTTAAACTGTTCTAGCATCCAAAGCTAGGATATAAAACTACTATTATCCACATATATAATCACATATACAAGGATTTCCATATATAGAAAGACTTATAAAAAGCCATCTGCACCATCAACACACACAAGAGAAGACCCTAATCAGCAATCAGTAATAGGTCTGTCCTCAGGATAGTCATTGTGTTTGAAGGTCAGGTTCATGACCTGTTTCTTGCTACCAAATGTAAACTGTATCTTCAGTATGGAAAAGTAGGTACCTATAACTCCAATAGATGATGTTTGTTGAAAGTATTTTGAGCAATCAGACCTATTTGAAAGTATCTATTCCATTAAAGTACTTTGTTTTTAACAAGATTATGTACAAATAAACTGTCTTTTTCATGTTGTTTCATTCATACTAATCAAACCACTTTATAACAAGGATTGACAAATATATTTCTCTGTCATGAGGAACTCATTTTTATAAACTCACTTAAAATATTTTGCATCTTTGCATGCACAGTTTTTGTAATGTGTACATACACTTACACTTTTTTAATTAGTTTTCTTATTCTGAGCTCTCTACAGAGAAAAATGGTGTTCAGAAGCTTTTGTAAAATGAGGGTCTAGGACCTTCCACAATAACAACTGTCCTGCACCAAGTAAGGCTCATTATTAGGACAGGGAAGACCTAGGATAAACACTTTTATTGTCTGACTAGTTTCTTTCTAAATAAATTTAAACAAACAAACAAACAAACAAAAAAAACAGAACAAAACAAAACAGTGACAGATTAACATAAGATGCGTATTTGTTCCAGGCATTTAGTCTAGCAACCACAGGTTTGCATTCCCAACTTCTCTCTTTGGTGACAGTTTTGTCCTTCATTATGCCCAGATCTTCAAAACTGCATTAAAAGTTGACCATTTGCAGTCCAAGTCAAATTAGAAGAAAATGCATATCTCTTGCTCACAGGAAAATTTCCTGCAGCTTTCAGGTGTACATTAATATTAAAATGCACCAAGGGGGTGTTTTAGAGTCCGTATGACTAAAGAACCTTTTGGTAGCTCTCTTTTTGATTGCAAAATGCTAAATATCTCACACATTCACTGCAATTTTGGTAAAAGAAGCAACTGTTAATGCTATTAACTTTAAATACTAGTGAAGGAAATTCCCTGTACAGAGGCAGAAATAGCATCTGTAGTACTGTGATAAGTAGTTGATCATTTTAAAAGGATCTACACTTCCACTTCTTGTCTTGGAATCAAGCAAAAGCAAAGTAGCTGTACAAGTATGTATGTAAATAGGATTCTGCTGTGATTAATGAGGTAAATACCTAAAATACAGTCTTTTAACAGGCAAAATGCATCTCAAAATAGTGAAAATCTGAATGCACTGGAATACACATTTGTTATAAAAGCAGATAATGTAGTCCTTAAATTAGAGATTGCATAAATGATGCTATGACAGATCAGTCAGTTGAATTAAGAATGTCTAACTCTAGAAATGTCTTTGGATGTAAACACTTTTAGGTTTATTTCACAATACATTCCAATGCTGAATTACTTTACTTCCTGCTGAAGATCCCAAGAAGTCCCTTGCACTACATAAGAGATAAGTTAGTCTCATTAAATATTCCATGGAGAGATAAACAAATTTGGTTTAATACATTCTGATACTTATTTAAGCAATAAGGGCAAAACCAATAGAAGCATGTTTTGATATTTGTAAGTCTATGTTGTAAGGCTATTTGTAAGTCTATATTTTGTTTATTTATTTTGATTTTTTAAAAACCCTGCTTTATACTGTATTAAAACTTGGAATATTCACCCACACATAGATAATGTTCTCCAAAGACAAGCTAATTTTTCTAACTAAAATGCATTTATAAACAAATTGGCACAAGTATTTGTTTTAGATTCAGTATTAAATTGGCACTATGTCTGCTCTCTGGCAGCGTCGACTATACTCCCCTTTGTTTGCTGCCACTCTGTGCTCCAGCACTGAAGCCAACACCTGTGGCTATATAAAAGGCTATGTACAGCAGCTGCAGGACTCAGATGTCCACAATGAAATAAATTTCTAAAGCATAAGCATTTAGATGTGTGGCTGGCTTCCTTGTCTGAGTCTTTTCAAGGTCTTCTTTAGAGGTCTGCATGGCTGGTTGTATCTATCAACTGTCTGCACCACTAATACTGACCAACGTGTAGTGGTAAAATAGAACAGTCTTGTACTTAGTAAGGATGCTCTTGGATATTCTGGTGTAAGGCTGCTGGAGTCCCTTCCGTGAAGACAGATTTTTGCAGCTTCTGTCAATGGTGATGCCACTGATACACATCTATGTAACAAATGGCAAGGTCAGTAGTAAGAAAGCTAAATAATCAGTAAATCACAATGTTAATTTCTGCTTAGAACTCTGTTATCTGGATGGAATTTGTTTAATCTGTGGAAAAGATAAAAGTATATCACATTAGTATTCACATAAATCACCTGCTCTTACGTGGGATGAAATAATCATGGCATTCATTTTTACAGCAGTTTACAGACTTAACTGTACAGCACAAGTGAAAAAAATGCTAATCAGAACAAAGCCTACTCATGAAGTCAAGTCCAGCACGTACTCAGGATCATTCTGAGAACCACAACAGTACTAGCAAGTCATAAGCGCATCTGAAGTTAACTTTGCTTTGTAGAGAATCTTGAGTAAAAATTCCAATTCAAGAGGGTTTTGGTTTTATCTTTTTTTCAAAAATTCTACTATTATTATATGGTCACTTCCTTTCTTAGTGCCGTATAACTTTATGCTATAGAAAAGCTCTTAAAGAAATGGAAAAATGTATTCAGAATTACATCGTTTAGCTTTCAAGTAGAATATAGAATGTGTTACACAGGCAGGTAACAACAAGTAAACTGTATGTGTCTGAAATTATTAGAACACAGCACTGGAAGTAGAAATACTATTTACATTAGGATGTTGGAATACAAAAGTATGTAGAAGCTCCAGCCATACACTTGAGTTTTATGTTTGTATGGCTGGGACGAATGCTTCTTGGAAAAGAACTTAGCTCTGAGGATTCTGCAGTACTGTCACAAACAAATCATTAAACAGAGCAAAGACGTTTAACTGAAACAGCAAGTGGAAAAGCAAAATTTAAGATCATGAGCCTTGTCTTCTCCATGACATCCACTGACCCACAAAGAAGGAAAGCAAACTCTTTAGATCAGGAAGATAATGAGTAGCCCTTTATTTAATGTCTCCTGACTGATGTATTTCTACAGCATTTGCTGGAAGGGGCCCACAAGGATCACTGAGTCCAACAACCTCTATTAAGCTGTGCTGTGTATTCCGCATGCTCAGCTAGATGAACACCTCCAGAAGTTCTGATATAGCTATGTCTGATCCACACCTATGGAACAGCAAAATCAGAGGACTCATCTGTACAGCTCATGTCCAATTTCTGATTTCTGCTTCTACACTTTCTGATAATCTCCACCTTTGTTTAATGTTAAGGAACTACAACAAACGAGGGGAGTACATTTATTTAATGAAGCGGTTTGAAAGCCCATGGAAGATTTTCATATGTAGTAAATTCTGAGTTCATTACTCGACAGTTATACTATGTTATTTGGTAGTAAGACAAAGGAAAGACAGGAAGTCATTGCATCATTACTGATGCTGATGTATCTTTATTTCATGTATACATTTACTACCTATATCTTCAAGCTGTTATCAGCTGCAGAGAAGATGAGAAAATGTTGTCAGTTTGCTGGTATAATTATAAATGAGCTAAAACTTGCAAAACTAGATTTGCTACAAACTAGTCATCAATGAATTATTTTTTCTAATAAAAATGTGGCATTCACTGTTAATGAGTAGAGACAGAATACAGATCATATTAAAGGGAGGGACAAACTTACTTCAGTATTTTATATAGTCTCTGATACCTTATGAACTTTCTCTTTATATTCCATGTATCAGTTCAGATTGGTCTGCACCAAATTACAACATGACTTTGGTAAGAACCAAACAGAGTGGTATTCGGATACCAATATGTATGACATGATCCACTGCCCATGTAGAGAGTTTGCTGATGACAAATGGCTTTTTCATAACATCTAGTGAGGACTTTTGTCTGTTCACCTACAGCATAAACACTAATCAATTCCTGGAATTTAACAGGGCTACTGAAATCTCCAAACTAGTTTTATCATTGGACCAGATCTGATGAAATATGTAACAAGGTGACATGCTGAGAACATTGATGATCTTGATCTTAGCAATTGCACAGGCATAAAACACTGAAAAGTTTAAACCCATAGGCCAGATGTTAAAGTAGCCTAATAAAAGCTCCAGGACAAGGTATCAGAATGTTTGTTTTCTGAAATATATCATTTCAGTATAATTGCAATTCCATGACAGCTCTATTTTTGGCTTCATAGAAGTTTGCTACATAATTTCATGCTGCAGGTAAGGATCTTTTGTTTTTAGGTAGTGGATGGTGGACACAGTTGTGATCTTGCTTCTCGTTTATTCTTGGACATTTTGCTGAAAGTCAGTAGGATAAAAAATGCCTGTTGTGGGAAATGTTGCAAACTCCTCTTGGTAACTGTCATGAAAGAAAAGTCCCAAAACCAAGCAGATCACTACAGAGGAAATTCAGATTGCCAACCCTAATCTTCTCCATGAACATGACTGCTTACCTGAAATACCCTCTGATCATATTCTAGTGGTTTAAGAGTGATATCGTCTGGGCTCAAGAGCCATATGCAGAAAATAAATAGGAGTTAAACAGCACCTAGAGGTAAAATATTTTCCTGGCAGTATTGCGTTGTAAGTTCACATTCAATTTGCTGTTTATTAGCAGCATTTGGCACTTTTAAACTCATTTCACTAATAAGAAACTTTATTTGGTATTTTTATGCAGATAAACATGCAGTCTGTATTTCTACATTGTTACTGGCTTTGATTTGTCTAGCTCTTTCAACTGAACTAAATATTAAAATAACTCTGTAGCTGCTATAATATAACTTCTTTTCATTGACAAATTTGTTCAGAAGTGCAGTAAAAATATCGCGTAAAGCTTGATGAGGGCCAATTCTTGCAGTTTCTGAATGCTCAGCAAACAGTAACTCAGCTTATTGAGTGCCACATTATAATTACAGCCCTTCAACCTGATTTCACAGTGTTTTTAACTTAAGTCACTTAGAATGTTTTTGATCTGATTTTTCAATAATAGAACATATTAAATGTTTTATAAAGGCTATATATATAATTGAATAGCAATAATATATTATGGAAAGTTGCTCCTTAGTAAAATATTAAGCTATCTTTTTCGTGCCCCTAGCACTGTTGAGAAACCATTCCCAGTTTCCTGGAGAAATTGTGAAAATTACATAAATATAAATCCTGAGGGGACCTAGGAGATCGTCAGAAACAGGATGTAGTAAAGCAGATCACTGCTGCAGATATTTTCTAATCTCTTCGCTAAAACCTCCAGTGGTAAGAATGCCCACAATCTTCTCAACTTACAGCGCTTATCTAACCACACTGATACATTTTTCCTATTAACATCTGCCTCTCTGCAAAATAGTTCTTGTTAATGCCTTGATCTCAACTGGTACAAAGAAGAAATGGTCTTTGCTTCTCAACAGACTTCTACTATAATCTTATTTCTTTAAGCTTTTTTTTTCTCACAAGTTATGATTTTATTCTTTTTCATATTCCTCCCCTCCTCTGGACTCATAAAATTTATGTATGTGGTCACCAGTAACCACAGTGCCACTCCAGAAACAGATGCCTGATCCTTGTGCCATGTTCATACGGAATGCCTTTGACATAGCTGTGAACACTACCTGCTGCCTTCAAACAGCAAGGAAAAAGTTGAGGAACACTACTGCCACCATAATGCCCTCTGCATGTCTTATCTTCCTGAGCTTGTGAAGCTTGGAGAAGAGAAGGCACTGGGAGACCTCATTGTGGCCTTCCAGTACTTGAAGGGAGCATATAAATAGGAGAGGGAACAGCTATTTCCATGTGTAGTGATAGGCCAAGGGTGAATGGTTTTAAACTGAGACAGGGGAGAGTTAGGTTAGATATTAGGAGGAAGCTTTTCACCCGGAGGGTGATGACGCAGTGGAACAGGTTGCCCAAGGAGGTTGTGGATTCCCCATCCCTGGAGGCATTCAAGGCTAGGCTGGATGTGACTCTGGGCAGCCTGATCTGGTGGTTGGCGTCCCTGCCATGGAAGGGGGGGTTAAACTAGATGATCATGACCAATTCCAAAATCCATCTCAAAGTAAGACGGAGAGCTATATATTTCTTATATCTTTCTTCTCCAGATATCTGAGACCTCATCTATCTTCTGCTAGTGCTTGAAGATAAAACACTGGCATTTTGCTGCTTTAAGTGCTTTAGATGAATTTGCACATGCCATTAGAACTTCTGTAACCCTATTGCCACATTTAGATTTTCATAAAATGAAATTGTTCCAACTTTAAAGGAGTTGCTATAAGGACAGTGTGCAGCAATCTGGGGAAATTAAATTCATGTTGTGCACAGTGAGCTGATTTTTCTCACCTGCTAACATGACTGAGTTGGTTTAATGAAAAGCATGTAATTAAAAGGAGCAAAGCAAAAAAAAAGAAAAGAAGAAAAAATAAAAAAAGAACACCACCACCACCACCAAAAACAACAAGGTATCTAAACAGGTGCCTAATTTCTAGAGGAGAATAATAACTATTTTACAGTCTCTCTGTAGCCACCTGCAAGTTCAGCTGGTAGCTCCAGCTCCTGCTATCTCTCTTTAGTCACAGTCAGGGGCTGACAATTCTTGCTGGGAAACAAAGTTAGATTTGAGTGGCTGAGTTTCTTTGGTGGAAGCCCTTCCAGCCTACTGGCTGCTGTCCTCCTCACTGTCCTGTGCAGCCCTGCAGCCCTCTGGGCTCCAGCCCCAGCTCCCTGAGCTAGGCAATGCCCACAGTACTACCAGCGACTGATAACACTCCAGCTCTTGGAAAGGCCGTGTACAGCACAGACAAGGAACACAAGCTTGCACAAGACTCTTAAACTGGTTCTCACACTTCATCCAAACTTCTCCAGACTTCTTGTGGTTTTAGGCTCCAGTTTTCGCTTTCTGGTTCTAGAAATTACTGTTATCAACCAGCAAAACTGCAGGAACTCCTGTGCCAGGTCAAAACTCCCCTGCTAATTTTCAGATGCAAATCTTCTTATGACTGCTTGCCTCTTTTTGAAAGAAATGCCTCTCACTCACAATGAAAAGAACATACACAACTCCAGTGTTCCACTGGTCTGCCCGTTCATCCCCTTCATTTCTCTCCCTTGATATCTGACATCAAATAACAACTGAGCACTTCGCCTCCATAGGATTTCTCTCTCTTCTCAAGGAGGCATTACTTTCAATTTGTGTCATCCTTGTCATGCTTTGTTATGCTTTGTCAGCTGAGATACAGCTAAGTGTTCTTCAGCCTGCTCTTTCCCCGTTCTGTACGTTTTTCCAGCACTTTGCCGTTAATATTAACTGCAGTTAACATTAATTGTATTGAGCACTGGGTCATAATTAAACCCTTTTATAGGAGGAGGGTAGGAGAAAGGAGGATGTATTGAAACCAAAGGGTCCATGAGGCTTTAGTCTCACTTCTTATTTGCTCACCTTACTTGCTAAGTAACAAGTTGCATATTCCTTCATCAGACCTGATGTCTTTTGCAAAACCTGTTTTCCTTTTCTGTAACATCCCTTGCTATTTACAATTCATTTTGTAGCTTTGCCTTCTTTGTACTATCTACACTCTGTCACAGGACAATGATTTTTCAGACTGCAAGTCTGGCAGAATGTCAGAAAAGGAGCTTTAACATACTGGCTCGAGCTACCACCTCACTGGAGTTTGTGAGTGCCAAGACTACTCCATGGAATAAACCCAAGTGCAGCGTGTGACAGTGACTTGGAGAGCTGCAGTGACAGTGCATTCCAGTAGCAAAAAGGCTGGAGTTCTACAAGGGGCTGAGGGTTTGCCCAGAGATGAACAGAGTAATACAACACAGAAACCTACCTTGGTCATGGGAGTCAATTGTTCGCCCTCTAAGAACTGAGCTGCATGCAACAGAAGAGAGGCAAGTAGGATGGAAAGGCTGGCAAAGCATGTCTGGAAAGAACACTGCTGAATGCTGCCTTCTTCATACAAATCAACTGCATCTGGATGGAACGTATGCTTACTATTTACCTTCCTGCATAAGTATTTATTTATAGCTTTCTGGTTAAGTTGCAAAGAGAAACGTACGGGCTCAATGTAAAAAAGAAGACATAACAGTTGTTCCCATCCCTGCAGTATGGTTGGATGGAGATGCTCGGAGAGACAGGGATATCTATGGAATGGAGAGGAAAGTTCTTTGACAAAAATATGGACATGACTAAGTTCTGGTCTCACAGAAACTCTATTGTGATTCAAGAACAATGATTTTTTTTTTTTTTTTCCTGATTACACTAAATTAAAAGATATTTACATTTTTTTTTTCATATCATATCTGAGCTCCACGTTCAAAATTGCATTGTGGAGTTGTAGTGAAAATTATTGTATCTTTACAGTTATCCTAATACTTAAAGGTATATCACATCTTACCTTCTCCTGCATTAAACGGAGTCACTCATATGAGCTATTCAAATTTCAAGAGAAAAGCCAATCTCTGCATACGTCTGACAAATGTCATCTCTTTATCTAAGACACACTAATGAATTTGGAGTTGCTGAGTTTAGTGCCATAAGAATTGTTTATTGACCATACTGTGACAGATGATGTTCTGAAATTGCCCTTGGTGTGATATTACTTGCTTAAAAATGATGCCTCAATCTAATTAAGCATGTGAATTTAGATAAGAAAGGCAACTGCTGGTTTTGTCCTTCTCATGACAGTTTATTGAGCTTGTAGGATCACATCTGTAATTGTGTGCTTGTTTACTTGCTCTCCATTACGATATCTTGAATAAGAACACTTTTAAATTCATTATTTTTTCTCTTTTCTTATACTTATCTAGCATGTTCTAGAATGTGGAATAATTGCTACAGGCAACTTGAAAATTAAAGTATAACATTGCTCACTTAAGGGACAGATTGTTCATAGGGGTACAAAAGCAATGGAAAGCCATTAAATAGCACAGAAGATAGACCAGAGTGGAGATTCTGTGGACAAGTTCTGTAATCTATAGTAGTTCCACAGGCAACCTTAGTTGTTGATGATATCAGGAGAATGTGATGTACTGACTCTAAGAACAATGCTGGGATGAGGACTTGGTGGTGCCAAGGCACTGATAAAAACACCTGCTACCTCAGGCCAAAAGTCTGTCACTTTTTTGTTTTACAAAATGCCATTTTGTGAATTTTGGTCATTATACACTCATTATAATGCCAAAATGCACCTCCGTCTCAAAAGTTACACATCTTCAAGGTGCAACAACCCCTCACTAAGGGACTTTTGGATTTTTTAACCTGTACCTTTAAAAGTGAAATGAGAGAATTTTACACTAATCAGAAGAAAGGTATATATGACCAGAGTCATACATACCTGTAGAACAAGAAATAGTATAAAACTGGGTTAAGAGAGGGAAAGATTAGGGAAGATACCATCTCAAACAAGTTGGTAGAACACCTGCATGCATCTGTCGTCTGTTGACAAGCCAAACCTTTCTTCCTGCCCCTAGGGACACCCTTCAGTATGGTTCACACACTTGGTTATGCTGAGTGCTTCTCTGGGAAATGCAGTAATCACTGTAAAGTTAGTTTTATAACTTAGTGTGCTTTTGGACAGGCTGTATTACTGTTATATCTTTGCATACGCTTTGTATTGTTTTTGGTCAAACTCACGCTTCACAGGCAGTGAATTATCACTGACAGTCCACAAGAACCTGTAACCTGTTGCTAACAAACTGCACCATTCACAAAGGTAGCTATGTTAGTTCTGACTGGGCATGGCCAAAATTCCTTCACTGATCTAGCTGTGTTAGTTCTGATACAGCACTGCTAGACAAATCATGAGGTGGCTGCGAATAAGCTCATGGAACGCTGCTAGATGAATTGGGCAGCGTGCTACTTGTGAATCTGTAATTGTGGTAGTTCATATATTGAAAGTGACTGGAATTTAAGTGCCAAACTGGGTATCACTCAACATGTTGCCATCTAACACAACAGCTTCCCAAAACTTCCCTTACTGAACCATCAAGCATCAAAAAAAAAAAAAAAAAAAAGGCAACAAAAAACTTACAAACAGAGCCAACAGTCTAGTTTAAAAAGAAAAACAAAACAAACAAACAAACAAAACCCCACCAGCAATTATGGAACAATGCAAACCCTTTTTATTTTAATTCATTACTCTTTTTTTTAAATTATTATTATTGTTTAAGTTCAGGTATTTATGCAGTGCTAAAAACTCACTAAAAACTCACTAAAATTTAGTGATTTTTTATACCAGAAAATTGACTTCTATAGCCATAATGAAATAATTAAACAGATTTAGTTAGGTCAGTATGATTTCCTATTTCTACTGCAGAATGACGACTCTGGAATAAAGCCACTTCAGTTCAGAATAGACTGTCCACATGGGCAGCTACAGTGAAATGGCTGTAGTAAAATAATTAATTGACTACAGCCATGCATCACTTTTCCCCTGAAAGTAAGCCATCAACATAAAAATCTTGCCTCTTTCCCAGAAGCTCAGCCATGTTGACTAAATCCCCTTCCATACGCCAAGGCAAAATGCTTTGCCACCAGAATGAACACAGAACATGGAGAATGTGAGATTTTACTTCTCAATTTGGCGGTAAATGACAAGATGCAGTGATGCACTTATAGTTTTTTACCACTCAAAAGCTCTGAGATGCTCTGCAGTGTGGAATGGAGAACACAAAGAAAAAGTGTAGGCTTTTGTAATGCATTATAAATCTTATAAGACTATGGTTGATCACAGAAGAAACTCCAGATGAAAGGAGTAGCACATGGAGAAGGCTGCTGCCATGACCTCTCTGCATCACCCTCATTTCTCTGCTGCAGCCTAAGGTCTCAGCTCACACTGGTGCAGGTGCAGCAGAGAAGTGGTCAGCCCTCTCCACTTCTTGCTACTGCTGTCACTTATTGAGTGATCTGAAAAGTGATCTGAGCTGTACAGTTTTGCTTATCAAACTGTGTCTTTATTTCACTAATATTAATTAAAATGTTTTATTATTCTAGACATGAAGTGCAGGCTTTGGCTGGTTGACTACTATTTGCATTCAATGTCCAGTGTTTGCAGATGAAGGAATTCTCCCTTCAGTGCCAGAGCTGCCCAGAGAAAGGTATTTAAAATTGAAGAGCTTTTAAATTGGACTCCCCAAGCTCTCAATACCATACACATACCATGCACAGTTCCTGCAAAAGTCAATTGAACTAATATAGTAAAAGTGGTTACAACGCACCTCGATCTGTGTCATACAGGAAGACAAAGCGGTTCCATTCGTAGTGATCCAGCAAGCTCAGGAGGGCTCCCCGCAGCGATGGCCGCAGCTGCAGCACAAACTGACTCTCACCCTCAGTGGGGAAACTTGGTGTGATGAGGGAGATGTGCAAGGCGCTGCAGAATGAGGTCAAGGTATGTACTGATCTCTTATCATAAAGTCCAAAAATGGCAAAAACTCCTCTAGAATACTGGGAGCAGACTGGAAGAAAAAAAGAAAGAGTTCATTTAGCGACAAAATCTGTAAGTACATACTTACTCCAACACCCCTAATTTCGTAATTTGAAGATTTCCATTTCTGCCTGTATAACTTCAATATTTATGTGTGTTTCATTCTGGAAACCAATAAATACAAGGGCTGCTCTGAAAGTAATGCCTCTTATATTATGGTGTTGGTCCACAACATCAGAAGCAGATGGTGGTGGTATGGCAGTAAAGGTTGAACTTTCCTACCAGTGTTGCATTACATTTTGTTGCTGTGCAATAGATGGCAGCAGAAGAGCAGTCTAACAAAATGGCGTCTTATGTGGAAGCATGGATGAAGCAAAGGTGTGTACCTAATCCCCCTCAGTGAGGAAAAAATGGCACCCATTGACATGATTGATGCTTGCTAAACATTTATGGGACGTGAGCACAGTGAGGTGATGGGTGGTGCGTTTCAGCAGCGGCGACAGCAATGTGAAAGAAAACGCACATTCTGGATGGCCATGTACAGCTTTCACAGCACAGAATTAAGAGGGTCTCAATCAGTTTAACCACACCAATCAGCGGATTACAACCGAGGATCTGTGTATATAGCTGAATATCGGCTTCAATCTGTTGGAAACAGTTGTGGCAATGTTGGAAAATTGCAGTTTGTGCCAGGTGGGTCCCATGAAAGCTCACACAGGAACAGAAAAAACTCTGTATGCAAGTTTGTCAGTGCCCATTGAAGCAATATGAGTTTGAAAGTGACAATTTCCTGAGTCACATTGTTACCAGTGATGAGATGTGGTATCACCACTGTGAGCTGGAGTCAAAATAGCAGCGCATGGAATGGTGACATGAACTCCTCACTGAGCAAAAAGTTCAAGACACAGTGATGTGCACTGTCTTTTGAGATAGGAAGGTGATTCTTCAGGATTTCCTGGAACTCGGACAAACCATCAGTTCTGATCACCACATTGCAAAGCTAACTAAGCTGAAGTCTGGAAATTCCAGAGACAGGTCAGAAAGAATTTTTCTCTTGCAACATCATAAGGCCAGGCCCCAGACAAGCCTGAAAACCATGGAGTACGATGACAGTCTTGACTGGACTGTCCTGCCACAGACACTGTATAGTCCGGATCTGTTGCCTTCTGACTTCTATCTGTTCAGGCTGATAAAAAAAGGACTGCATGGGCAAAATGATGCCATCATAGCAGCTGTGAAACAGTGGGTCATCTCTGCTAGTGTGGATTTTTATGAGCGCATCATGAAGGCTTTTGTTCAATGCAGACAAAAGTGCATAGATGATGGTGGCAATTATATTGAAAAATAAGGTTTTGTAGCTTCAAATTTGCTGTATCACATAGTGCTACTGTGCTTTTTGTATCTGTTGTAGATTCCATGGAAATAAATAAGAAGCATTACTTTTGGAGCAGCCTTCGTAAATAACGAAATAACATTTTGTCACTTTTGGAAGCTATTCATAGAACATTACATTATCTATAGGTGTTTTTTTGGGTGTGTGTGTGTGTGTGTTGTCTTTGTTTTTAATTCTAAAATAAAATAGAAACTAAATAATATGGTATTGCATGCCAGTGGAAAGTCAACATATGCTGTTTTACTCATAGCTCTATACAGTATCAGGGTTTGATCCTTTACATTATTTTAAGCAGAAAAAATGTCCACATTTCAGAATATGAAAAATATCACAAAAATGTCATTGATCTCATGAATAAAATCTGGATATTTTAAATCACAGCAACGTAGAAGTTTCACTCACATTTAAGCATGGATCCCCCATTCTGCATTAAGACTACTACAGACACAGAAAAAAATAACAAACTACTTCATGAACCATCTTTTTGACTTCAAGAGACCACTTGATGAAAAATGTAAGTCATTGCGACCAGCCTGTTACCCCAAACCTTTTATTTCTGCTCTGTGTCAACCTCAAAACCAGAAAACAAATGGCCTTAATACATATTCTGAACTTTGATGTGCTCTTGGGATCATTTAAGACACAAAGAAAGATTTCTATTGATTTCAGCTGACTGCGTAAGGGCTTACTGATGTATGCACATAGAAACAGACATAAGGATATTTTCTTGAGTAAGTACAGCCTTTCTAGCAACTAATAAGGTCCCGATGAAAAACACCCTATTTTTTCTTGAAGTATAGAGCAGCTTACTAGAAACACTGTGTAATAATTATCAGTTAGCTATCCCACTGTCATGGAAAATTAAGAAAGGAACAGCCAGGGTGTCATCGTAGGTATGTATTTCTTGCGTTCTCCTGCTACAGATCCTCTCTCCTGCCAGCCCATTCCTACGTGCAAAAGGGAAAACACAAGATATGCCCTTTTAACTAGATGATATCTACGAAGAGTTCTCCACTATTCTAGCCTGGAGGTCATAGTTACCCAGACAGATCAGCACAGTCAGGGTACCACATACTATCTTAGCAAACAGGCTTATTCAAATCAGTTCAGCTTTAATTGTTTCATACTATAGCATGAAGAGTGAAAATAAAACTTATGCACTTTTCTCTTTAGATTTCAGTGATTTATCTGAAGCCAGAACTGGAACAACTCACCGTAGGACAGTTCTGGGATTTTATGTATTGCCCCACTGTTTCAGCCCCTAATCTAAAGATTTTCACAGTCAGAATATACATAAATACTTTTAACAGTTAAAAAGCTTTCTTCCTTCCTCAAAGGTCTCCTTCAATATGTTAATACACAGCTCTTATAAAGCCCTTAGTGTTTGCTTTGCTGGACCACAGAGCATACATTCTTCTAAAACCATCAAATGACTAGCTCTCCATTTCCCTAATCATCCCAAAAAGTGCTGTTCTGCACTTTCTCAGTTTCGTCTCGTCTGTCTTGAACACAGATGAACGACATGCTCAGAATTCCAATTGAAGGCTTTCTGCTTCTTTTCTGCATTACTTCCCCATCTCTACTGTAAAACACTTCTGCTGACATACCCTAAGATCACATTGTTGTTTTTTTTTTTGTTAAATGTGCATCTCAGCAATGGCTGACAATCATTTCAGGATCAAAATTCTGTTCTTTTGTCTTCCTGGGTCATTTTCAAAAGATGAGTTTCTGCTTAGTGGACAGTATGTTTATTAGTCACTAGTGTACAACTTTTCCATTATGTCACATCTACTGCTGTACTCCTCAGAATTATATACTTCCAGTTATTTTCTTAGTCTACTCTGAACTTTCTACAGATGTCCGTGTCTGCCTCACCAGCAAATTCCATCAGCGTACTGTGACTTTTTAACCCCACATCTGTTATAAAAGCAGTCACTTAGTTCTTTCCCAACATCAGTTATGCTTCTCCAGCCTGGTACAACCTTTTCTACTAGCATTTGTTGCCATTGTACTCTTATTTTCACACCTACCTTGTAATTCTCCTCTTTGAGTCTATTTTCATAGATAACCTTCCTTAGGAGCATGCTTATTTTACTTTAGTCTCTTGGTAATAGAAAGGTATTGATTAGTCCTGTACTTTCTATCCTGTTAATATCTGGTTGCATTTTACCCCATTTTAAATCTCAAACTGTATTTTAAATTTTTATTTCCATAAAAATTTGTCCTATTACCTTACAGACTATTGAAGCTAGCTGCTGCATGGCTGACAGGTTCTATGTCTATTTTAAAAATAAGTACTATACTTCCCATTCACTGATCATATGTATCACAACTCATTTAACAGCTCTACTGAGAAGCATTTTTTATTGTATATGCCTTTCAGTAAACCAGTTCTTCAAGAATCATGAAAAAAGGGGCAATTTCCCAATTCCCATTACCCATTGGACCTCCTCTTTCAAGGTCAACGTCCTCTTCAACTGAAAATCAATATGAAGCACCTATTCGTTTTAATCTGTGTCCAGATTTTCATGATTTTTTCATTCCATCATCAAAGTATATCAGTTTCAATTATTTTCCTGTATCTTCCCTTTGTATTCATAGATCTAAATGACCTTTTCAAGTTGTATCAGCATCCTTTGCAAGCCTCAGTTCTCACTGGCAACACTAATGTAGACTCTGATTTATGCAAAAAAAAAACAACAAAACAAAACAAAAGCAAAAACAAAAACACTTCTTTACCTCCTGATTTCTTACTGATACAGATTTTAGAAACATTTGCTTCTTATGTCTTTCCCGTATAATCATACATTCCATTCTGGAGTCACATCCTGCAAGCTACTTTCCTCTGCAAAAGGATTCCTCCAGCTTCTACAGTTCATTCTGTAAGGAAATGTCAGGACCCCTGTCTCAAGCACAGTCCAGTTGACTTTACCAACTGAAAGAGCTGAATCTACAACATGTGCACAAGTGCTAGTTAACAAATGTATTTTTGGTGTAGAGAAAACCTTTTATAAGGTAATAAGGCCTTGGATTGCCTTAAGTCTTTCCAGTTTCATGCAGGCAAAGTACTTTTCGTCCATACAGTAGGATTTTACATGATGAAAAATTCAAGAAATCAGTATCAAGCTGTGAAATGGTCCCGGAAAAAAGAAAAGACAGAAAAAAAAGTCTTAGAAATGTCATTGAACATGATATTAACCTTTTCACTAAAACATAACAGAAGAATAACTCTTTGTGTTTTCTAAGCAAATTGTCTTTGCCACAGCCTACACTCCAAATGCAATAAAACATTACCTGACTATCATTAAAGTCCTGAAATAACAGAAAAGCTTAATAACAAGAAAGCTTAAACTGCTATAGTTCAGATCAAGACTGGCACGTTACTGAATAGTGCTCTTCTTTGCTCCTTGATAAGAAGAAATGCTAAAATGAAGAAGGTTATTAGAATTTTTTCTTACTCAGTACAATACCCACAGAGAGAAAAAATGCCTATGACACTATGGGGGTTAGGCTTAGACATATGCAGAGATGCTGCAGTGCTCCTGAATCAATTTTACAGTAATCAGCAGCGACCACAAAAATCAGCAAAGCCATGAGAATTTGCATTCTGCCTCACTACTCTTCTCAGAAAATGCCTCCAGGCAAACACGACTACCTGGATTTCCCAATTCTTTATTTCTCTTATGATTCTAAAAGTATTTTACTTATTATAAATGGACTAAACTATGCTTCGTAATGCACATTCTAGTATAAGCATTCCAAGTTAATATTGATCTAGATTTTTCCCCCATAAATATAAAACAGTGACAAACAGACTTTCATGAGCATACTTTGAAACTTTTTGAATAATAGTTTGTCTTTAAACAAGACAACATTTCATAGCCGACAACTTGATTTCAGTATTACATGTGACTTTCACCTGCAAATTTAGCAATACCATTTTTCTCACTAAAGACAAGCAGAATGTGATACATTAAATACACAAGGTAATACTACCTATTGCCTATAATATTATCTAATATTACCTAGTATTACCTAGCACCTATAATATGAATGAGGTATGTTCTATTCTAGCAGTTTGAATTATGTATTTGTACTGTCAATTTAAAAGAACGAGTGACATATGGGACCTTCAGTTAAATACAATAAATCATAATGCCATAATGGCAAAAACTGTACACGGCAGTGTTTACTGAGATATACAGTCAAGGTACGTGTGGTCTTCTTTCTCATTTTAAAGACAAAACATATCCTTAAAAGAGGAATTAAAGAAAAAAATAAAATCCCAATTGCTTATTGTCTGCTAATTTTCAAAAGTTATACCCCTAAAGTTTAAAAGCAGACAGGTGGAATGTCAGAGTCCAGATATGGCTGTAACAATAACTGTGAAAAGGACACGAGGCAAGTGAAAGTCTGCCTTAAGAAAGTGATATTGGTCTTGTTTTATTATTAGGTCTGACTCCAACATTTTCTGATTTCTTCAAGAGGCAAATGAAGCATCATCCTAAGAACATATTTACAAAACTAAACCTTGTGAGTAGAGCACATCTGCCAACAGTATAAGTTTTACTTGGTAGCTTACACTATTTATACCATACAGGCAGGAATTTGGCCAACTCACAGCCTAACAGGGAAGTAGCAGGACTGTCCTTTACAGCCATGATTCCAAGACTTCCAGGGCACAAGCTCTGAAACAACGTGAATGAATCAGACTGCTGATTTTATACTAAATTATGATGTTCTTGCATTGCATTAAGAAAAACTCCAAGCACTGAGACCACTTCAATGAGGTACCTTCATCAATAAAATCATTAATATGAGATGATGGATAGAATTAAAGAACAGAAGACACTGTTATATAAAGTGGGCATATTAAAAACTTTGTAGGTGTATTATGACTAGTTTACTGTTATCTTAAGAACATTCTTGCATAGAAAAGGATATATCTAAATGCTGCTATCCAAATAAGGGGAAAATGGAAGAGTTTCTTATAAATTATGTTTTCTATGTCCAGTGGAAGAAATACCCATCATAACCATGACGATTTCAATTTTGTAGACCTCTCACAATCTGCTTTTGCCCTTTCAACACAAATGTCTTCAGGCAAAAGTATTTATCTTCCTCTACCTTCAGGAAGCACACATCATACTTTGGTACTACCATGCCTAAAGCATTCTATCTGGAAATAATATTACACTGTTACTATAACAGAAATCAGTTTATTGCTCTGTAGTTTAATACAGTACTGATAATAATCTAATAATCTAAGTCTAATAATTATAAGGCACATATACAGACTGGAAGGATCAGTCCTTGAGAGCAGCCCTGCAGAGAAGGACCTGGGGGTCCTGATGGATGAAAAACTTAACATGAGCCAGCAGTGTGCTCTTGCAGCTCGGAAAGCAAATGGTATCCTGGGCTCCATCAGAAGAGGGGTGGCCAGCAGGGATAGGGATTTGATTGTCCCTCTCTACTCTGCCCTTGTGAGGCCCCATCTGGAGTATTGTGTCCAGGTCTGGGGCACCCAATACAAGAAAGACAGAGAGCTGTTGCAGAGGATCCAGAAGAGGGCCACAAAGATGATCAGAGGGCTGGAGCACCTCCCATACAAAGACAGGCTGAGGGAGCTGGGCTTGATCAGCCTGGAAAAGAGAAGGCTGCAGGGTGAACTCTCTGCAGCCTTTCAGCATGTAAAGTGAGCCTATAAACAGGAGGGGAGTCAACTCTTTGAATGGGTAGTTAATAGCAGGACAAGGGGAAATGGTTTTAAGTTGAAGGAGGGAAGATTTAGGTTGGATGTCAGGGGGAAGTTGTTTGTCTCATAGTTTACTATGAGAGTGGTGAGGTGCTGGAACAGGCTGCCCAGAGAGGTTGTGGATGCCCCGTCCCTGGAGGTGTTCAAGACCAGGTTGGATGAGGCCCTGGGCAGCCTGGTCTAATATTAAATGTGGAGGTTGGTGGCCCTGCCTGTGGCAGGGGGATTGGAGCTCCATGATCCTTGAGGTCCCTTACAACCCAGGCCATTCTGTGATTCTGTGATTCTATGAAGTCCAGTATGTCAGGCATTGAACCTCTCAAACTAAATTTATACTCCAGGTCAAATCATCTCACATTCGTGTGTGGAGCCAGGAGTTAGACCCAATGGTTTCTATGGGTCCCTTCCATCTCAGGATATTCTGTGATTCCCATCTTTCAGTTCCCAGCATTTCAACTGCCTGGTCTATTTCAGACTATGAGCAACTGACGGAAAGGCCAGCCTCCTTATAGATCTTTGAAAATAGATTAACAGAGTAGTCCAACTTTCTCATCTGTGGCCTCTGGGTGAGACTCCATATAAATAATTAGGTTAAACCTAACGGACCCATACATCGTAATTCTATAGTAAATTCCAGAACCTAAAGAAACAGACAACATAAGCACTTGTCCTAGAGGTTAATATGTTTAGTTTCATAAATAGAATTAGACACATAGTAAACAGCATGCAGGAGTACTTATTTGGAAATCAGCAGGTGGATCCATCAAACTTGAGTCACATAAAAGTCATGAGTTTCCTTTACGTTTTAACCCACAGCAGTGGGTTTCTACCAATATCTGTAAGCGGCTTGCCAGCTTATTAAAAAATACTCTCCTAGTAACAATGAAAATTTTGGTTTACTATTTCATACAGTAATTTGGGAAGCATAGTTTTGTTTGTGCAACTGCAGATATGAGAAAATACCTCAAAGACATACCACAACTATGTTGAACTTTTTAATTAATAATTAAATTTCCAGAAACGGTTCTAGTGAATTGTCTCTAAAAGACTATTTCTGCTCAAGTTCCTGAAATAACAGTAGGACATGATAATGCATTTCTTGCTTACTGAATGGAAAAAGAAATTGAATTATCTTTATTAACATGCACGGGGTTTTCCCCTTTCAAAATCTGTATGAACACCGTAATATACTGGGTTTTTGTGCGATGTCTTGTACCAGGTCACTAAGTTACAGAACATTAACTTTAGAAAGTTATTCTGAGAGATGCCCAAAATAACAAAAAAGAAAAGGCCATAGAGACCAGGCATGACTGACTTGTAGATTCAGCTGCCAAACTCCATGCCTCCTATAGAGCAAGTTTTGCTCTTCTCAAATTAATACACTGATTAAAGCTTTCTCCATGCCAGTCCCAAAAAATCTGTGAGAAGAGCATGTACGTCCTTTAGGTATTTATGCACACAGGGACAGATGAGAGGGCTGTCTCATTTGAGCCCTCCACCAAAAAGGTATTTTTTGGTTGTTTTCCCATCTCTAAAACAGGAAAAGGTATGTTCAGAAAATAGATCATCCCAGCTTAAGATGGATGTGCTGATTCACCCACTGTATGTATGTATCTCTTACTTGTGGCAATAAAAGTAGACTGCAAATAGGAAAGACTTGACATCTACACTTAACTACATTTAATATTATAGGTTTTTTAAATCTCACTAGAGGAATTTTTCCTATGTGTTTTTCTTCCCTGTCCATCTGTAGCTGCAGTGTGATTTGGAGCTGACTTTCCCCGAAATCCTCCTCACACATTGGACACAGATTTCTTCTAGCCAGGGCTGCAGGCATTTCTCCGATACAGACCGTGTATCTCTGCTTTCCTGGAAAGTGCTGACAACTCTCATTTCTTGATGGAGAACACAAAATAGCTCAGCCTTTCATAAATTTCTATGAGGAAAACTGCTTTAATCTTCAAGTAATTTCTATCAGAACATTTCTCCAGCACTAAGGTATTTTACTTTCATTAATATATAATTTCAAATCATTTAAATCCAATGGAACATTTTTACACAACAAGAAATATTTTCCACTGGGTTTATTTATAAAATTTCTCTTTCTGTTATGCCTTGGCGAATCTACTTGATAGAACTCCTCTCATGAATTTCACATGTGCTGAATGCTAACAAATCTTTTCTAATTTTTAAAAGTACTTAACAGCTCTCTCTGCAGTAAATTACCCAGTCTTTGTCTTTGTGGCCCAGTCCGCACACCATGGGTCTGGCATTTAAAGCCATCTGGCTGTACACCTAAACACGCGTTTCTCTAATTCAACCAAAGCTACCTCTTTGAACACTCTCCCGCAGAGAATCCACATGCAGGATTTACCTTTCATATGACTGAGAATACTCATTGGTACAGAAGTTCTTTTTTGGCTGTTTTTAAAAACTGACAAAAATATCAGCACCACATGTACTGCAAGACTTTTCAAACTCAGAGAAGTGTTTAGAAAATGTTAAGACCAATGGATTTGGTAAAAACTTCCCATGATTCTGTCAGGTTTTCTCAAGGACAAAATGTCCACACATATCTTTTTTTTTCCCCTTCAGAATAGAAACTTAAAGAGGCTTAACAGATTGCATGGAAATTAAAGTAGACTAAGAGTTAAACACAATGGAATCAGTGGTAGAATTCCCATTTGCCTTAGCAAGGTCAACATTTCAACTCAAATACTCATGTGGTGGTTTGAGATCTGTGTGAAAAATATTTTGTTAGCTGAGGGAAAGCTCATCTTGATCATTTATGAATATCTACAGAATTCATGACTTATAATGCATCTAGATTGCCTGTGTGATTAAATATTTTTTGCTGTTCATTGATTCTTTTTTTACATGACATGGTATTTCTTTCAGTCTGAACTTCATCCAGACATTCCTTTGTAGAGGAAAAAAAAGTGATTTGATTTCCCTCAAAAATGTAATATTTCATAAAACCTTTTCCCACATCCAACTTTAATAAAACAGAACAAAGACAAGTCAGAATTTTGTTTCAAGAAGTAATCCTTTGATGGCCCAATTTTCTACAATATATAGCTTTCCTGTTTCTTTTTATCTTGAAAAGGAAGAAAATCAGCACATTTAAGCAGATATTTTTCTTTCCAGAAGAAGAACTGGGAAGAAAAATTAAAAAAAAAAATCAGTACTATTTTAAATAGGAGGGCATCTAATCAAATGGGTAGTTGATTAGATAAAAGTATATTTTTAAAATAGCTACTTAATCACAGATTTTTCTTATGCAGAAGAACAAGTATTAGTACTTCTCACACAGAAAAAAAAAAAAAACCCACACGTTTTTTTCTTCTTTTTGGAGAAACATGCTAATTCTGCAGTACTTTTGCAAGCAAAGCTGTCACTGAATGGAATTTACTGAATTTAGCAGGAAATTTGAGAGCTGGAACAATATATTAAAGCATATGTTAAGGCTCCTGACCTAAACTGTTCAATGAACGCAATTTCAGCATTTATCATTTTCATCATATCAATTTCATCATTTATATCTCATATTTGGAAACAACGGTGCTTTTTTAAGTCAAACCTTGTGTTCTAATTCAACTGAACTAAATCAAAACATGAACTTAGAAGCTGAAATAAATGAATTTTTGAAGTATTGAGATAAGTTTGTTACTGAGCTTCCACGTGACTTTACAAGGGGAGTAGTCACCTAACTGCTCATTCTGACTCTGGCTGACTGGCAGAGTGCAGAGGGTCATCATTGGCGGTGCAGAGTCCAGTTGGAGACCTGTAACTAGCGGTGTTCCCCAGGGGTCAGTGCTGGGTCCGGTCTTGTTCAACATCTTCATCAATGACCTTGATGAGGGGATAGTGGTTACCCTCAGCAAGTTTGCTGATGATACAATGTTGGGAGGATTGGCTGACACGCCAGAAGGCTGTGCTGCCATTCAGCAAAACCTGGACAGGCTGGAGAGCTGGGCGATAAGAAACCAGATGAGGTGTAACAAAAACAAGTGTAGCGTCTTGCACCTCGGGAGGAATAATTGCATGCACCAGTACAGGCTGGGGGATGACCTACTGGAGAGGAGCTCTGCAGAGAGGGGCCTGGGTGTCCTGGTGGACAACAGGTTGGCCATGAGCTAAAAAAGCCAATGGCATTCTGGGGTGCATTAAAAAGAGTATGGCCAGCAGGTCGAGGGAGGTGATCCTCCCCCTCTACTCTGCCCTGGTGAGGCCTCATCTGGAGTACTGTGTCCAGTTCTGGGCTCCCCAGTACAAAAAAGACAGGGATCTCTTGGAAAGAGTCCAGTGGAAGGCCACAAAGATGGTGAAGGGCCTGGAGCATCTCCCCTATGAAGAAAGGCTAAGTGAACTGGGTCTGTTTAGCCTTGAGAAAAGAAGACTGAGAGGGGACCTGATCCAGGTCTATAAATATCTCAGGTGTGGGGGGCAAAGTGGCGAGGCCAGACTCTTTTCAGCAGTGTATGGAGACAGGACAAGGGGAAACGGCCAGAAACTGGAGCATAGGAAGTTCTGCACAAATGTGTGCAAGAACTTCCTTACGGTGAGGGTGACGGAGCACTGGAACAGGCTGCCCAGGGGGGTTGTGGAGTCTCCTTCTCTGGAGATATTCAAGACCCGCCTGGACGCCTACCTGTGCGACCTGGTGTAGGGAACCTGCTTTGGCAGGGGGGTTGGACTCGATGATCTCTGGAGGTCCCTTCCAACCCGTATGATTCTGTGATTCTGTAATACAGATTGTTCTCTGACGCACAGTGGTGTTGGTCCAGCCCAGGCTTTTGAACATTGGTGGAGGTGAGCTGGGTTTTGGCTACTTTCTTTCCTCAGTAGCAGATTTCACACTACCACATCCCCTCACTAACAACCTAAACTATTGCTCATTTTGTTTCATGTAAATGACAAACAATATCATAAAGAATAACACTCCGTACTTAGCTATATCATTGGATATTTAATAATATTTAAGTCAGAATATTTATTCTGACTATCTGTAAACTGGTGGAATGAATAATGCTCGCAGACCTCCGACTGGACTTCGCATCTCAACAATGTCCTACTGACCTACAAAAGAAGGACTGGGCTGAAATCATTCAATGCTATTACTCGTCCTATGAGTTTCTAAGGAGAGATGCGTAAGACAGAAATAAACAGTTGTTCACAACTGATTTTGACTTTCTTCACATAATGTAGGGAAAAAATGCACATTCCTTTTCTGAAACACATTTTTTCACCTGAAGTATGAATAAAGCCTTAGATTCTCTATCTATCTCCTTAGTAATGTCAAAAGACGAGCACCACAAATGTTGATTGAAAAGTAATAAACACAACATTGCTTTCTTGGTTATTCCTACATCTAAGTATTTTATAAAAAGCCAGAAAACATGATTGCTCATTTATGAAAACAGTCTCAGTATTAAGAGGATATATGTGATAAAATGTTCCTCTGCTTTTCCCACTTCCCTATGGGTTAATAGAAGCTATAATCTAACTACACATATTTTATTATTATTACTATTTTTGGTCACAGTTGGGACTTCCATAAGACGAGATTATGAATATTTTTGATAGGATTTGTTGTTTGTCCTTCTGTTTCCTTCCTTCCTTCCTTCCCATTCACGGCACAAAGCAGAATTTGAAGCTGCTATCATTTCATGTAAATGGAACAAAGTATCACATTGTAAGATTATATATATCTTGGTCTCCTACCAAGATCTAGAAATGAAACTCTTCTCCTGCCTTCTGCAGCCTGTGGCACTGTTTTGAAAGAACAACAGTCGCTGAGAAAGTGCACAAGGCTGTGCCACAGCTACTCTCAAATCAGGGGCATCTTCTTAGAAGCCCTTCAGGGATCAAAATATGCAAAGTGCTAGTTGTTGTATTCTCACATTTGAGGATTTTGGTTTTACTTGAGGATTTTGGTTTTATTTCCACTAGATATGAGATTTCAATCTTACATTATTTTTCTTCTATATTACATCTCAGAGAAAATTAAACAAATAAAGAAGGAAAGAAATAAAAAAGATGTGAAACTCATTTTTTTTCATGTACATCCAGAATGTACTTTTTTGGATATGTGGAGTTATGCTGGATTGTATTTTTTTACCATCACTAATGATGACTGTTCGAGAATGCTTAAATGCTTCTGACTTCCTGGAAATACTCTATAAATTTTGTGATATCATTGTTTTTTTACTCTTTTTCCCAGCCTTGATCTAATGAACTGGTAAATGGTGCCACAGGGATGGGTGGTTTAAGTGATAAGAAAGGTGTTGGTGTATTTTCACTCAAACTCCTATTTTATGTACTTTCCACTGGCTACAGACCTGTCACTTTCAGTATCCCCATCTGAAAATCAAAGATTATAATACTTATGCACCATACAAAGCTGTGGCAATGAAAAAAGTATTTTCAAAGAATCACTAATAATACAATTGTAAATATTATCCATCACTAGTTTGTTCAACATGAGTTCTTTAGGATTTCTTGCATCATTGACTTCTTCATACTTCAGCCCTCCCTCAAATGTCCTAAGCATTACTTCTATTAACTAACTCAACAAAATCAAAACCATATCAAAGCAGTTTATCTCCTGCTTTTCCAGAAGTTTGCATCACAGACTGTTTGGGTGACTCTGCGCATCTCCAAATCACAGTTACTTCAGGTATTTCATGCTGAAATCTCAAACAGCCTGCACTTTCACTTGTACTTTTTCCTTTATGTAGCCTTGTTATGATCATTGTGCTGAATTGAAGACTCTTCAGAATCTTGTAGCTTGCCTGTTTTCCCCAGATAATGCAGTGACCATAGCTAAGGGACTTTTAGATGCAGATTCTGCTTACATCCATTATCAAAATGGCATTAGGGATTACCATGTGCATAAGGCCAGAAAAAAGTCCAAGGCATAAAAAACTCAGAGCCATCTCTTTTTTTATTCTTCTTTATTTCCCTCTTTTTTTCCTTTTTTTTTTTTTTTTTCTTTCTTTTTTTTTTCTTCCCTGTGTGCCTTCTTAGCCTCCCACTGTCATGCTGGTGAGAATCAGTTACAATATAGCTAGGTTGTTTTAAAATGAAATGATTGGTGTGGGTTACTGGAAATGTATCTTCCACTGCCTTTATTTTTTTCACACCAAGATGTTTTTTTTCTTTTAGTGAAAAACTAATCTTTCTGTTTTTTTGTTTATTTTGTTTTGTTTTAATGCATAAATGGCATTCCTAAATGGCTGTAGGCCTCATCTAATAACTAAAATAAGGAGAAAAAGGAACTACCATTCAAAAAATAAAATATAAATGAACTGTTCAATCAAGGTTATTTGAAGTGAAAGTCATTCAACTTCTAAAGGGAAGACCAGCTTCATCCCATCTTAGTGCAAGATGGATTCTGGTCATGCCCCAATGCTTAATGACTTTAGGCTCTAACTGCTTGATAAGAAAAGCAGGTTTCAGAGTCATATGCCATGAAGGGAGTATTGTTCCTAAATAATTCCTCTCAGTTAAGACGAGACTTAAGAAATGGTTTAATGCATAAATAAACACATCTGCATATATATTGTAAAATATTATTTTGTATTTCTGTAGAATGCAAATTCCAATGTCACAATATTATTAATTACTAATAAATCTCTACTATAAAATGGGCCTGACAATAACTTAGCTTCCTTTTGCAGTCTAATCTGATCAGTGGCAATCAGCCTGTGGTAGGATGTTGGAACTGGGTGATCTTCAAGGTCCCTTCCAACATAAGCCATTCTTTGGATTACGACATTAAGATTAAAGTGTTACGATATTATGACATTAAGATATTATTATTCTGCATCTTTGAAGAAAAATGCAGATATACCAAAGAAAAATACTTGTTTTTGAAACCATGGCTAACATATTTGTCTTACTTATATACTTTTCCATATTTAGAATAGAGAGAAAAGTTTATTTCATTCAGAAGATATTTATACAAATAAACATGCTTTTGTCTTACAATCTAACGTTCAATGTGAGAACTCTTATGTTGTCTTATGTATGCATATTTACCACCCATGAAACGTTGTTTCACATGAATTAATCACATTGTGAATTCTGTGATGAATTATTATCTCTTTCATCACAGAATCACAGAATCACAGAATTATCGAGGTTGGAAAAGACCTAGAAGATCATCCAGTCCAACCATTACCAATACTTCCCAGCTAAATCATACCCCTCAACGCAACATCCAAACGTTTCTTGAACACTCCCATGGTCGGTGACTCCACCACCTCCCTGGGCAGTGCATTCCAATGCCTGACTACCCTTTCCGAGTAGTAATACTTCCTAATGTCCAGCCTGAACCTCCCCTGGCGCAGCTTGAAACCATTCCCTCTAGTTCTATCACTGATTACACGAGAGAAGAGGCCGACCCCCAGCTCACCACAACCTCCCTTCAGGAAGTTATAGAGAGTCTCCCCTGAGCCTCCTCTTCTCCAGGCTGAACAATCCCAGCTCCCTCAACTGCTCCTCATAAGGCCTGTGCTCCAGACCCCTCACCAGCTTTGTAGCCCTCCTCTGAACACGTTCCAGGGCCTCAATGTCTTTCTTGCAGTGAGGGGCCCAAAACTGAACACAGTACTCGAGGTGCGGCCGCACCAATGCCGAGTACAGGGGGACAATTACCTCCCTGTTCCTGCTAGTAACACTGTTTTTGATGCAAGCCAGGATGCCGTTGGCCTTCTTGGCCACCCAGGCACACTGTCGGCTCATGTTCAGCCGAGCATCAGTACCCCCAGGTCTGTTTCCTCAACACAGTCCTCCAGCCACTCCGCCCCAAGCCTATAGCGCTGCCTGGGGTTGTTGTGGCCAAAGTGCAGGACCCGGCATTTGGTCCTGTTGAACCTCATCCTGTTGGCTTCGACCCAGCTCACTTCATAACTCCATCTGTAAAAAATCTAACAAAATGGTGTATGTATCCACAACAGGAGCTCCTAGGTGCAGTGGAAACAGCCTGTAGGATACAGGTAAAGGTGCCTGGCCTGACCTGTCCTCCTTGAGTCAAAGAGCCGTTCAGTAAACAACATGACCTTTCATGAAAGACTGAAATTGCCTAACATAGAGCATATTCTCCTCTAAGAGTGAAATTGCCAACTGACATTAAAGTCAATCAATTTGCACTAGCATATCACTAAATTGCGTTATTACATTGTTGACTACAGCAATGTCAGGATCTTTCTTTCAGTCACAGTAATCTTTCACACTATTTCCCAATACACAAAAGATGTCACTACAACCCACTGGTTTAAAATCATAACTGCAAAGAAATAAAACTGCTTCTCAGAAATTGCTGGTTCAATCTTAAAACAGATCTTAATGTTAAGCTTATGCAATGCTTCAAATCTTTTGACATGTGATGAGTTTTCCTCATTTCCCTAAAAAATGTACATTCTCAAGGTAAATCATGATTTCTGTATTTGGAAACTGACTAACAAAAAGAAAGCAGTAATACAATTTATTTTTATGTTATCTATCACTATTCCCGTTTTCTCCATGTCAAGTTTTCAGGTCTCTCTGTGCCTCCATCTTAAAGAAGAATTTCCACAAATTCACAGTTTAAAACAGGAGCGCAAGTCCTCTCATTTTGTTCTCACACATCTTTGGCAGGAATTGGGCTTCATCCATACGGCAGTTCTAAACGGACTATCTATAATTGGAATTTCTATTGAGCTGGGAAATATGCTGGTGATGGTTTTTTAAAAAGGCAGAGATAAGAAGGGAGCTGAGATGGGTTAGTTGGCACCCTGTTATCTCTATGAATGGACCAAAGGTAGGTGTACTGTGGGGCACTGGGGGGGTGGGGGGGTGGGGGGGAAGGAGGCAGATTATCAAACAGAATTTGCCAGTGCAAAATATTTTTCTTTATCACAGTCATCAGAACAGATTCAAAATAGCTGTCACTTTATGTTCAAATAGACCTCTTCTCACAAGAAATGCTTGTTTTTCATTTTATTTTTAGGCTGTAGGGCTGACCAAAGCATAGCCCTTCACTTCATTGAATAGTTTGATTAACCAAATGAGCAATGCACTCTATATTCCTTTCTGTTATTCTTCATCAGTAAAAGAGAAAACTGAAAATTAATAAAACATTTAACATCTTGATGTAAATAATGCAAGAACATGTCTCTGCTGATCCAGTCAGATGTACTTAAATTAATTTGCTGTAAAGATTGCTATACCAATAACAAAGTATTCTATCTATCACTCCAGGCATTATGTAAGGCTAGCAGCTTCTATGCTGGCATTTGCAGAAATAAGCAAAATTAGTTCAGCACAGTCCACAGCTGTGATCACTGGAGTAAAAGTCAGGGTCTAGGGGCTGTGCAGATATTGTACAAGACAGCTGTACTTTACCACTGGTCCACTGGGCCTGATGCTAATAATTTTTAAATGGTCTGTTAGTTAAGGCAGTGGCCTCAAGCTACCTCCTATTTCAAATCCTATTAATATTTGTGTATCTTTAAAATATTTTAGTGTCTTAATTAGCATATTTTTTTCATAATTCCAAGTTTCTTGCTATTAAAAAAAACAAAGAAATAAAATCAGTTACAGTGGCTGAAGAGTTGGTGGATGAAATGCGACTTGAAATGTGCACGCAAACCAAATCTATCATGCAAACAATGCAGAACTACTTCAGAACTTCTTCCTGTGCAGGATCAGTCTGCCTGCCTTAGGATAATGGATTGGTATTGCTTACAGGCATATTAGAAGAAGGCAGAACACTGTAGACAGAATTTTAAAGAAAGCCATATAATTAGTCTTTTCTTTTTGGTTCTGAAACATAATAATATTAAAACCTTTTTTTCAGTTTTTATTATTCTAGAAAGATGTACTAAAAAAAAAAAAAAAAAAAAAAAAAGCTGTAATAAAGCAAGTTCTTCCTTCCTTTCTCTCTGAGACTCTGTCTTGCCTATTCTGCGTTCTGTTTCAGAAAAAAAATTATTAACGGAAAGGATTTTTTCCTGAATAAGGATTGCAAGACAACATTTTTTATACATATATAATAGCATATAATATCTATAATATCTATAATATAATAATCTGCTGTTAAAGCCTAAGAATTTTTGGTAGCCCAGGGCTATCACAACATGCATACATATATATTTTTTAAAAAGTCACATTAAATGTATCTTTAAAATGTTTTAAGATCTACAAATGTCTACATACAGAAGACTCATTGGTAGATACCAGAACTTTATTATATAAATACACAATCACCAATAAAAATCAACTTTGGTAAATAATCAGTTCACAACTTCAGTAAACACAGATTATACTTTTGCAGTGAGCCAAATGTTCAATGAAATACTGATAGCATACACCTAAGCTCAAACAGTCAGAAATAATGTATGGAGCAAAGCACTGTAGCGCTGAGGGAGGTGGTTTAGTGGGTGTGGTGGTGAAGGGTTGGTGGTTGTCCTAGATGATCTGAGTGGTCTTTTCCAACCTTAATGATTCTGTGATTCTATGATGCTACCATTCTATGATTTTTTCCTCTACACAGCTATGCAGGATCAAGCCTTAGCCTGATTGATTTGTTTTGTTCATAGGCACACAAAGGAACAAAGATGCTATTAAAGCAACAGCATAAAATATTTTTCACAGCTTGATTTGAAGTAGAAGAGTTGCTGAACATGAGAAATAACACACAGAAGCACCAAAACTTGTCTTTTTAAAACCTGACTTTATCTACAGCCTCTTATTCTATTTTTATGAAATTTCCACAATACTCATGCTTCTATAGCAACACAGCTGAGGAAAGAAAGAGATGCTGCCTGGCACCAGCTATTCCTTTGCCAAAGATCAAATATAATCTAGAGAGAGTCACTGTACTTTGCAGGTTTTACTAGTTTTAATGTTCGTCTCACTGAACTGAGCTGCATGAAATCCAGTCCTACTAGTGTACTTCTTGTATTTTCTTGATTTCAACTGTTCAGATCATCTGCTTCACTTGTTATTCTTTGCTGGATGATTATTCCTCTGTGTACAATACTACTAAAAAATGGCCTAAACAAACCAGATATTAATTTGCTAGACTCTCTTCCTCTAGATTGAAGAAGAGGGATGCGTATCAGCTGGTGGACTGTGAGAACAGGGAAGATTGTACTTAGAAGCCTAAAGAAATCTCAGTTCCTCGTCATATCTTGAGTGCTGGCAAACTCAGCACACCCTCACAGGATTTCCTTATCATACTACTTTTCATCCATGCATTTGATTAAGATCACAATTCAGAATAAATAAATAAATAAATTTCAAACTACCTGGTTGCAGGGTAGAAATGGAGAAAGGGTCATTGAGTGATTCAGACGTGGAAAGTGCTTAGGAGGGTTCTGGTTCTCCTGCTCACAGGAGGCTCAGCTCTGAGGTCAGACCAGGATGTTCAGGGCTTCACCTGATCAGGGACAAAAACCTCCAGGGACAGAGACTGCACAATCTCTCTGAGCAGCCTATGATGGGGGCAATTTTTCCCTTATGGTCAGTCAGAATCACGCTTGTTTCAGCATATTTTCATTGTCTCCCATCTTCCCACCCAGTTCCACTTAAATATACATGTAGCCCAGCTACATCTGATGGATGTCCTCCCCAAAGGTGCCGGGGGATGCTGTTAGGTCCCCCAGAGCCATCCCAGGCTGAGCATGCCCAGCTCCCCCAGCCTCTCTTCACAGGGTTGCTACTTCTCTTGACCTGCTGGCTCTGCTGCTGTTCACTCAGCCCAGAACACTGCTGGCAAATAATCAAACACTGGTTAATAAGCACTTTCTGTGCTTATTATTGGTTAAAAAGCACTTCTCTGCAAGACATCACAATTTTCACTGAGTGCTGTAAGCAGTAGTTAACTGCCGTGAACAAAGTCTGCATAGCTATTAAAGCAAAAACAAAACACACAAAATGCCCTTAAAAACACAGGATATCAATGACAATACAAATCAAGATAAATATACATATACTTCTGAAAATATACGCCTAGCCATACATCACATTTGCGCTTGGTAGTCATATTTTTTTTTTACATTGTGCCAAATTTGTAACTGCAAAAAGGAAATGAAACTCATGCTTGCTTGTGCACAGCTGAACTTACGATATAATGTTATTAACACAATCAGGAGCATGTTTTAGTTCAAATCACTTACTGAAAACTGAAATACAGACCGACCATTTGTTATTGACTGGGTGCACTATGAGGTGTGAAAAAAACACAATTTCAATTGATTAAATAATTGTATTGCCATAAAGGCTGAGAAACAACATCACAGGCCTGTGTGGGGTCACCTTGCTTCAAAGTCAGTGGGATTTGCTTGTGCTCACACAAGGCCACAATCTACCCTGAAGTCATCCCTCAGCATCAGGAAATAAAACAGCATGTATCAATGAGTATTTTAAACAGCACTATTGGATTATTTGGCAATGTGTGCAGCCTGGGGCTTGTGTCTAGACATGTCAAAATAGGGTTACTGGCTTGCTATAGAAGCTGAATTTTGTTCTGTTGTACTATTATTTATTTATTTATTACCACAACTTCATATTACCTCAAGAAAGTAAATGGCGAAACACAGCTGTGGACATCAGCTCCTGTACAGGCATAGCTGATCCTTCATTAACAAAATAAGAAACAGTGCAAACATAGGGATTATGTCTATAAAAATCTGTTTGCCGAAGTTAATGGGGAGATCGGAGGGAAAAAAAAAAAAAGATCTTTGAAGTATACTTCTTCAATTTACGATTAAAGGAATATCAAATAAATGTATGTTACATTCAAGAGAAGTTCAGGTTCACCAGCAGAGGAAATAGGGAATAGTGGAGTACTGAAAATCTGAAATGTATTTTCTCCATGAAGGATAAGACTTGATCAGCACAGAACACTTCACCATGACGTCTGATGGTTAGGAATGGTTCTGCTTAGAAACAGATAAATGAAGGAATGACTGCATCAGAAGGAAACACCAGCACTTGGGTCTCTTGCTGATGTTTTGGCTGATACTGGCTATTTAGCACTGAGTGCTGTGTTTTGGTTTACACTCATCTGATTTGGTGAAGCAAGGTTATCACTGTCTTTGATCATAAAAGGTCCTCTGCAAAAAAAAGCGGAAAAGACCCAAGTTGTTTTTGTGATAGCCCTGCAGTAAAAAAGTAGTAAATAATTTGTACAAAACACATAAGTTTACTTTTAGTGTAATTCCAATCTTCTGCAAAATGCCGAGCAATCAGGAAATCAAGCAGCTAGTGAGATGTGCCTTAAGCATTGTCTGATACTGAGTGCCCTCTCTTATCCAGAATGCTGCCAATTTTTCTGATTGTGTTATTGTGTGTTCTGCGTAGACAAAAAAAAAAAAAACAAACCCATATCCTCTCTTTCTAAGACTACTTTCTTCAAATTACATCTGTGCCCTTATCTGAGTTTATAAATATATAATAGGGACAAAACATAAGATGATTGATACAGCAGGAAATACAGAACACGGATAAAGAGGTAAAAAATATAGTTACAGGTATACCTTCAAGTTGCCTGCCATGATTACTTTGCTTTGTACACTTAATATGAGAAAAAAAAACATTATATATTTCTCTGTGCTGGATTTTTTTAAACAACATGAAGGTTTCTCTGATTGCATAGACTGCTACTTACTGACTTTATTTTCTACAGTTTCGGTCTGTACATCTGGTAAGCTTTCACACATTAAAAAAAACCAAAAAACCAAAACAACTAAATAATGTGAAAATGATAAAAAACATATCATGAGAGATAATAGCTCCATTTTAAGTAAAAAAAAAAAAAGATTAAAGGGTTATGTCACAGAGTATACAGCATGACAGGAAAAGCAACTTCTTTTTCTAACATCACCTAAATCATAGAATCGTAGAATAATGTAGGGTAGAAAAAACCTTCAAGATCATCAATCTAACCTGCCCAACCAAGTCCCAGAGCTAACCCATTTCCACTAGTGCCACATCTACATTCCTCTTAAATACTTCCATGGATGGAGACTCCATCACTTCATCATTTCTATAAAATTAGAAGTCTCTGCCATTTTAACTGTCAGAAAGCTTCCATGCTTTTGTTAGTAAAGCAAAATGTGTTGGGTTTTTTAATTTTTATTTTTAATATGATACAGAATATTTTGTTTCAGGACTGTCTATCTTTAGTCACTTCCTTTGCGTCCAATTTTTCATTCTAAGACAGAGCTCCATAGCCAGACTACTTTTCCCAAGATGGACAACTTTCCCTGGCCACTTGGTTGGAGTCTCTACCAAAGTTACAGTCTGGGTGGAAGGGAGGAGGAATGGTGAAACAGTCTTTTTCATTTTCCAGTACATAGCAACTGATATGACTACTTGATTTTTAGCATATCTGCAGTGAGTAGTGTACTCACAGAATACTGCATAGATATTATAAAGAGAAAGAAAGAAAGGGGAGAAAGAAGATTAAAAAGATAAAATTATTTTAAATTTGCCTCCCGAAAGCATCCACTATCAGAAAAACTTTTATAAATGGTGGAAAACCAGTAGCTGCTTGTCTGCACACACTTCTTAGATCATAGAAGAGTAGGAAAAGAAAAGTATTAAGGCTTGCACAGATTGTAAAATGAAGTAGATAAGGTGAAACTAAGGCAGAATTCGGGCTGAATACAAAGAACCTATGCTGCCCCATAAGCAGATACAGCAGCACTACTGCCTCAGTTGTTGCCTACAGTTGCAACCAGACCAGCAGCATTGTGAGGGGTGGAAAAAATGACATTGACATGAAAATATACTGAACGATGAAATCTGCTGGAATCCATTCCACAGCACTGAGGCTGAAAAGCTCCGAACATACTGAACGTACTGTGAGAACTGTTCTCTACTCTGTAAAACCGAGTTATTTCAGGAGACACAGAATGCATGAAGACAAACAAACAAACAAACAAAAAAAAAGTTTAATGTTTAAGAGAGTGAAAGGCACATCTTTAATTCACTTGTTCAAGAAATCCCAATGATGTCAGATAAAGTGTTTTACTTGGACTGTCTATACCGGTTTATACAAAACTTGATGAAATTAAAAGAAAACGATAATGTAGTTTGGGTGGGGTTTTTTTTTTTTTTTTTTGTTGTTGTTGTTGTTGTTGTTGTTTCAATTTTAACAGAAGTTCATTCTAATCAAATCTGAGAGAGGTAATCAGGTATGTTTGCAATAGTTGTTCTTTCAGAGAAAGCATAGAACTGTGAAGGTCATTCTAGTCTCCAAAACGGAATTAAAAGTAACATGTGGTAGAGCCACAGCTTCTGGTAAGAGGCACTTCTACTGCTCTGGGGCACTATCTGTAGCTCTCAGGACATAGGCTTTGGGGAACCCATGCAAGACCCAGAGCAGAATCTTGCAAATCCTGACCATGATTGTCTACCCATCTCCCACGAGCAGTCATACAGCTGTACCAGCTTCCGTTTCCTCTTGCTGTTTGGTGTGAATTTGCCACCTAATATCAATAATTACTTGAAGTGCAGTAAGTTTCCTAGATAGTAAAGTCTCATTTAACACCCTTGCAAAAAACAGTTCATCCACCGCACAGAATCTGTTTTGCAGAACAACTTTTTAAATGTAAACCGTATTTAAATTAATCCATAGCAGTGGACTTCAATTTCCTGTATTGTATTTTCACCGCCAGTTCCATAAAGGCTTGGTTACTTCTTGCATTGATCTATTTCAAATCTCCTCTTGGGTGTCACTTCAAAGCTGGTTCACATTACTAGAGCAACAGAACAGCCTATGTCTCACTAACTGGGGTAAATTCTCTGATGAACCTATCTTCCCTCTTTGCTGTACTAAAGCAATGTAGGTTGGTTGCTTAAATCAATGAAAATGAAAAGTGCTTAGCACTTTGCATGCACAGCTCTCTATAAATAATATATAAAGGTCGAATAAGTTATTTATTGGGTCTCTTTGTCCATTTTATATATGCCATCCTTTTTCATTAATGATGGTCTGATTTTCAGCTACTGTAAATTTAAACCAATTGACATACGTTAATTTACTATCAGATGAGAAACTGGAAAACAGTGAATGGTATTTCCGTTTTTTTCCAGCTCAAATGTAATTGTCTACAGTATCGACTGATTCCCTTACTTCCACAACAACTGATACAGCTTTTTCCTTACATTGCTCCCCCTGGAGTTGGTTTTTTGTTTGTTTGTTTGTTTGTTTGTTTGCTTGTTTTTCTCACTCTTTTTGCTAATTTGATTCTCAAACACTGTTAGGTAAAAGTCATGCACTGCTTCTTCAGTGAAGTCCTGTCTCCATTTATTAAATTCCATAAATCAACCTAACTTACATGATTTCGCACTGTCTGCTTAAACTTACTGTGACCAAAAAGAGCTCTTCGCTTTCCTCCAGAGTCACTTATTTTTCTCTATATGATTCTGACATAATTCTTACAGAATCACAGAATGATGTGTAAAGGGACCTCCGAGGTTACCTGCTCCAACACCTGATCAATTGGGGTGCCTAGGACCATGTCCAGGAAGCTCCTGAACTCCAAACAGCAGACTCCACAACACCTCTGGGACACCATACATATGTGTAAGCATGTGCTCCAGTGCTTACACATGCACAGAAGTACTTCCTGATGTCCCTAAGAAATTGCCTGTGATCCTCTTTGTGTCCATTCCCTCTTGTCCTAGCTCTGGGCACCACTGCATAATCTCTGTTTCTGACCTCTCTGCGCAGTTGCCTTTCAGGTATTTATGGACAATGATGAGATTTCCCAGACCTCCTCTCGTCTAGTCTGAGCAGTCCCAGCTCTCAGCCTCTCCTCGTGGGTGAGGTTCTTCAGGACCCTCATCATCTTGGTGGCCCTCTGCTGAAGTATCACCAGTATATCTAGGTCTTTCTTGTACTGGGGAGCCCAGGACTGGACACAGGTCTCCAGACATGGCCTCACCAATGCCCAGCAGAGGGGAAGGACCATCTCCCTTGGCCTGCTGTCAATGGACTCCTAATGCAGCTCAGGATACTATTAGTCTTCTCTGTGGCAAGGGCACATTTCTGGCTCATGTTCAGCTTGATATCAATGAGGACCCTCAGATCCTTTTCCTCACCTGACTCACACAAATCATGTCTGATGACTACAAGCTCCCCTACTACTTGCTGAGCCTCTCCTGGAGGCAGTCTGCTTTCAAGAGGGCATGGTGCTGGCACATCTGTGGTGCCCACTTCACTTTAAGCTGGGAACTGTTGTAGAAAAATGATCAAAAGTGACTCAGAATCTTGCTGATACATGCCATATATCAGGAGCTTCACAAGGATTAAAGCAGAAGCATGTCCCCACATGGGACTGGGAGGCAGTGGAGTAGGAAAATAGGTGCAAAGCTCTGGAGCAGTTCATAACAAACAGGGGAGCTTTTCCTGTCCAGACCAGACAGGGCCTGATGTGAGCATATTCCTCGGCGCCAAGCTGGCTTTGGCAGCATCCTCCAGCTCCCACAACTGTGGGTTTTATTTATCCAGTGACGCCTGTGATAGGCAGCCCTACCACAGCTCTGCACACTTCACTGCCAGGAGGCTGCATGTCAGCTACTCAAGAACCACAGATTGGTCACTGATTTAGATGGATTAGTGCAGACAGCAACAGCTTAAATACTGCAAATGTGTTAAATTTAAACTCAGACAGTAGCAAACTTGTAAATAATGAGACATTTGCTAACATCAATCCGAATCCCTGCATATTGCATCTGTTCTCACTGCTCTATGCATTTTTAAGGTACAGGCTGTGCTGTCTTCTGTGTTTCCAAAGGGCTTAGTAAATTTTGTTAGTACTAGAATACTAATAGTTACAATAATTATTGTACTACTCGTGTCTAAAATGCACACCGCATTAATAATTTTCTACAGTATCAACATTGTGTTATAATGAAATTAATAACTTTTGTATGAATAATTAGCAATTTGAATTTATTTGTGCTCTATAATTTGAAAATCTGAGAAAAAGTATAGCGCTAATTTTTGTATACAGAACTTCTGAATAATGAGTAAATATGATCATTTGTCTTTTCTTAATAAAGCTGTATTTTCTCCAAAACAACACAAACAGCGAAATAAGAAATTAAATTATTTAGAAACATTAATTTTCAGCACGTTCAATTTTTTTTTTTTCTACTTTACTACTTTATTTGTTCTCTTTAGGGATCAGTTGCCACAAGTAGACAATTATCACAGAATTGCAGGTGTTGGAAGAGACCTCAAGAGATCACTGAGTCCAACCTCCCTGCCAAAACATGTTCCCTACAGTAGGTTGCACAGGTGGCCACCCAATCAGATTTTTAATATCTCCATAGAGGGAGACTCTGCAACATCCCTGGGCAACCTGTTAAAGTGCTCCATCACCCTTACTTTAAAGAAGTTGTTGAATGGTAGCACAGCTTTCAGGTGTGTCAGCCAATCCTCCCTATTTTGTATCATCAGCAAACTTATGAACCTGAAATGTATTTTCCAGCAGTTCAAGTTGTCCAGTTGCATTACAGCACACCTAAGTAAGGGATGAGCAAAGCCAGCATGGCTGGAGTACAAAGGGGCCCAGCTCTCAGTTGGAAGATCAGCTCCAATGTTTTGGCAGATACGTTTCAGGGTTTCAACTGAAAGCAGTGAACTCTTTATATCAGAATTTTCCTGTCATATCCTGTTTCCTCACAGCTGAACACAGCAAGGTTCCCCATGCCAGTTTAGTCATTTATGTGGGCAAACCACTGTACACCAGCTAAGAATTCTTGCTTTCAAATATGTCCATCCTTCATCCCCAACATGGAAAACCAGCATGGTGGCAGACACTAGCATATTACCAAATCCCCTGATGAAGATGCTTGTCTGAGAGGAGGATGATAGAGTTTTGCCACACACGCAAGCCAAGAAAACAACACATTCCAGATTGTAATAATTCAGTGTACTCCAAACACAAAAAAATACAGCAGATAATCTTGATGCATCCTCAGCCTGCACATATTGCTCTGACCTTTCTAGTACTATAGCTGTACTAGAGTGCTGTGGGGAGTATGTGTAGTGCGGTATGACCATATGCATGACTGGCATTACAAAACTTTTTAATGCAAAGATAGGAAGATATTTGTGCTCAAGAAACATTTAGATGTTGTACTGAGGGACATGGTTTAATGGGGAAATACTGATGCTAAGTAGGAGTTTGGACTAGTTGATCTTGGAGGTCTTTTCCAATCTTAATGATTCTATGATTCTGTAGTTCTAAGAAATCAACCAAAGCATATCTTTCATTTAGTGAGGGTAAAATACAAATTATGGATGGCAATTAATTCATTGACTCACGAGAATAAAGTTATTTCGGGGATGTCATCAGTCCAGACTGACTTTCTAGGAAAGCTGAATTTTATAAATACATTTCTGCATTATTAGAAACAGAGTGAAAAGAAATAAAGCAAAAATAGAGGTGATCAGGTCTTTTTGTGGCAGAGACAATTTGAAAGTTCAAAAGACATATTTATTTCAGTAAATAAAGTACATTCATGTGCCAGCTTTACAAGGAAAGGGAGAGTGCAAAAGGAGAAGAGACTAAAATCCTGCAGGCTGGCTTCAATTCCTGTCATTATCTCATTGCAGACAAAGTACAAATACATCTTTCCAAGCTAGCACATCGTAGGAGACAAGAGGAGAGCAGAGTAACTGTTTTGGACAGGGACTGCTATTAGACTCTCTGATACAGATTTTATTCCAAATTTAGTGCTCTGCCTCTGCATTTCTGAGATTAGAATCAAGCCTTCAGGCATTAACTAAGATAAACAAAGTACGATACGTCAAATCGAATTATGCCATAAATATCCAAATAAGATCTGGATCTCTAAGGTAATTCTAAAAGGCCTCAATGACAGGGGAGCAAATATGATTACGTTTAAACTGCAAACAGCTTGTGAAATATGGGAAATAGCATTAAATGTGAAAATATCTGTAGGGAAATATTTTCGTTCAACTAATAAAGCAGGAAATTTTGTGACATAATAAATAATGTTCCTGGTAGCTGATGGCATCTTAAAAAAAGAAAGAGAGAATAAACAAACTACTATGAATTCTTGTTTTTACCAACAGTTATTATTGCTCCCAAATTAAAAGAAAAAGAAAAAAAAAAGGCAGTGCAAATTGAAGGATTAACTTTTCATATGCTCGTATCAGTTGTTGTTATATGTGGTTAACTTGGCTAATGCTTCAGTTTTGTTTGGGACAAGTGAAAATGCAACTATTTTTTTCTTCCCAGTTTTCAAGAAAAGCAAGACTGAAATGACAGCAGACTATTCATGACAGTCCTTTGCACAGGGAGGGTCTACAGAAGAAATGTATATTGTTACATGACAAACCTCTGCCATCCAATTTATGACACTTAAAGACAAAGATATATGCTAAAGAGCTCCTAATTACAATATCAGACTGAAACTGATCTTGCAAATACATACTGAATCACTGTCTGACTGTCCTCTAAATCTCTGAGTAAGTTAAAGTCATGGAATTCCTCAGACACTGTTAGGGTTTCCTCAGTCAGATTAGAGTAACTCTAAAAACTCTGCTTAGTTCTGTTTTCAGGAAGAAATTATCAGAGCTCTGTATCCTAATGAACCTATTTCCCTTTGCATTATCCTAAAGCAGCTCCATGATCTTTTTCTGTCTTTGAGCTATGCATACTAGCACTGGCTCACAAGATAACTGGCCAGCTCTGTGCTTGGAGGCACTGTGGGAAATCTTTCAGGAGAACCTTAGGAATGTGTTCTGCCATAATGCTCAGCACCTTGGTCTTGCCAGACCTCCATTCCCATGGCAAACAGTATGCAAGCTGAGAGCCTCAATCTTACATTCAAATCATCTGACAGCAGCTGTGTTGGATTCTCTCAAATATTTCTTTTTTTCCTTGATTTAAGTTGGTTCAGTGACACAATCACTGCATCACACACATACATACACAAGTACAGCTAAAACCTGCTTAATCTTGACTGCACTCTGAGTACTGTACATTAAGGTCCTTCTCTGTGATCACTAAGAAGAACTGATTTCAGGTTTGCTGGCTGTATGAGTGTTTTAGACAGGAACCACATTCAGCCATACAGAAAAATTGGATGGAGATTGCCCAAGATAAAAGCCTAGAACCAGCATAAGCTTTCAGGCCCAAAGCAGCAAGCTGTGATCACAGATTCACATGACTCCAAGACTGAGCTTCCAGGTATGGAGAAAACATATTGAGAAATGAAGCAATAGCTTTGATAGATCCAGATTTAACTCTGCAAGGACAGTTCTGCAGCAACCATTCTGCTGCCTTCCCACAGTATGAATTGGAGCCAGTGATGGGTAGGTATATCTGGCAAGTTTTCTTTCAGAGCTGAAGGAAAATACCTCATAGTTTAAGAAAAGTGAAGTCAGTCATGTAGAAATGGCTTGATAAAGATAGAAACATCACCTAAAGGAATGATTATTCTCAGTTGCAAGAAGAAAATTTTCTCAGCTGCAGAGGAATAACACTGCAAAATATACAGTGACAGATGTGGCCCTATATCCCAATGGACACTGCTGCAAGATATCTGGTCGGCTATGCCCATTCCCAGATCATTACATGTGCCTGAGTAGCAACATAATTGGGCACAAAGGAAATATGGGGCCTTCTGGAAGACTGTCGTATGATTCCAGTAATTGAGGACCAACCTAACATTCTTCACAGAGCCTTTGAGCTCTGTGAAGAGTTTTGGAAAAGTCCACTTTCTTTACACTTCTGAAGGAGGTGCAAAAGAAGCTAGCAATCTTAGACACACTATGCTTTTATTCTCAGTTTCCCCACAGAGCATCTCTGACAAATGCAATGATTAAGAAAAGATCTCCAGCCCCTTCAACTTTTTTCTCTCTATTACAGTCACCTTGTAAATAAAGCACTTTACCAGTCCTTACTAAACAATATTATATATATATATATATATAATATTAATTATGCTTTACTTCAATAATATGAAAACTTTACATCGAATCACAGGCGTAAACGGACAGAGAAATTACAGCCCTGATCTAAAGACTTAATATAAATTAGACTCATTGAATAGTAAAACATTGTATTTGCAGTTAGTGCAGAACAAAATGGTAGGAGGCTAATTGCACAGAATTATTTTTCAAGGACATTTTTATGGAGAAAATTAATGTTTACAAGACTATCTCTGCTGCTGGACCTGAGAGGACTACAGGACCCTAGATTATGACTGGGGAAGAGATAAGAATTGAAATATATAATCTCAAAACACAACATACAGTCACATTTAGTACTGTTGACAGCACTGGAATTAAAATACGTCCTGTGGAATTAAATATACATTTCAAGGGCTTATTTTTTAATATTTATATTTATTTTAAAGACTGAAATTCACACCTAATTAGAAAGCTACAACCCTTCATCTAAGATCGCAGACACATAGTCACTTTTCAGGCAGCTGGAACAGCTGCAAATACTACCTCAGGCCATTTTTTACCACCTCCATGTTGGTGATCACCATGACAACAGCAAAGCAAACTAAATGGAGGCCACGAGTGCTTACTAAGCTCAGATCCTCAATGCAATATCTTTTTTTTTTTTTAATCTTAAATCAATAGAGAAGGCATTTCAGTCTAACATGACTCCCAACATAAACAAGGGAAAGGTCAGAGGAACAGAGAAGACAGCGGTCACCCACATGGACTTTCCTGACAGTCAGTTAAGGCTGCAACAAGGAATTGGGTTACTGGTATTGAAAATATCGGCAGCTCACTCCAGAAAAGACCATCTGCCTTTGCCAGGGGATCTCACTTCGCAGCCATCTGGGGCCAAATCTCCCTGTGCAGCACATAAGCAGAGCTGTACCAGAGTCTCCTGGCTTGAACCAGGAGTTTCTTTCCAAGTTCTAGTCCTTGAAGGGCATTGACTACAAGTAAAGACATGAAAAGCATACAGACATTTCTTTATAAACAGATAGATATCATCATATTTTTTTACTACTCTCTCTACTACACTCTGCTCAATCTGTTGTACTCAGCCTACTATGTTCACTTCCAATCACATTCATACATGTAAGTCATAGTGAAATAGCAGCTGGTTTAGGATTCAGCTTTCATTTCACTTGGAGACAAAATACAGACGTCTAAACATTGAAGCCATGAACATAAACTCCAGACGCACCTTTCTTCATTTCACGTAACGTAGTCTTTGTAATATTTAACTACCAGTATCATGATATCTTAAAAGAAACCATTTTCTCTCTATGGAACAGTAATCAAAACATATCCCACTTTCATAAAGATTTCTGAAGACTTTTTTTTTTTTTTTTTTTAACTGTTATTAACCAGATTTATACACACAAATAATTGTTCTGATACTTCATCTCATGTTATCTGCCTGCAGAATCATAGAATTATAGAATCGTAGAATCGTAGAATTGCCTGGGTTGAAAACAACCACGATGATCATCCAGTTTCAACCCCCCTGCTACATGCAGGGTCGCCAACCACCAGATCAGGCTGCCCAGAGCCACATCCAGCCTGGCCTTGAATGCCTCCAGGGATGGGGCATCCACAACCTCCATAGGCAACCTGTTCCAGTGCATCACCACCCTCTGTGTGAAAAATTTCCTCTTAATATCTAACTTAACTCTCCCCTGTCTAAGTTTAAAACCGTTCCCCCTTGTCCTATCACCATCCACACTCATAAACAATCGTTCCCTCTCCTGTTTATATGCTCCCTTCAAGCACTGGAAGGCTGCAAGGAGGCGTCCCCAGAGCCTTCTCTTCTTCAAGCTATGCAAGCCCAATTCCCTCAACCTTTCTTTGTAGGAGAGTTGCTCCAGCCCTCTGATCATCTTAGTGGCCCTCCTCTGGACCTGCTCCAAGAGATGCACGTCCTTCCTGTACTGGAGGCCCCAGGCCTGGATGCAGTACTGCAGATGGGGCCTCACAAGAGCTGAGTAGAGGGGGACAATCACCTCCCTCTCCTGCAGGCCACCCCTTTTTTAATGTAGCCCAGAACACAGTTGGCCTTCTGGGCTGCAAGCGCACACTGCTGGCTCATGTCCAGCTTCGCAACCACCAAGATCCCCAAGTCCTTCTCCACAGGGCTGCTCTCAAGGAGATCTTCCCCCGTTCTGTATAAATACCTGGGATTGTTCTGACCCAAGTGCAGCACCCTGCACTTGGCCTTACTGAACCTCATTAGGTTTTCGTGGGTCCACTTCTCCAGCCTGCCCAGGTCCCATTTTGTTGTAAAAGCTCACATCATTGATATGTTGAACAGGTCCTGTATTATGAATGAAATGAGGCATTTAATGATCCCAGAAGTTTCTCCACAAATATCTGTAAGCACAGAGTACTTTTATGTGCTTTTTTTTTTTCTTCTTTTCTTTTTTAAGCACTAGTTTCTTGTGTTCTACTTGATGAAGTAGGAATATAGTAGGGAGTTGCACATTTCACTCAAAAGCAATATGTAATGGGTGATGAGGATAAAAAAAAAGCAGAAATATAGGAAGTTCTGCTAGCTTCAGATATACCATTCAGTGTTTTCTATTTATCATTCTAAAACTAAAAGTCAGCTGCAATATGCTCATACAAAATTGAACATAATTATTTTCTTCTATTAAATAATCATTCTGAATAGTATCTGAAAGACCCCTTGCCTGACAATTAAGTGGCTCTTAAAGCACTCTGAGAAAAGCCGAATTCTCAGTATGGTTTTATGTAACTAGAAAAAAAATAATTACACAACTATAAGGTCATTATTTTGTAGAAATAAATAATCGGACGTCAGATATTAGAAATGAATTGACAGGAAAATATCAAGCTTGAGCTTTTCAAAACGTTGTTCTTTTATGTTAAATCTGTGAAATAATATTTTTATATATATTCATCATTCTTATTCCACCGTACTTTTTCCTATTACTCATCAAATTATCAGTACCTAAGGAAAAAAATATAACAACTGTGTGAAAGGATGTTGATTTTAAATTACCAGAAGGAACATCGTCTCTGACTGTAGTTTATTCCTAAGCTGTACATAAGTATACACTTTTCAATACATATACAAATCTTAAGCAGACATTTCAGCCATTTGGACAACTGGAAGGTCAAAATAATTATCTGTGAATTAAATTGATGTTTCATATCATAATGGGCCTTGAATGTGGAGTTCAAATGTAACTCTTCCCAATAGCATTCAACAAACATGCATTTCTGTTTCATCATATGACAATAGCATATTACCTAAGTCTGATGTTCTGTGATGATAGTCTTTATTAAACATACCTGCAATGAACTGTTTGGATGGCTGCTATTCAAATTGGGATGAATATCAAACCTTCCTCATCTCAAGTAATCAAAATATAGAAGTGTTCAGATGCAGCTTCATACCACTTTTTGATGGCAAAGGAAACCTCACTGAACCATCTCTACGTTTGTTAGCTCTGCTGATTTTGCCTGAGCAGTTCCGTTAGCTTTCAGATGTAAAGTAAACCTTAATATTTCTCCCTGTCAGCTGTGAGAGGATACCCAGAGGAGCTACCCTTTAAAGGATCTCCAAACACTAGCAATCTCCTGCTATTTAGACACCCATATCTCCAGTTCTTTACATTACACCAGTCTCTGTGGATTAGCAGGAAAAGGGTAATACTTTCATGCAGCTGATAGATGGGGAGGCACTGGCACTGCTGAATGCTCGGTTTTACTCCCAAGCCTCTATCTAGGCTGAGTCAGCGGCTGCTTTATTTTAAAGACTCTTTATTCACCTACACTGCTGCAAATTGTTAAGAGCTATAAATTCCAGTAACCTGTTGGAAGGGCTGCTTTAGAGATTAACAGTATATGCTTATTTTGATACCACAGCGTAGCTGCCAAAGGGATTAACAGGAGGTAAGTGAACACATCTTCAGAGGGAGATTCTCCATACCTCCCTTTCTACAGAGACCCCATGTGCCCACAGAGAAAAATGTGAAGGTCTTCTGTGTGAACCACAGAGGTCACAGTGACTACACCACCCTTTGCTCCCTCAGCCAAGTGTGTATCACACCTTTCAGTGCATTTGGGTTAGGAGTCTGAATCATGGCAAGAAGCAGCACCAGGATGCAGATGCTGAAATTCTCTCCTGAGAAAGGGCTTCATTGTGCACTGACTCCAAACTAGGAGTACAACTTCAGGTTTCCTGGTGTACACAAAAATGACGTTTTTTTCATTTGCACTGCAATCGCTTCTGACTTCTTTCCTGTATCGCATGTGTTCATAAATCAGCACAGGGTATTGAACCATGCTGTTGTTTACTTAGTGCTGTTTGCTTCCCACTGGATAATACAAATTGGAAATAAGACAGATGACTGGTGCTGCATAACTGTGGTGACCCATCTGGTGACAACTGGGAGAAAAAGTACATCGGATCAATTCATATGCTCACTAATGCCACATAGGATATAATGCAACTCAATAATATTTCTGTCTGTTGCAAAACTATTGCTGTCTGATTTCGCATCCTGTTCAGTTTACACGTGCTGGATGCAAGTGTTTCTTACAGATTACATGCACACACATTACATTAACACTAAAATTAAGGAAAAAAAAAAAAAAAAAAAGCTGACTAAGAAAGAAATGCCTTCATGAAAGGCTAAGAAATTGAGTTCATGAAGTGAGATCCATGTTCAGGGTTTAGAGATTATATTAACACAGTCCAAACTGCACGCTGGATTTTCAGCATCCTTACAATACCTGTTACTAACTCTCTTCTGTGTCAGCAACTTGTGTAGGCAGCATTATGGCAAAGCTTTTATTTTAGTAGCTGCACAAAGAATAAGTAATGAAAAACTGAGCATTTTTAGTAACCTGAATCTATGACAGAAGAGATATCGTAACTGCTCAAGAAAATAATATCTGTTAATGCTTCAAACAAGCATAGGTTTCATGGCAAAAATCTTCAAAAATTATGCTGTATGAAATGCAAACAGTAGTCTTTTATTCTGTGAAGACATTCTCCAAAATTAGCTGTGAACTGAGCATTTGGCACAGTGCTGCAGCCAACAGCATAGAAACACCTTAATGCTCCAGACGCAAAGTGACAGATGCCAAACCTGCAACAGTGAGCATGTGCTGCAAGTGTATAACATTGCTTACCAAGGTGAAGATGCGATGTTAGCAATACCGGCAGAAAGGACAGACGAGCTCAGAAGAAGACATGAAGATATAGTGGAGATAATAATGGATCTGTGCAAATAATGCAAAAGTTTCAGACTGCCAAGCAGGGAATACAGAGGAATGACAGTCCTGTGAGGGGAATTATGCAAAGAAGCATGTATTCTAGAAGACAAGGCAAGAAGGTGAGATGACTTCAGTGCACTGCTGTGCAAAGAAGAATGATGGTTTGACACAGACAGGACTCCTAAATGGCATTCATTCCTATTCTCTACTGAAATCCAAGATGTGGAGCTGGTGTGGAGAGGGTCCAGAGGAGGGCCATGAAAAGCACATCTCTTATGAAGAAAGGTTGAGAAAGTTAGGCTTGCTTAGAAAACAGTGCTCTGGGAAGACCACATTGTGACCTTCCAGTACTTGAAGGGAGCTTACAAGCAGGAGGGGGACTGACTCTTTACACAGTCTGATAGTGACAGGACAAGAGGAATGACTTTGAACTAAAAGAGGAGAGATTTAGGTTAGATGCTGGGGAGAAAGTTTGTGCTCAGAGGGTGGAGAGGTGCTGGAAGAGCTTGCTGTGGTAGAAACTAAGAATGCCCCATCCCTAGAGGCATTCAAGACCAGGTTGGATGGGGGCATGGGCAGCCTGATCTGGTGGATGGCAAATCTGCTTATGGCATGGGGATGGAATTAGATAATCTGTAAGGTCCCTTCCAAACTAAGCCATTCTATGATTCCGTAATGATTCTATGATTTAGAGTCTTGTTCCACTGGGCTACTAACCAGATGATTTACTTTGCAATGTGCAGATGTTAGCAAACACAGGCTAAGAAATGTGAAAAAGACTCAGCATTCAGTGTAAACCACATTTAGAGTGAGTTTTATCCATCTCCCTTTTATTCTGTCTGCAATTATGGTTATAAATAAAATGAATTCAGGAGCATACAAGTAAGCATATAGTCTTACAAATAAGTCTATGTGGAATGTAGATTTGGGCCACTGATGGGAAATACAGCCAGACCTTAAAACTGTAAAGGCCTCTATGTCCAACAGCCAGACACAGTTATGGCAGCTTGCACAAACTGCAGCCATGGAATAAAAAAACACCTAAGAGCTTCCAGGTCAATGCTATAATATACTCATCATCAGCACATGCTAGACATAGAGCTCCTTTGAGGTATTTTTTCCTGTTTTTCATCAGGTTACAATGGAAAAAAACTTGCCAAACCTTTTGTTCCCGAAGACGAATCATAAAACTAAGGTAAAAGAACTGCCGCAAATTGAAGCTCTCTGCCATCTTTCCTCTTTTGGAAACTGACCATGAGCGTAGGGCACATTTCTGAATGGATGAACCTCTGCAGGCCACTGGGCACTGACGGGGCACATAAGGTGGCAAGATTAGAGCTGCAAACATTTATTTGTGACAACATCTGTGTAATTTTATTCTGTTCACGTTTATCCACCAAATACTGACACATTTTACAATTTCCAAAGGTGTGAGAAGGCAGGAAGAACAAGTGCTTCCATTTTGTTATAACTCCAGTGTTTATTATTGCATTTGTGCAAAAATGCCAGTTTTCTAGAGATTTTAAGACAATGAGACAAATGCAGTACACACTTATGTGGGAGAAGTGAATATAACTGCACTACATCTTTACTAGTCCCTTAAAGTACTTCTTTACTGATTTTGCAAAATCCAAAGCATAAAATCATAAGAATGTTTCTTGTAATTTAATTGAGTACATTACCATCTAATTAACATTTAATGTGTGAAAGAAAACTGTGTGGAGCGGCAGAAGGAACACAGAGAAAATGAGAAAAAAGGTGCAGCTTTGCTAACACTATTGAAAGTCATTTTTATCCACGAATATTTCTGCCTGCCTTGATTTTCTTTCTCCATAGATACTAAAGGCCAATTCCAAGTGCACTCCTTGGAGGAAGAGGCAGCCTTCAAGTTTTTATTCCCATAAGCACCAAGCTCCAAACACTACTACAATGGAAATATCAGAAGTCCCCTCTTGATCTCAGTTCCCAGAAGCCAGAATGTTGCCCTTAAATGGAAAGAGAATTACACTGTACTTTGCAGATTGTTGTATAGGGTTGACATGCTCAGGCTTCTGCAAAACCAGACTGTTTAACTTCTGTTTGTGGATATATAGAGGTCTATTCTACACAGTTTTGTGCATTCTGCTCTGCCTTCTTTCTGTGCTCTTTGAAACGTGAGAAATTGTTACAATTAGAATAACAGAATCATGGAATAGTGAAGGTTGGAAAAGACCTTTAAGATCAAAAGCTATTATAGAGGAAATAAATAACCTTTACATGAAACTACTGGATGCAAACTACTAAAAAGCTTGCAGTTGAAATCTATTTTCTTTCTTTTTCATTTTCTTTCTTTTTCATGTCAACACAACGGTTACTCCACAAGTAGTGTACAGTTTGATACTACTACTAACTTGCCAATACCCGCCCATATGAGCACTAACGATTTATTCCTTTTTCTTTGGACTCATAATCTCTCAATCAGTTGTCTCATGTCTTAGATTAGAAATTTCCCTGAGCAAGGACTGGCCTCCTTAAGATGCTACAGTGCCTAACATAGTGTGTCTTGGATGTTATCATCTCCAAATTACAGACATGAACAATAATAATTCACAGTACATATGCGACCACATTCTGTGACCTATTGAAATGAAATGCTTGCATCAAACTGACTTTTTGCTAGTGAACAACTGGACTAGAAAATCAGAGTATGACACATTCATGATATGATAAATCACAGCCTAAACCTTTGATGACTCACATAAGCCACTCTCAGCTATCTACTTTCCTTTATACTTCAAATTTTAAATTCACTATTTTTATATGGTCAATACTCAGTATTTTTATATTAAATTAATACACATTAGCATCACACCTCTGTCTGACTGCAGAGTTGAATTCATGATAAATATTATGCTTTCAAGACAGTATATTAAGGAATAGTATTCAGAGGTTTATGGACTGCAACAGGTATACAAAGTAGCTACCAAGTCTGCTCAAAAAAAGATGAAAAGCGAGCACATAAAAAATTTTCTTGACCTGCTTGAAGTCCTCCAAGTAAGTTATACGTCTAGATGATGGTTTCAATATCTTAATAAGGCAGAAAGATTCTTACATACTTTACTGTTTTAGGATAATAAAGTAGACAGTTTGTATATACTATCAAAACTCCAAAACAAAAGCTAACAGGCAGTTTCAGCCATAGTCACAAAGATGTTGTAAACAAAATAGAAAGCTCAGCATAACCAAGAAAATCTTTCTGTTTCTACACAATTCAGTTCTCATTTCTAAAGGTCCTTTAACTCCTAAGAATTTACAGGGATCTATTAAAAACAAAACAAAACAAATAAATCAAAATATCAATTTCTCTCCCCAAAACCCACCATGATCTCAGCTGTATCCAAAATACGGGTCAATGGCATGTAGTAATCACTAGAAAATGGTAACAAATAATCCTAGAAATTATTATTTAACAGTTGAATTCACATCAGTTTACTACACCAAAGGCTGGTCCTGCCTGACCAATTTTGACATTCTTTATGATGGTGTAATTGTAAGTGGACAAGGAAAGAGCCACGGATGTCATCTATCTGAGCTTCAGTAAGGCATTTGACACTGTCTACCACAACATCCTTCTATTCAAATTGGAAAGATATGGATTTGATGGGTGGACTGTTCGATGGATGAGGAACTGGTTACAAGATCATACTCATAGAGTGGTAGTCAATGGTTCAATGTCTGTATGGAGATCAGTGACATGGTGGTGTCCCTCAGGGGTCAGTACTGAGACCAGTGCCCTTCAACATCTTAATCAATGACATCAATAGTAGGACTGAGTGCACCCTCAGCAAGTTTGCAGATGACACAAAACTGTGGTGCAATTGACACACCTGAGGGATGGGATGCTTTTTAGAGAGACCTACACAGACTCAAACAGTGGGTGAGCCTTATGAGGTTCAATAAATTCAAGTGTAAGGTCTTACACCTGGATTATGACAGCTGTTGCTATCAATACAAGCTGAGGGGTGTAAGGATGGAACACAGCCCAGCTGAAAAAGACTTGGGGGTTCTGGTGGATGGCAAGCTGAACATGATCAGCAATGTGCCCTCTCAGCCCAGAAAACCAACTGTACTCTGGGCTACATCAAAAGAAGCATGGCCTGTGCTGGTGAGGCCTCCTCTGGAGTACGGCACTCAGATGTGGAATCCACAGTACAGGAGAGATGTGGAACTGCTTGAGTGCATTCAGAGGAGGGCTACAAAAATGATCTAAAGGATTGAACACCTCTCCTATAAGGACAGGCTGAGAGTGCTAGGGATGACTAGCCTGTAGAAGAGAAGGCTCCGGGGAGACCTGTGAGTGACATTTCATTATCTAAAAGAGGGCTAGAAGAAAAGGACAGACTTTTTAGCAGAGTCTGTTGTGTCAGGACAAGGGGAAGTGGTTTCAAACTAAAGGAGGGGAGATTTAAATTGGATATGTTTTTTACTAAATAAATAAATAAATAAATAAAGGGTGGTGATACAGAAACAGAATGCCCAGAGATGTAGTGGAAGCCCCATCCTTGGAGACATTCAAGGTCAGGCTGGACTGGGCTCTGAGCAACCTGATCTAGCTGTAGGCATTACTGTTCACTGCCAAGGAGTTGGACTAGTTGGCCTTCAAGGGTCTCTTCCAGCTGCAATGATTCTATAATTTTGCCCATATACTTCTAGCCAACAGTCAAAATCAACACAGTAAGATAAAAAACTTCTGTCATACATTCTGAAGACCAGAAATTCAATCTGCTTTTCCGTGCTTTGAACTTCCTATAGACACTAATGCTTTGCCAAAACAAAAACAAAAACAAGAAATTAGAAAGAATTGCATGCCACTCTGATGTGGGTCTGACAGTACTTTTACACTGACTTTGCACAAAGAAACACAGAAGCTCATCCGTCATACATATGTATGGCAATAAAAAGAAGTATGGACTGATGAGGATCCCAGGTGACAAATCAAGATGTTGCACTGGGATGTTTTAGGCATACAGCTGGGAAAGTATGTTTCTGTCCCACACTGCAGCCAGACAGCTCAAGGTTGGCACCTGCAATCAGGCTGCAAAGGGTTCCTACCGGGGAACCAGGTGCACATCAGCTATTTCATAACATTCCCGATGCCCCTTAACTATTGGCAAAGACTATGAAGCCAAAATATGGAGTCTGCAATTCTCACGGGGGACCATTATGTTTGCCTTTTTAATTAGATGAGATCAATAGTAGACAAAAAGGTCATCTGGTTTGTATAATTTACCCCAATCTACAGCCTGGTGTTCCTTTCAAAATATATTATCCCAAGGAGTTAATGTTCCATTTGTAATATTATCACTAGAGTTTCTGTAATTAAATAATGATGGTTTCCTAATACCAAATAGTACAACATCACCTCTATTATAACTACAGAGGAAGAGAAAAGACATTCAGAAGTCAAGTCATATTGTTGAGCAGTGCACACAGATATGAGACATATCTATCTAAAGAGCATATATAATAGAAGTTTCAAAAGGCAAAGTAACTTTAATAGTACCTCTGTTTCACCAAACTCATAAAGGCATTTTGTCTGATACTACATTCGTTTCTCCAGACTGAACATGTATTTCTTTTATTGCAAATGTGATTACTTTCCCTTGCCACAAGAAAACATTCATCCCTTAGTCTGATGATGATAAAGGATTCAGTTCAAGAGTGTAGCTGTGCTATTGTTATGTGTTTCTCTGGCTATGAAACTCACAACCGTGTAGAAATGGCAGACATTTTAGCAAAATTTTTTAGAAGAATGTTTTGCTTTGTTCAGTGGAAAAACAAATTTCTTTTCCTTACTTTTTTTGGAAATGATCTTTTAAAATAGTTCATACATTTCAAATTTTTAGCGTAAGAATAGTCCAAAGTAAAGATCACCAAGTAATTTTAATTGAAGTCTTTTATCTTGTTTATTTATTTATTTATCTATCTATCTATCTATCTATTTATTTATTTATTTATTTATTTCCCAAGACAATCCCAGCAATCCTTTGGACAAATCTACATTTTGTTTCAAAAGTCTCATCAATTATCGGGAAAAATATTTCCCTTTCCTGGAAGCTCACACAGCATGAAAAACTTCCTATGAATTGCTGATGTGATGTACATATGTACTATGCTACTTTAAAAAGTCTACCTCAAATCTAACTGCATAAAATGTAAATTTGTTCATTTTGAAACACAGGCATTTGACCAAATGCAACGACACTAGTAACACTATTATACTGAATTTCCAGATCACATTCTCTCTTCCATCTGTTTTAAGCAGTACTTGTATTAATTGAAATAGTCATCAAGCAAGATAGAGCACACGGAATCACAGAATCATAGAATGGTTTGGATTGGAAGGGACCTGTATGATTGTCTATTTCCCAACCCCTCTGTTATAGGCATGGGCACCTCCTGCTAGACCAGGTTGCTGAATCCCCCATTCAGCCTGGATGGGAGGTTTATATTCTGTATGGTAAGTTTTGCAAATGAACCATATCGATCTCCCTGGTCACGTGACTTATCAAGTGGTTTTACCTCTTGGAAAGAAAATAAGTTACCAAAGTTGCTCTGGATATTCAATAACACTATCAACTGCTGCTACTAAGTGCCTTTTTCTAATTATATTTAGAAAAACATGGATAGCAACAGATGTATTACAAGACTCTTTGCATGCAGACTTTTCTGTACAGAGACATTATTGGGATACCATATTGAGCAACATGTTTTATGCCACTGCACTCTTCATTGGTTACTAATGAACACAGTCAAATTGAATGTATCATCATTCATGAATATACTATTCATGTTAAATATTAGTGCTGGAAGTGTATAGAAAAGATGTTAATCTGTTATACCAAGTGAAAAACAAACAACAACAACAACAACAAACCAGCACAACCACCACTATATTTATTTCCACCCTTTATTCTAATTTTCAGTCACCTCCAGTTCAGGCAAATGCTACGACATTTCAAATGATAGAACATTTTAAATTAATCGTAATATTAATTTTAATGAATCTGTCTGCTAATTACTTTGTACACTGCCTGAGTAAAAGCATGACTGACATTTCAGCATTAGTAATAGCAATAGGCTATTAGTAGTTAGTAATAGGCTACGGTAATATTTTATGAGACTGAATCTGGCAGGGCAACCTTAAGTCTAGGTTTGCCATCTCAATTCTATAACAAACTTAGGTTTAGACATTGATTTATTTTGCTTATCCTTTGTCAAGTCTACAATACGTTTTAGAGATCTGAGGAAACAAATACTTTAAGTCAAGCAGCTTCAACTCAGAATTGAATAAATTAAACTCAAGGCCGCACCTCAAGTACTGTGTCCAGTTTTGGGCCCCTCACTGCAAGAAAGACATCGAGGCCCTGGAGCATGTTCAAAGAAGGGCAACAAAGCTGGTGAGGGGTCTGGAGCACAGGCCTTATGAGGAGCGGCTGAAGGAGCTGGGATTGTTCAGCCTGGAGAAGAGGAGGCTCAGGGGAGACCTTATTGCTCTCTATAACTTCCTGAAGGGAGGTTGTGGTGAGCTGGGGGTCGGCCTCTTCTCTCGTGTCATTAGTGATAGGACTAGAGGCAATGGTTTCAAGCTGCGGCAGGGGAGATTCAGGCTGGGCATTAGGAAATATTACTTCTCAGAAAGGGTGGTCAGGCACTGGAATGGCCTGCCCAGGGAGGTGGTGGAGTCACCGACCCTGGGGGTGTTCAAGGAAAGACTGGATGTTGTGTTGAGGGACATGGTTTAGTGGGAGCTATTGGTGACACGTGAACGGTTGGACTGGATGATCCTGTAGGTCTTTTCCAACCTTGGTGGTTCTATGATTCTATGATTCTATGATTCTATGAAAAAAGATTTGTAATACTGTGACAGGTTTTGTCCCAGTTGTAGCATGTTGATGGGAACAGCTGTGATTTTTTTTCCTCAAATACTGTCAATTAAGGTATTATTTTGTTCACTTCACCAAATTTAGTACATTTTAAATCCCTCAAGTTTTGTAATTTTGTGATATGACAATGAACTCCCAGAGTTACTCAGTGGTGATACCATGCTTCCCACCGCTTACAAAGGTTAATGTTACCACATACTGTCTTTACCACATCTTGCAAATTGAACCTCACATCCTGAAATGACAAATTCATTTCAAAACTCTCCAAGGTCTAAGATATTGCATTAAATGTTTGTATACATATTCAGCTCTTTATTCTTAGTTATACTGATTGAACTCCCTTAGCTCTCCCTCATCCAATGCTCTCCCATCTACATTTAAAACAACATAAAGCAAGATGCTTCCACTTGAGGTAGCAGAAACTGAGATAAGCCACAACCTGAATTTCCACATTCAGAATCCTGTAGCAAGCTGCTTTCACTATTCCTGGTGCTGGCAAGCTATTGTTAGTTACATTCTCTTGTAAAACTGACATGATCAGGCAGTCTGAATTATTGCCCAGAGCTACTTACACTGCCCTCATTTAAGAACTGTATGCAAGCTTTTCTGATTTCTGTGGCAAGCCCAAGTGCTAATAGCATTTGGCAGCATATTTATTTGATAGCTGTTTGCAGTTACAGTAGTCATCACTGCAGAGATATGACATTTACTATGGCCTCGTGTTTGACTCTTTTTAAAAAAAGAAAATACTTTGCATATTTACAGTGTAGTAAATATTGACTTGCTGCTAATGACTGCTTTATGTTTTGAAATTTTCTAACTGTGGGTTTCCTCGCTGCTTGTTCTATCTCTTCATTAGGAGCACTGAGTAATGTTTAATTGCTGCTTGAATTCAAGAGAAGCCTGGTGGAGCTCCACTGTCATTTTTTGTTTAAATATATATTATCCTGTCACTCAACCCAGTATAGTACAAGGTTGTTAATTTTATACTCTGCAGACACTTTGATGTATATTTTAAAGGTTTTAATTACAATTTTTAGTCAACAGAACACATAGAGATGCAAGATTTCATAGTGTATGACTAAAGAGCTCTTCTAGAGCAGCTTTCTGGAGAGGCCCCAAATGAGTTACACAACTCTTCTCTTTTTGATGTCACCTCCAAGCCAGAAACAGTACTCTTCAATATTGTTCAGTTCAACTTTCTCAAGTTACACAGGGGGATGTTTTGTTTGGATATTAGTGACTGAATGTGTTGCAAAGCTCTGGAACAGGCTGCCCAGAGAAGGAGTAGAGTAACAATCCCTGGAGGTATTTAAAGACATGCGGACATGAGGCTTAGGGACATGGCTTAGACGTAGACTTGCAAGATCTAGGTTAATAATTGAACTTGGTAATCTTAGAGATCTCAACCTAAATGATTCCATGATTCGGCATCTCTATACTCATCCAACAAATGTGATCAAGTATGCCACTTAGGCCTTACTTTGAAGTGTACTGGTGTGTACTGGTCCTGCTACATGAAAATCTATTTCATTTGTCAAACATGCAAATCCTCACTGCGCCATCATTATGATTCCCTAACAAAATGTATGGTAAAGTTTTAACACCCAGCCTATACAAATCATGATACATAATGGTGAATTACACAAAGCATAGCATGGCAAATAGGAGAGCACTCTAATTATTTAAACCACTTACAGACAGTCAGCAAACAAACATCAGTTCAAAATGGTCTAAGACTCAGGGCTGGTGTTTGTCAGTCAGCAAAATGAAAATGTAAGATGTAATTTTAGTTAATATTTTTACTTACTCTTTTAAAACAATTCTTTATTTTCGTGTTGAGATTTCTGATTATAGTTGTTTGTCTAGATTATCATAAAAATATAAAATACAAAAATATAAAATATCACATACCACTATAACACAACAGCCACTCTCACCAATAAGTTGCTGAGTAGGTTTCACAACCTGAATTACCTTAAATGTATAAATATTTCCATTAAAGACAACATGACTCACAACTCACTCAGCTGCTTTTTGTTGGGAGTGGGTTTTTGAGTAGGGTTACAGTGTCAGGTATGCTGTATTTCCCATTGAGATAGCCTTAAGATTACCCCTCAGTTGTTTTCATTGGGCAAAATGCTTCTTTTTCTAGAAACAGACATGAATTTAATACCCTTGTTAGCTGTGTGGTGGAGTCTAAGCAGACACCATCCAGAAGCCCTGAGAGACTTTTAGAGCAGCAAGAAACCTCTGTGGCCAAGATGACATGCCTAGGAGTATGTCAGATACATGTGTGTTTAATATCATAGAATCACAAAATCACAGACTCATAGAATCACAGAATCATAGAATGGCTTGGGGTGGAAGGGACCTTAAAGCCCATCCAGTTCCAAGCCCCTGTCATGGGCTGGTTGCCACCCACCAGATCAGGCTGCCCAGGGCCCCATCCAACTTGGTCTTGAATGCCTTCAGGGACAGTGTATTCACAGCTTCTCTGGGCAGCCTGTTCTAGCACCTCACCACCCTCTGAGCAAAGAATTTCCTCCTAAAATGTAATCTAAACCTCCACTCTTTTCAATATAATGAGTTGAAAGCAAGGAAATTATGTGTGTAAGACATTTTTTTAATTACTTTCAGGTTTTAAGATCTAGAAAGTAGGGGTACAGTATAGCTTCAGCCTGTGGCGCATCAGACACATCCTGACTGTTGCATCTCCCAGAGCAAGACTGGGAATACCCATGGTCAGCAATAATGTGATTCTTCCCAAAGCAAAAAATTCTCCATCACAAACAACAAAGGCTTCCACTTTACATGGTCTCTGGGATTATTTCCTCCAGTGTCCAGGACAGCTGAGGAGGGAGCTGCAATTCCGTAGGTCTGTATACCTGCTCATGCACACCAACCTGGTTGTCAGCAAATGGTACAAGGCCAGAGAAAAATCATATCTAGCTACTCTGTGCAGACGTTCTCATAAACATTAACAAATGGAGCTTGTCTGCATGCAGCCTTTATTAGCCTTGAGATAAGAGCCCTTCCTTCGCTTACAGCAACTTCACTAAAATTGTCAGAGTTGTGAAAGGACAGACTGCTTTGTCACTTAAGTGTGACATATACACACATTCATCCTAAATCTGTATGCATACATTTACATATGCATGTTGTCTGCATTTTTACTGGAGAAAACATTTCTAAAGGAGCCTACTGAGCAGATACATGGAGACAAAACACCCATATGCTAAAACACCTAGTATAAAAACAGAAAAAGAAGCAAAAGTAAGTCTCTGACATTTCTCTGATCCCAAATTTATATATTCACTTTGTAAAGTGCAGCAGCATGACTTCTGGAAATACAGATGCACCATTTGGGACACTGAGCCTATCTCTTAAGGGGAAAGAGATGTAATCCAGAAAGGCCATGAAAGAACTGCTGAAAAAAAGTGTGGGCTAGATGGCTTTTCCACATGTTGCCCATTCTCTTCATAACAGTCACATAAATTAGAAATTCCTTTAAAACTTTGAGGAAAACACAGAAATGTCTGTCTGGAAGCGAATTCTCAAACTGGCAATAATATGAGATAATCCTCCCCATGAATGGAACAACCTCTACATAGTCAGAAACGATTCTTTCCTCAGCACCAATCTCACAGGAAAATAATAGCAAATACACAAGAAAATTCTCATTGAAACCAAACTAAACAAATTGAATGGAACCATAATTATGTGCAACTTCCCTCTTCCATTATTATTTCCACAACTGTCCTAGATTCAGGATACAGACTAGGGGCTAACTTTTAATGAAACAATGACATCTTGATGGACTTCTTGCGATGTAAGCACTGAAATTGCATTCGCTATGCTTTCAAGTATGAATAAACATCCTACCTCTGCTTGTTTCTGTGCAGCCTTAGTATAACCACTTATGAGACAATGTGATGGACCAAGCTGCTATAATTTTCAATGAAAAAAAATCACATTGTATTGGACTTGGAAGATGGCTTGTCTTCCAAGCAGTTTTTCCTGGCTTCCTCAGTCCACTGAGAGATATGCAGATCACAGACAAGATGTTTCCTCGGATTAGCTGGTCAACTGAAACTGATAGATGATTTCACACTCAGTTAAGAACTAGGTATTCCTTATCCTACACATACATGGTTCAGTTAGAATGAAAAAGCATTTCTTCTTTTTTATTTTTTTATTTTTATTTTTTGAAAAAAGTTAATGAAACACTTTAAGTGGAATATGATAAAGTTCTTTAGCAATAAAACAGTAAAATGGAAAGTTTTATTTTTGTGATTAAATTAATTACCAAGTCATCATTTTCAGAAAGTAATTTGCTCTTAAGAAGAATCTTTGGGAAATCAAATGATAAACAACAGAAATTTAAGCTAGAAAAGGTACCTGAACTGCTCCAAAGCTTCCAGATGTTCTGGGACAAAGAAAGATTTAGAATAAAAATTCAAAAGAACAGTAATCACCATCCTTTAAGTTACAATTCTTATCTATCTTTAATTTAATATAAAGCTGAGAGGGGAAAAAAAAATAAAATTGTCCACAGTAGCATGACTGGTGAAATATTTGCCAACCTTTTTAAACATCTTTGGACCAAGGACCAAAGACTCCTTGGGCAAACATAGCACCAACTCTCTACCCTGCCATCACATCACATTCAACATGAAGTTTATCACACCTCTTTTCTCACTTATCCTCCCTGTGTATCTTGTGAAAAACTGTGCACACACAGCTGAAAGTCTGTGGGAGAATAAAACTTGCCTCACCAGTCAGTGTATCACTTGGGGGGTAGCATCATCAGTATCAAGTTGCATGAGGTGGACTTTAGCTTGGGTATTAGGAAGAATTCCCTCATTGAGAGGATGTTCAAGCATTAGAACAGGCAGCCCACGGAAGTGATGGATTCCTTATCTCTGGAGGCATTTAAAAGATATGGGGACGTGGCACTAAGGAACATAACTTAATGACTGGACTTGGTTGAGCAGGTTGATAGTTGGACTTGATGATCCGGAAAGCTATTTTCCAACCTAGATTAGTCTATGATTCTTTCTGCTTCTGTCCTGAGGCACGGCTGTGTTGTGAATGTTAGTAATGCAGAGCGAAATGCTCATGTTGACTCTGCCAAACTAGAGCAATGTGCCATTAGGGTTTGAATCTATGAACTTGTGACAAAATCACATGGCTGCCATCTCACTGGAATGACCATCTATGGGTTGCAGTCACCCTGAGTGGAAATTTTATCCTGTTTTTTTTTTTTTTTTTCTTCTCTCTTTCTGTGGAACCAGTTGCAATTTGTATGCAAAAATGGATACCGTCACAAACACATCATTATCACCAAACTGTAATAAAGCAAGAAAAATAACTGGTCAAAAAAAAAAGGTCTGCAGGCATATGCCAGAGAAGAAGACAGAAAGCAGTTCATTTGTTTGACTACTAACTCTGAGGTAGCAATGGATAGCAAAACCTGAACTGTAAAAGGATTTGCATTTATAGGTGAAATGTTCACTGCCTATAACAGAGCATGACAGTTCACTTTTTAAGCATTTATTTATCTGTTCATCCAAACTCTAATTTAAATGGAAATATTTTTACAGGTCATATGTCTGCGTTTTGACTGTAAGGCTAAGAACAATAATTTATTGAAGCTTTCTACATTACTCTTGAAAAAAAACTTAATTCCTTAAAGAACAAGGAAAATACTAGCTAGACGGACCCAGCACAGAAGTCTCATTTCCAAACTGTTTCTAAAGTAAACTAGATAGAACATTACATATGTATGCAGCACCTTAAATTGCATTTCTTTTTGCCAATTCTGGTATGTACTATCAACTAATAATGTGCATCCCTGTTCATTAGTGTTCTGCAGTGGGGTCACATTGGAAAGACCTCTTCATTACTCATGCACTGCTTGTCAGCACACAGACTGGAGCGAGATTACTAATACAGCTGTCTAATTTTACTGAGAATATCGATGTAAAGTCCTGCTCAGCCACTGTCTGCTCAATCAGAAGCCAGTCCGATAGAGAAAAAAAATCTTGCATTTGCTTTTGGAACATCATGTGCAATAATGAGGAGAGGATGTGAGCGATTTCTCTTGACATATTTGTAGTCTGCAATGTTAGTCCAATACCTTTATTTCACAGGTAACCATATTTAATTCTGAAAACTATAATTCCACTGAGGGAAAGGAACATGACTCACTTTGTAGAGGGGGGAGGGGGCTGAAAAGAGGAAGAAAATATTAAAAATGGTACATTCTAGTCAATTTTCTTGTACCACTTTCAAAACTTAAGACAAAACTCTGGCTTTGTGTTAATTTACATTAGCAGAAGTTCTTTCCCCTGGCTTATCATTTGGTCTGGCATAAAAAAAAAATTGTTTTTTTTTTAAATGGCTTTTACAACATAAAAGACTACCGCCAAACATTAATTAGGATGATATTTAGCATTGCATATGAACACTCTTGTTCATTCTAGTTGTTTTCTGCTGCTTCTAAATGAGCCAACAAAAAGCCCCTAGTATCTAAGCAATTTTCTCACCTACCATGGGTATCTTCCTAATTAGGCAGATGGTGATAAAGTACAGAGAGGAATAAACTATAGAGAAAATAAAATGCAAATGATCTAATTACACTGTCTGTCATCAGGATTATTTCTTGTTCCCTCTGAATTCAGTGTTCTGTACAGTTGAGGTTAAAGCAAGCACGTGGATTTCTGTTCTTTCCCAAGGAAAGCAGAGTCCTAACAATTCTGGTAGAGAAATGTACCATTTCTGAATAAGACTTTTACATGTCAGCACTGCCCAGCTCATTGTGCTGCCTTGCTATGTATTTTGAAATTACTTCAAGGAGTATGTCAATGGGTACTATGATATAAAAGTTGTACAGAATCACAGAATATCCCAAATTGGAAGGTACCCACAAGGATCACAGAATCATGGAATCACTCAGGTTGGAAAAGACCTTAAGATCATCGAGTCCAAACACAACCTAAGCATTCTACCCTAATTCTAACAACAACCCTCTGCTAAATCATCTCCCTGAGCACCGTATCCAAATGGTTTTTAAACACATCCAGGGACAGTGACTCAACCTCCTCCCTGGGGAGAAATGGGTTCATGGAGTGCAACCCCTGGCTCCACACAGGACCTTCGAAAATCCAAACTCAAAGTCTGAGAGCACTATCCAAACGCTCCCTGAGCTCCGGCACTCAGGCCGTGCCCACTGCCCTGGGCAGGCTGTTCCATGCCCACCGCCCTCCGGTGCAGACACTTTCCTTCACCCCCAGCTGCCCCTCCCCTGATGCAGCTCCATGCCGCTGTAATTTGAAACTTCTGAAATAAAATTTTTATGTCCCTATTCTGAAGATGCAGGAGGAAAACTCTCTAAATAACTTATTTTTCATTCCTCTTGTGATTCTGAAAATAAAATAAACATCTGCCATGGATGAAGATGAAATCTTTTTGCTTTTTGCTTTTGAACAATGAAATAGAAATATATCTGAATGTAAAAAATAAAATTTCCTTTTCAGTTTGAATCATTGCTGGAAGTATGGTGTTTGACACTGAATTTAAAGTAGATTTAAAACAAAAATATCAAATACTAAAACTGCAGGGTGGTATTTAAGTATACCTAAGTTGAATATAAGGAAGCAGGGAAAGAGAAAAAGAGAACAAGATGCCAAACGCATTTGCAAAACTTAAACAGATTAATGAAATGACAAACATAAACAAATCTTTACATTTGGGTAAACAATATTTCAAAGAAAATAGTTTTCCAGGTTTAATTGGTTTGCTTGATGCAGCTTTCTGCACACATTTTGGAAAAGCCCCTGCCTCCTTGTGGTGGGTTCACCCCGATGGACAGTTCAGCTCCACCAGAGCGACTTTGTCATTCCACCACTCAGTGGAACAGGAGGAAAAAATGGGATGCAGAAAGACTCGTGGGTTGAGATGAGGACAGGGTGATCACTCAGCAATTACTGCCACGGGAAAACAGACTCAGCATAAGGGAGATTAATGTAATTCATTGCTTACTGCCAATAGACAAGTGCAATGAGATCTAAAATAAAAGCAAATTCAAACTCAAACCACCTTCTCCTCAGCCACCCTTCCCTACCTCCTCCCTGTGGGCACTGCAGAGGAATGGGGTTTGTGGTCACTCTCTGTTGCTTCTCCGTGATCACTCTGCCCCTCCTCCAGGTGGCTTCCTCCCATGGGACACAGTCCTTCCTGAACTGACCCCTGCTTAGCTTCCCACAGGCCACAGCTCTCCAAGCACTACTCCAACAAGGCTCCATCCCACAGGGCTCACCCTTCAGGCACTGTTCCAGCACAGCCCCATGGTGGCAGCTCTCCCAGCCCTCTTGCCCCACCGCAGGCTCCTCTCCATGGCTGCAGCTCTGGCCCAGGCTGCTCCTGCAGGGGTATCCATGGGCTGTCCCTCCTTCAGCCCTCATCAACTGCTGCACAGTGGGCTTCTCCATGGCTGCACATGGACATGTGCTCTGTGTGATGCCCATGGGCTGCAAGGGGACAGCCTGCTCCTCTGTGGGCCACTCCTAGAGTACCTCCTGCCCTCTTCCTGCGCTGACCTTGGGGGCTGCAGAAAGGCAAAGCCATGGAAGATTGAAAGAGTGGTGGAATAAGATGGCATGGCATGGACATAAACATAGGCTCTGGAACTCTCTACACTCTGCCAGAAGTTGCACAGATCACTCAGGAATGATCACCCACGCAGGCCATTTTCTTCTCTAAGTATTCTCCAGTAGCAACTGATGGAGTCAAGATGATGCTTAGATGGACTTCATTCCAGCTTGCACAACTGCTTGTACACTGCAGTGCTCTGTATGCTGCCTTTGTACTTTCCTGCTTTACTTGTGGCATTGAATCCATCTGCTTTTTGCTCTTTTGATATCTTGACTAAAGATACTACATTAACAATGGATTTCTCACCATCTCAGCATCTGTCAGCCCTTTTAACCATGTTGCACTTCCCTGTCTCACTTGTTCTTCCTCAGATGAAATTCACTTTAAAAAAAAAACACCATACCATTTCCACCTCTTCCAATTTTGATTTTGTCTTGATAGTATTTTTATCTAATTGGAACTACAGTTTTACTTGATTACAGGCCCTGTTCCACAAGAACAAACTTTGGATGTGGAGAGTGCTTTTTTGAATGAAACCTGAAGTACCGAGAACCAACACCTGCTAAAAGAAAAGATACAAAGCACAGTGTACATTCAGATGAAGGCCAGTGAACTCAGCAAAATTACCCCCACGTAAAGCCATTTTCATTGGGAAAATTACTGAATTTAATCTGAGACAGAGGAGTCTAAAATCCCAGCAATGCCGTGTTTTGCTGTTGTGGCTTTTTTTTTTCCTCCTTAATATTCGATACTGAGTAACCTACCCCCTGCAATGAGGCAGAATTTTAATGTGCCAAGACTGTAAGTGCAGTTCCGGTGATGAATAATTTGAATTATGTTCTGGGGTTGCAAGGCACCAGAACTCCTCTAAGATTTTTTGTTACTGAAAAGTAATAAAATAGAGAGGAAATTGGCTGACACAATTCCGGAACTACAGAAATGCAGATTCTTTCAATAAGAGCAGCTGACAGACCTGTGCTCTTATCAGTCTTTGACAGGTGCATTTAGGTTTACGGTGGTTATTGCTCTCAGACCTATTAACCTATACAGAGCCCAGATTTTGCCTTCTACGGACGAGATTCTTAGGGCAAGTGAAATCTCCTGAAAGCACATTAGTTTTCACATACCTAATCTTCCTGCCGCCTCCAAAACTCTCTTCACATAATAAAATAATTTTTTATGTTATCTGCTAGGCATAATGAAGCAGGCTATGCAAGCAAGGATGGCAAAAGATCTGTAGTGTCATGTATTTCCCCTATTAGTAGTTTCCTCTGCAGGCTACTTTTTTTTGGATCTCCAGAGAACCACAGTAGGGAACGATAGACTTGGAAAAATGTGAATTAAGGGGCGATTTCACTGCAAAAAGGAAGAAAAGATAGCAGCATGGGTTTTATTATTTTTTGACCTTCTATCTTCCTGACCTTAAAAAGTGCAGTTTTCAGCTGCCAGCTGAGAAAATATCTTTTCCTTCACCATCGCTAGAATCAAAAGCTGAGAAGATGAAAAACAACTCTTGGTATTATCTTTGCACCACTGGATGATATCCTTGAGTTGTACCTTGTATTGCCAATTGACTTCAGTGGGACTTTTACAGCAACTGTACATTACTGTGGGTGGCAAAGAGCTCCACAGTTGCTGTGCCAACATTCAGAAATGGGGCACCAAGGCTTCTTCTCTCCAAAGTTTTGGATATGTAGGATGATACATTCTTGGTCAAGATTCAAAGCAGGGAAGCTTGTAAAAAGATTTGAGAAGATCTTCTGGTTTGCAGCCGAAGCCTCTAATTACTCCTAGTTTTGAATCTAGCTTCCTAATTTTAATTTAACCCACATTTGTATTTCTTTCACGGTTCCTCAGAGTACAGTGCAGTTGCTTTGGCTACTAGGGAGAAAAGCAGCTCAGTCAGAAGAAACTGAGGAAAACTCACTGTGGGCAATTACTTCACTGCCATTTTGGGAAAGGGCACAGCACCCATCTTTTTCCTTGAATAGACAGAATATTGTCACCACGCCATCCTGCCTCATGGTATTTTTGCAACAGATATTTTTGCAAATAGTGCAGGCTGATAGCAAAACCATGATTTTGCTTCCTGACAACAGTTTGTGGGATGTAAAATAACCACCCCAGGCTCACAGTGAAAACTGGCCACTCCAGCACCATTATATCTGAACTGTTTTGTAGGTCTGTGGCGGACCTGGTGGAACACCGTGTCCCACCCTGCTTCCTATGGTAGCTTGCATATGTACTTTATTACCTATTGAGGCAAATAGGCTGTTAGCTAAGTAGAACAGAGCTATTAATGGGTTCTGTTAAAATATAATGCTTCATTAACAGAGCTCTCAAAGAAATCAACAACTTCAAAACTCCCATAATCAATCCAATTTAATCTGATATATGCTCTGTCAAATTGCATTTCAAAAGGCTTTTATAATACCAAAATTCAGTTATCTAGTCGCAGCATTAGCAATGTTAATTTTCTAATCAGAACGCAAAATCATTAATTATCCATGCCTTCCTTAAGTAAAAGAAGCTGCAGTTCCTAATCAGTTACCCAGCAGATCCTTTGATGTTTATGAGCAGAAAGTGGATGTTCTCCTCTGGTTATACCTGTGAGGTATATCATTAGTACTGACACATGCACCGAGCACATAATTACCCCACAGAGCTTAAGCTTCTCCCATTTCACATCTCATGCCATCATTTACACCTTCATACAGCCAACACTGACCACTGTGAGCAGCATCCTCCAAGTCTTCCCAGGAGACCATGCTCAGGGATCAGTCCCTCCCATCACACAGCTGCCTCCAAAGACATTGGTTTGCCATCATGACTAGTCTGTTCTTATGTTTGCATAATATTGCATAAGGAGTCTGCAAATGCATATGGATTGGCAGTATCCCTGAAGAAAGGACTGTAATACTGGCTCTGGTGAGGGGCCCACCTATCTCCAGCAGTGACCTGAAGTGTGGATTTCCCCTGACTACTCTCCCAGTATGCAACTACTTAGAGCTCATGGGACTTTCCAAGTCTGATGTGGCTTGGTGTCACAGATCTTTTTCCCAAGTACACAGCTAACCTCTACTTCAACTTGTGCAATCTTTCTGCATCCACAGTTTTCTTCAGAAAAGAATCCCATAGGTCCCCCATCCATGAGGTAAAATTCTAGCTGCTTGTTTGTTTTGAACTTGATACACACAAGCATTTTTGCAGAAACATAGCAAAGATATACAAAAAATAAGATCTTGGAACAATTACACCAGTATTTCCAAAACTTTGAAAGTTTATCCCACCCTCTTGTAGAGAAAAAGTTAGTAATTTATTTACGTCATTGTTTGTAAAAATCCAACGCGTACATAATTTTTCCTTAACACGCTTCCTTATTATTATTATACAAACTAGTACCACAAGAGACCTTTCAAGGATTTCTTAAAAGGTCATCTAATCCAGTTTATCCCCGCAAAGAAACACAGAGATTGGCAGAGACGTAATTAACCACACAGTGGAGTGCCCGTGGATATGAATGAGAAGGTTAACAGAGGCAATTTTTTTTTTCCAGAAAGTCTTTTCAGGCAAGGATTAATGTGTGTGATGTTTACACTATGTATAAATCTAAAATTAAAAACAGAATAATAAAACAATATCTCAGCATCTGTTCTTACCCTTTACAATCGTGGAATTATTTTTACTGGGGATAAGTGTACTGCGTGTTGCAGGAAATAACGTCCTAAACTTGATGATAAACTGACAAGCAATTGTACACCATACACTAAAACTAAATGACAGCTTTAATGATACTGGTGAAAATGAAACATACTGCTAAGGCTATAAACTTATTCATGACAACACTATAACACAAAAAGATGAAAATATGCATAAATTTCTGTTTATTCATACACTAGTAATAGATTGTCAAGTAGTAGTTTATTGGCTCTTTAAAAAAACTCCTATTTTTCTATCAGAGCACTTTCAGAGAATAAAGACATCCATAAAACATAACCACTGTGAGTTCCTTACACCAATGTCTAGATATGTAAATGGCTATAAAGTTGTACTCCCTCTGACGAGAAGCTGATCAGAGAATTTAGTTCCTTCCAGTCTATCTGGCAACTGGTTCCTTGACCTCAAGCAAAGATGTCACTTTTCTGTCCCCATTTGTAGAACATTTCTGCTTTAGCCCGAAGAACACTGAAATGCATTGAATTCTTTGTTCAGCTAAGCATTTAGAAGTATGCTTAACTTTAGACGTACATGTAATTGCAATGTCTTCGAGTTGAATTCCTTTTTGTGAAAAAAAAAACATTTAAACAAACAATACTGTCCATATCCTATTTTTAAAGTAGAATCACTAAATGAATCATAGAATCACAGAATGGCTTGGTTTGAAAGGGACATTAAAGATCATCTGATTCCAACCCCCTGCCATGGCAGTTTGCCACCCACCAGCTCAGGCTGCCCAGGGCCCCATTCAACCTGGACTTGGGCACCTCCAGGAACGGAGCATTCACAGCTCTCTGGGCAGCTGTGCCAGTGTCTCACCACTCTCTGAGTAAAACGCACATTGGATGGATCGTAAAGCAGTATCTCTTTTCACTTACATCTTAATTGTCCATTGTATTAACTTGTCATTGACATTTATTAAAACAATGAGAACATCTAGAGAAAAGGAAATTTCTGTCTTTGATTAAACTGTTGAAAACTGAACACAAAGTTAATACTGTCATTTTGCCACTTGTGCACCTAGGAGATGCTACTGAACATAAAGTACATAAAGCTGGGCAGCAAATCTTTCTGAAGCTTCCAGCTGTCTTAGAAGCTACAAAAGACAGGGGCTTCAGTTGATTCTTTTTATTTTACAAACTGAAATTGAACTGGAAGTCGATGGTTAAAGTCCTTTCACAAAATTATTGATTCCATAATTGGCCAAGCCTCCATATGGGCTCTAACAGAAACCTTTCTGGCTTTTTTCTCCAGACAAAATAAACAGGCTTTACAGACACTGGCAGAATTGTGAGTCAAACTGAGCCCTTCTTTTCTGAGAAGTGAACAACCACATCTCCCATTAGCCTTCCTGTTGCTGCCACAGCAGGTGTCTTCAACACACCATTGCCAAAAGATAGGTCCCAAACATCTTGTTGGTAGAAAATATCCCAGATCACTACTGCTCTCTGTGGCAGTGGCCACGGGGAGTTCTCCTTGTTGCCACTCACTGGTGAACTTGCCTAGTGGCAGTAAGCTCCACCAGGGAGCTTCCTGGCCAAGCCCTGGTCCAGATGGTCCAAGACCACCATACAGAAGAGCACTGCAACTTGTATCCACCACTAGGCCTGTACACAACTAGCATGTTCTATTAAATGGCATTTTCATTTCAAGTGCCCTAAGACACCTGCATAAGATCAAAATGATGTTGTGCACAAACTGAGAATTCCAATTTTCTGTCTTTCACTGCATCTTTTACTTAAATTTATCCTTCAAAGAACGAACATACATAGTGCACAGGTGCCATTTATTCACCTTTAGGTTAAAAGCATTTCCAGTTGCAATAATGATCTCTAATTACATAAAATTAGGTATTCATCATTTTCTTATAGCTGATTACTCCTCTAAAGCCAGGCTGGTGGTTAGGCAACAGTGCATTCTTCTACCTAGACACAAGCTATAGCTAAGTATGTGATAGGTTATGTATATGTTACCTTTTCTCAGGTGCTACTTTTAATTTAGCCTGAAAAATAATTGTGATTATATGTTTATAAGGGAAAGACCAAATGAAAAGTTCACTACCTAAATATGGCTTTATGTCATTATATCAATGACAGATCAACTATCTCACACAAACAGATAAACATTGTCTGAAATATTTATCATGAAGTCAATAAAACTTATATATATTCAACACCAAGTGGAAAGGACATAGTTAAGAAATATTTACTCAATATATACAAAGTTTGAATGGGGACTGCTGGAGAAATATTTACTACAGAATGTAGGGATGCTCCTTTCCATTTTGCGTTCAGCAGTCCACACTGCATTGAAAGCTCACTTTCAGAATTCACATCGCACTGCTGATGGATGTACATTTGTCCTATTTCTGGCTCCTCTTCCTGGAACAACTTTGAGAGTTCACACAAATAGCTGCTGCAAAGCAAAATGGAGGAAAGAAAAATTCCACACATTCTGTTCCAGTACCTATTATCTATGCAACAACTTCAATTTTCTTAGCCTGCCTTGTCTACTTGTCTACCTCCTATTAGTGAATTATAAATATATGTGATAATTACACCCTGGTATTTACAGTCCTCACCATGCAGCACACAACATGTGATGCAAAGCTGTCACTCAATGTTAAAAGCAAGGTAAGCAGCTCTCTAAGTCTTCTGGCAGCATTTCAAGAAGTCTTGCTAGAAACACATAGCAGACACGTTCTAAAGATGTGATCATAGCATATTGACCCCAAAGACTGAAATAAAACCACCACATAATTTTAAGGCATTCAAACAAGCACTAGCTATTTGGCTTGTTAGAAAGCCTGAGAGTTTTGCAGTCACTTATTATCACCTTGATGTTTACTACTGTGCTATTAATGACAGTGCTCTCTGCAGCATGCCTGAAGTGGGTAACCGGTGTCTGTAAGCTATTACCTCTGTCTGAATGCCTGATGCCCCTGCAAGGCCCTGCTGCCCAGTTCCTTCCCAGCCAGGATGGCCACAGACAGTCACCAGGCATCGCTACTTCCTGACCCCAAGCCCCTGACAGCTTTGTCCACATGCATTCATTCAATATAGATTTCCTTTTTTTTTTTTTTTTTTTTTTTTAATAGAAAACACCAATGGAAGATGATACGACCAAAAAAAGTATTAATCCCTGGTACCTATCATGACTGAGCAGTGCCATTGGCAAGTTCATTCTTGCAACACCGCAGCAGGGGTTTGCTGAAACACGGCTCCATTTGCCTCCAGCTCCTCTTTTCTCCGGGATACCCTCAGTACTGCCTCAGAACCAAAAGACCTGCTCTGACCTCCCGGGGTGCAGAGCAGGGGGAACAGAGCAAATTGCTCAAAATCCCCCTCATCCTGCAGAACAGGGCGGAGGCAACTCACGAAATGCTTCTCCATATCCCTGAAGAGCAGAAAACAATAATTAAGTGGAAAAAGTTAAGCAGAGTATCTAACATGCAGTTAGTTGCATATGCTAGGTAGCTGCTCTGGGCTACATTTCACTTTGGTTTTATGTCTCTGCAGATTCTGAAAATTTTCTAAAGTCTCTGAAATTTCTTTGGCTGCCACACAGTATGAGGGAAAGCAGAGCCCTCAGCCAGAGCTTTGCCCCAGGAATTTCCAGCTGCTCTTTTTTTTTTGTTCTCACACGGGGTGCTCTGAATAAGCAGAAGGAAGGATACCATCACAGAGTTATTATTTCTGTCATAAATTTTAAAAACTACCTATATGAATAACTGTAAGTCAAAGTCCTTCAGGGACTGCCATAAATCCAAAAACTGTCTGAATGATAGATTTAGTATTTGGATCACTGAATTAGCTGAAAGAAGTATGAAAATGCATGTACAGAGGGGCAGCTGTTTGTTAGCCACACACATTTACACAGGCTTTTGGGCAACAGTTTCAACCAGAAGTGAAAAATAACTCTGTCCAAGTAATTTAACTCCCATTCATGCTTCCTCTGTGCGATCAGATTTTCCATGCCAGGATGTGTGATGCATCGACCACCTTAAGCATCCTTCTGCAAAGCGTCTTCTGAGTGTTTGCAATTAAATAACATAGAGCCCAAATGGAGAGTTTAAAGGGGCTGAAGAGCCTTGGGTTCTACATTGGGTTGAAACCAGCTATGCTGGGAGCCACAAGCTTATACATATATATAATACATATTCTCTATTTTAGAAACTCTGAACCATTCTGTGCTTTCTGGAAGTCAAGCATCAAGCTACATCGGTTAACTGAGGCGACAAACACGTCTGATTCAGTCACTCATGTAATTGAGGCAGGAGACAGCCTACTGCATTGTCTTCTGGTGGATTTCAGAAGCTCACATCTCTGGATCTCCTGAGACTGATAAGAAAATGGGACAAGCTCCCACAAAAAGTTGGAGTTGTTCTGTATCCTTCAGTTAAACACAGAAAGCTACATGCTGCACCACCAAAAGAAACCCAGCCAGGGCCTGTCAACCTGACCTTGAATGTCTCCAGAGATGGGCCTTTCACCACCCCCCTGGGCAACCTGTGCTAGCACCTCACCACCCTTATTGTAAAAAACTTTTTCCTTATATCCAATCTATGTCTCCTCTCTTTTTGTTTGAAACCATTTCCCCTGGTCCTATAATTCTCCCACTGTCCTATCAAATGGGCACACAAATCTCATGCAGGTGTGCTCTCTCTGAACTGAAGATGCTTTTTAATGTTCTCCTGCCCCACACAGGAAAAACCCCTCCCCATGCTGCTGAGTCCTCTCATTCAAATTCTCCCCAATTATTTGTGCAGTCAATAGTTCACGGATGGGAATGGGAAGGTGGAGTGCCCGTCTGACTGAACCACAGCCAAGGAGGCAAGGAGCTGAGGCCATGGAGACCAGTTTCTCAAAGGGATGCTGCTGGGAGGGAACAGCCACACCTTTTCAAAGGGGCAACATTATGCTGGATCTCATTTTCCTCTCACAGACTCTATAAGTGCAACGATCCACAGTTGTTATTATTATCCTATTACTGTAATTGCTCAAAGGATTTTCTACCAGTCTCTCACTTAACATAGTATGTGAAAAGCTGACAAAGGAAATGTGATTAAGGTGTGAAGCTCTGGTGCCTGCCAGCTCTACTGAAGTGCAAAAGATTCCGATCATAACCAGTAACGGAAAGAATGATGGGCTTCCTGGGGCTTTCATCAGGAAATAAAAGCACGGGAGTCCTTCCACACCTGTCAGAAACTCAGAGAAGAATAGTGGAAAGCAATCCAATTCATCTGTATAAACTGCCTTTTGTGGTACAACTCTGCCACTCCCTCCTTCCATTCACTCCCTTAAAATATTAAAGCATTGGCCATGACGGAATCTACGACAGGCAAGACAGCAAGACAGAGATGGAAGCTGGCACAATTTTTCTGAGGTTTTGTAAGGATGTAATTCCTTTCTTGTTCTCAACCAAGAAACTGATGCTCTCTGCTCTGTCCCTTCCCTCCCTTTCCCTGCAGCGGTTAAGCTGACAGCTATCTGCAATCAATACAGACCATGCCGAAGCCGCAGCATTGCAGGGCAGAAGGGGAGCAGGGCGGTGGGATTCTGGATGCCTGCGGTTCCCTCCAGCTGTGTGCAGCTGGAAGTGCTGTGCCCACCACTGCCACTGTGGCTGCTCCTGGCAGGCAGCTCTTGCTGCAGTGTGAGGACTGGGGCACTGCACAGGGGGACGGCAGATGCATGAGCACAGTTTTCTCTCTCTGAGCAGTATTTTTAGTCTTATGCTCTTACATGTCTATTGACTCCTATTGTACCCTACTGGGCTTGCTGGGCGAGTCGTGACATCTCTCCCTGTACTATATTTTCAGTTTAGCATAAGATCCATCCAGTTTCAAGTTCCTCGAAGCCATCTCAGCTTGCACTAGCTGCAATTCCTAGCTCACAAGCACCAGCAGTACATTCCCGCTCCATTTCTTAAAGCCATGAGCTATGCTGCACATCAGCCCTTCCTCTGCTCTCAGCACTCACCAGAAACCTTATTCTCCAACACAGAACAGTGCTATTTCACAAACGCACAGCCCCCACTGTATCTTGAACTCCTTTTCCCACTTTAGAAACTGTGGACAAAAAGAAACTTCAGCTGCATGGCCTCAAACAGTTCGATTCCCAGTTCCAGGCAATGTGCCACCCTGGGGTCCATGAGGGTCCCTGAAGCACAGGGGCAAAGCCATCCCTTCACATCATGGACTGTCCAGACAAACTGCACCACCTGCATGCTGCCCATGTGCATTGCATCAACTGTGCCAGTTATTCAGAATCATCAAAGACAGCTATGGGAGCACTTACTGTATTCCTTTAATCAGGCTTTGGCTTCCTGCAAATATGCTTCTCCATTAAATCTCATTCATCATCATATTTGTGTTCAGGCTGCCATCTCCTCCGACACACAAAGGAGATGAAACCAGGGACTTCTAAAGCCAAATTCATATGTTTGGTATCTGAAGCTAACAGCCTGAATCCTCCAGGTGAAAGCAGTAATAGATTTGCATGCTGTGTGGCTCAAAGAAAGTGAAGTATGTGAAACACACATGACCATTAAGTTGTATTGGTTCCTAGACAAGCCTTTGCACACAAATCATAGGAACTGGTGTACATACATTAGCAAAAACATGCTTAATGATCATTGAACCTACGTACCATCTTTATATTCTTTGTGCTTCAAGCCACACTCCAGCTGTGGGGTTAGGAGGTATTCTTTGTTAGGAGAGGGATAAAATACCCACATTTGTGTTCACTGGACATGTGTCCATTTTCAAGGGAGCATGAGAATGGCCCCACTATTTCCCTAAGTGTCTTGCAGGGACATGGGTCTTGCTGCAACGTGTCCCACACTGCCCCTGTGCTCCAGCAGTACTGACTGCAGTCCTCCAAATCAGAGACCAATCACAAACCTAGTGAGAAACTTTTTTTCTGGTTGCCTACTCTGTGTGACTTCTGCATACCACACACAGATAAAGACAGTGATGTGTGATATATGCTGTGCTGAAGGCATGTCAGCTTACTCATGCTTCTTCCAGGCTTTAATTCAGAACAGGATTTTTTTTTTTTTTGGAGAAGTTGAGTACTCGGCCAGAAAAGAATTACGGATTTGACAAAGAAATTAATTGAGAATGGCTGATTAATATCTCATAACTCAGAGCGGGTGATCAAAATGGTCCCATTTAGCCTTAAAACACAATAAAATGAATGCTATTACATGCTACCCACTCTCCATTTATTTTGGTGAGGTCCTTTGCTTTTTCTTCTTTGAGGCACTGATACACGCAGCCATCAGACAACAGTTCGTCCTCCAGACTGCTTTCACATCTTTTCTGTATCATCTGTAAGGACTTGTAATGTGGATCACTTCCCATATGGCACCACTTCTGATCTGCCAGCCACTTTCATGAAGCATATGTAACCTCACAACAGATGCATGTATATGTCCTCCCAATACACCCATGTCCTCTTATGCTCTTTTTCTTGGACAATTGCTTGTGCCTCCACACACCACTTCCCATTCTTCCTATCTACATAATCACAGAATCACAGAACTGTAGAGGTTGGAAGGGACCTTCGGAGATCATCGAGTCCAACCCCCCTGCCTAAGCAGGCTCCAATGCAATAATAATAATAATACATAATAATGCAACACTTGAAGTCTTACCTTGTTGCTTTTATCACCCAAGAGAAGCACAGAACAGAGATACTGAGCAGAAAAAAAAAAAAATGGCTTTGGAAAGAAACACCCTGCAGAGCTCTGCACTGGAGGCACTGCAACCAGTGGGATGCAGAGCAGTGTTACCTGGCTGTGCACACAACCCCAGGAGCCAGCTCCTTCCCTGCCCGGGCTTCCTGCCTGGAGTAGAAGGGAGAGATTAGGAAAAACTCCTGAGTCAGGCAAGAGCACATGACTATTGATTTCCAAGCAAATTATCCTCCCAGCTGCAGTGTTTTTGAAAAGTCCTTTCCTAAACACTCTTCTCAGTTTAAATGGGTGGAAATGACCAATCCCGGTAGAAGAAAACTTGGTGGAAATCACTAATAAGAGGCCCTACAGAACTCTGCTGAGACTGTGGCTCTGTAAAGCTTTGCTCCTTTCTCCCTATCAATGTAAAAGGCTTAAAATAAAAAAAGTGCTAAGTGTACTGATGTACAGATGTCCTCTTTTTATTTTTAATATTAGAGCTTTTCACTCCTGAATTTTACATGAATGTATCTGTGCTTGATAAACAGTTTTTCACTTGCACTCTATGTAGTTTTCCAGAGCTGACCACAGCACTGTCCAGATCTGTATCTCACATTAACTCATAGCGTGAAATACTGGTACATCAGGAACACTGAAACAGAACAGGAATCTTTTGAGGACCGGTAATAATATGCATTTTGTACTCTCTTTGCTCTAGAAAAATTTTCTCACTCTCCCCTGCCTCTACCTTGAATATGTATTACTTGAATCATTTTATCCACTAAGGAAACAGGTCTGACCCTGACACCGAAAAAAAGGCCACGTGAAATGTTTAACCAAAGGAAATGAAGTGTAACACAAGGCTGTGAAATAAATTAACAAGAACAGAATACTTTGTACCATAACTCCTAATTATTTTGTATAGTGTTTTTAATACTAACACATAGGCTGCCTTTTACAGCAAACCGACAAAATGTAAATTCAAAAGATTTCAAGACAAAGAAAGAGCAGAGGTCTCAATTCTTTTCATCAGTTAACTTGCACTACCCGTGAGCTTTTCAAAAACACCTGTTTGATGGATATTCGTTGGGAAACTGAATTGTAAGAACAGGTGACATTCACATAAAAATGAAGTTCAAATTTTATGAGCTTAAGAGACTACTATGCAAACACACCATAAAATCAAGTGGAAGATATGCATGCAGAAATGGTGCAGAATCTACCTCGGAGAAGGTCTGTGAGTGAGAAACTGAGGGATTCTTATGAATAGTAAAATATGATGCATTTTAGTATGAATCTTTATAATGTGTAAAAGCCTTTCCCTATCAAGAGCGTAATGAACGAACGCTGCAACTGCTTTTTGGCCTCCCTTGTGCTCTACTTGTATTTACAGAAAAAAAAGCCTGCAGTGGACAACAGCTCACATTGTCCACAACTTTGGAATATCAAAAGGTACTACGCAAGACTGTATTTCTCAGGAGCAATGGCTGCATGTAAGTACAACACTGAAATAGCCTGTGAAACACATGAAAACAGCCCAAATGACATTCTTTTTAAATAGGCAACTGCACAGCAGAGGTCCAATTTCTAAACATATATATTTTTTAAAAATGAGGTAAGCAATTTAATACTTAAAAAAACTGAGAAATGAGAGAAAAGTATGAGAACCCGTTCATCTCGCAAACAAGCTGACCCTACTGTCCCCTCCTTATAATTCCAGCCTGCAATCCCAGTTGCAGGTAAAGCCCCTGCTTAACTCAGCAACAGCTCTGCCTGGGGAAAGAACTGTGGGGCAAGGCCCAATATTTGAGCAGGATTTTGCTCATGTCAGTGTAGTTGGCCAACACCCAGCAAGAACAGCAGCTTGTGAACACAGGTCTTTCCCCTTGATTCCCACAGAAAGCCTATCCATAATCTGAAGAATGTTGTGAAGAAAATGCGCTGTCTCTTCACATTGCATAGCCAATATAAACATGGTGTGCATGTCACACTCTGGTTCCACCTGACCATAAGGAACCGAAGATCCAACAAACGGCTGCACTCACCCGAGCAAGTCAGGCAGGGTCATGGGAAAGAAAAGAGGGAAGAAACAAAATCCTCACAAAGAAGTAACACTACTGAAACAAGGAACCTGACCCATACTTTATCACGCAGATAGGAGAGATTTTCTTAAGTGCTTAGTAATAAGCAGTTCCCATCAGGAAGACAGGTGCTGCTGGGAAACACTAGAACAAGCTCTGCATACCAAAATGTGAGGCCATCTCTCTTTTTGAACTAGGGTGTCTGAAAACATACAGCTCAGACATATAGAACTGTTAAGAATCCATATTAACATTGTTAAATCCTAGCAAGATCTTTAAAAAAATAAATAGAATAGGTAAGAAGAATTATACCCATGGAATACATTGTCTACTTGGGCTTTCTGTCCATCACATAACTCAGATATACGTATATCCACCAAAGTTGCAGGAGTTCCTGCCCAGGCCAATCTAGAGGATTTTGTGCTGTGCTAGTCCAAAATCATTGCCTCGAGCCAACTGTACAGAGAAATGGAAATCCAGACAGGAGACCAATTTTTCCTTTTAATTACACTTTTACAATTGTATGAATTTCTTCATGTTTGCACTAGCACAAATGTCACCCCTTTTAAATCAGTCGCGTATTAAGAAGACCTATCAGAAAAGATTATTTTGCCCAACATATTTAAATTGAAATGACCGCACCTGCTCACAACCCGAATTTGCACAATTCATAGCAGGATGTAAAATGGTTAAGAAATCAAAGCAGACAGCTTCCTCTCTTGTGATCAAGCAAGTCTCAAAACAGTCAAGATCTAAAAATGAAATGCATGAGCTATTTTGACTAGCATACAAACTTAGATTGCAATGATAAGGCTGAAGTTAATCCATTTAATTTACTTTTGTAAAGGTGCTTTGTCTTAGACAAAAAACACCTCACTGCACTGTGTTGGTTTCTGCAGGAGGAATGAAGTAGCACAATCCTTGTCATTAATACCATGAAAGGAAGATGAAATTAGTTCTGTAGCCTCTAATAAAGCTTTTGAGTTTACAATTTTAGCCAGTCCAGTAGAATGCTAAGACAAAAGCCTCATTTCATGCCAGAGAAATGCATGTTCTGAATTTTCACTGAAGAAATCTGACTATATTTCACCAAAGGCCCATCATTTATTTTCCCAACAATCACCTTGAAAATTAAATCCAGACTCTGATGGATTGGAGCTATTGATGGTTGGTTTTCTCTCTGCCATACAGCTATTGTGCAAGGATCGCATTTAGAGCCAGGAAACTCTTTAAATGCAGATCTCCTCCCAGGTGCACATGCACAAAATCCTTCATACATTAAATGACATAAGTACACATATATCCTCTGATTCCATCAGCACATTCAACTAACAGAATTATAAGAGAAATCATTTTCAAGAATTGTGGTTTACTTTGAGTCTAACTCCATATGTTAAAGAAAAACACTTCAAATGTTGTGAGTTGTTTTTGTTGTTGTTGTTGTTGTTGTTGTTGTCATTTATTTGTAATCAATCCTATTTCAAAACAGTAAGATTTAATCCAGTTCCATTTTTGTAGGCAACTAGCACACTGATTTTGCAGTTCCAACCTGAGCGCATGGTATGCCTTTACAGTAACTTTCAAAACTCTGAACTGCATCCTTGGGAATGCTGTACTACTCTTGACAGCAAAAGAGAAGTTTGGGGACTGTTCAGCCCAGAGACACAGGAGGTTCCCTCTGAACACCAGGAGCACTGCTGTGCTGTGCAGATGATGGAGCACTGGCACAGGTTGCCAAGAGGCTGTGGAGTCTCCTCTCTGGGGACCTTTCAAAGGCACCTGGATGTGGCCCTGGGTACCCTACTCTGGGTGTCTCTGCTAGAGTAGGGCTTGGGCCAGAGGGATACAGAGGTCCCTTCCCAGCGCAGCTATCCTGTGATGCTCTGTGAAAACACCTTTAAACTCTATCAAAACTCACTTTCTAAATAAGGACTATCACAGTTTAAATGGCACTGATTATTAAGCTAAAGGTACACACTTATTGCTAAAGTGAGTCGTAAGTATTAAAGTAAAATTAATTACCAAATTTAATGAAAATCTTCTCCAATCAAAGCTGAAACTCCTTTAAGTGAAATGACACAGTCGTTATACAAAAGCAACGCTATGTCTGAGCCTATTTATTTCCTCTTCTTCCTGAATGCCTCAGCAGATGGCACTGCCTTTGCTCTCTCAACCAACATCGCAAGGCCAGAGATGGACTCACAGAGGGAGGCTCCTGTCTGCCTCTGGGGATAACTCCAAACTTGGTGGAGCTCAACCAGAAACTGCATTCTGGTGAGGCAGAGTCAGACCCCTAGTGTCAGGTCCCCAACTCTCCTTAGTCTGGTGGGCATTAAAGTCAAAGACACTCACTGTTGGAAAGAGAGTGAAGCTATTCCAAGACACATTTAAAAAAAAAAATAAAAAAATTCCAGTAGGCTTTTTTTTTCTTTCCCAATCCACGTGACATGTAGCAAACTCTGCTGTTCAATACTATCTACCGGGATTAAAGAAGAGAGAAAAATTTGTTGAGAAATGAATTGTGTGCAAGTTAAGGAGTGTTTGATCTGCCCCAAGTTACGTGCATTAGGAATATGTTCATATGTTCATCTTCATCACATGAAGTTGAACTGACCCAAAGGGAAAAGCTGTAGTTTTAATGGCACTGATGAAACTCTTGACCCAAGACCTCTTCCTTCCCATATAGCCTAATCATGTACAAGAACTGCAAGACTGGCTATACATGAAAGATTTTTGAAACAAATATTTCAACGGAGTACATGTGTGTGTATTCCAGAATGACTTCTCCAGGAAAAAAATCAGAACATGGCTCTGTGCACGTGCTTTCACAAACCAAGTGTATTGGTGGACTTTATTACTAGTGATTTCATAGTCTGTGGAATAAAATATTGCAGAAAATATCACAGTGCACTATGCTGTGAAGAGTGCACATAGTTTTGACTGCCATATTTCTGTTCATGCATGGAGGAACAACTTCAGCTTGTTTGCAGGGCAGAGAAGATATGGTGACCTTGGCAGAGAGGTACTCTGCTAAGCTTTACATTCCACAATGCAGCTTCCAGTGTTGTCTTCTCAAGTACTGTGATCTGAACTGAAATCGAGGTAGCTACACACATTTTGCAACTAAGTGTCACAGTGTAGTGTGTTTTTAATGATGAAACTTAGCCATAAAAATCAGGGGTCTGGGAGTCAAAGGCTTAGGAAAAACAAGACCACTCTGAAAAACTGCGTGATCAGGTGTGGAATAGGTGTGACCTCTTCTTGTATATATATATGAATATATATATATATATCGTATGTATATATATATATATATATATATGAAAAAAAAAAAAAGAACAAAGTTTGGATCAGAATTTGCACTCCAACTTGGAGTGCAAAGATTATGGGTTACCAGAATGCCTCACCCACAATGGGCAGAGAAAACACTTCTTTCTTTTCTCCTTCAAGGCCCTTCAAAGTCAACACCTATGCACTATATACCATGATGGATGCTGAGATAAATGCAGTGATTACTGATTAGTTAAAACAGGAAAAATGTGAGATACAAATCTGCACTAGGGGAGGTTCAGACTGAATATTAAGAAAAAATTATTTGTCATAAGGGGGATTAAACACTGAAACAGGCTTCCTAGAGAGGTGGTTGATGCTTCATGCCTTTGAGTGTTCAAGAAGCATTTGGGCAATGCCTTCAGTAGCATTCTTTAAATTCCAGTTAGCCCTGAAGAGGTCAAGCAGTTGGATGCGATGATCTTGGAAGGTCCCTTCCAGTCAAACTATTCTAAATTGCAATCCTGGCCTGCGTCAGAAATTTCAATACAAAAATTCCCAACTACAAGACAAGAGTCGGAAGGTAGATGGTTCTCTGTGAACTTGTACAACTTCCTCTCAAAATGATTCAAGCAGTTATAATGTTGATGGCTTTGCTGAGAATTACTAATGCAATATAGACTCTGCATGCAATGGAGAAAATTTTTCAGCATTCAGCTGAAGAATAAATATCTAAAATGCTTTCCAATAACCAACGCAAAGTTCGTACCTCTGACATCTATCTGAATTTGGATTTCCAATCATGAGCAAAATCTCCAACTTGTAATGTGCAAACCAATGTATGTCAGTGTTTCATATGTTTCAGCTTTGGTGTATTGTGCTCTGATGAGTAAGAACCTTGTACTTTTCATGTTTTGCAATAATTTCAGCTCTCTGTCAGTAAGAGAGATTCTCTGAATAATGTATGCAGTGCAAAAACGAACAGGGTTTAAATAAAACACGCAAGTGGGAAGGGGAAAGAAGAGGAAAGACTATCTCCAAACTGATACAGATCAGATCCATTTTGCAACAGTGTCTTTGTGCTTAAGCAAACTGTTCCACGTGAGTTCACACTTAATTGTGCCTAGGCCTTTTTAAAGAAAACAGAAATGTGCATGACAATCATTAGAAGACAGATGTTAAATGGAATATACAGAATTATTCCAGCTCCAAAGGCACTCCTGAATGTACACTTGGCTATATGTTTATATTTAATGAAAAAATGCCCCACAGTTTTCCAGCATTGCAGTGGGTTACCCACACACACACCATCCATAATCCTTTGAAACAGCCTGTTTAGGGTCCCTAACACATCCAATGAGCCAGGCCTTGAACCTTCACAAGTAACCTCTGTGCACGCGGAAACAGATCTAGAGGTAAGTGGTCATGTCTTAGATCTTCATGCTTGAACTCACATGAATATTCAGTTCAGCCCAGCAGCCCTAATGCTTTTATACCCTGTATCTGGAGACGTGTGCACAGAGGAATTTTTCTACACAAATAACAAGGTCCAAAGCTACTGTTTAATAGCAGTTCAGGAAAGAGTTATCATTTTATATTGCCATGAAATCATTTAATTCTGAGCTGATGGTGGGGGTTCTTTAATTAGATTAGAAAACCTTACACATCTGTGCTTTAGAAGCCTCTGTCAAGCCAGGAAATTCAATCACATGGAAGTCAGTGTCCTCCAGCTATCAGACAATTGATTTTTGCAGGATTCTGCTCATATTTAGCTTAAGGGACATGTGATATGTTTGTTCCCTTGTCAGTCACTTTGCCCGAGTTTCATTAGTAGCATATTTGTTATTTAAAACATATTCTTCAGTACCGTATGAAAAATGAGAAACGGATTATTAGAGAACTGCAAAATGTAAAGTAAACACAAAGTTGGACTAAAAATACATGTTGGTTTAAGTGGGAAGTGCAGACCTGAAGAGGCCTGCAGGGTTGTGTCTATTTAATATAGTTACAGAATGATAGTAGTGTACATATATATAAACATATACATTTATTCTCCTTCTTTCTCTGCCTACCCCTATACCGTACAGATTTATCATCTCTGAGTCATTAAATTCTTTAGAAATAAAAATGGGTTCACTTTAAAGAAAAAAAAAAAGAACAAGGTTATGAATCACTATTTCTATAGACTGTAGCAAATACAAGGGGACAGGTTTTCCTCAGTTAAAATACTGCAAGCTGAAATAACCTGAGATGGTTGGAACGAGAGAGAAGAATCTGCTGTGGATCATTGAAATTAGGGAAAGTTTTGGACAAACCCTTGTTTGAATCTAAAGCATTGAAGTCTGACATGCAGAAGTGGTTCAACTTTAGATAATCTTAAATGCATGCAAATCAGAACTAATTCACTAGCACTTCAATGGAAATTCTCTGCAATACCCTTAATCCAAAAAGTAACAATTGCCTCTGAAATTATTTGGCAGAAGTAGATGGGTAGGCAGAATCTAAGATAATTGACTTTATCTAAAACTACTGATTTCAACATGCAATATTTTTAGTCCCTTCCTCCTTCACTAAAAACAAAAGTATAAAAAAGCTCCTGTGTCATTTGTCTTCATGGAACATGTAATCGGCGCCTGCAAAGTTGACACGCATTGTAATGTTTTCTCAATGAACTACACCTGCATAGATCTGATGCCTCCCACTTTCAAAAGCCCTTCTGAAATTCTTTCTTCTCATGGAATTTGATATTGATTTTCATGCTAAACACAACTAATACATTGCTTAATATAGAATTCACACTTAATGGGACATCAGTCTCTCCTGCCTGAAATGAATGGAGCCATTTTGGCAGCTCAGAAGCTTTTCCTGTTAAATAAGGTGGCAAGGTCATCTGAAACTTATAGTACTGAAGACTCATATAAATAAATTTAGTGCTCATTCAATAAATTATATATGAGAACTGCACAGTGCATGGCATGTTTACATATTAAGTAGTTCCACAGAGATGGCTGTGAGAAGCTGGGGAGAAACACAGGACATATTTTAAAGGCACAGTGGACAGGAAGACCTCCAGCTCATTTCTATTTTAAACTCAATAAGCAATGCTGCTCAGGGCATTTACATCCAGAGGCAATTCGCTCCTGAATGAAGAGAAGGGGTTCAAAAACTTAAAGGCCACAGAGGAAAACCTATAGAACCAAATTCTGAAACACAAACGTGACGTTCCTACAGCCCTCAGCTTTGCCACACTGTATCCCACTGTCTTATGTAATAAAATAATTCCTCCTTATCAGCCTGACATACGTGAAGTTAAATAGAAATGATGCTCTGCTGCTCTCTGAGACTGAGCACTATTCAGCATGTGTTTCAGCCACTGCTAAAGACCCCGAGGTGATCGAAATGTAGGAAATTCACTTAATTATAATCTGTTAAAAATAATAATAATAAAAAAGATTCACAGTTACTGTATTTGGTAAGGGCACTTCAGTTTCTGTTTCCCTTTCATGGCGTATGTGCGCCTGTATGTGTGCGTGTGTGTAGAAAATATATAGTAGGAAGAGAATATTTGTTCCAGTTGAGGTGGTCTGTGAAATCAAGTAGATCAGATACTAACTTGACTTGGCACCAATGTATGGATGCATAGAGACATATCCACAGGATGTATGCATTACGAGATGATAAGAGACATTTACAACCTAGAATATAAGAGCAGGGCTGCCTCAAGTGACATCACCAGATCAACTGCAGCGTCAACCGACTCAGATATATAATCCTGCACGCCACTGCTTCCCCATCTCCTTTCCAAGCATTAGCAAAGCATTCGTGAGCATACACATTATTGTATATTTCCAAATACATGCAAGGCACGTCATACCCGAACGAGAACAAGAGTGGGGTTTACGGATGGATCGAGACATTCATAATTCTTCTTTACAACAACAAAATTCATCTCCATAGAAACCAGAAAGCGAGAAACTACAGGAATAACACTGAAGTAAATGTCACATCAGGTTAGTGAGCACAAGGCAGGAGAGGGAACTGTGCTCTAGTTAGGACTAACAAGGACTGCTGTCCCCCCTGCTCTTCTGCTACGGTATCTACACCAAAAACAGACTTTCTGCTGTATTTCCAGTGCACAATAGCAATGCGATTTCCTGCTATTTTCATTGCAATTTACCCGTAAACTGGTCAGATCAATGGCACGTTTACTTACAGGCATTTGTTACAGCGAAGCTGTTAGCTGTTTCAATGTTGTCTACATGAGGAACCAAATTAAAAGGTGCTTCGGAGGCATTGGGGCTGGTATTATGAAGAAAAATTGCTAATCGAAAAGCAGTATATTCCTGATCTGTGTTCCTGATGAAGAGACCACCTACATAAAAAAAAAAAAAAAAAAAAAAAAAAGGAAAAAAAAAGAGAGAGAGGAAAAAAAGAAAAAAAAAAGAAAAAAAAAAGAAAAAGAAAAAGAAAAAAAATTGCAAAACGCAGAGGAATCAGGGTGAATTACTGGCAAGCTACTGTCTTGTAACACCAAGAAACTGTCTCTCCCAAAGCTGCACAGTAAGGAAAGTCCTAAGACTTTAATGGGCAAGGAACTAATCACATTCATAATCACAACCGCTGCCTTTAAATCACTGTCCTCAATCGATATTCACCTCCCCGACGCTTCATGCTTCTTTCCCGACTTCTCAGTTTCCAGCCTTTCACATGTAAATACCCCGATTTGCCATGATTACAGTGACCTCTGGAAGTGTTTAGCCTCCATCTCCCTGCGACTGAACACACTGCTAAATCAGCTACTCAGCAGCCTCTCGCATGAAGTGGCGGGCTGATTAAGGGGAACGATGCTTTCCGGATTAAAAAAAATACCCGCTCTGTGTCGGATAATCTGCACTAAACAGGAATATAATGAACTTTGCTCTTCCACAGCCATGTGCAGGCAGGGAGCCGCTCAGCTCTGTTAGCAGCATCTCTACAAGTCCACGGGCAATGATGCAGCGATGGAGCTGAGCTGGAAGGAATTCAGATAGCTGCGTCCCATCCGAAACGCGCCCGGACGGAGGGAAGCGGGAGGCGATGGGAAAAGGGTGAGGAGGGGGCACAGAGCTATGCGGAGAGGCTTTCAAAATCCCAAACTTTCCAACTACGGGAAGGGAAAGCAGGGCTGCCTTTCAGCCCCATGCCTACGCTACCGCAACCTCAGCGCAAGGAAACGGGAAGCTGGAGGGGGCCGGAGCAGCCCAGGGGCATCTCCCTAAACGCCCTCCCCTCCTACCGACCCTGTGCACCCCGGGGCTGGAATGAGTTGGGCAGAAGATGAGCATCCTTCCTACGGCACGCAAACACACACACACACACACACACGTACGCACACATACACAAATGCACGCGGGCTGTCAACGAAGGCAGGGAAATGGGATGGTGGCGGAGGAGAAAGCTGCAAGCTGCCTTCAGAGCCGCCTTCCCAACTCACTTCGCAAAGGCTCGAACCCCTGGGCACCCACACACAGCCCAATGCAGCGCTTACCTATTTGCACGCTGCTAGGAAAAGCTCCCATTGCTAGTCCCCAAAAGCCAGAAAACAACAAGACAAGCTGTCTGCAAATTATCCTCATCTTCTCTTTTGCCTCTCTCTCGCCTTCTCCCGCTCGCTCGCTAGGTGCTGCTCAGAGAGGCATTGAGGACGAGGCGGCTACAAACAAAATCAAGAATTTAAAAATAAAAAAATAAAAAAATAAAAAAAATAAAAGAGGGAAAAGGGGGAGAAAAAGAGAGGTTTCTCCTTTCTTTTTCTTTTTTTCTTTTTTTTTTCTTTCTCAATTTTTATTTTGCTGTTGCTTTAGGATTTGCTGCCTATTCTCTGCCGCTCTGCCTCTCTCCCCGCAGCCGCCGCAGTTTCAGCAAGCCATCCCGCCGCGCCGGGCTTTTCCCGCAGTCTCCATCGCCGGGGAGCGGTTTGTGTCCGGCTGCGAGCGATGCACATGCAGAAGATGGTGGTGAGTTTGGCGGCGGGGGGGAGCGGCTGGCGGCGGCGCGGAGCGGGCGGACATGCGCCGTGCTCCCCAGGTCCCCCCCCCCCCCCCCCAACCCCCGCTGCCGCCGCCGCCTCCCGCACCGCCGCGGGCGGACAGCAGCCGCGCACGTTCCGCGCCCTCCCGCGCCCCTCCGCGGAGCCGCCTCGTGGAGCCACTGCGCTTTGGGGGCGCGCCCCGCAGCGCCGCGGCACCGCGGATCAGACCCCGCTGCTTTTAATGTTTTGGGGGTTTTTTGGTCTGTTTTCTATTTTCTTAATTATTTTATTTGATCATTCTTTATTTTGTTTTCCTTTCCGCATATCCGGAACTTCGCATCGCGGGGACAGAGCAGAGGGGCCAAGCACAAGGGATGCCTCGTCGCGCTGGGCTGCTGCAGCCCGGGGCCGCTGTCATTAACCTCCGGCTGTTGTTAATGAAGGTGGCAGCGCGCATCCACCTGCGCTGAGCTGCGGAGGTGGGGGGGAAGGAGGGACGTCCCGGCAGGACCCCCTCTGTAGGGGTTTGCGGCAGAGATGGGGGCGAGAGCTGGGGATGCGCTCAGAGCTGTTGGGCGCTGCTGCCAAAAGGAGGGAGCAAATGAAAAGAAAACTTCCCTGCTCCTCCGCCTCCTGCTTATTCATTTATTTTAACCTTCGGTGGGAAAAATCACAGAGCTTTTTTGAATCCTAACACTTATCGTTGGGTTTGAAGCCTTGGAAGTTCCGCCAAAGCAGCTGCCAAAGGTCTGGGGAAATGGCAGTTAATAATTAAAAGACGCACGTAATAAATGATAGGTAATGAAGTCATCCCAAAATAACTGTGTGTCAGAGATGGGAGTTTCTGGTTTTACCTGTGGCTTTGCAGAGATTTCTGCACAGAACAATCAGAGCCTCAATAAATTAATTTTGAAATGTTAATTGGCAATATGGAAGATTATCGATTTTTAAGGTGAACTTTGTTGTTTTGTGTTCAAGCGCATTTGCTCCAAGACCAGAACTCTGTCTGCTTTCACCCAGGCTTCTTTTGTTGCCGTATTCCTACACCCTATGGGGGAGAAAGAGATTCCCTTGAATTGCTGTGGGGGGTGACAGTGATTTCTGAAGAATCCTCCAAAGAGTGAGGAAAGAGCACTGAAAACAGATGCATAAAGCTATTTGCATGGGCATGTGCACCTGTGTGTGACTATGTGTTTTTGGTAGAGTGTGCTGTTCCTGCAAATAAATTACTCTTTGAGAGATTTCTTCACAGGTCAGTGCTAAACAGACTTCATCTGCATGTTGGGATGCTCATTCCTTTATTTTTCAGTAGGTCTTCAACTTTCTTTTATTTTCCCATCACATATTCCCATCCGTCTCTGAATCTGCTGACTCGATCTGCCTGTTAGTTACCAATGGCTTTTTTTGACCTCTGGTTTTGCGCTTGCTTGTCTTTTTCTTCTTCCTCCTTGCCAAGAAATCTTTGTCTCTCTGAATTCTCCCCAAAGTAGGTTCTTCCTTTTTTTTTCCCCCATCCTTCAGCGTTCAAATTTTTGACTTTGGAAATTGCAGGAAAATATAGTAATGAAGATGGAATAGTATTTCCATTCCATAGTGGCTGGATGATTATTCACTGCTAGTAGCATGTCAACCTGGAAACATGTAAAATATTGAGTTAATTTGACACATGTGGAATTCATGCCACTTATCATAGAATCATTTGAGTCGAAAGGGAACCTTAAAGGTCATCTAGTCCAATTCACCTGCAGTGAAGAAGGCCATCCTCAGCTCGATCAGGTTGCTCAGAGCCCCATCCAGCCTAACCTTGAGTGTGTCCAGGAATGGGGCATCCACCACCTCCCTGGGCAACCTGTGCCAGTGCCTCACCACCATTATTGTAAAGAATGTCTTCCCCTGTATTCAACCTAAATCTTCCCTCTTTTAGTTTGAAATCATTTCCCCTTGTCCTGTCACAACAGACCCTGCTAAAGAGTCTGTCTTCTTTCTTGTAGCTCGCCTTTAGATACTGTAAAGCCACTCTCGGGTCTCCGCAGAGCCTTCTCCAGGCTGAACAGCTCACAGCCTGCCATTGTAGACAAGGTGTTCCATTCCATGGATCATTTTTGTGGCCCTCTTCTGGACGTACTCCAATAGGTCCGTGTCTCTCCTGTACCGAGGACTCCATATCCAGACACAGTACTCCAGGTAAACAAGATTAGGATTTTAGACACACGTCTGTTATATTGGCACAGTGAGTTTCTGCCTATCAGCTGTACGAAGGAGCATATTTTAAGTATTTTTCAAATACAATGGTAACATGTTAAATTTAATTTGAGTATCTGCAGGGGACTATTTCATACATGGTCTAATTTGAGCTGACAAAGAGTCTCACCCAGCAGTTTCTACATAAGGTCCGTAATTTCTGTTGGAGTAAAACCATGTATTTTATCAAAACATCCAATCTTGATTTGAAGACTTCGAAAGACAGGAAATCCATCATTTTCCTGGGTAAGTCATTCCAGTTGTTACTTACTCTCATTTGTTAAAGCCCTCATTTCCTTAGCTTTGGTTTCTAATGTTTGTGATCAGAGATAAACCCAGTATTCCAGTAGCAGTATCACTCAGAGCTGTTCCTGGAGGTGATCCCATTCTCTTCTTGATACTGCCTTGTGTGGACATCTCAGGGTCATTTCTTAGTTCTGGGAAGCAGAGGAAAGAAACAGGAGGATACCACCATATAGCTGTTTTGTATAATCAAGATTGAGGTGGAGAGCGAAGAAGGGGAGGTAGGGTTTTAAACAGTAGTTAGCTTTGGCTCACTGCTAGGTACCATGCAGCTGCTCTCTCACTCCTCATCCCCAACAGGACGCAGGGAGAAAATGAGGGGAAGAGCTCATGGGTCAAGATAAGACAGGGAGACCACTAACCAGTCACTGTCAAAGGCAAAACAGACTTGACTTGGGTAAAAGTAAATTACTAACAATTAAAAAATGAATTCTGATGGTGAGGAATGATTGAAAAGTGTTTTACTGGATATTTAAGCAGTAAGGATGGGATAGACCAGAAAGGATCTGTTGGCAGTGAATGCTTGCTTTGCCTTACGGCACATAAGCTCTTACTGGCCTTGCCTGGAGGACACTGCTAGAGAGGACTCCTTTTGCAGAGCATCAGCCGAGATGCTGACTATCTGCTGCAGCACCTGAGTGAATCCTACTGCAGAAGGTGTATAAATATAATGCAGTTTCCCTCTAGCAAGGATTGAAAACATTTAGCTATTTTCTTCATCAGACAGACGTGTGCTTGGACTAATATGTTTATAAAGAGACCCTGAAGGAAGAGGAGGAATACGAGAAGATTTTTGCTATACAAGAAATGAAGGCTTTATGTTAGACAGGAGGAGTAAAATGTGAAACTACTGAGCAGAAACCAGAGGTATTCACCTTATGGAAATCCTAGAGAAAACGCAAGATATGAAGTAGATATAGATACTTCGTTGAATGAGCAGAACTTTAATGCATATGTACTGATAAATACCCATATGCTGAAGTAGCAACTTTGATTCATATTTATACATTCTTGCATTCAACATATAAATCCCAGCTATGCAATCTGTTAAGAAGGCATGTTGTTATGGTTCTGAAGACACGCAACTTTGTGAGGGAGAGGAGGACTTGGCTGAGAAAGGCATAAAGAAGCTATGTTATTATCAAGGATAGGTTGAGAATTAGGAGTATGGAGAGGATGAAAGAGGAAGGTAAGAGTGATTTCACTAAGAGTAAGAGACACAGAAACAAAGATCCAGTCACCACTCCTCCCCATCAGATTCCAGGTGCACCGAGGCAGTGACAGCATGAAAACAGAGAACACCCTCCCTCTGCTGTGTGTGCCAGTGCTACTGAATGAGCTCCTTCTGAATAGGCAAATGTCTGTGCCACAAAGGCTCCCCATGGCACAGCCATCTGGGCAGAGATCAATCTGGAAACTAAATTCAGTCATTTAGATTAGTCTTGCTTCAGATGCAACTTTCACTGTGTGGTCAGCGTGAATGCTTCAGCAATAAAGAAAACAATTCACTCAGCATCCTGTCCTTTCTTAGTCCTTTCATGCCTTATGATATGTTGTAGCTCACATACCTGTCAGATAGATCCATTAGACTGTAAACTCTGGGACAAAGATATGTCTTCTGTGAAGTGCTTAGCACTTCTGGGCAATAAAAGTAAATAAAATACAAATCATTCATCTAGAACTGTTTACACTCCACCCTTTGGCATCATCTCACATCACCTCTTGAAGCGATACTAGCAGTCATGAATAGATTAGCAGTGCACCAGAACAAGGCAGTTAGCCAGACAGGTTCCTTTCAGTCACAGAACTCATTTTCAGGAAATTGCCTTAGTGTTTTCTTGCATTTTTGTTCTTATTGACTTATTTTTCATTCATCTAAATGCTAGGGTAGCCAGAACAGGTAATTATTTTTAATAGTGCTTCTCATTAACAGTGTTATGTTGATACTGAGGCAGGGGGAGTAAAATCATTTGGCTTTGAATGCGTTCATCCACTGCTCCCATTCCTTTCTGCCACAGTGTCTGCAAATATTGTTCTTTGAAAATGTACCAACTTTAAGAAATTAAATATTTATGCTGATAGATCTTGACCATGAAAGGAGAGGCTGTTGTGATTGTCCTGCAGAAAGCTAAAAAGGGTGACTGATAGAATTTATTAAGTTAGACCTCATGCCCATTTAGAAGAGCATCCTATACCCAGAATTAACTGATGGTGAGTTATTAGGGAGAGGTATGAGAATCTAAGCAGTCATTCCTTTAAACTTGAGGGAACTTCAGAGAAGTCCTTCCTCACTAAGTGCTCTCAGCTCCTGACAGTCAGGGACTTCAGGTTTTTAAAGCAAAGATTTCAGAGAGGTCAATGTGTTGAACAGTTTCCTACAGTCATAATTTCCATGTATTTATCCAGTTTATTTTGAGCATATTTTATGCATTCAGTGTCCACATTGTCCTATGCAAATGGGCGTTACAACTTGTTCTAAGAAGTTATTTTATTTAGTTGGTTTTACATCTTTCATATTTGCCATTCTTGGCACTTTGCTAAGAAAAAAGAGGTAAAAGCCATTTACCATACCATATCACCCGTAGTTATGTATATCTTTAAAATATCACACTTCAGCTATGTCTCTTTCAAGGTGAAGCATCTGTCCTCCAACTCTTCTGTCCTCCTATATTCTATACTCTGTGCTATATAGTAGAACTCCATGCCACCGCTCTCTCTATGTCTTGCAACTTTTGAAAAAGTAGGACACGCAGAATAGGACACTTCTTTTTTTCAGGTGTAAAACTGTTTTCTGCTTTACTCATTTACTAGCCTAGTTGTTCCTAAAATGCCATTCCTTCTGAGTACGCAGGCAGTGTTTTTAGAAAACTACCAACAAGGACTTCAAGATCCCTTTCCTGAATGGTAATAACTAATATAGAGTATATCGTTTTGTATGTACAGTTAAAATTATTTTTCCCAAGTGCATTGCTTTACATTTTTTTGATACTGAATTTCATCTGCCACTTCATTGCTTCAGTCAATTAGTATTGTGAGATTCTTTTGCAATACTTCCCAGACAGGAAGGTCCCTGTAAATTTCATAGAAGAGCAAAATTGGAATCTATGCCCTTTAAATTTAATCTCATCTTTGTTACATTTTTAATGGTGTAATACGTTTCTTCTGGTCAGATTTATAACCTGATCTGCATCATGGGATGTATCTGAGAGAGTAAGAATATTTGAAGCAATGTTTCTTTCCTAAGCACAGCTAATCGCAGTAGTGAATGCCAGGCAGGTGTGAAGGATGGGGCAATTTCCTCATCAATTAGAGGTGTGTTTATGTGGGAAATTGCACCAACTTAAATGCATTCCACCTGAGCTCATCTGGCCTATTTTTATAGTGAAAAATATCAATTTTTTTTTGCTAATGCTGGTTTCTTCACATCACTTCTAATAACACTTGGATCCCAAGCACAAATGATGCATGAGTGATTGCTAGTCTTCTAGGTGCTGTATGGGTTATACCAACTTACAGTAAGTTTACGTGAGATACCATTTAAATAAATGGATAAGAGTTGCCTCAAAAGTAATGCCTCATTTTATTATGTTGGCTCATGATGTTAGAGGTGAATGTTGGTGATATGGCCATAGAGGTTGAACCTTCCCACCAACATTCTGTTACATTTTGTTGCTGTGAGACAGGTGGCAGCAGAAGAGTGGTCCAACAAATGGTGTATGACATGGAAGTGCAGATGAAGCAAAAGTGTGGAACTGAATTCCTCTGTGAGGACAAAATGGCACTCAGTGACATTAATCAGTGCTTGCTGAATGCTTATGGAGACCAAACAGTGGGTGTGAGCTCAGTGAGGCGGAGGGTGGTGTGTCTCAGCTGTGGTGACAGCGATGGGAAAGACAAGCCACGTTCTGGACAGCCCTGCAGATTTTTACTAGCGGGGCTCGTGGGCTCTTGTTCATCTGGGGCAAAAATGTGTAGCTAATGGTTGTGACTATGTTGAACAATAGTGTTTTGTAACAGAGAATTTTCTCTATCAAAAAGTATTACTGCACTCTTTGTATCTGTTGCAGTTTCTGTGCAAATAAGTAGGAGGCATTACTTTTGGAGTGACCTAAGCATTTTGCTTCAGATTTTTATGCCTATCTTAGCTGAGTACTCATCTGAAGTAGCATAGTGAGAGCGCTCCCAGCTCTGCTGGAGGTGTCTGGTTTGTGGTCACCCACACTGCAGAGCATGGTCGATGTGGCCATTCCCGAAAGGGAGGGTGCAGGTCAAAAGGCTGTTCACCGCATGCTCCTCTGCTACAGATAAGAGGCATGCATATGGCCCCCATGAACCATGGAATATATAAAGATTGTTTTTTTTTAACTGGAAGTATCATGTTGATTCTGCATTGCCTAACCACACAAAATCAGAGGCAATAAAAAAACCCTGCATTTGAAAACTTTCCAATAAAACTGAGTTCAGCATGGAGTAAGATGGAAAGAACATGGGATAAAATTGTCGGGAGACAGAAACTCAAGTTAGACAATTACAGATATTTGGAATGTGAATTATTATGAGTAACATTGTTTTTCCATTAATGTTTATTTTTCAAATGAAAAAGGATAATTTCTTTGGATTCCGTAAATAAAACAAGAACAGCAACAACAGCAAGGCCAATAACAAAACATCATGCAATTTCCTTGAAAAAAAAGGATTTTTCTCCAAAAAGTATTCGTTTGTTTGCTTGTTTGTGTTTTTTGTTGGTTTTTTTTTTTTTTTTTGTCGACAGTTGGTAGAAAACACTTTCCGTGATCTGACCAGTTCTCATTAAAATATCTTGCCATAACTTTTGTAACTTAATGTAAGCAGCTGAGTCAGGAAGAAGTCACAACAGCATAAAGAATGTCATCTGTTCACGATCCAGAGAAGCTCCCTCACTGTATTGACCTAAATAGCATTATCTATCTGTAAAAAACCAAACAGAACTCACCTTTATCTGAGGACGGTAGATTTTTTAGCTCTTGTTCTCCCCAATGTTTCCACCCACGTGAAAGAGTAAGCTGGGCTCTCTGTGACTCATGCTGGATATTCCAGACTCACCACATCAGCTCTAGCTGCAGAAGCCTCAGTATGGATGATGGCAGATGGGCAAAGAGGATGTAGTCTAGATGGCAGATATAGGTGAGAAGAAAGGAGATGGGGAAATTGCTGAGCTGGCAGTGAAGAAGCCACTGCCCCATGTTTTTGAAATAAATTTGATAGAAAATCTGAGCACAATAACCAGGAAAACTTCGATGCTGTTTCTACAGAATCATATTTGCAGAATATAACTGCAGTCTGATACACTAAATTGTTCATTAAAATAAAATTAGTTTTCATTAGGTTATTGCCCAACATCAAGGATTATTTTCACAAAAGCATGCCCCGTGATCTAGTCTTATCTTTCCCTGTTCCAAACTGACCCGTATCAGTAAGTCTGAGAGACAAATACATGGCCGTCATGCCGTTTGCACTTTTATATCAAGGCATTAATTATTTACATGAAGCTATTTCCCAGCTCTGGGGAAAATAAAATAAATAAATAAATAAATAAATAATAATAATAATAATAAAAGATCAAGAAAAAGATCAAGAAATTTAATGCTTTTCTTAATATACACAGATTCTACTTTTTACTTAATTTTCATATTAATTAGAGCTTATACAATACAGCTCATACACAGGGCATGCATTATCATGCATTACAGGATACATTTTCAGCCCACAGTTTGGATATCCTTACTTCCTTTATTCAGTGGTAAAGTTGAAGTTTATCTCAAATAAATCTGTCTGTCTGCCTTAGCTATAGCTGTCTTCCAGCACCTGTCTCCACAGCGAAAGCTGCAGATTAGATAATTGCTGCCATTCAGCTGTAGCCACGTGCTCTCTGTTTGTACAACTAGGATCTGTTTTCCTAGAAAATCAGAACACTCTTTGATGCCTTAAGTGCTGCAAGCATACCTGGTATTTGTTCCAAAGTGTGTGTTCTTAGGAGTATTCTGATGATCGATACACATCTGTTTTCAACCAGTTAACTCTTTAGATATATATATAAAATGGGGTTCTTCTAACCAAAATCAAAGTGGGTATGTCCACTGCATTATAAGGTGAAGTTACATGAAGCAAATCAGGGCTAGAATGATCTCATCTGGCACTAAAATCCCTTAAAAACAATTAATTTTGAAGCTGTTGATTTATTTATTACTTAATAAACAAACGGTGATTCATACTCTGAGTCAGGTCAGATTTTGTTTACAGTCATATTTTTTTTTAAATAATCCCAAATACAGCTTAGAACAACTTCCTCTGTCTTCAACTGTGCTAACTAGCACTGTAATAGAAGTAGGATGCCTTTTGGGGAAGAAAATGTGTACTGCGAAAGGGCGAAATTATCTAACCTTATGTCACTTAGAGCACTCATAAAAAATCCATAAATGGTCCTTGCTAAAGCACATCATGTGGTCACTGAATTAGAAATGTGGGGATGGAATAGATTTCCAAAGGTTACATCGTTCAGTTCCCTGGCGCTGGAGAAGAATCAAATACAATGGAGTTTCCCGCAGAGAATTTTATCTGGAACATATTTTTTTTAGAATTTCTGCCGAAAGACATTTGAGGGTGTCCTGTTTGAGATTTTTCCTCTCAATTTTACCTTAGTATTTGGCCTATATAGCCTTTACTGAAAGTTACACTGGGTTCTTTTTGCCATTCTTTCCGGTGAGCAATGGCTACCAATCTGTCACTGTCTTTCTTATTAACAGTTTTCTGTAACCTGGAAGATTAATCAACTCCTTACCTGCCTAGACTAAAGGAACCCCATTTCTGCAGTATTCCTTCCTGGATAATGCATTCTGAGTTCTCTTCTCCATCTTGCTGTTTGCTGCTGTGTGCTTTCCACAGTGACTACCAGTGTTTTGGAGGATGGCACTGCTTCAGCTGCACTTTCCTGGGGAGCAAGGAGGCAATCCCCACCCAGATCTTGCCTACAAAATTCTTGACCGCAGGAGGCATTCCTTTCCTTCCTTTTTAGTGATACTCCATGTTGACTCACAGCTCCTAATATGTTGTAGAATGCATGTCCTTCTTCCTTATTTGTCATTTTGAGTTTTCATTTCTCCTTACTAGTTACTGTGCTCTGAATTTCCTTCCTCCCTTTCTCCCTTCCTCTCTTCCTTTCTCCCTTCCTCCCTTCTTTCCTCCCTTCGTCCCTTCCTTCCTCCCTCCCTCCCTCCCTTAATTCCAGATTATGTCTTTATTAAGACATTTTGAATTGTAGAGTTGTTCATCAGACTTCTGTAACCCTTCAGTAACCCTAACACATCTACAGATTTTATCCATTAACTTTGAAGTGCATATGTTTAGTGAAATGTTAAGAACAGTTGGGCCTGAAATCTTGGGGGGAACCAGCTTGAAAGGAAGTTCCTGTTTGGTACTGACAGCTATTCTTACAGAAGAACTTTTCAAGTCACACACTGTCTTTTAAGATTTTTTCATCCAGACGACATTTCCCTTATTTTCCTGTGATAACTGAATATGGAAAATATAGAAAGCCTCCTCAGACTCAATTCAGTATGCTAGTTATTCTGTCCAAGAAGAAAATTAACTTGGTTTGATATAATTTGTTCTTGAAAAGTCTATTTTGGCTATTTTTATTATTCTGCAGGTAAGTTCACTATTTGCATGTTTATTCATTTTTTTTTCCTGCAGTCCTGTAGTCAGGTGAAATAATCTGTTTTCTTTGAATCCTCTATTATCCCTCTCTATAAGATAACCAGTTTCTTGTTTTCTGAGACCATCTCTATTTAATATGACTCCTCACATGTAACTACTGGTGCTTAAAGTAATGTTATTTATTTCTTTATGTAACTGAAGGTAAATTTAATCATGTCCTGGACATTTTAATAGATAAATCTCATTTAGAAATATTAGATACTATGTCTTAACTACTGAAATTCAGATGTTGTCCTTCCTAATACTTTAGAAGGCTTAAAAGCACCTTGAAAGAATCAGCATCATGAAACTACACTTTAGCTCCCGGTAACATTCCCCATAACATCCAAAATACTCACTTGCAGCGGTGTTTGAAATAACAAAACCCACTTTCACATAGGACAAATTCAAAGCTAGTTCACTGCCGTTGTTTGGAAGTATTTCACATTTTGTTCCCTGAAACATTTTTTTTCAGAATTACCATTGGAAAAGTACAATTGGAAGCAACCCACAAAGATCATCATGTCCCTGCTGCCTGACTGCTGCAGAGCTAACCAAAAGTGAAAGCATGTCATTAGTAAGGGCATTATCCAAACCTCTTGAATGCTGACAAGAAATCTTGTAAGGTAAGGAGCTAACGCAATAGTTCAGTAAAGCAGTGTTTCAAGAGGAGTCTTGTGTGGTGGGAGGAACACAGTGTGACGCCCGAGGTGAACAGAGTATTTCTTCATAGGTATTTTAAACATTTCATGTCATACAAGCACCTGATGCACAAGCGTGTGTGAACTTTGCTGAGAGTTTTTACATTCAGAACAGGAAAACTTCCACCCATATAAACTCATGAATACAGAAATAATTACTGAGCTCTAAGGACACGTTTCAATGACATTATCATTTGTCAGCAGGATACCAGTGACTGCTGTCATGGAAAATTTACATTAGCAGCATTGTTAAATAGTCTGTTTACTAGTTTCTTAATGACCTGCAGCAAACAATGATTTGAACTACTTTATGAAGTTCAGCAGCGTGGCAGGCTATGGTTATGTTGAACGTATTTTCATAGGTTAATGATATTAAGGTAGAATCAACAGCAGCTGTCATGTCATATGCAATACAATTGCCTGTGAGTCAGCCTTGGTGGCAGTTCTTTCTGTGGCTCTGGTGTAGGTTGGAGATGCCAAGTTAGTTTTAAAATACCCATTTGAAGTTCAAGTAGCAGGAATCCTGTAGGGGCATGAAGCACAGGGAGGGGAAAAAGTATTTTAGTATTTTATGGAGAGGATGGTGAGGCACTGGCACAGATTATCCAGAGATGTGGTGGGTGCTCTGTCCCTGGAGACTTTCACGGCCATACTGGACCAGGTTCTGAGCACCTGATCTGGCTATGCATGTCCCTGTTCACTGCAGGAGAGTTAAACTAGATGACCTTTAAAGGTCCCTTCCAACTCTAAGAATTCTATGATTCTATGATTCTATACAGAACAAACTGTTTTCAGAGGAAACTGATCCTAAAGAAAAATGTCTTTGCATTTATTATGAAAGGTTACTGCTATTCCATGTTGCTGAATAATTGCTAGAGGTGACTTGGAAATTAAACTTATATTAAAGGTACATCATTGTTCACACACTGGGGAGGGGTACAAAAGAGGAGTGAGGCTGGTGTGCAAGGAATCCATTCCACAGAAGCTCCATAGGCAACCTCAGTTGTTGGCAACATCAGAGAACCTTGATGTGCTGATTCTAATAGAAATACACAGAAGGTGGAATGAAGACACCATGGCCAGGTTTTGTGGTACCACTACTGAAATGAGAATGTGATAGTACTATGGAACCAATATGCTGCATATTTGCTACCTTGAGCCAAAAGTCTGCCATTTTTTAACATAATACCATCCCTCAGTTGAATTTTACTCAGTATAATACCAAAATGCACCTCCATTCCAAAAGCAACCCTCCTCCAAGGAATGAACTCCCCTCACTGAGCATGTGCTCTGAATTTTTTAACTATACCTTTAAAGGCAAAGTAAGAGAAGCTTACACCAATCATAACAAAGGTATGTATGACTGGAGTCACTCAAGCTCCATCTGAAAAATAAAGAAATAGTATAAAACAGATTAAGGGGGGGGGGGGGGGGGATGTCAGGGAAGGTACCATTGTAGGCAAGCTGGAGAGGACATTGCTGGCTTCTGGGACCATCTCTGGGTAAGCCTCATTTCCCTCACCATAGGGATGTCTGTTGGGTAGGATTCACACACATGGTTATACGAAGGGCTTCTGCAGCAAATTTAGAAACCTCTATAGCATTTTTCATGATTTAAAACCATTCTACCTGACTATATTATTTACTTTCTTGTTCAACCTCACTTTATTTACAGACCATGTATTTATTACTGGTAATCCAAAAGAATATGTAATCTGTTGCTTTAATAAACTGCACTATTCACTAATCTAGTCATGTAAGTTCTCATTGGGCATGGCCTGAACTCCTTCAGAGTAATTGTGGGAGCTCATTTGATCACCACTAGACGAATTGGGCAGTGCACTATTTGTGAATCTGTAATTGTGGTAGTTCATATATTGAACACCACTCAACCTGTAGCACTGAAGTGAACATGACACAGAATCTGAGCTCAGCCACTCCCACCCCCAGGTATTTCACAACAAGATGGAATGTATGGGTGGTTCATTTTCTGCCAAATTCCAATGACCTTTAACATGACATATATGCACAAAATGAAATCCTTCCTTCATTTTCATTGATTACATCTCAGTACTGAGAGCTACAGAATGCACAAATTAATGTGAGTTTCAAAGTTCAACATTTTCAGACATTTTTGGAATTAACAATATAATACGGTTTCAGTCAGAGAAACAGCAAGCTTAGGGAGAGGATACTTTATTGGTCATATGAATAAATTTTACATATATTTAAGAGCCCTTAATGTGATTAGCAAATACATACTTGCAATATATTCATCACATTTCTCTAGTTCAATAATATTTGTGTAGGTAAAGATCGGTTGAAATTTGCTACCGAATATTTACTCTCTTGTGTAATGACTACACACTGAGTCAAAATCAGAACCGTAGAATATCCTGAGTTGGAAGGGACCCATAAGGATCACTGAGTCCAATCCCCAGCTCCACACAGGACCACCCAAACAAAATCCAAACCCAATGTCTGAGAGCGCTGCCCAAACGCTCCCTCAACTCCAGCAGCTCGGGGCCGTGCCCACTGCCCTGGGCAGGCTGTTCCCTACCCACCACCCTCTGGTGCAGACCCTTCCCTTCACCCCCAGCCGCCCCTCCCCTGACGCAGCTCCATGCCTTTCCCTCGGGCCCTGTCGCTGTCACACAGAGCAGAGCTCAGCGCTGCCCCTCCGTTCCCTGTGAACAGCGGTAGGCTATGATACGAAAATACTCGAAGTAATAGTGCAATGACAGTGTATGATAAATAATGCATGTGTAAAAAGGAACGAATTTAAACTTGTAAATGTAGCTCAAATTCCATGATTTTCACACTTCAAGTGCTTGATTTTATAACCTTAACAGCATACAGCACAGAGCTTGTGTTCTTGAGTAGCTTAGAAAAAAGGAAAGCTCCTCCTGTTAAGTAACTAGTGATCACTGAACATACTTTTGCGACAAAATTTTTATTAGAAACTGTACTTGCCCTGTATTTTCTTCATAATTATCAGTTTCTTTTGTAAACATTTGTATCCACCTAGATGGAAATATGGATCTTCTGCTGTTACACAAAACCTGCAACTTGATTAAAGTTTGGGTAAAAAAAAAAATCATAAATAAATAAAAAAGAACAAAATATTTCTTAAGCTCAGATGGAGCCAGGGAACTTCTGAAATGAAATTATAGTATGCTTTATCTTTAAGAAAGAGTAATGACATATAAGCAATTTTTGCTTCTTTTATCAGCATGAGCAAGCGTGTTATTAAAGAAAGTTGCTTGAAAAGTGCCAGTATCTAGTAAGAGCACACTCGCTAATACATTTTTGAACAAAAATATCTGGAAGCTTTTATTGAAGATGAAATTTACTGTGCTAAGCAGGAACACATGTGGAGGCTAGGAAGCGCTGTTTTAAAAGGGCAGGGCAAGTCCAGGCTAATTCAAAGAGAAAGATTTTTTCAAGATGAACTCTGACTAAGGAAACAGTGGCGCTCACTGAATGAAAAAATGAATGAAAAATGTGAAGGGAATCTCTATAGATCAGAGCAGGGAATAGGCAGAACATTAATGAATGATGAATCATGAGGTCATGAAAAATAAAAGCTTATAACAGCTATTTATTTTTCTTGATAAAAATAAAAATACTAACAGTATTTCAGCCATAAACAAAATTGTTTTCATATGGAACACTATGAAAAGCACTTGCAATTTATGGAATATTAGGGGAAAAATAGATGCATTTAGCTTCTTTACTGAAGCATTTGGAATCTTTGATTCAAAGCCTGCCATTGGTACCAGATGAAGATGTGGTTACTGACACTGGAATTCTGAGCTAGGAATCTTTACCTAATTGAACAAATATGCCTTGAAACAAGCTTAAAACAGGAATACAGTACTAGATAATGTATGTTACAAGTAAATTTGTGTTAGCAGGGAAACCGATGCATTATTTTACTTCTTTTTTTTTTTTTCCCTAGTCTTTTATTTCATCCATATTGTCTCTTCAACGACTGTGAGGTAGTGGTCTTAATTACGGAAACACAGAATTGTAGGGATTGGAATGGACCTCCGATGATCACTTAGTCCAACACCCCTGCTAAATCTGGTGGTAGTTTTTGTCTCTTAAACAGTGTCAGTTTTCAGTTGTTTCTTTTCTGTTAAACTGCAACAGAGTTGGTTGAACTACTTAGCAAAAAATAAAAAATAAAAAATCCTAGAGAGTTTACCCCTATTTCCTCAGGCAGAGGAAGAAGGAAATTTTGTAGAGATTCACAGAATCACAGAATCACAGAATTGTAGGTGTTGGAAGGGACCTCCAGAGATCATCGAGTCCAACCCCCCTGCCAAAGCAGGTTCCCTACACCAGGTCGCACAGGTAGGCGTCCAGGATTCCATGGTCTGAATTCCAAGCTATTTGAAGTTTCTGTTGCTACTAACATTAAAGAGATCTGAGATTCCTTCAGGTGCAATACAGATAAAGGAAACAAATCTTTCTGCTTAGGATGGTTCACAGAAAAAGTTTATAATAAGAAACAAACCCCAGACAAATAGAGAAGCGAGAGCTGGCTGAGAAGGGTGACAGGTAATTGTGAAAACAGTGATTTCTGGGATAGATTCAGACATGCTTGAACATTTTCGAAATGGTCAATACTTACTGCAATTGCTTTAAGATTTCCTTCTTGACACAAGATGAATCTCAAAGTGTCAGCACATCAAAGTAACCTATGAGTGTTAATAGGATTTTAAGAAACAACTGATAACATGTAAACTTGGAAAGTTTGGCTGTTAGTGTATTATCTTCTAAAATGTAGGACCAGTTTCTATCATACAGTCTTAGATATACCTTACAATAAAAAGCCTGTTCAAAAAACATATCTTGATGCCATAAAATATTCACTCTGTATTTTAAAAAATCCTAATAGCTCTGGAGAACTAGTCAATATAATGAAGAATGATTCCCACAGTTCCCAGAATGAGATACTAAGATCGCATGTGAAGCACAAAGCTAAAGTATGGGGAAGGAACATTTCACAGAATTGTGGAATCGTAGAATCACCAAGGTTGGAAAAGACCTACAAGATCATCCAGTTTGATGAACCAGAACTTAGCAAATAATTTGAATACCTCATCTGTGTGTCCAAAGAGCAATCTCTGAAAGTCAATGGAAACAGATGATTGATTGACTGACTGACTGATATTACAGAGTTTGACCTTTACTCTAAGTATCAGTGAACATTTACACACATTCATCAAGTAGTTCATAGTTTATACTTTGTGAGCAAAGCTGTGGAACTAAGCTTTAACAGGAAAGTACATATGTATTCATTATATATTATTTAAACGCCTCATTTCATGGAGTCCGGAAATGTCTTTCATCTCTAATTTCTGCCTTGTGGTCTGGGCTATTCTCTCTGTTTGGAGTCATAATTTACATCTGTAGCAATTTCAGCCTCCTGCTTACAGAATCACAGAATCATAGAACTGTAGGGGCTGGAAGGGACCTCTGGAGATAATTCAGTCCAACCCACTGCTAAAGCAGGTTCCCTACAGTAGGTTGCACAGGAAAACATTCAGGTGGTTTTGAATATCTCCAGAGTAGGAGACTCCATAACCTCTCTGGGCAGCCTGCTCCAGTGCTCTTTTACCCTCATGGTAAATAAGTTTTTTTTCTGATGTTCATATTTAATTTCCTATGTTCCAGTTTGTGCTCATTGCCCCTTGTTCTGTCTTTGGGCACCACCGAAAAGAGCCTGGCCCCATCCACTTGAAAATCATCCTTTAGTTATTTATATGCCTTGATAACATCCCCCTCAATCTCCTCTTTTCCAGATTGAACAACCCCAGGTGTCTCAGCCTTTCTCAGAAGGGAGGTGCTCCGGACCCCTCATCATCTTCATGGCTCTCTACTGGACTCTCCAGCAGTTCCCTGTCTTCCTTGAACCAGGAGCTCAAAGGCTGTTGTTTTCAAGAAATTAATGAGTTTGAAAATGAAAATAAATTCCTCACTGAACATTTGTTACACTATTGTCAGTTTTTCAGAAGCTTCAGTGTTCAGATTCTTTAACACTAGGGGAAATCCACAAAAAGCAAGTCTATATATTTTTTAAAAGACAGATATATTTGGAAAATTTATGTCTTCCCCCCCCCCCCCCCCTTTTTTTTTTTTTCTTCTTTTTTTCTTGTACTGCCATAGGAAACATCTGGAGGCAACATGAGATGTTTTAGCTATAAATGTCTGTCTAATAAACATCTTACTGAAGTTGTTATGAGCTTTTTAGATGTATAGACAAAGAGGTGCCATCCAGAGGAGATCCATACGCAAAATTTAACATTCTAATTTCTGATCTAGATGTAGATATTCCCATGAAAATGTATATACATTACAATAATTTGTAAACGGAGGCTTATTGTGTGCGGTAGATTTAATGTGGATAGTACTGTTTCTCTGAAATAGTGCTACTACTGATAACACAACAACATCAAAATTGGAGCAGAAGGCAGCTAACATTTGGGTCCCAAACTGATATGAAATTGTCACATGGTCTGGCATGTCTTTTTCAGTGATTTTTTTTTTTTTTTTTTTCCCACTGTGCTACTGGATCTTCTAGTACAACAGCAAACTGATCTACTTGCGTGAATAGTTTCAAAGTCACTGGGTTTCAGAAAGCACCAGTGATACTTAGTAGTGTTGTTATAATTTCAGAAATGTTATAGGTCAGGGTTTTTCTTCGTCATTAAATCATGTTCTGTTGTTAGGATAGAAGAATACTACAGGATGGGGCTCCTGTTGTTTGGAAAACAAGGAATTGAGGTGTGCAAAATTAATGGAAATTCACATTTACAGAAAAAAAGTCTAGTTTCTGGGGTGGTAATGGAAATTGTTTGCTGAACGGTTCTTAAAAAGTTTAGTGTTTCCCATATGTTAATCTGTCTTTAGGCCAGAAAATAATGTTGTCTGCTTTTTTATTTATATGTGACAAGACTTAGAAGTATCTTTGATTCACAAACAGAAACAGTAGAAAGAAGGTTATAAAGAATAACTCTGGTTATAAATTAAAGTTAATAGACTTTTTTTCTTTTTTTTTTCTTTTAAACCCACATCTTTTGGTTACAGAAGTTTTTCTGCATTGTTACTGCTGCCTTCATAGCTGAGTTTTATTTGCTTGTGTGTAAATGGAGCAACTGTATGAAATTAAAGTAAAATGCTGCTCTAATTTAGCTGTTAGGTTGCAAAGTTAGCATACTGATTTTTTGTTATTCTTGTTCTGGTACATATTTGTTTTATAAAGAAACTTTATCTTGTGCCTATTGATATGTTGTAGATGTAAATTTTATTAGAAAATAATAGAATCTATGAATAGGCAGTCACTATCAGCAAATTCTATTAGCAAACAGATAAATTTCAAGCAAGCTTATTGTTTTTTAAAGAGGTTTTGATTATTTCAGGCGATGAAAATTGACTTAGGTAAGATTATCCTCATCACTTAGATTGAAAGAATACTTTGCACTGACTAGAAAAGGTTGTAAAGTTTTCCATATGTGTTTTGGTATGTATCCCGATTCACAAGCAAAACAGTGAACACTAGGCACAATAAGATGTAAATAACCCTGGCAGGTCTTGGTGGCAAGTGTCAGTCATCTCCTAGAGCTGGGTCGTGCACACAGCCTCCACAGCAGTATTTAATGTCACACAGTTGTGACACCTCCAGATGCCAGTAAAATGTCAAGACATCTTAGTCCTTTTAGGAAAACTAATTTATTGAACACTGCTGTAGGAAAATGAAATAACTGGTACTGGAAACAGACAAAAGCAGTGAGAGAAATGGGAAAGGAGCTGGATGTTGACACAGGTTCCCAGTATAGACTAGATATGTGAGAGTTATAAACTGGAGACAGTATCACTATCTCACCTGTGATACCACTGCAGCTAGTCAATGAGGTAATTTCACAGAATCGCAGAATCACCTCCAGAGATCATCGAGTCCAACCCCCCTGCCAAAGCAGGTTCCCTACACCAGGTCGCACAGGTAGGCGTCCAGGTGGGTCTTGAATATCTCCAGAGAAGGAGACTCCACCACCCCCCTGGGCAGCCTGTTCCAGTGCTCCGTCACCCTCACCATAAAGAAGTTCTTGCACACATTCGTGCGGAACTTCCTATGCTCCAGTTTCTGGCCATTGCCCCTTGTCCTGTCTCCACACACTGCTGAAAAGAGTCTGGTCCCGCCACTTTGCCCCCCACACCTGAGATATTTATAGACCTGGATCAGGTCCCCTCTCAGTCTTCTTTTCTCAAGACTAAGCACACGCAGTTCACTTAGCCTTTCTTCATAGGGGAGATGCTTCAGGCCCTTCACCATCTTTGTGGCCCTCCGCTGGACTCTTTCCAAGAGATCCCTGTCTTTTTTGTACTGGGGAGCCCAGAACTGGACACAGTACTCCAGATGAGGCCTCACCAGGGCAGAGTAGAGAGGGAGGATCACCTTGGAGGATCACCTCCCTCGACCTGCTGGCCATGCTCTTTTTAATGTACCCCAGAATGCCATTGGCCTTTTTGGCCACGAGGGCACACTGCTGGCTCATGGCCAACCTGTCATCCACCAGGACACCCAGGTCCCTCTCTGCAGAGCTCCTCTCCAGCAGGTCATCCCCCAGCCTGTACTGGTGCATGCAATTATTTCTCCCTAGGTGGAAGACTTTACACTTGCTTTTGTTAAACCTCATCCTGTTTCTTACCGCCCAGCTCTCCAGCCTGTCCAGGTCCCGCTGAATGGCAGCACAGCCTTCAGGTGTGTCAGCCAATCCTCCCAACTTCGTATCATCTGCAAACTTGCTGAGGGTGGCCACTATCCCCTTGTCAAGGTCATTCATGAAGATGTTGAACAAGACCAGACCCAGCACCGACCCCTGGGGAGCACCGCTAGTTACAGGTCTCCAACCGGACTCTGCACCACCAACCAACCACAACCCTCTGTGCTCTGCCAGTCAGCCAGTTCTCAACCACCTCCCTGTCCACTCACCTATTCCACACTTCCTCAGCTTTGTTATAAGGATGTCGTGGGAGACAGTATCAAATGCCTTGCTGAAATCAAGGTAGACTACATCCACTGCTCTCCCTCCATCCACCCAGCCAGTGACAGCATCATAGAAGGCTATCAGGTTGGTAAAGCATGACCTCCCCCTGGTGAACCTATGCTGACTATTCCTGATAACCTCCTTTTCTTCCAATTGTCTGGAGATGGCATCAAGCACAAGCTGTTCCATCACCTTTCCAGGAACAGAGGTGAGGCTGACTGGCCTGTAATTACCCGGATCTTCCTTCTTGCCCTTTTTGCAGACTGGAGTGACGCTGGCTATCCTCCAGTCTTCAGGCACCTCCCCCATTCTCCAAGACCTCTCAAAGATGATAGAGAGTGGTTCAGCAATCACCTCTGCCAGCTCCCTCAGCACCCGTGGATGCACCCCATCGGCTCCCATGGATTTATGAACACTGGTGTTGCCTAGGCACTCACCTCTTCCCTGCCTATTAGGAAGTCTTCCATTCCCCAGACGCCCTCACTAACCTCCAGGGTCTGGGATTCCTGAGGGAGAGCTTTTTCACTGAAGACAAAAGCAAAGAAGGCATTCAGTATGTCCACCTTCTCAGCATACCCTGTTAGCAGAACACCCCCCTCATTTATAGGGGGCCCACATTCTCCCTAGTCTTCCTTTTACTGTTAACATACTTAAAAAAGCCTTTTTTATTATCCTTTATCACTTTTGCCAGATTCAATTCCAGGTGGGCTTTAGCCTTCCTCGTCACATCCCTGCAGGCCCTGACAACATTTCTATATTCTTCCCAAGTGGTCAGACCTTTTTTCCACATTTCATGGACCTTCTTCTTCCCTTTGAGTTTGTGCATGAGCTCCTTGCTCATCCACACAGTTCTCATACATTCTGTGAATGCAGAACAGAACAGAAGCATTATTGTTGATTTTTCCTTAAGGCTCAGGCACCTGTACCTGCTCAGTGCTTTGCGCATGCTGCTGCCGACAGTTCACGTTATAGAAGTACCACTGTTTTGATCAATTGCTTGTTGTCCTAATAAGGGTGCACACAACCTCTGCTTTGCAAGAGTACTACAAAATGAACAGTTTTTTGAATCCAACAAATCTCAGTTTTAAAAGCTTTTGTAAATCAATTTGGTTATGTCATATAGTTTCATTGGAAAATGTGAAAACAACACTTGTTACAGTGAGCTAAGCTTGCAAAGGGCAGCATGCTATTATTTTTACAGGCCAGTACTTTCCATTTTCAGTTCCTGGGGCTCACAATTGGGTTTGAATGACAAATATTTTGCACATAACTGTGTAGGTGCATAAGTGTTCAGCTTGCTTACAGGTATAGGGGTTCAAGGACACACACAGTCCTGCAGGGGCCTTGGATATACCTACACCCTTTGACTGAGGGCTTCATTTGCCCAGTCCTGAGCTTCTGGTGCCTGCCTGAGCCCTGGTATTGGGGTACTGGCCCCTAGTCCTGTTCCTGGTTATTCATTGAGTTTCCTGACTGGATTTTGGCCATGACTTGTCACCTCCCAGTACTGCTTGCCTGCCACTGGATCAGTGACACCACCTGTGGGTGCAGGCAGTGCCCAAACCTCATAACAAGCTCCCTTCACACTGTCCTATAAACTACATAGAATCATAGAATCATTAAGGTTGGAAAAGATCGCTAACATCATCTAGGTCAACCATCAACCCATCCCCACCATGCCCACTAACCTTAGTACCTTAACCCTTAGTACCACATCTGCACGCTTCTTGAACACCTCCAGGGACAGTGGCTACACCACCTCTCTGGGCAGCCTGTGCCAGTGCCTCACCACTCTTTCTGAGAAGAAATTGTTCCTAATATTCAACCTGAACCTCCCCTGGCTCAAATTAAGGCTATGACCTCGCATCCTATCGTTTTTACCTGGGAGAAGAGGCCGATGTCCACAGCACCACAACCTCCATTCAAGCCATTGTAGAGAGTATTGAGGTCTCCCTTGAGCCTTCTTTTCTCCAGACTGAACAACCCCAGCCTCTCACCATAAGGCCTGTGCTCCAGACCTCTCACCAGCTTTGTTGCCCTTCTCTGGACACACTCCAGTGCCTCAATGTCTTTCTTGTAGTGAGGGTCCCAAAACTGAACACAATACTTGAGGTGCGGCCTCCTCATATGTACAGTGTTACCAGAATCCCACCAAACCTTTGCTTCCGGAGCATCTCTGTTTCTGTATATAAAGACTTACGTTGACCTTTCTGGTGACTGGGAGGATGTAGCTCCAATCTGCCAGCTTTAAATAGACACTGCTATTGCCTGAACCCTTTGAGGTCAGCATTAGCAACATGTGACTAATGACTAGCAGTCAAGAAGTTCTCACTCTGAGCAGTATTTTGAACATCTGTCTGGAGAACTTCCTGCATAAAGTTCTCCACAAGCACATGGATTTTGTGTGTTTTCAAATCCTACTGCTTAAAATAGCACAGAAAATGTCTTGCTAGCCAGACATTTGTAGTTGTCAACCTCTGCTTAATGGACACCTGGTAATCTGTAGTAGTCATGTTGGTAAATCACAGAGGGAGAGATTTGGGAGTGTAGAAGAGGACATGAAGCTTCAGAAGCATTAGTGAACTCACTGGATAATTGCATCTTGGCAGAAAGGAGTGGAATGGTGGAGATGTTTAAATCGTGTGGTGATGATGACAAAATCCTACCTCATCCTACACAGATGAGCAGAATTCCCTTCTGCAAGCTGACAGGATTTATTTCTGTGTTTTTCACAACTTAGGATGCTCTGGATACTGATGTCTCCTGATGGCAGCACTCCTTTGTATGAATAATTGATTATTTTTTAATAGGTGAAAGATGAGGATCCTGTTGAGTTATTCTTTATATGACAATCAAAATAATCATCTGGAAGGTGGAATCATGCCACTCAGTATTTATTTCGGGAAAAACGACCAAACAAACAAAAAAAAAACACTATTGTTTTCTTGTTCTCCACACTTCCATCTTGCTCTCCATTCCCATTACATTCCTCTAGAGAAGAGAGGATGAGCAAGCATTAGAACAAGTCTTTCTTTCATGCACAGTTACGTAGCTTCCAGCACAAGCAAAAATATGACTTGTTTGTGTTAAGTTATGATGTTCATATATATAATTTCCTAAATACGCATATTTTGGCTTAGAAACGACATATTCTATGGACTAATCATATGGGTTTGTTTCTGATATATTCAGAAAAGCACAGAGAGAGCACTGTGGTAAAAGACTAAATATCTTGTAAAACAGTACCAAGAAGACTAAGTAATTCTGCTGGGTGGGAAGATCATAACCACATCTGAATGTTTTGCCTGCATGTCCAGAGAATTTGGAAGTGTAAAAGTGAATTTGAAAATGACCTCTGTGTTGGCCTGCTTTGCTCCCAGGGCACATAGGTGGCTCAGGTCATCTTCTCATCCACAGTACCCTCACATCTCTATTCACAAAGCTGCTTTTCAGATGGGTAACACCCAGCTGTTCTGCTTCATGGAATTATTCCTTTCCAGCTCCCCAGGGAACATCACTATTCACTGTGCACCAACTGGCCTTTGTGCCACTGAGCTCCTCCTGTTGGGCCCAGTCATCCAACTTGTTTTCAGTCCACCTCACTGTTCATCCAGCTGATCAGTGTCTCTGTGAGACTGTTTCAAAGGTATTTCTGAAGTCAAGGTAGACAACATCTGCATCTGTCCTCCCATCTACCAGATTCAGGTTGATGGTATGTGGCTAGCCTTATTTACTGGTGGGTAGCAATTGCTCTCACAATTTTCTGGGCTGAGATGGAAGCTTAGGATTTGAAGACAATGGAGTTCATGCTGCTAAAATGCATGACAGTTGGGAGAACTACTAAATATTGATTGTATAACATAAGGTCTCCAACTGACATTGATAGCCAACCACATGTAGTACCTACAGGCAGAAATACATTTCACAAATATGTCTCACTTACCTGCAATCTTCCCTGTATTTTAAATATTCATGACATCTTGCAGTCATTAATTCTACAGTTGCATTTCATTTTATTTCATTTTCATTTAATGTTCATATACTTCCTGATAATTTTGTAGTGTGTTCCCTCATTATTCTGTTACAAAATATGAGGAATAATCTTTCCTTTCTGTGTTGATCATGATTTTACATATTTGCCTGTAAAAATACCTTATTCCGTTTCCCAGATGATGTTGATTTATTTTTCATAAAACACTCTATTGTTGTGTTCTTCCTCTGGCATACTTTTATTTCTTTCTTTATCTATCTATCTATCTATCTATCTATCTATCTATTTATTTATTTATTTTAATGCAATGATTTGACTTATGAGATACTCCAATATGGAAACTGTGAGTTTAAATGCTGACATATTTCCTGCAGATTGTCCTCAGTTATCTTGCAAAAGGCCCCCAAATCCAGCTACTAGCAGAACTGCTTGAATATATCCTCGACATTTTGAGAGAACTACACAGTATTTCTCTGAGTTTTTCATGATGATAATAGCTAACTTGGAGTCTTCAGCATCCATCAATAATTCTATTTTTTCCTCCATGTACTACTTCTCACTTTTCTATTGCATCTCCACTACCATTTTATTACTTGGTCACCAGATCCTGTTAACGAGAAGATTACAACAAAAACTACTTCTTGTAGCTGGAGAAAGATAACTGACAGAATATAACTAACTTTTCACATGATTCCTACTTTCCTGTAACACTTTCATGCTAAATCCAGAACTGGTGCAAAAAAAAAAATAATAAAAAAAAATCCATAAACATCCACAACTCTGGCTTGGAAAAGTGAGAGTTACTTGGAAAAGAAGAAAATAAGAGCTTTTTCACATCAGTTTTCACAGTAGATCTTTAAATCCCATGTAATCTTGTTCATTTGCATAAATCTATGGTGCCCTGACTTCTCAGTGCTAAAAGGAACAAGTACAAAGTGTGATTGTTTGCTTTAAATAGCAGGAAAAAGGGCTTATATTTGAATTTGACCACTACATTTGTATACAGAAAGATTAACTGACTGAAACAATGAGGAGGGAATAAAGGAGAAGGTTTGATTCATGCTCTTGCTCTGTCAGATTTTCTTCCATTCATTTCTAACCGCTCCAAAAAAACAAAAACAAAAACAAACAAACCCTGTAAAATGTTTTTCACAAAGGATTAACCTTGATAGAACTACCTTCTAAACTGAAAGCTGTTTCCATTTAATTTTTCTGGCCATTTTAAACTTTCAGGTTCAGGTACAACTGAATGAGCTTTTCAGTTTAAAGAAATAGGTCTATAGCAAATGGTTATAAACTGTTGACATTTTCAGCTTGTCCATCAAGAAAAAAAACCTAAATTACTTTTTGGAATTAAAAATAATAATAATAATAAATAAAAATCAGATCAAATGGAATTTTTCATAATATAATAGGCATGTTTTCTGAAAAATAGGTGCATTAGGCAGAGAGAGGGTATTTTCTCTTTTGCGCAATATCTTACTGGCAAGACAATGCTCCTAAGAAAATCAGAAAACAGAATGCTGTAAGGAAGTATCATTGAATAACAAAAATCAGAACTTTTCTTGAAGATCTCTCTGTCTCTGGGTGAGTCAGAAACAAACAATATTTATAGCATATAATTAAGGTGATCCTCCATTTTTTTAAGACAATTTTTTACATTGTTCAGTGCAAAAACCAATACAAATAGTTGAATAGAAAGCTTACTTGTTCTTTGAGGGGGAAAAGATGGGACTAATTTTACATCTCTTGGAATACATTGCTTTGTATTCAGATGAGATGAGATGAGAGAGAGATCCCTGATCATATTTGGTCGTCCTAGCTGGGAAGATGTTCTCCTGCCATTTACTTGGTCCGGGCTTTGTGCATGAAGTTACAGAGATACTTCACTCACTTTTATGTATATTTAGTATGTTCATCACAGAATTGACTCAAACTGTATTTTTGTTTTCTGCTTTTTTTTTGTTTTTTGAACACTTGGTGAAGAATATCTTTCCATCAAATCGGCAGAGTGCCCACATTTCATTTCGCTTGTAGCAGTTCTGTAACTGGTATACTGCTTTCCCTGATTACACTCATCTTTGCATACTGAAAAGCTTTATAAGAAGATAAAGAGAGATGCAGTGTTGTGTTGGGGTGGGAGGGCTTTTCATACCTTGCCCTTAATTTTATATCTTTTTATCTGTCACTGATGTTCTGTAACACACTGCTGAGATTTATTTCACGAGGAATTACAACATTACATTATAAACTGAATCTCTGAAAGTTTTGATTTATCTTTAAATAGCCACTTGTGTTATTTTCTTTTCTCTAAAGACATTTATTGCACATGTCAGTAGAGCAGAAGTTTTTCACAGATTTTTCTTTTCTTGTAACAATTACAGATTTTTTTTATTTTTTTTTTATTTTTTTATTTCCTATATTTCCTTTTGTGACCATTTTATTATTTTTAAATTGTATACCTTTTTGTCCTCCACCAGTGCAGCAGTCATCTTCATGATGTTTTGGTTACACCTTTACATAATATCAAGAACTTCTTTAGCTTCTGTAGTAATGATTCGCAATGGCTTTAGAAGTTGTAGAAGAAAACTTAATGCATGAGCAATGCAGGTAATAATTTTTCCAGTTTTTACCATCACAGCAGTGCAGAATTCTCAACTTCTATGCAAACTATACCGCAGTCTCTGGAAAACAGCGTTCAGTAAAAAAGTATGACTTGGAGACAAAACATAGTTTGCCTTCACAAAAGTAAAAAAATAAAAAGAACGCAAATGGCATGCAGACACAGGCTATTTATGCAGTAAAGTACTACTTTGCTGTAACAGTGATGAAAGAAAATTGTTTAAGAATATGGCCTACTTTTCTGTAGAAGCATCATAGTGTGTGAAATAGAGGTTTACATAATACTCCTGTAGCTGACCTTTCCGTAAAATATTTTTCAGCTTAGGCCAGATGTTTACTGAGACAAAGACTTGCATGAATAGCTCTATTTGCTGTAAATATGCTAATTAATCCCTTTCCTGGGGAAATGTGTGAAAATAATTAAGAGATTGGCTGGATTTCATTCTGATTTTTTTTTTTTTTTTCCTTGATCTAAACTTATGGGGACTCCACTGAAACTTCCAAGAAACTAACACCTGGCCTACGTCTTGTAAAGAAAGATTGTTTCATTAGGAAAGCCTATACATACGAATAATTTTATATGGGCTTTTGTGGGGTGCATGGTATGTATTTTGAATTATTTTTATATCACTGTCTATAAATCCTTGGCATCATCAAGACCACCAAGGGGCAGAAACAAATCATTTCACAAGATTCAACAAATTTTCTCAGCACAGAATGCAGTGCACACACAGATAAGTACTGGTCCCTGCTCTTACATCAGCCCTGTTGCTCCATTGCTACCTGATGTTTGTCTGTGCCTTCAGGGCCATTTGGTGCTTCAGCGTTCAAGAAGAGGTTGCACCATACGTATTTGTGTTGTGCAGTGCAAATGTATCTCTATATGCAGTCCTGTACACATAGTACTCAGATCTACTACATGTGCTGCTTTAGCTTTTTCCAGTTTATTCTGAGTTCTCCTGCAGCTATTCTATGAACAGAACAGAGTTTAGCTGATGACCTTTTCTTCAAGATCAAGGAGCACAACTAACATATTTAGTATAGTTGTTGAGATTATTTTCTTCAGTTCAGATTTATCTTCAATGATTTTGCTTTGTACTGCGAACAATTTTTGACCATAGACTGTTTTCATTCAACCTTAACAAGAGAAAAATGGAAAAAAACAAACAAACAAAAAAAAACAAATGGAAATCTCTGACTACATTTTCTTCTGAGTTTGTATTTAATGTTATGATTGATGTTCTGGAATCTACTTTTGAGAGTCTTTTCTGGGTCATTTCTTTTAATTCCAGCAACAGAGAAAGTGTCACTGGAACGTTACAAACTATATTATTATAATATGATTTTTTTTCCTATCTATCTGTTAATTTGTGTACACAGTAAAATTCATTATGGTAGGATATAGATGCTGTTACGGAAATCCGATATAAGTCTGGTTCTAATCAAGACAAGTGTTGACATTTCCCAGTATAGAAAGAGCTGAGATACCATGGTGATTGTCTCTGTAAAAAATCTATTCCCTGCCAAATTTGAGGGTTTAGGAGCAACCAGACTCCAATGTATTTTATGAAGATTAGCTAACAGAAAAAAAAAAACACAAAACAAAAACAAACAAACAAACAAAAAAACAACAACCACATGGATTCTGTGACTTGCTTTGTGAGCCAGAAGTCATTCTCTCATGTCAACTGTTTTGAATACCTTTGGAATTTGGATGCAGAGATTGAGAGCTGAACAGAGCCTCCAACAAGTCTATGTGAATTTCTGCAAGTTCTATAGGGTAATGCTGGGGATCGAAGGTGACATTTTCCCAGGTCTGATTTGTTCTTTCATCACATCTCATTGCTCTGAAACTCAAAGTAAACCCTGAACTAATGTGAAGTGTGGGACAGCTGTGGGAAAGCTCTGGGATTTAACTCATGCTCCCTGCTATCATCATGGAGCCATCCTGGTTAAGGCGATCAGAAGTTACATGCGGTCCCTCAGTCTCCACCACTCCATACAGAAACTTCTTCCAGAACCTCACTACTCTGATGTCAGCGTCCTCCTTCTAATTTTAAACCTGCATTTATTTCTGTCCAATTTATATCTATTTTTATTTTTTTTTCTTGTTTCAGTGTGTCCTTCAGTTTATGCGGTTCTGCCTCCCCACTGATTCTCTTCCATTCTGACACCATCGTACCTCATCTTCCTACATCATTCCTTTATTATGTAAAAAAAAAAATCAATCATAATTCCTTTTTGCATCCGAGCATTCATTTTGGCCAAATAAACAAGTCATGCTTTTTCAATACAGCCCGTAAAGTCAACCTTTCTCATTTCCATGTTGATGCTAAGAAACTTTATCTTCTTCTTTTGCAATCTGAACTCTTTTTCTTGAGTGAGGACAGCTAGATCTTCATTGAATATTCTGGATGAAGCCCAATGCATACCTTATGCAGTGGCATTAATAGTTCCTGAGCCTCTGAAAATACCTTTTCTGATGCATTCAGCTGCTGTACAGACTTTTAGTATTTAATATTATGTCTTGGTTGAGAGAGATTACAACACCCGTCTTGTACCTCTGTTTGCATTATGTCCATTTCGGAAGGTACTAGTCCTGGATTAGAACTTAGGCCATATTCTAATGTTTTTTAATTAATGTTATTAGTAGTATTTATGAAATGCATCTCTGATTATTGGAGGATATTGGGGATATGTTTTCTTAATGCCCAGTTATCTTATTTGTCACTGTATTTACACTTCATTTCCTTTTCATTTATAAGGATTCTGCATGTGTTCATTTTGGTAATTTTACTTCTGTGCTGTGGCTACCCCTTAGGAAGTGCAAAACAGTTTACAAATCTTAGCTTTGCATGTTCAGATCTTGATGTAATATAATTGTAAGGTTTAGCCTGCACATAATAATGCGTGGAGACTTTTTACTGGAATTAAATAAACAGTAGTCAGCATTACAGTAAATTCTAAATTATAAAGCTAATGTTTATAATGGACTCTAATGAAGCTGCTATTTAGATGACAACATGTTTATTAGGCCCAATGTAATTTCATTTACTTTGTGACTCAAAATGAAAAATGTTTGTGTATATGTATTGTTACAGACTATACACACTGCAACATCATACAGAGGAAAACAGAAAGAGGAAAGAAAGTCAAAATCTAACTAGACTTTCTGATACAGTAAAATACTTTTACTGTGCTTTACTTCCAAATTGTGGTCTTAGGTCTTTAAATTCAAGATGTTGCAAGATTGAGACATATAGCTACATAAGATGTTATTTTATTGTCATGGTTTTGTTATTTTTGCTATTGGTATTCCACATCATGGCATCATGTGGAGCACAGAGAAGAAGAACCACATGTCTCAGAGGACCTCACGGTCAGAGAGGAAAATATGTCACAGAAGTGATGCTTGCTTTCTCTCACTGCCTGGCAGTGGGTGTGGGTGTGCTTCCAAGCCACGTGCCTTCAATTTCAAAGTAGGCTTCTCAGTCTTCGGAAAACTCTCTCTCTCTCTCTCTTATTTCACTTGATTTATTAGCCTCAATTTCAACTAGATTGTGTTATATTGTGTTATCTTGCATTCCGATATCATAGTTAGTAAAATAAGTTTTCCTCCTTAGATCGTTGCCGCTGCTCTGTTTGTTTCCTTGAGCCCAACTCCCATCGCCCTACCCCTTTCCCTTTTTCCTTTCCCATTTTTGGGGGCTGGGGGGCTCACAGGCCTACTGCCCCCTGTCACAGACATAGATTGATCTAGATAACTCCGTGACATTTATACAGCCATAGAAGTATAATTTAAATTTTGTAAGGAGTATGCTGTATTTCTTAGTTAATGTGTGTTGTGTACAAAGATTACCTTTACTTAGCTTGAAAAGGAGTAAGTCAGAAAATCTAGTAAATTTAACATTTGAATCACCACTATTTCTACAGCCCTGCACTGTGTCAACCCTAGCAGACGAAGGACCTCAATTTAAGGGATGTGGGTGCACTGAAGATCAGAATTGAATGGTGTATTTGCTATTAATGCAGTCCTTACCACTGCAAGGCAGACAACAGTTGCAGACTGTGTTGTGCTCCCCAAAGAAGATTATTGCACATACCTTTTGACGTCTTCTGTTAATGAAACCCTTATGCAATGACTCAGAACTCTGGGAAAGTAATTTAAAGTTGTCAACTTTTAAAAAGACTATTTCTGGTGAGACTTTTGGGTGGAACGATGCTCATATCAGTTGTTAAATTTTCCATATATGAGTTCTTTCCTGGTAAAAAATATGACTATTTATTGACACTGTTAAAATACTTAAGAATGAAAAAAATAATTCTTATGGCTATAGATAAATGATTGCTGTAGTAACTATGTTGAATGAAACTGCTGATTGATTTATTATCAATGTAGTACTTTTTCATCTTAAAAGTAGATTAAAAGTAGTCTTGGGAGAACTACCTTTCTGTTAGCTTTTGTATAATGCAGAGCAATTAAGGGTCTGTAAAAACTACACAAATAGTTTAGATGAACTGCATGAACTAAACTGGCAGAAAATAACATTTTTCCTCATATTTTACCCTTTTTCAAACATCATAGGGTTGCCTTTAAAGTCACGTCTTTAAAGAATATCTCATATTTTCAAAGAATTGATTGTGTGGAAGTAAGGAGAAAAAATAACAATTTAATTATTGAGTAGATGAAAAAAAGAGGTCCAAGTCCAACAAAAATATGCTTCAGTCATTACTTTGGTATACATGCACTTGGCTGTCCACGTACAAAATTTATTGCTGTAATTAAATAATATTCCAGAGATGTCAGACTGACCTTGAAAAATATATATTTATTGCTAAATAATTCCATAGTTTAGCTGAAAGAAAACTACAAACCACAAACCAAATCAAAATCTTCTTTTGGCACATGCTGCTTGAATGCATCCTCCTATTTGCAGAAGTAGTTTGACTTTGGCTGCTATATATCCACAATAGAATTTGATTGGGAAAATCTGGAAACATATTTAGTCTGATTTTATTGAGTTCTTGTAATGTAAAGAGATTTGTGCAGACCTTTCAATTCAGGGAAATTCCACTTGAGTCTGACTGGGTTTATGCCTAGCTCTACTTTACTGTGCAGCAGCCCCTGGACTTGATAATACTATTTCAACCTATGTCAGTGTAAGTCAACACTGAAGACAGATTGTGGTATTGTTGCATTTCATTTCACGTAGGCATTTCTGAATTTGTTGCTCTCAAGAGCAAAGTGAAAACAAACAAAAATCTCAGTAAGTATTGAAGTGGGATTCTTTCTCTCTTCTGATCTTTGCAGATACTCTGGTCAGACAACACGCTATGCATACAGGGAGATGGAGTGCAATGTTTCCTAGCACTTTGAAGAATATGTGAATTGACTTGGCTGTCAGGTCAGTCAGATTTGGAATGAAATAACAATAACAACGTGATCAACCCATCTTATGTGAAGGAAGTTTCAAATCCTTCCAAATGCAATACTGCCAGAACACATATGGCCTTGCATGAGCTCAGGCACTGTACTTATTCTAGGTGTGAGTGTAATGTTGAATGCACAGTTAGGTGTAAAATACAAATTCAGTTTTTACATGCCCTATTAGAAGAGTGACAGAAAGATACTGTGACAGGAGTTAAAATTCCAATTTCTGGCACTATTGCAAATTTCTCTACAACTGCACAACTGTATACAACTGTTCGTTTGTAGAAAATAGGGGTAACATTTTCCAATGTTGAAAAATTACTCTAATGACAACTCTCCAATTTATAATGATAGCAAATTCAAAACCATTTCAAGAATTTGACTTAAATGTTTTTAAGGCTTCTGAATGCTTGGGTATATTATGCATGTAATTTCAGAATGTGAGCTGCCTCAAATGAAAGCTGACCACCATAATCTGCATTCCTGAAGTCATTTGCATAGTACTGGTGACACTGGATGCACATGAAATCAGGCAACGATTCAGACTATGACAATTAAATGACCTGCATCCAAAAAAAGCCTCTAGCATATGTGCTGACAGACAATATGAACTGTTGCAGTATTTGGTAATAAGGATTTTGACTGTGAATATTAAAAGGAGGGAAAATATTTCTAAGAGGAGAAAAAAAAATTATTTAGCTTTTCAAGTCAAGTGACTGATACGTGTAAAATGTGCTAATCTCAGAACCCTTTTTTCCCCAATGAATAATAACTGAATCTAATATGATTCAGTTTAGGCAGCCAAATAAGATCTGGACATAAATAGAGGCTAGATAATGTAGCTGGCCAAAATGTTTGGAGGTAGCAAACACAAACCTTTTAAAAAGCCCTGTGTAGCATGAGCACGCTGCTAAGATGAAAAGCAGTAAGAAAACTGAATACATAATATTTACATATACAGCTTTCAGGACTCTGAAGGTTCAAAAAGGAATACAGCACCTTTTGTTAATACAGTTCATACAGTCCGTTAAGGGAAAATTTGACTAGCAAAGAGGACTAAAACTGGTTGATAGCATACTTCAGCATTTCTATATATAGGAACTAATGAATAGAGAGATAGTAAACCATTCAGCCCAAGATATAAACGAAACCACATGAATGAAACCACATCTGTCTTCAGTTCTTCAGGACACTGACGCTGGAACTTGGTGCTATTGACATGACAGAAAACAATCTGGCTGAAAAAATCCACACCAATTTTTCTTCAATAATTGTCAGCATTTTTTTTTTTGCAAAAAAATACTTCAGGTCTTTTTTATATTGTATTTTGACTTTGGTACAACTTGCACCTATATCTGAAGTTTCTTCCAAGCAAGAACTATGTAAAGGACTCTTGATCTTCAACAAAATGTTAATTGGCTTTTGGAATAATAAAAAAAAGAAAATAAAAATGAGTGGAAAGAATATCTATTTAACTGTTATTTATGTCACCAATAAATAAAGAAATGTCAAAAACATGGACATTTAAGTAACAGTTATTATATCCAGAAACTAAGAAATTCTAAGAAATCAACTTTGTAAGTACTCGTAACATGGGCGAGCTGTCAGTGGTCAGCTGCTTTCCTCTGTGGGATTAAGACTGAGAGAAGTGTAGGTTATCAGTCTCTATAAAATATATGATTCATTACATTTCCAAAAGGACTACTATGGAGATTGAGGCACAACATTTTAAACTACTAATTATAAAGAAATTATGTCAATTATTGAGAATGTTAATAATTAAAATTATGGATCAACATTTCTTAACACACTGATCAATCATTTTAGTTTCATTTCATGACCACTTCAATATCAGTATGGAATTCACCACACAGGATCTCAGGTTCTGGCATCTGATCATCAAAGATAGTTGTGGTTGGACTCAATGATCTTTAAAATCTTTTCCAACCTGAGTGATCCTATGATTCTACAATTCTATAGGAGGAAGAAACTAAAGGAAGAAAGAGCTTACGGAAGAGTAGATGGGCTAAGACACAGCAACAGCTGAAAAGGAATGGAACAAAATAATATACTCTTTCAGTGAAAAATGTAAGTGCATTGCATGAAAAGCATCGTCACTGTCTGTAATTAGGCATATATTTAGCTAGTTTACCAGACACTTCCCATTATCTCTTGTCATTTGTGCTGAACCTTTCAAAGTTTGGACTGGAATTTTCTACACCAGTGCATAAGCATCAGGCTATACAGATTTGTATCTTCTTTAAATCTCAAGTAAAATCACTAAGTATTTTATTTAAATAAAAGCTATTGGTAGAAAAGTAACTCAGTATTTTGAATTTTGTTTAAAAAAACATACCTACTGTTTTCAAGAATTGCCAGTTTTTGGAGCTAAGACTTCAAACCTATTATGTCATACTGGACCTTATTTAGTTTATGGCAATTCCTGGTGATTTACCAGTAAAAGAATGATGTAAGTCTACAAAAAATTTAAGTTCTTTCAGAAGTTTCTTCAGAGACAGTTGGGAACAGAGGTTTCCTCAACTATTGCAAGAGCATCTGAGACATTTGTTTCTACTCAGTAAGATTTTTTTTCTTTTTCCTGTGAATTGTATATGCACGAGGATATCAGGAGAAATGAAAAACCCTTGGAGCAATAGAGGATTAAATGCAGAAGAGAAAGACCCTTTTTCAGATGGCATTCATGACTGTATTCTAAAATATATTCCAATTCTAAAACAGAACCATGCAAACACTCTTAAGTTCTTTGCTAACAATTTTTTTTTATTTATTACAGGAGGGAATAGAGATCCCATTTTTCAGGTTTCCCCTAGACAGTTACAGTCTGTGGAATATTGGACTCTTAGGCAAACACCAGAATTTGACAGACTGGCTAGAACAAGGTGACTCCCTGTGGGTTCATTAAGTTGTACTTAAAGGTGCTTCTTTCATTCTATTGACTGGAGACACAGTGCTTTTTATTATAGGTTCAACTCAAGAAAGAGAAGAGATCTGAAAAGGAGCAATGAATGAGCACTTGGAAGTTTTAATTTAGCTCTTTATGGAGCTGTGATTTCCAGTTCTCAGTTTAAGTTAGTGGTTGAAATACCCAGATATGAGATTTGTGAATCTTATCTTGTGTAACTACAAAGTCTCATTTAGTATGTCCATAACTGTTAGTCTGAAGAAGCTGGGTAAAGGAACCAGGAAGGAGGAGGTCTTCTGAGTCCTGTCTGAATGATGTTTTATTTCTGTATTTGAAACCTTAGAAAAGAATCAGGGGATTTTGGGGAACTTTCAGATTTAAACAAGCTGATGTACAGGTAATACTGTTCATCATGTATGATGCCTTAAACATTTTAAGGTTTTGTACTGATCACAGCAAAGAAGAGGAAGCTGAATATATGCTCTAATATATTTGGCATTAGATCTCCTGGGATTTATTGAAATTATGTTTCAATTTTACCTGTAACTTCCTTCATTTCCAAAACTAACAATCATTCCTGTTCAGAACTTTATCTGTTGTGCTCAATAGCCTAGTGTCAACGGACAGGATTTATGAGAAGGAAACCAGAGAACTGGAGCTAAAGTGCTGCCAGAAAACAGCAGATGAATTTACATAGAGAAATAGTATAATTCTGGACATAATACCTTTTCAAACATGCATCTAGTGCTCTGAGTCTTGGAAAGTATATGTCGACTAGAAAATACTGAGCCAGAATCTGAAGAGCTGAACTTAGAGCCTTGTGTCACTATCAGATGGGGTTCAGAAAGGAAAAGATTAGTCACTGTGTGATCTCTTTGAAGCTGCTCAGAGACATTTTGGTCTGAATTCCATGGGTGCTGTACACACATACTGCTATTGAACTAAGTGAATTGGTCAAGTAACTGAAAAAGCAGGTCCTTGAGAGCTGCTTTTACAAGCAGAGCACTCAAGATGTATGAAAACACAATCATTTTAGTATAGGCTTTTTGCAGTTTTCTTCTGTAAAAACCTGCAGTCTAAGTTCACAAGTGGTCTGTGAAGCTAAAGGTGTTAATGCATTTGAGACGCTAACATACTGAAATGAACAGGAAGAAAATCATTGCTTTGATACAAATTCTTGCTTAAACAGGCATATGAATGCATTAGAATGTAAGATCAAGTCAGATATTGAGAAGATAGATATACATTCATGAAGAAGGACACTAAATAGTTTGCTCCAAAAGTAATGCCTCTGATTTATTTCCATGGAAACTACAGCAGATACAAAGAGCACAACAGCACCGTTTGATAGAGAAAATTCTCCACCACAAAACACTATCTGTGTTCAGATCACATTTGGTATTTTCTCCAGCATTGTCTAAATTCCCAGTTTCATGATCCTTTAATGAAACTCATATGAATACTCATATCAACATGTTTCAAAATCAAAACTGAGGAAAGACGTACACAGTTCTGGTCACCAGGGTGCATGAAATAATGAGGAATCAGAAGTGACAAAAAACAACTCAGGTAGAATAATAGAGAGTTCATGGGGTACACTCCTATGGGAAGTTATTAAAATCTAATATTAATTTTAAAAGTAATTTTAAAACTATTTACTGTAGACATAGTATTCTAAGCAGTATAGAGGAAATAGATTCATAAAGTTCTAAGAAACGTAAAAACTTTTGGAAGAAGAAAACATGAATTTTGATAAAAGAAGACCAAATATTCCATAAATGGACGCGAAAAGGTAAAAATTGAGTCCATTTTAGTTGTACTGTATTTACAACATTTCAGATAGAAATCTGAATCCAACTCAGAGAACAATGACCCTTTTCTCTGAAAGAAGAAAGGGATAATTTTGCCTAATTTAACTTCTGAAATATATGGTACAAAATATTTTCACTTCAAATGTCATAAATGCTGAAACATATGTAAAATAATTATATCTATTTAGATCAGGAATTTGTACCTGTACTGGAGTTAGGAAACTTAAGAAAGTGTATGCATACAGATATTCTGTCTCCTGAAAACACACAAGTTAAATATGAATACATACAGTCATGCTTAGTAAATGACTGAAAATATCCATAGCTTGTGGAAAAAACAGATTAAGAGGAAGAAAATATATTACCTTTCTATGCTATTCCAAAACACCTGGAATTTCTTTCTGCTGCTAAATAAATGTGAGTAGCTCTGCCCATTTCCTTGAGAATGAAAAATGTTTGATGAAAATTTAGAAGCGACTGTGAAAATTTCTTACAACATGTGGAATAATTTGGCTCTCATTTTCTGAAGAGATGATAAGGTATTTGGATGCACCATCACAAAGACTTTCTGGAGGGTTACGCTGGCAAGATGAGTATATTAAGAAAATAATCTCAGAACTACAAAGTAGTCTGTCTTGTATGGTGGATGAAATGTTACCAAATAACCCTGTAAAACCCTCTCTCTAAGATGAACAACAAAAGCAATAATTCATTGTTATAAATAATGAAGATGGAGTTTGCAGCATTCACACTTGTCTGATGGAGAAGCTTTTAGATTGACCACTTTATAGCTTTCATATAAGGGAAAGTACTTACAGTTGTGTAGGTGCACGCCTAGTCCGTGTTGATAAATTATAAGGAATATGTTACAAGTCACTGCAGTAGGGAGAGAAGAAATATTTATATTAATTGTGAGAGATACACATAGTCCTAAAATTAAAAAACAAAACAAAACAACAAAAAAACCCACTTTTTTTTTTTTGAGTGTTGATTATGGAAAATGACAATTGAGAGTGCAGAGCAGCCCGTCAGTCAGAAAGGAGGAAAGATCAGAGATGTCTGAAGGGAAAAATTCTCTGCTGATGGCAAATTCTGTTGCCATGATCTCACTTTTTCTAATGACTTTCTGAAGAAGTTTCCCAGTTTCAGATGGGACGTAGTTGATTTTCCTCATTGTATCTGGTATGATGCAATGTTTTGGCTTTAGGAGAAAAATAATTTTGATGACACACTGATGTTTCTAGCTGTTGCAGAGCAGTGTTGTACAGAGCCAAAGATATTTTAGTTTTTCTTCTTCTTGTGCTTTCCTGCCCGTGAGGGGGGATGTGGGAACACAAGGAATCAGGAGGAGACAAAACCAGTACAGCTGACCAAAACTAGCCAAAGGGATATTTCGTATCATACGGCATCATGCAAATAAAACCTTGAAAAATGGTGGGGAGATGACTGAGCAGGCAACCAATACTAATATAAATATGTATACATATGTATTACTAAGAAAATGAACATAAAATATATGAAATATATGAAAACAATAGTATGTATATATATAAGTATTATTATCATCATATTAGCATATCATATTGTTTTATATATATATGTTATTATCTTTATGATTTTTTTCCTCTTCCTTTTCTTTCTTAGTAAACAATTTTTATCACAGCCCACAAGTTCTACTTTTTATTATTATTATTATTGTTTGGTTTTTTTCTTGATTCTCTCCCCCATCCCACTGATGGCAGGGGGTTGATTGAGCAAATGTATGGTGTTTAAATACCTACCGGGAGAAACCACAACAAGGAGGAAAATTTAGGAGGAAAAATGTCAAAATTAGTGTGGTTCCATTTATACATACATTCAATTCCCGAAATAGAATAAAAGGACAAGGAATGGAAGTGTTTGAAAAGCAGAATTAATTTCAACAGAAAATATGCATCAAATAAACCATAAATTATATGAACCAATTAAAAATGTGAGTTACATAGATTTTTTTTTCAGTACTATAAATTTGACAGGATAGTAAATATTTGTGTAGACAGAAATACTCCAGAAAAAAAACACTGTAGCACACCTCTCTTGTGACCATAAAATTTCCTACATATTTGGGGTTTTGGATTGTTACTGAAGAAAGGTTTTAGATCCAGCACATTAAGCAGATACATTTTTCTTTCTTTTGATACACAGTCAGAAAACATGCAAAGTTTGCTTGTATTTGGTATATTATTGTTATGCTAACAATGAAGAATGCAGACTTTGTGCCTTAACCAACCTCTATGAGTGATAGATAGATAGAGATCTGATAGACCTCTATGAGTGTAAGTCTCCATTAAAGTTTTAAATTTGCTGAATTTCCATTTTGTTGTTGTTGTTGGTTGGTTGGTTATGGATTTTTTACTTATTTAAAAACTAAACAAAACAAAAAAAACCACAATTATTTAGGAATTTGAGACAGTGAGAGTGAGATATAGTAAAATCAAGATGATACTATGAAAAAAAAACCACAGTGAAAGCTTAGCAAAGAATTTTAAATTTTATATTGCTCTTTGAAATGCATTTAATTATTGCCCATTTGGCCAGCAGTCATGCTTTATTTTTAAATACCAAATTCTAAAAGTAAACATTGATTTTTATTAATTTTTTATTTTTTCTTCAGATTTCTGTGTTCTAAAATTAGAGCTGATTTGTGGAGTTATAACGCACTTGGCTTCTATTAAATCTTCATGTGCTGCTTAAGAAGTTACTCCTGGTCTAATCTTTACCCAGATGTGCATACATAAAAAAACAAACAAACAAAAAAAAAAAACCACCACAACAAAACCAACTGATGACCTATAATAAGTAGATTTGTTAACCTGTTCCCTATGGTGAATATATTTGTTATCTGTTCGAGAGCCCAGAAGGAAACAAGTTCATAGCAGACTGGGTTGCTGGCCAAGGTGCTGAAAAAATCCACAAACTACAGTCTTAATTCTGTTCTTTCTAATATCAGTTATTATTATTATTATTTTAACCCAATTTTAAAAAATCAGAATTAGTTGCAATTTAAGTTTCTTGTAACACCACACGTTATTGTAGTTATAGACACCATATCTGATTCTTCATCACCTTATTAAATACAAGTTTCTGAGGGAGATGTACAGTTGAGCAGAAAAAAAGTTAACGGAAAATGTTAATATCCACTAAGTCTGCAATATTCCTCATAGCAGCAATTTAGAAGTTACAAATTTGTACAACTATTATCTACACAAACAATTTTATTTTATTAAAATACATTTCTCCTGCAATAAAACAAAAACTGAAAGGCTATTTCACAAAGGAAGCATTTTTACCCTTCCTTTTTCTGTAAAATTCTATTTTTGGTGGATAATATAATTTTCTGTATTTTTACATGTATCTTTGATTCCCTGTCTTGGAATAAAAATTAAGCCACGCTATGCTGTATGCCTTTACATGCAGAACTCCATGGACTGTTTTGGTAAACTATTTTTGAATCCATATTTGTATGCTATTGCCACCCATCACTGTAATGGTTTGATCCTGGCACTTCCTTTTTTGCCTTGGAAAAATTGCAATTTTATTTCTCATTCACAATGCACTTGAAGCACTTGTATATACCATGCCTGAAGTATTCTGAGGGATTATTTCATGCAGTGAGGGATGTTAGTTTTCATACAATTATGATTGCAATAAGGCAAGTCATACGTGGTGATTGGGATGGATACTTCCAGATCAACCTGCTGAAAGTAGATAAAATGCTCACATCTGATATATCACAATGTGTAACATGACAGCTGTTTCAAAAACGAGTTACTGAAAACTGACCGCTCTAGATATATAGTAGTATAGTAGTATAATAGAGCAGAAACCGGATGTATACAGACCTAGGAAATGTAAGGAACATTGGAAACAAAATACCATTAGTACTATGCTAAATCTGCATTAGGTTATGCTATTATGAAGTTACTCAAAACAGAGCTTTGCACACCTTTCCACATGAAGAACAATTCCTTTGTCCTTTCTGGAAGGGTTCATTTCATTTTCAATGGAAGCCACTGTAAACTGCAGTTGCACATAAAGACTTTTCTCAGAAAAATAAAAAGTGATTGCAACATCTGTTAAAGCCAGTTTTATACATTGGGAAAATAGTGCTATGGCATCTTACTGTGGACACATCAAAGAAATTTTCAATAATACTTGTTCCACGAACATAACAGTAGCACAGCACTTCCTATTCTAACTGCATTTAAGATATACATATATAAAGCCAGCATGTATTTATAGAATTTAAACAGTGGTATTCCACCCTCCCTCTCCTTATGTTTTATTGTTAACCAGTTCAGGCTTACGCAGCAAAATATCCCCGAAGAAAAAATAAATAAATAAATAAATTAGGTTTTCAGTTATGAACTAAACAAAGGAAATCAGCTCGTCCACCTGCTGTGACTATATGAATGCAGGGAGAAAAACAGAGTTAATTCAAAACCAAATCACAAAGTGAGGATCCAGTAACAATTATACTCTCCAATCTGGTTGCTTTATGTTAGGCAGTAGAAACATCTGTCTGAAGCAACTTTTCTCTCCAAAGATTACCTTTCATGTTTTTGTTGGAAACACACCCACCATTCGGGGAACATACTTAGCTCTCCCATGGGTCTTTGCTTTCAACATGGCTGACAAAACATCTAGGGTGGATGTCAACTCCACTTATTAGCAAATTCACACTTTTGCACATGAGATGTAGTAAGTTCTTCGAAGTGTCAGAAGTCTCTACCTGCTAACACAAAAGTAGAAATTATAAGGCTAACACACTCAGGGTCTAGCCCTCCAAAGTTCTTTATTGATTTCCAAATAAGTGCATTACATCACATTTCCATGTGAGGAAGAGCATTTTATAAACACTGCAACACTCAGAATGAAAAGTAGGAATATAGCTGCTGACCAAAATGATAATATGTCTATTCCCTGTGAGACTCAGTGTAATTATTTCAGGATTCACATTAACACTGAAAAGAAAGTACAGCTGTGCATTATGATTTCTGTTTTAAATTTCTCGCTTTCCCAATAGTAAGAAACGTGAGATGTCTTTGACCTTTCACATGGTCTTCCAAAGCATTCTTCATGTTTAAGATGAAATACTTATTACTTAGATTTGAAACGGGTAATTTGATTATGCAGAGATCTTTCAAATATGAAATTTGGACTTCAAAGTACAGAATTACTCACATGTGTTTGTTGGTGGAAATAACAGGTATTAACATCATAATTGTACGCCAGAAGGTTTTGCTCCTGTTGCTTTTTTGCATTGTCCTGGTTTAATTGGGTCAGAGCTGATTTTCTTCATAGTATCTGTTTTGTGCATCACTTGTTTTGTAAATATCTATGTTTATATACTTAAAATTACTGTTCTTTTTCCCCTCCTTTTCTGTCTTAATAAGTTTTTTTTTTTTTCTTCCAATATATGAGTTTTTTGTTTGTTTGTTTGTTTTCCAAATTCTCTCCCCTATTCCACTTGAAGGGGAGAGCGAATGAAAGACTATATGGTGTTTAGTTGCCTGTTGGGTTAAACCACAATAACCACAAATAAAACTCTTACTATTGTCTGTAAAGATGAGATTTAACATAGTATTCTAGCTGTAAAACAAGCAGTTTTCTAAAATTTTCAATCTTTTGCATGAAATGTCCAGGTGCATATATCATTTTCTCACACTTTTTAGAAATCCACACTGCAGCCTAATGTTCTTTCTGAATGTGAACACAGTTCTCCTTTTTATGTGCTATTCTTTTGATACACTCACAAACTTTTTAATGTTTGCATGTTAACTTCTGTATCTGTCTGCTATTGTAGCCTTAGATCATTGATATGTATATAGTAATAATATCCCAGAACTACAGATCCTCAGTGCTCCTTGTTTCCCAATGGTAAAATGTAAAACTGAAGAACTCATCTCATTTTGGCTGAAAAAGGATTAAGAAATACCTCCCTTCCTCCCCCCCTCCCTCCCTTACTGTGACGTCCAAAGCCCAATTGTTGGTACAGCAAAGGCACTAAATACAGACCAGTATTTTCTAATTCTCCACTTTTCCTCTTCTACTCTCATTGTATTCCTCATCTATGCGGTATTTTGTCCTGTATGCATACAATCATCCTCAATGTTTTTTTTTTTTGTTGTTGTTGTTGTTGTTGTTTTTTTTGTTTCCTATCTGTCCTACCTACAGACAGACTCAAAATATACGTCAACATTAAGAACTGTAGAGTAGTGAAAAAGAAAAGTGCAATTTTACCTCTTGACCAAGAAAGAAAATGTCAACTTTTCCAAAACAACCCTTTCTGGCTTGTTTGGCTCTGAAAATTTAAAGAGCTGAAGGCCCCTGATTGTATCCTGGGAAAATGCAAAACTCTGTGAAATGTTAGACAAAGGAGAAAGAAATATTAGCGAGGAGTAGGCCATTTTTTCTTTCATAGAGAAATGGCTGCTATTAATTTTCTGCAGCTTACAGTTCCCTCTCTGCAGAGTATTTATCTCTCCAGGTTATTGTTGTATGATAGTAAATTCTTAAGGTTTGCTTTTCTAGTAGGTCACACAGCTTTACAGGATGTCCAAATAATTCAACATCTCTCTGGAAAAAAAAAAATAAATAGAAGCCATAGCAGCTGTCTCTATACAAGTGGCCCTTGTGGCTAACCTAGGAAAACTTGAGCCCTTTTTTTTTTACAATTCATTTCTAAAATGTGAATTTGCCGAGGTGTGAGTGGTGGAAGGTATAAATCTTTAAATAGTGTCACTCTCAGTAGTTATGCAGAGTTCTCCTATAAATACAGCTTGTCTCAGGGGACTGCAATATTTGAACAGTATCCCCCCTTTGAATAGCACAAGAGCTTTTCTATTAATCTGTTGTGCTTGGGAGCGTTCAATACCTGCTCACACCTTCCATAAGAAACCAAGAAGCCAGACTAGCATCAGCCATCTATCGCACTGTCGGTTATCCCTGGAGAATTTGATAAGTCTGAAATGAAAAAGATGCACCAAGACAGTATCTCCTTTTGCCCTTCTCTTCATTCCACCTTAATCACTGCCCTTGGCATTCCTACCCCTCCCTTCAGAAAATTCTGTGAAGAAGAAACAGTTAAGAAGTATAAGAAGCCAGCCAATAGAATGAATTTAAAATGACTATCTAAATACTATTACAGCACAGAAGCTAACAAGCATTTATGTATGTATGTATGTATTATTTATTTATTTATTTATTTTACTTTAGTGCTTTAGGGATTTGGGCTTTTTGAATGCATTCCTGAGTTGACCCGTGTGCTGTTTTGGATAGCGAACGAGGTACGCCCTGACCAAATCACATGAAAATAACCTTGAAAATACTGTGTGGGTTATACTGTTCAGCTAATATGGAGTTATATGATACTAGCATTCTTCACACCTCAAAGAGGCCATGAGTTTAATTTACGGGCAATACCTCTGATGTAAACTGTGAGTGCTGGATTTATCACTGGCACTCTGACTCAGCAGCAAGAAGTGGAAAATCCTTGGAGACAGACTAATTTATTATGGCTGCACACTTAAGGATGCAGAATATCTTCCATCACGTGCTGTGGCAGTTATTGCCCCCCCTTTTTTAATAATAAATCTTAGCAGAATTACAAAAAAGGAAGTAGAAAAGAATGCAGGTAGTAAAAGTAGGGCTATAGTGTTAAAGACAGGGAAGGGATACAGTGAATCTAATAGGTCTCAAAACTAAGTGAGCAGCTGATCACAACTTTTAATGGCAATGGTAATGGAAAGTGAGGTAAAATAGTAGAATTTAAAAGCATTGTAACTTGAATTCTGCTAAATCAAAAAGAAGTCTTGGAAATGGATGAAACAGCAGAGTTGTAGAATGCAGGAGAAAAATACATTACTGACAGTAAATGAATACTTATTAGGATTGTGGAAAAGGTGACTTGGACCGATTTGGACAACTGGAAGCTCTAAAGAATAGTTTAGAAAAAAAACTGAATAGTGAAATGGAAATAAAAGATTTACAAAAATCACATTAAACTAGAGTAAAATTATATCCTTCATAAAATAAGTGGGTTTAGAATATGAAGGATCTTGGAAGACATAATTAATTTGGAACATCACAATTTACCTTTTAATAAAGTACACAATATTTCCACATGGGGAACTGCTAGTAAAAACTGAGATAAGCACAAAAAGCTTTAAGTGACTGAAAAAATAAGCTAAAAGGAAGAAACCAACTGGATGATGCTGAAACAAGAGGTATAAGCTAAGTATTTTAAGTGAACATATTAAAGAATCATTTTCAAAATTCACATAATGTAACATTTTCATTAATGAACTTCACTCAAAAAGTAGGAGTGCCCTAATGAAATGTGTTGATGATTTGAAAATTACAGGTATTGTCAATATAAACTAATAAAAGGATGTTATTCATAGAGTTGTTCGACATTAAGATTTATATAATGTAAATAGAATAGCATGCAAGATTACAAAGTATAAAGGATTTTAATTATTAGGGACTAATAAATCAAACAAAAGCCTTGTACTAATCTTAGAGCTCATCAATGGGGTGCCAATGGGAAGGAAGTGTATCTGAGAGCATTCATCAATCACAGGATAATTTGTGTGCTACCATTGTATTGTGGCAGCGAAAAACCTAATGAAAGACTGGGATGTGTCAGGGGAGATGTTTCTAGTGGAGGGAGGGAGAATATTAATGCCACTGTAGCAGGCTTGGATAAGACCTCATCTAAAATATTGTGTTCAATTCCTCATTCGTAGTCAGGAGAGACGAATTTGAAAAAAGTATAAGAGACAGGCTTTTATGATCCTTGGGGGAAGGAAGAGTCTATTTCATGAAAAGACACAGAAAGAGCTTAGACTTTTAGAAGAACAAAAGCAGAGAAAGGGTAAGATTGCTGTATTTAAGTACATCAGGATGGTAAAGCCAGAGACAGGAAGGAACTATGTAAGCTTAAGAATAGTTTTGGCTCGCGAACAAGTGGGAACAAACTGTCCAGGAATAAATTTAGGCTGCAAAGGAAATGAGAGTAAAATACTGTTTTTCAGAAAAACAATTTTAGGAAATGTACTATTACTATAAAACAGTATCTTAAATTTCACTGTATTGGATGATGTGGTTACCCCCCAATTAGAGTAAGAGTGTCATAAGAAGTCTGTCCCTGTTCTATGTTCATCTGCTACTTTCTATGAGTATGTGAATGCTTGCATGTATGAATATATGTTTTTTGCATTAAAACTGAAGTTTATCTGGGATTATTTAAACACAGATGCAAAAGGCCAATTCTCTGTATTTACACAACAGTTAGAATGTAGGCTTGGCTGAAATATATATATATATATGTATATATATATATATATATATACACCTACCTCCTTGAAATGATAAAGTTATGCTTTAGAAAAAATGTGTCAATGCATCACTCTTTTAATATTTAGATTAAGTTGCAAGTGGAGCTACTCACACACTGTTCCCATGCTCAAACCCATTTTTCTAGCTCAGCCAAAACACATAAAAAGAGATTATTAAAACTGATGGTAAGGATGTAATACACCACCACCACCAAATAGAAAAAAAAAAGAAAAAAAAAGAAAAAAAAAAGAAAAGAAAAAGTTAGTTCCATAATTTGGTTTTATTCTACAAAGGAAACAAAAAGATGGTCTCTGACTTTCTGCTTTTTGGTTGGTTGTTTTTTTCTTTCTTCCCCATAAGACAAACTTTTTATGAGGAAACTGATTTGAGTGTGACGATGATAGAAGAACCTATTATTCCAGTCTAGAAATGATGCAGTGTAAATATTAGATAGTATGGGAGAGCAGATGGTCATTACTGGGGAGAAATGACTGAAAGAATTGTGTGGTGGTATGGAACACTCTCAAGAAAACATCCAAAGTACAGCATTGAAACAAGGAGTTAATGAAATATAGAAACTTAAATGACAAAGGGGAGAACTTGGCAGTTAGATCAGAAAACTAACTCACGGAGGAAAAACATGCAGAGAGCTTTCAGAGGATGAGAAGCTGGTGCTATATGAGAAGGACTGAAGTGAGAGTGAGGGAGTGAAGTGCTGAGGGAAAATTCATGTTTGCAGTGAAAATGGAACGGAGAGGGCCATGCCCAATGGGCAGTGGTTAATGGAGTTAAGCCCAGCTGGCGACCTGTTACAAGTGGTGTCCCCCAGGGGTCGGTACTGAGGCCCATCTTGTTTAATATCTTTATTGATAACCTAGATGAGGAGACTGAGTGTACCCTCAGTAAGTTTGCAGATGACACCAAGTTGGGAGGTAGTATTGATCTGCCTGAGAGTAGGGAGACCCTTCAGAGGGATCTAGATAAGCTGGATCACTGGGTTGAGGTGAATGGGATGAGGTTAAACAAGTCCAAGTGCCGGGTCCTGCACTTTGGCCACAATAACCCCATGCAGTGCTATAGGCGTGGGGTTGAGTGTCTGGATGACTGTGAAGAGGAAAGAGACCCGGGGGTGCTGGTTGATGCTCAGCTGAACATGAGCTGACAGTGTGCCCAGATGGCCAAGAGGGTCAACGGCATCCTGGTCTGCATTAGAAATGGTGGGGCCAGCAGGAACAGAGAGGCAATCATCCCCCTGTACTCAGCACTGGTGAAGCTGCATCTTGAGTACTGTGCTCAGTTTTGGGCTCCTCACTGCAAGAAAAATCCCAGACCCTGGAGGTTAGTGAGGGCATCTGGGGAATGGAAGACTTCCTTTTAGGCAGGGAAGAGGTGGTCCATGAGCACCTAGGAAACACCAATGTTCATAAATCCATGGGACCCGATGGGGTGCATCCACGGGTGCTGAGGGAGCTGGCAGAGGTGATTGCTGAACCACTCTCTATCATCTTTGAGAGGTCTTGGAGAATGGGGGAGGTGCCTGAAGACTGGAGGATAGCCAGCGTCACTCCAGTCTGCAAAAAGGGCAAGAAGGAAGATCCGGGTAATTACAGGCCAGTCAGCCTCACCTCTGTTCCTGGAAAGGTGATGGAACAGCTTGTGCTGGATGCCATCTCCAGACAATTGGGAGAAAAGGAGGTTATCAGGAGTAGTCAGCATGGGTTCACCAAGGGGAGGTCATGCTCGACCAACCTGGTAGCCTTCTATGGTGTTGTCACTGGCTGGGTAGATGGGGGGAGAGCAGTGGATGTAGTCTACCTTGATTTCAGCAAGGCATTTGATACTGTCTCCCACGACATCCTTATAACAAAGCTGAGGAAGTGCGAGATAGATGAGTGGACAGTGAGGTGGTTGAGAACTGGCTGACTGGCAGAGCACAGAGGGTCGTCATTGGCGGTGCAGTGTCCAGTTGGAGACCTGTAACTAGCGGTGCTCCCCAGGGGTCGGTGCTGGGTCTGGTCTTGTTCAACATCTTCATGAATAACCTTGACAAGGGGATAGTGGCCACCCTCAGCAAGTTTGCAGATGATACGAAGTTGGGAGGATTGGCTGACACACCTGAAGGCTGTGCTGCCATTCAGCGGGACCTGGACACTCTGGAGAGCTGGGCGGTAAGAAAACAGATGAGGTTTAACAAAAGCAAGTGTAGAGTCTTGCACCTAGGGAGGAATAATTGCATGCACCAGTACAGGCTGGGGGATGACCTACTGGAGAGGAGCTCTGCAGAGAGGGACCTGATTGTCCTGGTGGACAACAGGTTGGCCATGAGCCAGCAGTGTGCCCTCATGGCCAAAAAGGCCAATGGCATTCTGGGGTGCATTAAAAAGAGTATGGCCAGCAGGTTGAGGGACGTGATCCTCCCTCTCTACTCTGCCCTGGTGAGGCCTCATCTGAAGTACTGTGTCCAGTTCTGGGCTCGCCAGTAGAAAAAAGACAGCGATCTCTTGGAAGGAGTCCAGCGAAGTGCCACAAAGATGGTGAAGGGCCTGGAGCATCTCCCCTATGTAGAAAGGCTAAGTGAACTGGGTCTGTTTAGTATTGAGAAAAGAAGACTGAGAGGGGACCTGATCCAGGTCTATAAATATCTCAGGTGTGGGGCACAAAGTGGCGAGGCCAGACTCTTTTCAGCAGTGTGTGGAGACAGGACAAGGGGCAATGGCCAGAAACTGGAGCATAGGAAGTTCCGCACGAATGTGTGCAAGAACTTCTTTATGGTGAGGGTGACGGAGCACTGGAACAGGCTGCCCAGGGGGGTTGTGGAGTCTCCTTCTCTGGAGATATTCAAGACCCGCCTGGACGCCTACCTGTGCGACCTGGTGTAGGGAACCTGCTTTGGCAGGGGGGTTGGACTCGATGATCTCTGGAGGTCCCTTCCAACCCCTATGATTCTGTGATTCTGAGATTCTGTGAAAAACATTGAGGCCCTGGAACGTGTCCAGAGAAGAGCAACAAAACTTGTGAGGGGTCTAGAGTACAAGTCTTATAAAGAACAGCTCAGGGAGCTGTGATTGTTTAGCCTGGAGAAGAGGAGGCCTCATTACACTCTACAACTTCCTAAAGGGAGGTTGTGATGAGGAGGGGCTTGGCCTCTTCTCCCAGGCAACAAACAGGACCTGAAGAAATGTCCACAAGTTGTACCAGAGGAGGTTTAGATTAGACATAAGAAAAAACTTTTTCTCTCAGAGAGTGGTCAGGCACTGGAATGGCTGCCCAGGGAGGTGGTGGAGTCGCTGTCTCTGGCAGTGTTCAAGAGGCATCTGGATGAGAAGCTATGAGATGTGGCTTGTGGTAGCAATGGTAATGGGAGGATGGTTGGACTGGATGATCTTGTAGGTCCTTTCCAACCTTGTGATTCTATGATTCACAGAATCACAGAATCACAAAATCGTGGGGGTTGGAAGGGACCTCCAAGGATCATCAAGTCCAACCCCCCTGCCAAAGCAGGTTCCCAACAGCAGGTTGCACAGGTAGGCATCCAGGCAGGTCTTGAATATCTCCAGAGAAGGAGACTCCACAACCCCCCTGAGTTCTCCGTCACCCTCACCGTAAGGAAGTTCTTGCGCACATTCGTGTGGAACTTCCTATGCTCCCGTTTCTGGCCGTTTCCCCTTGTCCTTGTCCTGATTCTATGAACTTCACAGGAACAGGTGTCCAGGGATGGGGTCAGTTCATGGCTCTCTGCTTAATGACAGCAATTAGATTTTTGAGAAAATGTTCCAGAAAGTCTGGCTGAATTTGCCATGCCCTTTAAGAGATAATTTTACTGTGATGATATAGCTGCTTACATACTGTACTGTGCCCTGAACATGCATGTTACACAGAGCATTGTCTGGAGATTTTAGCATCAAACAATTGCAGTCTACCACCTGGTGGGTTGACCTGCTTTTCCTGACTGCTACCGCTCAGAGACAGCAGAAACTCAGATCAGTGTTTGCATTCTTTTTCCTCTGCCCTTGAATTACCTTCTAGTCTCCTGCTGTTTGTACATGTCTGCTTTCCTCACCATTTTGCTCTTGTCATCTTTGAGACATTACACTAATTTGTTCTTTCAAAATGATCATTCATCATTTTACAATACGTTTGTAACAGAAACAGTTTACTTCACTATTAGTTTCAATAGCATTAGCTTTTACCATTTATAGTGTAATACTTAAGCCCTTGTTTCTGTAAAATACAGTTGATTTACCTTCTTTGAGACAGTGCAATTTTTCTGGGAATCTTGTTTCAACATTGTTTATGATTGCTCTCTAGCTGCCAGAATTACTATCGGTAGTGGTTGGAAAGGCCACAATTATGGTCCTTAGTCAAAAAGAGAACAGATAATGGTGTTTTATTCTTTCTGAGTGAAATTCTGGCCTATTCGCCATTTCCTAAAATATTTCTTGTGCAGAAATGAATTGAGAGACACTTTCTATATTCCAGATAAAGCCTTAGTTTTAGCTTTTCTGTTTATTGGATTTAAAAAATGATATAAGTGAGAAGGAGGGCTGGGAAGTGACTGTCTGCCTCAGTTCACATTGTCAGGAGTTTCACCATGTGACAGTCTGTTTATGGTTTATGTTATCATCTTAATTTTGTCTTAATGTTTTTTTTTGAAAGTCTGGAATGGAATTCTGCCAGTATGACCCAAGTCAGATTTTGCTTAAGAAACTGCACACTAAAAATTACCATTTTCAGTTTAGCTGTATCTTGTTTGCTTTTGACTTATCTAACAAGTTGCCTATTTATCTTGTCTGCCCTTCTTCCTAAGGAAAGTCATGAGTAAAGATGGAAATAATCCTCAAACTACAGTTTGAACTTGAACTAAATTGGTTCCACTCTTGTTTAAGTCTGCAAATTGGTTACACTGGTATTAGGAAAGCTGTGACATTCAGTGAGATGGTAGTTGAGAAATTTTTAAACACTGTTCTTTCAGTACTGAATTGATTAAATATTTCACTGCTTCTGAGCTACAAAGTTTATCTATTACTAAGACCTACACCAAATACCTCTAGGACCAAGTGCAGAGTTGCAGGTACCACTTTTCAAATGATTTTTAAACTGAAAGAAGGTGGATTATTTTGTGAATTGCAAGTCTTCCACTACTTGCTTTGCTCATAAGAAAAAAAAAGATCATTCTTGCATTGTTGGCAAAGAAATTGTAATGGTTCTCTGACACTGGTTTAATTTCAGTCTCTAAATGGAGAAGTTATAATCTGTATTATACACAAAATCAGCCTATGTGATCCACTCTTCTCTGCAGCACTCGTGCATGGAAGTAGGACTCAGTATTCATGTCTAGCTGCCTCCCCAGATTCTCCATGGAAAGTTGCTGAATTCTCTCTCATACTGTATGCTCTCATTCAAGTGTTTTTCTTAGTCTTATTACAGTTTTAAATGCAGAAACATGAACAGAATAGGGGAAATTTTCATGGCAGTAGCTGAATACAATATGAAAATAATTTCAAGAGATTGTGCTGAAGCAACGTCTTTATAGACCAGATATTTTGATCTTTTCACAGAGACTTTTATTTATTCTCTGAAATGTTCTAACCATCACCATATGAAGAAAACACCGTTATTTTGAATCTGGATAAGTTCATCCTTAACTAATTTAACCACAGATACTCTCCTTGATTTTCTGTGCTTTTCTTAATTAATTCTTAAAAAGAGTAGTTAATATACATTTGTACAATACATTTGAGACCCATTACCTTCAAAAATTAATTAGTTTTAAATTAACCTGAATGCAGAATTCCATGTGGGAAAACTAATATACCGTTAACGTCTCTGAAAGTTGTACAGCACTAAGGAAAAAAAAAAACAAAAACCAAAAACCATGAAACATCATGCTCATTCAAGAGGTTTTATTTTCCCTTCTGGTTTACGAGCCAGAGCCCCCACTGCTGTTTGCTTTAAGTCCTGTTCCTGGCTTTGTCACAAAGCTTTCCAAACAAGTTATAGGGCAACGCTTGCTGAAAGAGTGTTTTAGACACTGATTCATTAGAAAACCTGCTTTGTGTAGAGTAATGGGGAACTGTATTCTTTGAAGAGCAGAAGAGCAAACCTGACCACTTCACTGGTTCCACGAGAAGAAAAAAAAACAAATAAACTTCTACATGTCCATTCTTTACTGTGATGCTTTCATCAAACTGCCTACTGCCCAAGGAGGGATTCATTTCATATACTTCTAGATTTTTATACATGTTCAGCTGGTCCAATGGCAATGGCAATTATAATAATTGATCACAGTCCGTTGCAGATTTCTATGATTCTGTGATTCAGCATCCAGACTAGGCAACCTTTGCTTCTGAATAGTACTGGAGAGAAACAGGTGCTTCAGGTGCAGTTCATGTGACCTAATTCAGAGGTCTAGTATCTTGTTTACTTTTGTCTGGGATGAATCAGAAAGTGTATTTGACTACTTCCTAAGCAGACTCCATCTTCTTTAGGTAATTGCTCATGCCTAAACGTTTGCTTTTCAAATTACTTTTTAGAACAATTTTTAAAAAGTAAAAATAGTAAGAACTGGAAGAGAGGAAAGTAATGGGTCTTTACTTGCGAAGAATCAGCAATATACTTCAGGTGCATATAGCATAATGTATTTAATACTCAGGTGTTTTACTTACAAGCAATGTCTGAGGCATCCAAACCACACTGTGGTACCTCAGTATCTGCTTCTGCTCCTGCCAGTGAAGAATACTGAAATGATGTCCAGCCAGCATATCCTCTGGGTAGCAGTAGAAAACTTCTGGAGCACAGTGGTAATTATGCAGAGGAGCACGTGAAGGAGAAGGATTCCCCTGCATTGGTGGCACGATTACAGACACAAGCACCAACCACTCACCACCAGCAGCAACAGGACACATCCTAATGCTCATAAGAAGTAGGCCAAAAGCCACATGAAATATCAGAAATCATAATGCAAAGAAGCAAAGAAACACAAAGGAACCACCAATATTCTGGCTGTAAGAAGTAATTTAATAGGCAAGATGAATTTCGAGTCTAGGCTATAGCACACACTAAAAAAAAGTTAGAAAAGAGTACCTGCCCCACACCTGTCGTGTCCCTTTTTGTGTGATGCAGAGGGACTTTATTCCTCAGCCCCAGATCCAATGATGATTTAAATCCACAGCAAAAGCACTAAGCCAAGGTGCACCACAGAGTCAGGATAGAAGTGTTTCAGTCCCACTGTTGATTTAAATGTCGCAAGCATTTGGAAGCAGTGAAAAGTGCATGAAATAAACCAGGGAATAAAACCATCACAACTGCAGTGTGTCTTCCTTTCATTTCTTACCTTGAATAGGTTTACTTTTTTTTTGGAAATTATGCTCTTGATCTTAACGTCACAGAATCTCTTGCCAGAAGTTCACCAGAACATACAAAATTTCTGTCTCTGAATATTTTATTCAGTTTTCATTATGTGGATTAGGAAGTACTTGGACTGAATTCAGAGCATTACAAGAAACGGTCACTGAATGGATTAGTCAACACAGTCTTGAATATACTGTACTTGTTTATGGACACCAGGGAGCCTGAACGTAAAAGAGATCATGTCCTTGGGCCTGTGATGGTGACCACACATTGGCTCTTCAGTGCTGGGAGCGGGCTGCATTCACCCTAGAGACAACTGTATCCATCAGGCACTATCTAGAGCATGGTGTGATGGTCAAGTTAGGGAAAAAGTGTGTTACAATCCTTACAAATTACTGTGGAATTTTTCCATGTTCTGGACATTCCTAAATCTTTATCTTTGGTATAAAAGTCAGGAAAACTTACCACAGAGGTAAAAAAGAGCATTGAGGCTGAAGGAAAACTTGTCAGAAGTAAATGATTTTTTGGTTTCTGCACTAAACATGACATTATTTTAACCGAGGTCATATCTTTGGTCATTTATAAAAGATTATTTAAGGGGTTAAGATAATTATTCCATCATCTAAGTTATGCTATTCCTAGTATTCTATTCCTAGTTCCTGGGTGCTTCATATTTACTCACAGCAGAGAAGATACAAATGTGGTGCATCAGCATCCTTTGTAAAGACACTCAGGTAAGACTGCAGGTTTCTTTATCCTTGTATCTGGGTTCTAATGCTTCTAATGCTTCTGTTTTCTCATTAAGAAAATGCAACTCACAGGAAAAGCAGCATTCTCTCCCTCTCTTCTCTCCCCCTGCCCTTTTTTTTTTTTTTTTCCTGCTGGAATTTCTTTGATTGATTCAACCTGTATTGTCTATTTGCACCCCACATCAAACCAAGAACCACATGGTAAAACACACTTCTGCATCATGAAAAAGCAAAGTCGAACCTTTTCTATGGAATTTCTTTGCCTGAATTGACCTTTGCTCCCATGATGCTGGCAAAGAACTCTGCGTGTTCCATGGCCGTGCCTCTGCCTTTCTGTTTCCACAATCCAATTGTGATGCTGCAGAGCAAGAAATAACTCTTGCAGATTTTCAACTCTGGCAAACACTTACAGTATAGATTGCTTATTCTGCTGCTTTTAGCTTTTTATGCCTGTTATACTAGGGCCAAAATTCTGAAATGCTGTATAAATTTTGGGATCCCAAATTGGCATGACTCTGGCACTCAGAGAGGTAGAGTGCTTATTATATGAACACATTAATAGCTGCATGTTCTTATACTTTCTTTAGCCAGTCTGAGTTGGGGGAAGAACATTGGCAAGGAATAAAGAAGTGTGAAGGAAGTATGACTGCAGTGTAAGTGAGCTTGAAGTCAGAGCCCTGCAGGAGGCCACCATTGCTGGAATTTTGATCTTGGGCTTAGCAAGGGGCTACTGAGAAGGAGATGACAAAACCATTATTCTGGGTACTCTAAATAATTGATAAAATCTACAGCAGTAATTTGAGTGTTGAAAGAAATATATTAAAGAAATATTGTGTGCTTGGAAAGTGATGCAGCTAGCTGTACTAAGAGATAGTAAATATGGGAACATTTTACATATCTATAGGAATCCAGAATGTGAAAGAGGTTCGCAAAGACTAAGGAAGGGTTTAAATTTGGTGAGTCAACTTTCAGCCTGGAATGCTTAACAGACAAAAATGCTGAATGCTGAATACCTCAATGAAACTAGTTTGCTGCTTGCCGAAGGCAGTGATAGTTAATGAATGTCTCTAATCTCAAAGACTCAGAAGAATTTTACTGAGATTTACAAGTTTGAGAACTCTGTCAGCTCAGAAGAACTCTTACGCAGCTATGAGATGGCCAAGAAAGCAATTCAGAGAATGAAAATTCTGCTAAATGAACAATCACAGTCTATATAAATTTTTTTGGCATTTTATAAATACATAATTATGTGGATGATTTTTCCCAGAATAGATTATTTATTTTCGTGAGTAAATTTGAACATATAGTTGATGTTTGACTTTACTGAGAAGAATAACAGAATATTTATAGCTGTTGTTTTAGTGAAAGTTACTTAAAGGAAGGCTTCTACTCCTGAAAGTGGATGCACTACTTACTAGCAAATACACTCCTCGCATCACAAGGTATGCCATGCTAATGAATATTACAATGTGTGCAGTCAGCAAGTTCAAAGGCCAAACCACTCTAACCTATTCATGTAGATACCTTCTTGGATTTTTGGAAAATCATGGAATTTAATCACAGAGAGTGTTCCAGGTTAACCCTCAGGTTATAAGGCAGCTTATCACCACACAGCTTCTTACTCTCCCTAGATGGGACAGGGGAATCAGAAAGGTAAAACTGCAAAAACTCCTGGGTTGAGATAAGGCAGTTTACTGGTAAAACAAAATCAGCATGTGCAAGCAGAGCAAAATAAGGAATTTATTCACTAGTTCCCTTCAGTGGGCAGATGCTGATCCCCTTCCCAGGAAAGTAGGGGTATAAAGGAAGGAAAGGTACTTTCCTTCCCAGGAAAGTAGGGGAAGATCCCCGTCCCAGTAAAAAGCAGTATAGAAGATACGGAAGATGCCGAGTTCACAGCTTTGATTTTCTAACACATATAGTAGGTATATTTAGTTTTAAAATTTTAAGCCTCAGCTGGCCTTTCATGTGTAGACATCAGATCTTATTGAAGTGATGGGGTTTCACACAAACATCCTGGCCAACCTCTTCCATCTGGAGGAGTTATCCAATATCGTATATATCTGCTTATGGAATAAAGACTGGATTACTGTTGTCCTCATTTGTTATAGCCTATAACTGTGTGCAGAGTACAGATGATCCAAGAATAACCAGGAAGCTGAAAAGTAGGATTATTTGTAATAGTTTTTTCCAATGTACTCATGGATGGTGTTCAGGATGCTGGAAGGTAGTAAAACAAGGATAAGGGCAAGATGAGATCATAGAATCATAGAATAGTCTGGGTTGAAAAGGACCACAATGATCATCTAGTTTCAACACCCCTGCTATGTGCAGGGCCAACCGCCAGCCCAGGCTGCCCAGAGTCACATCCAGCCTGGCCTTGAATGCCTCCAGGAATGGGGCATCCACAACCTCCTCGGGCAACCTGTTCCAGTGCGTCACCACCCTCTGAGTGAAAAACTTCCTCCTAATATCTAACCTAAACCTCCCCTGTCTCCGTTTAAAACCATTCCCCCTTGTCCTATCACTATCCACCGACGTAAATAGCTGTTCCTGCTCCTGTTTATGCACTCCCTTCAAGTATTGAAAGGCCACAATGAGGTCCCCCCAGAGCCTTCTCTAAGCTAAACAAGCCCAGTTCCCTCAACCTGTCCTCATAGGAGAGGTGCTCCAGCCCTCTGAACATCTTAGTGGCCTTCCTCTGGACTTGTTCCAAGAGCTCCGAGTCTTTCTTGTACTGGGGGCCCGAGGCCTGGATGCAGTACTGCAGATGGGGCCTCATAAGAGCTGAGTAGAGGGGCGCAATCACCTCCCTCTCCCTGCAGGCCACCCCTTTTTTAATGTAGCCCAGAACACAGTTGGCCTTCTGGGCTGCAAGCTCACACTGCTGGCTCATGTCCAGCTTCTCGTCCACCAGGATCCCCACATCCTTCTCCATAGGGCTGCTCTTAATGAGGTCTTACCCCATTCCATATAAATACCTGAGACTGAGACTTATTGAACCTCATTAGGTTAATATGGGCCCTCTTCTCCAGACTGTCCAGGTCTCTCTGGATGTCTTCTCTTTCATCCAGTGTCAACTAGCCAAGGGTGTACTCAATGCCATCGTCTAAGTCACTGATGAAGATGTTGAAAAGCACCAGTCCCAAGACCGACCACTGGGCACCTCTTGTGTCCGGTCTCCACCCAGCCATAGAACTGTTGAAACATGCTTAGCCTTGGGGATCAGAGACCCTCCAGAAGCATTGGCATAATTTTGATTCTTTGCTGTGGTAAACACCTCAGCCCTTCTCTGCTGTGTTAACATACAGTCTGGTAGGAGAAATATTTAGATGTCTAAAACAAGTCACATGAATCTTTCCTTAAAATGTGCCTATTTTTTCCATCCTTTCCTTTTCTTCTTTTTTTCAAATCAGTGACTCACTCTGACATCTATGCAGTGCGTATGTAAAAATAGTAGAGACAAATCTGTTCACTTTAAAAATTATTATTATTTTGATTGTAGATGATTTCAGTGCAAGACAATCGCAGGGATCTAGTAGAGTGGTTCAAATGTTTTGGTTTTTTTTCATGGCTGTCAAATCAGTAATCAGCACCAAATTTTGCAAATGTAACTTTAATGACTTAATAACTTTGACATTTTCCAAAAGGAAATAATAGAGTCCCTATAATGTCTAAATTTCACTTAGGCTATCAATTACAGTTAATTTAAAAACTTTCAATGAAATGTTTTAGTTAAAATATAGTGATGATAAAAATCTTAGTTTCAGCGATGAATTTGATTTCTAAATATATGTAAGATCCTACTTAGCCCAATACAGTTTGGATACAAACATTAAAGGAATCTCTTCTTTCAGATATTCTTCATAGAATATAATTTTTCTAAATCTTAATTACATGATTTTGTACACTTAGAAATCATTAAAGGACTCTGGGTCTAAAATCAACAACTTGGAAGGACAGAGTTAGTGATGGATTGTGTTGGAGAACTACATTTATTTGAGCTTATTATTTACACTTATTGTGTAAGAAAATACAAAACTTTCCTCAGAAGAGAAAAGCATAGGATCAGCCTTATTAACTTAAATGATAACGAACCAGAATATGTCCACGTGGCAACAAAGAATCAAACACATTTATAATTTTATTTAGAATTCAGCATTTCTATTTTAGTACCTAAAACAAATGAGCTTTGATTTAGTGCTGTCAATACATTCTCTATTCCTTCTTCAATGTATTCTGTCTACTTATCTCTGTCCAATGTTTTTTTTTTAAAGTCTTTCATTATTTATGTTTCTTCATTCCTCTTATTTTTCACAGCTTTCTTTTTTCTTTTTTTAAGTTATATGAACTGACTTTTTTTGAAACTGAAGTTAGTGGCACAATTTTCTGTAATTTCAGCAAAAGTAATATAGAGATTGCACTCTGTAACTTTGGAAGCTAATATTTTCATTATTTATGTAAGTTAATGTATTGCTTCTGGATGTGCAGAGATGGGATCAGGAAAGCCAAGGTGCAGATGGAAACAAACCTAGCATAAGATGTGAAAAATAACAAGAGATTCTAGAAGTACATTGATCAGAAGAGATATACCAAGTATAGTATACCCCCTCTGATAAAAGAGAAAAGAGAAATGGCAACAATAGACATGGAAAAGGCTGAGGAACTCAACAAGTTCTACGCCTCAGTCTTCACTGGCAGTCAGGCTTTCTATGTCTCTCATGTCCCTGAAACTCAAGATGGGAGTGGTGGGAGCAAAATCCCTCCCACTGTCAGAGCAAAGCAGTTTGAGATCATCTCATGAGACTGAACATTTACAAGTCTGGATGTGCATCCCAGGGTCCTGAAAGAACTAGCTGATGTGGTTGCCAAACTGCTTCCTGTCATGTTGGAAAAGTCATGGCTGTCAGACGAAATCCCTGGTGACTGGAAAAAGGAAAACATCACTCCTGTTTTTTTAAGAAAGGGAACTACAGACCAGTGATCCTCATTTCTGTGCCTGGAAAGATCATGGAACAGATCCTCCCAGAAGTTATGTTAAGGCATACGCTAGATGAGGAAATGATCTGAGACAACCAGAATGGCTTCACCTAGGACAGATCATGCCTAACCAATCCAGTGGCCTTCTGTGATAGACTGACAGCTTCACCAGACACAGGAAGAGCAACTGATATTATTTACATGGACTTCTGTAAGGCCTTTGATATGGTCCCCTTTCTCATTCTTACCTCTAAATTGGAAAGATATGAAGGGTGGACTACTTGGTGGATAAGGAAATGTTTGGATGGTCTCTGCCAACAGGTTGTGGTCAATGGCTCTATGTCCAGATGGAGGCTCGTCTTGATTGGTGTACTCAAGGGGTCCATCTTGAGACCAGTGATCTTCAACATCTTTGGACAGTGGGACTGAATCCACCCTTATCAAGTTTGCTGATGACAGTAAGACACTAAGTTTTAACATTTATATAGAACCAATGAAACCAATCTGAGCAGTATCAGACTGAAAAATAAGTCTTGTATCAAGTGGTCAGCAACTGCATTTGATAATGGGTGTACCTGTTACTGCATCAATTCAGTGAGGCTGGATTTACCTCTTAGTGTTTCTAAATCAACATTTGTGTGTCATGAAGTCTCCTTCCCTGGAGATATTCAAGACCCATCTGGACACCTACCTGTGCAGCCTGCTGTAAAGAGCCTGCTTTGCAGGGGGTTGGACTCGGTGATCTCTAGAGGTCCCTTCCAACCCCTACAATTCTGTGATTCTGTGATTCTGCAAACATTTAAGCTTCGTGATGAAAGCAGTTCCCAAAATCTCCTTCTCTTTCTTTGTCCACATCTGAACTGAGTTAGGAGTGGCAAAGCATCTTCATTGGTTATGAGAGGCAGGGAATCTCCATTTTAAAGATCTTAGGCTACAAGAAACAAGCACATTGATAACTCTCTATGCGTTAGCCTTTCTTGGAAGGGTCCGGTCACACGTTACTGGTCACACATCACCTAGACAAAGTTACTTGCCTGCAGCAATGTAAATAACCAGCCTACAGCATCACAAAGACCTCTAAAGTCATCTTAACCTCATCTTTTACTCTATTCCAAGCTGCTTACAGTCTTCCTTACTTTCCTCTCTACTCACCAACCAAGTGTACTTAAAAATAAATTGCTTAATTCCTTTTTGAAAAAGAGCATTACTACCACTCTTGTGAATGAACATAGTTGTACAGAGGGTGAGAAGACAGGCAATTAATGTGATCCACTCAGCCTTCCTTTTCCACTGAGCATTTTCCCACCTGAAGAGTCAACAACATCATATTTTTCAATAATTGTACATCGAGGTCCCTGTAAAAGCAATGGTATGGATGATTAAATAACTGCAAAGTGAAATTTGTTTAGTAATATTTTCCATTGTGATGCATTAAAACAGTAGTGATAAGCAGGAATAGTTGTTATCATATAGTTTAAACGTATGGGATTATAGCAAGACAGCACAAAATGCATACTGATAACTTTCTCATTCTCTCCTTCCAGAGCGTATAGCAGACTGATAAAAAAAGACTTGTCTATCTACAAAGACATAATTATGAAGGTGTTAAAACTACATATACACACTTAAGCATTCCATAGAGTGAAAAAACACAATACACACTAGATATTGACTATAAAATGAAAATTTACTCCAACTGCGAAAGCTCTGTGTGCTGTCACTGAATGGCATCATGAATTCAAAGGCAGTTAGACTCTGGAATTAGAGAACAAAAGTATTCCAGAGAGTGAATTGTCTAGCTAGATAGAAAGGGTAAGAATTATTTGAAGCCGTGATTTGTTTCTTTATTTTCTGTATTTATTTAATAAAAAGAACTTATGTATGTTCTCTGAAGAGACTGCAAGATAAAGTATGGGGAGCTGAGGTATAACCGTTTGTTATGGAGCTGAGATGGGGTGGTGCTGAAAGATTAAGACAGGCATGACTGATATACTGAGCTGACTGATGAATGTGAAAGCTGGGCAAAGGTTGAGGTCCAACATTTTAAGTTTTTTTTTTCAATCAACAATTGCATAAAGGGAGGGAAATGAAGGAATTGGTGATCTGCTGAGTGATTTAATGAGAGACAGGGAGTAAGGAATGAAGAATTTATTTTTGAGCACTGGAATATTTTTTTCTGGAATTGATTTGTAGGTACAGAGAAAAACCTCTATGCACCCACAAAGGACAGTCCTGCAGTTAAATATCCACAGTACCATTTCTGCCTGATACTGTGTTCAACAGAAATTGTTTTAAGAAGATTGCTTTGATGTCAGACTGCTTTGCTCTGGTAGAAGGATCTGGAAAAGATAAAACAACTAAACAAAAGCACCTTACTCTGGTTTATTCTATTGATGATTTTACAGGAATGTTAGTATTTACCTTTGAGTCAATAAAAGCATTCTGCAGGTCAATGAGTGATATTTCTTTCAAAGGCAGAATCTGTAGATGATTTGTCAAATTATGTTAATGGAAGAAACAGAAAACTATTCAGTTTTAACAAGATGGAAGTATTTTTTTTCTATTGTGTTGATTTCCATTTCTTTGACTATCTGCAGTAATGTAGAGACCCATTACTTACCTCTTTCTCAATTTTCATATCTCATTGCTAGCATTTCCACCAAGTACTGGAACAACTAGCACAGGGTCAAAGCTAAGGCTTTTAGGAAGAGCTATGTTTTGCATTCCTTCTGTGATGAAATATGCATAGATACACAGTCATTAAACTTCAAACGAATTGCAGTTGTAAAACATTAAACACAGAAACTAAATGAAGTTTATAACACTTTGTAATTTACATTGACATTTAACCTAATTTACAGTGACTGCTGCTTAGTCCAGGTGGGTATTAAACTGCAGCTGTTCTTTAAACGTTATTCTGTGTACCCTCTAGAGTCAGTTCTAATTTGTTTCACTTCTTTTTCAAAGCACTAGCTCCTCAGCTGTGAAAAGAGAGGAGGAGAGGAGAAGAGAGGTAAAGGAGAGGAGAGGAGAGGAGAGGAGAGGAGAGGAGAGGAGAGGAGAGGAGAGGAGAGGAGAGGAGAGGAGAGGAGAGGAGAGGAGAGGAGAGGAGAGGAGAGGAGAGGAGAGAAAATCATTTGTTGTTTCCTTTTTTCTTCCAGGCTGCACAGATCCCTTCTGTAATCAAAATACCATAGAAAAGCACAGCAAGATTTTGATGAAAAATTGAGTGAGTTTGTGGAACTATCTTTAGATTCAGCGGACTTTAGGTCACTCTAGGAGAAATATGGTCAGATCTTAGAAATATATTCATTATTTTGGTTTTATTTTCAAAATAGTTTTACATTAAAAATCTTCACTTTTAATACAATGCCTTCTTATTTTATGACTTTTTGGTTCTTTTCAGCTACGTATACAAGATGATCAACAAAAATCATGGCTTAGCATAAACAATTAATATTTGATACTGTAGACTCTAGAAGCTTTCATCTTTCTAAAAGACTACTTAAATTGCACTTAAGACATGTATGATACTCTGAACATATGGTAAAGTTTAAACACTGGCATTATCTTACCCTGAGGAATTTCTTTTGATGAATATTTTAATGCACTGAATATGAGAAAGAAGTAATGTCCTATCCAAATAGTTGCTTATCAGCAACTAACCTGTGTAAGTTTTCAATCTTTAATTAGAAAGTACTCCATAGAAAGGACCAGTTTCTCAAATCACTTAAGGATTTTCTCCTTCAGTAAAAAATCCAAAATGGTATAAAAAACTATGTACAGTTAAATCCCTTCCTGTTACGTGACACATATGCTGCGTACCTGTCTGCATAAAAAATAATTGATTTATAATAATAATAAATTAACATTACAGTAGTCAAGAACAAAAATATATATACTCTGGATAATGAATCATACAATCACAAAATTGATTGGTTTGGGTTAGAAAGGACCTTAAAGACTGTGTAGTTCCAACTAACCTGCCCTGGACAGAGACACCTTCTAGTACACCAGGTTGCACAAATCCCCATCCAGTTTGGCCTGAACAACATACAGGGAGGTCCACAACTTCTCTGGGAAATCTGTTCCAGTGCCTCACTTCCCTCGTAATGAAGAACTTCTTCCTACTGTCTCATCTAAATCTACTCTCCTTTATAAAACTGTTACCTCTTGTTCTGTAACTACACTCTCTGACAGACTCTCCTCACCTTTCCTGTAGGCTCCCTTTAGGGACTGGAAGGTTGCTAAGAGGGCTCCTTGAACCGTCTCCAAGCTGAACAACTCCAACTGTCTCAGCTAGTCTCCATACTAAAGGTGCTTCTGTGCTCTGATCACTCTCATGGCCTCCTCTGGATCTGTCCCAGCAGTTTCATGACTGTGTTATGGGGGCCCCAGAGCTAAACACAGTACTGCAAGTGAGGTCACAAGAGATTGTAGCAGAGCAGGAGAGTGACCTCCTTCAACCTGCTAGCTACTCTGATGTGTACCATCTATACTGCTAAAGAAGACGCTGGGTATAGCAGCCAATATTCTGATTAAATGCAGTAGGAAATCTTGAGTTCTTTCTCACCTGCATTTTCCAAGCCACTAGGAATTGTCACATAATTCCAGAATCGGTGAATGGCTTCAGACAGATGGGACCTCAGACGTCATCCAGTTCCAACCTCCATGCCATGGACAGAGTTGCCAACCACTAGATCAAGCTGCCCAGGACCCTGTCCAGCCCGGCACTGAATGCCTCCAGAGATGGGGCATGACAGCTTCTCTGGGCAGCCTGTGCCAGTGCCTCACCACAATCGAAGTGAAAAATTTCTTCCTAACATCTAACATAGATTTCCTGTCTTTTAGTTTGAAGTCATTCCTCCTTGTCCTATCACTATTAGACCATGTAAAAATGTTGCCCTCTCCTGCTTGTAAGTTCCCTTCAAGTACTGGAAGGCTGTAATGAAGTCTCCTTGAAGCCTCCTCCTAAAGCTAAACAAGATCAACTCCCTCAACCTTTCTTCATAACAGAGGTGCTCCAGCCCTTTGTTCATCTTTGTGGTCCTCCACTGGACCCAATTATACTGCCTGTGGGAATGCACCTGCAGGGAAACTTCTGCATTCCCCCAACCGTACTAGAAAGAAATAAAGCTCAACTCATTCAAAGCACTCTCTTCTACTTAGACCAAAGAAGATTCCAATTCATAGCTAATGTACTATAATTGTACTTTAAAACCACTCAAATTAATGGAATGGCTTTTATATACCAATAAAAGAAATAAAATTTCTTTTATTCAATTATTCTTATATAAACACGTGGCCATGGTTCTTGATGTGGCTTCTAAATTTGCCCAGTTTGAGACATCATAGTTCATAGATTCTGAACCTGAAACAGAAGAGTATTCAAAGGAGGGCTATGAGAGTGGTGAAGAATCTAGAGGGCAAGGCACAGTAGGAAAAGCGGAGGTGCCTGGGTGTGCTCAGAGGGGAGGCCTGATGGTGGCTGCACCTCCTCACAGGCAGTGGAGGGGCAGCACTGAGCTCTGATCTCTGTGATAACAACAGGGCCCGAGGGAATGGCATGGAGCTGCGTCAGGGGAGGGGTGGCTGGGGGTGAGGGAAAGGGTCTGCACCAGATGGCAGTTGGCACGGAACAGCCTGCCCAGGGCAGTGGGCATGGCCCCAGGATGCTGGAATTCAAGAACCATTTGGAAAACACCTTCAGAAATGCAGTCTGAATTTTGGGTGGTCCTGTGTGGAGCCAGGAGTTGGACTCAGTGATCCTTGTGAGTCCCTTCCAAGTTGGAATATTCTATGATTCTTCCAAACGAGTGCAGTGATATAGTCTACACACTCGGAGGAAGCAGCTTTAAGGAAGAATAAGTATGGCGTTTCTTAACAGGAGTAACTCAAGCTTAAGAAAACAAATGAAATATGGAATTCATCATGAAATGGCATAATGCCACAAATCAAAACTATCTTCAGAGAGTCAATTTTCAGGCTGTAGCTTGCTTTCTTGAGCAACAAAATTGGTTTTCTGAGACTCAGATAGCTCACCCCAATGAAAATACTGTGTTAAAACCACTTCATTTACTTAATCCTGTGAATAAGATTATGGACTGGTATAGTGATATGATTGAACTTATCGCTTCATGGATAAGTACCTGAGAAAAGTGTCATCTCAATGCCACTTATCATCTGAACAGATAATTAAGAGAAAAGAGACTGGAATGGAAATTAAAAATTCAAGTGGATAGGGTACTTAAAATCAACACATGGTCTAGTCTACTTGTTTATTTATTTGAATGTTTTCTACTGTCTGTTATTATACCGGCTATGCGAGAAGTTTCAGATGTATAGACTGGAACAATGACACTAAGAGGATTTTAGGGAATGGGGAGGGAGCATGACATCAGTCAGCAAGTACATCCAAAAAATGGGCAAATGCCCTCAAATGTTTCTTTGTGGACAGAAAAGACTTTTTTTCCTGTTTACACAAGTGCAGTTACCTGGATTTACATTCAAAGATTTCTGAGTTTTCATTTGCAAAGGAAAAGACTAATTCTGGTGTTTGGTTTTCAATGAAAATTGAAATGAAAAAGGAGGAAGAAAAGTGTGAAGAAATTAAAAATTGCATTTGATATTCCTATTTATATTTTCCCATAAAGATGAAGAAAATACTTTGTTAAATTACATTAGTTTTATAAAGGGACACAAAACAACAGCAATGAGAAACACACACCAAAAAAACCCTTAATATTTACCCCAAATCTCCTTTCTAAATAAGCAGTGTTGGTTTCACACTGATGGCTGTCTGAGCTCCAACACACTGATCTCTCAGTCCCCTTGAAGGAACAAGGTGAAAGATGAAAAAAGGCCTCTAGGTTGTGATGAGGCAAAGAGATCACACACAGATTACCATAATGTACAAAACAAACTGAGCATAGGGGGATTGATATAATTTATTGCCAAATGATGTCATACTAGAGAAGTGATAACTAAAAGCAAACTATGAGTATTTGATAAAATTACAACATCAGTATGTTATTCTCTTAACAAACTTCAGTTTTAGCTTACTGGTTATAATTTGTAAGTATTTTACCTCTGCTCCCAGACAGCTTCTCTTTTTTTCACCAATATATAGTTAATAATGTGATTTTATAATTCTTCTTAACTGATATCAATACCATAGTGCTATTTAATTAAATCTTACTTCAGCAAAGTGCCAGTGTACATGTCCAGTTAGTCTAAAAACCACGTTCTAAATGCATGAATTTGAATAAAATCAAGGATGATAAAGCAATGCAAAAGAAGTTATGTGAGAACTACAGCATTGGTAGGAATGCATGTTGTGGTTATTCTTTCCAATTATGAGAACAAAAGAAACAGGATGATTATGCTGCCAAAGGTAAACTTAAAAAAAAAAAAAAAAAAAAAAAAAAAAAAAAAAAAAAGTTGTCTTAGAAATTCAGCATGCAAAGTATGAATGTTGGTTCACTTTCTCCAATATATAGTTACAGAGCAGCTCTAGCTGCTCTCACAGGGACCCACCGCTGGGCAGAGCTGAGCTGTGAGCAATGCTGGGTGCACATCTGGGAGGGTGGCTTGAGGGGAGAGAAACAGTGCTGTGCAACTGCAGCTGGAAGAGAGGGGTGAGAGATGGGAGAGAAGCGGCCGTGTAGCCCCCAAGGTCAGTGCAGGAAGAGGGCAGGAGGTGCTCCAGGCACAGAGTAACAGTTCTCTGTGGCCCAGGTGAGGTCCGTGACGAGCAGGCCGTCCCCTTGCAGCCCATGGGCACTGCACAGAGCACATCTCCGTGTGCAGCCATGGAGGAGCCCATGGTGCAGAAGTAGATGGGGATGAAGAAAGCATTATGAAGAAATGAGAGACAAGTACATTGTAGATAATATTCTGGAACAGGGGATTCCAAGTAATATATTTGACTTTTTTTAGCATCTGTTTGAGAAAAGTCTACTTAATCTGAAGTAATGTAATCAACCACATACTATAATAACACTTTTGAAAAAGGAAGAAATTTCAGGTTTTTCCCTCTTCACATTTTTTTTCCCTCTGGTTTCAGAAGTTTCTAAGAATTGAAAAATCTTTTCCAATGATAATTTCATTTTTATTTCTTTTTAGAAGTAAACAAATGTCAAAATTATCAGCTTTCCTTTTCTCATAAAGCTATTTGAAGCATTTTATGCATTTTTTGTGAAAACCTTTTTATCCTGGGAAGTGCATTTTCCCATATTTTCCTTAATATTTACCAAGTCATACTACTAGTGCCTTGAATGTATACACAAGCTCAGAAGCCTGGAGAATTTGCAATAATTACACAATCTGTGGAAGTAATGAGCCACTGAAGAATCTATAGACCCTAAGGAATAAGTTTCAAATGTAAAACATGGATTTAAGTCCTTTTAACTTAATGAAAACAGATAGATGGTTTTTACCTTAGGAACACCAGATTTATTACAGTCTTATTTATATTCGAACTGGAGAGATATATACTCAACTGGATTTCAGATTGTTTGGTCTTCATTTCTTGCAGAACAGCAAAAGCTGTTAACTCTGTAGTGCATCACCATGACTAAATGGAAGATGAAATAAGCCAAGAAAAGCTCAATCTATATTGAATTCAGACTTCAAGTTCACTTTCAGGTCATGTAGAGATAAGAAGAAAAAACACATAGCACAGACACATAATGCTGCCTTTACCATTTCTGTTAATATTCTGATGGTTTGGGGATAAAACCTGGCAGATATGTCAGCATGAATGATTTTTGGATTTTGATTCCAAGAAAGTGCCCTTGAGGGAATTTGTACAAGAAGGAAATTAGGTAAGAAAGATATTAAAACATTAAATGTATGCTTTTTGTCATTAAAGTTCAAAAGGGTCAGTTACTATTTTTTCTCAGTCAAAAGCTCAACATTTGTATAGCGTTTACACTTTAATTCCAGGGGAAGAACTTGTAGTTTGCTGCAAAGTTGTTTATCATCTAATCAGAATCTTTCAAGATGTACTTAAACGTATTTACTCTTGGACATTCTTTTTGTCAAATGAATCAATAATTCACTGTACAATGTCTAAGTCTTGGAGTTGCAAAGACATTGTGTGCTAGCACTGATATGTTCTACTGAAACACTATGATACTATTTCAAGCACATGCATCTAGGAAAATACTTTTATATTCAAATAATTTACATAGAGATATTAGAACACTGATTTAAATCACATAGTACTCTCTTTTAGTTTATTTTCCATTAAAATGGAAATAAGATTTAATTTTCTTTTCTTAAGAAATATTAGACTATTTGTCTCCCTTGTGCTCATAGAACTGGTTGTGACAATATTGTTTTCAGACACATGGTAGTGGTATCCTTCCCACTCAGCTTCTTGTCTGCACTTTATATGTCTACATGCTAGCTTGTAACCTAATGTGCTCTTCAAGGTCAATAGACAACAATATCCAATGATTCATCTGACCTATTTTAATCATCTATTTTAGGATGAGATGACTCATGCTTTGAAAGTGCCAATTTTACTCCACTTACTGTGAAAAAGTCTTGACAACTAGCTGACATGAAAATATCTATATTGCTGATGCCTATATTTGTGATCTCATGAATGCCATTCTATGTATCTATCTTCAGAGCTCTTTGATTTCCCCTTCCTTTATTTATGAAAATTTTGCTCATCCAATCAGTGAGTCAAAACAAAATTGTATAGCACTGCTGAATTTGCACATTTCATAAGTATCAAAAAAATACTAGCGCATTTTAAACAAACACAGTGAAAGAAAATCATATTGTGGGCTCAATTCTGCAAGTCAGATTTTTCAGAATAAAGGAGCTTCAGAAGACATTATTTTATGGCTTGGTCAAAAGAAATTGCATTCAAGACACAGTATTTTGGTGAGTGATATGATTGGTCTACTACTACATCTGAAAAGTTCCCCTATTCATATGGATGGCTGCAGTAATATCACTGTAAAAGTATACACTGTATGAAAAAAAAAAAAATAAATACTATTTTGGTAGCACTAACAGAGTTTCTGCCTTCTTAATCACAGTTTAGCAGCGAAACTGATGTTTTGCATGAAAACTGTCCTGAATACACTTTGTGTTTAATAGATGGCAGGAACCAAAGTTGTTTCACCATTTTTTAAAAACTGATAGGTAAGCATTATAACGTTATGCCAGTTGGTCACATACAGTAATGGCAGAAAAACTCCAGATGAATTGGCCTTCTGTATCCTCCTTCCATATTTAATGAACGTGACCTTTGGTACAATAATGTCACTTATCTTTTTGGAAATTTCTGGAGAGATGAATTTTCACCAGGCAGGTGGGAAATGGGTGTAGATTCTAAACCTTACTTCTGTGCATCAAAATCTTATGTCAGTGCTCCATCTATCATGTAAACAAAACTTTCTCTAATGAGTTATCCCAGATGTTGCTGCATTTTTGCTTTGATTAGATCATTTTATTCTTCTTCACTCTAAAAATGTTACTAATAAAACAATCCATTTTGATGAGTACTGAGAACTTTTTCTCCCTAAATATCAAATCTCTGTATCAGCTGAAACTCACTTTCTTATTTTTTGAAACATGATCTCAGTGTTCAACAGTGTTAATCACAACTGTAATATGTATTTGTATACAAATAAAGAGTTTGTGAGAGCAGTTGTTGACTAAGTAAGTCAAGTATAATCAATCCACTAAGTATTAATCAATCATAGCTGCCAATATTGCAGGGATTTAGAAGTATGATGTTGTAATATATGGCAATTAATTTTAGAAACAAGGAAGTTGCCTCTCGTACCCTATTTTTATTGGTCATTTCACAGGTCCAGTAGGTTAATTATATGGTTGACTAAGAAAAAGCGTATTTATTAATACATGATTATAAACAAATCATTATTGATGCCCCAAATCAGTCTAGGCAGTGAAAAACATGCTTACCATTACTGATGAAATGGGCCTGGCCATCCAGCCTTTATCTTGGCTGGTGAAGAAGTTACTAAATGTTGTCTTCAAAACTGTAGTTCTGTACACTGGTCACCAGAATTTCACTGCATGTATCTGTATGAGATGTCTTTCAATTCCAACCTTTGACTGTCTTAATTAAAGAAGATAAACATTTTACTACATTTTCTTTCTATTTGTCAGAAGGCTGAATAAAGGACTATGAAGAAAAGCTTTGACTTGCTGTGGGTTTGAGTTGGATAGAGTCTTTCATGTGTGGGTTTGTTATTGGATTTGTAATCTAATTCCTTACTTTCATTCTGTACAAAGGGCTTTTGAGCACTATGGATGCACGGTTAACTTTTTTTTATTATTTTCAAAGGTTGTGTCTGGGAAACTGCCTGCACATCTTTACTTGCCTTTCATGAGATTTTAACTCCCAGCACAATCCTGAAAGGAGTTGGGAAACTCAAGAAAAGCTGAGCATGTTCAAGGTTTTCACTCACTGGATTTGGTTTCAAGGTCACTCACTGGATTAAAGATAACATACAAAATCAAATTCTCAGTGAGCCATGGTCTTTCAATTAAAATCAGACGTATTTGTGAAAATTAATAGGCTCTGACTTATTTTAAAGGCTTTGAATGTATACTGATAATGCACAACAGTATCATAAATCTACAAAAACTATGCTGTTGGCATTCTTTATCTTGATCTTCAGCATGGAAATATTAAATGCCATATTCTGTCATTTTTATTGTTACCGAGTAGCAGCTTACTTGATATAAGTAAGCATAAGATACAGGAAATTTAATTACAAAGTTATATCTTTGATTGCTTTGTAATGACAAGCGATTACACAACAAATCAAAAACACTGTTACTTAAAAGTAGGTATTTCTTAGAATTTATTTAGTATTTGATTTCTGATGTTTTGACCAGCTTTAATTGCGTTGAAATTTTCTTATTAATTTTAGGAGGAATACTCATGGAGCTACCAATTCATTAGTGAATTTGAAGATGCATAATGTTTCCTCAAGTGAACAGTGTAGAGACTTTGTTAAAAAAAAAAAAAAAAAAAAGGTTAAAAAAAAAATGAACTGAGCATAGAGTTATAAATAAAATCTTGTCAGAATGAAAATAAAATGGAATATATAGTCATATAAAGATGTGATTTATTTTTGGAGAGAATTTGTTCCCTGAAACATTAAGAAAGATAGATGTCACTCTCATTTTATCTGTCAGCTTAAAAGTCTCCAAGCTGAGCAAAATGTTGCATATTTGTTCCATGTAATTCCTCAGGATGCGCTTGGAATATTAGAGGCCTGCTATCAAAAGCAGTCAACTGCTGTAGCAGAAGAGATGCTAAATTTATACAGATAACTTAATTGTGCACAGAAATTAGTGGAGTATAGCTACTGTCTCTGAAGAAGAAATATTGAAGAATTAGTCTTTATTAATTCAAGCAATGCACATTCAAATATATATGGATACTCAAGCATACATAAATATACAAAAATGTATGACTGTGGTTATTAAAGCCCTATTCACTTAATCAGTGATCATATGATAATCAAGTGAGGGTGGGTTTCAATCATATTTCCAAGCAGAAAATGTAAACTTCAAGGATTTGTTCAAAAATATGAGTAAAAGTTTTGCAGCTGTTAATATCTGTTAAGGCTACGTGTGATGTCTTAATCTACACTGGCATACTTTGATGTATCTACTATCCTTTTTAATTTCTCAAGCCTTGTGGTAGTACAAATTATTAAAAGAACTTAAATTTTCCCCTCACATCATTTATTAAAGTCTTTAGTGCAGAATTCATCTGCGCATATGTTAATATCTACATCTGAAGCAGTCATCTCTATCTGAAAAGGAGGCAATTATCCTATGTCACCTCTTAACATTTAGAGCAAGAAATGTGATATCTCTATGGTCAGAAACATGTATGTGCATTTAACTTTTTTGAAAAAACTTCACATTTCCTGAACAGCTTTTCTCATGTACTGGTTTACTTATTGAATATTTATCAAAACTTCGTGAATCCTACTGATTCTATGCATTCATTTCCATTTCTAAAGAGCTTCCACTTGATTTTTTAAAAATCATTTCTAAATGTGAAAATAAGACAATCTTACCATATTTTTAAGACCTATTTATAAAAAAAAAAAAGTTATAACAGTGCAGGAAATAAAATAATTATTTTCACTAGAAATGTGTCCAGAAGGACTCCAGGCCTACATGCAGGTGACAGCATTGCCTTAACATGAAGCCACATGACCAAAAGCCTCAAGCTGTACAAATTGGTTTAATTGCAATATTTGAAAACATTCTCTAAAAATAATAGCATCTCAAATGGCTTTTACACAATTATATTAATACTTAATTACTTTATCTGGAGCTCCACGTCCACGCCTGGGGCCCCCAGCACAAGAAAGATGCAGAGCTCTTGAAGCGAGTCCAGAGGAGGGCAACTAAGATGTGATCATCATCCAGAGGGCTGGAGCATCTCTCCTGTGAGGAAGGGTTGAAGGAACTGGAATTGTTTAGCTTGGAGATGAGAAGGCTCCAGGGAGACCTCATTGTGGCCTTCCAGTACTTGAAGGGAGACTATAAACAGGAGGGGGAATGGCTGTTTATGGGGGTGGATAGTGATAGGACATGGCGGAATGGTTTTAAACTGAGACAGGAGAGGTTTAGGTTAGATATTAAGTGGAAGCTTTTCACACAGAGGGTGGTGACGCACTGGAACAGGTTGCCCAAGGAGGTCGTGGATGCCCCATCCCTGGAGGCATTCAAGGCCAGGCTGGATGTGGCTCTGGGCAGCCTGGTCTGGTGGTTGGTGACCCTGCACATAGCAGGGGGGTTGAAACTTGATGATCATTGTGGTCCTTTTCAACCCAGGCCATTCTATGATTCTATGATTAATTGTGGCACTACTGTAGCAAATTAAATGCACCAGCATGTAAACAGAAAAATAAAAGCTCTTTCCTTTGTGATTTCTATTAATTTCATGGGAAAAAGGCTACTCAGCCTGTCTCTTGTCTCTTTTACATAAATCTTAACAAAATTTCCCTTTTCTCCTGTTGCTATTTATTTCCTTGTCATGAAGACAAAATAGTTTCCACATTTTTACCAGCTTCCAACTTTTAAAAACATGTTCCAAAGGGATTGATTTTTAGAGGTACTGAGAAACAACTGTTGTCAAGTGGATTGTTGATGCTCTGAAGTACTGACAAATCTATCCCTTAAACTTTTGTAACGCACTGGAATCAAACAGAAACAGAAGAATAACCAGGCATCTCTAAGTGTAACTTCTTATCCTGTGAACAGATTTGCATTCACCTGCACAACTCCAGGAAATCCAGTTTGCTTTCAGACAGATGAAGTAGACAGTGACAGAACTGGGTTACACAAGAAATATTCATAGCAAATTCTCTAATGAAATAAAATGCAACATTAATGTTGTCTGAAAAATATGTATTTGTCAAGACCCACGCTCTGGGCTTAAGTATTTGACTGAATAATTATAAAAAGCATTAAAATAATTTATTTTTACATTATGTTGTAGCTAAAATACATTAAGTTTAGATAGTGATATCTTTATGATCACTCATATTTCACTTAATTAAGAAAATAGCATTTTAATATAACTCAATATCAGTATTTCAGACCAACACATTGTAGTTGATGAGTTTGTTGTATTTTTTGTTCATGTGCACTCAAAGATTCAAGAGAATTGTTGTTCCCTAACACAATAACTATTTCAGTGCTATTCATATAACATACCACATATACAGAAAGTATTCTGGTCTCCCAATCAAATATTTTTGTTTGTTTGTTCCTTTTGTATTTAACAAATTAATGGATTTTATTAATTTCATTAATTTTATTAAAATTTTATTAACTTAAATCCTAAACAGAAATTTTAATCTTTATATACTTCCCTATGGTTAAACAAACAAACAAACAAACAAAAAAACAACCCAAAAACAAAACAAAAGGAAAAAAAAAACAACAACCAAACATAATTATCTTAATAATTTATTGCATTGATTTTCTATTGGTAAAGTAACAAAGTCAGCAAAATACTATGCAGAATATTGATAGACTAGAATTACTACTACAGTAACTGAATGTAACAAATTATTAAGCAGTTAAGTCACTCTAAGCCTTATTTGTTAGACGAGATTCCATAACTCAGTGTGGCACATGCCAAACAAAGAAATCTATTGCAGGACAAAGAAATCACATTGTTCAGTTTAACTATAAATTAAGTGGGTTTTTGTTCCCTAGTGTTATAAGATAGTTTCCCCAAATGTGTTCTGATCTGTTTAATAGACTCATTCTTTTCTAGATCTTGGCAGATATCCTAAAACATCTGGAGCAATAACACTCATCTTGCTAGATTTTGCATGTTATCTACTTTAAATAACTTGTTTGTTCAGGGCCCAGCTCTGCTTCTCTTGCTTCTTCATAGCATTTTGATGAATGAGATCAGAAAAATATGCAAGCAAAACAAAGCAGTTATTTTCCATTTCTCTTGTCTCAAGGCAACTTGTCCTTCTGAGACTTCTGGAAAGAAGCCAGTGCTCTTACTTCTTACTGCATATCACTGGTACTTTGACCTCAGCATCATACCCTGGAGCTCCATGCCAAGCCATCAGAGCATGTAGAGCACTCACAATATTTTTCTCTTCCTTGGGAACAATATCCAGCATCTGTTAAGGCTTTGATCTGAATTTTGGATAGATACTGTACTAGGCTGGGAGGCTGAATCTCAGCTCTCAACAATTAAGCACTCATAAAACCAGTGATCCTCTACTTGAAAACAGTGAAATGTCCCTTGGATATCATCCCTGATCCAAATTTTTGATCACTCCACATTGCTGGACCTCCTCAGAAGGACACAGCAGTTTGATGACCTCTGCTTAACTGTGTATATGATACTCATTTTCTCTCTTGCTGTTTCTCCAGCAGATTAAAATATGAACCCATGAGTGGAATCTCTTATGAACAGGCTACATTATGTCAAGGTTAAATCTGAACAGTTTCTTTCTGTCGGGGAAAAAAAAAAAAAAAAGAGAGAGAGAGAAAAGTTGTCCTGCTCTGTGGAGACGAGTCCTGAATAAGGGTTCTACAGGGCACATAAAATGTACAAGGACAGGCTGCCTTCATAAAGGGTGAAGTGGACTGGAATAGAACACAGTGATTCTATTATTTCTTCACAACCTGATATGACGTTCAGCGAAGGCAACCAGAAGTCAGATCTGCGAGGACTTGTGAATGGTAAACTCACAATCACCTCATGTACTGCAGAAAGATATCTGAAGCACTGAATATGCAATTTTCTTTTTCTTTTTTTTTTTTTTTTTTTTTTTTTAAATTCTGAAAACTACACTGGAAAAAAAGAGTGTTCTGTACTGAGAACACTGAAATCCCTCCTTATTACTTTCATGCCTCAGAAGTGCATATCAAACAAGAAAGGAAAATCAGTAGAAGAGAAGGAAAAGAATCAGTTGAACTAAAAGCAGTTCAAAAAATTCACTTTTTTTTTTTTTTTTTTCATCTTTGAAAGAGAGGATGCGATATAAAAGCAGGTGATATAAATGAAGAAGTTAACATCTAGTGTTAATTTTGGGAGCTGTATCGTCCATTCTTTTACCTCCTTGTTTTTGCATATGGCAAATGTAATAGTGTAAAACCTTCAAGAGCTATGTATCTTACACTTTGTTTATTGCATAAATTTACTTTTAAAAGAAAAAATTAAACTACTGAATGCTCCAAACTCCTTGTTCAGTTTAGAGAAAACTTACTTCTGTTTTCCTGAAGAAGCAAGAAAGTTTAGTTATCTATGCTTCATGAGATCAACATTCTTAGAGGTGACCCGAAGAAAAATGAAGGTTCATGAGCATCTGCTGAAAAGCACTGTGAGTTAAATTTGGAAAAAGTCATACGTATCTGCAAAGTAATAGAACAGCAAAACTGCAAGTGCAGAAATTCAGGGATGGGGAAAATCAAGAAACAGTCAAGAAGGTTACTGCACCGCAAAACATGCTGAGAACAGTACAGAAAAGCACCTGAGCGGTACACCATGGGGAGGCCACCCTAAGCAACTCTGTAAGAAGAAATCAACATGCAGACTGAATTCACTTTGTTGATCTTCCCATAAATATGGTTTTGTTGTCCTCATCCTTTATTGTTGCTCACAGTAATGACTTCCTTTGTGCTAAGCTTATGTTTGGAGCCCGATGCTGCTGTGCTAATCGTTAGTATTAACAGAGTTTACTGAGAAAAAAAGAAGCAGTAAGGCTGTAAGTCTTGTACTCTTTTCCCTGCACTGATCACCAAAGCATCAAACCACTCAGAGTTCCCTGAAGGCCGCAGTGCCAGCAAAAATGTAGCAGGAGGAAGAACATGCTGAACAATTTTCTAAGCACAGATGATAAAGGGTCAAGCAATACTTCCAGTACACAGACTTGTAACTGATTAGCTATTCCGTTCTCCTGGGAAGAAGGAGATTTGGGATACAAGTGATGAAAGAATCTTTCTTTCTTTTTTTTTTTTTTGGTTATGTTACCCACTGAAAATTATCAATTATTTTTATTGCTATTCCTTCTCACAACAAGTGTGAACCCTGAGCAGACAGTCTCTTCTTTGTTTTGGCTGCTCTAGGAAGAAGTCCAAAACATTCTCTCAGGCTCACACCTTACAGACGTATGATAGCTAAACCACTTCTTCAGCTAAAGCTGTAGTCTATTCCTTAACTGCACAGTGCTGGCTTCTTCTCCCATGTTGAAATAGCAGTCTCAGACTGTGACATGTCTAATGGAAGGAAGGCAAAACACAAAATCTAGCTTTTACATAGCCCTTTTGTTTGTCTTAGGACCAAATAAATTAAGTAATACTAACTCTGAATCCAGTCTTCTGGAGTTCAGAAAAAAGCATTGAAGATAGGTTCTGCTGGGGTGGATGGGGGTGTCTGACTGAGGGCAGAGCTGCAAAGCTGCATCTTTTGCTTTCCAGATTCTGACACGTTCTTGATGTGAAACTTCTGAAAGCCTTGACCATTTCTGTTTTGTGCATCAATCAAAGATACAGATACTAAAGGTGCTTTTCTTGTTATGATGTGGAGGTAAGAAAGTCACAAAAGAAGCAGAGTGATGAAGAGCATGGACACATCACTATCTAAATATAAAAATAGCACAGCCAGCCTGGGTTAGGGGACAAGTACAAATTAGAATGGAATTACAAACTTTTCCCCTCTGGATGCAGGAAGCCCAGGACTTTGTTAATCTTAGGATTTTTATTTATTTATTTATTTTCATTTCCAAAGCTTTTCAAATGGATTAAGTGTATCAGGTTTCCTCTCCAGCATCTTGGCCAAAGGCAACCTTGACTGCAGTAGAGTCACGGCTTATTTAGCACAGTTTATCATCTCTGTCTCCATGGATTTTTCTGCTCACGTTCCTGAGAGCTGCAGCAGCTAGTATGACACAGTTAATGCAAAGTCTTGTCACAGAAATGAGGCAGGTATAATCACTTACAGAGGTGAATAGTGAACCTGTGTGGCCCTGCTTTTGGTGGCTGATTTAGATTTAAGGATCACTGGTGCTGATAGGACCTAGTTGTGCCACTGAAAAGAAAAGCCTGTTGATTAAATTTGTATTTTATGACAATACTATGCAGTTAATATTCAGCTATTTTGTAACTATTATTATTATTATTTTTTTAATGTCATGCAGGAGTCAAGAATGCAGTTCTTGTTATAGATGCCATCATCATCCTTTCTTTAGGAGGAGAGCCATTAGATTGACAAAATTTCTTCATGACATTTAATTAAAAGTTTTCTCTGAAAATCTTAGGTACTTAAAATGCTTTACTAATTGCTACATGAGCAAAATTGAACTACTTAAAAATCATCATTCCTGATGGAAGTAAGAATTTTGACTATATGCTCAAAATTTTACTTCTGAAAAGTGCCTGGTCAAGATCTCACAAAATATTTATACGTAAGTTTACACCTAAATGCATTATCAGTTCTCAACTTCTAATACGTAACCTAAAGAAGATTTCATGTGAGAAATTTTTATTATGGTAGCATTACTATCATCTAACTTTAGCTACACAAAAATTGTGTATCTGGAAAAGTAAGTCTATAGGCTCTTTCTATAATCAGTGGTAATGGACAGGCACGTACAAAGGCTATTACATATTTTAAGCTGGGAAGTATTTAGCTGTCTATTTAGCTGTCAAATGACTCCAAAGGGAGTCTGGATAATGAACTTAGACTTGATGCTTAACTCTTGGAAAGCTAAAGTTAAGCGAGATGAATCTCATCCTTCATTTACAGTTAATAATAGATGCAATCATTACAGTAGTTCTATTTTCACAAACACCCCCACATCATTACATGCAGAAGGCATAAACATGATATTATTAACATACTAAAGATATGCAGTTAATATAAATGGAAGCAGTTAATTTTTCCATCATTTTTTCCAATCACAGCCCTTAAAAATCTCAACTACTCCTCATTCTGTTATAAGAATGTTACATATTTCATCTTCTCTGTCTGAAAAACTGTTATGAACTGTCCCTCGCTTCTAATTGTTGTCTTGGTGTGTTTGTTTTGCTTCCTCCCTTAAAAACAAAGATTCATCTTTCCATGTCACACTGCACGTACCTGTATTGCAAGATATATGATACAAATCTTTTCCTTTCTCCTATCTCCAGTGATCAAAAAATTCACCAGCTTGTGATGAGCTACACACAACATTGACTTCAGGTTATTTCAGCAGAGTCTCTTTCAAAATGATGATGTCTCTTTCCCAGAGTAGTTGGATTTAGGATAACTGCTTCCCTTAAATTAATCAAAGCCTGCCTGATCTCAGTACTCAGTATATGGTGTTTTTAACGGTCTGTATCGGTCCATTTATGGAATGCTCAGATCAGTCTTTGGGCAGCACAATGTTACCTAGAGTTCTTGAATTTCATCGATTTTACTCAAAAAGAAAAATAATATAGAGTATACACATGTAGTTGTTACCCTGGTAATGAGCATCTTGGTGGTATAAATAGCAATGTAAAAATGATTATCTGTGCAGTATTTTCCTTATTTTTTTTTTTTTCTCTAAACAAAGCTAACTCCATAGTATCAAAGCATTCTTAGTCAGATGCTTCATATTTTACCCTTAACCTCCTGTATTAAATATTGAGTGATTCATTACATTTAAACCAAAGGTAATGTAGAGTAACATTCTGTACAGTAAAATTCTGTACAGAAAACAAAAGCAAAAAAAGAAAAGAAAACAAAACAAAAAAGAGGATAAAGAGTTACGACTGTCTTATGGTGAAGGGCTTTCTCTCTTCTGAGTTCCTTTGCAATAGTTATGACACCTTAAGAATTTTGTCATTGCTCTGAGTTTAAAGTTTGCTAAGCTTTTATTCTTGATTTCAAAGGCATGGATGCTCAGCTTTTCAATGAAAAGGCTATGGTTAATCACAGAATCACAGAATCACAGAATCACAGAACTGTAGAGGTTGGAAGGGACCTCCAGAGATCATCGAGTCCAACCCCCCTGCCAAAGCAGGTTCCCTACACCAGGTCGCACAGGTAGGCGTCCAGGCGGGTCTTGAATATCTCCAGAGAAGGAGACTCCACCACCCCCCTGGCCAGCCTGTTCCAGTGCTCCATCACCCTCACCGTAAAGAAGTTCTTGCGCACATTCGTGCAGAACTTCCTATGCTCCAGTTTCTTGCCTTTTCCCCTTGTCCTGTCTCCACACACTGCTGAAATGTTTGCACCTCAGTTTCCACCTTTAAAAAAATGAAAGCCATTAGCAGTTGTCCACTTTGCAAGTACTGCAAAGCTAAATTACCTGACAATTGTAAAATATGCTGAGGTCTTGCTGTAGAAGGTGCTCTGATATGGAAGCTGCAAAGTGGCATTATAGCATTTACAAATAAAGGGAACAAAATCAGCAGTTTGGGGGACAGGTTATTTGCAAACACTGTGTGAGAGAGGGAAGTCTCTGAGGACTAATTTAATCCTCTGTCTGAAGATTTAAACGTGCTGATAATGCCAGCTGAAAAGTTTTGTTCTGTATAACAATACGAATTGTTCAACTTGGAGGTCTGGAAGATTACTTTAAAAGTTTTTCAAGACATTATTTCAGATAGAGATTTGATGTCATTAATGCACATGCTGCTGCAGCAGGATGGGGACATGCATTTGGAATATGCCAGTTTAGGGCAAGTGCATAGTTATTGTGACAAACTATGCTAAGCATGTTATTGTGCTATCAGTAATAATGCTTGCCACAATGATGTGCTTATGTGTGAATCATAGGATCTGAAACAGAATGCCATGCCCACACTGCTGTGCAAGGCAAGATTCACAGACAGTACAAAGTCCTGAAGAAGCTGCTCAATGATGACTTAATCTGTCTTGAAAGGGTTTCATTCTTACAAGTATTGGCAAGATTTTTATGATCAGATGGTTCTGAGAGAATTTCCAAATTGTCTCCAAGGTATGACAAAAATAAAGGAATTGAATAGGATTTTTTTTTTTTTCCTCCTATTATATTTTTCCTCAAACTGTTAGTAACAATGTAAGACTGAAGATACAAGCCTTGTGTGGTTTTTGTGCATTTCAGTGTTTGAAACTGTATGAAATATGCTATCCAGTGGAATACGCACAGAAAATGTTTCTTCTTATTTATATCATCTCCATAAAAGTGTCTGCCTTATTCTTGCACAGATTAGTTCTCATTGAACATCATGACTTGTTCATAGAGGGGATTTGTGAAAGTGAACTTCTTATTTACTATCTAGCATTAACACTACGCTGCTAATCTAAAGAGAGAAACAACTGCCACTCCAAGATATAAATGATGAATGACAACCATAGAAAGAACATTCATAACATTATATAAAAGTGAAATAAATATTTATTTTTTTCATTGGTCAGCAGATTTTCTTCTCTCTGTCCTATCAGTGGCAAGGTTCTCTGAATGAGAAAATCAGATCAGATTACATTTCATACAAAAAAAATACTGCATAGAAGGAAGTGAATTGTCTTATTTGTTATTCTTGGCCAGGGAAGTTGAATGTTTTAATAATGTACTGTTGAAACACTAACAGGCAACACCAGAAGCTAAGGGAGACTTAGGAGAACACATGAGGGTCATAAAAAGTTAGCAGTCCTTTTTCTTTATTTGTTTGGGTTTGGTTTTTTTTGTGTGTGTGTGTGTGTTTCCCAGCAGGCAGAAAATTGCCTACAGTGTATTAGAAAACAACATAAATCCAGGAATCTTCCACAGATGTGGAAAACTGTGATGAGAATATATTGGCATAAATGGGGAGGAAACATGAATGCTTGGGTGCAAAGGAGGAGGAGGAGGGCTTTAACAATGTGTGATAAAGTACTTGGGTCATCAAGATCTTTGCACAAATCTACTTACAGTTTCTCAGGATGACCAAATCTGAAACAGCATGTACGTCCCAGTGACTCACAGTGGTTTAACAGCATAGAGAGATGCATCCAAAACTGACATGTTCTCAAGAAGAGCCAGTGAGTGTGCAGACTGACTTGTAAACTGGTGTCCCCTGTCCACTGTGCCACTGCAAGCAAGGCTTGACAGACTCCTTGGATTACAGGTGTTACTGACTACTTGGCAGACTGCTCACAACTGTGAGATACTGAATTGAGCTGCTTTTTGCTACAGTTCTATGATACTGTTTCTTGCAAGACAATTTGGCAGTCGTGTTTTCAGGATTTGCTAAAAGATAGCGATTCTTTTCTTTCTTTGCTAAAAGATAGCAATTAGCAATACAGCATCCATACATATAATTATAAATTGTGAGATGAAATGCTCTATATAGCAGAATAAAGGGTCATCTCTCATACTAAATTACAAAAGAAAACCATCATTTCTGTGAGGAGGTTTGTCTCAATTTGACACTGCTCTTAAATAGTTTAGATGAATTGTAAATACCAGAGCACAGAATGAAGTCTCTCATGGTATCTGTTAGCAACACATTGTATGCAACCAATTTGAGAAGTAAAAATGTAGGAAAGCATTTGAAATGTATAAAAATTGATGTGGAACCACATTGAGATCTGCCAGAGGTGACACAGAAGCTCTTGGATGTCCCTGATAAAACTTTGTGGGATCAGGTCAGACACAGCAGGATATTTTGCAGTATGGTGGCCACGTCACAGTGGGCAGAATGTTGGTGGCTGCCCAGGACAGGTATATAAAGGGTTGTGCTGGTGAGCTGACCAGGCCAGCTCAGAGGCAAGCAGTGGGTGAGAAAGGGCTGAGGTGGGGAGGAGGTCAGGGTCGGGGAGGGCCAGGCAAAGAGCTGAGGTTGCCCCATCTCACCACCTGAGGCAACAAGTGGCGGCTGTTCCTTCTTCATCTGTCTGTCTTCTAGAGGTAGAGGCTGGGACAGGGACATGACCAGACCATGCCACACTCCTGCCCTCAGGCACTAAGCTAAAGAGATGTGCTGCTTTCTGCAAAGACATCAAAATAAAGATAAGAAACCAAGTGTTATTTATGGGCACCAATTCTATTGATGTAGTGTCTATATTACAGAGGGCAGCAGACTGGCAGAGGTCCATGGCACCATGGGATGGGTGACACAGCCATGCCAGGACAGATGTTTCCTGGCCACCAGGAGATCTGGAACTGACAGCCTTGTCCTGAGGTGGGGAGAGCCCCAGGTGAGGGTAGGGGCTGCCCATGGTGACCATGGGTAGCTGCTCCCTGTGTGTGTTGGTACTACACTGCCTTCTACATCCACAGGCCCAGGCTGGGACACAGACAGACTGTGGCACACCCCTGTTCCTCCTCAGCCACTCTGCCCAAGGTCACTGAAGCTCTCTGGAATGACATTGCCCTAGGGATGAGGAAAGCCCCCAGCCCCAGCCTGCACCACACTGCAGCCTCACAGAGGCTGAAGGTGCCCCACTCTGCATCATCCACCCTCTCTGTTCCTGTGTGAAAATCTAAAAATAACATTTCCTGAGTGATGAACCCATTTTCTCCTTCTTCTGGTATGTGTGATCTTAATTTCCTTATTAATTTAAATTTATTTTCCTTATTAATTTAAATTTATTTTCATGTATGCATATATAGGTGACATGCACTTATATATATATCGATATATGGATACGTAAGTCATGTATTTATGCATATTTTACATCCCTTTCAACATATGTTTGTAGAAATCTCGATATAAATATACTGTTATGCAAACATAATGATGTAAAGGGGAAAACCAAACAGAGGATGCTCTGGGATGATGTGGGTATGAGGGTTTGAAAACATAGCATCTTGTCCATTGGAGAGTAGTATGGAAACAGGTACGGTGTGCACCAGAAGCCATGCCCTCAGGTTGGTGTGACAAGGGTGGTGACTGTGCTGCGCAGGCTCCATACAGACCTCACCGTGGGATTCCTATAGAGAGCAAAACTGAGGCGTGCTGTGCTGTCACTGGGAATCTTCATCTGAGGCCATCAAAGGAAAGCATTTCACTCTTTTATCTGTTTTTCCTTAGAAAATCTCTAGAATTCCTCATAGGATAATAGAATATTCTGAGTTGGAAGGGAACCACAAGGATTAAGTCCAGCCCCTGACTCCACACAGGACTTCACAAAAGCCGAACGCTATGCCTGACGGTGCTGTATCCCTGAGCTCTGGCACTCGGGCCGTGCCCACTGCCCTGGGCAGGCTGTTCCATGCCCACCGCCCTCTGGTGCAGACCCTTTCCCTCACCCCCAGCCGCCCCTCCCCCGACGCAGCTCCATGCCGTTCCCTCGGGCCCTGTCGCTGTCACACAGAGCAGAGCTCAGCGCTGCCCCTCCTCTCCCTGTGAGGAGCTGCAGCTGCCATCAGGCCTGCCCTCAGCCTGCTCTGCTCTGGGCTGAGCACACCCAGGCACATCACAGGTGTTGCTTCTAGACCGTTCCCCATCTTTGTAGCTCTCTGTTGGGCAATTCTTGTATCTTACTAATATGTTCGTAACTTATCAAATATGGAGTAGAATCCAAAGCATTTTTTTAATGGCTCAGATTCTCTGTGTCTGGCTGGCTATATCACAAGAGCTGACATTGTACTCCTTTGATTCCTGTGTGACGAAATTCCATTTGCTGTCTTCCTATGATTCTTTTGCTATTATTTAAATCAGCCAGACTCCTAGTCAGGTAATACAATGCAACTAATATACAGAATTAAGTGTATTGTGAGATGCAGAATCTTAAAGTCATTGGCAATTTAACATCAATGCCACTGTTTCTTCTGCCTCTGTGCTGATTTTTTTTGAGCCAGACCTGTCCCAGAAATGTCAGTGCATATAAAGGAAGTGCATAAAGGCCATGCTTTGCAAAGCCAAGTATGACATCTTCTTGTCACTCAGAAAGTTTTGAAAAAGGATATTGGTTTAACAGAGGAAAAGTATTATAAAAAAAATCTGTCATAATAAATATTAGTCATATTGCAATATGTATCACCTGGCAGTGTTCAAGTAGCAGTAGGACAGGTGTAGTGCAGGGCTCATTGTGTCAGACTGGACTGTGCTAAAGGAAAGTTACTCCTAAAAGGGCAAGTTGTGCTAAAGGGAAAGTTACTCCTGTGCTAAAGTTAATTTTTCTCCTGTCTGTTGCCCCATGAGCACAAAGAGTGCAAAAGAGAGAGTTTTGAATTCACCTTTAAAGGAAGTTCTTTAAATTCTTTGTTCTTTAAATTCTACTGGGTTTTCTAAGTAAATTCTAAGTTCTTTAAATTCTAAATTTGAATTCTTTAAAGGAATTCAAATCCCAAGCAATTCAAGGTTAAGATTCTTCTCATGAACAAGCATTTACTGACCCACCATGCATAAAGTACCAAGGTCACTAACAACATATTTTGACTCAACTAAATTACTTTATAAAAACCATGAAGTCAAGTCTGTTAATCACATTAGGAATGCTTAGTCGCTTGATTTCAAGTCCAGCTCCAGCACGGTCTATTTGTTTTCCTGTGATACCAAGCTGAGGCTTTGCCGTCCTGGTATGACTTATTAATGTGCTTTCCCTTATTGTTGATCAAAGTTATCATATTTTACTATCCTAGTTCTAACTAAATGCTTCAGTAGATGGGCGGGTCTTCTTCACAGGCTACTGAGTGTTTGTGAGTCAAATAATAAATTCTAAAGGAGGTTTTTTTCTGCAGAACATTTTAACATCTTTTATAACTCAGTGTACTACAAATTAGTTTTGTGGTTTGTACTAGAGATGCTGCAATATATGCATTATGTGTCTGTTAAAAGTATTGGTAAGCTGAGCTCAAATGAACCAAATAGTTATAGATGAGACTGACCTAATCTCATTTGGATAAGGATAATGTAAATTTCACACCTTCTGAAGTAGGCTTGCTTTTAAGTCAGTGAGCAGAAACACGTGCTTTTAGGGATCATTGATTAGACCTGCTTCCGACATTGACTGAAGATGAAATAAATTATAATGTAGAGGAATCTTTATCCTTTGCTGATTGTAGAGTGAATCTTGAGCACAACTTGGATATAAGCATGGAAGGCTGAAGTTTAGTTATGTGAATCCTAAATTATCAGATTATGAGCTACATAGGGAACCCTATATTATACATATTTAACCCATCTTTGTTCTTTCCATGTTTCTGTTATAGCTCAGATTCACCCTTGGTGTGTTTTATTTTGAACTAGAGCTAACTGTAATGAATTGCCATCAACCAAAGAAAAACACTTAACTACATTAAAATAAGCGGTTGCTTAGAATTTGATATGATTTCTTTGCATACTCAGTCTTCAAAAAATAATGCAAATAACAAATGTTATGTTGCTGAAGTATATTTCTTTTATTGTTATGTGTCTCACAACCGTGAACAAGGTTTAGATGCAATGAGCTGTATCCCAGTGGTGAAGGGTTAAGCTAGGCTAAGGGCTAGAAGGCAAGCCAGCTGCTCACTCACTGACCTCCTAAACAAGACAAGAGGATAAAATTGGTTAAAAAAGCTCGTAGTCATTATGAAGACAAGGAGATCATTTATGAATTACTGTTACAGGAAAAAACACTTGAGGAATATTAATGTATTGCTAATTTGAAATGGAGTAGAATGGTGAAGAAAAAATAACAGCCCTTTTTTGCATAGGCTTAACTTCAACCTTTTGTTCCCAGCTCTTTTGTCTCTTCCCCTCTCATATGGAAGGGGTTGTGGTAAATAGTGGTTGTTGTCAGCCCATAGCATCTCTCTTCTGCTCTTTCCTCCTCATGTTTTCCCTTGCTCCAGCCTGGATCCTTCTCACAGGCTGTTGCTCCTTCAGAGTAAACCTGCTCCATAGGAAGCTTTCCATGCCCAAATTTTCTTCAGGAAACATCCACTTGCTCCAGTATGCGGTTCTTGATGGTCTGCACTGTAGATATCTGATCAAGCATGGTCCTCCATGGGCTGCAGGGCGATATCTGCATTCAGCACCTCTTACCCTCCTTCTTCTCTATTATTGATGTTCACACTATTCTTTCTCACTGGTTTGTTGTTGTTTTGTTTTTCTCCTCTGCTGATGAAGCATTTTTTACCCTTTTTTAAATATGTCAGGGCTCAGCTTCAGCTGTGGTGGAGTTGCTGTAGCTGGCAGGAAGACATTCTACATCTAGAAAAAACAAGTTGTAGTCCCACTATACTCAAGGTTGGAGTGGTCCTCGATGGAGACTAGTACAACTGGATTTCTTTTACGAGAGGGAAGTAATTCCAAAGTGCTATGTCAGCATCTTATTGCTGTTGGTGAATGAACACACCTTTAGGCAGCTTGGATCTTGAAGGAAGCATTGCCATGTCAGTGGGGTGTCTTTGCTAGAATAATTACCTGGGTTATAACTGATTTTTGTGTAATACTGATGTGTTGACCTTGTCCCAGACCTGTGACTAGTTTGGTTGGCATTCAGACTAGGAACAATGTGAGTTGCATTCCATGCTTTCATATAGGATGTCCACAGTCTTGTAGACTTCAGAAACCTCAGGAGTGGAAAAACTATGTGTTAAGTAATTATGCCTTTATCCCAGAAATTCAAGCAGAAATGTTTAGCCTTTACTTTAGCTTTGGATGTGCAAAACAGACTCCTTTTCCCCAAGCCACACTGCAGTTATGTGCTTCCAATACCATTCAAGCCCTAGTTTTTTTATAATCATTTTGGTATTAGGAGATCATTTAAAATTCCTGGAGGAAATGTTGGTAAGTACAATAGGACTGCTATTAGCTTTTAAAGTTTTATTTTGTCTTTATCTTATGAGGGCATCAATATTAAACCTAGGAAGATTCTCATACTCTTGAGTAATTTAGTTGTGATCGCTTTTCTTTATTATTCTTTATTATCTTGAAAAATGTACTGGTCACAATATTAAATTGTCCTCACTTGATCTCTTAGACTTGAGATAGCATGCGTGCAGGATTCAGTTAGATACAAATAATTACCTTTCTCTTTGTATGTATGAAAAATGTCACTTTGTACAAGTAAGCTCTCTGATAATGAGTTTATGAGTCATTATAATTTTACAAAGCATACAAAAATTACGTTTTCATGGATAAAGGTGGAAAGCAATCCCAGGAGTTTTATCCTCTGAGACAGGCACTTGTTTTCTTGATTTTCTGTAGAGTATTCGATGTGTATTGCTGTTCCTGAAGTGGACATGTGAGAAAAATATCTTTTAGAACAGCTTTTGAGAAGACTCCCATCTTTGTTCCCCAGGAGGAATGGAACTCTTCTCCATGCAACTACAGTGCAGTGGGACATCAACACCTTCTCAAATACCTCTTAGGATTCAGAGAAAGTTCAATCCACGCATCTAGAAATGTGTAATGTTGCATCCTGTGTTGTCATGCTTGTTCCCATTTTCTATTAGTATGGTTCCAACAGCTCTGGAAACAGATGGTGCCTCACAGTATCTTTCTAAAAGGCCAGCAGTGTCTTTGTTAGTATAGCGCCTGGAAACCATGTGTGTCAACAGCCCTTATTTCAGCCAAGTGTGGTGGTGCAAAGCAGAGTATGCTTGGTAAACTGGCTGTAAGAGCAAATATCATTGCCTTGCGTGCCACACAATTTCTTACCTCAACCATGTGTGGTACTAGGTAAGAAAAATATCTGTGCTTGAAAAGAATGTCACAAAATTTATTTCTCCTTCTCATCTTGTTACATACTTAGCAAGCTCTTACTGGCCAGGTGTTATGCCTTTCTTCTGCTCATTGTCAAAATGTGAAGAAAATGGCCGAGTGCTAAGATGATAGTTTCTTCAGCTGTAGTGAATGTACTAAAGAAAATAAACATAATTAGCCATCTTTTACATAATGAGATATTCAAATATGCCTCCCTTGGCAGCATTTGAATTGAGACAGAGTATATTCTTAATTAGCTAAGTCAGGACTTTCCCATGAATACAGACCAACTATTTCAAAATGAGAGATGATGCTTTTCTTTCAAATATGCATGCTTAATTTTCAGGGTTGGCATCCTAATCTCACAGATAAGCCCTGTTCCAAAGCCCACGGAACATTTAAGAACTGTAACTCAGTACATTTTCTGTCAGTCTTTAATAACAAGAATATTGATGGAAGTGAGTGAATACAGCAAGTGAATTTATCATGCAAGGGACAAATTCCTAAGAATACTCAGGGAAAGAAATAGTCACACACTACAAATAAGCTGCCTGTTTCAAAAAGAAAGAAAGAAAGAAAAAGTAGCAAGCTCTAAGTCTTCAGGGAAATAATTTAGCGTGTTTTGTGTGTGTTTGTGATCAGAAGCTGCCACAGTATTTTAATATGTTGAGGTCATATGAACTCAGCAAAGTGGTTGCAGATAGTTTACCAAGAGCCTGGAACTGGATCAAAGAAAACCAAGGTTTCCTAAGAATATGTAGGGATAATAAAAGATAACAGTAAACCTGAAGAGTGAAAATAACAAGAGTCAATGGTAATAATAGAAGGATCCATAGATGACTACACAGTTTTCTTTGTGCTTCATCCTTTTTCATGCACGCCACATCTGCTTATGCATTTTCTTTCAAATTAGTCTTGAGATGCTGCTCACTGTCTTTGCTCTTCTTTGGAGGCTCCTGATTCTGATTTTAACTTCTTCCTACAGCTGTAATATGAACTGTAGTCCATCATCTAGTTTGATGACAGTTGTACCAGTGCATGAACAATGCAAAGTAACCGATACTTATAATTTACAGATAATTATTGGCTAGTATGCTGATAATGATGAAATCCATACAGATTTTTTGCAGTCATTAAATTGAATGTTTTTTAATGACAACTTCTGCTTCCGTGTATGCTTGTCATCTTGTCATTATCACTTATCACTGAAGCCAACAGTCAGTTAGCCTATCTGTGCCAGTGAGAAAGGAAGGACTGCTACAAGGATGTCGTCACCATACAAGAAACAGAGGGTAGTATCAGGACCCACAACATCAAAAGCAATTTACTATTCATGCTTTTTTGTATAATGTAGTCATAGAATTGCATAGTAACACCGAATGAAATTTTTACTTATATAGGAAAAGTTTCATGACAGTGGGTTAATATGATTTGGATGCTGGAAAACACTAAATAATTTGTAGTATTCTTGCCACCAAAAAATCACATAGAAATTTCTTGATGGAGGATGACGTGGCTTTTATTTCAGTTCTTTGTATTGTTGCACAGCATACGACTGAACACACAGTGACATACTACGTGTTAACAATCTCACATAGATTATGATTTGGTTATTTTCTCTTGAACTGCTTATTTTAGATAAGTTCTAGGGAAAAATAAATAAATTCTATTTGAATGATAGAACACTGAAACAGGGGTGCCTAAAAACCCTGAGGTGGAAATCAAATGGCAGAAATCTGCTGTGCTGAATTTGCTTCATTGCCCTATATGGCACTGAACTCAATTCCTTCTATAAGGCAATTCATTTGAAAATTTGAAAGATTCAGAAAAGAGATAATAGCATGAATTTTTATCTTCCATTCAAAAAACGTCTTAAAAAACAAACAAATAAACAAACAAAAAAGCCAGAAAAGGACAACTGTAATACAAGCTGTTAAGATATGGCAGTGTTACTTTCCCCCAGTGTAAGGAGTCTATCATCCTGCAAAATACTGAAGCTGAAAGCTAGAATGAGATGAGGGATTCTTCAGTTTCTGTGGGCTTCTAAGTGTCCTTTGAAAAACAAGAATTTGACTTTTTAGGCCAGCTGGACTGAGGGAGATAGTTGATATTCACTAGCAAAACTCCACCAATATCTAGCCAAAAAAGTGAGTTTTACGGTGGTAGAATTTTGTGATTATTCATCAATGGCTAGCAGAGACCAAACAAGTATATTTATGTGACAGATAAAATGTGGCATTATATAGTAGAATATCTTTAATTCTGTCCATGCTTGCTATTTAACAACTGTGGGTCATCTCTCCAGAGCACTGAACTTCTCTTTTAAAGAAGTGGTTTACATTTTGCTGTGCCACTTGCTTGTGCAGGGTTTTAGGGTTGACCAGTAGACCTTAAAAGACAACTTTATACATGGTTTGTACATCTGCAGTCAGGGGAATAGAATCTTTGTTCGTGCTCTTCTATTTCCTAATGGTGGGTTATCGGATTTTATTCTCAATCACTTCTTGCATTTAATTCTACATATCTGTATTCCATATATGCTGTTACAGTGATTCCCTTTAATAACATCTGTGAAAAGAGGTCAGAAACTCTCTGGGGCATATGTCAGATCTTCTTATTGTTATTACAAAATATTTGCCTTTTCTTGGAAGCACTATGTTTATAAAATACTTTAAAAAAACAAACAAACAAACAAAAAACAAACAACCAAAACCAGAGGTCATTCAGAATGTTGCAGAATCAGTCTATATGTACACGTGGATTCTGGACAAACAGGGTATAGGTAATACACATATGCACATATGCATTCACTCTCTGTTTCTCAGAGGTTTTTTTTGTTTCATAATTTATCCTTTTTAGATATTGGCCTTGAAAACAGCTAAACAAAATTCTGTCCTGAAGGTTTTTGTTTATTTGTGCATCCTCAGCATGAGCTCTATTACAAAGGCTTGGACAGTTGGACTAAATGATCTTAGAGGACGTTCCATTCCTTTTTTTCTTTATGATTCTGTGATTTGATGACTCTGTTTTGCAGCAAAATGTGTTTTAATATACATTTCTACAGAGTATACTACTGACAAGAAGCGTAACAGCTTACGTATTTGGAACCACACAAACAACAAATCTTAATTGTTAGAAAGAGTCAAAATTCAGAGTGAAAAGAACAGTTCACATCTCCTGGCTTTTTTCCAGGATATTTTAGATCATTTTAGGTGCTGTGTGTGCTCAGCTCATGTTTTCAAGTTTTTCTACTACCCTGAAGGGCTAGAAATGTAATAGGAACATGAGAGCAAAGATTCTGATCTCAACCATGTGCTGCCAGCAGCTGTAGATCAAGAGAAAGAACTTTAATATCTATGTCTTCCTCTGTTTCTGTCTTATGAGTTCATAAGGCTGAGTTGGCAAATACTTAACGTTACTGTATAGAGTTTTTTTGCCCCTAATTTTTTTTTTTATTTGTGTAATCAAATATATATATATATATTTTTTTAAGACTACACATTAAAGATGTAGAAACAGTGATGACTGTGAGTGGATTAGACAGGTAGTAGTATTTTCAAAAAGATAAGTTATGTTAAGGAGACAACAACATCAACAATAACAACACAGAAAAGCTAAAGATTGGATGAAGCCTCCTGTCCAAATAACCAATCTGGTGGTTTCACACTGATGGCTACCTAAACTCCACCACACTGATCTCTCCATCCTCCTACTCAAAGGAACAAGAGGAAAAAATGTGATGAAAAAGGGCTTAGGAGTAGATATAAGGACAGGAAGATCACTCTCCAATTTCTGTTACAGGAAAAACAAATTCAAAATAGGGAGATTAATGTAATTCATTACCTTTTGCTGATAACACACTACTTCGGTGAGAACAAAATGGCAAACTAAAAACTTCTTCCCCCCTTCTACCAAATCCAGTGTCCTTCCCCCAGGCAGCACAGGGCAATGGGCTACGGGTCTGCAGTAACTGCATCTCTGATGCTCTACCATAGGCACTGTCTTCCCCTGCTTCACATGGGGTCTCTTACCAAAGCGATCCTTTGTGGGCTTCCCACATGATGATGTGGGAAATCCTCAGTCCCTACAGTAACTGACAGCATCAGCCCTGGGTGCCTCCACCACCATGTCCAGTTGCTGACCTCAAATTCACTCACACTGATCCGTAGCATACAGTCCTCACAGCCCTTACACACATGAGATAGAGATGAAATTATACACAACAGTAGTTAAGAAAAATTTTAATAAGAAGTTAGTACAGACTGTGATGATCATGTTCAAGGCTCATCCGGAGAAGTGCACTGGCAAGCCTCATTGACTTTTTTTTTTTGTTGATTCCCTTCTTTGCTCCTTCCCAGTACCCTTCCTCTGAATGTTCTTTTATGTATCAGCTTGCACAATTCCACCATTGCCCTTGAATATTCCAAATCTTCATGTTCCTCTTGTTCCCCTTTCTTATGAGTTGCAAAGTCCAGGATGACTCTCTCCAGCAATGTGTGTGGAATTTCTTAATGGCCCATCCATTACTGTTGAATATATTGTTTAATTTATACATTCACATTTTAAACTTATGTTTGCAATGATTTAGCTATCACATGAAATGAGTGAATGTTTCTAATTAATCTAATTAATGAGAAAAACAAAATAATCATTGATAATTATGAAGAGGAAAAATACTACATTGTGTTTATCAGTATCTTTTGACATGGAAAAATTATTTGAAACTAAGAAGGAAGTTCCAGTTAATAGCTTCAATTTAGATAAACCCAGGAGCAGGTATAAAACTGTCCTAACTGTTCTAACTGTTTACATTGCAGGTATTAGGGTCTTGACTGAGATAGAGTTAACTTTCTTCAAAGCAGCTTGTACAGTGCGATGATTTGGATTTGTGATTAAAAAAGTGTTGATAACGTATGGCTGCTCTAGTTCATTCTGAGTGGTGCTTACATAGAGATAAAGACTTTTCAACTTCTCTCACTGCCCTGCCAGTGAGGAGCTGCAAGAGCGAAGGAAGTTGGTGGTGCACAGAACCAGGACAGTTAACCCAAACCGACCAGAGGAATAATTCATGTAATATGGCATCATATGATGTTTGGCAATAAAAGCTGGACAGAAAGGAAGAAGGGGTAGATGTTGAGAGTGATAGCATTTGTCTTCCCAAGAAACAGCTTCATGTGATGAGCCCAACTTTCCTGGGAGTAACTGAACATCTGCCTGCTTGCTGATGGGAGGTAGCAAATGAACTTCTGTTTTGCTGTGTTTGTGTACAAAGCTTTCCGTTAACCTGTTAAAATGCCTTTGTTTCAAGCCATAGATTTTCTGACTTTTACCTTTCTGATTCTCTCCCCCATCCCACCTGGGGAGGGTGAGTGATCGTCTTTGTGGGGCTGAGCTACTTGCCAAGGATAAACCGCAGCACAAATTTAGAATGGGAGAATGAAGATGGCCCAGTAGTATGGAAATTTTGACAGTATAAACGTCTACATGTAATTTGTTAGAGCAGTTTGAATATATATGATTCAGTGAATGTATAATTATTTGTGAAGGTAAGTGCAGGGGCCTTTTAAAGTTAAAAAAAAAAAAAAAAAAAAAAAAGATCTTCTGAAGTTAAGACCCCTGATTACCAGTGCCTTAAAATTACCAGTGCCTTAAATAACAGGACTCGTGCAGTTTTTTGTTCCTGTGTAAAAGGCCTTATTTATTTAATATATATTGCTACAGAGTGTAAAGATGATACTCTGCTGCAGAAAGTAGGAACAGAACTTTTCTGTAAGGTTTCTTCTAATTTTTACACTTAGCAATTTTTATATTAATATTCTTTCACTGATCCTGTTTTCTTAGAGTAATCAAAATGAGAGAAGGTTTAGGTCTCAATATTATGAGTGTTTTCTTCCACTGGTTTTTAATTTTATAGCTGCATGGATGCTTGAATACCTCATAGTCCTGCTTAATTTCATCTTTTGTCTGATGCTGTGTTAGGAATTAGAGAGAAGGATCATCATCTGATTTTAAAAGGGATTTAAAAAAACAACTCTCTATGTCTTTACCAGAGATAAGGAAGCTCTGTAGAAATGTGGGTGTCTGTCTTGTAGGCAAAGAAAGAAAAAAAGTGAGTACAAAGCGGTGATTATTTCATTTGAATGCTTTGAAGCTTTCACAACTAGCAATATACAGGTTTATTCTCGTTGTTAGCATGTCTTCCTTTTTTATTTGAACAGTTTGTTTTACAGAAATAGAGCTTGGCTCATGGCACATTTCTTAATCATCTCTCATTTTTAAGTCGTATTTAACATCCAGCCAAATGTAGTATTTTGTCACTTTTGATACCATAAATTATTACTGCAGAAATTACAAGTAAAATAAATACACAAGGTAGTAGATGTTGGTGTTTGTACCAGTGAAACTAATGCTGGATCAGGATGTAGTTCCTATGCAGCTGTTTTCCTCATCTCTTTCTTTTGGGTGGATTGTTCCTCATTATTTTCCAACTAAAATGCTGTAATTTTCTGTGTGGTGAAACAGCTAGAATGAAAGTAATGCTTGGCAGGAATTGGTGGGAATGCGAGCTATGCATTGATGAAACTATACAAATAAAAAAAGGAGCTGATCACATAACCCAAGCAAATTTTTACATGTATGTTTTTAGTGAGTTGGGCTGGTAACTGAACACAAAGCACAGTTTTATTATAGGATATACATTTAGGAACATCTGGGCTGAAATAAAAGACATAATATAAGTTGCACATGCTGAAGCAATTGTGGAAACTAGTACGAATTTCAGACCTTCTCTTGCTTAAAATGTGATGGACAAGGAAATTGACAAAGGCAGTAATGCACCAACATTCAGGGAAGGGACTTAGCAATTGGATAATATTTTTCACATGTAATTCATTGTTATCTGCTCCAAACTGCAAGAGCATATTCTCCTCTACTCTTCATTTTAGAAATAAAACAATGAGTGAAATAAAGCAGTGCATTTAACTGAGTGCAAGAGTTAGTCACATGCTCCAGAATTCTCTCAAACTGATTAACCTTTGTAGTTTTGTGCAAATCATTACCATTTCCTATTTCAATGAACCCATCAGTCCATAAAGACAATAACATTTGCCCACATCACAAAGCTGCACTATTATTTCATTTGTACGTATAAAATATTTTGACAGGTAGTACAGCCATTTCCTTATAAATGAACTTGGTCCATCTATGAGAGAGAACCACATTTTCTGATCAAATTCCCAGGGAAATTTTAAATTTCTGTTTCTGCTTTACTGCTTTGATACTTTCAGTACCTTTTTCAAAGAATTAAAATGTCTTTAACAATAAAAAATAGCTTCAGCATTCTGAAATGCTGACAGTAGTCATGATTTATTTGTTGTGAACTTACAGACTACCTTTGATTGCATTTTAAGTAAACATAACGTTGATGTGTTATCTGTGAGCAAAACAGGATAGTGTTGGCTGTAAAAAGAGTGATCTGCTTTTGTTTATGCGAAGCCAAATATTCCTCAGATTCTATTACTTTCTATACTGCTCTCCCAGGGTGTTCTATCTTTTCCAGCATAGAGCAAGATCTATCTTATCTTGTGCTTTGTGTTGTAATATGCAATTTCCTGATGATTAATGGCACACACAAAATAATTATTAGAGAGCAATACATTAAAGCTTTGTATTAAGCTTACTATTAAATGTTAATATCATCGATCTCTTCTCTCTGGCAATTGATGGTAGGATTCAAGGGAACAACACAGTTGTGTCAGGGAAGGTTCAGACTGGGTGTCAGAAAAAATCCTTAAACTTGAGGGTGCTCAAACAATGGAACAGGCTTCCTAAGGAGGCAGTTGATGCCCCATGGCTGTCAGTGTTCAATAGACATTTGGACCACGCACTCATGAATATGCTCTATCTTTTGGTTAAGCCTGAAGTGGTCTAGCTGTTGGATTCAATGATCTTTGAAGGTCCCTCCCTTGTATTCTGTTCTCCCAAATATTCTATTCTATTCTATTCTATTCTATTCTATTCTATTCTATTCTATTCTATTCTATCCTATCCTATCCTATCCTATCCTATCCTATCCTATCCTATCCTATCCTACCCTACACTCTATTCTAAATTTAGAAAGCTTTGGAAGTATAAATATAAATAAGCAGACATAAAGTCTCCTAATTTATTTCCATTTGCATTCAATCTTAATCACAATAACATATCTGTAGTATATGTTGCTATTTCTTCTCCGCATTTGTTATGCATTGGCTGTACTGTGCAGTTATAGTTTCCTTTTCTGAAGGAAGGACAACTTAGGTGAAAAGTGTATGTTTTAGTTGCAAACAAAAATATCTGATAAATGCAATGCATAAAGCATATAAGTTATAGAAACTATGAGCTGGTTGTTCAACTTTTGTCATTACTGGGGCAGGGGTGGATGATTGTATCAACTCAAATAGAAACCTGAATTTAAGTTACTGAAAAGAGTAGTGACATTCAGACTGGAGTCCATCTGTTATCACCGGGGCTGTTTCTGGGTCACTGCATTGCTGAGAAAATGCATGAACAATTTGACAAAACTTATGTTGCAGTAGTTCTTGTTTAATACAGTAGAAGACAATGCTGGAGAGTGTTAATGAAACTTTGTTCACGTGGCAGATATCTTCAATGAAAGGCTCTATGGAGGGGAAGGTACCAAACCTGTGGACATTCCTAAAAATGAAAAAAAATAATAATAATAATAAAAAAACAACAAAACAGTAAAAACAGAAAGTAATTTCAACTCAAACATTCCTCCCTGCCACAGGACTTGTGTGCTTTCCAGTGGTACATCTGGCACCTATTACTTTCAGAAAAGAGGTCCTGGCCTTGATAAACTTCAGGTCACATACACCTTGAAGTGGAAAATAAAATAGAGATCCCTGGGACAGGTCTATTTCTTGCCTTAGATAACACTGGACACCAATTTATGACATCACTGGACTCACCCTGGTGTAAAACTGCAGATATCCAAGTGAGATTTAAGTTCAACTGTAGTGTTTTCTGTTGAAACTTCTTCACTATTTTCAGTGGCAATAAGGCTGATATGACAATGAGATTAAGTCCACCCTCAGCAAGTTTGCAGATGACACCAAGCTGAGTGGTGCAGTTGACATGCACCACTTCCCTAGAGGGAAGCAGTGCTATCCAGAGGGACCTGGACAGGCTTCAGAGGTGGGCTCATACCAACCTCATGATGTTCAGCAAAGTCAAGTGCAAAGTCCTGCACCTGGGTCAGGGTAGTCTCAAGAACAGATGCAGGACAGGCAGAGAATGCAGAGCAGCCCTGAGGAGAAGGATTTGGAAGTGTCGATGAAAGATTCAACAGGAGCTGGTCATGTGCACTTGCAGCGCTATCCTAGGTCGCTTCAAGAGAAGCATGACCAGCAGGGTGAGGGAAGGGATTCTGCCCCTATACTCTGCTTTCACGAGACTCCACCTGGAGTACAGCATCCAGTTCTTGGACCCTCAACACAAGAAGGACATGGAGTTGTTGGAAGGATTCAAGGCCAGGCTGGATAGGGCTTTGAGCAACCTGGTCTAGTGGGAGGTGTCCCTGCCTATAGCAGGGGATTGGAACTAGATGATATTAAAGGTCGGTTCCAACCCAAACCATTCTCTGATGCTAAGCTCCTATGAGAATCAGGGCTTTCCAATTTGATTCTTTTCACAAATTCACAAGAAATGATCTCAAGACAGCAGAAGAAAAAAATACTCACAGTTTATGATTATTTCACTCTATTTTTACTGAAACTACAGATAAAGCATTCTTATATCTCAGTGTGGATATCATTAAAATCTGCAAGCCACAGTAGTCAAAATTAGGATGCGATATAAACTTTGAAATGGCTCAATTCCTCATCTATATGCATAACTAAAGGTGACATGGATGAAAATTATTGTGATAAAGAGAAATGTATAGGAACTGAAACACTGAAACAACTTTTTTATTATTATTTATTTATTTTTTATTCTATTACTGTTAGATAGGTGAACGAAGTGATAAAATAATTTGCTAGATGTTTGACATACAAATATTTGCCCAGGTAAGGGTTATCTGTGTCATTTCAACATTAGCAAGATACTAGAGACCTTTGCAAAAAAATACTTTTTTATTTTATTTTAAATACAGCTCAGAGATTTTGAATACATGCTAAAATTCGGGCTGTTATAAATGGTAACATATAGGCTTGTGAAGGTTAAGTCAAAAAGACACAATAGAAATACATTATTCACAATGACCTTATTTGTACTTTCTTTTTACACCTGCAGTAATATAAGAACAAATAATTTTGGAGACTATTTATGCTCTGTAGATTTATGGAGTCTGATTCACCAGTGAATTATTCTAGTATTGCGTCAATGTAACACGGTGTTGAGGAAGCCTCATAATAATTACCTCTTAGGTTTAATCAAGCAGTTACATATCCAAATGAGATAAATTGCATAAGCAATTATTGTGGATGTAAAACTATGTTCACAATTTGCATCTCTAAATTGTAGGAAGAGAAAATGTAACCCAACCTTAAATATTCATCGCTGTCTTCTGTATTTATACCCAACCCAGGGATAAACGATTTTGTTTAAATTTTGTAATTGCAAGATTCTAAATCAGTTTGAAACACTCTGACTTTGGTCAAATGTTTGCTGTTTTACTGTAATCTTTTAATAGAATGTTACCTGCTAAGCTGAATTTCTGCTCCGATACCAGAAGCAGTTCCCTAATGTTGTGATGTTCAGCAACAAAGTATAAAGTAAGTGAAAAGGGTGATTTTCCAGAAATGAAATGGAAATAGAATATGAATTAGCTATAGCTGTATACCCGACTGTAGTCAAATTCTGTCTCATGTTTGCCACATTCTTCACTAGTCTACAAAAAAGGGAGGGGTGGGAGGAGGAAAGTGAAAGAAACGGGAGTAGAAAGGGACATTTCAAATCTTCAGGCAGTTTTTTCATTAGCAACAACTTATGTCCACGTATGTACGGGCAGAACCTGTGGTGCTCATATGCAGCTATCAGAATTCACTGGAATGGCATCAATATTTTTCTCATTAGCAATAAATTTGGATTATTAAAGAACAGTTTTAGAAGGATATTGCTATATCTGCACTAAGTGTATTGAAAAAACATTTCTGACGGTTTATATTTTCATCAACATATTAATAGGAAGTCAGCCAGATTTACAATTATTTTTCCTATTGCCTTGAAAGTTATGCTTTAGAAAACTTGATTTAAGTCAACATTTCAATTTGATACTTGAAAAGCATATAAAACTAGAAGAGAAATTGTTGTATCCAGTTTATAAAACATTTTGCCATTGATTTATGCTTCTGTCTTTGAAAATGTAGTGTAAAATATGTCCTTGAAAATAGGGATCATTTCATACTGCCAAGTATTTTCTAGATAGCTTAAGACTTATGCCTTTTATTAGTGTCACAAAATCAGTTTGCATTTCTTGATTCAACATATGGAAATATGTAAAATGTGGGAAGTTTAAGCTACACAATCAGACTTGATATCTTCTATGATTTTTATACATGGGCTAACAATGCAGCAAATTGTCTTCCAAGTTCAATCTTGCATATTTTTTTTTTCATGATACTACTTGTCTTCTACCAAATTTTGTGCCAGTGTCCAAAAGTAGAGTATTGACCATCAGGCACACAAAGCACTGCCCTATTAGCTAAAATGTATGGATCCCACCACCAAGATTTGCTACTGAGAGTGCTTTATGAGACCTGTAAAGTTATCACAGAAGCTATAAGTTACTCTGAAAGTAGTCCCTTACAATGGCATGCAGCTATTTGTTGAACACTTTACACAAGGTATTATGCCATTTTTAAAGCCAGTTTACAAATTTAAGATATGAAGCAACTTACTGATTCATATTTGAGTGCTATAAAATCAATCAGTGTAAACAGCTTCAATAAATAATTTAGACACAAAAAGAAGGCAAAAAGGAGGAAGAATAATCCTGACAACTGATAAGAGCTATTATGCAAAACAGCATCTATTTGAACATCTTTCATAGTTTCTATGCTTATAAAACACCATTTAGTAGCTAATGTTATAAATTATTTCTCATGAACTTTAAAAGAGAAAAGTACAGTGGATTTGTCAAAATTGATTTTTATGTGAGTTATGATTAGACAGGGAAATACTACTGCTGCCTTACTTGAAGGACCCAAGTACGAATTTTATGATTAAAACCCTGTCCATATAGTCATTCTCCAATATGTTATACCTGTATTTATAAGACCTATTTCCTCATAAATCTTCTGCATTTCTAGTTGTCTCATGAAGACTTTCCAAACCTCCTGGGTTTTGTTGTGGTAACAGCTTAATTTATCTCATTTCAACTTCAGTGAAGAAAAATTGTCAGGGAACTCTACAATCCCCCTAGACATTTGTTTTCTTTTGGTAATGCTGTGCTTATACCTGACAGTTTAATTTTATTTATTTATTTTATTTCTTTGATTTACCGGACTGAATTAATTGCACTTATCCTCAATCTGAAAGGTAACAATGAGACAACATTCTTGTAACCCAAAATGCGTTACGAAGACGTGACATGGTCAAAGGGGAGACTGACTACAGAAAAACAGAAGTGGATCCATAGTGCCCCCTGGTATGTACTGCCACAGATACCTCCAGTGATTTTGACAGTGCCATCAATACAGTCACAGATGGGTAAGAAAGGACACTGTGAGGTAATTTTATTGTTTCATTCCTACATTCAGTAGTACCAGCACTAGCATTGTACTTTGCACAATATTTTTAAAGGAGTTTCCAAATATTTCTTCCTCAATAGACAAGTGACAGACATGTATGAAGACATATACTCATATTAAAAAAGTATACTTGTAAAAAGTATACTGTGATCAGGAGATACCAGCCAGGCACAACAATCATCCAGATCCAAACTAATTGAATATAAACTGAAGGAATGTTTCTGTATGCCTTCTGTTCAGTGTCCAACATTTACAATAGTTTGTATATAGTTTTATTTTGCACAGAGCTCCACCTGTTTTCCTTTTACATACTCCTACTGAAAAAAAATTATATTAAACAAACTATTCCAGCAGTACTGTTTCTGTGTAAAAAACTGACTTAAAATAGAGCCTGCTCTTTGCTGTCAGTAGAACTAGGTTTTTGTGAATATACATTTGAATTATTTAATTAATAATTATTGGAAGATTTTTGGCCAAGATTGCCGAATGCTTATGAAAACAAACTGAGCATATTCTTACAATGAAGCTTAGTTACAAGAACTGCCCTAAGAGAATGCTTCTTTTTCAAACAGGTCAATATCCACACTCAGACATATGCAATGAAGAGATGATAGATCTGAAGAATGCAAAAAGTTTATGATCATTTCAATGGGCATGCATGGGAATGCAGATGACAACACCTTTATCCAGAATTCCTCTACGATTAGCTGTGCATTGTCAAGCAGCTTTCTCATAGAAGACAGCCTGGCAAATTATTCTGGCAGTAGTGTTTACTGGAGGAAGGGCTGGTGCAAACGCATTAGACTAATCAAGACCCCCTACTCTTAGTCTTCTTCCACATTTCTTGGAAAGAGCGGAGAGCTTTTATCACTGAATAGAGCTGCATGAAGTCTGATACAAAGTCTGAGAACAACTTCCAACTTAAGGGAAGAGAGACATGCTGAAAATATGAAATCTGCTCAGAATTTGCAAAGAGAAAAGAGCAAAATGTATCATATTACTTGATAGAAAATGTTGGCCCACTCAGTTCTTATCACAGATGCTCTCTGAGTCATTTGTGCTACATACTACACACACAAATTAGTTAAGTTCTTGGAAAAGAAGGGCATAGAAAGGAAATTGATCTTGTTCATATTCAGAGACATTCCATTCCTCATGTGAAAGTTGGGCATGTCTGAGGTTAGAAGAATTAGAACCAAGTTATAACAGTTGCTTTTTTGTTAAAATTTGTTATCTGTTAGATACTCAATTTTGGAGAATATGACAAAATGATTTTTAAAATACTGGTTACATCCTTTAACTAAATTTTCTCCAAATCTTTAATTGACTGCTCAGTTCTAGGCACTGGTTCATAACAGCACATAAACATGGGCCTAGTGGAACCTACTTTTAGAGTCTCACAACATTATCTTTTATCAGATGGACAGTGCTGCTGGTTACTCCCTAACACAGAAAAATTAGCTTCCATTTTGTTCAATTTTTAAAAACTGCTATCCATAAAATTTCAACTATTCACACATGGATTAAGTTTTCTCCTTCTAAGTATTTCCCGTGATCTGTGTTGCGTGGTTGCAGAGTTTCAGAAAAAAAAAGTCAGAAAAAAAACGTAATTATCTTGCAGATCCCTTACATCTGAAAAAAATCACTAAAAAAACAAGATTTTACCAGATTTCAAACTTACTAATTTTGTGCCCATTGCCTCTTACTCCGGCACCGGGCAACACTGAAAGAATCCTGTCTCCATCTTCTTTGTATACCTTCAGGTATTTGTAGACATTGAGAAGATCCCCCCTGAGTCTTTTTTATTAAATGGTTAAATTAGACTAGAGATCCAGGCAACCTTTCTAGTGTTTTAAATTAATTAGAAGATAGAAGGTAAATAAATTCTAATGCTTTCTCTATTTTCAGTTCACCACATATTCTCATTGCTTTCTGAAATACCTGCAGTCCCTTCCTGCAAAGTTAGCATCATAATGTAGCTCACAGACTTCATGTGTCTCAGAAATAACCCCAAAAATAGTTTAAGCTATATTTTTAATAAGGATTGACTCTAAAGATGTTTCCAGATATCCTGAAGCTCACATTATATATTTTCTTTCTAAGCTGAAATGCAGTAGGCTGTTTTCTAACACGGTATGAATGAGAAATACTTAAGATAAAACAAGACCACCATGCCAGTATATAGACTTCAAGAATAGATTGCTGCAAAAATAGTGAATGTCAGAACTGAGATGAAGGCATTTTGTTTCATGTGTGATGATACCACACTCCTACAAGTGCCACTTAATTGGTCAGTGTTGAAGATAGATAGTGAATCATACAGACTGTTTTAATAGTGAGTAGCAGCAAGTAAGACTGTGACAGCAAGAAACAGATATTATTTTAGTATCTTAAAGATTGGTTGCTAAGCACTGTCATGAAGTGGAGAATATATTTTATGTCATTCAGAGCAGAAAGGGAAAGAAATAAGAGTTTGTGTATTACAGAAATGCAGATGTTCATATAATCACTGTTATTTGAGATGATCTGAAGATATTAAGTTATTAGATCTTAGTAAAAAAGATAGATTGTATGATTATGAGACAACTCTTTTACAGTATCTTTTATCCCTTAGCAGTTCTATGAGTCTGGCTGGGGTCTGAGATGATGATGGAAATGAGGATTGTTATTTGCTGTTGCAGTGATGAATACAATGAAAATATGAGAACTTATTTAAGATTTGCGTATGCTTCAATTTCAGAAAAAGGCATTTGTTGCCTTGTCCTGGAACAGACCCTTTAGGTATTTTCTCATACTTCTGGGAAACCTAGAGAAGAGAAATCATGCGTGACTCTGGAAAGGGGAATAGGAAACAACTATTCCTTTCCTTCTTACAGCTCAAGGACTAAAATATATGAAATAAAAGTTCAGAGTAGCAGGACTCAAGCAAACCAAATAATTTTATGTGGTACACATAATTAAGTTGTTCAACCTATTACTGCCATATGATGCTAGCAATGTTGGAGGTTTTCATAAGTTAAAAAAGCAATAGAAGAAATTAAATAAAGAAAATCCCATCAAGACTTTTTAAAAACAGAATCTCTGATTCTGGAAGTTCCTGAGTCACAGATTAGGAGGTTAGCTGAGGAAGTATTCATCATGGTTTCACCATTCTTAACTTTTTCTGAGCTTTCACTATTAGCCAGTATCACTCAGCTTCCTGGGATAGATGGAACTCTAATTTGACCATTCATACATTCTTGTTTATTACTAGAATTACGATAGGCATAATTTTAAGTGTGTCTTGTGATGGGACATGTTTTTAGGAGTCTGAGTTTGTTCTTTTCTAGATGTTTCTCCATTGAAGCAATATAGTTTTTATGAACCTCAGTGTTAATCTTGCACATTCTTGAGAACTACTAGGAATATGAATGAGAAGACTGCACAGATTGAACCTCATATGTCCATTGCACGAAAGCTGCCCAGATCACTCTGTATAAAGAACAAAAATTATATGGAGTCAGCTGTTGTTGCATTTTTGCACCTGTTCTCTGTTGCTTAAATAGATTAACTACATTTAACTATCTGAAAGTCACAATCTATTTCCATAGGAAATCCAACATTTGGTGTAAATTGAGCCTCCAACTCATAATTTGATTCCTTTAGGCATGAGGAACTTAATCCAAATCTAAAAACTAAGCAGCAAAATTCAGTGAATACTAGCCTCCCCTACTACAATGTAAGTGTTATAGGAAAAACCATGCAGTGTAACTGCTGTTTATTTGTCCATAACAAGCCTAAAATAATCTAGAGAGGCTGCAAAATGTCCTGTAGCAGGCTAATGGGGGGAATATCTGTGGGATTGTCAACAAAGCTTTTCTCCAAGTTTCTGGGATAAATTGGGATAAATGTCTAATGAAAAGATTAGACTCAAATATTTGCCTATACAGTATCAAATGTTTTAGTGAATCATGCCAGCCTCAAAGGATTGGAAAAGTTCCATATCTTGGTTTCACATGGGCTGTTTGTGGATCAGGTAACTGCACTTTAGTTCTTATACTTAGAATCGTGTAGAACAGCCATGCTGATCATAGAATCATAGAATCATAGAATCACTCAGGTTGGAAGGGACCTCAAAGATCATCAAGTCCAATCGCAGCCTAACCATAGTACCCTAACTCTAACAACCCTCTGCTAAATCATATCTCCAAGCACCACATCCAAACGACTCTTAAACACATCCAGGGACGGTGATTCAACCACCTCCCTGGGGAGCCTATTCCAATGTTTGATGTTGCATTTAACTACTTAGCACCTCTTTAAAGTAAACTGTTCTACTCTTTTCAGTGTTTTCTACAATGAAAATTCTTTCATGACCCTACTTTTTATCTGATTGGTTAATGAGTCATAGAAACCACTTAGTACTCATCAAAAATATGAATTCTTATCTGCAACCATGCTGTTTACATCCATGTTTTCTAGTCTCACTAAACAAATTAATACGAAAAGGTCCACAGAATCACCTTACTACATTGCTATGATTTTGTTTATTACTTTCTATGGTGTCTGAGCTCTGTGATCAGAAGCATTGTGGATGAGAAGTGCTAATTTTTCCTGCTTCTTCCTGGGTGCTATACATGCACAGCAAGGGTGCAGCTGGCAGACACAGAAATGCCTCTTTTCTGTCCCACATCCCTAGACTGAAATCCAAGGAAAGCATTTGGGTATTGTACAAGATTTTTTATTTTAATTCATCTCACTTTATTAACATTTATAGTTGTGTTGGCATTTTTGTTCCAAAAAATGTAATACGAGTGTTTACAAAAGAGGTCAAAAAAAGTAGTACACCTAGTATTGTTTGTACCTTAAAGCACAATTGCTAGATTTTGTTTATCATCTAGTCTTTTAGAGTTTTTAAAACATATATTCACTTAGCATATATATTACCTTTGTATCTCTCTTTCATGCTATTAGAGTTTTTCATATTACATCAGCTAACATTTAAAAACTGTAATTGTACTAACAGTGGAGGTTAGTGTAACAATTCACACATTTACCGTCCATCAGCATGTGCATGAGGCAGTATCTTACTGCTTGTATCTATGTAACTAATATTAAATCATCTCATCTACTTATAATAATATAATGGGTCCTGCGATGGGAGACTCTGTTTGCATGAGAAGCAGATGTTAGTGTTTACCTACATGTAATTTACTATGATGAGTGGTGGTAAGTAGTTTTCCTTTTTCCTGCCAGAACAACTGAATTTATGTTAAGCTTCTACAACATATTTAATATGCCACTGTGGTCTCTCAAGTCAATATATATATATATGCATTTTCTTCATTCAATAATTGCTAATCTAAAATAAGGGATTCTTCTGCTATATTTGGTGTTTGTGTGATCTTACCTTGAGTACTGGGGGTAGTTCTGGTTTCCACAGTATAACAGGGATCTTAAGGAACCTGAAAGCATTCGGAAGAGGGTAACACAGCTAGTACTGAAGATCATGTAGTATGAGGAGAGGCTGAGGACACCTGGGTTGTCCAGCCTGGAGAAGAAAAGACCAAGAGGTGATCTCACTGCCCCCTGCAGCTGCCTGAGGAAGGGAAGCACACAGGGAGATGCTGAGCTCTGCTCCTGGGAATGGCACAAAGCTGTGCCAGGGGAAGATCAGACTGGGTATTAGGAAAAATTCTTTACTGTGAGGATGATCAAATAAATACTTCTTACTGAAGTGGTGTCCCCGTGCCAGACAGAGTTCAGCAAGCATTTGAACAATGTCCTCATCAAGATGCATTAACTTTGGTCAGCCCTGAAGTGATCAGGCTGTTGGACTTGATGATCACTGAAGGTCTCTTCCAACTGTTTAGTTCTATGCTACATATACATTGGCATTTTCTAAACTCATTGCTCTTTTCCAAAAATATTCTGGCAGCATAAAAATGCAGAAGGCATCTCCAGCAGCAACCTTCTCCTCTGTTGTTCCTAAATCAGACCATTGGCTCCAAAGATAATTAAAACAGGGAAAATACAGATATTTTGTCTCTCCTTATTTTCATCAAAGTAAAGTGGTATTTCTTGGATAAAAAAGATGTCCTAATTTTAAATCAGTTGCAATTGCAATATGTTTAGTTTATTTTTTACCAATCATGTGGTTCCTCTTGTGGAATGACAGTTGTTTAAACCCTAAAAACAACAACAAAAAGAATGACAGCAACAAATAACAACAGTCAACAATGTGAAGAGAGATTATCAGCATGTGCAGTCTAATCATTTGCATAAAACTGTCCTTAAAATTTAATTTCAAGGTCATTGAGACCAATCATGCATGCCATGAATTCACAAATATATCCGCCTATATTTATATCTGTATCTGTCTTTTCTTTCTGAAAGGTAACACCTTTCCGCTCTCCAAAGTCTTTATTTAGGATCTCCTTTTAAATTCACTCTTTCTTTTTCATCCTGCTGCTTCTTTCCCATATCCTGAAAAAGCCTTTCCCTCCTTGGCATTTAGACTCTTCAAATATTTATAGATTGCTACCATGTCCCCCTTTTGTCATATCTTAGACAAACTATGCATATTTAGCACTTGCAATCAATCCTCATACATCAATCACTCCAGAGGCCTAATCATTTTTGCCGCTTTCTTCTGATCTTTCTCCAATATGTGAATAACTTTCTTATAATAAAATGCCTAAATTAAATACAATGGGTCATGTCTGCAGCTCATGTAAATCAGTGTAGCTCAGCTGAAGACTGTCTTGATTCACATTAGCTAAAGAGCAATGTTTCTAGTATAAAGATATCAAAATTTCATAGTTTGCCAGGAATTTAGGTTTGGGGTTTTATTTAGTTTTGTTAGGGTGTTTTTTGTTTTTTATTGGTGTAGTGAAGCCTCTTTGAATTAATTTCTATCTCTTAGGTATACTTTTTAATTATGACTTGCCAGTTGCTTCCTGTAAAAATCTAAAAATGCCCTACATTTTCAATGTTTCTATTATTGCTCTGAAGAGCTCCTTTGCCATCCTTGATGCATCTCTGTCCTATCCTTAGAGCAGCCATATGTTCCTGACCGTCAGATGGAAGTTTCTGCTCGCAGACCGTGGCCATACAGAACTGATGAAATCTCAGAGTGGCTTTGGGAAGGATTGCTGTAGCTCAAGTGGTAATGAACAGCAATTGCCAACACCCTCCAAAAAGACATCTGCTGTGTGGATAGAAGCCTTATAGTCATCCTTGCAGTATCTGATCTTCCACCATCTTTGTCACTTTCCTAATCCCATCAAGCAGTCCATCCCCACATGCATTTAATTCCAAATTGGCTTTTTTTATGGCATGATCCAACAAAGCTCATGCAAACTCAGAACAGGGAAACATAAGCTTATTTTTTTATATATATTATATATATATGTTTAACTCTCTATTGCTAAAGGGTAAACTTGGAAGCCCTAATTAGGCTCCTGATATAGCATTTATATTGTTAGAGGAGATTTAGAAGATGAATACAGCATTTAGACCAAGTTCTTTTCCAAGAAGCTATGGAGGAGGCTAATAGAATGTAGTCATTTAAAATTACAAATTTCAAGTGTACAAGATAGCATTGCTTATGCAGCTACAAAAACGCTAAATGAACCAGTATAACAAAAAAAAATCAAATTAATAAATAACTTACAGTATAGACTGTCACTGCTTAATACAAAATGTTATCTTTCCATTAGAAATACTGTAAGAGAAAGAAATGCTGTAATAATGCAATTTTACAACATTCAATTCCTATAATGAATTAGAATATACAACCTCCTCATTGCTAAAGAACATTGTTTCACTGTGTCACTATGGTCAGTTCTGGTCAATAGTGTTAGTGTGGTGAATTTACACTATCTTGGAAAAGAAAAATCTTCTGGATTGTTGTGCTTTCAGTAGTATTGAGTAGATCCTTTTTTTTTTTTTTTTTTTTTTTTTCTTTTTTTCCCCCACTAATGTAATACAAGTGGCCATACTTTAGAGAATCTGCCTAATTACAAATATATTTTGGCCGAACAGCAGCTTTGTTTCAAACCAAGATAGTATTTTCCCCAAGAAATACTGGATTTAGACTGTATCACTTATTTACTTAAAAAATAAAAATCAGAAGACAATGAAATTTGCAGTTGACTATCATATAGGAAATTATAGTGGCTAGTTTGTTATTTTCCAAATTATTTTACATATACTTTTTTCCCTGCAGTGTTTTCTAATTGTTACATTTTTTTTAAATTTTATTTTTATTTTATTTTTTTTAATTATTTTTATTGTGAGTGTTTTCTGCATGATTTCCTTCAGAACTGCTCAGTGTGACTTCTATGACTTCAAATTCCACAGGGAAGTGTGAACCAAATGCCATCTGAGCTGTAAGCCGTATGTCAAAACGACTTTACATTCAATATCAAGGGAGTCACATAGTATCATGGGAGTCAGAGATGATAGTATTTGCTCAAATTATTATGATTACAACACTGGGATGAAATGAACTTTTTTGTTGTTGTAAGAAATATATACAGGGAGAAAAATCAAAGCTTTCATGTGCATAGAAATACATGGAGAAAAACATGAAAATTCCCTCTACATTAATCAGCGTATGAGACATGCTCAAATAGATTTGATTTTCAGATACCACGCAGGACACTGAGATAGACTGCCAATCTAATCTTAAATTATATGCCAACGAGAATTGAGCATCCAAAGAATTAATTCATCTGCTCTTTAAATGGAGGATTGTTGGCCTGCAGGGCATTCTTGAACACAACACACAGTACATGCCAAACTACTTCCATGGATGAAATTTCAAACACAGGAGTTCACGGTGTCACTGTATTTTATATTTAGGCTTGCATTTCTGACATTCTCATGAAGACAAAACCTTGACTTCACTGTGTACCTGCTATTGGGGTAGATGTACTAGAGGCCATGTGGACACCCAGTTGAACATGAGGCAACAATGTGTCCTTGCTGCTAAGGATGCTAATAATATTCTATATTAGTCAAAGCCACCAGGACACACTGCTCTGGGTATCCCTGCCTCATCAGTTGGCTTGGATCAGATGGACCCAAGGGTCCCTTCTAACCACAACCATTCTGTGATTCTGTGAATACTGAAACCCACTGAGATCAGGATAAGATTCATTCTTGAGCTGTTGACCACTATCCATCAGGCAACATCTGCCTCCATTATGCCTGTGCATTTGTTAAAAAAATAAGAGATGATTTCTTAAGTGCTTCTTCAGATTAGTCTCTGCTAACCTTGTACAACTCTTAAACTTTGGTCCTCTGTTTGTGAGCTATAGTAGAAATAGAAAATCAAGAAATAAATGACAGGGATGAGCAACAGTACAGAACAGTTGTGGTTTTCAGGAAAATTTAACTAAATAAGACCTCCTTTTTAGAAATTCTATAACGTAGTAATAGTATATAAAATCAAGTATAATGATCATTTGTTAGCTCTCCAAACTATCAGAAGTAGTCAAGTGATATTAACATGTTCATAATTAAAATGTGGAAATAACTGCCACAGGATATTCTGAAAGGCAAAGGTAGAAACTGATCGATACAAATTTATAGAAGTTACAAAACATCCCCCAAAGGCTGCTGAAAACAAGTATCTGAAATTATTCCTGTTAAATTCTTTCTTGAGACAGTAATTGTCAGATACTGGTAGCATATAATACAATCATAGAATCCTTAGAGTTGGAAGGGACTTCTGAAGGCCATCTAGTCCAACTCCCCTGCAATGAACAGGGATAGCACAGATAGATCTTGTTGCCCAGAGCCTGATCCAGCCTCACCTTAAAAGTCTCTGGACATGGGGCATCAGCCACATTGCTAGGCAACCGGTTGCAGTGCCTCACCACGCTCACTGTGAAAGATTCCTTAGATCTAAACTAAATCTACCCTCCCTGAGCTTGAAACCATTTCCTCCCATCACTACAGACCCTGCTAAAGAGTCTGTCCCCTTCTTTCCTGTAGCTCCCCTTTAGATTCTGAAAGTCCGCTGTCAGGTCACCTTGCAACCTTCTTGTCTCCAGGCTGAACAGCCTCAGCTCTCTCAGTCTGTCCTCATAGGAGAGGTGTTCCATCTGTTGGGTCATTTTTGTGGCCCTCCTCTGGACTCCAACTCCCTCCTCTCACACTCCAACAGCTCCATGTCTCTCCTGTACTGAGGACTCTGCAACTGGACGCAATACTTCAGGTGAGGCCTCACCAGCACAGGATAGAGAGGCAGAATCACCTCCCTTGACCTGCTGGCCACACATCTTTGATGCATCCTAGGATACAGTTGGTTTTTCAGGCTGTGAGGGCACATTGCTGGCATATGTCCAACTTGTCATCCACCAGTACCCCCAGGTCTTTTTCGGCAGGTCTGCTCTCCTTCATCCCCTACTTTGTATTGGTAATGGGAGTTTGCACAACCCAGGTTCAAGATCTTGCACTTGGATTTGTTGAACCTCATGAGGTTCACCTGGGCCCATTGCTCAAGTCTGCCTAGGTCCCTCTGAATGGCATCCTGTGCCTCTGGTGGTCAACCACACCCCACAGCTTGGTGTCATCTGCGAACCTGCTGAGGGTGCTCTCAACCCTACTGTTGATGTCAGTGATGAAGATATTAAAAAGTATTGGCCACAGCAACAACCCCTGGGAGACACCACTCATCACTGATCTCCATCCAGACATTGAGCCATTGACGACCACTTTCTGGGTTTGATCCTGAAACCAGTTCCTCATCCATCAATCAGTCCACCCATCAAATCCATATCTTTCCAATTTGGAGAGAAGGATGTTGTGGGGTACCACGTCAAAGGCCTTCGAGGCAGATGACATCAGTGGCTCTGATATATATGAAGTTGTCTTGCTCTTATATTCTTTTCTTAAGCATCCCCTGTGCACTGCTGTCCCCTCTCAGGAACAAGGCACTGTATCAGATCTGCGATTCAGCTCCCTTTGGCTGCTACTCTGCCATTATCTACTAAATAAAATGCTCCTGCTTAGAAGAAAAGAAGTCCAGTAAGTCGAGTGCCTGTTTTGAGTGGTCAGCTGGGCTATATGACTGACAAGGTCCCATTTTTAAACATCACCCATAGAGCTGCTGAAGGGAGCTGTTTCCATATTGAGAAATGATCTGTATGTCTGAGATGGGGAGGCCAGGTGCATGCAGCAAAACTGCATTCTGCTGCGTGTCTTAAAAATGTACTTCTGTTGTGATCTTTGTCTCTTTGGTACGTGCAAGTAATTGCCCACCCACCTTATTTGATCCCTGGCTTCTGCAAGCTTTGGTCTGAAATATTCTGGCAGCACAGATTTATTTCTTGTGGAATACCAGTCATCAGATAGAAATTAAAATTTATCATTCAGCTGAACTTTTGATGTATTGGTCTGAAAAAAGCCAGTAAAATATTCTTCAGAATAGAAACTCTTAGAAGAGGAAAACCATCAAGGCTTAGATACATACTTCATTAGCCTTTCAAAATACATTTACACTGATAGCATTATTTCAAATTTTGTCACACTTTCAGCAGATTTTTAATTTGCCACTTTCAATAGCATGTTTAAGTCTCCTTTTAATAGTAGTAACCAGGCAAATGCTTCTTTTTCTTTTTTTTTTCTTTCTTTCTTTTTTTTTTTTAATTAATATTTTTATTTTTATAAACAGGAACTTGCAATGCTGCCTTTCTGCCAAGATTGGACATTGTATGACACCAGGAATGATATATATCTTGCCCAGGTGGCATCCTGGCCTGTATAAGAAATAGTGTGACCAGTAGGAGCAGAAAGATAATCATCCCCCTGTACTCAGCACTGGTGAGGCCGCATCTCGAGTACAGTGTTCGGTTGTGGGCTCATCACTACAAGAAAGGCATCGAGGCCCTGGAATGTGTCTACAGAAGGGCAACGAAGCTGGTGAGGGGTCTGGAGCACAAGTCTTATCAGGAGCAACTGAGGAAGCTGGGATGGTTAAGTCTGGAGAAGAGGAGGCTCAGGGGAGATCCCATTGCACTCTACAACTTCCTAAAGGGAGGTTGTGATGAGGAGGGGCTTGGCCTCTTCTCCCAGGCAACAAACAGGACCCAAGGAAATGGCCGCAAGTTGTACCAGAAGAGATTAAGATTGGACATAAGAAAGAACTTTTTCTCTCAGAGAGCGGTCAGGCACTGGAATGGCTGCCAAGGGAGGCAGTGGAGTCGCCGTCCCTGGCAGTTTTCAAGAGGTGTCTGGATGAGGAGCTATGAGATATGGTTTAGTGGCTTGTTGTAGCAATGGTGATGGGAGGACGGTTGGACTGGATGATCTTGTAGGTCCTTTCCAACCTTGTGATTCTATGATTCTATGATTCTATATGAGTCGGAAGATGTGACTGACTATGAAACTGTATACTTCACACACAGTGGTGATTTCTCCTTAATGTCTGGAAGACTAGAAGATGGCTAATGAACTACTTAATCTAGTAATGCCAGTATGCTCTGGTCCCTCCAGAAATCAAGACAAGGCTTTAGAAGAAAGGATCGCAATGAATAGCGGACAAAAGCTAGATTTTCGCTATAGTCCTTAATGAGAATTACCTTTCTAATCTTCCTGTTATAAATTAAGTAAAATACACTGCTGGACTAAAGCTTCAGAAAATTGATCCTCTTGTGTTGTCTCTGTTCTGGTGGGAACTTTCTACTTTATAAAGAACACTAATTCTGATTACTGCAAACAGTGCTCATCCTATTGAAATGCAGGAATCAAAAACATGTTTTTCTTTCAAAGGTATATTTAAGAAAATTTCACTGTGTTTTCAGGGATTGTATTTCTTTGGATTGGACATAATGGAAATATACCCAATTTCTCCAACTTTCTTTTTTTTTTTTTTTTTTAGCCTTTGGGAAGTGAAGACCTTTAAAAAAGGAAAAAGGAAGCAGCATCTTAGCTTTTAAAAATAATGTGTTTCACACTGGTAAGCAGCACTTTCTCTTTTCCATGTTTATTACACTTCAAAGCATGATCGTGCTACTTCATCTCCAAAGAGTGATTTTAACACTCCACTGTTTTAACAGTTAAGCTGGAAGGCAGTCAAAGGATAGTGAAGGAGTTTGTTGTGCATTTAATGCTGTGAAGTATCCATCAGGGAAATCTTAAAAGATTTTTCTGTTTCCTTGCAGAAGTATCCACAAGTAAAATTCTGATTTTCTGACTGGTATTTCACAACTCTAACCAGCATCAGACAATTGGAAAAAAACTTCATGAATATTACATCTTTATCATCATTCCATATGTTATGTCTCGTACGGGAAGGAGCTTCCTAAGGGAAGCTTCACAACTGCTGAGCCTATCTTCAGGCACTAGTCCTGTGGTGCTTTGTAGCTGTGCAAGGTTGAAGGTACTCTGCTATTTAACTCTGTTCCTTTTGGGATCCTGAGCTCTACAACAGCTCTGCAGAGCTCAGGCGCTGTGGATTGGAAGCTGCTGCATCTGTGAACCATCGCTTTCACAGTGGTTTCTCAAAGCTCCCCTTGGACCTTCATCACACAAGAGTCTGCACCAGGAAATTCTACTGTGGCCTGAGGTTAAAATGAGGAATTTCTTTGCAGGAATCACCATCAGAGTCTTCCTTAGAGAAGGAATAAAAAGCAAAACAAAACCTGATTAGAGAGAATCTTGAGAGATGCTATACCAGAGCTGTACCAAACAATTCTCAAGAGTGAAGTGAATCAATGCAGGGTTCTCCTTTAAGTTGATATAACTTTCTTATTTTTTGAGAGAATTTATTAAACAGATGGAGTAGATTGATCTATTTTTAACCAGCTATTGTACTGGTGCTTATCTCGCTTCCTGAAGCTGGTTCAGTATATGCTTTCTGTGAAATAGGGAAAAACCTCCAAAGAAGCCATTCTAGTAAACTCTTAATGAGACTTTTGTAGGCTGTTACTTATCTGGCAGCATTCATACCACCATATCTCTCCACGCTTAGTTTCCCTTAAATACTCCTTCAATTCGCCTAATTTTTTTTTATATCCAGTGTTCAGCACAGAAAATGAAAGTTTTGTACTATTGCTAGATAAAATAAAGGTCTTTGCATAAGTGGCCTTTAATGAAACTTCTAGTTTATTGTCATGAGCATGATTTGACTATAACAAAATTGTCATGCAACCCTTAGTCTCATAAATAGTACTTATTTCATTGTCACTGTCATTATGTTCAAGTAACTACATACGTGGGATTTTTTTCTAATTCAGGCAGTAGGAACAGATGTATGGCTTTGCATGCTCAAGAGGCTTTTGTGCATTGTAATGGCAATACACATATACTTACTTGTATCCATCTGTAAAATATATTCTTTAAAAAGAATGTAAAAGGTTAAGCCAATGCTAAAGCATTAAGGTAAGACTAACATTTCATTGAAAGGTCTTAGAGATTTATTTTGTAGATATATGCGGAAGTTACTTCAGCATTTAGAAAGAGCAGAATGAATTAAAGTATGGAAGTGTTTGTTCTGCTGTGGCTGTTACTTTAACATATTTTGTGATTAATTAATTAACACATCAGCTCTGGAAAGTGACCATGACACTTGAAGCTGAGAAAGTGTGGGATAGATGAGTGGATGGTGAGGTGAGTTGAGAACTGGCTGACTTGCTGACCTTAGAGGGCAGTGATCAGTGGCGCAGTCTGGCTGGAGACCTGTAACTAGTGGTGTTCCCCAGGAGTCAGTGCTGGGTCCAGTTGTGTTCAACATCTTCATCAATGACCTGGATGAGGGGATAGTGTCCATCCTGAGTATGTACACCAATGATACAAAGCTGGGAGGAGTGGCTGACACACCTGAAGGCTGTGCTGCCCTTCAGCAAGTCCTGGAGAGACTGGAGAGCTGAACAATGATAAGGCAGATGAGGTTTAACAAAAGCAAGTGTAGAGTCTCGCACCTGGGAAAGAATAACTACAAGAAGTATCAGCACAGGGGGGATGGCCTGCTGGAGAGGAGCTCTCCAGAGAAGGACCTCAGGATCCTGGTGGATGACAGGTTGGTGATAAGCCAGCAGTGTGTGCCCTGGTGGACAAGAGGACCAATTGGATCTTGGGGTGTATTAAAAGGAGCATGGCCAGCAAGTCAAGGGAGGTGATCCTCCCCCTCTACTCTGCCCTAGTCAGTCTTCACCTGGAGTACTGTATCCAGTTCTGAGCTCCTTGGTACAAAAAAGACAAAGATCTCTTGGAGAGAGTCCAGCAGAGAACCACAAAGATGACAAAGGGCCTGGAGCATCCCCCCTGTGTGGAAAAAATGGGGGAACAATGTCTGTTCAACCTTGAGAAAAGAAGAGGGATCTTATTAGTGTTTGTAAGTATCTTAAGTATGGGAGACAAAGGGACATGGCCAACCTCTTTTCAGTGTTCTGTGGGGACAGGACAAGGAGAAACAGCCATAAACTGGAGCATAGGAAGTTCCACACTAATATGCAAAGAACTTCTTCACAGTGAGGGTGACAGAGCACTGGAACAGGCTGTCCAGGGAGGTTGTGAAGATATTCAAGACCTGCCTGGATGCCCACCTGTGCTGCCTGCTGTAGGGAGCCTGCTTTGCAGGGAGGTTGTACTTGATGATCTCTGGAGTTCCCTTCGAGCCCCTATAATTCTGTGATTCTGTGATTCCTTGCAGCATTCTGAGAAAATCCTGATACTACTTCAGTCTACAATATTTTCAGTAAATTGTTTGAGGTTTTCAGCACAAAAGTTTCCCTGATGGACTTATCTTTAAAAAAAATCACTGAAATGTCCGTCTCATAGCACATGTCACTGCAGTATAAAGTCCAATATTTTGGTCAATAATTTGCCAGCAAAATAAAAGATGTATGATTTTCTACACTAGGTCAGATCTAATCCAGTCTCCTGAGTGAAACCATCCTGCATGGGATGTGAAAGGAAATTTTCTAAGAACAGGGAAGGTGCGACCTTCAGTTTCTGTTACTCAATAGCTATACCAGTTTTGGAGACAAGAAAATAAGTTTTGTATTATTGCTTTTAAACAGTCAACAATAGATTAGGGATGAATTTTGTATGGTGATAATTTTTTTCATATTCGATGTTAAGTCAGGAGATTTTGCGATTTGCACTAAGACATGGTACTGCTCTATTCACCAGTGAACTATTTGGAGGTGGAGTTACGTAATATTGTCATTCTTCATACTGAAAGACAAGACTGGTTAGCTTGCACTGATTAGCTGAGCACAGAAAACTGTGTAGCTGTCAACCCTGGTAGGATGCTATGCTGCAAAAAACTGTTTGAGCACTATTGTTATCCACTCCTCAATTCTACCTGCCTACCTATCTGGCTGAGAGCATTATACAGGTGCACCGCAGAAATGCTATTCTATCTGTCTGGAGCAATACTATCTGTCTTGAGAAGAAGAAGTGAAATCTCTCGGAAGCAATACAGTGATCACCATAACCACAACAGTTTTGGCATTGTTTCTCACATTCAGTAATATCAGCTGTGTGTGAGGAAAGCGATGACATCCAGTGTGACTGGGGAGCAACACAGATATGACTCTAAGAGTCCCACTGGGCTTGCTGGTAGCTGCTTACCAAAATGATGCTACCATCTAGCAGCACTTACATGTTTCATTCTATGTTGAAATATTGAAAGAGAAAGCAAAGAAGCAAAAGAGGTACATTTAGTAGTTTATAGTGTTTGTATAGATAGTTCTAACATAAGACATCTGTACTTGACAGAAAGGATTAAGAAGCTAACGATATTGGGATAGTCAGATAGGGAAATAGGAGCAAGCACTGAGAACTTAACCTGAAGCTGTAATCAATTAGTTGATGGTTGAATGTCTGTTCCCTACATTTAATTTCCCAGCAGTGGCAAAAGATGTACAGTTTCAAATTCCTTATCACAAAACCAATAGTCTATGGAACTCTTTTTTCGAAAATGCTGTAAAATAAAAGGATTTGTTGTAGTATGGATTCTATCACCATGATAATCGTCGATCTTTCAGTGGTATCAACTTTATGAATAGAAGATCCTTGGAATACAGAGATATAAATGCAGTTGTCTGACATACTAAAGCTCAAACTAGGCTCTACTATTTTAATAAGAAATCATTAGATTGAACTGCTTTGGGTCAAATCTTTCTCCATTGAAGCTGACTGCAAAATTCCCTTGACTTCAGACAGCAAAAAATGAAATCTCTGCAAGACTGTTATTAAGCTGCAGTAATGGCTAAAAGGTAAGGAATTGATTTTGATTAAATGTAAATCTATATCTATCTCACAAACATAACAGAAGAAGAGTCATTATTGATTTTTTTCCTCATTGGCTGTATTTACTGATATACATTAAACGAAGAATCAAATAGTCTTTGAGAATCTTCTTTTATTCTCCAGTAATATCTCTATTTTATTTGTTGGTTTTTTTTTTAATTATTATTATTATTATTCTACTTCAGAAAAGGGAATTTTAAGAACACAAAGACAATCTTCTTATAAATAATCAAATTGTGCTGCAACATAGGATCATAGAATCCTTAGAGCTGGAAGGGACATTTAAAGGTCATCTTGTCCAACTCCCCTTCAATAAACAGGGACAGCACAGCTAGGTCAGGTCACCCAGAGTCTGATCCAGCCTCACCGTGAAAGTCTCCAGACACGGGGAATCCAGTGCATCTCCGGGCAACCTGTGCTGGTGCATCATCCTTACTGTAAAATACTTTTTCTGTATATCCAACCTAAATATTTCCACTTCTATATTGAAACCATTTCCCCTCACCTTATCACAACAGATCCTGCCAAAGAGTCTGTCCCCTACTTTCCTGTAGATCCCTTTTAGATACTGAAAGGCTGCTATCAGGTCACCTCACAGCCTTCTTTTCTCCAGGCTGAAGAGCCCCAGCTCTCACCCTGTCCTCATAGAGATGTGTTCTGTTCCCTGGATCATTTTTGCGAACCAACTCTGGATGAGCCCCAACAGGTCCATGTCCCTCCTGTACTGAAAACTCCACATCTGAATGCAGTACTCCAAGTGAGGCCTCACCAGTGCAGAGTAGAGGGGAAGGATTACCTCCCTCAACCTGCTGGCCTCGCATCTTCTGATGTATCTAAGGATACAGTTGGCTTTCTGGGTTGCAAGGGCACACTGACGGCACATGTCCAACTCTCCATCCACCAGTACCTCCAGGTCCTTTTCAGCAGGGCTGTGCTCCACCCTTACATCCTCCAACTTGTCCTGAAAGTAGGGGTTGCCACACTCCAGGTGCAAGCCCTTGCACTTGGATTTATTGAAATTTGTGAGATTCTCCACAGCCCACCTCTCAAGCCCGTTCAGATCCATCTGGATGGTATACAGTCCCTCAGACCTGTCTTCTACACCACACAGCTTGGTGTCATCTGCAGACTTGCTCAGGATAAAACTGAAAACAAACTGAAGACTCCCACAGTGCTGCTATGAGCAGCAGTTGGGATGTGTCTCTTGTCAAGTGCTTTTGGGCCCTAGTTAGAGATTAGAGATCTTCACTGCCCTTTGCTTTCTTAGACATTTTACAGTTGGTACTGATTAGTGGGGAATATTTTTGTTAATAAATATAACTAAATGGATTTTGTATTTGTGCAATATTTGTATGACTCTAAAAATAATTAAAATAAAGAAGAAACTAAACAGTGTTGAAATATGGAGATGAACAATAAGTTATCTACATGGATAGTCAAGGAAATTATATTTCTTGTGAGCAAAGTTCAAAATTATATAGATGACAGTATTTTAGGTTAGTAAGGCCTTTTATCTAAGTGTGCTTCTATTGGGAAAATATATAACCTTTCCAGAAAATCCTTGGAATGAACTGGTGACAGTTATGAATGCAGATGGTGAAGAACTTGACTAAAGAGTCTTCTTGTACCTAATGGATTGAGACTTTAATGTACAAGGCAGTAGGGGGAGATAAGAGCCATGAAATGGTAGAATTCATAAGCTTTATGGTAAGAAAAGAGAAATATAACAAAATAAAGCGTAAGACTACACAAGGCTAGACTTCAACAAACTTAGAATTGTCTTATAATACCTCATTGGAGTTTAAGAAATCTAGAAGTTTCTCGAGAGAACATTTTTAAGAGCATAAATGCAAATTATCCTCTTTGAAAGATAGATAGAAAGTATAAGATCTTCTAAATTATGAGTAAACAGTGCTAAATTAAGATCTTTCCATGCAGCCTATGAAAAGGTGAAGCAGGGACACTTCCTAAGATTGGGGAAGTTTTGCATAAATGTGATGCCACAGAATGAAAAATAAGAAAGGAGCACAATGTATTTCAATCCCGAAGGCCATGATGATAATGAAATCCATTCTTTCATCATGAAAAAAAAAAAGAAGAAAAAAACAAGGACAAAGACTAACTAAATGGCTGTTCAAAAAAAGACAGAAAGTAATCAAGAGCTGTTACTGATACATCTTATCTTTTTAAATACTTTTTCCTGCATCACTCATTTCTAAAAAGTTGAGATGCAGTTCAGTACTACAGTAATAAGAAAGAAAACTTAAGCTGGAGGCTTGAAGTGGGAAGGAGTAAGTTAAATAATTAGTAAAAAAGTAGATGTTTTCATTTAGCAGTGATGCTGTGATACTCAAAGAATTAGCTGATAGAAAATTAAGAGATGACTGAAGCCCCTCTGAATTCAAGGACAATAGGTGAGGATCAGGAACAAATGTGTCACTGATCTTTGAAAGGAATGTGAAAATATTAGGAAATTAGACTAATCAATTGAACTTCAGTTCCTGGTGATTCAGTAGAACAAATAATCTAACTATCTGTAAGCATATAAAGGAAAACAAGGAAATTAGTTACAGTCAACATGGATTTGTCGAGACAAATTATATCAGAATAATCTAATTTTCTTCTGTGTGAGAGCAACTGTAGATAGAAAAGAAGCAGCAGATGTCACACTTAGCTTTTAACACTGCCTTATAATTTTATTATAATTAAGCTAGGGAAGTCTATTCCAAACAAGATTACAGAAATTGGGCACAAAAAGACTTGAATCTTTTTACTGATAAAGCACCTATCAATACTTAACAGTCAAATTGGAATGATTTCTTGCACGCAGTTTCCAGGGACCTGTCTGTCTTATTTTCCTCCGTGACCAGGAAAGGCAATTTATACTGTGCTTACCATCCTACAGGCAGAACTGCAGGATTCATGAAATGAAATCTGGTTGAATTTGGGCAGACCTGTTACATTTAACCCTTTATGCCCCTATCAACAGATGTGTCTTGCATTCAAAGCAAGACTTCCATATAAAAATTTAGCAAGCAAATACGTATACTCACAATTTGGGTATATTAAATGCATAGTACTCACAAAAACTTGTTGAACCTTTTGGAATCTTTCCTCATTACTTTCAGATCTTTCATTATAAATTGTAGTTCTGTATAACTCTATAAATTTTGCTTAGCATATTAAGAATATAAATTTAAATAAGCTATAATAATTTGTGTATTTTTGAAAGATACTGAACAGAATGAACTCTAAATGGGTTTTTGATAATCAACTGAGTTATTCCCCAGAAGATTTTATGCATAGATTGCTTTTAAACTTCTCTATTCCATACTACCTGGTAAGATATATGGATAACATCATACATTTCCTTTGCTGACTGAACAAGCATAAATGTTTATAATAGAGAGGGATACTTTAGAATAATGTTTCCCACTTTGATTGGAAATATCCACAATTTAAAAAAGTCATTTTTCAGTGCTATCTCCATTATCTACTGAAAAATCACTGTTCCTATAAGTAATATTCAAACTGCATGGAGGCAGAGAAAGCATAAAAGAACGCTGGAAAAGACAAATTATTACTATCACTTTTTACTGGAAAGGAAGATTCATGTTTGAAGAGCAATTGGCATTTTATTTTTGCATTATTTTTCTACTGTGCATCTTGCTGTGTTTGCATTGCCTGCCAATAGGTGGCACTAATAATTTCTACTTTGAATGTCAACTCTATTGTATTTAAACTTAACTGGAGACACAGTGCGATGTATCTCACCATTTCATTACCTCTGTTTGATTTTGAGTAATTTTTTTTTTTTTCAAGAAAAAAAATATCTGAATTAAAGTATGGGTATTGTAAATACAAGCATATATTAAGTTTATGTGCACAGAATTGATACATTAATAAACTGTAAATAAGCACTGCCTTTTGTTTGAGCGATCAGTTTGTGATGTGTAAAAAGTTAACAAAGGCTGCGAATAGCTGGTCTGCGGCAGCCAAAGGGTGCATCCAACAGCTGAAGTAAAAAAATAAAAAAGGTGTGCCTCCAGTGCAACAAGAATATTTGTCACTTTGACTTTATTTATTGCTTTGGAAAAGATATTGAATATTGCCTATAGAACAGCTGACATTAAAAAAAAATCAACAACAAAAAAAACCCCATGTCTTTTCATTTTTGCAATCTGAATCTGGTGTTTATGATAACGGTGATGCGACACTGGCAGCAGCTGCCCAGAGAAGCTGTGGATGTCCCATCCCTGGAAGTGTTCAAGGCCAGGTTGAGTGGAGCTTTGAGCAACCTGCTCTAGTGGAAGGTGTTCCTGCCCATGGCAGGGGGGTGGAACTAGCTGATCTTTAAGGTCCATTCCAACCCAAGTCATTCTCTGTTTCTATGATTCTCCTGGCCACAGAAATCTACAACCAATACTTCACTTCAGGCACGTGGGTGATTATCTTTCCTTCTCTATCTGTGAACTTTAATTTATTTATTATACTGTCCTTGTTTCAGCTTTGTGGGAGCACAATTATATGCCACTGAAAGAGCTCTAAGGATAAGGCAAAGATTTGACCGTTTTCCATACAGCTCTGTGAACAGGTGGGTTGCACTTCTCTCTCCAGAGGAAAAGGCATACATGTAAAGTTTTCAAATCATAGAATCATTGAAAAAATTGGGTCCAGAGCTTCTCGGGACAACCGGTTCCAGTGTCTCTCCACCTTGAAATAAGCTTATATTACAGTGGCAGCTGGGTGCCATCAGCCCAGGGTACTCGTCTTCCAATCCAGCTGAGGAAAACCCAGGATATGACATGCTATCTGGACCTGTAAGATTTTCTGAGTTCTCATGTGAGTCAGCCTGGGCAGATGTGCTGCATGAGGCCAATTTCTTTGTGCATGTTATCACAATGCTAATAATGAGCGTTTTCCACGTTATACATAGCAATTCTTGTCAGCCCTGGTAAATTTAATCTGTGAGTCTTCTGACATCCATTATTGACAACAGGAGGGCTTCGAATATCTAGGGATTTCTCTTAAAATTAATGTAAATCATCAGCTTGAGGCACTATCCAGGCATATGTAAAAACAAAACCTGTCCTGAAGACGCATTTTAAATGGAAGACTTTCTGACTACTGTTAATAAGGTTGCACTCAAAACAAGGAGGGAATATGTTGGGAGTCAAATTTTACCGAAGGTTTAAAAAAACAGAGCTATAGCCTAAAGACATTAGTAATGAATAAAACCCTTTAGCTCATGCTACTTTTTGGTATCAATCTTTAATTTATTTCCCTGTCTGCCTCTGACAACATCCTATAAGCACTACTTAACATTTCTTTCTAATTCCCTATCACACTCCTAAATAGATTGTGACAGGTGGAGACTTTATTTATATGGGCTAGAAAGGCAAGGTCAATTCAGGCCCTAAGGTAAGACACTGGTCATCCTGGTCATGAGTTTCCATCATTACATCGTGATGCAATCATTCAAGTTCTAATGGAAACGGAACTTCCAAGGATCACTCACCTTTCCTCCTGTGCTCTGCAACATCAGGAAAGAGCATAATACAACCAGGTCACCTCCAGCACTGTAGCTGACAAAAACCTCAACAGAAAGGATCACTAAGGAGGGTCCCCACTATTCAGCATACAACTGTTCCCACAGTTTGGAAAGCTCCCCATTTATTTTTAATTTTTTGCTCATTAATTTCCACCCTACTTTATACTTTGAATATCCAACAAATATTACTCAGAGAGTAAATTGGTTGGCATGGAAAAAAAAAAAAAAAAAAAAAAAAGGCCCATGAAAGGAAAACTCTCTGTCTTGGAAAAGTTCAACTCCTACTGACACTTTCTATTCTCCAGCAGACAGACGCAGAGAGCATTCAACTCCAGAGACCTCTTTATTTACTGATAGAAGAAGATATCCATCACTCTTCTTACACTCCTTACCATGCCTGTACCTTCACTGGCATTTTTGGCTTGAAACGCTCACTGTCTGTGCTGTTAACAGTGGATCTCAAGATTATCTGTTTTTATCTTCACAATGCCTTTTTGAGTCATGAAATGTCACTATCCCCACTTTATTGGCAAAAAATTGAGTGCCAATACACTGTGACCTCTGACTCAGGAAGAAATATTTCATTATAAACGTGTCAGTTCTGTATAGGCATTCATGGCAAATGCAAGGTGACTCCGGTGTCTTTGATTTTTCTTGAAAGACTCTGTGACAGAATTCAAAAGAATTTAACTTCTTTTACCAAGTCCTGAGATAATTCAAATTAACTATCATTAATGTTGACTCATTTGTAGTAATCCTTTATCTTGGGTATTCACTGGCTATCTCAAACTTACAAAACAAGAAATGGAATGTGATTTCTTTAAAAATCCCAGCCTGACTGCTTACATGTTTTTCCCATATATTTTTTACACTATTCTTCTAAGTGAGGCTTTTTACGATGTAACACTTTTACTTCTTAAGCATCCTGCAAAGTGTTTAACAAAGAAATGACACCACCATCTCCTGCAGTGTAAAGCAACATGATGCATAGGGTTGAAAGGGCAGAGAAAGGAACATGTTTCAAGAAGACAGCACGAGAAAAAGAGAGATGCATGATCTGTCATTCTTACTTGAAAATATTGTGTCTAAGAACCATAAAGTGCTGTAAATTACACATAAACACAGCTATTAGTGTTGATGTGAGAGATTCTGTTGTACCAACATGGAAGTAAATAATATCAGCATAGGTGTACTCATGAATATAAAAGTTTATATGTAGGGAATGGATGTCTTGGAACAAATCTAATGTCACTATAGATTGTGGCAATGTTACTCGACATGTCTGAGAATGCACTGTCAAGATGAATTAGATACCACCTTTATTCACAGAATGATGCTGTTGCATAGATCAAGAAAAAAAAGTAATCTTGCTATTACAGGATGTGGCCTATTGTCTGTGCTGCAAAGATGGCAGAAGAAATGTTTGGGGCATAATACAACACGTAATGTCAAAGCTAAACTGGCTTTCTGAACAATACAATTACAAGTGTGTTTACCATTGATCTCATGCACCACAATAGTAGCCTTCTCCCCTTTGCCTACGTTTCAGATACTCCACCTTGAGCAACATCCTGAGAGGTGATCTCAGGACATATCAATGCTTAATTCTGTTGCTAGTCAGTTTTCTGAGGTATCGATTTGGACCAAGCACTTGACAGTATTTATTGTAATTAATGACACAAAATCTTGGGCAGGGTTCCTGCCCAACACTCAAGTTTGTCCAGGTCTTGCTGAACATTATCACAGCCTTCCAGTGTGTCATCCACTCTTTCCAGTTTTCTATCATCAGCAAACTTGCTGAGGGTGGACTTCATTCCTTCATCCACTGTCAAGGTACACATCCACTGCTCTCCCCGCATCTACCAAGCCAGCTGATGACATCATAGAAGGCTAGCAGGTTGATGAAGTATGATTTCCCCCTTGGTGAACTCACGTTGACTTTCCCTGATAACCTTCTACTCTTCTAGTAGCTTGGAGAGGGTATTCAGTACAAGTTGTTCCATCACCTCTGCAGGGCCTGAAGTGAGGATGATTGGTCTGTAGTTTCCCAGATCCTCTTTCTTGCCCTTTTTGAAGACAGGAGTGACATTGGCCATTCTCCAGTCTTCGGGTACTTCTCCCATTCACCCACCTTTAGCTATGCATTTTTGCCAGTGATGATCAAGAGCCTGCATGTTGCGCTTGTAAAAATCTGCATGATCATCCAGACTGCGGTTTGTCTTTCACATAGTCATCACATCTGCTGATGTGCACCACCCACTGCCTTGATGTGCTCACATCCACTGTTGGACTCAATAAACATTCAGCAAGCATCAATTAATGTCAATGTGTGCCATCTTTTCCACAAGAAAGAATTCAATTCCACACCTTTGCTTCATGTACACTTCCATGTAAGATGTCATTCCGTCAGACTGCCCCTCTGCTTGTTGCCCATCTGTCACATGGCAACAAAATGTAATGGAACACTGGTGGGAAGGTTCAACCTCTACTGCCATAACACCATCTGCCTCTGATGTAATGGGTCGACATAATAAAATAGGAAGCATTACTTTTGGAGCAGCACTGATAAGAAAACACAATAAACAACAACATCAGCTACAGTTTAAACACTGTTCTTCAAGTAAAATGAACACAGCAAATCAAAACAAGCAAAAAACACAGGCAATAAAACAAGGGTAAATTTAGGGACAAACCCTTCTCTGTACAACAAATGAGAAGGGTCTGATAATTGAAAATAGACATATTGGAAGTGCCAGAACCTGAAGTGCACCTGAAGCACTGTCCCTTCTAAAAAATTCCAGGATTTATCTCAAGGTGTATGGAGACACAAAAATGTAGGTTGGTTGATTGGTTCCTATAGAGATCTTTTTTTTTGCTTTTTAGGGTATATTCACATTCATGGGTGAATTGAAGTCTCAAAGAGCCTAAGTAATTATGAGTTTTGCTGCCTGGCAAAAATGACTAATTTTTAAGTACATCCTTCCTCAGAAAAAGAACAGTAGATAATCAAGGGTATGATTTCATGTTTAGCTGAAATGTGAAGGTTGGGAACCAGAAATTGTTTTGATACTGGGCGTTTTGTTAAGCCAGCTCTATGCTGAAGTTTTAATAATAGTATACCCATAATAATTGCATAGCAACAGCTAATGTGAACATAACACATATAATGGAGAGCTTTTGCATAGCCTTTAGAAATAAGATACTGAGAGTGGGATTTATCTCATGTAATTGTAGAGTTCTAAAATGTACATATCTGTCTCTGAGTTGGTCACCTTTAGAATCCAAAACAGAGAAGCAGATACTCATAGTTATGCATCTGACCTGTTTTAAGTGTCTGCTGTGGGACAGTGTGAACTGTGATCCAAAAGCCCATTGTTTCTTTCTCCACTGAGAGTTTATGGTTCCATTCACTACAGACTGCCTGGCGTGTTTAGATGGGATGCGGATATGCATGCTGTAGGTATTTACATTTGGTCAAAAAAACCTGTCTGCATTGCACTGCTTTGTATTATTCAGAAATACTTTGTAAACAGAATGTTTTCCTTCTACTGTCACATATGGTGACGACACCCAGCTAAGTGGTGCAGTTGAAATGCTGGAGGAAAAGGATGCAAGACCTTGACAGGTTTGCCCTTGCAAACCTCATGAAGTTCAAAGCCATACGTAAGGTCATGCACCTGGGTCAGAGCAATGCTAAGCATGAATACATGCTGAGCAGAGAATGGATTGAGAGCAACCTCAAGAAAGACTTGGGGATATTTGGTGAAAAACTCAGCAAGAGCACACGGTGTGCACCTGCAACCCAGAAAGCTGATTGTACCATTCAGTGGCTGCACCAAGAGAAGTGTGATCAGTAGGGTGAGGGAGGTGATTGTCCTGTTCTACTCTATTTTGCTGTCATGAGAGCCCATTGGAGTACCACATCCTGCTCTGGGGTCCCCAACCCAAGAGGTACGTGGACCTGTTGGAGTGGGTCCAGAGGAGAGCCACAAGGATGTTCACAGTGTTGAAGCACCTCTGCTATGAGACAGGTTGAGACAGTTAAGGTTGTTCAACCTGGAGAAGAGAAGGCTCCAGGGAGACTATTGTAGCATGTCAGTACCTAAATGGTGCCTGGGGAGGGATAGTTTCTGAGGGAGTGTAATGGCAGGACAAAGGGTAATGGCTTTAATCTAAAAAAGGGTAGATTTAGATGAGGTATTAGGAAGAAATTCTTTATTTTGGGGGTGGTGAGACTCTGAAAAATGCCCAGAGAAGCTGGAGACACCCCATTCCTGGAAGTGTTTAAGGCCAGACCTGATGGGGCACTGGGCAGCCTGATCTGGTGGAAGGTGTCCCTGTCCATGACGAAGGAGTTAGAACTAGATGGTGCTTTAAGACCTCTTTCAACCCAAATCATTCTGTGATTCTATGATAATATGATTTTAAGGCTCTATGATTCTATGATTGAAAATATATGCAAGAGTATGAAAGGCAAGATAATTGCTGTTTTCTAAAACACAGTCACAGAGACGCAGACGATGTCACCTTTTACAGAACATGCTGATGGAATATTTTGTTGTAGTTGGCATATCAGAAGTTGAATCTTTCTGTCTTTGTAAGTTCTACAGAGAAACTGAAGTTCTGGGCTGACTGTGCCGGTGTATGTCAGAGTTAAAGCCAAGCGGCAGTGAATCATCAATTCTCATATTTTTTCTTTTAATATTGAAAATATTTCAACAAATTTTCAATAACATCCTAAAACATTTCTCTGACATGAAAAACTGCACTGTTGTTGCCATCAAAGTTGTATTTACCTAGGTGTTATGACTTGCTATATGACTTAGTGTGATCTGGTAGTCATCTCTCAGTCTTCTTCCAGAATGAGCTCTTCATTTGAACTAAGAACAAAAAGTGACCTCTGAGACTTTCTCATAACTTGATCAAACTACATGACCACAGTATCTCAGATGAGATTTTATTCTCACATCTGTGATTTTACAGCACTACAGAGGTGCAGCATATGATAACGCATTTTGCCATCTGCTATCAGCTTATCAGAGAGGTCAAAGATTAATGTGACTGAAGGAACTCATAGATGACATTGTGCTTTTCTGATACACTCTGCAGTATCATCAGTACCAAGAACATTTTGAAAAATGACACTACCCAGGTTAAGAATGTGCAGGCTTGAAGAATATCACATCTCTCACTCTGCTCAGCAGCAGTGAAGCTGCACTTGGAGTACTATGTGCAGTTCTGGGTCCCACAATATCAGAAGGACATAAAACTATTAGAGAACACCCAAAGAATGGCTATAAAGATGGTGATGTGTTTAGAGAGAAAAATGTGTGAGTGGCTGAGGCACTTTGTTCAGCCCAGAACAGAGCAGGCTGAGGGGAGGCATGATGGCGGCTGCAGCTCCGTACAGGGAGCGGAGGTGCAGCGCTGAGCTATGCTCTCTGTGACGGCGACAGGGCCCGAGGGAACGGCATGGAGCTGCGTCAGGGGTGTGGGGAGAGGGATTAGGGGAAGGTTCTTAAACGAAGACTGGTCAGGGATGCGGACAGGGTTCCCAGGGCAGTAGTCACGGCATTGGGCTTCCCAGAGTTTAAATACTGGCATGGTTTTCATTTTAGGTGCCCCAATACTCCGCTTTCATGAGACTGCACGTGGAAGTCTGTATCCAGTTCTGGGGCCCGCAACACAAGAAGGACATGGAGCTATTGGAGCAGGTCCAGAGGAGGGTCACGGAGATAACCAGAGGGCTGGAACAACTTCCCTGTGAGGACAGGCTGAAAGAGCTGGGGCTTTTCAGCCTGGAGAAGAGAAGGCTCTGGGAGGGACCTTCTAGCTGCATTCCAGTACCTGAAGGGGGCCTACAGGAAAGCTGGGAAGGGACTTTTTGGAAGAGCATGTTGTGATAGAACAAGGGGAAATGGGTTTAATCTGGAATGAGGTAGATTTAGACTAGATGTTAGGAAGAAATTCTTTACTGTGGAGGTGGCAAGACACTGGAACAGGTTGCCCAGAGAGGCTGTGGATGCCCCCCTGGCATTCAAGGCCAGGCTCAATGGGACTGAGAGCAGCCTGGTCTAGAAGGAGGTGTCCCTGCCTATAGCAGGGAGTTGGAGCTGTATGATCATAAAGGTCCCTCCCAATCCAAACCAGTCTATGATTCTATGATGATTCTTTGATGATCCATGATTCTGGTGTGTCCCTTCCAACTCCGGATACTCCATGATTCCATGATTCTACAAATGGAAATTCTGAGCATGGATGCAGTTCTATCAGTATTAGTCTAAACATAGGTGAGAACAAGAGGCTTAACAATTTGAGCCTAAATTCTAAAAAAAAAATCATTTATCGTTAGTGATATAATTAATCAGAGTGTAAGAACCGTTCACCTGGGTTTGCCCTGATTACTTTGGTCTTTGAGTACAACTGATGGAAGTTCAAGTCTTGTCTATTAACTGTTTCTAGTACTTGTTGTAAGGTATTTTTTTAAATGCCACAATAAACAGTGCATTAACATCCTGAAGAGTGTTGGAACCATGTCAGAGCCCCATTCAATAACAATGACAATAGAAATTTCTGAGAAATAGCCTTGTTCAAGGATACGGGATGATGATGCTGTAATTAAAAGAACACTCAGGAAGTAGATGATGTTTGTCTTGCCTTCAGTGCTCTCATACCCACAGCTCTCACACTTTAGCATTACAGGATGTTCTTAATAGGAAGAGACATTAGAATCTTGCCGAAGCTTCCCTTCCTGGAGCTGTGAACTGTAAAATCAGAGAAATGACTCTTAACTAATAGGTCTAAAGCCCTTTAGGTAGAACAGAACTTTCTTGCATTTTGGTTTTGTTTTCAGGATTATTTTTGTTTTTGTCTAGTGACTCTCTAATATAAAATACATAGACAGCCCCTGGAGTAGAGGCCAGAATCCCAGGATTTTCCTTTGTGTAAACTAGTAGAATAATGTACTTCTTACGAATTGAATTATTTGTATATCAAAAGAAAAGGCTTATTCTATAAAACATGTTCACAAAGATGATCAGACACAGCTGAAGCACCTCTTCTGTGACAACAAGCTGAAGGATCTGGGCTTGGTCAGCCTGGAAAAGTGGAGGTTTCATTGCTGCCTTCCAGTATTTAAAGGGAACTTACACACAGGAGGGAAATCAACTTTTTACATGGGTAGACAGTGATAGGACAAGGGGGAATGATTTTAAACTAAAGGAGGGAAGATTTACATTAGATGTCGGGGAAGTTTTTCACTGAGAGGGCAGTGATGCACTGGAACATCTTGGCCAGAGAGGTTGTGGATGCCCTGTCCATGGAGGTATTTGTCCAGCAAGATGAATTGTGCAGATATCAGGCAAATGCAGTAACCTTTCTGAGCTGTTTGCAAACTGGGAAGATTATACATAGTAAAAGAGTCCAACTGCCTTTGAGCTGTTAAATACATTTCCGTGAGAAAGAAAGAATCAAAGAGAGTGCTAATGGCATTTATGAAAATGTCTGAGTAATAGACAAATAGGTCTTATTGCTCCCTTCAGCTAATTCAGAGTGTTAAAAAGCTAGAGATATAATGCAAAGCACCAGATGCATTAGAAAAGCTGTGCAGCAATGGTAAACTATTGGCAGAGATAACCAAAAGAGAAAAGGGTCTCTTTATAAAAAGGAAGTTGGGACAAAGAAAGACGAGAACAAAAGCTGCTTTTTAGACTGGTTAATTAATGTCCTTCTGGAAATGATGAGATCTTAACTCTAAATATATCCCTAAGTATTCTATTGTCTGATAGCATTAATACATGGTTTCAAATTGGTGCAAAGAAGCCCATTGCTTTAACTAGCATCTTATATACATCCTCCATCAGAATCAGTTTGAAATTCTGTTGCTTGTGGAACCTGTAGATTTCAGATAGTATGACACTTTCTAATGAGGAGGAGGTGAAGACGTCAAAGAATTTGCATCTTAATGTTGTCTTTTTTGTTTGCTTATGTATTTTCAGTGTATTCTTTGTAGCCGTTCAGGAAAGCTTTCAGGACGATTTTATTCCTGAATGAACATTTACAGCTGCATAACGACTCCACTTCTGCTAGAGCCCTCATATATATATTTAAATAATCAGTTCTTTTAAGTATTTCCTGGAAAATATTCTTTCCATATATTCATGAACTGATGGCAAGATGATAAAGAGATGTATGAACAAACCTGCACATTTATCTGGTAAGTATTTACTTCTGCTGCCAGGAGAGTTTTCAAAAATAAAAATATAACATGAGAAGATTAGAGAAATAAAGGTCTTTTGTAAAGTTCTCAGTGGATGAAACTAGTCTTAGACCAAACAAAAAGAAGAGCGGTATTACGTGCATGCTGAAACTGTCTAATGTATTGAGAACCATGGACTGTAACATGGTGAGTGTCTTAACTGTAAATACAAACTTGCAGGCTAGTAATGAGAATTGGTATGGTGGAGAAGCTAATTGACTTCTGCTCTGCAAAACTGAGCTGACAGATGATTCATGCTGTCTTATTCAAGGAGTGTACAGGAATCAGCAAAACTGCTTTCCTGGTGATTGGCTAAAACTGATATCCACAAGCAAAAGTACTTACCCACTCAGGATCACCTTTTCCATTGTGATCAGAGTCCTTCAGGAACGTCAAGGAATAGAGAAGACAAATGTGAGAAGTGTCTGAGTATCTTTTGGACAACCTATTTGGAAAGCATTAACCTAGAAATACAATTCCGAGACAAGAGGTTGGCATGTTTATGTCTTCTCTAAAAAATAATCTTCAAGGATTACAAAAATTCTCCCGATGAGTTTTTCAGCTACTGACACATTCAATACTTCCTAAGGACTCAATGCTGCTCCTTCACCATCAGACATTCAGTGACACTAGCGTTAGTCAAATTCTGATCATTTGACAAGATGCTCACCATTATTTGATTAGTTTATGTACAGAAAGCTTGACAAGCTTCTCTGAGTGCTTTCAGTTCTTCATCTTCATTGACATGATAAATTGGTCATGTTAAATGGAGAAAAATTCAGAGGTGATTTCTGTGGGCTTGTGTAGGAATAACCAGAACAGGAGTTTATATCAGAGATTATATCCCTCGAAACAAAAACAGACCAGTGACAGTACTGGTCTAATTCACTGAGAATTACCTGCAGGAATTATTCCTGCCGGTTTGGTTTGTTGCTCTGCTACCAATCCACCATACAACCTTGGGTAATTCATGTAGTTTTTGCATATTTCAGAATTCTTGTTGTAATGGGAATATGATTTGTTAGTCTCATGGAGTTGACGTGAGGTATTTTCAATATCAGAAAAGTGCACTGTAATTTCTATGTCTGAATCTCTCTTAACCTCCAAAGTATTACAATGATTAAATATTGATTAGTTTATAAAAAGCTATGTTGTGGCATTTACAACCAAGAAGAGGAGTGTTAATCTGTGGAAAGCAAGAAACTCACAAAACACTGATGGGAAGCTGATGACTCAAAACACAGCTATATAGACCTTGAAATGCCTTTATAGATTCTGCGAAGAGCAAATGCAAAGGCTTTAGGTGGATTATCAGTGATAGATGTAATAACAGCTATTCCACCTCCCTCTTTCTCTTGGCATTTATATGATTTGATGAATACATCTGGGCAGGCAGACTGGGACCACAAAGGAACAAAACCACGTAGACATGGCAGTGCAGGTGCTCTGGAAGGTGGCTGTTGTCCTTACTATTATAAAAGTGACACAACTAATTTGTTTTGGTAATGGAATGTAGAATGAGGATGAAGTCTCAGCTGTCTCTGTTCATCAGCTGGATGTTGCCCTAGGCCAGGGGCATGCTGTTGCTAATTTTAGTTTATTTTGCTGCTCAGCTCAGCTTGTGTTTGTGATTCACCTAGTCATTATGATTAGGAAATTCAGTCATTTCTGTTTTGCAAACTCCACACATGGATCTTTGTAAAGTGTAAAAGACAAGGTGTAGATGAAAGCAGTTTATAAATGGCATATGACTGCAATACTTCCCTTGCAGGCATCTGTCTGCTTATAGGAAATCAGAAACTTCAATCTTAGTTCTCCTCTACATTCATCTACACAATAATAAGTGTTACACCATGCAGAAACAGTGATTGTCAATGCTCTTAAGCTAAAAAAAAAATCAATTAAAATTTCATCTAACCTTGAGTGGAACTCAGGATTCTTACAGTACCTTTATGTAACCCAGTGCAGTATTGCTATGCCTGAAATATTAAGGAAAAAAACTGGGACTAAGCAGTTAAGGTTACATACCTGAGATAGTCTTGAAGGTATGCCTTCCTGTATCTGGTATTCCCTGCTGTGCAATGTTCTCCTGAAGTGCCACCTGAATGCACCTTTGACCCTTCAGAAATGGAAGTGCCTTTTCTCTACGCTGTTCTGTGCTTTTCTGGAAGATGAAAGTTTGATGTTATCCCTCACATGGGGAACATAAATTTCTTTCTGAACCTAATGAATTCCTTGGCCCTAACCAAGGAGCCAAGGCTCTTTTCTATGATTCTACTTTGTGTACACTGTTTGAAAGTGGTCCAGGAAGTGAAAACGAATAACAATTTTATAACATGTACACTTTTTTTCCACAGGTTTTATCTGTAAGTCAGTATATAAGTAATGTTACGTTTAGCTTTGTATATCTTTCTCTGAGATTTTATTGCACTAATAACACAATCCTAAACTTACTAGAGAAGGAAATAGAAAAAGAGCAGAACATGTTGGGTTTACAGCGCAAAGGCTTTCTCAGCAGCTTAGTGGAGCACAAGGTAGGATGTGGACCCACACTTCTCAAAACTGGTGGAATATTGTGGCAAGCAAAGGATTGTGGGAAAGTAAAGGTTAGACCTCAGCTCATAGGAGACAATTGCAAGGAAGTCTTTTCCTTTCAAGATGCTTCAGGTTCCCTCTTAATGTTAAAAATGTGGATCCTGCAGAATGTAGTAGAAAGTTTTAGCAGAGCATGTTTTACACTGTGTCTGTCTCATGTTTGGCTTGGGGAATCTGTTCTCTGCCAAATTGTTGGGTCTTGAAACTTAAAAACTTACTACTTTACTAAATGTAACTTCCAGAACAGGTTTTGTACATGCTTAGAATGAGATTATGCTTTGAACACAGTTCCTTGAAATGATGCTTTTCCTTGGTTAAAGGTAACAAAGAAAAAAAGAAAAAAAAAGCTTTCTATTTTTAATTTTCTTCACTGCAGAATGATGAATATTATTTAAAAATAATAATAATTACATACAGCAGAAACAAATAGACTTCTGAATTTTTGGACCTTCCCCACATAAAAAAAAAAAAAAATAGCAAAAATATAAAAATATCCTTGCTTGGAGTACCATATTCCAGCTCAGATGCCCTTTGGGAGATTACCTAGTTTATGGAAAAATGTAAATGGCATCATTCATACTCTGAGACAGTATAACCATTCCTTTTACAGCATTTTTATGTATTTGTCTCATATTAAGCAAGAGCTCAGGGACAAGTCAGAACCAGGAACTGGCCTGTCCCTTATCTGCCTTTGGAAGGTCTTAATGACTTCTTACAGGTTGAAGTTTGCCGTGCAAAAACTGAAAATGCAAAAACTGAAAATTCAGGTGTTTGCAAAGACTGTGTACTCTAAAGAGCACCTGAACATAAGTCATTGTTTGTGGGAAAATATTCATAAAGGAAAAGAAATAAGAGGTTTTTCAAGATTACTCACAACACTGCTTGCAGGGGCATTGAGTGGGCTTCCGCATCATCTCCAGGCAACCTGTTCCAGTGTCTCACCACCCCCAAAGTAAAGAATTTTTTTCCTAATATCTGGTTTAAATCTACCCTCTACCAGTTTAAAACCATTTCCTCTTGCAATGTCACTACCTGCCCTTCCAAAAAGTCCCTCCCCAGTTTTCCTGTAGGCCCCCTTCAGGTACTGGAAGGCTGCTGTAAGGTCTCCTTGGAGCCTTCTCTTCTCCAGGCTGAAGAGTCCTAGCTCTCTCAGTCTCTACTCATAGGGGAGGTGCTCCAGCCCTCTGATCACCTTTGTGGCCCTTGTCTGGACCTTCTCCAACAACTCCATGTTCTTCTTGTGTTGGGGGCTCCAGAACTGGACAAAGTACTCCAGGTGGGGACTCATGAGAGCAGAGTAGAGGGTCAGAATCACTTCCCTCGTCCTACTGGCCGTTCTTCTCTTGATGCAACCCAGGATATGGTTGGCCTTCTGGGCTGCAAGCACACATTGCCAGCTTATGTTGAGTCTTTCATCAATTGACACTCCCAAATCCTTCTCCTCAGGGCTGCTCTCAAGTCATTTCCCACCCAACCTGTGTCTGTGCTTGAAATTGCCCCAGCCCAGATGCAGGACCTTGCACTTGGAAATCATCTAAATCCAGAGTTTCTCTGGAGTGATTCTTCTGCAGAAAAAAAACAAATCTATAAGGGATGTTTCCTGGCCTTATTTATACCAAACTCCTTCAGGGATTTGCAAGAAATTTCACTGGGAGAAAACTCTAAAGGGAGTGACAGTTCGATCTGGAGAAGAGAATGTTTCAAAGTGACTGCCATAAGGGATGGCTTGTGGTCTTATATATCTGAGATATCAGATGTATTCCTTCTGATAAGGTAATTCTGGATTTGAAATGTCAGTTGCAAATAAGAACTATGATAACATGAAGCAGACATGTGTGTTTCAAACCCATTCCTCGTGGATAACATTGGTGTGATTCACAATACAGAAAACTAAGAGCTATTTGGTAATCAGGAATGTGGCTCTGCACCAGCACAGCACTAAAGGAAAACACTGAAATGGTTCCAAAGAGATAAAAATAGCGGGTTTGGGGCATTTCACAGTATCATAGAATGGTTTAGACTGGAAGGGACCTTAAAAATCATACCATTCCAACTCCCTTGCCATGGACATCTCCCACTAGATCAGCTTGTCCAGGACCCCATCCAGCCTGTCCTTGAACACTTTCAGGGATGGAGCATCCACAGTTTCTCTGGGCAGCCTGTGCCAGTGCCTCACCACTCTCTTAGTAAATGATTTCTTCTTAGTACCTAATCTAAATCTACTCTCTTTTACTTTAAAGGCACTATCCCGTATTCTATCACTGCATTCCCTTTCTCACTTTCTTGTAGGCCCCCTTTGCATACTGACAGGCCACTGTTTACAACTAATAGAACTAGAACATGGTCCTGTTCTTAAACTCTTCTTCTTCTTTTTCTTTTTTCCAAAACCATATAAACACACAGGAGTACATCACAGTTTTCTATGTACATATAAATGTTTGTGTACACATAACATTTTTGTTCAACTGATCTCCTCTCTTCTCATTTCCTCTTCTCTTCTGTTTGTATTCAGTTTTCCTTTTCCCTTTTTCTTCTTCCCTTTCTTCTTTCAAAGAATGGAAACCCTGCTAGTCTGTTAACTCTTAAGACATTTGTTTGCAATAGTTTATCATCTCTCTGATGCATCTCAGTCTATTGTAGATATCTTAAATAGTTCAAAATGTGCTCATTTCTCATTATTTGTAATTCAAACTGTTTACGATAACTAAACAGACATAGATATAGACAGATGTAGACAACAACAGTAGAGATATTTAAAGTTGAATATGGTAAATCCAATGTACTGTGCCTATACTTCGCTATCACATAGACGTCAGTACAAATGCAGTCAAGTATTTTCTGACAGTACTTCTATGACTTCCACTTTACATTCTTCAGCTGAAAAGAAAATCCTTATTTCTCAGGAAGAGGACATAAAAATACAGACTTTATGGAATTCACATATTTGCTATCAATCTTTTTCCTATTTTGCAATGGAAGATATAACAACCACCAGTTTTGCTGCAAGAAGTACTTGGTGTCTTTTAAGGGTACAATACAAATAAAATTGGCCATTACAAGCCTCAGTGATATTTCCACTTCTTTTTAGAGATAAAGAAAGAGGCAGTCACTTGAATACAACTCAATACAGCTTCCTGAATGTGAGTGTTCTTGCAAAAGCAACATATTTCAAAGTTTAATTACCAAATCATGTACATTCCTTTTTCCAAAAATAAGTTCAGAAGTGTTCTCTACTTACATCACTGAATTATGAAGAAAGAGATTTTTAGCAGAGAACTTCTTTTCAGTCCTGTTGTACTGGTACATTACACTGGAAAGGAACAATGATTACCTTTTGATTATCTTCCCTCATTCAAAACTCTGGAAGTTCAGATACAGACCTGTAGAGTGTAAGCAGAATATAAGTTGAATGAGATTATTTGTGAATATTGCTTTGGGAGAGGCAGGCAGCAGATCTGTCTCTCAGTTTGGTGAGCACATGTAATTGTTTTCTTGCCTTTTTGCACCCCTTCCTCAGACACTGTAGACTGTAATTCTCTTTACACACCTGAGCTCCACTCTGCTGTACTTAGCTGCTGATACCCCATAGCTGGAGCAAAATACTGTATTGACATAGAAAGAAGGTTTCTAGTGACTGGAAGCCCAGAGTCTACACTGGTTCCCTAGAGCAGAGCAGTTGGCTTTGGGAAGAGAATTGTTTGCCTTCAATTAAATGCAGTAGTACTATTTCTGGTCTACAAAGCTTGTCTGTTACAGGTTCTTGAAGAATGTAGAATAACCTGAGGAAGGATCACTGCTTGTTTCATCTCTTCTTATGTTATTCCTCAAATATTATTTTCCCTACTGAAAGCCTTGGCAAGGATACGCCTACGCTTCTCCTGAAAGGAAGCTGAAAGTCCTCATAAAAAAAAAAAAAAAAAAAAAAAAAAAAAAAAAAAAAAAAGGGGGAGAACTGCAGACAATGGAGACAATGGAGAAATGAAATAAAGACAAATAAACAAGCAAACAAGCAAAAAATCTCCCCCACAAAATAATTATGATTGACATTCTTAAAACAAAATCAGAAAAAGAGAGTTACAGGCTTTTGCACAGGGCCAAGGCCCTTGTGGGTTTACCTTGTAATCACTGGAGACAGCAGGTTGTGTGGGCCCTGTTTGATGGTGGGACCAACTGTTGGCATAATGTAGAGCAACCAAAATTTTGCTTTTGTGTTCTCAAACGATGATACATTTGTATTCAGCCTTTTTACTGGGAAAATATATTGCAATGGAGTATTTCAGAAGCGATCAACAGGGTTTTTCTGTCCCCACAAGTCTTCTTGGTGAGTTTGAATATGTTACCAATACAGGGCCTTGCCTTTGAAATAAAAATGATGGCTTACACTTCTATGTGGCATTCCCTTTCTGGAGATAGAAAGTAAGTGCCTCAATAAATACAGAACAGAAAGATTACATTTTATTTATTCTAGACAGACAAATTCTAGATAGAATGTATCTGACATATCAAATACCACACATCAAAAGCAAATATTCAAAATAGAAAATGAGATCTAAGGAATGTGGACTGAGACTTAATGTGTTTGTAGTAATACTTTAATAAGGGTACACAAATCTACCTAAGTAGATGAAAATGAATCCTGTGTACCTGAGGCACATGTCCTTTTTCTTGAGTCCTGCTAATTATCAAGATTTAAAGCTGCTGAAATGTCGTCCTTCACTTCCATAATTGAGTGGTACCTGTTGTATATATAAATACCTGTCAATCAGTGCTATAGTTCCAGACTATCTTTCGTTTTTTCTACAGAATTTAATAAAACACACTCCAAGGATACTATAAGTTCCTTTCTGCAAATCAAGGAATTAGTGCAGGAGTAAATAGTACCAAAAAATAGATAGTAATAGCTTTTCCTGCTGGCCATGATATCTGTTTGGAAAATGTTGACTGCACAGAAGTGACACAGTGTTATGTAAACTGGGCACTCGATTTTGGTAGGCAGTGAAAATCTATTTGTTCTGTTACTATGACGGACCAAGGGTAGGTCCTGCCTGACCAAACTTGTCGCTTTTTATGATGAAGTAACTGCATCAGCAAACAATGAAAGAGCCACTGATGTCATCTGTCTCAACTTCAGTAAAGCCTTCTGTACAGTCCCCAAAACATCCTTCTCTCCAAAGATATGGATTGGATGGGTAGACTGTTCAGTGGATGAGGAACTGGTTGTGAGATGGTACCCAGAGTGGCCGTCAACGGATCAGTGTCCGTATGGAGGTCGATGACAAGTGGTGTCTGTCAAGGGTCAGAACTGGGATTAGTGCTTTTTTAATATCTTCATCGGTGACATCTACAGTGGGATTGAGTTCACCCTCAGCAAGTTTGTGGATAACACTGACCTGAGTGATGTGGTTGATATGCCCGAGTGATGGGATGCCATTCAGAGAGACCCAGAAAGGCTTGAGCAGTGGGCCAAGGCAAACTCACGAGGTTCAACAAATCTGAGTGCAAGGTCTTGCACCTGGGGTGTGGCAACCCCTACTGTCAATACAAGCTGGGGGATGTAAGGATGGAGCATAGCCCTGCCAAAAAGGACCTGGGGGTACCGGTGGATGGCAAGCTGAACATGAGTCAACAGTGTGCTCTCACAGCCCAGAAAGCCAACCATATCCTGGGATGCATCAGAAGAAGTATGGCCAGCAGGTTGATTCTGCCCCTTTATTCTGCACTGGTGAGACCTCACCTGGAGTACTGCATTCAGGTGTGGAGTCCTCAGTACAGGAGAGACATCAAAGAATCACAGAATTATGGAATTCTAGGGGCTGAAAGGTACCTCCAACCCCCGGCAAAGCAGGCCTTCTACAACAGGCCACAGAGGTAGGCTGGGGCTGTTCAGCGTGGAGAATGGAAAGCTCCGGGGAGATTTGAAAGCAGCCTTTCAAAGTTGAAGGAAAGAAGGGGACTCTTTGGCAGAGTCTGTTGTAATAGGACAAGGAGGGGGAGGTTTAGCTTGGGTATAAGGAAGAATTCTTTTACACTGAGGGTGGTGAGGCACTGGAACATGTTGCCACTTAGGTGGTGGAAGCCCTGTCCCTGGAGACACTGAGGGTCAGGCTGGACGGGGCTCTGAGCAACCTGATAGAGCTGTAGGTGTCCCTGTTCATTGCAGGAGAGTTGGACTAGATGGCCTTTGAGGATCCTTTCCAATCCAAATGATTATATGATTCTTTGAAAGTTCTTCAGGCTGCTACTTCAAGCAGTACTGTGAATATATTTGGGTTTTTGTTTGTTTGTTTTGAGCCCTACACCTTCTCCCTCCCCACTCCGCACGTATTGTACTTAAGGATACAAATACCAAGGTTACAATGAAGTATTATTTTCTTTCTACATAAATAAGACTCTTGCATTTTTCTAAGTAGGTTATAGATGATTTGCACCAAAGCACGTGCAGGAGGTATCAACAACAGCAGTTGCCATGCATTGTTTGGGATAGTGGGGTTTTTTTCCAAACAGGATTCAAAATGAGCGGTTACATTTAAGTAGGTGCAGAAATACATTTGGTGTGCTCTTTTCTTACGCTTCTAGATTTATAAAAGCGTAAGTTGATTGTTACAATTCTGAATAAACACCACTGCCTAGAAATGTGTGAAGAGAGCTACAGGGAAGTGACTTTCATTTCCTAAGCACATAAGATAAAGCAGAACTGCTTCAGTAACAGTTCTCTGAAAGAACCTGATTTCAGAGGAACTGGATGGGTGTGCACTGTTTGTGGAAATGATGTTTTTAGGCTTGTAATGTATGAAGCATTTGACTGCAGTTGTCCCCTCCCCATGGCTGCTTTGGTTTGTCATAACAAATTTTCCTGAGACTAGCTGCTTAAGCAGCAGCTTTTCAAGAGTACTACTGAGCTAAGGTGGAGAGTCATACTGAAGGGCTTCTAGGCATGGGCAGGGATTTTGCTGTCACTAAGGCATCCTATTCAGACTTCTATTGTCAGACATGGAAGGGAGGAGGAGGAGGAAAAGGACAAGATGAAAATCCTGAAGTTGAGAATAAAAGGTCACAAAGGCAACAAATCCAAAGAAATGTGCTCTGCAGCACATCCCAAGGTGTGCTCTGAAATGTCATGATATGTTGAAAAATGTTTTTGGTACACAGTGTCTTGTAATCAGCACATGAAAGAGTCGTTGATTTAGGGGAAAGGAGGCATCACAGAACCTTTTACTTGCTTTATTCTGCCTTCATTACATCAAAGCTTCTTTGTCAAAGTCAAGATATGTCAGGTAAGAATGTTCAAAATAGTTCTTTTCTCACTGGTAGTTTTACACTGTTGTCATTTCATTTAGTAACAGTGATTCTGATCCATGAATAAAGGGTCTAGTCTCTGCTCCACAATGGGAAATGTGTTTCCACTGTTTGTATCTCTTAAGGATTTATGGGAAATGAATGAAATGTCCAGGTTGCAGTGCTAGTCCTAGTATTGCATTCACTCCAGACATACTCGGTCCTCTTCCATCATATACAGCCTCCCTATGTAGGATGAAAAGAAGCAGGGTGATTACTGCAAATCATCTTCCTTCAAGAACATGGAAATGAGGGCTCTTTTCACTGCACCTTCTGGATCTTTTCCTAGAACAAAATATTATTTTTAATGTTATGGTGAAATATTATAAATGTGAATAAAATTATTATCATTTTTACATAGCAGAAACATTTTACTGTAAGAGATACCGTAGTCAATATAAAGAGTGACATCGGAATTGCTCTTGCAGTAATGAAGAAAGAGTAACTAGACACACTGGTCCTGTGGTTTGGTATTTGGAGAGCCAGAGGTTATAAAACTGAGCAAAATAGTATTTCAGAGAAATGGAGACATCTGGTAAAACAGCAGAGTATAATTGCCCTATCATCATTTATTGCAATTCATCTAAGCACAGTTGAGGGATTACAGAGGAAGATAGCTCAATATAAACTCATTTCTATTGACATAGTCAAATATCCCCTTTCCCTGGTTTAATGCCAAAACAGATGAGCTTAGTAGAGGACGTTATGCAGAGTCTGGACTGATGAAATTCTTCCCATACAGTGCAGAGGTAGTGTCATTTTCTATTAATGCCAATTTTAAGATCCCAAGAGAAACAAAATATTTGTATTAGTTAGATTTTGAAAAGAAATTCGAGGAGAAGAATCTCTCCGGTCTTAAAAGTTAAATATTGATACATTAATTCATCTGAGACTATGAGGTGAAATTGAGACTCTGTAAAGTGACGGTCATCATGTTTATACATAAACCATAGGCCCATGTTGCAAGGTTCTGAGATCATCCACTATGGTTATATCTCCCTTCTCTTTTATACTCTACTTTGTTTTCCACTGTTTTGATGTTGTTGTTGTTGGTTTTGGTTTTTTGTCATCTTAATAAGCATTTTTTTCTCGGAAGCATTTTTTTAATTTGTGGGATATCTACATCTTTATTAACTAGTTGATTCGTAGTGAAAGAGGTATTGAAATATCACTGATGAGCATTCCTATTCAGAGAAGCTAGTGAAGTGCTACACTTTTACTTATTGGAAACATACTACATTCAAGAATATTACTTTTCACAAACTGCTGAGCAGATACACTACGAAAGCACGATGCATTTAAAATATCTAACATAGAGTATTTACAAACCTTACCTCCATTCTGAAAACATGAGCAAATGCAAAGGTTATTTACCTTATAATGTACACTTCCTTACATATTTGCTAGCTCCTAGATTGGTAGTAAGTTCAGCAAAAGCACGCAATCTCTGTCATATAAAGATGAGCAATACAACAGTACGAAGCAAATTCATGAGAGTCTTTGCTAAATACCACATAAAATATTGTGATGTGACACACTACAGGCTTTTCCCTTACTTCCCAAGGCCTCTTCACAGTCTGAGATATGGTTTATTAAGATCAAGACATAATTATTTATTGTCATTTCTTCGATTTCCTTTATTTTTTGTCCAGCTCATCTGTTGTAAATTTCTCAAAAGATTTTTGAACTCTTGTTAGTGGGTGGGCATAGTGGGGATGTTGGTGAATTAGCGTCAGGTAGAAGTGCTGACAGCTTTTTAAGAAAAAGAAGATAACACTCACCTTGCTCTGCATTTTTACTGTTATGCTTTTTATTGTGGATGAAAAATTAGATAAATCCTCCTAGATTCTCCTGAAACTTTAATTGAAATACCAGATATTTTCTGACCTCATTCACTTTTTCCCAAATGTATCACAGAATTAGAGCCTATGGATGTCTTTTGTGTGTTTGTTATACTCTTTTGGTTCATGTCTGTAACCAGGACTAATGAGTTCAGCAATTATCTGGATAGGAGAGAAGAGCCAAAAAAAAAAAAAAAAAAAAAAAAAAAAAAAAAAAAAAAAGGAAATCCCTTAATTATATTGAACTTATACTTTATTTTTTTTTTTTTTACTTTTTTTATACTTTTTTTTTTTTTTTTTTTAGAGAATGGTGACAAGTGTAAGAAATAGTTTGATGCATACACCACAGGTGCCTTTTGTTTAAACTGTCACCTGTTTGTACAAACAGTTCATGTTTAAGTTGTTTGGGAAACCTCCACCTCTCCCCAGTCTTGGTATTGTGATTGTTTTGGCAGCCTGATTTGTTTGTTTGTTTGTAGAGATGGAATTTTCAGACACTCTAAAACTGAAAAACATTCTTTCTGTTACAGAGAACAAAACAGAGAGCTTGCTTTCAAGGCTGTATGATTGAAATTAATACATGATAGTCATAATGAGTACATTCTCAAGATCTAGTCAGTGCATCTTCACTAAAATAAAGAGGTCACCTAATATAACTTCACTCCTGTGACGCAGATAAAATGAACACATTGCTGTAATGTTCCCACTTTCAAATGCCAAATGGTGCTTAGTTGTAAAGAATTGTTGGGTTAGTTGTTACAGCCACTGGTGTCAGTGGTAGATACAATTAGATCCTGTGAATTTCCTGACATCTGCAAAACACAGAACGTTTATCAATCAGTTTCTACTACCATTTTCTTTTGAATGAAACTAGGAAAAATTATTAAGTTTATCATTATTGTGGTTCAATAATGAGGAAGTTCAGCCTCACAACGTGTTGTTCACTCTCCCCTTGATGGGATAGGAGACAGTTTAATGAATAGAAAAGGAAGGGAAAATAGTAATGGTTAATGATAATAATATTAATAATGATGAAAGAACATATAACATAAGCGTTGCACAATACAATTGCTCACCATCAGCCATCCAAAGCCTGGTCAGTCCCCAAGCAGCAGCTGCCCTCCACCTAACTAACTCCTCCAGTACTGTTGTTCAGTATGGCACCATATGGTGTTGGATATTCCTTTGGCCAGTTTAGGTCAGCTGTCCTGGTCCTATCCTACTCCGTCTTCTTGTGTACTTCCAGCTCCTTGCTGGCAGGACAGTACAAGAAACTGAAATGTCCTTTGACTCTGAGCAGCACTGCTCAGAAACAACTAACACTAACACATCCACATGATATCAACATTATTCTCATCCTAAACTTGAAACACAGAACCAGACCAGCGACTAGGAGGAAAGATAACTCTATCAATCCCCACCCCAGGGACTTCAGGGGGATGAGAGGTTGTGGTCTGTCCATCTCAGATCGTCTCTGCTGCTGATTCATCTTCATGCTTTTCCTCACTCTCTCCATGGCCACAGTTGCTTGAGGAAATACCTGCTCCACGGTCTGCAATGTGGGTATTTCTTTCAGCGTGGTCTCTGCACGGACTGCAGGGGGATTTCCAGTAATAAAGGAAAGTTAAAAACAGGAGGGAGACCAGTTTATTACACAGGCTGATGGTGATAGATGAAGGGGAATGATTTCAAACTAAAAGAGTGGAGATTCAGAGTAGGGGAAATTCTTTACTCAGAGGGCCATGAAGCACTGGCACAACAAAACTCTGAGAAGTTTTGGATGCCCCATTCCCAGAGGTGTTCAAGGCCAGGTTGGATGGGGCCCTCAGCAGCCTGGTCTGGCACGTGGCAATCAGCCTATGGCAGGGGGATGGAACTGGGTGGTGTTTAAGATCCCTTCCAACACAAACCATTCTACGATTCTGTGATTCTATGAGAAATTTCCCTAAAGCTATAGAAGTTTTTCCAATATAAGTTTCACCTACTTTGTTTGCTAATCATTTTCACTGTTAAAAATACACTCTATATTCTGCTTCGACTTTATTGAGTTCTATTCCAGTTTATAGCAATTGTTTTCTTCTCTTCTTTGTCCTCACATTCTATAAGCAGTTTAATGTGCTTGAGTTTATAAATCCTAGAATTACATTTACCCATTCTACCACTGCATTATGCTGTTCATAATAACTCTTTTTTCTGAGTTACTTTCCAGACGACATTCCTCCATTTGGTTGTTAGGGCCCACATTCTTTGCTGCAATTGTATTAAAACACATTTTATAGCAATGTGTCCAATGAGCCAAATGATACAGACTGTGCTCACTGATTGCCTCTCCTTGTTTATGTCTCTGTCAGTGCTTTCATCATTCACAGATTTGTACAGTGCTTGTTTTATATTTAGATCCCCTACACTGATGGCATGCTGAATTTACTAAAAGCATATCCTTCCAGTCATTGTGTTCCAGTGGCCACTGCTTTTGACATTTGTCAGCTAGCTCTTAACTGTTTTATCTTGTGATCCTTCAAAAATAGCTGGTGGGAATTCTTTTCCTTTCTCCCTCTTTTCCTTAAGAAAGTAAAGCTTGTTCAATTAATTTTTCTCATAACAGTGAAGTAATCCTTATGACTTTTGAATCCATAGAAAATTTCAAGTGAATTAAAAGGAAGGTAGAGCCCTAAGTACCTTCACGTTTTAATAGAAGAGGCAAGTAGATATGAAAGAAATATCATTTATGCTCTTTAATGAGAGCAAAGATAAGAAATGCACACTTTATGAGGTTCAGAACATTCACAGAACAAGCTTACTAATAGTCTTTGACAGCTTTGGTCCTCGTAGGCTTCCTTGCTGATGAGAAGGCCTTTCTTTAAGTGCATCAGGTGAATACCTGAAGGGGTTGAAATGAAAATGACTGTGGGCTTTCTTAGCCTTCTCTTCTCATGGCTCTTCTTCTTTCCAGTCTCTTCTTGTCATTTTTTATGTGAGCTCCTCCTGAATATATAGCAGTTGTGGCTGTGACAGAGGGTGTAATTTGATTAGCTTCATGCACCAGATATTCTCTGACGATGCACAGTCATTTCTGAGGGTAGGACCAGTTTTCCAAACTAGCAATCCACTCTGTCTAGCATTCATTTGCTTTTTATTTTTCACGAGTTTGTTGCTGAATTCACTTCTCCTTTCCCCTGTTTATTTCTGACACACTGCTAGCATGCATCCAGCCTTCTGTCTCATGATTTCAAAAACTGATTAAAAAAAATTAAATGACCAGATGAGAAATTTCCTCCATCAACTCTTTTAGGGATCTGTTGACATTAGTTACCTAGAATGTAATTTCAAAATATTTACTTTTAATTTATACTGTTTAGCATCCTTCTTACTTACTAATGGATTGACATTTCTTCAGCCTTATTACGGACCATTAGGTACTAGTCACTCATTTTCTCTGAAGATGTGTAATTATTTAAAGAACAAGACTAACTGTCTTTTTAAAAGCAGCACAAGCCACTCACAGAAGAATCTGTGATTAATGGAATTATGTTAGCAACACTGGAGACCAGTTTGTGTCTTATACATTCTGAAGACCAGTGTTCTTAAAAATAAAAATGTTACCACCGTGAAATCAAACGGTGATGTGTTTGTTTTAAATTGCCAGCTCATTCATATTACACTGCCCAGTAACTGCCCAGTAGCACCAAAATATACGGAACATGTAAAGAATCAAACTGACTGCATATCAGAATCTGTCCTTAAAGGAACTTCTGGTGCTGGCTAAAACAGCAACAGTGGGTCCATTAAAACAAACAGACAAATGAATAAACAAACAATGAAGAACAGCATTCACAAAACTTTGAGTGTATTCTATTGTCTTCTCCTATATGAAGTTTTCACAGAAACACAGACTGGCTGAGGCTGGATGGGACCTTGGGTCCCTCAGGCCCAAGCCCTGCTCCAGCAGGGACACTCAGAGCAGGGTGCCAAGGTCCGCATCCAGGTGGCTTTAAAAGATCTCCAAGGAGGAGATCTGGCAGCCTCTGGACAGCCTGTGCCAGTGCTCCGTCACCTGCACAGCTCAGTAATGCTCCTTGTGTTCAGGGAGAGTTGTTTGTGTGCCCGTTTGTGCCAACTGCCTTTTCTCCTGGCACTGGGTGCCATTAAAAAGAGCCTGGTTCTGTACTCTTTGGACCCTCCTTCCCTTCAGATATTTATGTGCACTGATGAGATTCAGGAGGAACTGAAGGAACTGGCGGAGGTGATCGCTGAGCCGCTTTCCGTTATCTTTCAGCGCTCCTTGTTAACGGCTGAGGTCTCAGAAGACTGGAGGCTTGCCAACGTGACTCCCATTTACAAGAAAGGTTGTAAGGAGGATCCGGGGAACTACAGGCCTGTTAGCCTGACCTCAGTGCCAGGGAAGGTAATGGAACGGATTGTCTTGAGGGAGATCACGCGGCAGGTGTGGGATGACCAGGAGATCGGACCTAGCCAGCATGGGTTTGTGAAGGGCAGGTCCTGCTTGACCAATCTGATCTCCTTCTATGATCCTGTGACCCATCTGATGGATGAAGGAAAGGCGGTTGATGTGGTCTACTTAGACTTCAGCAAAGCCTTTGACACTGTCTCCCATGCTATTCTCCTGCAAAAGCTGGCAGGCCGTGGCTTGGATGGGTACACTCTCAGCTGGGTAAGGAGCTGGCTGGAAGGCCGGGCCCAGAGAGTGGTGGTAAATGGAGTCAAATCCGGTTGGAGACCAGTCATGAGTGGTGTTCCCCAGGGGTCGGTTCTGGGGCCTGTCCCCTTCAACCTCTTTATTGATGACTTGGATGAGGGCATTGAGTGCACCCTCAGTAAGTTCGCGGATGACACCAAATTGGCAGGGAGTGTCGATCTGCCTGAGGGTAGCGAGGCCCTGCAGAGGGATCTGGATAGACTGGTGAGCTGGGTCGAAGCCAATGGGATGAGGTTCAACAGGTCCAAATGCCGGGTCCTGCACTTTGGCCACAACAACCCCAGGCAGCGCTATAGGCTTGGGGCGGAGTGGCTGGAGGACTGCGTTGAGGAAACAGACCTGGGGGTACTGATTGATGCTCGGCTGAACATGAGCCGACAGTGTGCCCGGGTGGCCAAGAAGGCCAACGGCATCCTGGCTTGCATCAAAAACAGTGTTACTAGCAGGAACAGGGAGGTAATTGTCCCCCTGTACTCAGCATTGGTGCGGCCGCACCTCGAGTACTGTGTTCAGTTTTGGGCCCCTCACTGCAAGAAAGACATTGAGGCCCTGGAACATGTTCAGAGGAGGGCTACGAAGCTGGTGAGGGGTCTGGAGCACAGGCCTTATGAGGAACGGCTGAAGGAGCTGGGATTGTTCAGCCTGGAGAAGAGGAGGCTCAGGGGAGACCTTATAGCTCTCTATAACTTCCTGAAGGGAGGTTGTGGTGAGCTGGGGGTTGGCCTCTTCTCTCGTGTAATCAGTGATAGAACTAGAGGGAATGGTTTCAAGCTGCGCCAGGGGAGGTTCAGGCTGGGCATTAGGAAGTATTACTACTCGGAAAGGGTAGTCAGGCATTGGAATGTACTGCCCAGGGAGGTGGTGGAGTCACCGACCATGGGAGTGTTCAAGAAACATTTGGATGTTGCGTTGAGGGGTATGATTTAGCTGGGAAGTATTGGTAATGGTTGGACTGGATGATCTTCTAGGTCTTTTCCAACCTCGATAATTCTGTGATTCTGTGATTCTGTGATTCCTCCAAGCCTCCTCTTACTCAGGCTGAGCAGTCCCAGCTCTCATAGTGTGTCCCGACAGGAGACGCACTCCTGTCCCTTCGTCTAGGTGGCTTTCCCCTGGAGTCATCTCCAGTATGTCTGTGTCTCTCTGGTACTGGTGAATCCAGAACTGGACTCAAGTGTGGCCTATCCAACAGTGAGTAGAGGGAAAGGATCACCTTCCATGACCTGCTGGTGATACGTTGCCCAATGCAGCCAAGACTACATTAACCTTTTTGTCAGCAATCACATGTTGCTGACTCATGTTCTAGTTGGTGCTCACCAGGACCCTCAACACCTTTTCTTCAGAGCTGCTTTTCCAGCTAGGTGCTCCCAGCATGCCCTGGTGCCTAGAGTTGTTCCTCCCCAGTTGCAGTTCTCCTTGTTGAACTTAAACAGATTCTTGTTAGTCTACATTTCTAGCCTGTCAAGTTTTCTCTGAATGGCTGTGTGGCCTCTGGTGAATCAGACTCTTTTCAGTTTTGTGTCACCTGCAAATATGATGGGGGAGTGCTCTTCCCTGTCATCCAGATAATTACGGCATAAATTAAACAAGAATGGATCTCTGTGGTACCCTGCTTGTTACTGGACTTCAGTAGATCTTGCGCCAGTGACAACTACCCTTTGAGTGTGGCCATCCATCCAGCTCCCTGTCTGTTCATCCAGCCCACAATTCAACAATTTCATTATGAGAATCCTGTGGGTGACAGTGCCAAGGCCACTACCGAAGTTCAGGAATACAATATTCACTATTTCCTGCCCCCTCCATCTGGATGGTGATTTCATTACAGAAGTTTATCGGAATGATCAGGCATACTTTCCTCTCGGTGAATCCATGCTGACTACTCATGATTATTTTGGTCTCCTTACTGTGCCTGGAGTTGATCTCCAGGATAAGCTGATAAGCTGGAGATGAGGAGTAATGGTCAAGAAGTGGAACACAGGAAGTTCCACAAAACTATGAGAACTTCTTTCTGGTAAGTGTGGTGGAGCACTGGAACAGGTTGCCCAGAGAGGTTGTGGAGTCTCCTTTGGAGATTTTCTAGACCTGTCTGAACACCGACCTGTAGGGAAAATGCTTTAGCAGGGGTTGGACTCAATGATCTTGCCCCATCTGGAGTACTGTGTGCAGGTGTGGAGCCCTCAGTACAAGAAGGACATGGAGATTTTGGAAAGGATCCAGAGGAGGGCCACGAAGATGATCAGGGGGCTGGAGCACCTCCCCCATGAGGACAGGCTGAGGGAGTTAGGCTTGTTCAGCCTGAAGAAGAGAAGGCTGCGGGGTGACCTCATTGCAGCCTTTCAATACCTGAAGGGAACCTACACCCAGGACGGGAATAAACTCTTTGAAAGGGCTGACAAGAGCAGGACTAGGGGAAATGGATCCAAGTTGAAGGAGGGAAGATTTAGGTTGGATGTTAGGGGGAAGTTCTTTACTAGGAGAGTGGTTAGGCCCTGGAACAGGCTGCCCATGGAGGTTGTGGATGCCCCGTCCTTGGAGGTGTTGAAGGCCAGGTTGGACGGGGCCCTGGGCAACCTGATCTAGTAAACGTGTATGTTTGGTGGCCCTGCTAGGCAAGGGGGTTGGAACTACATGATCCTTGAGGTCCCTTCCAACCGGGGTCATTCTGTGATTCTGTGATTCTATGATCTCTAGAGGTCCCTTCCCACCCCTGCAATTCTGTGATTCTGTATTAAATTGATTCTACACGTGCTAAGGGTAGTCATCTGAAAATGCTGTCATTGTTAGGAATGTACATAACCAGAGTCTGGTTGATATTAATATTACAAATCCCTTCAATGAAAAATAGCTACAGTAGCATTCACAGACCAGAGTACAATCTGTGAGCCCTGAGTTCTTTATAAAGCTTGGACTAAGCATAGAAGAATGCCTCCTGGTTTATGCTGGTGGAAATACTCTTTTGTCTTCAAGATATTTTGTATCTAGAAAGCAAGACTCCTGAACGTGGGCTCTTTTAGTTACTTTTTATTTTTACCTCTGTTAGAGTATTCCTCTGTGATCAGTGCTACAAATATGAAAGTGGTTGTGGAAAGCTTCAAGCAGAAAGTAAGTATTGCTTTTGTCTGTACATTGACCCTATAGCTATCCTTAAAAAGGCAATCTGCCTTAACTTTTGGGTTTACTTTAAAGCCCTACATGACTTATCCAAGAGAAATGCTTATTGGTTCGTCCGTATTTATACATATATATCCATATATCATTCATATATATATTCATAAATAGATCTATAGGGAGATTTAAAATACTTAATTTATAGTTATATAATAATATATTATTATATTATATATGTATATTTATATATCATTAAAACTTAAAAAAAAACAAAAAAACAAAACAACTATGTAAAGTCTATATACAGATAAATATAGATATAAAAAGATAAATGTTTCTCCTAGTCTGAAACACACTGGATGTTTGTTAGTAGACCTTTAAAACCATCAGGTATATCTGTCTAACATGTAGAAGAATGTCTGCATTTTTTTCTCTCATTAAAGAAAAGCATCTTTCCGTCTGTCCTCTTATGAAAAAAACACCCAATCCTTTCCCAGGATGTTTCTTTCAGAAAATTAATTCAAACTGATTATGGCAAAATCTTCTGATGAAATGATTTCTGTTTTAATAAATAATACGTATAATATTAGTAAAACTTGCATAATACCTAATGTATGTGTCAGATGTGAATTTGACCCATATCTTCAGTGTAATTTCCTTCCATAACCCTCTTACTTGCACTTCAAGACTTCTTTTCTCTCATTTTGTTCCCTTTGTTCCCCTCTGCTATGCAAGACCTGTTAGGTTTCCATCTCAGGTCTAGATGAATGATAATTCTGTGATTCTGTGTGATTCTGTGATGCCATTGGCTCAGCAAGACTAATTTCATCAGTGCACGTATATTTCCCAAGTTAACTTTAGGGCAGAATTGTCAACATGCACATTGTTTAATTACTGGTGTACTCTCAGATCCAAATCTTGACAGACTGAGGCTGAGGGTGCTAAGGTTGAAAACAGTGAAGATATGGGACAAAATACTACTGAAATACTTAATTCAAACTACCACACAGAAGCATAATACAACAATGATGTTCATGGTGCTAAACAGTGATGACTGTGATATGATTTTGTATAAAGTGTTGACACCTGCAGCTCACCATGAAGTCTGAGTGAGTATCTGATATACATGACTTCAGGCAATAGATTTCAAGACAAGAGTCCTCTTGAGGAAATAAACTATGTTCTTTTATTTCTTTAAATCCATACATATATATATATACGAAGTACAGTATAACAGAAAAGTATAACACAAAAAGATATTGTAGCAAGTGATTTGCTTCAGTAAAAGCAATACTGCATAGCTGCAGGGAACGTTCTTTGTGAGGCTGAGCTCTAATGAAGTCTTTTTCCTAGACTGTGGCAGCACTTATCATTTTAGGAATCACTGTGACAAGATTTTTCTCATCAGTGATTCACAACTTGGTTCTGCTGAAATCTCCCAGAGATTTGACTGGTCCCAGTAGACTATAATTCAGCTACCCTGTTCCCTCCTTCAGCTGTTCAAGTCCTAGCTGAGCCTTCCACTGCTCGGGTTGCATTTGCGCAACATGCTCATAACATACTCACAGAGATCCAAGGTACCTCTGAGCAAAGTAGTTCAAGTACTGGAAGCAGTTTAACCTCAAAATAAATAACACTCTTCAGGCTACTTTGAAGTGCTAAACATCTCAGTTACTCTATTACATGTTAAGTGACAGCATATTCTGCCTGTTAAGGATATGCTATGCATATTGTACTTAAATTTGGTTTAGCTGCAAGTTATCTGTGTGGCTTAAGTAAAAACTATTGGAAATTGGCATTGGAACAGGATGTCCAGGAAGCTGGCGGAGTCACTGTCCCTGGAGTTGTGCAAGAAATTTGGAGATGGAGAATTGAGGGACATGGATTAGCGGGCATGTGGGGATGGGCTGGCAGTTGGACTAGATGATATTAGAGGTCTTTTCCAACCTTAACGTTTCTATAGTTCTATGAAATCTATGGGTTTTCTGCTTTTCCTGCTACCTAGGAGTGCCTGGGTAGTTGGGCAGCATGGAGATAAGACAGATGGGCACCTGCCACATGGCCACCTGCATGACAATTGGGGATTGTCATACCAGCAACAGCCCAGCAGCGCTGAGAGCTACATTTGCACAAGGACCTTGTTGTAACAAAGAACATCAATCTGTTTACAGCTTCACAGAGGCCACAATAGGAAATTATGTGTCTGATTAATCATGTTTAATTACAAGTTCTTATTAGGTTTCCAGCCATTTTGGACAACAAGCTGTAAAGCAGTAGAGCAATCACTGCCTGCTGTTTGAGCAGAAGTATGAGCATGTGCAATTCCTGTGATTCCTTCTTGTCTGGAAACTGCAATTAAAAACTGTGGTATTGTCATCCAGAAAACATAAAATGCTTAATATCCTTTCTTCTTGTTTTGCATAAGCCTCATTTCAACAGTTTGAGATTTCATCATACCCAACACATTGTTTTGTACAGAATATACATAATTTTTCTGGAAAACTTTTTGGACAGTCTTTAAAAAAAAATAAATAAATCAAACCCAGATCGTGTTATTTTGCATACACGTGAATTTTATAATAAGTGTGCATACCAGAATGACTGTAATGATTAATGATTGGAACAGGGTGCCTAGAGTGGCTGTGGATGCCCCATCCCTGGAGGAGCTCAAGGCCGGATTGGATGAGACCCTGGGCAGCCTGAGCTGGTGGGGGGGGCAACCAGCCCACAGAAGGGGATTGGAGCTTGATGACCTTCCAGGTCCCTTCCAACCTAAGCCATTTTATGATTCTATGATTCTATGAAGCATGAAGCTTTTTTCAAGTTCTTTCATTATTGTGCATATCTTATTCCTCATAGTATTAGGCTAAAATTCTTGCTTGATGGTAGCTATGGTATTAAAATATAAAATGTCTTGCCTGCTTGCCTATCATTTTCTCTACCTCCAAGGTCTTACTCTGTTTTTACAACATGGACTATCACAAAAAAATTCCCATTGGTGCTAAACACACAGTGGTAGAGATAAGAATCACACCCTCAGGCACTTTTAAAACTATTGCATTTAAATCTGTTTAGTAAACTGACCTGGAAAAAAAGTACCTACTTGTAAAGTTTGACCTTGCTGAAGGAGTTTATTTTAAAAAGTAAAGAAAAGAGTATTAATAACTGAGCAACTGATATGCTAAAACCTCCACTTCCTGTATCTATCTGCAGATTTACACATCCAGGGTTAGTCTAGAAGGATGCTGGAAGCATGCTGGTATCCTGAATGCCATAAAAAAAAAATGATATGTGAGCAAAATGAATTAATTACTAAGTCATATGTTAACTTCTCAATGAATGTGGGGCATCCAGAAGGTCTTGCCTCAGAAAAGAGTCATCTTTTTTCTTTCTGTTGCTATGCCATCTCACTATCCATTTTACAGATCATCTTATACTAAATGTACTAAATGAAATTAAGGAACTTTTCAAAATAATAATTTAGTGATATGATTTTTTTTTTTTTTTTTTTTTTCATGGCAAAGCATATCTGAGCAAACAGAGCATTCAGCTATCTCAAAAAAGGTCACAATTGCTATTTCATATGGACATTACTGCAGCTGCTTCACCTGGATAATATGCCTTTACTTACAATGTAAGCCTTTTTTCTTCTGTTGACATCATATAAATTACAAAAACGTCTTGAAGAAAGGAGAGCTTTTGTAAGCTTTTGTACCTCCACAGAACAACATTCCGATATCTAAAAAGGCAACTGTAAACCATTTGTAGGGGACTGCATCACTTCATATTTCCATTTCCTGAGAGAAAGTCTCAGAATCATGAAATTACAGAATGTCTTGGGTTGGAAGGAGCCTGAATGATCATCTAGTTCCACCTCCCTGCTGTGGGCAGAGTTGCCAACCACCTTCCATTCAGTTTCATTCATCAAAATAAGACAAGTTCTCAGCTCTGTCTTGATCCCTTCGGCCACTTTCTATTTAATGACAAAGCTTAGGAAGTTGTTGAAATTCACCAAAGAGAAGTTTCATACAGAGAAATTACAGGAAATGGGAAGTATATGCTACTCCTTACAGACACAACATTGAGGAATGTTGCTGTTGTCCTAGTTAGAGGAATAACTTGACTGGAATATTTTGTCATTTTTCTCCTAACTTATTTTGCCACAGCACATAAATCTGAAAGAACTGCAGCTCAAGACTAGCCCAGCATCCCTGGTTGTGTTCTAAAGCAGGTGTCTTCCACAACAGAACAGTTATAAATAGATTGTTCACAGCTCTGCTTGTCCAACTGTTGTGTCTGCACTATCACTGTAGAAAGGTTGATTTCAACCTCAGATTAGTTGATAGCCTCACTCTGTTGACTGTGAGGGAAGGGAACTCCAAATAGACTTCATCTGTCTGCTGTCCTGCTGAGCCAGGAGCAAGGTAGTATCTATCTGAAGACAGTTGGGATGCTACAGGAGTCATATGTGGTGGTGCTACCTCTTGGAAGAAATGACAGACTTAATTGTTTTCTGGAGAGTGGTAGATTCAGTTCCTGAATAAATGGAGCAGGAGGCAATGTGAATATGCAACAGATTTGTTCTTTGCCCACAAGAAAATCACTTCATATTTCTTGCTGTGGTGAAATAGATTTAACTGCTCACCATGAACAGAAGGGACTGATTTATGTCTTCTGAAGAATTTCATGCAAGCTGCCAACTCTTTCAAGTCACCCATTTTTCAGCACTGTCTGACTGCAAAACTGGCTGAGCTGTGATGATTTTCAGCTGGTGATGCCTAAGTTGATCCAAAGAAATGAATCAACATTTCTTCAACCTTTCTTCAGAGAAGATCGTATCAGAGGGAAGCAAACTGTCTTAGAAACGGTTCTTAAAGAGAGCTGAAAGGGATCTGAAATAAGATACAGCATGGTGGAAAAAAGGTCAAGAAAGAGCTGTGTGTTCACATTCTCCTCAGATTCCTGCTGAGACACATCATGAAGAGAAACAGTAGTATAGCAAGGATCATTTCAGATTCCTATCAGCCATTTCTTTCTTTCTGTGGATAGACTTGGCCACAGCTCCTGGCTGCCAACATGTTGCACCTCAGCCTCCTTTCTGTTTCTTCTGTAGCTGGAGCATCGACTTCCCAGCAGCTGCTGTCTGAGATGCATGATATGAAGAACTTACTTGTTTTGGTCAGAACACATGATAAGAAGAATGCATTTTGGTTTTTTGGCATAGCCTCTTCCTTCATGCCTCAGTAGACATCCCTGTTCTTTCAACACCTGTTCCTTAGTAGCTTCTTCACCTTGGTATGTAAAACCTAACCAAAAACCAGGATTGACAACAAGACAGTGCTGTATACAAACAGTGCCTTATGCAGCTGAAACATTAAGAGAAAGGTAGTTCACCTGGAGGAATGAGGGACATGAAACAGACTATGGGATTGCATTCCTTTTACTAACATCAAGGTCTGCTAGCAACTCTGTAGGAAGTTAGCTAAAGAGGCTTTATCAGAGATAGCAGTGCAGCAGAAATGTTGTGACCCGAGGATCCAGGGGAACAGAACAATGGGAACATCGTCCATTTTATGTATCCTATAAAGAAAAGAATATTGAGAGGTGGCTTTTACAACTTACACAAAACATGGCTTCTGTGAAAAATAAAGGCTTTCCCTAAGGATGGATGATTTGGATCCAGGAGATAGTACCAGACACTTCTGTATTATATCAGTGATGTGGACTGAACAACACAGCATGAAATTCAAACAAACTGCATAAAAATGTTAACTAGAAATTTTTTAGATTACTCTTAAAATTCTGAAATATTTACCTAACTAATTATCATTAAATAAGCACATATCTGAAACAGGAATCTGTCAAATATTAGACAAAAATATTCACTTCAACTACCAAGCCTTAAATCATTAAAATTTCATTCATGGCAGTGAGTTTCAATCTGAAATTATGACATTTAATATAATCAAATAATATAATACCTAACTGTCAAAGGGTTAAATTAATTAAAATTAATAAAGCAGGTTTAGAACTGGGTGACTAAGATATCACATGTTCAGAAATGCTTGCAAAATTTATTGCTGTGTGCATGCATTTAAACAGTGCAAAGGTAGAGAATTACTGCTTGTTGTCCTCAAGCACATGGTGATGGGAGAAAACATAATTTCCCCCAAGTATGCTTTCATAGGAAAGTACTGGAAGTTTGTTTGTTTTCTGTACCCTCTACTGACTTTTGCAACTACTGCCTTTTAACATCTCTGCAGTTGCTTTCTCATTCTCTCATTTTCTTTGAATGGCTTTGTAGTCTGTCATCTTTCAGAGTAACTGGGTAACTGATAGTAAAAAAAAAAAAAAAAAAAAAAAAAGTCTCCATTCTCATTTATTCACACAGACAAAGATAACACCCGGAAAGAAATACATTTTACATCTCTTCTTCATTGAATTGCCAGCCCTCTACTTCAGGCAGAGGCAGGGAGTCACATCCAGTCTTATAAAATCAGTTTTCTCTGAGGCATTTGCAGAAATGTGATGCTTATTTCTGTCAGCTTATTTGAAAACAAAAGGCCGTAATAACATACAAGAACATGCACATGGTCATATACACACATTCTTGTACATGTACTACCCTTGCTTTCATTATTTGTCAGAATTGCAAATGTGGGAAAGTATTCACTGTATAACAATCCATTAATGTTCCTTCAAGTTTCTGAAACAGATAAGAGGTTTATTCACAGGGTATGAATAAATAAATCCCCTATAATAACTGTATTTTCTTTACATACAACTTGTCCTAGTGAGAAAATGTGGAATACTTGGCTGTATGTATGGAACAGAAAAATTACACAAACACTTCTCCCTACTTTCACAGAAGTTCATATCAGTATCTGCTCTTATCCATGTAGATAAACTGCAGCTTTAAGTTCAGTCACCCATTCCTTAGCGGAAGCAAGAGCCATGTCAGCAGTTTACTCTCTCTTGAATTACTCTTGAATAAAAAACATTATTGAATTTTTCTATACCTGATGCTTAAAGAAAGAAAGAGAGGAAACAAGACATTATAAAATATATACATATATAAATATATATAAAGGATCTTACTTTTTTTAACCAGAGCTCACCCACATTAATCAATGTCATGAAAGTTTAGTGGGCTTTAAGAAATAGATGTTTGAAAGGTGCTTTTAAGACACAAAGAAATAGGTAGCTAGGTAATCCGAAGAACAAAAGAAAAAGAGGGCAGACAATTGTCACGGAACCTATAAGACTATTAAAGATTTTAATGGAATTTTATGTAGATTTTCAAAAAAATCTTTTGGCATCTTCAAAGTTAATGTTTGTTGCTAGTGACTTTTCTTAGATTCCTTCACCCCACTCGAATGAAATAACAGGAGATGTAATGGAAGCCCTTAGTTATACTCTGTACAACAATTTTCCCCTTGCTTATTATAAAAATTAAAACAACAATCCTGGTCAATTAATGTCTAGTTCTCATTGAGTGTCATACTGAGACTATTCTTGGTGACCATTCTTTAAATGTTCGGGAATACCAGCTGTCAACAGCAGGGTAATTGGCTTTCAGATTAATACAGATCCTCTGTTACTTACAGTAATGAAGGGTTCAAACAGCTTCATAAGACGTACTGTATACTTTTCATCAGGCTAAATATCTATTCCTACTATTTCTGTCAAGTTTGCATTACTGAATGACCCAGCCATAAAATTTATGCTACAATTTCACTTTATATTTTACAATATAGACATAACTCTCTTCAGATTGCAAAATAAACATTTTTACTAGCTAATATCATCTTCCCCCAAGCCCAGTGAGGCATTCTTTCCAAAGGCCTAAGTACACCAACTCAACCCAAACCATCAAAACACGCCTAAATCTACTAACATCCTCTGACTATGGGCTTGGTTGGGTTTTGTCTTTACATTTTCTTTATGCTTAGGATATGGGACCACTTAATTTCATTACATTGACTAATTATGACAGCAATAATTAATATATTAATATATTAATATATTAATAATTAATATTTACAAAAATCCAGAATCTTTCTGGCATTTTGTACATGGAATGAAACCTAGCTGAACAGCTACAGCTATAGTGAGTAATGCAGTTAGAGATGGAGAATCACCCCTGGGTTTCAATCCCTCTTGTATTATAGCAAACAGTTGTATTTATACTCACTTTACTTTTTTTTTTTTTCAGAGGCTGCAATTACAGTCAATACTGTATTACACACAAGAAAAAAAGGAAGAGCTAAACACCACATTGTGATTAACATCCCAATGGTACCATTCCACTGATGTAGTTAATTCTAAAATATGTATCAGATGCAGGTGTATAGATTTTATCATCTGAGTCACAGATACGTTTTTATTTGAAAAGTATTGGTCTGATTTAGGAAAGTTTGCAAACACATTAGCAGTGAAGTATGTATTTTAGTGAAACATGAGTAAATTCAACCACTATTTTGAAAATGAAATTGAACATATTCAAAAGCAATTTTTTTTTTCACCCCTATGAATCTGCACCTATAATGGTATGAACTTTGTGTACTAGAGACAATAAAGGAAGTGTCAGGTATTCTGCAGACAACTGATGCTTGAGAGACAATAAGGGTAGACACTACATCAGAACCCTCTCAGCACTTGCTATACAAGACTGACCTGATTATACTCTGAAAAGATCTAAAACTATTTTGCTGTACTTGACAAAACACCAAACTTAATGTGTTGTGGTTTAACCTGGTAGACAGCTCAGCACCACACAGCCGTTTGCCCACTCCCCTCTCACAGTGGGATGGAAAAGAGCATTGAAAAAAAATAGGAAGTAGAACTTGTGGGTTGAGGTAAAAACTATTTACTAAGACTGAAAAGGAAGGGAAAAATAACAGTAGTGATAATAACCTATATAAACATATTTACAAAATAAATGATGCACAGTGCAAGTCCTCACCACCCACTGACTGATTCCCATCAAGTCTCCAAGCAGCTGCTGCCTTCAACATCCAAGTCCAATTTTATAGTTTTGTATGATGCCATATAGTACGGGATATCCCTTTGGCCATTTTAGGTCCTGGTTCTGTCCCCTCCCAGGTCCTTATGCCCCCCAGTCCCTTCACTGGCAGGTGTAAGAGGCCATGTTGTTGTACTTTTGTCTCAAAAATTTGCTGAAGATGGACTATTCCATGCCAGTCCTGTCCAGGGATTGAGCAATCCCTTGCTCTAAAGATATGCTAACTGGAGGCAGCAAAAGAAGGATAAGCACCTTGATGGCCAGGAGAAAACCTTTTGTCTGGACTTATCACCAAGAAAGATGAGCCACACCTTGATGGTCAGGGCTTATCAAGAGAAGGATAAGCACCTTGATGGCCAGGAGGAAACCTTTTGTCTGGACCCATCATCTCGAGGAAGAGAGCCATCTCGAGAGGTGGAGGGGGGGGATACTCATATGACCCTTACCCAAGCCCCCAGGAATGTCACGTAGGCAGGAAAAAACAGGATAAAAGGGCGCAGGAAAATCATGAAGGATCATCATTGTCTTCTTGAGGGAGAAGGCAAGAGAGAGAGACAGAGAGAGGGTTTACTGCCTTCTGATCCCTCGTTGCTGCTTTGCTGCCCTACTGCCTACGGACTCTCCCGGCCTTGCTGCACGAGACACTGCTGCTTCCGCTGCCACCACCCGTACTGCTTGGCACCAGCCCGCTGCTCTTCATTGCCTGCTTGGACCCCGGACCAATGGATAACGGGACACTGCTGCATCGAGTTGGTGACTATCCCCGCTTACCGCAACTCTTGCTTTTCTTCTTACCTTTTCTATCGCCCGTTTCCCCTTCCCCGTCTCCCTAAAAGGCTAGGATTTGTAATAAACTGGTTGGACCAACATTTGAACCGTTGTTTCTTAATCTCATGCCGGGTATATTAAAAGAATCTCCTCTCACTCCTATTAATTGGTGCGAGACAGCAGGGCAGTACAGCACTGCTCAGCAACAACTGAAACACTGGTGTGTTTTCAACACTTTTTTTTTTCTCGCAAAGCATAAACATAGCATCGTACCAGGCACTACAAAGAAAACCAACTCTGTCCCATTGGAAACCAGGACACAGTGTCCTGCTAATAGTGAACATGTCATCATCAGCTTGAAGTGGAGGGATGAGTCTGCATCTGTCTCCGAATGTTGTTGTAGACCCAACACTGAAAGGTGGAGTTGGGCAGGACTAGGCAATGTCTCATCACTTGATGGATGTCACAGGAAGACGCATAACTTACCTTGTGCTCCTGGCTGCTGAGCGAATGGCATACTTCAGAAATTTGAAGCCAAGAAAAATAAAGTGATTGACTACCTTCAAAATGAAGAACTGAAAATCTCTTCTCCTGCAGATATGCCTTAGGAGAAATAAATGACCATTGTGGATTTTTGTGATAAGGGTTTCATGTCAATGACTTTGCTGCTGGTTTGCACAGTTAGAGAGGAATGATTTAAAAAACTCATGAATATATCTGCTAACATCCAAGTCAATTACACCCTTAAGTCATTTCTGAGAGCTGACTGCAGATGCTGTGTGCTCAGGTACCTCTGACTGAATACAGCAGGTTTTGGCATCATGACAGCCAGACATGAAATAAGCTCTAATCACATTCAGCTAACATCATGTTGATCACAAGCAATGGAGAGCACAGAGCAAGGCAATCTGGCCACTCATCACTAACATCTGTCAGCCAAACTAAGCCTCTGTAATTGTGTTCAGCCATAAGAAAATACCTCAAAACATCCCAATGAAAGATAAATTGAAAAGGCAACTTTTATTTATAAAATATAAATATTTTGAAGAATAAATTAAACATAGCTGATAAATCTGTTGAAGAATAATTAGTTCTCAGCACATATTCTTCCTTTCTGTGTGATGAGCACTACAGTTGCACAGGGGGTCTGACAAACTTGCGTTTCAGTCCTGTGTGTTCTCTTCCTCCTGTTCCTCAAGAATTTTTTATATGTAACATTTATTGATAGGTTTTAGTCTTCACACCTTTTCTTTCTCTCTGTTACTTATTTTTAATTCCTCTTTCTTCCTTCTCCACAGTTTATAATTGCACTACCAATAAAGTAATAGTTTCTTAAACAAGGATGAATATTATTGAAAGTAAACAAAATAGCTGTCAAGGATCTAACTGTAAAGGACAAGTGATTTAACTCTGGAAATGGACAAAGCGTGTGACTTAATCATACACTGTACATTGCTTGCATGAGTTTTTCAGTATTTTTAATAAAAGTAAAATTAAAATTTCTGTTATATCTTTATTTCCTGTTGCCTCAAACACATAGAATAAATGAAAAGACATAAAGTATGTGTGCGCATGTAAAATACACATTTTTTGAAAGGCTTGTAATGAAAACATTGCTATCTAGAACAGTAGTAATAATTTGCTTATTCATGGTTACTTGCTATGTGAGTCAATGGAGCTCAAGTGTCTAGGCATAGTTCATGTAAGTCAAAGGCAAAAGCATTAGCATTTTCCTAGAAAAAATCGTAGAGACTGCATTTATTTCAGTTTCAACGGCAGCACTCCTAATTAAGTTCTGATTTAAATGGTCGTTTCTAAGTTACATGGCTGGAGCTATAAGAATAATTTTTTAAGAGATGGGGCCCACAGAAAAATAAAATATTGTGTAGTTATTTAAGCTTAAAATTTTCAGATTCTTTGTGTTCAATGTAAAATCAGTGCTTGAGATGAGTGCCGTACTGTTTCCTGAAAGCACATATTTCCAAGCCTACACATATTTCCTGCAAAGAAGAAACTACAATATATTTTTTTTCATAAAAGGTACTGTAGGAAGGTAACTACAGAGCCCATTTTAGTAAATAAAAACAAGCTTTGAAGGATTCACGGGACTGAAATATGAAAGCCATTTTGTAGATCTGGCAATAATTTCTGGCACAATGCCATCAAATATGAAAAACAAATAAATAAACATAGAAACATAGAACATACATAGAATCATTTAGATAAGAAAAGACCTTCAAGACCATGAAGTTGAACCATCAACCCACCCTAATAAGCCCCATTTCTAAACAACATCCCCTTACTGCCATGCCCATGACTCTTAAATATTTCAAGGGAAGAGAATTCCATTACTTCCAGGGGCAGCTTATTCCAATGCTTGATCACTCTCTCCATGAAGAAATTCTTCCTAATATTCAATTTCCAACACAACTTGAGAACATTTGCTCATGTCCTATCATTTGTCAACAGAGAAAAAAGACCATCATTCTCTTCACTGCAACCTCTGTTTAGGTAGTTCCACGGAGTGATAAAATCTCCCTTCAGCTTTCCTTTCTCCAGACTAAACAACCTCTAATCCTTCAGTCACTCCTCACAACTCTTGTTAACTGTCAATTCTTACGATTTTGTCATTTTCCAGAAGAAAATAATATTTATTTTGTGATTTATTTATTTCTTCACATAACCCAATTCATAACAAACTTTTTAGTGGACCACATTGAACTGTTAGCACAAGTTATTATACCAAAAGTTGGTGAAAGAATGGGATTCTAGAATGTTCACCTGTTCAGTACACAATTTTCATTCCAAAAAGACTTGCTTCAATTTCTCTTAAACAATGTACAGCTGTTCTGTGTTACTCAAATCTTATTTATGAATAATAAACAAAGAAATAAATTAAAAAGGATGAAAAAACAATAATGCTAAAAAGGGACAACCTTTCCTTCTATACCTAAAGCTTGAGGAGATAATTACAGTTTCAGTCCTTTATCAAGTTAGTTGAATTTGGCTGAAGTCTTTCAGATCTGAAAAGCTTTCAAGTACTGTGCATATGTAGCATACATGTGTGAAAGAATAAGGAGAGTTTCTTAGTTGATCTGAAATAAAAGTTATTAAACAGAAGATAGCACAGATACCTCAAGTATTTGCTTGGAAGAGACTTTGAATGAGAATTTCGTCTAATAGGAAAAGTTATTGTAGGGGACTAATTGGTTAAAAGTGATTCCCAGACTGGTGGATGAATGAAAGGCTGCTGACATAGTCTACCTAGACTTCAGACAGCCTTTGACGCTGTCTCCCACAGTATTCTCCTAGAGAAGCTGGTAACCTCTGTCTGGGACAGGTACACTCTTTTCTTGTTAAAGAACCGTCTGGAGGGCCAGGACCAGAGAGTGGTGTTGAATGGAGTTAAATCCAGCTGGCAACCTGTCATGAGTGGTGCTCCCCAGGGGTTGATATTGAGGCCTGTTCTGTTTAATATCTTCACTGACAATCTCAGTGAGGGGATTGAGTGCACCCTCAGTAAGTTTGCAGATGACACCAAGATGGCAGGAAGTGTCAGTGTTCTTGGGGGTAGGAAGACCCTAATGTGCCAAGTAGCCAACAATCATAGAATTACAGAATTCTTGGAGTTGGAAGGGAGATCTGAAGGTCATCTAGTCCAACTCCCCTGCTGTGAGCAGGGACACCACAGCTCCACCAGGTTGTTCAGGGCATTATCCAGCCCCCCCCTTGAAAGTTTCCAGGAACAGGGCATCAAACACATTGCTAGGCAATCTGTCCCAGTGCCTCACCATCGTACCCTCACTGTGAAAGATTTTTCCTTGTATCTAACTAAATATACCCTCCCTGAGCTTGAAACCATTTCCCCTTATTCTGTCACTACAGACCCTGCTAAAGAGCCTGTCCCCTTCTTTCCATAACTCCCATTTAGATACTGGAAGGCCTCTATGAGGTCACTTCTCAGCCTTCTCATCTCCAGGCTGAACAGCCCCATCTCTTTCAACCTGTCCTCACAGAAGAGGTGTTCCATCACTTACTTAGGTCATTTTTGTAGCCCTCCTCTGGATGCACTCCAACTGGTCCGTGTCCCTCCTGTACTGAGCCTTCCACATGTGGACGCAGTACTCCAGGTGAGACCTGACAAGCACAGGGCAAAGGGACAAGATCACCTCCCTTGACCTGCTTGTCATGCTGCTTTTGATGCGTCCCAGGATATAGTTGTCTTTCTGGACTGAGAGGGCACACTGCTGGCTCATGTCCAGTTTCCCATCCACCAGTACCCACCGGTCTTTTTCATCCGAATTCATCCTGGCTTGTTTCAGAAATAGCATTATCAGTAGGAGTGGGAAACTGCTCATCCACCTGTCAGCTCTGGTGAGGTCACACCTCAAGTACCGTGTTCAGTTTTGAACCCCGCAGTACAAGAAAGACATTGAGGCCCTGGAGCATGTCCCCAGAGAAGGGCAGTGAAGCTGGTGAGAAGTCTGGAGCACAAGTCTTATGAAGAGTGGCTGAGGGAGCTGGGGTTGTTCATTATGGAGAAAAGGAGGCTCACAGAAGACCTTCTCACTCTGAACAAGTCCTTGAAAGGAGGCTGTGGTGAGATGGTGAACAGCCTCTTCTCTCCTGTAACGAGAGATAGGTCTCGAGGGAATGGCTTCAAGTTGTGCCAGAGGAGGATTAGGTTGGATGTTAGTGTCATAGTTTTATGATTTTTGGTTGTTGGTATTCCACATCATAACATCATGTAGGGCACTGGGAGTGTTAATGCTCCAGTTCTGGGTACCAGTCTGGAAGAGAAGAAGAATGACATTCCCCAAGGGGCTTTGCGGTCAGAGAGGAGAAAGATATAACTCCTGGTAAGGTCACCTGATGTTTCTCTTCTCTCTTCTCCTTCGCCTCTCCTCACTACTGCCCATACCGGCTGCGTGCATCACTTCAGTATTAGTGTAAGGACTTCAGGTTTCGGATAGTCTTCTCTCATTATATTTGATTCACTAGCTTCAGTTCTAATTGTATTACATTATAGTGTGTTAACTTGTCTTCCAATACCATATTTAGTAAATTAGTTCATTTGTCCTCAGATCGTTGCTGCTGTTTTTAATTATTTTGGGATCCCCTGTTTCCCTTTTCCAGAGGTACGGATTTTGTGAAACCCCTCTGCCTCACTGGTCACGGAACCGAGCCAAACCAGCCCCTAAACAGTTGACAAAAAATGTTGAAAAATTTATTCTCTGAAAGAATGGTTAGGCACTGCTAGACTAGTTGTTCCTGGAGGTTTTCAAAAAATGTTTAGGTGTTATACGAAGGGACATGGTACAGAACGAAAATATTGGTGGTAGGTGGATGGTTGAACTAGGTGGTCTTGGAGGTCTTTTCCAACCTTGGTGATTCTATGATTCTATGATCCTAAAAAAGAATTACCCATCCAGAAGCATCAAGAGATATCTTAAGATGCCTGTATAGATTCTAATAGTATAGATATGTTGATGAATTTCCTTTAGTGAATAAGAAGTAATCAACTAGAGGTTATTTATCCACTTTTATCAGAGATAGTAACTTGTGTCAAACTTTTGCTGTTCCAGCTAGATGCTTACTGAAAGTCCTTTTAAACGTATTTGCAGTACCTGCGACTATGATGTGAAGATTTATAAGCAGAAAAGTACATTTTCTTAAACACATGGATAAAATAATCATCTATGGAAGAATATGGACAGATAACTAAATGTTACAAATCTCCTGCTCTAATTGAATGATTATAGCAGTGATTAGAAGCGTATGTTGTGTTCAAGATCTGTTATACCAGCTTGACTACAGATACAGAGTGAAAAGATGATAGTTATTCTCTGCACAGACTTTTCATCCGGAGAAAGAAAAACAAATTTATAACATTGACCTTGTTCTACCTGAATTCTTCTTAGATCAAGAAAAGCTGTTTCTCAACTTGCTAACACTGTTTAGAAGGGAAATATATGATCTAAAAGAAGCTGAAGAAAAACTATGTTCAAATGAGAAGATACATGTGAAGAAGAAGTCAAATCGTAGATAAGAGAAAAAAGGAATAGGAAATAGAGAGTATAGCAGAAGACAATTCTGTCAAGAAATACTGTTGCATAAATTGTGCCTTTTTAGCCTACTTTGTAGTTTGCTTCTTTTTTCTTTTAACAATTTAGTCACTAGCTATTTTTAAAGTTAAATTTGAAAAATAAGGAAAGATGGAAAAAAAGTCCCAGCAGGAGCCCTTTCAATCGCTGCTCTCCTTTTATCTTTTTCTCCACATATTTTGTGGGTATGTTTTTGTATTACTGCAGCAGTTCTGAATTTTAATGATAAAACACTTGGCTTAAAATCAACATGTGCAATAATAGGCTTAGTTACTCAGTACTTGTCCACAATCTCTGAGAATTTCAAACCGTAGCACCTTTGGAACCAGCACATATCTTATCCTCACACTAAAATGTAAAATAAAAGTATTTGCCAAAACACAAAAGTTTTAACTTATAGGAGGAAAGAGTGATTTAAAATAAATAAATGAACAGATAACTAAATAAAAAGAAAGCTGAGAAATAAAAAGAAAAAGTGCATTATCAGAAGAAGGGAATGAAGGAACATATCTAATACACCAAATGGGTGTGCTGCACTTCAAAGGGACCTGAAAAAGCTAGAGAAATTAGATTTAAAGAGCCTAATGAAGTTCAGCACAGGGAAATGCCATGCCCTGTCCTTGGAGAGTAATGAACCCAGGCACCCAGACAGGCTGGGAATAAATGGCTCGGAAGTACCTCCTCAGGGAAGGACATGGGGCCCTTAGTGGAAAACATCTGACATGAGCTAGCTATGTGCCATTACCGTAAAGAGGGCTAACAGTATCATGCCCTCCACCATATATTGGTGCCTGGGGTTGTTCCTCTCCAAATGCAGGACTTGTACTTTCCCTTTAACCTGTAGGAGATGATTAAATTCTTCTTTGACTGTTGACAATGGCTTTTTAGCAAAAAGACAAAAGCTTCCTATAGCTGGAGGCAAGATGTTAACCTGATTCATACACACTTTTTTTTCTCCATCTGCTGACCAACCAGCTTTCTAGAAGATTTCCCTTCTCTCCACATAAGGAAACAGGTGGAGCAAGAAATTAATCCAGACCGAATATATGTCCATCTGCATCCAGGCTAGCCATAACCTCCACCTGGTTTTGAGGTGGAATATTAGCCAAACTGCGGGAGCTTGGTTGTGATGGAAAGTGATGTAAAGTGAGGTAAAGTCAAGTAACTCTTCTAATATCATGCTGGAGCACTTTGTCCTATTCCTGAAGAGCCAAACCTTTCAAAAACTCTAACAAATTTCTAAAACACCATTGTATAAAACCAATGCAAGGATTACAAACAACAGTACCAATACTAATTAGGGTTAGCCAAGGTTTTCTCATTCATACAGCTAAGGGAGCATATGGGAAACATCATGCTGCCATGGCAGATTCTTTGCTTCAAAAAGTTGTGTGAAACATGAAAGCCAATTAAAATAATAGCAGAATACAGCAAATGTGAGGTACAAAATCCGCAGATAATAAATCTTGTTTTTCACTGAGAAGGGCTGCAGTAAGACTGCACGTAAAAATGCAATCTGACGTGTTGTCTATTTTCTAACTGTCATTTTATCTCTTCTTGGAAGTTGGTTCTTTATTTTTTAAATGAAAGCATTTAACAATATGCTTTTCTTCAGTACACACGCACACACAAAAAAAACCCTACAGTTAACATAAAATTATTATTAATGTTAAAACCGTTATGCCTTGTAAATCTTGAAAAACTTCTGTTTCATAGGAATGTAGCTCTTCGTTCTTTCTGCAGTCTGTGGGAGTTAGACAAGAGTCAGTAATTCTAACTGTTTTACTTAATGACTGAAACAAATCTGATAGTATTTTTAGAAAAAATATCACCATTGTACACAGCTCTTTTCAACACGATGGCTTTGGACAACTAAAAAGGTATTTCACACTCTGGATCTGTTTTTGGACTCATCTAGAAAGGAAATTTTTCAAATTTTATTCCAAAAACTCTCATGTATGCACCCCTAAATATAGCACCATTGTGAATAATTTCAATGACTCTTTAACTGTTCTCAGGAATAATGAAATATCTTTTTCTGAGGAACACAGCAGCCAGAGGGAGGAACCTATAGATTGAGAAGAATATCTGTTTGCCAGGAGAATATGTAATAGGTTTTTTCCTACCCCTATAACTGAAGAAGCAAGGCAATGAAAAGTATTTGAGACTTGGTATTTGAATGAACTGTTTGTGTATTTTTTTTTTTTTCATTCTTATTTTTTCTCTTGTACTTCACATTGTTGAATTCGCTGTTCACTGGTTCTCAAAGAAAGGAGCACAAGCAGACGAAATGTAAGAATTGAAAGATGTTTCCCCTCTATTTCTGACTATTTCTTGCCTCTGAACATGAAAAGACCAACACTGCAAGAAAGGACATTTTTCCCTTTGCGGTTTGGGTAAGCTCATGCCATAAAACCCAAAACTCCGGTCTGTGTTTTCTGCTTTTCAGCCATTCCGTTTGTTGTTTGTTGTTGTGGGTTTTTTTGTTTGTTTTTTTTTGTTTTTTTTTTAAGGAGCTTTATTTCATTTATCTTATTGTAAGAGTAGAAAGTATATCAGTCAGTTTTTACAAGCAATGTGATTGCTCAAAGCCTTGTCCTAATGTCAAGTCCTAATACAATAGAAAAAGTGGGTTTAAAGTTCATATAGACAATGAGAAGTTTAAATAATACATCAGATAAAGAAGCTAAACTGGCATATAAACCACAGTTTGAGCTTCCTTATTCCCCCAGATCTCCAGAATATGTAATTGGTATCCTGCTGCTCTTGAGCATTTGAAGATTTGATGGACGTCTGTTGAGATAAGAATGGCTGGACATGTCTCTGTTATAGGGGTAGTGATCACTGTAGACCAGAATCTTCCCAAAGATTGTTAGAACCTGAACATACAATTTGAATGCAATATTCAGGGCTATCCAATTAATGATAAATACTTTCATGTTGTTCCTGGCAGAGATTACTAATAACTGTCAAAAATACTCATTATGGGCAGTCATTTGGTTTAATTGTTTATGATTTGATACTCACAAGAGTTTGCTGTGTTTTGTTTTCTGTTGATCTTTCCTCTTAATATTTTGGTAGAAAATGGAAGACAGGGTCACCAAAAGAAATTGGGACTGATTAAAACCTGTAGATGGCATTATGACATAACTGCATTTCTATCCACTGGTTTTGAACACATTCAAAACTAAAGTACCGAGAGGTCATACAGGCATATAGCAGCTGTGACACAACTGACTATGTTAGTTGATTGCTGTGCAGTACCATTTAAATCTCTTTAAAAAAAAAAAAAATAATAATAAAAAATCAATGTAATGTTTAGATGCAGTCCAGAGTTGTGAGGGACTGCTGTATAACCTATGAGTAACGTAATGACTAATGCAACCTAACTTTCTCAGAAGAACCTGCGGATTTAGTCAACTAAGATTAGCAAATGGTGAATCAAAAATGGAAGATATTGTGTAGTCAACGGGGGAAAAGGCTGAGACGTGCCTTAGGTCCTTAGTTGTTCTGTCATATAGAAAACAAAGTGACCTGACAGTATTACACTACTGATACTACGCCTTGGAAGTATCAAAGATGTGTCACTTGAAAGGAAAATGTTATTGTCCAAAAAAATTCTCAGAGTCCAATACAGAAAATGGAGATGCGGGGGATAGTGAAAATAGATATTTAAGGATGTGTTAGGATTCTGTTGGCATGCACTTTCTCCGCATTAAGTTTCAGGTCAGTAGTCTGCAACAAATCCTCTGTTCCAAGGGGAGACAAGCTAGTACATTACAACACAGAAACCACATGCCTTATAAAATGTTCGTGAAAATGAAATGAGATCCAACAGATACAAAAAGAAATTAACACATTAAATGAATAGTGTATTTCAGAGATGAACATAATCTTTTTTTTTTTTTTTTTAAGATCTTTCAGTAGAGGTCTGCTACATTCAAATTACCTTCTGTATTCACAATACACTCTGAGATAGTCATTGTCACCTGAGATGAAAATTGTACTGTAGTGCTTATTTAAAACATAAAGCCTTCTTGCATGTTCTTAGCAGGTTTTTATTTTGCTGGTACATTTTAGAGATATGCTACTGTAGTCTTACTGTAGCATTTTGAATTTTAAGTAGCATTATACTATTCATGGCTGGGAGAGTAATGGAACTGTTCACCACAGAGGATTCAAAATATGGCATCATGCCAATTTTTCTTCAACTGTAACTTGGCAGTTGTACACAATGAAGTATAACCACCTTGTATCAGCTATGGGCTTAAGGTATTTTTGTATAAATGAAGAACATCTGATTTAGTTGTCTACCAGACGAAAAATCCTATCCCTGCATTTTGACAAGGTCACTTCATAACAGATAATGTGTCACAAGAATGAAATCACTCAATTGATCCAGAAATTAAGCAACAACCAACTCCTATGATAACGCTATCATTATTGTACTGCTGTAGAAGAAAATAACGCTCTAGGATGTTAGGAGGTCACTAATCAGAAGTTGTATACATATAGACTTCTGTCTGTTTGAAAGAAGTGTATTTTCAATGTTCCCACACAAGATTTTGACGAGACTAGATTTACCTCAGTGGACTTTTTCTCCTTGTGTCTCCTGGACCCATGTCTTTCAGCTGAGACTTTTGAAATTTATGCAGCTTTCTGTCTTTGAACTAATAACTTGAATTTCTGGTTAACAAACAGAGAATTGCAGCAATGAACTTGGCTGGAGCATGAATATATTAGAATGGATGAAATTGCTGTAAGGACAGACTACAATAGCACTTCTCCTCTGTAAAATAATAAGCACCATCCATCCTCCATTCACTGCAGTGGCTCCCTGCGGAATGCTGAATAGATGGAGCAGAACTTACATCTGTCTGTCTTTGCAGCTCTGCTGGCTCCTTCATACTCAGCTTTATCTGTCTTCCACATGCTATGAAGCATTGCTTCCTATATGCAAAATCGTCAATCACAGATAATTTTGTCTTGGTTAAATCCATTACATATTTTCCATTTTGGCAGCTACCAGTATAGCAATACATTCTATAGTTAAAACAGTGGAATATATGAAGGTTGAAAGAAAATTGATAGTAAAAAAAAAAAATGTATTTGGTTTTGTTGGTGTTGATGCTGTATTTGAATCTCTATCCTTTGAAGGCCAGTTTTGGACATTACACGTTTGGTACATTTTAGGAAAACTGTTTTAAAATGTGCAGTGCAATTTTCCTCTCAGGCAGAAAGCTAGTAAATGCTTTGCTGTGAGAAAATCAGTTTATCTTTGTGATCTTTGCAACTAAGTGCTGTGATTGTCTCTTAATGCTATGTTTCTTGTGATACGACTTAGCTGAAATACAGCTGAGGTTTAGATCCTGATCTAGCACTAAACAGCACGCTTTCTTTGCTGCTTGTGAATTGCTGCACAACTTAATCAGCTGAGGATAAGTATTACAAGTTCAGATCAAAATTCAGTCAACTCACAAGTTCTTTTTCATGTGTCAAATACAAATGACAATTAAGTAGCATATACAGAACAGCAGTTGTTCTTGATTACTCCCATAGTGCTCTAGCTGTCTACGGTGACTGCTGCTATGAGCATCCAGTGTTCAATTTGTCTCAGAATAGATTCTGATGCTAATTTTATTACCCCTGTAAGATTGTGTTTTATTTAGAACAATGAAGTGGGCATTCATAAATGAGTCATAATTAGAATAAGGGGTTTGTGCCGTTATTCTAATAAGAAACAGAAAATAAGATGCTTACTAACACTTATAGGGCAACAATTTAAAAAGCTGATCTACTGTATTGGAAATCATTGTGAAATTGAGAAGAGAAAGGCCTGTCTTAAATTACTATTTCATATATCCTAGGGGTTCTGGCATTCTTCAGGCTTTATCTGTTTCATTCTTGAGAGCAAAGACCTGTCTGCAGGCTAGTGATGTGTAACCTTGTGATCAGCTTGATAGGGGAAGCCCTGAGAGCTCCTAATGCTGATGACAGTTCAAGCGAACAGCAGAATTCCCACAGACAGGAATGGTTGCAGTTTGTCTTTGGAACTGCATTGTTGTCACTATGCACATCTTTTCTTATAAGTGTTTTTTCAGGCTTTCCCATTCCTGAAACTATTTTCTCTATCCTCTATTATTTTTTGATGCTGTTCTTGCTCAGATTGGTCATCTGAGCCCAGTCTCAATTGCTATTCTGTTTACTGTGTTTCCCTTTCAAAGCATTTTTCTGTAACCATAGCCACTCAGCGTTGCACAGGGACAGGGAAATATAGTCCTCAAAATTGAAGATGCTTTACTGTACAGTCTCCAAGAGCAACAAATATCACAAAATGCCTCCTTCCCTCCCTTCCTTCAGCTCATGTATGGTGTGTGGGCTTTGGCTTTCAAAAGTAATCCTCAGATCTGTAAATGCTCTGAGAAATAATGACTGTGACTTAAAACAACAGTGTATAAAGATGAGAACATTGCAATTCTGTGTGCAGGGAAAAAAAATAAAATAATAATAATAATAATAAAAGAGATATCATCTCCTCTCAGGCAGTATATCTTGTAGTCATTCAGGGAAAGAAGTAAGTTCTTGGACAGCTTGTAAATCTAGTGAAACATGGATGCCAGGACACCTCCTGGACACAGATCCCTTAAAATCATGGGCTGCTGGACACAGCAAAACAAAGCCTGCAGACTTCCAGCAGAAGGTCAAGGTAGTAAATGCACCCTTTCTCCTCAAAGTGTTGAATGCAATTTCCAAACTTTCCTGAAATTCAAATAAGGTGCCCTGAATAACTTTCTGCTAGTAATGCCTCCCATTTATTAACATGGAAATTACAACAGATACAAAGAGCACAATAACACTGTTAGACAGAACAAATTCTCAGGTACAAAACACTATTTTTTCAGTGCAATCCCTACCATTAGCTATACATTTTTGCCAGTGATGAACAGGAGCCTGCATTCTGTGCATGTAAAAATCTGCACCAGTGGAGGTGACCACTGTCACTGTTGCCTCTGCTGAAATGCACTACCCACTTCTCACTGTGCTCACATCCACTATTTAGTCTCCACGAACGTTCAGCAAGCAGTAAATGGCAATGGGTGCAATTTTTTCCACATGGAGAAGTTCAATTCCACATATTTGCTCCATATGTACTTCCATGTCAAACGCTATTTGTCAGATTGCCCCTCTGCTGCCATCTGTCTCACAGCAACAAAATGTAATGGAATATTGGTGGGAAGATTCAGTCTCTACTGCCACATACAAACACCCTCCGCTGACATCCGGAGCCAACATCATAAAATGGGAGGCATTGCTTTCAGAGCAGCCCTCATAATGTGGAATCATAGAATCACAGAATCATAGAATCACAAGGTTGGAAAGGACCTACAAGATCATCTAGTCCAACCATCCTCCCATTACCATATCTACAACAAAGCACTAAACAATAATAAACTACTTCCATAGTTTAAACCATGATAAACTGCTTCCTAACAAAGTTCTACTTCCCTCTTCAGCCAAGTTAGAGAATGGAATAAAGTTGCTAGAAAAGATCTGTAGGGTGTTTTTTTGTCACAAGTTAAAATGCAAGGATTTCTATACAAATATAAGATGTGAGGAGGGTCAAACACTAGAGGTGGGCAGAGAATACCTTTGGAGATATTCTGATTGGACATGTTTGTCACATGACAGACTACTGTCTGCGACCCTGCTTTTGGACTAGATGACTTCCAGAGGTGCTGTTCCACCTCAGCTGTCCTCTGTTCCTGTGACTGTCTCACTCGTTGGCTGCATACGATATCCATTTGCTTCCACAGAGGATTCTGTACTTTCTACACAGGCTGGCAGCTCTTTGAGCTATGAACTTTCAGAGCCTAACAGTGTGATCTTTATTTCTTCTGGTCTCTGTTACAATACCGGTGTTAACGATGATTTAATTTTTTAAGCACGTGTTCCCTTTAAATATGACCATTTTTAACTCTTGTTGTTGTTAAGGCAAGGTAGTGCAAATCACAACAACTGCAAACAAATTCTCTTTGCAGTAAATAACTCAGTTTGGTGCACAGACGACCATCTTTTATTCTTGATATAGTATGCACCCTTCTTTTGAAAAATCAGTAGCATTTTGACATTGCTGGAAGATTTTTGGTAGTTTTGACATCTGTTTGTTTGTTTTTATGTTACTGCTGTTCTATTTTTTTTGTTAGGAGCAATGTTTCCAACTAGACTGAAATAATATCTATTTGATTATTTGAAAATAAAAAATAATAGTCACCTTTTTTAACAATCTCCAAAGTCCTGTCTCAAGAAACATATTAAATACAAATTTGGCAAGTACATGTATTTCTGTGTCTCAGAAATACCACTCATTGTTCTCTGCTACGTAGAGGATACCTTAGGTAGAAAGCTGCCATGATGAACAAATACATTCCTATTTCTCTCTCTCTTTTTTTTTTTTTTTTTTCCAGGTTGAGTTATAAATGACTTTTAAGATTACCTGTTCCTGCCTAAGATCTCTAGAAAGTTATGTAGGCTGCTAAAATCCAAAATGGCTAGATTTGCAATCTAAGAGAATGGTGTAAAACCATGCAGATACCCCATTATGAACTGCTGGAAATGTAAAACAATTGAAAAACTTGTTCCTGCCATATCTTACATATAGTACTATCTCTTGTTTTTTCTCTTTTGGGATATCACATTGAGAAGAAGCATTTTCATATCACTTTCTCCAGATGAGAGCACAGGAAGAACAAAGATGATAGACAAGAGGGCACTCAACTATATTAGTTAACCTATTCCATCTTTATTGATTGTGGAGTGAACCTGGAACTATTATGAACTGATTTAATTCAACATCAAGTTAAAAAGCTATAAACTCCATAGTTGATCTCCCAAAAATTTCATGAACTTAGAAAACCTTCTGCCTTTCTCTGATAAAATTCTGGCTGCTGTTGCTGACTATAGTTGATAATCTTGTAAATTAAAGAGTGGCAGAAACTGCATGAAATTCACTTCTGCAAGACAGACAATTCTTAAGGAAGCAGCAAAATATCCAAGTTTGTTTCTCTTGAGGGTTAATTTTTAAAGGAAATAAGCCCGCCTGCAGAGACTAAAAAGAATAAAATAATTCTAATTAATTCTCTTTCTTATGCTTCATTCAGACCCGAGAGGTGCAACAGATTATAAACAAGCCGGAAGGTTAGGAACCAAAAGGAAGTTAGCCTTTGCAATTTTAAATTAGCTTAAATTACTTTCCCTCTGCTTTTTTTTCTCCATGCATTGTACATTATATATTTGTATATCTCGTGTTTTACAGTTGATAAATGCTGTATAAATATATGAATAGAATTCAGTGTATACATCATGATTGTTTGTGTCTGTACCTTTCACTGATACTGGCACTTTAATGGCAGATTTTATGCAAGTATTTAACACAAGAAATAAGTAGTCGTCTAAAAGTACCGAAGATCATAAAATAGGTTGTTGTACTGCCCTGTGAACACTTCAACAGAGAGAAAAAAGTTTCTTCTTTTTACAAGATCTACTGAAAATTTACAATGAAAATAAAATGCACTTGGGTGAGCATGGGACACTGGGAAGCAGAGGAGGGCAGCAGAGTTATTACTAGAGTGCTCTTGCTCCCTGCTATTTAGGACAATGAGTACCAAGGGTCACTGTCATGTGAAATCCCTCAGACGTTATTTCAAGTCCAACAAACGATCAAGGCAATTTCACCTAAGCAGTAAATCCAAAAAAAGGACCAGAGAATAGATACAGAAAGCAGGTTTGGGTTTTTTTTCAGTCATTCTCAGAACTTTGTTCCCTCTGCTTGGTGAGGCCCTTTTCAATTTCAGATTTGTCTTCTACGCTGCCGCATTGTTTTCCCAAGAAGTGCATATGTATCCAGTCATCTGCCCTTTCCCAGGAGTGGAAATCTGTTTAAATCCACAAACTGAACCGATTTCCACCAAATTCAATGCATTTTACCTTCAGAGTAAGGCTCTTCGGGGTTGTGAAAGGATTTGTAAGCAATATTTGAGTCTAGTAAACACACTTTTGGTACTCATAAACACAGTTTTCTATTTCTATCACTGGTGTGCTGTTTTATTGGATTGGCATTCCTAGTACTCCTCCCAAGTCCGACCTGTCTTGTCTAGATGGACTGCATTGTCTTTGGGAAGGAACTGTGTCTTGCTATGTGATGTATACCATCTGTAACAACAGGTCTGATATCTCAGCTGGAACTGTTCTATGGGAAAAAAAAAATATAATAATAATAATACATACTCTGTCTACATTTGAAAACATTCTAAAGATATTAAATGTGGTTAATAATCTCTGATTATTAGTAAGGATTCCATCTATGTAAATTATCTTCAGTTAGCATAGTAGTTTCATAACTTCTAATTCTCTAATTGAACTACTTAAGAAATATTTTACTAAAACATATTTCTGAGACAATTATCCTACATATACATTCATAGCATAAGAATTTGCTTGAATTGCTGTTGGTTTTTGGCAAAGCTCACTCAAAGATGTTTGCGTGTGTTGTATGCAGTAAGGATAAAAATGTACACGTAATACTTAAAAATGCCTATGGATTACTTTGCTCTTTCATTTTCCAGCTAAATTAGCTGTTGCTTTAGCAACAGGAAATCCATTGCAGACAATTCTCAGATCAGATAGAATGATTCAACTCGGTTCAAGTATGATAAATGTGACATGATCAGAGACTCTTCTGCTATTTGTAGGCCTACACAAATACAACATCCATTTTACCTTTGCTAATGATGTAAAAATGCGTTACTCATTGTATATAGGTTATTACTCCAATATCTCATTCCTCTTTCCTGTGCATGGAAAGCCATAGTTCACGCCTTTTGAGGCTGGTGATATCTGAGTGCATTATGTTCCCACTGAGCATTTACTATGTTCTGTATGCATCATGTGCCTTGTTTAGAATAATGATTAAACACTAAGTCATCACTAGTCAGCTGGTCTGAAATGCAATAGTCTGTCATTTCACCACCTCAGGCTAGTGATGTCATGCAACATGACTTTTCTGGCTTCTCACATGTTGTCATGTCTCCCTGGGCTAATTATTCCAGTTAACACATTCTACTGTGTCATGAAGGTGTGCAGCTATTTCCAGTTGTTTTGTGGCACAGTAAACATTTTCTTTAATCATAATGAAAATAAAAAAAAATTCCTTGGCAAAATATAATTCAAAGCAAATCATTTAAGAATACATTTATTTTGTTCAGTATTCCATTACTGAGGCACCAGTGAACAATCTGCAAAGTCACCTAAGGGTGAAGATGCACTTCATATCTGCTTCAGTGAAGCAGGGTGTATGCAGTGGTTTGGTAAAACAGATAAAAATGTAAAGCAAGTATTTAAGAAACATAAAGATTCAGAAACTAGATCAGTCGGTTTAGCCCTCTGATTGACTGTGGAATGGTAGATTAGCAAGGGTAACCTGCCCAATAAATGTGTTAAGAGTTTTTCAATATGAATAAGAGGGAAGTGGGCTGAAGGTTTTGAGAAGGATAAGAACTAGTGGAGAGTGTTTCTTAGAGACTCACACAGTGCTCTGGTTCAGGAGCAGCCTGCTCTTGAACAATGGGCCCCATGGTACGGAGCCATATTCACAGAACCACAGAATCACAGAATTGTAGGGGTTGGAAGAGACCTCCAAAGATCATCGAGTCCAACCTCCCTGCCAAAACAGGTTCTCTACACCAGGTTGCACAGGTAGGCGTCCAGGCGGGTCTTGAATATCTCCAAAGAAGGAGACTCCACCACCCCCCTGGGCAGCCTGTTCCAGTGCTCCGTCACCCTCACCGTAAAGAAGTTCTTGCGCACGTTCGTGTGGAACTTCCTATGCTCCAGTTTGGGGCTGTTTCCCCTTGTCCTGTCTCCACACACTGCTGAAAAGAGTCTGGCCTCTCCACTTTGCCCCCCACACCTGAGATATTTATTGACGTGGATCAGGTCCTCTCTCAGCCTTCTTTTCTCAAGGCTAAACAGACCCAGTTCACTTAGCCTTTCTTCATAGGGGAGATGCTCCAGGCCCTTCACCATCTTTGTGGCCCTCCGCTGGACTCTTTTCAAGAGATTTCCAAGATCTTCATCACCAGGGTAGAGCAGAGGGGGAGGATCACCTCCCTTGACCTGCTGACCACTCTCTTTTTAATGCACCCCAGAATGCCATTGGCCTTTTTGGCCATGAGGGTACACTGCTGGTTCATGACCAACCTGTCGTCCACCAGGACGCCCACGTCCCTCTCTGCAGAGCTCCTCTCCAGCAGGTCATCCCCCAACCTGTACTGGTGCATGCAGTTATTCCTCCCCAGGTGCAAGACTCTACACTTGCTTTTGTTAAACCTCATCCTGTTTCTTACCGCCCAGCTCTCCAGCCTGTCCAGGTCACACTGAATGGCAGCACAGCCTTCAGGCGTATCAGCCAATCCTCCCAACTTCGTATCATCAGCAAACTTGCTGAGGGTGGCCACTATCCCCTTGTCAAGGTCATGAAGATGTTGAACAAGACCGGGCCCAACATCGACCCCTGGGAAACACCGCTAGTTACAGGTCTCCAATTGGACTCTGCACTGCCAATGACGACCCTCTGCGCTCTGCCAGTCAGCCAGTTCTCGACCCACCTGACTGTCCACTCATCTATCCCACACTTGCTCAGCTTTGTTATAAGGATGCTGTGGGAGACAGTATCAAGTGCCTTGCTGAAATCAAGGTAGACTACATCCACCGCTCTCCCCCCATCCACCCAGCCAGTGACAGCATCATAGAAGGCTACCAGGTTGGTCACGTGCTGGTCCATGTTGGAGAAGTGCTTGAAGAGCTGCACCCCATGGGAAGTCCATGTGGGTTCAGTTCAGGAAGGATGGCATCCCGTCACTTTTGAGGCTACTATTTGTATGCATTACTCAACAGATGTCTCATGTAGACTTCATAAGTAGCCTCAGTGATACCTACAATTTCTCCCTCTTGTGCGACTGTGTTGAACATCAGTGTGCAGGATTAATTTAAGGCTTTGGAAAGTGAAAAAGTTCATGCAGTGAAATAACAAAATTGATTTCACTCCATCAGCTTTCTGAGAAGCTGCCCCTGCCTCCGGTCTGTGATGCTAAAGAGGCATCCCTTCTCTTTTGGAACAGATAACATTAAAATTCTGTTACAGTCAATGGAGAGAAAAAGGAGCATTTAATGGTGCTATACATCTTTATAGAAGAGGTCTTCCACTGTAGAAGTACTGATCACTCTCCACTCACTCAATTGCCTACACATCTCTGGAGACAAACATCTCTATAGATGTATCAGCAATGTAACTGCTCATGATGAAAGGAGACAATTAACACTCTTAAGGATTTTGATTCTCAGTGTTAAAAAGCAGTCAGTACAAGATAAATGATAAAACATGCATAATGCTAGGAGAACTGCAATACCAAGGCTTTAGATTCCTAGGCAAGGCACCCCAAATTTGCATGATTTTAATTTTCTGTACCTAGAGATCCTATCTGCCCCTGGAATGGAAAAGAATACTGGCCTATATTGGAAGGGAATTGAAAAGTCTATCTGTGAAGTTGCATGATTTTGATAATCATCATGTAACAAAGATAAGAATTTCTGGACTATCTCTGGATCAAGAAGGGAGTGCTGTCCAAAAAAAACAGCTGATAGGACTCCATACAATATCAAAATTTTGACACTGATTGTGGACTGAATGCTATTCATTCTGTGCAATGACTGCCAATATGGCAGTCTGTTTTCAGGGTTGACTAAAATACAGGGATTCTGTGATAAGCTATTCAACATCCATTCATATAATTTTAACATGTGAGATAAGTGGTGTATTTAGAAAAGACAAATCTCTAGAGTTAAAGTAGAAATGAAATCCAGCACATTTCGAGGAACAGAATCATCCCATTCTAACACAGATCTTAACAGTTCATATGGATTGTGACCTGCAAGCAGGGGATGAGCACTGGACTTGTTTACTACATGCATTGGTGTTACTGTGAAGAAATGTTCACAGAAGACAGCGTTAGATACTTAGGGCAGCATTACCTCACCAACTTACCATTAGCATAGTTGAGCTGTGAAATGCCCAGGGAAGCCCTGATTTACCAAAGATAGGTTGTCACTCTTGAGTGATACTCCTGAGATATTCAGCTGTGGGACTCTGTTTAGAAAGTTTATACTTGGCCCAAACATGAATGCTCAGCATATAGGTATTGAAATAAGATTCAAAAATCACCATTCTGACAAGAAAGCAAATGCTGAGAGATATAGATGGGGATGTACTCCCTAGCTCTGGGCACTTGCCATTGGAAGTAGCGTTTGAAAATTCAAGTTAATAATACTCAGCATGCAAATTGGAAGGCTCAAGCTCCATGATAATAGGATGAAATCCTCTTTCTGCTGAACTCAACTGACAAAGTTCCACTGACTGCAAGCCACAAAGCCATGCAAAGATTTAAGTCTCAGGGCTATTTCAGAAGCAGACCAGTGCCACAGCTACAAGCTATCCTTATTGCAGGAATGTGAAGGGGCTGTCCACAATCTGGGACACCCACTGATGCTGCCCAACTCATAAGCTCCTTCTGTATGTCTGGATGGGTCTTTCTAGCAATAATACTACACTGAAGGTGTCTGCACCACAGTCACATGAAACTTTACACTGCTCCATGTCATACCGTCATTGGTTAGCTTCCGTTTCTCATTGGGTACCTTTAATCCCTTATTGCTGATACTGATTTTACTGATGAGACTTTTTAACAACTATCTGGAGGAATGAGCAGGAGAAGAGAAGGTAAAATGAGAAGCTCTTTTCAGCCCACTAGCCCGTGAAGCATGTTCTGATTTCTGAAATGAGACCCGAATGTTGCCTCACCATTGTGTTTTCACATTTGATCTCCCTGCACTGCAATTTCTGTTAGAAGAAAAGCTGTCTAAGTGTGCAGGTTGGGAACATGATGAGCAATCAAAGTCGCTAGGACTGTGGAGTGTGTCTGTTCTGTAATTTACAGATATCCTCAGGAGCCCAACCATCTCTGATTCTTTTTCTCTTCTGTAAGAAATTTACACTACTGGTGATAGTGCTCAGGTCTCCTTATAACCTCTGTATTACTCCTGGTAGCACATAAAGACATTCTGGAATGCTTGGGTAATTACTCTTTATCAGGAACTTTCACAGTTCCTGAATTCTTTACACAAGTCCTGAGATGTTCTCCACCTGCCAGATTTTCATGTCTGCTCCTTTGCTAGAGATACAAAGATAGATTAATTCATGCTTCAGGATTCCATCGGTCAGAGAGAACTCTATGGAGAAAATACATGCTTGCTGCGTATCCTGATCGCTGTATATCTATCAAGCCAGGAAATACTGTGTTGGATATTTTAAGCTCTCAAGCCTCAGAACGTCAGTGAAGTTGTTGAAGCAAAGGATGCCAGACTTGGAAACTCATCTCTGGAAAGACTCTGTGTCATTTAGTGTTTTCAGACATCACTCTTACCTATCCCTGAACTTAAATGTCCAATGGATATGTTAGCTACATGCATGCCACTCTTACTTCAGGAGTAAGTAAACAGCTGTATTCACACAGCCACCTTGTCCTGAATTCTGCTGTAGACTGAGTATATTACAAAGGAGATAGATAGCTCTCCCAAACCCTGCATTGCAGTTGTGAGATCTTCAGTACAAGTACAATGTTTCCACCACGCTTTGACTTGTCACATCCCAGGCTCTCCAAGGGGCCAGGCTTTCTTGCTATCTGATGCTTTACTGGCAGAAAGGAGAGAGATGTCAGAATTTGAGCTTAGCTCACTTTCATAGAATCACAGAATCACAAGGTTGGAAAGGACCTACAAGATCATCCAGTCCAAACATCCTCCCATCACCATTGCTAACACAAGACACTAAACCATATCTCATAGCTCCTCATCCAGACACCTCTTGAGCACTGCCAGGGATGGCGACTGCACCACCTCCATGGGCAGCCATTCCAGTGCCTGACCACTCTCTGAGAGAAAAAGTTTTTCCTTATGCCTAATCTAAACCTCTGGTACAACTTGCGGCCATTTCCTCGGGTCCTGTTTGTTGCCTGGGAGAAGAGGCCAAGCCCCTCCTCATCACAACCTCCCTTCAGGAAGCTGTAGAGTGCAATGAGGTCTCCCCTGAGCCCCTTCTTCTCCAGACTAAACAATCCCAGCTACCTGAGCCGCTCCTCATAAGACTTGTACTCCAGGCCCCTCACCAGTTTCGTTGTCCTTCTCTGGACATGTTCCAGGGCCTCAATGCCATTCTTGTAGTGAGGGGCACAAAACAACACAATAGCAGTGCTGAGTGCAGGGGATGATTACCTCCCTGCTCCTGCTGGCCACACTATTTCTAATGCAGGCCAGGATGGGATTGGACTTCTTGGGTGTTGGCTCATGTTCAGCCGAGCATCAACCAACACCCCCAGGTCCCTTTCCTCTACACAGTCGTCCAGCCACACAGCCCCAAGCCTATAGAACTGCATGGGGTTATTGTGGCCAAAGTGCAGGAACTGTACACTCAATCCCCACATCCAAGGTCATCAATGAAGATATTAAACAAGATGGGCCCCAGTACTGACCTCTGGGGGACACCACTTGTAATGGGTCACCAGCTGGACTTAACTGCATTAACTACTACCCTCTAGCCAGTTCCTTACCCAAAGAAGTATATACCTGTCCAGGCCATGGGAAGCCATTTTCCCCAGAAGAATACTGTGGGAGACCGTGTCAAAGGCTTTGCTGAAGTCTAGGTAGACTACATCACAACGAGCCTAGAAAGTGGCTTGGCAATCACCCCCGCCAGCTCCCTCAGCACCCTAGGATGGAGCCCATCTGGTCCCGTGGACTTGTGACAGTCCAGATGGAGGAGGAATTCCCTGTCTCCACCTCAATCACCAGGGGTGTATATTGCATAGCATCCCAGACTTCCAGATCAGGGTGTAAAGTGCTTTGAGGATAACTGATCTGCCTATTAAAGGCAGATGTAAAGAAGGCACTGAGGACTTCAGCCTTCTCCTTATCCTCAGTGGTCATGTTCCCTGCTGCATCAAGTAAAGGACAGAAATTCTCCTTGGATCTTCTCTTACCATTGATATATTTGTAAAAGTATTTCTTATTCTCTTTTACTGCAGTGGCCAATCTGAGTTCAAGGTGAGCTTTTGCCTTCCTAACTTCCTCCCTGCATACCTTAGCAAATTCCTTGTAGTCTCCCCATGTAGCCTGTCCCTTCCTTCTTTGCTGCCATTCAGACAGGAAAGAGGTGACAGAACTAGAAATTCTTCTGGAAAGAAGTTGGAGAGTCCAGGAGAGAGTGAGAAAGTTATTTCCTGAAATATGTTCTATTATTTACCTGATCTTAGGGTAGGGGGCTGGGAGAAGCAAGAGCAGTAATTTGTGTCTCCGGGAGAGAACAATACATGGCATGTTCATACGTAGATACTTGGGTGGAAGGATATCCTATCAGGCTCCATGCTGACTCCCAGTGCCACTCCCTAACCCCTGCCATGCTGGACATTGTATTGTGTTTTTCTCCCAGCTCCCTGCCCCTTATACAGCAGCTGGCCCTCATTACTCTTTGACTATCTGTTCTTCATACCCAATCCTCCTTTGTTTTCCCAGTCCCATAAATTGTCTCAAAAAGGTTTAGTTTATGGATACTGGAATGTCTTATTGACATATTGAAATAAATCCTCACCGCTCCTCTCCCAGGCTCATCAGTCAGATCCTTCTGGTTTAAAGACTGATTGCTGTATGGTGGTGATGAGTTACTTATTCAACATCCCTGAGGAGAAATGTCATGTACTATTACAGGCTCAGCCATGAACTGATAAGAGTGCCTAACACTGATAAGCATGGGGTGCTGTTTCTAGGTGTTCTTGCAACTTTGCAGAGCCATTCTGGCAACTATCATTTTTAGATCTTCAGGATACATTTGTACCTTCACATGCAGTCTTTCCTGAGAAGAACAGTACAAAATTCCCACTAGGTCCAGCTGCCAAGCCTTTTTGTAAGCTCTTGGAGGTGTGATCAGGACAGCTTATACAAGCGTGATATTGCAAATACTGAATTTTTGAGAAAGCCTGTCAAATACAGAGGCTTACGGGTGCAGAATAATGAGGCATAGGCATGTGTAATGTAGAAATACGGGGGAACTCATGGTAATTCCAATAGGAAGAAATGTGTATAAGTTGTGGAAGTCTGGAGTAATTCAGACCTCAAACTTCACCTCTTGGCTCCTGCGTGCAGCTCAGGGGAAAACACCGAATCTTCCTTTTCCTTGTATTATACCACAAATCAAATGGCAGTTGCATGATATATGTTAAATATCTATGTCAAATAAATACAGACAGGAAGAACTTCTCAAGTCACTGATGAAAAACTTCTCCCCGTATGGCAATAAGGATAAAACAGCAGTTGATTGCACGCCAGCAGATGCCAATGCTTCTCTACCAATAATAAAATCCAGATTATTTTAGTTCAGAACAGGCTACTAAAAGAGATAAATGGAACATAAATACTCTTCTGCCATTTTATCATGCCTATACTTATTTTAGGAGGAATTGGGATAGCAAAATAAATGATAGATAGCAAAAAAAAAAAGCTAAAATAGTTGGCAAAATAGGCATAATCTCCCATAGTATTCATCTTCTGAAAACAATTCCTATCAGAAAAGGCACATAATTTTGTTGTTGTTGTTGTTGTTCTATGTTGTAATCTTGATTATTATTGACATACTTAAAGGAAACATTTACAGGTTCCAGCCATAATCTCATTATATTGTTTTTTCACACTTAATTTGATATATTTTTAAATTACTGTCTGCGCCATACGTCTGATGAAATTTATAAATTTTTCTGTTTACTTAATAGGGGTTATATTTCTTTCTGCCCTCATGTCAACAGTTTATGGGCTGTTTCGGCCCATTATTTAAAAAAGTGGCAACGATCTGAGGAGAAACAAACTAATTTACTAAATATGGCATTGGAATGCAAGATAAAACTCCATAATACAATATAATTAGAATTGAAGCTAATAAGTCAAATATAATGAGAGTGTCCAAAAGGTGGAAAGGCCTCACCATAACACTGAGATGAGACACGCAGTCGGGTTGAGTAGCAGGGACAAGAGCTGAAAAAGGGAAAAGAGCACCTCAGGTGTCCTACCAAGGTCTTACATCTGTTCCCCCTGAGCTGAAATGATAACAGAACATTGAACAGCCTTCTGCAGAATGTAGTAGTTCTTCTCTTCTGGGATGGGTACCCAGACCTGGAGCATTAACTCTTAACTCCCAGTGCATTAAATGATGTTGTGATATGAAATACCGATAACCAAAAATCATAAAAACCATGACACCTCGCATTTCTTAATGTTTACATAGATTCTCTGTCGCATCTGCTCAAGATACGGGTTTCTTCCTATCTTTTCTTACATGGTCAATGTTACATTTTTGCTTTATGTTACTTCAAATAAAGCTTCTGCTCAATTAAGTATGCTTATTAACCATTTACCATGTTTTGCAGCTACTTTCTGCATTACATTCGCTTTAGTACAGTCAGTTTTGGCTTGTCAGTTATCATACAGAAGTTAACCTGTGGAAGTCCTCCACAGAAGCAGTGATAGAAATAATAAGCCATGTCAAACTCATACAGTAAGTAATCTAATCAAATGTGACTTAACAGAGTTTATATAGAATCTATTTTCACCTGGCGCTTGATGGGCTGACAGTAATGATTACACGTACTTGAATGAAGAAAGGTTCCAAAGGGCATACTCGTTATTCTACCTTGCCATTTGAATTACAGTGGGAAGGAAGAAGAGATCACATATTTATGGATTTGCAGATAAAGAGAATAGTTTCTTTTTAGTAATTAAACCTTTTCCTTCAAATAACACATGGTCATCAGTGGTAAATTGAAAGTTCACATATTTGAAAGGCAGAAGGGATTTTGGCACATGTGACCGCTAGGTTCTAGACAATGCTACCTGCATTTTAACGTTGATGACTGTTAGAAATAAAGCTATCTATCTGTGAAAATACACATAAAAACTCACTTTTAAATAATTTTCCAATTTGCAAATGCTTGGAAGAATATAACTACAATAAAGTTGTGGTTGTGACAGAGAAATCTCTCTCTCTGTCACAGCAGGTGTTTGGGTTTCAGTCCTCTTCATGCGAGAGACAGAAAAGTCTGTGAAAGAGTACTTTGTTTTGTGAGCCTCTAGAAATATGTTTCATAACTGTAAGTGTAAATTCCTAATAAATAAAGTCTATACTTGTGGATCTTCAAAGCGTAATCTTTTCTTCTCTCTTGCATGTTTTTTAGTTATTTTGAAATGTCCAGATTTTGGCTGAACTTCTTACACTGGGGGTGCAGCAAATGTCTGTATCATTTTGAACTAGATTCTGCCTCAGGTGGAATAAATATGTTAGGGCATGAAGTTCCTTCATGCACAGAAAGCAAGAGTGTTTTATGTCCCAACACTTGTGTTCACACCTGATATTTGCTCTCAGTCTTCAGGGTCAAAATGAGGGAAGGTTGGCACATGGAGACTTAAGATATTTCCTCTGAGTTCAAGACTATCCTATGATCCAGGTTATATGTGGGCAAGAGATGTGGTGCAGAGGAGAGAAGTTTTCTTGCAGTTGCCAAGAGGATAGATTCAAGAAGCTGAAAATTCTCTAGGAAGCACTCCAGAAAATGATTTTTGAGCCTATCCTTTGAGAGATAGAACAGACTTTGCTCTGCCTCTGCTGCAGGAAGTTGGATATATTTGGTGGAGAGATATGAATAACCCAGAAACAAAGGAGGAAAAGATCAGCTTCAAACAGATGGGTAGGAAAGACTGCCTACAACAGCAATGACAATAAAAAGTTACAGAAGAAACTGCAGTTTCAACCTATTGTGCTTCAATGAAGGTTTGCCTCCTTCCCCATTCCCACACTTGGAAGTGTATGTGTACCTGAAATAACTCTGGTCTGATGGAGATGCTCTCAGTCTCCTTAAAAAAAAAAGCTGGGAATATGTTAAAATGTCTTCTGGAAACACTCATTCACGATCTGTCCCACATCGCAGTATCAGGCTGACTAGACAATATTCAGGATGCTACTCTGGGTTCTTATTGATCCTGGAAAGAATGATTTTGTTTTGGCTGAGAATCAAAGCTGCGGCATTTTCCATTCCTAGGCAGGATGTTTTTTGAGAAGAAAGGTGAAGAAAAGCAACAGCTGACTGAAACTCTTGCTGCCTGTACATGCTCCTGATGTCTATCAGAGGGCTGCCCAAATGAACAATGATACTGGAATAAATGAGGTTACGTTGTCATCGTTTTTCTTCTCAGTTGAATTTTTTTTTTTCTATTTTTATGCTTTTCTTTTAGTCAGATGGAGAAAAACAAAAATATCTTCTCTTTCTTTAAAAACTGTTTTTATTTTATTTTATTTTATTTTATTTTATTTTCAGTACAGATAAAATTATTAAGGGTTAACTACCATGTTTTTAAGGAATTATAGCTGTTAATGGATTCTTTTACTATAAATCCAAGTATCTTATAGTGATTCACATTCCAGAAATTAGCATATCGTTATACTGCTCTGATTTATCCACTGAACTTTTCATTGGGCTAACTTTCATTCCCCTAAGTGTCCATTTGTCTCATGATGCTAGACGTTTCCTTGTCTGTGCTTTTGACTCCATGATAAAACTAACACGATGTCGCCTCTATTGCTTCTCATCAGTAAAACAATGACAGAAAGGGTCTTTGGGGAAACAGTGTAGCTACTGATACTGGTACCAACTCACTGTAGTTAACCACACCCAGATCGTTCACGCTTTTTTTCCTAGTTGATCAGATAGTTGAAAAGCAGGACTACCATCTGGACTAGGGTGGATTGGTAAGGAGAGAGAATGTGTTCAGACACAGCCAAAGACTTAAAAAGCTCAAGCACTGTAACTATCTTTAATCTTTTTTTTTTTGTATCCATGATGAGGAATGTAAAGTGTGTGAAGAAGCTCCTGAAATCAAAGCCCAGTGTACAACATAACATAACTTCAAAGTAATGCTCAGACCCCCATTTTCTTCCGAGTTTTCATTTCTTATTCCTGTCTTCTGGCTTCAGCCTGGAACACTTTATTTAACCACCAGGTCCCTCCCCTAGCAAAAAGAAAGCAAGAACTAGAGTAGTCCCTCTACTTTCTTCAGGTTGTTTTTTGGAGCGTACCTCAGATTTAGGGCACATGCCAATTCCATTTTATTCAAAACTAACAAGAAACTAAGGGCCACACTATCTTTCCTGACCACCTGCTGAAATGACTGATCTCCAGGGGAGATAGGAAAGGAAGGCAAAGTAGTTGAAGATACCCCTCAATATCAACACAGCTATAATATCAAGTATGGTGCCCGACATTGAATTGACAAAATTTGGTAAATTATATCTTTTAATCTTTCACTTACAATTCTAGTTCATTTGTCATTCTGTATCTGTAATGTTTAAAAATGTGAGCTCTATTTTCAGTTGACATTTCAAAGTTCACATGTGAGTGTCTGAAATCCCAGAAGAAAGGAAAGAGATTAGAAAAACATTAAATGAAATTCCAGTGGACCTGAGCTAATATTTATTCAGATTCCATGACCTTAACACTCTGTACAATGCTTTCTGCTGTTATCTTTGTGCTGCACCTCATATTACAATCCATAACAGCTTTGGTTTGCATGTGGCAAATACCGGCATTGTGAAAAGATATATATGGTATCTGGCTTATCAACGGATAGCAGGCAAGATGAGAATTGATACCTGCAAATATTTATATTTCCCTCTATGACAAGAAAAGTGAGACTTGATAGCATTTTCTAAGTTTTATTTCAAATACTTGCGATCTTTCTCTGAAACAATAAATTATAGGTATTAAAGTGAATTTTCAATGTTACTTCTAAGAAGCTGAAAGATAGTAAGCCCCAAATGTATAGACAGAATAACAGAAACTAAGTGAATGTTTTGTGCGACAGGGGAGTAATGTAATGTTCCGTTGGCCGTAAGTTACTACAGTGGGCAATAAGAATTTGTAAATTGTAACTCCCCACTTGACATAAAGAAAGTGTATTTTGTGTTTTAGACTACCTTTGTGGTATATTACTTATATATTACAAGTCAGTGAGCCTCTTTCCGTATGAAGAGGCTCCCATTAAAAAAATAAATAAATTACTTGCCCGCAGTTGAAGTAGGCTGCAGTAACTCATTTCACTTAATTATTCTTTTGATTTGGAAAGGAAGAATGTTCCTACAACTCATGGCTCCTAGATTAGTACCTTTGACAACTACTGATAGGGCCAAACCTGTGGATTTCATACTTGAAAGTGAACTGTCATAATTTCCCTGAACATCTATCCCGTTCTTTTCTGAGGTTTTGTTTATTAGCATTAATCGTAAAAGCTGGACTTTGCATGTTAATATTGCTTACACCTACTGTGTTTCTTTTGTTCCCTTCTTTGGTTTTTACCTCTCATCTCTGCTTCCTCACATTTTTTATCTTACGAAATACAAGAATTTCCTTCTTTTTTCACATACCAGGGTTTAAAATTATTGTCCTTACAAATGCAAGTTCTACATATTTGTTTATTTCCTGGACTAGTGCTATAGTCAGGGGCTGGATAACCTGTCTTGAATCGTGCTTAATGGGTCAGTGGATTTCTAAAAGGTTTCTAAAAATTACTGGAATGGAAGTCAGAATTTTCAAACTTTAGAAACTGTTAAAGCATACATATTATGAAATGTATGTTAGAAAACTTATGTAACATTTCTATTTGGAGTCATGGGTATTATGACTAATGGCTTCTAGATCAGTCTCACTGAACTGGTTGATATTCACGCCCAGTTACTAAAGTATGATTTACAGATTAGACAACAGGTCTGTGAAGTTGGTCTTTTAGTTTTTGCATTTTTTTTTCTTTTTTCTTTTTTTTCTTTTTTTTTTTTCCCCCCCCAGCTTCTGAGAAGATGAGCAAAATGGGTTAAAAGGGCTGTTGAAGTTGAAGTAAACAGATGGTCCCTCAACCAAAATATGATGTGGGAAGATCCAAGTTCGCTTCCTGAACTACCCATGGACTTCTGTTGTGTTCCATCTTTTACAGTATTTCCTTCCCATCACTCATGGTATTTATGTTTCCCTAGATCACAGGGTACATTATAGCACCAAATTTTTAATTTGCTTTGTCCTTCAAAAGGAAGATCTATACAAACAAAAATGGTCATTGGACTCATTCTTCACGTAAGACGACAGAGGATTGATCAGTAAAGCATGTCATTTTAATTCTCCACATTTGTCTTGTAGAGGGTTTGTTGAATAAAAAAGTATTTTCAGAACAGTTGTAGCTCTGCACAAGTAACATTTTGGAGGACACCTGGTCCTGGAAACAAGAGATTTTGAAAATACTTGAAATATAACATTAATGAACAGAATTGATTTCTAGAATGCCACTAATTCAAAATGCTTAAGTGGTGACTGTGGGAGTGGGGAGGAAGAAGATACTCTGAATACAAATTCAATTCCACACTTTGTCGTCTTTTTTACCGTTGTGCTGTAGCATTTACTGATATATTTCTTTTGAATGAGACAGAACAGGCCAATTTAATTTCATCTTTTCTGCTCCTTGCTTCCTGCACAATTTTGAATCAAAGCATATATATAGACAAAATTGTGTTTTTTTTTCCCCCTTAATAACATTACATCTCTTGTGATTAACTGCTGATATTTATTTCAGTGATATTTGATCAATGTTACTGTTGAAAGTCAAGAAACACTCAAATATGAGTCACGTGGTATATAGCAAACTCTTCCATTGCTCTGTTAAACATAATGAATTCATGTCATTACTACTTTGTCATTTCAGCAGCAGCCTTTTTCTCAGTAAATACAAAGCCATTAAGTAGTCAGATATCTGCAATTTAGTAATCCTGATGAAATTAAAAATCCCACACTTTTGTTACTGAAATAATTAATAACTTATTCAATTTAATAACAGGATGGATAGGGGTCTTCCATTGCAGAGCTTGAATAAGCCTGGAATCGAAATGTCTTTTATATCCTCAAGAATATATCTCACTCTTTTGAAATATTAAATGTCATTTTTCTTATCAGAACAATTTTTTTTTTTGCTAGATCTTTGAATGAAGATAGCTACAAAGACTAGCTATTTGCTTCCACTTTGTTTTTACTTACACATTAAGCAAGCTTTTCAGGAAAAGCTCCTCAGGTAATGTCCTGTTGAGAAAAGAGTGTTTGAATTTCATTCCTACCTTTGTTGCTAAACTGTCATGTGACTTTGGACAAAACCATGGGGTGGATCACCTTGTGATGATGAAAGAAAGTTCTGGCTGGAGCAGGAAGGCTGGTACTTGGGAATTCCCAGCCCTAACTAAGGGTCAGATTTAATACAATGTCATCCTGGGGCTAGAATTTTATTCCATCAGAACAATGTGAATATAAAACAAAGTCCGGGAGAAATGGATCTGTGTTTCGCAAGATGAAGCCATTTTTACACAAATTCATTATATAACAATTTCACGGTGTTCCTTTCAGTATGAATGAGTTGCAGCATATTAGAATAGCAGTTATAACTGTATCATCTGCTTCCATCTAATATGCATATATGTGCTACTTACAGAGCGTTTAGAAATAGGATTCTATTTTTTTTTCTTTTTTTTTTCTTTTTTTTTTTTTTTTCCCTTTGGCTCTGTTAATTATTTAGCATCAGAATTCATGGCATTGTAGAAAATGAGGTTGAGGTGACAACCTCCTCATTCAATTTTATTCCATTTTAGTAGTTTAGAAATGTAGTTTTTCATTTTCACTCTTTTAAAACTCCTTTGTTCAGAAATAATAATAATAATAATAATAATAATAATAATAATAATAATAATAAAGTCCATTTCTTTAAGAGGAAAAGTTAACTAGGATCAGTATCTCTGCACTTCCCTTTCTTCAGCTTTTTTTTCCTAAGTCAGTCCCAGTGTACTCCTACCCTCTTTCCATCTTACTAAGGATCAAAGCCAACAGGTTCATCCAAGGAATGAAAGCACAAAACCGAATCATTATAGAAGTAGATACTGCTATCAAAAATCCTGGTCTTGGTTATTTCAGTTTTGATTTTCTGCATGCTGTCATGGCTGAAATCCCTGAAGTATGAAGAAAACATTTTACCTTCGGGAAAATAAAAATACTGACTAAAATCCCCAGCTGTAATAGTTCTCAGGTAAATACAACAACTGACATAGCCTCTTCTGCCCTCTTGTGACATTGAGCTGCAGAGAAACAGAGTTAAATAGGGCTAATTAATTTATTCTAACATAACAATGAGATCGATGCCTTTCATTAGGAGGGATTGTTGTAAAGCAGAATACTGTTTCAAAATTCATTGTCCCTGGCCACAGCAGCCAGATGTGACAGCCTGGATCCAGCTTGGTGCGTTCACTTACTGTACTAAATGCATCTAGCCAGAATCAGTTCTGGCATTGCAGAACTTGTATACACAAGTCTGCTGCTTCTGCCCTTCAAAAACAGGGTAACTGAGTCCAATCACCACTTGGGAATGGGGTCTGTCAGGTATTGGTCATGTTCAGGCAGAATGCTAATTTGCATAAGCCAAATGGGTGTGAGATCAAGCTAAGAAAAAGGTATGAATGATCACAAGTGAATTGTCTAGCTTGTACTGTGCACCTTTTTTCATTTCCTTCTATAAGGATATTAAGAATGTCTGCCTGATGCAGAAACATGCAAGATAATACATAAAATATATTCCATTCTCAGCTGTAGCTTAAACTGTAAATATACATGAAATTAATTGATTTATATTGAATATATTCATTTTAGATATACATGTCCTTATGTGCCTATCTTTGGATGCATAACTGTATAATCACCCTAGCATCCTAGCAAATTCAATTTATTTCTAATAGACAAGCTTTGCTGTTTTCTTCTCAATCATCATTACCACTAATATGAAATGATAGGTTAGAAAAGTTGCATATCCTCTACCTAACAGGAGACAGAAGAAAGCAATTTCAGAGGGAGGTGTAAAAAAAGGTTTAAAATAAAAAATAAATAAGATACTACGAGCCAAATGATTTCCATAGTTACACCTCTGAGCATTCACTAAGATTTCACAGCTGTCAACAAGAACTGAAAATGGCCTATACTGGTTGTGATGGAAAGAAGAGAAATAAACCACTCTGATTCTCAAGATGTGTCAATTTCTCAGGGGTAGCCATTCTTAAACCTTGTAAAAAATGAAAAAGAGGACGATGTACAGCCTACAGACATGAATGTACACAATGATATGACCTAGAGGTATCTCTAAGTTATGGCTTAGTACATTGAGAAGATTCTTTTTCTGTGCAAACTTACCTTGAGTCTATACTTTGTGTTATGCCATATACATATCAAGTCAAACTCTAGCCCTTCCCACTTCCCCATTTCCTTCACTGCTTTTCCTGATGGTGCTTTAAGGCAAGGATTTCAAAATGATATGGAAGCATGTGGATTGTGTATTAGACTTCATCACACTCTTGACTTTAATGAAGATGCATTCCATCAGAGCAGGAAAATATCTGCATAGGTGGCTTACATCTCATCTAAGATTGGCCATATGATGTAATCTGTACTTCTAAATGCTTTTTGGTGAAGAAAGACAGGTAGCTTAAGAAAAGAGGATGTCCTATATGATAGTGTGTATCTACATTAATCATGTTCTAGATGCATCTAATCCTCTTCACTGAATTTGGAGGGAAATTAGGGGTTGGATTCGTCTTTCCTAATGCAAATCCTTCTGCTATATATGGTTGTATACATACAGGCTTTCTATATGGTCTATGGGAATAAACGGGCAGCTCCTCAATGTGATTCATCACATACTAAAGTAAAGAGAATGAATTATTCTTTCTGTATTACTATACTGGAAGTACATGGTGTATGTGGTGTTCTACACAGCTGAGATAACTACATTACAGTCATTCAAAATCAGGTGAAAACAGAATTTCAGTGAACTGGAAAATGGATAGCTTGTTTCGATTGGACACCTTGCTTCCCTATGGTTGATACTAATTCCATAATCCATAGTCCATACTCCATAGTCCATAGTCCATATTCCATTCATAAGTAGGTTATTAGAATACAGTAGTAATCTTATTTCCACTCTTTTTCACAGCACTAGAAACTCTTTCTTCAGAAATGTTGATTACTAGCAGAACAGAGAGATATGAAAGTACTTTAGAAAATATTTGTTGGAAGCACATTTGTTGTGTGACTAACTGCAGTGAAAAACTATATGGTTAGGGAAAGATACTTGAAGGTGTATCCCAGAAGGAAGCTGGAGAGTCTCACTTCCTGATGTAGTAGACGTTATAGAACTAAACAATACTGACCTCCCACAGATCTTACAGGATGTAATCTTAACTGGCCACTTGGACTAATAAATAGTTGATACAGTTAATTTGGTTGGGTTTGTCATTACCTTTTGGATGTGTCTTTCATAAAACACTTTTCAAATGAGAAATAAGCCCGAAATGTTGTTCAGATGGCTGAAGGTGGAGACGATGTGGAGAAAGCTGGATTTTGAATGTTTCATCTTGTTCTATACAGGACAAAATTTTCATAAACCTCTCCTTCCATGATTAGGATTTCATGGAAAAATATAATCATGTAATGATTTGGGTTGGAAGGGACATTTAAGATCATCCAGTCCCACCCCCATGCTATAGGTTGGGAAACCTCCCACTAAACCAGATGCTCAAAGCCCTGGCCTTGAATACCTTCAGGGAGGGGGCATCCATTTCCTTGACTGGCAAAGCAGATGCTAGGCATAATACTGATGTATTAGAGCCCAAGCAAAGAGCAACTTCAGCAACAATCATTAGATCTGAAAGCTGAAGATAGATGGCAGGGGAACATGTGCAATTTAAAAATAAGATTCACCTCTAATAAATCTCAGCCAAACTCTTCTTCCAAAGGACAAGTTTCAGGAGCCAAGACTTTGTCCCTATAGCCTGTTTTTAGTTATTCTCTCTGGTGTGAAATACGTACGTCTCTCCAGTTCAACAAAATGCTGATCAGTATTTTTCTCTTTGAGTGCAGAGCTAGGTTTGATTTGTTGAGACACTTATGGAGCTTCTGGCATATGTACTAGAGAACACGATATTCCTGCCTTACATGTCTTTGGAGCTATTTATTCCATACACTGTATTCTTCCCACTCAAGCTAAAAGAGAATCTGCTTTCAAATGAATTCTTAGAACATCAGTTCCTCAAGATTTGAGAAATAGCACTGTCCACAGCATGTAAGCTAACAAAAATATTTCTGGACAGTCGGGCATGGTGGTTTTTTTTTTTTTTGTTCTTCTTTCTTTTTTATCTGTTTGTTTGTTTGTTTGTTTGTTTTTTGTTTTCTTTTGGGTTTCCAAGGACAAATTGGAACATTCTTGCTTACAGAAAATGCTCAAGAAGTATCTTGTCTGATTTCATTTGATTAACAAATATATCACTTATATGACTTTAGCTGAAGTTAATACTCCACTTAGATTAGATTATACTTCTCAGCGTGTGGCTAATAACAACTACAGTGGCTGCTATCAATGCAGGTATAAAATCATCTACAGTGAATTGACTGGTTTAAGAAATATCTGCTGCAGAGGAATAGGGTTAATTGCTCAGAGAATGATAAAATAGCTCAAGACTTCATGTGGTATACTCAGGTTTTTTTTAAGGGCTTTCCAATTTTCTCATAACTCAACATGTTGTTTGGAATATCCATAAAAAATTAGCAGAAATTTTCAACTTCAGAGAGAAGTAATTAAATGAGTTGCTGCAAGAGAAATGGGACATATGAACTGAAACCATCTAAAGAACTGTGGCCTGGGACTTCTTTCCCGCTACAGTCACTCCTGCTGCCTCTCTGGCACTGAGTAATATTGTGGAGTTCTATTGCTAGTCTGGATCTTGCTGGTCGCTATTTCCTACTAGCAATCACCAATGTCCATGTGCCAGATCCAATTGTTTCAAAACCCACAGTCACTCTTTTCAGGCAAAGATGGCTTGATGAAATGCAGGTGGGTTTTCTGGTTCTCAGTGCATGCAAGAAGGCATGCTGGAGCAAAATAGGAGAAAAATGAACTCTTGGTGGCTGAAACATTATCCAGTCAGAGGAGCACATGGTGCTGTGGCTGAGAAGTATTTAAGAGAAATAGGAAGCCACTGGGACAAGAGACATGGTCTTAGAGGGGCATCCCATGTCAGAAGGGGCAGGAACACCTCTGAGGGGCTGCAGCCATAGGCAAACTGCACCTGGTTCAGGACACTAGGGCAGGACAAACATTATACTCAGAGTGACAAGAAACTGTTGTGTACAGACAGCAGAAACCATTGCATATGTTTCTTCAGACTCCTGTGATGCTTACTGCTTCCTCAGAAAAATTTTGAAGAACTAATGCAACTCACAGCAAAAAACAATAGGACTGATATGGGGATGAGAAAAGATAGACACGTGTGCAAGAGCTTGCCTAATTGTTTATGTTGTTCTTTTTCTTGGTATCCAACTCTGTAATGGAAGGTTTGTGCTGGTTGGCAATAAAGCAAATTTCTGTGACTGCAGGCTGTTTGCCTTCAACATGAAGGGAAAGATATATTAGCTTATTCTTAGAATGGAATTTCAGAATATCTCAAAAGTGATTTGGTAAATACACTTTTGCTTTATACTGATAACTGAGATTAAAGAATGTTAATATAATACTGAGAGTTTCCAATGATGCATTGAAAATGGTTTAAGAAAACCATTTTGCTGGAAACTATTAAGGAATGGTATATTCTCTTGTATTTTTAGATTCTCCAGAATCAATTCTTTCACCTTACCTACTATAATGACTGCAATGCAAAGTTTTTCTGGGGAAAAAAGATAAGACATATAATGTTATTTAAACATCAGCAGTACTGGTACAAGACTCAAGGGATAGCTGCAAGTGTGAGTTTTATGAATTCAAATTCAGGTAGACATTGGAAATTAGTACAGACAGTCACATGCATCTCATGGTTTGAAACAAACCAGGACTGCTTATGAAGAGCTCCTGTTATGCTGACTGATGTGGAGAAAACAATCATAATAAAATAAATATGGACTCATTTTTCAATGTCCTTACTAATGAAAGTGTTCTGTCATCCTTTGTTGTTTTAGTTTGATTTTGTTCAAATTATTGTATATTTTAAAAAATAAATACATTTCCAGAGCACAGGGCACTGATGGAAGACAAGATCAAGAATAAGTTAATGGAGTCAAAACAAAAGCCTTTGCTAAAATTTGGTACCCTTCTTTTCCAAATTTCACATTAAAAATGTGTTGCTCAGACTGAAAATTTCAATTTTATTTTCACAGAATCACAGAATCACAGAATTTTCAAGGTTGGAAAAGACCTAGAAGATCATCCAGTCCAACCATTACCAATACTTCCCAGCTAAATCATATCCCTCAACGCAACATCCAAACGTTTCTTGAACACTCCCATGGTCGGTGACTCCACCACCTCCCTGGGCAGTGCGTTCCAATGCCTGACTACCCTTTCCGAGAAGTAATACTTCGTAATGTCCAGCCTGAACCTCCCCTGGCACGGCTTGAAACCATTCCCTCTAGTTCTATGACTGATTACACGAGAGAAGAGGCCGACCCCCAGCTCACTACAACCTCCCTTCTCTGAAATTTGCTGTATTCCTACTGGAAAAGTGGGTTGCATGTTCCATTAACATCTCATTAATAGTCATTACAAACATCTGCTGCTCTATTCACATTGGATAACTCAGTGTATGTAACTATCACTGACCCATTTCAGAATCAGAGTTCCAGATGGCAGCTCTTTATTTATGATATGTGCACTCTGGCCAAATCACCTATTTGAATATCAGGAATGTTCGGCAACATTCCTATTCATCTGCTTTTCACCTTGGACAATTTTGCGAGGTAATTAGAAAGACTAAGTTTTCCTGAAGTTTGATATTTAGTAGCATGATTAGGAAGGGGTTGATTTGTGGAGAGTAGGGGGATGAAAAACAGAAGTTTGTCTCCTGCACTGAATTGTAGCTTAAATGTAAATATTACAACTACATATTTGCAGACCTCCAGCATTCCAGAACAATGTACACTGATTATTTTTAAGACACATTTTCCTTAAAACACACCTTTCCTAAATTTTCTCACTGAGTCCATTTGTTTTCTTGTAAAACACTGTTGCCAATTCTGTCATGAGCACTGATTGTCCTTTACATAGATTCTCAGTAAAGCTATACCATGTTATCTTGGTTTTATATTTTGAACTCCTTCATTAAACTTTGTCTTTTTAATCTTGAAATTAGTTTTCTTTTCAACCGTTTATAATTCTGTGCAGAACCAGACTATTTAGTATTTGGGAATCATGCTCAACCAACCCGGTAGCCTTCTATGATTGTATCACCAGCTGGGTAGATGGGGGAAATGACACCTATCTTGACTTCAGCAAGACTTTTGACACTGTCTTCCATGACATCCTGATAATGAAGCTGAGAAAATGTGGGATAGATGAGTGAACGGTGAGGTGGGTTGAGAACTGGCTGACTGGCCAAGCTCAGAGAGCAGTGATCAGCAGCGCAGAGTCTGGCTGGAGACCTGTGACTAGCGGTGTTCCCCAGGAGTCAGTGCTGCATCCAGTCTTGTTAAATATCTTCATTGGCGACCTTGATGAGGGGGTAGTGTCCATCCTGAGTAAGTACGCCAATGAAACAAAGCTGGGAGAAATGGTTGACACACCGGAAGGCTGTGCTGCCATTCAGCAAGACCTGGACACACTGGAGAGTTGAGCAGAGAGGAACCAGGTTTAGCAAGAGCAAGTGTAGAGTCTTGCACCTGGGAAGGAATAATCACAAGTATCAGTACAGGCTGGGACATGACATGCTGGAGAGGAGCTCTGCAGAGAAGAACCTGGGGGTCCTGGTGGATGACAGGTTGGTGATGAGCCAGCAGTGTGCCCTGGTGGACAAGAGGACCAATTGGATCTTGGGGTGTATTAAAAGGAGCGTAGCCAGCAGATCAAGGGAGGTGATTCTCCCCGTTTACTCTACCCTGGTCAGTTTTCACCTGGAGTACTGTATCCAGTTCTGAGTTCCCTGGTACAAAAAAAGTCAGGAATCTCCTGGAAAGAGTCTAGCAGAGCATCACGAAGAAGATTAAGGACCTGGAGCACCTCCCCTATGTGGAAAGGCTTGGTGATGTGGATCTGTTCAACCTTGAGGAAAGAAGACTGAGAGGGGATCTTATTAGCGTTTATAAGTGTCTTAAGTGTGGGAGACAAAGGGACATGGCCAACCTCTTTTCAGCAGCCTGTGGAGACAGGACAAGGGGAAACAGCAATAAACTTGAGCATAGGAAGTTCTGCACCAATATGCGAAGGAACTTCTTCACAGTGAGGAGCACTGGAACAGGCTGTCCAGGGGGGGTGTGGATTCTCCTTCTCTGGAGATATTCAAGACCCTACCTCTGCAGCCTGCTGTAGGTAGCCTTCGTTGCAGGGGGGTTGGACTGGGTGATCTCTCGATGTCCCTTCCAATCTCTACAATTCCGTGATTCTGTGATATGATCTTTTATACTTTTTGACCAATGTGATTATTGGAAGTTTGAAAATTTTCAAAAAAACTTCAGCTGGTGAATCTTGAATCATCTTATCTATGCTCTTACATATCCTGTTTGTAAATCCAGAATAGTAGCATCACATTTTGTTCCACTTGGCAGCTGGATGAACAGCAACATGAGCAGACAGCAGACACTGAAGAGGACTCAGGATTGAAAATAAACTTTTTTAATTTTTCCTACTTACTTGCTGGCAGATGGTTTCCAACAGAATTCCTCAAGTGTTTCCTACCATATTTTTTACAATCTTTGTGCTGTGAAGTGATGTATTTAAATACCAGGTATAAAATATTCAGATCATTCTGAAAATGTGTTTACAGGAATCAGCATAATTGCTGGTTATTCATCATAATCATCACAATCATTTTGGCTCTAGTATTGATGTTTATTTCTTATTTTTCTTGTAAAGAAGCAAAAGAACAGGTTTTGTTTTTTGTTGGTGTACAGTTAGTTGAGCATGAATCTTCATCTACAAAATATTTTACAGAGAATATTGTGCAAGAAAGGCTCATGCTTGCCTGCTTATATTTTCATTTAGTTGGACATGGTGAGTCATTCGCAATAACAAATGTGTAAGACAGTGAATGCTGATCACAGCTGAGTTCAGATCTGCATTATTTATGGATAACCAAACTGCAACTCAGCCAATCAAGATCATTCACCTGCCAAATTCACTTCAATAATGGATAGCCATAGAGCTCAATGAACTATCTATCAATCTAATGTTGATATAACTTAGGACAGTAGCAGAAGTTCTCATAAAATCAAAACTAAATGGAAAGTTATCTACATAAATGTAACTCCTGAACTATAATAATTTGGCATTAATGATAATGGCATTTTAAGACAGGAATTATAAACATGGCAGGAAGTAAAAAACACTGAAATCATTTAACTTTGACACAATTAGTCAACAGGCTGGGATTTTCCTAAGTTCTTCTACACATTGATACTGAAAGTTAATTGAAAATATTTGTTCAGTATATCATTTTTTTTTTTTTTTTCACTTCACTGCATGTATACTTAACAGCTAATGTGTTTTGAACTACAATGAAATCTTTGTTTCAGAAAACTTAATAGTCTTTAATGACTGCTGCATTTGAGTGTGACAACTTTTAAATCATTTACTATCTAAGTATTCATAAAAACCACCAATACTTAAAAGTTTTCAGGTGAAAGTAAGAAGTGAAAGAAATATCTGGATAATTCAGACAAAATTGGAAAAATGTTTGCAAAGTCAGATGAAAGATAAAAAAAAAAAAATGTATATGTATAGTCCCCAGTTAAAAGATTTTGATAGGAGAAGGAGAACATATAGCAATGTACAGTGTGTGTAAATAACAGTGGAGACACTGTCTGTAGCAAGGTGAACTGTAGAAATTATGCCTACAAAAACATTAATTCCTTAAATCATACATGGAACTTTTGACCAAACTCTTTAATAAATTGTAGATATTTTAAGTTTCAGTTATTTGGACTCCAGAACTAATATTTTCATAGTGTTCTTTTGTTGTGTTTAATATCTATAATTGGCAATGATAGCATTTTGAGTTTCTAGAGCCATAGACAGTCAACCTTCAGTCACTCTGGTATGACTAGACAAGATTGTAGGGAAATAAGACCTTTGTTTATAAAGACCTGCAGTACCTGCAGTTTGGCCCCTCATAATAGAACGCTGATTCTAAAAATAATTGTAATTATTAATAAAAATTATATTATTTATATAGAATACAATTATAATAATAGATAATACTTCTAATAATAAGATAGTTTTAATGAACTGATGCCTTGTACACAGAGGTGGACCCAACAATGTGAGGCAAATGTGAAATGAGACAGCACAATATGAAAATACATGCTTTTTTGGCTTCACTGTAGTGCAATAAGAAAGAGCTTTCAAACAAATCAAAGCAATAAGACTTGAATTCAGAAGCAGAAATGGAATGATGTCACATCAATTTAAAGAAATTCATGTACAGATATGGATAGAGTGGTCTTAACACACAAAACACTATTTCTCAGCGCTGAAGAGTAAATTAAACAGTATTAGATTAGGAAACAAGGACTTTTCAGCTATGCAAAATAGCTCTGTTTGTCTGGGGAAAAAAAAAAAAAAAAAAAAAAGTGTTGGCTTCCAGCATTTCGTTTAATGAAAAGAGAAGCACGAAATCTACTATGTGCAATAACAGAAAAGTCTGTAAGTAACTGGTAACTTACAGATAGGTCTTGGTGGGTGAAATAGCACAATGGCATTCAAAGTAGTGCTTTCTATTGCCTTTGGCCACTTCTGGTTAGTTCAACCTAGATTTAAGTGGTAAAATTGTAAACTAGTTCTAAATGATAAAATCAGAAATTTTCTCCGGGAAATTCTTGACACAAGACTTCAGCAGCTTATGTACATGATATCTGTACAATACTTTGCAATTGCAAGCCCACGTATTAAAACAGTGACCACTGAACTCCAAATGAGACAGAAGATATCATATAATTTTTGAAGAGTCTACCATTTATTTTACTTTCTCTAAGAATGTTCTCTGACTTTCACTTGAAATTAGGCCATGATTTCCTTATTCAGCAGTCAGCTATGCAGGCACCAGCTATGAGTCAGTCAGCTGCATAATGTAAGCAGGGATAACTTCATTTGACTGAATTATCTGAGCATAAGACTAAGAAGACAAAGCTCTACATAATTCCACTCAACCATATGGTAATATACATTTAGGAAGATGCTAACCTGTCATTTCCTTATGCACTGTGATGGCAATGTGTTCTCTTGTTGAAACCTCACGTGTTTTTCCTAACAGATCTCCAAGCGTTGTGAGTTTAAGAGATGTCTATGAATCAGAAAACTGTTCTTTACTCTTCCTTTGTATTAACAGACAGCATAGAGTGGTCAAACAGTTGCACTACTATAATAAACCTATGTAGACTGCATAAATATTTTCTACCTCTTCATTCTCACTCTTAGCACTTGCAGCAATAAAAATAGCCTGCATTTTCAAGAGTGATGTCCTGAGTTACATGCCAATTTAAACAATGCACAAGTGTGAGACTGTTTGCATAATTTTTCTCCATCCCCTCTGTAAACCAGTAAATTTAAGCTGTAATGTTTTATAGAAGAGCAAATATAAATTTGTTTAGCACAGTAGAATCAATCAGTTGTGAAGTTCTTACTTCTGTATAAAGAGATCTAATGTGCAATCTTTCTTTAAAAGTTCTGAAGGAAATGTAAAATTAAGATAAATTATTTTACTAAAGAGATTGCAATAAATAAAATGAAACATGGGTTAGGAGACATGATTAATGGTATTGATTAATACAACCATTACAGAAGACTATTTAAAATGGAATTAGGATTTCATGTGTTATCTCTTCTCCAGGAATTTGTTACATGAGAGCTTGGTATTCCAACACAGGGATCAATTCACAGCTCTTGGTAACTCTAATGCCTTTTGCCCACACTCTTCCCATCAAAGTTCATTACAAGTTGATTGATTGGCTTGGATGTTGTTATACCAGGGACACTGACAAACCTCTGCTTCTTTAAATATGCTTAGTTTAAATATTTCTATTTAAGTAAACTTAAAAAAAAAAAAAAAAAAAGTCATAAATAAAATTAGTAAAAATAACACTAAACTATCACTACTTAAAAAATGAAAACAAATAACACAACACCCATACATATATATATTTTTTTAATTTACGTATCCCATGTGTCATTATTTTTATTTATTCATTTTATTCCTATGCCACCATGGTTACTTTTCCAGGAAAACACCACTCATATTTAGTTCCCCTTTCCTAAGGCCAGTAGCTGTAACAATTATTGTATACACATTTACTTCTGATAGGATCATGCTTTTCCATCTATTTTGCATACCTTTTATTTTGTTTTATTTAAAAGGAAATCTTTATCACAGCACATGTACTTTTTACTAGCAGGGAGGCTGGAAAGGGGCATAGGGAGATAAAAGCACATTGTTTTCAAGATTTTCAAGTTTCTATCAAGTTCTGGGCCCAATTATATTTGTTAGGAATTTTTCAGAAATTGTACGCATTTTAGAATAGTTGAGGTATCCTTTTAATCAGCTCTGACTGATGTATTATTAATATCCAGAGGCAGTGTAAACTTTCCAACAAATATAATGAAAATCAGACCGCTCATACAACGGCAACAGGAATGATGCTTTAGTAAAGAATACTTTTGTTTATCTACAGATGCTTTTGCCCTCCAGATAAAGCAAGGTATCCACTGAGTAATATCTCGATATTTTTGCCATGGTCTGAGAACAGCAACTTTTAAGCCTCAAACAGATTCACTGTTAGCACTTTTGTAAAAAAAAAAATAACTTTTAGTTAACCATATTTAAGGTGGATCTTCAGAATACCATAACCACTTGGTTATACTCAGCATTTTCTTTGTTGGATCAATGATAAATTAATGAAAAGATATAAAAGCATTAGCAGAAAAAAATGAAAATGCCTCACCCTGGAGTAACTCACTGATTTGGGGTCTTTGGATTGAGATTCCTTCTAGCAGTTGTTGTAGGCAAGTGTAGTCCCTGAGCCAAAGCAAGAAAGTGAAAATAACCATTCAGCTGGCAAGATGGTAAATTTTACCTTCCGCCTCCCTGCAATAATTGGGACATCTAAAACCAAAAAATTTCTTCCAAAAATTTAGCATTTCTGAGTTAGCTATTCATTTTTCTTTTATGGAAAAACTAAGAAAATGAGACTATGATCTGCTGAAAAAAAAAAAAAAAAAGCTCATTTTAATAGCATTTTAATAATATAGGAGTAGGTTCTTGCTCTAGGCAGGATTCCATTTGAGAATGACTATCTTGAGGTGGGTAATAATTAAAAGGTTCAAAAATCTATAGCAGAATTGCTGTAAGTTATCACCCTCTGAGATTTACTGCAAAACCTCTATAATCTATCTCAGAATTTAAAATTCTTGAACTTCAGTATGTAAGATGCAAAATTTATGAAAACTGAATCTTATTATCTTAAAGCTCTAGAGAACTTTATATAGAACTTATCTGATGATCCAACTGCAATCTTTCCTAAAAACAGCTAAATCCTGACTTTCCAATACCTAGAGATGTAAGCACCTTTTCATTTTCATGTCTCTTTATTTATATATTTACTTATATATCACAGAATCATATAATTGTTAAGGTTGGAAAAGACCTGCAAGACCATCAGGTCTAACAACTATCAACCCATCACCACTATGCCCACTAGCCATCTATTTAAGTACTGCATCTTCACATTTCTTGAACGCCACCAAGGACAGTGACTCCAATAGTGTTCTGGGCAGCCTGTTCCAACACCTCATCACTCATTCTGAGAAGAAATTTTTCCTATTATGCAACCTGAACCTCTCTTGCTGTAAATTAAGGCCATTACCTCTCATTGTATCACTGTTCCCTGTGTGAACAGACCTTACTACAACCTCCTCTCAAATAGGTGTAGAGAGAAGAATAAAATCTCCCTTGAGTCCTCTTCTTCAGACTGAATAATCCCAGATCTCTCAGCCACTCCTCATAAGATACTTGTATTCCAGACCCTTCACAGCTTCATTGCCCTCCAGGGCCTCAATTCTTGCAAAGACTGGCCCAAAACTGAACACAGTACTCAGGATGCGGCCTCACCAGAGCTGAGTACAGAGGGTCAATCACTTTCCCACTCCTGCTGGCAGCACTATTTCTGATACAAGCCAGGATGTCATCAGAATTCTTGGCTTCTTGGGCACAGTGCTGGCTCATGTTTAGCGAAGTGTCAACCAACACCCCCTGTCCTTTTCTTCCATACAGTCTTCCAGCCACTCTTCCCCAAGCCTATAGTGTTGCATGGGGCTGTTGTGGCCAAAGTGCAGGACCCATCACTCAGTCTTGTTGAAGCTTTCCCCACTGGCTTCAAACCAGTGATCTAGCCTGTCCAGATCCCCCTGTAGGGTCTTCCTACCCCCAAGCAGATGGAGACTTCCTCCCAGACTGGTGGGAGGGTGTGCTTAACACCCTTGTCCAGATCATAAAAAAAGTAATTAAACAGGGTCAGTCTCAATACCAACCCCTGGGAAACACCACTTGCAACCAGTCACCAGCTGGATGTGACTCCATTCACCACCACTCTCTGGGCCTGGCTTTCCATCCAGTTCACAACCTTAGACAAAGTATAAGGAGATACTATTTAATTTTTCAAAAATATTTCCCTAAAATGAAGCTCAGGTTCATTTGCTCACTCATGAGTCCAAGATTTTTAAGCTTAGTTAATATAACTAAAATAATCTTTTTTAACATTAAGTAGACTGCAGGATTGTAAGTTCAGTTCTTAGCAATGCTTCCTAACTACTAAGAGAGTATTGTAACAGGATGGCATCATTCACTCTGCAGTGGCTGTACTGCTGTGAGAACACAAGTACAAGTGGAATTACTATCTTGGATTTAAGGACCTGAATACTAACCTCATATTTTCTTAGTCAAAGCCTTCCCTCTGGATCCTAATATGTGTAATGAATCTCATCCCTATGAAAGACAAATAATAGCAACTTTTCCTTTTGACTTTTAAATTATTTGGAACAAAATCAGTTGAATGCAAAGGGATCTATATCTGAAGAGACCTTGAATGTTAATATTCATATAATGAATTGTATTGTTAAACTACAGTAGATTGACATAATTTGAATATGCAAAACATAAAGAAGAAAGAGCAACACAGTACATAAAACAAGAACGACAGAACTGTGAAAACTATCAGTTCAATTTCAATTAAATGAATACTTCAGTTTTGCTAAACAGACTTTTCTCCTCTTAAGTAAAAGCATTAACTTCTTAGAAGATGTACAAAACAAGTAAAGCAAACGTTTTTAAATAATGTACTTGGGAAGGTTTTGGCCACATTTTAATTTGCCAGTTTCCTACTGTCTTAACCTAAAGTAAAAATGAAAGTCAAAGGTTTGTTCTTGTCAACTGAAAAAAGTTTTTCCTCCCATAGCATTGGTAGCATGACACATACCGCATAGGTGGCATGCTAAATGACTACCCAGTTTTTCAGTGCTTAGAGAAAATGAATTGTGTGTTTTTCTAAAAATTTAGAATGTTCCCCTTAGCAATGAGGGGATATAATAAGGTACAACATAATTGTGAAAAAGAATCATTTATATTTAGTATTGCTCAAGAATCACTGAGCTACATTTGCAAGTACATCTGCATGTTACTCATAATCAGAAAATACAGAGGTCAGTTGAAGCCTGCTTTTGGAAGGAAAATGCCTTAGGATTTTTTTTTTTTTTTTATATATATATATATTTCTAAGGGAATTAATACTTCGGAATGAGAAAGCTAATAAAGTCTTAGCTAGTGTGAACACTTTTTAACACATCCATGCAGAATACAAAACTGCCAATGAGTTGTAAATCAATGGTTCTGGTCCAGGTGATCTGGGAGTGATAATGGGCATTGACTTACCAGCTGCAGTTCTTCCCATATGCTCAATTTGCTTCAGTCTGCTGAAGTGTTAACCCTTTTCACAGCCATCAGGCTTGTAGAAATTACACTTTCCTCTTATTTTTAGGTATGAAATAAGTTTATTTCAGGCCTTCAGATGGAATCTTATACTTTACCTTCAACGTAATTTGAAGAATCCTTTAGACAAGCTTGTATTACATGCCATGTACTTGTTAATAGGCTTGTAAGGTAGGATTCAGTTTTAAATTAGAACAGTTACATTTAAACAGCCACCTGTAAGTGTTTACATGGAAGGCAGACATCTAAGCTGCACTTTATAGTTGATGGAGACCTGTAACCCAGAGAGATCTGGCATACTGAGCACAAGGGAAGTAAATCATTTGTCATACCTATGCATTTAATGTTGGAAATATTCTAGGTACCTGATGTCCAGCTACCACTCTGGGAGAGTACAACTCTCCTGTGTCCATGTCTTATGTTAGCCTTGTTTGAATGACTTTTTGATAAGCAGAAAAACCACAAACAATACCAGATAACCATGTATGTGGCAGAATTGAGACCCCAGACCGTCACGTTAGGGTGAGATGAATCTCTCACCTTCTATCTTGTCTTCATTGATTGTACTGACCATATCTTTACTAGTTTTAATGGGAGACTAGACACATAGCTAGCAGGCTGATATCTCTATCTAGACACCACTTTCATGTCTTCTCTCATTAATTTCATATATTCAACCTGAGACTAAGCCATAATATTATAAAGCCACTGTAATCAGAAAGTTCTTTTTAATTCATGACATTGGGGGGTTGGACTCGATGACCTCTAGAGGTCCCTTCCAACCCCTACAATTCTGTGATTCAATTCTGTGTGACAGTCGCAGCCACTGTGTTTGGAGTATGGTAATCAGAATTAGTGGAAAGTATCCTTTGATTTGGAAGCTAATCTGAAATTACAGGTAACAAACTCTTGGAATTGTCCCTCTTTGGTGTGAGCAACCTTGGAAAAAAGATGATTGATGAGATAGGTAGTGTAAAAACCAGTTGTCCAAGCAGGAGTAACTAGGTAACTTCTCACTTTTACACTTCATGAGAACAGATGATATGTTAAGAATTCTAAACAATTCCGAGGGATAATCACAGCAAGCAATGTATTTGAAGGCATTAAGTTTTGAATCACAGTATATTTCAGAAACATATGTATACATGAGATAATATTTTATGTTTGTACTTTCAGGATAATATTTTCATTTTTGGTTAGAAAAAAAAAAAATCTCTTCCACATTATTCTTTATCGCAACAGAAATTTGGTACTGGGATTTCTGACAGGGAGCTGATGATGCTCTTCAGTCTATGCCTGGATATCTAGTACCCCAAACATAAATTTTATGATAAGTTAATTCATGACATTCACATTATTTTTCATTGTGGAAAAGGAAGGCACACAGGTGTCTGCTCAGTTGAAGAATACAAGGAAAGAAAGAAAATTCTGCACAGTAGTCTCCTTTATTCGCTAGTTTCTCTGAGCTTACCCAATGAAAATTATCCCTGTGCAAGACCATGTTGTGTTAAACAATGAGGTTCTATGCCTTGTGTGCTCTCCTACAAAACAGAAATAATTTATAGCACAGAAAAAAAAAAAAAAAGTTATTACTATTATGAGCATCCTTGTCTAATACCAACCACTTTAAGATAGACAAGCAAGAGGGAAACATTAATTTTTCTTCTCATGCAACCCAAGTACTAATGTATAGCTTCAAGCCAGTTAATCTTTCCCTTCTTTGTTCCTGTCAGTCCTACAACCTTTTTACAGAAAGATGTATTGCAACATCAGCCAAGAAAAAATGAGTAAGTCATTTCTTTCCCACAAAAGAGGAATGAGCAATCTATCCAGATAGGCTCAAGAAACAAAGATGAATAATGAAATGAATAGTTAATTCAGCAAAAAAGTGCACAGTTGAGGTCCCTGAAATTTCGGTATTACTTGATATGACTTTTTAATAGGGACTGATTTGAAAACCTTGCATTTTGATTTTGGTCTTTTAAAATAGTATTTTTTCAGCCTTTCATTTTAGCATTTAATTGTGGATTTTTTCTATTTTTGCTTAAAAATATAAGACAGCTATAAATAATTTTGCATTAAATACATTTCTATCCAAAGTATATAAGAAAATAAAAAGTTTTGGAATTACCATAACTTTCTCTGAATTTGTCTAAAGTAAAATAAAACAATGTAAATTGGATAGTGGTTTTAAATTAAAAAAAAAAAAAAAAGAAAGAAAAAAAAAAGAAAAAAAAAAAAGAAAAGGTTTATATTTGATATGAAGAAGAAATCATTCACTCAGAGGGCAGTGAAGCCATAGCACAGGCTGCCCTGAGAGCACCATCCTGTTGCTTTACTGAATGGGGGGCATAGCACTCATCAACATTACTCCCTTTGAAATACAATGCACTTGCTCTTCAGAACTAACATACTGATTGGATTTGAACTCCAAATACTATTTTTCATAGGTTCTTCTATTTTCCAGCATAATTAATAGTCTGTGTTGCCTAACATCTGTTCTTCTCTTTACTAGGTTGGATGGGGCCCTGGGAAATTTGGTCTAGTGGGTGACAACCCTGCCCACAGAAGGAGGTTGGAAATGATGGGCTTTAATGTCCTTTTCAACTCAAACTCTTCAATGATTTTATGATTCTAAATACTTGCTTAACACGATATACATTTATATAGTTAAGTGTATACTACACTCAAAAGCTTTTATAATTTAATTTAAAATAAGAAAATAATGAGTAAAACAGACACACATACAAATAAGTAAGTAAGTGTCAACAAAAGAATAAACTACATTTTCCCCATCTTATTAATTTTTTTCATATAGCTTTTATTAAAATATAAGTTCACATACAGAAAAAAATGGACGAGATGAGGATTATTAATTTAGCAGAAAATTAAGAAGACAGTAAATGACATTTCCAACATTAAGGCCTTAGAGAAAACATTTTGTTTGCTTATATACCAGCTTCAGAAATCACTGTAATAACCTAGAAATGAAAATGCTTGTTAAAGGAAAAGCTGATGTGAAGATTTCCATAGCTAGAAGGTTTAAACCCATTTAATAAGGGTCAAATATACAAGAGGGGGAAAAGAGTTACTGTGCTGTTATCATTGTTTTCTGAATCCAAAAAGAACAAAAAAAGAAAAAAAAGAAAAAAGAGAGCAGATGAGATATTTTCTGATTCTGTCTGAAGAATGGTAAAACACAATAGAGAAAATAAGATAAATGACAGGTCAAGCATCTCTAGAAATTTAAAATAGATTAAAAAATAATAATAACAACAAAAATAAAGGAACTTCAAACAGAAAAAAATGTGCATACTGTAATTATTTTCTGCCAATACTTATAGTAAAATAAATTATGAGTTTTTTAACCTATAAAACATAGCATTCAAATTGAGTGTAATCTAGGTTACTATTTATTTATTTATTTAGTGGTACAAAAGAACTAATTCAATACTAAAAATTGATGATGATTGCTGCAAGTAATCATGGTTAGATTACACTTATGTGCAAACCAATAACACATTCTCTGGTGCATACCAGGAGCTAGTTTCACATTCTTAGTGATAATTATGGGCTTAGTCAGCTGGTAAATGAAAAGTAAAGTCAGCTGGTGAAGAGAAAAGTGTGAATAATTATTGGAAACTAAATAACAGTTACTACTTCCTCAGAATATACAGTTACCTAAAGAATGATGGATTATTTAGAATGTTATTGAGATATTGTACATCTGTGCATGTGTTCTGACCAAAATACTGAGTTGTTCCTTCTAGAGATATTCTCCAACTTTAATACAAATGTGTCCACCTTCAGCTTTTCCACTTAGTGTTTTTCTCAACACTTCCTAATTAAAAAGCCAATTCCTAACTAAAAAGCCAATTATTAAGTTTCTTTACCATACAGACACTGATCTAATTACTCGTTTGTGTTCTCATCATTGAACTAATCATTTAAGCTTCTCAGGCTTTTCATTCCGGAGCTTTGTTCAACCCTTTATTAATTTTTGCTACACTCCTCTGAACCCTTCAGTTTTCCACAAAGCTCCTCAGAATGGGAAACAAATATCTATAGCCACCAGCAATAACAACATTAATACAAGCAATGATCACGTCCACCCTTTTGGATACCGGTCTGGAAGGTCACACTCAGATCACTGCTATCTATATGTTTCCATGTTCCAGAGTCATTGCTTTCCTGTGAAAGCTTCCTGTCTGCAGCTGTGACAGATTCCAACATTTGGCCATGCTGGAACTTCTATATATGCATGCATGTGACAAATCTATATATATATATTGTTTAAATAAAGATTGCTTTTTCCACATCTATCTGACTTCCTTATAGCCAAGCATGCCTCTTTGATGTTATCTTTGAATGGCAAAGAAGATTTCTTTTATAAGTAATGATGTTTTGTTTTGTTTTGTTTTGTTTTTACCAAAAGCTGGCATAAGTTTTAAATTCCATCATTTCTCTTTGAAAGGATCTTCATAGAAGTTCACCTAATTGCCTTAGATTTCTTATTGAGAGTCCTCTAAAAAACAAAACAGAGTAAAAAACCAACCACTATTTTATAAGAGTTTGATCTATTTGGTATGCACAACAATAACTTTGTATCATTCTCATTTGATAACCCTAAGGTGCGTGGCATCAAGTAATGCATCACAAAAATTTCATTAGCACCAGTGTATCTGCCAGATAAAGTCATATTCTCATAAAAATTATGTGAAGTTGATTGATTGGCAGGAACTACTTCCCAAAGCTACGTGGTAAGTAATAATCATTACAGCAACATCTTTGATCTTTTCAAGTATAAAGTCTCTACTAGCCAGCTATTCAGTTTTTGTTGCAATACAACAATTTCAAAGAACTCAGTGTGCTACTGAAATGCATTCTGTTTTAAAATGTTATGAAGGACAAGAGTCAGGAGCTCATCTGTGGAGGTACTGGCTCCTGTTTTCAGAGAAATTTGATTACAGGATTGCAGCTACTCTTCCTTTGTTTAAAAGAAATGTTTTTAAAAAACAGATGTTTAGATGATGCAATCAGTGAAACTAGTTACAATCTGAGTGTACAACAAAAAACCACCACACCAGAATACACTGGGCATATAAACTCATTCCAGATCAAACCAGTCATTTGTGATCACAAAAAAGATAATCCTTCATGTGTCTAGTCTGTTCAAATCCAAACATTAGGAGCTTTGGTTAATCTTCTCTGAAAAAAAAAAGTAAAATAAAAAAAAAAGTGACGTTACAGCTGATTTTCAATGGGCCTCAAAGCCTTGTATCATGACTGCAGCAGTTATCATACATGAAAAACATTACAGTCAAATCAAATGAGCCTCACCAGATAATACAAGAAACTGTCTTGACAGCTGATGAAAAGTGCAGTTCCACAACTTCTCCTTTGGACTTTCCCTTGGCAAGGTACACTGTGCGTGTAAGACAAGGTAGTGGATAAGAGCATTCTGGTGTTTATATACCTGCAGGCTAAATTCAGCTCCATGGATGTGATTGGAGTGTCTGATTTTTCATTTCTTGTAGAGATTAGTGGTGTTGCAAGCAGCTGGACAGCTCTGAACTCTGTCTTGCATGGTTATGGCAAGGTCAAGCACTGGACTTAATACCGAAGATGAAGAGTGATGCATCCAGGTCAGCTGTGCATCTATGTCTATGCCAACGTCCCTTTCCAGTGTTTTGAATCAGGACCATAATGTAGCAACAGTTGAGCAGTACAGACATTCCTATTTTTCTCTGCTTTTTCTTTTTGTCTTTTTTTTTTTTTTTTTTTTTAATATACGTCTTCATTTTAGCAATGGCCAGAGTGATTTCCATGCACTCGTCTATCTGAGATAATGTAGACCTATGATACTCTTGGGACCTAATACATTAGATAATTAGTCTACTATACTGATAAATATTAAGCCTTATCATTTTGATGTAAAATTCTATTATTTTTTTTCCCCAATGGACAGCATCTTCTGTGTAACATAAAAGCAAATGACTTTCTGTTCAAAACATTCATTTAAATGTATTTCAAATTTAACTCCATCATCCACTTGAATACATTCTTTAATCCACTTTTAGAATTAAATGATACTTTTTGCATACACTTTTGGTTCAGAGATTTTTTCTTGGAGTTCTTACAGCGGTGGGGACAGGAAAATTCATTCCTTTTGGGTAGCTTAGTCTTTGAATTCTTCGGTGGCCAGCAAGCAACAGAGTGTCTGCTCAATTTTTTTTTTTTATTTTTTTTATTTTCCCTTTTTATTTAAATTATACATTTTAACTAAAAAAAAATCCTTTCAGTGGCAGTCCAGGTCTGATCTATAGAAATGTAGCCGAAACCTTGATTTGAGGTGAATATACATTGGTGAAATCAGTTGGTCACTTTTCCTTCACATATTTTTCCTGATGATTTTTTCCATGATCCCGTGAAGACTTACAAAGATTGAACACTCATTAAAGATCTTCTAAAAGAAACAATTTGAAATTACACATGAAGGATAAATTAAACTTTTCCTAATTATGGTTGGTGGCTCATTTAAAAGGTATCAGGGGAATGATGCTTTTTAAAGTAAGCGGAGAGGAATTAGGACACGTAAAGGCTGCATTTCTGCCTGCGAGAGATTTAGTTGTGATTTCAAGGAGCTCCTGCTATAAGATGCATCTGTAGTGTGTGTATGAAAGGGACAGAAACCCCAGGCTTAAGTAAGTGCAAAGCCTCTGGGAGGAATAGTGTATAATTGTGTATGTAGCATGAGAATGTGCCCTGACATATAGTGCATGGTGAGTTAAAAAATCAAAGTCGTATATTGGGCCTGAGGTTCTTTAAGGAACAGCCTCTTCAGAAATGAAGGAAGTGCTGTTGTGGAACGTAAACTGGCAAAAGCATGGAGAACATCTGAGGATGTCCAAAGGAGTCACTGTAGAAATATATGGCTTTACTGTGCGAATATTTTTCTTAGCTTAAAACAGAAGTCCATACAAATAGAAAACAGAAATAACTTTATAACTTAATTGGTAAGTGACATATTACCCCATTTGTTTTTTCTTTTTGGAGACTGATGTGCGTGAAATTAGTCCAGTTACTTAACACTAAACACAATTTTATATGTAAAATGTAAAGGCTATTCTACATCTTCTGATCCTAGAATCACACTAGTTTCTTGAAGTTCAAGGTCTTGCAAACCTTACAAACAATTCCCTAGGCTTACACACTCTAGCCAATATTTCAAAATCCTATTTCTATTCTTTTACATTTGTATTTTATTTCCAAGGAAAGTTAAATTGAATCAAACGTAAATTATAAGTGTATGTTCAGGTAAGAGTTTCCAAATAAAACTAAATTGGCTTTAGTTGCTTTCTCATCCATGATAGAATGCTCCACCAGATAAATAGCATGCTATATTCTCAATATTGTTCTATCTGGCATCAGAATTCTGTTTGTTGTTGATAGTAAGTTTTTATTCATTATATAGAATTTCATTTTCACCTTCTTCTGAGTTGCTGTTTTTTTGACCTCTACATTTTTGTCTGATCATTTTCATATTTTGTTTATAGCTTACAAGCTCAGAAAGTACCTTGGAGAAAAATTTTAAATGTTGATGACTCATCTAGGAGAGTCATTCCAATATGGATAGTGTTACTCATCATCATTAAAACCTTTTGAAATAATAGTGATGGTATCGGAGCTGAACTGGGTTAAGAAACTCCACCCACTTTGAAAGAAACAATGGATAGTTTAGAAAAAACAGAACACCAGCTAACAGTATCCATCGCAATTCATGGTAAATTATTTTTCCTGTTTTAATCATATGTAACAATTCTATAGTCCTTGCCTTATCCTAAAAGTCCTTGAAATTAAGTATTATTGGAGAAAGAGAGAGAAAATGACTTACCTTCACTGCTTTACATAGTACTCAGCTGCATTTTCTTTAATTTTCTCATATGCAAGGCTTATTCCAATCTCTGCAGCTGTTAGTCTAATTGGATGATTTCCTGTTTGAAATGCAGAATAATTTAAAGTGACTAGCAGTTGTTCAAGGAAACTCCCTTTCTAGGACATAACTAAATCTGACATATTCAAAGCTCATCAGAGATTCAACATCTTTTCAAGCTGATTACTGCTTCCTCCATCACTCTCCAAGTTCCTTGACTACCATTTAAGTACTACAATTTAGACCTTGATTATTTAAATGAAACTAACAGGAAAAAATCAGGGATTTATTTATTTATTTATTTATTTAAATATTTCCAAGATTCCTCTTCTTCTGTGATGCGATAGCGTGCTCATACCTTTGCCGAAATTCAGAAAGATGATGCGGAGGAAATTCATGTTGAAACATCTAATATCATAGAATGTCTGTGATGGAAAATGTGCCCTAATTTATATAAAAGAGGGTAACAGATTCTTCGGAGTTGTATCAAAAGTAGAGCATAAACATCTAAATCATATGAAGCTGCCATTTCTTACAAGAGGAACAAATAGCCAAAAAACAGTATTTCTCTGCACAATCTCAAAGCATAAAATTTCCATCTCATTTATTGGGCCCAAGACTCCATGATAGGCAACTTATTTTGAAATCTAAAAATGCTTGATGTATGAGTGAGGATATTGCGCTTACTCAGAAAATTATTCAGGCATGTGGCCTTCTAAAATAATCAAACTGGATCTGCTTCCTGAGAAAAAGGCTGCTTGCTGTCTTCACTTTATGTTTAATGTATATGTATTTATATGTACATTATTATATATTATATATTATAACATATTTCACTGTATCATGAATACCTAGAGCAGTCATTTTCTTCTTAGCCATATTTTTGCTCTACCTTCCTTTGAAAACAAGAAAGTACTTCTCAGGTAGTTGTTCGGGAAAATTTTCATTAGTTTCAATGGACAGCTACCTGGTTCAAAACCCATACTTGAAGACAAGGAAGAAGAAAAAAACTCTGGAATGGCAATTAAACAAAAAGGTTTATAAACTGACTGTGTAATAGGCTTCAAAGGGGGGAATGACTTTTTGTTTCTGTCAGGAAAGAATCTGGGAAGGTATTTACTCAGCCATAATGGGAACAGTTCAATTGAGGTTTCATCTAGAAACTGGCCTTTTTTTTTTTTTTTTTTTTTAAGCTACCTTAAACATTAGTAGCTCACTTCAAAACAATGACTCATGAGATAGAAAGAACAGACTTCTTGACATCCATGGATATCACTTACTTAAGCTCAAACAAATAAAACACATTTTAAAAAAAAATCAAAGTCACTAAACACGTCCTAATACAAATCTTGCATACGTGTCTATGGTAAAGGAAACATAAACCTTTATCCAAGGATAATTTTCCATCTATTAACGTATTCTAGCAGAGAACTTGGCAGATTTCTTACATAAAATGGCAATCCTCTCTTGTTTCAAGCTGTCATGCCTGTTTTACTTTACATTTCTACTACACAAGATTTCCTCAGAGGTAGAAATGAAAAAGGAGTTCAAAAGTTGAAAATAAAATCTGCTTGGGGTATAAAATATTGCTGTCAGGTTTCTTCATTATTTCTGAAGCAAGCAGCCTATTTCCACTGTAGGCCACCAGTGCCCAAGTGCTTTGTGCATATTTTCTTTCTCTTTTTTTGCATTCATTTCTAGTAAGAAATATAGTAAAAATTCCTAATGTATACCATCTTTAGCCTAAAAAAAAAAAAAAAAAAAAAAAGAAAGAAAGAAAGGAAAAAAAAAGGAATAATCCATTTTATAGCACAAAATCCAAAATCCACCTTTGGTGTACACGAACGTGCATAGTGTTCATCTGAGTATTGCACAGAGTATGCAGAGTTTTTATAGCTTTATAGTCACCTTGAAACCTCAATTTTCTTTTACTTTAAATTCTTGCCTAGGATTTTTTTGCATGCTTATTAATTTCTTAATGAATTTATCTGTAGCATCATGCATAATGAAGGGAAATGTTCGTACGATACTGAAGCAAAAACATACTGAAACTAAAACACACCCCACGTAGACATGAAGCAACGTACCATGTGCCTTTATGCTCCTAGGAAAGGTACTAAAGTTCCTTATGGCTGTGCCTACATTAGCAAGTACTGCAGACTAGTTCGAGAGGATCATCTGCAGTGTAAATCAATGAGTGCTGACATTCTGGAGTACAGGATTAATGTATTAATGTATTTCTTCTATACTGCATCTTAAGTGTAGTTTGATCTCCTGGAGGGAGTGACTGCTAGCTGAGACTACATTAAGTATGCTCTTAGAGTTCATTTTCCAGTTTAAGTTTACCTAAGAAGATACCATTTATGATCAGCAAAACCTCAATATGGTGTGAACCAGAACCCAGAGAAGAACAGGAAATTCACTTAGAAAGAATGATGCTGGATCAATCAAATTACATGTAACTTGTTAGTAAGTGTTAGTACGTGATACCATTGGTATGCTGCTGCTGAGTTACTTTGTGTAATATTTCACTTCTATTCATGTCAAATAAATCAATGTTTCAGATACTCTGCTAAATTCTGTAATTACCACATCCAAATTTAAATAAATAAATAAATAAATAAATAAATAAATAAATAACTGGACTGACGATATTTTATCTTTCTACTTCTAGAAAGAATGGAAGAAATTTTCTTAGGAAAACTTCTTACAACACAACTGGCTTCTCAACGTTTTCATCAATTTCTTTCAAACCTCACTTTCTTATAAAGCATAAACAGATGTGATTGCACATGGAAAAACCAGTCGGAAGAGATTTAGAGCTAGTTAACGGGCACTGCTTTACAGAGTTTTATTTAGTAAAATTAGATGGCATTGCTGTAATCTTTTTAAAAAACCTATTATTTTGCAGCTAACAGCCAATAATTTGTCTTACGTAGGCAATTAGTGAAAGTAGGAATCTCAGCATAGCAGTTTGATAGAAATGTTAAATATAGGTATCATGTGCACGCACTGGAAATCATGATTGTTTCTTTTAAGCATACAGCCCCAAAGAAGTGAACCAAAATGAAAAAAAGGAAAGTTCCCAGAATGCACTCTTGGCTGAAGTACTATGTTATTCAGAGCTTTATTTTCCACTGCCTGCAATTGTCTTTCAACAGTCAGTACAAAAGTTAGCAAAGCTGAAGCATTCATGGGACAAGAATAACTCACTTAAATCAGAACTGAAGCTGGCTCTCTCCAAGAGGAAGTTGCTGAAGTCCAAAAGTGAGCACCAATTGAAGGTAAGGAATAAGGAGACAGTCAAGGTCAGGCTGGATGGGGCTCTGAGCACCTGACTGAGCTGTAGGTGTTCCCGTTCATGGCAGGGGAATTGGACTAGACAGTCTTTAATAGTCCCTTCCAACTGAAATCATTCTATGATTCTATGATAAGATAATAAGGCAAGGAAAGGACTACAGGTGTTTATACTGATACTCACAGATAAATATTTCCTTCCATGAATTGTGCAATCTGTGGATGAAAAAAAAAAAAAAAAAAAGACAATTTCTGAGTTACTGGATGACTGCTAGGTATTACCATCTATACAGCGCTGTCTTAGACACTGCTTTGTTTATTTTTATACTCAGTTCCCTGTACCTACTTGGTATCATTACGGATTGCAAGCTCTGTATGGTGAGAACAAATAAACATGATCAGAGCAGAAACATGAATTATTTCCACAAAGGTCTGCATAGAGGCTTTGGGTTGCAAGGAACATTATGACAGAGTTACTTCCCTGTCTCTAAGTTACATCAGACATTGAATAAATCTTATATAAATATACAAAATTTCAGCTGGACTGCCAAATCAAGCTGAGAACAGTGATCTTGAATTGGCTGCTGCCAATAAAATTCTGTGTGCCCTTAACGAGGCACTTCTCTGCACTCTGATGCATCTTAGTGCCTGAACTGGAAAATTTTAAATCCAAAGTATATGTAAAAGCAAACTGTAAGAGAATATAAATAGTATTCAGGGACCTTTGATGAAAAAGGGTACGGATAGCCAGTAGACAAGAATTAAGCATACTGTCTGTGGTGAGGTGATTATCTTTTAACAAATGAGCCTATAATTCCTGTTTTCAATGCGATGGAAGCATTCCAAGTTATAACACTAAATTCTCTGTTCCCTATTTTGTATAGTTATTCAAGGCAGGACTCTACGGCAAATATGGCTACAGATACATTCAAAAAGCACTGCACAATTGGAAGGGCAAGGTTTCAAACTGAAAGGTGGTAGAAATAGAAAGGTTAAGCAGAGAAGGGCAATAAAGAAAGACAGATGGTATGGGATGTGATATCCAACATTTTGCTAATTAAAACAATTATTAAAGGAAACATTGCAGCTACCTTTTCATTTTGCTGGAGGAAAAGAACTTTACTGTCTGGATTTCCTGGATTAACGCTTGAGCAAAGAAGCTTCCTTCATTTAACAAAAAACTCTCTTGTAGCATGTAAAATGTGCAATTTCTTCACCTTAGACAGAGTAATGCCAAAAAATGACATAGAGTCATGTTGATGAAGCTTTGCTGTTAATATACATCACGTCCGGCTATTCTTAGGTGAAAAACAGAAATATGCTGAAAAGCAACCCCTGAAGAAAGATAATCTCGTATGCTTGAAACATACTGCAGATGAAATTATAGGACAGGAAGTCTTACATCCATAACATCCATAAGAGCTCAAGAGAACGTCCGTGGATCAGCTTACTGTTTTTCTAATCACCTTCCCACTTTATGTTAAATGTTATATAAATTAACAGAAATTTTAAATTAAGTCTCTTTTGCAAGTGATTCAGACCTGCTTTTTTTTTTTTTCCCTTTTTTTTTTTTTTTTCCTTTTCTTTTCCCAACAGTAAGGTATCTGAGCGCTGTGTCAGTAACTTAAAAAAAATAAATAAAAATAAAAAATAAATGTAAAAGCTTCCTGCTTTCCTGCTTAGAAAGAAATTTTAGGCATTTCCTTGAGGTCTTTAAGCTGTTTGTATGTAAATTCTCTTTTATTACAACTGGTTTTGCTTCATAATAGTGTCCTGTTGGAATGCATTTTGCCAGTTATGCCAGTAATGCACCCCTTAGGCCTTCTCTGAAGATACTACTGAATCTTGCAAGGAGAACTTTCAAGAGAAGCCACACTAGTGATCTGTTTGTGGTACTGATCTTAAACTACATTATTGCCCAATAAACTGAGTTCCTCATAGAAATGACTGGAAGACAACAGCTCCATTTATGGTACAGTTTCTGAGATTGTAAAATGCATTTGTTCAGCTTCAGAGTGAGAAGATCTTCCAGCTTTTCTGGAAAAATGGATGGTGTCAAAATGTTTGGTTTTGTTTTGAATTTTCAGTCTCACCTCTCTCTGTCTCTCCAGAAATTATCGGAGTCAGACTTGGAGGGCAGAAAACTCACTATGGCTAGAATTACAAAAATCTGTGTCTAAGAGACTTTTGGTTTTGAAAACATTGCTTTGACAGTGCAGTGTATTTTACAGGAAAAATATATGCCCTAGAAAACATGTTGCTGCTACACTTTCAAAGGTTTAATATTCTTTTGCAGGGAAATATACTGCTTTCAAAATTCTACAAGTGTAAAAAAATAATAAATAATAATATTAGTAATAAGAAGGTGCCTTGTCAACTTGTCAATATTCTGGTAAAATCAAATGGGAAAAAATACAGCCAAATGAAGTTGATCCCCAGGTACCTCTTGTGCCTGAGCAGAATGAAAACAAGGGAAAGGATTTGGAATGCAAAAATGTAATAAATGTTTGCCATGAGGAAGGATCTCTCCCAAGTGATAAAAGGCAATCTTTTTAGGATACTTTCCAAGATTTCTTCCCTGAAAAAAAATAAAGAAAATTAGTTATTTATGTTATCTGAAGAAATTATCTTACTTATAATGGGGATCATCCCTGCAAAGTCCCCAGTAGTGAATGGACTTAGGCTTCAGTTTGATCGGGGAATAAATCTGTCTTTAAGTCTCGTGGTATGAAATGAAAAGAAAATCCCATGATGCAAAATAAGAAGCCAATATCAACTCAATGTGTACAGTCAGTTTTGTTTTTTTTTTTTCTGAAAGGATGTTGGTGTGTTAATTTTGAAATGGTGGGCTTTCTGATGGAAAAGATTTCAATGTATTTGCTGCTTTTCTACATGCTTGAATAAAAAGGGTTAAACACTTCGCTGTGTGCTTCAGTGCTCATTTGACAGAAATGCCCTTCTGTCCCCTTTCTGCCTTTCCCTTTTGCAAGTATGGATGAAATTTGTATGCTGAATGTTCTGGTAGCACACAGATACAGTATTAATAGCTATTGATGCACGAAGAAAATGTGTAGAAATAGTTATTTTTGCTAAACACTGAGGCATATGGAATATGGCAAGCAGAGCTTTGTAAATATCTGTTAAGGTGGAAAGTTAGGTAATAGCTCTGTCCTGACTTTTTTTTTCTTTTTTTTCTTTTTTTTTTTTGGTAATCCAGTTTGCTTTGTATGTATTCATGACATGTTTGCTGGTTAATGACAACTAGCGTTAGAATTTTTGCAGCCTACTGATACATTCTTGTTAGTACTGTTATCTACTATATGAAAAGGGTGCTGTGTGTGCCTGCACCATAATGTACTAAGAGACAGGTTATGGGAAATGGCCAAAAAATGAAGAAAAAAGGATTAAGCATTGCCTGCCAAGCTGCCTTCACACACATGCAAAATCTCATCTAAACTCTGAGTAAGGAGAAAAGTGGCACAAGTACCACAGCTGGGCTTGTCAGAGAAAACTCACTTCAGAATGTAAAACATACTGCAGAGTTAAGGCTTTTTCTTTTTCTTTTTTCTTTTTTTTTTTTCTTTTCTGTCTCATCAGAAAGGAGCTCCAAGAAGAAAATGCAGATTTCACCAAATAAATAGTGAAAAAAGGGAGAAAGCCATCTGTTATACCAATTCTTCCCCCTCTAGGGGGAAGGGAAAACCTTCACAGTCTCAGAATCAGATACCTATAAATCGGAGTTTTTAAATGGTTTTTAGTTATTTTACTACTGTATCTTGGAGAATTTGAAACAGGGTCGGGAGAGGAAAGGTAGCTTAGAGATAGCGGAAAGGGGGTGGAAGAGTGGGAAAGCAAATAGAATTTTGGTTCTGTAAAATAATTTAGTTCATCTTAACAGACATTTAAAAACTTTACTTACAAAGATTAGCATTTTTGGAACAATGTCAAAAAGTAAAAACAACAACAACCAGGTATTAGTAGATGAAGCCTTTAATGCAAATTTCACAGGAAAACCTGTAATTTTTCTGAAAGTAGCTGTGACTGGGGGTCCAACAGTTTAAGATAAACTAATGCTATCAAAAGGTGGATTTCTGTTTAGAAAATTCATTGTCTGAAAGCTAATAATAAACTTTAAGATACAATTAAAATTTTTCAGCAGCTGTCTCGAACATTCCTCAAAGATTAGAGCAGAATGTATTTTCTGAAAGTAGTGGTCATGAAAAAAGGTAACATCAGAGAAATGTAAACCAATCAAACAATGAGCACTGCTGTCTGATGGCAACCTTCATTTCACCTTGTAGTTCCCGTAGATGGAGTTTCAGAACATAAAGAGATTAAATATTTCTCTTGAAGAGCTTTCAGCATAAGTCCCAGGACTACAGTGAGGTCCTACAGGGTGACCAGGTTTGAAGTTAATGGAACTCTGCAAGGATGCCAAGGTCACTCCTTGCCAAGCCTCTGGGAGAAACTCAGCCTGCATCAGGTCTGACAACGGGAGGGATGACAGTAGACGAGGTAACCCTGAGGCAAAGTCTGAATCAAAATCAGGTCGTGTGTAAAGGAATCATTGGGGCTGCACTTGTTTGCATCAGCTGAGAATCTGGCCCTCGGGGAGGGAAGGTTAGCAGCAGATGGTGGAGGGTTATATGGATATGCAGAGCACTGCACCACAATGATGAACATCTCTGAGGCATTTAAAGGCAGAGTGATAGAAAGTGAAACTGGATCTTGACTCAGCATGCTTTCATTCTCCTCTTCATCCCCTTCTTGTAAACATATTTTATTCTATATAGTTTTGCTGCTCTTCAATTTATGGTCTATTTAGGCTAACCTACTTAGATCAAAACCCTTTCATCAGAAAAATGTGATGGCTTCTGCATGGGTCTCAGTTAATGTGTAGGATCTTTCAAATGATACTGCTAATACAACAGAAGAAGGAATACGGGCTGCCATAGACCTCATAAATGTAAACTGCAATATGCACAAAATTGTAACAAGCTATGTGAAACTGAGGGTTAAAATGTTGTCAAGAGAATTTAGCTTCTTTCAGAGTGAATATAATTTCTCATCCTTATAAAGTACTAAAAAAATAATATTTAAGTCAAGACTTCTCAAACCACAATGGCTAAACAATAGGAATTACAACCAAGAGGCTATCCATCCTACTGCAGATCTGCATTCCATGTTCTACAAAATAATCAAATACTCTGCAAGAATTTTAGAAAAATGATATTTCTGTGATATCCAAAAGGAAGATAGTAAGGACACTCACAAGGATAGTAAGGACACTCACATGTTGCATGGAGCTCAGCAACATTAGGGAATCTGGCAGGTGGAACACATCAGGAATAATACTGAAGCATTCCCAGTCAGTACACCTTCACCAGCCAACTAAAGACAGGAATGCAACTAATTTCCTCCATCAGATTTTGGAGATGAAGAATTAAAATATATGAGAGATGAAAATCATTTGAGTCCTGAATGGTCTCCCATATATGTGGAAAGTTTTCTGATGCAACAGCACCAAACTCATGACAGTCAGCAAAAGTAATCTAATGATGAGGCTGAAGCTGCTGTCAGAGTTAGCCATAAAAGTGTTTTGGTAGTTTTAAGGTGATATTCGGATAGAACAATGACTGCTTTCTCTTCTGAGGTGCCATATGAGAGATCTGATGCACATAAATTGATTGGCAGTATACATTTGCAGGGACCACAGAATGCCCCTTTGTCAAGAGCACAGTATAAACAATCATACCACATGAAATCAAGGCTTGATTGAAGAATGTAGATCTGCCTCAGGCAAAACTGTGGTACCAAAAATCCCACTGTGAACACTGGTAGCCAGGACAGAATTACAATTGACAACAACAAAAAAATGTCAGGTAAGATCTTCCCTTTTATACTTTTTTTTTTCTTTTCTTTTTTTCTTTTTTTTTTTTCCCACTCTCATATTAAGTCTTTATATTTCCCTTGTGAAATTTAAACTTTAAAGACTCCTGCTTAGAGTCCACTTCCCACACTAATTACAGACACTAAGCATCTGTTGGAATGTCCTCTGGTTACCACTGGAATTTAAACTACCATCATTCCCCATGGTGCAGTAGCTAAATCTTACTGTTTCAGTTTAAATTCTCATGTACTTACCACACAGTGAAACAGTAGAGTCATCTAAAATATGCACTAAGTTCTTACACATTCTGATAATGAAAGAGATAAGGCATTCATTCACAGGTTTTACAAATAATTATCTTCATCTTCTCATTAAGACATGCAGCTTCTGATTAAAATACAATACAAAACATTCTCCAGCATTTGATTTGCAAAGGTAACAGTGAAAGAGAAATTACAGATCTCTATTCAGCATTGCAGCTTCATTCTTCACATCTGTTTGTTACTATCTGAAAATTGTTTTCTTTCTTTCTGGAACTACACAGTGATTAAAAAAAGCCCATTTGCTCAAAATACTCACTGGTTTATCTTTCTGATATCTCTGCAAAATTTATTCTGCCTGTAGGACCTGGAATTCTCCAAATATTCAATCTTGGCTCTCCTGCTTTATTCAGATGGGAAAACAATCAGAACTCTATTAGTTTGCTCAATTTCAATTATATTCCTTGGAGTTTATCTGCTTTACCTGAGCATGTAATCTTTCAAAATAAATGCTCCCAGCTACCAAACCTATTATACTAGACCCTGTATTCTGGATTTTTGTTCAGGTCTCTTCTCTCTCTCTAAGGCTGATTTGTTACCTCTGCCCTAAGATGCATTCAAGCCCTGAAATCTCACCAGCCCTTACTAGTAAACTGATACAAAATGTTGTGTTCTCCTGGATTCAGTATGTGGGGGACCTTGACTATTACAGAGGTATTGCGTGTACTTCTTGCAAGACGTGTATTTTGAGTACGGTAATTTGATCACAATCATTTTATGGGGAAAAAAATAGTATTTCCTACTAATATCTGTCTTAATGGGCAATTTTATTTTATTTTATTTTTTTTTTTCTCAGCAATACAAGATTTTATGTTAAATAAAGATTTCATAGGTAGGATTTCAAAATTTACATTCCTTAACCCCAAATCAAGATTCACTGAACAGTCATGGAGTTTCTGCATAATCCAGTGAGTATTGATTTTTTACAAACACTTTTTGACATAAACATCTTTCCCAACATACTTGAAGTGTCTTATCCTAAGTTGGATAGAACTGTTGTAGTTCAGCTAGATCTGCAGCGAATCAACAGCAACAACAAAATAAGGAATATCACTTCTTACACAGTTAGCAGAACTCAATCTTTTTTGCATTCTCCATCCATGCACAGTGAACTGACACACATTTAAGTATAGCTGGTGACTTGTTTATGTAACAGTTAACATTATCCGTTTGGTACTTGGAACTGAGTGCATAGGTCCAGTAATTTCTTCTCCCCTATAATTAGACCATTTCTCTGCCTTGCAGTAGAAATTCTATAGAAAGTTGGAGCAGGAATTTAGACCCCTTGGAGTGTGATCACAGCAGGGCCACAGAAATGATTCAAGAATGGAACACCTCCCTATGAGGACAAGCTGAGAGATGGGACTGTTTGGCCTGGAAAAGAGAAGGCTCTGAGGTGACCTGATAACAGCCTTTCAGTATCTAAAGGGGAGCTACTGGGAAGAAGGGGGTGGGATGTGTTATCATAGAACAAAGGGAAGTGGCTTCAAACTTGAAGATTTAGGTTGCATATAAGGAAAAATCTTTTACAGTGAGGGTAATGAGGTACTGGAACAGGCTGTCCAAAGATGTGGTAGATGCCCTGTCCCTAGAGGCTTTCAAGGATAGGCTGGATCTGGCTCTGGACAACTTAATCTAGCTGTGGCATCCCTGTTCACTGGATGGGGTTCATCAAGGGAGATGGACTAGATTACCTTTAAAGGTTCCTTCCATCTCTAAGGATTCTATGATTCCATGATTCTAAACTATAAAGTATTTGTGGATAAAAGAAGGGGAGGAATTACAATTAGGGGAAAACACCTTCCTGTCTTCCTACTAACCGGACAAACATTATATATTGTTAACAAAAGATTCTTGTAAAAGAAGTATTGAAAACTCCCCAGAGATGAGCCATTATTTTTAGCATTCTTCTAGTTGGAGAGAGCACTGAGTGAACATGAGACTGATGAACAAGCTTTGAAATCATTATAGGTTCTAGTCATTATAGGTTCTAGTCAGTGAACTGGAACTCTCATCTTCCTTCCTCCCCATGAATGCTACAGATCTTGAGCTGTCTTCTCATGCACATAAGCTTCATCTGACAAATGAAATAAAGTCTTCTGCCCTGAGTTCTATCTATCATTCATCTAATACTGTCTGTTAAATTCATCTAGAGGCTTCCCTCTTTGATCTTGTCAACTCCACGATACCTGTGATTCTGTTTCTAGGAAGATAAGATCTGCCTTCCCGAGAAGTTACATTGAGTTTCCACCCTATTTCCGTTACTGCCTAGTAGAAGCCCAGTCCACTGCTTTTAAGGGCAATCTCAGATGTGCTGCAGCTGCTCATCTCTGGGATGTGCTCTTACAGCACTAGAGGAGAACGAAATTCAGCAGTAATGTCATTTTGGGGAAGGCTGCAAATCAAATTTACTTCCCAGAAGAGTGCTTAATCAAACAGTCTATAGTGTGTTCTGAGAAGGCATGCATGTTCTACCCCTCTTGTTGATGCCAGATCATTGTGAAAGGAAAAAAAAAAACTGAGAATGATAGAACTGGAACCACCAACTGTGGCAGGTGCAGACCTCCAGTGCCCAAGGTGTTCTGTACTTGGACATGGAGCAGAAGACCAACTCTGCATTCTGCATATGATGGCTATTATGTGAAATTTCTCAATAACCTCTGGAGATTAAATTCCCAAACCAATAAGATGATAGATTGTAGCTGAAAGCAGCACATCAGCATCCAAACTAGAGGTTATGATCATTCCATGTTAAAGATGGAGCCTGATGCTGTGGTGGGGAGATTAATGGCTCAACCAGGAAGAGGAACATCTAAATTCCAGTACTTAATTTCCTGAGTATTTTTCTTTTACTCAAAGAAACATTTCTGAAAGTAAACCAAACATTATAACTATGCAATTACCCAGTGTGAGCACCAAAGTATAATGGCTGTAATAGGCTATAAAATACTCCAGAATGAAGCCACTGACCTGAATAATTTCAGGTGCCTAAAATAACAGCATAGGCTCTAGAAGGTTGATCCACACTTATCTGAACAGGTGCCTCCAACGAAGCACCAAACTGAGCAGAATGCAAGCAGCCTGCAAATCACCTGGATACATAATCTTAACCCTTAGAACCTTTCTTGCTTTGATAAAATGCCATCTGACCCTGAATAAAGGTAAAGGCCCATCTCACTCCAGAATCTTCATATCCTTGCCTGCAGGGCCTCATCTGCTTGATACTCTCAGAGCAAATCTAAGAGCTCTGACTCTGACTAAATGGGTCTGTGAATAGGCCATCTGCCAATCTCTGTATCTAGGGCACTGCTCAGGTTAAGGACATCTTAGAATCAAGTGGCTCCTTTGTTTGAAATGATTTTTTTTAACAAGAACTCTTATCTCTTTGCAGACCTTTTTGTTTCTGAACTGAGGGGTGTGGAAGGATAGGGTGAAAATAAATTCACTCAGGTGCTGCTGTTTAGACTCTTTATTTTGCATGAGATAACTAGGAGTTCAACAGAACCTAAAGAAAATAAACATAAAATAAAATATTTGGGGCCTATCTGAAAAAGCAGAAATTCTGGAAGTTTGTTTCTGCTCTGTTATTTTATTTTTATATAAGTACTCACTGGGCAATGGATTGGTATCTTGGCCCCTCACTTTCCTAGACAAGTTCTCTAGTCACTATGTTTCAGATTTTGGTTGCATTTTCAGTCTTCTTACTGAATTTCACACTGCCTTGCTCCAAGTTAAACAGAGTAATTTCATTAAGTGGGTCTGAGAACTTTTCCCACATCTCTTTCCTCAAGAATACAGAATATCTTAGTGATTAAGACTTTCCTGAATGAATAAGGTATGAGTTCATACACACTTTCTACATTTCTGTAGCCATAGGAAGAGAGAATGTGTCTCTCAGTGAGATTGTGTGGTGACAGAACAAGGGGAAATGGCTTCAAGTTCGAAGAGGACAGAGGTTAGATATAAGGAAAAGGTCTCTTACAGTGAGGGTGATGAGGCACTGGCACAGGTTGCCCAGAGAGGTGGTGGATGCCCCATCCCCGAAGACTTTCAAGGCAAGGCTTGATCAAGCCCTGGGCAACCTGATCGAGCTGTGCATGTCCCTGTTCATTGCAGGGGAACTGGATTAGAATCATATAATCACAGAATCACAAGGTTGGAAAGGACCTGTAAGATCATCTAGTCCAACCATCCTCCCATTATTATTACTACCACAAGCCTCTAAACCATATCTCATAGCTCCTCATCCAGACGCTGCTTGAACACTGCCAAGGTATGGCGACTGCACCACCTCCCTGGGCAGCCATTCTGTGGTCATGCCTGGCCACTCTCTGAGAGAAGAAGTTTTTCCTTATGCCTAATCTAAACCTCCTCTGGTACAACTTGAGGCCATTTCCTCGAGTCCTGTTTGTTGCCTGGGAGAAGAGGCCAAGCCCCTCCTCATCACAACCTCCCTTCAGGAAGCTGTAGAGTGCAGTGAGGTCTCCCCTGAGCCTCCTCCGGACTAAACAATCCCAGCTCCCTGAGCCGCTCCTCATAAGACTTGTGCTCCAGACCCCTCACCAGTCTCATTGCCCTTCCCTGGACATGTTCCAGGGCCTCAATGTTTTTCTTGCAGTGAGGGGCCCAAAACTGAACACAGTACTTGAGGTGCAGCCTCACCAGTGCTGAGTACAGGGGAATGATTACCTCTGCTCCTGCTGGCCACACTATTTCTAATACAGGCCAGGATGCTGTTGGCCTTCTTGGCCACCTGGTTACACTGCTGGCTCATGTTCAGCTGAGCATCAACCAACACCCCCAGGTCCCTTTGCTCTTCACAGTCATCCAGCCACTCAGCCCCAAGCCTGTAGTCCTGCATGGGGTTAATTGTGGCCAAAGTACAGGACCTGGCACTTGGCCTTGTTGAACCTCGTCCCATTCACCTCAGCCCAGCGATCCAGCCTATCCAGATCCCTCTGAAGGGCCTACCTACACTCAGGCAGATCAACACCACCTCCCAGCTTGGTGTCATCTGCAAACTGTATTACAGAGGGTACACTCAATCCCCTCATCTAGGTTATCAGTAAAGATATTAAACAAGATGGGCCCCAGTACTGACCCCTGGGGGACACAACTTGTAACAGGTTGCCAGCTGGACTTAAATCCTTTAACCACAACCTGCTGGGCATGGCCCTTTATCCAGTTCCTTACCCAAGGGAGGGTATACCTGTCCTGGCCATGGGCAGCCAGTTTCCCCAGGAGAATACTGTGAGTGACTGTGTCAAAGGCTTTGCTGAAGTCTAGATGATAGACTACATCAACAGCCTTTCCTTCATCTACGAGTCTGGTCATCCAGTCGTAGGAGATGAGGTTGGTGAAGCACGACCTGCCTTTCATGAACCCATGTAAGATGGTGTTAGATGACCTTTAAATGTCCCTTCCAACTCTAAGCATTCTAGGATTCTAGGATTCTACGATTTTTTAAAGTCCTTCTCCGTATATCCGAAATTTCTAAATTATTTTCTGATAGTGGTGAGGATCAAGGAAACAGATCATTCCAAGAGAAAGCATGCACAACCCAGATTATAGCAGTCACATGAGGTTGGAAGATCTCAGTGTGTGTCCTACTTTCACATTCTCCTGCATTGTGACTCTTTCTCTTGCTTTCCAGCAGAGAAAAAGATTTCACCAGCTCCTACTTCACAAGGAAAAGGAAAAAAGTCCCTGGAAGGAAAAAAGAACTGTCTTTCAGGACTTTACTGTCTTAAAGTACAGCAATTGCTGTTCTTCCAGTCTTGATCATAGGGAGCATCCATCATGGCTCCAATACCATTTATGTGCTCCTTTGCCATTCACTACAGGCATAGGCTTTCTGGCCAAAGCTTGTTACACACATGCTCTCTAAGCCCTTTGGTCCTACAAAGCCTCCTGTATTTTGTCATTTTCCATTCTCTCGGAGGTGTAATGATACCCCAGTGTGGCTGGAAAATACAGTGGTCGGAGTGCCCTATTAAGCAACGGGCCAAAAAAAGATTTCCATGATGCTTGAATTAATCTTAGCAGGAAAGCATATGTACTCACTGGATTTCATAGTGAAATATTTATTGAACAAGACTTTAACTCTTCATGAATGTAAGAGGGGTATGCATAGTTTATATTTTTATTTTTTGTCCCTATATTTATTTTTGGTTTGCTTCATAGACTTTTCATTTTACCCTGATAAGCAGTGTGGTAGAAATCACACTTTTGTGAATATTTCTTTAACAAACAGTAGTTGTTCAGTCATATCACAAATCATTACACCCCACTGATAGCTCAGCTCTTGTTAAATCACAGGCTGCATCACTAATCACCAATACTAGGAATATAACAATCAATTTCCATGAATGCAGAATGTCTGAAAGAAACATTTTCCTCTGTCCTATTAAATCTTAATGTAATCAAAGATGATGCATTTTACAGACAGAGGTATTTTATCAAGAGTTTTAATATGTCGTTAAACTGTAAATATCTTCCAACATTCAAGAAAGGACAACAGATTATGCATTTAGGAGACCTGATAAACAAAGCTTGAAATTTCATTCAACTACTAAGAAATGCAAAAAGCTATTTTTTTTTTCCCCCGAGGCTTCTTTTTTGTTCCCACTTAAATCTGTAATAGTATGAATCACTACGTGTGTATATCAATGTAAACAATCCTAACTTGGGCTGTACCGTGTAGGTTAGGATTCTTTTACAGATATTATTGTCATTTATTATTGAAAGGTTACCACTGAAAAAAGAATCTCTGACTGAAAAACAGGAAAAAGCAGCAAAGCACAATTCCATTTATAATTTTAAGATATAGCTAGGCAACAAACTGTCAAAGTTAGCAGCAGAAGAGTATCATGAAGTATTACTCCTCTTTTTATATCTGTCACTTTTGAGTGATTGAATGTATGACTGATAAATGCAAAGTTCAGGTCAGGTCACACTTTGCTGAAGAAATTAACATTCAAAAAAGTTTTAAGTGACTTTCAATTAATTTGCCTTCTTTTTGCTGCCTCCAGAAAGGGATGTTAAGAGCAGGATGTAGCTGGGAATCAACACACAAAGCTGAAGAAGATAAATATATGGCTAAAATCTGTCACCCATGGCAAACAACCTGCCACTCGCTGCCTGCAATGCCAGTGTGGTGCAAGGAGCATGGGCTGAGCTCTGCAGTGCTGTCAGGAATTAAACACATGAGGGACCCCAAATTCAACCTGGTGCTGGATGACATGTGAGGCAGATGATCAGCCTGGAATAGTAGTGGGCACATATGGTGAAAACGAAGTAGAAATTATTGCCAGAAGGCAGTGAATCGTTTAAAAAAAACTCTCAATATCTGGCTGATAAAGGGATTAAAAAAACTCATGGAGAATGAGTCCATTTGTGCTTATTAAAGCCAGACAACCAGATGCCATTTTCATCTCAGGTTTCCACATCTCCCTGACAACTTAAGTCCTAACAAGGAAAGAGATATCAGGGTGCATCAAAGAACCCCACTAACACTGTCCAGTCTCCTGCAGAGCCTCCCTACATCCTGCCCAGGCCCTCACTTCAGCCCCCCAGGACAATCAGCTCCATCCCCAGCAAGACCACAGCAGTGCTGGTCTCCAGCTCCTCACCCCCCTGCTCAGCCATGACCTCATATGCAAGCCCATCCACAGGCCCACATCCTGTCCAAGCCTTGTCCTATTTCTGATCACAGTGCTGATGCTTGGGTCTAGAGCTGCTTTTTTGCGCCCAGTTGCCTTGCTCCTGGCCAGGTAGGACAGGCCCTGTTGCCAGTGGGAGCCTGTGGCCCCCACAGAACCCTGTCAAGGTCTTCCGTAGCTTGCCTGTTACCTTCCTAACCCAGTCCTGACCACAGTCTAAGCTACAGTAGTCCCAATATCGCAAAAAAACCCACAACTGTGAAACATGAGTGTAAAGGCAGCATTTTGGTAACTGCACCAAGAGGAAGCAGAGGGTTTGTATCTAAATGGCACATCCCTGAGGAAATGACTGGACTCCAGCTGTCTTAAAAATGATCAGACAAAGGGTTCTTCCTTGAGAAGGTGCAGTCTACACTGGAAAAAATATCTCTATAGGGGCCTGAAAACACATTAGAAATACTTTGTGGAAACAAAGATTTATAACACTGCAAGCCAGCTACTTTCAAAATATGACCTCCATATACAAAAACTATAAGGATGAGGAAATTTAGAAACTCAGTAGTGTCAAGGGAGAATGTGTGGTTCTTCTCTGAAACACAACTTGCATTTTTTTTTTTAATTAAAAAAAAAAACAAAAAACACAAAACAAAACTTGAAACTCATACTTTGATCACATTCCTTGGAAACAGTGTTTGTAAATGTTCACACGCATTTCACCTAGACAAAACAAAAGGCAGAGGACAGTGGTTCTTACAGCTTCACAGTAACACTTTGTTAAAGCATAAACCAACAAGGTAATGGACTTGTTCTAAACAACAAGTCAATGAATTTACATTCAGATTTACTGCCTCGTCATTTCAGCAGTGAGCTATCAGGGTGGGATAAAAAGTCTTTTCTTTAGAGATGGACACAGAACCAATCATAATTTACAAACAGGCAGCTCTGAAGTTAAACTTTCAAGTAATAAATAACAATAAATATGGAGTTCATTTTAACATAGACGTACTAGAAATCCACTTAAAATTGGATAAACAGAAAGGGTGGCATTCAGCTTCTGGTCAGATGGTGAATCAGAAAAATGTTTATCCATTGATCATTCTCTGAAGATGCTGCAAACAAACTCCTGGAGAAACACATTGCAGAGAACAAACCTGGCATCGCAAAGACTGTGTGAGCAATACAGGATTCTAAGGCTATAGCAGTAGACAAAGGTATAGTAGAAAATTATTGCAGGAGAAGATAAAAAGTCATTGCAATGATTAAAGTGCTGATAGAAAATTGGCTCAAACAACCATGCTTTGACATAACAGATTCTTCTTTAGCAAACTCCTGTGGGAAGGCCACCAGATTATCAAGTATTTTTTGAAAGTTCAAAAAACTTTTTCTCCATTAGTAGGAGAAAAAAAGGTGTTAGATTGCCTAATACAGAGATGTAGATTGCCAAGGATTTCAGAATATGAAATGAAGAAGAGAGAAGGAAACAGAAAAAGATCTAGGCAATCAACTCAGTGCATCATGGTAGTTATCTTCTAGTAATTAAAAAAAAAAAAAAAAAAAAAAAAAAGTGGACATGGTACAAAAAATGAGGAATACTAAGAGCACACTTAGAATACCGTGATGATACTGTCAAAGTGATTAGTAAGACCAGAAAATGACCCAAGACTGGGCACAGTCTGTGATGATTTCTCCTAATAATTAGTATGTCTCTAAGCTTCTTGACTAATAGAACATAATTTCTAGTCTCTCTCTCTTTTCTGCAGTCTTGCACATTGAAAGAGCTTAGCCGCTGACTTCTCTGTGGAGTTACTGTAAGAAGATTTCATTTACCATACAGTATACTATGTCATAAGATCTCCAATCTCTTCAAACTCCAGCTGGAAATGGGAAAGAGTTTAATACACCACACGATCACACAAACCTCTTTTTCTTGATAAGCCAGGTCAAAAAACCATTTTCCTCTTTTGGTGAAATTCCACACAAGCTTGTTCTTAACACTTTCCAGGAATAATAATAATAATAATTAATAAAAAATAAAAATTAATGTGTATTTTCGAATAAAACTTTGACCAAGGTAGAAGAATTTCTAACTGAAGAGAGGCCTTGATTTCATTTGAAAGAGGAAGTATGGAGCACATAAATATAAATTACCAGTCCTATCTAAGATAGCACTGGAAGATGAATCTAGTCAAAACCCCAGTATGTTTTACTATGGTATCAGACTAATATGGAAATTCTTGGTTGTTCATGCAGCTGATTAGAATCAATGAAAATGTTATGGAGTCAACAACAAACCCCACTGGATGCCAAGATGATTTTCTTGTTCATATGATAAACTGATTATTATGACTTTGGTGTGGGAATCAGAAAAAGATGATACAGAATAAGTTCATCTGTAAGAAAGCTTAAGTAGATGCGATAAATCTTAAGTGAATATGTAGAAAAGAGAAGGAGAATGTATCCATGACAGTCATTTCTTTTTCATCAGTCATACCTGATTTGATATTCAGGAGAAAAAAAGTACAAATCTTCTAGAAAGACTCATATTTAAGGGAACATGAATAAGAAAAGTCTTTAGTGAAATGACAGTTTGGGTCTTTCAACAACTCCCTATAAGCTTGAGCATTACATATATAAGGCATTGGGAAGCTCTCTCTCCTGGGACTAAAACTACATGGAGTGTTGTCATATGCTAAATACACCTTCTGTAAAATAACAGAGATACGGCATGAATTTAATCATATGTATTATCCTCAAGATGACCAGATAAATGCAATTCAAATCTGCTACACACTTGAGTGGATAAATGGTTGAGAATTCATGAATCAGTCTTGCAGGTATTAGTTCTGCATTTCAGTAGCAGGAAGGAGCATGCAAATGTGATAAAATCCACAGTTGTCATCACAGTGCATTTCCTAAGGCTATGTGAAAGCCACAAGGTAGGAAGAAAACCATCTGTGGGGTTTGCATTTAACACTTTGTCTTGAAGAGTAAAATCTCAAATCTTCAATCATTTATTTGATGATAGTTAACTAATAAGAATTTTTTTTCAACAGAAATTTACTCTTTCAGGGGTCTCATAAGGCAGTTTCTTTAGTGAATAAAATGAAATTCCTTTATGTGTTTCAAAGAAGGAAATCTAGGTTTGAGAAAGTAACTACTTGAACAACTAAACCTCTTAACACTTGTAAGTAGTGAACTTTGTTTGCTGTCTGATTTTGCTAGCTTCATACAGAGTATAAATTTTTAATATATGCATGGCCTAGGTGTATTCAAAGAGGACTGAACGTGTATTTAGGCATTGCTTGTCATAACAAAACATGTTCAAGATTTCCTACTTGTGAGCTTGTGTTGATTCATATCTTTTAAAGGAAATAAAAACTTTCCCGAGGAAAAAAAAAGAAAAAAAAAAGGCAAAATTCTTGAAATGAAACAAAAAACCTTAGGAATCCACTAATTATTCTGCATTTGGAATCAGAGTTTTGTTGCTAGGAGACTGTGGTCTGATGGTATCAGGAGAGATTGCTCTATGTTAAAGATTAGAATCTGTAATCAAAATACTTATCAGGTAATAGAATAACTATATGTATGAGCTCAATGCAGACCAGGTGAAGTATGAGACAAGTGCTAGAATGCTTATGAAAACTGCAAATCTTTAAATCAGTTCAGCTATCATGACATACTGGCGTGATAAAAAGAAACTCATTATTTGCTTGCTACAATTAGGATGAAAATTCAGTTGGGATATAAATTAAGGAATAAATATTGATGGACGTGCCAAGAAGGGACTGTGATTTAATTTATTTCCTGTATTCCAATACTAACAATTTGTAGGTCTCTAAAAATTCTTAAATGAAGAACTGTAAAATGTGTTGTTACTACTGAGAAGGGAAGTTTGTTGCAGAGATTAGTAGAAATTATTTTTAAAGTTAGGCCAAATTTACTAAGTACTTTCAGGCAAAGGAAATAAGTTTAGGAAAGTTGAAACTTTTCATACTTACAAATTACAAGGATGGGATTTGTAACATTTATATAAAGTTTTTATTTTGTAGAAATTTAAACAAAAAGTAATGCATGCAAATTACAACATCAAGAAAAATATGAATCGAGAGGTCAATGTTAATTTATTCTTCCACAATAATAATAATAATAATAATAATAATAATAAGCTGAAGGATGTTTTTTTTTTTTTTCTTGGTGCAAAAAAAAAAAAAAGTGTTATTTTACATCAAGTGTCTCAATTATTCTACTTTAGTGTGACTCAATCAATGAAGAGGCAGGGTTTTCGTGAGATTTTTGGATGAACCACGGAACTTAAAATGTATATCATAATACTGATTTCCTTAACTTGGTAGCTGTAAAACATCTCTTGCTGCTCTCAGTATTACTGCATGGCTAGAATTGAGATCACGTAGTGTATTAACCACTTTGCCAATAGACAGAGTTGCTGAACATGTGTTGGAACCCCATATACAAGCCATATGTAATTAATTATAACTAGCATTGAAATATTCTGAATGAAGTACAATCAGAATAATTCAATAGATTAAAAAAAAAAAATCCACAGCAATATATTATCTTTGAAACAGTAAAACAAATATTTTTCCCAATTGCAATTAGTTGGCATTTTCTCACTTCTTCAAGTTTCCATCTGACATTTCAGTTCTTTCACAGTATGATATTGCAAAGATACTTATTATAAAGAGGATATTATCAGAAAAATTGTTCAGATGTGAAAATGTCCTTCGGAGAGCAAAATAAAAGCTGGAGTATGAATTCCTTCATGTAGTCATTGTAAAGCATCAGAACAGTTACTCATATTTTCGGGTGGGAGGATTCCTTTCTGCATTTTTTCCCTTTAGCAGCAATCCAGTCTGCTCAACACGTAAGCCAGTTAGCTACAGTTCAGCCCCCTCATGTAAGACAGATTTTGACTTTGCAATGTCAAGCCCTAGTTTACAGCAAGCCAGATGATTTTGTAGCACCACATGGTAGCCTGGTAGCTCATTTTCAGTTGTGCTGTACAGGGTGAAATCTTAGCTTCTACCTGTTCTTTGATTCTTACTTAGCTTAAATAACCATGAACTTTTGGAAAATCTCAGATGTTCTTATAAGATGGAATAGTCTCTATCAGTTCAGCCCAGCAGGATTTACATCTAGCATTCTTTCATCATTTTCTGGCTGATAACAATGTCTTCAAAATCTTCATGACTTAGTGGTATCAGAATTTGATGACAGAATAATTTAAGAAACAAAAACTAACAAGAAACAAAATCCTCTGAATTTTAATCGAGGGACAGCTCCATGTCCAAATTCACTTCTCAGTATGCTGGAAAGTGTGGATGTCCTCTCTTGTTATCTCAAATTATATCAAGAAGAAATCAAGGCTATAAAGAGGAGATGATACATTCTCAACTATAGTGAAGTCCAGATTCATTCAGGAACGTTACCTTTCTTAGCATTAATTTCCAATGTGTGCTTTATGGTACAGCTTCACCTTAAAGCAAACTGCAGTACCTGCTTTTTAGAGGTGGGAGAAACAATGAAAAAATCTTTTTGTCTTATAAGTTGCATTTTTAAATAATGAAATCAACAGAATGGGATAAATGAAAGGCTGTGGAATTTCTGAATGGTTTCGTATATTCCATATATTCAAGAAAATCTCATCATTTAGATGTTCTGGCAACTCATAGATATAAGTGCCAGCTACTATGCTACTGTCATAAAAACAAAAAATGAAAACCAACCCCACAGCAACAACAAAAGCAAGAACAACAAAAAAGAGTTGCTGTCAGGAAAAAAATACAATAAAATTAATGTAGTGATTTATTTTTAAAAATTGTTAATACCAATGTAGCAGCTAGACCATTCAAAGCTGAAACTTGTATATAAAAGACCTTATCTTGACAAGTGATGGTATGCAGAGACTTAACAATTAAATAACTGTAAAAAGAAAACATAGGAATTTCCAATTTATACATCAAAGCTAAGGCACAAACACACTAGCAGCAGATTTCATCTGAACAACTATAGCTGTCCATGACATATATATATATCTATATGTATGCTTATGTCTTCAGGCTACTTTTTAAAATTAAGACTGAAAAATGGGAACTTCCCAGCCATAATTCTCATGGACATCAACAAAGTACCTAAAGAGCAGACAAATCACACCCTAAAAATGTCTTTTTAAATTTCCACTGATTGCAATTGGGCCTTGTTATCTTTATCTTTGTTGTTAATGACTATCTCTCTGCACAGTTAGGTTTAGTGAAATGTTTTGCATCTGGAAGACTGAAGCCATAGAACAAAGCTGTGCTTGACCTGGAGGTTGAATTGAGATCTCTGAAAATCTCTATCAGCTCCCTGTCAAGCCCATCTTTCCTGTGGCAAACAATTCTTGGTTATCTGAAAGGCAAATATGGATACCTTGTGTGAATAATTGTGAATTTCCTCTTTTACAAACTTCTTTAGAAAAAGATTCTTTAGAATTTGTAAAAAATTATTAGAAGCTTGTGGAAACTGCCATCCAATTTTCACAGTCATTCAGAGGTAACTCAAAATAAAGATCTGCTTTGAAAAGAAGAGCATACAAATTCCTTTTTAAATATAAAGGTTGAATTCACTCTGTGTGTTGGAAATATTTCTTTCTTTCTTTCTTTCTTTTGCTCAAATCTGTTGGACACAACATTAAAGTATGAATTCCACATATATGTGCTGCAATATCAATTTTCCTGGAAATTACTACTAAACATACAGATACAGTTTTTCTTTAAAAGCATTCACCTAAGAAAAGATGCCAAATTCAGTAATACGTACACAAGGCAAATTTTCTTCTTTTCATTTTGCATTGATTTTGATGCGGACTGTAGCATTTTGGCAGAGAATTAGACACATCAACCTGTGTAGACCTATACCTCCTTTATATAATACATATATTTATTTTTTGTTTTCTGATAAAAAGCCCATCAAGCAATCTTTTATCTTCATTATATAGAAGGAATTTTAAAAGTGCCCTAATCTGCTTTGGTTATTTCATGGACAAATAGTACCGGAGTAATCACAAGTCTGTCAAAGTGAATTTTCTGTATTACCTGCTATGAACCTTTATATCAAGAAAGTTTTGTCTGGCAGCCTGAAGTGATCTTATTACAAAGAATGACCGTTTTCAGGCGAATGATTTAGGGTGACTGTTATGTCATCAAACTATGGTATCTGTAATTGACTAACTAGAAAGTCAATTAATCTGCATCTAAGGAATTGAATAGATAATAAAAACATCTGTCCTACAGCATAGACTCATGACAATACATATCTGGCACAATGTTTATGTTCAGAACCTAATAAATCTGCATCTTTCATTTGAGATTCATAAAAAGATGAATTCAGATACTTTTTTTTTTATCTAACTTGTGTCTCAGAAGTGATTTGCTTGTTGTTGTATCTGATTATTTAATAATAGCTCCTTGAAAACTCTCTAACAACATTTCCTGGAGCAATTTCTCTGCAGCATTGTGCTTCTTGGAGTCACATAGGAGTAAATCTGGAGCACATCAATAGGTTCTGCTCAGTAGTTGCTTAAACATGGTGATTTACTGTAGATCAGTGCTTTTCAAAATGTGTTTTCAGTGCTTTTCAAAATGTGTTTCAAATCTTTTTTCTCTGCTCCCAGTCACAAAAAAATTCCCACAATACCATAGTGGTGATTTCTCCCTTTTAAGCAAAAGCTGGATCCCATCTGGGAGGGGGAAAAAAAAAAGTTACTGATAATTTTTTTTTCTAAATATTTTATAGATCTACTAAAAACTATTCATACTTCTCTCAGAGCCTGTGTTCCCCAGTAAAAATTATTGTTCTAAATACTCCTGTATTCCTCTTACTTTTCAACATCTTTTGTTAGCAGCCATGCACTTGTTCTTTGCTCCACCCCAATTCTTCTACTCCAAACCAGGTACAGATATGCCATCCCAGAGCTGAAAACTACTCAGCTGCACCTGTTAAGGTTGCTGTTCAATCTTAAACTTATTAGGATGCTACACAGAGCAGGATATCACAGCAAAGAAAGATGCACTGTTTTCACATAAGACAAGAATCTGATTCCACTGACCACAAATTTTTCTTGGGTATGGCTGTGCCCATCTGTGAAGCTCGGAGTGTATATACCAAGAAATATGAAATGGGTTTCCCCCCCCCCCCCAACTTAAATAGTTAATTTGTTCAAAGAATGACTGTTTTCATTTAATGTTTGGTTCATTTATTTCAGTAGATAAGCACAGGAATAATTGAACTCAAAAATGAAAGAAGTCTTCTTTCTAGTTGAGCAGTGGACCATATAATAAAGCAGTTTTAAAATATATGCTAATATTTTTACCATAGGTAGTTGATACTAATAGCGAGTAATTAGTAAAGCATGTGGCACATGCCTCTATGTGACTTTGCCTTTTATTTGATTGTTGCTTCTGTAAAATGTATCAATGGCCTTAGGAAAAGGATACATGTATAATTGTACTGAATTAAAAATCAGCTGGAATGTAAGAGTTTAAGGCACAGATGACTCACCCCTGCTTTTTAGGAAAATTTGTCATCAACATTAGGATCTAACGAGGATGTGAAAGATTAAGCCTAATGTCAGAGATAGGGGAGAGAGCAGGAACTATCTCTGCTTCAGTTTTGACTAAATTATTGAGAAGGAGATATTTGGATAATTTATTCAGTAAGCTTTACTGTCATTATAACTGGATCAACAATTATTTGGTTACATTATTTGGTCATTAATTAAACTAACAAGGAATTCTTACCTTCAGTTCTATTTCTCTAACCCACATTAATTAGATGGAGTATTTGTTCCCAAACTCTGTCTTGGAGGACTGACTTAAATATTAGTACAGGAATTTATGGAGAAAATAGGTGACCTAGTCTTTGATTTACATGCAATAATTGATGATGAATGTGGGCATCTCCAGCTTTTTTAAGTCTGGCTGACAACCAGGAGGTCTGGAAGAATCTTTGTCTCAGTTCTAATCAATTACTTTACTGGAAACAAACACGAAACCGTAATAAAATTTGCAGATGAGTGAATTTCTATGAGGGAAAACAAATAGTCATGTAAAAATTGGTTCCAGACAGACCCTTGATGTGCTTTTGTCATTTGAAGTCAAATAGAAGCCCATATGCCCAGGATCCAGGAATATATGTCACATGGGTGAGATGGTCCTGCATTCTCTGGAAAGCACCTTCCCTGGCTGTAACTGAGGTAATAGCTGCAACACAGGCAGGAGGTCTTGTGCAGAAATACTAGGCCAGTCACTGGAACGTATAAAATGTTAACTTTATAAGCATAACAGCCCTGGAGATATTGAATCAGTTCAGAATAGAAGTGGGAGAAAATGGAAAACTTTGGAAATCTTTGAAAGACCAGATATCTCTCTCCATTTAGTTTATCAAAGAAAAGATACAGTGATCATGATACTGTGACAGTGATAGTAGAGAGTTAGCTGATACAGCAAAGTCATACTGACATCCACAAGCCGATGGAGAATGCCAAGTAACTTCCATATCAAAATCAGCCTCATCTGTGAGAGAATCAGTGTGATTAACTGCTAGAACTAACACAAGGACTTCACAGTGATTATCTGACACTGAAGTATAAAGTAAGTCTGTTTGCCTTTTGAGAACAGGAGCCATAGCTCATCAAGAGGTCAGAAATTACTGAGTGAAAAGTTGTATTCTTTGCAATCTAGGAGATCTGAATAGATTATTATAATAGTTCCCTTTGTCCTTAAATTCTCTGATTTATCAGATCTTTCATTATCTGGGATCAGTGTTAACAGGCTTTATTTCCATGTGCCTTGATTCCAAGGTCTTTGTAAATTTTCATGAGAGCTTTGCAAGATTGTAAATCTCTTCGGCTGTGCACTTGTGGGTGAAAGGTTTGGCAGGCATTTTGACCTACAAACTGAGCAAATGAATGCAAGGCATCACATGCCAGAAAACACATAAGAGAAAAATGTTTTCAGCATTAGCTAGAATTAAACTCTGAATTTCAAAGGGCCCTTAAAAAAATAACAATTAAAAAGTCTTCTTTCAACTACAAAAATAGTCTGTGATTAATTATCCATACCCATATGCCTTTGTGCTTACTTGCTGGCCAAGCATTGTGCTCAAGTTTGTTTGTATGGTGGCCTAACAATACGTGTACACGAGTTTTGCTACTGACTTATGTGAGGATATTTGAGTGCTTGAATGTACAAGCGTAATATTTGACAGACTAGCATTTAAATATAAACTGTTCTCATAATAAATAAGCAGCAGGTAGAAGAGTACAGACAGTCATAGGAAAAAGAAATGTGCTAAAGTCTATTTAAACAAACAAACAAACAAAGTGGTTCCCACATCAATGCATAAATATTTTCCATTACAGGTTTCTAGACTCTTAAGAAAAAGCTAATGCAATGAAAATATACTTCTGCTTAGTATTATGTTATATCATAACATGGTATATGACTACTAAAGTAAGTGAAAAGCGTTGTGAACTTAAAGTGAAGTCTGAAGTCCTTTCATGGTTAGACTCTGTTCTTCCACAGCTGGCTGTGAGCCTTGGAAGAAAGCAAATATAAGACCCTTAAACAAACACCCATACCACTTGGATATAAAGAAGTTCAGTAAAAAGAAAGTCTGAAAAAATGACTCATTTTAGTCGAACAGAAAGATTTAGACAGCTTTCACTGATCAGAAGTTATAGGAACAAAACCACAAATAATAAACAGGATGTCTGTTGCCCTTCATATGGATATTTATCTATTTCAATTAAGTTGGCAGTCTGCCACTTTTAAACTTAGCTCTCTCATTCAGACTCTCCTGTGCTAATGAATAGGTTGTGCTTGTACAGCTGAATCAACTTAGGCATTTTTAGTCAGATTTTTTCCCTCTTCTGTCTTCTGAAGAAAGTAAATGTAAAAGATGCTGATGCACACTCCACATTTCACATGTGGTGCAGAAGATCCATTAGCTGAAGAAAAGTAAAAAAAAAAAAAGCAAAACAATTTTGATCAGAAAGGACAGCTGAAGGTCAGGTTTAAATAGATGTGTAACATTAGCTAAGCTTGTCTGGACATGGTTTAGCCTGTGTTTCTGAATGACCATTCAAATATTGATGTTTAGTAAAAGCAAAATACAGAATATACGCTACTGAACTTAAGAATACAAATGCAAAATAGTAACCAAATATATTTGAGGAATGCTTTGAATACAATTATTAGAAAACTGCGGAAAAGAAAACAGGTATTTTTTAACAAAAGGATAATACTTTAATATACAGCATGCGTTCTTGTTTCAATGTTATTGTTCTGGTAAGAGCTTATTCCTCTGTTCCTAGATGTTAGCAGAAAGACGTCTAGTGACCTTAACAACACTGGATCTAAGGGAACTAAAGAGTATCCAAGTATTAGAACCTCTACCCATTACTCTTTACAGTGTTACTCAAATCTGATTGAAATTTATGTTATTAAATGGGGACTGATAAGGGACTGTGAAGGTACACCTGATGTCCCTCCACGGTGTGACTGGGAAGTACTGGGGAAGAAGTACAGATCCACAATAAGCATAGTTAAACTGTGAATAATGAGAAACCAATCATACATCCCAATGAGGTTTTTGTGTTCTCAGTGAAAAACTAAAACCTTTTGTCATATCTCTAATAAAGTCTTTTTTTTTTTTTTTTGTCTGTCCTTCTGCACCACCTTCTTCACAGACTGCATCCTGCTTTCTATCATTTCTTTCACTTTTATAGTGATCTTCAGATTTTGAGTGTCACACTGATGGACTCGATTTCTTTGCTTTTTACTCCGTGTAATGCTTTCTTAGCTCTCATTCATCTTCTACATCCTAATGGTGTTCATGCTATCACTTGACATATAAGTCATATTGATATTACCCTTAATGGTTGTCCTGAATGTGTTGATCCGTATTCTTTTCTCAAGGTTGGTTCAGGTTTCTTTACTTAGAACTACAGTGTGGCAAGCTTCCCAATAGGTTTTGACAAAATCCTGCAAACAAAGCCTTCGGATTAGTTGATAGTTATTTCTAACCATTACTGAAAACTTTTATGACTATTTCATAATGATCAGTCAAGATGACAGTTGAAAAATAATTTTGGTGACAATACTAATGATATTTTTCCAAATCTTTTCAAGTTTATAAAAGACATTAACAGCATTTGCTCGTCATAGCTGGATGTCTACAATAGTATCATTTTCATTACAAGGCTCGTCTCTTGATAGGAAAAACGACATTTATTTTAACATTTCTCTTTCTGAAATTATGCTGTCTTTGGGACATTAATAGGCATGTTTTTGTCTTCCTTTCACTGATGAAACTCTCAACCTGTTTTGTTTTGATTTGCTTACTCTTTGGATGATCTTTTTTTGCCATTAATACAGAGCTGAGCCAGCCAATGTCAACAGCAAAATCAGCATTGTAATTTCTTCATAAATCCATAAGATAACTCTTTTGCGATCTGTTACTCAAACTAGATGAGCAATAGTTAGATACAGAAAAATTTTTAACTGCATTGGTGGCCAGTAAAAAACACCAAAGGATATTTTTACTATCTTTAAATACAGTGCACTATTTGTTACAGTAGAATCTTTTTTTCAAACTTCTCATCTCCATGTGTTCTGTAAAACCACTTCAGAAATGCATTTGTTTTGAAAAAAAAAAAAAAAAAAAAGAGATCCTGTTGGTCAGTATCCCTTTCAATATACAATATTTGAGAAGTTCTTGCTCTGCATACATGGGCTCAATATTTTAAAAAAAAAACAAAACCTCCCTTCTGTTAGCTGAAAAACTATTTATTTCTTTACATTTTGTGATGCTACACATTTTTGAAACACGGTGAGACTTGCTGCAGTAAGCAAAGTCATCTATTCTTCACAATGCCTTATAAAGCCTTTTTTCATCTTTTCCCCATTCATTTCACATTCTATTTAAAAGCATATGGGAAGTCTGGACAGCTGATTTGTCACTTGCTTTAAGCTGTCCTGCAGCTGAATGTATTTGCGAACAATTTGAAATTATCAATGCAAAAGAAGATACTGATCTGAGTAGTATTTCTACATTTTTTGGATTTAAGGGAACTTTAATTCATCTTTTCAGAACATGCACAAATTATAAGTATAGATACCTGTTATCTCGGCGGATAAGGCAGTGTCACTGCAGAATGAATATATGATGCATTATACAGTGCATAATATGAGTTTCAGTATATATTAGACATAATGTTTGGAGAGAAGAGAGAAAAGTGAGGGAGAAACAAACTGGGCAGCAGTCCAGTGCTGCTGGTATCGCTCAGATTTCTCTGTATGAACCCATCAGTGAATCAAGAAATTTCCGTGAAAATGTACTGTGTGAGAGAGTCCTGAACTCTACAGAGCACTTCTTTCTTACTTACTCTGCTCTTAAAGGCTTCTTGCCAGGTCTTTTATTAGTCAGTAAGAGCAAAGGAAAGCCATGCACACCTTGCAGTTCTCTGAAGAGGACATGATGATATACATCTGCCAAACAGAATTGCTAGATCTGACAGGAGTCACAGGAAAATGGAGAGAGTGCAGAGCACTTTGTGTTTGTTATTTTAGGCAAATGAAACAGACAGCCAAAGGTTATAGTAATTGAAATAATCCCTGAGCTGCTGAGATTCTCTTCTAAATTCATAGATTAATGTAATGCAACTCATTTAAATTCAATACTGATGTAGAGAAGAGTTATATCTTGACAGGAAGATAGTCCAAATACACTTTAGTTTCTCTGCTCTTTGACTGCATGGATTTTTACAGGCAATCTCCCACTCCTCAAAGTATTAGAACAGACTAATTGTAACCTTTTCTGCAAAGCACAGAAATGAAGGGTAGAATTAATATAGTCTAAATTAAACTAAGGAGTCTAATCAGTTGAACACCCGTTTGTAAATAGCAGAGAATCAGGTCTCTCAGGTGTTCAGCGTAGCTCAGCCTTCTCACTTTTGTTCTTCTGCTTGTCTCCCCTGTTTCACTGGCTGTGTGGTGCTCAGATCATTTTTAACCTGTGTTGGGAAATACCACTGGATTTCCAATTTCAAATCTACCACAAAAAAAGAGTGATATCTGTACTGCCATCAGCTGTATGACTGTGTTAATGGATGTGGGAACCAGGTATAAGCAGAACAGTGGTAGGAAATTGGATTGCCTACAGAAATGCTAAATCCAGCATGTTTCCCTCTCTCTCCCACATAAAGCCTATTTTAAACCTGAGATTTCGTTGTCAAAGACACTCTGAGCAGATTTCATCTGATAAAATGCTGTCCTTTACAATGTAGAAGTAAGTGGGCTTTCATCTCAAACCACTGATCCAAGCCAGGAAAAAGGCAACAATATTTAGGCTGATCCAGGGTGTACCTCCTTCAGGGAAGAGTACAGTTCTTTTCCCTGATTACTCTTCTGGTATCCAGCTACTTCATTTTAAAGATATACTGGAATGCATGTAAGTTTGAGATTTTAGCAATTTTCAAATTCTTTTTTATTAAGTTCTTAAGAACCACTTAATTTTGTCTGTTTTCCCTTTCATTAGAGGAGGATTTAAGCATGGTATTATCTCTTTCGTGATTTTCACACAGGATCACACCTGAGTCCTGAAGAAGAGCCATAGGCCTGGCATGAAAGGCTGGGCTGGATGGGGCCCCGGGCAGCTTGATCCAACGGGGGGCAACCAGCCTATGGCAGAGAGCGGGAGCTCAATGGTCTTTAGGGTTCCCTTCCAAATCAAGCCTTTCTGTGCTCCTATGCTTCAGTGTGGTTGATGTCATGAATCTTATAGAGTCAGCTTCATTAATATTTTTTTATATATTTTTCTCTATTTATTCATTTACTCAATCGTAACACTGTTTTCACCTTCTCCAGGCCATTCATGATTTTGTAGTCCTTTAGCTTTTCAAGTAATTTCTCCCTGATGTCTGTTTCCTGGCTGAAGAGTACTAAGTGGAGGAATTCATCTCATCCTCAAAGACATGCCTCAAATAGAACAGACAAATCACTCCTCAAAAGTGCCAGTTCCTCTTTAATGGTTTCTGAGGGAGCCCAAGATGACTAAGCCAGTAACAGACATTTATGCTGTATACTTCTAAACTTACATGAGATCAATCTCATCCTCTGTTTCCATGAAATACCTCATTTTTTGTCAGATGTAAACATAACAAAATTAGTGAGGTGAATCCAGTGTGCAAGAAACGAGTAGAGTGGAAATGGTCAAGGAATATAAATTACCTATAAAATCTGGCTCATTCATTGTATGAAGAGATAAGGAAATGATAAATCCAGACTGAATCACTATGCTAGTTATCGCTATGCCTTCATTTTTTCTCTGTTTTTTACTGCAGACTTAATAATAAGGTTTTCAGCTATGAATTCAAGATAAATGCTAGTATTAGAATAAACTTGATATGTAGTGCTCACAACTGGTAGATATTAATTTATAAACTAAAGATAAACACTACCATACTAAATTAATGAACCCTATTATTTTCCTTATGAGAAGGTAATTTTCTGAATTTTCCTCTATTTGTTTCTTTAAAAGAATTGCTTTTCTAGTAGCCTAAAGCTTTCCTAATCTTTTCTGGTTGTTAGCGTTACTGCACATTATACACACAACTACCTGAAGCCCCAGATGTCAGCTTGTGAAACATGTTCTTGCAATGCCTGTGTCTGGCCACTTGGCAGAGGCCTGTGTTATCAGCAGTCAGTCATGCTAGCAGCTCCAAATTGCCTGTGGGTCAGCCATGTGCTTGTGGCTTTTATTAAATTTGTGAGGAGATTTGAGTTCTCCTGGTGCTTTGTTCCATTTAGCTTCATAGATGTTAAGGCCAGAAGGGAACACAGTGATCATCCAGTCTGCCCCCTGCATAACACAAGAACCAGATTGCTCCTGATTTCATTCATGCATGAAGTGGAGGATATCTTTTAGAGAAAATAAAACAAAACAAAACTGTTCTTTTTAATATTTCTGGGAAAATATTCTATTTATTTATTTATTCTATTTATTCATTTATTCTATTTATTCATATTATCTAAAGCAGAGGAGTTATATAAAGCATTATTTATCCCCCAGTGTTAATGTTGTATAGCTTATTTCCAGCATGAGTTTCAACATCCAGTCTTTGACTTCCATTGTGCTCTCCGAGATAGAATGAGACGTCCATATTTTGTCCTACCTTTTATCAGGTCATGCCTTAACTTCTGCTTTGTTAAATAAAGCAGATATCTCTGTCAGCATTTAAATGTAAGGATTATTTGTGTTGTCCTTACATGATTATTTACAGATACTGTTTATATGTGTCACCAAAATCCTCAGTGAAAATCAAAGGGAATTAAGCTAAAATTGTTGCTAATGGAAGGGTTCTCTAGTTTTTTAACCTACTTATTATGTGCAAAGTACAAAATGTTTCATTACAATACCAACACCCAACAAATTAAACCAGAACTATGAGGAAGTCATTGCAGAGGCCAAGCCAGGCTATTCACAGCAGTGCATAGTACCAGGACAAGGAAAAAGAAATATAACTTCAAAACAGAGAGGTTCAGGCTAGATGTAAGGAGAAGCTTTTTCCCGAAGAGGACAGGTAGGGAGTGTCACAGACTCTATTTGTGGGCATTTTCAAGCCAAGCAACCTGGCTTGACCCAATGTTCACAGCCTGCCGTGAGCAAGACCTTGGACCAGAGACATCCTGAAGTCCCTTCCAGCCCAAGTGATTTTTATCATTCCACAGTTTCATAAGATGCTTCAAGACGCGCTGACACAAAAGCATTTCAGCTGCTTATATGTTTTTGTAACATCAAAAAGGATTATACATATGAAGTTTGCAGAAATTAAGAAATCTATGAAAAAAAAACACAAAACAAAACAACAACAAAACAACACCAGAAAAAAAAAATTCACTATCAAAAATAAAATCTGCTGAAAATGTACAAAGCTTGTACTCACTTGACTGTCAAAACTATGGCACATTTAAAAATAATTGGATTTTTGTAGCTCATGACAAACAATTCTGTGATATGAAAACACCTGCTAATGTGTGCCTTCTAACTTTCTATCACTTGTCCTGGTCAGGATAAGGCAGGAATGGACTCATACATTAAAGACAATATCAATATAAAATATCAGCCCTTCTTGGAATTTTTCTAGTTGCCCAAGGATACAGGGATACAAGAGAATCAGATCAGAGGCTGGGAGCTGTCTCATTATCTGCTAATTTCTTTGAAAGCATTTGGAGATCCAAATGCTTGTCAGGACAGCCAATGGTGTTTTCGTGTTTAACAACATTAAATGCATGTTACATACCTATAGCCAGGCAAATAATCCAAACCTTTTTGCAATCCTTTTTTTTTTTTTTTTTTTCCCTCTCCTATATTTTGTCATATGTACATCTGACTAGTAACTATTGTCTATTAAAGTCTATTTGAGAACAGTTATTGCTTGGACCAAACATCTCTGTGAGATCTGCTGGAAGATGATTCAAGGTTATTCTCTCATTACAGCGAAAAGTAGAGGCACAAAATCAGTTTATTTCATGTATTTAATCTGCATCCTGTGAATGTTATAATGTTTTATTAATTAACATGTAATGGAAATGCAAGTAACATTCCCTGTACAGGTTTATAAATGTGCATTTGTATTCTATCTATCTGCACTGCTACCTATATTAGTCAAACTTGTAATCTCATTAAAAAGGTATTTTGTTAGTTTAATAACATCTATATTAAGCAAACTGTTGACTGGCCTCCTTACTTCTTATTGTGTCACGTGTTCTATTATTTTGCCCAGACTTGATATCAGGAGGATGCCTAAGGATCACTCCATATACGTGCTGTACACCACTATGTGTATGTTGATTTACTTAGTAGTTGAACTTTCTTAAGCGTTTCATATGGAAACTTCCTAAGACAGACTTAAACTTGGTGACAATAAATTTTTCAGTATGGTTTTGCAACCAGTGCTGCCTATGTGTGTCTACTGGTGTGCGTGCAGAGGTTGCCAGGGGTGCAGATGTTGGTTGACACTGCGCATCTGGAGTGCATCTGGCACTGCCCCTCTGTAAATGCAGAAAGTGTCATAGATATTGTACTCAATAAAGGGCTAAGCAAGGAGACGGGCAAAGTAGGACAGAAGAATTTTGGGACTGTTGTCCTTGATCTCTTTCCTCATGCCCATACCTGGCTCTATCTAAACACGATTCTCTGAATCAAACTGAAAGAAAAATGTGTGGATAAAGTCTATATTTCTTCTAACAAATACATTTGAATTGTGCCATCATAGCCTTGAATGAAACTAAATATATTTGTGAGAGACATCTCTAGCAGGCTCCAGAGATATAAAGTGTTAGCTAATAATGACTTAGCACATGCTGAGTTCTTAGCTAACGGAGTTTGCAAACTGCAGCTGATGCAGCAGCTTGAATCTGTCCATTTTCCATACATTCAAGCTTTTTTCTTTTTTCTTGTTTTTAATGCACATATTCTTATGCCTCAAAGTGCATTTTGTGGGTATATTATTGGGCAATCATGCAAGGCTGTAAATGGCTTTGAGGTGGAAGGAGTGAAGAGAAGCAAAGAGCAAAGGCAGATGTTCTTCTCTGATTGGTGATGCTTCAGGTCCTCCAAGCAGACACTGGAGTCAGACTCTGAAGAAATAATAGCAGTATTTGACCACATACTAGTGCCATATAAAGGGTGTCATATGTGTAAAAACGGAGACCTGGAATATATTGTAACCCACCTGTCCATGTCTCATACATGTTACAGTAGGTTTGAATAGCCATAGATGGTTGATTTTGACCAGAAGAGGATCAAAAGTGATACCAGCATAGGACAATGGTGTAGGGAGAAAAGGCAACATTCATACATTTGAGTAAGTAATTTAATTCATTTCAGAATGATGCAGAATGCAATTTTTATGTTTATTTATTTATTTTTCTCAAAGGAAAAACACTTCATTAGAGCGGGAAAAGAAGGACAGGTAAATAATACAATCCATTCTAACTGTTACGTATGGAAACTCGGTTGTAATTCTATAGAATATTTCGATAGTTTAAATTAAATTCTGATATGTTCTGGTGTTTGCAGTTGCAGTCTCATGGACATCATAGTGAAAAGCTTTCAAATTACAGCAGCTGAATATCCATAAATTTCATTTATGTATGTGAATCTAAACTAGGATGATACATAAATATCAGTGTTAATCTGACAGATTTTAGTCCTGCAAATCAGCCTGCTCACAGATACCCTATTTCTTTATCTCATCTTATTCAAGAAGTTTTCAAATTATCTAAAATAGCTTTGCAGAGGTGACATAGGAAGTTGGAATGTATGAGGTATGAAGGAAATTGAAGGAATCCATGCTCATAAAATATAATAGACTTTTTCATCTAAGAAACATATAGCCTATAATAAGTATATGTTTCTAACCTTTAGAAGAGAGTTTAAGGATTATTTTTCCTGCCCTTAAATAATAAATCAAGTGAAAATGTACCATTTACCATAATGGCACCTGATTCCGGTAATGCTTCTGAACTGAATGATTTCAAAATTATGTGTTTAGTACTTCCAAAGACATTCCAAAGTCATTTTTACTTATATTTTTCTTTTTAGTTACACTGATAATAAGATTGCTAGCATAACGACACAAACTGCTTGTGACTTCCAATAGACTTACAAGCAGGGACATTTGCTGGATAGGATCAAGGCAATTTTATCATCTCTGTGTGAGTCACTATAAAAACTGTGAACTGAATGGATTACATTTCATATACTTTCCTCAAGAACAATATGAATAATTTTTAATCCTTGTTGTTGTTTGTCATAGAAAAAAAATCCAATAATGAGAAAAGATATTATTTTTTAAGGAAATATTCAAACTATGGAGCTCAGATTCTAAAAGCTGTCTATTTTTCAGGCTGCTTATTTTCAAATTCCCATGGCTAGAATTAATTTTGTGTAATTTTAAGACCCTGTGCAGTAGATACAAACTGTAGAAAGAGAGAGAAAAATACTGTCTTTAGATTTAATTGACAGAAACAGGCAGTCTCGGAGACAGCTGACCCATCCTTTGCCCAAATATTCACTTATAATTCAAGATTTGACAAAGCCATCATATTGCATGCAAGACATAGCATTAAATGTCGCAGTCTTTGCAGGAGGGCAAAGGGCACCAACATACCAATTATTCTCTTTATTTATGAAAAGTGAAAAATACTGTTTCTTTAAAAGGAAAAAGAAAAAAAGGAAGAAAAAAAATTATAAAAAATGGAAACCTGCCTTTTAATATGGCTTCCTGTTCTTCACAAAAACATTTAGCTCATTTCACATTCAAAATTAATGCTCTGATGGAGTTAGTGACAGTATTACCTTCACGCTTTAGTTAAAGGAAAAAAAAAAAAAAAAAAAAAAAGGATTATCTTGTTTTAATTTTGCCTTTTACAGAATCCATGGCATGTATTACTGAGATCTACATATTATGATTACAGAGTGAAAAAATGGAGACCTGGCATCTGAGATCAATATTATCCAGGATGTAGGACTGCCCTGAGTATCTGTGTTCTGTCATCAAATCCCACAATTGATTTATGTTAATACCATTGGTTGGAGGTTGGGGGACAGAAAATCTTCTCTTTCCACTTTAAATCAAAATTGCTGGGTCTGTGTCTTAAAGATCTTTTACTGTCCTGTGAATCAGGGAAATGAATGCTTCAGTGACCACACGTAACTAAGTCTCACAACTTGTGCAGCTGTCTCAAATAATCTCCTAAAGGAACATTTTGGCCCGTATTGTTTGTTTCAGAAAGATACTTGGTTATGATCTGGAAATTAGAGTTCACAAAATAGAGGTGCAATACACAACTAAGAACTAGTTTGCATTTTTTTTCTACTTATCTGTATATGATGAAGCAAAAAGCATCAGGGTTTGAATATTTGATCAGAGGAAACATTTGGGAGCAATACTGCAGGTTTTAGGTTCATTATCATTGTTACTGATATGAATCAGAAAATATTAGCTGTGCTAAAGATGTAGCTAGGTAAGATGTTATTTATTTTAATTCATCTACCATATAGATATTTGTCGGAACTGATCTGGTATAAAAGGCTTTGCTGAAAAATATGTAAAATCCCATCCACGCTCAAAATAATTGTGCATATTCTTTGGAAAGAAAAGGTTTCCTGAATATGAAAAAATCCTAAAGCATTCTTAAAATAGTATAAATTAGGCACAACAGACTGTGAATCGGATGGTAAAGGATAATACTATCTCTATCCAATGAAAAATAAGGAGAGAAATATACCCTGAAAGAGATGACTGCTGCATATTGACAGAGATAACATGCAAGGTTGTGAAATAAAAGGTGTTTGTAGCATGCAATGACTTCAGTGTTCCTTTAAGCCCGTGTTCTGTTTTAACACAGCAGGCAGCTTGGTGCCATGCAGCTGTTCATTCACTCCCCTCTCCCAGTGGGATGGGGGAAAGAATTGGAAAAAAGCGACAGAGTAGAACTCATAGGCTGTGAAAAAACTATTCACTGGGGCAGAAAAGGAAGAGGAAAAAAAAAAAATAGTAACAATAACTTTACGTGTGATGTGTTTGTGATAATTTTATATATACTGTATATGTATATAGATATAGATATATTCACATATAAAATAAGTGATGAACAAAGCAATGGCTCACCACCCACAGATGCCCAGCCAGTTCCAAAGCAGCAGCTGCCCCACCAGCCAGCAAGAGATTCCTCAGTATGAACTGGAATATACCAGACATAAAGTTGGTCTGGGTGCTTATGAGAACAATGCAGTTAATATGTGAAAGGAAAGAGCAGTAATAATTGCAACAGCCATATCTAATCAGAGCAATAGAAAAGCACCCAAGATTTGACATTACATATGTAAACATGGAACATGGGACTTTGATGGCTCACATCCAGCTCTTGCCTACGAGTGCCCCCTGAGAGGCTGGCCACAAGGAAGTGGGACAGGTAGTCTTGGAGGGATCGTTGCATATGTTTCAACCTTTCCCCATCTGGCACCAGGATTCAGCTTTAGTATGTATCTGAACCTCAGGCATGATTAATAATATACAAACAGAAAAGTACATGTAAGGATGAGGAGTGTGCACAGTATGTGGAGGTAGTATTTTGAACGGTCAAATAACATTCTCCCCCTTATATGTTTATAATTGGTTCCAAAATTTTTGACTAGACATTTTGGATGAATTATATTACTGTAGTATCACTTGTAAAACTACTGGTTTTGAGCATTATTCAACATGTAGAAACAGAAAAAAAAATATATAGAAACATTCTGGCCAGTGGCCAGCACTGAGACCAGGAAGTGAACAGAAGCTGGGAGCTACGCAGCAGAGGCAAAGGAGTCTGGGCCCGTGTTCATACTGGAAGAGATGGGGAAGCAGAACTCCAACCACAAGGCCAGGCTTCTCATCTATGAGTGCGTCTATAATGTCACCTGCTTTCTAGTGGAGCATTGAGGTGGAGAAGAGGTTTTGCTCGAACAAGCTGGCAGAGATGCCACAGAGAGCTTAGACAATGTTGATCATTCCACCGATACCAGGGAAACACTCAAGCATTACTACATAGGGGACATCCACCCAGATGATTGTAAAGACAAGGTTGTAAGGATCAAAGTATGTCATCCTCAGGATAAAAAAGCTTACGGTCAACATGCCTAATCCACATCTTTTGAGACCTATTCATAAGTTTATTGTATTGCTATTACAAGTTGGATGGGAGATCATCTTGAAGTGACTGTGATGGGACTTTAGAAAGCCCAAAAGAGCAAGTGTGAGAGAATGCATGCGTGCAACATGTGGTATTCTGGTTCTCTTCACCTTTAATGCCTTGCTTTTAGCTTTGAACTTGTCAACTGACATTCATATCCGTGGGACCAAGCTCATAACAAGTTGTCTTCACTCTACTACTCAGGCATCTGTCAAACTTTCATTTTGCTGTGGCAGGGGAAGTGCAGCATCCCATTATTCTGTTACATTTGTGTGTGGTCTCCTTGGTGTGTGCATGCTTGTGCTCTGTCTTGCAATCACTCTCTTGCTCTCTGAAGTAAAACAGGTAAGTTTTTTCTTTCAGTGTCTTTTTGTTAAGCCAGACAACATGAAACAGCTGCTAGTGATCCTGTGGATTTACCTCAGTACTTCACATAGCATTTTCAGAAATAAATTGTAAATTGTCTACAATCTTGTCTAGAAAAAAAAATTGAGAGATTCATTTCCACAATAACTTTTCCAGTATGTGCAGGCAACACTAATTGGAGCAGCAGAAAGTTGTTAGCTTTGCAACCTCTTTCTGTATGTGTCTGATTTAAATGGCTCAACTAATATTAAAAAGAAGTGTTCAAGAAACATTTAGATGTGGTACTAAGGGACATGGTTTAATGGGGAAATATTGGCATTAGGTGGACAATTGGACTAAGTGATCTTGGAAGTCTTTTCCAACATTGATGATTTGATGATTCTATGAAAAAAAATGCACCGGAATATTCATATTAAAAAAAATATGGAAAATTACATGCTTAAAGAAAAAAAAAAAAAAAAAAAAAAAAAGGATTACCTGTCTTTCTTGCTCAAATACGAAGATCAGTGTGCACAACTATTTCTTAAAATTTTGTCTATTAGTCTTTATGAACTTAAATATTTTCCTTTTTACATCTAATGATAAAGGTAAAGATAACAGTGTCTCAACAACACTGTTCCTAGAAAAAGGAAAAAAGTAGTATGCTAATTCCCAGATGAAATCAATGTGAAAGTGGTCACCAAAGCCTCTTGAAGGGCAGCCTTCCTACTGTTATTTAAGAACAAATTATGAAACAGTTTTTCAGTATATGATGAGGAACATGAATACTAAACTAAAGAAAAAAGTTGCCAACAGGAGAAATTGTTCCTTTGATTTTACATACCTTTCATTTTCAAGCTTAAAGCAGTAATCTCAAGGACTGTTTTTGCCATTATAAAAAATTTTACTGCTATTGCACTCACAACTAGCCAATATTTGTTTTATACTTGCTGTGCAAACACAAGCTGAAAAGATAAGGTGATGTTCTAATGAAGATTCTACAAACCCAAATCTCAGTTAATAACTTTGCTTAGAATTAGAATGCTGTATTTTTATTATTATTATTGTTCCTAGAGACCTATTAGTACCTAACCTTAATTAGTAATTTTATGTTCAATATTTATAGTTTTGATTACATGGCATTGACTTATTCTTTACGTTAGATTAAAGGGCTAAAGTTGAAGCATTCAGTTCTTTCATAGACTGCCAGCAAAAGTGATTACAGATGTACTAATTATTCTTGGTTATGTAAACATTTGTGACATTGAATTGGTTTAACAAGGACAAGAATCAGGGCTGAGATTCTTGTAAATTCATTGCTAAAATGCAAATGTTTCCAGCCTTGTAAAGAAAGATAATATTGATTCTCAAAATTTTCTATATCTCAGTTTTGAACATAGAACATGGAAGAAAAATGACGATTCTCAACCTATTTGTTAATTGCTGTTCTTGTCCTGCTCCCCAACAAAATGCTATCCCTAACTTTCACTGAAGTAGGATTTCTCTGTACATTTCAGCTCCCTGTTGGCCATATTTATACACTATTATTTTTTTTCCCTTGTTTTTGGAAGCCACACTTTATGAGGTGTGTAGATGAATTGAAGTAAGTTTAGGAGAAATCATTAAGAATGACAGCAGTCTAAGAAAGTACATTTAGAGGAAAAAGGATGTGTAAAGTTTATTTGTTCTAGAGAGGAGGTAAGGGATATTAAAGGAATCTTTTAATGTGTATTGACAAGTGATACCCCTCAGGGGACCAGTGCTACTCAACATCTTCATCAGCGACACTGACAGTGGGATCAAGTGCACCCTCAGCAAGTTTGTGGATGACATCAAGCTGTGTGGTTTGGCCGACATGCCCAAGTGAAGGGATGCCATTCAGAACGTCTTAGCTAGGCTCAAGCGGTGGGCCAGGTTAAACCCCATGAGGTTCAACGCATCTTGCAACTGTGTTGTGGCAACCTCCAATATCAATACAAGCTGAGGGATGTAAGGATAGAGGACAGCCCTGCTGAATAGGACTTGGGGTTACTGGTGGATGAGAAGCTGGACATGAGCCAGCAATGTGTCCTTGCAGCCCAGAAAGTCAACCATATCCTGGTCTGCATCTAAACAAGTGTCGTCAGCAGGTCAAGGAAGATGATCCTGCCCCCCTACTCTGTGCAAGTGAGACCTCACTTGGAGTACTGCATTCAGATGTGGAGTCCTCAGTACAGGAGAGATGTGGACCTGTTGGAGAGTGTCCAGAGAAGGGCCACAAAACCAATCCAAGGTATGAAACACCTCCCTTATGAGGACAGGCTGAGAGATCCAGGGTGGTTCAGTCTGGAGAAGAGAAGGCTGGCCCCAATTCAAGGTTTGACTCCTACTTTTACAGCCTTCCGTGAATGGGATTGGATGCTAGAGGGTCTATCCCATCCATGAATAGCTAAGTTTTCGTATCTGTGTCACGGAAAACACATCACCACCATTGCATTGATACAGCAGTTTCATCAGGCAAATGAGGCTTTCTGACTCTCAGTAACAAGAACTCAAGGTTTTTCACAGTAAAATGATCTGCTTTCCTACAAAGGAGTTCATAATGCATCACCACTTACGAAAGAGGAGAAACAGGGACTATATATAGTTCTGAATATTATAGGCTTTGAACATTATATACACAGATTTTCTCTAAAGAGTGCTAAAGTACTCATTATTGAGTAAAATACACGGATCTAAAGAAAAATAATTTAATGTACTACATGGCACATGGTTTTCTGAGGCCCTCAGATAAGAGACCTCTCAAGCAGAGTAAATTTGACTAAACTTATTATGCTTCTATCAGAATTCTCAAATTCAGAGTATATTCACTGTATTAAGATATTTCAAACAAGTATTTTAATATCATAAGAAGAATTCTAACAAAACAATATTTTCTGACACAGGGTATTTTGTTGAAAAACACCCATCAAATTATAATATAAAATAAAATACTACTAACAGTAGTATTGAAAATTCTCTTTTACTCTGAAGCGTTTAACAGAGTTAGCTGTACCTACAGAGACATTTGTACCAGGAGGTGATTCTGCAAGTAGGATACATATCTTTGTACAGCTTTTAAAATTCTGTTCTTCAGGTAATTGATGGTATACTATTTATTTATTTTTTTTCTACTTGGAATAGTTGCAACTATTCTACTACTGTATTATTACGTACAGCTGAATTTGGTGTAGATTAAGGTTTTGATATCTTGAGCACAAGTTATGGCACTTTTGTCCTTTACATAAGGATATTTGTTTATTGCCTTCCTGACTTTTAAAGAAATTCTGACCATCGTTTCCTCCCTGCTAAAAGGAATAAAACTCATCTCATTACATGACAATTTTTTTTATTCTGTTAATATAATTTTCAACTTTACAGAAACAATGCACCAAATCACTAAAGATACAGTTGAGAAGAACTGTGTTCCTCTGCAGCTTAAGAATTCCCTGGAGGGCTAAAAATCTGATTCAGAAAGTGATTCTTTCTCTTTCACACTGCTTTTATGAACAAAGGCAGAGCAGAAATTACTCAGCAAGATCATACGTAATTTAGTAGAACTGGAAGTACATAGCAGAGACATTAAAGATAACCTGGTAATGTATTTATTTTCTGCTACTTCTTCTTCTGCCTTAATACATTACATCTGATAATCAAATATAATTTGTTTGAATGAAAGAGCAATCTTTTTTTAACATGATTGTTTCTGTTGTTAAGTTGTTAACATCTTCTATTCGTGTTAGCCTTAATTTTGATGTCACAGAAGTTCCTATACCAGAGGGAGACTGGCAGAATGCGCCTCTGTATCTTGGATCCTACTGTGGGAAGGCAAGAACAAAGAACACCAGGACTCAGCTGTGCAGTACTCCTTTTGGTTAAGGTAACAGATCAGCTATATATACATACGTGGAAAGGTTTCCTTTAGTAGTGGTAATCACAGATTGTCTTACAATTTCATCTTCAGCATAGCCACGGACATTAATTATAAGACCTGTCAAATAGATATTTGAGAATACTAAAAATTGTTTGGGCTGGTTACACGTTTCCATTCCCATTATTATACTGGGAGATTTTTATTTTGCAATTGCTGTTAGACCAGTTCTCTGCTGGCTTTAGAAGATGTGCTTCCCTGCTACCCTTCACCACGCTCAAGGAGCTTTTGGTGAACAACTGGTTCCCTCGTTTCTTTGGTGTCTTAAAGAGACACCATCAAGAATACAGGGGATCTGCCTGAATGTGTGCCTCCAGGGATTTAACAAGTTCCTTCTTAACTGGTCCCAGACAATGAGTTCTACAGTTCTTACTCGTTTATGTACAGTTGTACCTTGAAGTCTCAGCCATGTAGCAGAACCACATTTGGACAGGATCTGTATGAATGCAGAATAAAAGGCAGCATTTCCCCCAGAGCTTACCACCCAGCTCAACACTTAAAGGATTATTGAGTCCTGTGGGATTTGGTTTGTTTCCCACTCCCTGAATCTGGAAAAGCATTGTCATCAGATCCCAAATCCACACAGAATTGAGTCCCAGGAAAGCACCATTCCACTTCCCTGCCACACTTGTATTTCCTCAGAAAGTAAATGTAGTTCCAAAGGCTAAGAGAGAGCTTCAGTGCCTGATCAGACATCCCACCAGCCAGGGCATCAGGGTGTGGGACAGTCTTGGGCTCTGGGCAGCCCCTTAGTCTAAACACAGCCATGTATACTCTTCATCACAATTTCACAGGAGATACCTAAAACACAGTTGCAGCAATATTTCAGGTTCAGCCTCATTTTCTGTATACAAAAAATCCCTGAACCATCCCAAATCATGGGAATGTATGAAAATATAAGTACTTTGGTAAAGTTATAGTGCATTAAAGTAGAAAATAAAAGTGTAAGAATAAGGATGCACATTATATAAGGCATAGCTAGTTATGGGCACTGATATTGTAGTGGATAAAACTGCAAAACCAAATACTTTCCTGGCAGTTTTACATTTCCAGGCAGGGATTAAGCTGAGCCCTATGTCATATCATAAAGATTTGTCTGATACGGAAAATATTAAGTGTGTTGCTGGGGTCACAGAAACATTCTTTCAAGTTACTATTTCCAATCAGCATGCATACCCTTCCTTCTTTCTGTTTTCCAGTCTTAGTAACTAAGAAAGCAGAAAAATTACAGAGTGAGCAGGAATTTCAGCTCTGGGGATTTGTTCCTACCAACCCAAAGGAGCCCTGGAAGGCCAGCTGGGGTAGTGTTAGGGGCAAATGGCGTGACTCCAGTCTAGGCTGGGTTCTCTCCCCCCTCCAACACCTATTTACTCTGTGCCTGCAGAGAGCTGCTGCTTCAAGCAGGAGTTTCTCGCCTTATTTCAGAGAAAATTCCTTGTACTGACATGAAAATCCCTGTAGGATTACTATGCTTAAGCAGTAACAAATATTTTTGATTTGCTGGGTATACAGACTAATTAGTCAACTCTAAGAAACAGCTGGTTCACAATGTCCTGATATTAGTGCTTTCCATGATTTTCATTTAATTTCAAGGGCAGACTATAGGGAGAAAAGTTGTGGAGGGAGGATGGTATTTTTCTTGCTGTTGTTCACTCACTTGTTTGTTTTACTCCTTTTGCAAACCTTTATTTGATGCCTATTCATAAATTATACTGCTATTATGGTATCTCATTATCCTTTATTAGCAGAACACCACTAAATAGAAGTTGGAATTAAACATCATGCCCTGCATATGGAACAAAGCAGCATATGGAGACTATGCCTACTGCACTTTTCAAGCATAAAAAAGCAGGAAATTATACAGGAAATTATACATATTTTAAAGAGTCTCTGCCAAGTGTTTCTGTGCTATATCCTGTAATTCAGACTCATGTTCATCTTTACCATGTCATTTAAAATTCATATAGCAGAAATGTAGTCAGGCCATAATCCATACAGTAAGGAAGAAAGGCTGTTCTTCCAAATTTTTTTCTTAAACTTGCTCAAAATAGAAGTCCCATGATCAGCTTTAAACTCAACTGCAATATCACATCCATGGGGAATCTTTCAAAAGGTATGATTTAACTACAGGGCAGACCACTTGCTTACCAATAAAGCACACTGAGCAATTTATCTCGATTCTGACAAAACACGAAGGTGGGAATAATGCATCTCCTCCACTGCCATTAATCTGATCTGAATTTTTTTCTCATCTTGAGTTTTCTAAGGAATAATCATATGTCATTCTCAAAATTAAAACACTTTAAAATGTTCTTATTTCAATTAAAGCATGAAATTAATCAAATCTCAACAATCCAAGGAAGGTGCACTTTTTCTTCTGAGGGAAAAAAAAATAAATCAAATTTAAGTAGTTTTTTCATATATTAACATAATAAAAAATATAAACATTGGTTTCACATTGTCCTGCTTCCCTCAAGTTCAGTTGCATAAACAGAACAGTAAGGTAAACACAGAAATTAACACCACGGGATTAAAATCAGAAGCATCTTACTGTGTGGTTAATGAACAATGTTAGATCAAGTTTTACTGTGAAATGGACCCCGTATGCATTGTCTGGCAGTTGGATTAATGACAAAAACATACAACACATTCACGGTGTCACCTTTTTTTTTTTTCTTTTTTTTTTTTTTTTTTCCCTTTCTGGAAAGAATATTCAGTGGCTTTTAGAATAAATGTGGGGAAAAAAAAAAAAAAAAAAAGAGAAGTAAAAGAGAAATGTGGAGATTCCATCTGATACTTTCAAAATAAACATCAGAAAAGTGAATATAGCTTTTCTGTACTAATGATTTCTGCAAGATATACACCTAAGCCCCTGTCTTATAAGAAAGCATTTAAATATATGTATATACATATACATGGAGTAAATAAGTGGTAAAGGATTCTCAGAATCTTGGGCGACTTTTTATTTTGGGATTTGATATTTCCTATGACAACCACAAAGGGCTTTCTTCTTGCAAAGTGTCTCTCAAACATCTCAGAACGAAATGGTCGTCTAAACAATTAGAGTTCCTGTCAAATCAATTAGGTCTGGGCTTGGCATTTACCTTTCCCAGAGGGCCATCTCAAAAGACACGCTCACCTTCTGTCTTAAGAGGCAGGCTTCTTCTTCTTCAGCCTCCCACACAGAGTTTGTATGTCTAGTTTAATTACTTGCTGCTTACATTAATTTTTTAAAAAGTACATTGTAGGCATACCATGGTTGTTTTTTCTTTTTTTTTTTTTTTTTTTATTTATCCCTGTATAGACTGAGAGAAAACACTCCCTCATGACTTTCTCCACATGACCATGCAGTGATTGACTCATGTATAAATAGCGACATGAGTTGCACAGAGGTAGAGAGTTTGTCCCCTTTATCTAGTTATCAGGTTACTAACCTTTTTATCATCCCCAGGAGGGAAGGTCCCCAGGGTCTACAGAGGAGATACATGTGAGATTGAACAAAGACCTCACTGAGAATTCACGTAGCAGCCTGTTATGGTTACCTGAGCATCAGTAGAGTACATTACACAAATACTACCAGGTGACCATGTGAGGATCATGTTAGTGCCCGCCTTGAAGTGTCGTATCCTCTCACTGCAGTGTCCCTCAGAAGCCTCCTGCTAATGACAAGGGCATCCATTACAGTCTTTTCCCACATACATAGAAAATAAACATTTCCTAGCATTTCAGATTGAGACTGTTTTCCTATGACAATGGCAAAAATAATTTATTCTCAAAACAGTCACGACTGATTTAGGACTCATCGTTAAATGTCTACTCCTCATGAAAGAACTGTCAGCTTTTAGCCAAGTTTCAGCTCGCCTCAGGGAAAACACCTTACTGGTGACTGTTTTGCCTGTTAAGATAACAGAAAGCAGACAGGTATTTCCTTTTCTCTCAGAAGTCAAATGAATTTAGGGAGAAAAGAGAGAAACATCATGAGAACAAGATGAGAGAAGTGAGACAAAAATGTCCATCAATTTAGCCCACTCCATCCTCTGCTCCTGTGAACAGTGTGGGAAGTTGCTGTTTCATTGCCTCTTTTCTTTTTTGCAAACCCTACAGTGTCAGGCCTCAGAAAAGTGGTAGAAAAGAGAACCTGGAATGTCAGCCTCCCAAGTCCAAGAGAATACTGTGTTGCTGAAGTTGCATTTTGAAGAACTTGTGTTTCCCAAGTCAATGTTTAGAGGAAAAGTGGAAGAGATTACATGTTTAGGGGTTAGGACTGTGATTTGAGACAGAGGGAAAATTAAGCAGTAAAAATAGAAGTCACTGGTAGAGGGAGAAGCTGAAAGTTTTGCAACTTGTGAGGTATCTACCTGCTGTGTTCAGGGACAGCATGTCCTTATTCATTTGCTATAAGCAGTACAATAGCTAAGCACTGCATATACACCAAGTACAAAATTGGGAGGAAAAGTGAAAGTCAGGGAAATTAAAAAATTAACAATCTTTTCTTGAAAAATCTCTTGTTTTTTCAGAATTTCAGTAAGTATGATTTTAAAGACTAAGCAGTGAAGGTGAAAATCTCTGGATGTCCATGTGACTTTTTCTGAGATGGTTTCCACATCCATTTTGAAAATCATGAAACTGAGCTACCACATTCCACACAAATCTAATAGTGCATCTGCAGTGTACATGACACATTTATCACTAAATAGTTGGGGCACACTGAACTTTAGGACTGAAGAGGATGGATAGTGTAAGATTCATCAACCTTTTCCTTCTCATACCACAACATTTAAGAAACATGGCTTGAATCTGTACATGCGATTTGAACCTTTGGCCTTCAGATGTCACTGCTTATGCATCAGCTAGAATCAAGAAGAAATCCTGTAACATGAGAAAAATTACAAAACAACATCTGGTTGTCAGAGGAGCCAGAGACAGTGATTTCAAGGTCAAAACTTCCCGTAATTTTATGTCATTTAATTTTTTATTTATGAGTTCTGGGCAAGCAGTTGCTGAGCTTTTGGATTGGGATTTATTTTTGGTGCAAGGGCTGGGTATGACTTCCAACTCATTCTCTGCTGATTAATGGTGTCAAATATACTTGGCTTTAATCAGACTCTGTTCCCACCGTATTCATTAAGACTGAAACAACCACAGGATGTGCTTTTCCAAGATACCCCACATCTTCCATAAGCCACTCACTGTGAAAGAGGATGTCTTCTGAGGTTTTCTTGTGGTGATTCTGCTATACATAGACAGGTCAGCAAACAGGGGCAGATATGCTTTATCACTCTGATTCCTTATGGTGGAGATTAACACACTGAAAAGAGAGAGAAATCAAGAATTGGGAGGGTAAGCAGTTTAGAAAGAGACTAAGGAAGGATAAAGGAGGGTCCCTGGAGGAATGCAGCGGAGGCAGCATTCATGGGATCTTGCTGCAGCTAAAGTAACTTGAGTTAAGCATTCAAATCATGGTACATTTAGTACATTTACATTTTTGGGAAAATGACTGTAATTTTTGGCATTTTCCAAGAAAGTGTAATGCTGTCTTGTAGTCACTGTAACTGAAAACAACATACGTCATTGCAGTGGTTCCACACCAATGGGGAGCTAAAGCACCACCACACTGATCTCTCACTCCTCTTCCTAACGAGAGCAGAGAGGAAGATGAGATGAAAGAGAATGCTTATGAGTTGGGATAAGGACCAGGAGATTGCTCACCAATTACTGTCATGGGAAATACAGACTCAGCATAATGGAAACTAATGTAATTTATTGCCTAATGACAGCAGACTAGAGCAATGAGGACTAAAAACAAACTACAAACACCTTCCCCCACAACTCTCTCCTATCTCCATGGTCACTGCCCCTGCTCCACGTGGGTACTCTCCCACGGGATGCTTCCCACAAGCTACAGCACTGCTCCAATACGGCTCCTTCCCACAGGGCCCACCCTTCAGACACTGCTCCAGCACAGCCCCGCAGGAGGCAGCTCTCCCAGCCCTCCTGACCCACTACGTGCTCCTCTCCACCAGCTGCAGCTCTGGCCCAGGCTGCTCCAGCAGGGGTATCCATGGGCTGTGCCTCCTTCAGCCCTCATCCATGGCTGTGCTGTGAGCTCCTCCGTGGCTGCACATGGAGCTGTGCTCTGTGCGGTGCCTGTGTGTGGCAGGGAGACCGCCTGCTCCTTGTGGGCCTCTCCTGGGCCACAGGGAACTGCTGCTCTGTGCCTGGAGCACCTCCTGCCCTTCTCCTGTGCTGACCTTGGGGACTGCAGGACTGCTCTTCCCCATCTCTCACTTCTCTCTCCCAGCTGCTGTTGCACAGCTGCCACCTGTGGGTCACCTGTGCTTGAGTAGTTTGTTCCTGAAGGAAGTTTAAGAATTTGAGGAAAAGATGGAGAATGGAAGTTCCAGAGAAGAATAATGACAGTCTGGGAAGTAGGATGTCAGAAGAAATGGCCCGAAGAGGATGCAGGAGGTCTGTAAGAAAGCTGTGGACACTGGGGACTACGGAGAGCAGGAAAGGTGGAGGCATATCCATCAGCAGAGAGGACAGGAAAGTGAAGGGGGTGCCTGAGCAGCTGCAGAACAGAGGGCAACTCAGGGAGAGGGAGCAATAAAGGACCTATGAGAAAAAGGCTAATGGATTACTGAATTTATAAGTCATCCATGTAATGTTTTTTGAAGGTGATGGTAAATATTTACAGAACTAAATGTGTGGGGGAGAATTGACATTGACAACAGTGTGAAAATAATAATGATCTGGTCAGTATAGTATACTCTGGAAGAGAGAGACAGACTGATAAACTTGCACACCTTTGTGGAGCCAAAAAATTGAAGTTAACCCTTTAAAAAACAAATGGAGGGAGATGAGTGATGGTACTAACCTGTGGGTTTTTAAGCTGATATGGTAGCACATACGTGAGGCAAGGATTCAATCCTCTTCAATTCGTACTATCCAAAAAGCATTTAGAGATTTCCAGGTGAATTTACTGTTACTACAAAACCTCAGGAGTTTTCACTAAAACAACAATTATATGATATTTCCATCAGAGAATCACAGAATGGCCGGTTTGGAAGGGAGCTCAAGGATCATGAATCTCCAACCCCCCTGCCAGGCAAGGCCACCAACCTCCCCATTTGCTAGACCAGGTTGCCCAGGGCCCCATCCAACCTGGCCTTGAACACCTCCAGGGATAGGGCATCCACAACCTCTCTGGGCAGCCTGTTCCAACACCTTACCACTCTCATAGTGAAGAACTTCCCCCTAACATCCAACCTAAATCTTCCCTCCTTCAACTTAAAACCATTTCCTCTTGTCCTGCTGTTATCTACCCTTTCAAAGAGTTTACTCCCCTCCTACTTATAGGCTCCCTTCAGGTACGGAAAGGCTGCAGTGAGGTCACCTGGCAGCCTTCTTTTCTCCAGGCTGAACAAGCCCAGCTCCCTCAGCCTATCTTTGTAGAGGAGGTGCTCCAGGCCCCTGATCATCTTTGTGGCTCTCCTCTGGACCCTCTCTAACAGGTCTCTATCTTTCTTGTATTGGGGGCTTCTATTTTTTTTTTTTTTTTAATTAATTAATTAATTAATTAATTTTGCGGGCCCTCAGCTTTATTCTGCAGAAGAATGGGGAGCAGAGGGGGAGGGGGCAGGGGGGTTCCATCCCCCTCACTCCTTGTTGCTCCACAGCACCATGCGTCAGCAGATGGGAGTCTTCATAAAGCACCCCAAGCACATGTAGGCAGAGATTTCCTCCAGGGACTTGAAGCACTGCAGGAATTGTCTCAGGTTTGCCTGGAAGCTCGAGACAGTTGGGGACGAACGTGCGGTGCTGGTCCAGCACGTCATAAGCCAGAAAGTTGACAAAGGTGAGATTGACCCCCACAAACCATGGCCGGGTGCTCAGGAAGTTCAACAGTTGCTACAGTTTCCCTGGCAGCTGCTCCAGGTATGCCGGCTACAGCTTCTCAAAGTCGGGGTTGTAGCAGAGCATTATGAAGATCATGCACAGATCCATCAGGTGGTTCTCCAACATGTCCACGGGCTGCTTCTCCGCCTCTGTCTCCCCACACATGTTGTGCTTGCGGGCAATGTAGCGCATGATGGCATTGCTCTGTGTCAGCTTGATGTTGCCGTCAATGAGATAGGGCAGGCTGGGGAAGTCGAGACCCAGCTTCTCCTTCTCATTGGTCCAGTTGAGCTGGTCAAAGTCAGGGGCTGGCCCAGCTTTGTACTGCCACTCCTGGTAGGTGTACTGGTGTGCTCTATCAACAGGCGGATGGCGTGGGCCAACCCACAGATATCCCAGTAACCTAACGTGACCACCATGGCGAGCGCTGATCCGCGGTGACCCGACGGGACATTCTGCTCTGGGACAATGAACGCAGCAGAACAAACCACAGCCCTCTCCCCTCCCCCCCAGCCCCCCATTGCCTTCATTGCAAATATTATGGGGTGGTGGTGGGTTTCACTATAATAGATCCTAAATATTCTTCAGTGTCTTCCTACCTCTATTTCTGTAAATCCAGATTTTACTAGATGGTGCTGGGGGTTTTCTTTGTGAATCTACTTTTGTTAGAAAGTTGTGATTGTAGCCTAAACAGACAGAATTAGAAGCAGCTGAAAAAAAAAACAAAAAAACCAAAAACCTCAGGCAAAAGTTATTTTAACAATGAAATCTAGGAAAAGGGCTTTTAAACCAATGGAAAGGAGAATTTAAACTTATAAAGGCCCATGGAAAAAAAAGGATATTAGACATGGTACAGGTAGAAACTGAAGAAAAATTACTTTTATTTAAGTCCTTTGTACCCCACAGAGTAACTTTCATTGATCTCGTATTGAAATTACCCCTTCTTTAGTAATATACCTGTCTAGAATATCTGGCACTGGATCACAGTGGATATTTCTTTATTGGATCAGACCTGGCCACTGGCAGCACTGAGTTTCTAAAATCTTGTTTCTTTGTATTATAATAGAGCTTTTATTCAGAAATAAAGAAGAGTCCCGTATCACCTTTTTTTTTTCGTGTTCTTCTGTCTGTGATAAGCCTTCATTACAGCTGTGATACAAAAGACATATTTCTTCACATTGTTGCAGCAGTGGCAGCCTCTGTACCATAAAACACATCCTGCCAATGAGGAATCAGCCAAGTCAATATCATCAACTGGTTTTCATTTCCTCAGAGAGATAGGGAAGCTCTTTGTTGCACTTGACAGTGCATGTAGCTAATCTTGTTTTCTATCTGAACTGGTAATTATTGTTAGGAGCATTTCTGGAGAATAAGGTGTTTTAGCCAGCAGACAGTCTTGGTAATATCTTTGTTTAATAAACATGCTGTTTTTTTAAATGGCTCAGTTAGTGGAAACATGCACTGAACACTTCTATCTCTTCATCCATTGCAGCAGTTCCACTATTATTTTTTCCCCTTGTTCGCTAACATGCCATGCAGGTCATTTTTATCTCAAGGTGTGCTACCTGTGCTCTTTATCTCTCAGGTAAGAGAGGAAATACTGCTTTACTTGTTTCCATTTTCTTTCTTGGAGTACTTCCAGTGTGGATGCTTCCAGCAATTTGATGTGATGCAGCTGTTCCCTGTCCTCCAGAGCAAAGATTCCCATGTGCTGATGTCCATTCAGAATATTTGATGTTGTTTTCTGGGGTAATTCTCTAGTGTGGTTTTGCATTTTGTACCCATAAAAAAAAAATCTTCATGATGTTCATCTTTTGCCATTTATCATAAATACAACCAAGCTGTCATTTGAACATACTTTGATTTCTGTCCCCTTTTTTTTGCCTCTGCGTAACCTCACAGCAATTAATTTTGTTTGTATTTGAGATTTTTTTCTCTATCAAAAGGTGGTTTTAGGAAATTTTAGACAGCATATGTGTCCAAATTATATCCAAAATCTCACAGGGATCACTATTAGCTTGTTGTCTTTTAAAAATATTTGGAATATTTGTAGGCATGTGTGGATATACTAATAATTGCACTCATTTTTTACATATTCAAAAGTCAATAACATTAACACAAAATCATATGTTTTACATCAGTAGCTTACTCTACTCTCATGCTGTGAGGCAGAATATCCTAGCAGAAATCACCAGGCTTGAAGGCACCAGATGAGTTTCACCTTTCTCAATGGGGGAAGAGGATTCTGAGGGAAAAACTAGCAGGGCTCATTGACAAGGCTTTAAGCTAGTTTTGAAGAAACTTAAAGCAAGCCTGCCCATTATAAGGTGTGGAACAGCATAGCTAGGTTAGAGGGACAGTGTACTAGCAGGAGCCCTCAACCTGCTGCTCTGAGGTGTGCTGGTAAAACTGCAGTGGATTTGAAATCTTGTGATGATGAGCTAGGGACAACCAAGGCTATAGGAGAAGGCAACAGGGAAACTCAGTACTTCGAAGAAATTAAGGAGTTATCCTCCACAAACATTACAAGTCTGGCTCCACAGCTGGAATGTCTCAACACCAACACACAGCTTGGGAAACAATCAGGAGATTTAGACTGGATATAAGGAAAAAGTTTTTTTACTATAAGAAGAGTGAAGCACTGGAACAGGTTGTACAGAGAGGTGATGGATGTCTCATCCCTGGAGACATGCAAGGACAGCCTAGATGGGGCTCTGAGCAATCTGATCTGGCTACAGATGTCACTGTTCATTACTAGGGAGTTGGACTAGATGACCTTTAATGGTCCTTTCAAACTCAAAAAATTCAATGATTTTATATACACAAGGTATAGTATTTCCAAGGTTTCTATTTGAAGTTTGTTGGATTTATTATTTTTATTTATTTATTTTTGATTGCTCTGTGTTTCCGTTTAAGCTCTCTGTCTCAAATAAAACAGGTTCAGATGAAAGTAAGAATCGAGACATTAAGGCTATGACTATACCAATGAACCATGCACACTCAAGGCATGGGTCCAAGCGCTGGCATGTCATGTCCATACCACTTAACTGTTAACAAAATTTCTGCCAGTTGTACCCTGTAACAAAAGTCAGAGCCTCAGCCAAATGCTTAGAATCATCTCAAAAGCTAGTGCAGGTTCAGGATGGCTCCCCACAGGTGATATGGACAAATTCATGCTCTGGAGAAGTGCTTGGGCCCTGTCCCTCTTTGTTTTACTAATTCAGACATAAATGAAGCGTTGGAGAAGAAAAATCAATAGTAAGATGACACACTGGTGGAAGAGTAAATGGGATTGCTGTAGAAGCAGTCTTTATCAAACTTTATTTTTGCAGTTCCAGCCCCCAATCCAGTATATATCTATTTACTGTAATTTTCTGTGTGTAATGCAATAATCAAGTCAATTTCTTGAAATGATTTCTGTGATGTCTTTACATTTTCTTTTCTGAGCACATCTATACAGAAATTGGATAACTAGAATTTAGTCATAGGTAGCCCCTTACGTCAGTAATTTACATGTCTCAAGTATTTCTGTCTTTTTCCCTGCTGAGTAAGTACTTTTCTTCTCCACACATTTGATGCCAGTGCATCCTACCTGGATCTTTGCTGTAAGGACTGACTATCATGATGACAAGGCATGCTTCAGGGAACAACAGACAGGAAAGAAAAAGAAGGTTTAATGGTGAACACAACCAATTTGTAACTTAAGCAGTGATTAATTCCCGATCAGTCAGTGAAAGGATACATAGAAAACTGATATTTGATCCAGGGAACTTCCCTGTTTTTGAAGTCAATATATGGAATAAGGAATTTTTATGGTATTGTTCGTGAGGTATCTTTAGAAGTCTCCATTAGGGTGAGAAACTACCCTCTGGTTTAGTGTAAAGAAACCCTTTCTTTCCAGTGACTGTTAACAAAGCCACTGATCAGTCTCACAGATGTACGTTATAGCCAACTCTTTTGGTCAAATGATGATATCACGTAATAACTGTCACACACTTTGGCACAAAGACTAGTTAGCTCTAAACCTAATTTTTGTGATTTCTGGGTTAGTATTTAAGAAAGAAGGCAGGTATGATTTGGGCTCCACATGATCCGAATAATTACGACCCACCAAATTTAAGGAGATATTTTCTGTGACATTTCAGGTTGCTGAAAAAACAAGCTCCTTAAATACAATTTACTTGATCCCTGGTTGCAATTAAATATAACTTCTAAAAACAATTGCAATTTCAAATTTGGGATATTTAAATCAGTGTGATCATGCACTGACCACAAAAAGATGTAAAGCCAGTAGAGATCAGGTGGGTTCATTGAGTTTCTAAGATTTAGTTTTCCAGCGTATGTTCTTGTTGGGAGTCTTCCAGAAGGATTCAGTGAAGCAATATCTTTATTTATGTATAATTATTCCATTGTGACTTTTTTTTTTTTTTTGAATGATAGCAGCAAAATTTTGTGCCATGGGGCACATGCTGTGTTCATGGGGATTTTCTGGGATTTATGAAGCTGTTTTGTAAATAAACTTTATCAATTGTTATTGTTCTTGGAAATATTTTTGAGAGGATCAAATGATTCATAAATTTCATGAAGACACTTAATAACTTTTCTCAGAAAAAAACAAAAAACACTGAGAAGTAGAGAACAGGAATCAGTCCTGAGTGTGCACTGCTCATATTCATCAAGACAAAATTAACCACAAAATAATAAATAAAATAAAAATGCATGGATAAAAGAAAACATGAAGCAACTTGTTTCACTTAATCTACACTGCATCTTTGCTCTATATTGGTTTTCTTGATTAGTGTTTTTGCCTTAAGAAAAGTAATCCGTGCAGAGTGCTTTGGGGATTAGAACACCCTGAATCATCTCTAATTATTTCCTCATTTTGCACTATTTCCTAATAAGCCAAAACATCTTACTGTGTTTACAAAGCTGCCAGATTTTATATTGGATTTTTATGGAACTCAGCATTTCCAGTCTTAGCTTAATTAACACTATTTTTTAAAGATGTTTCATGAGTAGATACAGCTTGTCAAATACAAGTTCTAACTCAAGCATAAATTAAGGAGCAGGAAAAGAAACTTGTTTCAGAAGAGAACTAGGACTGATAGGATGGAACAGGATAGGTTTATTTTTCATAATAGTATCAAGTCTTTTAACAAATTTGGTTCTGAATTACTTGGTGTTATTAAAAAAAAAATTGCTTACTCTATCAAATATACAAAGTGAAAGGCAGGCACAGACATGTACAGTTTATGTCAGCCCTGTCATATTCCTGAACCTCAAAAATAAATAAATCTGAGAGAACAGTATATAATATATTTACACATAACTGGAAGAAGGTGCCAAAATATGATGTTGGCTGGACTTCACCTTCAGTTTTGTACCTGTCCTCTGGGGAATCTACAGAGTATTTGTAGATTAAATTTGAATATTTAATTTTTCTTTATATTCTCAAAACTGTTTGTTTGTTTGTTTGTTCATTAAAGCTAGCTAGAAGTCACATTCTGACTGACTAAAATATTCCCTATTACCAAACCACACTCTATTTGGACATAGTCCTTATACTTTCATAGAATCATAGAATGGCTTGGGTTGGAAGGGGCTGTAAAGATCATCCAGTCTCAACATTTGAGACCTAAGACATGAGATCAGCCTTTAAGTATCTAAATGGGGGCTAGAAGAGGACAGATACTTTAGCAAGGTCTGTTGTGACAGGAAAAGGGGAAATGTTTTCAAACTAAAAGATGGGAGATTTAGACTGGATATAAGGAAGAAGTCTTTTACAGTGACGGTGGTGAGGCATCGAATCTGGTTGCCTAGAAACATCCAAGGCAAGTCTGGACGGGGCTCTGAGCACCCTGATCCAGCTGGAGATGTCCCTGTTCATCGAAGGGGAGTTGGACTAGATGACCTTTAAAGTTCCCTTCCAATTCAAAACATTCTATGTCCTTAAAAAGCAAGTGCTTACACATGAGAAACAACAGGTAAAAAAATGACGGGATTCAATCTAAACCAATTTGCAGGTGAAGTTTCCCAGTCTGTGAATGGGACTGAAGTGAGACCCATCTCAAAGCTGCCAGCAAAAAGAAATTTCATTTCTTTTGTGATGGGGTTAGTACTAAGTCTCCCCTCCGCCATGTGCTGATTTGACTCTCTGGAGATGGACACTGGATACATGACTGTATTATCACTGTGTGGACAGAGGCACATCTAATTTCTTTATTTTCTGATAATTCAGACACACAAGGCAGCCTCAGGAGGAGAATATCTTTTCTCTCATAAAACCAAATGCTTGTTGCTACAACAGCTAGTCTACCTCGGCCCTTCACATGTGAGCCACATGAACACAAAAGAATATCACTTGATTGCCAGTCTCTGAGGTCACTCAGCTTCATCCTCTTTATCGTCACAATACAATGCATTCTTTCACGCTTTGTGCCTGTATTTAAAAAAAAGGGTTAGAGTTACTCCTGCTTCAAATTTTGCTTTGAAATTATTATTTCAAGTTAAATCCCCTACAGTCTACTTTTCTCTTTTTCAGGAGGAAACAGTTTTATAAAGTAGTTCCCACAAACTGACTCTTACATTTTTTTCCTTCTTTACTGTCCTTTATAACTTCTCTGTCTTTTCAATCTGCAAGAAAATGGTTGTCATTGTCATCAATTCTGGCTATCTTAGAATTATTGTAAAAGGCTATTAAGTACGTTTTTAGGAAAAAAAAAAAAAAAAGAGTTAAAAGGATTTATAATTGAAAACATTTTCCCCTTTTTTAAAGAAAAGCAACTTTCTAATTTTCCTAACCCATTTAAAAGGACTTTTCTTAATATCTAGGGGGTTTTGAAGTATTTCAACATCCACATTAAATGTATTTCAATAATAGTCTCGGGAAAATAAACCATATATATATGTACAGATTCAGATATAAAGATATATATATATATATATATATATATAATATTGCATCATGTCTTTTGCTACTGGAAACATATTTACCTTAGATTGTCCACTTGTTGTTGAAATGTAATTGTTTGTGTTAATTTGTGTTTATTTTTTCAGTTCGTCTTTTTTTTTTTTTCCCAGAGATTGATTGATGGATGAGTGGGGGAGGATGCATTTTTCAGAAATTCTAATTCAGCCATCTCTCAGAGTCTCAATTAACTTTCCAGTTCTTTTTTCTGTGTCTGAACACAAGCAGGCAAAGCTCTTGAGCCTGACTTAACTCAGTAACAAAACCAGATTTACTGTAAATAAAATGTATGAGATTTAGTCCCACCTTTTGCTATGGTTTCCACAAAAACAATTTCACTGCAACTTTTTTGTTTTTTACTTTTTAAATTTAGTAAGTTGTTAAAGCTTTCTTGTTTCAAGGAACTAATGTTAGCTATAACTTCTGCAGTCATTTATTCTTATCTTTCCTTCTGGCTCATGGTAAGCAGAAGTGAAATTTCTAGGGATTCTTTTCATCTGATATAATTTCTTTTCCTTTCTGTAATTAAGTGAATAGAAAAGCTTAGTTTCTGGGATATATATCATAAGCACTATTAAATAGGTTAAATTAAACACCAAGTATATGCTTACATTTGTCACATCTAGAATTTCAGAATATTTTTCATAACTTCATAGATAAGGAATCAGGTTTGTGAAGCCCACACTCCCAAACTAGCATTTAGCTCTCACAAACCAGGCCTGAGGTGAGACCAGCTTGGACCTGGTTCTGACCTTGATGAAGGCTGCTGCTACCAACGTCACAAGGACCACATTGCTCAATACTCAACCCAGCTCTGGAATCTGGAAGCAGACAGGTCTTTCACAGGAAGCTGTTACACAGTCACAAACATTTGTCCTAGGAGAGTTGCATGTAAAGTAACATTTTTGGTATCTTTGTTGTGTGACTACAGACTGTATTTGCTAATACTTGCAGAACAATTTGAGTTTTAATGGATATCAAGAAAAAAAAGTATAATAAATAAATAAGGATAAGAGAAAGTCCCAGCACTATTTGAGATCAGTTCTCCAGTGGCCTTGCAGTCAGCATGCCTGTTCTCACCCCAGTGCTAGACCTTGCAGCAGGATGACTCAGTGACCACAGAAGATCTTATACTCTGATAAGGAGCTCCATGACAGATGAGGGATGAAAATACAAGTATCCTCCAGCTGGTCATGTTGGACAAAACCACAAATGTTTGTTATAGAGACAAAAAGCTGTGGTTACATTTTCAAAAATTATTTTTCTTCCTGAGGCCATGGAGTCCTGTTAGCCTGTGGTAGCCCTCTGCTCATCTCCTATCAATATAGTTGAGGGAAACTTGGAATTAGTGTTTACATAAAGTAGAATGAGAGATTAATTTCCATAGAGAACCCAACAAAGTACTGCACAGGGCACTTTGCTTGATAGTTCAGCGCTTTCTCTGGATTGACTCTACTTACTGAGGTAGGAGACTGAGTTCCAAAATAAAAACACACCTGGGAAAAATAAATTCTACATTAATGACTTTATTTATTTACAACTTAATCCTAAGCACACTCTTGTAAGAAAATCAAATGAAAAATAAAAATCCTACTGTAATAAGCTTTGCTGCTGTGCAAGAGGTTTGGCTGCAAGTCTACAGTGACTGAATAGAAGATGACAGGAACTAAAGGAGCTCCAGAAGTAGAAAATTATGGAAGATCTGGGGAACAAAAGGGAAGTGATAAGATAGGGAAAGCATTACACTATCATTTCACTGAAACGGTTTCCAAAGTTAATTGTAACTCACCAAGATATTTGGATCAATCAGAAATCCTTGTTTGAATGCCTTGTTTGAAGTTTAGGACCCATGAAATACTAAAAATTCACCTTATTAGTATTTGTTAGGGCAAGTGAACTGAAAATAATATTGAATGAAGCTTCTTCATTCTACTGGAGAAATTCCACATGCTGAAGGATTTACTGATATTCCTGTTGTACTTCAGAGTTCTCCCAGCTTTGCGTACGACTGGATTAGTGCTCTTCCTATTGCTCCAGTAGACTGATAAACACACAGATGAAAGTGATGTGTTTGAAATAAGTTTTTTGAAAAATAAGCAAAGGCTGAAGCAGACAATTGGGCCCTCTCCAGGGACTTTGGTGAGTAATTATGCAGTCAGTTCTTCCTTCCAATTTGGACATCTCAGAAGGAGGATGGAGGAACTAACTTGTTCCAGAAGAGCTGACATTGCCACAGGCTCAGAGGCCTCTGAAAAAGATCTGTTGACATCAGTGCTTCTGGCAGTCAGGGCTTCAGGATTTGGCGTATCTTGCAGTTTTCTTTCTTTTTTCTTGTATTTGTAGGCTGACATCATTTCCATGCTAACAGAGAAAAGTGGCAAACAAGCTGTGCATCCATTTCTCTAGTGAAGTTCCAGCACCACTTCTGTCCACAAAGCCTATGGGTTTCCTTTTCATTGCAAGCATGGCAACTATTTCACTGCACCAAGGTCAAAATGGTTAAATAGGCTGTGTTCAATTTTCTCTGCCTCCTAAACTAAGCAGTTCTGTAGAAGGAAAATATTTCTGCAAAAATCTTTAGGCATACAGTATTTGTCATAAATGTATTGTAAGTACACTGAATGGTTGAAGAAACATTTGCTCATCCAAAATTTCATTCAACAACAACTGAAACAAAACAAGCAAACAAATGAACTAACAATTAAAAAACCCCTACTTCAATGAGGAATTAAACATGTATCCAAGAAGATATCTAAAGGTGCAACAGTTCACACTGTTGTGCAGAGGCAGAAAAATGATTTTGAGAATTCTGATAAAACAACTAAAAGATACATTCAGAATGCTTCTTTATATATATATTTTTATATATATTTTTTAATCATGGCTAGTAACAAGGTTGAGTTGCAAGTGTACCCTGACACAGAACAGTTGCATGGTTGTTGTTCTCTTCTTACGTTCTGGCTGACAAATTTGCTGTGACCTTGCAAACTAAGGCATCCATCTGTCATTATATTTTATATATTTATAGATAGATAGATAGATAATAATTTTAATACAATTATCAAATTTACAGAACTAGGTAGTTTGTCCTATATCTCCAGTGAGGAAGAAGTGAAAAATGTAGCAGAATCCCTCTTGATTTACTCTTTATAGAACTAAAGATGATAGTACTGATACAGCTATTTCTGTTAAGCCATTAGCCAGATATTCTAGGCATACCAGATTGTTTTCTGCTGGCAGCTGATTTGAAATCAAGGCATGCTTCTTGTGCTGCTCTATCAAATCTTATGTTTCCCTTGGGACGGGATATAGGATGTTTAATGTAGTAGAATAACTCTGTGAATGTTTATTTTTATGAACCTAGTATTCTAAGGAATTTTTAAAATATGCTTAAAAAAACAAGAACATATGAAGTAAAAGTTACTGTCAGTATCTTTAGAAACCTCTAAGACATTTTTTTAATTAGAGAAAATTGCAAAGGTGACAAAGATTACTTTTTTTTGATTGTTTTTTTTTCTTTTTTGTTTATTCAGTCTTTATTTCCTTTACTCTTAAGGGTGTTTAAAATATGTGAGCTCTGATATTAATGTTATCCTTCACAAAATAACTATTAACATTGAAAAATAGCAATTTAAAGTGAAATACAGGAGCCAATCTTGTCTCTGCTTTAAGTGCTTTCCCCCCCACCCCTCTAGGGAGAAAAGTAGTAGAGGAAGCAAAGTTATCAAACACACCCAGCCTAAATCCTCCTCAAAATTCTTTTAAATTAGAAGCAATACAGAAGAGGATAAGAGGAAAAAGAAAACAGGAAGACAACAAACAGTCTAGCAAACATTGATTTTCCTTTATATATAGCAGATTAATAACTAACCCAAGAAGGAAATCTGAGACATTTAGTTGCAGGTAGATTTCTTCAAGAGAAGAAATTTTGCTAAGATTATACCTGCCCACAGAAATCATGATGTATGATGTCCCACCAAACACCACTTTTCCATTAACCTTTAGCCAGTGTGCAGCAAACAAGTTTATTAAGATATGGCAAGAGGATGCTTTGAGAATTCTGATTTAATGTGAGAACAAAGGTACTTGTACTTCCAGTAGTCTTGCAGTCAGTTGGTTTTGTCTGTTCTCAGTTATTAAAGATTATTCGGAGACTGTTTCAGGACTGTAATTGCATCCTTGACAGCATTCATCAGAACATGTTTGAGTGCTATTACTACCAGATTTCACACCTGAAAACATTTATTCCAAAGCTAGATCAAGTAGAATATCAGAATAGCAGAGTCACAAGCTGATGAAATAATACACTTGAGGAAGGAAAGAACAAAATCAAGTAATGTCTGTAAATTTCATAAACATTTTCCCTTTTCCTGATGTGTCATTTCTAAGAGATACAATTTCTATGCAAATTCCAAGAGGAGGATGAATCTGCTGAATATTTTATCACATTCCCACATGCTCTAAAAGAACATTACAACTTCACTGGAAAGTTCCATTATGAGAACACACAGGAGAAAATTGTTTGTGCTACAAAAGTCCAATATGTCTTAGAGACTCTTTGACTGCATGCTGAAATAGTTACAGAACTGATCTAAGATAAGTGCATGAATAAGCTGAATAAATCCAAAGAAACCCACGGGCAAAACTTAAACAGCAGGTGTTGATGTGAGCACCCACTGACTTCCCAAGCATCTCAACAGAAATATCAGAAGTGCCTGGTGCAGATATACCTCTAGGCACCCACATGATGAATGACCGGCTGAGATCACCATGTGTGGCAAGGTCACAGAGGGCTTTAGATATGTGCTGCTCAGTGGGCCACCATTAGTGGAATAGAGAGTGCCAACTGCAGAGCTCAACTGCTGACATTGCTGTTATTGCTAATGAAATATTGAGGCCTCTCTACATCAGCAAAGCAATATGGAAATATTTTAATTGTCTCTAGAGTTCTATAAAACCAACTAGTACAAGCCAAAAATTCAGAAAGCTTTGCTGAAAATAAATAAAGGAGAACTGAATAAAAACTTCCATTTCCCTAATATAATTATAGGAAAATCCTGGGAGGTAGTGTTTTTAATTTTGTAAATCTTATTTAATCCTCCCAGCCCTATCCTTCATTTCCACAAATTAGAATTAAAGATGTTTTTTGGATTTATCTTCATTTTTCTGAGGTGGATTGCTTTGTCTATGGCTATAAAGAAACGTAAGACAGAAGTCTGTGATATTGGCCCAAACGTAAATTAAATATAGTAGAAACACACATGAATTTGTTGCTATTTAATTTAAGACATGTGTTGTCACTACTGAAATATGTTCTGGAATTTTTTTAAGTGTTTTTCCAAGATACTTCTACAGGACAATGAAAAATCATTTACATGCAGAGAACAGTTCAAAGTAAGCTTCACAACTAAGCAAGGAAAGCTCGAAAGTGATAGACACTCAATATTGCCATGGCTATATAATTACATCAATCACAGAACAAAAGATTTCTGCATAATTTATACTGAAGACATAATTTATACTAAAGAGTTAGCTAGTTTGTAATTAAAATGCCTTTTAACACCTCTGGAAAAGTTGGTATAGAAATAGCCCACAGGAGAAAGGATAACTACATGTAAAATAGTTGTATCAGTATGACTGTCATCCTGACTAATTCAAAATCGCTTTGCCAAAGATAAATAAATAAAGGCAACATTTAATATTAATTGCCAAATAAGATTAATATGTACATTTGGATAAGATAAGTCTAATTGTCCTCTGTAGAGTTTGTTGAGGACATATTAATTCTTGCAAGGAAAGGTTCTTGTTGATAACTATAATTGGTCTGGTACTGAACTATACATTACATGAAGAATAACATATCCAGCTCCGGGCAACTCTGGTTCCTAAAGGATAAATAGGGTGAAACTTCAGGCCAGTCAGCCTTACCTGCGTCCCTGGAAAGGAGATGGAACAGCTTGTTCTGGATGCCATCTCCAGGCAACTGGAAGAGAAGAAGGTTATCAGGTAGTCAACAAGGTAGTCAGCATGTGTTCACTAGGGGGAGGTTATGCTTGACAAACCTGGTAGCCTCCTATGATGTCGTAACAGGCTGGGTGGATGGGGGAAGAGCAGTGGATGTTGTCTACTTTGATTTCAGCATGGCATTTGATACTGTCTCCTACAACATCCTTCTAACGAAGCTGTGGAAGTGTGGAATAGATGAGTAGCCAGCGAGGTGGGTTGAGAACTGGCTGACTGGCCGAGCTCAGAGGGTTGTCACTGGTGGTGCAGGGTCCAGTTGGAGGCCTGTATTTAGTAGTGTTCTTCAGGGGTCAGTACTGGCTCCAGTCTTATTCAACATCTTCATCAATGACCTTGATGAGGGGATAGTGTCCAACTCAGCAAGTTTGCTGATGATACAAAGCTGGGACGAATGGCTCGCAAACCAGAAGGCTGTGCTGCCATTCAGTGAGACCTGGACAGACTGGAGAGTTCAGCAGAGAGGAACCAGACGAGGTTTGACACATGCAAGTGTAGAGTCTTGCACCTAGGGAGGAATAATTGCATGCACCAGTACAGGTTGGGGGATGGCCTGCTGGAGAGGAGCTCTGCAGAGAGGGACTTGGGTGTCCTGGTGGACAACAGTCTGGCCATGAGACAGAAGTGTGCCATGGTGGCCAAGAAGGCCAATGGCATTCTCAGGTGCATTAAAAAGAGTGTGGCCAGCAGGTCAAGGGAGATGATCTTCCCCTTCTGCTCCACCCTGGTCAGGCCTCACCTGGAGTACTGTGTTCATTTCTGGGCTTCCTGGTACAAAAAAGACAGGGATCTCCTCAAAAGAGTCCAGCAGAGGGCCACAAAGATGATAAAGGACCTGGAGCACCTCTCTTAAGAGGAAAGGCTGAGCAACCTGGGCTTGTTCAGCCTTGAGAAAAGAAGACTCAGAGGGGATTTGATCAATGTCTTCTCACCAGTGAAGGGACCAATTATTTGTTCTGTGCTTCTTAGATACAGTGTCCTCAACTGATGACTTTGTTCTGTGTTGATGTTGGTTTGTATTTGTGCCAGTGTGCCATGTTTTCCTCCTAATACTGAATACCCTTTGCCTCCTTGTTTCCCATCTATCCAGACTTTCCCACTTTTTCGTGGGATAAACAGTACTGGAGGAAGCACCATCAGAATAAAGCCCTAAGATGGCAAAACTTCCTACTAACAGCCTACATTTCTGAACAAGCTCAGCCTGTCCCCGGTATTTAACTTCACAAGAAATTTGGAAACAGTTGCTTCACATCCTCTTTTTTTCTAAACTCCCTCTACAAAGCAGATTTGTGTCTAGAATTTCTTTCCAAATCATCCTCAGCTTCTCTGATCCTCCTTCCAGAAATCTTGTTCTGCATTACCTTTTTCTATTTGAGTGAAACTGTCTGGACATGTCCACCAGCATGATCTAATGGTAGTTCCCATGAACTGTATTGTGGAGCATCTCAAAGTCAAGCTTTGGTGACTCAGCAGACAAGATCTGTGTCACCTTATCAGAATTCAGTGTCTATTACTCTGCTGTCTATTTTAATTGCTCAGAGGAAAGATGTCAAATGATTTCAGTCTAGTAAGAGCAGCTAATTAAATATTTACTTGGAAAATGTTTGCACATGATTCACCTCCATGAAGATCTATCTGATTTCACATACATATCACATATATTCTCCTCTGAGTGTGCAGCTGAGTCAAACATAAAATTCCCCACTCAGCCAGAATATATTATGTCTGTACATCCAAAGCCAAATTCATCGCCTTGAATTTTGTAAGAATTACTGAAATTTCCTGATATTTCTGACTGACTAGCCATTCATTTCGTAGACATTCAAACACCTAACAGCTAACAATTAACAAATGTTAATGTAGAAAAAAATGTTCCACTGGCCAAAAGTTATTTACTGTGTTGCTCTTTCATACCATTTGAAATCAGCATTCAGTTCACAGCATATGTATATAATCATAATAGAATGACACACAAAAGCAGAGCAGATGGAAATATTGCTGGTTTTGGTCTTTAGTAAGTCCTTCAAGTGTTCACACATGAGTCCGAAATGCTTGTCTGCCTTTAAATAAAAATCTTCAACAAAATTCAAAACCTACTTCTGAAAATAGCAGCAGCATGGAAACATATATTAGAAAACTTGGTAGAATGTGTTTCTAAGAAAGCTGGAATAAACTACACAGAGGGTAGAATATGCTCCCTAAGATTCCTCTGAGGCCATGGTTACAAGGCACTCTGTTCCCCAGGAATAAATAGGATGAATTACCTCCATCAGTGCTTTATTCATCTAAAATGTAAAAGAATAATTTTAGTTTTTTTTATGACTTTTCAACAATACAGTGACAATAAAGTGACAGAAAGCACATGAATCTAGGAAAAGTAAGTTCCATGTACAACCTCTAATTCCATGTCATATGAAGGTAGTGACCATGCCACACAAGGAATTATTTGTCGACTTCTTAACTGATCTGTGTTGAAATGCTCCAAGTTCAAATTTACAAGGTCTTCGTCTGTAAATGCAGTTCAGGGGTTACAGTTTGCAAGGTGGAAAGTACAGCAGTGACTCAGAAAATCAAAGATCAAAAGCACTGTAAACAGTGAAGTTGCTGATATGCAATACAGAAAGTCAGCATTTCCTTAAATTACTGCCAGTCCCATAAATACTGCTAATTTTTGAAACTTTCATAATATCAAGTGATTTATAAGCATTCATTCAAAATTTACTATTCCCGGTTAACATCTAAGTATATCACTCAGATTAGATGCTGTAACATACAACTTTGGGTTTGCTTCTGAAGCTGTTTATGATCCTGCAGTCAGAACAATTTACTGGTTTATATTTCTTAACATCTTGTTTTCATCCTATTCAGATGACAGTGTCTCATTTCTTACCCAGGGATTGGCTAAGAATAGTGAAAATGAGCAGGCTGGGACTTGTCGGGTGGAGAACTGGCTAAAGTGATCAAGACACTAGCATGTAGCAACCATGAAATCATGGAGTGGAAGGTCCCAAAGGGAATGAAGAAGGCTGGAACAGATAAGTTACCCTGGACTCTTGGCAAACAGACATTAGCTGGATAAGGGAACTGATTGGGAGATAACTGAGGTGTGACATCATTGCTCAGAAAAGTCTTTAAGGGCAGTATAGTCCAATGGCAAGAATGGTCCATCCCAATACTCAGGAAAACAAGTACACACATTAAGAAAGGGAGTTCACAATGGAACAGCAAACAGAAGGAGAACCAATAGCAGGCAACAATGGAGGAATTTAGAAACATTGCTCAGATATGCGGGGGTGCTCCCAGGAAAGCCAAACCTCACCCGGAAGTGGTACTTACAAGTAGAAAGAGCAACCCAAAGAGAAGCTACTGTTAATTTAGTAGGAAAAAGCTGAACAAGTGGGTGTGACTGAACAGAGTGATTGATTTAGTGACAGCTTAATGGAATTAGGCTAAGGTCTTCTGTGCCTTGGGCCTCATCATGTTCTCCCAGGCCTTTGTTTTGTGAAGGGTCTGAATGAGGAGGTGGAAAACCAACTGAAGATGGCAGGAAAGCAAGGGCATTATTGAATAAAAGGCACACAACGCCGGCAGTTGGAAAGTACCTATGGAAATGGTCTGGTCCCACTTCCCTGCTCCTGGCAACATGAGTTTTCCTTGAGCTCTCTCCAAATGGATTTTGAATATCTCTGGTTAACCTTTTCCACTGCTTGACAATCCTTACTGACATTAAATAAAAAATAAATAAATAATAATAATAATAAAACAGCTGTGGTTTTTTTTTGTTTTTTCTTTTTTTTTTTTCCCTTCTTCTATTTCAATAAAATTTAAATAGAATTTTTTCTTGGAAGTTTCGGGACCCAATTGGATGGAGCCCTGAGCAGCCTGGTTTGTCGTCATAGCTGACATTGCTGTGAGCAGGAAGTTGGCCCAGGGACCTCCTGAGCTCCCTCCCAGCCTGAGCTGTCCTGTTTAACTGTGGCAAGCAAAATGTTCTCATCATTTGTCAGAAGGGGACAAATGCAATTACTGCAATAGTTATTGGGATAATTGCTTCATGCCTTCATCTGTGGCTTTTGGAAATTGTTTCCTGTTAGAGTCATTAATGTTTCTGAGTTTGCAGATGGGGATGATAGCTTGAATGACCTTTTGATGTGTTTAACTGACCTAAGACTTTAAATCTTTTTGCCATGACATACATAGGCTGCATACTATATACCTGTCTACTTGATGTCATGAAAAATGTATATAAGACTTTTTAGGTGGAGCATTTATGTATTTATTTATTGCTTTCTTATTGCAGTCTTATGGCTCTGCATCATCTCCTTATGCATTTCCCATTACATAGCATTTTGATGCTTTGAAACCATCCAAGAAGCTGTCTCTCATCCTTCATGTTCTGAGGCACCTGCAGATCTTGCTTTCATAGTAGCAGTTTCTGATTCAGACATTATATTAAAAATTCAGCCTATCTCGTTTCCTCCTTCTAGTGCTGCAGTATATATTGTTTAAAAAATATGTGCTGTTTACTGTATCTGTGTGAAGCCATTGATGAAGGAAAATTAAATCAGTTTTATATTTTATTCTATTCTCATTCAGAAGTGAATATCATAGCCTAAACCGAACTTCTTTGAAACTTTTTTCATCTAGTTTCTGCATGCTGTTCAGTACTTAAATTCTCCTCAGTAATGAAGACAAAGGTTTTCCTGCTATAGATATCTGAAGATTAATTTCTGCAGAGCAGTTAGAGGATTAGGATTCACAATACATACTCAGGTTACCATTCAACAGTGTCATGCAGGAACAGTCTGTGAACACCAACTACTTGTGACAACCCATATCAAATGCTAGAGAACTTTTCTTTTATGACAGCTAAGATACACTGGTTTAGTCCTCTTGCCTTATGCAGTCATCCAGAGATCAAAATGGGCCCAAAGAGTCACCACAGAATGCATAAGTAATAATTTTGTGTCACAGAATGCTGTAATTATTTATTATGTGGCAAAGTTATTTGCAGAGCACAGAATACAACAGTGTTCTTTGCTCTGCTGAACATGTACACTAGATCCTGAGTGTGGAAGCTTTGAAAACATAATTCAGAGTTCTACATATTCCATTAGCGTGACATCCTTTAGAAGTTATTTGGTCTGACTTGGCTCCTGGCAGTCTGATGGATCACAGTTGTCATTTGCAGTAATGGTGGCAGTCAGTCTCCTCCATTTCATGTGCCTCATACTAGAATTTTCACTACTCAGTATGACAGAATTTGACTAGTCACTGTAAGAGGTACAATTAGTTAAGAACAACAGCAAAAATCACATATAGACTATATTCATGAAAAAAAATCTTTGCATTTTAAGCAACAAAAATTCAAGTAGCCTTGAAAAAATATGTATGGGACATTTCCTAATTAGGATATGATCAGTGCTGTGGTTAATCCTTCCTCCTCGTAGGCCAAACTCAGTAACATGTTCTGTTCATTGTTGTCTTTCAGTGATGAAACAGATGAAAATAGTACCAGAGTACATTTATGTAACACCATATCTTCTGAACACTGTCAGCTTGTTCCTGCAATTTATAAATTGTAAGTCTGACATGCACATGCAGACTGTGGGCACAGTGATTCATCGGTGCAGGGATGAAGGCTGAAGAATGAATCATCCCAAAATGATCATGAAGGAGGTGGATATGGAGGTACAGGAGGGCACACCAGAGGCAGCATGCTGTGCCATCTGAAAAACATGCTCAGGAATGATTGAAGTGCTCTCAGAAGTAATCTTTCTGTCAGGATTAAAATAGAGCGTATGCTTTCTCTATGAATCTACACTGTATAAAAATACGTTTCACAAATACAGCCAAATTTTAAATGTAGAAAAAATACCAAGGATTTTATGCCCATTACTTCTCTCCAAATTAATCTCAGTTATAAATAAAAGGGCAAGTGTCTGGAATTTTATCTGTGATGTCCAGTAGTCTCATCTTGTACCGTATTGAATGCTATCATCTAACTGCTCTCTATTGTATCTAATGATGACCTTATTGTATCATATTCAGAGAAGCCTGACACACACTGCTTTCTTTCCTTGCATTTGTCAACCCCTAGAAAGGAACGGTAATGTAAGAAGTCTGTTTTTGTGTTAGTGTGGGTTCATTTAACCTGACTGCCTCTGACTATCATTGTATAATCATTTAAATTATTTTTTATTTCCACCTTAAATTTCTATAGGAATAACTGGTGTATGCCCTTAAAAGTGATAGAACTGTAAATGTCATTATATTTGTAGTCATGCACAACGATATTTATAATTCCCATCACTTTTGAGGACTCAAGTCAACTTTCATGATGTACAATTAGGATCCAGAAGGAGCACATAGAAATAACATGGGTATTGATCATGACAAATGATCTGATCATTCGTTTTAGAGTCAAGTCCTTATGAAGGAGATTCAGTTTTTAATTTTATTTTCTGTTTAAGATACCAGTATGCAATTCTTCAAATACACCCTACTCCAGAGAAGTAGGATAAGTTCTACTTGTTCCAATGATACAAAAGAAAATAGAATGGTTAATTCAAGTTATAATAACAAATCTTTTCCTAGCATAATTATCTGATGCTTCCTGAGAGAGTTATTTTTCTATTTTGTGGCTTCTTGAAATAAGAAACTTCCACTACAGTGCCGGTGTTGGGCAACCAGGAATTGAGACTCCTCATGGAAACAGCTGTGCCTGTTATTGATCCTGCCAATTGTTCAGAGTTGAGATGTGAAACAGAAAGAAAGCGTGTTAGCTGGGAAATGTTATTGTCTCACATGAGATGATAGCTTTTCCTAACAACGAACAACATGTTATCTAGGCAGCAGGGGTTATATATTATTCAGGTCATTTTTAACTGTGGCTGCACAAGGAAATCTACATTGGTGTTTCATATAAAGGCTTGAGGCAGCAACGGAAGACTTTACAGAAATTTTCTCACCAAGAATGAGAGAAATATCTGTTAGGTATGCAATAAACAAACCAACAGATAAACTTTATTTATTTATTTATTTCTACAAGTCTTAAACTGTGACAGCCTGTACAGCCCCACCTGATTCTGTTTTGGCTGCTGTTCTTAACCTCCAGGAATGGGTTTATCTAGCCTTTTTTTTAGAGCTGCACTACTGCAATGAATACAGCAAATCAAAACCTCTTAAGACATGATTTTGCCAGAAAACACAATTCATCTGTACTGAAATACTGTTGATATATCTCAAGGTGGATTTGAGGGTGAGAAAGATATTCCAGTAGAGCTGAAAATGTTAAGACAATGATAAGTGATGCCTAAGTCAAAGTTCTTATTCAGAGTCCAACCTGCTCCCTAGCATTGGACAAATACTATATATATGAAATGGGTCTGAAATGGAGATACCTTGTGCTCTCTCTCACTGTTGAAGTTCAATGTAATTCATTTAAGGAAACAAATAATAGATTTTTTTTCAGAGCAATGACTGACTTTTCTGGGCGGCAGTGCTGTTGAAAAGTGAGAGCAGAAAGAAGAGTTTGCATAGCCCAACCTGAGAGTAGCTTTGCAAATTAGACCTATGCACATTCATTCCAACTGGCCACCTTCTTCATTCTGTCCCACATATGGTTGTATGGTTATGATGGGGTATCCTACAGATTCCTGATAGCAGATCAGAAAAGAAAAAAGGGATGCACTTCTAAGAAATTTTAACACAGCTAGATATTCATGGTTTTAACCAATTTTGTTCCTTGGCTCAGCTGGGGAGGTTCAAGACGTGAAGGATCAGTAATATGGGAAGAGCAGTCAATAACTTCACCTTTAATCAAATAAATGTAAAAGAATGGGTGTTATCCTGACACAGTTGCTCTAAACAAAACTGTTTATTATATTTAACTTGTCATTTGTTCTCTCTGTTAAAGGACAGCTTCAGTGTACTCATCTACACTGCATAGGAAGAAGGGGATGGGGAAACAAGGGAAGTGAAACGCTTGTCTGAGTCATTCATGAACTTTGCCTTTCAGAGTCTTTGAGATCATGTCATCTAATCTCCCAGATCCCTAAAAGGAATTACAAAAACATTGCTCACATCTCAGAACACGGACAAACTTTACGTTGGTTAAACAAAAGAAAAAGTACATTGTTTGTTCAGCTATCATCACATTTACACAGTTACCCATATCTAAATCTATGCTATGCTGTCTCTCTGCTTAAGCACAACAGTTGGAAGACTGGGGCAAAATCAGTGAAAGCAAAGCAACCTCATGAATGGTTGTTACCTTATAGTTGGAGAAAAATTGCCTGTTCGCTTTACTGGAACAAGGATTTCAACAAGAAATTCCTTCACTGATTAGAATATCCATCATGTACCAATAAAAAAATGTGTATTTATTATTTCCTTTTGCGAGACCAATATCTTCTGATCCATTCATCTGCACATTTCCACAACATATTAAAATGAGCAATATATAAAATCCAGAAAGGCAGAACAGAGCGGAAGAACTGAATTTGAATATGATAATTTTGAGCACAGTTTTTTAATTGTATTCTTTTTTTTAACCATGCTTTGACTTAATAACCATATGGCTAGCCTGTCTTTTTTTTTTCTCTCCTGCACCATCCACATGGGTGCTGTATTTACCTCATGAAGGGCCAGACTGTTGAATACACATCGATTATGTTAAATAGTCAGAAAAATGTTCTAGTGATTATCCAGCTTCTCAGATAACACAATTATCCCAAGGATTCCACAGCTGCTTCATATTCCCCAGTGACAGCTATGGAATAGGAAAGATTTTGTTTGACTTTATATTATTTTTAAAGGCATGGTATGTTATACTCAACTGAAAAAAATCAGTCAGAAACCACAACTTAAATAGCAAAGTGAAGAATAAAAGAGAGATATTTTTCTCTTACCTGACATGAAAATCAAGTAATTGAGAAAAGAAAGAATGCAAACGTTAATATAGGACTCAGTGATTTGTTTTGGAGTAAACCTAATTTCCATTGGTGTCCTAACTTCCTCAGCTGTTGAGTGAAAAATCAATGACTGGAAACCAGGTTGATCCAGGAAAGCACAGCCGTCAGCATCACGTCCCTCTCCTGCTGCCTTACTTTTTCCCTCTATTGAATCACTCCACTAGTTTCTAAATTCCTCCTGCATCCATTTCAAGTTATTTATTTGTTCCATGTTTTATAACCATCTTCTATATCTCTTTCTCATTTTCTTTTGACCTCCTTCTGAGAATTTTTATTTTCTACATGTAGACAAAGAAGTGTATAAATCCCAATCCTCTTAATCTTCACGAGGCCTTTCTTTGCCAGCTTCTGTCTTTATGTCAGTCTGCAGTATTTCTCCAAATATCCAACTATCACAAAGAACCAATAGCATTTTTCCGTGGCCAGACAAACTGAAAACAGCCTTGTTTGCACTGAGTCAAAGTACACATTGGTTTATGAATCCCTTTTTTAAAAGAAGTAGTGGGTAAGTTGTTCCATGGGAGTAAAATTCCCTTGAAACAGACACCTGAGAATTTGGCTCAGTGTGTGTTTTATGTACAGTTATTTCTGCACTGAGATTCAGTAGGCAAGCAGACAAAATGCATTTCCATGTATTCTTCTGAAAAACAAAAGAAAGTATATACAAACTGAACCTCAATAATGCCTTCAGCCTTTCCCAGATGGGAAGTGCTGCATGAGCTGATGGTGGCGTGCCTGGTGTAATTTAGGGTGTACCAGTCTGTCTGCATTCCCACAGTCTTTCTTCAATTTTTTAAATTTAGAATTGTGGCATTATGCCTTTAAGAATATGCATCTTTTGGTCTCTTACTATGAGCTGTGTGTCCAGGCTCCCTCTAACTTAGCCAACTGTAGTTAATGCTGTCAATGGATTCCAGAAAGTGATTCAGTTCACCCTTGAATAGACACACAGTTGTAGTCAACTGAATTGCTATAGCTCCACTGACTGTTAATTAGATCTCTATCATCCGTAATGGGAGTTTAGTCACCTAATGCACATGTAGACATGTACATTTAGATACCTGAACCTACAAGCTGGTGTCATCCCATTAGGATCTTTATGGAATCAATGGAGAGAAACAAGACATTCTGTGGTGCAATTAATTTCATCCTAAGATACACATGTAAAATGCAATCAAATGAATCCCACCTCAGGGTTGTTTCAATTTTTTATTTAGCAAACTAGACAAAAAATTATAGTTTGTTACTTTTATATGTAGCTTAGGAACTTCACTGCAAACATTTTCAGATCTGGAATTCTCTGTGGGCAAAGAATATAAGTAAACTACATACAGAGCTGCTAATTCTTTCCCATTGCTTTAAGCTGAATGCACAGTTAGTTTCAATATAATTTTGAAAACTAGTTCTGTCATAAGCTTACTTTAACACATTCTGGACCAATATAAATTGTATTGCCATTTCATATTTTAATTAGCACAAATAGTTGTTCATTGAATTTCTAATCACATCACTAAAGAGTCTTTAATAAGAAGATACAGGCAGTTCCAAGCTGGTTTGCTCTTACATAGTAGGATTCTCATGGTCTGTTATGAATTAAGTATTCTGTTAACCAGTACAAGGGCATTCAGAATCAGTTGATTTTGCTTTTCTGTTTCAAGGCTACGTGTTCATTGTGCTTCTCTCCACCATTTTCTGACCCTGGAGAAAGTATAAGAGTGAAGTAAAAGACACTATCAAATATGGTTAATAGACTTCCAAATTAGAAGGAACATTATGGTCTATAACAGCCTGACTTCCTAAAAAACACAGCCCATAGAAGCTCACCCAGTAATTCCTGCATGCAATCTACAACGTCCCTTCAAATTTCAGCATATTCGTTAGGAAATTATCCAGTCTTATTCAATGGTAAATTACTCTGAAAGGCTGCAATGTGTATCATGCAGCTTTCCTCAAGTTTTGATATTCCATTTTGTGGTAAGACAAGGTATCAGCAGTCACTTCCCAAGTCATTGCATACAGATCAGGAGCAAATCAATTCTTAATCTCATTTTGAAGGAAATGCATCGATCTTCCTAATATCCTTAGAACAAAATTTTTTTTCAGATTCACAGAATTTATTAAGGTCTTGTTTCTGACTTTCATTTATTCATTCATTTATTTATTTATTTATTTATTTATTTATTTATTTATTTATTTATTTATTTATATGCTTTTTTCAGAATAGGCATAGGAAGAGGAACCGGCATTTCTACTGAAGTATGCAGAGGTGCTAATTACATCTGCTTAATAATTTACTGCTTGTATTTCACAGAATCAAAAAATGCCTTAGATTAGAAAGTACATCAAATGTCACCCATTTTCGACTCCCTGCCATGGGCTGGTTACCTTCCACCAGCTGAGTCTGCCCAGAGCCCCATCCAGCCTGGCCTTGAGCACATGTGGGTTGGGGCATCCCCAGGTCTCTGGGCAACCCGTTCCTCTACTTCACCACCCTCGTAGTGAAAAACTGCTTGTTTATATCAAATCTAAACCTACTCTTTTTAAACTTTAAACCATTGTTCTATTTTACTTTAGACACATTCAGAGAAAGTTATGGTAAGCTTTATTTTCAAAAAAATAATAATAATTTGGATAAGATGGGGCATTTACAAATTCTCTGGGCAACTGTTACCAGTGCTTCCCTGCCCTCACAGTGAAGAAATTCCCCGACGTCTAATCTAAATCACCTCTCTTTTATTTTAACTACTTCTCAGATAATTTCTCATAGGTTATCTGCCAGTCCTTTGTAGTGTCATTATATTATCCTGGCAACAGTTTATAATTTTAGATATGTGGATTTTAACTTACTTCTGGTAATTATTATATTGTCCAGTGAAGATCTTCTTATCAAGCATTACAGATTACTCTGCAGATGTAGTCTGCCATCATTAGTATTTACTGGTCCAAAAAGTTTACTCCGTGGACAAACCGTGCAACCAATTACTTAGATTTTTCAATAATTTTTCTGGGAAGTTTGAGCTACTGGGAAGCAAGATTTTGCTTTAGCTATGACATTGTCTTGGTAAATTGCCCTCAGTTTCTCATTTAACTAGCCTTCGTCAAGTTTTAATGATCTGCTTTGACTTCTGCTTGGATTTGAAATTTTTGTTTTGCTCACTGGAATTCTGAAGATTAGGTAACCTGTCTTGCCAAAGTCCGTTATACTTACGGAACTATTTTTTGTCAGCTCAAATTTTTATTGCTTGTTTCTTTGGAGGAGTTAAATAAAAGTTACATAAAACCTTTTTGACTGTTATTAATTATTTCAACATTCATTTATTTTTATGTGCATGCCTTCCATGTGGGACAATCAAGCTGTTAGCTATAAGGCACCAGAATTACAAAAGCTAGAACAATAACTGATGTTAAACATAAGATAAATCAACTGAATGTTCATTATAAAGAGCAAATGAGTCTTGAAGTCTGAAGCATAACTTCAGCATATTTGGGGAATAAATTTCAATTCCAGATATTGGATAAATTTCAATTAAAAAAAAAAAAAAAAAAGTGCTGTCTGAAGAAAATTTGAAAAGAGGAAAAATAATGCTTTCCATACATGATTTTGACGTCACTAGGCATGCATGTGACTGACTGATTTAAAAGAACTGAACATTTTTATACAAGTCCATTACTTGAGCACATTTCCAGCTGAAAAGTAAAAGGGTTCAGTTTTCCCATATACATGAATAATATTGATGCCAGCACAAGTAAAAAAGTGAGCCATTATTCATGCCTAATTCATCATACCATTCATTTCACTTTTTCTTTATGAAAATTGGCCAATTACAAAAGCTTATGGCCACAATTGCTGACCATGTGGAATTCATTAATTGACAGCATTTCAAAGTGTTTGTGAAAATTTGCAATTTGGAAAGCAAAACATATAAGTTCTGATGATAACACCAGTTCTCCTTCAGGTTGATAGTGAGGAAATTCCTTTACTAATTCCTTTACTTAAATGATAGGGGACTTAGCTGTTTTTCTGTTCTGGATATTTATTACTGACTGATAACTGTTCAGCAGTTAGATAACCTTTAGGTCACTCAAAACTAACTACAAAACATTACTAGAATTTCTGTCCATGGGTTTTTTTTGTGTTTTTTTTTTTTTTCTTTTTTTCTTTTAGAAATCAGCATTACTCATGGGAAATATATATCATTAAGGCAATAAAACCCAAATCCCATAGTATGAGAGCCACACAATTTTGCAATGTAAGATTTAGTTTAAGATTTTTTTTTTTTTTTGCTTCAATCCTGCATTGTTTCTGCTCATTTTATTAAAATTTTAATTAAAAATATTCAGAGCATATGTATCATTATAGTGTATTTTAGCCAGGTTGTTATACAGAATACAAAAAAGGCTCTTACTAGTACTTCAGATAGTAAACATAATCTCATATCCAGGGCTGTCCGCAATGTTTAGAGCTTTCAATTTAAAAACTATCCTACTTTTGGCATTCACCCTTAATTATTTCTTACTTGAGAATGATTCTTTCTCCGTCTGAGGCAGCAGCTGCATCATATTGGTATAATCCAAAAAGGGCAAGACATGTATTTGTTATTCTTGCTTGGACAGATGACTTGAGGAGACTTTAGATAGCAAATGCCATGTAAAGTAGCAATATTTTCTCTTCGAGGCAAATGTATCTGCTGTTGTATTTACTAGGCTTCTTTCCTATATCAAGCTTTCTTTTGATTTAATTCATGATTCAGTTCTGTTCCGTTTATCATTTTTATTTAAAATAAAAATAAATAAAAATCCAATCCTAAATATACAATATTTCATAACTTTGATTTTTTTTTTTTTTTCCAGAGTGCTATGTATTTTCTTCAAGGGAGATGTTATTTTATGCTTTATTAATCACTAATTTCATGCTTATGTACAAATCTTTGACTACAAAATACACCTTTCAGACCAGGTAGCTTATTGACATCTGAATGTTTCCATAGTATTTCTTTGTGATACATCAGCTGTCTCTCTCCAAGAGATTTATTAACCTTCACCTTTGCCAAAATTCATTGTGTCTGATGTCCTCTTTCCATTGGCAATAAAACACCAGCTGTGGTTGAATAGAGTTCTGTGGGAGATATTGTCCACAAGCATGACCTCCACCCAATTCTGAATGTAATAACAAACCTTCACATAAAGTAGTATAATAGTAAGTATCAATGTAATCTCTTTGAATTTCAAATATGATTTTGAGTCCAAATATCCCTGAACTAGACTTCATCCTTAGAAAAAGGCAAGCCCTGAATTCCTGTCTGTCTACAACTTTAAAATCTTGGTCCCAGCTGATCCACTGATTCCTTTCCAAAATATTGAGTTGCATCAAGACATAGAGTCTTCAGTCTGTTTTATACCTTTGGCTATTTAAAATCATTCCAGCCATCTTAATTTATAATAGCCCGCAGAAATTTATGTTACTTCCAATTATGTTCACTGGAGATACATTTAGTTAAAGTAACCTCATATGACTTCATTCTAAATTATATTCATTTACTTTTTACCCTACTGGGATTTGTTATTGTCTTTTTTGTTTCCTACTTTGTTTTTGTTTTTTGTTTGTTTTTTTTTTTACTAATCTAAAATAACTCCCTATGTAGCCACTGGTATAACATGCTTCTTGTAGAATAATTTGCTCCATTTCTGAAGTAGGCTAAGCTGCTTCAAACAATCTTAAAGCTAACTAAGCGTGCACGCAGCAGTTCCTGATGACTAGCTATTATCTTACAAATTTATTACATTTTATATCTCCTATGTGAACTCATGTTGCATCAGCTAACATCTGTTTCCTTCATCTCCACTGTGCTGAAATTTGTAATACCCACAACCATGCCATAGAATCATTATAGAATACTCATGGCAGAGGTTGGAAGGTTGTATTGCTATTGTTAAAGATCATATTGTTGTAAACCCTCTGCCATGGACAGGGACGCCACCCACTCGATCAGATTGCTGATCAATCATTGATCAAACAAGGCCTCATCCAGCCTGGCCTTGAACACCTCCAGGGATGGGGCATCTACATCTCTCTGGGCAGCCTATGCCAGGGCCACACCACACTCACGGTGAACAGTTTCTTCCTTACATCTAATCTAAAGCTTCCTATCTTAGTTTAAAGCCATTATCTCTTGCCCTATCACTATACTCCCCCATCAAAGAGTCCCTCCTCATCTTTCCTGCAGGCCCCCTTTATGTACTGAAAGGCAAGTATAAGGTCTCCCTGGAGCCTTCTCTTCTCTAGACTGAACCAGCCCAGCTCTCTTTAGTCTGTCTTGTTAGGAGAGGTGCTCCAACACCCTGCGTATCCTTGTGGTTTCATCTGAACTCACTCCAACAGGTAGAAAAAGCTGAACTGGATGATGTGTCTGTAAACCTCAAGGACCTGGACAATACGTGCAAAATTCAGAGGTTATAAAATGGAAAAATAATGTCATTTGCATATTTGTTACTGCCATATGCAGTCTGTGGAGGAAGTTTTTATGTGATATTTGAATTCCTTCTCTATATTCAAAGTTTATCTTAATTGTGAATATAGTATGTGTGTGTTATTTCTCATACCATAGCTGTTTGAAGGTTGACAGGTATAATAAAATCACCCTATTGTGTCTATTACTTTTTCCTTGCCTAGCCTTCAGCGGAGTGGCTTTTCAGGATTAGAAAAGGTTCCTTTCTCTCCTACCTTCAATAAACTCAGTTACTTCTTATCATACAACAAGCTGGAGTTTCTGTAGTGTTTCAGTTGGATGATCTGCAAAAGCATCTCTGTACACATGCTTTTCCACCACCCAACTCACGCAAGACAAAGATTTTGCTGGATTTTTAACAACATCCATTATGGTCTTCTTCCTTTATGACAACTGCATAGGTTAAGCAGCCTCTGCACATACCACGCTCCTGCCTACACTGAGCAGCTGAGCATTTGTTAGTTTAAACCCACGTCTGTTGGATCTTCCTCTTGGTACTAGATTGCATCAAATACTGTTTTACTTAGTAGAACCAGTGTTTAGGAAGATCACCTAGAGCCAGACTACCATGCTACTCATTAACTCCTCAGTGTGACAGTGATCTCCAAAATATTGCAAACTCAGTATGAGTGAGAGAATATTATTCTAGATAATTTTTTTGTTGTTGTTTTGTGTTTTAAAATATAAGTTAAAAATGTAGTTAGAGATCTTTAATTTGTATCCCTTCCATGCACACAGAAATGCATACGTTACTCAAGAAGCTTCAGCAAGAAGGGAGATATGTCTTGATGCTACTGGTGCAGCGGACCTGACCATTAATAGTCTGAAAGCTTTGACCCTGCCCTTCATCCAACAGTCCACCTAACTCTATTAAGTTTGTAGCACAAATAACAAAGTACTTTTATTCTCTATCAGAAATCCTGGCTGCTGTCCTCTACCAGTTTGTATACTTGATGACTCCAGAAAGGACCAAAATTTCTTTGTGGCATAAAAACACAAGAGGATTTTAATGTTTAGAGTTATCTTATTATCTAATACCATGCAAGTTGAGTAAATAAATAAATAAATAAATGAACAAACATGCTGTAGCTTACAGTACATCCCCTTTGGAGATGGCCTGGAAAAGCACATAAACATGGAAATGGGAGGGAAAATTTTTGGGAAAAAAAAATAGAGAAAACAAAAGGGGGAAAATAAAGAAGAGCTTTTCCTTTCTTCTAACCGCGCTGCAGAATGTTCATTTTGAAGAAATAGTTCGGCACCATTCAGAGTAATATTTGCAGTTAAAAGTGGAGTAGGGCTCTGTTTAAAGATGGCTCCTTCCCAGCGGGAACCTTGCAATACAGAGGAGGAGAAATTTTGGGATGGCCTTTCCTTGGCAGGTGGCAATACTTCTGCCTGCTACAAGCCACCTTCACTTGCTGGTCTGACAGATGCACATTTTGAATGTAACAATATTAAGCTTGCTGCAGAGAACTAACAAAATTATTAAAGAATTCACCTATTGGTGATTGAATAGTTGTATTGCTAAAAATCACCAAATTGCAGAACTGTGGGGATTGGAAGGGACCTCAAGAAATCATTGAGTCCAGCTCCCATGCCAAAGAGGTTCCCTGCAGTAGGTCACGCAGGTAGGTGTTCAGATGGGTCTTGAATATCTCCATAGAAGGAGATTCCACAGTTTTGGTAAACCTGGGAGTATAATGGTTGGGCAACCTGTTTCAGTGCTCTGTCACCCTTACTGTAAAGAAGTTTTTCTGCATGTTTGTGTGGAACTTCCTGTGTTTGAGATTTAGGCCACCACTGCTTGTCCTATCGCTATGCAACACTGAGAAGGAGCCTGGCCTAATCCCTTTGTCTCCCACCTCCCTTTAGATACTTATAAACATTAATCAGATCCCCCTCAGTCTTCTTTTCCCAGGCTGCGTAGACTCAGGTCTCTCAGGCAGCCTTTCTTCATACAGGAGGTGCTCCAGGCCCATTATCACCCTTGTGGCCCTCTACTGGACTCTGTCAAGGAGATCCGTGTCTTTTTTGAACTGAAGAGCCTGGAACTGGACACCGTAGTCTAAATGTGGCCTCACTGGGGCAGAGTAGAGTGGGAGGATCACCTCCCTTGACCTGCTGGCCACGCTTCTTTTGATGCATCCAAGGATACAGTGTTCTGCCGAGAATGCAGTGTTCTTCTATTTAACGTGTAATCTGAGCATCTTGTTCCTGAGTAGCTATTAATATGATGGAATATTTTTGCTTCAGCAGATCCCTTTCCTTGTCCTCACTGACCATCTTTGATTTTCTGGTTGACAGGATTACACAAATGTGTTTATGCATCACAAACAAGAGTACTTGCTTTTAATACAGAATAGAACAGAACAGCAGGATAGAGCATGCAGAAAGGCAGATTAAATCTTGCTAGTACAGAAATAGAAAAAGATGCTGCACCTCTAGTTGATCCTGTAATAGAAGATTTAGCCAGGCGCATTTCTTCAAACAGCCTGTGGTCAGAGGTGCAATCAGATGTCATGTTCTCCTTAGAGGAATAAAATAATATTTAATTCAAATCTTAATGATCTGAAACATCTCTTTCCAAGTGCATCAGGAGCCACTGATACATTGGCCCATATGGGAAATGCAGCTGTAGTGTAACATCTTGAGCAATCTAAAGTGGGAAGGTTAGAAACTAACAGAACTGCCTTCAGCAGTCTCAGCACATTTTTCCAATTTGTGTGCTAGAAACCGGAATGCCCTTTATAACTTCAGCCTCTGGAAAACAACTCCATATCTTTAGACATGTTTGAAAGGGTGCCTGTATGCACTTCTTTTTTTTTTTTCTCTTTTTTTTTTTCCCATCTGCAGCTTGTGCTGGCCTGACTGAAAGCAGCCATCACTGATGTTAGTATGCCACTGAGTCCAAGTTAAGTTAATATATCTTGCTTTTAAACAGGGGTAAAATGCACAGGTAGAGGAATATATCATCATGTTCCAGCTTTTGGTACAGAGAGAGCTCTTGTGTGGAAACTGTTTTCTGCGTTCCTTCATGATTTCATTTGCTAAATAACCCAGGTTTAAGTTATTGTGCAGAAAAAAAAGGCAAAAAGAGCAGTCTCATGGTTAGGCATATGGACAAAAATCTGAGCATTTGTCATCAGATCTGATTTTGTCAACAAGCTGTTTGTAACACTTTAAGGATAGGGGGGAGTCCTCTGTTGGTTTCTAATGGTTTCTCCTAAAACTAATTAATATTGTTCCCGTGTTCTAGGGGAGCTTCAGCTTGGATAACAGGAAGAATTTCTTCTCAGAGTGATCAGGCATGGAACAGGATGCCCAGGGAAGTGGTGGAGTCACTGTCCATGGAGCTGTTTAAGGAAATGGCAGATGTAGTACTTAGGGACATGGTTTATTAGACAATATTGATGGTAGGCGGAAGTTGGACTAGATGATCTTAGAGGTCTTTTCCAGACTTAATGATTCTATGGCATACCTGAGAGTGAAACACTGAGGATTATTTTGAGGATTTTTGTCAGACAATAATGTCCTAAAGGGATGAAATCTTGCTGTTGACACTGGGTGCATAATCCTTTAGTGACGATTTTTGAGATTTTTGCTGATTATGACCAACAACACATGTTAAGAGGAGGACTTTTCCTATGTTCTGTATTTAAGAAGTGACCAGAATAGGGAAATTAAAGAAGTTCATACTACAGCTAAAATCCTCACTTCTTTTTCAACTTTCTAACCTTCACTGGTTAATCTTTTCTCAGTCAATGCCTTCAAATAATGACAGTAGCATCATACAAACTAGTATTATAATCTGTCATAGACTAAAGAGGGACAATAATGCCTGCATCTGAAGACCTTGACCTATCTGAGCAAGTAACAGACACCATCCTTCCAGTAGTGGGTGGGAAGGAGTCCAGAAGAAAAAGAAAATACAGACATGGCCTTTTTTATTATACTTTCCACCCTCTCCTAATAAATTATATACTTTTTAGGTTGGCAGCGCAGTACTTTCATTAAAATGAGTAAGACCATTAATTTTGTTATCAAGATTCTTTCTCTAACATAGGTAGACTCTTTGCAGTCTTATAGCTCCTATTAAGCCTGTAGTTCAGCCCAATATGCCACTGTCTTCTCCAAAGTTTTGTGGGTATTTTTAATTTTATTGTTGAGTTATACCTCTAGTGTGTGTCTTACTTGACAAGTCTCTGGTGCATAGACTGACAAAAAATGCAGGAGACACAGCATGGATTCACAAGAGAAAATCTTGGATAGAATCCCCCAGGGATTATTGCCAAAGTCAAAAGTAGACTCACAGCAAGGAAGTAATTAATTCCTTCTCTTGCCATGGATCAGAAATTGAAGAAAAATGGATAAAAACATTAGCCAGAAATATGGAATCATCTCATCTGTCTTTGTTGCTGTTGTTGCTGTTGTTATTTTTTCAGCATTTGACTATTACAGGTAATGCGTTCTTATGCAACTTAATACATGCTTCTACATTTAATTGGACCTGTAGGGCTTTTTTATTTATTTATTTTAATGGGAGAAGAAAAAAAAAAACAAAAACCCAAAACCTAAAGAAAGGATACAACCAAATAGGAAACAAATTGTTCTGTATTCTTTTAAACATGAAGAAAGCCACATCCTGTAATGCCTTACACATCTGCAGCCCCACTTCAAGCTCAGGTGATTTCCATGTATATTTTCTTATAAATCATGCCACATGTGTAGCAGGTGTTTTTAAATATATTAATAGTTCTTAAAGGTATAAATGCTTCTATATTTTTTTTTCCTTACTGCTCTATTTTTAGTGATTTAGTTTGATACTGAAGTCTTTATTATTGCTCAGTGTCATGGGAAACAAGCTGTAAATCTTCTAAAATGAAATTTTCAATGCCTTTTTTTTTTTTTTTAATGAACTACAGTGTTTCAGACCACTGGCTTAAGTATTCTACTGGGAAAACCTCCATATCATGAGAATAGTTGTGTTATTTGTATACCCACAGTTCTTCTACAGGATCCAGAATTATTCAAGGTCTGAACCTGCATCAACCTGAGGTCTCCAGTATCTTTCATCGTTTTATTTTATTTAAAATTGTCATTTTCCTACACTTTCATTCCACTCTCTTTCAAATCCTGCTATCCAATTCATTTTCTTTGTTCATTTGTATCTTCTTCCCTGGAGTTCTCATCCCACTTAAAAATTGCTGTCTCTACTGCTTTCTTTTTGTAAATAATAATAATAATAATTACAGGATAACAAGTTATTTTCCAGATCATAGTGGTTATATTGATCCTATGCTTTAGAGTATGATTTGCTGAGTTCTAGTTCTTGCAATAAAACTGAGTAATGCCAAGGTACTACATATATCACTATAAATATAATAATAAAAAATCTTGCTTTACTAGGTTCTTGCATTGTTTTTAATACCAAAACATCCACTTCTCTCACAATTATTAAAATGTTGATGCTGTTCTATGGAATAGCAAGTACATTTATTTTTGCCTGCACTGTTGGTAAACTAAATCACAAGAGCTTGCCTGAGATCAGAGAAAAATCGCACAAAAATCAGTTAACTTTCCAGTTGCAGCCCAGTGGAGGCTTGTTAGATTATGTTTAATGGACTGGAGGAAATAATAATAATAATAATAATAAAGTCTTAAGATTTACTTCTCCCATATAAATTAATTCCATGCTTCTCGTAATATATAGTTGCTTATGCATGCCTTATGGCTCCTTCACAACTGAAATGATAGGCAAACTCTCCAGAGCATTAGGGAGACCAGAACAGGTGTTATTAACAGACTTAGCTACTGGGAAAAGTCTGTCTTATCAAGCCATGAAGTCTGTGTCTATTCTGACCACTCTGTATCCACGGGCTTGTGAAGGGTTGCTGACCTCCTGTCAGGTTTTCATCTGAGCTGTCAGCTTCCAAAAAGCTGTGCTTCGTGTCCCAATGAAAGCAGAGTTTATCAGTTTTTTTTATGGTTTTTTTGATGGTATTTTTTTTTTTTCCTCCCCCCTGTAGTAGAAACAATGAATAAGTCAGGCCTGTTCATGTTCAGGAACTCTTAGAAAGTAAACTTCTTCTTAGAAGGAATTTTTTTAACTGCATGGTGCCAAATGGCTGCATAGAAAGCATTAATACTTTGTCTATGATTAAGAACTGTGCTTATAATAATTAAGATGTCCTGTCTAAGATGAACACTAAAAATTTAGATTTAAAATATAGGATTGTTAGATTTATGGTATCCTCTAATGAAACTGAGTGAGAATCTCATGGTGAACTTCGTGACATATGCAATGGATTTTTTTGGACAGTTGAGTATGCTGATATCTCTTAAATTACTTGGTAACTGACAGTTTCAAGGACTGAGTTAAAATCATTGAATCATTAAGGCTGGAAAAGACCTCTAAGATCATCTAATTCAACTGCCAAACCATCCCTACCATGCCCACTGACCACATCCCTCAGTGCCACATCTCCACATTTCTTAAATATCTCCACGGATGGTGACTCTACCACCTCCCTGGATAGCCTGTTCCAATGCCTCACTGCTCTTGCTGAGAACTGTTTCATTATATCCAACCTGAGCCTCCCCTGTATTGCTCCAATGTACCCTTTGAAACCCCTGGGACAGCTCCTAGGAGCTTTCTGCACTGTCAATTTTTAGGTGCCTGGGGGAAAATCCTGCTGTGGCAGAGAAGCACATGCTTCTTGAGTAACCTCAAATGCACCATTTACAGCTCAAGCATCAGAAAGGCCTACAGTACTCACACTAATACCTTCTTCTGTACAACCTCAAGTGTTGTTCCTGGTCCTTTACTGGAGCTGCAGAAAATGTCATCCATTGTTTTTGCTCTAGCATAGCCGGACATTCTACACCTTAGCAGCTAAGGATAGATAGGATAGAGACATATCAGTGGATTGGACTTGAAAAACTGAAGGCATTATCTAAAACAGCACCATAACTAGGAAAGCATGAATGCAAGACTTTAAATCAAAATATCTGGCAGGTTTCTGTCATGGTGAACAATACTTTTCATACGGTCTTTAGTTCTAGGAATGGATAGGAATACTACAGTAGTTGGGAGCATACCCATTCACCTGATGGGAAAGTAGTGCAGAACTGAAAAGAATGACAGATTTCTGGCCATTACACATAAATAATAATAAAAATCTCGGTTGTATTTGAAAACACATCTGCCAGTGAGCCAGAAACAACACTATTAATTAGATATTTAGTATGTCACAAACAATTCAATATGTGGAATCCTGGCTGCTGTTCCCCCCTCATCATCACCTCATGCCACTCTATTGCTTATTAAAATACCATTGTTTCTGCGACAATGTATCGGTGCAGATTAGGAGAATGGCTAACAGTTTTTTTGGCAAATGTGCAGTGGAGATGGCTGTAGATCAATTAAGGATGTGTTGAGAAAGTTCTGTATATTCTTTCAGGGATGATTGAAAGCTTCAGGCTTTAGAGACACAAATCCTGTGGAAATTACCAGGAGAGGCACAATTCCAAAAAGAGCATTTGTGAGTCCAAGATATAGGCTAAAGGAAAGTTTTTGCCTTACATTCATCCAACAGCAGTGATTGGGAACATTCAACAATTAGATTTTGTTTTAAATAGCTGACAGGCTGTAGTCAGACATGATTGTAAAGGTGACGTATTAAGCAAGTAGAATGCTGTATGAATAACTTAAACTGTCTTGCCAGGTGGCTTAGACATATACAAGAAAATACATGAAAAAATATGTTAAATGAGAGACATGGTACTTTAGTGGCAGTCTTGGGACTGCTAGGCTAATGGTTGGACTTGATGACCCAAATGATTCCACTCATATGATTCTGTGACAACAGTATTAATTTGAGAGGTCACTAAGAGAATTTGCTGAAGTCTCACCAAAACCATTTATGACATTTCTGTGAACCTGAACAGGACAGGTCTTTGGGCCCCTTACTTCATTTCAGGCAATCATGTGCACAACCTGAAAACACCCTGCAGAATGTGACAGTTTCATATTGGCAGAGTCTGACTGAATTTCGAAAACATTATCCTTCTACAGGTTTGGGAAGTAACTCAAACTCTCAAATTTATATCTTAGAACACTTTCTTATGCCAAATCTTTGGTAAGAAGGCAGGACAATAAGAGTAACAGTGGAATTATCTCTGAAGGCACAGAGTGCACTGCCTTTGAGACATTAATCTTTTAATTGATATTGAAGATATGTTTCAGTCAGCGCTATGTTACATCTCCAACAATATTTGATGTGATCTGGGCAACAACCTCAATTAATAGTGGTTATAATTAAAAACAAGGAACCACCTGACAGAATAGAAAGTCTCTTCATACTATACTTGATTTGCTCTATCCAATTCATCATCCTAGCGATGATCAATGTAACTGAGGGAGGGAAATAAACGCAACTTGTACTTGATGCATGACTAGAATAACCAAGAGTTAGAGAGAGTTATTGACTAGTTCACTTCTGTATTTATTGCCCTTTGAGTGATGTCTTCCAAAACACAAACCCTGACAGTTGGGAATGTTTATGCAGAAAACACTGATCTTCATTTCTGCTTTCCTCTGTAAACGTATTTTGCCTTTTAATAGTCTGGTAGTCTTGTTTAAGTTCATTAATTAAACATAACATTGTATTAGCCTGTACATGGAGACTGATGAAATTAGAATAATATAAGTAATTCACATTTTCTTTAGAGAGGGTCCTGTAGTATTTATTTAGAGGAAGTGAAGCAATTTATGACTGGCAGGACTTTCAATTTCTGAGCCAGAATTACTCAGAGAGCTGGGAAGAATAAACAAATGTTCTTTTTCTCTTTAAGAAATTCATAGGAAATATAAGTAGATTACAAAGCTAGGTAATAAATTATCAAATTAAAGAATATATCAGTTGTCATTGTGAAGAGATTCTTTAAAATATGCTACACAAATTCAGCATGGGCTCCTCAAAACGAACTGCTCACCAAGGTAGCTGGCATTGAGGAAAAATGTGGCATTCTTGGCATCACTTGCTCCCAAAACAAGAGGCAGCTAGTGTACAAGGTGCAGCTATAAATAACCTTTGGTTGGAGGAGATGAGGATGAGTGGTCCTTCTTTGTGAGTTATGTAAGATCTGATGTCAATCAGGGCTTTAAACAAAACAATGTTTATCTAGGTCTTATATCAAGATATGATGTAACAGAATTTTCTCTTTTACATTATTGCTGTCATTGATAAATAATAGCAGTGCCATTTTTGCATTCTCCTTCACGGTGACTTCAGGGTTTGACTCATACATTTTGAAAGTGGAAAATAATGGCCACAAAATTCACCCTAAACCATTTTCTTCTTTAAAATGTGTTTTAACTGATTCCAGAAAAATGGTTCAAATTTCCAAACTGAACACCAAATAGGTGTGCTAAGGCTGAGAACAAGAGGACACCTTCCTATATGTATTTGCATATGCACTTCAGGCTGCTACGCTTAATGATACACACTGCAATTTAAGCTACTTGGTACCTCTAATCAGGAGACACTATTACATACATTTCATCATATATCTCTCAAAGACTACAAGAAATTCAAAACATTTCTTGATATTCCTGTTGTTAAACATAATGAGTAAAACCACACAGGCAGCTTTATAACTCGATTGTGCAAATTAATAATTATTTTTTTCCCTTCATTTCTAACTTTTTTCCCCTCTAGGTGTGGTAAGATTGTATTATTTCATAAATCACCAAATAAATAGTTAAGGCCAGTGTTTGCAGGTATAGTTGTTTTTCTTGCAGGGTCTAACCAAATAGTGGATAGCTGTAGAAGGCTGTCATCGTCCACTTGCTTAGCAGTAGAAATAAAGCATGAAGAGTTGAGTCTCAGAGATTTGTTTCAAGATAAGGGAGAAGAAAAATGCGTAATAAAGGAGAAATTTGCAGCTTGACTAATCCCAACAAGCTAGTCCTCGTATGGGTTCTGGCTCCTGGCTTCAATTGCTTGGTTTGTGGGATTCTTCCCCACACTGAGCTACTTAAAAATTCTACACTAATGTAGTGAGTTAAACTGGGCCAGGGCTCAGGTTCAAACAAGGTCCTGGGTTTGTCTCTGATGTTTAATCACTAATGCTGTCTCTGGCACTTTTTGGCCATACATCTGATAATTGTGGACAATGCTCATTCATGGTTCATGGTTCAAAATACAGGCCAGGGATTCTTTTGCAGGCATTCTGGCTTAGGCCACCCATTTCTGAATGAACGAATGTCTAGTCATATTAATCCATACCATGCCCTAGTGCTTGTCACCTTGGCCAGAAAATAAGCTCTGTGAACCTCAATAAAGTGCCCATATTAGCAAATGGCTATTTTTTAAACCACTGAATATAGTTTGTCTTACTTTAGCTGGAGTGATTTAGGTAGCTCTCATGCAAACAGCCACCTGCGGATCAGGGTAGAAGGCAGTACCTGGTGTGGGAGCTGCAGTAAACAGCTAGTTATATCCCATTTGCTCATTTGATAGTGCCCTTTCCAGTTTAAAAAAAAAAACAAATGTGAAAAAGAGCATCTGTACATAACCTAAATTCTAATGTATACTGCCAGGGATTATAGAACTCTTGGAAACTGATACATAAACAGAATATTCAAAGAAAGAGAAATGAAGTGGTGTTTTCACACATATAGATCCGGTGATCATTACAACATTTAAATTTAAGAGAGAACTGGGCTGTCCATATTGTCTGCTATTCAGAGATTGTCATGAACAATCAGAGACTGTCCTTTATGGTGTCCTGTTGGACACGTTATGTTTCTATCAAATATTTATTTGATGGTAATTAAAAGAAGGTGCCAATCCCTACAGCTGTTTACGGATAGTGACAGGTGTATCCACTGAGAAAAGACACAGTACACAGTACAAATCTGTACTGTCATTACTTTTATTTAATCTGTGACCTTTCTAAGATAGTAATTTGCAAGTACACCTTAATTATTGGCATTGCAGTGTTTCCAGATTGGACACTTTTTGATAGTGATAGAAATCTTTAGTATCTTCACTGACGTAGATGGAACTAAACTGATCTAATTTAACTGAGTAATTCTTCTTTCGCCCTCTATTTTTGCCAAGTCTCATGCTCACAAGAAGCTAGCTCTCTAGTAACATCTTTAGGAGCTGAGAAGGAAAATGAAGGATTGAGCACATCATTGTTTCTCATACAGTTTGCTTTACCTATGTATTTTTTCTTGTAACTGCAAAGAGTCAGGTAATTAAAGAACCCAAATGGTGTGTGAGTGTGCATGTATAAGCATGGAGCAACCAACAAGTATAAGATAGGAAACATTACTAAATGCCAGAAAAATGACTGATGAGTCCAAGAGTCACACTAACAGTGTCAAGCAAAGTTAGAACTGTCAAAAATACTCATAAAGCATTTCTGTTAAAACTTACTGTAAGAATAATTGAAGACATTTAACAACCTAGTATAGAGCATTCAGTCTCCTAAAAATAATTTGTTCTACAGATGATAATTACCATTTGGCTGAACCATTTTTTATGGCTGTTAAATAATTATTCAAGTGTACAGCTTTGGATACCTAAATGTTCCATGCCTCCTGATGAAAAAGATCAGGTTAAATGCTAATTATGCACAACATAATACTCAATTCACTTACCATATTACGGAGCAGTAATAATCACCAAGATGAATGGTTAGTTTTCTATTTTCATTACAATTATTTTTTGTGGAAAGAAAAAATACTGCATTAGAAGGTTGCACTTTCTAACTTTATGAGTGGCACTTTCCTTTTTCCTAGGGATAACAGACAACATAAATTAATAAAAACTTTGTCCAAGTTAATCAAAAGAGCTATCAGTGAAAGAAAGTACTGACTTTTTTACTTGATGTTCATTTTGTCTGTAAGCTCTCCTTGGCTATTACTTTTGGGCTCAATAGGTTTTTTGTTTTTTGTTTCTTGTTTTTTGTTTTTTTTTAATAAAATATTCTACCTCAAACAAATAGCATCCCTCAAAGCTTAAGATTTGTTTTCTTATATCAGCATATTGTTAACAAATCCAAACTGTTTCATAGGCCTTTCACTGTTTAGTGCTGCAATTCAAGTTTGTCCTTTTACCCCCTAGAACCTGACAGCCAGTGATCGACTGAGTCTTGAGGAGGACACACATAACATACTATTTGTTATCATTACTAGAAAGCCATGTACTTTGTTCTGTCAACTATTCTTAAAACTTACTGTCAGGCATAGAAATCTGTGCAACACAAACAAGCATAAGAGTTTGTATCTTCCTGATTTCTTTTTTTGGGTTTGAATTTTAATGTAGTGACCACCACAGCAGTAAATCGTATTTTGGAGGAATGAGGATAAATCAGTGCAAATCTGTGTACATACATATATGAAGAACAATTGACTTAATAGTACTTAATAGCTCTCGGCTTTCTCTTCTTTACATATCCAGACATCCAAAAGAGTACATATTTTTTAATGTAAGAGTGGTGTGTCCAGTCATCCTGTGTTCCATTATGCAGATGTTGTTGGTGTATTTTATGAAGTGCTTCTTTCCACTGAAGATATCATTCTTACTATATACATCCTGTACAATACAGTTAAGTAAGGTCATAGAGTAGTATGGGTGTTTCAAGTGTTTCCATAACTGCTTTTCATTCCATTTAGAACAGATTTATAAACTTTGTGGAAACCAGAGAAACTCATAAAAATGGAAATACAAACATTAGAACAAATTAGCATGGCTTGTCTGAGAAAATCACATAATTAGCCATGCTTCTCAGCTTCAGGCTCAGACATACTTTATTTACATAGCAACAGAGTGGTTTAGCTTTTTGAAAGGCAGAGTTAAGAAAACTTTGTATCATTTATTTTCTTGTCTCTCTCCAAATCAGTCAATTCCATAGCATGTCTCAAATCATTCTATATCCAGTTAATCATAATTTGCTTATCTTACCATAAGGGCTATAGCATTTTTCCCTATTTTTGTGTATAATTGGCCCTGAACATTTTTGACAAAGAGATTCTATTGACTGGACCAATTATTTTCTCTAAACCTTCAAATACCTTTGAAAGAAATCTTTGCGATACGTTTGAAAGAGAATGAGACAGTGATTATCAGAGAACAATAACACATATCGGCATTCCTTTTCAAATGAAGTCCTTCTCTTCATAATCGAACAAAGCTCCCATTGAACACAGCTGAAATTCTGATTTGAAAAAAGAAAGTGAAGGAAAATTGAGTCTGGAGTTAGTGATTTAATGAATGAAATAACTTGCAAGTAAGACACTATGAGAATTTGTACCTGGGGTCTTCTCCATATTGATTGGAAATGGTAGAAAGCAGGAACAAGCGAGCAAAATCCTGGCAATACTGTCAGCCACCAGCACTAAAATCAGGGTTGCTTGGACTGAAATGAACAGCACAACAGACTGGGAGCTCATTGCTTTGTCCTCTCCCCCAACTCATTCCTTAGGGGTTACTCTTCTTTCTCACCCTCCCATTCCAGCTCTGTCTGCTTGAAGACTGTGAGAGGAGCAGGGAGAACAGAGGAAGTAGTCCAAAGCTCCCTGACATCCATAATCAGATTGCAACAACTCTTCTTTGTGTTTAAGTACAAAAGAACACTCCAAAGTGTTCCCAAATCATGGAGACAATTTTCAGCAGTGGCTGAATAGGTCAAGACCAGAGCTATAAGTGACGAACGTCAAAAAGATCACTTTGATCAAAGTTATGGCCAGCTCCTGAAATGATCATCCTGAATGATCAGTTTCCTGGTCTTCAAAGTGGTAAGCTCAAGACAACGTGACACGTTCTGGGGACGACTGCTCATTCTGAGTAAGAAGGCTCAGAACTGACTAGTATGAATAATTCATCATTCAAACTACTGGTTTTGAAAATTCCCGACCTTCAGTTAACCCCCTAGTTTTCTGTTAGCAGTAGTTACCAGCTCTTATGAAAGAACTCCCATCTTACTGCCTCTCCTTTGTTAACCTGCTGCTTTCTTCCACTCTTTCACACCTGCCCCACATCCCCCGTTAAGTACTGTAATCAATGCAATCAATGCAATGCAATTTTCAGCTTCCAACTGTTTTAAAAGTTCTATTTCAGTTTACAGTCTATAAGTTCCTTCATGTTTTCCATCTATCCTGTACATTAATGAAATTCACTTATCACTTTCTATACACTTCAGGCTGCTGAAATAAATTATGGAGGTCCACATCCTGAAGTGTTGCTTGAACTGTCATAAGGCTGTACAGGTGTTGAAATGTAAGGTCAGATCTTTTAAAAATAAAAAAAAAATATTGAAAGTTCTTTTTTCATATCAGCTTGCTTAGAAGTACATCAGAAGATGATATTCTTCCAAAGGATAGGACAGGAGGCATTTTATTTGGAAAGGTGGTCCCAAGGCTCTGCAGCACACTCTATTTACATCCCACTTATCCATTTCATTTAAGAGTTTAAAGAGAAAAGTATTACAGAAAATCCAATACTAAAAATATCCATACATTCAGATATGTGCAGTTCTTGGGGCTAACGGGTTTTTTTTCCTTGTGGCTAAGACTTACCCAGATTTTGGTAAGCCATCTGTCAAATGAAAGAATATTGAGCTCTTCCCAAATTGTAGGGATAGTAATAACAGAACATAATAATTATCTCTTATATCTCTTAAATAAAATAATCTCTTATAATAAGAGATGAAATATACACACTGAGAAAGGCTAGCAAAGTAATTATCAACACCTTGTAAAGCTAAAGTAGAGGATAATAGGAGACATTTAAAATGATTTTTTTTTTATTTTATTTTTTTTTTCCCCACCACTGAGAACAATTTTCTGGACAATGGCACCACATGGGAATCTGAGCACATTTGACCACATTATCTTTAACATGAATCACTGCTGACAGTGATACTGACTAAAGTGGGAACATCTTCAGTGTGCTTATATGCAAAAATGCAGTTTGTACAGAGGGCCAGAATGGGGTAGACAAGTAATCTGATCATTGAAATGTTAGATAAGGAAATAAAGAGGGATCCAGGTTGAGTACACAGAGAATGCAGGCTCAAATTCCTCTTGAATGTGACAAATCACTAACTGAACATTGTTTTTGAAACAGTTTTCTGGATTCTTATCATGGCAGAATTTGCATGACTCAGCAAAGCAAATTAATTTGTATATATTACATATTGCTGTAAATGGTTCCTAAACCTTAGGAAGGGAGCAGTATGTTCAAAAAGGAGGAATCACATGTGGCTTTTTTTTTTTTTTTTAATTATTAATTCTTTCACAGCCGTTTTATAATGGCCTTCCAGTACCTGAAGGGGGCCTAAAGAATGGTGGGAGGGGCTTTTTATGAGGGCATGTAGAGACTGGATGAGGGGAAATGGCTTTAAACTGGAAGAGGGTAGATTTAGAGTAGATTTTAGGAAGAAAATCTTTACTGTGATGGTGGTGAGACACTGGAACAGGTTGCCCAGAGGGGTGGTGGATGTACCTTCCATGGAAGTACTCAAGACCGGGCTGGATAGGGCTATGAGCAAACTGGTCTAGAGGGAGGTGTCCCTGCCTATAGCAAGGGGGTTGGAACTCAGTGATCTTAAAGGTCCCTTCCAACCCAAGCTCAGAGGTTGACAGAAATGGGCATTTTCTGAAAACGGTGTTGAGGACAATTCAGGAAATGCTATTATTAAGACATATAGATGAAAAAAAAATGCTCTCTTAATTCAGCTGTATAATTCCCTCCTAATCTCAGTTATATTTGGCTTGTGATGTGACACTTTTATAAGTGTCTTTAATTTCTTGGAAATAATCATAATCCAAAACTTTCTGAATTAAATGTGGATGTGGGTACAGAAATTAGAGTGCACGAAAACTGCTTCTTACTCAGTACATAAACATTACAGTATTCTCCTGAAGAAGCTGGCAGCCCATGGCTTGGACAGATTCACTCTTTGCTGGATAAAGAACTGGTTGGATGGCCAGGCTCAGAGACTAGTGTTGAGTGGAGTCACATCCAGCTGGTGACCACTTAAGATTGGTGCTCCCAAGGGGTCGGTGCTGGAGCCTGTCTTGTTCAATATCTTTATTGATGACCTGGATGAGGGCATTGAGTGCACCCTCAGTAAATTTGCAGATGACATCCAGGTGGGAGGAGGTGTTGATCTGCCTGGGGGTAGCAAGGTCCTAGTAAGGAATCTGGACAGTCTGGGTAGCTGGGCTGAGACCAATGGGATGAAGTTCAAGAAGACCAAGTGCTGGGTCCTGCACTTTGTTCACAACAACCCCAGGCAATGTTACAGGCTTGTGGCAAAGTGGCTGGAAGACTGTGTAGAGGGAACAGACCTGGGGCTATTGGTTGATGTTTGGCTGAACTTGAGCCAGCAGTGTGCCCAGGTGGCCAAGAAGGCCAATGGCATTCTGGCTTGTATCAGAAATAGTGCTGCCACAGGGAACAGGTAAGTGATCATCACTCTACACTCAGATCTGATGAAGCCACAACTTGAGTACTGTGTTCAGTTTTGGGCCCTTCACTACAAGACATCAAGGCCCTGGAACGTGTTCAGAGAAGGGCAACAAAGATGGTGCAAGGTCTAGAGCACGAATTTTATGGGGAGTGGCTGAGGGAGCTGGGATTGTTCAGTCTGGAGTAGAGGAGGCTCAGGGGAGTCAGTATTGTTCTCTACAACTGCCTGAAAGGGGGTTGTGATGAGGTGTAAGTTGGCCTCTTCTCTCATGTAACTAGCAACAGGAAGACAGGGAAAGGCCTCAAGTTGTGACAGGGAGGTTCAGATTGGACATTAGGCAATACTTCTCCAAAAGAGTTGTCAGACACTGGAACCAACTGCCCAGGGAGGTGGTGGAGTCACTGTCCCTGGAGGTGTTCAAGAAACGTTTAGATGTTGCACTGAGGGACATGGTTTAGTGGGAAATATTGGTGACAAGTGGATGGGATGGTTGGATTGGATGATGTTAGAGGTCTTTTCCTTAGTGATTCTATGATTCTATGGTTCTGATTACCTACTTGCATTTCTAAGGATCACAGAAAGCATGTCCAACTAGAGCTAATATCTTTTGTCATGAGGCCTAGTCCTCTGATACTACATTGCACACTTTCCCTCAGTCCCCGTTTCTCCATCCTGAACTGATACAATTTTGGTTTCCAGTACTACTCAAATCCTATTTAATTTTTTTTTTTTTGTCTTTTAACACCTATGCCCTTGTAATTTCAGACTTCTCTTTTGTCATTTTCAGGTTACCATCCATTCCTTTTATTTTAAATTATTGTTAAGTATATATACTTCTTTCCCATGGCAGTCATTATGCATTAAATATAATAGGTTTATGTCCTTTTATATTTCTTTTTTTCCTTTTCTTTCAGAAAATGACACAGGTCAGGATATTTTAATCCTTTTATGAAAACAGCTCAGTTCTCTTGGCAGTCCTAAAAGTTCTCTCATTCACTGCTCCCAATCTGAATTATCTTTCTTCCTTGAACAAGGTGACTAAAATTTCATGATATTCCTAAAATCATAGCTCCACTATGACATATTTTTGTAAATGAACTACAAATCCCTCAACTGACATACCCTAAAAGTCTCAAATGGATGGCTCAGCATTGTGATTGTTGTTGTGCTTGTTTTTTTTTTCCTTCTCTGAATTATAAATGATGAATTCTCAGATTATAGTTCAAACTTTTGTTCCATTTCTGTGATTCCTATACTTAAAGCTATTGCATTTTTCCTTTTTTTTTCTTTTCTTTTCTTTTTTTTTTCTTCTGAATAATATTACTATTACTGGTCTCCATTTACCCTCTCACAGATCCATCATCAGACCATCACCTTTGCATATCCTATTGTTTTGACTGTAGATTCATTGTGAAATGATATGGACTACTCCACAATTCTGTGATGTTATTTCTTGTTCTGCATGCACAGCTTGGCACCGGTGACACAAGCTGACTGTTTGCATAATAAACAACAAAAATGTCTCATTGAAACATATGCAGCAAAACTTCTCAGATTCCCTTAAGAAAATCTGCCATGAAAACCAGGAATAATGCTAAAAACTGCAAGCTGTGCAGTATTCTCTGTGCTCACTTTTCTTGTAAACTGTTTAGTGTATTGCATTTTATGTTGTTGAATGGATATACTATCATAAATATATATGGTATATGCAGCACAACTATATTAATGCTCCTGTTGGGATCCCAATTCTTTTTATTTTTCATTTAGAGTTCTCTAAAACACTCTGGCGTATGCTTAATGTTATTCATGTAAGCGTTACCAGAGGAATGATTGAAACTTAACCTCAGAGTGGAAGTTATGCATACCTACAAGCCCTTGCAAGACCAAGATATTACAGGAATCAACTCAGGAATTCACAGTCTGATCCAAGGATGATGTCCAACTTGTGTTGTTATAATGAATTAAACTAAAAGGCTCAAGGCATCACAATTTCTTTTAACCTTCTCATGCCTGTACCTTGGCTCTATCAGTTACTAAAATTGATCCCTCTCACTGTGAATTTCCTATTTGTTAACTTCAGTTTATGAGACTTTATGAAGAAATTCATATATGTAACTTGAAATGATAGCAGAGGATGTTGAGAGCAAAGACCATCTAATTTATACCATAATAAAATGTTATTCATATTCTGAAATATTGTTTGTTTTCTGTTCATAAATAATAATAATTAAAAAAAAATAGTTGATGAATTTACATATAAAAATATTACCATAAATTAGTTAACTTATTATGCTATCCTGAAAGTACCACATTATAGGCAAGAAAGATAACAGATGGATAACATACTGCTAGTACTCCAGATATGAACATGGAACTATGACGTATGGCTATGAAAGTGCAGATTTTCAAAGAAAGTTTAAAATTGCTCATATGAAGTTGTAGAGATATAACCCCAATACTGTGACAGTTTCTTGATTGAAAAGAGTGAAAAGAGTAGTCACTCTGAAGGAATTCCCTCATTCCATCACTTTAGGAAGGAGGACAAGAATGTGCTATCTGAGAACATGGGGAGATAGTAAATGGTGGATGAGATGAGCTATGAGCAAAACGCTTGGGCCTAGTTCTTCCAGAAGTTCTTGTTGGAATCCAGCTCAGCTGTTCTCAAGCATATCAAAGAGGGAGTGATTTTTTTTCCTGATCTGTTGTAGAAACAAAGTAATGAGACCTCAAGAGTAGAAATCACTTTCTCACTTGAGACTGGAATGGTCAGAACAAAGTTGATTTTCTTTTTTTTTTTTTAAGAGAGGACCCCAAAGTAATTTTAGTAGGTTAGAAGTGACTTAATCTTTCTTGTTGCTCAGTGGGCATGCAGTGTGGAGGAGAGACCCCAGGAGATCAAAGACAGAAGTAGACTGCAAAGAAGATTGACTCTAAAATAAATGGGAGCTGAGACTAGGTGTATTGCTTCACTGGAGGAGATACTTCTTCCTCTGCTGAAAAATCATGCAGGAGGAGATAAGTGAGGCCTAAGCTAGAAAGTGTGTCAGATTGGGAAGGTCATAGGCTGACAATAGAAATGAGGAAGGAATGAATAAGTGTCATGAATTTCTGCCAAATAATTCCCAGATGGATAAGAATTATAACAATGTGTCCAATCCCATCTGTCACATCTTGTCATTTTTGTATGTGTCAAAGAAAAGAAAGCATGATACATCACCACAGACACTAACTTTGCTGACATTGCTTATGAAGAAACCTGGCCTGGGAGATGTTAGAGATCTGAAACAGAAAGGAAAATTAATACCTCATGAAGATTTACAAAAAGCTTTGCTCTTGAAAGACTGAGACAGTAAAACTTACATCCATAGCAATCCCATGCCGTCATGGTTTGTTTGAAATACTTGAATCTCAGGAATCATAGATGGTTTCAAATTCTTCACCTTAATTAAAATCTAATTACAAAAGATTTACTGGAAATTAAACACTTAAAACACATACGGATCTGAGCTTCAGAATTGGTCATTATATTGTTTTTGTTTATACCATAGGGTAGAAAATAACTTCTTCAATTCTTTGTCAAGAATGGTAAATCATCAGGCTGATACTGCAATGTGATACAAAGGTACTGATCATTATAATGCATGGGTCTCACCTTCCTCTCCCCACCCCATCCCTGAATCACTCTTCAGTGACAATGATGTTCACACTTTTGAACTTTTGCTTAGTAGTCAAGATGGAAGTTGACCTCTCACAGACCAAACTTTTGATCAAATGTGCTGAGCCTCACAATAATAGTGCCCTCACTAATGGCCTAAATGCCAGTTCTAAAATACTCATGGATCTATCAATGATTCACAAAGGTCCCCATATCTACCTTATCTATCACATTTTTAGTTTTCTTTCTATGATACTTGAAAGGGTCATTCAACATTTTTATGTTTTGCTTTAAATGCTAATAAGAAGCTTGTTTGAAAGGTCACTTAAATTCTATGGGAATGGGTATTACCCACAGAATCAGAGAATGGAATGACAGAAATTTAAAGCTAAAAAAAATAAACCAGGAAACCACTAGTCTAAGTCCTTGATTTTACCTGTGTCACTCTAGGGCAAAAGTGGTTTACCTGGACCAGCTCTGGCTGGTCTTTCTAATTCTCTTTCCAGTTTCTACAGCACTAAATATTCCCCAGCTCTTCCTTCCTAGCTTTGGACATGGTTGCACCAATAACTGTTGTAGAAAGCATCAGATTTCTCTCATCTCCATAACAGTTTCAGTAAACAGAACATTCTGGCTGTGCTTTTCTGCAGTTTTCAGCATTTCACAGTAACCAAATCATTTACTCTTTCCTTCTAGGTCAAGTCTCCTTTACGTCTTCTTTTCTACATACACTCAAGTTTGGGAACGTTTGTCATGGTTCAGTTTTCCAGCTGAGATTTCACCAGTGGTGGAATTAGAGCAGATTAGTTGCCTCATTTCTTTCACAAACAGTATATCAAAATGTAGAGTCCAAAATAGCATTTGTCTTTGTGATAATGCAGAAGTCCATGTATGTATCAATTTTTGTTATAATTCTTATTCTTTTTTTTTTTTCTTTTCAACCTTTCTAATTTCATGACATTTTTATTGTTTCAGCAGATGAATTTTTATTCTGATTCTGACCCTGGTCTAAATTTTTTTCCAGCCCTGTCTGCCTGATATCACCTTAGAATAGCACCTATACCCTCCATAAGACATTCCATCACTATAGAGAGCATCAAGTAAGCTTGATAGAATACACTGTGAGACATTAAATGCCTTCTAATGTTGGTGACAAGCCATTAATAAGTATATGTTCATAATGGTTTGTTTTTTTTCTGGCCAATGTATGCTTACCTGATGATAATTTTGTCTTCAACCTGCTTCCCTGGCATGCTTGAGAGAATGCTAATTGAGACACTGCCATAATTCTTAATGAATGCTACATTCCTATAACATAACAGTATCTTACATTTACTACCTTTCCCTCCTTCTTTAAGTGACTTGTTTTATCCAAATAAAGAAACGAACCAACCAAATTAAAGCAAAACAAAGCTGAGAACAAAATCCCCACAATTTGTTTGATTTGATTTATTCTTGAAGTACTAATGTTGGATGGTTTCTATCCCCATCTTACTGTTGAAATACTTAAACTGATTGTCTAATGATTTGTTCCAGGGATTAAATTTAAGTGCTGTGAGGTATAATTTTTCAAGTCCTCCACACTATAAATAATATGTTTGTTATTCAGCCCTTCACAATCCTTAAACATAAGTGCTAGTGATTCAGTTAATACACTGTCTAGCTTCTTTAATGCCTTGAGGTGAATCAGAACTGTCCTACTTGAATACCTTAAGCTCTTCTAAAGCATATTTATCCTAGATATTTCGTATGACTTATTTTTGAAATTATTGTCATTAAAGATCTGGTTAAAGTCAATACTGTGTTTTGCAATGGAGACAACTGCATTTAATGTGTTTTCTGTCCCCTTCACTTACAGTTCCTGTTTCCTTTTTGTAACTGATCTACACTGGTTTTTATATTTTTGCTGTTTTATGGAACTTTTTGCTGTTTCTTGCTACAATGTGTAGAGGAATTAAATAAAATGTAGCACCGTCTTTCCACTTCTTTGTATTCCATGTATGAGAGAAATATATTGTGAACTACAGTATTGCCTCAATTGAAGTTTTGTCGTAAAAGTTTAATCCATTACATGACAAAATTAGTAGACTAACAACCTTTTACACTAAAAAAATACACAAGAACACAGCTGTGTTCTCCACAACTGAGATTAGAATTGCATAAATTTACACATGAAGAAAATTTGTAGTCGTGTATCGTTCCAGAACTGTGCATCTGTTACTTAACAAAGAGAAAATAGTTTAATATGCAGTTATATTGGGAGGACTCTCTCCTGTGTATTTCAGATTTAACTTCTGGACCTTAAGCAAAACATTTACAGACTGAATGCAATACAGTTCAAAGGAAGCGTGACCCCATAACTTGAAAATACTTCGGAGTTTGTGCAGCTGTCCAACATAAAAGGCAATTAAACCAATTGGTTTCCAAGAGACACACAAAATTCTGAGTACTAAAATTCAAACTTTAATCCCTGAAAATGCAAAGAAGAACACAAATTCATTGTTCCAACTACTGCTTGAACATCTTTAGTTTATTTTTCTGATATTTTGTTCTTACTTGGTGTGCCTATGGCTGTGGGTTTTTTTTAGTGGTGTCACAGATTTTCCTCTGGACCAGAGAGATCACTGATGCTCTTCTGTGAAGAATAGGAAAGAAACATCCAAAGACATATCTGCCAGCTTAGATCTGTGCAGCTGCTGATGGTGATGCTGATTCTGTCTCTCAATGACAGATGCGTTACATCCATGTAGAGACATATTACACTTCAACTATTTAGCTCTTTCTCAAGTCCATAACTTGGCTTGGAGGGTAACCTCCTTCCTCTGATTCCTTCTTCACACTTTCTTCAAAGCTCACCTAAACTTTATCCTTGAAGTAAATTGTTTAAAAACAACTCAAAAAAACAAGACTCTTTTTCAGGAGCGTGAGTTTGTGGTTTGCTTGAAAAAGTTTGCATATATAGGGTGTATTTACGAGATGCATCTGAGGGTCCTGAGGGAAGTGTCAGGTAAAGTTGCTCAGCCAGTATCCATCATATTTAAAAAGTCGTGGCAATCTGATGGAGTTCCAACTGACCAGAAAAGAAGAAAAAAATCCCCAATTTTAAAAATGGGGGGGAAAAAAAGGAAGACCTCAGCAACTACAGGCTTTTGTGCCAGCAAGATCATGGAGTAGATGCTCCTGGAAACTATACTAATACAAATGGAAAACTGGTGACTGGTGATTGCCAGCCCAGCCTCACTGAGGGCAAATCATGCCTGAAAAAAATGTAGTAGTCTTCTATGACAATGTTACAACATTGGTAGATGAGGGAAATTATTATCTGCCTGGACTTGTACAAACTATTTGAAGCTGTCTGGCATTACATCCTTGACTTTGTCCAGGTGGAAGTCAGTGATGAGTGGAATCAAAAGGTCAGAACTGGGACTGATTCTATTTGAAATTTTGGAAGTGGCAACAGGACTGAATGTAAGACTGTTGATTACTCCAAGTTGTGTGGTGGAGTTGACACACTGGAGGTAATGGATCATAAGGAATGGGACCTGAAAAGTCTGGAGATTTGGACCCGTGAAAACTTCATGACATTCAACACAGCCAAGTACAAGGTCATGCTGCTACGTCAGAGCAAACCAATGTAAAAGAACAGGCTGGGTGGAGAATGGATTCAGAGCAGCCCTGAGGAGAAGGACCCGAGAGTGGTGGTTGATGAGAAACTGAACATAATCTGGCAATGTCTACTTGCAGTACAGAAAGTCAAACTATCCCAACCTGCATTAAAAGAAGAGTGACCAGCAGGTTGAGGGAAGTGGTTGTCCCTCTCTATGCTGTTATCATGTGGCTCCAACTGCAGTACTGCATTCAACTTTGGGGCCTCCAGCACAAGAAGGAAATGGACCTACTGGAGACCAGGGGAGGTCTGCAAGGTTGGTAAAAAGGTCAGAACACCTCTCCTATGAAGGCAGGCTAGGAGATTTGAGCTTGTTCAGTCTAGAGAAGAGAAGGACCCAGAGCAGTGTTAGACTGGCCTTACAGTACCTAAAGGGAGACTACAAGAAAGCTGGAGAGGACCTCATTATCAAGGAGTGAAGGGGTAGGGCAAAGCATAACGGCTTTAATGTAAAAGAGGTAGATTGAGATTAAATATTGGGAAGAAATTTTTAACTGTCAGAGTGGTGAGGCACTTGGAACTTCCTAGAGAATCTGCAGGTGCTCCATCTCTGGACATGCTCAAGATCAGCTTGGATGGGGCTTTTTGCATCTTGGTTTAGTGGGGGATGTTCATGATAGGGGGGCTGGAAGCAGATGTTCTTTAAAGGTCCCTTCCAATCCAAAACATTCTATGATTCTACAATTTTATATTGCACCCTTTCCTTTTGCCAGTGGTAATTATGCTACTGGATGAAAGTATTGAAGATCTTTTTACAAACTAGAAGTTTCAGCAGAAATATATTGTAACACTTTAGTATGAACAGCATGCAGCGGCACTGAGGTGTATGACTGGCATACATGTTCATATGTAACAACATATGAAACAATGAGACCAGGTCCAGGTCACAGACAAAAACATCTCCTGCGTAGGTAAGAGTTTCCTCCTTGAAACAGATCTGACCTTCCTAAAGGCTATAACCATTTCTTGTCCGATTGAGTTGACAATGGGAGAAGTGAATGTGATAAGTCGAGGTACAGCAGGCACTGTTTGTGCTGTGCAAATATTACTGATGTAGGTTAAAACATGACCTAGAAAAACGACAAAGGCATGAAAAATTCAGAATCACAAGCTCAGCAAATTTGAAAGAAGCAAGAAAAATACTTAAGCTATTATTTAGCTTAATCTACAGAATATGCTGAAAACTACATCAACATAATTCTAAGGATGAGTAGGGAGTATACTGCTTAAGGAACAGATTTTATCCCAAGAATACAGCATTCAATGTAAATACTTGTCTGAAGTTATTTTTTGAGATATTGGCTTTTTTTGTTGGTTTTTGTTTGTTTGTTTGTTTGTTTTTGTGAGGAAAGTATATACATATATATTTGTTTATATATATTTATAGTTATAGTTCTTCTGCACTTGAGGACAAGCCACAGACTGAGGAGTTTGTCCTTCAGCAGATTTCTGTTATCTAAATCTATGTACTTATTTCCTTAGAAATTTGTCTGCTACAAATTCTGGGTTCCATTCTGAGCCAACTACCTGATGAACTAAATTCCCATGCATATTGTCTATAGGTTAACATGTTGGATTTTAGAGATGTCTTTCGACTATAAGAGTTTTCTGAAAGAAATGTCATGAATTTCAGCTAAGGTAAATGTTTTTCTTCCACCTGCAGTACAAAAAAAAACTCACACAACAGTGGAGATTATTCTCCAGCTGTCTGGAAAATACCTTTACTGAGAATGACCTGGGGTCCATGTAGAGAATAAGCTGAACATGTACCTGCTGTAAGTTTTTGTAGCAAAGAAGATTAGTTGTACAAAATACAGTGTTGACAAGGGAGCAATGAGAAGGTCAATGGAAGTGATTATTTCCATCTTTTTGTCACTTATGATGCCTCACCTGAAAACTACGTCTAGTTTGGGGCCCTACAGCTTAAAAGAAAGATCCAAAAAACGAGAGAGGTCCTTTGTAAAAAGAGGGAGGTAAGTGAGCATAACACTGAAGTCAACCCTGCTTTGAAGAAAACTTGGAAGTAAATCAGTCCCCAGAATCCCTTCCAATGCAAATTATTTTATGATATTAAAATGGCTTCCTATATGTCATAGAGAATGTTACTCAGAGTTGTGGAGTCTCCTTCTATGATCGTATTTAAGACCCATCTGGACACCGGTGTGACCTACTGCAGGGTACTTGCTTTAGGAGGGCATTTGGACCCAATGATCTCTTGAGGTCTCTTCCAACCCCCACCGTTCTGTGACTCTGCAATTCTGAGATTAATGGGGCTTTGGAGGGAGGTGGCTATACACAATTCCACACCAGCATGATGAGTTACTGTAAGGAGAAACCTGCTATTTTCATTTCAAGAGGACATGTTGGCAAGAGAAGACATTCATGCATGATGATAGGGAGAAAAAAAAAATAAAACAAAACACAAAACTGTTTGTGCCTAGCGTAATGGAAAATTTGAGAGTTATTCATGCATGTGAATATGTATGCAAATCTGACCCTGGCAATACTACTAAGGTCAATGCATGATGATTTGCTGAGTAAGAGCTAATCATTCAGCTTGAAATGTGACTTTATCAGAAAAGCAATTTTGTAAAAAAACCATGTCATTCTCCAGTTCTTTTTCTCCTGTGATCTCCCGTGCTTGCTCATTTATCAAGTTTACCTTCAATACTTTTCCAAGTGAAACATCTCCTTGTCAATCAAATCGTGCTACTTGCTTTGTGAATTGTTAATGCATCTGAGTCAACTTAGAGCTACTCAAGATCTTAGTAGGGAAGTGATATCCTCTGTAGGACATTAACATCTAAATCAATGGGAGAGCGATTGAACTTGAACAACTACTTAAAGTTCAAAACCAAGGTCTGTACTGAAAATGGGCAGCACTAGACCATAGTAGGATAATAAGAATGGTAACTCAGTTATTGATAAATGAAAACTGAAATTTTACAGAAGAAAAGTTCATGTGGCAAGAAGGTCTGGAAAATGTAACCACTGGGGAATCTAGATTCGAAAACAAAAGGAACTGGAATAATTTCTCCTCAGTAACAGTGAAAATGAAGATTATTTTGTTTCTTTCAAAGATTTAAGTACATCAGTGCACATCATATTTAATGGCCTCTATTTTAGATGCACCCCAAGTAAGAAACTCCAAAACCAATCGGTTATGATTAAATTATCCTTCCTCTACCATGTGATTATAGTAGAAACTAGGACCATGCTGGTTCCCTTTGTTAGGCACACCTGCACATTCATGGCTTAGTTGTTCTTGCTATTTCCTCCTGGGAAGAACTGCAGAGGCAAAATAGGGTCCTCTGTCTTAGCTGTCCTGTTCCTTCGTGCTACATATACTTCTACACCAGTGGAGAACAGGAAAATATTCCATTTGCTTGTGCACTAACCCCGAAGAACTATTAGAAAGAGACTGATTTACTGCCCAGTGCTGTGGCATCCAAAGCTCTGCTTACAGGAAGAAAGCTTGTGGAGCTGGGATGCAACTTCAACTGTTGAATTACTTTTCTTGAGAACTAGACTAAAAGGACACAGAAAACTGGTTGGCTGTTTTCATATTTAATGATGATTTGTCAAGATTCCAGGAATAACCAATTCTGTGCTTGATAAATCTGAGTAGATAATTCCTACGCAGCAAGTCACAAAACTAAAACCTCTTATCCAACATAAAACTATGAAACTTCTGAGCTGTTTCTGTAGACTGTGACTGAATAAAAAAAATAGCAAATAAATAGGTTAAAATCAGAGATGTGGATATAAAATTGAGATGCTTAAATCACTGAATTTTTAAAATAAATGTTTACAGTTTATCTGTTGAATGAGATTAAGACAGGAGTGAAATTATTAATGTATTAAAGCCAAAGCCTAGAAAGGAATTTGAAGTGACTGAAGGCTCTGAATACATACTCAATGTACAGCACATTCATCACCAGAGATCTGAACAGACCAACAATAACCCTAAACAATGGTTGTTCCAAAATCTAACACACTGTTTTAAAAAGTGTGTTGTTGGGGCTTTTTTTGCTGCTGCCATCATTTAGTTTTCTAGAGACTGTATGAGATTAACAAGATTTCAGCTGAATAACAAACAAAGCAAAACACTGCTCGGCCAGGAGAGCAGGCATAAAATTTGATGACATCTGTTTCTTCTCTATCTTTATCCAGTTTGATCTTCGGCTACCAACTTCTGGGTTTGCTATGAATACTTTTCCATATTCTTGTGCTTTAGCATGAAAAAAATAGTTGTAAAACACATTTTACAGTTCAGGTTTACACAACCAAATAAAGGAATATATTGAAAATGTTTGTGTAACAAAATTTCCTTTTCCTGCAGCAGCTTGACAGAAACAGCCTCAGGTACCAATTTATAGCCTCCTCTTGTTCAAAAGGTTATTCTCATAAATTTATTGAAACAATACGACTTGACTTAGAATACCAGTCATACAGCCACTCTAAAACTCTCCTCCCATTTCAATTTTCACGTTGTTCTCATGCAACAAGATCTGAAAAAGTAAGTGCCAAAAATTCATAGAATAATTTAAGGAAATACATCATTGTCACGGAGTTATCTAGATCAATCTGTGTCCGTGACAGGGGGTGCAGTAGGCCCGTGGGCCCCCGGCCCCTGACAAAGGGGAAGGGAAAAAGGGAAAGGGGTAGGGAGATGGGAGCTGGGCTCAAGGAAACAAACAGAGCAGCGGCAACGAACTAAGGAGTAAAACGTATTTTACTATAGTACAATCTAATTGAAATTGAGGCTAATAAATCAAGTGAAATAAGAGAGAGAGAGAGAGAAGTTTCCGAAGACTGAGAAGCCTACTTTGAAATTGAAGGCGCCGCGGGTTGGAAGCACACCCACACCCGCTGCCAGGCAGTGAGAGAGAGAGCGAGCGTCGCTTCCGTGATGTATTTTCCCTCTCTGGCTGCGAGGTCCCCTGGGACATGTAGTTCTTCTTCTTTGTGCTCCACATGATGTTATGATGTGGAATACCAATAGCAAAAATTACAAATCATTTTCTGTATGATGTTTACAAGTGATAGAAACACTTAAGTAGATAATCATTTATGAGGACTGACCCAAAAGTAACGCCTTCTATTTTATGATGTTGGCCTTCAATATCAAAGATGGATGTTGGTGGTCTGGCAATAGATGTTGAACTTTCCCATCACTGTTCCATTACATTTTTTTACCATGTGACAGATGGAAGCAGAAGGGCAAACTGACAAAATGGTGTCTGACATGGAAATGTAGATGAAGCAAATGTTTAGAACTGAATTCCTCCATGCAGAGAAATGGCATCCACTAAAAGTCATCGACACTTACTGAACATTTATGGAGACCAAACAGTGGATGCAAGCACAATGGGGTGATGGATGGTCCATTTCATCAGTGGTGATGATGGATCACCTCCACTGGTTCAGATTTTTACAAGCTCAGTATGCAGGCTCTTGTTCATTATTGGCAAAAAGACATATCTAATGGTGGTGACTGTGTTGAGAAATAGAATTTTATAGCTGAGACTTTGTTCTATCTGCTAGTGTTACTGCTCTCTTTGGATCTATGGTAGTTTTCATGGAATCAAATACGGGGCATTTCTTTCAGAGCAACCTAAGTACATCCAAATCTTTGGCTCTAAGACTAATAATCATACAGAATTTGAATAGAAACCATATAGGCCATAGAAGTAAAAATATATTTGAACCGTGCAGTATGATGAACTATAATACGTGTCTGTTAAGTGAACAATCCAAAATAGTTCTTTATAAGAAATTGTTATGTTATTAATAACACACAGTGTATGCAGTGTTAAATAACAAAACAATCTAACAATCAAGTCATACAGATGAATTTTAATGTAACAGTTCTAAAAGATTAATGCTTATAATAGTTAATAAAGAAAACATCCTTAAAACCTCTTCACTTTTTATTTCCATAAATAAGAAAATGATTCTGGAAACATATTTTTCTAACCTTTATTAAGAGGTTCTTTTTTAAATACAATTTTTGGATGAATTAAAAAATTCTGGACTTTCTGTTTTGGAAGAACTGGAAGAATAGAGCATATCACTGTCCCAAGGAGTCTGATGGAAGCGAGTCACTCACAGGGAGAGATCAGAACGGTATTTACCTCTATTAAATGCAGGCCTACAGTCATTCTGTCAGACAATTTCTTTTGTATAAGAGAACACTGAAAAGCAAATGCTTTTTTAATGTGTAGCTCCGTTTTCAATTATTTAGGAAAAGTGCATTTCCAAAGCCCATTTATCTTGAAAATGACATTGTCACCCTGTGCTGTTGGTTGAAGGGATGCAAAGAAAATACCAATTAGAAATCAATATACAGTTGGTTTTCCTTTGTTTGGGAGCTTTAACTCTAGATAAACAAAACAGAAAGCAAGAGGAGAAAAAACTTGTCTGAGTATTCTCCCTCTGAATGTAAATAAAGTCAGACTCTATCAAAGCAAAGTCACGCAATTAGTTCCCCACCTGGTTCTCATTTAATGAGTGCAAAATCAAAATCAAAATCTTTTGAGGAATATCAGAGTTTAAACTGGAGCTGAGTTGGAGTTGACCCAGAAATTTTAATAGAGCTATTTTGTCCCTGCCAAAATTGACTCACAACACCATAACTGTCCCTAAAAATGCTAAGAGGAAAAGACATACAGACATAGTGTCTCCATTTCACTAAGGGTAATGGAAGTCTTAACAATGTGATGGCAGTGCTTACTCTATACCTAGGTGATTGATGTGCTCAAGTGTGTCATTATCTAGACTCTTAACAGTAGTCTAGTTCGGGAACAAGTACCCTAGATATTTCAGTTAATAAACCTTCAGATCCCTGAGATGATATCATTGATGGATTTCATGTGAGAATAAATACAAATATTTGAAGTGCAGAAGCTTCTTAGTTACAAATGAAGTGGCTCATTATGTTTCCCTGGAGACATTCTGACAGTAGGGTACAAAATTGCCCTTGTCCACAGAGCTTTCCTGGTGAGAAGCAATGCCCTGTGAGTCTTCCAGTTTTTATGAACAGAGAGCAGAGGAGGAAGAATAACAGCAAAATAAAAATATAAGAATATATTTTTAATGGATGAGAAACTTTCTTGTAGGAGAATAGTAAAAATAACAATAAGATGCAGATATCAGGAGGGAGGGGAAGACCTTCAGACATTGTCAAGAAGTGGAAAATCTCTGCTTTACTTTTTCCCACTGTGCTTAATTATTTATGTAAAAGGAAATACCTTGATTAAGATGAAGAATGCTTTTCCAGTTCAGAGTATCCTACAGTAAATTTTATTAAAGTCCTAATGTGGATTAAAATCCTTTCCAGAAGGGAACTAAATTCAATCAGAGTTGAATTCTACATTCTACATTAATATCCTAATTAGCAGAACTACGAATAAAAAGGAGTTGATGTCTTCTTGGGATGTTTTTAAATGTTCTGTTTTCTCTCCTGCAATCTAAAACTATCTGGCAAATTCGGGTAGCTTTCCCACATTATTATTTTTATTATTATTATTTTTCAGAGTAAGGAAGAAGTTTCACAGGTCTGCCAGGAGAGAAGACTTAGGGAAGACATTTCTGAGGCTGCATAGTGGCACTGGAAGAGTTGTTGTCTGAATCTCATTTTCTCAGAAATTATGAGCCAATATTTACACTGAGTGAGCTGCTTTTTTGTAAAAATCAAAACCAAACACTTTCTTGCAGACTTTCACGAAGTTCATGTTCCTGTTCACAGACTTTGTTCTGCACTAGAATGATAACAAATTTCAAAACTTCAGAAGCCATCCCACCCCTTTCCCATAACTAGGTTACAGCTACAATTGAAAACAACCCAGCAAGGGCTGGACCAAGTGATCAGCTGCTTCTGATCAGTGAGTGGCATGCAGTGTCCACATCCCTGCTCTTCAGCTATTTGTGTTCATTTTAACTCCTTTATCCAGATTTCTTCACACCTGGCCACCTCATCTAGAACACTGGGCCTCAATAACAGGCTTGCTTTCTGTGGCTGTACAACAACCAGCATTGCATTTCCAGTGATGATGTTTCCTCAAAATGGAAACTATACAGTGGACTCTATGCAGTGTTGATGAAGCATGCAACACAGCTATGGCTTTACCAAGACTAACAGAGCTCTCTGCTTCCCACTTACCAGCACTGTCCAGCATGACACAAATATCAGGTAACAGAAAGACACCAAAACTCATCATAGCTCTTACATCCATAATGAGGCTAGATCCTCCTTCCTAGAGAATGTGATTCTGAACTTTTCTTTACTCACGTTAAAACGTTTTACTCAGTCTAAACATAAAGTCTGTGGAGCTCAACAAGACATACTGTTAATGCAGAAATAACGTAGAGCAAAAGGCTTTTATTTTCATCTTGTCTCTTATCAACCTAAAACTGATTAAATTGTAATGCAAGCTCAGCCCTTCTCTATTTGTTATTTTTAATGCAAAGATTTGTAGTTACTTTCTATAGTGCAAGGTAGAACCTGATAGCATAAACTCCTTTTTGTTTTCACTTTGCTGTCCAGAAAAAAAAATAGGAAAACAAACAAGTTCCTTAAACTTTTGGCCTACTGTATCTTGGGTACAATTTTATGAGGAGTGATTTTATCACAGAAACTCAGCCACAGAATAAAGTCGCAGAGACTATAACATGCCTATTTCAGTCCCACTCTGTTTCCAGACTTTTCTAACAGATAAAGAATTGGCTATGGCATGCATCCATGTGGACCTGCAGAGTTCCCTGGTCTGGCAACCAGTCTAACTCCTTCTGGAAATGATAGTAAAATACCTTGCATTCCTGATGGGCTGCTGGTTTCTCTTTTATTTCTGTCCCTAAGAAGTCAACCTTGTCCCTTGTCTGAGCACTGCGGACTGCCCTGAACTCCTCTTGCCCTTCACAAAATCAGGAACTCCAGAAGGTCATGGGGAAAGGACTAGTAAGTGGGCAGATGTGCTCTGAAAACTTGAGGAAATTTTTGAATGAGAGAATGTTGTGCCAGCATGATGTAAAAGCAAAAATAGTGATGGGAAGCTTGGAATAAAATTCCATGTTTATATATTTTTATATATTATATATATGTTTATATATAATGCCCAACATTATAGAAGTTTATTCATAAAGAAGAGGCCGGGCAATGTAATGTAGAATGCAATTAAATCAGGAAAGAAAAATCACTAATGCATAGGATATCCTCATCTTTTCTTATGTGTGTTCAGTCATTGCTTTCTCGCAGATCAATTCTTTCTTACTTAATGCATTTTGTTTTTTTTCTGGTGTTTCCTGAGTATGTAAAGGTAAGACTGAAAGGCCAAGGCATTGATGAGACGTAGTGTGTGTGAAGGAGAGTCAGGAATCCTAGCAGCAGTGCAAACCTGGAAGTCTGGCAGGCTCAAAGCCAAAAAATGAGCAATAAGGCCAGATAATTTTATGCAAATAAATTTAGATCAATGCAAATATATGCATTTTTAATACGCGCCCCTTTGCTCGGTAGTATAACAGTTGTATAAATCATAGAGCACAGAGATTCCTCACAAGCTACTACTGGAATGTTGAAAGAATGTGAAATGTTTGTACTTGCTAAAGAACGTTCAATACTAAAAAATGCTTAGGTAACTGAAAAGTGTTGTCTCAGCGGACTCTTTGTCTTCATCCCATCTCCTATCTGTTCCCCTTTATGCCTTTGCTCTTTCAAATCCCTCTTTAATATATATTTTCCCACCACACCTTCCCAAGATGATGCACTACTACAAATTGAATGCCTACTATGCACCCTATACTTTAACACCCTGTTGAAGCCAGGTCTGTACTTACTTTCACTTGAAAGAAATTTGTGTGCCTATACTATACCACTTAACATAAACTCTCCTGGGGAGCAGTATGTTTTGCTCCCTCTGTTGTCCAGGGCTAAACACAGTCTACTGTCAATACATAACATATTTTTTCCCTTCCATCTTTTAGGGTTTGCTAATAGCAACTTACAGCCAATTCCCTCAAGAATCCTTAAAGTGACATAACAGATGAAAGTTCCATTTAAACTACACATTTGAACAATACCTTGCTTTAAAGTTCACGTCTTTAAGATAAAAAATGATACATTTCTGGAGGGGATGGAATATAATCCTTATAAATATAAAACCAGGACACTTTCAACTTCTGTTTTCTTTGGCAAAGAATGCTGTTTATTTTCACAAATCTTTGTAGGCACATTTCCATATTTCACAGGGGAGTAAAAGGACAGATCTACCATTGCAGAAGAGCTTTCAGCAGAAGAAATTAATCTCTTAAATGTGTTACTACTAGAGCTGGATAAGCAATTCCTCTACTGAGCCAAGTATTTTTTTCTATTTTTCTTGCTGAAAACTCTCTGGGAAATGATGTGATTTCCCTTAATGTATTTATGTGTAATTGTCCAAATGAATTGCAGTCCAGTGTTATCCGTTATTTGTTGTGTGTGTCTTGGTCGTTTTGCTTCAAGAAACTTGCTGAAATGCCAACAATTTTCAGCATATAAAATGCCTCTTCTGATTATAGGAATGGGAAAATAAGAACAGAAATAATGTTTATATGAAGGAGCCAAGGAAAGCATACATTTTAATTTTTCTTAGTAAAAAGTGGCAGTGTGTTTTTTTCTATTATTCCTTAAACCAGTTCTTTCCAAGGAACTTTTCTACATAAACCAGAGTCAGTGCAATGGAGAGGTCAACTTCAGGCAGATGGAAAGATGGGTGGAAAGAAAGGACTATCCACAGAAAATTCTGAAAGGGTGAAAAACAGAAAAGAATGATTATTATCTGTAAATGTGGAACCACTGCACTGATTGGTGTTCCTGCTCCTTCCTTTGGAGTTTAACACCAAATATTAGATTAAATTGCCTGGTTCCTTGAGTACAGAAGGACTCAACTCTGGGAAAGGAGCAGCTGAGAACTGCTGTCTGTTGTTCTGTCCTATTTCTTATATAAAAAAAAATAATACTTCAGAGAGCTTCCAAGTATACAGATCATTTGTTTTCTACTTACCATCAATCATGAAGCTCGGGGTTTTTCCTTTATTTAGGTGGATTTTTAGTTCATTGGAGAATGCAGCCTTCTAGTTACTCTGAGGTTAGACGTATATTGAAGAAGGGACATTAAGATGATGAAAATACTTTTTAATGGACCTAAGGTAAACTTTAGAATAGAAATAAACAGTGGCAAAAACAAAAAATAACAAAAACAAATAAACAAACAAAAAACACCAACAAAAACAAAAAAAAATGCTTAAATTTTCCACCAAGGTGATGGAATGGAATGGAATGGAATGCAATGGAATGGAGTGAAATTCTGCATGGCCTGAAAGCTCCTGAGTATATCACCATTCTACTTCTTCCTAGCTCTTGTATATGCTACCTTAAAGCAGCTTCTTTGCTGTTTTTCTCTCAAATAATGCATACTTTTCTAGAAATATAGATTAGTACAAATTTTGAGGTAAACGTACCAGTTATTTTGACACAAAAAGGAAACATCACTTTATTCTGATTAATGCATTTCTTATTTCTCAGTTACTCAGTCAGCTCTGCTTTAATATACAGAAGACACATCAGCTGTTATTTATACACCAAGCACCTTTCTGCTGTCAAGGGATTTCAGTGAATTATAAATTGATTTCAGTCAATCAACAATATGAGTTCATGAAAATGTTTGGATGATTAATGTGGATTAGCATCCCTAGTTCCGAAAGTTATATTTTGTATTCATACTTGCAAAACTAAAAACCTCTTCTCTTCATATCAGATCATTGTTTTGTGCCAATTGGGTTCCAGAAGCCTGATTTGGGGGAGGCTGTGCGAGGGATGTGTTTGCTGCAGATACGGATTTTCTGGAGGGGGTGAAGAGGGCTGCAGTCCCACCACCTCTCAAAAAATCACACTGAAAATGTGTTAATGCATCAGTTCCAAGCAAACCTTCCAAAAACATACAAGAGCCTACTTGGAGCATGCTCACTAGGATGGAGAACAGAAAAGGAAGATGGGATACTCTGGTGGTTCCTGGCAGTAGCCAAAAAGTCTGCATATTTGTCAGCAGAAAAGAGATCACAGAAGCAAAAATACACTTTATCCAATTTGTCTTTCTTCCAAAATATATTTTCTATGCTATCAACTTCAGCTATCATTATACATTATGATTCTATGCAGAAAAAAATCTTTATATTCTCATATTCAGAAAAGATTTTCACATATTCAACAAAGAATCTGACTAAGAAGCCCTAACAAGTAAAAGATGGTAGTATCTGAAATAATAAAGTGAATCTCCCAAGTTGAGGAATAACTAGCCCTCCCTGGAAAAGGAGAAAGTTAAAAACAGAGCAGCCTTGGATTAGGCGCTAACTAATTTAGAGGTTTTCCTCTGAGGCAGATACTTCCTTCTGTAAAATGAGAATCATGCTACCAGCAGCCACTGAAGGTCATAGACAGCAGAGAAAAATACATTCTGTTTTACTTTACCAGCAAGCACCTCAGGCTGTGGAGTGTGATTGCTGTCCAGCCTCCTCTCACTAAGTCCAGAAGCTGGGATCAAGTACTACACCCTTTACAACCAGCAGATCAGGTCTAAGAAAAAATGATCTCACTCAACACCAGTGGAAACAAATGCTTTAAATGGCATGTTCTCCCATGGGAAGAGAGTTCTCCCATGATTTTATAACAGTGTGTGTAGCATCTGAAATGATGTTACTAAGAGCCATTCAACAAAAACAAATTTAAAATAAACAGCATCAGCCACCACATATACCCTATATTCTGAATAAGATCTTTCTTTCTGGCAATATAATCTGTTCACTCTGGTTTAAAAGGAAAATGCTTTTCACTTCTCATTTTGCAGGCTTGGAACAAATGAAGAATTGTGTTATGGCCATCTGGTTATTTCAGGACAAATTCGACAATGCAGCTGAAGCTTAAATAACAAAATCTCTTTTAAATATACATAAGAAAATTAATTAATATTGTAAATCTTCTAGACACATAAATAAGTTTGCAGAATGTTTTCACAGGAGTCCATCTTGACAACATAGTGGATTCACTGATAAATTCTGAGGGCTGGAGAACCTCTCCTACAAAGAAAGGCTGAGGGAGGTTTGAAGAAGAGAAAACTCCAGGGAGACTCACTGCAGTCTTCTAGTACTTAAAAGGAGCTTATACACAGGAAGGAGACTGACTTTTTATGTTATCAGGTAAGTGATAAGGAAGAACGGTTTTAAACTAAAAGAGGGGAGATTTAGGCTAGTTGCTAGGAAGAAATTTTTTACTCGGAGGGTGATGAGGCCCTGGCACAGCTGCCCAGAGAGCTGTGGTGCCCCATCCCTGGAGGTGCTCACAGCCAAGGAGGGATGGCGCCCTGGGCAACTTAGCTGGTGGGGGGCAACCAGCCCATTGCAGGGGGTTGGAACTGAGTGATCTTTGATGTCCCTTCCAACCCAAATGATTCTATAATTCTGTGGTTCTATGATTCTCAAACAAAAATATGGCTGAGTCCCCTACCAATTTCCTAATTCTTCCAGTACTTAAGAAGTTGCAGAACCTGTGCACAGACAGTGACATCTTGCTACCAAAGAGCAAAGGTTAAGAACTTCCACTAAATAGGAAACAGGACTTTTTGATACTTGTAAAATTGTGAGTGTAACTGTACTAATTTTGTCACATTGCAAAATCTCGGAAATTCAAAGTTAATCACCCAGCCCTCCTCCTAAGTCAAAAGCAACCTCAGGATAAGGTATAGCCATCTACAACTGAGTTAGTCATCTCTTTTCATTGCAGACAACAATTTTAGGGCACAACTCAACCTTCTAGATGATTCCTTTGAGCTGAAGTGAATCAGTCCTTGGAATAGCTTCTCTCTTCCCCTCAACTACGAAAGGCTACCAAGATGCTATCTCCAGAGCTGATGTCAACAGAGTAAGGTCACTAATTTTGGGTGGAGTTTTTTTGTTTGTTTGTTTGTTTGTTTGCTTGTTTGATAGCAAGCAGAATTTTTATCTGTTTCTTGACTTCATGTTTCTGTCTTGCCAATGTGGCTTTCACTTTTTGCAAAGAACAAGTGGAATAGCATCACCTTCTGGTAGCTTAGTGAATGCCTGCTCAAGAACTGCCGGTCCTGCCATCCATTGTGTTTTTTTGTTAGACTTGCTTGTACTCTGTTTTCATGTCTTCTGCATGTCCCTCTGGGCCCTGATTCCTTGATATCTCCTTTCTATCCTTTCTTGTGAAAGTTTACGAAATTCCTATTTTTTTAATACCAAGCGATGACTGGATGGTTAAAATGTAACACTATCCCCAAGAACCGGCATTCAAATCTGTCTGCAAAAATTCAGGAGAAGACTCTTTATTCTGATCAAGACTTACAATCCACATATGGACTGAATCATCACTACCAGCTGTATCCCCAGTCCTCCCACTTAAGCTCCTATTTTCTGTTCTCTGCTTTCTGACCTGTGGTTCCCAAAGCTTGAAAAAATAACTTGTATATTCCATAAAGAATTGAAAATTACAAACGAAAAACAACGCAGAAACATGGGGGGTTTACATCACTGCTATAGGCCAACCTTAGTGACTTTTTAATAAACTGATTCAAAGCTTTTTAATACTTACAGACAAGAATACCATAATTATCTGTTTCAGGAAGACACAGAAGGGCTTGAACATAACAAGCCAGGTAAGATGGCATATTCAGCGTGTGTAAGCAATAGCAGATGTCTGTAACTTCCAGTGTATGGGTAATAAAATCAAAAGAAATTAACATACATTGGATTAAAAAACAATAGGAATCAATGCAACTAATACAGGCCCACACATAGTGCAAGAAATTCCTACAAACAAGAAGTTGGTTTCTTAAGTGCATTTTGGCACATGCATGACTTTTCAGAATAGTTTTTGATATGGGTCTGTAATGGTTTAACCTGGCAGGTTGCTCAGCATCACACAGTTGTTTGCTTATTACCCCCTCCGATTGTATGGGGGAAAACTCATGGGTTGAGATAAAGACAATTTAATAGAACAGAAAAGGAAGGGATAATAATAATGATGATAATAATAGTAATAATGTAATATACAAAATGAGTGATGCACAGCATAATTGCTCACCGCCTACTGATTGATGCCCAGCAAGTTCTCGACAGCAAAAGCACCACAGCTAACTCTCCCAGTTTTATTGTTCAGCTTGATGCTGTATGCTTCAGGACATCCCTCTGGTCCTTTTAGAGCTGTCCTGGTTCTGTCCCCTCCCAGCTCCTTGTGCAGCCACAGCTCCATGCTGGCAGGATAGCACGAGAAACTGAGATGTCCTGGAGTTAGTGTAACAATGATCTGCAGCAACTGAAATATCGATGTGATTATTTTTCTCCTAAATCCAAACCGTAGCACTATAGCAGCCACTATGAAGAAAATTAACTCTATCTCAGCCAAAACCAGGACAAGTTCTTAATGTGATATTAATACAGTGCTTTGTATAAAAGATATTGAACATGGCTTTGCATTTCTGTAGAGCTGGAATTCAGCTGGCATACAAAATGCTGTATATTATGTCATTAAACTTAATCAAGAAAACGTTGCCTCTCTTTCAAAAATTCAAAACACATTTCTGCTTAAATAGAAAACCTGCTATGTATTTATGTAGTGATTTGCTGAGCTGAAATTAAGTAGGCCAATGACTTGTGTAATAAAAAGGGGATTGAAGTAATAAGTTCTTTAAGGTCAAATCCACTTACTTACCATTATCTGAATATCTACAGCATTAAATTGTGCAGTTCTAACAGAAGCAATGTTTTAATGCACTCATCTGAGAATGAAATTTCAGGGTGAAAACAAGGGAGACTGACAGGCCAATGCTTTGCTTAGAATGACTTTACAGAGACTAGAATTAATTTCTGAATTACCTAGCTCTTTTACTCCAGTTCCCTGCTACTTTTCATGGCTATCTCAGTTCAAAATATGTTTAATTGCAGAGTTTCAACAGACCAGTTAAGCATGTTTTATTTGATGTAAAACTCAACAACATTCCCAAGTTTGTATCATACAGTTATTTCACAAATAAAAACATGAATCATGGTGAGCTTAAATGGAAACTTTACATTCATACTTGCAGCGCCATTACAGCTACTCATTACACTTAGTTTTTTTTCTTGTCTCAAGAAAATCAAATTGCTCAAATCCAAGCACAGTGTGCACTTCTTAGAGAGCAGAAGATCTTGTAGCGTTTTGTGAGGTGTATCCAAACGGTCAGCAGACCTACAAAAGCATAGTTTGGTGAAGAAACAGTACCTTGTGAAATTGTATTAAACAATGTAATGCTTTATGATGGACATTATTGATGGTATTATCCCCTCAGTACAAGGAAAGTAATTATCACACAAGTCCATCCAAGATCATGTATATGATATTTATTTTCTCATGTAGAACTTTGTGTCCCACTGAAGTCTTTTTCTGAAGAGGCTGTACACTTTTAATGAATATTTCTTTACATCCCAGGCGCCCTAATTTTCTCCTCTATTGTCACATTGCTTAATGGACGTTAACCTCCCACACGCAGACTAAAACAACAAGGGGCACGTTCATGTTTGAAGGAATAACACAAAACCTTGTGTATCAAACTGGGACTGAAAAGGATAAATAAACAGTTTGCATGTACTGGTAAATAAATTTGTCTCCAGTCAGAATTTATAAAGTTTTTACCTTTTTCCTTGCTAACACTCACAGCAGAGCAAATCTGAGCTGATAAAAATGAAGCTGTGTTAGACCAATTAGTTCTCTGTGTTCCCTGTAGCCATTCTTTCTCTAATAAAAAATTAGAGAAACGCAGTTTTATAGGGCAGAAATTCTTAACACGCACTCATCCAGTTGCAATGGACAGCTGGAAATGCATGAGTTCTTGCTAGGTGGGGTTTCAAGCAGCAGTCAGTTACTTAAGGCTCAAAGGTGGCACTCACTCTTTGCCCTGAAAAGGCTGATGTCAGAGCAGATGTGGAAGGAAAATTGTCAGGTGGCACATCTCCCTCCTGCATCTGCAGACAGGAACAAATCTGACAGAGCTCAGGAAAGAACATAATGCAGAGTTGTTGGGAGGGAACAAGTACAGATAACTACCAAATTAAAGTTTTCACAGAAACTGTTTCTTCAGATCCTTGCACACAGAAAAACAAGTCATAAAAGTCCCCAGAAAAGAGCTTACAGCAGCTCTGCTTACGGACTGCATATCTGCCCAAATGAGTATCAGGTCTAGCTCTCACACTGAGGGGGCAATGATGCTGAGAAGTAAGCACACAGAAAGCTCCAAATTACAGAACTGCTCATTTCTGCCCTTGGAATTTATCTGGAACAAATTATGCCAGTTGCTTTCTTTTTCTCTTAGGAATGCTCACAGAACCTTTCTGGTCCTGAAACTTGAGCAATATAACTGCAAATTACACATACTATTTAATCCATCTGATAGTGTTAGATTGGATTTTCTCCTTTGATCTCTCTCCAATGTTATGTTCTCTTGGGAAGTTTGCAAACGCTTTGTTCTGTCTCAGAAACTAAGCGTTCTTTGCATATCTAAACTATGTCATTTATTTCTTCTGGGGAGATTGCGCAGATCTGATCAAACAGATAAATAATTAAGTATATTTCAGCAAGAAGTTGAAATAACTTCAGGAGGAATGTCAAATATGGACAAGATGACTCCTGTATCACAGTGACTTATAGTGAAAAGTGATGTGAAATGTATATATTATCCTTCCAAAAGCATCAGGAGAGTAATTCTTTCTTTCTGGTTGTTGCAGTAAGAAGCAAACTGTATTTCTAGAACAATACTAATTACTCTGAAAATTAAGGACTGAGGGTGGTATTTTATATTTGTATGAATGAGGCTTTCCAATGGTCCAACTCCAATAAATGGGTATACATTACATTTCCAGATTTGTTTAAAGTATATGTAGCACGATTTGTCAAGGCTTACAGAGGATGTACTCAAAGAAAACTAAATATTAAAAAGGAAGTATTAAACAGAGTTCTGCAAAACCACAGCCAGGCAATCTTTCAAGTCAAGACTGACACATGAGGGGGAGAGGAAGCACAGAGAGTCCGACTGCAGCAGCCTGGCAGCAAAGGACCTTGGCAACAAGCAAGAGATGAGGTCTCCTCCTGGGGTACTACTGATTTATCTCTGAAGTTTTTGTTTGGACCTTCATTTCACTGACGAAGGAAAACAAGAAAATAAAGAATATATCTTTCTTGTCAAAATGGATTACTTCTTTAATGGAATGACAAAACTTGCAGAGAAAGAGAAGCCAGGTGATATAATATATGAGGTTTTACTGTGAGTTCTAACTCATGAAATTTTGTTTATAGCATCATATTGCCACTGACAGTAATACTGACATGTAGACTGAAAAAGAGTTGCTTGCTGGAAACAAGGCGTAATGAATAATGATAAATATCCATCCCAAAGGCAGATGGTGCATGTCTTGTCAAATACTCCATGGGTTGCCTTTTTCTTTTGGACTTACTTAACATCTTAATGAACATATTGGGAAAAGACATAAATAACACTTCATACAAATCATCCGATGATAGTTATACAGATATTTTCTGAAGACTAAGCACCCATAGTTCTCTGAAGGTCACATCAATATGAAATTATTTTTTTAGTAAATAGGGTTAAGATGGAAAAATGTGAAAGGATGTTCATGGGGCAAGAGGAACCTGGAATACCATTCATGCACAAACTGTGGGTGGGATCACACAGGAGTTTTAATCTGGTCCAAAAAATTATACCCCTGCATTAATTCCGTGGTCAGCATCTTCTGTAATGCAGAATTGTGCTGCCCTTCCTCTTCCTAAATTCCTGTTTTATTCGCAAGGGTAAGTTAGCCTGAAATGCGGTGGGAATACAAGCGTCTGGACAGTGTGAGCACCCTATATCCAGGAGAAGATACTAAACTGTCTGAGGGCCTTAAGTGCACTGGGATGTGGAGAGGGAGGGAGGGGGATTAGATGATATATTCACAGCTCTTCCTTTGGCATCTCTGACTACACTCCATTTCTTATTTGTTTATGTAAGATTGAAGACATCTCTTTCTCTCAATCTCCCATCCTTGAATAATGATACTGAATCTCTAATCACAGAGACTATTCATATCATTCAGACTGTCAATTTCCAAAGTGATTACCAGTGATAAGCTGGCATTTTTAAGTGTTACAAAGTACAGAGAGATTACACCATTTTTTATTAATCCTGCAAAAACAAGGGTCAAATCATGTTTTGGCTTGATGCCACAAGAGTTAGTAAGATTCATTAAGCAAAGCTGATTTTGTGACAGCAGTCACCTGATAAAATAAAGGGATTTCACAAAATAAACATGAAATAAAACACAGCACATTAAGTAGTTTAGAGAAGATATAGAATCAGTTACTTTCTCTTTCTATATGTTTGATTATTATGTATGATTTATTTGATAAGCATATGTGGATCTGTGTTCAGGGACAAACATACATTTAAGATTTGATCATTTTCTCCTTTTGTAGGCAAATTTCCGACATTTTCTGAGTGACAAGTTGTTCCTATTTTAAATGGTTTCACATTTGCAGTCTGGAGGTATTGTATTCTGATAGAGAAAATGAATCTCATAGCAGTGCCATTCTTTTCAAATCTATATCACAATATGAATTTCAGCAGGTTACTTCATAATCTACAGGCTGCACTGAAGAGAAGATAATAGGAAGGGCAGGAGGAAGACAGAAAAAATTCTGAAATGTAACAACAGGAATCCAGTTAACGCTTATGAAAGTGATGAGATAATTATTGCCATCCCATGCAATTTTCCATTAGGGAATAATTCTGTAGTCTGTGTGGTGCCAGGGTTATGAAGTTACCTGCATGGATCAAGAATAGTAAAACTGCAGAGGCAGTGATTTTGTGGAGCAGAAGAAGGGTGAGAAAAGAGCAGTGCAGTGCACTACTTGGGCTTTACTCATCACTTACTATAACTAGATCTCATCAGTGTCTCTGCTCACTGCCACAGGCTTACTCCCAATTAAAACCAGGGTAAGCAAGGCCAAATCTTCACTTTAAAGTGTATGGGCATGGCCTCTTTGCATTTTGAGTAAGTTTGTGAAACGGAATGCCTTCTTTGATCGTTTTTCACAAAAAGCAGAAGAAACAGTGAAAACATTTAGTCCTGTCCTTTCAGCTGCTGTATGACACTACACATACATCAGTTATCCTTTTCCAAATCCAACAAGCAAAGCAAAATTTCCAGGGGAGACTGGTGTGGTCCTTACTCTGAAGAAACAGCAAGCCAAGGTGAGGTGACTCCAAAACTGCAAAAAAAGCAATATGACAGTGTTCGCACACAAACAACATTAAATTCAGAAAACTAAGGCAAAATGTAGGTATTTTGAATATTTTGGAGTATAATCTGAAAAAAAAAAAAAAAAACAGAAAAGAAAAAAAAAAAACAAAAAACAACCACCTCCAGGGATGGAGCATCCACAACCTTTCTGGGCAGCCTGTTCCAGCACATCACAACTGTCTTGGTGAATAACTTCCCCCTGACATCCAACCTAAATCTTCCCTCCTTCCACTTAAAACCATTTCCCCTTGTCCTGCTATTATCTACCCATTCAAAGAGTTGACTCCCCTCCTGTTTATAGGCTCCCTTTAGGTACTGTAAGGTTGCAATGAGGTCACCCCACAGCCTTCTCTTCTCCAGGCTAAACAAGCTCCCTCAGCCTGTCTTCGTAGGGGAGGCACTCCAGGTCTCTGATCATATTTGTGGCTCTCCACTGGACCCCCTCCAACAGCTCCCTGTCTTTCTTGAACTGGGGGCTTCAGACCTGGACACAGTACTCCAGATGGGGCCTCACAAGGGCAGAGTAGAGAGGGACAATAAACTCCCTTTCCCTGCTGGCCACCCCTCTTCTGGTGAAGCCCAGGATACCATTTCCTTTTTGAGTTGCAAGAGCACACTGCTGGCTCATGTTAAGTTTTTCATCAGGACCCCCAGGTCCTTCTCTGCAGTCCTACTCTCAAGGACTGTTCCTTGCAGTATATGCCTGGGATTCCTCCAGCCCAATTGCAAAACCTTGCACTTTGCTGTGTTGAACATCATTAAATTCACCCAAAAAGGGCCCACCTTTCAAGTCTGTTGTCTTTTCTCTTGGTAGAGAAACTGGCTTATTCCTTGAGGCCGTCAGTACCTCAGCTCAGTGATGGCAGCAGTACAGCCAGCACAGGGTGAGGGCAGAGCTTTATACAGTCATAGAATCATACAATTTTTTGAGTGGGAAGGGACAATTAAAGGTCATCTAATCCAGCTTCCCTTCTTTGAACAGGGACACCTACAGCTCAATCAGGGTGTTCAGAGCAATGCCCATCCTGACCATGAATGTCCCCAGGCCTTCTTCTTGGTTTGTGAAGGACAGACAAACAGAGATGATTCTGTGAGTTGGGGTGATCTTGTGAATATGGATGTGGCAAGATAAAGAGATACATCCAGTAGACAGGAAAGCAATTCTTATGCTGTACTTTCATGCCTTCTTTAACTGTAAGCTACCACCCTTACAGTATTTTATTTTGATTTTCCTCGCAGTTTGGTCGCCATCCCCCTGAGCTGCTCAGGTATATCTTTAAACAGAATTTCACAGAAATAAGAGAGATGACATACAAACCAGCTAGTAAGTAGTTTCCCACATGGAGAAAAACAGGAGAGGGTGGCAGTAATGATTATGATTAAAGATGGATGGATAAAGTGGACAATTTGCTCTGCAGAATACCAAGACTGTCTGTCTGGATCAGATATCAGAAAACATACACAAGTCAAAAAAAAAAAAAAAAAAAAGAAGGAAGAGATATGAGGTTATATAAATGATATGGAACAACGTTTTTCTCCCAAGTCTGACTCAGTTCACCGAGTTCTTTTTAATGTGTTTTGTATGTCTCTCTTAAAAGGTTATGAAAGCAATGCTGGTGAGAAGAAACCAATCTGTACGCCAGCCAAAGCTGTCATGATTCCCAGTACATTTCTCTTGAAGTGCAAAGTAATAGCAACAATCTGGTGCTGACATTTTAGTTCAGCTGATTTCAGTTAGGGAAGATTTGCATTTTTCAAGGCCTGACTTCATCAGACAGTTGTTCAGTCTTTCCCTAATGTTGTGAGCTTTACTTTGTTCAGATAAGACTTGTTTAGCACGGTTGTGGCATAGCTGTGCCCCAAAGACCTTACAGCATTTTTTGGCATCATAGGAAATGTTGGGGGCTGAGAGGAGTCCTGAATGAATCCTTTTCTTTGGACATGAACATTTGCTCTCCTCTCTCCTGAGGCCTCTCAGTACTTTCTGTTTCCCATCTCATTGATGTGAACCTTATCCCTATCCCAATATGCCACAATCTTCTCCAACATTCTTCTCTTTCAGATGCTGAGTAAGCCCATCTCACCTGCAATACAGTAAAATATTAATATCAAAATAGTTTAAGAACAATCCCATGATCCAGAAATGCATATAACCTCCAGTAAAGCAACATTGCCTTGAATTATTTAACCTTGTCTTTTGTTTTTGTTTTTGTTTTTTTAATCTGGCTTCTCAATGTACTATGCTGCCATTTGTTATTTTTGTTCAATCTAGTTTTACCCTTCATCTTCAAGACTGCTCTGCGTGTTTTGGCAGGGGCTTTGTTCTGTACATTAGACCAGTCTTCTTTGGATTGACTGCAAATTGGACTCTCTTGAGTTTTTCCAAGGAAATACAATCATTGCTCATCTGTATTGCACTGTTTCCATAACTGGCATTTGAAAACTAATGATATAATCAGTATTCAACCCCTGAATGGACAGAGACAGTTTGATTTCTCCTAATCCTTCAAAGATAGAATAGTGTTAAACGTTACTCTGAACTTTTCCAATAATATTGATTCTTCAGCATCCCACAGCAGCTGCCTCCATTATCTAACCATTCATTGACTTGTGAGAATTTCTTAATATTGAATCTATCTTTTTTTCTTACACAAAGCAAGCCAATTATTTCTTATTCTATGCTATTTGACAAGAAAGAAAGGTGAGTTCTGTCTGTATTCACAGTGCACAACTCCTTTTTCCTGCTGTTCTCCTTTTATCTGTTCTCTTTATCTGTGTGCAAAGACTTCTACCTCTTCTTTATATCATTGAATGCTGATGAAACAAAACATATTCCAAGCCAGCCTGTCATCCTGGGGACATTTTCTTGAATATCGAGTTTTCAATCCACAATTTTTCAAATACTAGGCAAGCAAAACACTCTGATTATTTGAAAGGCAGTAAGAAACAAACAGTACATTCATGATTTTTCTAGCAAAGGTGGAACTGTGGCTTTGATGAATAAACACTTCAGTTTCTAAAATAACATTTCCAGTAAGATAAAAAAAAAAAAAAAAAAAAGAAACAGTCATACATGACAGAATTAAATCTTAAACAATTTGGGTTTTTGTTAGGAATTTTCCACAAGGATCACTGAACCATTTAATATAGCTATTGATTTTGTGGAATGTCTTCTACTATATTTTTATACAAATTACTAAATGAGTTTTGCATATGAATGTTCATGATGCAATAACATTTATCTTTAAAGTCTTTTGTGAAATTTGTAGTAGAGGAAGGTATCAGAGCTATAGCTGGAAAATGTAATTCAGTATTTATGTGTATGTGAAGTGCCAGGTCCTGCACTTTGGCCACAATAACCCCATGCAGAGCTATAGGCTTGGTTATGAGTGGCTGGATGACTGTGAAGAGCAAAGGGACCTGGGGGTGTTGATTGATACTCAGCTGAACATGAGTTGACAGTGTGCCCAGGTGGCCAAGAGGGCCAATGCCATCCTGGCTTGCATTAGAAGTAGTGTGGCCAGCAGGAGCAGGGAGGTAATAAACCCCCTGTGCTCAGCACTGGTGAGGCCGCATCTCAACTATTGTGTTCAGTTTTGGGCTCCTCACTACAAGAAAGACAGTGAAGCCCTGGAACGTGTACAGAGAAGGGCAACAAAACTGGTGAGGGGTCTGGAGCACAAGTCTTATGAGGAGCTGCTGAGGAAGCTGGGATTATTTAGTCTGGAAAAGAGGAGGCTCAGGGGAGACCTCATTGCACTCTACAACTTTCTGAAGGGAGGTTGCGATGAGGAGGGGCTTGGCCTCTTCTCCCAGGCAACAAACAGGACCCGAGGAAATGGCCACAAGTTGTACCAGAAGAGATTAAGATTGGACATAAGAAAGAACTTTTTCTCTCAGAGAGTGATCAGGCACTGGAATGGCTGCCCAGGGAGGTGGTGGAGTCGCCGTCCCTGGCAGTGTTCAAGAGGCATCTGGATGAGGAGCTACAAGATATGGTTTAGTGGTTTGCTGTAGCTATGGTAATGGGAGGACGGTTGGACTGGATGATCTTGTTGGTCCTTTCCAACCTTGTGATTCTATGATTCTATAATTCTATGATTCTGTAGCAGTAAACTATCTGATAGATAGTGTCCCATCACCAAAACTTCTGATACATACTGCCTAATGCTCGTGACTCGGTCCTGACCTGTGAGGTACACTAAAGTTTTGCAAGTCTTTCTGGATCATGCAGTTGCTGTCCTTACTACAGTTTGGTAGATAAAGAAAACCTAGAATGGTTTTTTGTAAGGAATAAGTCAAAACTAAGGCTCACCAAATTCATTGCATACACTCAACAACCAGTTTTTAAAAGCAAATATTTTTTAACTCCTGTTAAACTGGGCAGAATGAAAGCAGGTGATCTTCAAATGAGAAGGTGTACCTCAGAATAGATGCAAATTGAATTATCCTGTTCATTCCCTAAATCGTTACCAGTCAGGTAGCCAATGGAAGATCTGTGTTTGTAGACTCTTAGTTTGCAATTACAGTTCCCAGCGGTTTATGCTGTGAACTCTAGTCTCAGCATTTGGGGAGACTCTGACTTTTCTCCTCTTGACTTCTTTTTACTTTTTCCCCCACTCTGAAAACATTAGAGTAGGAAGCTCATGTTATTCACAGATGTTGGCTACGTCTGCACTCAGATTTCTTCACTTCCCAGAAACATGAAACAAACCATACCAGCTTCCGTTTCACCTCATAACAAAATTCTTCACTGTGTTTCATTCATCTGCACTCTGTCTTCCTCTGAACAATGCAATGATTGAAGTTTTCTATTAGTATTTGGTAACTTACCTTCTAGGATAACCTGTTTTCTTAGTAAAAGTTAAGAGCTGGTGGTTTGCTGCTGCTTCATATGTGCTGCTAATCATTCTGATTAGGAACCTGTCAAAACAATTTCTCCCTAAATCAGGGAAAACGTAGAAACATTTATAAAGGCCTGTAAGTGGTATGTTAGAAAATAGAGGACTTACTTATTTTAATGGTGGTAGTGAATCTTCGAGAGATCTGTGTTGAACTACGAAGGCTACAAAGGCTTTAAATGTACCTCAGGGTTCATAATATTTCGCTCTTGTGTACTCCTACAAAACGTTTTGTTCAGTATCCTTGCTCTGGCATCTCTTCACAGATATGCTCTACTTGGAATGAAATTGTAAGAAGAAAGCAAGAAAATAAAGACTGAATTTAAAGAGGAGGACAATCATGTCTCTACACTGGAGAGATGTGGTTTGAGAGTTGGACCACTTGGTGAATAAGGAGTTGGCTGAGTGGTCACATTCTAAGAGTTGTGGTCAGTGGCTCAATGTCAAAGTGGGGATCAGTGATAAGTAGTGTTCCTCAGCAAACCTGCACTATCCAACACATGATCTTCATCAGTGATACGGACAGTAGGATTGAGTGCACACCCAGCAAGTTTGTGTACAACACCGAGAAATGTGTTATGATTGACACACTGAAAGGAAGGGATGCCATTCAGACCTAGACAGTCTGGAGAGGTGCTCCCATGCAAAATTCATGAAGTTCAGCAAGACCAAGTAGAATATCCTACACCTGTGTTGGCAATCCCAAGCACAAGACTGGGTGGAGAATGAACTGAGAGCAGTCCTGAGGAGGATAACTTGGTGGTGTTGGCTGATGAGAAACTCAATAGGAGCCAACACTTTGTACTCGCAGCCCAGAAAGCCAAACCATATCCTGGGCTGCATCAAAAGAAATGTGGCCAGTAAATCAAGGGAGGTGATTCTCCCTCTCTTCTGCTCTCATGAGATCCCACTTGCACTACTGTATGCAGCTCTGGGGCCCCCAGAATAAAAAGGACATCAAGCTGTTTGAGTTAGTCCAGAAGAGGGCCACGAAGATGATCAGAGAACACCACTCCTATGGAGACTGGCTGAAAGCTGCGGTTGTGCAGTCTGGAGAAAGCTCCAGGGTGACTTTATAGCAGCCTTCCGTACCAAAAGGGGCCTACAGGAAAAGCAGAGAGGACCTTGTTGTCAGGAAGTGCGGGGATAAGAAAATGGATAAAATAGAAGAGGTTTAGACAAAACATTAGCAAAACATTCTTCACTGTGAGGGTGGTAAAGCACTGGTAAAAGTTGCCCAGACAGGCTGGGGTTGCCACAGCCCCAGAGGTGATCAAGACCAGTTTGGATGGGGATTTGGACAACCTGGTCTAGTGGAAGGTATACCTGTCCATAGCAAGGTGGTTGGAATTGTATGGTCCTTACAGTCCTTTCCAACTCAAACCATCCTATGATTCTATGGTTCTAACTTATGTCCAGTCTGAAATCAGTTTAGATTTTTGACAAATAGAAATCTGAAGAGGAAGTTGTTTCTGAAGAGCAGTTGTTTTCTCAGGATGATTCATATGGTTTGAAAAACTTGCTGAAAACTAGGAGAATCTTGATGGTGCAGAGATGTTAGAGTACAAGACAACTGTGACGACTTCCCCTTTGGACAATGTATTTTAAAATAAAGTTGAGGGGGGAGGAGAATAAAAACTACAAATCCTTCATAGACAAGTGAGGAATATATTATAGACACTTCTAGGGATTTTTTTTTCTTTTTTTTCTTTTTTTTCTTTTTTTTTTTTCTCTACTTCATGTGCAGCATTTCAGGAAGATATAGAAATGACTATAGGGTCTGGAAGTGCCTGTGGAATAGATGATTAAAAACCAGCACCACCACCACCACCACCACCAACAACAACAACAAAAACAATTATAAGAAAGTCCATTTGGATGAGTTAAAAACTTCCTTTATTTACTCTACAAATCCTACTGTTCACAAACAGTACTGTATAATGATTTAAGAATTGTTTGTGGGTAAGGCAATCATAACTAGGTGTTTGGGGTGGGGATGGTTATATATACTTACACTGAACAGTTATATCAGATATACTATGAAAACAACCTTCTCTACTAATTAACGAAGAATGGATCTATTAGAATCATTATTCATTGAGTTATGTGTTTGTAGATTAAGGTTACACATATTTTCAGGTCATATGAGAGATTTCATTTCTCTGTCAGTGTGCACATTAATTGCATTTTCATTATTAATACTTCTGCAAAGTACTATAATATTTGATATCATCATTTTATAGAGACAATTTTCTAATGAAGTGAATAATTAAAAAAAAATAGAAAAATGTTTCATTTTCAAGGATTAATCTCTGCTGGGGATATGTAGGCACCACTGTTTCACTTGGCACAGAGACATTCAAGGCCTTCTTGCACCAGCGCAAAATCTAGCGAATAAAAGTAGTACTCAGTGTTTGGAGAAATGCTGCCCATTGTAATAAAGAAAATAAAACTAGTCGCTAGATAACAATATCTATCTATAACAATAACAATACAGGATGCAAGTTCTTGGGATGCATTTGAGAGTTGAAGACTCTGTCTCACCATGATAACATTGCTATGAAATGTAACAAAATGTAATGATCGGGGGATGTCCCCTTGCAGAGTATAAGAAAGTCCACCTTCATAAGGTGCAAGAAGATGCAATGAGATTTCTTTTTTTAGAAGGAAAATCCATGTGCTATTATATCGCACCTCAGTCCATGTGAATACTGTGGAACAAATCTTTACATGAGATATTTTAGGCCCTTGAAGGTCAAAAACTGATTGGAAACAACCAGAATCAAATTGCAAAGGGCAATTTTTTCTGAGATTAAGTGGTTAATTTCTCAATGGCAAGCAGAATATGAATATCTTTTTTTGTTGTTGTTGTTTTACCATATACATGACAATGTTCAGAGATAAGACACCACTATTTATCCTGTCAGAGTACCTCCTCAGTGCTGGCTTGGTGCCTCTGAAAAGTGCTTTTGAGATTTGTGGAGTATGCAGTTGGAACTCAGATAATGATAAATGTTTTGCAAACTATCATCTCCTCAGTACAGGGAATAATAGATAGATAGTTGCACACACTTATTGCACTCTTGGAAAAAAATGGTGGCTGAATAGGAAAGAGCTATTGGAACATTTTGTCAGAATGCAATTCATCTTGAAATTAAAATAATCACTTTTTAAATTTTAAAATTGCATTGTGTATTTTCTATCAACAAGAGCCTTCCAGATATATCTGTCCAGTCTATAAATGTACAGACAAGGTAGCAGAGGCAAAAGAATCATCATTTGAATTTTTTCAGTGACTCCTCGAATTTCCCATTCTGAAGTTAGGTCAAAATCATAAGAACTGATGAGCATTATCCAAAACAAAACACTCTGCAGTGCTCTGTTTTTACTGTCCATCCTGCCAAAATAACAGAAGGATGTAAAAGAATTTGCTCAGTTATATTTTATAACTCATTGCTTTGAGGCTTGCAAATCCCAGCTCATAAATGGTTTGTAAATAATTTATAAAAATCTGTTGTTCTCTACAAGCACCAAAGAAAGAAATGCACCTCATTCTGAAAGCAAAACATTTTCTTATGTTTTAAATGCTAATTCTTAAAAATGACACAATAGTAAACTATGTAAAGCTGTTATTTAGAGAGCAATAGAAAGGATGTGTCTTGCAAAACCAGTTTTATTAGTTCTTACCCAGCTTTAGTAAGCAGGTTTTTTGCATCTGAAACTTTAATGTGCAATTGGCAGTTGTCTACATTTTAGTCAGCAGTTTTCTAGTTCAAGTGTTTTCTAGTTTGTCAGTCAAAATAAACTGGAGTTGCAATCCACTGTCTACAGAATTAATTCACCTCTCATCATGACTGGAATCTGAGTAAAAATAAAACTCAGCATGGACATTCATGTAAACAATTTTAAGTTGTTTTTAAAATAAAAGTACATATAACTTTTCAGTTATGTTTAGAAATGTATACTGGTATTTCATATATTGGCCATAGTCTTGCAGCTTATTGCATTATTTACTTGACTCATCCAGACAGGATAGCTACAGTATTGTTTCATTTCCTAACAGCTGACTGCACAAATGCATAAAGGAATTTCTGAATTACATAGCTAGGCCTGTGCATCAAATACTTTTTTGACCTTTTTCTTAAATTGCATTCATCTTGAAGTAATTTTGAGATATGGTAGGATAACAGAATCCTCAGATTTGGAAGGAATTCTCAAAGGTCATCTAGTCCAAATCCCCTGCAGTGAACAGGGACATGCACAGCTAGATCAGGTTGCTCAGAGCCTGATTCAGCCTCCCCTTGAAAGTCCCCAGGGACAAGGCATCCACCACATCTCTGGGCAACCTATGCCAGTGCCTCACCACCCTCACTGTAAAAGATTTTTTCCTTACAACTAATTTAAATCTACCCTTTTAAAGTTTGAAACCATTTCCCCTTGTCCTATCATTACAGACATTACTACAGAATTTGTTCCCTCCTTTCCCGTAGCTCCCCTTTAGATACTAACAGGCCACTATCAGGTCACCTCGTAGCCTTCTCTTCTCTAGATAGAATAGCTTTCGCTTTCTCAGCCTGTCCTCACAGGAGAGGTATTCCATCCTTTGAACCATTTTTGTGGCCCTTCTCTGGACATGTTCCAACAGGTCTATGTCTCTCCCGTACATATATCACTGAACACTAAGGTAGCCAAAATTCTGGCATAGGGACTATTAAACTATAGAATAAGTGTTACCCAAAGTAATGAAAGAACGACTGTTCTTCGCTGTACATGTATGGGTGAGTAGAGGAAGTAGAACGAAGAAGAGCACAGTCACATAGAAAATCCAGACTTGGCACGCCTTATGCCAAATACTTTTTCCACAATAAAGTGAAATTATTGAGACAGAAGTAAAGCTAAAATTAGAATCAAAGAATTCCTGGATTCTAATGCATTTGCATTCCTTAAATCATGTCCTTCAAACTTTTCAAAACTAGAGTTGACTAGGACATTTTTTTGTAAATTATATTTCAGTTAAATATGTCTATTGGAATAAGTTCTCCAGAGAAAGAAATACTGTCTTCTTTACAGTATATAAGTAACCCATTCCTAGCCAGGACAGTCGAGAAAATTATTTAAATTACACATTTGCCCAGAATTGAATGACAAATTAAACGAAGACTAAGTAAACAAGCCAATAGATATTTCATTATGTGCCTTCATTGTACAGCTTATACATAGTTCTAGTCCCAGACAACTTCAAAACAGAAAAGCAACAGTGAAAAGACATGAAATGGTCTCTGAGTACCAGAAGTCTACATAAAGAGAAAAGAGAACTTCTCAAATGTTACCAGAAATATCTGAAAAGTAATGAGTAGATTGGAAAAGTAGGTAGGGAATGACAGTTTATAGTGCCCTTCAGTACAAGAACAAGATGGCATCAACTGAAACCAGCAGGTAGCAGGTTGAAAACAAATGAAAAAACACATATAAAACGCACAATTACCTTGTGGATCTCTCTCTCGTAATGTGGATGCAAACTTCTGTATGAGATCAAGAAGCAAATGGTCAATGCAAAGAGAGAACTTCACCAAAAGCCACTAAATTCTAGAGCATAGGAAGTTCCGCACGAGTGTGCGCAAGAACTTCTTTACGGTGAGGGTGACGGAGCACTAGAACAGGCTGCCCAGGGGGGTTGTGGAGTCTCCTTCTCTGGAGATATTCAAGACCCACCTGGACGCCTACCTGTGCGACCTGGTGTAGGGAACCTGCTTTGGCAGGGGGGTTGGACTCGATGATCTCTGGAGGTCCCTTCCAACTCCTACAATTCTGTGATTCTGTGTGATTCTGTGAAATGCAATGATCGTTGATCAAAGATCATTTCCTTGATGTCATCTGGAAACTGTCAGCCTTTAGTGGATGGAAGAGAGCTTGGGGGAACTACTTTATTGTGTCACTATAAGTATTTATCAGTCACTGTCCCGCCTCTTCCCTGTGTTCTTTCTTAGGTATTTACTACTGGGCATTTCTGGAAACAGAGTACTAGCTTAATTAGTGCTAACTGGACATTAGATCTCATAGAATCGTAGAATCATAGAATCATAGAATGGCCTGGGTTGAAAAGGACCACAATGATCATCTAGCTTCAGCCCCCCTGCTATGTGCAGGGTCACCAGACCAGACCACCTGACCAGTCTGTCCAGAGCCACATCCAGCCTGGCCTTGAATGCCTCCAGAGATGGGGCACCCACAACATCCTTGGGCAACCTGTTCCACTGCGTCACCACCCTCTGTGTGAAAAATGTCCTCCTAATATCTAACCTAAACCTCCCCTGTTTCAGTTTAAGACCATTCCCCTTTGTCCTATCACTATCCACCCTTGTAAACTGTCCTTGCCCCTCCTGTTTATATGCTTCCTTCAAGTATTTTATCCTGTACAGCCATTCTTACGCCTGGAACACACACATCATACGTGTGCTTGTGTGTTCCAAAACTAAAATATTTCATTTTTCATTTTAATGTACAGAAAAGAAATGTCTTTCCATGAAATGCAAATTAATGCAGCCAAAATTGCTATCAGCTTTCATGTTTTCTTCTCCGCTTTTCCCTCCTTCCTCTGTTGTGAAACAAGAGGAAAGAGGCCCTTTAGCTGGTTCAAATGCATACAAGTTCTGCATGTAGGAGATAGATAGATACAAATGAAATTGACCTTTGAACATTCAATATAGATCAAAAATGGTGTGTTAAGTGCTGTTAATTGCACAATACTGATGCAAACAGCTCCAGACAATGTGATGTAGTAGTTTTGATACACTAAATTTTCCATTAGATTTGTTTGAAATATACCTAATATCTCAGAAGTTATCAGGAAAGTAGTTGATAAATAGACATATAAAGATGATACAAAAAGATAGGAAGCTTGACTTTGTAAGTTGTTCCTTTCCTTCTGAAACCTCAAAACTTCCATGAAGCGGTTCTTCCAGTCAGATTCATAGCTTTATTATGTACTTTTTCCACTGATATACTAAGAACTACATTACACTCTGTCTCTGAATTACTATGCTTCTTAGATGCTAAGGAGAATTGTAGAGAACAAAGTTAGCTGCCTCATTTGTCATGTCTTTTTTCCATTACAACCTGTTTGCTACTATCCATCTGTCATCCACATGAAACAGAGACTCCTCAGTCTCTTAAATCTGCCCTGACACACCAAAAAATGAGTGCTCCAAGAAAAAGAGCCACTTATTATTCTGTGCAAGACGGGATGCTAGAATGCTAGGAAAATGTGCCATTTTGCTACAGTCGTCTTTTCTAGGCAAGTCACTTCTAAAGTCTGCTTTTCCTCTCCCCATAATATATTCTCCTTTACTCCCAAAGAAGAGCTGATAACACCAGCCTGAAGGATAAATGACTCTAGAAGACCAAACAAGAAGGCAAAATCTACTTCAGAGAAAGGTGAACTAGGCTGGTTTGGGCTTTCTGAAGAAGACCTTTCTCTGGAAAGCAAAGAGTCTGTAAGCTGTCAAGCTTCTCTAAAATAGTGGCATCTGAGTTCATTAATGTGTACCTGCCACCTCCGTGTTATACTTTCAAACATTTCTTGCACTGCTGCAGAAAAGGATTTGAGTGAGGGATCTGTCAAAGCACACTACAACAAGCCATTCATTTTGTAGGAATTAAACAATAAGAATCTTCTCTTTCAGGGAAAACTGTTCAAAGTATGTGTAAGCCAAATCCTAGGATGTGGCATCTGTTTATGAGGTGGAATTCAAGTATGTCTTGGTAACCTGCATATCTCCTGAGTTGTAGCATAACTTTCACCAATATTCTTGCAATGTTCTGAGGAACAATATTTTCTAAAGAATTCAACCAGTAGTAAGTGCTTCCACACCTGTTATCTTGGATTAAATACATATTATGGAAAAATAAAAATTTGTATATTAAAGCATAACAACGATACTGTGTGCACTCACATTGTACTAACAAAAATTGTGATGTTGAGAGTCATATCAGCCATTTTTCAAGTTAAAGATTGCCCAGAGAATCACTAATCAAATGACAGTTTAATTGTACTACTAAATTAAGACAATGTGATCCCAGAAGGATTACCCATATCTGCCTACCAATTGCATCCTAATGTTTCTAAGAAAAAAAAATACACATCTACATAAGTTTGCATAGAGTATTTCAAATGGAGTGACAAAATATCCCTCATGTGTTCTTTGAACCATTGAAAAGCCATGAATCTGGACTTTTACGGAATTTTATGGGCATAATTTTCAGTGACCTGAGTTCAACATCTTTCAGTGTAAGATTAAGAATCATATAAAATTTGCCCCGAAATTCCTGTTTTTCTCTTAACAAAAATGAGTTTGTTTTGTCATACCTTCCTTTCTCTTGCTACACATGGAACCACTATTAGGCATTTCACAAGGGGACGTTGCGGACAGCAGATATTCTTGCTTAAGATTTGTTAGATGATTTTTCCTCTTCCTTCCTCTTTCTCCTCCTTTTTCCCTTTCTCCTCTCTTCTCCTTCCCCTTCCTCTTCCCATTTGTCTTCCCCTTCCCCTTTACTTTTACCTTCCTTTTTCATATCTGCTCAGCATTTATCTGCATGCTAAGTCTCTGTTTCCAAGTGCTGAAAAAAGAGTGTGAGTGCTTGGAATACATTAGCTAAACCTGAAACATCAGTAAATTAAGACATTCAGGAGACAACCTTAACATCCCTACATCGTTCCAGTACATGTACACATACTAACACATTTATCTATTCCCTTGGAAAATCACCTCATCCTACACTGTGACCACAACAGTCGAAAATCAAACTACTGTGCTTAAATCATAATCCTGCAATTAATGCAGCAGGGAGCAGATCCAGCATCATCTGTCATCCACGCACAGCAGAAAGTAGAAAAGCAATTGAAGTAACTGAAATACTGGTTAAGCTCCTTTTATCAGTCCACAGCAAATTTCTTTCAAAGATTCACAAACAAGGTGAATTCATTCATTCCGTAGTTGTTATTCTTCAACAGATACAGTATTTAAGCTCTATTGTAATTAAATATGAATACATTGAAAATCTCTGTAGCATATTTTACCTGTGTAGTTTCTACAGTGCCATAGTTGTTAGCTGAAATATCTCACCTTCTCCATGAGGTAATTTTTCATTCGGCCCCATGAAGTCCCAGTGGGCATATTTCTGGATGCATTTGAAAGCAACAGAACCAGCTGTGCACCTCCATATGTGAAAGGTCTGATCAGACCAGTCTCATTTTAAAATTGACAGAAAGATTGTTTTGCTACAGCAGAGTGATTCACAGCTCCAGCGCAGGCTGTGATGCCAAGTTTTTAAAAAGCTTTAATAAGCCAAGCCGGCCAGGAGTCAGAACATGATGTAGCTGTGTGGCATTGCTGAAACGCCTGACAACCTCAATCAGCCATAAATTAATTTTTACAAAGGATAGAGGAACACACTCGGAAAGGAGTAATGTGCCCTGATACTGTCAATATTATCAGCATGATGTTGCATTGACATTCTAACCATCAGCTACGAACCTACGTAATGGTTACAAATTATGTAATGTAATGAATTTAAGAAAAGGTAAATTTTAAAATGAGGAGTTGAAAATGAGTTATGTCTGCAGGGGAGGAGCAATCATCTCAAAGACAGCTATACAAAATCTGATATGCAAGACATTTAAAACTATATTGGACAAAGAGCTGGACAGCACACATAGGCACTCTGGGGCCCATCCTCTTTAATATCTTTACTGGAGACCCACATGAGGGAATTGAGTATACCCACAGTAAGTTTAAAGATATTACACCAAGCTGGGAGGAAGTGTGGATCTGTGTGGGGGAAGGAAGGCCCTACAGGGGGATCTGGACAGGCTGGATAGCTCAGCTGATGCCAGTGAGATGAAGTTCAACAAGGCTTAGTGCCGGGTCCTGCACTTTGGGTACAACAACCCCAGGCAATGCTATAGGCTTGCAGAAGAGTAGCTGGAAGACTGTACAGAGGAAAGGGACCTGGGGGAGTTGGTCAACACTCAGCTGAACACGAGCCAGCAGTGTGCCCAAATGTCCAGCAAGGCCAATGGCATCCTTCCTTGTACCAGAAATAACACAGCCAGCGGGAGCAGGGAGGTGATTATCCCCCCTGTACTCAGCACTTGTCCTATCTTGAGTACTGTATTCAGCTTTGGGCCCACCACTGCAAGAAAGACACTGAGACCCTGGAGTATGTTCAGAGAAGAGCAATGATGCTGGTGAGGGGACTGAAGCACAAGTCTTATGAGGACAGGCTGAGGGAACTGGCATTGTTCAGTCTGGAGAAGAGGAGGCTCAGGAGATGTTATAGCTCTCTACAATTCCTTGAAAGGAGGTTGTGGCAGCATGGGTGCTGGCTGCTTCTCCTGGCTAACTAGTGATGAGAGGAAATGGCTTCAAGTTGCACCAGGAGAGGTTCAGGTTGGATATTAGGAAAAATTTCTTCTCCAAAGAAGGTGTGCAGAAAGGGCTGCACAGGGAGGTGGTGAAGTCACCATCCCTGCAAGTGTTCAAGAAACATGGTTTAGTAGGCAATATTGGTGGCAGGTGGACAGTTGGACTAAATGATCTTAGAGGACTTTTTCAAACTTAATGATTCTATGATTCTATGATAAATCCTCCTGTAGAAGTTATTTGGCCAGCAGGTTAGTAGTTTTTAATAGTTTATGCAATATTGCTGTTAAAGTGAGATGAGAATCTTATAGAAAAACACCCTTTCTTTTTTCTTTTTCTTCCTTTTTTTTTTTTTCCTGGAAAATTCCTGTCCATCTAAACCAAACTTTCTCCTTAGCAGCATATTAGTTTTGATGAAACACTGGTGAATAATTGTTTCTCCAGTCTAGAAAAGAAGCACAGGTAAAAATCTGTAAAACAGCCTGAATTGTAGGGAGTTGTTGGAACTTAGGACTTAAATACTACACAGATCCTTCAAAAGTGTCTGGTAATCTGAAACCGATCTTTTAGTTTTATGAATAGAGACAATCACAAAAAATTAGACTATCCCTCATCAAATCAAGCTGACCCATTAAAGGTGCAAAATCAGTATAAACCATATAGTAACTTAGCTGAGCATAGTTACCCATGTTTTCTAAAAGCAGAGGAGTAGGAGCCTATTTTATTCTAAAGCAAATAGTGGAAACAGTGAATGTGTATGCAGCTCTGAGGTTCAGCAGTATGGAAGACTGTCAGTGATCCTTCTTCTCACAAAGACGTGCATGACTTCCATGGTGGCATCCAATACCTTACAGAATGCAACCAAATTGATTGCTTGGGAAAGCAAATCTTGCATGTATATAAAGTAGTGTAAAAGCTTTTGGGTCCACTGGGCTACTAGTAATCTGCTGCTGAAGGACCAGCACCAGGCTCAGACATAACCCACAAATGAGCCATATCCCTCGTCCACTTGAGATGGAAACTGGCTCCCACACATTTGAAAGTCTTGTGGACACATTCATCAACTCCAGTCCCTATACAAACAGCATATAGAGGATACCAGGGCTCAGGGGCTCACTGTGGGGTGCCTCAGCTGTCCTGTCTAGACACAGATTAGTGACCACCTTTTCCAAGTACGACGCTTGATATTTCTTAAATATCAGATCACTTTGACAACCTTAAAATCAGATTGCCTTGAAGTGACAGGTTGCAACAGAGTAAATTGTGTATAGTCAACTCCAGACAGAAATTTAGTTGTTCATTATAGATATTTGTCTTTTGTCAAGAAGTGTAAATCTAGATAAACTCAGAATAGACACCAAACCCTAAAACAGTCTAAATAAGCTTAAGTGGATGCTCCTCTATTGGAGATTGGTATGTGGTTTTCTTGAATGGTACTTGTCTTACTTTGGTTCTTTCAAGGTCTTATGTATTTCCCACTTATAAGTCTCCAACCACTGTAAATTCACAGGGCTGAACTTCTTCTATGACCTAAAATAGCTTAGAAACTCATTTGAACTGTGTAGCCAATAGATCATATGCCCCTTGATCATATGTTTTCCGGAACCATTTTGTCCAACTTTAGTGCTACCAAATACATGAATATTCATTATCCTAAGATACAGCTACTAATTTAAATTATTTATGCATACATAAAAAGGTTTTCCTTAACAAAAAAATAGCTTTTATAGTGCAGTTCTATTACATACAGACTATTTGCAGATCTTGGATCATAGGGTCAATAGATATTCAGACTTTTTATGAGCATCTCACCATCTCACCAGCTAGTGCAGAAATGCAATGCTTTTGTTTCCCAGGCTATTAAAAAAAAAAAAAAAAAGAGAGAGAGAGAGAGAGAATAAAAAGGAAATGCTTTGTGTTGCTCTGTTTTCTAATAACCTTGAACAAGAATTAAGTATGCAGTGGACTCCTTCCTTTAGCACATTTAAAAATGTGAAAGTTACGTCTGTCACTCATTGTTTACACAGTTGCTCCTTGTAACTATTTGAATTTAAAAAAAAAAAAAAAAAAAAGATACAGATGAAAACTTTATTGAATTAGGGAAGTAAAATAAAGCCAGATCCATCCTCAGGTGTATAATGCTCATTTGTGTGAATGTATGCTTGTGTGTGCAAGTCCAAAAATATCTCAACAAAAGGTAGAGGACAGCTATTCCTAACATATCTGAGTAGGCACAGAATATATTTATGTCCTCTTCAGTGAGGTCTATAAATCACAGGCACATAGAAAATGCACGGTAGATAATTATCTTTTGAGCACATTAATCATAAAAGCTGGTTTGCACTGTACTGTACAACATTATATGCACAGTCATTGTAAATTTAAGTTTTAACTAATACCCACAAAGCTTACCATTTCCTTAATTATTCTCCATGCAAGGCTTAGTAGAGCAGTTGATATCCTTTTTTCTCCTAGAAATGTTAGAGCAAAGCCAGTGTACTAACACAGTCATATCAATACCTCACACACACTCACAGGGCTTGACACGTGTCCCATGCAGGTGACATACATAAAATTACGGGAATTATAGAATTCTTAGAGTTGGAATGGACCTTTAAAGGCCATCTAGTCCAGCTCCCCTGCAATGAACAGGGACACCACAACTAGATCAGGTTGCCCAGGGCCTGGTCCAATCTCGTCTTGAAAGTCTCCAGGGACAGGGAATCCCTGAGTACTGTGTCAAAGGCTTTACTGAAGTCTAGATAGATGATCATGGTGGTGCTTCCCTTGTCTATTGATGATATTCTGATTGACCATCAGAAAAGGCCACTAGGTTGGTCAAGTAGGATTTGCCCTTGGTGAAGCCATGCTGGTTCCCCTCTACCACCTGCCTGTCTTTCATGTGCCTTAACATAGCTTCCAGGAGGATCTGCTCCATGATCTTCCGCGGCACAGAGGAGAGACTGACGGGTTGGTAGTTCTTGGGGTCATCCTTTTTAGTCTTCTTGAAAATGGGTGTAATGTTGCCTTTTTTCCAGTCACCAGCGACTTCACCTGATCACCACAACTTTTCAAACATAATTGAGAGTGGGTTGGCAACTACATCAGCTAATTCCCTTAGGACTCTGGAATGCATCTAATCAGGACCTGCAGACTTGTAGGTGTTCAGGTTCCCAGGTGGTCATGGATCTGATCTTTGCTTACACTGGGAGGGACTTAGCTTCCCCAAACTCTGCATATCTAACTCCATTTCTGTTATACAAGTGAAGACTTAGAAGCAAAAATAATCATGGGATCTCTTCTGCAAAGCATATAACTTTTCATTAGAGGAAAGGCACTTCTAAGAATGAAAAGAGACTGCAGTGGATTATCAACAGTATTTAGAGCTTTCAGTCACTGAGTCATGAGGCAAGATTAGCAGCATAAAAAGAACAGAAATTTCACAGAACTCCATCCCATCTGGAAAACAGCATAACAGTCATGTTGGGAAACACTTTGATACTGGAATGAATTTAAAAACAAGATGCCTTGATGTTAGCTTGCGCTTGGGAAAGTGATTTTAGTAGAAGATTCATAAATCTGCAAGTGCTCCAGCTTACCCAGACAGGAATGAGCTGGCCTATTTCAGTGAGAGGAATAGCACCAAGAAAAGAAATGTCCCCTCCCTCCTTAAAACACTTCAATATGGGACTCCATAACCCTAGGCTGGACAGCTGTCACTTTTATTGGTGAATAAAATTTTTGTTGTCTGAGGTAGAAGAAAGATTCCATTGAGGAAAAATATTCTACAAATAAATTATTTTGCAGGCATATTTTCCCCTTTCCCTCCTACAGACAGTGTTTTCACAGAAGAGGTGGCAGAAGACACTTGATTGTTTTCTCTTGCCTTTTCTGCCTCCGTGAACTCACAGGATCAAATAGAAGGCAAGAATAGACATAAGCCAAGAAAGAATGGGAATTAAAGAATTAAATGGGACAAAATACAGAAAGGATGGAAGGTTTCTGTGTAACTCATGCCTTTCTTCTTTCATTCCACACTGTAGAATGATGTCCCAGAATGGCAAAATGAGACTTTAGGAACTGTTCTTGAAGGGAAACACAAGGTGGTATCCCCTTCTGCTATGGCTACAAGTCTATAGTGAAAAGAACGCAAAATTGCAGTTAAGGTGTTGAAAGAATGAGAAACGGGATTGCCAGAACCATTTCAACATTTTGTGATGATTTCTGCTTCTTTTATTTTAGTCATATTCTCACTTAAGCTTGATGATTTCATGTCAAAATCAACTTTCAGCCTACTACTATTGCCACTGACTTTTATCTTCTACTCTTTTGAACGAGATTGAAGGCAATGTTTAGTAATCCAACAAATGTGTAAACAAGGGAGAAACTTCATAAATTGACCATGTTCTGTCAGACACAAAACTGTATTTAGAAATTACTGCTTTAGGAAAGGAAGTTAGACATAAAAGAGCAGAAGAAGGGAGAGCAAAAGGGATGAAAGGCTGTTATGTTTTGGGAGAGTGGGCAGCATATCTGTTCTTAGCTCTTTCCTTTCTTTTTTCCTATTTCTTTTCTTATTTCTTTTCCTTTTTTTCTCTCCTCTCCTCTCCTCTCCTCTCCTCTCCTCTCCTCTCCTCTCCTCTCCTCTCCTCTCCTCTCCTCTCCTCTCCTCTCCTCTCCTCTCCTCTCCTCTCCTCTCTTCTCCCCTCCTCTCCTCTTCTTGGAATGGTTTATTATTTTTATTTTAAAATTCTATTCTAGGATGAAGAGAAAAAGAGGTATCAAGCTCAGGAGCAAAATCAAATTGAATAGATAAGGGTACCGAAAATTGGGCAACTGATCTCTTATACCTTTAAACAAAAGGGCTCCTAAATCTCTAAATCTTCCCATTTCTGGGAAGCCCGCAAAGCTTTTTAACACACAGGTTTCTTTCCATCTCTCTTCAAGGCATGAGATTCTCTGGTAAAAGATTTGGCTTGTGGGGTTTTGGTGTCATATCATCTCATCAGCTTTCACAATCATGCATACCTCTCAGCCATTTGCGCAGCGTAATCTCTCCTCTGGCAAAAGGTCTACCAATGAGACTGTAATAAGGGGATCAAGGTTACAACATTCTCAAACCAAAACCCAAGTGCATAGATCTAAGTATACAGCATTGTCCTAAGAGCTATGGATGTTGGAAATTGGAATCCTGCAGGAAATAAATCCTTGAAAACTTTCATTTTAACGCAGCACATTTTTAAAGCTTGATTTATGGAAAGAGATTGCCAAAGTTTCTTCTAGCTGAAGACATTTGAAGATCAGAAGCAATTCTGAGGGAATTACTGAGTGTAGCAGATTTATATTGCAAGATGAATTTATGCAGATTTCAGGCATCAACAATAAAACTGAATAATTAAGAGACTAGGAACAGACTCTGTGGATTAACACATCTTCGTGTCATTCTGTGGCACACCGAATAAATGTATACAATTATTAAATCAAAGTAAGCTGGGATGGGAATATTTTTATACTACAGATACACCTCTGATAGAATATTCCCAAAAACTAGCAACATTGTGCTCCCAGGTCCCCAGATCTGAAGTACATTAGAATTAATGATAAACTTCTATAGTATTTACATTGCTCTAATGGCTCTAGAAGCATGAGACCAACTGACTGCATTAAAGTAATTAAAGAGCTGTCTGATCTGTTTTTGCCTATAAAGTAATAATGTGATTTTTAAGAAAAGTTATGATTATATGTACTTGTTTGTTCTGTGAGGAAACAAACAAACTTGTTCTAAAATTTGAAGTAGCTTTCACGTTCTGTTGAGTGGCATGAAACTTCCAAAATCCAACTTGTTATTAAAATCTCTTGTATTGGGTTTTTGTGGCAACGTTTTGGTATCCCATTTGTGTCCACCTCACCCTGCTCTGGTGTAGCAGCTCCAGGTCAGATGAGGCTGCATAGTCCCTGAATTGATGCTGCAGGGCCTGGTGTTGGCAGCTGGGCCATGTTCCATGCAGCCTGGGTGAGCTTCCTGTCCACAGACTTCTTGACATTACAGCTGGGAATAAAATGTGTGTTCAGTGCTCCTGGAACCCACCATTGTGTTGACTGTATCAGGGTGGGCAGAATGTTGGTGGTTGCCCAGGGGGTATATAAACAGCTGTGCCGGTGGGCAAGATGGCCCAGGGTAGAGTGAAGCAGTGGATGAGCAAGGGCTGAGGTAAAGAAGAGGGAAGGACTGGGGATGGGCAGGAAGACAGGGAGGTAGGGTTGCCTCATCTCACCACCTGATGCAACAGATGGTGGCTGCTCCTTCTTTGTCTTCTAGAGGTGGAGGCTGGGGCAGGGACATGACTAGACCACGACACACTCCTGTCCTCTGTCATCCAGCTGGAGGGATTTGCTGCTTTCTGCAAGGACATCAAAATTAGGATAAGGAATCAAATGTTATCTCTGGGCACCAACTCCAGTGATGTAGTGCCCGTATCACTGAGGGTAGCAGACTGGCGGTAGTCCATGTCACCATGGGATGGGTGACACAGCTATCCCTGGATAGGTGTCTTCTGGCTGCCAGAAGACATAGGACTGACAGCCTTGTCTTGAGGCAGGGAGAGCCCCAGGGGGGAGTACAGGGGGGGATGTAGGGGCTGACCATGGCGACCATGGGTAACTGCTCCCTGTCTATGCTGGTATTGAAATGCCTTCTACATCCACATGCCCAGGCAGGCACCCAGTCAGACTATGGCACACCCCTGTCCCTCCATGCCACTCTGCCCAAGGTCTCTGCAGCTCTCTGGAGTGACATTGTCCTAGGGATTAGGAAAGCCCCCAGCCCCAGCCTGCACTACACTGCAGCCTCACAGGGGCTGAGGGTGCCCCGCAGCCATGGGTGAGGGGAAATCTGTGCCACTCGCCCTCACTGTTCCTGTGTGAAAATCTCAACATTTATCTCAAAATAAAATTCCTGATTGGTGAACTCACTGGCTGGTTCTTCTGGTTCGTATGGTCCTAATTATCTCATTAGAACTATTTTAAAATCTTTATACATGCACATACATCATATAAATTTGTATATAAATATACATATGTAAAGTGTAATTATGTTTAAATATATTTATGCATATTTTACATTCCATTCTGATATGTGTACAGAATCAGTATGTAAATATATAGTTATGTGCACATAAAGACGTAAAGAGATTGTAGAACTGTACTGGATTTACATGGCAAGGTTTGGCAGCTGCCTGTGGGGCTGTGCTGGAGCAGTGCCTGTAGGGTTGGCCCCATGAGATGGAGCTGTGATGGAGCAGTGCAGTGGTGCCAAGCTACACATGAAACCACCACACCTCAGACTTAAGAGTTTTGTAGCACCTAACATTTATTCTATATACCCTGTGTAGACTGAAAAAGTTACGAGATTTGATGTCCATTTCAAGAACTCAGTGAGTGGGAAATAATTGATTCAGAAGGTCTAGGCACAAGACATAATTGCTGCTGCAATTATTTCTATTTTACTGATTTCCCAGATACCAATTTGTGAATGCACATAGAGTACTAATAACTTGTCTGTCTGTCACACACTAGGGCACATTAAATTACTTGTTCCATGGGAGACTAAACTAATCAAGCTGTACCGTAGCATTCAGAAGATACGGTGCCCAGTCCTTGGCTTTTTTCTATTCAGATCATTTTGCACGTCATGAAGCCTCTACTACTGCAGCCTTCTCTGATGGGCTGTCAAGACCTCTCAACAATTCCTTCACTGGGACTTAACAGAAGAGGTGCAGCTCATCTCAAGAAAAAATAAAGGAATTTTACAGTGTCAGAATATTCAAAAATATTAAAATCTGGAGATTTACCCTAAGAGAAGGGAAGGAGAGGGAAGGGAAGGGGAAGGCAAAGGGGGAGGGGAAGGGGAAGACGAAGGGAAAAGGAAAAAAAACAAAAAAAGGGAAACAACAGCAACTGCAAATATTGCTGCTGAACATGCTTGAGCGTCAAACCAGAGTCTTAGCAAATGTTGCACAGATTCCTCAGAGACCGAACTGACATGAATAATCTCATTTCTTTTCACAGTTCATCACGGCAGAGCGTTGGATCCTGGATGATCCTGACTAAACCTGGGACTCGAGTGACAAGAAAAGCACAATAACATCACAATATCTGTTACTCACTGAGCGTGCGTTAGCACTATACTGTAGCCAGAAATCCTGCTACTGCTGTTTCCTTAAGCTAAATAAATAAAAGATGGTGTTTCCAGAAGGCTACAAGGGAGACAGGCCCCTCTCCTCCTTACCTCCTTTGGCCTAAAGCAGTACTAATAGAGGGCACTCTTTGTGTAAACAGTGGATAAATCATTTCTTCACGACTCTTCTGCAGGAATCACAGCAACCAGCTAACACTAAAATTATGCTTTTATTTTGGCTGATCTCAGAGCAAAAGAATTTTGGCAACATGAGGTGTTACACACATAGATTTGAGATACTGTGATTAAATAAAAATCATCATAATCATTTCAGTTGCATTGAAACAACAGGAGGAAAAGAAATAAAATTTGTCATATGGGGAAAAAGTCTGTAGAGAAAAATAACTTTCAGACTTCTCACAGGGCACAATCAACACAAAAAAGAAAAAAAAAATCTATTTAAAAAAAACACTTGAGAACACGCTTTCAAATTAAATTATTCAAGTTCTTTTCATAATGAAAGTCTCGTAAAATTGAAATGCATTCATCTCTTCTAGTAGAATTCCACAAAGATTTCTTCTTGACTGATGAAATAGACTTTGCCTTGAAGGACTGTCACATTAACAATCTCCTGCAATTTTTTTATGAGAACATGCTGCAGAAATAGTAAAACAGAAGCAGCTCTGTTGTCTGTGCAGATTTTGCTAACATGTAGAGGGATTTAATAAGGACTTGCCAACGTGAGTTCATACCAAGATAAGTCAATTTAAGAAAATAAGTAGTTATTTGAAAATGAGGAAACCCATCAAGGCTCAATCATTTATGCTCTATTTTATGTGGAGTACAAGTATATTCATCATATCATTTCTGTGTTATGACACACAGTGTCGCAGATGCTGTGCTGGTTCACACCGTTGTCCTCCATGCCCCCTCAATGATGGATCTGAGTTCAAGTAGATTTTCCTTGTGTACAGGTTTATGTCCCCACTTCAGTGATGCCTACTTCAGTGCATTGGTTCAGATTACTAATAAACATCTAGCAAACTCCTCCCTTTGCTTTCTCTTTTGTGCAGATATACAAGAGCTGCTCTGAAAGTAATGTCTCATATTATTATGTTGGCTCACATCAGAGGTGGATGTTGGTGTATGGCAGTAGAGGTTGAACCTTCCCACCAATGTTCCATTCCATTTTGTTGCCATGTGAGAGATGGCAGCAGGGGACCAGTCTGATAGGATGGACTATGACATGGAAGTATGGATGAAGAGAAGGTGTGCAACCGAATCCCTCCATGTAGAAAAAAAATTCAGCCATTGATATTTATCCGTGATTGGTGAACATTTATGGAGACCAAACATGGGATGTAAGCATAGTGAGGTGGTGCGTGGTGTGTTTCAGCAGTGGCAACAATGACAGTGGCTCACTTCCAATGGTGTGGATATTTAGGAGGCTCTGGTTAATCACTGGTAAAAATCCATAGCTAATGCTAGTTACTACATTGATAAACTATGTTCTGTAGCCAAGAATTTTCTCTATCAACTGGTGTTATTGTGCTCATTGTTTCTGTTGTAGTGTCCATGGAAATAAATAGGAGGCATTACTTTTGGATCAACCTATGTAGAAATGCAGATACTGTATCTATCTAGCTCTTGTCTTTTAATTCTGTATTGTTTAGATGTTGAGCATCTTTAACAAGGTCCTACTACTAATCTTGGTGTTAATACAGTGGCAATAAAACTACTCACACATTCACATTGCCTGGTTGCATTTTTCTAGATTTCAAAAGTAAGGAAAAAGGTACTAACATATTCAGAAAGAGATAGATCTTTTGAAAGAATTAAATTCTCAACTTAAAATTGTCAAAATTGTTTATACTATACTTTATATTACACTGAAAGTGAGACCTTTCTTTCAGTTTTTTCTAAATTGTAACAGAGGAGAAAACTTGCCTTTGTCCCCAGAGCAACACACAAGTTTGCACACAATTTAAAGGACTCCCTGAAAATATAGACAAAACAGTTTCAAGTCTAAGTCCTCTTTTCCACCTGGGATCAGTCATGATCTTGAACATGGGCTCCCCATAGTTGTGTCTCTGATATTTAGTTATCAGTTATTCTTCCTGCATGCTCACAGATGGGAACTCCCACTTCCCAGCCAACCCTAAATTCAACATCTGATATCTATGTCTGAAGCAGGACACCAACACTGGGGAAATCTATGATGTTCTGTTGGCCCACAGCACCCGCAGTGTTTGTTAATTTAATTATTTAAGAGGAAAGCAACTACATCATTATTCAATTTCAGGCTGCAGACTTGAAGTCTTTAAGCTACAGACACTTCACTGACATGATAAATTAGAAAACTATGAGGGAAAGCAGCCCCCCACCTCAAGTGTGAAGCTTCGGCTGAAGTTTTAAATGCTCCTTGGCAGATAGGCTCTTCCTCTGAAGAACATTTACTTCTGTCTGTTCACAGTTAGACAGCTCAGTCTATTTCTGAAGGACTGCTCTGATGGGTAACTGATAATTTAAGACTGCAATCTTGGCTGACTGGATTCCAACTTAGGATCCTGACTGGGATAGCTTAGTTAAGTGAATAAATCTCAGCCATAAACAGACTGTGACATTAGTACCTCTATTTCTTTTTCATCCTTTGTAGTTTATGCATGTGAGAATTTTTATCTCTAGATTCTACTTAACACTCTTTTAATTTCATTCTTTTTACTCCTTGAAATCTAATTTTTCTCATTTTGTTTTTTTCTTAAATCTCATCTTCCCCTTTTCTGCGATGTTGTATGGCTTTTCTTTATTCCTGGATATAGCAGTTTGATTTGAGCCACTATGTTAGTGATACAAAATTTTTGCTTGCATAGCGCTTTCAATCTTCAACTACCATAGGAATATTGCTTAACAAGTCTTCACAACTTTCCTGAGAAGTAAAACTAGCAAACATTATTACTGAATTCTTGTTGTTTTTTTTCCCTCACTCACTGCAGATGCCAGTACATAAAGTAGGACCAAGTCAACCCTCCTGACCGTATTTTGTCTTTTGTTATTTTACTTCATTATTAATGCTCTTCTGCCTCCTCTTTTCGTTTAACCTTATTCAAATCCTTATCTCTGCTTTAATTCCATTTACTTTCTAGTTATCTCTCACAGAGGTGACTGTTAGGGGGTTATTCTGATCAGTTTAATATGAATAACTCTGCAGCTGCATGCTCCGTGTTATTACCCATAGCCATTAAAATACATTTACTTGGTTGGAATTACCGTGTTTCAAAAAATGCTGTTATTCACTTATTTGTATCAAAAATGCTTCTTTTATTTCCATTTAAGAATTTCTTTTATTCTTTTCAACTTTTCTGTCACCTTTTGAGCTGCAAAGCTTTTATAAATTGAGTTTGAAGTATCTCCTCAGAACTCTGCTATTAGTCATACAGAAGAGTCACTCGTGCTTTTTTTTTTTTTCTTTCTGTCTTTTAAAAGAACATAGCAATATCTCTTCACAACAGTACATGATATACACTTCCTAGGACAAATAAAACCATACTACAACACCAGGGGCCTTTAATGTTCTGTTTTCTTCCTTTTGGATAAGTCTGGAAAAGGATGTAACCCACTGTTTTCAACAGTCATGTTGGTAGAGGCAGCCAGAAGACACATGCAGCCCATTAGGAACCTCACACTGCAGAGAGTACTCTTCACATTGTACATTTAGGGGTAATGGAGTCAAGTCATACTCATTCCTTATTCAACAGAAATAATAAGAAGAATCTTTATTGTTGATTCTTTCAAAAAAGAAAAGAAGATAATATGATGATTAAAGTATAATTCAAATTTTAATAAGCTCTAAATCATCAGTCTGGATCATGGAGGTCTGAAACCACACAATTTTCTGTAAAAATTGCATTGTCTTATTACTTATATCCTCTGTTACTCTAATACCCAGGTCAATAACCAAGATAAATTTCAATCCCAGGGTTAGTCTGGAGTCTAAGAAAAAAAAGTCAAAGAATGTGCAGATAAACTGGAGCAAAAGAAGAAAAGAGGCTCAGAACACACAGGCCAGTGAGTGCTGTTGATTACAGCAGATACTCATATCAAAACCTAGCAAGTTCTTGTTGCGGCTAAGGCTGCATAGGGCATGCAGTCAGGAGTTGCATTTGAGCTAATTTCCAAACCAATTCATTTTCCTGCATATTTCTTTTTGGAATCACGACTGGGCATACCCAGACCTTACTGTATTTAAAGTTCCAGTGTAAACCACATCAGATCTTCATTTAGCATGCTTAGAACTTAGTCACAGTTTGTTTGTATAGTGACAGCATTACTGAGATCAGGATCAATAGCAGTACCAAAATAAAATCTTGGATTTAATTCTGCTACAAACTTATTTGTCTCATAATGCGCACTAAAATGTGGGTGTTAATTCTGAAACTAATATTTTTTTATGATGCTTACTTTGTTTTTAAGTGGGGCAGGAGGACTCATTTTAATTTTTTTCTCTAATTTTGATAGAAACATCCAGGTCTGTCTTGTGCTTTCTTTCTGTTATTTTCACATGCAAATACTTGGAAAACAATAAGGATGAAGGACAGTTTGAAAGGAAAAACAAGAAAAGGAGGATTTATTTTGGAATTTCCCTCAGTTTCCTGCCTATAACTAAAACACAGGAATAAAGTTGAGCACAAGGATTTCAAGACATTACATTTTCCAGTAACAAAATGCTTAAAAAACAAATCACGTGATGGCTGTTCAAGTGGTTTTGGAGCATGTGTGTATCCATGTGTGTGCATGTTCTGTTATTTGCCTTATTAAACTCCTTATTTATGGTTCTGGGTAAAGAATTTTGTTTAAAAAGGAAAACAAATTAAATGCTCATCAGCTATGTTCTACTAACAAAATTTTAAGTCAGGAATTATTGTAATTTCTAAAAAAAAAAAAAAAAAAAAAAAAATCAGTGTTCAAAATATTGGTTTTTTTTGCCAGAATGTCCTTTGTGTTCACTACACAAGGTTTTTCTTGAATATCAGTTAGTCCCAGAAGCAGCTGCACTCATGTCCAGTTAGTGCATGTATTTGCTTCCTTCAGGGGCAACCTTGCTGCTCTCCTGTGCTGCAGCATGTCGTGGTCCTGAGTCCTCTCACTATGAATGTAGCCACAATGATTTCTTCTCCTTCATCTTCCATCGTGCCACATAGTTCATGACATCAACCATACATTTTTCTGCTAATAATATCTTTTGTAGATTATACGAACACATCAGTTGCAAATTGTTCAGATGCTACACTGAGGGGCACAGAAGTGTCTTTAAGAGAATCTGCAGCTTTTACTGAAGCAAAACACCATCTGGAATAAACAATATACTTGCCTACACAAGCCCACTCTGCTTGCTTCTATATCCTTTTAGAATTTCAGAATCTATATCACAGACATATTTGTTCCTCCTGCTATCTCTGGGACTATCTCATTTAGCTTTAGCTGCCTAGAAGTTAGGAATTTGGTCTAAGGCAGCAAGTTAAGCTTACCTTATATTTGGAAGAGAGTGACAGGTCTTCTGGAGGAGGGTTGGATGGAGAGGAGTTTCTTTCTGCAAAGGTACATCTATCACTCTAATGCATAGAAATAGCCTGAGCATCAAGCTCAATACCTGTAAGAGAGGATCCCAAGTATTGAGTATTTCTTAGGTAAGACTGCTGATTTATTTCCATAGAGAACAAAAATGACATTTACTTTTAAGGTAGCATAAAATTATCTAATCAATAAAATTTGCAGCCTGGGATCTGTGATAAGGCCCGTTGAAGACAGAGAAGTGATAGGAGACAAGCAGATGGCTACACCATGGGCAAATATTGCCTGACCAACCCATCAGCCTTCAATGATGATAGGGTAACTGCATCAGTAGACAAGGGAAGACCTGTGGATGTCATCTGTCAGGACCTCAGTAAGGCCTCTGTCATGGTCCCCTACAATATCCTTTTCTCTAGATTGGAAAGATATAGATTTGATGGTTTGACTGCTCAGTGGACAAGGAACTGTTTGTGAGATTGTACCCAGACAGTGGTGGTTAATGGCTCAATGTCTGAATGTAGATCAGTGACAAGCATCCCTCAGGGGTCAGTAGTGGGACGGGTGCTCTTCAGCATCTTCATCAATAACATCAGCAGTGGGACTGTGTGCATGCTCAGCAGTTTTTAGGATGATGTTAAGCAGTGTGATGCAATTGACACATCCATAGGATGTGATGCCATTCAGAGACATCTAGACAGGCCCAAGTTCTTGGAGCTCTCTGAACAAGCCCAGAGGAGGACCACTAAGATGATCAGAGGGTTGGAGCACCAATCCTGTGAAGAAAGGTTGAGGGAACTGGGATTGGGAAAGAGACGGCTCTGGGGAGACCTCATTGTGGCCTTCCAATACTTGAAGGGAGCAGGAGGTGCATAAACAGGAGGTGATCCTACCCTTCTCTGCACCTGTGAGACCTCACCTGGAGTACCGTGTCCAGATGTGGAGTCCTTGATACAGAAGAGACACGGACCTGTTGGAGCACATCCAGAGGAAAACTACAACAATCCAAGCAATGGAACACCTCGCCTACAAGGACAGACTGAGAGAGCTGGGGCTGTTCAGCCTGCAGAAGAGAAGGCTCCAGGGAGAGCTGAGAGCAGCCTTTCAGTATCTAAAGGGGGACTATAAGAAAGAAGGGTAGAGACTCTTTATCAGGGTCTGTTGTGACAGGATTACGAGAAATGGTTTCAAACTAAAAGAGGGGATATTAGATTGAATATAAGGAAGAAGGTGGGTAGTGAAGCACTGGCAGAGGTTGCCCAGAGAGGTGCTAAATTCCCTGTCCTTGGAAACATTTAAGGTCAGGCTGGACAAGATTCTGAGCAACCTGATCTAGCTATAGATGTCCCTGTTGATTGCAAGAAAGTTGGACTAGATGACCTTTAAAGGTCTTTTCCAATTCAAATGATTCAATGATCATGTTTTCAAAACTACTGTGGAACAGCAGCTTGTTTGTCTAGAGAAAGATATCAGAAAAATATGAGGAGAAAAAAGTTTAAAAACTCTTACTCATAGTTCCTCAATATTTTTCTAAATCTACAGACCATTTTCTGTTAGGACAATTCAGGCCAAGTGGGGACAATTCAGGAGGAATGTGGCATGTTCCCTGCTCAGTACATCAGCGACTATTTTTTGTTTTCCAAAACATGATTTCCACATGCCAGACTCTGCCTTAAACCTTTATTTTTTCCTTACTGAGACAAAATATCCCACTAAAAACTATACTGCTGAGAATTCTCTCTGGCTTTTGCAAGGCTGAAGTTCCAAATGGGAGCAGAATGCACAGACTTTACAACAGCATCACCAAATGGCAGAAGGGAATCAAGTAACACACTGAGGTCTATTAGCCGTGTGAATCTCACTGGTTTATATTCCCTAATATAGAAATCTTAGATCTTCTTAACAAGTGCTATAGAAAGAGCTAGTTAAGAAATGTTATCTTTAGCTATTCAAATTTCACTGGATACAACGTCTTTATCTGTTAAAAGGTCATAAAATCATAGAATCATAGAATCATAGAATGGCTTGGTTTGGAAGGGATCTCAAGTATCATCAAGCACCAACCCACCTGCTGCAGGCAGGGCTGCCGACCTCCGTATCTAATACTAGACCAGGGCCCTATCCAACCTGGCCTTGAAGATCAAAGGTTTACATTTCTTTTCCCTCATTGTATGTTATTTTATTGGGCATATTAACTATGTAAGTGTTGATGGTTTTATCCCATTATTTTATGTACTCCTCTTTTCTCTGCTTTTGAATGAAACCTTTTTCTTTCCAGTCATCTTCTTTCTGGGCAATCACTTGGAAAAAAAACACAGCTTGGATCACTCTTAGTGGTGTACACTGCATTCCAGAGGGCACCATTCACAAAAACAACCAAGAAAGTTACTTTTCAGTATGACCATTTTTCACTGGACTGGAGGTAGTGAGAAAGAGACTCCACTCCCCACATCTCTGTCAGCTTCCCACCCACACGATGGTTAGGCTGGTTTAGTCATGGAGGTTTATTGGAGGAGATCTGGACCCCGGGCACTGTGGCCATCTTCAGTCATTGGGGGTTTCCCTTAATTTCAGTGGGAATGATTTCAAGTTTTGGTGCTACAGAAATGGGAGGTGAGAAAAAGAAAATATCGCAATTCTCTACCTGTGCTGCATTGTACAGTGAGCTGTAAAATAACAGCACCAACACATTTCAAGGCATTTTACAACAACAACAAAAGGACAAACTGAGTAATGAAGGTGTGTTATAGATCTTTGTTTTTTCACACACAGCCATCATCATGTTTTCTGATGAATCTGTTTGAATTCAAATAATTTGCCAGAGGAACAAAAGCGTATGTTTTAAAAATATCTTTGTTAGATTTTTCTGGCCACTGCGCCACTGTGATCTGGCTGTTTCTTGTGTTTCATCAAATGTCTACTAGCAAGGGAAAGAAGGAATGACATCTTGGCTCTCTCGTGATAAATCTTCTAATGGCATTGTCTAGCAGAAGTTCTGCAAATCCAGAACATTTAGACTAGCCTAGAAACTAGGAATAGAAAAGGAATGATAAATGAATTACAAATAAAGATTATTTGAAAAAAAAAAAAAAAAAAAAAAAAAAAAAAAGATCAATTCAAAATACATCTGCCAGAAAGGCAATTGTGCTACTTAGCTAGATCCAGATATCTGACAATTAACATTTTTCAACAGTCAAAATGAAATTTTAAGACAGCACTTCTGTGCTACCAACCGCTGCCAAATAATTTGCTTTCAAATTGAAATATTTTGGGAGTAGTCACTTGAACAAAAAGTTGTAACAACAGCCAATAGAAGGCTGAATGTTACAAAGTAATGAGTGTCCTACCAAAATTAATGATGATTTAAAAATTAACTGCAAGTTTATTTACATAAAAATAAAGTTAATGTGTTTCAATTGTTTACTGTTTAGCTACATTGGGCCACCTAGAATAGGAGCTATAACATTCATTTATGTTATCTTTCTTAAAATTTCATTTTAGTACAGCTCTACTTTTTTTTTTTTTTTTTTTTTTTTGGCCTTAACAATAGAAGATGCATTTCAGCATTTAAATATTAACAATTTTCTTTAAATATTAAGCATTAGTGTTCCTCCTGTGATTTTTAAATAATTTTAAAAGCTTATTTAGAATAAATAAATAAATAGTCTCTGTCTGGGTTTACAGCCAGTTTAAGGTTTTGACAGAAATCAAAGTTTTAATATTTATGCTATATATTTAATTCTTAATGCTTAAAATTCCTTTTAGGATTGTTGAGCTAGTTTAAGAGGAGGATTAGGGTGGACTATTTGAATTTAAAATATCAAAATTTCATATTAGCAGTGCAATGGTAGACCATGCATTCAAACTCAAAGTCTAATAAGAGAAAGATTGCAAGCGGTTACTTGAAACACCAGTACCTCACTCAAACTGCCTGCTGCACACATACATCTTGCGAACACTTAAAAATAGCCAATTGTTTAAATTCAAAAGGAAATTCACATTAGCCCAGAAATTTAAAGATTATCAGGGATTATTGCTCTGCCCTGGTAAATAGTTCTTGCTAAGGAACCACAACCACTGATGTTTTCCTTCAGACCTTTGAATGCATTTTAAGAGGCAGTGTATCATTTAAAGAAGCAATCTAACCTTAGACATTGAAGATGACTGTCCTTATGGCTGATAAGCCTCACCACAGAGATATGTTTATTTCTACCATCATGGTGATTTTTGTCCGAAGACTTTGGATTCTGTATATATGAAAGTTAAAACAGTCCCCCAGCAAGAGAGGTGAAATATCTGCTTTTAAGGAAGTTGTGTTTGCAGGTAATGAAAATTCCCAGGGAAGACCATAATCAGTTGAGCTGCTCAGCCCATGGAGCTACACCAGCATTACTGGGTTGACTTCATCCCTGTGCTCCCTCTGCTCCGAGGGCTGGATATTACATTGGCTTTGAATGCTTCTGAAATACCTGTTTCAAAGAACCATTGACAGTTCTGGACAGAAGAATAACACAGGAATCATCACTATAAATTTTCAGCAGAGACTAATCTCTAAGCACACTTGTGAGTCTTCTTTATCCAGCTTGTCCCAGTGTCTCCTTTTCGCCATGGAATCTCTGCACATCTATTTTCTCTTTTATAATTGGTACTATCTACCTGCCAGCTTTTAATACAAGGAATCACTCAAGCTCCAAGCATAATTATATTGTTGAATATTTTTAGCAATTTTTAAAAGAAGCACAAAGATAGAGATTTATAGCTAGGTTAATAGAGTTCAGATTTGGTTATATACATATACTGTATTTCAAATGAAGTCCTAAAGTAATAAGAAAAAAAAAAAAAAACTTAAAAGAAGAAATTCTACTAAAGCTAATTGTATAAAATTAATACAGGTCTGGATTTATCAGTGCTAATTTAATATATTTGGTTGACTCCCGATCGACCTGAGCTAAAGCTCACAAGTGTCTGAAGAACTTATTACAAAAATACTGGCTCCTGCTTCAAACCACAGAGCTTGTTCATGTTGTATCAGAGAAGGAAAAATGAATCCGGAGGTTTAATTAGAAGCACAGCAAACCTCCACAGAGCCACCACAAGCTGCAGAGGGAGGTTACACATGGAGGCTGGCTGGAAGCCAGACATCCTATGGGCTCTTTACTGCAGTGATGTCCATTTCAGTATTAAAGCCATAAGTGCTTGGAATTGTTGCATGGGAAGTGCGTGCACCCTGCAGTCTTATTGCACTGTGAGGAGTCTGACAAGCTCCAGCCACGCATGGAGGAACGTATGGATGGTCTGCGGGAGGGTGCAGCCTCAGGATTAAACCTTTTCGATCCCCCTCCTCTCACAGGGATGCAGCATCTGGTGTGAGTGCAGCACTGCTGTGCATCAGGCTCATCCTTACCGTGGGCATCGAATTCTACATAGAGGCAGGTACAAAAAGATATTATATTCATCTATGTCTTCTTGTTTGCAGATAAAAACTTCATAGAATCATAGAATCATAGAATCACAAGGTTGGAAAGGACAAGATCAACCAGTCCAACTGTCCTCCCATCACCACTGCTACCACAAGCTACTAAACCATATCACGTAGCTCCTCATCCAGACACCTCTTGAACACTGCCAGAGACAGCAACTCCACCACCTCCCTGGGCAGCCATTCCAGTGCCTGATCACTCTCTGAGTGAAAAAGTTCTTTCTTATGTCCAATCTTAATCTCTTCTGGTACAACTTGCGGCCATTTCCTCGGGTCCTGTTTGTTGCCTGGGAGAAGAGGCCAAGCCCCTCCTCATCACAACCTCCCTTCAGGAAGTTGTAAAGTGCAGTGAGGTCTCCCCTGAGCCTCCTCTTCACCAGGCTAAGCAATCCCAGCTCCCTCAGCAGCTCCTCATAAGACTTGTTGTCCAGACCCCTCACCAGTTTCTTTGCCCTTCAGTGGACACGCTCCAGGGCCTCAATGTCTTTCTTGTAGTGAGTGGCCCAAAACTGAACACAATACTTGAGATACGGCCTCACCAGTGCTGAGCACAGGGGGCTTATTACCTCCCTGCTCCTGCTGGCCACACTACTTCTAATGCAGGCCAGAATGCTGTTGGCCTTCTTGGCCACCTGGTTACACTGCTGGCTTATGTTCAACTGAACATATACCAACACCCCCAGGCCCCTTTGCTCTTCACAGTCATCAGCCACTCATTCCCAAGCCTATAGCGCTGTATGGGGTTATTGTGGCCAAAGTACAGGACCTGGCACTTGGCCTTGTTGAAACTCATCCCATTCACCTAAGCCCAGCAATCCAGCTTATCTAGAGCACCCTGAAGGGCCTCCCTACCCTCAGGCAGAGCGACACCACCTCCCAACTTGGTGTCATCTGCAAACTTACTGAAGGTACACTCAATCCCCTCATCTAGGTCATCAATAAAGATATTAAACAAGATGGGCCCCAGCACTGACCCCTGGGGAACTCCACTTGTAACGGGTCACCAGCTGGACTTAACTTCATTAACCACTACCCGCTGGGCACGGTCCTCTAGCCAGTTCCGTACCCAAAGAAGGGTATACCTGTCCAGGCCACGGGCAGCCAGTTTCCCCAGGAGAACACTGTGAGCGACAGTGTCAAAGGCCCTGCTGAAGTCCAGGTAGACCACACCAACAGCACCCCCTCCCCCCCCATCCAACATCTCAAAACATTTACGATTAGCCTAAACACTGTGAATTCTCTACTTGTTTACCTTAGATATTTAAAGTGATCTCTATAGAAATACTTCATCAAGTGATAATGGGTTCAAATATTTTTGCCTGGTTTCTAAGGAAATGAAGCTGATACAGTCTCTCTTCCTATTAATTCTCCCACAGTCCCCGTAACTCCTGAACCTGTCAGCCAGTATCAACCATATTTGACATGTACAGATGTCACACATTTAAGAAAACAAGTGCCTCCTAGTTCCCACCATGGCACACCTAGCTACTGGAATCCTGTCTCAGAGGCAGCAGGAGGGGCAGTTTAGGGAGAGCACAAGCCCCTTCCCACAAAATCCACTATTGCAGCAGCATTAAAGGACTCATTCTTGCCTGTACCTTGTAGCAATTAATAAATAAGCTCTTGCTTTGTTAAAACCAGCAGGAGGGCAGAAGAGAGACACTCCAACCTGTACCCTCTTTATTTTACTTCTGTGCAATGAAATGTAATCAAACCTCCCTAGCAGCAGTGACCCAGGCAGCACGTGTGTGCTGCATGCCAGCAAGCACATGTGTGTGTTGAAATAGGTCAGAGCTAGCTGGTCAGAGAAAGGCAGCTGAGGGAGAGCTGATGGTGGACAAAGCCACAGGAATGCCCTGTGTCTGTTTATCTGTGCTTCCCACATTCCTCTTTAAAAATGCATATTGTTCTTTCTAATTGGCAAGTATTCAATGGTTGGGGCATTTAAGCTTCATTAGAAGAAACCAATGATAAACTCAGATTATTTATATATATATATATGTGTGTGTATATATATATATATATATTTAAGCAATTTGGTTTATTTGTCACACAAACTGACAGTTTCTTTGATTGCACTGACAGAAAGGGGCAACAGCCTCCCTTCTCACAGCACTAAGCCTCTTCTTCTAGACATGAAAGGAAGGAGATGTTTCTTAAATTCCTGACAGGACAACTTGTCACTGCACCATCTGTTTGGGTTTTGAATTTTCAGCTGTGTCAGTCACAGTTCTGCAGCAGCAACCTTTCCCTATACTGGTCATCATCTGAATAATTTTGCACGTGCTTGATCAAATTCAATTGTATTAAATACTTAATTACCCCACACTGCACTGTTGTGGCCTCACCTCGAACACTGTGATTCAATGATCCTTGTGAGTCCAAACCAACATGGGATATTCTATGATTCCATACTTCCGTGAGTTCTCATGAGTGAAGAACAGTTTTCTTCACACTCTGTTTTGTGTTCCAAAACAAGCCTGCTCATAGACACCTTCCTTCTCCAAGAAAACATCATGCAAAGGTTCAGTGTATTTGCTTCACTTTCTAACAGAGCTGAGCTGGACAAAAAGAAAAGAAAATATTTTGCGTATTTTGCATAAGTGCAAAATATCTTTTTTAACTAGGTAGGGACAGACTCTTTAAATGCCAAACCAGTTTGCAGCAAGTAATCCCCTCCCATTCACATTAAAAAGATAAGAGAACAAAAGCCAGAACAAAGTGCAGTATATATTTTGGAATCATAGAATCATAGAACATTCAAGTTGGAAAGGACCCATATGGATCATCCAGTTCAACTTCTGGCTCCACATAGGACCATCCAAAGTTCAAACCCAACGTCTGAGAGCACTGTTCAAATACTCCTTGAATTCTGGAAGCTTGGGACCATGCCTACTGATCTGGGGAGCCTTTTCCATGCCCATCACCCTCTGGTGAAGAACCATTTTATAACAACCTGACCCTTCCCTGATGCAGCTCCATGCTGTTTCCTCAGGTTCTGTTGCTGGTAACCAGAGAGAGGAGATCAGTTCCTGACCCTCCACTCCCCATCATTTGGTCCTCCTTGCCTAAGGCCTTCTGAAATATCATGGCAAGCAGTTCATAGGGCTGATTCCAATACACCTAAGGTACCTTCTAATCCATAGTTCTGAATGGCAAGAAAATTAAAACCAACCTGATGTGAAGAGTGAAGGTAGCAGTATAAGAAAGAAAATAGTACTGCTGGAATCTCCTCTCAGGAGTTGTGCTATGATCTCTGCTTCTTTATGGAGCAGAAGGAACCTTGAGAAGAGTAAATGAAATGGTAAAAAACATGCAAACACATATACCAGAGAACATTCCCACAAGATGCTGTGGTGTGGATATTTTAATTTCTCTCATTAGTGATTTTATATGTCTTTTTTTTCCATACGTATTGGAGTATTGAGGTATTAGAAATAACTTATACTCACAGAATAAATGTGAAGACATCATTTAAATTTCAGAGGGACAATTGCCTTGACTTTCATCTTTCATCAAGAGAAAAGAAAAAGCGGACCTGTGATCTGAACTGCAAAAATTGGAGTCACCAGCTGATGTACAGAGGCAGTGGTGCCCTCTATGAACATAAACCAAGCCCGGTCACAGATGTGCACCTCATCTTACTTCCCAGCTGGCCTATGCCACTCTTTCCCCACAGTCAGATGATACCTGTCTTCCCCCTCAGTTTTGCTTTTGTGGCTCCTGCCAGGTCCAGGACAGAGCAGTGGAAGGGGTATATGATCCATAGATTTACCACATTTTGTGCTGATACCTCACCAGACTCAGACCTCAGGAAGAAGTAGCTCAAATCTCACTCAGGAGCAATGTTCCTGTCTGTTTCGCAACAATTTAAAAATACTGGTAGCATACATATGGTTTTGTGAATTTCAGGGTTCTTGTCAAGTGATTTATTGAATGGTAATCATTTATGTAAATGGGAGTATAGGATTTGTGAGTTGCTGTACCTGCCATTTAAAAATGTCACCTAAGATTCAATACTTGAACTCCCTCCTCAAGGTTACGGCTGAGTCCCACAGTGTTTTTGATGAACACACAGCATAATTGATAAGAAGAACACTCTTCTGTTTCCTGCCAAGAACATTTTTTTCTTAAATGATATGCACCAATAAGTGAGTGAAGTCAGGAGTTGCAGTGACTGAATCTATGAATCTGTATTGAATTTTGCCAGTGCAATGTTTTTATCAACAGCTACACTCAAAGCACTGGTCAAGTCAGCGATGCAGTAATTCTATGCCATTTATCACCATTGTTTTGGGAATGGGTACTGTTTGCTAGATGCCCAAAGCCCATTTTCCTAGGTGCATTTTGTCCTGATTATGCACTCTAAGTCCCAGAATGCCAGGAAGGTTAACTTAAACAATTATTTCCACTGCTTTTTCTTCCTTTGCCTATACTACTAGAGCATCAAACTGTCCTGGCCAGAGGTGGATATCTTAAAGCCTGGGAACTGCCTGTAAGTTATCTCCTGGACAGTGGAAATCTCTCTCCACCTGGACTGAGGCAGATAATTCCCCTGACCACAACAGCAAGATGAGAACTGAATCTCTTCCTCAGGCTGTGAAAGAGATCCCTGAGTCTTAGGGAGAATTAGCATTTGTAAGTAAAATGAGGAATATCCATTTAGTGCATGTTTTTTTTTTTTTATCAGGTCCATGGAACATTCTAGCTGTATCACAATAGAAATACATACAAAAAAACGCAATTATGTTTTGACATGTCAATGACAGTTAGATATGCAAATAGTTGGGTAGTTATGTATCAGCTATAAATAAATGCGTGCCATCCATCAAATAAGCATACAAGCATTCTGTCACTGAAAAAAAAATACACACTGCATTAATCCCATCACTGATGAAATAATGTTTTTCCATCTGTCACAAATTTTCTCATAATAAATAGCAACTGCGTGCAGGCTTTATTTTAAAGTATGATTTAGCACAAGGCTTTTTACACTGTAAGTTGTTAGTAAAAACAGTCTTTCAGTGAAATATTATTGACTATTTATTTCAGTGCATAAGCTTTAATAATATCTGTTTCCTCTTTCAGTAAAAGTGAGGCAGCACGTGCTTTAACGTGCAGCTGTCATGGCACCAAACAAGCCCCATCCTTATGCTCCTGGGCAGCGGATATGGTATCCCCCTTGTCCTATCACTATCCACCCTCGTAAACAGCCGTTCCCCCTCCCGTTTACACACTTCCTTCAAGAACTAGAAGGCTGTAATGAGGTCTCCCCGGAGCCTTCTCTTCTCTAATCTGAACAATCCCAGCTCCCTCAACCTTCCCTCACAGGAGAGTTGCTCCAGCCCTCTGATCATCTTAATGGACCTCCTCATGACCCACTCCAAGAGCTCCACATCCTTCCTGTACTAAGGGCCCCAGGCCTGGATGCAGTACTGCAGATGGGGCCTCACAAGAGCTGAGTAGAGGGGGACAATCACCTCCCTCTCCCTGCAGGCCACCCCTTTTTTAATGCAGCCCAGAACACAGTTGGCCTTCCAGGCTGCAAGCACACACTGCTGGCTCAAGTCCAGCTTCTTGTCCACAAGGACCCCCATATCCTCTGCTGGGCTGCTCTCAAGGAGATTTTCCCCCAGTTTGTATAGATACCTGGGATTGCCCCAACTCAAGTGCAGCACCCTGCACTTGGCCTTATTGAACCCACTTCTCCAGCCTGTCCAGGTCCCTCTGGATGGCCTCCCTGTATCAACTGCACCACTCAGCTTGGTAACATCCACAAACTTGTTGAGAGTGCACTTGATGCCATCGTCTGTGTCACTGATGAAGATGTTGAAGAGCACTGGTCCCAAAACCGACCCCTGAGGGACACTGCTTGTGACCAGCCTCTACCCTGACACAGAACCATTGATCACAACCCTTTGGCTGTGTCCAGCCAACCAATTCCTAATCCATTGAACAGTCCACACCTCTCCAATTTAGAGAGAAGGATGTGGTGAGGGACAATGTCAAATGCTTTGCAGAAGTCCAGGTAGCTGACATCCATCGCCCTTGCCCCATCCACCAAAGCTGTCACTCCATCATAGAAGGCCATCAAATTCGTCAGGCAAGATCTGCCCTTGGTGAAGCCATGCTGGCTGTCTCAAATCACCTCTTTGTCTTGTATGTTCCTTAATGTAGCTTCTAGGAGGATCTGCTTCCCAGGCACAGAGGTGAGGTTCAGCAGCCTGTAGATCCCCAGGTCTTCCTCTCTCCCTTTCTTAAAAATGGGAGCAATGTTTCCCTTTTTCCAGTCACCAGGGATTTCACCAGACAGCCATGATTTTTCAAATATGATGAAGAGCAGCTTGGCAGCCACATCAGCCATCTCTCTCAGAGCCCTAGGTTGAATATCATCCAGCCCCATGGACTTATACACGTTCAATTTCATGAGGAGGTCTTGGACTTGTTCCACCGTTACAGTGGGATAGAAATCACTCCCCACACTCTCACCTAGAGGCTCATGGTCCTGGCAGACATGGGAAGGCTGACCACCGGTGAAGACTGAGGCAAAGCACTCATTGAGTACCTCAGCTTTTTCTATGTCTGAGGAAGCCAGCTCCCCATTACCTTTCATCAGAGGGGGAACACTCTCCTTGGCCTGTCTCCTCCTGCCTATGTTCCTGCAGAACCCCTTCTTGTTATCTTTCACATCCCCCACCAAGTTCAGCTCCTTCTGCACCTTGGCTTTCCTAATCCTATCTTTACACACACAGACAACAGCCCTGCATTCCTCCCAGGCTACACAACCCTGCTTCCACTTCCTGTACATCTCCCTCTTTTCCCTTAGTTTAAGCTGCAGGTGCTTGCACAGACACAACAGTCGCCTGCCTTCCCTGCTCTAATTCTTCTGCTGGGGGATGGAGATCCATTATGGTCTCAGAAGGGTGTCCTTAAAGTGCTGCCAGCTCTGTTCTGTACCCACTAAAGACAGTTTCCCAGGGGATCCCACTCAGCAGTTCCTTGAGCAGCTGGAATTTTGCTCTCCTGAAGCACAGGGTCCCAGCTCTGCTTTTTGCCAGGCCTGCATTCTTCAAGATCACAAACTCCACCAAGGCATGGTCATTAAAGCCCAGGCTGTCTCCCATCTTAACCTCTCTAATGCTCTTCTCTGCATTGGTGAGCACCAGGTCCAGTAAGGCTTCACCTTGGTTTGGTCCATCTATTACCTGGACCAGAAAATTATCCTTCACAGACTCCAGGAATCTCCTGGATTGTCTGCCACCCACCATGCCACTATCCCAGCAGATATCCGGGTGGTTGAAATCAGGACAAGAGCCTGTGAGTGCGACACTTCCTGCAGCTGAAGCAAGGCCTGGTCAACAGGCTCCCCCTGATCAGGTGGCCTGTAGTAGACCCCAACCACTAGAGCCCTTCACTGGACAGATCCTTAATTTTTGCCCACAAGCTCTTGACTTGATCATGGCTGCTCCACAGACACAGCTCTTCGCAATCTATCCAATTCCTAACAGAGAGGGCAATTCCAACACCCCTTCTACCCTGTCTATCCTCAGAGTGTATCCTCAGATGTTCAGTCAGCATAGCATCCCTTGAAGGTGTAGTGAAGGGATAAGAGTGGCAATAAGACTACTTGGTCAGTCTGGGTAGGATATAAAATGGGAAGCCAGGCTCTCATGGTACATTTCACCAATTCCATTGTATTGCTGTGCTGAAGAGTCAATTCTCCACTCCTGCCTCTATAGCAGTATCTTATTATGTCAAAACAACAACTGCCAGTTCTCTGTCTTTGAGAAGTAGGCATGAGTTAAGTATTAATTCAATAACAAATGTTATTTTTATTTTGCTTTTCAACAAATTTTCAGGAGATTTGGCATGTTTCTTCTGGTTAATCTCGCTTCTCTGCAGGAGAGTACTCAATGCCTACTGCTATGCTGTAGGATTGGGACATTTTGCACCCAAGTTACACCAGCAATGGACTTATCACTCATCTTTTAGATTTTGATGATGAAATGGATAAATTTCCAAGAATGTTTTCGTGTTTGTGATTATACTCTGAGCTGGCCAGCAACAGTATGGTCAAAAGCCAAAATTCAAAAATCTAGTAACAGTTAGAACTGAAAATCCCAAGAGAACACTTAAAGATATGCAATAAATAGAAGAAAAACACAATGCTGCAGCAGTGGCTCATTTTTACTGGGGCTGTTAAACTTTCAGATTGTAAAATTTCTTCGGCGCATTATGTTAGAATGACTTTCATGTGCACGGACCATGTAAGAAACAGACTAGGGGAGTGGCTGCTCTTGCAATCAGTGCAGAAGCAAAGAAAGCTGAGGGTTCATATTGGAATGTATACTAAATTATATAGAGTCACACTTGAACCTCTTCTGGAGATAAATGTAGAAAATTACGGCTTTTTTTTTTTTTTTTTTTCCACAGAGTTCTAGATGCTAAGATGGTCAGAAAAATAATGTTCTTTATGTGTATCGTATTTCTAGCTATAAATCTTTCTATAGCTAAGCGTAATGTTTCTTTGCTACCGTCCACTGAATTTAGTCTTTAAGTTTGCCTAATAAACTTCTGGCTCTATCAGGGAAGCTATAAATTAGTATACTCTATTCTTGGACTATCTTTACACCTCCTGTAAAGATTAAATTTCTTGAGAAATTGGGGATGCCCAGAGATAAGTCTAGATTACATATGTTAAGATATTTTAAGATGTTTAAGAAAGGTGCCTGTTCTAGAACTTAGAACAGCTTTGTAAAGAAACCCATAGATTAATATGGGGAGCCTGCTGAAGGCCAACAGATGTGTACTAAGGTCTCTGATGAGTTCTGAATTTAATAATAAAAGAGTGAAAAGATGAAGGGAAAACTAAAAAAAAGACAAGTCTCATCTGAAGGGCACTTTTTTTCAGACTTATCAACAGATCTATTAAAGCCAATGAAAGAGACCTGTGTAACTGCTGCAGAACTGGTTTAGTCTAATTACACACAGAAACAGGTTCCATAAATTGTGGCAGATTAAACTGTTAGCAGAGAGTTCCTCTTTATTTGCTTATGTTTGCTGAAAGTCCTCTTAGTACTGTGAAATCATCATTTTCTACTTTTCTTGCTTCTGGGTGGCATGCTTTGAAAACTATTACTGGATTGTAACTATTTTCCAACCCTTTTTTCTTACACTAGTCATTCAGTATGCGCTACTCTCAGGTATAGAGTCTTAGATTAGACCTCAAGTCTGAGGTTGTATAGCTCTTCCTGAATACTTCATCACAGTGCTGCAGCATCCAAAGAAGTACCATGAAAGTTAAGGGTCAGGATGGCAAGATATATGAGGAGAAGCTCAAGTCCCTTGGTTTGTTCAGCCCGGAGCAGTGGAGCTGAGGTGAGACCTCATGGCAGCTGCAGCTCCTCACAGGGAGCAACGGGGCAACACTGATCTCTGCTCTCCGTGACAGCAACAGGGCCAGAAGGAATGGCATGGAGCTGCATCCGGGGAGGGGCAGGTGGGGGTGAGGGAAAGGTTTCTTACAAAGCTTAAGTAGAATTTGGACAGCACTCTCTGAATTACGGTTTTAATTTTGAATAGTTTGGAGCCAGGAGCCCAGGATCTGGTCTCCATGATCCTTGTGGGTCTCTTCCAATTTAGGATATTCTGTGATTCTCTGAGTTTATCAAGTCCTCATCCAGTAGATATGTTGAGGAAAGAGAATAAGTCTGACCTTGGTTTCCTGTGCAGCATACGCTGCAACCTTGGTGCTCCATTTGGAGTGTGTGCTCCAACTCCCTGTGTACCTCACAGTGCCTCTGAAAGGAGGCCAGGTGGCTTGGAAAGACCTCATGCATGGCCAGTCCTGACTCAGGTTGCTCCAGGGATGTAGCCCAAGTCCACAGCCAAGACTGGGAGCTGACATTATTCCTAGGTTTCACAGTACGGACGTTTCCCAGCACTACCACCAGTGGTATTAAGCAACATATTGTTGTAGACACTCCTTTAAGGCTTAGCCCTTAAAGTGGAGTAATTTTGAAAATGTGATGTCAGAATACATTTTTTATGGGGCCCTGGGACAACAAGAGAGTGAGCTACACACTCTGCATCTATCTTTGCTGTTGTAATGTCTAAAATCTTCAGTATTAAATTCAGAGATGTTTTCTGGCCCATTTATGCCATATAAGAGAAAAGAATGCCAGCTCAGTTAACAAGTGAACATCTCCTGGAGAGAGAAACAAGCCAGCATGTTAAATAAAACAGTTCTGTTAATACAGCTCTAGTGACATTTGCACAACACACACAGTGACATGCAGTGCTGATGACTCGTATTCTAGCCCTCCTTGAACTCGAGCAGAAGCTGTTACTGTCTGCATTAGGTTCATATGTTCGATTCTTCTTTGTATTAAGGCCAATGTCTTCTATCTGCCCTTAGCAAATGTCTTTTTTTTTTTTTTTACTTTTATACATTCGCTTGTGTATATTATCTGAATTCTTACCCTGATCTTCAAAAGTTTCTGAACCTTTAAGGCTGATGTCATACACACGTTGCTCCCATGCTATATGAGTAACTACTTGAAGGAGTGAATGGGACTGCTACTAGGATAGACTCATTCAGAAGATCCCAGGACTTCCCAGAAAAATGAACCATTGATAGCACTACAGTGACAATTAGCATCACAGCTGCAAGAAGAATGAGAGCAGTGGTTGAGCAGCAGCTGAAGAAAATAGTCAAAGCAGCAACAGGGCACAGAAGGCTTTAATGATAAATAGCTTTTAGTTAACAGTGGGGAAGCATGTGAGACAGAGGGATTGTTAGGAACACTGTATGATTTGAGGGTGGCATACAGAGAAAATTATCATTGTAGCTGGCAAGTGAAGCAAGTTCAGAGTCAGAAAAGAATGTACAGTACTCAAGCCAAGAATTGCATGAGATGTTGAAATGTTTGAGCAAAATCTAGATGCCTGTGATAGTAGGCAAGCAAAACCCATAGGATTTACCTACTGAGTAAATATGAAATAATATTTTAGCTGGAGCAGCTGGCTTTCTGTGTGTGCTTTTTCACAAGCATTTTTTAAGAGACACCCAACCTAATTCCAGATGAGTGTTCAGTCAACATAGTACCAGTCAGACATTGCAGTTTGCATGGGACATTTTTCAGCTGTGAGGCTTTTTTTGCATTTGGAGAGCTGTTCAACTACCTGAATATGTTTAGCTACCTAAATGAGTTAACTCCACACCATTTCTTATTATAGAGGGTAGACTTGCACTGAACAACCTAGCATTTGCTTGACTAAGAATTACTTGCTTTGAAATGCAGACAAATGAAATTCATTTTAAATATCCAGAATTACTGCTGAAGGCACTGAAGTAACAACAGGGGAAAAAAAAAGAAAAAAAAAAAACAAACTTAAAATTTTAGTATTACTTTAAGTAGCAAGGAAATGTCATCTTTGTATGCTGAACCCTAAAAATGTCTCATACAGGTTTAATTCTGTGGTGATATTTAGTGTGACTGGACCAGAGAGCCAAGGTAGTGGTATTCTTCCTGTCTGCTTCTATTTTAATCACTTTTAACCCCAAATCTCTCTTAAAAGGAGGAATGCAATTGATTCTTTAATGGGTAACTTCCATAAAAGGGCTTTGAAATCCTGGAAATGCTACAAAAGGTGTTATGCATGTGTATATACAGGAATATAAAGATCAGATGCTGTCACTTTTAACTCTTCCATGTTACTTTTCTAGCACAGGTGATTGAGATCCTAACAAGGGGAAATGTTCTGGAACTCACAGGCAAGGACTGGAGATGTGAAGGCTGGGAGTATCCTTGTCTGTGGGACCACGGATGGTAGAGTCCAGGTCATGAGTTGGGAACCAAAGAAATAACAGCACCACAGCCATGGACTTCAGGAGAGCAGACTGGCTTGCTTGCAGATCTGCTTGGAGGAACTGTGTGGCTTATGGCCTCAGGGAGAAGAGGAATGCAAGAGTTGGTTTATATTCAAGGATCACCTCCTCCATGACCAAGAATGGTTAATTTAGATGTGCAGAAAGTGGTGCAAAGGTAGCCAGTTAAACTCCAACATCAATAGCAAATGTGTAAGAAGTGGAAACAGGTGTGGGTGACCCAGGAGGAATATAGAAATACTGTACAAGTATGTTTTGGATTGATTGTAAATGATATCAAATTTCCTCAGCTACTAAATATCAAACTTAATTATTTGAGCTGTCACAGATGTGAAGCAAAGTTTCTGCAGATTATGTTCTTGCTTACTATGAGTTAAATCTAATGTACTCCACTGAAGGCTTTCATTTATGGTGCTGTAACACAACATGAACTGTGGCCTCTGCACTACTAAAATCAAGTGGTTCATCTGAAAAAAATGTTGCCAAGAATTGCACAGGAAACATTTCAAAATCAATGTTCTTTGTAACATAACTGCTACTTGAAAAATAAAATCACACACAAAACAGCCCTGAATAAACTAACATGTAACTTACCATGTCAGAAAATGGGTAATAGAAAGGAGCTGCTGAACTGAACAATTACTGGTAAATTTAAGTACTTGTGGAATTCCATAGTTACCATTTGTCTACAAAGTCATTCAGTGCTATTTGGACTAAAAGATCTGAAACTTCAATAGTTTGATTAAGAAAGTCATTTGTTAAAATTATCAGATCAAGTACCATTTCTTTAGCATTTATCTACTAATATTGCTGTACAACACAAGACTAATGGCAACTGTTGAGAAATCAGGTAATGCATATGGCATGGTGTACTCACAAAGCATGTGAATAGGGAGGTCTAGGGTCTCAGGCTTATACCTGGATGCAGGAATCAATAAAATGCATAACACTGACATCAGACATTCATAATATTTAACAAATGAGTGTAAGATTTAGTCTTGCTGGTATAGAGACTAAGCTGAAAGATGGTCATCTATGCTGGGTATAATCTCTATTGCATTCACAGTATATGCTAACTGTATTTGCACTTAAAATGGTCTAGATTGTGACAGATCTGAGAGTTGGGCAATGCAGCTAGCTAACAGCAAGTGGGTCATGGCATGTTTCCATCTCTCTCTTTGGAGATTTCCATCACCCTAGCTGACCCACCAGGAGCAGAAGAACCAGGAGGGCTACTGCAAAAGGTAGAGAGAGCTCCCACCTTTGATCCCTTGAGCCTGTTCTTACAGAAAAAAAAAAAAAAAAAGAAGGAAAAAGAAGAAAAGAAAAAAAAAGAGAGAGGAAGCATGGAGGAAAACAGCTTAACTCCTTCATAGCAGCACCCTACAGAGGAAGATGGGACTCTGGCAGGAAGCAGGAGGAGCAGTCTATGCTGCAGATGGTGTGAGGGTGAAGGACAGAGTGAGGGGAACAAACTGAGCAGAGATATCGGGGAAGGAACAGTTGTATGCAGGCAAGGTGGGTAAACGCAGTGATGGATCTTCTCAGACATATTTTTTGCGCTACTTTAAACACTGGATTCTTACAGAATCTTATAATCATAGAATACTCCGAGTTGGAAGGGACACATAAGGATCATAGAATCACCAAGGTTGGAAAAGATCTCCAAGATCATCCAGTTCAACCATCCACCTATCACCAATATCTCCCACAAAACCGTGTCCCTCAGTACAACATAGAATCATAGAATCACTCAGGTTGGAAGGGACCTCAAGGATCATCAAGTCCAACCGCAGCCTAACCATAGTACCTTAACTCTAACAACCCTCTGCTAAATCATATCTCCGAGCACCACATCCAAACGGCTCTTAAACACACCCAGGGACAACGACTCAACCACCTCCCTGGGGAGCCTATTCCAATGTTTAACCACCCTTTCTGTAAAGAAGTGTTTCCTAACGTCCAACCTAAACCTACCTTGGCACAACTTGAGGCCATTTCACCTCGTCTTGTCACCTGTCACCACTGAGAAAGAAGAGACCAGTCCCACTCTCTCTGTAAGCACCTTTCAGCTACTGGAAGAGAGTAATAAGTTCTCCCCTTAGCTACCTCTTCCCCAGACTAAACAGCTGTATATGTATAGGGGGCTGTGTTCCCAGGGAGTAACAAGTCTTACTATTAAAGACTGAGGCAAAGAAGGCAAAGACTGAGGGAAAGAAGGCAGACATCTAAAAGTTCCTTGAACACCTCCAGACTCCTTGCCTCAACCCAGCTATGCAGCCTGTCCAGATCACTCTGTAGGACCTTCCTACTCTTCTCAGGGAGATCAACACTTTCTCCCAGCTTGTCGTCTGAAGTCCAGCTCCTGGCTTTTCATGGGAACACCCAAAAATCAGACCATACCACTGAGACTGTTGTCCAAACACTTCCTGAAATCTGGCAGCTCAGGGCTGTGATCACTGCCATGGGGAGTGATTTTTACTGATGTTTTATTTTACCTTAGAACTATTATTTATCACTTAGCCATTATCATAGCCATATAGCCAATACTGGCAGTCCCAGACTTGTAGTTGAAGAAGGGAAACAGGAGTTTAATGTTCAGGTATCCCAGTAATGAAATTACATGTCTGCCAACAAGTAAGAAGTCTGTCTCTGCATCCAGAGTACATAAGGCCACTAATTCCCATTGGCAGATGAGGCAGCATGAAGCACAGCCCTTCAGCAACATATCACAAATCCTTAAGCACACTCTCCACTACACCTCCTAAAGGATCCCTAAATGCCTTGGACATTGGAATATGCTGGATGCTGTTATGTTTCTGTTACCACAGGGTATTAGAATTTATATCACTCTTAGTATAATGGAAGCTTGAGAGGCATCAAGCAAATGATTCTGAAAACTCAGGGGATGGCCAAGGTGTTTTTAATCTGCTGTCTAAAGCCTTGAGCTGACGAGGCTGCACTTAGAGTCTTTTATACCGATGCTTCTGTAGGTGGCATGTGGTATAAATGAAATTAGCCTCAATTAATACTCTTCAGAGTATATCTTGAGACATTTCACATTGTTCCAAAACTGCCTGAATACACATTGCATATGTGCTAAATGAAGATGTAGTGCAACACAGAACTTGAATATTTCACAAAGTACACATGAGCTGATGTTTTATTTAGATTCTGCTTGTCACACACAGCAAAAATGCATTTGTTTTATTCAGAGAGATTCTCTGCTAACCAGATACATCAGCCAAAACTGGTAATTTAGTTTCATTTTTAATGCAAATCCATTGCTCCCTCTGTCCCTGTTAAAGTATATACAGAGATGTGCATATGTCTGTGTAGAAGAAATTGTAACTCTGTATTGCTGTGATCGTGAGCTTTAAAATCCTGCCATCTATATTTTGCTTCTGTGATGTCACTTCAGGGACATTTTCTGCTTTCAGTAAACATTGCCTTGAGGTTTTTGAAAATATACTGCTTCTTTAAACCAAGACAGAACAGATGGAAACTTCATTGCTTAAACAAATGGCTACAATTTTCTTCAGGGCACAAAACAGTATCATGAACTTGACTGAGAGCTTAGGAAGCTTCCAGAAGCTTTTAATCTTTCTTTGCTGGCAAGAGGATTGAATTAAAAACTTTTGTTCATGAAACAGTTACAGAAATCCCTTTGTCCCTTCTCTCTCCCCTCCCTTTTTCTCCTTTTTGTTTTTTTTTCTTTCGTGCTTTGAAGCAAAGCACTGGCATTCCTGATTCCAGTGACCTTTTGGATTAAATTGTTATGAGAGAGTTTTTGCATGACAATACATTTTCTTGCTGGCTGTTGAAATTTCAGTGCAGGCACAACAACCCAGACTATTTCAACAAACTTCACATTACACAGAAAGTTACCAACACTTGCAATTCTTTTCTGATGAAAAAGTGCTGCAAAAGATGCTATGATATGGTCTGCCAAGCGAAAATTGCATTTTTTTAAGAAATCTTCTTCCTTGAAAGGATGCATAGAGCTAATTCTTGTCTATCTTAAACCAGGCAGAAGGAGGACTATCATTTTCCCATAATGTACATTAATGTAAATCGCAACACATCCTCTAAGTCACAATCTTTATTGATCTCAGCTCAGAACATGCTTGTATCTTTGAGGAAAAGAGAGAGGGAATAATCCTAGTGCTTTTGCAGCTGTTTTAATTTAACTGCACTGATAAAACACATCTATAATAAGCTCTCTTGGAGGAGTTCCCAGACATAACAGTTATCTATAAATTAATGGGAGTGATATACTTGCTTGTTTAGCAAAGTGTATGTACAGTAGTTTAAAGCAGATAACAGAAGTCACATCTGCTGGAGGATATTTGCAATATGTATAGCTAAGGTGAGCCATTATCAGGAGCCGCTTATTGTGGCAATGCAGTTGTGGTGCTACTAGTATATACAAGAATAAATACAAGAACAAAGCATTGAGCTTAGTTAGAAAAATAAATTCAGTACATTTCTGGGAAGCAACCTTAATGAGACTTACTGTGCATGGCCCAGAGCTTCAATTGCACTTTCCAGCACTGTATCAATTAACTTCATTTTGACAAACATTCAGCCTTGCATTCATTGCACCCACAAAGCATCCACATGTGGTCTGCACAGGTCATGTTGTCTTGGCATTACTTCAGCACCTGTATGTAACTCAAGTAAAGCTGAGTTTTTTTCCCATTGTGAAACTAAGCCTTAGGGAAAAAAAAAAAAATAATAATAATAATAATAATAATTTTCCTCCATTAATTAGATCTGAAGGTGGATAGGGGGACATGGCAGGTAAATCCTGCCCACTTCCCAGAGCTGACATAAACAAATCCTTGGTTCTGCTCATATAGCAAGATCTGAATGTCGTGCAAAAGAAGAGTATGGTGAGGCTTCAGGCAACAGCAAGGCACAGAGGGAAAAAAGGAGAAGAGAATAGCAGTGGGATGCCATGGGTGTGCATAGTGGGGCGTAGAAGTAATGTGGTCCCAATCTTGTCTAAGTCCAAGGTTCTTTTGTAGGTATCTCTAATGAGGCTGGAGGAGGCACTGAAGAACAGGAAATGGGTAAGTTTTGTTTAAAGGGAGCTGTTTGCATTTATGAAAGGAAAAACGGGAGGAAAGATAAGCTAACTTGTTTGGAAAAATAACCAGTGGATAATGGAGGCTTTTAAGCCAAGTGCCAATGAGAATTTGACCTCTCAGCACTCATGGATCTAGGAAAAGTAGTCTGAGAAAGGTTGTGAATGTGAAGACAACAAGTGATAGGCTAATGAAAGTGCTAGAGAGACAAATATTAGGTGTCAGTGTTTTGGATGGAGATAGATAGTTTTTCTTCACAATAGCTGGTAGGATACAGTGTTGGATTTTGGATAAAAACGATATTGATAACACATTGATACTTTAGTTACTACAGAGCAATGCTTATGTACAGTCAGGGATGTTTCAGCTACTAGTGCTGCCCTGCAAGCAAGGAGATGGGTATGCATGAGGAGGTAACAGAACCAGGGCGGCTGACCCAAACTGACCAAAGAGGCATCATGCCACACAAGCATGTGTGTTGAGCCCTACTTTCCTGGGAATAGCTGAACAACTGCCTGCAAATGGGAAGCAGCAAATGAATTCCTTGTTTTTCTGTGGTTTGCACACAGCTTCTGCTTTACCTAGTAAACTGTCTTTGTTTCAATGCTTAGGTTCTCACACTTTTACCTTTCTGATTCTCTCCTTTCCATCCGGCTGCAGAAGGTGGGGTTTGTGAGCAAGTGGCTTTGTGGTTCTTATCTGTTTAGCAAGGTTAAATGACAGTAGGTTGCGTATGTGTAATGCAGTAATTGTAAGCCAGTGAAACGGCTATATAGACTAATACTAGGGTAGTCAAATATCAATCTACCATTGTATTCTGCATAGAATAGGACAAGCTTCCTTTACTCAGACAATGAAAAAGGGTATTGCAAAAACTGAGTCATAAAATGACTCCCAAGAAAAAAGGCTGAGAGAGTTGAGTGCTTCAGCATAGAGAAGAGAAGGCTTCAGGAAAACCTTCTAGCAGCCTTCCAGTAGCTAAATAATGTCTACAGGAAAGATGAGGAGGGACTCTTTATTAGGGTGTGTAGTGACACGAGGATTAATGGCTGTAAACTAAGACAGTAGATATAGTTAGATATAAGGAAGGAATTCTTCACTATGAGGGTGGTGAGGCACTGAAACAAGTTTCCCAGAGAACCTGCAGTTGTTCCAATCCCTGGAAGTGTTAAAGACGTGGCTCAATGGAGCTTTGGGCAACCTGGTCTATTGGACCACGGCAGAAAGGTTGGAACTAGATGATCTTTAATGTCCTCTCCAACGCAAGCCATACGGTGATTCTATGATGAAATAATGTTAGGTTAGATGAACTTTACATATGTAGATGAGACATTATCCAGAAAGAAACTTGAGGAAATATATGATCATGAATACAGATCTGCAAATAAGTCATTCAATGACTGCACCTTGACAGTGAGCCCAAGTGACAGGTGGCCTGATGATATCCACAGTGACCAAAAAGTCAATAGGAAAAATCTGTGTTAAAGACAAATACTTTTGAGTTTAGTACTTTCTGAGCTTTGGTCTTTAGCTGCTGTATTAGTCAGAGCTGAGAAGAGGGTCTGAGATTTTCAATAGATTTATGCTTGTTTACACTGGGTGATTATCTGGCTTATTAAGGCATAGATTGGGCAGTGTAAGTCTTTCCTTTGACAAACCTACACATAAATTCAGTACCACATGAACAGTAGTTCAAGTAAAGCACAAACAAATATACTAATGTACACACACAAGTGTGCATGCATGTATACAGTGCATGTACACATACAATGAATACAACATATTCTTCAATGAGGGCTGTGTTATACACAGCATCTTAAAAGGGTTCTCCAAACATCTCCTAAAAATGTCCCGCATAATTTATTTTCCTCAAGGCCGACTCTATTTTTTCTTGAGCTCAAGAAGACCCTGCTTCCAATTAGTTTGGCTAATGGCTTGCTGGGTATTTCTGGGTATAAAACTTCTCTGCTTTTACCTCAATTTCCCTTAGTCTGTAAAAAGAGTATATTATTACTAACTTTACTTGTAGAACATTTTGAGAACAGATGAAAAGCACTGTATAAGATGTAGGCTCATCAGTACCAGGTTTTTTTTGACAGATTACAATTGTATTTGCACATAAGAGGCGTGTCATTGAAGACAAGTTTGTTTCTTATCTTTTTAAAAATATCAAAGCGTAGTACAGAAAGGAGAGTTTATATGCAAGCTTTACCAAAGAGTGAGAGAGACTGAGAGAAGTCTTATTCTAGCTCATGTACTTACTTCTTGAAATGTAGCCAGTCCTCATAAAAACTATCTGGTTTGCCGAAGCCAAGTCCCACTCAATCAAAGACTCTCCAGTATCTTCAGTAGTCAGTGTTCTACTGAAGACTTCACTTACATCCTGAAATGTTGTCATTTTCTCATCACCGGACATTCCATTGCCAATGTGCACAAATTCAAGTCAAACAGACATTTTGGGCTTAGACTGTATGAGGCCTCATGGGATAAACATTTATCCCTCCAAAATCTAAACAAACAAACTGCTTTGACAAAGAGACTGCTTGAAATAGCATGCCAGAGTGTATAACAGTGGATGATATATTCATTTTCTTTCAGTCTGCTGCCTGTGTGAGACAGCTTTGGAAATGGAACCTTCCAAATTTTGTGTGTAGGTGGTAATGACAGGAGGGCTAGAAAAGTAGCAGAAAAAGCTATTCTTTCATGTTTTTAATTTAAATAACAATTCAAATTTCAGATTTAGGGTGTAGTAACATTTCATTGTACTGTCTATAACCTGTGAAAAGTACCTAAGTTGTCTCATAAAGAATTTCGAGATTTATCCAAGATCAAGGAAGTCAGTGAAAGGCAAACGTTATTTTTTGCCCATTAGCAGAAAAAGTCAGAGCTCTCATACGCTTTAGACAAGCTGTTTCAACGACAGAGAGAAAAATGTACCAGACTTCATATCCTGTGCAGAGGGTGAAGAAATTAACAACATAAAATCCCAAAACTAGCTCTTCTGCTTATATGAAATAAAAAGTCCTTTCCCTTTTATTTGTCTAAGATCTCATCAATACCACAGTTATATGACCTTCAGAGACTGACTAGCAATTGCATAGTCTGCAACATCAACTTACATAACACTAGCAGTCTTCTTCACAACACAAACATCCTCATTTCTTCCAAAATCCATTCTCTTGCAGAAACATGAACTGAATTTTTACTCCTTAAGATATCAAGAATATCTGTTCCCATTGCCTCTAAATAGTATGTGTGTATACTTGTCTTATTCCCTATCACTAGAGCTAACTTGCTCTCTTCCAGTATCTGAAAGGTGCTTCCAGTGAAAGCGGGGTTGGTCTCTTCTCACTGGTGACAGGTGACAGGACGAGGGGAAATGGCCTCAAGTTGCGCCAGAGAAGTTTAGGTTTGATATCAGGAAAAACTTCTTTACAGAAAGGGCTGTTAAGCACTGGAATAGGCTCCCCAGGGAGGTGGTTGAGTCACCATCCCTGGATGTGTTTAAAAATCGTTTGGATGTGGTGCTCAGGGACTTGATTTAGTGGAGGGTTGTTAGTTAGGGTAGTATGGTTGGGTCATGGTTGAACTCGATGACCTTTACAGTCTTTTCCAACCTGAGTGATTCAGCGATTCTATGATTCTAACATTGACAAATACTTTCTATCTAAAAGCAGCAGCAATGGCAATCCCTAGGGCATTTTTTACTGTTCTCTTTGTATTGTCAAATTTGTGTTGCTGGGAAGCCTTCATAAAGAAAGGCCAGTGGTGCTGCCAATTAAGATAAGATACCTTCCGTTCATTAAGAAGTATGAAGGATTAATTTTGGCCCCACCTTCTCTTCCATTATGGAATACAAAATGCTGGAAGCATGATGACTTTTCTTTTAACTGAAGTGAAGAATGGAAGCACCTTTAGGACCACTAAATAGGACATCTGCCTATTTTATGTGGGGTAAGGGGAAACTTCTGTTCATCTGATTTCTAAATACTAATCCATGTCTTTTTCTTTATATGCTTAAAAATTATGAATATATTGCTTTTCATTTTGTGTTGCATTTATAATAATCCCTTGTATCGTTCATCAGCCAGCACAGGACTCAATTTCATTGAAAAAGGAAGTAAATAATAACAATTAATCTGTCCAGTGTTAGTTAATAATAGCATGAACTACTCCATGGAGCCAGGAGTAATCACTGCAAAGTGCATTATACAGCAGATGAGGAAACCTGATTTATAAATCCAGCTGTCAGCCTGCAATCTAGTGGTGTCTGTACATGTTATAGAAAGCTCTAGTAATTTTGGAAATGAACCCACTGAATATTCTGGAAGGGAGCCTGCTGATATCAGCAGCTACATCTACACTCCTCTAGGGAGCCCTCAAGTGCTGCCCCATAACCATAGCTGATGCTCTTAATTTCTCCTTCACACATGCACTTCAAATGAAATGAAATTTCCTTGTGGATGTCAGTTCTTCTACAAACTTTTCCCTGCTATCATCTTGCTGCACAAGACCTGTATCTGCCACAGATATCTGCCTTCTATCTGATAAATGTCCTTTTATTTTCATCAGGCCTATAGGAAAGTGCATCTTTAGGCATCCCATACATTGTGGTTTGTACAGCACCACGCCATCCCTGGTGTATAATCAGAGGAAAACCTTTCTTGACAGAGCATATTTGTCACCCAAAGTACAGACAGTGGAAATTAGCCACTCTGTACCCTCATATGATGCAGCATTACCAATGAATACTCCCTCTCTGCCTTTTCATGCTCCTCTCACAGTTTTTATCTCCCATCCTGTCCTCTGGATCCTCTTTTCTCCTGCAGCTCCCTTAGTCTGAAACTGCAGTCACCCCTAAGCTAGGTGACAGTTTGGGTTCTTCGGCCAGCTGGCTATCTGCACATTCCTGTCTGCTGCCACTGGTAGCAGCTCCTCTTTGGCATCACAGTCACATCTGAGAGCTGAGCCCAGGCTAGGAAAGGCCTTGTGGGGTAGCAGCAGTCTCACACTGCTTGTCAGCTTCAGGAGAGGGGAACAGCTTTGGTCACCGCAAACAGCAGTGTGTTGGATGGCCGTGGCTATCTATATCTCTGTAGGTCCTATTTTTCAAAGTAAACAGTATCCTGATGATGCGTGCCTTGGCTTCCCTCTAAGAAGGGGATGTACGTGTATAATTATCAACTCAACTGCAGCATCACTGGAGAAGGCCTCCAGAAGGTGGGTGTACCAATAGTCTGGTTATAAGGGATATCTGAGCACTCCTTAATAGTGTGATTGTAGTCTTGTAGACTCATCAAGATGCAAAACAGGGCCCCATTTTATCAGACAGGAATGTGCAGGCAACAACCGAATCATCCTTCCAGAGAGATCCAGTCTTCAGTGGTACAGCTGGCATCTTTCCATCTTCTTGGAGTCAGTAATAACCTTTTTTGAACGGTACAAACCTGCAATTTCTGAAGAAGCAAAAAATACAATTTGGCATCATGTTGCAGTTGAGTGGACTGCAAAATCTGTGAGCATCTGTCTAGGAGCTCCTTGTCAGAGAGCCAGGCCAAGCACACTCAGGGTGAACATGACAGCTGAGCATTTGAACAGAAGCTTGGAGAGTACTCCTGTGGCTGACCAGCATGAGTAGTTGGCAAACATGAGGTTGTTCCTACAAGATAATTTGAATGCTTTCCTTAGGAAGATGGTATTACAAAGAATTACTGAAGGACTACAGCATCAGATGCTTAATGACTAAAAATAGGTAAGGATAGATAGTGTATGGAGATGGAAAGAAAGACAAAGCAGTTTTTGCCGTGTGATTCATCTCTGGGAGTAAAGAAATGAATAACATACTTTTCAGACAATCCATCCTAATTGCTGCTATTCTCAAACAAAAGCAAAATTTCTTAGGCTTAATTTGAGAAGAAGGAAGTCTCTTACTTTCTGTTGTATCATCAGGAAGGTGATTTATTTATTTATTTATTTATTGAGATGTACCAGCTTGAATAGATAATGAGATTTTCTGCTGCAGCTGTTTTGCAAAGTTCTTATTGTCCATTTCACCCAACCACCCTGGATGCTACTCTTTTGGTTCTTCCTTCAGATATTTCTTGTTAATGGTGCCATTTTCTCCAGTTCAAACCCTTTTTTTTTTTCTTTTTTTTTTCTCTCCAGTGGAATATCTGTCTGCACTACAGTCTGTGCTAAAACAGCAATGTCTTACAGGCAGGAATATATATATATATAACAGCAGTTATATAGGCAGGAACTCAGAACACCTCATTTTCATTCCTACCTCTGCCAGCAACAAGCTGTGTGACTTAAAATACCAGCTCTCATACTCTTCCCCACACACTTTAGTCTTAAATGGAAAGATTACAGTGTCAAGAGGTAGTGTTTTTTTCTCCCCTGTATTTGCAAGTGTTTTACATGCTACAAACATAATTTGGAAGGAGGTTACGGCTTACCTGCCCTCAATATCCTCTTTTTTTTTTTTTTTTTTTTTTGCATGTCAATCAAGAGGCACCCTATACATTCAAATCCCATAGATTTCTATATACAGTATCTTATATTAGAATATGGTTGCACATGCCTGTTGAGACTACCTATTTCTTATCAATTGCTCCCTCATGTGGAGATCTGTTAATATTATGAATAGTTAATGTAAAGTGTTATTCCATAACACACACAAGACCAAGAGCTTGATGGCTATTAATCCATTTTATATACAAACTTGAATAAGTGGGTCTCATAGATGTAACTGCTTGTTCCCATCAAGGGAGTCACTCTGTTCCACAATAGAAGAGATGTTTTGCAGGACCTATGTGTCTGGGAAGTGTGCTATAAGCAGCAACCTGAGCATTAATGCCACTACAAAACTGTGTTTGGGGCCACATTGTCCGCTACTGTTTTTACAAATGGATGTTTCCTGTGGATGTGGCACTAAATTTGGGGCACCACAGCAAAAGTTCCCGGCCTTGTCATTCCCGTCAGGTGTACATATCCAATAACGAACAATAGCTGCCATGACTTTTTGTATTCCTGGCTTGTTATCTCGGTAAACATGAGAGAGCTTGTCAAATCTGAAAGAAAAAATATATATCACAATAGTAAGACTTGCTGCAAGCTATAGCAGCACATCTCATGAGCAGACAGGATAAACCAGAGAGCTGGAATGCCAGACCACCAGATCAGTATCATTTAGTCGTTACCTCTGATCATTGTGGCTCTGAGCATGATGCTTGTGCCTGCCAGGTGAAGTCCTCCTAGGATCACTCCCAACTGCTAACACAGATTCAACTCACTCCGTACCATCACTACTCCATTCTACGCAAGCAGAAATGAGCTAACCCTGCACACTGCTTTCTTAGTAGGTTTACTATTGCCTATTCTGAAGCTACCAGGCTGCAGACTCTAACTTGAAAAGATCTGGCTTCAGTTTCACCTAATGGATTGAAATATCAGGCATATACCCACTTTGGATCAAAATAGGTGGTGTGAGTGATTTAAACTGGAAAATGGTCATTTACATGTTTGCTTCTTTGTCTTTTTAAAATGTCTTTTTTTTTTCTTTTTCTTTTTTAATCACTATGTAAATTTTTAACTGAATATTTAGGAAAAAGTAACAAAGGTCTTTATTGTATCGCTTCATCCCATTGCTTGGAATATCAGCTCAAATAAAACAAGTCTCAAGAGAGATTAGATAAGAAAACCTTGAGTACTGAGGTGAACTCCCATGAGTATAGGAAGTATACAAAATATGGCTAATAGTCAAGGTTACCGAGAGGATGTGTCCTACAATGACAATATATTGGGTGGAGCGACATTTTTATACACTTCAGTTTCTTGGAGACACAGTCTGTAATGCACATATATTACTAATTCAAATATATTGGTTCATTTCAGCTTTAGTTATGTGATGGACCATTTATATGAACATTTCTCTCACAGACCCAATCTGTATGTTTGAGTGTTCAGCTAGAAAGGACAAAACTCGAAATGACATCAGAATATCACATCTTCTTTTAATATCAGATCGATGATTTCTTTCCTCCCCACTATACTGTGCCTTCTTCTCGGTAATGTACAAAAACCTGGAATAAAATCTCTAGTGTGCAATGCATAGCTAATTTTATTTTATTTTTTTTACTTCAAACCCTAGCAATTCAAAGCCAAGTAAACACCAGCAGGCTGCATTCACTTACACTATGAGTGTTGATGCTAATTGCTGTTCCCTAAGCATTTTACATTGTTTGCACAAAATAGCATTGCTTGCCTCCTAACAGTCAGTTCAATGACAGCTGAAATGAGTTTATCTCATACTGCTTAGTGTCAGGTGCATTCTTACAGCTTTCCTGTCTCCTTTTGAGGGCTAATTAAGGCATTCTTCTCCCTTGTTTAATATTTACATTTAAACAGCTGCATCTCATTTGGATATAATGCAATGATGGCACCTGGCTTTCTTTCCCGGAGTTAATTCTGGGAGTTGTGGTTTGTTTTTTTTTTTCCCTCCCCCTCCCTTTGCTAAGGATCCAAAGTGGTTATTTTTGTGCTTATGTAGGGAAATGAACCAAAGCGGCTGTAAATGGAAAGAGCCGCTATTCATTCACAAACAGGGTGCATCTTCCCAGGCTTCTTCACAGCAAGTCTCCTTAGGATACACCAGATGAGAGCAGAATGCAAAGCAGCATCCTTGAGGCCTTTATCAGGCTGCTCTGTTGGTTGGGCCCTGCTCTCCACAGGGGAGTTTGTTCATTGTTCTAGTGGTGTTTTGCTTTTTTTTTTCTCCACATGAAATACGAGTTTGCAGGAAAGAGGAAAGAATGAAGGCTAAGCATTATGTCAGTAGAAGCACATGGTAAATGTGCATGTGGCAATTCCATAAAACCTATTACATCTTAGTAGGATGAGAGAGAACAGAGAGGTGCAGCCTGCTCTGCCCTCACAGCTCCCCAGAGGCTCAGGTTCTCTGTTGGAGAAGATCTTCCAATGGGGAGAGCAGGCCAAGCTTTATCAGACACAATGTCAGGGCCTGGTAGATGTACTGCTTTTTCGACTTCCTTCCATATTTGCAGATGTCTGTCTCTACCTAGGTGACTTTTTAAAGTTATGGATAAGAAACACTCTTCCCAAGAAGCTTTGCAAAGACTGAAGAGCAAAAGCCTAGCTTCATATGAGGATCACAGAATCACAGGGGTTAGAGGGACCTCTGGAGTTCGAGTCCAACCCTCTGCTAAAGCAGGTTCCACAGGAGGGCATCCAGATGGGTCTTCAATATCTCCAGAGGAGACTGCAACCTCCCTGGAAATATCTCCCTGGAATAAATCCTCCCTGGAGTAAATCTCTATGTGAGAAATATCACTACCTATTTATTTATTTTTTTAATCAGTAAAGAGCTACTGGAGACAACACATATTGTGTTTTAAAGCAATAATGCACTGAAGTGTGGTAATGCGGGTAGTCAGTAATACTGGTATAAATGCATATGAGAACTAATGAATGTGGAAAAAAACCACCTTGATCGTAAGTTTAAAGGCCATAACTTTCTGACTAAGCAGTTGATTTCAGTCCCTCAAAGAGGAGGGAGAATGAAAGGCCTTTACCCCTCAGAACATGTTGAAAAGAGAAGCAACGGAATCTGGGCTGAAGGCAGGGCTTGGGAGCTGCTCCACAGCTGTAGAGCACTGTTCTGTGGGCAGGCTGCTGAAGGGCAACAGGGGATGCACTTTGCCAATGAGTTTCACAAAGACCTGGTGACAGCAGAGCAGGCTTGGGAGCTTGAGGCTGATTCTTCTTGCTCTGCCAGGACTGGATCATCCTGCAGATGAGTCCTTCTGTTTTGTTTCAGGTTTGTCTCTGTCCTTCATCCTTTTTCATAGAGGAACCAGACTGGAAGCCCCTTCTCCCATTCCAGTGTTCCTTATTTTGCACCTGTTTTTCAACCCTAATTTTCCAGGCTCATCAGCCTGTCACCTTCCTTTCAGTGCTATCACTCTGCTAGTCCACTCCTTCCTCTCATTCTTCCTTCTCTTCTGCCAGTCTCAGGCTCCTGGAGCTGAAGTGCACTTCCTTCCTAGTGCCTCCTCATTCCCTTCTGATTTCAGAGAAATAACCTATTTCCAGCTTCCCAAGGGTCAGTTTGGAGAGCTTCAAGAGATGGTCTGCCCAGTCAGGCAGGGACAGATCTGTAACAACAACAACTGGAGGAAAATAGGATAAATCCTTCCTGAATAATGCTCAGTACAGGAGTATGGGAGGACTTTTCAGCAAATTTAATTGTGGAGCTACAGCAAGTCTCAGCATGTGTAAATTGCATTTTTTCCCAGAGGGCTTGTATCTGGGCAGGTTTTCAGAAATGACAAATGGCACTTTTGGTCCTGGAGGCCAGACCCTTCCAATCCAAATTTCAAATCTATGCATGAAATTATGGGACACTAGAGCCTCTAAACAGGAAGAGCACCAAGGGAGCCTTCACCTGACTACATATAAATATCTTTATCTGAATATGCAGTTACTGAACATCAAGAGCACTGCAGATAGAAGTAGGCAGGCACTCCTAAGACAAATTACTAAAGTAGTCCAAATGCATAATGAAGCTTCTATTCATTACAAAGGTTTCCCAGAAAGACCTCACATACAAACACCTAGACCATCGATATCTAAAATAAGGTGAAAGGAATCTGATATCTATATTCAACCTAAGCAATCTCCTTTCCAATTTCTTTCTCAAAAATACCCAAGGGATATTTCTAGAACCATTCTATGCAGAAATAAGCGAGCCCTGACTACTGAGTATTACCAAAGCATTATTTATGGAAAGAGACAAGCAATCCTAAAACACAAGCTGCTCCTTACTACCCAGACTGTTATTATTCATCTTTTCAACTGGAAAACATCAACCTTTTATGTTACAGCAGAAATACAGCAGTCTCTTAGGAACAGGACTGCACTGAGCACAGTCTGTTGGTCCTCATCACACATTCTGCATACTAAAGTGCACTGTTTCCTCAAACATAATAATATAACCACATGGGAACTAACTACATTGTTCATTATTTAAAAACTGAAGCTTTTTATACAGCCTGTCCTTTGCACAAAGCCTTATGACCAACTTGAACGTTATGGCAAATTTTGGAACAAGGAGTTGGTGTCGTTGCCAGCTCTTATGATAAAAAATGAGGAATAAATGAAGCGGTTGTCATCTCATTCTGGTTTTAATGGAATTTTCTTTCCATTGGAAGAGTCAGTTCCATCAGTACCTAAACTTGCCTCAGGAATATATTGATTTTAACAAACAAGTATCAAAAGGCAGTCTTTAAATCTCTCAGTTTAATTCAAGTGATTTTGAAGTGCTTCATGGAGAGTAACTGAATAATTTTTGAATTTGAGTAATTGCATTCAATAGATGTTTCTCTGAGAATGTAAAAGCATTTTACTCAGGTTTGTAAATTTTCTTCCACTTCAGCTTCTGGATTACCGTTTTCATACTGTGACTGTGCTTTACATTTCTCCCTATCCAGGTTGGCAGGCATCTTTCACTGCAAATCCCTCTTTTTATTATTAATAATAGACCTTGACCTGTTCTCTTTTTCAGAAACCATTCAGCCTGCATCAAGTCTGCATGTGGGGAAGATAATACATGGTTTGATCCATGTTAAAAAATCATGGTGACATTTTCTTTGAACAGCAGTAAACCTATTCTATGGAGCGGGAACTTATAACCCAATGAAAACTTAACCAGAAAGAGCTTTTGAAAAATTGTTTTTCTCGCAAACTAAAAAAATATTTTTGAACCTATTTCAGTTCCTAATGCTATCTATATATCTATATCTATATATCTATATATCTAATATCTATCCCCACACAGCAGAGTTCAGTCCCCTCAGCAGCCATAGGGCACAAGGGATGTCAGTGCTACAGACCCACAGTAACAGAGCATATCCAGGACTCAGGAGTACCAGGAAGGGCCAGCACTAAGACTGGGAGGCATTTTGTCCACTCTGTGATCATCTTTCAGGCACCTAGGGTGTGCAAGTGTGGGGTTGTTTTGTTTTGTTTTGTTTCGTTTTGTTTTATGGAGAATGTCAAAGCAAGATGGAGAAAATCAGAAGGATACTGCAGTGGGAAGGGAAAATGGTGACTTATAGCTGGGTAGGAAATAACTTATTAAGATTTATAGGAGAGGAAATATTGGATGTGTAAACTGAAATTAAAACCAGGGGGTGTTGTACAGCTAGCAGCTGATTAAGATAGTAGGATATATGTGTGATGCTGGGGAGTTAGGGCTAGTATCTCTGTCTATGATCAGATGAATGATCAGGGAACACCAAGGAGGCGGACCAAAGCCACAGCTGATGAAGGGGAACAGATGAAGAGGGTACAGTGGAGGCAGACAATCATTGGGCTGGGGCTGTGAAAGGAAAATAATAAGGTCAGTGTTAAGACTGACAGAGCACCTGAGAGGCTAAGTTGTCTTCGGACTGGAAACTTTCACAGGGAATAGGTGTTTCTGTGGGGTTATATCAAGGTGGCCTTTAAGGTATTTCCAATACCATGGTTATGCTGGCCAACTTGTACCCATCCTACTCTGCTATTTCCTGCCACTGTAACCAATCCGCCTGTATGAAGAAGGGGATACTAGAGCAATGTTTTATCAATCTTTTATTGCTTGTAATTCTAAGTGGGGCAGTCTAATGCTGAAAGGATGACAGTCTGTGTGGAAGCAAATCTACTACCTTGCCTTAGTCAGGTGGTAAGTCACAGAATCATAGAGTCATAGTATTGCAGGGGTTGGAAAGGACCTCAGGAGATAATTAAGTCCAACCCCCTGCTAAAGCAAGTACCCTACAAAAGGTCTCACAGGTACGTGTCCAGATGGATATCAAATATCTGCATGGAAGGAGACTCCTTAACTTCTCTGGGCAGCCTGTTCCAGTGCTCCATCACCCTTACCATAAAGAAGGACACTGGAATGGAACACTCTTGTATGCTTTTTCCATTAATTTGTCTTAATAGCTGACATCTGGAAAAACTGAAAGGCAGTAAAAAAAAAATTGTTTTTCCTGCTTGGCCTATAGAACTTCTTCACATGAGACAACACAGCGAGGATCTCAGCATGACTCAAAAATGAAACAAATATTTGCATGGATGAGACCATGCAAAGTTGCAGTGTTATAAACTGTGAACAAATCTACAAGTTTGGAGAGGATGGAAGTTGTCCACCTCAGAATATTTACCAGATTTTAAATGAAGCAAGAAAAAAGCTTCTTCCTTAGGAGTAGCTTGTGAGAATTCCAGACAGCAACTTTATGATATAATTCCATTAAATGACTCCTCTTTTTGTTGGTTTCCTGTACTTGCTTTCAATAAGCAGTTTCTGTGCAGGCTGTCCCCTCATATGAGCATTTCTGGCTCTGAACAGTTCTAGTGATATGCTGCTCCCTGACAGGCAACTCTTATGTTTGTTGTGTGCCCAAAGAGTCTATGAACCCCCGGTGACTTCTGACATGGACATGGGCATTAAACACATGACGGAAATCTGGCTTGTACCCAGATAGAACTGCTGCTGTTAGCACTCTGGAATAGGTGCTAACTGTGCTTTAGTTCAAAATCTGGTCTCCCTCACATAGGACTGGAGATCTCATGCTGTGTGCAGACTGTTACACAGATTCTACTGCTGTGAGTTCTTCTGCCCTACTCTGGGGAAAGATTAACACTGCTTCGGACAGCATACCACGCAGGTGCTCATATTGCAACACATGGCCAAATTCACAGTAGGAATTGACACTTGAGGACCACCACAGGAGAAAGTTATTGTAGATACCCCAGCCTACCCAAGCGTGAAATTTCAGTGTTTCAGATCCAAAAATAGCCAAAGAATGTGAGTTCTAGGAATTGTGCATACTTAAAGAGGTCATTACATCCCTGTCTTTCATTCCAACTGTCCCACTTCTGTCCGCCACTTACAAATTACAGCAAAGACAAATGTTCCCATTCCCAGAAAATGGGCCAATAAGTGTTTTAAAATGATACATGGGCTCCTTAGTGTGTACCAGTACAGGATCAGCACATTCCACCCAAGTCCCTCAAGGATGACTATGTTAGTGTTTCCATTTAGAGGAAGACTGTGATCTTGAAGCAAATTTTCTATTATCTCTATTTGCTGAGCAGGTCCAGAGGAGGGCCACAAAGATGATCAGAGGGCTGCAGCACCTCTTATACTAAGACAGGCTGAGAAAGTTGAGGTTGTTCAGCCTGAAGAAGAGAAGGTTCCAGGAAGACCTCATTATGGCCTTCCAGTACCTAAAGGGACCCTGAGACAGGTTGAGGAGGGACTTTTCTTACAAGGACATGTAGTGATAGGACAAGAGGTTCTTTTAAATTAAAAGAAGGCAGATTGAGATTGTATATAATGAAGAAATTCCCAAGTCATCCAATGATTCTATGATTCTATGAATGTACATATTCTGGATGTCGGACCCTACCCATTAACACTTACTACTGTATATCTTCTTTGTTCACGATACTCAATAAGTAGACACAGCAGAAGTCACCAGTCTATCAAGAAAGGCATAAGAGAAATGATTATGTAGAAACTCCTGTTCAGCTGCTTTTTCGGATGCTCCAGGATTCCTAGGAGCTCAGCCAAAATGACCACATACTGATGGTCTATTTTTCTTCAGAGGTACAAAGGTATTTATCAACATGGTATCTAATCATTGTAAGAGAGGAAAAACAGTCCTCTAAAATCATGGGCACTATTTTAGGTAACAAGTTGTTGGGGTTTTTTATTCTCTCTCTTTTTTTTTAACTCAAATACACTTATGATTGCTATCAGCATTCCCTTAGCAAGTAGTTACATGCCGAGCTACTAAATAGGATCCTTAATTTCGGTGCGGTGCTTGGGGGATGCAAAGTATTATGTGACTGTTAAGTATTATTAATCTGAGCAGAGAAAGCTGTTTAATGAGGAAGACTTTCTGTCTTTTAGCTCTGGGATGGAAGGTGGTATAATAACTTTTTATATAAAAACCTTGTGGTGAAATCCTCTTTTTGCAAAATCACAATCTTCAGCTGATTTCTTTGTGTAATGTCATGGGAACCAAAATACTTTCCATCTATAAGTGATTACGTGGGCAATAAAGTACTGAGTCGGCATAGTACTGCATAAGGTAAAGAGAAATACTGGCTCTCTGGAGAACAGACAGGGGAGCCTTGACTTGTCCTTATTTCAATATTGACAGCACTTGGAATTTTTATTGCAGCATTATTTGTGTTTGAAGTTTTTCTAAAATTCCTCATTCCTTTACGCTCTGCTTTATGAAAAACAAATTCTAATCTTTGTCATTTTAAATACAATCAGTTCAAAAGGTTTAAAATTATAATTAAAACAACAACACAAAACACCATACATCCTTTTAAAAAAAATATTGTCATTTCTATAGCAATCCCAACAAATTTTGGGAAAAACTACTGTCAGTTGGCTATAAAGAAATCATCTGAATTATGTCCTCACCTTCTGTCTTCTTTTATGATTACTAGAAAGGAAAGTCCTGCTGTAGCTCACTCCTCAGACCACTCCTCATCAGCTTTACAAATGTGCAACTGAGCACTGTCTCATGTTGAAGTCAGAACAAGATGCATGGGATTGACTCCTCACCACTTTCCAGTTTGACCCTAACATTTTCACTGGCACTGTGGAATTGCTTCTGGCATAGACTGATGATGTCAGGAGGATGGAGGAAAGAAGGACTGATAAAGGATAATAAAAAAGGCTTTTTTAAGTATGTTGACAGTAAAAGGAAGACTAGGGAGAATGTGGGTCCCCTACTAAGTGAGGGGGGTGTTCTGGTAACCGGGGATGCTGAGAAGGCAGCGATACTGAGCGCCTTCTTTGCTTCTGTCTTCAGTGAAAAAGCTCTCCCTCGGGAATCCCAGACCCTGGAGGTTAGTGAGAGCGTCTGGGGAATGGAAGACTTCCTTTTAGGCAGGGAAGAGGTGGTCCGTGAGTGCCTAGGCAACACCAGTGTTCATAAATCCATGGGAGCTGATTGGGTGCATCCACGGGTGCTGAGGGAGCTGGCAGAGGTGATTGCTGAGCCACTCTCTATCATCTTTGAGAGTTCTTGGAGAATGGAGGAGCTGCCTGAAGACTGGAGGATAGCCAACGTCACTCCGGTCTTCAAAAAGGGCAAGAAGGAAGATCCGGGTAATTACAGGCCAGTCAGCCTCACCTCTGTCCCTGGAAAGGTGATGGAACAGCTTGTGTTCGATGCCATCTCCAGACAATTGGAAGAAAAGGAGGTTATCAGGAGTAGTCAGCATGGGTTCACCAGGGGAAGGTCATGCTCGACCAACCTGGTGGCCTTCTATGATGTTGTCACTGGCTGGGTGGATGGGGGGAGAGCAGTGGATGTAGTCTACCTTGATTTCAGCAAGGCATTTGATACTGTCTCCCATGACCTCCTTATAACAAAGCTGAGGAAGTGTGGGATAGATGAGTGGACAGTGAGGTGGGTTGAGAACTGGCTGACTGACAGAGTGCAGAGGGTCATCGTTGGCAGTGCAGAGTCTGGTTGGAGACCTGTAACTAGCGGTGTTCCCCAGGGGTCAGTGCTGGGTCTGGTCTTGTTCAACATCTTCATCAATGACCTTGATGAGGGGATAGTGGCCACCCTCAGCAAGTTTGCAGATAGATGATACGAAGTTGGTAGGATTGGCTGACACACCTGAAGGCTGTGCTGCCATTCAGCGAGACCTGGACAGGCTGGAGAGCTGGGCGGTAAGAAACAGGATGAGGTTTAACAAAAGCAAGTGTAGAGTCTTGCACCTAGGGAGGAATAATTGCATGCACCAGTACAGGTTGGGGGATGACCTGCTGGAGAGGAGCTCCGCAGAGAGAGATCTGGGTGTCCTGGTGGACAACAGATTGGCCATGAGCCAGCAGTGTGCACTCATGGCCATAAAGGCCAATGGCATTCTGGGATGCGTTAAAAAAAGCGTGGTCAGCAGGTTGAGGGAGGCGATCATCCCCCTCCACTCAGTCCTGGTAAGGCCTCATCTGGAGTACTGTGTCGAGTTCTGGGCTCCCCAGTACAAAAAAGACAGGGATCTCTTGGAAAGGGTCACAAAGATGGTGAAGGGCCTGGAGCATCTCCCCTATGAAGAAAGGATAAGTGAACTGGGTCTGTTTAGCCTTGAGAAAAGAAGACAGAGGGGACCTGATCCAGGTCTATAAATATCTCAGGTGTGGGGGCCAAAGTGGCGAGGCCAGACTCTTTTCAGCAGTGTGTGGAGACAGGACAAGGGGAAACGGCCAGAAACTGGAGCATAGGAAGTTCCGCACGAATGTGCGCAAGAACTTCTTTACGGTGAGGGTGACGGAGCACTGGAACAGGCTGCCCAGGGGGGTGGTGGAGTCTCCTTCTCTGGAGATATTCAAGACCCGCCTGGACGCCTACCTGTGCGACCTGGTGTAAGGAACCTGCTTTGGCAGGGGGGTTGGACTCGATGATCTCTGGAGGTCCCTTCCAACCCCTACGATTCTGTGATTCTGTGATTCTGTGATTCTGTGATTCTGTGACTGGACTAAGCAACTAAATTAAGGTAGTTCTACATAGACAGGAGGACCACTTACAGGATATGAGTATATACCATAATGCAAGTATAAAGTTACAGTGTCTCAGTATTGAAATGAAAAAAATAGTTCTCCAGATGTGTCTGCCTATGGAGGCCATTTATTCACAGGTTATCCTAATGTACAAATGGGCTCATTCAACATCGAGAATGGGGATTTTATTCCTGATTATCTTTGCGCAGGTAAGTCACTCATGAAACCAAGACAAAAGTCACAGTATCTAAAAGGTAGAAAATACCAGTGTCTAAATTTGGTGATGAGTCAATTTTAACTCAGTACTACTGGACATGAGAAACAGAATCCAAAATAAAAGTTTCCTTTAGAGAGGAGAGACAGCAGACCTATTCATTGAAAATGTTGGGGGGCGGGGGGGTGAATTATGTTTTCACATACTGTAAGATGAGAAGTTTTTACACAGTCCTGTGATAATGCAGATCTCATAATTTTACAAATATATTCCTGTATTTCCACTTCAACTCCTCATCTGTTATCCTCATTGCAAAAAAAAATAATCTGAAATGATCCGAATTTACTTGATAGCAGCCTGCTATCAAGTTATCCTAAAAATTTCTCTTGGGCAGGAAAAACAGGGTGAGTTTACTAAGATACTCACTGAAAAAATGCTGCACTGAATTCGCACTTGACATTTGTGGAGCCTTTGACCTTCTCTTTGGGTTTGCAGCCACCAAACAGACTGCAGGTACTCCCTGTTTCACTGCTACAGAGCAGAAGCCCAGATTCGTACTCCTCTTTAGTAATTCTTTCCCCATGCATACAAACCTGCTCAGACATACCAACACACTGATTGCTCACGGATCAGCTTTTCCAGGCTATTGTTTTCCACAGCACAATACCCCCCACTCAAATTATCATCTATGCTGCTTAAACGTGTTATTGCACAAAATTATTACAAGTTATCTGAAATACTGTAAATTTCCCAGCAAGTGATCTTATATTTCTAGATGTAACTGTAAATATTTCATAGAAAATCATTTCACAAAATAGATCTTAATATGTTTTTCCTTAAGCAAGTTCTACCTCATCTTTGACCTAAAACATTCTATTGTTACCATATAAATTAAGTTGAAAGCAAAGAACTTGCGGTAACATCTCTAATTCTGCCAAGAAATATATCCTTAAATAAACACAGGTTTCATTCCAAACTTTGCTTTGGGACCTCAGGCTGCCACAAGTCAGATTTTCCATATTACCAACACTCAGGCTTTTCCAGGGGTAATATGAACAAATAAAATCTAAAGAAGTGTTATGGTTTTGTGTTTTGTAATTTTTGCTATTGGTATTCCACATCACAACATCATGTGGAGCACAGAGAAGAAGTACTACACGTCCCAGGGGACCCTGCGGCCAGAGAGGGAAAATACGTCACGGAAGTGACGCTCGCGCTCTCTCTCTCTCACTGCCTGGCAGCGGGTGTGGGTGTGCTTCCAAGCCGCGGCGCCTTCAACTTCAAAGTAGGCCTCTCGGTGTTCGGAAACCTCTCTCTCTCATTATATTTGATTTATTAGTTTCAATTCTAATTATATTGTATTATAGTGTGTTATCTTGCATTCCGATATCATAGTTAGTAAATAAGTTTTACTCCTCAGATCATTGCCGCTGTTCCGTTTGTTCCCTTCAACTCCCATCTCCCTACCCCTTTTCCCTTTTTTCCCTTTTTCCGAGGGGGCCGGGGGGCTACGGGCCTACTGCCCCCTCCCCTGTCACGGACACAGATTGATCTCGATAACCCCGTGACAGTTCTTGGTGGAGAATGCGGGCATAGATAAGATAAGATATTAAGATAAGATATTGGGGCTTGTTTTCTGGTTTTTGAAATAATCCCTCTCTGCTCTTAAAAAGTTGCTTTGTAGCTTGTTAGAACGAATCTCTGCTCTCGGAGAGTTTCGTTAGCTGTGTTGGGAAAGTTTATCTCTTTTGCAGGTGCTCACTGAGAGCTTGACCTTGAAAGTCCAGGCGGACTGCCAATATTCTGGTGATATTTGTAAACTCTGAGCACTGATATTTTGCTTCTGTAAAGAGAAAAAAAAAAAATGCTTTCTCTTGTAAAACTGCTTTTCAAGGGACTGCATGCCATTGGTGTTTCTTTTTTGATGCTCAAAACATACTGGGCCCTGATTAAGTTTGCCACTTTTCTCTATGGAGCTACAAGTATATATAGTCAATTGAAAACACTGTTAGAAATACCTACCTGGTACCTGCATACAATGTGGGATACAACTGCAGAGGGAGCTGCTAATTTTACAGAACTTGTGATTTTTAAGCAAGCTCCCAGTCTCCCCTTTGAATCCTTTATGCAGTTTTTGAATGCCCATTTGACCACAGTGTCAGTCGTGTCAGTCTCCCTGAATGTATTGCTCATTATTTTACTTATCTCACTCAGCATCTGGACTTATAATGCTCTGAGGAAGTCTTCCCCAGAACCAGAGAGTACCGAGTGGCAGGGAGTGTGGAAAGGCTTGGGAGAGACTTTAAAGAGATGGCCATCCTCGGTGTCATGGAGCTTTACTCCTGAACACCTGGAAGACCCTGAGTGCTTAAACAATTATTTAAGACAGGAATGTTGTGGCTCAGGCAGATCTGAGGAGGCACAAAGGGCACAAATGATCTGGGGCCTGGCTAATGCCTATCGGGCCTTATTCAATACTATCCCAGAAAACGATAGAGTTTCTGAAATTGATAGAGAGAGTCTCCAAATTGAGAGAGAGAGTCTCCAAGCTGAGAGAGAGTGTCTCAGAGCTGATAGAGAGAATCTCCAGTTCCAGAGAGACAGTCTCCAAGCTGAAAAGGAGAGTTTCCAGGAGAGAGTCCGAGCCGAGTGGGACAATCTCCAGGCCCAGAAGGAGAGTCTCCTAGTCGAGAAACAGAGTCTTCAAATCCAAAGAGAGAGTCTCCAAACTGAGGCGGAGAATCTCCAGGTCCAGAAAGAAAGTCTTCTAGTCGAGAGAAAAGACCTCCAATCCGAGCGAGACACACTCCAGTCTGAGAGAGATGCCCTCCAAAATGAGAAAGACTCCCTGCAATCCAAACTTGACAACCTCCAACTACAGCAAGACACCCTCCAGTCTGAGCGAGATACCCTCCGGTCCGAGAGGGATGTACTCCAGTCTGAGCAAGATACCCTCAAGTCCGAGAGGGATGTACTCCGAACTGAGCGAGACACCCTCCAAAATGAACTAAGCAGAATTCAGTTTTCTCAGGCCATGCTTGAATCTGAACTAAAAATCCTCATAGTTGAAAGAAACGGACTTCGAGCCAAATTGGAGAGGGAGAGCGTCAGAACCGACCAACCTGCCATCGTCCTTCAACCACAGGAGGTACCGGAATCGATGTCAGTTGCCCCTGTAAGAGGACGGAAAACGAAACGAGTCTCAACTCAGCTAGAGAAGAAGGAAGAGGAGGAAGGAAAAGTAGAGGAGGAGAAGAAAGTAGAGGAAGAGGAGGAGGAGAAAGTAGAGGAAGCAGACGTTGTAAGAGAAGAGGAGGAAAGAGGTCCAGAGTGGCTCGATCCATGGAAAGCGGCCCTGAGTCTAGGGGAGGGGCCTTCAGTAAGATCACGGTCACCTACTCCCAGAAGGGTAACAAGAAGTCCTGAAAGAGCAGGAGGTGGAGGTGAGCAAGACATTGTTACTGTTGTTGAACGATCTCTAAAAATGAGTGAAATTAGAGGTCTGAGAAAAGACTTTTCACGACACCCAAAAGAGCCTATCGTCACATGGTTACTCCGCTGTTGGGACAGTGGGGCCAACAGTGTGTGGCTAGATGGTAGAGAAGCTCGCCAACTGGGTAGCATTAGTAGAGACTCAGCCATTGACAGGGGTATTGGCACATGCCAGGATGGATCCTTCACCCTCTGGAAGCGAATGCTGTTAGCCGTAAGAGAAAGATATCCCTTCAAAGATGATCTGATGCCTGAGAAAAAGAAATGGACTGATATGGAAAGAGGTATCGGTTATCTGAGAGAGCATGCCGTAGTGGAAATGTTATACAGTTCCGACTTCATCCCTGACGAGCCAGACCAAAAGCATGACCCTGAGAAAGTCAGGTGTACACCAAATATGTGGCGTACATTCACGAAGACTGCACCGGAAAGGTATGCCAGTACACTCGCAGCAATGTATGGCAAAGGGGTAAGAAGACCCCTTGTAAATGAACTGGTTAATAGACTTCAAGACTTTGAGTTACATTTAGCCCCTCTACGGGCTTGTGTTTCAGCCATCACAAAGGTAGTTGAAAAGCTAGACAAAGTGGAGAGCAAACAAGAAGATATGAGGGACGAACTGTCTACCATGCTTAATGCAGATGGATCCATGGTGGTACCAGATACATCTGACGGGAACCAGAATTCCCAAAACTGTCTACCGGAAGAGCTGATCAACTTGGTTTCCTCCCAACCTTCATCATCCAATATCTCAGCCATCAGAAGGAGACGTCCTCGTGCTCAGGCAAATGACAACCGTAAGACTACATCGCGTCTTGCCTTGTGGCGCTACCTGCGCGACCATGGGGAGAATATGAAGAAGTGGGATAGGCAGCCCACTCCTGCACTTCAAGCACGAGTGAAAGAACTACGAGACAGATCGACCACCAAGGTGAACTTCTCCAAAAGGGTGACTGCTCCAGTTGCTGTGAACAATCGAGGTAACAAATAGGGGGGCCCTGCCCCCAGCCAGGGGGGGGAAAGGGACAATAGAGTATACTGGACTGTGTGGATTAGGTGGCCTGGCACATCACGACCACAGAAATATAAGGCCCTGGTGGACACTGGTGCACAGTGCACCCTAATGCCCTCGAGTCACCAAGGGACAAAATCGATTTATATTCATGGAGTGACTGGGGGTTCCCAAGAGTTGACTATGTTGGAGGCTGAGATAAGTCTCACTGGTAAAGACTGGCAGAAACACCCTATTGTGACTGGCCCAGGGGCTCCCTGTATACTTGGTATCGATTACCTCAGAATGGGATATTTTAAGGATCCTAAGGGGTATCGATGGGCCTTTGGAATAGCTGCTGTAGACACAGAAGGTGTTAAGCAGTTGTCTGTTTTGCCTGGCCTGTCGGAAGACCCATCTGTTGTGGGGCTGCTACGAGTAAAAGAGCAGCAGGTACCGATTGCTACAAAAACGGTGCACAGACGTCAGTATCGCACCAATAGGGATTCCTTGCTCCCCATTCATGCGTTAATTCGTCAACTGGAGAGTCAGGGAGTGATTAGTAAAACTCACTCACCTTTTAACAGCCCTATATGGCCGGTGCGTAAAGCCAGTGGAGAATGGCGGCTGACGGTAGACTACCGTGGCCTGAATGAAGTCACACCCCCACTGAGTGCTGCTGTGCCGGACATGTTAGAACTCCAATACGAGCTGGAGTCAAAATCAGCCAAATGGTATGCCACCATCGACATTGCGAATGCCTTCTTTTCCATTCCTTTGGCCGCAGAATGTAGGCCACAGTTTGCCTTCACCTGGAGGGGCATTCAGTATACCTGGAACCGTTTGCCCCAGGGGTGGAAACATAGTCCCACCATTTGCCATGGGTTGATCCAGACTGCACTGGAACAGGGTGGTGCTCCCGAGCACCTACAGTACATTGATGACATCATTGTGTGGGGCAATACAGCAAGGGAAGTTTTTGAGAAAGGAGAACAAATAATCCAGATCCTTCTACGTGCTGGCTTTGCGATTAAGCGAAGCAAAGTGAAAGGACCTGCTCAGGAAATTCAATTCCTGGGAATAAAGTGGCAAGATGGACGTCGTCACATCCCAGCAGATGTGATCGACAAGATTGCTGCTATGTCTCCACCCACTAGCAAGAAAGACACACAGTCTTTTCTGGGCGTAGTGGGCTTTTGGAGGATGCATGTTCCAAACTACAGTCTTATCGTAAGCCCCCTTTATCAGGTGACGCGGAAGAAGAATGATTTTACATGGGGCCCTGAGCAGCAGCAGGCTTTTGAACAGATTAAACAGGAGATAGCCCGTGCCGTGGCCCTGGGGCCAGTACGGACGGGACAGGATGTAAAGAACATCCTCTACACTGCTGCTGGGGAGAAAGGTCCCACTTGGAGTTTGTGGCAAAGAGCCTCAGGAGAGACCCGAGGCCGACCCCTGGGATTTTGGAGTCGAGCGTACAAGGGGTCTGAAGAGGGCTACACTCCAACTGAGAAGGAGATCTTAGCTGCATATGAGGGGGTTCGGGCTGCTTCTGAAGTAGTCGGTACTGAAACGCAGCTCCTTCTGGCACCTCGACTGCCAGTGCTGAACTGGATGTTTAAAGGAAAGGTTCCCTCCCCCCATCATGCTACTGATGCCACTTGGAGCAAGTGGATTGCGCTGATTACACAACGAGCGCGGATGGGGAACCTCAGCCGTCCAGGAATTTTAGAGGTGATCATGGACTGGCCTGAAGGTAAAAAGTTTGGAACATCACCAGCAGAAGAAGTGTCACGTGCTAAAGAGGCCCCACCATACAATGAACTACCAGAAAATGAGAAGGAATATGCCCTGTTCACTGATGGATCGTGTCGTATTGTGGGGAAGCATCGCAGATGGAAAGCTGCTGTGTGGAGCCCCACACGACAGGTTGCAGAGGCCACTGAAGGAAAAGGAGAATCTAGTCAGTTTGAAGAGGTAAAGGCTGTCCAGCTGGCCTTAGATGTTGCTGAACGGGAGAGGTGGCCAATGCTTTATCTTTATACTGACTCATGGATGGTGGCGAATGCCTTGTGGGGATGGTTACAGCAGTGGGAACAAAATAACTGGCAGCGGAAAGGTAAACCTATTTGGGCTGCTGAACTGTGGAAAGACATTGCCGCCCGAGCAAAAGATATGGTTATAAAGGTGCGTCATGTAGATGCTCATGTGCCCAAGAGTCGGGCTACTGAAGAACAACAAAACAACCATCAGGTAGATCGAGCTGCCAGAATTGAGGTGGCTCAAATAGACTTGGACTGGCAGAACAAGGGTGAATTATTTCTAGCTCGATGGGCCCATGAGACCTCGGGCCATCAAGGAAGAGATGCAACATATAAGTGGGCTAGAGACCGAGGGGTGGACTTAACTATGGACGCTATTACACAGGTTATTCATGACTGTGAGACATGTGCCGTAATTAAACAAGCCAGGAGGATGAAACCTCTCTGGGGGGAAGGGCGATGGCAAAACTACAAATATGGGGAGGCATGGCAGGTTGATTATATCACCTTACCACGATCTCGCAATGGTAAGCGTTACGTGCTTACCATGGTGGAAGCAACCACTGGGTGGCTTGAAACATATGCAGTACCCCATGCTACCGCCCGAAACACCATATTGGGTCTTGAGAAACAAGTCCTGTGGCGACATGGCACTCCAGAAAGAATTGAGTCTGATAATGGGACACATTTCAAAAATTCCCTTGTAAATACTTGGGCCAAAGATCATGGCATTGAGTGGATTTATCATATCCCCTATCATGCACCAGCTTCTGGTAAAATTGAACGATACAATGGGTTGTTGAAAACCATGTTGAAAGCAATGGGTGGTGGAACATTTAAGAACTGGGAGAAGCATTTGGCAGAAGCCACCTGGTTGGTCAATACCAGAGGATCTGTCAATCGTGATGGTCCTACCCAATCCAGCCCCCTACATACTGTAGAGGGAGATAAGGTCCCTGTTGTACATGTAAAGAACATGCTGGGAAAAGCAGTGTGGGTCCTTCCAGCCTCTGGAAAGGGCAAACCTCTCCGTGGAATTGTTTTTGCCCAGGGACCTGGGTGCACTTGGTGGGTGATGCAGAAGGATGGGGATGTTCAATGTATACCACAAGGGAATTTGATGTTGGGGGAGTGCAGTCAGTAATTCTATGTATATACATGTATATAGACCTGTGTGTGTAATGCTTTTTCAAATATTGTCTCTTTGTATATGTATTTTTAAGCATGATGTAGCGATGTAGAATAAGGGGTGGAATGTTATGGTTTTGTGTTTTGTAATTTTTGCTATTGGTATTCCACATCACAACATCATGTGGAGCACAGAGAAGAAGTACTACACGTCCCAGGGGACCCTGCGGCCAGAGAGGGAAAATACGTCACGGAAGTGACGCTCGCGCTCTCTCTCTCTCACTGCCTGGCAGCGGGTGTAGGGTGTGCTTCCAAGCCGCGGCGCCTTCAACTTCAAAGTAGGCCTCTCGGTGTTCGGAAACCTCTCTCTCTCATTATATTTGATTTATTAGTTTCAATTCTAATTATATTGTATTATAGTGTGTTATCTTGCATTCCGATATCATAGTTAGTAAATAAGTTTTACTCCTCAGATCATTGCCGCTGTTCCGTTTGTTCCCTTCAACTCCCATCTCCCTACCCCTTTTCCCTTTTTTCCCTTTTTCCGAGGGGGCCGGGGGGCTACGGGCCTACTGCCCCCTCCCCTGTCACGGACACAGATTGATCTCGATAACCCCGTGACAAGAAGCAACAGCTGATGATGAGGGCCTGACATCACAGCTTGGATGCTGTACACAAGGACTGTCATAAACTTTGCAGTTTTCAGTTGGACCAGTGCTGCGCCATTTGCTACAACCACTGCTCATCAGACAGGCTTCATCAGCACTGCCCCAGTGCTGTAAGGTATTTTTTGTGCCATTTGTTAGTTAGCTTTATGTAACAATCTCGTTATGTCACACAGCTTCTGGTTTTGTAGGCTTGATAAAACTTGCTATTATGTTCTACAAATGGCTTCTTCTGGCAGCAGCTCCTATCAGTTCTTAACAGTACTGGTATTAAATTAGGCAATGGGGAAAAAACATTTCCCATCACCCGCACTAGTGCAGCAAGGTATTACAACAATGGGAACTTCTTAGCCTTCCCAGTGATTATAACAGAAGTAACAAGACTTTTCTTTGGGTATTGATTGAATTGATCTAATTCTGATTACCAGAACCTGAAAACAGGTTCTCCAGAGTGAGGAGGATTTAATTATTCCTAGAAGAAAGAGTTATGTAAATCTGAAGTGTAGTAAATGTGCATATGGACTAAATATTCCTGCAGTTCTTTAGCCTGTACTTCCCTCTTTTCTCGTATTGCAGAAAAGTAAAAAACAACAGAGCATCAAACAAAACCAAACAAAAAGGGAAAATGAAACAGAAACATAAGAGGCATGAGCAGAAAGAATACATGGGAGATAGGGCTCTGTCTGGCAGGCAGATGAACACCATGTAGCCCCACGTGCTTCTCCTTGAAGCCAAAAGATGCCAGCAGAATTCACAGCACTGAGATGGGCCAGAGCAAGGACACCAGGACACTTCACAAAGCTTCAGCAGAGAAGAGATGGTGAAAAAAGTTTCCAGATTGTCTCCTGCTTAGTCTGGGCAAGACTCTCATAGAGACAGCATCCAGTGCTGTGTGGATGGGGATAAAAGAACAGTGAGTGCCATTGCTGCAGGTAGCCCTGCATCAACTTTCTCATGTACATCCTCAATCTTTTCATTGTTATCCAATAACACATTAAAATATCTTGATCAAAATTTTGCCAAAGTTAGCTTAGCTCCTATGAAGTCCTGCAAAATTTGATCAAATGGTCTGTTCAGGTATACTAGTATATGAACAGTATTGATAACATTTGCACTGTTGCTGAGCCAGAAGGCTGGGAGCAAGAAAACAACTGAGAAGCCTTCTGATTGCGCAATTTCCTTCTTATAATACACTCACTGCTGCTTGGCCATTGTCTGAGATCCTCCTGCTGTGTTACCTGCTAAAAAGGCACAATATCAGGGAAGAAACATGTTAGTGAAATTGCCAGGTTTTAATTGGGCAGTCAGATTGGTTGCTCTTACATGGTTTATTGGCAATTTTTTGTATTCTTTCTATGGTTGAAATTATACAAAACAGTATGGCACTTCTGAATTCATTAGCGCGCTCTGGAGTGCAGTTGTGACTGCCGCTGCTGACTCACGAACCTCATTTCAAAACCTTGTGTGTCTGAGAGCTCCATTCTCAAAGACCTGAAAGAAAGGGACTTGTAGTAGGAGAAAGGGACAAGTGAATGACAATAGGTTCTTCCCAAACTGCTGACTATCTGCTAGAGAATAAGAACAAGTTGAAGATGCAGCTGAGATCCCCATAAGAACTTTGTCACATCTTCCGGCCTGCTGCTTCCCATGGCTTGAGATTCAGACTTACTCCTGTGCTCGGACAGCCCCAGCTTCCTCCTCAGTTACACACGAAAGCCTAATTTCATAAGCATACACAGAGATAGCCAAACCAATATTCCTATTTTAGGAGACTCCCTGCTAAGCTTAAAACAAACAATACCAACATTAATATTCCTATTAATATTAAATAATTACCAAAATACTGTAAGATCTCATGGCTGACAATAAGTCAAGCTGCAGCGAGCCCACTCTTGCCTGTGCTCTTGTGTACAGGATTACTGTGATCAATAGCAAAGAGAACATTGAAGCCAATGGGATGAGGTTCAACAGGACCAAATGCCGGGTCCTGCACTTTGGCCATAACAACCCCAGGCAGCGCTACAGGCTTGGGGCAGAGTGGCTGGAGGACTGTGTTGAGGAAACAGACCTGGGGGTACTGATTGATGCTCGGCTGAACATGAGCCGACAGTGTGCCCAGGTGGCCAAGAAGGCCAACGGCATCCTGGCTTGCATCAAAAACAGTGTTACTAGCAGGAACAGGGAGGTAATTGTCCCCCTGTACTCAGCATTGGTGCGGCCGCACCTCGAGTACTGTGTTCAGTTTTGGGCCCCTCACTGCAAGAAAGACATTGAGGCCCTGGAACGTGTTCAGAGGAGGGCTACAAAGCTGGTGAGGGGTCTGGAGCACAGGCCTTATGAGGTGCGGTTGAGGGAGCTGGGATTGTTCAGCCTGGAGAAGAGGAGGCTCAGGGGAGACCTTATAGCTCTCTATAACTTCCTGAAGGGAGGTTGTGGTGAGCTGGGGGTCGGCCTCTTCTCTCGTGTAATCAGTGATAGAACTAGAGGGAATGGTTTCAAGCTGCACCAGGGGAGGTTCAGGCTGGACATTAGGAAGTATTACTACTCGGAAAGGGTAGTCAGGCATTGGAATGCACTGCCCAGGGAGGTGGTGGAGTCACCGACCATGGGAGTGTTCAAGAAACGTCTGGATGTTGCGTTGAGGGGTATGATTTAGCTGGGAAGTATTGGTAATGGTTGGACTGGATGATCTTCTAGGTCTTTTCCAACCTCGATAATTCTGTGATTCTGTGAGAACATTTTTTTCCTGAAGCATGTGTAGGGAGAATTTACCCATGGCAGGCTAATTCTAGGCACTAAGTCTCACTTGATAATCCTTGAAAAGCAATAAATACTTCTACGAGTAATTCATAGGATTTAGACACCTACATGGAGCTTACATTAGTTGAACACCAGAGGTGCTTGTTTCTATCTACTGACTATAAATGGGTATAGTGTGATGAGCTGAGATGTTAACAGCTACACTTGAGGCATCACATCTTAGATGAGATGAACCCCTCTTAGGAATCCAGCTTCTTGTCTGCTTCAGCTTTTCCTGAATGCATGACCTGGCATTTGGCTTTGTTAGAACACACTGTTCAGGCCCAACTAGTGTGAAATTCAGCAGTGGTCTGATCAGTCTGCAATTATAGTCTATTTTTTTCGCTGGTTTCTGGGTCACTGTGTATATTGGTTATGTAGATCTGTGCAGAACAGTACTGGAAACATTCCCACTCAGTGATGACTCCTTATGATTTGCAGGAATATTTACAATGTTAAGATATGTAACATTGCTTCTCCAGTCAATCCCTGCCACAAAGTGAGCTTCTCTCTCTGCTCTATTATAGCAGGAATACAGACATGGTTCTTGGCAGCTGATCTCCTTCAGAGTGTTTCATTAATAAGATTGTTACTCAAGGACCTCTCTTTTCAAGAACTTACACACAAGGTAGACAAATGGGACCTTTAGGAATTACTGCAGTCCCATCACAATTTCCACATTCCCATCATGTCAAAGGTAACAAGACAAAGTGAGCTCTCTAACGTAAGCAACCATTACATTTCTTCTAAATATTTTGCAATGTTTTTCAAGCATTTTCCCCTCTTAGCTATCTATATTTCACAATTTCTAATATATAAAAGATGTTATTCTCAATCAACACTTTAAACTATTGTTAATAACGCTAATTCTTTTGTTTCCAGTTTGGCTTTGGTCCTACATCGCACAGAAGAACTGTGGAATGTCCCTTCACTTAGCCCAGATGGATAAAAGGTTCATAGCTGCCTTACAGCCCTGCAGTCAACAGGAAGCAAATGCCTAAACATCTGGGTCATAGGTTTCAGCATTACAAGCCACCCCCAAAGTGTTCTTCAGTGCAAGTAAAGGCTGAAGTCCTGAAGTCTTCATAGATTGGTCAATTTTGAGAAGCCTTGGAAGAATTAGGGATTCATTTTTCCCAGCTGAACCCAAAGTATGAGAATTAACCCTGAGGTTAACACTTGGCCAAATTTTTCCTTAAGATACCAATGGAAATTCAATAAAATTTTATTTGACTCCAAATTAAGATGAAAGCTGCCTCCTAATGCAATTCTCATTGCATCAAAACACAAATAACACTATTGCAGGAAAACAGTTTCTTTTCTTTGTGCTCCAGACATGAAAAAAATTAACAAGCTGGAAGTAATTCTCTTCAGCTGGGGATGAATACATGGCATTTGCATCTCATAGAAATCAAGTGTAACAGTCATATTTCTGAGTATGGCCTACATAAGTACAGGAACATCATTATTATATCCTCAACAGACAGTGTATTACTATGGCCAGGTCCATCTGTGCTGTACCAATGACCATCAGTGACAAGGTGATCTGAACAAGCAGATGCAGAGGAATAAATCTACATGAGAGTCTGTTTCACCATTTTCTTTGTATCGTTAGCACAGCTTGCTGCTAATTTTGACAAGGATTTAAGTTGTTCTGTTCAAGTGGTTGCTAAATTGATCAAGAAACCTTGCATAACTTCATTCTGTGCACTTTAGGGTCTTCAGCATCATCAGTCCTATAGGAAACTCCTTTTTTTCTTTTCCTAAGTCAGTGGTGAGAGGAGTGTAAAGACAAAGACTGCAACCTTGGTGTATTCTGATGATTCTGCTTCATGGCATAGCTTGTCTGGACCTACCCTAACAGGCAGTTTCAGCACTAGGAGTCTAGGTATGATTGCGCTAAGGCTGAAAACTACCCACCTCTTCAGTTCAGATGAAATTAATCATCTTGAGAAGCTGAAGATATCAAAAGTTACAGTAATCAAGGCTTAGCAAGTGCCTGTGAATATTAATGCCTTTATTTTGATCAATGAATAGGATAGACAACATTTCAATAATAAAGATGTTTGGTTGGGGTTTTTTTTAATTGATTAAAAAACTGGAAAGTGATGTAAAACTTCCAGTTGAGGACATAAATTTAATTTTTACATTAATGTTTTTTAGGTGTATGCTGCCTCCTTGAAATGTGTCTCATCTGAGTATCTGCATATAGATTTTTATATGTGATCTAAACTTCCATTATAATCAATGGAGATCTAAGATTCAATACTTTCTACCAGATAAGAGTCTGGTGAAACTTGAGATGCCTCAAGATACCTGAGACTTCCATCTAGATCTGAAAAGTCCTGTAAACACCTCCTTGGTTGGTATCGAGGGCCAGGTAGGTACAATGGGTAGCATCCCAGGTGGTCTGAGGTTAGGCAAGTAAAATCATACTCCCTGGATTTCAACAGACTGCAACAAGATCTTGGATACCTCTCTCATATGTAGCTACATCTGGACACCTACATCTAGCATCTTAGTAGCACACAGATTATCATGTTTTTCATCCATAATCTGATTGTGAGACCAAATCCTTTACATTCAGCTCATGACAGGTACCCAGCAAACATGCGAATAACCTAACAGTGTCACAGAATCATAGAATCATAGAATCATTAAGGTTGGAAAAGACCTTTAATATCCAGTCCAATCATCCACCTACCATCAATGTTACCCGCTAATCCATGTCCTTCAGTAACATATCTACTTTCTTCATGGCGCCTCCAGGGACGGTGACTCCACCACTTCCCTGGGCAGCTTGTTCAGTGCTTGATCACTATTTGGGGGAAGAAATTTTTCCTAATATTCAACCTGAACCTCCCCGGCACAACTTGAGGCCATTCTTGTGCTATCATTGGTACCCGCAAAAAGAGGCCAACCCTCACCTCATTACAACCTCCTTTTTAGGGAACTGTAGGAGCAATAAGGTATCCCTTGAGCCTCCTTCACAAAAAACAACCTCAGAATAGTGTTAAGCCTTAAAGCAACACTGTGTTTGCCCCATGTGCTGTGATGAATGCTTTTAACTAACAGATGACTTTGTTCAGCAAATCAGTTCATGCAGAGCCAGACAGAGGCAAATTAGCAGAATCACCATCTTTTTTTACTAAAGTACAGGGAAGAAGCAATACCCACTGCAAAGTGGTAGGAAAACTTAAGGAGAGTAGATTTAGGTTGGATTAAAGAAAAAGTGTTTTACCGTGAGGGTGGTGAGGCACCAGGACAGGTTGCCCAGAGATGTGGTGGATGCCCCATCCCTGGAGACGTTCAAGATCAGGCTGGACAAGGCTCTGGGCAATCTGATCAAGCTGTGAATGTCCCTATTATTTGCAGAGGACTTGACGACCTTTAAAGGTCCCTTCCAACTCTAGGGATTCTATGATTCTCTGATTCCATGTGAGATGCTGCCGCACTGCATCATGCTGCATTTCCCCTGATTAATGACAAATCTTAGTTTAAGGTTGCTCATCTCTTTAGTGATCAGTAATATTCAAGTGTTATTTTGTTCCACATAGCCATGACCTTGTTATTTTTAAGATATTTGCTGGAAATAAATAACGTTAAATTTAGTGGTAATTGTATGCCTTTTTACTGGCTGAACAGACATTTCACAACTTGGATGACAGGAGTAGTGTCTTAGTTTGGCAGAAAGACCCTGCTATAGTAACCATCAATGAGAAGAAATTGAAGCGTGTAGTGAAGTGACGAGGTACCTCAATCAGCCTTGCTTGTAGATGTCTTTCCCAAACCCAACCACGGTGCCCACGTGTGCAAAACAGCCACCCCTCAGCTTGTGTACCCTGGGCAGGAGGGCATGCAGGTCTGAGATACTGGCTAACAGTGTGTACGGGAGGTGAGTCATATACTGACCTCAGACTCGAATTAGAGTTTACCACAAAGTGGAAATGTGGCCCACACAACCTGAAGTTTTACAGCTATTAAGAAGCATCTGAATCTTTTACCTTAAAGAGACATCACTTGATTCTGCATTAAATCCTTCCTGCAATGTTTTCCTACGCAAAGGAGGATACACATTTTTAATACTGTTATTTACTTTTTATATTGTTCCCTGTTGTAAATAGGGGGGGAAAAAAGTCATATCATAATCATTAACATATTTTTATTCTCTGAGACCAATCAATTGGATTTTTTTGCTAAATAAACTCATTGGAAGTTGACATTTGACTGTGTTTCTTCTGGATAAACTTGCTTTTACAAGGGAAAAATATTTCTCTTAAATGTTATGATCAGTTCTTCAATCTTTACAAGAATGTACCAGAGCATTAGTGTTAATGACCAAAGAAGTATGATAGAAAATAAAAAAAGTGTAGTATATCTGCCAAAATCCTGAGGTGGAAAAATGTATATTCTTGCAACAGAAAGCTGCCAGTCATAAAATTTAACCATGCCAGTTCTTGAAGTAAATCTTAGTGTATTACAGCCTTCCAAAGGTTTGAACTAGCTAACCAGTTGTGGACAACATTGCATTTGAACATACTGTACAAGGCTACACTGTCCTACAAGCTTTGTGAGTTTTGCAGCTTTAGTAATTCATGTATTTATTGACCTCCAATAGCATAATAATATGTGTACATTTTATCAATTCTTCAAATATTAGTACTATTTTTCTATCATGTAATAAATTTCCCAGTTTCATTTCAGCCCTTAGCTTTAAAAATTATTCCAGTGGGGTGAAAGTTATGTTACAGCTGGTGCATCAATTTTCACCTAATTCTGAGGAAGTAAAGCTCTCCAAAGATTTAAGCTATTTGGGAGCTTATTCCCTAGAAATAGTTTTATCCTATTACTTTTATACAATTCAGTGGGAAACATTTGACCAAAATCATTTTGTTCCCTCCATTGTTGGTTGGTATCTCTGTTAGAAAAAACCTTGTGTAAAATGGCACAGGTGGAGGACTCAACCTGGAATGGTGCCCTGGAGCAGCGCATTACTTTCCTCCCCATCGGCAACCACAGGCTGTTTTGAAACTGTCAAAGTCTCATTCTCACTTCCAGCTGAGTTAGAAGAGCACATTTGACAATGAGAGGGCTGGTGTATGCCTTGGTAAGCTAGAAAAACTCTTAGAGGCCAGTTCAAAGAGCTTGCAACTACAACGCCTTAAAACCTGCTCTCTCATATTCCAAAAATAGTTTAGATTTTGATAACTAACCTTAATATAAACTACAGAAGGGTCATTGGTGAGGAGAACACACTGAATTGTTTAATTCTTGAGATTTTGATAACTTGCTGCTCAGTACAAAAGCAAAGTTTGTATTAAATATGATTTGTAATGAATAGTTTGATCTGTTCTATTCATATCAATGACTGATGTGAGTTTATTTCAATGTATGTACATCACAGCAGTTTCAGTAAGCATGCAAACCATAAAGAATGTCTTGTACTGTAGCAAAATGTTTAATTCTGTAAAATAAGGACTCATGGTAGCGATCGCAGTGATTTCAATGGGCTTTCCTGAAACTATGATGGCTTGCCGAGCTAGGTTTTAAGGGTAAACTTATGACTTCAGTTAGGCCACCACTGCTGCCTTCCTACTCAATATTTTATAGCCTGTCTGACAGAGATCCAATATTTTTTTCTTCTTTTCTCAGGGGAAAAGCATAATGATGTAAGCTATTTTTATGACCTTTTCTAAATACGTAGTTTGATATGAAAATGTACTCTTCCTTTGGCTAACAACACAGCACTATGATTAGTGGACATTGTTCTGCTTCTACAGCTTCGCTTTTCATTCAATTATGCCTCTGTGATACAGTTGCAGCCCTTTACATCTTTCCTGTAGGTAAATGTACGAGAAAGTTACATATCTGATGGATGCAAAACCAGCTGTGGATCATTACCTTCCAAAATATTTGTTCTTGGGCAAGGCAAAAAAGTTCAAATATCTTCTCAAAAGGAAGAAAACAGCTGTTCTTCAATGGTGTTTGTCCCACATATTATACAGCAGAGGTCTTATTCATGTTTTCTTAAAACAATATAACTCAGAGAACTGAGCTGTCTTAAGAACTGTATCACTTGGGTGTTTTTCCTGTCAACAGAAAAACTGGAATGAAAAGTCCAGGTGGTAAAAAGTGTGGGTACCAAAAGCAGGTAGCACAGATTTCATCCTTTCTGCAATAAGATGACCAATTGGATTCATTCAGAACACGTAGGAGGAGAATATCAGAGAGACAGTCATTTATGATTTGTATAGTTACAAAGCAATTCTGAAGTGTCTTCTTTACTCACAGCACCTTGCATTAAACTCAGAGAGGCAAACAACTGCTCCTGACATCTTCTCTCACCTCTCAGGGAAGTGGGAACAGAGCCTTTTGCAGCAAAATCTTTAACTGGATCCTGTCCATAACAAAGTGTTCAGGACTAGATTTGCCCATGCCCGAAGTAGAAACAGCCTGCTGGGCTGGAGGGACAGATTGTCACTACCTGTGCTAGCCCAAGGACACTAGTTTCACATCCAGGCTTCTCATTCTGTCACTTACCTCCTCTCCTTGGAGGCATTTGCTCATAATACAAAGCTGAGAGGAATGGCTTACACACCAGAAGGCTGTGCTACCATTCAGCAAGACCTGGATAGACTGCTGCGATGGGCAGAGAGGAGCCTGATGAGGTTCAACAAGAGCAAGTGTAGAGTCCTGCAACTGGGCAAGAATAACTGCATGCATCGTTGCTGATTAGGGGGTGGCCTGCTGTAGAGGAGCTCTGCAGAGAAGGACCTGGGGGTCCTGGTGGAGAGCAGATTGATCATAAGCCAGCAGCAGTGTGCCCTTGTGGCCAAGAAGACCAATGATGTCCTGGGGTGCACTATAAAGAACATGGCCAGTGGGTCGAGGGATGTGATCCTTCCCCTCTACTCTGCCCAGGTGAGATGACATCTGAAGTACTGTGACCGTTTCTGGTCTTCTCAGTTCAAGATGGATAGGGAACAATCAGAGAGAGTCTAGCAGAGTGCCACAAAGATGTTTAGGGGCCTGGAGTATCTCTCTTAGGAAAGTCTGAGAGACCAGGGACTGTTCAGGATGGAGAAGACTGAGATGTTTGATGGCTTTTTTGGTGGTGCCTAGTGGCAGGACAGGAGACAATTGGCACAAACTCTGCTCTGGAGATATTCAAGATGCTTTCCTGTGTAATCTACTGTAGGGAGCTGCTTTAGCAGGGGGTTGGCATTGATGACCTCTAGAAGTCCCTTCCAACTCCTACAGTTCTGTGCTCTGTAGTCAGAAAGAGTATTTTCTTGTCATGTCACTTCAGTCCGCCTTGCTTTCCCTTCTACAATCTCAGAAGGACGTGGCCTCTTCCACCAGTGCCAAGGCTGAGCAGCCCTGATCCCTTGCAGATAGAACACCAAAGGCAAGATCAAGGCCTCCTTACAAACAGGTGACCTTTGCTGTTAACTTTAAGGGATTCATGATTTTATTTTAAAGCAACACAAACATAGATCAAATTATGTACGTACATGCAGTTCTTTCATAGGTACATTGATTTTGTCTTTCCAAATCACTGGATTATTTTTTACATTCTCCAAAATAGCATGCTTGGGTTTTGTTGTCCAGACAGATATAATCTAATTCTTAATGTTCTCAGCTTTTTCCTTCCTCAAAGAGGACATTTAAAATCATAAGATTGGCTGAAATTCTAAGAGATTCACAAGAAGCAGCTGAATGCCCCAAAGTAGAAGGACAGCAGGAGGGAAAGGAAAGAAAAAATACTGAATTTTGTAGTAGCATTCTTTATTTGTTGAAGAAGCATTTGCTTTTAAAGCGATCGACAGATTATCATGGCGACACAATGGAATTCGTTCTCACCCTTTAAGTCCTCAGGTACACTTGAAGCAGAGACAATTTTGATTGTATTTAAACTATCAAAATACATATAGTGCTTTTTTGTTTGTTCGTTTTTTAATTGGAACATGAGTTGTCAGTGTCCAAAGATTTTTCAGATAGGACCTCATGGCAGTGCTGCTCTCTGCTGTTGGAATTTCTTTTAGAGCTACCTTCCCCAGGTTTATTTTCCAAGGTTAATTTGACCTTCAAAAAACTGCTAGCTGTCCTTTTTTTTTTTTTTTTTTTTTTTTTTTCCTGTTGTTTGATCAGAGGCTGCTCCCTGTCTAGACAAAGCAGAAATCCCAGAAGTATTCCTTTCCCATGATAGATTTTTCAGATGCCTTTTCTGAGAAGTTCCACCTTAGAATTTGATTTTTTTTGCCTTCATAGGTAAAAACACAGTGTCTGGATTCTAACAGTTGAATTGCTACTGCCAATACCAGCCTCCCCATCACTTCCAAAATTTATTCAGTTAATCATGCCTTCTTAGTTAATACACTTACATGGAACTAATAACATAATCAAATCAAAACACTGAGAGGTTTCATGTAATAAAATATATCTTGCCTCACTGTGTTTTCAGACCGACCTTGACAGTGAGTATTCTGCTTAAATCAATTAGTTAGATGGCTACTGTTCCCTCCAGAAATTAAGCTCTCTTTCATGATCTGAGTGATGTGTGAAATATTGCTTTAGTGTTTTGTCAGACTTTGTAAATCATTGCCATGCTGTGCTTTTTCTTTTCTTCCTGAGTACTGGTGTAAGGACAAATACCCAGTGCAGATGAGAGCTGCTGACGATTCACATGAATGGCTTCCAGGAAACAGAAGGAATAAAGGACCAGGACATCTGAACCCCGATAAAAGCACAGACACATCTGTGTAACCAAAACGAGAACCTGAGATGTGACTGTGAATGACAAAAATACAACTTTTCCCATGAAGCGGGAATACATCCTAACTTGTGATGGCTCTTACATCTTAAGGCCACTGTGGGAAAATGGTTCACAGATCCATTTTCTTCCACAGTCTGGACTTCTAAATTGTCCCACACTTTCCATGAAGAACTATGAGGGAAGACGGTTCCTTGCAGCTTTCATATTGTGCCTTGGTCATTGATATGGTAAGGATGTCAGGAAATGCAGATAGGGTTAAACAATTTTCAACCTGACGTTCTGTGGCCACAATCTATTTCAACTGACCTATCCTTTATCCAGGAAATTCCTTTTCTTTTTTCATTATAAAACACTAGCATTCTCCATGACAAAGCCCATTACACAATATAATCTTTTTTTTTTTCATCTTTCTCCATCTTTCCTTTCTCAAATTCCTAAAGAAGAAAGGGCTTTCAGAAGTGGGAATATTAGCAAGACTCCTAAGAGCCTTAGGTCATTTGTAGTACTCTGCACGTACTCTCTTCTTTTGTACAGTATATCTTGAAGGTCACACGCATTTTTTTTTACTTTTTTTTTAGGCTGCTCTTCAGCAGCTGTTACTACTTCCAGCTGAGAAAAAATTATTTTGGAAATGCTTCAACCATCAAAGAAGCTGTAAGTCTATACAGGTAGCTCTATAAGGTAAACTCAATACTTTACAGTCTTCTAGAGGAATTTGCAAAGCGTTCATTGTCAAAAAGGACTCCACTAGAAAACTAGTTTTTATGAAACATCAAGCTTTAAGCTAAACCATCAAACTGAGGTGTTTTAGAAAATCGTAGCAAACTGAACATAGAAGTCAAGAACAAGTACTTTTTGTCTGCCAAACATAAGACTAAGAAAGTACATCTCATTCTTTTCTTCCTTTCTAAACCTTTTTATTTTTGGAATAGTTCCTAACGTGTGACCCCATCGACCAATGTTACGTAACCTGAAAGTAGCCCTTCATTGTATCGATCGTCTCTAGTCAAAGGCATGAGGAGTACTTTCTGCAGTTGGATCCACAAGGTGAACGACTTTTTCCCTTCCTGTGCTGAATTTCTGATGCAGCTGGTGCAAGCTCAGTGCAGATAGGAGAAGAGCAAACTGTTCTTACAGTAAAGAGCAAAAAATGCTGACAGAGGAAGAGCATTTTTCTTATCATTATTTTACATGAAAATGCTATGGTGGTAACAACAGGATATCTCAACATGCACAAAGACTCCAACCTCTTTAGAATCTTCCTTTTACAAAAACACTTTTGAATGATGCTTTTCATCACTGAGCCTTTTTGGAAGAATCTTTAGAAAGGAAACCTAGGAGAGAGTTAGATCATGCATTTCAGGCTGCATGAATCTGAACAAAATTCCATATGCTGCTCTTTCAAAAAGGCAATAAAATCCAGTTCATATTCCCTGCTTTTCATTAAAAATATATGGAAACAAATGACACTAGAGAGTCATGTAAAGGTTCTGCTAGTAAAGCTGTCTTTTATATTTTTTCCCCCCCATCATTTGTTCCATATAGGCTGTATATTCTACAGAAAACAATTTTGGAAATATGTCAGTTCTTAAAACATTTATAAAGGCTTTTCATATCCTTTTTCATATCCAGACAGACTTACTTGGTGCCATGGATTGACCTGTGTACATCTGAGTGAGGGAGAGAAAATAAAAATACAACCAAAATTAAAAAAAAAAAAAAAAAAAAATACAACCAATACAATCCTTTAAAAATTGCAAACATCTATCAAAAACTTGGATTTGCAGATAACATATGTATTTCTAATTTTATTACAGGCTTCCATGAGATAATTGTAACGTCAGTAAGTTTTTCAGATACTTTTTTATACAGAACACAATTTTTAAAACTCTGATAGATAAAAATATGGACTAGTATTGTTAGAACGCACACAATATGCTGCAGTGCTGGACTAGTTCATACTTTGCATTGCTGTGGTTAATGCTGGAGCACAGTGACTGAACAAAGCAGCCCAAAACTAATGCTATGCAGAATGACACAATCTTTTTCATGTGAGCCTGAAATCTCCGGGGAGGCCAACATGGCAAAGTTTTCTGAAAGACAGGATGCCCCAGACTGCTGCTCACCAAAAGAATTTCAGTTCCTTCCAGAATTTCCACAACTTTGTAAATACACTTCACGGAGCTTGTTTGATTGATTGCTTTCTTTTAGTTTTATTTGGAGATTTGCTTTGCCTGCCAGTCTGTGGCCACCACATGAAATATTAACTAACAACTTGGTTTTCAGCGTAGTTCCTTGCTAAGGACCTTTCACTGCAAATACTTGCACTTTTGCTGTCCCATTTGACGTACAAAAAGCAAGTTGCCCTATTCCATGGACAACTAAAGTGTTTGTAATATCATATACTGGAAATATATTTTCCAGATCTTATGAATGATTTAATTGTAAATAATTAAATAAATAAATAGAAATCCAAACATCCTAGAAGAAACACCAAAGACATCCTGGGACTCACTTTATTTTACAGATGATGCTGCCTCTGCACTAGCTGTCATCCATTTTCTTGTATTTTATATGACTCAGAATTATTTATATTACAGAAACATACAGGTACTTTCAAAATTTGACACAGATTGGGCTAAATATTCATCTATATCAAAAGATAGTCCTGCCTATCCCCACCAAATTTCAAATTTATGTCATTAATGAAGACAGGTTGTTCAATCAGAAATATGATTCCCATGAGAACTCGAGCAGGATCAACTGTGCAGAGCTCAGAGTGAATACCAGCTGTCCTCTAGCACAGGCTTATGCCTACATCACAATATTCCCTCTCTGACACTGGATGTGAAGTGAAGTGGTCACCACTGTGCTGTCAAGCTCTGTTTAATTAGCTAGTGAATTTTGTAATTCCAGGGGCTTGAGCAAGTTTGCATAATTTGTACAGAGTGTACCTAGTAAATGAAGAGTACACTGAGCCCATGAACAGGCTCTTGCTATTGTTGCACAAAGCTATCTCAACAGAGGGCTTATTTCTCAGCTCAGCATTATTAATGCCTTCCCTATTATTGCAGAGCATGAGGAACAGAATGCCTTTATCTCTCTTGTTGGCTGCAGGCTCTCAGCAGAGTTTGAACACATATTCTGCTTGGCCGGTATAACTTACTGCAAACAGTCACGGGTTGAAAAATGTTTTAAAAAAGGAATTTGCTATATCAACCATTCTGACCCATCAACAAACCAGTTTCCAGATGGGACTCGCTGGTCTTTGCTTTACACCACAGCTGTCTAAACCAGAATTCCCCTGCTGCAGCATTTTCAGCGTCTCCATGCAGATATAGCAAGGTATCATTTTCAGGAAAAAAAAAAAAAAAAAAAAAAAAAAGAAGAAGTCTTGCTCTCCTCCCACCAAACCCCTTATGCAGGGACCAGAAGCCCTGAGCCCCTGCTCTTCCCACCACCCAGGGAGCCAGGTGTCTGAGGGGATTGGCAAGGCCAAAGCTTCACAGCATCCACCAGGCACCGGCCTCCTGCAGATACACAGTCCAGAGGGAAGGCTCTCTGTGGCTCAGAAAGGATGAAAGTGAAAAATCCTGCATGGCTCAGAAAGGATGAATGGAGAAATCCTGCCTGCCTGGCTTAAGAAGAGAGAGCCAAGATGCACAAAAGATTTTTGTTTTAAAAAACAACGGTAACAATTCCCCCTTCTCAGCATCCCTCAGTAGAGGCTTTTCTGTTGAAGTACATCTCAACTGAAAGGCTGATCCTAAGCAACTTTTTGGCCAGATGACCTTGGCTCACTTTGCCCTGCACCCTAATAGGTGGAAAGGCCCCGTGTTGCCCTGATGGGTAGGTAAAAGGAAGCGGCATCAGCACAAACTTGGTCTGACTCTGTTGGGAACAGCAGTATGTGTGAAGGCACACATTAAACTCATTTCAGCCTAAGTGTGACACCATCCCTTATCGATGGAAGTTCTCTGTGCTTAATGAGGTATGAGAACTCTGCAACAAGCCACGTGCTCTCTTAACCAGGCAAAAGGTATAGGAATTAAATACCAATGGGCGTTTTCCCTCATGCCACAAGAACAAACATCCTACATTCTACCCTGAGTTGCTGAATTAACTCTGAATGTGGTGAGCCTCTGCTGTAAAATCTGAGAATGGTAACACAATGCTCCTGAATACCTGGGAAGCTGTCTTCCATTTCTGTTCTGGTGAGAAAAGGACCCCATGGGATGAGATGCATTTCACAGCTTTGCCTGCTGTATCTTCAGACTTAATTTATCACTCAAGGTATACATGAATGTGAAAAGAGAGCAAAATTGTAGTAGAAAGCTCTTGCAGGCAAAACTCATGCTTTTTAGCAGACTTGATTGTGAAAGAGAAATGCAAATGACCTGTAGAATATTATTTGGCAAATAAGATACCAAGAAGCAGAAGTGATGATTAGCTTTCAGTCTTCTAAGAAAGAGGAATGTTCCTTACTTTATTCTTGCTTTTCTTCGGAACTCTGTCAAGCTATACGGGAGATTCAGATCAACAATCATGAACTTGTACTAATACCACATCACAGATGACTACTATCTTTCACTTTGACGACCACAAAATCAAAGCTCAGCATCTTGTGAAAGCCAGGCGGGGTGATTACAAAATCAGGCCCAAACCATTTTCAGCATTATATCCTTTAAAATGCTAATGCTTTAATCCATAGACACTGATCAAACAGCTCAAAAAACTCCACATTAAAGATCAAGGCTCTGGGCTTTCAAGGGAACTTTCTCACTCAAAAAGTTTCAGAGGTGAGAAGCATAATTACATGCATATTTCAAAGGGAGGGAAAAGTTTGAAGGTATCTTTGAAAATCAGAAGTTTGCCTTGCCTCCTCCCACATGTAAGATTAGGTCTTCTATTTGTTTCTGGTAAGTTCTAGCAAACTGTGATATAAGAATTATAGACTCATTCTCTGTACTTTGTTATTTACACAAAATATAAACATGATTTCATAAAAACTTACTTATTTTCTGCTTTTTTTTCCACTTTATCCTAGACATTCTTTGAGCTGAAATCCTTAAGAGCCAGCTGTTGAATAGTCTGAGATTACAGTATAGAATGTTAGAGCAAATAAGCAAATTAGACAGGAAGAGAAAAATAGCATGAATCCCTACTATTCTCTACTATAATTTTATTTCTTTTCATGTAAGCCCTCATTGCTTTCTGTCGGTTTAACATGATTTTGTTGATGCTGCACATCTTTATTCCTCACTTGAGCAATGGTTGTTCAGATGCTTACCATCCTGCAGCAGTGCCCTGACACCAGCTGCAGTTACCTGGCTCACTCTGGATGTCTGCAGTGCAGGTATGCACATCTGAACTAGTCATCACAGATCTTTTATCGTCAATAAACATCTGGTTAATGTTGCCAGTGGAGTGTCAATGAGATTCACATCTGCTGAGGCAGGCAGTAAAGTTTCCTTGAGTAGAACTTTGCTGTTAAAGGAAAGCAGGATGGTTTTCACTGTGCACAAACACAGTGGGCTAGGTTTAGGTGTCTGGTGTCATTTTAGGTGCTTTGATATATCCCTCGGAGCCTCCTACAGACAGTTTGTAGAGGTGCAGAGCTCTGATAAGTCCTGTATCATGCATACCAGCATTACGGAAATTGTCATGACTGTACACAACACCTCCAAACACAGACACATCTGACCATGTAACTGCATCTAGACCCTGAAGTCAGGTGAGGTGAGTCCCACCTGTGGGGACAAGAGAAAAAGTGAGGAAACACAAGGTTTCAACTTATTCATTTTATCAGCTGTGCATGAGTACTCATGTCTTACACCATGGTGGTCAGATCTGGGCCTATGCCATTCTGCCTATTTCTGGGAATATCCGTGAAAACACAGGAAAAACCTTTTTAACATGTTTCTATACTTTTATGTGAGTGTTATTAGCAAAATATATTCTGCTGGACTGCATGAAATACACTGTCATGACAGGATATTTTTATCTTTGGTGGTGTGCAAACAAGGACAGTACGAAGGGACTGCCACTGACTTCAGTGCTGTCTAATCAGGCAGGGTAGAATCAGCAAATCTTAGAATAACCCGAGCTGTGAGGGACCCATAAGGATTATTGAGTCCAATTCCTGAAACCACACAGGACAACCCAAAATCCAAACCATTTGTGAGTGCATTGTCTCCTTGAACTCCGGCACTCGGGCCGTGCCCACTGCCCTGGGCAGGCTGTTCACTGCCCACCGCCCTCTGGTGCAGACCCTTTCCCTCACCCCCAGCCGCCCCTCCCCTGACACAGCTCCGTGCTTTCCCTTGGGCCCTGTCACTGTCCCTGTGAGGAGCTGCAGCTGCCACGAGGGAGCTATGGACAGCCATGAGGTAGGCAAGAGAAAGGGGAAACAGACACACCCAGACCAGATAGATCCAGAAGTCAAGTGGTATGTCAGCAGTCAACATGAAGTCAGAATTTGGCTTTCCTGAAATTAATCAGAAGAGTAGGCTTTGGGCCACACAGGTCTGCTCCTATCTCTTTTCCACCGATTTCCTCCCTTACTTTTTTTTGCCCACCTCCCCAGTGAAACAGCAACAAAAACTTAAGCCCATTCTTTCCATTTTCCTAACTTTTTCTCCAGATGCTAGCTAGGCACATGCACCCACCTCTTATTTCCTGACTGGGACACATTTCTTATGAAGCCATCCAGCTCTCCCTCAGGGCTGAGCCCATCCTGGCCGCCTGCTGCTGTGTTGTCTGTTAATCACTCTCTTTCCCTCTGTGAGTCTCAGCAGGAGCACTGCTGGCACAGATTTTCACATATCCTATATTAAATAATTACATGGAAAGGCTCCACACAACCAAGACTGCCTTTCTGTGCTACCTCTCTCCACGAAAAGAAGCCTGATATACTTGAGTCAAACTGAGAAATTCACCTTAGCACTGGAAAAACATCCCCTGGAAGTCCCTGGCAGCACCTAAAAAGGAGCTCATCTCCTTTCTCCTAATGTAGATGTCTCTCGCTGTCACAACGGATTTCAGCAATGCAGCATGGATATGAATTTCCTCAGAATTATGGTGGTAGAATGTGATAAAAAAAAAAAAAAAAAAAGGAAAAAATTGGATGTTTGATATTAAAGTGACCTAAAGAACAGGGTTCTATTCCTAGATTTACCACGCGTAATCTACACAGATGCTGCTGTAGAGATGCTCATGGAAAAAATCAAAATATTAGGGTAGGGCTACTCCGGAGAATTTCCCATCCCAGAAAGGAAGCTGAAGCACTTGAGATACTAATGACCACAGTATGAAGAAGAACAAAAATTACTAGGGTAGAGAACTTTGTATGAACTATGCCTCTGCAAAGGCACAGAGCAGCCAAAGGAAAGATGGACTATCCTTTTTATTTTCAGAATTAACCTCAGCTGCCACGTGCACTTTGGAAGTGCAAGGAGCAACAGAGGACGATACAGAGAGCTGTATCTGAAACCAGAACGAGAACAAAAACTTGAAAGATGTTGAAATATTTTGTGGCCACCTCCACTTCACATCTCACCCAAAATGTGACCTCTGGATGTACACAGCCTCCATGGTAATGCACTAAGTGGATCTCAGCCAGAAACATTCAGTCCCAGAGCCAGAAAACTATCAACCAGGTCACAGTGACACTAACACCTTTCATTTGGACCCAGAATTTTAAAGGCAGGGTCTGTTCTCCTCCAAAGTACAGTGCACTCCATTCTTAAATGCTTCCCATTACCACAGTGCACCATTTCCTAATTTTTATTGCCATTTCTTATATTGCCATATTGCCAAGTCTTCTCAGTTTTGATATTTTCAGGCGTTTTAGTGGATTTCCAATAAAGAGAGTCTTGTCTAGCACAACAGAATACACAAACGCGCAACAGAAGTTGTGGTCAGTGTTGTGTAAGAAAAGTCAGTAGGTCACTTGACTGATAAGTTTAAAAAAAAATTGTTGTTAAATAACCCTCTGTGATGTTTTAATTAAGAGTGCAGATTGAGACTTCAAGTGTAAGATACAAAAACAATACTGAAAAGACAGGAACGTATGAGGAATACTTTACTATTTTGTAAAACTAAAAAAATATTTCTCGCACTCCTCCTGAGATATCTCAGATAGCTACCTTTAGTGTGTCAACTGCTTAAAGCAATCTGCGTGGCCTGGGCTTATTATCCAAGCATCCTGTGGTGTTCTTTCACCCTTCTCCCCTTCTGTTTTCGGCAGTGAGTTTGTCCCATCATCAGATCAGGGAGCGGCATGAGGGCTGTGGCCATGACTGAAGTCATCAAAAACTGGAGCTCTTCTCTGGGGCTCCTCTATGTCAGCATTTCTTATTGTACACATTATGTAAGCATAGCACGTATACACAAAAAAAATACACTAGGTATGGCAGTAATAATGACTGATATAATTTGAGATTAGGTACATTCAGAATCATGATCTGGTGTCTGTTTTCTCTGCATTACTCACTGTTCACTGCCTGGACTTGCTGACCACCCTGCACTCTGACAGCTGTAACACAAACAAGGTGCTCATCACCAGCATCTCAGTCTTGTGACAGTTCCATTTTCACTTTTTTAGATTTGGTGTCTGTTTGTGTGTTTGCTTGTTTGTTTGTTTGTTGCTGGTGTCTCAAGTGAGCTGTATTGATTAAATTGTTTTATTTCAATTTGAAGAAGAAAAATCCACTTTTTCCTCTTTGCTCCTAGGGAGGTTGGCAGTATTTGGTTCAGCCCATACTGCTTCCCCTCCTCCTCCCATTTGTTTCTGATTTGCTGCTTAGACTTTTGTGCCACAAAACCAGAAATCCAGAAAACCAGAAAAGTGGGCTTTTTTTTGCACAACTCTTGCCTTTAGTTATTGAGTTAAGCAACTGAATTAACGAGCTTAAGATGCAGCAGGGAGACTTCAGATGTGGGCGGAAATGAACCCAAAAGAACAGACAGTAAAGCTAGGGGGATACAGTACAAAATGCCAGTAGGATGCAGACTTATGTTTGTAGCTGCATCTCCCCCAGCTATGGTGTTTTTCACTCACCTGGACTTAATTTCTACTCTCAGTTTATGTCCATGGCAAAACAAATTTCAATTTCATACATATAAAATTGCTTCTGTAACTGTTTATTTGATAAGTGCTTACATACTTATCCAATCAGAGAACAAATACAGCCTTTTATCATTTCCTTTTGGTCCATAAAATTGAAAGGCACAGCCTAAATAATCAAGATGAATGAATTTCAGATCCCTAGTCTTGATATATTTTGAGTTAGGTACATTAAAGTGACAAATGAACACAGTGAAATAAGATGTCCAGAGAAGTTGTAAGAAAAAAAATTGAAGTTGTTTAATATCATATAAATTGAGAGCAAATGACTTGTTCCTTTTCTATAAAATCCACAGCTCAGCTATTTGCAGTTACCACACAAGCTCTGTGATGCCATACAGTAAAGGCTGAACTATCCAACAATCAATTCAGACGTTTCAGCAACTATAGATGATAGTACAGATGTCCTGCAATATAGTCTTTTTGATATCAGCTGATTGATGAATAAAGAACGTATAAGAGGCTCATACCAACATGAGAAAATAATTTAAAGGATTGGAATAATATCATACTTTCATGTCTTATTGATTTAACTATATGAAAAATGTGGCTAATTAGAGATAAAACAACAAAGTTTTTAATTCTGCAACTGAAATCACAACCTTTTCTGAAAAGACTGAAAATGCAACACACACACACAGACTGGAAAGCGATACAGAAAGGCATCCCTGAAACATTATCATTTTCTTAGACAACAAACAAGGAATATTAGCTGGTCACAATTAAGCTATTGATTTCTAGAGCAGTAAAGGCACTAGTAATGACTAAGGATTTTCAGGGGAATTGATTAGATTTTTTCTAGATGTGCCTACACTTTGAAAGACCAAGCCTTCTTCTGACTGCTTTATTCTTCGAAGAAGGTTTATCCAATGCTTTGGATTTTATAGAAGCCCATATAGAGCCTCCTGTGTTGTTACAGATGTCATGATTACCTGTGGATCCAAATTTACAAGGTACTCTGAACACTGTAACATATACAGGAGACCAAAATGCAAAAGAGACACCGAAACTTCATAGGAAAGGGGAAAACCAGACACAAGGTGAAAGGAAAGGAAGTGCACCAAGAGACCTTGTCTATAAAGCAAGATTTTTCCATGTGGGATGCAATGATATGTACCCTGCTTGATGTAATAAAGCATATAAAGATGGAAGAGGGAAATTAAAGATGGAGAATGTTTTACACATTTTCTGGGCTGTAAGTTAATTTACTCAATAAAAGAAGCAACAAGAATTTCCCAAATAATTATTACCAAGTCTCACCCCTATTCCAGGTGTACTCAGGAAAGAGCTCAACAGATCTTCTCTAGGAGATTTAAATTTGGATTATTGGAGTTTGGACCACTGTCTTTTTATAGATTGATTTTCCTAACTGTCCAGATTCTTCACTGTTCTTTTACAGTGGTTAAGCCTGGATAGCCACTGTGGTTCCCAGTGGCCTTGAACTCATCCCTACCATAATGGATGTCAAAGATGAGCAAAGGCTGTTTCCAACCTTATCAGTATTTTGGTCATTGTTTGCTATTTCACTCAATATGGTACTTCAAATATAAGATTTTTCTCGGCAGCAGTTGCACCTCAGCTCAATTCAAGCATTCTAGTTTAGTGCCATGATGAATGACCAATCTAAAATGGTTACAACTCCTGGAATGAGACTGTTCAACTGGAATCAACCTTGACCTTGTTGTATTAGCAAGGATGGACAGTGTCAAGTCAGTCTCAAGAGCTGGTGTCATGATTAATGAACCCCAAGCACAGATACAGACTGGACGGAGAATGGCTTGAGAGCAGACATGAGGAGAAGGATTGATAGTGTCAGTTGATGAATGACTCAACATGAGCCAGGAATGTGCACTTGCAGCTCAGAAGGCCAACTGTATCCTGGATTGCATCAAGAGAAGCATGATCAGCAGGGCAAGGTAGGTGATTCAGCCCCTCTACTCTCCTCTTGTGAGACCCCACCTGGAATACAGCATCCAGTTCTGGGGCCCCCAACACAAGACGGACATGGAGGTGTTGGAGCAGGTCCAGATGAGGGCCACAAAGATGATCAGAGGGGTGGAGCACCTCCCCTACAAGGACAGGCTGAGAGAGCTGGGGTTCTTCAGCTTGGAGAAGAGAAGGCTCCGAGGAGACCCCATAGCAGGCTTCCCACTTCTGAAGGGGGCTTACAGGAAAGCTGGGGAGGGACTTATAAATCATAGAATCATAAATGGCCTGGGTTGAAAAGGACCTCAAAGATCATCTAGTTTCAACCCCCCTGCCATGGGCAGGGTTGCGAACCACTAGAGCAGGCTGCCAGAGCCACATCCAACCTGGCCTTGAATGCCTCCAGGGATGGGGCATCCACAACCTCCTTGGACAACCTGTTCCAGTGCGTCACCACCCTCTGTGTGAAAAACTTCTTCCTAATAGCTAACCTAAATCTCCCCTGTCTTAGTTTAAAACCATTCCCCCTGGTCATATAACTATCAACACATGTAAACAGTTGTTCCCCCTCCTGTTCATATGCTCCCTTAAGTATTGGAAGGCCACGCTGAGGTCTCCCTGGAACCTTCTCTTCACCAACCTGAACAAGCTCAGTTCCCTCAATCTTTCTTCATAGGAGAGTTGCTCCAGTCCTCTGACCATCTTAGTGGCCCTCCTCTGGACCCACTCCAAGAGCTCTGCATCTTTCTTGTGCTGGGGGCCCAGTAAATAAGGACACATATCTAGAGGATGAGGGGAAATTATTTTAAACTGGTAGAGGTTAGACTGGATATTAGGAAGAAATTCTTTACTGTGAAGGCAGTGAGACACTGGAACAGCTTACCCAGAGAGGTTGTGGGCCCCCTCCCCGGAAGCATTCAAGGCCAGTCTGGATGGGGCTGTGAGCAACCTGGTCTAGAGGGAAGTGTCTGCCTATAGCAGGGGAGTTAGAACTAGATGATGTTAAAGGTTTCTTCCAGCCTAAACCGTTATATGACTCTATGATTCTATGAATCAGGTATCATGATCCCTGCAGTGCATTATGCTTTGATTGATTTTGATACACAGACATTTTCTCTTGTGGTCTTCTGTCAATAAAAGGGATGGTAATCAACGATTCAGGGAAAAAAAAATCATTGTAGTGTATGAAATATTTAAGCTACAACCTGAAGTCCACATAAACAGTGTATATTGCTAAGAAAACTTTCTATAAGGAAAACATAGTTGTCACTAGTTCTTTCCTAATTTCAGAGCCAACTTGGTTCTACATAAGCATAAAGGAAAAAACAGTATAAGCACAATAAAAAGTCTGGAAACTTGTGACAAAGGTGTCAGAGAAAGAACCTAGAATGTTACTTGTTCTCTGAAGCCAGAAAAGGTCTAGAAAGGTAATATCTTTAATTAAACTAACAGATATACTCATGAAAAAGTGAACATATTTGATTTGGGGCACCTAAGTTGTTCTTCAAACGTAAAAAAGCAGCGTGAAACTTCAAAGCGTAGCTGAGAACACTTGCTCTGAATCAAAGCAAGTATCAGTCAATCAAGTGCTGAAATCAGCCAGACGCTGAAAAAAACTTTAGGAGAGGAAGGCTGGTACCTGCTCAGTGAATAACAGGCAGGGTGAGGAAGGTAGGAGGTCATTATGGTCACACCCATAAATGGGTAACGTTAAAAGCATTCTATACCCTATGAAGGACTGTTTAAGTATGAGAAAAGAAGGTTCTTTTCTATGTAAGAGTGATTTTTAAATGTAGTAGCAAAGCAGGCTTTTCTACGTCATCCAACAATGTTTGAAGTCTAGAAGAATTCAAATATTCTTGTCTTCCTTTTGTACATGCACACTACTCATAAATTTTTTGCACAAAAGTGGCAGGTGTAGGGTATGATCTGGAAGCCAAGCAGTGATTGAAGAGATTGGGACTGCATGTCAAACATGCCTTTTTCTGTCTTTTTCCAAGTGTAATCATGCTGGAAATGAGAAAAATGCATATTCTTTTAGATGTCCAACTGCGTCAATATTAATTATGAGAGCAATTAACTCAAGAATCTGCATTACAATAGTAGGCAAATTTCTCCTGGAAAAAGCACGCAAAGTTAAAATTGCTTTTTAAAATGTTGTACAAAATATTTTGTTTTAACTTGCCTGAGAAAGCAGTACATTTTATTTTCTTACTGGCTTGCTCACTGTTGGAAATCAACTATTTTGTAAACATCAGTCTCCATAAGCTATTATAATTATCATCATCACCATTGTCACTATCTCATAGCACAAGATCTTGTAGCTTCAAATATACCTACAGAGTTTTTCCCCACTAGTACAATTCAACAATAAAAGTTACTAAGGTCAGAGGAAATCACCCAAGTATGTGGCTGTAATGTTATGAGTCAGGTAACCAATTCTAAATGCTATAACAAAATATGAGTATGAGTACAAAGTATGAGTTCAAAGTATGAGTACGTTTATATATCAAGGAATAAGATCTGAAGAAGACAGAGCAATATTGTATGTGAATAGCTTTATATGTGTCAGAACTGTAAAGAAAATGTTATGAGGCAATGTCTATAGTGAAAAGCATTACCAAGCATAGAGAATTCTATAAATTTAACTAGATTATATGCTTCCACATTCAAAAGCAACTTAAATGATCAAAGGAATTTCAATGTCTTTTAAGTGTTTTTCCATGTGTTTTCTTAATACACCTAACTTTGTTCCTGGCTGGTATGCTTTGACTGTGCCAAATGACTCAGAATTTGGGTTATAAATACCGGATGTTGATACTCCCCAATCCCTACTAGTGTTCTGTATGGTCTATAGGAAAATGAAAAGTGCTCATCCTGAGAGAAAAGATTATTTAGAGTCATCTTGTCTCCATTTTCCTTCATGCCTCCATGGGCTCAGTGAGATGTAACTAAATGGTGTTGCCAAGCCAAACAGACTGAATAGGACTGTTCATGAATCAGACAATTGTTCTGCAAAAGCTTCAATGATGTCTAAGCCTAGCAGCTTTTAGTTTCCATTTTATTTACCTATTCTCTGAGTAGAAGGAAATGTTGTATAGTGAAAGACCCATTAAGGTACTGTGACACAACACTGTTTTTTAGCAGAGGGTTGTTAGAGTTAGGGTACTATGGTTAGGCTGCGGTTGGACTTGATGATCTTTGAGGTCTTTTCCGACCTGAGTAATTCTATGATTCTGTGATCATTGGAAGATGAAAGACAACACAGTTTTACTGCAAGCCTTGCATCCCTGAGTCATCACCTCTCTGAAGTCAGCAGATTACAAGTCTGGATGCAGTGCAACCTGGATGGGAAGAACTGAGGTTGAACTGCCAACAGGTCTGGCAGCTACTATAGCAGGATGAAAACTGGAAGAGAAGAAAACAGAAGCACCCTAAGCTTCACCATAAACCCGTGCCTAGTCTAACAGCTGTGAAGAATGGGAAGGAGTAAGTCTATATTATAAGAGAAGGAAGATGCCACTCATCTCCATCCTGTTTTCTTCCATTCTCAGATATGAAAGTGTCACTTGCCCATGCAAAGTCATGGTTCTTGGTATACCCAAACCCCCTCCATGTTCTGACTTCACAGATTGCTTTGCTCTGAAATGGTTATGCTGTTCATCCTCCCCCCGTCACCACTCTATTTTATGTCTTCCTTAACTTCTTAAATCAAAACTGCTCTTAAGAGGTAACAGCTAGGCATAAGGTACTTCACAAGATTTAGGTTGTTCTGTTCACTCTGACACAATGTAAGCAAAAGGAATCATGTGGCCTTCTATGAGCAGATCATCTGTCTATTATCTGGCATTATATTCTACTTTGAGACCAAACGCCTTTTTTTTTTTTTTTTTTTTTTTTTTACTTTATTATTATTTTTTTTTACTTTATTATTTTTTCTTAATTCACTATCTTACATAATTTTCCTTTTCTCAGGAATTCTACATTTTAAAAGTGAGCTATCATTCCCTAAGGTCAGAAGAAGGAAGCTTTGGTAGCAGAGACAGCTGCAACATAGCTGATATACTACAGTCATTATGAGTTTGTTTTGGCCATGCATTAAAATTCTGTTGATTTAAGTATTCATGTGTGTCTAATTCTGCTTCATGAGACTGAGAGTTTTCAGGCATGTGTGCAATATCAGTATAACTTTCTATTTATTTGCCATGTGAAAGTGAGTGAACACTTTGTCAGTCTTGATACTTCTTTTTCCCTGCACTGTTCTGTTTTGCTCTTTGCCATGTGCTTATTGATACTTTCCCATTTTTCAATGCTACTACATTTTGGCATGGAGATCACCTCAACTGTCATTCATGGAAGCTAAGAAGACCATAGGCTCAGAACATTTTCAATTCACATCACACAGGTCTCCAAGAAGCTTAATGATTTCAACTTAATTTGAATCACAATTCCTGAATAGTGAGTAAAATTACATGTTAATTAAGAGGGGTTCCCAGCTCTTGCTAAATCCATGCAATTCAAAGTAGCTGCCTTAAATTCAAATCAGCTGAACACTTGGCCTTGTCTTTTTCCTTTTACAGAGCTAAGAAATGGGATATGACATGTAAGTGCAGATTTCTTGCAAAAACAGGTGGAATTCTTAACCTTTAAACTATCCAGACAAGGAGTAAATCCTCCTTAACTCTTACAATGTGCTTATTTCAGTATGAGCAGTAACTGAAAGTAGCAGCACAGTACTGGGATGTAAATTAGAGGATTAACCACATCATCCAGTTGTACCTCGAACAACTGCCCATTGAGAAAAAAAATGCACATTTCCACATATCTAAGATTTCATACCCGATTTTACTGTATTCCCCATGAAATTAGCATAAATATTGGCACTGATGACAGCATACTGGGTTTTTATATGGGCAGTAATTGCAACTCTGTAGTATGCAGCATAGACATATGTATGCCACATACCTGTTGGCTGAATGATGACTGCTGGTATCCATATAATTACAATCTATTTAACACATATCCTGCACAATGAGCCACTGACCCGTAGGAATTGGAGTACGAGTTAAGGAAAAACATTAACATACTAATGCTATATTTTCTGGTAATGAAAGTAACCATGAAAATATGAAAAAGAAGATGTAGATGATCACTAGTTTACTTAGGATTCCTTTGCATATCAGGAATTGAACAGGAAAAAGTCATACATGATGTGAAAAGCCAATGGAGGAAACACCCAAAGTGGTTGTCAGCCCAACACGATGAACTGACACGGAACTAAATGGAAAGAAAAAGTGCAGGTGACACTTGGTGCTTCCATCAGCACACTGCAATTGAGCTCTCTATAGCCAAAATAACATCATACCATGGATGTTTGATAACATTTTCAACTGACTTTGACTTTATATTGTCTGATACTTCCATTTCTCAAGTGATTATTTCTGAAAATGGGTTAGCGAGAAGCAGCAGCTTGTGAGATTATGTCCTCCCCAGAATATTTATCACATAAAATGATCAGTGCCTTTTTGGGAGATAGAGTCCCTCCAACAAGGACTTTGTTTTCATTTCTATTTTCCTAATTTGTGGAACAAAGGAGGTGATAAAACACCACTACCACACATACAGAATGTGACAGTTGGCTGTTTTAACAATGTGAAATGGTGCATTACTTAAGTCAGGAGACATCTCTGATGCTCTGCTGAAGAAATTTGTTAATACAGAGTTTCGTTCATACAACGCAATTATCTGTACAGTTTCTTGCCGTGCCATCATTGCCTGAAAATTATTAATACCACAGTCCGTGGTCATACTTGGTGTATAAATTTTAATAACTCAAGAAAAAAAAACGTAAATTGGCAGCTATATTATAAGCAAAAACAATAGCATGGAGGTAAAAAAAAAATATAAATTATATATATAAATTATATAAACTATATGTATTATGGATTGTGTATATATCTAATTATGTAAACTATATATATATATATATAAATATATAAAAATATATAATGTATAGAAATGGACGTTAAATCCTGAACAAATAAAGAGAAATCTCTTCAAAAGGTACTGTAGGAATTTCCCTTATTAAAGACAAAGTGACACAAGCAGAGCATGAGTGAATGATAGCTCAGTTCTGTCAGTACAGTCACATAAAAAGGATTGTTTTCCACATGCCATTTGGAAAGGGAATTACAGCTTCTGCCTTCATATTCTCTCAAGAACTACTGCGCTGGAAGATAAAGCCTCAGAAGGTCAGACTAGTCCCCGGAACACATCTCCCTTTGAATGAAGGTCCCTACTGAATCTAGCACTTAAGCTGAGATTTCAAAAAACCTGGGGCTTCTATTCATTTCTTAAAAACCTTGGCCATTTTCTGTCTGCTTGATTTTGTGAATGCAAGACTGTGCAGATATATTTATGCAATCCAGTAATGTGTTATACTGCATTTACCTTTTATATTGTTCTCTCACAGCTTCTCAGTCTATGCACTATTCCCAAAATGTGATGTTAATGCTTAAAACTCGGGCTAACAGTATTACTATTTCTTTAGGGAAGTAAGTTGTAGGCTTTAAAGATAAGATATATTTTAGTATGTAGATCTATTTGGTGTGTCCAGCAGAAATTTTATGCATCGATCCACAGCAGCTGGAAATTGATTTTCTTCTTGAACTCCCAAGGTTGCTCAGTAATAGTAAGCTACTATAGAAAAACAATTTCCATCATATTTCCAAGGATCTCCGTAAGGAAGAAAATTGATTTTGACACCTTTTTGCCCCTACTCTCCCACTTTCTCAAAGAATGCCATGAATTTTCTCCTGCATTTTTTAAAACGTGCATAATATGCACTCTGATTGGTATTTTTTTGAGTGTAGACATGTATGCATGTGCAGCTATATGTTTAAGAACAAAACATATGATTTACCTATGAAATGATTCACACGTGAATCATAGACCTGGTTCCAGCCTTGTGTCTAAAATTGTGGTCCCAGTACTTAGCTGACATTGTTAACAGTGTGTCAATACACATCTTCTTTTTCCAGTCCTCTTTCCTTTTCATAAATTTGCTGCATTTGAAATTAGATGAACTTTATGAACAATCAACTTGTTTCTTCAGATGAGGAAGAGGCGGAGACTGTTTTTCCAAATGTACTGCTAAAAGGTTTCAAAGGAACAGGGGGAGTATGGTAAGTGATGCCAAGTCATTGTGTTTTAGGACAGAGAGGCTGCACAGATGCCAATACTAACCATGAAGAAAGGATCGTAATCAAACAAGTTCCAGCATCACTGTCCTCTGCATAAAGCTTTTCACTTACATTAGTCCGTCTGGATGTAATGTTGGGCTACGGCTGGACTGGTTTCAACTAGCCAGACCAGGTCAGTCTGGTGCTCATGCATCTGCATGCATTAATGCATGGCGTGGCCCATCTTCCAAGCAGTTAGATAGACTGAAAACAAATTAAAAAAAAAAAAAAAAAAAAGCATGGGATTAATTTATTTAGGTGCATTTTAAAAGTTCAACACATTTAAATAACTATATAAATTCTTCAGCATACATACGGACTACAACTGTGGTCTTATTCTCTAACTTTTCAAGGAAAAAGTTACACCCAGAGAAATCTGAGATTACTTCTATGTTGAAATTATGAGCCTATTGCTAGGAAAAAAAAAGAAAAGAAAAAATGATTAGTAAACAGACTATGCCTTTTAATGATCATTTTGTCATTTAGATAACTCTAAGTTCACATCTAAACATTTTCCCTCCCCTTCCCTCATTTTTGTATAATTATTCTGTCAAGATAATTTCCCTTAAAGTCTGGAATCCAACCTCATTTTTTATTTGGAAGAGAAAAGCAAATTAATTTCCACTCTGAGGAAAATTGCTTTCATAGAATAGATTCTCAGCTAATAAAAGTCCCTATTTAAAACTGTTTTTTATGTTAATCATTATTTCCTTTTTTTTTTTCTATCCCGTTTTTTAATATAATTTTGTTATTTTCTCTAACTGATCCAAAATACTGTTTTTTGTATGGGCTTCTACATCTGTTATTTGAAGTCATCACTCTGCAAGTGACAGAATATCATTCACACATATACTCCCAAAGTCCTGGCCAGTTTGTCTACAATGTCAGCCCATATAATAACTTGCAAAATTCTACCCAGGGAAAAGCTATTCAGCAATCTGTCCGTCCTTTCTGTCTACCTACCTACCTACCTATCTTTCTATCTACCCACCTACCTACCTACCTACCTACATATATCTACCTATCTCTCCTAATTAATTTCAGGTTACAGCAATGCTTAGTAGGATTGTAATAGTTAAGTGTTTATCACAGCTTCCATTTTTAAATTCCAGTCTTAATGGGATGAGATCTCAGATACAAAAATTCCCTCCAGGCTGGTCTGACATATTGTTTCTGACAATACTGCAAGTGCAGCATGGTGGAAGAAAGAACAGTTAAAATAACTTTCAGGCTGAATCTTGTACACACATAATCCCACCTAGGAATCCAAGTCCCTGTTGGTAATGACTAAAGTAATTAGTCTTGTCTAAGCACTGTTTGCTTTGCAGCGGATGCTCCTGCAGGACTCTCAGACCTAGGCCAGGATTTCACAGTGGGAAAATAGAAAAATGGTGCCTACCTGGGAAGAAGGAGAAGACCACATACACACAGGGCTTTGCAGCTCAGTCCCTTGGATTTTTTCACCATAAAGAACTGACGACTTCATAAATACTTCCAAATCCCATTTGAAAGAGTTGGAGCAGGGAGGGAGAGAAGACCGATGTGAACTTCAGCTCAGGAGAGAAAAATCAAAAGAAAGTGAATTTTACATTGTATCCATACTTGGGGAAAACTAATTCTGGCATGCAGGGAGATGCTCAGAGCTCACAGCTGTGCAACACCGGAACACCTTACCACCAGAAGACACAGGGCTGAGCACAGGGCACTTCCCTGTTCACTCTGATTTGGGAAAGAGGTATGGCTAGATATGAATCCAGTATCATTGCAGGGATATCCCATTCCTTCCCACCCATAGCATTCTTTGCCCCAAACCCATAAAACTGACAGTTTTCCAAGATAGCAAGAGACCTTCTTTTGTGTAACTCTTTCATATTTACATACTACCACATGGGTAGTATTTCATAAAATCATAGGAGCATAGAATCAGAGAATAATTAAGGTTGGAAAAGACCCTAAGATCATCTAGTCCAACCACCAACCCATCATGACCATGCCCACTCATGTCCCTCATTGCCCACATCTCCACATTTCTTGACGACCTCCAGGGACAGTGACTCCACCACTCCTCTGGGCAGCCCACTCCAATACCAGACCACTCTTTCAGAGACTAAATTTTTCCTAATATTCAACCTGAACCTCCCCTGACACAATTTAAGGCCATTCTTTCTCAGCCAATTGCTGTTACCTGGGAAAAGAAGTCAACACTCATCTCACCACACTCTCCTTTCAGGCAGTTGTAGAGCGCAATAAGGTCTCCCCTGAGACTCCTCCAGAATGAACAATCCCAGTTCCCTCAGCCACTCACCACGAAAGACTTGTGCTCCAGACCCCTCATCAGCTTCATTGCCCTTCTCTGGACATGTTCCAGTGTCTCAATGTGTTTCTTGTAATGAAGGACCCAAAACTGAACATAGTACTCAAGGTATTGTCTCATCAGTGCTGAGTACAGAGGGACTGTCACCTCCCTACTACTGCTGGTAACACTATTTCTAGTAGTGTTATATATATAGTAGTGTATATAAACCAGGATGCCCTTGGCTTTCTTGGTCACATGGGTACACTGCTGGCTCATGTTCAGCCAGCTGTTGACTAATACCCCCCAGATCCTTTTCTTCCACACAGTTTTCCACCCACTCTGCCCCAAGCCTGTAGTGATGCATCAGGTTGTTGTGGTCAAAGTACAGAACCCAGGTCTTCTTGGATCTCATCCAATTGGCTTCAGCCCAGCAATCCAGCTTGTCCAGATCCCCCTGCAGGGCCTTCCTACCTCCAGGCAGATTGACACTTCCTCCAAACTTGGTGTCATCTGCAAACTTACTGAAAGTGCACTCAATCCCCTCGTCCAGATCATTAATAAAGATATTGAACAGGACAGGCTCCAATACCAACTCCTGGGTAACACCACTCATGACCAGTCACCAGCTGGATTTTACTCCATTCACCACCACCCTCTGGGCTCAGCTCTCCAGATATTTCTTTGTCCAGCAAAGAGTACATACGTCCAGGCCACTGGACATGTGGCAGACTACTGCCAGTTTCTTCAGGAGTATGCTATGGGAGGCAATCAAAGTCTTTACTAAAATCTAGCTAGACTACGTCTACAGCCTTTCACTCATCCACCAGGCTGGTCACCTGGTCCTAGAAGGAGATCGGGTTGGTCAAGCGTAAGCTGCCTTTCATGAACTCATGCTAGGCCTGATCCTTTGGCTGTCCTGCTCACACCATGTGATCACACTCAAGATAATCTGCTCCATGACCTTTCCCAGTACTGAGGTCAGGCTGACAGGTCCTCTATCTACTGCATCAAAAAAACTTTCTAGATACACCAAAACTTTTTTTTCACTACATTTTTGCGTAAGTATTTTCATGCCTACTGCCAACTATTTTAGGAAAAAGTTTCCTAGAATCTTTAAGCTACTTCCTTATTATTTAATGTCATTTCCTTATTCGTTAAAGTCTCAAAGCCATTCCTGAAAACACTTAACCATGGTTAGATATCTGCTTAGTCTATCACAGTGGAATTTCACTGATTCCTTGCACTCTTTCACTTGGACTTTGTATTACAATATTATAAGAATGAGCCCTTTGGAGCAGAGGCCCTTTTCTGAGTCTTCAAGCAGCTGGGACCTGGAGCTTACGTGTTTAGTAACATCAATGGAAACAACACTATCTTCCAGGCAGAAGAAGTATGGAAGAGTTTACGAGGCATCTAACTAATAGCATGCAGTCCTCTAAGCAACCAGAAATACAAAACTGTCACTTAAAATTTTCCTAAACTGTTATATCTGCTCAGAATGATCATGCACATTGCTCCATGTATCTCTCTGACTACAGTTTGGACTGAATACATGACCTAATCTGTGTAATTCATGCACTAGGAAAAGAAGCCTGCTCTAGACATGTGAATGTATAGAGGTTGAAGTACAACAGAGAAATCATCAGTAATTACATCTAAATTTCTTTCATCCTAGAATAGCTGATGACTCCTCAGTCTCATGTCGTCTAACAAGCCTTCAAGTTGATTCTTTATGGGCCATGTCTTTTTTTTCTACTTCAATTATTAACTTGATACTTTGCACTGTATTTGTTGCACCTGGAACATCATCAGAAATGATTATTATTTCAGTAATCATAATATTGTAGACAGCAGTATTTACATATTGTATCACCTCAAAATTTCTTTGAAGTTCTGCATTCTCACTGCATTCAAAGAGTAATGTGAGATCACCTCCTACCCTAGACCAGAATTGTAGAATCATAGAGTGGGTTAGATTGGAAGGGACTTTAAAGATCACCCAGTTCCAACCCCCTTATAACAGGCAGGATTGCCACCCACTGGATCAGGCTGCCTAGGGACCCATCCAACCCAGCCTTGAATTTCTTCAGTGACAGGGCACTCACAACTTCTCTGGGCAGCCTGTTCCAGCGCCTCACTGCCCTCTGAGTAAAGGATTTTCACCTAACTGTGGAAACAGTGCTGCCCTGACCCCTACCTAGAAGTTCAGGGATGTGAGAGGTGTGGGAACCCTGACTGCCAGTGAAGACTGAGTCAAAGATCTTGTTGAGTACCTCAGCCACCACCATGTCTGTTCACACTCCCCTTTACCTGCCTCTTCTGACCACTGTGCCTATAGAATCCCTCCTTGTTAATTTTCTCATCCCTTGACAGATTCAGTTCCATATGTGCCTTGGCTTTCCTGATTCCATCCAGAGACATTCAAGGCAAGTGTCAGAAAGCAATCACAAACTGCAGCAGGACAGAGCAAGCAAACAAAGTGAGGACCAGCTCTCTTAAAAATGGTGTATTTTATGAAGTTGACAAAGATGCACAGAAAGTGATCAAACTGGGAAAAAAAAAAGAAAAAAAAAAAGAAAAAAAAAAAGTATGATTTGATATTTTACACCAAAACTTTTTTTTTTTTTTTTTTTTTTTTTTTTTTTTGGACACTAAGGGAAATAATTTCCCTTCTTCTCTAAAATGTCTCTCACTTGACAGCCAATGGATAAACTAGATAAAATTATAGTACAATTTTTTTCCCTATTTAGCCATACAAAAATTAATGCTGCTGTAGCTACGAAAAGTAATTCCGCACAGCATAATTCTACTAAGATGCTCTCCACACATCAAAAACCAGTTTGAAACCACATGGGTCTGATTGCCATTTGCACAAACGTCACTAATCGCCGCTTTGGCAGTATAAAGGAGCTTTGAAGTGGGTATAAGTTCTTGTTCTGCATTCTTATTAAGGCCCTTTCATCTGTCAGAAAGTCCTAAAAAAGACAATGACAATGCCTTTACAAACTTCCTGTGCCGCTGTAAAGCACACTCAAACTCATATTACAGAGCAATTCAGACTACTTACAACTCAAGAAACTGCATCGAAGTAACTGTGTCTTGTCATATTCAAGATTTTACACCAAAGTAGCTGTATATAAAAAACTGTGAAAATCTGTTAACAGTGAAAACCTTGTTTTCACATATGGACACAAAATCTTGAATCATATTAATTTGAGTAATTTCAGTACAGTTCCAAGTTGTTATCACTATGTCTGGCAGTAATGATTGCTTCACTACACAATGGCAGGCTTTTTAACAGTAAAGAACTCTTGTATTTCATGCTTGTTTTAATCCTGCAGGCCCCCTTCTCAAAAACAGTTATGTATCTTAAAGAGGAACGTGTGATTAAATCTTTCTGAAGCAGAAATCTTTCTGGCTCAGAAACATGAGTAAAGGGTATCTTGTTCTATATCACATGGAGGAAGGAAGGAAGGAAGGAAGGAAGGAAGGAAGGAAGGAAGGAAGGAAGGAAGGAAGGAAGGAAGGAAGGAAGGAAGGAAGGAAGGAAGGAAGGAAGGAAGGAAGGAAGGAAGGAAGGAAGGAAGGAAGGAAGGAAGGAAGGAAGGAAGGGAAAGAGAAGGGTGGGGAAAGGGGGGGAGGTGGGGGGGAGAAGGGGGGAGGGAAAGGGGAAAGGGAGGGAAGGAAAAAGGAAAGGGAAAAGGAAAGGGATGGAATTTGAGCAGTAGTTGTATTTCAATGAATGCTGATGGATATTTCCAGTGGATACTTCAGTTCATGACTGCTGTGCTTGAAAGAGAGCTCGGTCTTTGCACAACTGCATGATGAATGGTTTGAAACAATCCTGTTTCAAACAGTGGAGTAGTGTTGGGGAAATATGGGCCAACAGAATCCAGAGAGAGCAATTCTGAATTTCTGCCTCCTACACTGATCTCTGTCTTAATCCTCTCTTTGGCTTGAAATTGTGCTTCCTTAGGATTATATTAGCACTTGTTGATGACCCTTCTTCAAGTGTTCATTGATTACTACTTTGAGAGTGACCTACTCATAGCTAGCTCCTTGGTATGTTTGTCTTGACACTTGATGTTGCCTCTGTCCCTGCAATGAATGGTTTTAAAACCAAAGGCATTTTAAGCAGATTTTTATCTGCTACAAATGTAAAGAGAGTATTAGGCATGCAAATGTACTTTCTGTTTATAGGAAAATCTGATGTGAATGTTTGATGAACTTGCTTGTCAAGGAAATTGTTTTTGCATGAATCTTAATTTTAAGTGACTTAAAGGGATCTCAAATATCATCTCACTGATTGGTTTTGTATCACTCTTGCAGCTTTATTTCTAGTTATAGGTCTCCAGATAACAGCAAACAATTCATCTCCATCCCTGGAACATATGCTTCTCAAATAATACTTGTAGACTGTTATTAAAGGCAGAGTAATTGTAATTTAACCAAGCAATACATATAGAGTTATTTTAGTCTTTTCTCATAAATCATTTATTTTTGCCATTTGATCAGTTAGGTAGCAGCTCACTGAAGACCTGCTAATTTGAGAAAAACTTGCTGGTAAAGGGACCCTGTGTTTCAAAGTGACCTCCAGATGTCTTCTGAGCAGCAGCAGGTTGGAAATAAGAGTGCTTCCCCAAAGGAAGAACGCTTCTCCCAACTACTTTTAAGAATAATTTGGTTGAAAAGCTGACAGCTACATTACAGCAAAAGAAAGTGAGGAGGAACTGTAGAAACACCAGCAAACTGGGGATTGCCATCTTCCAATGTTAGCCATTAACACAGACACTGTATCCCAACAGTAGCTCACCAGAGGTAAGCACTGTGAATTTCAATTCTTGATCTCAGTTGAGTTAAATGAACAAGACTGTGCTTACATTTCCTTCTACTGATTATCAAGAATGTAATCTTACTTTTGGAAAATATTTTCTCAAGATATACTGAAGAAAATTAAATGACTATTTATTCACTCATCTTTTCTAGGTATTGACGGGCTGTTCTTTATTCAAAGATCTCTTTAATGCAACATGACATCTCTCATCATGGTGAGGGCAGCTTTCTTTTAACAGCAGTACTGAGCTTCTCAGGAGAGAAAACTTTGGTTCATAATTAGGGGAAATAGAATTCTTCACTGTCATAGCAGCTCCAGAATGTTTCACACTTCAGTTTAAATGAATACATGCCATTTGTGTCATAGGGAATTTATCTTTCAGTATGATCCCTCTGGATTTTTGCCAGCACAGAACTTGAGGGCTTAAAAAGTGAATCTTTTAGTGGTACATAATCCTGGCACCTGGTATCTTTAAAACTGTTGCCTGTCACACCAACACAAACAGATGTTCCTGTCTGTTTGGCAGTGCTGTTATAGCAGGTTAAACTATCTGTGTCCGTCTTTATAGGAAAGAAAAATCTTCATCATTTTTCTGATCATTATTTTTCCAAGAATCATTAATCTGCTTGGCAGTTTATGTAATACAGAGCAATATGTGATCTCTTCTCCCTGGCCACCCATGTCTTATAATGCAGATAAATGTGCAGCACATCACTTATCTTAATTACCCTTTTTTCTAGTAAGGAGAACAGACTTCACTCTCCCCCATTTTCTCTTTTATTTTTATATATATTTTGTGGGATGGGGTTGGGCTTTTTACAACTTGTTGCATCAGCCAGGGTTTTCAGTCAAGGTTCTTCTAAACTCCAGCTCAAAAAATCATGCTGGCAAAATCCATTAATTTTCACCTCTGATTTATCCAAAGCAGCTTTTCTAACAACATTATTAACTACAGCCTTAGTGACTCAAGTGGGCAAACCTGTGCACTGTCTTATAACTGTCTTAATTATTACAGTTATCTACAGTGTCCTCTTCCTTCCTCTATTTTGTTAAGTCCCCCATTCCTCTGATTACACCAGTATCACTTTTGTGCACTTGCTGCATTATAAATGAAGGGAAATGCATCAGTAGCTTTGAGAGCACCCTCACTGGGATCATGGTTTAAACACCTTCCTTTCTCTTCAAGAAACAAGAGAACCAAACTTGTTCTGCTTAGTTCTAGATGCATAACTGTATTTTTGTAGCCTAGTTGCTTAGGGATACACACTCATCTTCAAAGATTCAGTGCACTTAACATCACTCAGCTTCTCTAAAATTATGTTTTAAACCCAGTTTCATTGGATGTGATAAATTAGTTATAGTACAGCTAAATAAATGGCTGAATAAGAGCTGTTGTTGACTATGTCTCTGAGTACCCATGGAGGGGAAAAGGGGTGAAGTGAAGTGAGGTGAAGAGTGAAAGAAAGATTGAAAATGTTGCTGATTTTGAAATAAGGAAACAGTAAGAGACAAGGAAGTATACTAAGATCACTTTATATTAAATTCCCTTGAAATTATGTAGCAAGTCATTAATCCAGATACTTGCAAACACCTGGAAAATAGAACGAAAATAGGCCATTTTCTATTTGTCAAGACCAGTTTGTGCTGAATCAATCTAATTTACTTCTACAAGCAAAAATACACAGATTTCAGATATTCATGACAGCTCAGGACATGCACTGCCTGTTGTTCATGAATTTTGACTCAAAGTAGCTCAAATGATATTTTCACATTCAAGTTATGTACGTATCATCCAGACTGAACTATCACAGGCTGTTTCTTGAACCATGTCTTGAAAATACTTGCCAGTAATCAAATGTAAGGCTGTCTAGCATGAAATTTTACCTGTTTCTAGGTTTGTTTTGTATTTTTCCTAATGGCTTACATTATGGAATAGAGCCTATGCTTATTAAATTTGCAATAAATGTGAAAGCGGAGTGACTGCAAGCGTGCTGGAGGACAGGATAAGTATTCAAAGTGGTTTTGACAAACTGAACAGACAATGTGGAAATAACAGATGAAATTCAAAGGGGGGCAAGAGCCAAGAATTACACTTGCACAGGAATAATCCACTTAGATACAGGATAGAGAACAACTGGTTAGGAAAAACATCTTCAGAGAAGGGTCTGAGTTTATAGCAGACGGCAGCTGGACATGAGTCAACAGTGCCACACTTGTGAAAAAAAGCAGCATACCCCTGGGTCAGACAGAGAAGACAACAGTCTACAAAAAGTGAAAAAAATCCTTTCAAGTTGAGGCAGCTGCAAAGCTGAACATGGTTTTGAGAAAAACGTTTCAACTGAAGAAAATCCAAAGGAGGATATCAGGAATGATGAGAGGACTATGAAACTCTATAAAGTCAGAAAGACTGAAAAAATTAAATTGTTTGGTCTAAAGAGATGACAGGAGGTATCTGATAGCAAAGGACTGCTACAAAACAGAGAAGGAAATAACCTGTCTTTCATGATAATGGCAGCCAGTATAAAAGATATGGATTGAAATTGTATCAAGGAAAATTCAAACAGGATTTAGAAGACATTTTTTCCCTCGGTAACGGTAGTGAAGCACTGAGATAGTCTGCAAGAAGGAATAGAAGATGTTTAAGAATGAACTGAATAAGCATATGTCAAGATCCGTCTTTCTTAGAGGAGAGAGTGGAATACATCTTCTTCATACCTCCCAAAAATACTTTTTAGTCCTATTTTTCTATTATTCTAGAAGCCTCATTATCTTATTGTATTATTATATTTATTTCCATTAATCAAATCTTACACACACACACACAAACCAACGCATTCTTTTCCATTATGTTATTACTGTTCTATTCTGAATTGACCGTGATTCCAATTTTGTGTGATGAGCAGAAATTATCTCAATTTGTTGGTACCAAGGCTGTGTACAGCACAAGTAAGTTTTTACAGGATCAAGTTGTAAGACCAAGCACTCTCTATCATCCAGAGCCTATGAGTACAACAGAACTGTAAGTAGAACTGAAAGAATAAAACTCTGATGCCATATGAACTGTATCGGAATGGATATATTTATTTTCCATTTATGACCTAGGCTAGTGCCGATGAGTCAGCCAACAGGGCTGTAGTTGGTGCCAAATAAAGATACAGCATCTGAGGTAGTGTGAGATAAACATCCCAGCTTCCATTATGATCAGCTGGGATCTATGGCACAGGTCAGTCAGCTACAGGAATGCAGCTAGAGTCATTCAAGGTGCCATAATGAAACAGAGCCATTTGCACGGGGCTTGCAGATAAGCCACTAAAGCAAGAGGAGACCTGCACCACAACCAGAAGCTAAGTCTGCTTTCTGTGCCAGGGCATCTTAAAAATGATAAGGTGGCTGTATACGAGCTGAAAGGCTACTGGTAAAATCTCTGGCGAGCGAAGGGAATGAGAGAGGGTAAGGCACCTTCTAAGTATCAGTTCATTATCTGAAACACTGACTGCAGTGTAAATTGTGTTCTAGAGACATCACTCTGCTGCTCGGAAAGACAGCATAGTGAACTAGGTTAGACAGAAACAACTGGTTTTCCAGTAGCTGAAGATAAAAAAAAAAAAAAAAAGGATTGTAATGTAAAAAGTGTTAATTTGGTAGAGTTGACCAGTGTTTTAAAAATGAAGATGGCAAACTGTAACTTGATGTAAAAACCATGTCAATTAAAGGATTTAAATCTCCAGCCTTTGAGCTCAAGGGTTTTGAACTGAACAAGTTTTACTACCTCTGAATTTGTACCACTGAAATTCATCCCAAGTCAGTGTGAAATGACTATGAAATAAAAGGAAGCCCAACACCACTGCCCCTGAATATTACAGAGGAGAAAACCATAAAAGAAGAAAGCTGATATAAAAAACTCAAAATGCTTCTGATTTTCAGTGCTTTCCTTCTCCCCAACCTTTTTTTTCTTTTTCTTTTTCTTTTTCCTAGGTATTGATTAGACTGTTTTTTTCATGTCCTGCAGAAAAGTTTTATGATATTAGCTAAATTCTATTAAATCATCCCTTAGGATGGATTATTAATAATAGCATCAACTTCTGTAAAGTTAATAAAATGTCCATTTTCCTGTATTCCAACTTTGCAGTTAATTGTCCTTCTGAGCACCGGTAAACTATTTAACATTAATTTTTCAGGATTCGATAGTTTTTTATCAGACAGACGTTGATTTATTCTTTCAGTGTCTCAGTGGTATTCACTTCGCTCTAATAATACTAAAGATGTGAATTAAAATATCAATGCCTTACACAGCTGCATGGATAAACTAATATTTTGTAGTGAAACTAATTCTAGAGGTAAATAGAATAAATTATTAATATCAGTTCCAGGTTTCCTAATCATTTAAATATATATTCTGTTTTGTGGTTTATAGAGTGCAACTCCTGGAAGTTTTCAATATCCCATAGCCATGGGTAAGTAAAAAAATAAACTACTAAATGTATTTCACATAGTTTGCTAGAAATACTGAGGTGGAAAAACCCCTACATTAACCAAGAGTTTTATAAGCACATCTCCCATTTGTGCATGAGTTTGTGATCTGGAATAATTGCAGATGCAGTTTTGCTCCTAGTGCAGATCACTGCTTTCGATATCAGTTTTCTATTCAATCGGTACAGTTGAGGCAGAAAGACAATGCCATCAGTTAATTATGCCCATAAACATATGGCTGCAATGGCTTTATAAAGGGCTGAGTATTGGTCTCCAAGGCAAGCAGCAGAGCATGTAGTTCAGCACGTGGAATGCAGGCATGAGTAGCATTTAGATATCTTATATCAAGAAAAATGAAACCCCAAAGCCTACATGTTAGTGGTGGCATCACTTATCACACATGTTAAATTCCCTTCTGAAGGCCCTCTTAGAGTGAAAAGATCATGCATGCATGCATGGCATTACTTTTCCCTCTCTGCTGCGTCTGATGCATGGACTCAGATGTGAACGATTCAAATCGTTTATTACAAGTTCTCACATCACTTATATACCTTCACAAGTTTTCTTTTCCTATCTTTCCCATTCGCCCCTACATGTCAACAGAACATTCCACAAACACTTCTTCAAACATTCACGCGGGCATTTATCCAATCAGAGCTGCGAGCTGTTCTTTCTTCTTCTAGAGGTGTCCTTGCTTCTCATGCTGTTTATCTTGCTCCACGGCTGCTGCTCCATGCAGTCCTTCTTGTATTCCCACACCTCTCCACTCCCCAGAGAGGCTGGGCACATCTAAGCATATTACTGCTGGTGGTCCCTGGCCCTTGCTAACTCCCAGACCATTCCTGGCCTCTGGAAGATTCCTGTTAGGCCCTGGCCTAAGGCTCCATGCTGTACTGCATTAATGACAGTCTTGGGATAGAGCTTGAAAGAAGACCTTGTCACTGGCATGGGCACTGCCTGCCTACTGCACTCTTTACACAGTCTCCTGCGGCACCAGTAAGGACTAGACCTAGATTCTGATTCCTTATCTGTGGACTGCATCTAGTTTAGAACAGACATTCACTGAAAAACACAAAATGGATTGGGATGCCTTATGTATAGTCATATACCTTTGCATACTCTCTAGGACACTGACAGACTCCAGACACTACTGTAATGCCATAATTTCCCTTCACTTATCTGAAGAAAGCCCCCAGTTCAGCATGGGGCTCCTGTGAAACTCCAAAACTGACCAGTGCTTGCAGAAGAAGGTTAGGATCCTGTTGCTGATTCTCTGTATCATCTTGCTATGCAGTGCCTGAGTGGGTGGCAGTTAGGAAAATATTTGAGGTCTTGCCCGAGATAAATTGTAGGAAAATAGTTATTTAACAGTTCTGTAGCAGCAGGGGAGAATTTGCTGACAGGATTACTCTCTGGAGTCATGAAGTCACGACAGTGTTGTTTACAACAGCTAAAATGTTAAACAATGCCAAACTGTTTCTCACAAACCAAAGCATGTAGTCCTTCCTCAGTGTTTTCTGAAGACTCAGTTCAGTGAGAACAAGCTTAATTGTTTGGCAGATGAAGTTAAACTTAAAAAAGGTGCTTGAATACTTCCTAAACAGGGATAAGTTCTTAAACTCATCACACTCCACAGCCCTGATATTACACACAAATTCCTGACGCATATGTGCGCCAACAAAAAAGCTTTTAACTTTTAGATGGCTATAGGTAACTGGGATTAATGTAGCCTATTGATGCAAACAATCTCTATAAAAATTGGGCACCTCAGCAATGGCACTCATCAAGTTCAGTGTCAGGGGTATAGGCTGCACCCAGACTGAACAGCTGAGTGATCCAGTAGCTTACTGCCTGGCTTATCACTACCCTGATAAACTACGTCAAGGACTTCAGGTGACCAGTGGGTCCTGCCCTGGCTGCACACTTGGAGAATCACGGATCTGAGACATGGAGTAAGGCCTGAGCATGGTTCTCACATCATATGGGCCAGAGAAAATGGGAAGACTTCCAGTGTGCAACCACAGCCCCAGGAACTCACCCATTTGGGTGAGTAGAAACCTGAGATACTATTCTTCAGTAGTCTCCTGGATGTTCTTTGCCTACGGAAACTACTGAAGAAGATTAGAAAACTCTAACCACACTGGTTTTAAATGACCACATCAGATTAAATTTATCAAATTTTAAGCGAAGAAAAAAAAGATATCACTACCCTAAGGCCATGTTCTCCCCATTATCGCTATACAAACCTTATTTGAAATTCTTAGCAAATATGTTATGGACTCAAAGGAATATGAGAAACAGAGAGTCAATCTGTTCTTCTCGATCGCTGTGAAACATTAATGCCACGGTTCCAATTTTCCTCCGGAAAAGCTCTGATTTTGCTCAGTTGCTTTCAGTAGAGTTATACCTGATTTACTTCAGTGCTTAAGAGATGAAGCCCCATTTCTGAGCACATCCTAGTACACGTTCAGTACTACAGCCCCCACATTTTGCAATCTAGTCTTGTCTCTCATACTGTTGAACATCACTTTTCATCATTCAACTACTAATGATGCACAGAGTCTCCTACTATTAATTTGTTTTCAAAAAGGAAATAAATGAGTTTTAAATTGTCCTTTATTTGTATGCTTCCATTTTAGTCAAAGCTCATACACAAATGATATTAAAGCTTACTATGCTATCTTTCTAGATTGCACTACCTGTATTTACAAAAGAAAAGTACTTCAGTATGACGAATGTAATATACAGTAGGAATGATCTCAGAATCTCAATTAATTCATCTTCTCAAGGATTACATAGCAAGAACTGAATTTTGTTTCCTACTTATTGCCTTAGGTTAGCAGGTGCTATTCCAAGATGCCCTGGAACTGCTGTCAATAAGAAATGAAAAATCTACTTGTGTTTCCATAGGGATCACATAGGCAAAAGTGCACACGTTGAGGCAGAATTTTTTTGCAAAAAGTATAGCCACACTGGTAAATCTATCTTTTAGTCTTCTTCGTGGTTTGATATCCCAGTCAACAGATAGATAAAAATGCAGCACTGAAAAACTGAATATATCTATTTGCATTCTCTCCATCCCTGACACTGCTATAATCCCAGCTCCCACCTCAGACAGACTGTTAATCAGGGTGACTCATGATCATATTTGCAGAAATCACACAATTACTTAGGTGTAGATTTATTCAATGAGTGAACCCCTTATTAAAAATGCATAAGGCTCTAAAAATACAACAAACAACACTGGTAACAATTTTATGCATGATGTGAGTTTGCTATGGCACAAAACAACCTTGTAAAGAAGATTCACTGCTGAGTGACTTTAGATGCCTTTTTACCACCAGGTTTGCAAGTAGGCCTGGATGGAGTACCAACACACTTGACAAAGTGCAAGAAGCTTTTCATTGTCATTCCTTGCTTGACAATGTTTAATTTTAAGGAGATCTGAATCTATTTTTGGAAATTTTTGAAATACTGCTCAGAGTGAGAAGTCTACATGATAGACAGTTGTTTCCTGGCTGATCCATCCCATTTCTCAGTGTTAAGTCTTTCAACTCTTCAGCTGTCTTTCTGAATCCCCGTTTTACTTTTTGTGAAGTTGAAGGTAAGAATTTTCAAGCTCAATTTATCATGCAGTAGAGTGTGAGAAATCAGACCTTTCCTACAAATTTATGACTTAGTGACTAATAGATTTTTGCTTTTCAATGATCAGCTTAAACTCAGGCAGTATAGGAACATCGGTTAGCTATGATTTGAAAGATGGAAACAAAGCTTCAAAAATGAGTTGATGGTTTCAGCTCAGTTCTTTGTAGACTGTTGTTCTCAGCAAACTCCATCAAAATAGACACTAATAACTCAAAGATCAGACTGGACTTGAAAAATAATTTCATGTATAAAGAAAACAGTGCACTAGTTCTACCGATTTGACAGAATAAATGACTCAGGTTTCATGGTAGTCCTATGAAGATGTGGTCTTTGTTCATCTTATAAACTCCAGGGCTATGATTCTTGAAGGCTATGAATCTAAAATAAATATTTTCTTAATGTTTTTAATGCTGACGTTAGTTTTCTGACTCTTTGAAGATGGGATTATCAAGAGATTCTCATGGTGATGCCAATAGTCAGCAGTTTCTGTGACCAACAAGGTGCTGGTCTCTGAATGTGTATACTGCGTGTGACTGATATGTATAGTACTGCCTGCATTCTGAGGAGTGGCTTTACATTTGTTGTACAGTACACAGTGCTTGTACAGTACGTTATAGAACTCTGCAAAAAATACCTCACATTAACTACCTCTTGTTTAACTAGAACTGCTAACTGCGTTGTAATTAAGCACACATTAACAAAGGTGGGACATTTATTTCTTTACTCATTTGTAGGGGGAAAAAATAAATTGTGATGTGCAACATACTGAAATTTGCTTCACACTATTTTAGTAAATGGTACTTAGGTCCAGGAAACTTGAGTTGTACACCTGACTTCCCTTACAATTCTGTGATTTTAGAGAATATTTATTAATGTCACATTTTCATGAATGAGGTATGATGACAGATAATCAGTTTTGTATGAAGAACTTAACTGTAAGTGCCAGTGGGTTCAACTGGCTTCAAGAGCTTCCAGTTGTAGATGATCAGCACACTGGAAAATAAGGTCTAAGTTGTCCTGCACTGAAAATGTGCATGTATTCCTTCTACTGATAAAGCTGAGGTGCTTAATCATAGAATCATAGAATCATAGAATCACCAAGGTTGGAAAAGACCTACAAGATCATCCAGTCCAACCATTCACCTATCACCAATAGCTCCCACTAAACCATGTCCCTCAACACAGCATCCAAACATTCCTTGAACACCCCCAGGGTCGGTGACTCCACCAGCTCCCTGGGCAGCCCATTCCAGTGCCTGACCACCCTTTCTGAGAAGTAATATTTCCTAATGCCCAGCCTGAATCTCCCCTGCCGCAGCTTGAAACCATTGCCTCTAGTCCTATCACTAATGACACGAGAGAAGAGGCCGACCCCCAGCTCACCACAATCTCCCTTCAGGTAGTTATAGAGAGCAATAAGGTCTCCCCTGAGCCTCTTCTCCAGGCTGAACGTTTCCAGCTCCTTCTGCCTCTCCTCATATGGCCTGTACTCCAGACCCCTCACCAGCTTTGTTGCCCTTCTTTGAACACGTTCCAGGGCCTCGATGTCTTTCTTTCAGTGAGGGGCCCAAAACTGGACACAGTACTCGAGGTGCGGCCTCACCAGTGCTGAGTACAGGGGGACAATCACCTCTCTGCTCCTGCTGGCAACACTGTTTCTGATGCAAGCCAGGATGCCATTGGCCTTCTTGGCCACCTGGGCACACTGTCGGCTCATGTTCAGCTGAGCATCAATCAATACCCCCAGGTCCATTTCCTCTACACAGTCTTCCAGCCACTCCACCCCAAGCCTGGGGTTGTTGTAGCTGAAGTGCAGGACCTGGCATTTGGTCTTGTTGAACCTCATCCCATTGGCTTCAGGCCAGCTCTCCAGCCTGTCCAGATCCCTCTGTAGGGCCTCGCTACCCCCAGGCAGATCCACACACACAGTGCCATCTTTGCCTCAGTCTTTAATAGTAAGACTTGTTACTCCCTGGGATCACGGCCCCCTCTGCTGGTAGATAGGGATGGGGAACAGAATAGGCCCTGCATGATCCACAATGAGATGGTTTTTGACCTGCTCCAAAAGCTGGAGGTAGTTGGAGGATGTGGTTGCCAAGCCACCCTCCATCATTCTTCGGCAGTCCTGGTGTCATGGTTTTGTAATTTTTGCTATTGGTATTCCACATCATAACATCATGTGGAGCACAGAGAAGAAGAACTACATGTCCCAGGGGACCTCGCGGTCAAAGAGGAAAATACGTCACGGAAGCAACGCTCGCTCTCTCTCTCACTGCCTGGCAGCGGGTGTGGGTGTGCTTCCAAGCCGCGGCGCCTTCAATGTCAAAGTAGGCTTCTCAGTCTTCGGAAACCTCTCTCTCTCTTATTTCACTTGATTTACTAGCCTCAATTTTCAATTAGATTGTATTATAGTGTGTTATCTTGCATTCCAATATCATAGTTAGTAAAATAAGTTTTACTTCTCAGATCGTTGGCGCTGCTCCATTTGTTTCCTTGAGCCCAGCTCCCACCTCCCTACCCCCTTCCCTTTTTTCCTTCCCATTTGTCGGGGGGACTGGGGGGCTCACGGGCCTACTGCCCCCTCCCCTGTCATGGACACAGATTGATCTAGATAACCCCGTGACACCTGGCTAACCAGAAATGTCTCTGTGGACTGGAGACTGGCAAATGTGACACCTATCTTCAAAAAGGGCTGGAAAGATGATCCTGGTAGCTACAGACCTATCAGTCTCACCTCGGTGCCAGGGAAGGTTATGGAACAGATAAGCTCAGGAGCCATCATGGACCAGTTAAAGGTCAACCATGGGATCAGGCCCAGTCAGCATGGGTTTACAAATGGTAGATCCTGTTTGACAAACTTGATTTCATTCTGTGACAAGATGACCTGCTTAGTGGATGAAGGTAAGGCTGTCAATGAATAGAATAGCATGAGTTAGTTAGAAATGAGAAACCTAAATTACCACATAGCAAACTGCAGGAAAATATCTTCAGGCATCTTGAGTCAAGACAGGCTTGGTCACTATATCCAGGGGGTGCAAGTTCCATTTGGCTCCTGCTTGTGAATTGTTCTATTCATCAGCAGAGAAGATTGCTCTTATTTTCATGTGGAGTATCTTGTAAAGGTATCTTTTATATAGAGTCTTTTATTAGTGCTGTAATATTCTGAATTTCCATCTACACAGACTTTGTTGTCTGTGAGATGTGTGTTCAGAAACAGCAGTAGAAGGTTTGGTGGTGAGTGAACGGGAAACTTCAGTATTGATCTGGAGCATGACACATCTTCATGCACCAAAACAGAGCCACAAATATTATGCCACTGCCCCTTTTTAATGGAACACTATTGCCCCAGACACTCTCACTGTATCCTGTTAGAAGTAAAATAGTAGGAAAAACAAAATGGGCAAAGGGGAATGAGAAACACAAAGGCAGCTGGACCTCACTGTTTACTGCCAAGCCCATTCCAATCCAGGGGCTTTAGAAGTGATGCTTGCCCATACCTAATAACACAAAGAAGTTTATTTTGTCTCTGCATAAATCAGACCAAGATATAAAATTCTGGATGATTTTGTGAAATTGTGAAACATCCAATTACTTCTGATGAGTGCTTGCAATGAGTTGCACTCCCATAGCTGGGCGACTGATGCAGGAGGTGTGCTCACCATCTGGTCAAACTGTTCCATTGGAACACTCTTTCTCTTCTGGTCAGAGTAAATTGCCAGGTGTGATACAACACTAAACTTGGAATAATTACTGTGCCACTGCAAAAACCATGATCTGCTCAAGGATAATGATTTAGCTGAAAGTTTATCAGAGATTGCTATATAGAACATATTAAAGCAATCTCCATAACTGCCTGAGTCCATTTTGCTAATGATGTGTGCTTTGTTACTTTGCCACGGTAATACAGCCAGGCTAGGACAGCGAGAGCAGAAAACAAACCAGGCAGCTCTGTTCTGTGTGGGTCTGCATAAAGCACCAAGTTTTATATCACCTACGGGAGATCACCGCATTCATTTTCAGTGTTTCTCCAGATGTTTCAGAAAAAGGTTGCTAATGCTTTCTGGGCCCATTAGAGGATCCATCTCCGTGGTATAGGTAGCTTCCCTGGTACCTCAGTGGGAATGCTGTTCTATTGGGTCCCAGCATTGCACAGAGCAGGCAGCATCATGTTATCTCCTTCTGCTGTTGTTTGCTGCAGAGAAGCAGTGCTGACAGGAGAGCAGAGTAGCTAGAAAAACCATCTGACATCATTCATTCTTCTTATACAGGGTGTGGCATGGCTGGGTATCCTGCATCCTTTTCCAAATTGTATATATTTCCAGTGACTATCACAAATGGACCGAAATGGAAAGGTCCATCTCTGAGGCCAAAATGTAGCCAAAGCAGCAGTGACTGTGACTGACAAAGGTCCAGTGTGTGTGACTTGATGTGGAATACTGTGGCCTGGAGGTTGATTTGTCACTCGCTGTTATAAAAATACACCTGCAACAGTCACCAAGGGCACAAACAAGTTTTCGGAAAGAAGGTAGGAGACCAAAACTCCTTTTCTCTGCTGAAAGTAAGGGTGCATTCCATCTTTATCTCTGGAGAGGATTCAATTTTCTCTCTGCACTCTTCAAGTGTAATTGCTGAGCACACGTGCATTCCCCTCACGGCACCGCATGGCCTCTCTGAGTGCAGTAGCAAGATTTCCTCCCTGGTAGCTCAGACTGAGGTTACGGAACCTGAGCACCAGCCTCACCACGTGAGAGTCCCAGGCATCACTTATGACTCTGTCTTTCCTGATTCTGCCAGTGTGGGTCATCCTCCATGCAGGTCCATCACCTGCTGACACACAGCAGATGCCTCTTACAAGGTGCTGCTGTGATGGGTCACAGCTATTAACATTTGCTTCTCTGACCCATCTTTGGCCTTATGATGCTGTGCATTTTTAACCTGTAATCATGCCAAAAGCCTGATGTTGTTTCAGGGCAAAACACTGGAAAAATGGGGTCAGAGAGAAAGCTTTTATTCCAGTATAAATATCTGAAATAACAGCAGGCTCTCCCAAGACTTGACAAAGCACTTCTCTTTGCATGCATGTTTCCTTTCCATTTTAATAAAACGTGCTCTGTTCCCAAATTCCCCCTTCTGTCATGGAAGTGTTAGAATTGGATGAGATACATATTAACCTCTTGAAAGATTAGTGATCCTCTAACACAGGTTTTAATAGCTCGTTAGTGTAAAAGGAAGGATTGCTGCACTGATGGGACATAAACGTGATTCATTTTCAAAAATAATATAATGCTTTGCATTCTCTTACTAAATCCCTCTGGCTAAAAGGGCAAAGTGCAGCCATTAAAAAGAGGAAACCAGGAAAATACAGACAAGTGAGTCTGACCTTAGTGATGTGCAGGAAAACACACATCACCAAAGGAGGTCAGATTGTTTTACAGGTGTAAATGGGTACCCTTCCATGGTCTTCTCTACAGCTATTCAGATTAGAGCAGCCAGGAATATAACTCCAAATGTTTGAATAGTTTGTTGCAGAGTTGTGAGAATAAAGATTTGCTGTCCATCATTTAGTTGCACTGAGCTTTTGAAATATCCCTGTTTTTTGTTATCTCTAGCTCACATTGTGACCCCAAAGAAGAAAACTTGCAAGTAAGCAAAACAATCAGATCTAGTCTAAAAATGAAATGTTGGCAGTAAATTTTAAATTGAGCTGCTTGCTCTGGCTGTTTCTACTGTGACCAGATCACTCCCTGAGTACATATGACTCAAAACTGCCTTTGGCAGACTAACAGACATAGCTGCTTTGAACAGTACGCCACAAATAACCGCTGATGAGCCACCACTCACCATCCAGCAAGAGATGGTTGGTTTGGTATTGTTTTTTTGGCTGAGTAAGCTAACTTGTCTTGCATTTTGTCTTTCTGATGTATTCTGCTGCTGACTCCAGAAAGTGCCTAGTAACATTTGCTCTGGCACTTTGGAGGAGGTGTGCATACATATGGCACCACCCCTGGTGTTTTGAAGCAGATGGGGAAACAGGCTAAGCTCTAAGAGCCTCTGTCATGGAAATAGGCTCATGTTATCACTGTGGCAGCAAGAGGCACTTGAGAATATTCCTGTCTTGTAGGTATTCAGTAGGATCCTTGAGAGGAGTAATTCATTTCGTTTTTGGCTAATGGATAGAAATGACTAATTTAGGTTTTTACCTGCATTTGTGCCAGTGGTCTCAGCTAAAGGCACAAGAATTCTCTTTCTATACTTTTCCCAGTGAAGCTGTATATCTGTATATCTGTACTTTTTGTAGCTAAGGGAATACTTATTTGTCTTGTGTGTATCCTATGTTGAAAAGAACATTCTTTAAAAAGTGATTTCTAATTGAACATACTGCCCTATTAGGTACTTCAGTCATCTGTTTTTCTATCCTTTCCACTGTTATCTCACTGCACACTTAAAGTATCCTCTCTGTTGTTCTGTTTTATGTGTAGTTATAAACATATAGATATAAACAATCAGTTGGTGATGGGTAAAAAATTTTCATTAATCTTTAGAGACTAATCTAGTCAATGCATTGGAAGCAGTTTTGAAAAACAAAATTTGTTTAGCTGATTCTAAATGTCTTCCTGAATTCCCAGCCAGCCTGAAATAACATTTTTTATGTCCTGTTTGTTTCAAGAGGTGTTAATGAGAAGTTATGGCAGAAGTGACAGTTATTTAACTGCCCCTTTAATACAAAGAAATGGACACCAGTAGTCCTTAAAATATGGCGTACACGTCTGTAGGACATGAGATCTGACCCAGTGCTGTATGGGGAGGCCAACATGTGACCCACAGTGGTACTGGAACCATGGTGGTACTCCTCAGTCACATCTCAGGCAGCTGCCTGGAATCGACTGGAGTAAGACCAAGTGCATGGTGGTATGTATGTCTGTTTCTCTCCTCAGCTTTTATAAGAAATACTGATAAGTCTTGCTCTTGTGCTCTGGTATGAGCAAAAGAGTATTTGAGCCAGTCCTGTGAGCAACATGTCAGGAGAACTGGCTGCACAGGTAATGTTACTGATCATAGGCAATTCCATTAGTCACTGAATGCACGTATTTGTCCATATCTGTTAAGCATTCTTTCCTTGAAAGACTTTAATTTACCTAGTTACTCTTTTTCTCTCCATTTTGCTGTTCTCCCCTTTGCTATTCTTCCTTACATTTTTTTTTTTCTTTGTTTAACTCCAAATGCATTTGTTTTTAAGTCTACAGATTTGGTGTCCAACAACAAGATGATGCTGATAGTTTGCAAGTGGAATTTCCATGGACATTAACATAACAATATTATTGTGCCTACATTTATTTCCCTAACAGTTTCATTCCCTCCAAAAGGCAAATTATGTAGATAAATAGAGCTTATAGTAGGTAGATGAAATTAATTTTTTTCTCCAAGAATTTCAGCTAAAAAACATAGTTCTGAGCAGAATGCTGGAGACACCAATGCTGTGCAGTTAGCATGGGAGATGCTGACTGCCATAAGTAATTAATACATTGCAGTGAATGCACCGGTTGTCACTTGCTAGGAGGATCTTGTGTTAACCATCATTAAAAATACTCCATGTGTTTTTTCAATTTTAGAATGTGGTTAACTGATCTGACATTAAATTCCCCTTTACTTTTGCTCTGTTCTGCAGAGATTAATTGTTCTGTGGACAGAGATCAACAGAATATTGATCTACAAGTCAAATCTGTCTACCCAACTTTTACATGCCTTTTTGCTTACTACATGGCAGAGTAAATTAAATCTTTCTGCTACTGCATGCTTCCATTTCAGTATAAATTTCCCTTTTTATCTTAAACTCTTTATCTAGGTTTTTACAGCAAATTCTGCTTAATCATTTACTTCATTCTATTCAAATCCACCAGTTCTAAGATTCTTCATGCCAGACGGTATCTGCTTCAGTAGGATCAGAATTATTTAGCAGCTTTGAAAATGCTTCTGTCATTTATTTTAGGAGTCAGCTGTCTTAGATGGGCCAGGAAAGGCCAAAGTAGTTTGCATTTATTGGCAAACTATCATTTGTGTTAGTACTGACTTTTAATTTCACTGCAAATATGAGAAGGAAAACATTATTTTGGAAAGTTTAGTCAATAGATGTTGTTCATAAAAGTTTCTCCTTATTTAGAAGAAATCAAATGTTAAAAGTAAAATCACATAAAAACAAACAAACAAACAAAAACAAGCCACACAGAAACAGCTAATACTTTAAAAGACTGGAATACATAAGTTGAAACAATGAAAGACTAAATATCTCCAAAAATGCTTGGGAGAAAAGGTTCATAACTGTGTTCAAGTATTTACATAATTAAAGCACTTGAAACAGATCGTTTCACTAGATCAGGAACAAGGTGATGGCATACAACCCACCCAACAGTAAACACCTCAGGAAAAATACAAGATCCGTCTGTAAGACAGAGAAGTAAAAGACTCAAGTATGAATCCAGACAGATTCAGTTTTGCCATGGAAGCTTGGGAAAGTGGCCCTGCCTCTGCTTACACAACAATTTGTGATTATCTCCATTGCAGGCTTTTGCCAATGATGAACAACATCAGGCCTAATCAATATCAATATGACTTTCAGATCTCTGCACTCGTCTTCCTTTGCAATTACTGCAAGAACTGGGAAATAAAAGGGAGTGTGCTGATATGATATTTAAGTCTTTCAATTCAAATGAGAGGGAAGTCCAGGTTTGGTGACTAAATGAACACATCTTTCATATAGAAAGAGAAGAGGAAATAAAGTGAAAACAGTTTCTGCTGCACAGCATATACACTGGGGAATGGAAAATAATGAAACACCAGTATTCATTGATTTAAATCTGACTTGCACTTCCATAAATAAGGATTTTCAGCCTTCACTTGTTCATAAAATATAAAATAACTGGTACAAAGAGAACTTGCCTATTCAGAGGTATTATATCAGTTATGCTGTTGGAAATTTAAAAAGTTTTTAAAGTTTAGTTTAACAGTTTATGCTTCAGGGTTTAAAACAATCAAGTTGAGCTGTGATATGGTGGATAACCCACACTATTATTTCTGCTTTCTGATGGACATTCTCTTAGGCAATAAACTGGTACGTAGCAGTTTTTATATGGAAGTGTAATGGAGGGATATTTTTGTTATTGCTTTTTCTGTTTTGCTTATGAATGCTCAGGATGGGTATAAAAGCAGCTCAAGTCTTTGTAGATGGCACCTTACTGAGTATGCACTACAATGGTACACAGTAGTTTTACATCTGTATTTAGCTCCAGGGTTGATTATTAAATTTTTATTGGTTTTAGAAGTACAGATTGTAGGTGAAAATGCTGGATTCTGTAATTGTTTGGGTGATCAACATTGCTGTAATCCTACATTAACTTTGAAAAGTCATTTTGTATGTATGATTTCAGACAAATCAGCCAAAATGCTCAAAAATTCCATTGGTGCAGAGGTACTCCAGAATTAATAAAGAGGAAAATAGGGGAAAAAAAGCTTGACCAGTGTTTGAAATCAGTGACATGTTGGTTAAAGGTTTCTAAATCTTGACCTGTGATTATTTTATTTCCTTTTTAGCAGTGACTGCTCCTTCAGGAGAATGGAATGGAAAAATTGCTCTGCCTCATTTAAATGTCTCGAGCATCAGTAGCAGTCTTTCCCCTCACCCTGTACCAAGGTTGTCTTGTGGGTGGAAGAGAGAGGTTTTCTTCTTTATCAAGAGAAGAAAAGCTTTTAAGTTTTTTAGTGCACACCTCTACTGGAAAAAATAAAAATAAAAAAAAATGCAGCATTGATTTATTGCATCACATGATTTAATATTCTCTTTGGAGCCTGAGTTCTAGGAGTTAGAGATTTGTGTGAAAATCCTAGCTTGTATGAAGGGGGGGTTGGGGGATAGTTTCTCACAATACGATCCTTAACAGCTCCAAGGAGCTCTGAAAGCAAACTGAAGTAATTTCTAGTAAGTGTTGTTTCATTGAACTACAGAATTGTTTGAGTTGGCAGGAACTTTTAAAGGTCATGTAGTCCAAATCTCCTGTAATGAAGCAGGTCCATTCACTGGCTGTGAATGTCTCCAAGGACAGGGCATCCATCACATCTCTGGGCAACCTGTTCCAGTGCCTCATCACCCTTACTGTAGAAGACTTCTTCCTTATATCCAATCTGAATCTCCCCACTTTTAGTTTGAAACCATTTCCCCTTGTCCTGTCACAACACTCCCTGCTAACGTGGCTGTCCCCTTTCTTCTTATAGCCCCTTTAGATAATGAAAGGCCACTTTCAGGTCTCCTCAGAGCCTTCATTTCTCCAGGCTGATCAGCCCCAGCTCTCTCATCCTGTCCTTACAAGGATGTGCTCCAACAACTCCACGTCTCTCATGTACTGAGGACTCCACATCTGGATGCAGTACTCCAGGTGAGGTCTCACCATCGCAGAGTAGATGGGCAGGATTACATTCCTCAGCATGCTGGCCATGATATCTCATGATATTCTATTATGAGAAAGGAGGAATGGAGAACAAAGCCAAGGTTGATCATTTAAGAATAATTTCTGAATTCCAACAGGCTCTTTCCACTCTCTCAGCTTTCTCTGTGGGAACTGTCTGGTGGACAACAAAGATTTCTTCTCAGAGGAGAAGAAGTGAAAATAACCCCACAGGAAAAGTTTAGTCTCAAGGTATGAGAGTCTCACACATATAAGAGAAGCATGCCCAGGAAGTAAACTGGTAATGAGATCCAACACCAGAGAGGCCATCCCACTTTCTGGAGGATGAGGAAAGAGGGTATTGACCAGAACAGACCAATCTATGCAGACGATTACTAGTAGCATTTAGAATAGCTCCTTTTCTAAAAAGTCAATTTATGCACGTAAAACTGTTTCAGAAATACAGTACTTCAGCAGGATGAACAAGTGCTACTTGTAGTTACTTTGTTTTTCTGCAAATCTGTAGGAAGAGGAAAGGGGCACTATGTCATCTTAGTGACATTTTTATAATCATTAACGTTTCAACTTGAAATTCTCAATAGCTGCAGAGAGGTTCACTCTCTGAGATAAATGTATCCACAATACTGATTAGAAACCAAAAAGATTAGCTTGATGTCTCTGATGTTATTGCATGCTGAAATAAAAAGGAAAAAATGTTTTAAGTCCTAGACATAACGTACCTGAGTTCCCCAGACCTATCAAGAGGGTTAGCATCAATAACCAGGTAATGGCTGCTTTATAGTTTGAATTTTCTGACCTGATGTTTTCAAAGGGCTAATAAAAAGCCACGCTGCTGAGAAGAAATTTTAGGTTGGAAGGACTGTAAAAATAAAACAGTAATGGTAAAGCAATTTGTGTCAGCCTGAGAGTGAAAGTTAAGCCTGTAACTATGCCACAGTTGAACAGCAAGTGAAGGGAAAAGAAACACCTACATGTTTGCATGCGCGTAGCTAAGCGTGCTGTGAGGTGAGGTTTGTGTAGGAATGGGATTTTAAGAATGTTTTGTAAAACAGCTGCTCTTTGTGGAAATTATTCCCTCTCTTCAAAAGGGCCTATCCAAGACTATGCTGTTAGACATTTTACAAGTGTTGATCTGCAATGTCATTTTTGGGTGCAAGTTAGAGCACGCATAACAACATTATGTTAAACTTTTTCTAGGCTATATTTTAAGCATTGTTCCTGCAAAATAAATTGATCATTGGTTCAACTATTTGTTTTTAATAAGGCACCAGCCTTTATGGAATTGGAGCTAGAATCTCTAAAATACTCTTTGTACAAAGATGAGCGATTAGGCCTGTACCAGTGTGATCTTTCACCCACTGGAGTGACTGGAATCAGTGGAGTTGCATCCCTTACACACCAGCCTTTCCATCTTAAAAGAAAAAGAAGAGAAGAGAAGAGAAGAGAAGAGAAGAGAAGAGAAGAGAAGAGAAGAGAAGAGAAGAGAAGAGAAGAGAAGAGAAAAGAAAAGAAAAGAAAAGAAAAGAAAAGAAAAGAAAAGAAAAGAAAAGAAAAGAAAAGAAAAGAAAAGAAAAGAAAAGAAAAGAAAAGAAAAGAAAAGAAAAGAAAGATAAAGAAAAAGAAGAAAAAAACCCACATGAAAATAGGTGGTTACAACACACACTTTCCTCTGAAATGAAACTGCTGCAGCTCTGCCAAATAATACCATCAGCACCTCTGGAGCATGAATTTAGGCTTTCATACTATAAGAAACCCTACTGGGGCTGCATTGCATCTCCCAGGGCTGAGGAAAGCTGTACAAGAAGTGGAATGACTAGAACTAATTTCTTCAGCTGTAGCAATATGAGTTGTCAGAATGTGGTGTTTCTGGGTTATTATCCCCTACTCTACACTCAGAAAACAGGTCACAAAATGTCATAACTTTTCTCCCCGTTTATCTAGGATCACTATATCTGAAAGTATAGTTTTCCCTTCACAAAAGTAGTCTGTGGGATACTCAGGTGTTTCAAGTTGTTCAGATAATTGTTTTACTGAACAAATTATCTGGGGAAGAGTAATGGGAAGATAAATGCTTTAAGCTGAGCTTTTACAAAGTACAGTATTTCCTTCCCTGTTGAATAATTTTCTTATACATATAAAGCTCTCTTGTGCTTATTAGGATGGAAGTGTGAAGTGAAATGTGCCAGCAGATCCAGTAGTAGCAGCGAAGCCAACTGCCTTCTGCTAGCCTAAGTTCTATACTTTTGTAGATGATTTTTCTCATATACTGCCAAGTTACACTCTTCATTTTCCTAGTAGTGCTACATTTTAGTTTTCCATTACATTGGTTGTCTGTTTTCTCCTTTTCTTCTGCCTTCTAAAATCAGTGCTTCAGGGAAACTTCATTTAGTTTTATGCACTTAAAAGAGAGAGAAGTTTTTGTATCCTGGTTTTCTGACCGCAGAGAAGAAATATACACCATCAGTCATAATGAGAGATTAGAGTCCACAAGTGTTCATTCTTAAAGTTATGCTGCGTATGGTTTAGTCATTGTTAATGTGTATTGTATACACTGCAGTGCCTTTTGTTAGCTCTGTTAAGCAGACAAGGTCCCCTGTTACCCTGTAACCAAGGTCAGCCTGTATTGAGTGACAAAGTACTGAAAACAACAGATAATTCAACATGAGAATCACAAAATTTGTTGCAATATATTACAATTCTGGTTTGGTTTTCACTGAATTCAGTGTGGCACAACATACAAAATAAAGTGTTAGATGGTCACTGTATTAGGGAATATATCCTCCTGTCATTTACTGTTCAGCCTAGAACTCCCTGAATAAAATCTCTTACTTTCACCCTCTCTTCTCTCTGGTGTCTAACTCACAGCTTCAACATCCGCTCACTATTCCATGAAGAGAATCTGAAAATAGATGGTGGGTGAGCTATGGACTTCTGACATTAAAAATTCAGGTCTGGTATTTAAGTACAAACTAGCAACTACAGTTGAGCCAAAGGGCCAGTGGTATTTTCCAGTCACACTGTGACACCCACAAGGAGATTATTCCTCTGTGAGTTCAGCTGAGCTCAGCTGACTCTCCCCGCCTCAACCGTGTGCAGACATCTTATTTGGAAATATGCGCTTTTCCAACAAAAGATGAAAAAAATCATAATTCAGCTGAGAAGCTGCCTTTTGCTCTCTGAGCAAAGAGTCTGTCAGCTTGGTTACTGTCAGCTCTTGACTGTCTTCAGTAGTTAGAGCATCTTCACAAAGCTCAGTTTCCTGATAAGCTAAATACAAAGTAAGTGGTGTATGTAGGAGACATGGGAAAAGTTGTCAGGCTTTTTCAAACGCAGGCACTTTAAGCCTGCACTTTGGAGAAGTCGGTGTTTTGTTAGATTTCATACTAGCTTTCTGCAAAACATTTCGCTTAGTGAATGAGAATGAAGGCAGAAAAACTGTCCTTGCTCTTTTTGAAGACAAAAATTCTATCAGGCATATTTTCAGATGTCAGAAAAAAAAAAAGAATCTCTAATTTATCTGCAAAAATGAACAGATTCTGACAGAAACAGATTAGCTCTGGTTTGGATTTGTGTGTGGTTTTTGTTTTTTTTAATTGTACAATATTACAAAATGTACTGAAATAATTAAATTCGCCATAATTAGGCATATTTTGAGGGCACACGTGCTGATAAATCTCTATAACCCTGTAACTGTCTCTGTAAATAAGGGAAAGCAAAACAGCAACAGAAAATGATTCCAAAGCCTCAGAAACTCACAAAGAAGAAAGGATGAAAAAGCTTCTCTCAGAAAAAAAAACGAGCTGGGTTTATAATAATATCTATAAAAAGTGGAATCAAAGAGGGTGAATTGTGCCTTCTGGTCAGGAGAAAGGTTTCATCATGTATGATGTCATCATGTGCGGAGAGCACATCTTTCTCATCGTAGAGCCAAGATACCTCCAAGAGAAGACTGCAGCTGCAGAGGCCCCTTTCAGTGCATGTCCAGGGCATGGCAACAGCACACTACTCTTTGCTTCCACCTCAAAGTCAAACCGCAAGTCATTGCTCTTCAGATGTCCCAGCAAAGAGACAGTGAATGAATACACTTTAATACTGGGAACAAGTCCTTTCCAGTATCTGCCCAGTTGCTGTGGCTACATTCTATTGCTCTAAACAGCCCAAGCGAATCTTTGCCAGGTGCATGAAACAATGAAAAGAATTTAAAAAAAAGAGATCCACCAACAAAATAAAATAAATCCTCAACAATTAACAGGTGCCAAATAACTTTTTTCTCTTTTACAAGAGACAAACAAGACTATTTTGCAAGCATAACCACCTTCTGCTTCTCGGTTTGTGCTGATATTTTCCACAAAGCAAGCAGGAATTTCAGCCATTTCTTATCAGTAACTGGAGCTGGTTGAATCACTGGAATAACATCTGTTTTAAAGGGATCCTATATCATACTGTAGATTTCAGTGGAAGAAGTGTTAAGAAATCAGTTACAGAAGGATGTCTAAGACATTATACAGCTAAGCAGAAGCTTTTGAGTGGAAACAACTGCTGCCTAACACTGTGGCTAGTTTTATCAAGCCAGCTGGACACAGTTTGATGCACTCTCTGTAACATACTGAGGCACAGCCTTACCAGTATTTAGAAGCTGAATATAATTCTGATAAGTACCAAAGAATTGTTAAGTGTATTTCACTCCAGTAGGAACTGCTGACTTTACATTCAGTGTGACAAGCAAAGTAGAGCATGCAATAAACAAAGAGCTATTACACTAGTTAAAGCCAGAACAAACTACACTGACCACCTAACCCAGCCTTTTCTATAACACTTTCTGCAGTATTTCTCCCAGTTATTTACTTGAAAGTAATGCATGCAGCAGAAAAGAAAGATCAAGATTGTGCCTGAATATTCAAAAAGATGAAGAACTTGCCACCACAACAGCTTGTCCCAGCAGCTCATCACCTTCCTGGTCAGAAACAAACTTAAAATGAAGCTGGCTTTCACTCGTACTCTCTGATTGTTGCCCCTTCCCTGCACTACTGATACTGATCCTCCTCTGTCGGTGTTTCCTTCTCACTGTTTGTTCTTAAACTATAAATAACATCTTGAATTACCTGCGTAACTACTGCAACGTGTTTGAAATTGGAATTTAGCAGTGAGCACAAATGTTCAGTTTTACTCAAAGGCAAGCAGATGAAGCAAAATACAGAGACAGATTTCCAGAGCTATGTCCCTGTGGACTGTTAGGGTTCCCTGAGGGAAGGAGCTCAAAAACCTTCACACTGCAATCACCATCACTACCAGCAACCAGAAAAAAAAGTGCTATTTATCCTGGGTTTTCCCTCCTGCAGGCACCTCTGGATTTTGCTGCTGTATAGACACACAGGTTTCAAAGAGATATCACTCAGCTGCCTGTTATTAGAGTCAGGATGTATGAGACAAATGTGGCTTTAGGGACAACTGCTAATTGAAAGTTTCTCATTTTGTAAAATTTTCCTGCTTTTTTTTTGGAAAACTGAAATGGATCTGTGCTGAACTACAGAAGAAACAACAACTAAAAGGGAGTCTGAAACAATCTGTCTTCAAATTAATTCTGTTTATAACTTCTTCACTGATACTTTTTCTAATAGCTCTCCAATCCCCTGTCAAAACAAGAAATCATCACAGGGCTACACTTGTGTTTTATATTCCATTTTATATTCCATCATAGAATCATAGAATCATAGGTCTGGGTTGAAAAGGACCACAATGATCATCCAGTTTCAGCCCCCTGCTGTGTCAGGGTCACCAACCACCAGACCAGGCTGCCCAGAGCCACATCCAGCCTGGCCTTGAATGCGTCCAGGGGTGGGGCATCCACAGCCTCTCTGGGCAACTTGTTTCATTTGAATTTCTAAAATCCTTTGGGCGCTTAAGAAACTTGTCTGCATTAGGCAGCGGTGTGTGTAGTATGAAGTATGTCTGGGTAAAAGCAGCATCATTAAATTCCGTCTGAGACACATTTTAGCAAACAAGATTTTGTGATTAAGAGTATTTAGGTAACACAACCTGTCTTTTCCTTAGATATATCATGACCTCTTTTAATGGACATCATAGAAACAGTCATGAACAAATCTGACTCAACAGACTCTAACAGCCTTTTCTAAATACAACCCAAGAACCTGGTGTTGGCCACACACAGCTAAGTATAGAATAGGAAAAAACTTTGACCACAATAAAAGCTAAATTTGTCATACCAGATATTTATCCCTCGTAAAGTACAGGAATTGCCCTGTGACACCACATTAAAAAACTTGAGGTGAACCCTATTAGAAAGTAGTAGAAAGATTTCTAATGTCATCAAAAGTCTTCAGATCACATCAAAAGTGCTTCTGAGGTGCTTCATGAGTCTCATCATTGAAATTCTAAAGCAAAGACAGAATGAGTAAAGCTTTATAAAGTTATAACAAACACTGTAATTCTTTACTCTTTTGAGTGAAAACATTCCAATTAGTCTCTTGTGTATGTTGTTCTTCATCTCCAAAGTGTTTACGAAATATAATAAATTGTTTGAGCTTCTATTCTACAGCCTCTTTGCCCCAGTCTGTATGTATATACATTACCCCACCCCAGACGCATGATCTCACATTTGTCAAGATTCTTCTGCAAGGGTAGCAAGGGCTCTCTGCCCTTAAGGAAGTCAACAGTTCCTCCCAACATAGTGTTGTCTGAAAGTTTACTTAGCATATATTTAAGTCCTGCATCCAGGTAATTTATGAAAATATTAAAGAGAAGCCTGTCTGGATGGGACTTTGAGCAACCTGGTCTAGAGGGAGGTGTCCATCTTCCACTCCTTCAGTACAACCCCTTCTGCCTAAATCATTCCTGACCAATATTTATCTATCTTGTTTTTAAAAACTCCAGTGATGGAGATTTCACAGCTTCCCCAAGCAATCTGTTCTCAGTGCTCAGCTTCTCTTACCATTAAAAACATTTTCTGTTTCCTGAAGTGAGTCTCTCATTGCTGTTTCTGCGCGTTCATTTTCTTCCTTCCAAGTCCACTGTGAACCTCCAATCTCTTTGCTGCAATATTTTCCATATTTAAAAGTATCACATCTCCCCTCTATATGCACTTCTCTAGTCTAAAATAATACAACTGAAGGCTGTTTCCCAGTGTTTTGATTTTGTTTGTTTTTAATGTCCATATCTAGATCATATACTAATTGTATACACTAATGTGTGTCTAATTAGAGACATCTATCATCCAAAAAATAGTTGAAGAGATTAATCTTTAATTTTGAATGGATACAAAAAGAAGTGAAATATTTAAAGATATATTTGATCTTCTAATGGTAACATAAAATAGTCCCTATGACTTGTCTAAAAAAATCTGCCAGCAACAAAGAAATGAAAACATGGTTTATTGGTGCTAATGGTATCGAACACTCTGTCTTGAATTCTTCTTTTTCTTTTTTTTTCTGATGAATTAGGGGTTTTTGTTTCATAGCAGGAGGGGAGCAAGGGTGCAGTATCAACAAAGGCACACTATCAATCTTTCTCTAAATCATTTCAGCATTAAATGAAACTGTATTAAATGAGTGTGTAGAAAAACAGGCATTACAGCATAAAACTCCATCAACGAGATCTTAACAAAAACACCTTAAATGGCTGTTAGACAACTGAAACTTAACTTTCCACACAGCCTTTAAAAAATGGATTCAGAGCACCATGTTTAGACACATCTGAGTACAAAGGGTTGGATCAGAGAATCTCTATTATTTTGGGAAGTTAATATTCTCTTAGTGAAAACTGTCAGATTCCTACTCCAGATTGTTTTCAGTTTCATTATCAATAATTCCCCAGCATGATAATGCTGTACCTTATTTGTTTAAAACATGCCTTCCTGTTGCCTTGCATTTTTGAATATCTATTAAGTAAATGCCTTGTTTCACTTGAAAGAAGAAAATGGTAAATGCGTAGGTCACTCTGAAAGTAATGCCTCCTACTAATTTCCATGGAAACTACAATGGATACGAAGAGCACAATAACACCAGTTGATTGAGCAAATTCTCAGCTAAAGAACACTGTTTCTAAACATAATCACCATTATTAGGTATGCACTGTCCTCAGTAATGAATAAGAGCCTGCATGCCATGCTCATAAAAGTCTGAATGGCCATCCAGAACATGGCTTGTCATTCATGTCACCACTGCTGAAACAGACCACCCACTGCCTCTCTATGCTCATATTCACTGCCTGGTCTCCATAAATATTCAGTAAGTGTCAATGAATGTCAACAGGTGCCATTTATTCCTCATGGAGGAATTCCATTCCACACCTTTGCTTCATATGCACTTCCATGTCAGATGCCATTTTATCAGACCGCCCCTTTGCTACCATCTGTCCAACTGGAACAAAATGTGATGGAATTTTGGCAGGAAGGTTCCACTGCTATTGCCATACCACCAAGTTCTGCCTCTGATGTCATGGGCCAACTTCATGAAATAGGAGGCATTACTTTTGGAGCAGCCCCTGTAAATTTTTGTTGAATGCGTAAGAATGCAACACACCTGTGTCTGAGTCTGTATGAGACAAGATTGAATATGGGTTTTGTTACTCTAAGACCTTTCTACTAGCGGGAAAAGGAAGGCTGTTAACCTGCTTTTCAAATTGCTGCCACAAATTAAGAAAAAAGTTGTACCATGGGTGTTATCTAACCCAAAATGGCAGCTGCTGCAAGCTATTACCTACTTCGCCTGTATTCAGAGCTACTTTCAGCGGTCAAGAAGCATATGGTGTGGTTGTTCACTCCAATGAATAACTGATACAGGCTCTTTGCTATATTTTCCTGCAATAAAATGAGTCTCTTTTGTAAAGTCTCAGAGACTAAGGACAAAAACAGATGAAATTCCAACCAAGGTCTTAAGGGTTCAAACTGTGAAAAAAAACTCAGAAGTCATCCCTTCCTACTATCATAAACCCCTGTTTATATCTGAGATCCACTTTTGGACCAAAAGCTTTTTGGCTCCCTCTCCCCTCATCTATTTCTATACAGTGCTTCTCAGACATCTTACCTGATTTTACTGGGTTAAAAGACATACTGGTGTAGTCATTTGAGTATTTTGCTTTCTCTGCCAACATAGTTCTCCCAGTGACTCCTACCGCCATTTTACTCTTACTCACACCCGATGTTGTGATAAATTTACACGTGCTGGTCGTGTCACTACTTCAGGAACCTGTGTGTGTAGGTATGCAAGACAAGTGCATGATGCACCAAAAAAAACTCATTCCTTCTGTGCTTTTATGATTTGTGTCTTTGTCTCCCCACTAAAAGACAATGTCCTTAGGCTAAGAAAGCCCGAGGGATTTCTTTCAAGCTGCTGCCAGTCTGCATCAACTACAGACTGTATATATGCCCTGGACACCCTTTAAAGTTGAAGAGACACAGGACAGGGTTTCCTGGAAACAACACACACTCAACACTGCTCAAACTCCGTTTTTCTGACTAGAAATAAACAAAGAAGCTCCCTACAGAGCTGTAGCATACTGTGACTAAGGAAAACTTGTTTGCTTCAAATGGAAGAAATGATTTCCTGGGGTGGACACCAAGCGCTCTCATTTGTGTTGTCCTCTGCACCAAAACACTGACTGTGCCTAGATTTGAACATTTTTGTAGGAATAACTGAGTTTCAGAACAACTCCTTCATTAAAATTGATCAAATCCTGAGAATAAGTTATTTTAAACTCTTTGGCTGGAGAGGCAAGATCATTTGAGACTAGATCATGCCTTTGAGAAACAGATACCTGATTAAACCTCCTTTATTTCTTTAGCAAGAGATAGCTCAAGGTGAGCTAACACCTCCGTACCACAAATGGAGAGAGGAAGGAAAGCACAGACTCATGCTTAGCTGAAGCCATCCTGCTATCTCAACCTAACCATTACACCTACCCTCTCCTGGCACCACACAGAGCACATCCTCCTCAGCTCAAGAACTTCAGCTGTGTCATGTTAAAGGAAGGGATATTTGACAACAGCAGTACATGTCTAGAACAACAAACGGTGAAATCAGTTATACACCTCCAGGCACATGGAGTGACTGGTATCTAATTCATATTGAGATACTGACTCATTGCTTTCTCTTGAAAAGTAAAATTAGTTTAGGGGAGATGCTTTAGACATACCAAAGAGCTCCCTAATTATCATCCGGGCTTTTCCTAGCTCAGCAGCTTCCAGATTTGTGAGAACTGACAAAGTTGGGTATCTTCCAGACCCACAAAGAGCATATCTTTCCTCCTGCCTCTTCTCAGGTCTGGCCCCACTTCAGGCTTTCAGCCATTGAATATTGCAACCCTCAGACAATAGAGAAGGAAAAGAGGAATGACAAGGAGGATGAGGACAGAAAGAGGTGTTCTGGGTGCCACAACAGGTATTCTCCATAAGCCTGTGGAGAGCCCATGTTGGAGCAAGTACTCTGCATCAAGTCTTGAGAACTGCCTGTGTAGGAAGATCATAGGAAAATCTGAGCAGCCACCTCTTTTAATGGAGCTCAGTGTTTTGCAGTAGTTTATGGCATTCGTTGAGATCAGCTCTAGCTCAACATAAAACAGTCAAAGTGTTAATCTGAATAATAACAGATACATGGATAAAATAAAAATGGCTAAAATGTGTGAGACAGAACTTCCTGTATATTGCTCATAATCTATTAGCATGGGATTTGTTTCAGTGAACTACACCATTCCATGCTTACATCCAAATTACACCCAAGACTCCCTCTGTCATTGCTGACAAAAAAAATGTTGTATTCTAAGTTATTATTCATTCCACCCTCAATCAATGCCTGAAGCAGGTAAAATAAATGATCCCTAAAAGCACCTATAACTTTCCACTGACTTAAAAGGAAGCCTACTTCAGAAGGTGTGGAATTTGCATAATACACATCCAAATGAGAAGAGATTGGTCTCATCTCTGATGACTATGCATGACAGTGGGCATTTATCTGTTAATAAATGAACACCCTCTGTACAGAATAATTCACATGCTTGAGGTTGAGTGTCCAGTGCACTTCACGTATGCTGGGATATCTGGCCTACCAAACACCCTGGCTGCTATATAGGTAGTTATTTCCCCGAGGAAATACCATTCTGTCAACAAACAATGTCAATTTTGTTGACATCAGTATGCAGCCCTACCAGCTGTTTTTTGGACAGCACTACCTTCTTGATCCCAAAGTAGTATACAGATGTTCCTCTCTGGCATTTCTATGATGATTGTCATTATACAGTATTTATCATTCATCTGATACTGACTTCTTAACAATGAGAATCAACAAAATCCTTATGGATGTTAATTGTCTCCTTTCACCGTTGCTGATACATCTATAAAGATGTTTGTCTCCAGAGATAAGTAGGCAATTGAGTGAGTGGAGAGTGATCAGTAGTTCCGCAGTGGAAGATCCCTTCTGTAAAGATGTATAGCACCATTAAATGTTCCTGTTTCTCTCCACTGACTGTTACAGAATTTTAATGTAAGCTGCTCCAAAAGAGAAGGGATGCCTCTTTAGCATCACAGTCCAGAGGTTGGGGCCGCTTCTCAGAAAGCTGATGGAGTGAAATCAGTTTTGTTATTTCACTGAAGGCAAATAGTAGTCTCAACATTCTATTTCTGTTGTTCTTGTTTTAGTTCAACATTTTCTATTCTACCCTACTCTAAACAGTAAAAAGACATCATTATCATCTTTATAGCTCCCCTGAGTTCTTGTATCATGATGTAACGCTATTTTTCAAGACAAAATCAGAGCAGGAAGGGAACATGTCAGGACTTTAATATGAACAGATTTCCTCTTTGGTTCGTTTTGAAATTCTTTGCCTTCTATGCCTTTACACAGCAGCAAGGTGAATACAAAGGTCATGAAAAATAAGCAATAGACTGCTTGTCAAACTTGCCAAATCTACTGTTCTTCCCTTATCAAGTCCTTGCCGCAAGCGAACTTTCCAAGAACCTGTTCCAGGTTTTTGATGCCAGATTCCACACATACAGATTTAACAGCAAATGTGAGATATGTGTCAGTGCTAGCTATCTAGAATCTTTGATTGAATATAATTTCAGACATTTTTTTGCATGATCACTTTTCAGACATCATTATCCGAATCCGTGTTTCTTAGATTCTCTTATATGTCAAGCAAAGATTATTTACCCCCTGGTATTTACATTATGTTATTCACCAGGCACCATGAAAACTCAAGACTCTCTCTTCCATTTACATACAAAAAGCATGTCATTGTACATGGTACAGATCTTACTCATTGTGACCTTTCCCACTCACATTGGCAGAGTGGTCACTGCAGAGACTACTTCCCTGCTGTGTGGCATCTGTTCCCTTACACGGGAACATCAGGATGGTAGATATTTTGCCTCTAGCAAAACATAGTCTTATCCCAAACAGATTTTAAGCTAAATTTGAAAGGCTTTAAAAATAACGTTTGGGAAATAATATCACTCCCAATTTACAGAAGGCCACATCTATACTTCAGCCTACTTGGGTGCAGTTTGCATGGGTCACAAAAATATCTTGCCTTCCCCCAGACACACACTTTGGGCCCAAATGTTTTCTGCACATACTACGTTGGGACAAGTACCAAGCTCTATTGTAGAAGCATCATTATGATAGGAGGCTGAAAAGGTATGTGAAATCCAGATGGTACCTAATAGCCAGAGAGCCAACTGTATCATGGGCTGCATCAAAAGAAGTGTGGCCAGCAAGGCAAGAGAGGTGATCCTGCCCCTCTGCTCTGCACTGGTGAGCTCACCTGGAGTGCTGCGTCCAGATGTAGTGCCTTCAGTACAGGAGAGAAATGGAGCTGTTGGAGTGCATCCAGAGGAGGGCCACAAAAATGACCCAAGGGATGGAACACCTCCCTACAAGGACAGGCTGAGAGAGCTGGGGCTGATTAGCCTGAGGAAGAGAAGACTCTGGGGAGACCTGAAAGCTGCCTTTCAGTATCTAAAAGGGAGGTGTCACAGGTTCGGCCTGGTTCCTGTGAAAACGAGGTGAAGGGACCCATAGATCCATGCCCCGGGAAGGGGAAGGGAAGGGAAAAGGTAGGGAGGTGGGCCTGAAGAAAATAGTGGCAACTAGCTAAAGGAAAAAGACTTAGTTTACTAAATATAGTAGCGGAATTTGAGAGACTACAGTATAATACGACTGAAATTGAAGCTAGTAAGTCAAATAACATGTGAGGGTTTCCAAAACTGAAGTCCTTTCTCTAATGCTATAGGAAAAGCTGCCAGCAAGCAAAAAGAGGGAAGTCTCGTGACTCCCAGTCAGTTTTGCCTTTCCCTTCAAACAGAAAGTGGAAATGGAAAAATGAAGTCTTCTGGGAGCTGTAGTTGATTCTTTTTTTCTGAGACTAAGAGGCCAGAAATGTCAACAATCCACAGAAGTGCAGCATTGGCTCCTTAACTCCCAGTGCACTGCATTACATTATGATGTGGAATACCAATAAAAAACCATAAAACCATGACAGGAGGTATAAGAAGGAAAGGGACAGATTCTTTAGTAAAGTCTGTTCTGATAGGACAAGGAGAAATTCAAGAATTTAAAATTAAATAATAAAATCAAGAAATTCAAGAATTTCAAGACCTGCCTGGATGCCTGGACGTGTAGGGAACCTGCTTTGGCGGGGGGGTTGGACTTGATGATCTCTGGAGGTCTCTTCCAACCCCTACGATTCTGTGATTCTGTAAAATAGTTTCAAACTAAAAGAAGGAAGACTTAGATTGGATATAAGGAAAATGTTTTTTTAAAATAAGGGTGGTGAGTCACTGGCACAGGTTGCCCAGAGAGGTGGTGGATGCTGCATCCTTGGAGACACTCAAGGTCAGGCTGGATGGGGCTCTGAGCACCAGATCTGGCTGCAGATATCCCTGTTCATTGCAGAGGAGTTGTACCAGATGACTTTTAAAGGTCCCTTCCAGCTCAAACTATTCTGTGATTCTATGATTCCCTTCCGGGTTAAGCCATTTCCTAACATTCTCAATTAAGATCTTATCATTTAATTACAATACAGTACAACATTGGTAGCACAAAGTAGCTAGCACAAAATAGCTCTTCACCTTGTGAACAGTTACATGCAACTCATCTCTTGCAGCCTTATGAGAGGGTGCTGGCAGATACATTTGCTAGCAGACCTTGATATAGATGCCGAAGACACAAGAAGTGACAGAGAGAAACAGAGGAAAAGGAAATAGAGAAGTAAGCATCAAGAAATAAGGTGACGAAGATAGTAATATGTAAACCAAAGGAAATTTTTCATACCCTTGCCCCCTCTAGATGCATTTCCTTCTTTGTAGGATAACATAAGACATTCCATGCTTCTAGCAATAGATGTAATTAATAATTTCTATTTCCCTATTGTCTAGCTCCCTATTATTCACTATTCCACACTGTTCCCTAGTGTGCTGGCACATCACTGCAGGCCAGAAGTACATAGGCAATCAAAAAGATTTCATTCTCCCTCTTTTCATTAAACTCTTTTGGGATACTTGAATTCTGTTTCATTTAGTTTCCTATTCATTCCTGACAAACTCTGATTATTTAAGGGAAAAAATAAACACAAGTGAGCATAATGTTAATTCATTGCATTAATAAGTGTCATCCAAATATCATTTATTTTCTTCTAGCAATTAATCTGTGCCATTGAATTCCTCATCTTGCAAGTTCTTCTCCTGGCTTTAATCTATTGCCCTTTCAGGAGTCTACTACATAACAAAAGAAATATCGGACTGACATAAATAGTGTATTCCAGTTTCAAGTTTCCAGCAAGGAACAAATCCTTACGTTGCTGTTAGTTGCGTGTTCTCTGACACAGTGGATAACTATGCTTCCAAAAAGTGACTGCAATGTTCTGACAATCAAAATTCCTCAATCAACCTTTCTTTGCTAAAGTAAATCTGATCTCTCTCTTTTTTTTAATTTATAATTACTGATTACAGCAGTTTTTTCCATATTCATATGTCCTGTAGAAATCACCTTAACATTTACAAAGGCTAAAAGAGGAACAAAGACTCTGCTGTGATGCACATTTCTAGCTCTCCATAGCAAACTGGAGTTTACTTAATGGCACTGTAAAGAATGTAAGTGACAAAGGTGAGGCCGGAGGAAGGGCCGGGAAGGTCACCAAGTAGTTCTGCCATCAAATCTTCCGACGGAAAACTTAAAAAAAATTAGTTCAATTTCACTGTGGAGATTAGATGGTTTTGCCTTTTGATCTATATTATTGCCTAAGCATGCATGAATGACCAAAGAGAATACATATTTTATCCAGCTCTTTAATCTTTCATTTCCAAATGGATACAGTTCCATAAATCCTCGGGGAATGGTGTAGTATAAAACAAGTTCTCTTCAGGGAGTATCACATTCTGGTCAGGTTCCTGATAATAGATTTTGAAGATCCATTTATTTTCCAGCAAGCATATCTGAGTACTGATCTTTGATAGAGGTCTATGAAATATATAGAAAATAGCAACCTGGGAAGTAATATTCATAACTACTGGAGCTGCAGACTGAATAGACACTGGTTCACAGCCACTGACAGGTTTCCTCAGTCACTGTTCCTCCCTGTTCCATGGGTAACACCCAACCTTTTCTTTCACACAGTCTGCTGTTTCTTTCACTAGTACAGAAATTTCATCCATATCAGTGGCTACAGGTTAGAGTTTAGTGTACTCTTTGCTGTTTCTCTCCAGGAGAGAAACAGCTAGTCGTTCTGACAAGTTATCTGAGCTTGCATGTGTGCGTTTGTATGTGTGTGTGTTTACGTATACAAGCTAGGCAAATAAAAATATTGAGCATTCCCACATATCTCTGTATTTATGATAACATATATATAATCTAGGATTTTGTTAAATATTTTTGTACAAAAAAGATATGTTCTTTAGCATCATTTTACTAGGGAATTGAAGTAAAGGCTATATTACTTTACTCAGAGATATTTCCATACCACAGTTCTCAGTGTGATTCTCAGTTTCAGACTCTGAGTATTCAACCTAAGGGTCACCCTTAAATTTGCACACTGGCAAAATTTTACTTTCTGTTTTTGTCTTGAATCATTTCACAGAATCACAGAATCATGGTTTGGAAGGGACCTTTGGAGATCATCAAGTCCAAACCTCTGCTAAAGCTGGTTCCCTACAGTAGGAAAGCACTCAGGTGGGTTTTGAATATCTCCAGAGAAGGAGACTCCACAACCTCTCAGGGCAGCCTGTTCCAGTGCTCTCACCTTCAAAGTAAATAAGTTTTTTCTCATATTCATATGGAACTTCCTATGTTCCAGTTTGTGCCTGTTGCCCCTCGTCCTGTTGCTAGGCACCACCAAGAAGAAGCCAGTCCCATCCATTGCCTCCTGCCCTTTAGACATTTATAAGCACTGATAAGACCATCTCTCAGCCTTCTCTTCTCCTGGGCTGGATAGTCCCAGGTCTCTTGGCCTTGCCACATACAGGAGATGCTCCAGCTCTCTAAGCATTTTTGTGGTCCTCTGTTGGACTCTCTCTGGTAGGTCCCTGTCTTTCTTGAACTGAGGAACCAGAACTGGACACTGTGCCCCAGATGTGACCTCACCACTCCTCAGCCACTCCACTCAGCTTTTTATCTTCAGCAAAATTGCTGAGGATGTACTCTATCCCTTCATCCAAATCTTGGATAAAGGTGTTGAGCAAGACTGGACCCAGTGCCATCCGCCGGGGAGCACCATTAGTTACAGGCCTCCAAACAGACTCATAATCCTAATAAGCCCCATGATTTGATCTGCTGGTTGTTTTTTTTGTTGTTGTTGTTTGCTTGTTTGTTTTTTCTCTCCTTGTTTGCTTATTTTGCCAACTACTATGCATAATCACTATTTTTTTTTCATGGATCTATCATGAGTTGTGCATTGCAACTTCAGGTCTCATTCCTATAGCATTAATGGTCACTTCAGAGCCCATCATTTTACACAGAACACTGAGAGTCTTTCTTCTAAAACGTATTACTTGACATTTATCTACACTGAGTTTTATCTTTCATTTTATTGCCCAGTCACTCAGTCTCGTAAGATCTCTATGTAGTTCATGATAAGCTCCTGTCTTTTTTATTTTGAATAACTTTGTGTCATCAGAAGGCTTTAATCACCTCAGAGCTCACTCTCCGCTCCAGTTCGTTTATAAACATGCTGTTCAGAGAACAGATGTGCACTGTGTAAAGAAGAGCTATCTTAGTGAAAGGCATCGTGTGCCCTCTGACACTCTGACTTTAGTGGAAGAACATCCACCTGAGGCTTTTTTTGTAGAAGTGCCTGTTAAGTGCATGGAAGACTTTGCAAGACTTCATTTGGGCGTTCCCTGTGCAGACAGCAGCAATGGGCTGCAGTGAGCTGGCAAAAGAAAGGGTCTCCACACGGACACTTCCCAGAAGGTAAAGAAACAGTAATTCCCAGATAAAGTGGAAAGGATTGCATACAGATGTCTGCATATAGATTTCTTTAAATTCAGTGCCCATAATTAGTTAGGGTTAGGAAGAAGATCTGGCCAATGCTGTAGAAGACAGAGTTATGTGCATTGACATCTTGTTCCAGGTGTTTGAAAATATATTTTTTCACTCTCTGAATGATATTCATTGGAGATTAGCTTAGATTTAGTTATCCTGCTATTGCATTGCTACAAATCAAATAATACAAATTAAGGAGCAAAGAGCATTTATTGCACTAAAATGAAGTTGTTATTGGATGTAATTATTTTAAAAGGTCATCTTCCTTTTCATTAAGGTGATGAAATTACTCCGAAAAAAATAAAATAAAAAAATCAGTCATTGAAGTGATAAATAAACTAAATGTGTAATACCAACACAGAGCTGCAGCAGCAAACTGGGCAAATGTAAACTGTATTTGTATTCCTGCTACTGCTCAGGCAGTAACAATTAAGAAGGTGATCTTCCTACTGTCTGGAGATGATAGGACTACTTGTGAAAGACCACGAATGTCTTCATTTAAAAACATAATACTGGTAAATATGAAAGATAGCAGAAGAAGGCTATGAAAACCTGCATTGTTTTCAAAAAGATAAAATCAATTTATTCTTACGTAAAGAAGAAAAAAAGCAAGAAGTTATTTGAAAGGCCTGATATACAGAATCTGAGAGGAAGAAAACCAAAAACAGTACAGAAACTCAAAGACTAGAAACTCATGGAAGACAAAAGTAAATGAAAACTAGACCTGATGCTTGAATTGAAAGAATTAACTGTTGGACAAACATATTCATTCATCATTCCAAAACATTCTGGTTTTTGTCCAGCAACACACCCAAGTCCTCCACTGCATGTGTGAGTTCAATCTATTCTCCACTCAGCCTGCGTTCATGCTTCGGACTGCCCCAAGCCAGGTGTAAGACCTTGAAGTTGGCCTTGTTAACTTCATGAGGTTCACACAGGCCCACCTCTTCAGCCTGCTCAGGTCTCTCACAGGGGCATCTCTTCCCTCCAGCATGCTGACTGCACCACTCAGTTTAGTGTCAACCACAGATCTGCTGAGGGTGAACCTGAGCCCACTGTCCATGTCACCAATACAGATGTTAAATGATATCTGTCCCAGTACCAGCTCTTGAAGGACATCAGTCTTCTTTGATCTCCAGCTGGACATCAAGCTGTGTACCACAACTCTTTGAATGTGACCTTATCCACTGACAGGTTTATCAACTAACCTGTATATCTTTATTTTAAAGACAAGTATTTTGTGGAGGTAGTATCATCAAAATTTCATATACATCAGATAGGAGTAGATATTTTTCTAAAAGGATGATCAAACAAAGCAATAACTGCATCCCTTTTATGCAAGATGTTACATAGCTGACATTGCCTTTGTTGTGCTTAGGGCTTCAAAATATACAAATGTGAAAACTCAGCTTCAGGCATAGGATTAACTGTGTCTGAACTAATGTTTTTGGGAAGCAGTTCAATTGGTCAGAAAATATATTGCATAAAATTAATGGTAGAAGCAAAAAGTTAATTATACTGTACTTAGAGGCTCTCTGAAGTGGCAAGGTATTCACAGTCATTTAATTCTATGTCTCTGTGCTCAGCTGCAAAGTTTTCTTCTCACAGTAGCATAAAGATCTTTACTCATTTCAATCACCTGTTTGAGAAATGGTTTCACATTAGTATGGTCTTCATGCCATGAAGTTAATATCTAAGAATAATTTCCTGCACAGTGTTAACTGTCAGCTATACTCCAACTCAGAAAAGCCTTGGGCATAACAAGGAAGCAATCATTTTCATCTTCTGATCTGATGGTGAAATAAAGTAATTTCTGAAGTACTGGATTTGAAAGACTGTAATTACTCTTTAGTGTAATGACTTCTCTAAACAGCAAATGAGATATTCATCTCCTATCTTCTGTATTTTTTCAGCTGGTCTAGTTTGAATCCAGCAGTCCCAGAACTAACACTGAGCAATATCTTTCTTTCCCATCTAATCTGATGTGAAAGTCTTGACCCACATAACCATTTTATCATAGTAACTCTAACTTTTTTTTTGGTACAATTTCACAGTGTTGATTAGGCCATTACCTCTTGTACTGTATGATGCATATCACCTGAGTAAACTTCTGTCCTGAGGGATTTCAATATTTGTCTTAATATAAGTATAATTTTGAGCATACGTTTTTCTTTGATCTTTAGAATGCCACTGAAAAAGTGTCATTAGGGAACGCACTGATTAGTTTTAATCACAAGTACAGATAAACTAGTATAGCTTCCCTTATTTCAGTACAATTCTGAAATTCAGTAAAATTATTTTATGTAGCTGACTTTTATTACCTGAACCAATATTTCTTACTCTTAAGGCTTAGCAGATCGTATAGTAAAACAGATCCCATACAAGAATCCATTCTCTAACAGTTACCAAAACTGCAAGAAAAAGAACGCTGGTAGACTTCAGCTGTCCGGAAAAGCATTTGTTACCATTTGACTATGTGTAATTTCCAAGTTTCATTCATGCGCCTCATGCATTTTCTTCAGTGTTTGTAATAATCCAAAAGGAAATCCACTCAACCAATTCCACACTGCATTTGAAGATGTTGTAGCTTTTCTGGGAATACTGTACCATTACATGATATTTCTTGTAGTTTAAGAATATTTTTCTTGTGTTCAGTTTTTCATTTTCTAACTCTAAAGTGACATTGTGAACTTTTTACCTTTGGTTCTGCCCTGCACATCTTTTCTCTGTTTCTTTTGTTCACAAAGCCAAACGTAGAAAAAAAGACCATTGCACTGTGAATTATACCTTGGTGTAGGCTGTCCACTCTTGGAGGCAATGATCAAATGCTTACATTTCAAATACTCCTTTTTCCACCTGCAGTATGTATTACAGTCTAGCCAGGATATGATTCAGTAATGGGTGTTGTTACAGTCATACAAAAACTTTTTTCTTTCTTCTTTGGATGTGGCTACTTCTCAATTTTTAAGTCTGTTTTTCAGTGAATCCAACAGTTTAAACACACATTCTTAAGGGTAGCTAAAACTATGACATCCTTCTCTTTACTCAGTATGATTTTTGACTTAAGGAAGAGAAAGAGCAGTTTTTCTATGAAATACATATCAAACTAACTAAAAGGCAGTTAGTTCAATGGATATAAAAGGGCTGGTTTACTTATGTCTTGTTTTTAAAAGACTGTGTACCCAAAGTACCCTAAAATCTCAGTTATTGCTAATTACAGTAATAATAAAAACAAGATTTATAATAATGATGACAGCCCATGGAAAAAATATTGATATTTAAAAACAATCATCAAGTTCAGCATGCATATACAAACAGAATATAAATCCCACATAATTGAAAGTCTCTGGGATTTGATGAGATGATACTTAGTATTCAGTGCATGCTTTGTCTTTTTCCCTTTCTATAGAAGTGACAATGGAGAAATTGTTCTATAAAACACTTTCAACTATTCATAAAGCCTTTTAGTGACACCAGTTTGCACTTTACTTGCTAACTTTTCCTTTCTGACGAAATCTTTGCTCTCTTGCTTGTAAAGTATGATAATGCAAAATGATTTAAGTAATTACAAATACGACTACTTTATTTTTTGTTTTTTGGGTGTTTTTTTTCTGTATTTTTGAGGGAATGGGTTTCTGATGGATTATGAGTCTTGTACACTTAAGTTGAGATTTAAATACAACTCAGTAAATAGACAAAATTTGTTGCACCTACACGATGACCCACATTCTGTACGTTCAAAGGGTTACTCCGTATCATGGAGCACTCAGTAATAAATGTGAGTAAAAGGAGGAAGGGTTAAGAGTTATAGTATTTGTCCTCACAGATAAGCGTTGCATCTTATAAAGCCTTTCCTGGAAATAGGTGAACATCTGCCAGCTGATAGGAAAAAATGAATGAATTCCTGATTATAATTTGCTTGCGTGCAGCTTTTTCTTCACCTATTAAACTCACTTTATCTCAATACACCAGCTTTCTCACTTTCACCTTTCCAGTTCTCTCTTGCTTTCCTCAGAGATGGCAGTGAGTGAGTGGCTGTGTAGAGTTAAGCACAAGTCCAGGGAGAGGTCCTCTGAGGCTTGGGGGGAAAGATGAACCAAGGGCTGGTGACTGCACAACATAAGGAGACAGGAGAGCTGGAATGGAATATTGGTGAAGGGAATGGGACAGAGATTCTCACCCTACAACCTCAAATCACTTCTAGTCTCCCCCATTCTCTTGGCTGCTGGACCTACATCTGATGGACACAAGAGAGAATGGAAAAATGAGTCCTGGTGTAGAGTCCATATCCAGGCTTTTACTACCCTGTTGAGTGCCCCAGTGATTTCAGCAGTGAATTAGGGTTCTACTTATTCCCTCAGAAGAGTTCCATCAAGCAGAAGTGCATGTCCCTTCTCTAGATCAGACAATCTCCTGGTAGATCAGAGATGTGAGCTTGAGCTGTGAGGAACCCAAATCTCTCAGACATGCTCTGAAACATCTTACTGAACTCACCATACTCACACTGTAATTTGCAATGTGATCTCCTGATGCCCAGTATCTAGTTTAGGCTGCAGAAGCAACCTAGCTGCAATTGTACTAAACTCTGCACACGCTTGCTTTTCTGTGCTCTTCTGCAGTCTTTACTACCCACATGCTCATAAGTTTAGATGTGTAGCCTAGTTTCCAAATTGTGAAGAAAGATGAAAGACAGCAGGGAGGAGTGTTGAGTTTCTGCTTCTGGCATAAATGATCCCTAAAGCACAGGTATGTTTTCCTGTATACCTTTCCCACTTTGTCTCCTTAACGATGCTGGCGAATGCTTTAACCACTATGCTGTTGCACAAAAGGAAAACCTTGTGCTTCCTGTTCTCAAGTCTTCTGGCAATGGGAACAGTGATCAAGATGTTTGATGTTATGCAAGATTCTGGATTTGCTCTTGAGATCCCGAGAAACTGCTACAGAGCTGGGTTTCTGGGCCACTTAGTAGCATGCATTGTGGCATCAATATTCCCATATACCAAGGTCTGAAAAATAAAGTAATCAAGGTTGTCTTCTCCTTCAGAACCTCAATACTCCATCAGAATTTATTCAAAACCAATGACCAAAAACTGTACAGGACATGCAATGCTGACTTGATGTGATCTGTAACCAGTGACAACAGGGATGAAATTCTGACAGCAGCAAGGCAGTCCAAAAATTTGGATCTTGGCAGCAGCATCAATTATACTCTAAAAAAATGGGAACAATCTACCATATAACAAATTTTATGAGAAATCTATAGAAATAGCAAAAGGTAAAAGAAAAGATACATTTAGAAAAGTTCTTGATATGTACTGGAGGAACTAGGAGTTTGGCTTAACTGCAAATAATCCAGCTCTAGTCACTGCAACAATTTTTATTTTTAATATAACACTCTAGATTTTCAAAATATCACTACTTTAGAAGACAACCATATTACTTCAAACTTTTAAAATTTACTATTTTCTGTTCTTAACCAATTGTAGATAGCGAATCACTAGTAAACCTATTCCCTGCCATTTCAGTTCAAGTTAGTGCTATTTGTTGATGCTCAGACAAGACAGGAAAAAACATTCAGCCAGCACCAGTCATGACTTTTAATGGCTCCCTTTTAATACTCGGCCTCTGAAACACAGTGGGTAAGAAGCTGACTAAAGTACAAATCACCTGGTCCAATCTGTAAGAATAAACAGTGATAAATTTTGGAAAACAATATGAAAGTCCACAGAAATATGGCTTTTTATATGCTACTGTGTAAATGGTTTTGCATTTTTATGGTAATACAGAATACTAATAGCTGGCAAAGTACCATAAAAAATGCTTGATGGCATTAGAGGTTGTCACGGTAAATGGTAAAACTCATAGTTTCTTTTCACATAACAGTAACATACGTCTAAAGAGCTGGTAACTATTATGCATATGGTTTTTTTTAACCATTTTTTACTACTAGAGGTTGCTCAAGAAACTTTATTCTTCATTTATTTTTCACCTTTTAACCTTTACATTCAAACGTTTTTCTACCTTAATTGTTTTATTTAGTTTTTGGGTTTTTTTTAATGTTTGTTTATGCCATGGGTGTCCTAGTAGTACCCTGAGAAGGTTGGGCATAAGCAAAGCACTGTTAAAATCTCTTAGCAAGTTTTTCCTCTCCTGTGCCACTGTGTTTCATTAACATTCCCACTCAGCAAAATAATTAACTTTGTGCCTAAATTTAGGCTTGAAAGGGGGTTCCATTTGAAGATGAATGCTTTAGGGTTTAAAATAAAGCTGAAGACATCTTTTAGATTCAGGGCTTCATTAGTTTTACCACATTCTATGTATGATGTATCAAAGTGCCACAGAAGAGCTTCCAGCAGTAATGTAATCATGACTGCCTAAGAACATAGGCATGGAAAAGTCTGTAAGAAATGGCAGTGCTTTGTATTAGTCCAGATAGTAAAGCTGGAAAAGTAGGAAAGATGAACAAGGGTGTTTATATACAAACATCTACAACTGTATGGCCTGCTACAGTTACAGAATTTCTGCTTCCCTTGAATGGATATGTAATGAAAAAACTAGGGTGTGTTGGCCATCACTAATGAAATGCAAATCACTACAGCCCATGAGTTAATGTTAGCTCAGCAAAATGTATGAATTCTTTTTACAAACTAGGTTTTGCCTTCCTGTGCCTACCCAGAAAGCTTTAAAATCTGTAGTACAAAATTTTCTTATGGAACTTGTAGAATTTATACCAATATAAATGCAGTTCAGTATTCAAAGATAGGCTACTTTTCAACGGAGGTAATCTGTTACATCTGTTATAAAGCTACACATAGAAACAGATTTTAGTATCTTTCTCATTACTATTTTTCTGCAAATAAAATGAATTTTGCCATTTCTAACTTTTATTATGTCTTCTTGCTGCCATCCATAAAGCAGAGCTAGCAAGAGAAGACACCTCTAAAATAGAAAAGGATAGAACAGTTCATTTGGAAAGAATCTTCAGAGATCGCCCATTCACTAACCGAAAGTGATGAGAGGAAAACTGCAGTGTGCTGGTCACTTCCCTGACAGCCCAGATGATGAAAAAGGTGCTGCTCCCTCCAAAAGTAAAGCCTACCAAATAATTGACTGAAAAATAATCCTGAACAATTAGTAAGTTGCAATAAACTTTAATATCAAAATAAAAATTGGAAAAATCTCACTTATGCTTTAGGAACTGGGTTTGTAACTCTACATCATTTTTCTTAACTTTTAGGAGACCATGTCAACAGTTCACAGGCTCGGCCCAGTTCCGTGACGAGTGGGGTGGAGGGATTTCTCAGAATCTGTGTCTCTGGAGTTAGGAAAACAGGGGACCCCAAATTATTTTGAAAAAAACTGGCAACAATGTGATGAGAAATGAACTAATTTACTAGATAGAGTATCAGAAAAAAAAAAAAAACAAGATAAGACAGTATAATACAATATAATTAGAATTGGGATTGACCAAATCAGATATAATGAAAAAAAAAGATTGCCTGCAAAAAAGAAGGCCTTACGCTAATGCTGAGGTGTAGATGTAGATGCGACAGTCAAGCTGAGCAGCAGGGAGGATAGCCAAAGGAAAGCAAGAGAGAGAGAGTGTCCGATGACCTGCCAACGCCTTATATGCATTCCCCCCTGTGCAGGAATGATATCAGCACAGTGAACAGTCTTCTGGGGAATGTAGTTTCTTCTCTTTGGTATGCAGAACTGGGACATTAACACTTTAATTCCCAGTGCACTACATGATGTTATGATGTGGAATGCCAATGACCATAAAACCATGACAGACCATCATGGATTGAATCTCAGGGAAAGCACAAGAAGCATAAAAGCACAGAATCACCAAGGCTGGAAAAGACTTACAAGATCATCCAGTCCAACCATCCACCTATCACTAATAGTTTCTACTAAACCATGTCCCTCAATACAGCATCTAAATGTTTCTTGAACACCTCCAGGGGCAGTGACTCCACCACCTCCCTGGGCAGCCTGTACCCATGCCTGACCACTCTCTCAGAGAAGAATTGTTTCCTAACATGCAACCTGAATCACCCTGGTGCAACTTGAGGACTTTCCTCTTGTCCTGCTTCTTGTTACATGGAAGAAGATGCCAATCCCCACCTCACCACAGTCTCCCCTCATGTTGTTATAGAAAGCAACAAGATCTCCCCTGAGCCTTCTTTTCTTGAGACTGAACAATTACAATTCCCTCAGCTGCACCTCATAAGACTTGTGCTCCAGACCCCTAACGGCTTCATTGCCCTTCTCTGGACACACTCCAGGGCCTCAACACCTTTGCCGTAGTAAGGGGCACAAAACTGAACACAGTACTCGAGGTGCAGCCTCACCAGAGCTGAGTACAGGGGGATGATCCCCTCCATGCTCCTGCTGGCAGCACCACTTCTGATACAAGCCAGGATGCCATTGTCCTTCTTGGCCACCTGGGTACACTGCTGGCTCGTGTTCAGCCGAGCACTGACCAATAGCCCCAAGTCCGTTTCCTCTACACAGTCTTCCAGCCACTCTGCCCCAGGCCTGTAGCATTGTCTGAGGTTGTTGTGGCCAAAGTGCAGGATCTGGCACTTGATGTTGTTGAACTTCATCCCACTGGCCTCTGCCCAGCTGTCCTGCCTGCCCAGATTCCTCTGTAAGGTCTTTCTACCCCCAGTCAGACTGACACTTAGTGTCATAAGCAAACTTACTGAAGGTGCACTCAATCCCCTCATTCAGGTCATTAGTAAAGACACTGAACAGCTCAGGCCCCCATACCAATGCCTGGGAAAGAGGGCTAAAACAGTAACACCAAGCTGCATGTTGTTGAGGCTTTGTATGATAAACCCTTAACAAGAAACTGCTGAACGCAGAGAACTGAAATTTAAGTCTGCAGGGTATTTGATGCAATTGTTCTACTAATTTGCCCTGTCATTCATTCAACACCTTGGAACCAGCATGTACCAGTCTTTAAAGTGACTATCCTGAAGTCTGCCTAATTCACAGGGCTCAGGGAATTTCATTAAAAATATTTGCAAAGTAGCTTCCTATTATAAGTGCTTGAAGGATGAACATGACTTGATTCAGAAATGTATTAAAGCACAAGACTGGGAATTAGGTGACCAAATAGCTCTAAAAATTTATCTCTCACACTATATGTGCATTTAGACTTAATACAATTCTGGAACGACACACTTGTACTTAGGCACTTGCTTATGTACTGTCCAAAACCAGGACAATGGTGGTTTTGTTAAGTGTGGCAATGTCATTTCCAAAGAACAGCAGTTGTGCTAACCAGAAGAGAATAATGGAGTAAAGAACCTCAGCTTCAGGAATAGCAGTTAATTATCAGTTTTTTACCTTGTTCACCTTTTCATTATACACTCTGTTTTATACTGAATCTGAACTGCTTCTAAACAGACATATTTTGGAAATAACTAGTTCCAATCACCAAATTTTAGATCCTGTTTCAGGACGGGAGCTTGGACTAACTGACCTTCTGCAGTCCTTTTACCCTATTTTTTTAACGCCCACCCTAGCTCAATAGAATTGTCACTTCAGTTTTACATACTAATAGCAAATGAATGGATTTATGAACAGAAGGATCCACCTTTGACTCTAAACAGAGCCTTTTAAATTTTGAACAGAAAACAAAGCACATAGCAAATCTCCTCACGAAAAATACTGCAGAAGCTATGCTTGGAGAAAGAAAGAAAACTTACGCTCGGTGTGTCTTACATTCTATGGGAAAAGACTGCAATTACACTATACATTAAACTTTGAAGAGTTCCTGGTGGATCATGCTGCTGCTCTATGAATTCATCAGTGAAGAACACAACAAGTCAAAATTTTGAAGAGATTATCATGATGGGAGATGTTCCCACTTCGGTGATTATTACAGGATTTTATTATGAACATGGAAACATACCTGAACATTAATATTCTTTGCTCCAATTAAGCTGTTTCAGTCTTTGTTGAATTCAGAAATTAATAACAGCAGAGGTAAATGTAATTCCAGAGTCTCTGAAATAAAGTATCAATTCACTGTAACTAAAACTGAAACACACCGCAGAGCTCATAACTTCCATTCTGATTCTTAGACTATTAGGCATCGGTTCCCATTATGTAATGAATCCTCACCTTGCTTCATATTTCCGAGACATTAGAAGGAGAATAAAAAAATAATTTGACAAAGAGTATTTCACACTTATACATACCAGAAATTACCACAGGAAAGGATCACACTATGATTAGAATTAGTTTTTGTCTAACACTCCAGGCATAGTAGATAAAAGGTTGTAACTGTAATACATGCAGCTATGCAAGTATGAAAGTTTTATTTTACACTGCAGAAGTCTTTACCTCTCATTTACACAATGAGCTCCATCTCCTCAGCAAACTGCCTCCCCCATCTCCTATGAGGAAATATAAGTAGGAAATAGTTTATCACAGAGAAATTCTCTCGTTCCTATCATCATATGGAAATATATTGAGTATTTCCAATTACTTCTTTTGGATTGGGTTTGGTTTCAATCCTGACTGTTTCAACACTGGGTACCCAAATACTCATAAATCATCTAGAACTCTCTGTTTGGTCCTGAATTCTTAGCTTCATTTGATTTTGTGGCAATGATTTACAGAGGTAGCTCATTTTCCTATCTACTCTTTTTAGTATCATATTAATTATTTCCTGTGTGCAGATCTGCTTGCTCTGGCATCTTTGAAAGTTGAGAGAATCTGGAAACAAATTTTGAAAACTCTCCCTAGAGCATGAAAATAGGTATCTACAGATTGGGGGCAGAATAAATTACACGAAGGAGCATTATACTCTTCTCTTGTACATAATAATGCTACATGCCTGAGAGATTAAGTAGTTTCTTAATGCCATCTGAGGTCTAAAGAGGTTCCAGAGATGATAGCCCGATCTGGTATTGTATTCTGTTCCTCTTTTATGCTGAACAGACTGCCTTCTCTATGCAATGCTACCAATCTACCCTTTCCATTTTTACTTATGCCCAGACTAATTTTTATGTATCCCACGCCCTTTGGGACTAACTCTGCTTAGCAGTACTGAGAGGCCTAGTTTTCAGGTGCCTTTGAAATGCTAGAGAAGAAAAAGCCAGATTGTCCAGATACCTTGTATCTGTTTTAGAAGTACATTAAAGCCAGGATTTAAAAATCCCTGCTACTTACCACTTGCTGTAGCTAATTATAGGACAAGATGGCAAAATAGCCTACTGAGTCATCTGCATGGAGCCTGCAAAGATTTGATCTTCTATGATGCTACATCCTGAATTCCAAGTTGAACAGAAGACTGAGACCTATAATCCGTATTACTTAAATGCTGCAGCCTTTGGGTTCAGGGTTAAGACCTGCATATTTAGAATAATCATCTATCTCCTGCCTTCTAAGAACTGCGTGAACACTCAGTAGTTAATCTTTACATTACTTTTTAAATATAGACAGTGCTATGTGACTGGCAAGCATAACTATTCCATAGCACAAAGGCACAAGATCTGATACTATTCTGGGATATAGAAATAGAGAATTTAATTTCCTACTTTATCTCATACTCCCTGTGTGATACAGAGGAAGTTACTGAGTCCCGGCGATGGTGTCCATCACTAAACCTGAGCTGTGTGGTCACAGCAATGTTCTGACATACTCATCATTTCTGGAGACTTGCTTCCAGGTAACTACCTTGTCCTTACAAGCAATCACCTTCACATGCAAATGGTAAATCAGTCCCTCGTAGGAAGAAATGTAGGAACTCTTGCACACACCATATCCATCCCATTATGTCACTGCAAATACAGGCAAGAAATATGAAAATATCCTGGTGTGTGCTGCTGGGGTGGATCTGCTGTCACTGCACATAAGGAAACCTTTGGGTGCACTTTACGGTGCAGCAGGTACTAGAGATTTTCCCACTGTGTGCAGCAGCTGGCTTACCCAAAATCTGGCCCTAATGTCATCCCCTGTAGTGAACTGCATGTTCAGATGGTGAATCAAATTAGCACTTCTTTCAAAGAAATGATGTAAAAAGAGCCTATGGTTTCCAATTCTGTAAAATGATGGCAGGTTATAATTAATAATGTCTAACAAGGTGTTATGGATTTGAACATACTTTGAAAATGATGAGCTACTCAGATACTACTTTAAATGTGGACTAAAAGTCTATATTACTGATTGTAATTGTATCAATTCCACAGAGTATATTACATAAAATATACTAACAGCCTGAAAATTCATTATTATTTTAATATTAACAGAAAAATAACAGTAGTCAGTAACTATGTGTTATTGTAAACATAAACATTTGCATACTGATCCAAGAGAAAATGTAATATGTCTAAATTACCTCCCTATGGTCTCACCTCTAAAGAGTCCATAGCATTTATCAGTTCTCCAACTTCTGTACATATGCTTTCCAGTATCTACAGTCCTAAAAACATGGTCACCAAAATCATAATCTTGATTATGAAAGGGAGATAATAAACCATCTTTTTCCTTTCACTTGGACAGCTGGGGTCCAGCTGGGTTCATCCATGAGAGTTTCTCCATATGCAAAAAGATTAGGTCTTAAGAGTCACAGAAGATGAATCACTGATGATTTCATGGATTGAAGGCAGGAAAGAATAGCTACAAGGTCTTCATTAAGCTGCTGATGGGCATCTGGCTGATCAGATAATAAATCCACAGAAACAAAAATTTTGAGGCCTCTCCTTAGCAAATGCTTCATCTATCAATGCTAACCTTAGACAGGGTCTTGTTACTAATCCCATTAGTTCCACAGACTGAATTAGCTACACATTTTTGGCTAAGGGAATGTTAATGCACTTTGCTGGATATGGTTGCCACGCTAATCCAAGGACTAATGGCCTGATATACCACTGAAATGAGAAAAAAAAAAATTAAAAAAAATCTTTGGTTCAGATGGGACTTGGATTAAAAGGATAACAAAAAATGTATTGAGGCAATTGATTATATATATGAGATTGCCTTAGAATATAATTGCAACTGAGTCTTACATTTCTTCCCCTATAGGTTACTGTTGATATTTTATAGGAAGACACTGAAGAACAACTAGTTTTATTCCATGCTTTTCAGAGCAGAACCCATTTTGCAGCAGGTGTTGAAAGACAGAGACCATACAAAGGCAATCAGATATAACCACAATAGGAATTTTTCAGTTGTCTGTCTGTTCAGTTGGGACAGCATTTAAACTTTAAAAGAAGTGAAATGCATGATGAGCCTTGCGATGAAGATGGAAACAAAACAATCCCCAGTATAAAACCAAGTTGAATTTCAATTACATTAAAGCTTGTTATAAATTGCCTCTTTTATAGCATGTTTTACAGAAATCAAAATCTTGATGAGAAATCTTTATGGACATGATGATGGCAGTGTCTGAGACACTTTCTCCTCCTTAACAAATTAAACATAGGATGCAAAACCAGGTAAAAGACCAAGAAGAAATGAAGACTAAAAATAAGTTCACCAAACTACTAATCGGTAGTAAATGCATTAAGCCTTTAGATATAATCTTATTAAGTGGATGACTGCCACATAACAACTGCCTTAACCAAAAGAGTTAGAGAAAGAACCAGAGAGGCCAAGCATGGAGATCTCAGTATTTGGCAGGTTTGCCCTTTGTACCTTTTCCACTGCAAACACGAGGGATGAAGGAGCAACTCAAAGGCAAAGAATAGTGTCTCAACAGAAAAAGAGATGAAGAAAATGAGAAAGATGACAGCACTTGGGTAAAAGCCAGTCATACAAAGATATCAACGCAGAATAATAAGACACTGGCAGACATCCCAAATCAATTAAGGAAGATTACTACAGCATAGGCCAATATTCTTGTCTTCAGAAAACCTAAGACGTGCATAACAAAGTTTAAGAATAGCTTCAAAAAATGGAAGAACGTGAATTTGGGAAGTTATGAGGAAAACGAAGGCAATTTGAATTATAAATCAAAAGAAGGCACAGATGCATTTTCATTTCACTGGCTCTGTATGACACTTCTGTATGACCTACACAGAGTCTCAAATCACTGATTATAGACTGAACCTGAGAGTAACTTGGCAGGTGTGAAAAATACTTTCTCCTGCAAGTAGGGAGACTACCACTTGAGGGCTAGTACTCACGAAAAGCTACCAATGGTGTAATTTCCCAGGAGCTTATTCTACTCAAACTGTGAAATATTCTTATCAAAACAGCATGTCTAAAAATGTAGATTTCCATTTTTTAAATGAATAATGTTTAATGGAGACTAACCAAGAAATACAAATAAACTCCTGCCTGTAAATCCATTCTAGGCACAAATAAGCTCAAAGACCTTTCCACCACTCCTTAAAGGAGGGAAAAAATGATCATTCAGGGTATCGTAAAACTCAGGATAAAAATAAAATAATCCATAAAAGCTGTGCATGATAGATCAAAAATCATTAATAATCAGTTGCGTGAGCTACAACTCATGGCTGGCAATCACATGGAAACTGCATCTGAAAACAGACAGAAAGCTAAGATACTAAAAACACTTACTGTTTAACTTTTATGAATAACAAACCAGTATTTGAGATTTGGTTCTTTGAATCTTAGCTCTTCCCACTGCTGTTATGGACTGAATTCCAAAACAAGAAGGAAAATCTGCCTCAAATGTGATTTTTCCTTCGTGGCTCTCAAATACCTTACATAAAAGCAACACTTCACATTTTTTCTTCTAAATCTCTGTTTACACCATTTAAGGGTGACAGACTTATACAGGAATTGCCAAGCAAAGAGAAATTGTCCCTTACACTTCATTGTCTTTTTCTTCTGTGTCCTCTGCAAGAGAATTTAGAAGCACGCATTATTATTCCTTCTGTAGTGAGCCATTATCCTTACTTTGTATATGAAAGCACTAAGTAAATATGATGCAAAAATGATCAGACTGTAACTTATAGATTAGCTACCTACTTCAGTCATGGAGCTAGGTTACCAGAACCGATTTCCTCTTCAACTGTCTATATCTGATGACAAACATGAAATAGGGCATCCTTCTGCAAATACATTAGAAGGCAGAGTGCATGTGTGCAAGAGCATACAACGAATTACTCTAAGAAACAGTAAGTAATGAGTACTCTGTAGATAATAAGTAAAAACGTCAGCTGTGAGAATACAGTCCAGATAAGTGCACGATTTCCAGTATAGAATCTTATACAAATAGCAGTGTTTTCAGCTTCTTAAGTTCCTTTTCTGTCCCTTTCTGTTAAAACTCTAAGGTTTGATCAGACAACATTGTTTGAATGTTTTCATAAAATCTGCAGCAAGTCTCTTTTATCTCTTTTTATCCAAGCAAGAAACCTGACCATTTTGCCCTCTACAAATTGCTCTTTTCAGATTTCAGTGACTCGGCTGATTTTGTTCCAGATTGGTTTACGCTGACAACTTACCGAAGGCCATTGCAGCAGATTCTATCATCTTGAAATTTTAAGAGAGGATATTTCCTTCTTAGGTTTCTTTATCAGAGTTTCTGCTTGGTGTCTAAGGTTTGCACCAACAACTTAACACGCTCAGTCTAAAACGGCTGTCTGTGTGTAGTAGCCGGTCTGTGGAGGACTCTGATATTTTTTTCTGCTGTGCAGATATGCATTGGGTTAATTCAGATGACATTGCTAAACACAACTTATTTCCATCTCTGCTGACTTCTGATATAGGGCAGCTGTCAGGATAGCCACATAAAAAGGAGATCTCTCCGAAACATCTTTCTAATACACTGAGCAGTCCCAATGCCTGTATTTAACTGAGAATAGGGAATGGCAATGATGCAAATACGCCTAATTATGTGCTGAACTGATCTGTGTTAATGGAAATAGTAAAAAGTTCATGGTCCATTTCTCCTCTCCCTTCCCAAGTAAATTTGCAACTGCAATGCATGTGCAATTGCAATGCCTGGATATCTACTGTGCCCGCAGCAACTGCTCTCTTCTGAAAATAAGGTTCCAAAATTAGTAGGCTTTTTTTGAAATATGGGTCCTAATCAGTTTTCTGGCATCCTGCAGTAAACTGAATCAAGTCAGCCTTAGAATTCATGTCTCCAAAGTCCATTTCCAATGTGTTAGATGTTAATGCCCTGCCTTGGAAGTTCACCAAATTCTCATACACGGTTCAGAGGGGTTCACAATGGCTCATAAGAAGCTCAAGATTCTCCCTTGCTTAATGTGAGTTTCCACTGTGATACAGCCTGGGTGAGCCTACAGCAGAGCCTATGATGTCCGATCCTGCTGACTTCTGCCATGCAGGGCAGTGTGGAGGACTGGAAGTGAGGAAGGACAGGCAATGGTAACTAATGCTTAGTGAGCCTGTGAGATCTTTTGTTGCTCACATAACATTCCCTAAGATATTTACACCAGAAGGACACATAGCATGTGCCTTGTAATTTAACCTGAACTACATGTGAGAAACTGTGAATGGAGAGGTAAAACCACCTTCTGCTAGAGACTGTAATCCCCCTGTTGTGCCTGAGATTTTGTAAGTGACAGTATTGCACAAGCAGTTTTACTTAGCTAATGCCATTTCTTTTTTAGCAAGCCTGTAACATTGACATGCAAAGTCATTGCCCTGTGTACAAAGGTACAGTTCAGCTAGCTTTATCAGGAAGAATCAGAGAAAAAATCTTGACCAACATTTTAGCCTAATGAGTTAAACACTGACTTGGGTTGCCATTTGTTAGCTGACAATTTTGTGTCACACGGCAATGGACAAATAGTATCGAACAAATAAAACAGAATCGATGTTAACAAGCACCCCACTGACTTCCAGCAAAAGGCTCTGATGAGTGGGCTATTTCTATAAAAAACTTTTGTAAATGCAATGTGTTATGAACTGCAGAGGAATGAAGAACAAAGGAGTGGAGCTGAGGTGGGTACAGGTGTACAGGCTACCTGCTGTACAAGCTCCCTGCCTGCCACTGAACCCAGGGAGGCTGCAAGTTTCTCAGGCAGAGCTGAGAAACCACTTATAATAATTATAATAATAAATAATTATAAATAATAAGTTATAAATTATATATAATTATATATGACATATTATTATATTATTATAATATTATATTATTATATTATATATAATTATATATTATATATTATATATTATATATAAATTATATATAACTATAAATTATAAATAATAAGAAACCACTTATTCATTTGCCCTCTTTTCATACCAGAGGAACGAAAAGTCTGTTTTCAGACTTTCCCTCCTTGGACTTAAATGCAACATTTCAAGTGTCTGCCTCAGCCTGACACCTTTTTACTCCCAGAGAATAACTATTATACTTCTGTTAAGACTGCCATGCCAAAGGCATTTTGTGCAACCTTAATTTCGTCTTTCATGCCTATATATTATGAGGCCATTTAATAAATACGTTGATCAGACTAACTCTCTTACACAGTCTGTGCCTCATTCAGCGCCCAAAATGTGAGCACCACAGAAGGCAGGGTTCACCTGGCCTGCCTTTAGACACCTGCAGCCGGGTTGTCTGCACCCAAACTCATCGTGTTGTATCTCCCTTAGTGCCAGTGAAAAGAGAAAAAGGCTCTTGCAGGATTCAACTGCGCTTATTCTTAGACAGACATCTTACACACATGACTGTCATTCAAAAATGTTTAGCTTTGTCCGCGTAACAAACATGGCTGTGGTTACCCACAGGATCTTATTTGGCAGAATACATACCAGGCATTTAACTTGGGTGCTGCCGTGTGAGGTATATCATCATCCCCTTTCTCAAATGGGAATGGAGTGCTGAAAGACTAAGGTAAAGAATTTCTACTAGCTTTAGATACTAAGATTTGTAAAGTTTAGCATTATGTAGCACTACACATATTTGAGAAACAACTGTTAACTTCCAGTAGAGCGATGCATGGTCTGCACTTCTTCAAGTCAGACCCTACTGTCTCCAGCTGGGCTTCCAGAAAATGAGAAACACAGCATCAGAGGTCAGTTGTGAGAAATCTGGTTTACATCATCTGTGTAGCAACACAAATGGGCAGGCGAAGAAACCCACAACAGCCTCATGGACTTAGCTGTCTTTTCCATCCACCTCTTGCCTCCCTTACTCTATAACTTTCAACACTGAAATAGATGAAGTAAAAGCTCTAAAGATTATCTTAATTTTATTGAAAAATCATGATTCATTTCCCCCCTCCCGTGTACTGAATCCCCTGAAAAAAAGAGGTTTGCACATTAATTATTAGAGCAATATATCCTACTTCAAAAGGATTCAAAAGGAGCCTGAAATAAGATTCATAAACCATTTTATTTCTGATTTTTTTCTGATTGTTGTGATTACTCAAGCTGGAATTCATCTGCCCTAACTTATGTTTCCTTAAGCTAGACCATTAAGTCTGCATTAATCGCACATAGCCATCTTACAGCCAGTAGGAAAAGTGAAAGGCATTCGGGGTGGGATGGGGCAACACACACTGAGAAAAGTATGAAAAGGTTCTGTTAGATGAAGCACCCTCTGGTGGCATCTCTTTCTCTCACAGGCTATAAAGGGAACCTGCAGTGCCTGCACCAACTCTAAGCTCCCAGGTTTTGTGTATCCTTTCGGGCTTTTTTCTAAGCCTACGTTCAGAGCAAATTTTTCCTATACTGGTTAAAATACTATACCAGTACTTAAAAATGCTCACAATAATTGTAACTCTGTTCAAATCATTCTCTTGTTTGTCTCCCTTCAGTGCATATATTTATCTGGTTCCTTCGTTCCCCTGGAGAGGTATCAGTATTTAATTTACAAAGTACTTCTGAAGGAAAATAGAGTTAGATAAATGACAAAATATATTTTACTGTACATGCTACTTCCTAGGAATGCATTGAATTAGTATGCTTTGTTGGGTTCTCTCCCAGGAGAATGATTTAGTCTAATGATAGTGCCAGGTCATTAGTGCAGTATCAGCATAAATTCTGCTTAACCAACGCCAGGTGGTTAACTAGTTTATGTTAATGTACTGTGTACATAAAACTGTGAACTCACCATCTTTTATGGCAATGTGCTTTGAAGAAAGATTTGGGCAGTGTGAATGTATTCTCACTATTTTGGAACCAGAGGTATATCATTCTCACTGATGCCCATGAGATGATGAGACATATACTCTTGCGCATTGCCATCTGAAGTTGATTGAAAGCAATTTTTTCTTAACCAGCTGATTTTAAAACTGCACATATTTAAAAGCGACAAAGTTTACTTAATGTGCTTTCTTCAGTATTAACCAATCAATTTCATCAGAAAATCTAATTTAGAATCATAGAATCATAGAATCACCAAGGTTGGAAAAGACCTACAAGATCATCCAGTCCAACCGTTCACCTATCACCAATAGCTCCCACTAAACCATGGCCCTCAACACAACATCCAATCGTTCCTTGAACACCCCCAGGGTCGGTGACTCCACCACCTCCCTGGGCAGGCCATTCCAGTGCCTGACCACCCTTTCTGAGAAGTAATATTTCCTAATGTCCAGCCTGAATCTCCCCTGCCGCAGCTTGAAACCATTGCCTCTAGTCCTATCACTAATTTCTTATATCATAGAAACATACAATCACAGAATCACAGGTTGGCTTGGGTTGAAAGGGACCTTAGATCATCCAGTTCCAACCTTCTGCCATGGGCTGCTTGCTATTCACAAGACCAGGCTGCTCAGAGCCTATCCAACCTTATCGTGAACACCTCCAGGGATGAGGCACTCACAACTTTTTAAGGCAACTTGTTCCAGTGCTTCACCACTCTCTGAGTAAAGAATTTCTGCCTAACATCTAACCTAAATCCTCCCTCTTTTGGTTTAAAACCATTCCACCTTGTCCTACTACTATCACATTGTGTAGAAAGTAGATCTCTCTCCTGTTTGTAAGTATGAGAAGGCCACAATGAAATCTCCCTGGAACCGTCTCTTCTCCATATTTTATACACATACTCTTTTCTACATGCATTCTAGTTTTGGCATGATGCAAAATTCCTTTCCCTGGGGGAAAAAAATAAAAAATAAAAAAAAATCTGTAAGTATAGAGGACATTTTAAGAGTTTGGATCCTCAGTTTCTCATTTCTGACCCTCAGGTTAGGATTTTTCCATTTAATGGTGTCTATTGATTGATTGTGAAATGACAAAAAGGTCTCATCCTGCTATATCTGAAACACAAGCACCTCAAGAGTAAGTATGAAAGATTTTGTTTACAAGCACAAAACCAAATACATGACTAAGACGTTTAGCAATGGAAAAGTGATTCTCTATTGTATGCCATACATTCCTTACTGCAAGCTAGAATCTCCTCATTTGTAAGATGATGTTGAAAAACCCTCGAGTTGAAAAGAACAGCAAAAACAGAAACTGAAGTTTTCGACACTCAAGTTAGTAAGTACCTCCATTGTACAAGGACATGTAGACTTTGAAGAGGAATGAAATGACCCATCAAGGAAAGAAAAGAAGAAAAAAACACAAGACAAATCCAGAGTCATGGCTCAGTGGTTTCAAAACTGTTGACGAGTAAGTGTTTCATAAAGTTTTCCATAAAATTGCAAAGAATGAAAGACATGCTGTGATTAGCAGGACATAAATCAGGACATAGCTCAGACGGATGAGGAAAAGTTTTATGTATCTAGCAAGTTTACTTCTTAGAAAATTCTGAAATTCTTATGATATAGATGGCTGAATGGAGGGCCTCATCTCGGACACACATCCTGTGATGGCTCCTCAGAACTCCAACTCTCAGTAAACTGAGAAGGAATCTTTAATCAAAAAGGAAGACATTGATCGCTGGCAAATCTTCTCAGTTCAGCACATGCTGCAGAACAGTAGAAGACAAGAAGTTTGTGTTCCATCTTTGTGAATCCAAGAGGAGTCACAGCTATGAGGGTTCAGCAGTGAGATGCATTTTAGTATTTATAACACTGCTTAGCTGGTATGTTCTAATTTGACACAAAACAACAATTTACAGAATTTTACTGTTTTCCTCCCAGCTATGCTGAAAATGTGCTGGGAAGGAAAAGGCTCAAGTCAAGCTCACTGCTCTCCTTCATGTCCCAGAGGAGAGAACACAAAAAAGTTGAGTTAAATGTCTGAACAGAATAGCAGTCAAAGGTGCCCACAGCACACTCTTCTCTGTATTACTAACACTGGATACTTTACTTCTTAGGAAATATCTGCAATGGTCAGATAGAAAACATTCTCACAAGAAGCCTCTTTTCCTTGAGGTCTTAGGCTGCCAGTAATGAAACATTCTCAGAATTTCTCTAAAATTCTAGGCGATGATTTTCTGGCTCAAACTATATCCAAGAGAAACAAAATCTGTTTGACCTCAGTTTGACAGATGCAAATGAATTGATCACAGAAATAACAATGGAAATAACACAAATAACAAGGATTGTTAGGTAGAAGTGACTGTGGCTTGAGGATAGCTGTTTTGCTAAGTCCAAAGCAGTAGGTTCAGATTGCTTGTATCCAAATATTTTAAGAGACCAAGATGAGGATCCTCATAAGTGCTTACTGCTCATACACTGTACAAGATCCAGAGGAAAAAAGGACAACATTAAAAAAAAAAAAAAAAAAAGTAATTAATCTCTTGAATTACCTGTCAATGATATTGCAGTATTCTCTGCTTCAAGATAGTGTAAAATTGCATTTCCTTCATTTTTAAAATCAAGTTTTGATCTTTTTTTGTCTAAAGGATACCAAGGTAGCTTTCAAGAAATTGAAGCAGGAGAACGGACAGCAAAATGCTTTGGCTTGTGTGGAAGAAATCAGGTTATATAATCTGATAAAGATCTTTTTTATTCTTAAGGTCTATGTACCTGGGAATTAGGATATAGAAGGAATGTAGCCTTTTTTAAGCTATTATTTTCTTATTAAGAAAAACTTGATTCATTGTTTTTGTACACAAGTTTAAATATAAACAGTGGTTCTGATGATATCAGTGGGGGAAAAAAAAAATCCTATTTAACCTTTGGAGGGCAACATTTTTTCTTTGGTGTGGTTCATATTCAATTTCTGAAAGCATGACCCTGAGCGTTGCACACTGTCTGCTCGTTGGCTTTGTCACTATGAACCAGTGGCAGAGTCTGAGTGATATGGCAATTTCTCAAAATGTAATAAACATCTTCAACATCAGAGCTCCTTTTCCTCCTTACATATGTGTGTCAGTGGTGCACTATTTGCCTCAGGCAGTTGCAGTGGGGAACTAGAAGTTGCATATATCCAACAAAAGCCGTTTAAGAGTTGGGAAGGGAAGCAGGGATATAAAGAGAAAAGGGCACAGCATCCTGCAGCAGTTCAGGCATGGGGGAAGGCCAAAAGCCTGTTTAAACCAAAGCTGCATGCAGCTGTTACCAGGAGCAGGGCAGAGAAATGAGCAGCTACAGCTGGCTGCTGGAGGAGGACAAACAGCAGCATCGGGTACAGGGCTGTGGCACAGATCGAATGTCAAGAACGTTATAAGAAGTTGCCATCAATCAAAGCTAAGTTCCTAGCATGTATGTAGCTGGTGGTACCAGGCAGCACTGCTTGAGCTTGTGCTTGATAAACTCCACACTTTAAGTGCTCAGTTTCACAATGTGTTTTGCTTATACGTTGTTGAAGTGCTGCCTATAGTTCAGATAGTAAATCTGGGCCTCTCATCACTGTGCTGCACTCCACCTGGTGTTCCAGTGCTTGTGTGGTGCTGTGATTATCTTATCAACACATCACCCTGCCCTCATTGCTGTTTCCAGGCATATAACGGCTTTGTTCCACCTTTTTCCTTGCATTCTTTTGGTCTGCCATCATAGTTAAATTCATTTGCCCAGATACGCTTTTAGCAGTCATGAGATGTTTCACCATACTACTCCCTGCACCTCTGCTCCTTCTCAAATCATTCACAGATTATAAAGAGGGGGATGGGATCACTGTCACCACTTGCCTGCCCTCCTACAACAAATGTCACGGTGATGCCCTGAATTAGTCCCTAGAGGTAAATATTTTCAGTTATTGTTTTTCAGTAACTGCAGAACCAACTACAAATTAAATCTGTGGTTTGTAGTATGGGACACATGAACATGCTTTTCTCTGCCACTTTTGCAGACCTTTCTGAAGCGATCAATAGGTCCCATGAGTTCCTAAATACTCCTTGTAACCATTCATCCAGCTCTAGGAAAGCATTAAATCTTGACTTTAAAATTTGCAGTGAAAAAGAATACACGACAAATTTGACACTTCCATGGCTTGCCACACTTCAAAGCATGCTTTTTAATTTTAATTGTAATTGTCTAGACCCAACTTTCACCACGATATGTCCCTCTTTAAGTAAACACCAGAGGATTCACGTGGTAATGCACAAAGATCTTGGGGTTTGCTATTTATTCACCATATTGCCAGTGTTTCAAGTGGTGGGCATACAACACATCTGCGCTCCATGAACAAACTGTGTGACACAGGAGCATCTGCCAGTCAGCAAGTCATGACAGTGAGGTCTGCAGCCCATTGCTTTCTTTGATAATCCATCCCCCAAGATCTTTCCTGCACCAGTGCTTTCTAGAAACAACAACTTCATTCAGTAACCATAAATGTACTTACTCCCCACCCTCTCCTGAAAATAACCAATTTAATCAGGTTTCCCTTTTTATCAAACATTTTAAACCTCTCATTTAATGAATCTTGAAAACATTTAGTATGCAAGCCTTTCATTTCATGTGATCTGCATTGTGATACCAAGTAAAATGCTGTATGAAAGCTGTAATTTGATGATATACTATTTGTCAACCAGATTTCCAAGTTAGCACAACAAGATTTTCTAGGTTGATTAGCACTAATTATATATATTTTTATCTGTATTAATTGAACCTCATACTAGCTGTTACACTATTTTACCAGTATCTCAGTCACAATGACAGATTTGTAATCGCATAGGTCATCACACACATCCATATGTCCTTTTAAGCAATAAACACAATTTACTGTAGATCCTCATTAAGAAATCTTTATAAAATATTTCAAATTCTCCCAGACCTCTAGAATAGAGTTTAGCCAAAGTACTGGGCTGTTCTCCATGAAGTGAAGCTCCAGTTATCTGCTCTTAAAACTGAACATAAACCAAACTTCTCCTCCTTTTACATGAGATTCTATGACATTTCCTTACAAAGATACCTATTTAGGTTTTAGTGGGTTTTGTGCTTTTCAAAGTGAATTGAAAAGCTGTAGTATCCTTCAGCGAAGCACAGACTCATTTTACAAAGGCCCACCAGTGCCTGCCAGCCTTTTCGCCCTGTTCCAAAATCTTTCTGATCTACACCTGTAAATCAAATGGACAAATCAGGGATTTCTGACACTGGGACTAAAATAATTATCTGAGCAAGGCATATAACACTGCCTGGATTTTTGTTTTATTTTATTTTATTTTATTTTACATGAGAAAAAGGTTGATCAAATCCTTCTGCTGCAAAAATATTTTCAGTTTTAGTGCAAAGACAGCAGCATCCCATGCTTCGCAAAGGGAGGAGGAGAAACGTTCCGTGAGAGTGTGATAGGAGTTATACACAACTCCTCTTGAGATATATCAAAGCCACGGGTGCTGGAATCCACTTGGCTGTTTTCATCACTGTCTAATTTATGAGGCCCCACGCTGTTTTGCTTGAGAATTCTCTAAGCAACAAGTACACTCAGCTACTCAGCTGTACCTCTGCTGCACGAATGGGAACTTCATCTCAAGCACCACAGCAGTATCTATGTTTCAAAATACAAAACAAAACAAAACCCCAAAAAACCAATGCCCTGGTCAGCCTGAGGAAATTTACACTTGCCTGTATCAAGCCAGGGAGCACATCAAAGAACTGTGGGGTGTTTTAGGCCAAAGCCTGCTCCTTGTGCGTTGAAGCTGACCTGCATAGCCAAGGAGACATGGGGACAGAAAATGACTGGAAGGTATGAGTAATATGAATTTGTATGGATAAAGACGACTGCAGGAGAAACAGCCTTGGAAACAGTGCCCTTTCCTGACTGAGTTATATAGTGCTCAGATACTGACAAATGCCTTTTTGCCTCCTGGGTAAGGGTGATCTAACATTCCTCCTCTTCCTCCCTGGCCACCTTCCAAGGGCCACCATACGTCCCAGGGGGAGCAGCCAGAGACTCCAGGGAGCTGAGTCAGAGCCTGAAGGAACTGGGAAGGACTCCTAAAAGTACTGCGCTCAGGGCAGTGGGCCTCCTCATCTTAGAAAGAGGCTGTAGTCAGAAGAGGGACAGGTAGCTGGGATCCAGCTGACTTTTTCTGCAAGCTCCTTGCATTGTACTGGGAAATGAGCTGACATGTTGACAAGATGAACAGAAGACATCTTCAGAGCTCCCCACCTTCACCTTCCTCTTACTCTGCATCTATTGAACAGTCGGATTGGCCACCTTCCCACTGCCTGCCCACTTCTCCCAAACTGGGCACCTAAAGCACAGGCACACTGTGCACGAGCAAAGCACTAATGGAGCCTTCCCACTGCCTTCCACACGGGAACTGGGTTAGACTTGCTGCCAATTTGGGTGAACATGAAAGGGATAAGAACCACAAATTATGTAGAACAGAATTGCACCCTACTGGTTCCTTAAGACATGCAAGATGTTTCAGTTCCATTGTTATACTGTCATGCTTTTGGAGAAAATGTTTCATACAGCCAGAGGCACCCGCTGTGAGCGGCAGGCCTCGTCCTGTGCTCCCGATACAGCTCTGTATCGACTCTTCTGCTGTCACCGAGGCGTTGTTTCATGTAGAAGGGTCCGGCAGCATGTTGCCCATTGTCAGCCTTGGCTGGGACAGTGTGAAGTGCCTGAAGGAATAACCTGAGAAGGTAAGGATTTATTAAGGAACAGTGAAAACTCAACTTTTTCCTCTGTCTGCACTTCACTATATTGTAGTTTATGGAAACAGCAATGTAATCACGGCCCGCTCACAGACCTTTGGTTCTGTCATACTCTCGTCCAGGCCATAATACAATCAAAGGAAGACTCAGTTTATTCAGAGTCTAAATCAGCAGGAATTAATTTTTTATGAAAAGCTTCGGACAGTGCTCGGCAGAGGAGTACGTTCGTTTCTCCCAGGGATACACGCTGTTCTCCTTCAGCTAACATTACTCCCGAACACACTTCCACTTTTCGGCTCCGTCGGTCTCCTGCCCAACGCCACAGCCCTCCCGCGGGCCCGAGGGTGCCGGGACACTCCCACACTTCCACCCGGCCCGGAGCCGCCGCATCCATCAGCGAGCCCGCGCCCGGCTCCCCGCCGCCTCCCTTCTGCCCCCGGGCCGCCCCCTCCCCCGGGGCCGCCTCTCCCCCCAGCGGCGCTGGGCCCGCCGCCCGCTCCCGCGGCCCCACACCCCGGCGGCGGCTGCAAGCCGAGCAGAGCGCTGCGCGGGGGCGGTGCGAGGCGCGGAGCTCCGCCGCGGCGGCCGCAGGGGAGCGCGGCTCCGCCTGGAGCCGGGTCACGGCGCGGCCGCCGGAGGGGAGGGGGCGGCGGTGCCCGCCGGGGGTTTCTCACCTTGCCGCTGCGGCGGGGCACAGACGCGCGGCGGAGAGTTGACCGTGGAGGAAGTTTAGGGGAGTAACTCGGCGGCTCTGACTGCTGTTTCGGGTGGGATTTTTATGTGTTCTTCTTTATTTTACTTCATTTTCTTGCCCGGCTCACAACTCCCTCAGCCGCTCGGGCAGCCAGCACGAGCAGCGCACGCAGTGCGGGTGGCAGGCAGAGCCGGGGAGGGCAGCAGCTCGGCGGGCAGAGCCGCGTTTCTTCACAGAGCCGCGGTCCCGTGCACAGCGGATCCCAATGCAACTGCTCATCCTCCTCCTCCTCTACGCCGTCGTCTGCGCGAACTTTTGCAGCCGTCAGGGCACCACCGCCCCTGCTCAGAGCGGATCTATCAGAGCCCTGCGCTCCTCCAACGTCAGGCGGGATGGTGAGTGTCTCTCTGCCTTCTTGATCCCCGAGGGCTCGGTCTGCGGACGGAGCCCCGAGAGCGCCCCGAGGGCTGCCGGCCCGGAGCGCGGGTGGCCGGGCGGGAGGAGGGAGGTGCAGGAGGAGAGGCGGCTCTGCCCTGCGGCCTCTCCCGAACTCCTGGGGGCAACTTGGAGCTGACGTCCCGGCAGCCCGCCTCTCCCTTACGGCGCGCACGCGGGACGGGGTGCCCGGCCCGGCCTGAGGCGCCGTGGCGGGCGACGGCTGTTGACCCCGGGGCGGTGGGCGCTGGTCGTGCGGGCTCCCGGTGCACGTTCTTCCTTCGGGAGTGCAGCCTTGACACATGGGCCTGGGCCCGGGGCGGGCTGTTCGCTGGGGTCTGTGGAGCAGTGCTCGCCGTTAGTGCCAACCACACTGTTGACAGAGTGATGCCCAGTGATGGTGGGTCCCAGGGAGGGTGGCTGGAGGCTGTCAGACGCTGAGGGCATGACAGGAACGATGGTCCCAGTCTTCGTGTTTTAGCACGGGCACATTGCCTGCTGTGAACCACCACGGCCTCGGCCGCTGAGGTGCTGCTGAACTGTGGCCCTGTGGTGGATGACTGCGGGGCTGCAAAGCATTGGCACAACTGACATTCACCTTCAGAAACCACTTGCTCATGATCAAAGAAGACCAACTCTTAGCCTCTGCTGTGGGATCTGCAGGCTGTGTTCCAGCGCCGTGTGAGAGGATATGCTCCTGCTTGTTGCAGCGTACCTCCTTCAGAGGGAAATGCGAGATGTTCTCCTGAAAAGGAGCAGAGTTCGGTTCAAGTCTTCAAATTAATGGCTTTCAGTTGCCAGCATGTATATCTTTTGTAAATCCTTTTTAAGAACCCGCTTACTTGAGTCATGTCCAAGATTGTACTCTGCATTTGCCAGTGTTTATTTTTCAGCATGTATACAGTGCGTATAATGGGTATACAGTTGACTTTGGAAGATGTATTTGATTCAGAGTTGGAGCCATATTGAATTTAGTAATCTTTTGTATACCTTTCCATGTCAGTGCATGGTGGCATAGATGAGGTGAAGGCACTTCATAAAATTGAGATAGCAAAACTGGAAATGAGACAAAGTTGCAGATACTTGGATCTTGGAAACCAAATTTAATCCAATACAAAATGTGTTTGCATTGAAAGCCCACATCTATTATTTCAGTTTCAGTCTTTGAAATGGCTGTGTGTTTTATCAAGCTTCAAGAGTTGTTAGCCTGCCATCTTAACCTCAAAAGAGCTGATCTCCTTCAAACTTAAAGTGTGTTTTACAGTGATCTTTTCTGTTAAGTCGGTGGAGAAATCTGTAATGCTTAATGTGAATACAGTTTTCACATTATTGGCAGTGTGATGGGTGTTTTGCACAGAAGAAAACTTCCTGTAGGGAAATTTCCTTTTGGAGTGACTGAGATAGCAAGGCTGTGTGAAATGCTTAGTTAATTACTTTTTTTCCCAGTTGTGGTCATGTATCTTTGGAATTAAACTCTATACCCTTAAAGCTGTCTTTTACACCTTGTGGTGACTGAACCTTCTATATGCCAGGTGTGGCACCAGGCAGTGGGTTAATTGTAAATGGCAGATCCCTATGAAGCTGTGTATCACTCTTGACTGACCCCTGTGTGCTGTATGGATGGTAGCCAGGCTGGTACCTATGGACTGGAAGAAGTGAGCTGATGCAGATCTCAGACAGCTCTGCAGCCCTTTAGTGGGGCATTATCCATGTAACAAGCAGGTAAACACAACTTGAGGAAGACTGCATACAGACCTCCACTTAGACCCTGCCTTGCTCTCTACTTGCACTCAAGAGTTCTATTTTTTCTCTGCAAAGTATATTCTAGCATGGCCAGTGGACCCAGGCATCTGCTTATAGCATCTAAGGCAGTTCAGCTGCCAACAGGCCTGAGCTTATTCCAGTGAACCAAACTGTTGCTTGAGTTTGGTGACTGAAGATGTATATTTGTGCCACCAAAGGTTATGAGCTGTATTCCAAATACTGCATGCATGAGACAAGCTCAGAAGCAAAGTGTTCAGACCATAGTTGGCTGTACGCCACCAGAAGTATTTTTGTCTTTTACAATTTTCAGTGTTTTGTTTTGGTCTGAAGTGCTGATATGGAATTGCATTAAAGACATGTGGATTGCATTGCTGAGTGAGGCAGACAGTATTTTTTGCATTGTAAGTATTTGCAGATATAGTGATATGGAATAGGACCTAAAAGCACACAATATGCTGGGAGAAATACGTTCCAACAGTTTTTCTTAAAATGCATAGCAAGTATAAAAACTGATTTAATACTACATCCTGGGTTTGATGGTCATGATTATTATGTTGTGGAATTAAGAGAGATACTGCAAAGGAAGCCAGATCTGCTTAACTCTCTAAAAAAATATTCTGTCTTGGCATGTCCAAGACCACCTGCACATTTTATTAAAAAAGAAAACAATCCTTTGGATTTCAGTTTTCTGTTACCTCCAAGTAGGATAAACCAGAGGTACTGAACACACAGAGCCATAATTTGGAGCCTTGGTCTCGCTTCTGGCCAAAACAAACTTCTTACTGTGCAAGGTTCCAGATTGTCTTTCCTCTTCTAGGTAAAAGAGGTTGGTCTGTTTGTAATTGCACTTAGTGCAGACTGAGATTGCTTTTGGAAGAAGTCTATAGATGAAGGGCAACACGTACAAAATCAGTCCTAATGATTGCCAAACCTGAACTATATTTCCTGCTGAAGGTATTAAAAATATAAATAATCTGCTTACAAGACATCCTCTTGCCCTCATGCAAGGACAGGCGTTGATGATTCAGCTGTCCAGTGTAGAACTAATCAATATTTTAAAGTGTTGTGGAGATTCCAACAACATTTATAGCACATGAAATGGTATTTATTTAAAGTTGTTATTAATATCATTATTTGTGAAGTCCTTTGAAATTTGTCAGAATCACACACAGAGGGCTTGGAGATGATACCATCTTATATCATCTTTACCTCAGTTTACCAGGTTGTGGTATGCATGTAATTCTACCTGATTGTAAGAAGTCTGATATTTTGGTTATGTGTACATGGAGATGAAAAGTGGAGATGAAGAGTGCTAAATAATGTTTACTGTATGGTTTTCAGCTGAAAGATCAGTTGTTTGCTGTTATCTGTTGTGAGCAAACATCTGTATGAACACTCAGTCTAAGAAATTATGCCTAATCTGTGTACTCGTACTAAGCCCCATATATTTGTGCATATTTTCAACTTTAAAACCCAAAGTTTAAATGAAAGGCATAGTGTCAGATCATTTTTGTATGTGAACAACTGGTGGCCGTAGGATCAGTATCTCCTGAAGTAGATTTGAAAATCCATAACATCAGACAACTTAAGTTTTTCTGAGTTCTTGTAATTTTTATTTTGAATCGAAAAATTAGGAGCTTTCAAGCCTTAGATTGCTTTTGTGCCAAAGAAATAGAAAGAAAAGTTATATTTTACCTTCCTGGAGAAGTGGCAGCGACTTTTGGCCATCCAAAGAGATTTGTGCCATTAATGTCGTCCTCCACTTCCAAAAAGAGTTTGACAGTTTGGGCTGCCTTCTCTCACCAGATGTATGTTAAGTGTCTGCTCTCGTGAGAAGAAAGGAATGAATCTTTTTAAATACTAATTAAGAATGGCTCTTGTGTCACTAGTGATGTAGGAACCACAGGTTTGGAATACATTTAAAGAGTTCTGTAATACAGAGCACAAAAACATTGTATACATGTTCTTTTTTTAGCAGAATCTGCTAATGTAAAATTGTGTCAACTGCAAAATAACTAAAATACTTTTCAAACTTCATCAGATTACCAAAAAATAAAGTAAAAATTGTAATTTGCCTGTAGTAACGCAATTTGTTCTTCGATTGTTTAACTTTGATGATATCTCTTATCTGTAGAATTAACTGTCTGGACTGAAGAGTAACAAAGGATATTACGTGAGAATTGCAACCCTGACTCAGCAGCAAGCAGTTTGGAGGAGTTCTCCAATTGTGCACTGAAATGTATTTTGCTAGGTGGATGGATATCACAGAGTGGAAGTTGCCTCACTTACAGCTCTCCAGCCATTCTCCTAACAGTTCTAGCTTCTCTTTAATACATTTATTTGCATGAAACTTAGGCCAGATAATTATTAAAGGTCTTAGAGGGAAAACCAGATAATTGTGTTGCTTTGATTCCTAGAAATGAAATACTGCTGAAAATTGTGAAAATAATGTTGTTTTTTTAAACTGTGATCCCGTTTTGTAAAGCACCTAGGAATAGGGGTGAATAGGAAACTCATGGGGAATCGTTAGTGAAGTAACATTCTTCGTGTGCTTAACTTTGTGGATCTATGTAATTCCATTAAGGTCTGGAGGCTGCATCCTACAGGATTCTATGATAGCAAAGCTTGAGTAGCTCGTATGAGAATGTGGCTATGTGCAGTTAAATTAACTGCCTTATAAAGCAAGAGTGCAACTACTGGCAGAATCTGTCAAACATTCTGTTGAAATAAAAACATATATATACAGTACTTGTGTATCATAGGCATATTATGTGTATGCATACACAAACATATCTTGTACCTTCTACATACTGTATAGGTTATATGCACGCACACAGTACATAGGTCAGATGACATGAGGAGGGAGCATGCAGCACAGCTGGTTACCAAATCAGCATTATAAATTTAAATATATTATACCTAGGAACCTTGTTTAGATGGTAATCCCATGCAGGTTTCATGTGACTTTCCAAAGTCTCGGCTGAACAACAAACTGCTAGACAGAAATTCCAGCCAAACAGTTCCATGTAGTTGAGGTTCTTTTTACATGATGTCACCAGCCATATCTGTGGAATTTGAGTTGAAACCAACAGTTAAAGGTGTTAATCAACTGTCCAGGCTGCAAGTGGAAGTTCTGAAGTTCTTTATGTGAGGATAATTTTTTTTTTATTAATTAAGGAGAAATTTATAGGGAAAGGAGTTGTCAAAAACAGAAGTTCTTTCTACAAAAATCATGTACAAATTCACTACACTACATTCCTGTCACTTCTTCTTTAGACAAGATATAAATAATACATAAAAAGAACAGATCTACAAAACATGTATTATCTGTACAGCAAGAAGCCCATTTGGCAAATAGTGAATGAGCAGGGCAGGGAATAGCCTTCGTTTTGTAACTCTAATAATGACATCTATACAAAAGGTGCAGCAGAAGTCTGAATGTTTTATGATCCAGACTTTTCATGTGAAACATCTTCCTAATATTAAAATACATCTGCATCAAATTGTAGGCTGATTTTTTGAAAGCAGGTATCTCACAAGTCTGGTTTAACACAGGAAGAGTAGGCACCTGCCTTAGGTACCGGAGTCCAAAACATCTGATATAATGTCCAGCTCCTTGTTGTTCTGGAGGCAGCAATGGTGACCTCTACAGGTCCCTTCCAGCCTCAGCCATTCTGTAATTCGATAGTGGGCTGAGGATGGGTGGAATATACCCTCCCCCAGAAGGAGCAGTTGCTTGGCCCATCCCTTCTGTCCCCTCTCCCCCACATTCATGCACATTTCCCTGTTCTTCATGCACAGCAGCAGCAGGTGCTGTGACACCTCCTTCTCCCACCGCTGTGCACCCAGCTGTGTCCCTTCTCCTTTGCCTTTCATTCCTCATGTAGCAATGTTCAGTTTTGCCTACCCAATTAAGAAACCTTGAGGTGCCCATCAGCTGTCAGTAGCACGTTCCCAGCTCTTGGAAGGGACTGCCTGCCTCTGCCTGCTCTGGAATTGGTGGGCCTAGAGATTTGCCACTTTTAAAATAAATAAAATGAGTGCTAAGGAATATCATGAAGGTTCTGTGTTGGCATTCTTTGTAGTAAGAATTTGCCCTCTAATGCAGGAAATTTTAGTAGTATTCCTTTCAGCTTGTTGATTCAAATTGTATCCAAAGATTGCCTGGAAAAAGCTGCTGATTATATTATATTTAATAGGGTGATTATGTTATACCACATTTTGGATAAAATAGGCCACGTATATCACTGCTTCTGGTGAGGATCTCTCAACTAATGGATTGGGATGGGTTAGGTGGCTTGGCAGTTTATTTCAAATCAATCTCCTGTTTACAAAGCTAAGGAAGCATCCTGTTTACAGTATCAAACTGGATGGATTTTCTTCTGGGAGTGTGGCTTTGGCTCCAGTATTTTTGGTAGTGAATAAATCCTACATGATCTCAAGCTTCCTATTGTACTTGAGTAATCTTCAGTTTCGTGCTTCCTTTTTGATCTGTGTCCCACGCTGTGAAGGCCAACATCCCTAATTTCTGCTTTGGCAGTCAGAGCTGTGCGTATTTGGAGTTGGGACAAGAGGACACACTTCTACCTTCTGTGCGAACTTCCTGCCAGTGTATTTTAGCCCCACTGTGCATTGGGACTTGCTGTTGTTAAAAGTCTATAAAAATATTTACTAAATAGCGTGGTCCACAAAGAAGTTGAAAAATAGCAGGCTTGACCTTCATTGCGCTGAAATCAATGGTAAAAACTTCTATCAGCTCTTACTGCAGAGGGGTCTGGCTCACACTTCATGTGAATGAATGCAGGATAAAGGAAGAGGCTTAGGAATTCAGTTATAGTTCGGTATGTAGGCACATTTTACAATGGGTTCACCATGTCCGGATAGTTTTTCTCCTATACTCATGATCTCATGTGTCATCCACAGGATATCCTACAAGAGACTTGATCTGCAGTACAATTCTAAACAAGACCTTAAGGAAACCTGTCGGTATTTTAAAGTGTCTTGTATTGTTTCTGTTCGTTTTCTTGTATTCTTTTTTTCTTTAGTTGAAAGAGGCTTAAAGTGTAATATGCGTGGGTTTTGTTATTGTTTTCTTGGATCAGTTACAGATGATTTTTCTCATAGCTGCATGTGTTTCTAATCTGATGTGACTCACAATAAAAGTGTATTGAGGATGAAGCAGCAGTCCAGAGTAGTTAGAGAGGAATAAAAATAGGAATAAAAATAGGTACGCAGAATGTTGATTACCAGATGTACTGTGGAATTTGGAAGCTCTTTCTGTACCCTTGTGGTCTTAATTTTTCAGCCAGGAATTTGCTTGAACGATAAATACTTTGCTGCAGCAGATGAGTGACAGCAGTGCTGCATGAGAACGGCGGGTAAATGGTAATAATGCCTTTAGATTCTTTTTGGAAATGAACCAACACAGCTTCTTAATCATAATGTCTCAGTAGGGACAAGCACTGATAGGAATGATTTCACTAACACATCGAAATGTCAGTAAAAGGCTTTAAAACTCATCACAGAAGCCTACAGAGAATTTGCTGCTTTGAAATCAATAGAAAGCCTTGACGTTACTGCACTCTGGTTTCTTTTTCTCAATCAGGTTGTAGGCTCTTGCTGTTTTGACTTTCACAGTGCTGTTTTGGATGGAGACTAAAGCACTGCAAACTTCACTCATAAGAGGAAGGCAGAAAGTTATTTGTTGGTATAAAATAGATATAACATGGTAATTTGACATGATGACAGTGACTTAACAGAATTTGAAATGGCTAGCTACCCTTGATTTTTTGTTACACAGAGGGTGGGGGGTGCATAATGAATGTAAGATGAAATCTTAGCGAAGCTAGTATGGCTTAAAACAGTAAATCACTTAGGAAGGATCTGTCGGCAAGGCGTCACCATGTCCCAGGTGAATCTCGAGAGGTGTTCTTGCTCAAGGAGAGATTTTGGTGTGCAGCCAACTGCTTGCAAGAAGAGCTCTCAGAGGCGTTCTTAGGCTGCTTGCTGTTTATAGGGTAAGATGATTGATTCATGCAACTTAGAAGTAGATCTATTGAACTAGGTGCCTCTAAGCAAGAGGTAAAATTTTCACATTGTAGTAACCGTATGGCTGCTCCTACTGTAGATGTGATCTCCTTTTGCATAAGTAAACATGTGAACCTCCAGAGCCAGTTTCTTGACATCTGCTGTATAGTACGTTCAAAGTACATTCTGCATTGCCACTGAGAAATGGATGCTGCAGGGGAGGTTTGTGTCAACTACTCTTTGCAGCACACTTGAATGAGAGGTGTCCTGTGTCTGTCCTTGGGCCCATAGAGCAGTCAGGCTGTGATGTTGCATTCCCACCTCCACATGTACAGCCTGCCTCCTGTCAGAATTGAGGACACATGACAACGTGGGAACAAGCAACTATCCCAGGAAAAAAACTTGCTCTCACTGCAGGGGACCCTCAGGCGACATCCAGTGCAGATCCTGAGGACCAGTCCCAAACGTGTGTCCTTCACATCATGGTATGCTGAGGAGGATCCACAGTGGACTAGCGCGGCTCCTGAGCCTGCTCTTTCCCCAGTCCCTTACCTGACCCTGGCACATGTGAGGTGAAGACTCATCAGTGGGCAGTCCTCATGCATTTGCCACCATTTGTGCCTCTGGCAGTAACACTGTGGTTAACAAATTGTGCTCATTGGAAGGACTGAACCACTTGGAAAGGCAAAAGGATCAACCCCAGCACTCATCATACACGGGCAAAGATTTGAGATCCTCAGTGGGGTGTGTTAGTCCTTAAAATGCTACAGCTTTGCTGCCACTGCTCTCCTGTTCACTGTCATCAGAGATGCTGCCCTTGTTGCAGACTCAGAGCTGTGATGTGCTGAGGACACATGGATAGCTGTTTTGGAGAGCAGAGAAACATGTGAAGTAACCATATCATGGCCTGCATAAAAGTCAGATACCTTATCTTGCATACTTGCCTGAAAATAACGTCTGTGGAGTGGAAATAAAATGGCAGCCTCCCCTCCAAGGAAACAAAATGGGGAAATCCTGCTTTTTGTACCTTTGAGTGTTTCTTGGGTTTGATTTCACTCAGTGCCTAAGCAAACAGGCAAAAGCCATAAGAAAGTAATAATAATATACATAATGATATGTTGGCTTGGATTTGTGGATTGTTTTGGTGGTTTTCTTTTGGAATGTTAAAGGCTTTTTCTTTTAGTCAGTAGATGCAGAGAGGGTACTTTTTAAAGCTTGCAGGTAGTGCCTTTTATTTTTGCATGAGGATCTTGTCTCAGGATTTCTCTCCACAGCCTATGAAAATGCTGTTTCCTGATGCTACCCTTGTTTCTGTGCTATCACCAAGTGTGGCAGGACTTAAAGTCAAGTCTTGTCAAGTAGATTGCTTTTCAGCTTACCTTGGGCAAGCCATTAGTCAAAATATTGACTGAGTAGAAAAGTGTCACTTGTTTTTCTTATCAGAAGAGAGACAGAATATTTTTCCATATATGCTTTTGCAGCCAAGTAATTACAAATTAAGTACATGTCACTGTAGTTTTGACAGTGTATTTCTAGCACTTCATGTTCAAAAAGGCCTTCAAAATGATTGGCCAAACAGGAGCAGAAATACCCAGAGCTGCCTTCCTTATTTCTTTCTAAAGATGACAGACAACCTGGTAACCAAATGGGGCTTCTGTTTCTATTCTGCTCACATGGTTAGGAGAGAACCATTTCCTATGCTCACTTGTGGTATGTAAACATCATTTACATAATCACAGAATGGACTGGCAGGGACCTCTGTGTCCCTCAGGCCCAAGCCCTGCTCCAGCAGCAACACCCAAACCAGACTGTCCAGGGCCACGGCCGGGCGGCTTTGGATCTCCAAGGAGGAAACCCCACAGCCTCTGGACAGCCTGTGCCAGTGCTCCGTCACCTGCACAGCACAGCAGTGCTCCTGGTGGTCAGAGGGAACCCCCTGTGTTTCAGTTTGTGTCTGTTGCCTTTTTTCCTGGTGCTGGGCACCACTGAGCAGAGTCTGGCTCCGCCTCCTTTCACCCTCCCATCGGATCCACAATTTTTCATTACTGACATCAAGACACAGCAAAAGAAAGCTGCGAATTTCCTCAGTTCCGGGAGCTGAAGATTTGTGCTACCTGTCCAGTCACCAGATTTACTATATTGAAAACAAAGCACTGTCCTCACTAGTCTTTATCTGAATGTTTGCCCTAATAACACAAAGGAAAGCAGCCAGAAAAAAAGGAAGAAGAGCTTAGCGACAGAGGTGTTTTCATTTCAGTTATTAGCAAAATGAAAAAAAAAATAAAAATCTCAGTATGACTAAACATGTAATATTGACCTGAAGCATTTAAGAAATGGAATTTGAAGTCCCTTTAGTTGAGAAGTGTGGTTGATTCTGCAACATTTTGAAGTGCAGAGAACAAAGAAGGATTTGGATAGTGTTAAGGATCCTTTCTGCCCGTCCTTGAACTACCTCGTCTGTGTCATGCTGTTGGACACAGAAGGTTATCCCCCTGTTCCAGCCCATGTGGGCAGGCAGAACTGTGGCACTGAGGAGTCTGCTGCCTCACCATGCCAGCCTTACTGCAGTTGCTCTGTGAGGTACTGCCATTTTTGTTAAGAGGAACAGATGATGTTTGGTCTCTTTATTCCCCACCGAGCAGTGTGGAACCAGCAGCGTGCTCCTGCCTTGTGTGAGGCACATCTGTGTCATTTTGTGTCCCTGTGTATTGTTTTCAGTTACCGTGAAAGATCTACTCTGGATGCAGACCCTTTCCTTACCTTACTTCCTGGAATCATGCAATTCAAATTATTAGGTGATTGATCTCCATTTGTACAAAAGTAATTAACTGTAACTATGACCTTACTAGTACAGCATGAGTTCAGCTGCTGTTCACCTCCCACTAATGACTAGTAAATAAAATACTAATCTATTTTACAGCTTTTATGATGCACAAGTACAGGCGGCTTACTTTGCACCTAATTTCTGCATTATTCGGAATCTTTCTCATAATAGGACAATTTTTAGGTGTCTCTGCTGAGGGGGATCGAACTCTGTGATGAAGCTGTTGATATAGTTTGAGGGAGATCCACATTTCTGATATGAACAGGTATTTCTAGATCCACATGCTAGGGATTCATATTTTACATTTACCAGTGAAGAGAAGGAACAGAACTGGCTAACCCATGTATAAAATAGTTATGGCTTTTCTCCCTTGAGGTTAGCAGAGGAGAAGGGAATATTACAGAAAACATGGTAAGCAAGGTCCTTGTTTGCCTTTCTCTAACTCTGGTAGCTGGAGACCATTCTGTATGAAAAGAAACTCAGTTGAGGAATCTTGAGAGAAAAGAGTTTTTGGTACTGTGTCTCATAAATCTGTCAGGATCATTCAGTCAGCATGGAGACAGCTGCTGATACCTGCTGATTTTAAGCATGCGAATCAGTAATTATTCTTTTATAGGATTTATTGCTGTCTGGTGATGAATGTCTCTCCCTCTGCTTGTTCTGGCACCCTCCAAACTAAAATATAATTAATACACGTCAGACAGCTTCAGTTGTCCTCCCCTTGGAGAAATTCAAGAAGTCCAATGTCTTCTTTGGAGAGATTTCTGGTGTCCAGGGCTTCCAAGGATCCAGTCTGGGGACCTTATCATATTTTGACACCTTCTCTACCATCCTGTTTTTCTAGGAGAGAATGAATGGTGCTTCCTGGCCTGTCCCAGTGTGTGTGTAGCAGTTAGTCCATCTGTGGAACGGTAATAAAATAGTGTGCAGAATTACTCGGTTCTAGTGTAAATATTCTGTGTTCCCACAGAACATTCTAAAGATAATATGTGGCCTATATGCTGTTTGATTGGTGTTTTGTTCCTAGAGCTCTTCCTGCCAGAATAATTTCAAAATAAAAATTCTACTCCCCTCTGTTTTGAAAACAAACACACACCTTGCTGTGGAGTAAATGGACATCAGCCGATAAGAAGGTTCCTATGTCGCCATAGTTAGGACTTCTCTCAAGCAAGTGTGGAGCATTATGTATTCATTTATTTCCACTCTTTATGCCTAATACGCATGGGAGATAAGCAAATGCTTATCTCTATGTAACTCCAAATGCTACATTTTTGTTTACAACTTTCAGTATAAACTTTGTGCAGTATATTTTATTGTTCTGATACACGTGCATAAGTCACTCTGAAAGCAGTACCTCCTGTCTCCGTGGAGACTACAATAGATGCAAAGACCACAATAACACTGATCTATCAAACTCTCAGCTACAAAACACTATTTTTGAGCAAAGTCACGATCAGGAGCTGTGCATTTTCACCAGTGATGAACAAAACCCTGCATGCTGTGCTCATAAAAATCTGCACTGCTGGAGGTCACCACTGTCACTGTCGCCACAACTGAAACACTCCACCCACCGCCTCCCCGTGCTGTCATCTGCTGTTTGGTCTCCATAAACATTCAGCAAGGGTCAGTGAATGTCATTCCTTGCCATTTTTTCCACATGGAGAAATTCCATTCCACTCCTTTGCTTCATGTGCACTTCCATATCAGACACCAGTCTGTCAGACTGTCCCTCTGCTGCCATCTGTCACACAGGAAGAAAATGTAATGGAGTAGTGGTGGAAAAGTTCAACCTCTACTGCCGTACCACCAGCATCTGCCTCTGACATTGCTGGCCAACAACATAAAACAGGAGGCATTTCTTTTGGAGCAGCCCTCGTAGAAAAGCAGGTTATACATTTCTGCTTCTAAAGTTTTAGAGCTGTCTGGACATAAAACTTTTGTATGACAACAATAAATGTTGTTCTCAGCTATAATCAAGCTTTATGTGTCAGTGAAAATCTTTTAAAACCTGTGTTGTTTGGAAGAATTGATGTCATGTGAACATTAATGGCATTGTGGAGGTCTGTTTACTTTTTGTATTGTTTACAACTGTTCCCTGAAAATGGAGGCTATTGGGTCTGCCATGTTCTGGAGACCATTCTGCACGCATTGTATGCAATCGGCGTATTTCTCTTCATGTTTGCTTTTCAAGGAAGTTTCTCTTTAAATGTAGGCCTCGCTTATGTGATAAAAAACATTTTTTGTTAAAAAAATCGTGCTTTCCGGTTTGAGGAAGAAATGCATTTAAAATCATGACAGTGTATTTGAAAAAGTGAACAAACTGCAATGTACTGAAAGCTATAATATGTGGCATTGGATAACTAGAAATTCTACCACTGGAAGTATTGCTGTTTTCTTAATTACGCATGGAATTGGAAAGCTGTTTATCTTTTGACGTCGTCTTAAGTTTTGCAACCATATCTCATTAACTACCTTTATTTTCTTTATTTACAGTGGATTGAATACTAGTGTTGGTGGTTTTTCAATATCTGAGGCTTAAATTGTTGCTGTACAGAAATTTCACTCATATTACTCATGGTTTCAGTTTTCCTGGCAAATGTAGAGCGAATACTCTTTTTTCATTTCTCATAATTCACTCAAAATTGAGAAATGAGTTTGGGCTTAAAAAAGAAGAAAAAAACCCCACCACAACAGAACTGAAATGGGAATGCTCATTTTCTCTTTCAGTCCGTAAGTACTAAACAGGAACTACTGACTGTAAGAATTTTGAGTGTATGAAGTCAACAATGCAGAGAAAAACACAGAAGATACAATTAGGGACATACCTGCACAGATGTTTTCAGAGCTATTTTCATTTTCAATTCATTTTATTTTGAGGTCCATGAATCGTTTTGTAAATGTGGGCACTATTGTGTACGTAGGAGCAGTGGCACTTGATTAATAGGCAGTATTTCCTTTATTTACTAAATCAGACTTGAATGCAAAACATGTTATGGTTGTTCTTTTTCTGATACTTTCAACACAATTAAGGTAATTTTATTTAACTAAGAGCTATTTAAAATGCTGGGATTTGCACATTTTTATTGAATTCTGGTTTCTATCCAAATGCAGCTGGATGCAAACCACAGTCAAAACAATCATTTTCATTATTACAAATTTGTCATCTTAAAAATCACAAAATTCAGAGTGTTTAACAAATATATGGTGAGGCGAAGTAGCTTTAAACATTACTAGATGTACCTCATTTTCCTAGGGAGCAGACACAATTACTATATCTTGTGCTAAGTTATATTGAATTTCAGACAAATATTTTCTTAACATTTGTATCTTTAAACATTCTTTTAAAACAAGCAAGTCAGAAAAGTAAAAATGAAAACTCAGATTAAAACTAAAGATACATATCTGACTTCCCTGTTGGCAGCTTTAAATCCAGCTGCAATCTGAGATGTGAATCAGTCCATCTTTCCATTGCCACAGCAGAGCAGCAGACATGCAGTGCAGTCAGTTTATTGGGTTCTGGCTGCAGGCCTGGACACAAATATGTGTTTGAGCGTGTGTGTTGGCTTTGCATTTAAGGGGTTTATACACGTTTACATTTAGATTCTTTCTGCTTTTCTGTGTATTTCCATGAGGCAGACATATAGCTGATAGAGAAAACAGTCTTAGCAAACTTTGGTTGTCTGAAAAACTGGGTTTCTCTTAAGCTTCCCTTGTAATTGAGGGGGAGAGAAGAGCACCTGCTGAGAACAGTTCATCCTGAATGTTTTAGATGTCCATCTTCAGGCAAGATGAATTACCTTCTGCTTGCACATTCTTTTATCACACTGCACAGAGCAAGTCCAAGCAAGTAGGTCACCAGCACAGCAAGCTCAGAGGAGAACCTGAAAATATGCCAGTCTTTATCACACCCTGAGGAATGGAAGTGTTATTATAACTCTTCAAAATGTTGCATCTTTAGGATAAGATTAAAGATTTCTTGAGTGGTGAACAATGGCTTTATCCTGGTTATTTCTGACTAGTAGGTGATAGCGATGCATCACTCTGAGAGTGTGAGCTTCAAGAAATACTTTCACTGCCACTGTATTTGTGATAAAATGGGGAGGGTTGGCACTGATGTTGGAATAAGAGCAGATTTAAGAATAGATTTTCCTTCCCTGTTTTCAAAATCACGGGCATTTGTTAAATAGACTTATACAGCATGCAGTTGTACAAAGTCTTCTGTTAGCAATTTTTTTATATGTACAGAAGTCAACCGAGATTGCCCAGAGAGGTTTTGGATGCCCCGTCCCTGGAGGTGTTCAAGGCCAGGTTGGATGGGACCCTGGGCAGCCTAGTCTAGTATTAGATATGGAGGTTGGTGGCTCTGCCTGTGGCATGAGGGTTGGAGCTTGATGATCCTTGAGGTCCCTTTCAATGCAAGCCATTCTATGATTCTATAATTCTAAGAGATCAGAATTTATTGCTGCTGATGGCTGAGTTAGACCTAATGGTAATGTCTAATATAATGGTATTAGGTTATGACTCATGAAAGATTTGTCAGAGGCTTCTGGGATGAGCTGGAATCACAGCTCTTGGTGATGCCTGTTGATTGGAGCACCAACCCTACCGGGACAGGCAGAGAGTGTTGGGGCTCTTCAGCCTGGAGAAGAAAAGGCTCTGGGGGGACCTTACGGTGGCCTTTTAGTACCTGAAGGGGGCCTACAGGAAAGCTGGGGAGGGACTTTTTATAAGGGCAGGTAGCGAGGGGCCAAGGGGAAATGGCTTTAAACTGGAAGAGGGAGGATTTAGACTAGGTGTTAGGAAGAGATTGTTTACTGTGAGAGCAGTGAGACACTGGAACAAGTTACCCAGAGAGGTTGTGGATGCCCTCGCCATGGAGGCATTCAAGGCCATGCTGGATGGGGCTTTGAGCAACTTGGTCTAGTGGGAGGTGTCCCTACCTATAGCAGGGGGTTGCAACTGTATGATCTTAAAGATGTCTTCCATCCCAAATCATTCTATGATTCAATGAGTTTGTGATTCTGTGAAGTGTAGTTGTGAGAGCTGAGCCTGAGCTGTAAGTGCTGGAGGGGTGTTTGTGTGTTGATGGGGTGAATGCTGGCTCCCAGAATGCAGGGCATTGTTAATCTTGTAGGAGCATCCCCGTGAGCATAACCTTGAGTATGGGCAGACTGTATGAACATTTAAGGGCAAATATGAATCTACACTTTATGGGCCCTTTACTTTCTTTAACACCTGAATATGGTTGTGCTGTGTTTGTCTTATGGTGCGTAACTGAAGCTTCTGTGCCTTTCCCCTTTTTCCCTCATTCGGTCTGAACCCACTGGAATGTAACAGTCAGATACCTGTGCCTGCAGATTTCTTCCCTGGGCCTGCAACAGCTCACCTGGTAACAGCTCAGGATTTGTTCATAGCATGAGATACTAAAGATGTGCAGAGGAGGAGCTGGGCAGAATCAATCCCTCTGGCTTTTCTCAGTTGTTGACCTTTCAAAAATGTAATCTTGGGCAGCAATTGTTCTTGGCCTCCTGCAAAAAGAAGATGTACATGGGAAGCATGTGCAGGGTTTATAAACCCTGTTCATCCTAGTGAGAATTAATATTTGTTCAGCATTCCCCTGGTGACACACAATACAGGCAAAACTGTGCAGTAGCTTAGTAAAAGGCATGGAGGATAGTTGTAATAAGGATGTGCTGCTATAACTCCTGGGGTCGCCAACTTCCACATGTGTTCCAGTATCTTGAACTGTGGGATGTCTTACATTTGATGGCTTTCTACAGCTCATGTGTTGTAAGATACCATTTCCCCTTGTTGGTTGGCAGATCTAAAAGCAAGGAAGAAGTAGGTAATCCTGCACATATTCATAATTTGTTTTAAAATGCAATTTCTTGTTTAAAATAAACCTATCTAAATACAGATATAAAATGTCCAAATCTCACTGTGTTAAGGCTTAAGCTTTATTTAGTATATTGAATTCAAATAAAATGTAATTCTTTGAACAGCAGAAGTAATGCAACCTGATCTCTTAGGGCTTTGTACCTCACTGGTAGGCTGTGCTGTGCAACGTGAGCTGCATTTGAAACTTCCCAGTGTTAAGGCATAGAGTAACCTTCTCCCTCTGAATTGCCTGCTGACCAGTAAGGATAAAGCTCACGCTGCTTCTCTTTTCCCAGAGAGGCATTAATATTCCTCTTTTTTCTTGCCTGCCTTCAGCAAAGTAACAGAAATGTAATACCTTAGAGGCTTTTATCCTCAGTTTAGCCAACAGATTCAATAGTTATTAGGAATCCTCAGAAACAGGAATATAGGCATAGGGCATATTCATGATGGTGATGTTATTGCGTGTTTAAGTGTTAAAAAATAGATTTTGTTTATACCTAGAAGTCCATTTATGGAAGTACTGCAACATGAAGTCAGGCCTGAGCACTAGTCCCAGTGGAGGGCATGGTAAAGCTAGCAGTGATTTCAATGGGAACAGACTATTGGGGGCTAGCAGAAATCGCCACTGAGTAATGTTTTTGTTTCTCAGAGAGTTACAAGTATTTCAGATAGATAGAAATTAAACCCATAGAGTAAGAAAGAAAGAGTCATAGGAAGAAGGGTCGTCTTGCAAATGGTAAAGGTTGAGAGAAATTAATTAAAGGAGGAGGCTAGAGTGATTCTGTGTCCTAATAAGGGAGATAGAGTATGTATATGTAAGCTGTCATTAAAGGTAGTAAATGTGCAATCCCCCTTTTAAAGTAGAACATATGCTTAACACCTATCTTAGACAGGAGATAGCATGGGAGGCAGAGAGAAATGACATTTTGGATCTTAGACTTAAAGGTTTACATCTCTGTAGAAACGCTATGAGACTGTAAGGTTTGTTTAGCGCTGTATTACAGAATCACAGTCGCAGGAGTTGGAAGGGACCTCAAGAGATCATTAAGTCCAACTGCACTGCTAAAGCAGGTAGCCTACAGTAGGTAGCACAGGTAAGTGTCCAAACGGGTCCTGAATATCTTCGTGGAAGAAGGTATGACAGCTGTGAATCCAAAACAGTTGCAAGCAGAAACTTTTATTTTCTGGATATCAAAATGCTGTTTCTGTTTAAACATTTACGACTCAATTATTGTACATTGGTATCCCTCTTCTCATCCTTTTTCAAGAAGAGATGCTAGCTAACTCTTACTCAGCCCTTGACATTTCTTTCTATTTGCTGGCGATAAAAACATGTTTACAAGGTTGGACTTTCATTCCCACAAATGGTTCGTATTTAAACTGTATAATTATTAATCAGTTGTCTTTGAAAAGTTACATTTGGAAGGCTTTAGAATTTGATGCACAAAAAAAATCCAAATGTAAAGAAATACAGGCATCCAGTGGAAACTTTGTCTTGCTGCTTTGTCTTACACCAGTGAGACATCTTTTATTTGAATAAACAAACAAACAAACAACAACAAAAAAGACACGGAAGAGATAGTGAATAGAAATGCAAAAGTGAAAGGGTGTACAGAAAACTGAGATGGGATTATTTCTTTGGCCCTCTTTGGGAATAGATGATGGAACCCAGTTTAGCTGGAAAGCAGTGTTTTTATAGAGGTCTTATAAGGATTTATTTACACAATAAATTCACTCGTGCAAGTTCAGTTGATAGAAGATCTGATTCAGAGAATTTCTGAAAGGTATTTGGTTGTGTCTAATGTGAGACAAATGGTTTAATAAGTTTGAGCAATGCTGAGGCACTTCCACGTTTGACCACGTGCCCTGTAAGATAATGGCATTGCCACCATTGTTTCTGTTGTGCAGAACTTGGCTCTGAATGAAATTGGATAGAAATGATCATTAAATTGACTAAATTTCTCTAAGGCTATGAATCCAAATGGAGAAGATGAAAACAATTTTTTTTCTTTTGTTATCTAGTATTACAAAATCTCTTACACAAACTAACTCAACACTCAACTGTTCTGTGTTAGTGTTAGTCCTTCCGGCTGTACCAAAGCTGCTTAGCAACCTTGTTATACTTTTGACTGTGGTATGACTGTGCCAGCTGTATGTCCCTTTGCTCCTAGATGGTCTCTATCCTTGAGTTTGGGTGGTTTGTTCTACTTGGAATTGACTTCTTGGTATATTTATAGAAAATGGTCACCTTACATATTGATAACCTGACCCTTGCTAATAGAAAGTTGTTCCTGGTCATTTTGTTTCTTCTTCCCTTCTGGAACACAAAACTAGCAGTCCTGCCTGCAGTTTTAGCACAGGAATATTATACTATTGTGCAAGCAAACAGCAGTGGTTGAAAACCAACAGAGAGGACAGCTAAATATGGTATTCTTAAGTTATTAAAATACTTTTCAGAGTGACACTATGTTGTTTTGTGAGCAATGAACAAACAGAGCATGGTTTCTTAATTGTTTTTCATCTTTATGATGAGAACCAGCATGGATTCCCCAATGCCAGATGAGGGTGCTCCAGTTCTGCAACCTTTTTTTGAACGTTATCAGAGTCTTTTCTTCTGGCTGTCCTCCTGTTTTAAGTGTGTAGAAGTGCGATATCTTAAAACCTCTTCCTCTTTCTAACATTGGTTCCAATTAGCTAGAAGGCTAAAAATCCACTAGTGGGAATTGACAAACAGACATGTAGATTTAATGCTTTCACATGGGAGCCAGCTTTAAAATTCTATTTGCTTGTTAATGTGCTGACTCAATATCAGATCCTTTTGTATATTTATTGTTACAGTGTGTGCTTCAAGCATATTGTAGTTATAAAGTAACGGCTCACCAAGCAAAAGTCTCATTAAGAAAGTTTGACTGAAAATAAGGATATGTGTTTGCGCAGAGTTTAAAAGCCAGTTTCATGGCTGTAGGGAGCCTGCTTTGGCAAGGGGGGTGGACTCGATCTCTAGAGGTCCCTTTCAACCCCTACGATTCTGTGATTGTGTGATTAGACTCTCTCTGTACCTCATGTCTTTTGCGGAATGGAGAGGTGATGTCAATATTCTTAAATATCAGGCATATACAACCCATTGATGTGGTTTAGTGTCAGACCTACAAGACATGAGCTCCAAAGCTTTGCACCTCTTGGATTTTATGTTACCTTAAGTAAGTGGAATAAAGTTGGCAAGAACACTGATTCCAATGACTTACACTGAGTAAAATTCTCCGTCAGAGTGCATCCTTCCTTCCAGCACCCATTTTTGAGCCTCTTAAGAGACTTCCTTTTAGGCCTTGAATCAAGACAACACTTAAGCATGTGCTTCCATCTCATCGACTTCAGTGCCATTAAGCTCATGTTTAATTACTGTCCTAGAAACAGATGTTTTCTGAATTTGTTTTCTTTTTGCAAGCATTTACAGAGTATGATAAATGGCAGTGGTAAATAAACCATTTTATTTGACTTGTTTTAATTACCTTAAAGGAGAATTGAACTACATTCAGTAGAGCATAATACATGGATTTTTATTCTTTGTGTCCACGCAGATACATTGTAAACAAGGGACTGATTCCAAAATTTGTGTGACCCAGTTGCCAAAAGGTGAATATCTGTCTTCAAGAAACACTGTCAAATCTTCATGCTTAGGAGATCATAGAGTGTGCTGCTAGGTACTGCAGCTGGAGTTGAAAAGATGCTCAGCAAAGGTTTAATGTCACTGCAGGGTGAGCCATGGTCAGTATTTGCATTCCTTCAGAATAGCTGAATAGGTTTGGTATTACTAAATTTTGTTTCCATTAACAAATGTATTATGATCTAGGAATGAGTAGGGCTGTAATAAAAGCCTGAATATTTTTTTTAGGTTGGAAAAAGTTACAGGAATCTTCCTTTTGTGCTGAAGCCTATTTACGCTCCATCTGCATCATTATCATTATTTCCATTGTGTTGAGTGGGAAGACTCACCAACACTCTTACCTCTAAACAAAGGGTCCATGTTTGAGTCATTGGGAACTTGCTGTTGCTTCATGTCTCTGTAACTTGAGTGCTTTCAGTAGAACTAGGATGCTATAAAAGACTGGCCTGATGGATTGGCCAGTAATACTTACACTAGTAGTTCAAATGATGATACTGTTGTGGACTTGCAGTATTGTTATAAACATAGGCTTATTTATCTCGTGGTAGGTAGTTGTTCCACAAGAAAAATTCCTGCAGAACATGTAAGCAAGTTTTAGACCAGAAGAAACCACTGGAATTAGCCCATCATTCTTCATTAAGCAGACTACATTATTTCATCGAGCTAGGACTCTGTTGCAGTGACACATCTCTGACTAAGTTTAGAGTTATGTTTTCTTTCATTACTTCATTTTCTCATTACTTCCTTTTTTTGGTCACTTACTTAAAATCCCCGTTTTTATTTAAAGGGCTTAAATTGCTAGAATCCATTGTTAAATTATTCCACTTGTTCAGAATTTAATTTGACCTCATTTTCAGTCTGAATTTTTCTAGGCTTGTCTTTGAACTGTAGCAGCTTGTTGTGTCTTAAATATAAATATTTGCAGTAATGGCAGTGAGAGCAGAAGATGTGTACTAGCTAAGGAATATGTGAATTTGCCCTTGTGTGAAAGACATCTCCCAGCTTTTAAAGGTAATAAGGCAGACTTCTTATTTACATCAATTTTAAATGGTTTTTCACCTATGTGGCTGACAAGAACTCAGCTTTTTCAAGAGAACCTTGCACTGAATTAGTAAGCTTTAGAACATGATGTAACATGAAATCAAATGCAGCTTGTGCGGTATATCCTAGGATGATTTCCAGACTCGGAGCAGCTTATGATCTACCAGTGAGAAGCATGATCATAACACAGCTGCTGTGCCAGTGCTTATTTTGCTTTTTATCTTGGACCCTCCAGTGAAGGCTGTCATTATAAACAAAGTTTGTCCCCACCCACTTTGTTGAGTCTGATCCTTTCTGTTGGAAATACGGAATTAGTTCTTCTTCAGAATGTAAAAAGGGGCTTGTTTCTTCTGCCTTCCACCTGATAAGGTCTATTGTGTTCTCTCTAGTTCCTTCTTCCCTCTGCTCTCATTACTAAAGAGAGTTTAACACGAGGCTTCATGTAAAACTATGTATGACCTCAGGACTAATGCCTGTCAGTCCCCCAAAACCTGAACAGCTGTAGGACAGCAGTAGATCTACCCTGTTAAATCCACAGGCTCTGGAGGATGTGTATTTATGTGAAAAGCATGCAGAATTTTTTGTCCTACCATGTGTAGAGCCCTGTAAGTTTGATCTCAAGTGTGTGTATACCACCTCTCTCTCTCCAGTGTGATCATGCTTCAGATTTGGTGTGGCTTCGTGAGTCATCTTAAGCCTATGCTTAACTGCTTTGTGAATTATTGACTCTTAATGTAAGCTTGGGGTTGGGGTAGAATATAGGAAATCATTTTGGAAAAAAAGCTCATTGTGAATTTAACTGGAGATTTTATTAGTGTATCAATATATTGGGTTTTGTTTGTTTGTTTGTTTTAAATAACGTTTAGGTAGTACTCCTGAAAGCTTGAGGCTCATGCAGATTCTGGAAAACATGAATTTCAAACTTTTTGTTAAAGAGTAGACAGGGGAGGTGGCAAATCTTTCTGCTGGGAGAGTATTTGCAGTATTGCGTTAACTTGCTGGAGATGCAAGGAAATTTTGACAGAGAAGTCTCTGTGTAAAACATGAAGTATTATACTGGAAAATGCTAACATACATATGTTTTCAATTAGTGATTACAGAAGAAATGCTGATGACACAGTGTGCCAGAATGGATTAAAAATAATAGAAAGTGAAAAGTACTACCATGTTGTTTACAAGGAGATTCAGTGAAATGCACACTTCCAGGGGGTTCAAGGACACATGTTCTGATATTCCCTGAGGCCACCTTACAGCTTTTTTTTTTTTTACCTGTCATTGAGGAATGTCTCACTGAAATGGAACAGAGTTGGTGATGCCTTCCGGTTCATCCTACTTCGTGATTGTAATTTGGGCTTCCCTCCATCGGCAATGAGCTACTGGCTCATCCTGAGAAAATTGCCCCAAATAAGAACGATCTTAAGGCAATAGTAAGATTGGTTTCATGCAACAGAAGTCTGCATTTCCTAACTGCTCACATATTACAGTACGGTAGGGTTTTCTTAATTTCATTTCAGTGAAAAACTTAATAATAAATACTTGTTCTGATTTATCAGTGACTGAAGGAACTGGGGCTGTTTAGTCTGGGGAAGAGGAGGCTGAGGGGAGACCTGATTGCTCTCTTCCAATATCTGAAAGGTGCTTACAGTGAGAGCGGGGTTGGTCTCCTCTCACTGGTGACAGGTGACAGGACGAGGGGAAATGGCCTCAAGTTGCACCAGGGTAAGTTTAGGTTGGATATCCAAAAAAACTTCTTTACTGAAAGGACTGTTAAGCACTGGGATAGGCTCCCCAGGGAGGTGGTTGAGTCACCATCCCTGGATGTGTTTAAAAACTGTTTGGCTGTGGTGCTCAGGGACATGATGACTTCCATGAGAGGGTTGTTAGGGTAGTATGGTTAGGTTGTGGTTGGACTCAGTGATCCTTAAGGTCTTTTCCAACATGAGCAATTCTATGATTCTATGATCGTTAAACAGAATCATTTTCTTCAGAGGGGAAAAAAAAAAAAGTTGGCATGACTCTAAAATTTTAAAGAAGGAACTGCTACATGACTCTAATATTTAGTCACTTAGTGTCTGTCTGCTTCAGAGTAGGTATGGGAAAGCAGCCTATATGACCCTAAATTTCACATAAAATAATCAGATTCTTTGTAGCATACAGGCTAATTTTTGGTAAGGGAATTTCCTTGATCCCCTGTGGCCTGTCGTCTTTCTTCATTCCTACATTTTATTTCCCCTGCTCCCTGGGAAAAAATGTTTGTTTACATTACTTTTTCTGCTTTGTTTCTGTCTCTTTGTTAATCAGTGTGGTAAGCGTACATTGCTCTGAAGAGCTCATAGCACATGTTAAATGTTGCACAACTGTGTGCAAAGATGTTTAAGATGGAGGACAGTGGAAAAGCTTAAAGCAACAAGAAATCATTTTCTGTGTTTTTGTCTTGTTGCTAGAGATAACTTAATATATGCAATATATGACAGAAGAGTCTTTGAAATGAGAGAGAGTTGAGAATGCATGAGAAATTTAAAAAAGAAATAGGAATCCAAAACATTTTCTGTGAACTTGCCTCTCTGCAAAAGTGGATTTGCCTTTCCTTCTAGCTTATCAGAAGGGATTTTAGCATCTTTCCAGTGCACAGTATGGGACAGAGAAAACAATGTAGTAAGAGTGGGTTAATGTGGTAGCACAGAAGGAGAAATGAAGGGACTCAAGCAGATATGCTCATGATTGACCTCACTGATTTTTCTCTTCTTTTAAAATTTCTAGCTCATGATTGAACAATCTGGCAACTTTATCAAACTGATGATAAATTTTGTGTGACAGTAGACAAGAGTATGAGAGAGTAGGGTTGTAAAGGATTTTTTTTCTCACTGGATTTGATGCACTTCTTGCTCAAGGTTAAATCAAAACTGAATCTGTCCTGAAGAACTACTATTATTTCTTTTTTTTGTGTTATAGCTTAATATTAAAAATTCTGTATATGTCATGTATAATACAGCAAAGATTTTAGAAATACATTGAGGGAGTCTGAAAAAGCCCAGTATAGTTTTTATGTCTTCCTACTTGCAGAAACGGCTGCAATTGAGGAATGGGGGAGAAAGGGGATGGAATGTCAGAATCACTTATCAATAATTCATTAATGTTATTTCATTAATCAGATGCATCAGTTGAGGGATGCTAACTGGTCAGTTCTCTTGTATTACAACATTGCCATGCAGTTAGTTACTGAAATGAAAGATAGCAGTGAAGCAATGAACTAAACATCAGTACAGTATTTAGTTGTAGGCCTTTCAGAGAGATTGTGACAAAATGGAGGGTGGGTGATCACCAACTGCATGAGAATAAGAGCAGGTGCTGGATCCTGCATGTGGGGCAGGGCAGACATGAACGGTTGGAGAACAGCCCTATGGAAAGGCATCTGGGGATTCTGTCTGAAAGCAAACTGAATGTGAGTCAGCAGTGTGCCCTGGGGCCCAAAGGGCCAACCAGACCCTGGGGTGCCCCAGGGCCATTGCTGCTACCAGGCTGGAGGAGGGGGTGTGCTCTGTGCTGTGCAGCCTCACCTCCAGCACTGGGTGCCACGGTGTAAGGAGGGCATAAAGCTATTTGTGTCCTAAGAAGGGCTGCAAATGTGGTGGAGGGTCTAGAGGGGAAGATGCATAAGAAGTGGCTGAGGTGCCTGGGTGTGCTCAGCCCAGAGCAGAGCAGGCTGAGGGGAGGCCCGATGGCGGCTGCAGCTCCTCACAGGGAGCGGAGGGGCAGCGCTGAGCTCTGCTCTGTGTGACAGCGACAGGGCCCGAGGGAACGGCATGGAGCTGCGTCAGGGGAGGAGCAGCTGGGGGTGAGGGAAAGGGTCTGCAGCAGAGGGCGGTGGGAGCAGGTGGCAGCATTCAGCGGGAGGTTCCAGAAATTGGGAGGCAATGATCTGGGGAGGAATAAGCAGTCACTGAAGCAGTTTGGCTCTCACAACAGTGAAAAGCATCACTGGGTGCATGTAAGCAGAGGTCCTGCACGTGTGGTTACACAAGAAATGTAAGGGATGTAAGACCTGTCAGCAGCTGGAGATGCCACAGCCGTCAGCATCGTGGTTGGTTGGTTTCTTTCTGCGTGGAGAATTTGCCCTTACAGTGCATTTACCTGAAGTCTGATATTTGTGGGGTAGGAAATCCAGTAAAGGTAGGTTTAGTTTGAAATATTCAAGTCCACTAAATAGCTATTGCAGCAGTACTTGTTTTGTGAATAATATACCTGCTTTTTGACATCATTCAGTGACACTGCAGCTATTTAATTCACTTTTTTCCTTTTGCATAAAAGAGGGGAGTGCTTCAGTGCCTCAGGGATAAATGCAAACATTTCTGTCTTATCCTTATTGATTTCCTGTTATAACTTGTAGTGTGGTAGTGATAATAGCTGAAGCACACCATTTTTCTCAGCAATAAACCATGTGATAAACTACGGGTCCTTTTGTCTCTTAATTTGCCCTGTCGGCAGCCTCATTAAGGCTTTTTACATAGCACACTGATAGTTTTATTGCTTGATTCAATTAAACAGAAGACTCAATGAATGAAGGATGGAGACACAAAAGTAGTTCACATCTGATGTGCAGAAAGTCTTGTGTCCAGAACTGGATATTTATTTTCACATACACAGCGTCATCATGTGGATTTGGAATAGTGCTTGGTCATTCCAGCCCACGTGACTAGAGGAAACCCAGGCATTTAATTTACACTGTGACTTAGCCCATGCATTAAGCCCATTTCTCCTTGACTGCGGATACTGTATTCACACGTACCCAGTGTAGTGTTGGGCTAGACTGGTCATCATGCTACTAGAAGAAGCATAATGCTCGGGACAGGCAAGGAAGCTTGCCAAAGCAGCTTTGGTAGTTAAAGCATCCTAAACTTTATGCTGCTGCACCTGTACTATTACAGCTATCCAAATTATCTAATTCAAAGATAATGCAGCAGTTGCTATGAGCTGCTATTGCTACAGACTGTAGTATAGCCATGTCTGTGTTCTTGAGCCTCAGAGATGAGATCCATCTGGTAGGTACTGTATATGTACTGTCTTATCCCTGAGAATGTGACACCTGGCTTGGATCCATGTCAATTTACTACCATGTCTTTGAAGCTTGTTCAGTGTAGAAGCAGAGTAGAATTGGCTGTATCATTTGTTAATCCATTTCACCCTCAAGGCTGTACTGTTTTAATATGTTATTTTAATAAAGATTCTTTTAAAAGAAGGAAATGTGAAGTTGCTGTAACAGCTACAGCTTTGCACAGTTTCCTAAATAAATATGGTTTAGATGAAATATTTTTCTTCTGGGCTTGTTAAGGGAGAACAGTTGTTTACATCCAGTGTATTCGTTGTTTAAAACATTTATAACATTAGCTAATTAGTTGTCTTAAAGTGCTTGCAAGGTGGTCATTGCAGAAAGGGAACTGAGACCATATGACTTTTCCAGGATCATAAAAGGAGTCAGTGCTGGATGCAAAAAGTTCTTGGCTTTTGTGCTGCAGTCTCTTGCACGCACAGAAGTTATTTTCAGTTGTGCACAGATTGCAGTAACACAGGGGTCAACCAAAGGATATAAAAATCAGAGTAAATCTAGAGACGTTTACTCTGTTAAACAATTCCAATTTTCAGTAATCAATACTGTAGAGACTTGCTGAGCCATGATTTGCATCTAAAACATATTTTATAGTTTGTGATGAATCCATCATCTGCAAATATGTCTATTTTTTTTTTTAACTCACTTAAACTGTTACCCCCTTCTGTATCCTGTAACAGTGAGCTCTACAAGGTAATTACATGCTGTGTGGAAGCTGTTTCATTTTGCTTGCTTTAAGTAAGTGTGTTCATAGATTTCATAGATTTATAGTGTGCTACTCATATTCCACAGTATATCTGCTTTCTGCACTGAAACTTGACTTCATTCTTGTCCCTGTGCAGATGAACAGCAGAGGGTATAAGGTGTGAGAGAGCAATGCTGTAGTGTTTGGCTGTGCTTATACATGTGGATGGCATCCTTCTATCTGTCCTGAGCCAAGCAGCACATAGCTGGAGTGACTGGCTTTCTTTTGGCAGAGAAAGCTATCAGTGGCACTTTTGCTGATTTTCTGGAGGGAGACTGCATTCAGAGAAGTGTCTGATCTTCCCCGCTACCTCTTGGTTACAAACACATTATAGTCTTTGCAGCCTAGGAGTATGAAAGCATTTAATCCTAAAACTATGAAACAGTTATTTCAGTTACTTTTAATTAAACATCCTAAACCTACTTACTCCTGCTAATTAAAAAAAAAAGAGAAAATTGAAGTCACATGTAAACATTCTTTAATACCAAACCAGTTGTACTTTTTCAGTGGGTAGTGATAGCACGCACACACACACACACACCAAAAAAAAAAAAAAAAGATTAATATCCATTGAGATCTGAATGGTTTCTTTTGTTTCTTTTCAACACCAGATTATGCTGTGTGTGTATCTGGTGTTTTATTTTAATGTTAGACTGGGTACTTTCCTTAAGCCTCCACGAGAAAAAGATGTTGGGAAGAGGCTGAGTTTTGGTTCAGTCTGGTTATGACTTTGGTGCATCCCACAGAGCAGATCCCTGGAGCAGGGAAGGAAACCTGCAAGTCCAGCAGCACTGTCTATGCAGGACAGCTTCTTCCCAGATTTCCCAGCATTGCTCTGAGATGCACTGTGGTCTTCTCCTTACTTCCTGTTCCCTTTTGCCTGAAGATGACATTTTTCCTGATCCCTCTGGGTTGTTCACTGGAAACTTTCACCGCTGCCTTCCCACAGCAACCAGAACACACAAAACAGCAGGTCTGTGCAGCTCAGTTAATATTTCTCAGGACAGAAGATTTCCCTTCTTCCCTCTCCTTACGGTAATAGGAGGGGAGGTGGCAGGTCCAGCTGCTTGCTCTTAACTTCCTTTTACTGCACCAGGCAGCTGGCCAACTATTCATGGCAAGTATGTTTCACCTTTTGAAATAACCTAGCACTGGAGGGAAAAATGTCATCTTGAGACCTTTCAAGTCTTTTTGGACCACTACTACTTAGCAGATGAGAATCTCAAATAAATTCTATCTATCTGGCATAGAGAACTCAAGTAACTTTAAATAGAAAACAAGAAAAAAGCACATGCTGAATTTGGAACATATTCTGCACTAAGAAGCTGCATACTTGCTGTAGTTTATAAATGGTAGGTCAAAATGCTAATAGGAAGTTTTGCACTGTCTGGTAAATTGTGTGGCTTTTTAGAGTAATTCCTTTTGAACTCCTAACACTTCTATAAATCTTGAACGTAGGACACCTGTTCTGGAGGACTGCTGTTCAGTCTGGAGTTTTTATCATGCTTTACTAATTTTCTACAGTGGTATCTCATTGTATCTCTTCCAGTGACTTTTCCCCACTCCACAGACTAAATCCTGCCTTAAGACGATGATTCTAACTGAAAATAAGAGTTGATCTTATTCCAGAATGGAGCTCAACCTCAGGAGAGATGGCTTTGTCCAGCTCCAGTCAGGCAGAGCTGCTTGGGAGTTCACCAGAAACGACTCACACCCACCAACATCAGTGGTGCAGGCCCTGGAATGCTGTTTGCGTCTGCAAAACTCTTTGTACTTAAGATACACAGGGCCACCCTGGAAGAAGCAGACAAGATAAGCAGGACAGCTGATTACTGTCTTCCCTGGGAAGCCAGGGTGCTTCAGCAGCTCATGTTTCCCCACAGAGGAGATCACAAGGGTGGTGAGTGATGCCTTACTCTGTCCCCTGTACCACTTGGGCATGGGCACCACAGAGGTTGGGACTGCCCTGAGATGCCCCATTTGGGGTTTGTGACTGTGCAGGGGGATGGAACGGCATCCTTGGAGGCTGGGTGTGTTGAAAACACATCCTTTTCCCACCCTAGAAGCTGTAGTGGTGGCTGCTGAGGGAGCAGTGGTGTATGCAGCCTCTTTCTCTCTGCCATCAGTCAGGAACAAGCGAGATCCTGCTGTAGGCATGTGTTGTGGAGTAAAGCCTCATGTTTTACTTTTTGTTTTGCATGAGACTGTGAAGAACAAAAGGTATTCCATCAGGTAGGGCCCTGAACAGTTTCTATTTTAAAACACAGTAGCCTCACTTAGAATCATAGAATCATCAAGTTTGAAAAAGGCCTCTAGGATCATCTAGTCCAACTGTCAACCCATCCCCACCATGCCCACGAACCATATTCCTTAGTGCTACTTCTACACCTTTCTGGGACATGTCCAGGGACGGTGACTCCATTACCTCCCTGGGCAGCCTGTGCCACTGCCTCACCTCACCAGAGCATTTGTGTCCCACTACTGGTTGCAGTGACTCTCACTCGTACTGCTTTCCCTGTAATTCTGATGAGATTAGGGTTTTCTCTTGCAGAACCAGGCAAGGCAGACTTGCTGCCTGTCAATCAGTATTCTTCTTGTGACTAAAGAATTTTAACATGACCAAATTTCGTTTATGTCTTGAAGTTTTTATGAAATGGCATCTTTGAAGAAAATTGCTTTGAGTGTCTCCAGACATTGAGTTGCTGCCGATAGTGGCCAGGTACTCAAGCAAGGAAGTCTTCCAGTCCTTCATTTCCAGCACGGTGTGCTGTGAAACATTGGTGTAGGGAGTGAAATGTGACCCTATTTGAGGATATGCACCCCTGAGGCTGGTAGCTACATTGCCACATTCAAAGCTTCCTCAGTGATGGCACTTTATCTCTCTTGTGCAGTAACACAGCAGAGCTAAAAAATGACTGCATAGCTGAGTGTCAGGTGAATCTTTTTTCTTTTTCTTTTTTTCTTTCTTCTGGATACAAATTAAGCAGCATGGATTTGTCTTTTCAAACTAATAAAAGACTTGTGATATTTTAAATTTACAGCTTGAAGAGTTTTAACAGAAAGCAAATATAGCAGTAGCCTCATCTCTGGAAGAGGAATCCTTGACACTGACTTTGCTCATTTTCTTTTTTTTTTTACTTAGGTGAATCTGCTTTTGTTTGGGCATAGCAACCATTCACTGACTTTAATCTGCTTCTAAGAGAGCAGTGAAGCAGTTTTGAATGCCTCCTCCCACCTCCTTTTTCTGTTGATTTTAATGCTAACTTTTCAGTCCATTTCATTTAAGTACGTGCTGTTTTCTATAGCCAAAAGCACCATCCAATTGTGAACTTGCTCACTATTCCTGCATGACTGCAAGGAACGCAAGGAAACATTGTTCCCATCACTTCCGAGTGGAAAATCAAGGTAAAAATTCTCCTGGATACAGAGCACACTGAAGAAAGCTTGTGACTTTGTTAAGAGTTCTGGCCAGGGGCCAAATAGGGCTTTGGCATCTGAATCACTACATTGGTGTCTTGAGCATAAGATTACACGGCTAACTTTTATGATTGTTAAACTTGCTCCTGATGTGTGTGAAGTGCAGCTCAGTGTCCTCTGTCCCTTGCCAGGACTCGTTATGTCAAACCCAGCTCAATCTGTGGTCCCTGCACTGAGCTCTCCCTGCTCAAGGATGGAGGAGAGATGCTGCAGGATGACAGTGCCGTTGCCCTCTCTCCTGCTCAGAAGGCACTGTCCTCAGCAGCAGTTTTGATCTGTTGGCAAAGAATTCCCACAATCTGTCTCCTGATAGCTTTCAGTTAAAGTCTCTTGGGTGATGCAGAAATTCCACATTTGCTCCGATTCTGTATCTATGCATTTTCAGAAAACAAACAAACAAGAACAATGTAACTCTTCCTGGTTAACAGTTATTTTCTACTTGTTTATGTCCCAACTTGCATGGAAACAAAACAGCAGATTAGTTTAAAAATGATCAGAAATGATATTCTTGAAATTTTGTTCAAGAGTCACAACTACCTCATATGTGTGGAATATGTTTTGCCTTTAGATTTTTTTTTTTTTCTGCAAGATTGATCATTTAAAACAAAGTGATTCAACAACAACAACAACAAAAACTTGTCTGTAATTAATGACTTGATCTGTTTATTTCTGATAACTACCTTCAAGGCTTTAGAACTACACTGCTCATCTTCTCACCCTGTGTTTTTATTCACAAGATGAAATTAGAAAGCAAGCTGTCTGAAGATTTTTCTGTTATTTTTTTTCTCAACTCTTAGTTGGTTTCAGCTTGGAATGAATTATTCAGTGAACCAAAAATATTTAAATAAACTGTCAAGAAAGATATATTATCTGTGTATTTGCAGAAGAGAGTAGTGCTGTCAGAATCTTTTTTCACGCTTCTTATTGCAGGTGCTTAACCACTGTCTTCCATTTAACTTGTTACTAATAAACCACTTTGATTATTTGACTTGTTTTAAAACTTTGACAAGTTTGTACTCTTTCAATTATTAATAGGTATTGTTTTTTATTTAATTTTAGATGATAGGTTTATTATTGACAGATGCATACAAATGCAGTAGTCTAATTTAAGCAATTAATTTTTGGACCCATTTCATCTTTTGTTAATTGATTCTTATTCACCTACAGTTGACAAGGAGGCATCCTGTAGAGCTGAAGTCCATCATTATAGTGCTCAGACCACGGACAGTTGAAGCTCATCAAAAGGCATGAGATCTGTAAGCACCCGTCTGGTTGCTCATGGTCTTCTACTCAGTGACTCACTTTTATTTAGGGCCAGTCTTCTTTCCTAAGAACAGATTGCAGGCATGGTAGATAGAAGTCAGTTGTTCTTGGTTGTCTGTCCTATGCATGTCCACAATACCATCTCCTGATTTCTTTGCGGTATCCACGGATAACTCCAACCAAACTTTGAGAGCCTTTTAAATTGTTGTTTTTCAGGAATTCTGTAGCAACACCTCTTCACTTTTTCCTGTAGTACATGAAAACTACTACTCAAACTGTGGATAGTGTATAAAGCATTCATCAGGGCAGTGCCCTTTCAAGGTGGTTTCCTATCCTTTCTCCTTCCTTTGTGGATACCCAAATGAAGTGGGAAAGTGGGAGATTCTGTCTTGTGTCGTACTGTCTGGATGTCCCCGTGCCTTCTGCCATTTCTTCCTCTTTCACTTCCCTTTGTACTGTGTTGCATTCTTCTGCAGTATATTGCTGAGGATCCCAGATGTCCACCAAAAATGGTTGTGTTGTCAGAGTCCCTGCGAAACAGCTGAACTGGGAGAACAATAGTTGAATAAGTTTGATGAATTGAGCAAATATTTAATGAGGATCAAGGGAGCAGAGGAGGGGGGCTATAAGGAGCTCCTAAAGTACTGCAGTTCCCCTCTGGCTCTCATCTCCGTCACTTTGCTTGCTATGGAAGAGCTGAAGCCAGCTGCCTTCTAGCATTTGAGCACAGCAAGTTATGGCAGCTGATTCTCATCCCTGGCACAGGCTGTGCATGCTCTCCAGTCAGAAGTGCTGTAAAGAAGCTGTACTGAGGCAAGGAGAGCCATCCCCTGGCATGAGAGTGACACAGGCCAAGAAGTCAGTAGTTTTGTCGTATCCTCACAACAGATCCCACCATAACATTGAGAGTTCGGGCCTACATTTACTGTTGGGCTAATGGAGGAATTCCCGACTCCAGCTGAAGCCACAGGTTGCCCTAAACTGATGCAGACAATTTTTTGCTTAGCCGTGTTTTCTCATTGCAATTGTCCTGAATTTGTGTAGGAAGGAAGCTACAAGAAAAATGACACACTTGCATAGGAATTTATGTCATCCAGCTTGGTCCATCTAAATGCAAATGCATCCTGTTCTAAGGTGCACAGGGGATGAACTGTTTTTCCAGGGTAGCCTGTCTTTGTTGGCAACAGAAATAGCCTTGGGGTGACAAGTGTAGACGTGATACAGAGAGAGCGGGGCTGGTCTCTTCTCACTGGTGGCAGGTGACAAGACGAGGGGAAATGGCCTCAAGTTGTGCCAAGGTAGGTTTAGGTTGAATGTTAGGAAACACTTCTTTGCAGAAAGGGTGGTTAAACATTGGAATAGGCTCCCCAGGGCGGTGGTTGAGTCACCGTCCCTGGATGTGTTTAAGAGCAGTTTGGATGTGGTGCTTGGAGATATGATTTAGCAGAGGGTTGTTAGAATTAGGGTACTATGGTTAGGCTGCAGTTGGACTTGGTGATCTTTGAGGTCCCTTCCAACCTGAGTGATTCTGTGATTCTATGATTCTATGGTACCTCGGGTTTAGATCATGATGCTTGAATAGAAACTGTCTTATGTAATACAACATGTTCTGCTTCTTTGATGGAGAGTGTAAAGAAAGCCTGCTGTGCGGATTTAACCTTGGACTCAAAATGGGAGGAGAGAGCAAGAGTGGTCCGTTCCTCTCAGCAAATATTTTGGGGCAAGGTAATTACATGACACAAACTACCCACTTTCAGTCTTTCTGATAAGAAAATTTCAGCAACCAAATAAGTGGCAGTTTTGTCTTCTCTTTCTGGATTTTGTTACTTAAAAATCCTGCATCTTTGTACAAGCCTGCATTCCTCTCTGTCATTATGTTCATTTCATTGTGTCTTTTCTTGTTGAGTTACTTTACTGCAGATCTTTCTGTTTCCAAGCCTATGAAGAATTAATGGCCAAAATATGTCCCAAATCTGTTCAGCTACAAAACTGCTGGTTTCCTCCTCCCATTGTTTGGAAAGCTCCAGCCTTTCCACCTCTGTCTCAGCTGCCACGCCTGTTGCTGAGGTCTCTGCTGAAGCCTGTGCCAGACCCAAACCACTCTGGGGGCCTGCAGCTTCTCCTGTAACACATGGAGCTGAGCTTTGCCTCCAGACTGAAGCTCAGTGAGGCCAAGAGTCAGGAGACCTCATCTCAAAGGCAGGGAGTGAATTTCCTTTGGCCCACAGGAGGCCTTTCTGGATTTTTTTTAAAGCAGCATACCACTTGCACAGTTCAGTCCCTGGATAATACTAGATCGCTGCATCAACTGAAACCACGGAAGTGGCCAGACTTACCAGAAGCATGTCAAAAGGAAAACAGTATCAAGTTGTGGTACTTTGCCAAAGTGTGTTAGGCACAGATTTTATAAAACCGTCTTGCCTGCTAAATCCGTCTACGGGATGAAAATAGGGGGGATCACAAGGTCAAGCACCGACCTGGAGGTTCACTCCAACTGAGAAGCAGCAATTACAGCCTGACCATAAGCAGAAAGGACTGCCAGATCATATGAAGGCTTTATGAACGACTTTGATTTGTTCTCGGAATAAATATGTTATGACTCTTGTTTATTTTTTATTATATTCATGCAGTGAGAGATTCTTCACATCTCAGTTAACAGTTGAAGCAAAAAGAATGTAACTGGTTTTCCTTGTTTGAATATACTTAGCTAAATACGTATATGTTGAGACATACAAAAGTTGGCACTGATGCAAGGCATTTTCCAGTCGTCTCATAACCTGATCACAGGGCTCCCACAAACGAGTTGGCTAAAGTAGCTCTCCCAATCAAGCAGGCCTCTTCTTTCTCACTTAGGGTCAAGTAAGTGACCGTTGTTCATATGAGTCACCTCTTTGATATCACATGAATTAAAATTACTTGGAAACAGAGGAAGCTGCATGATTATATCATTACCATTTAGTTCCATTGCAATTACAATACAAAAAGACTGATGTTGATAGCTGAATGGTTCAGGTTGGGAACAGTTTACTGTGCACGTTTTGTTTTTTCATATAATTTTTCACATTTGAAGTTAGGAGAAATGCTGCATAGAGGAAACACGGTTAAGGTATTGTAGGTAAGCAGGAAAGGATGAAATCCACTCAGAAAGTAAGGCTAGTTTTTGCGGACCATGAATATCCTTCTTACTGAATGCCTGTTGTGTCCTGTCCTGTTCCTTGACTTTTCTTACACAGTTAGCAGCTGTTGCTGAACCTTCTATGTTCGGCAAGTCAGAGTTCCCAAGTGACCACAGTGGAACACCCATCACCCAGCCTTCAGGGTTCCCTTGCAATAAGTGCCAGATCTCTCTGTCCATGTCAGGCAGGGATTTTCAAGTTAAGCATCTAGCCTAGGCAAAGCTGCTGTAAACTTCCTTCACACTCAGTGAAAAATCTCCTTGTTTCTGTTAGGCAGTTCTGAAGTCCTGGGTATCTCTGGTAAGTGGTACTGACCATCCATTTGGTGTTTTTCTTGCTCTGATGGCAGCACGGGATACTTGATTTCATATGACTAAAGCTGGGCCATGGGGCTCTCTTGAATGGAAAGGATGAAGCTCTGTTCCTAGCAAGGGTGTGAGATAGTGGCTGTGCAGGTGTTTCAGAGCAGTGATTCTGATGCTGCTTTGTGCTGGAAGAGAACAAAGCAGCACTATAATATCTCAAGAGCTACTGGTTCTGCAGGTAGATAAATGGGTTTCCGTTGGGTTTCACAAAGTGCTAAGCAAACTCCTGTTACAAATTAAATATTCAGTTTCTTTCCTATTTTTAATCTGGGGAAGATCTTCATTTTAAAAATAATTAAATGCTCAAATGGTTTTCTTTGTAACATGGTCTGTTTGTACGGAGTAGTGAGAGATGTTACCTTTGGTTTGCTTCACACTTTTCCATATCGCTTTTGCATAGGAAATATCTTGAATTGCTTACTGCTTTTTATAGTAGAAGTTAATGCTTCTCTGATGCTTAACTGTGCTTAAAAAGAATTTGCATCTGCTCTGCAAAACTGTTATTCTGAAGCAAAATCCCAGTGTACATGGAATTTATACATTTAGAAAGCAGTTGATTTACATTATGCCCTACAAAAGCAAATATTTCTCGCTAAATTGAAAAAAGAAAGTACTGACTTCTTTCATCATGAGGAAGCGAGGAGTTACAGATTAACAGTGCACATTTATCTTCTTTTGAAGGCAAAGCTGCATTAGACATAGGATAATAAAAATTGACTCTGTTATTGGAGTTTGAAATTGTATAGCCGCATGTAGCAATGTGTGCTGGATGATATCTGGCTCATATAGTGGATTTTCAAAGATACTGTGATTGTGCAGAAATTCTAAACTTTTGAAATATGTGAAATATCTGCATTATATTATAGTGTATCTAACTTGCATATTGTAACTCAGACTCTACCAATGTCTCCCCTGCAGGAGTGTTCTGTTTTACATTCTTAAATATATGCCAGACTTTAACCACAATATATTTTTCTTTTATCTTTAACATGTATCCATGCCATTTGAATATGTGCCTAATTTTTAAAAATGAGCTACCTTTTTGCCATAGCTTTTGACACTTCAGTCAAGGTATCCATTTCAGTCAGCATCATTTGAGTAATACTTTTTTTTCAGTGGTGAGCAGATGGGGCATTGCTGAGACAAAGGCAGGCTGAAGTAGTGGTCTCAGACCATGTTCCTATCCATCACTCAGCCTTTTAGAAAAACTTCAGGGATAAGGTTCTTAGGACTGAATTAGTATCAAGTGTCAGCCATTTTGATTTGTAGGAAGCTTCAGATGAAACAAATAATTTCTGATCCTTTCCTACTTTGTTCCTGTCAAAATATTTGCTAATAACAACAAAAAAAGATCAGCTCTTTAGTTGACCTCTGTGGCTTGATACAAGATCTACTAAAGAGCAAATTAAGATCTATTTTCTTGTAGTTCTATATAATGACCTACCTAAAACAATCCTGTCCAGCCAGTAAACAGTAAAAAAATATATATATATATACTGTTTGTTGTCAAGAGAAATTGTACGTTTTAGGTTGAGATGATCTCGGTGCATGACCTCTGGCGCACTGTCCCTGTTTAATGAAATGCATTGCAACAAGCCCAGACTAGTTTTATGCCATCAAAGTAACTTGAGTGATATATTTATCTACAAGCCTTTGCTGTGGACTAAGCAAGTAGAAGTAGTAGAAGGTCGTGAAATTTGGAAGCTCTAAGTCAGGCTTTTGTTTGAATCTTGAAAGCAGAGAAAGCAGTTCAAGCAAGCAAAAGCATTCCAGTATTGCACTTTGTCATGTCATTGATCTTAGTTCAGTTGGCAATTGTTTTTAATGCACTGCAGATTCTCCGATTTTCTTCTTCAGTCTCATATAATGTTCAGTATTACAGTGTTTATCACCCACAATTTCAGATATATTCTTGTGGGGCATCACAGTGGAGCATCATATTGAACTAGTATATCATTTCCTCATTTATGGTACTTTTTAGAAGGTGAAGTTATTATGAAAGAAGATAATTCAGTTTTCTGTGAACACAATCACAAAACATTTAGGAATTTTTAAAGTGTCTTGAAACCAACAGATATCATCACTTTTATTTCAGAAGAAGCTTTTGCAATCTTAAAGGTGCAATGCCAGTTTATGATTTAGGTGCTTCACCTTTTGCTCTTGGTAGCAATATACATTCTAATCCTAAAAGAATGTGATTTGGTTTTGGTCATGTTCAACAAGGCCACTGAGAAGGATCAGACTGAAAAAATTATAGAAAGGATCAGTCCCCAGTCAAAGGTCTGCTCTCAGGTTCCTGCCCAGGAGAATAATGCTGCTGTGCTCATGTTTCTGATACAATAGAGAAGAGGTTAATAGGGTTCAAAATTTCTCTATAAGAAAATGTGAAAGCTGTTATGTTGATGTGTGTGAAACAGGCTGACGTGAAAATGTACCCCGGTTTTATTAGAGCTCCTCAACTTCAAATACACCTACAAATAAGCATTCTACTTTTATTATGGCAAGTGACTGCTTCTCGCCTCTGATTTGTATACTACGTGACATGTCTGAAGGAGATACAAGCTCTTGAAACATGAATGGTTTGGTCTTTGTTATGCGGTATGTGTTGGGGGGTAGAGGTAATGAAATTGCAGGTTGACCTTTAGATGTAGCAGCCTTAGCAATTGCTGCTATAATAATCACCCTCCTTTCAATTCTGTGAGAGAATGGAAATTACAGTTCTACAGATTGCTTCTAATTTTATGCACGAGCTTGTTTTGAGTCATGTATCACTGAAGTACTTGTTGTCTCATCGTGGTTTTTACACAGCCAGTAGCATGCCCACTATATTTGGTGGTGTATAGTGCTGGATGCAGGCCTACCAGGTGAAGCCATCATCACATGAACATCCTTCCATCTGCCAAAAAGAGCTGCTGCTGTCATCATGGTACAAGGCAGTGGTGAATGCTGCCGCTTTTCCCAGAGGAGATATGTGATAGCCCTGCCCTGAGCACTGGCCAGATACGGTGCACAACTGCTCTCTGTGGGGACTGCTCCCTGCCACCTACTGAAACTACCACGTAACCTGAAATGAGCTATAGCTGTTGCTCAAAGGCAGGATGGCACCTTCATGGGCACCAGTGTTCTGACCCGTTAATTTTTTCAGTTGGGCTGTGTTTTGAGTAAGAATAGAATCATAGGATTGAGTAAGGATAGAGTGGTTTGGGCTGGAGGGGATCTTTAGGATCATCTGGATCCAACCCCCTGCTATAGGCAGGGACACCTCCCACTAGACCAGGTTGCTCACAGCCCCATCCAGCCTGGCCTTGAATGACTCCAGGGACAGGGTATCAGCAACCTCTCTGGACAACCTGTTCCAGTTTCTCACCACCCTCACAGTAAAGAATTTCTTCCTAATATCTAGTCTAAACCTACCCTCTTCCAGTTTAAAGCCATTTCCCCTTGTCCTGTCTTTACCTGCCCTTAAGAAAACACCCTCCCTGGCTTTCCTGTAGTCTCCCTTCAGGTACTGGAAGGCCACTGTAAGGTCTCCTTGGAGCTGTCTCTTCTGCAGGCTGAAGAGCCCCAACTCCCTCAGCCTGTCCTTGTAGGGGAGGTGCTCCAGCCCTCTGATCATCTTCATGGCCTTCCTCCGGACCCACTCCAATAACTCCATGTCCTTTATAGAGCTGTTGCAGATTGGTTACAATTACAAAGGAAAACAGTGTTTCCCTTTGAAACTTACTCAAGTGATATCATCAGAGTATTTAAGTTTAGTGCCTCTGCGTCTTGCCTTCGTCCATAAGCTGGTTTCCTCCTGAAGTGTGTAACCTCATTAAGGCAGACCTGGGGCTCTTGCAAAGCCCTTATTCAATCAGTAGTTCCATGGCCTTTCTGTGAACGTTTTGCCTGAGTGGAATTGTGTTAAAACAGTCTAATGATTCCAGGAAGGATGAAAGTGCCAGTGGGCAGGCACTGAGATTCACAGAGCTCAAGAAGGCAAAAGGGCCTGGAGCTGTGTCATGTCCGTGACTGAGCTGTATGGAAATGTGCAGGCAGAGCTGATAATGTGGGGAAATTATGGAGCACAAAGCTGTGAGCAGATTTTGAGAGGGTGAGAGACAAGGTCAGTGTCAGTCATGAGAGGGAGAACTTCCACGAGAAGTTAGTGTTGGGAGTGACAAAAAGGTAGTAAGTATTTTCTAAGATGGAAAAGATTGAAAATAACAGGAGTGGTACTGCACCATGCTCAGCTATCACATGCCTCACCTTTGAGGCTTCAACTTCAGTGACTATGGGCACAGTATTGTCTTTGTGCTCCCAGAATTGGTCCCAGTGGATGCAGGAGATAGCATGTTAGGAGAGTAATGTGGAGAAAGTTTGTGTTATCACCTGTGCACATTGACAGCTTAAATACAATAGAAGCAGATAATCATTTGTTTTATAGTGTTGTTTTAAATTTCAGGTAGTTTTTCATCTTGTGATGTTCCACTCTTTCTGTAGTCCCGGTAGGACTCTTGAATTAAAAATGTAGAAATGGCTTTTGTTTCCCTGGTGTGTAGTGACCATGTTTGCAACAAAGAGCTGCGCATCGCTAAGAGGAATCTTCTTCCTGCATCCTATAAAAAGCCATATTCACGCTCTTCTCCCCCATAAAAACAAACAAACAAACAAACAAAAAACAGATTGAAAGGAATATACAGAGAAATGTACATTGTCAGAAGACCTGAGTGGAATTTGGCTGCAGTGACATTACTAGTAAAAACTTGATTGGATTGCCAAGGAGCCAAGCCCGAAGCTTTGGATTTCATTTCCATCACTGCCATTGAACTTGCTGCCAGTTCCCTACATGGAAAGTGAATACCACGACACTTCCCATCGTTGTATGGTACTGCAGGGGTCAGTGGAAGGAAGGTTCACACTAATTCTGGGTACTTACTTGGTTTATCAAGTATTATTTTATTGCTGGCTTATCCTGGGATAGAGCGTGTAGGGAGGTTTCCCAGCTGTTTTCAGACACCTCCTGAGCAGAGTCCCCTTTCTGACAGCTGAGGCCACATCACCCTTTCTGTCATTCTGTTTGTCCCACGAAACAAGATAGATAACCACAAAGAGTTCGACATCTTTAGTGTGTGGCATTAATTTGCCATCTGTCCAGCATCTTGCAGCTGCTAGATGTGTAATTTCCCTGCAGGGTAGAAAATATTCACTGCAGCTGTGGATCCTGGGGGATTAGTGATGCTATATGGGGCCACTGGCTGGAGAGGATATTTACATCTCAGGCAGGCCTTTTGGTTTGTTATCAGAAAAGCATTTAAAAAAATGATTTTCTGACATATAGCTTGCCTTCATTTATATTGTTATAAGTTATTGTGCCTTAAAGCTTTTCAGGCAGCTGTTTATCACTGTGGAAATATATCTCTAGTTGAGAAGAGCAGATGGGCACCTCACTCCAGACTCAGTAGAAAACAGACTCTCAGAGAAAGCAGTTCAAGCACTCCAGACTCAGGCAAGCTTTGTGAGCCTGCCTTATAAGCATATATATATATATAAGGATTTAGAGTCTGGAATTTGCCTTTGTTTTTGAAACTGTATTACACAGTTTTTATCGCATGTAGGAGCAGCAAACCTGGCACAGTAGTTTCTGTACCTGTGTGTACTTATGGTGCAGTGAGCACATACAATCTGTACATCAGATGGGTTTCCCTCATGTCTCGAACATGTTATCTCTTAGGTCAGTCAAGCTACTAACTACATTTTAATATAAATCCTGACGCTGTGTCTTTTCTGTCTCATACTGCATTTATCTGTGCATATAGATGTATCTTCTTATGTCTGTGAAAAACTGCATCACAATTTAGCACTGAAAAACAACATGATAAAGTAAAATTAACTTATAAAATTTAACTCGAGAGGACAGGAGACTGCCAGAAGTTACCAACAGTCTGTTGGTAGACAGTGAGCTTACGTCTCTTCTTATGTGTACAATTCTTCCTGTTTATAGGATGCATCTAAAACATGCACTCGTGATGCCATGTGTCAAAATACTTAATGGAGGAATGGGTAGGTTTGGAAGAGGTTCATCAGATGCATAGTTCTATCCCTGCAGTCTCCCCAGATGCATGGTGGCTCCAGGGTGGCTGTAGCTGTGCAGACATCTGGGCAGAGGGCAGCGTGCTCACACCCATAAGGAAGGCGATGAGATAGGTGCTGTAGGGCTGTGACATTAGGAACAGGAGTGGTTTGTGGATACACACCTGTGCAGTGTGGTCTTGGCAGCTAGATTCATTCTGCGAGATCTCAGAGAGGGATCCCTCTGGCCCTCCACCTTAAAGACCACCTGCTCTTCAAACAGCACCTGCCTGTCTTCACACTCATATGCAAGCAGCTGCCTTCCCCACCACCTCAGGGCAATGGCAGCCTGCTCCAACCTTTTCCCTACTGAGGTAGGCACCTCACCCCTGGCAGCTGCAGCTCCTCCCCTCCTCCCCTGCCTCCCACAGGAACGGCAACCTCCCGTCTGCTCCCTTGGAGCCAGCACGGTCTATAGACCTGCAGGCTACCCAGGCAGCTATTCTTTGTTCTGCCTGGGGTGACCGGCCAGCTGAGTAAAGGCACTCAAGTTGCCTTGCAGGCTGCCAGTTGGGTCTTGCTGCTTTAGCACATTCCAGCCATGAATAGTGTAAAATGATATGCCAGCAATACAGATGTGGTTTGCTTACTGGTACTTTACTTTCCAACATTCCTGATGCATGCAACATGCACATCACTCCTTTATTCTTTTCCTTTAATTAAAAAAAAAAAAAAAAAAAAAAGCATAAAGGATAGATGGGTTTTGCGTGGGTTTTGTGGAGAGACATGGGTTAGTCCCCTTTGTTGGACAAAAACAGATTTTGGTACAACTTCTATGCAGTTCCATGCAGTGTAATGCATGACTGCAAAGGCATCTGCTACTCTGTTGACTGCTTGTGTAGAGGCAAGCATTGCTGTGCTTCAGAAATGCTGTGTACTTCCATACCATAGGGAGCAAGGTATTTAGATATGAGAAAAAGGAAAATCAGAGATTCAAAGAATCACAGAACAGCTGAGCTTGGAAGGACACTTTTCCTAACCCCCCATTGCTCAAAGGATGGCTACTGACAGCAGATTACCAAAGGACATGTCCAATTGGATTTTAAATATCTCTAAGTATGGAGAGACTTCACAGCCTCTGTGGGAAAACTATTCCAGCTTTTGACTATCCTTAATGGTGAAAAAAAAAATAAATTTCATGCATTTGAGTTTGTGCCCATTGCCTCTTCTGCAGCTGGACACCACTGAGAATGCTCCGTCTGCTTCACTCCTTGAAGCAATTATTTGTGCACACCGATTAGATCCTTCTGAGGGTGTGCACTGTCCCATCATTTCAGGTAACTGATGAAGGTTCTATATGTTAAAAGTCACCGTATCAACCTTTGAGATACACCAGTGGCCAACCTTCCTGCTAGACTTTGTACCACTGACTGCAACCTTCTGAGCCTGATAGCTCTCACTCTGTTTCACAATCCAGTTATCTAGTCTGTACTTCATCATTTCTTCAGTGAGGATGTCATGAGTGGAAGTGTTTTCAGGTTGGATATTTGGAAAAAATTCTTCTCAGAAAGAGTGGTTCCTAGAACTGCATTCTTTTCCAAGGACAAGTCAGTGTTTGGTTCATAGCTCTTACAGAAAATGCCAGTGGTGATATAATCAGTTCCTTACAGTCAGTGTGTCAATTCTCAGTTGTCTAGCGCAGCAATAGATTAAAAATTTAAGTGGGTGGAAAAACAGCTTTAATTAATTAAGATGGTTTGTAATTATTCCTAATGTTCCTGTTCTCTAAGGACACAGATAGTCACCCATGAATATGCTGCATTAGTTTAAAAAAAAAAAAAAAAAAAAAAAAAAGACAATTTCTCCAAAAGGGAAAGATAATTTTATGTAAAAAGTTAACCAGTAACAGCCTAATTAGATTTTTCTACTTCTTTCATTACGAGTGGGAGTTGTTAGCAAGGTTCATACATGATAGGCAACTGTACCTGACATAATTTTGCCCTCTTTTGCATCTTCATGAACGCATGCACCTCAGTTGAGTGGCCTTGGTGTATCTGGGGACAATATTTACCTGGGTAAATGCATGTTGTGTTCAGGTAAGTAACTTTTTTTTATTGAAGAGTAGCTGTTCAAACTTTGGTGTACAACACCAAGTGCTTGTGTTATTCAGTATCATCCCTTTTTCCCAAGAGCTTTTTTTTATGACAGTTCGAGCTCTTGATCCATCTTTTTACATGATCAAATTCACTTTCTGTCTCCAGAGGCTACAAATACAAGAAAATCTGATATCTCTTGGAAAATTAACCTTCAGTATTCGTTTTTAGTATCTCTTTCTAGATCTGTGACACTCCCTCTGGTGAGTACTTGCCAGGAATGCTTTTCATGGATATTTATAGCACTATTTCTTTTGTGAACTAAATCTTTTTGATAGACTTTGGCTTTTGGGCTCATTTTTATTCCATATCTCTACTTGGGTAGCTTAAGACCTCTGACATGCATTAATCCACAGGAATGAGTGAAGAGGGTTCAGTTTACTGTAGGTTTACAAAAGTTTTGGAGCTTTATGCAAGTTTTAGGATATAATTCAAAAAACTTTTTCTTTGTTTCCTGATTGTTTCATTCTTGTAGATTGTTTATAATGTACTCCGGTAATTCTTGGCTATAGAACACATTGATCATATATGTGCCCTAATTAAGGAAGAAGTCTCAGTGAAAATGAAGATTAAGTGCATGAAATACTCAAAATGTGTCAGTGTGGATGTTTCTTTAAGCTGTGTATATACATCATAAATCTCAAAACAGGAGGACGAAGAAGTGACTGGCTGCTCATATGTCTGTATGTATTCCCTTGCGTCAAGATCTCTGATCCAGAGCACTGAGTTGCTCAAATAATGGTTTAAGTCAGGCAAGGCTGACCAGTAAGAGAGTTCAAAGTCGGTTTTGTAAAGTGACTTTGATTGACTTTCATTGACTTTATTTATGGGTTTTTGTTGTGTTCATGATGGCTGATGTGACTTTCCAAATGTGGGTGATTTCCCAGTACTAATTACTTGGAAATATCCTTATCTTGAAGAAAAAAGGAGGAATGTTAGATATAGCTTCTGCATCATGCCTAAGGACTACACCCTGTCCATCCATCCTGCTGACCAGGTCTACATCCTTCTCTCACTTGCAAGTAATCATATGCTTTTAATTCTTCTCTATGAGAAAATTTCAGCAAATGTGTAAGAGTCCATTACATAACTGCAAATGTAGATTCTTTCAGTGCCCTGAGTTTTTGTCAAAGTAGTGGCTTTCCAAAATTCTTTTTGTCTGTCGTTGCTGTTACATGCAGTTTTAAGTCTGGGAAGTCTCTGCCACTGTAAGCCTCATCCCATTCATTTTAAATTTTATTATTTTTTGCCCTTGACTTCAACGTGAGCATATCTAGGCCAAAAAAGATTGTTTTATGTGGTAATTTGGCAAATAACACTACTTAATAACATGAATAACCTAAGGGATGAAGGAATTGAGGCTGTATTTTCTTCCTTCAGTTTATTCATGTTGTTTTCCAGCCCTCTTTCTCTATTTCATTAACCTTCCTTCTTCATTTCTGAGTTTGTGATAGTTAAAATAAATATGCAAAGAAGCCCTCATTGCAAATGCTGCTGACATTGCTTCTCTCCCAGAAATACCTGTGGTAACTTTCAAGCAGCTGCAATATTCAGCATGCTGTGCTGTGCACTGTGTTATGATAGCTACCCTGCTATCAATACTGAGATAGCTAATTTAAAGATAGCTCAAATATGTTCCCTTGAGCTCTAGCAACTGAGTGTTGGCTGTGAATAAGTACTCTGATTACATAGTGAGTAAGTATTCTATATAATGTATGGGATATACCCAACAAGATAATGGAAAATGGAAAAGGAATACTGCTTTTCTTCATTTGTAAGTATTCACTTTGACTGCGGGAAGTGCAAAAGGTGAGGAAAATTATGGGAGAAGAGAGGCAGGACATCATCATGATAAGGATCATGGTGTTTTGTTTGTTTCTTCTTGTGATAAGGTAGCATTAAAATTCTGGGCAGCACAGCAGTACGCTCATGGTTGATGCATTCCAGGGGCAAGCAAATGCAAGTCAACAGTGCCTACATTTGTTAGCAGATCTTGCAGTTGGGAAGGGAGGGGGGGAGCCCACATTAAAGCATTTGTACGCTGACTGCAGATTCCAGAATAGCATATTGTCTTGCAATTATTTCCTTTAGAACTGATCCAGTGAACTTTCCTCCACTTTTGCAGTCCCACATCTGTGCTGTTAGACAGCTGTAACTGGTTTAGAGACATCATCATAAAAAAGAAACCTTTTTTTCTTTCAAAGTAATCTGTAGCTTGGCAGGGAATAAAATGGCTGTTTCAGCACTAGTGACAGAAAAATCTGCCTTTAATTGGCAGAAATAGCTTTCTTCAGACTCTTGTTTAGACACAATATCTGGGAATATGTATTCCCTGAAATACCCGAGGGGTAAGCATGTAGCATAGAAATACAGTTTAATCTTTTATACTTTGTAGTTTTCCTTGCTGTGTTTCTGAATTCTCCTCCCTCGTCTGCTGTAAACACTTTGTTCGGGGTCATACATTGCTGTGCTGCAGTGCTATATTGCACTGTCTCTCCCTCTCTCCTTTATCTTTTGGTGTAAAGCACCTACATTCTTTAAAGATTTTGTATTTGTTTGTTTCTCTGCTGTTATTATGATTTTATTTTTTTTTTCCAGGACCTTTGGCTCCTTTTATGAACCCAGGAAATTCCAAAGGCTCAAATCTGACCTGAATGACTTCAGGTTTACTGAAATAACTGTGGAGCAAAATGTGATTTGATGAGCTAGAACATAGAAACACAGCACAGCCTCCGTATGCTCCCTTCTTACTCTCAGTGCAGTGCAGAAAACAGGCAAAGCACACTGCACAGAAATGTTTCTGTTCTGCATAGAAACACTTTTCAAATCTCTAGGGTTTTCTGCAGCATCAGCCTTTAATAAGACACAGCATGGAGTTGCCTGGGCAGTGTGGGTGTTAGTTTACTGCACCATCTTCTACAACCATTCTGTCTCTTGTTTTCTATGAGTTCACGTCAGACCCTTCAGCAGTGAATTTACAAGCCATAAAACTGCATTATTTGGTTATGAAGTAACAGCCTCATCACCATGACTTCAGCAAGTGCTCATAAAAGCCAGAGTCAGATTTATAAGCAGAGGACTTGCTGGCTATGTCTAACATATGGCTTGCTGTGACAGATTTGCCAGTATCCATCAACTGATAAAGTAAAATTCTGGTTAGGTATATTGTGAATGCACTTTCTTTATAAAAGATTAAACGGTTTGGAAACAGTCAAGCAATTTATATGGAGCACTTGTCTTATGCAGAAGGTATCATTTCCGTGGATATAGTTTTCTGCATTGCACATGGAATCTCAGGTTCTTTGTTGCTTCTTCTGAAAGCAGTTGTGATGCAGAAAGCTGTTACTCTTTCCTGTCACTGCGTAACTAAGTTTTCTTACTATCCCTTTGGTGGTTTATCAGTCTATTAAAAATGATAATTACATTTTCCTGCGATCAAATTGCATGTTTCTTGAGTCAGGTGACTGTAAACATTGGACTCAACTTTGCAGTCAGTTTCTAAGGAAAGGCAATCGCTTTTATTAGAGCAACTAATCTTCAAGAAATAAAAAATATTTTGGTTACATCAAGTGAAAAAGGAGTAGGGAAGCAATGCTGCCCCTGTACTCAGCAATTGTGAGGCCTCACCTTGAGTACTTGAGTACTTGAGTGTTCAGTTTTGGGTACTCAGTACAGAAAGGACACTGAGGTGAGCAGATCCAAAGAAGGGCAACAAGGCTTGTGAAGGGCCTGGAGAAAGTACTCTATGAGGAGGAGAGACTGAAGGAACTGGGGCTGTTTAGTCTGGGGAAAAGGAGGCTGAGGGGAGACCTTATTGCTCTCTTCCAGTATCTGAAAGGTGCTTACAGTGAGAGTGGGGTTGGTCTCCTCTCACTGGTGACAGGTGACAGGTGACAGGATGAGGGGAAATGGCCTCAAGTTGCACCAGAGTAAGTTTAGGTTGGATATCAGGAAACACTTCTTTACAGAAAGGGTTGTTAAGCACTGGAATAGGCTGCCCAGGGAGGTGGTTGAGTCACCATCCCTGGATGTGTTTAAAAACTGTTTGGATATGTTGCTCAGGGACATGCTTTAGCGGAGGGTTGTTAGTTAGGGTAGTATGGTTAGGTTGTGGTTGGATTTGGTGATCTTTAAGGTCTTTTCCAACCTGAGCAATTCTATGATTCTATGAAAGGCAAGTCAGTTCAGGCAAATTTTCATGGGGAAAATAATGCCATCTCAGAGATTTGTTTATTCTTTCTGGAACAGACAGGGCTGGTGCTAAGAGAACACGTCAGTTTGCTACCTCTGGTGGCAAAGCCAGCTTTCCTTGCTGCTTGTTTCTGCTCCTCTTCATCACCCTACAGATGGTCCCACGCAACTGGTGATGTGATCCGGGTTGGGGACACAGAAAAAGGAGATCTCTGAAAGAGGCGTTAGGCAGTATTTCAGCTCTTGCTTTAGATACTCATTTGTAAACCTTGTCAAACATTTTCTCCTCTTTGTATCCTGCTTCAGCTGGACACACAAGAGGTGTGCGCACACTGTGAGTAAAGCAGAGAACTAAAGCCTAAGCAGGTTGGCCTGGGGAAGCCCTGGTGGCACGTTGCTTTGCTTTTCTCTCCATTGTTCTCTTTATTTTTTTATATGCAGAGGCCACATTTTCCTTTTACTGTTTCTTCAGGAGCTCACCAGTTCTACATGACCTTTCAAAACTAATTAATTGCCAGTGGCTCAGAAAGCTCATTTATTCCCTTCACACTTCAGGCTGCATTTCGTAGCGTGTATTAGTGACCTGCAAAATATTAATGAAGAAACTAAGCCATCCTTTTCCTTACAGGGGTATGAAAAAGGGTGAAAGCCACTGCGATTCCATATATCACACATGGAGATGTATAGTCAGAGAGTAGTCACTTTCATTATTTTGAATATTTTAAGAGGTGCTCTGAGGCAAAAACTGGTTGGTAGAGTCTGGGGACTGTTATTATGAATGAACTGTAACATACATGTTGAGTGGTCCCTCACATTATTTTGGAATAGCTATTGCCCATTAGCCATAGTATTGCACAAGCTTTCAAAAGGCATTTAAAGATCATTTAAAGATTAGGCCATTAAGATCATTTAGAAGGCATTGAAAGTCACCTGTATGACCCTGGAGGTCTTGCTAGGCCCATGGCTGCTGGTGTGGACACTTCAGTGTTTTTACACATTAGCCCTGCACTGTTTCAGTGGTCATGAAAATACAGTGTCTGTAATTTAAAACATAGACGCTTTATGTTGATATTAGCATAATTCCTGTTGTTGCATCTGGTCACATAAAATCCTGTAGCTCTTAAGACAGGGGGTGCTGATTTTGCAAACATGGTGATCTAGTGACAGGAGCCAGCAGCAGTTTAACCAGAGCCCGTAGCCACTTTTGCTTGCTGTGATTGCCCATCTTTTTCTTACTGCAATTATGTGTCCCCAAATTAAGAAAACAGAAATATGTCTACCCCGATTTTCTAAAAATGTTGTTCAAAGTCTGATTCCAGACCATTATGAAAATTGTATAATCTGGAGTATGAAATTATACCAGATGAGGTTACAGATGAGACCATTTCCAAGATAAGCAGCAATACCTAATGAACTCAGCAAAGCTAATAATTCCTGACACTAGTATTTGAGTGAAGGTCACGGTGAGATGAGTCTGGTTTGAGAGATGCGTGGTGCAGGCATGTTGATGCTGCCAACACATTGGTGTGCTTCTGAGAATTTATTACATAAAGGGTTGCAGGAATACTGAATTATGTTTCAAAATTAGAATGTGGAGTGTAGAAAGGGGAATGGAAGTAACTCTTAAAAAAGCTTAAGAAGTTTAAGCTGTGAGACAGGGCAGTGCTCTGTACTTCTCTGAAGTGTATGGAAGTAGTCTGAGTATTTTCTTCTGTACTCCACATGATGGATGTGAGAAAGAACTAGCAGCAGTCGCTTCTTCTGGATACTTCAAGCCTTCCCTCCCAGGAATGCCTTTTGAACTGTGATCTTGTAAAGATGCTTTAACACATAAGAATAATAATATGAAGAAATAAAAAATAAACCGACTGTGTGAAACATTTTGAGGCAGAAGTCAGTGACATGCATGAAAAAAATATATTAAGCCAAAAACATTCTTACCAGTGCAACATGAAAATGTGCTTTCATTGGAAGGAACTAAAATATTACTTTGATGGTTATGGATGTCCCATGAGTGCTATGATAGCTCTGAATAGAGGGGAAGACGTTGCTGAGCTCTGAAGAGGAGTGGTGAGTTGTACACATTGTACATTACGACTCAACAATTTTTGTTTAAGAAAGGTTGACAAAGCCATTTGTAGCCCTATTAGGTAGCATTATCATTCCCTGATTCTGAGTTACTCCAGCAGTCTGTGTGGGCTCTGTGGTCATTAGTCATCAGTTCGGATCCATTAGGGCCATACCATCCCACAGCTCTCACAGCACTCAGGTGAAGAGCAGAACAAATAACGTAGGGAGCTCGTGGTGCAGAGCAGCTCTGTGGCAGGCACACAGCCCACACGTGCTGTGCTGGAAGCTAAAGGTTGTTGTGTTTTGTACAAATTGATAAATGTGGTGTGGGTGTGGGCACTGCCTGGTTGGAATACGATGAAGGATAATGATGCATGCTATTAAAAACTGAAGTTAATTAAATGGTGACAGACTTGCATGTCTGCCAGAACAGCCTGTTGTGGGCTTGGTGCGTCCTGTCCTTCGGGATGTTGTGATCTAAGAGCAGGGCAAGCCACAGAGACTGCCGGGGACCTCATTAACTTTCCAAGAAGACTGGCCACAACCATTGGAACTTGGAGCTCAAATTCCAGTTTCCCCCCTCCAAAATTCTATGTGGAACACATACTGCACTGAATTTAAGCACATGGTTTTGTCATTCACTTTTCCACATGCTTCATGCATTTATCTTCATTAGCTTCTCGATATGTTTATCAAATCCAGAGAATGATAAAAGTTTTCTATTGATTTTATCATAGTCTTCATTTCTAGTAAGACAGTTCCTACTTATCTCTTTCTGGTAAAATCACTTGTAAGTCAGTTTTGTGCTGGCGCATCAGAAAATGAGACCAGTTATACTTCAGAACAACACTTCAAAGGTTTTATTGATTTTTGTTGCGATTTTTTTTCAGAGGAATGTTTCATCAAGGGCTTGCAGTGAAGTCCTTTCTTGAACACTTCTGGTGATACATAGCGCTCTAAGGAGGCCGAATGTTGTCTTCTCAACTGTCTGACTTTCTAGGGCAAAGGTGTCAGTGGCAGAAGGGTTTCAAATGCGGAGAACAAGTTGAGTTTAAGTAGATTCGTTAGTAATGCAGATTTTTCTGCTTATAGCATATAGATCTATACGTTCAGGAAGAAACATATGCAGGTAGTCTTCACTTAGAGATAGTGTTCTCTTAAACAGACCTCCTTTGAAACTGTCATGTAGTCACCTGTTTTCTATGTGTGCATGTGGGAATGTGTGTGCCTATTAATCAGAGAAATCTAACGTGATGTGGTCAGCATTTTGTTTTGATCTTGCTTTTAAATAACAGCTTATCAGGTAATACATTTTGTGAGATTATTTTTTCAAGTGCTGCTGGTAATATGAACTAATGAATACATGGAAACAGCCTTGAAGTCTTATGATGTGCTTTTGGGCAGAGAACAGGGTGAGAAGGAGGGAGTGAGGGTGTCTGAAGGGAGGGCGTGGTGTCGGAGGAGATTTATTGTGAGGCTTTCAGGACCTGGCTATATTACTAGAGAAAAGCCATGGCACTGTTATGCACTTTCCAGAGGAGTGCTGATAAACCTTGTAATGCACCAGAGCAGAAGGTGAGTCATAGAGGTGGTTCAAGGAAACAATCTCAGAAACATTTATAGTGCTTTTAAATAACTCTGTAGGATTATTAATCATATCCATATGCCTCTAACGCTAGACTCAATTCCTCGCTGTGTCCTGGAGTCTACCCATGCAATTCTGTGCTTGAATGGAGGCAACTGCCCACAAGCACACCCCAGCTGTTGCAAGAGTGCACCTCAGGAACCCCATGGGGGAATACTTTATGGGAGGAATGCTTGGCTCAGCTCAACACCACTCAGTCCCATTGAGCACTCTTGAGGAGTGACATCTCTTATTAAGACAACAGTGATTTCCTTCTCTGTTCTTTGCTTGTTTGATTGATTTTTTTATTTTTATTTATTTATTATTTTTTTAAGATTTATGAGTGCGCTACATTTTGACAGCCTGGGATGCATTTTTGCAAGATGAATATCTGCCCTAAGCCATGTTGTTGTAATTATTTTGTTTGGGAAAACGGTGACCAGGAGAATTTGGGGCATTTCTGGGAATAAAGCTGGGGAAGAGGGTGTTTGTTTGTTTTTTGATCGTGATAACTGTGGTGGCTTTGTGTGACAAGCTGTAACTCCTCTGTGATTCGCTGGAGAGCTTAAACTCATCAGGGGGTGGTTGGTGGTGACGAGACGTTATATTTCCTTCTCAGTATGCCTCTCCGAACTTGACTGAATGAAGAGCTGTGTGTTTGCAGAAATGCAGAGCTGAATGCAGCTGTCCTGTGGCTGCACCAGACCAGCTGCAGTTCCATGAACTAGAGCAGGCAGCGCAGGGCAGTGTGTCCTTTCCCTGCTGAGTCAGTGGAGTAGGAAATCCTTGATATGCATAAGAGAGGCTCAGTTCTCAACAGTAAGAGCTGCTTAGAATAGGGCCCCATGCTCAGCTCTGCCTCAAAGCAGTGGGTGATGCACAGCAACGTGCTGGTATCTTATCTCCAGCATGACACGAGGGCATGCACCCAACCTGTGCAGTGTGCAGGCTCCAAGGTTCACTCCTCAAAAGTCTCTGATCCCTGAACTGTTGTTCTGAAGCATAAATGTGGTCCTTAAATCTCAGAATACCCCAACTGGCAGCACTAAGTTTGGAATGAAACTCCTGCAATTTAACCCAGCAGAAGTGGTCACTCATGGCAGGGGTCCTCTTTTGTATGTGCCCAGTTTGACTCTGCTTCTGATCTGTGTGAGTGCTTAGTGACTTCATCTGCAGCTGCTAGCTGTGCTTTGAGTGCAGAAAATTCTGCTGCTACAGAAACAAAATGCTGGATCCCTGCTTCGTGCACGAACCCTGCCAGTTCCGTCCCCTGATCCAGCATGTGCTCATGTAATTTATGGCACACTGGAGGAAGGGAAGCAGAAGGGAGGTTTGATGGGCATCTCCAGCCTGACAGTGCTTAGCTCTTCAGTACTTAGCTTAGCAGCTTGTGCTGTTCTTCCACTGATAAGTATGTCTGTAAGGTGGGTAGGTGTACTTACATACATATGTATTTGTGTCCATGTGTCTGTGCATCTGGTGAGATGTGCTGTGATCTGTGTGGGGATGAAGGAGCTGTGGCTGCGTGTGCTTCACATCCTGAAGTTGAAATCTCAGTGCTCACAGGAAGGAGGAAAACCATTTTTTCCCCCCTTATCCCATAGCAGCCTCTACCAGCACCTGCCCTCACGCAGAGCATCCAGCACCTCACAAGGTGCATCTCATTGTGTCCTGCACTGCCCAGCACACAGACATTTGAGGGTGAAGGAACTCTGATAGGTATCCCCAGAGAGATGTTAGATGAACGAGGCACTTTGTCTCCTGAAATTGAAATGTATGCAGAGGGTGTTTCTTCTTACATAAAGAGTGGTCACGTGATGTGGGGACTGGCAGTCACATTTATCCTTATTAAAAAGGGGACAAGGAGCCAATGTTTGTTGTGGTCCCATAGCAGCACCAAATGGTGGCAGGGGAAAAGAAAATCAAGTCTTAGGCATTTTAACCTTTTTATTCCTCTCTAGCTGTGCTAATCTGAGGACACTTGGAATAAGGAATGAAGGAGAAAGAGTACCTGCAAAATCCGAGCTTGTGCTAAGAGCTCAGAACAAGTAGTCACACCTTATGGTTGCTGAAAAGGAGGCAGAAACAACATATTCTGAGTAAATCTGTGAAGCTGTCAGCACTGTCAGTGCTTGCAGCCAGTAACAGCTAGTGTCAAGTCTGTTGGAGGCACAGGGGCTGATTCTGACTTAGGCTGGGGCAAAAAATGGGGTCTTGTTCAGAAGAAGAAAAAGAATAGCGAATCTTTTAACACATTTTGTATCCCCCACAAATAGGAGAGACTGAAGTACTCCTGAATTAGTTTAGCTTTCTGAGATTAGCTTCCTCACTAAAGCTTAATGCAAGTCATTCACTTCAAATCATGTATGAAAAGCCATCCTTATTCCAGAGTGAGTAGAGTGCTGACCATGGAGCAGGCAAAGGCTCCTCAGATGTGACTTGCTTTTATTACAGAGGTGATGCTGAATTACAGAAGCTAGTTCAAACTGTTGACAGCACTCTTCAGCCCCTTTAGCACGTTCTGTCCCTGTCTTAGATGAGGTTCCTGGCACTACAGGAAGGCACCATGACTTTTTGGACCTTGCTCACATCCTCAGTGGAACAGGACAGGTCCCCACAGTCCCCTGAGAGGAGCTGGGGAAACCAACAGTGCTGTTCACTGTCCAGAGGCACACATACATAGCTGTACTGAGCAGTGGGCATTCCAGTGAGAGACAGTTCAGCTGGTCGTGCCAGCAGGTGGGCATGGCAATTAATTGTGAAGCCACTGAATAAAGCCAAATGCAAAGTGTTGCATGTGAGTCAGGTCCCAGATATGTGTACAAACTGGGAGACGAACTCACTGACAGCAGCTCTGCAGAGAAGGATTTCGGGGTCCTGATGGCCAGAAAGCTGGGCATGAGCCAGCAGTGTGTGCTTGCTGCCTTGAAGGCCAACTGTATTCTGGGCTGCATCAACGGGGGTGGCCAGCAAGGAAAGGGAGGGGATTCTTTCCCTCGACTCTACCCTCACAAGACCCTGTCTGGAGTACTCTGTCCAAATCTGGGGTCTCCAACACAGGAAAGATGTGGACCTTTTGGAGTGGGTCCAGAAAAGGGACACAAAGATGGACTGAGGACTGGAGCAGCTCTCCTATGGAGACAGGCTGAGGGAGCTGGGCTTGTTCAGTTCGGAGAAGAGACAGCTCCAGGGAGATGTCATTGCCCATTTCCAGTACTGAAGAGAGCTTGTAAGCATGAGGGAGATGGACGTTTTGTATGATCTGATAATAATAGGACAAGTGGGTATGGCTTTAAACTAAAAGAGGGGAAATTTAGGTTAGATGTTAGGAAGAAATTTTTTACTCAGTGTGTTGAGGCCCTGGTACAGCCTGCTCAGAGAAATTGTGGGTGCCCAAATTGTTGAGGCTCTCAAGGCCAGGTTGGATGGGGCCCTGGGCAACCTGATGTAGTGGGTGGCAATCCTGCCCATTTCAGGGGGTTGGAACCTAATCCATTCTATGATTTTATGAATGTAAATTGAATTTGTGACAAATTTAGTGAGATGCCATCCTTCCAGACAGCTAAAGATGAAAGACGTGATAGTGTTCAGCATGTTTGTATCCCAGTCCTGAATTTGTCTTAGTCACATTCTCCTTGTCCTACAGCATCAGTATGTTTGAAGATTGTCTTTGTCTTGAGTGCTGTGGAAATGAAAAAGTCATCCCTCTAAGTTGAAATCCAGCACAAGCAATGGCAGACTCAAACAAGCTAGTGTAATAACAGGCAGATGTACTGACCTGGCCTTTGTAAAGTTTTCATTGGTATTATATGCAGGAGAGTATAAGGAGGTATAAATGAGATCCTCTGAGGCTGGTGGGAAAATGGCTTCTGGAAAGTTAGACAGCAAACTGTTGTGGCCAGAGATTGTAGACCATAGGTCATAGTGAAACACTATAGTTGTCAACAGCTTGAAAGCACATTAGGAGTTATGAATGAAGCATAGTAAATTACTCAAGTCTTTGAAAATCTTGACAGGTTATTTATATTTGATACAACACTTGTCATGTGGTATAACATGTCAGTGACACATAGGGTGGCGTGGTCCAAGTCACAGATCTGGGAAATGCTATCTGCAGGAGGCTTCTGGATGGATGCAAGTGTTGCACAAATGATGATTTAGGCTGTATTTCATGAAATCATAGAATCATTAAGGTTAGAAAAGACCTAGGGGCATCTAGTCCAAATGTTGACCTATCACCACCATGCTCACTAACCACGTCCCTAAGTGCCACATCTACATGTTTCTTGAACACCTCCAGGGACAACGACTCCACCACTTCCCTGGGCAGCCTGTGCAAGTCTGTATCCCATTATCCAGAAAGAATCAATATAGCTTATGTGTGGCATAACAAATACAGGATCTGAAGTGAGAAAATACTTCTAATGCTACAGGTCAGAAACATGGAAATAGGAACACAGGAAGTAAAAGGGGCCTACTGGGCTTTTTTCCTCCAAATCAGTAAGTCTTTTGTCATAGGTATGTTTCTTAATGGACACAGTGATGTGCAGAATTTGTCAACTATTAACTGAAATGAATTATCACGAGTCTGGAGTATTCAGTACTGCTTTGTTGTCCCACTGCCTGCTAGTGGCTGCAGGGCTGTTCCTAATGGCTTCTATCACATTTCTTGGAGTTGTAACAAGGTCTGTGATTTGTTCTGCTTTCTTTCTGTTTAGTATTGTGTAATATCTGTTTTCAGTCCTCAGGAATATGACACTTTTACTAGGCTTGTGAATGTTGGCTAGGTAAGGAGTTCGGCGTGTGTTTGCAGCCATGCTCCCCAGTTAGGTTGTACAGCAAACCCAGCCCCACAGCAACTTAACTGTGGTTACCTACGATACTGTGCTCAAAGTAAATGCATATTTATGAGTAGCATCATGGCTTTGGAGATAATACAAGTCCTCACTCTAACAACAAAGTGAGCTACCACTGGAAACAAAGCTATAACTGAAAATACAGACAAGGCTGCGTTTTGTTTTCTCCAGCCTAGAACTGCACGGTGAGCACGTTAGCCTTGCGTTTGCCTGGTAGGTCAGTGTGAGCTGCAGCAGAGGGTGGCTGGACCCGGGCTGTGCTTTGTGTTGGTGTGTACTGCTGGGTGCCTCGTGCTCTCTGCAGAAGGTAATGTTCCTTTTTCTCCATGTGCATATGCATGCCCACAGGGACTTGCATGCATACATATCAGGACATTACCAGCTTGCTGGAACAGCAACTGGGGCTGAAATAGTTTTGCTTACTCTTTTGTACAAACTACTGGTGTTATCACTGATGTAACAGACATATCAAGGGAGCCAGATGGATCTGAGACAGTTTGCCACTCTCATCCCATCCTAGAGAAAGGTGGGTTCCTGATCCTGATAGCCCTCATCCTTCAGTAGCCCACATATATCTCTATTCAGGGTTTTGTCAACTCTGCAACTTGATCTTGAATAAGGGAAAGCATGCAAACAAGAAATTTCAGACTTTTTTTCTGTGAAAACCATGAGCATGCCCCTTTAAAATAAATCATTGCCATATGTTTGGTTTTACTGCACCTCTAAAGAACTTACATGAGTGATAAAGACATTTTTATTAGAGCTTTACCTTTAGAATAAAAGAAGGCGACTTCTAGAAAGGTCGTTTTGTCCCTAAAGTAAGTCAGAAATCTGAGTCTCATTCTTTGGGGCATTTCTTGCCTTGGAAAAACTTCTTGTGATTCCATGTGAAAAAAATTCTAAAGGTTTTCTTCTGCTTACTATAGTATAGCACAGTTCCAGGACTTCCAGCCAAGACGCTGCTCAGTTCCTATTGAATCCTGTTTGATTTGTCTTTGTGTGAAGATGATAGGTGTGCAGGACCTCATACTTCTCTCAAGACAGTTTTGCCAGGCTACTTTCCTGACCTGGGCTCCCGACTGCAGGACACAGAGCAAACCAAGTGAGTCATGAGTAAGAGTGCCGTCATCCCTTCATTCATCCCAGAACTGGCAGACCTACAAGCATCCTCTGCACGGAACACATTCTGCAATTACAGCACAGCCCATCATTAATTTATTTTTTAACAACTGAAGGCACACAACCTTATCTCTACTAGGGCAGATAGCTCTGGAAGGCAAAGGAGTGAATTTTGCATACATTATTTGTGCTTCTTAGAAAACAAAGAGAAAAACTCATGTTCTTCCAGGCATTTAGGTTCATAACTAACTTCAGAGACAGCAGTGGAGGCTCCAAGTGCAGCTGAGAGACTTCAGATCCCTTTTGGAAATGGCAAGAAGTGTCTTCAGTCTCTGTCTGAGGATAGATGAAGTCCTGTGAATAGCTGCTTCTCAAGGTCAAAAATACTTTTTACTGAAAATGAACTTATGAAGACACCTATGTAAAATAAAAATATGCTCCTAGCTTTATTGCAGACTAAGTGTGATCCGAATGATTTCAAAATGTCAAGAAGTAAGTGCTGGCTCCCACAGCAGCTTTCTGCAGCTTACTTTGTAAAGCCAAGGCACTGTTGCAAATGAAAAATCCTGCATGGTTTCTGGAATTCTTTCACAAGATTAGAGAAAACTCTTTCTCCTACGATCAAACTGTATGTGTCTGTCTTTTAAATAGGAAACTTTAGATTTATGTTTAAAAAAAAATAAATTAAAATTGAACTTTTGGAGAAAGATACAAAACAAATAACTCGCCCTTGTGGTAGCCATGAACATCTTTATTGCATGTCTGCTTCTGCTACTGCTGTTTTAGGGCATTCTTTAGATTGCACAAACCTTGGCACCAAACTGGGAAGTAGATTATTAGTTCTAACTCTCAGGTCTTTACCTAATAATGCAATTGCCTTGTTATGTTGACTCTTATTTTTCTAAGTGGATACCATTTGAAGGGCACATTAAAACTACCTATGACAGAAAGATTGTATAATACTATATTAGCAACTGTTTCTTCTACATACCTTGACCCTTTCCATCAACCAAATGAGCGCTGACAAACATGCACCTTCCTGTGCTTAGGATTAAGAGCAGAATGAATTGTTATAATTCCTTTTCTCTTTTTCTGCTTTTTGGCTATGGGTGTACTTTCACAGCAGAGTATGGGAAATGTGGTTGGGATCCATAATGAATGGTGGCAGGTAATGATTGTGGTATCTGTCAAACCCATACGTGTACTGTCACCCTGAATAAAGTTGAAGGAAAGATGTTGACGGCTTTGCTATGTTACGATCTCTGGGAAAAGACAGGATTAGAAATTAATGCAGCTGGGAGCTCTTTTCTCTGCACTCCTTTTCCGTTCAGTATTTTGTTGATCTGAAGAAATTTCCAGTTTAAATACTATATATGGTCCCTGAGATCTGTTTATGTCCTATTCAACCAACAAGAGGTGAATACCTCCTCAGCTAATCCTCCCCAGAATGCCTCTTTGCTACAGTATTTGGATAGTTAAATTAATGTCTGGATCTAGTGGGGAAAGCGTGCCGTCTCTTTTTGACATCATTTTAATTAAGTTTTGCTCATTATCCCTGAGGGCATCCAGAAAAAAAAAAATCTGATTTGTAAACGTATACTTCATGTTGCTGCTAGGGTCAAGCTGGGAGAAATTCCTGTGTTTAGTTAATATTATTGTCCTTTAAGAAACCACTGTGCCATATTTCTTTTTCACGTAACGCTATTGGCTACCACAATTGCATGGTCTCCAAATGCATACACATGTATACATAGAAACATTTTATCAGTTATCTCCTGGTCTTTACATTTAAGATTTAATAAAGGCAGCTTTGGCATCATCTGGTTCCCACCTATCTCCCGAAACCCTCTTTATAAGATACTCAGTCTGAAACCAAAAGTGGGACTGGCCTTGGAAAATGCATACCATAAGCCTGCCCTGGTAGAAGGTCAGGCACTTGCTCTTCTCATTAGGTTTTAGTTCCCGTTCTGCCACCGTCTTACTGCATCATCTTGAACATGCCAGATAAACGCTGCTGTAGAAAACTTTGGGTTCTGTTTGCTCGAGCGTAGCTAAGGTTGAGCAAGCAAGGGAGAGACAGCAGGAAAGCAATCTTCATTTGTTCTGCTGCTCACAGAGCTGTTGTTTCTAACCTAATGCGTTTTGGCTTTGGGCTATAGTGATATCCTGCCGCAAGTTATAATGGATGTTCATGATGCTCCCTTCTGGTTTTATCATCTGTGAACTGTTTGTCTGACAATAACATACTTGTTGATTCTTGGATTCGTAACACGATCTGTTGCTTGTCCCCATTTTTCATTTTATTTCCTTCTTTTTTTTTTTTATTTTTTTATTTTTATGACTTTGTGAGCATGACCTATTGATTGTGGATTTAGACAGTGATTTTGGTTTGCTTTGATTAAGTTATTAAGTAGTTAAATGCTGTCTGCTATCTCAAAACTACTCTGAAATTTCTTCAGTGAGGTTTTGATGTCCAGCTTCTTGTCTACCAGGACCCCCAAGCCCTTCTCCACAGGGCTACTCTCAAGGGGTTCTTCACCCTAAGGGAAGCTTTAGCAGTTTCCTTCCCTCCCTTCCTGCAACTACTCTTGTGCTCATTTTGCTGTAAATGCAGCCCTATCCTTCAACCATTTTCTTTCAAAGGAATCAATTCAGTGTCTGAAGTGGATTCTATCTGTACTGATGCTACTTCTGGAGTATATTTTTTTCAATATCTGAATGGACACAGATTATTGAACAATAGTAAGATAATACAGAGCAATCTTCAATCTCAGCTTCAACTTTCTTCTTACTTAAAATATGAATAGTTTTTCTGGGATGTGTTCTACTCCTTTGATGTTTAAATATTAGATGTTATAGCTCTTTCAGACAACGTTAAACAGAAATAGTATTTCATCTCAAATCCTGATAGCTGAAAGCTTTCCCCCCTTGTATGCGTGCCAGCTGAAGGGACCTTGTGCACCTCTGCCTGATTCTCACACTGAAACATCAAGTACAGGGAATACGAGGTATGCGTTGCTTGCTGCTTAACCACCCTTCACAATCAAGGACTTGATATTGTATTTTGTATTCTTTAGTATCATTTTTGGATGTTACCAAAAAATCCAATCTTTGCGTTGCCTTCCATAGCATTTGCACTGGCCACATCGGAGTCTGAAAAACACAGTTACTTTGCCAAGGAGTTGTTTTCCCTGATTTGTTTGGCCAAATATTGATTTTTCTCCCTGTGTGCTCTGAATCCAACTTGGAGTTAGTGTCTACTTTTATTAGAAGGCAGCGTTAAGACAGGGAACAGTGTCATATCTTTCCTAAGCAACTTTATAGAACAGCAGCATCACAGCTGCTAGAAAAGCTTTACGAGCTGTGTTTAATTACAGCTACAACATGGTTTGAATAAAGTATCTATGATACTGCTTATGTCTTTCCTTAAAACATGGGGTCTGGCCCTGATGTCTCATTTGCAGGCATGCAGGAAACCTGTAGTTTCCCCAAAGTGTTCACTTCCAGGAGACCAGTTCTGACTTCAGTAGTCTTCTGAGTATATTTTGACTGCAGTTCTTGCACTCCTGGGTCCCTCCTAAGGTGTGAGGCCACTAAAAATCCACCTGAGAAATCCACTGGTGTGAGTCAGCCACAAAGAAGAGAGACCTGATGAAAATACTTTGTGCACAAAGGCATTTTGATTTTTAACTCAATTCACCTATTCTAAAAAAAAAATTCGCTTCGCTTTGCAAACTTTCTCTTCTACCCTCCAACGAGTGAAAGAAGTATTGTTTTTGTACTGGCACACACTGTACATATAGTTAGTAACGAACGTTCAGAGACTGTTGTTTTTTTCCTATATTCCTGTTACTTTTCATTATTTTACTGATCTGTTTTTCATGCTCCATCTTTACTTCTTTTCTTACCCAATGTTCTCATGGCAACTTTGGCAGAAAGGCTTTCCATAAGCAGGAGGTGCCTCGTTCAGAAAAGATCTTGAATCCTGAGGAATGCAGTAATATATTTTGCTACTATAATTTAAGAGCCACAGTCTTGGTATAAAGAGATATCAAGTAACTGGAGGTGTTTCCTGACAGTTACAGCATGGTCCTTTGCCAGCACTGGTGGAAGACTTCCAATGTACTGTGGGCCAGTTTTTGTTGTGTTTGTTCTTTGTTGTTTGTTTTTGGTTTGTTTTTTTTCCTTGGTATTGCATATCTGTGGTTAAGTTAGGTGCAAAAATTTCATCTGGATCATTATAGGTACCAGGAGGGGTAACTGAGAAATGTGTTGTCTGTCGTCATGACCATGATACACAAACAATCTGGTAGTTTTCTGTGGGTGTTTGTAGAAGGAGATGAGGGAGTGGAAGGAAGGCTCACACAGCAGATGATGTGATTGATCAACATGTTAACTGGTGTAGCAAAAGCCCATCTGTTTATACAGCGTACATCTTTTCCATGAAAATCAGATGGGGGAGATGCACAGAAAGAAAATCCAGCATTAATGAAAATTTGGAGCTCTATTGTACTAATGCTGAAACTAATGCAACTTCAAGGAGGATGAGATTGTATTCTAAGAGAGAGGTGACATGAACATCCAAGGATACTATCCTCCCCTAATTCCTCCTGGCACAAACAGTGGGGGCTTTTCTCTAAAGATTTCTGGGTTTTGTTTGGAATATGCTTAAGCCTCTGGGTATCTTCTGTAATTATCAATTTCCTTTTTAATGACAAACAGGATCTGGAGTAAAGGATTTTATGACAAGAGAGCCTTTCATAATTACTAATTGCAATTTGACTGTGGCTTGAGATTTTTTTTCAGTTTCTGTCTGCTTGGTTTCTTTTATTTGTGCTGGCTGTATATGGTTACTTTAATCAGTATTTACTCTCATTAAGAAAACTTTCTCAAGTAATAGGAGTAAAAGATAGGTGTAAATGCCTGAGTCTGTTCAAAACTATTCTAATTTTATCAAAGACGTGCTTATTTTAAAAAATATCCATCACCATAGGCATACATACACAAATGTATTAGCTGTGTATCCAGGTTCTAAAAAACTAGCTGTGAAAGTCTAGTACCCACAGGTGTAGAAATTAAAACTATCAACATTATGTCTTTTACCACTATCCCAGTGTTCCACGTTATGCTTGATGAAGAGCTGTTGCCATCTGCCAGAAAATTCCCTTTCTAAACATAGGATCAAGAACAGTTTGGATTCATCCATTCTGTGTTTGGTAACACTTGGATGTGGACTGCAACAAATTTGAAGGGGTAAAGCCCTGCAAAAAAAAAAGACACATTTTCAGGCTTTTGGACACCTAAGAGTAGAGGCAATATTTTAGTAAGAATATGATGCATAAGTGATGCTGTGGGATCTAGCCACAATCTGAGGGTCAAAGAGTATGGGTAAGAGTACATGTATTGATTGTCTCAATAAAGTGATCCAGTGTCTGGATCCTCTGAATTGTAAACTTTGTTTGAATTCCAAGATGACGTGGATTCCCTTTGTGATACCTATGCAGTACTTAGTCTCTTAGGACAACAGTCTGTTCTCCATGATGTTTGACAACATGTGCCATAACAGATCCTTGGTCATAGTCTGCTGGAAGTTACTGCTTATTAACACTACTGCTATTACTGTCATGATGCTATTAATTTATAACTGTAGCATGTCTCTTGTCTTTTCCAGAAGCCAAGAAATCTACCTTTGCTTATCTGGCACTGTGGGATTTGGAAAGTAATGCTACTTCTAGTGTCCTTCCACTAACCTTAGATATGTATGGTAATTTTCAAATGTTCTGACAGCCTTTGCCTCTTACTACTGTGGTTTCTGAGAGAATAACAATTTGCAGCCTTCCAGGCAATCAGCTGTGCATTATGTTCTCAAGAAGGTCACTCTTAGCAAACTTTTTTCCACTCTGATAGTTGGTCCAGACTTTGAGTTCTTGTTTTTGTGGGGGGAGAAAATAATTAATCCCTATATCCATGCTGTACAGTCTCACTGCTTTGTTATTAAGGAGAGAGTCCCCATCGTTTTTTTTTTTTTTAATTTAGCTTTTCCTTATATCTTGTTTTGAACCTGCAGAGGCTTGACATCTTGTCCTTCTTTAATACCCTTTTTAACAAAGTGCTATTACCAGTGTGTTTTTCTGGGACCAGCTCATCCATTAAAGTTTTTTTTGAGCTGACCCCTTTGCCTTTTGAATGTCTTGACACATTGCTATGGGACATAAAAAGCCGTAATTCTGCATCTTGACACAAACAACAACCAGTACTTGGAAAATATGAGGAACTCAGCACATAGCTAATTGTTTTATAGACTTGTAATAATAGTATTTATTTCAGTACTTGTAACTTATTTATGGCTATATGAAAGTATTTCAGATGGCTCAATGGCAAAGAAGGTAAACAAACTGGAATACCATGTCCAAGCATCTGTTATTGACAAGATCTTCAGTGAATTTTGAAGATCATTAAACTATAACACATAAATCTCTGTGTTATGTCTATAAAATGATGCTAAAGGGTTGGCATTAATTTAAAAAATTCACAAGAGGTGCATCATCTCAATATTTCTATGTGGTAAAATGCATTTTAACGTGAAACTCATAGTTCAACATCTGTCTTCTAGTTCAATATACAATAGCGGAAACTTTGGTCAAAACATTACCAAGACAACAAGGAACAAGGCAGGGATTAAACTGTATAGGTCAGGGCATTGGTCACCACGTTCTGGTGAAGGCAAAGGTGTCTGTCATTGCTCTGTGGCAAGGTGCAGAGTTCAAGGTCCCATTACTGCCCAAAGAGGAGCAGTTGACCTCATTGTGCACTCAACCCCAGGCTCATAAATGAGACCAGTTCCAGTTTCGTCTGCTGAACAGTCCTGGTTTGCACCATTTGATGACCTGATGTTTCCTCTGAGTCATCAAGAGTCCCCAGTGCAGGTGGGTGAGAGTTTCGAAGGTGCCTTACTGCCTGTTTTGCTTTCTTTTTTTGGAAATGTTAACCCTGTTAAAATTTGAAAAGTAGTGAGTGAAACCTATAAATGTGTCTGAATTCAGCTCTAATGGCTTGGTCAGAGAGGCACACTTCGAATATTTCCAGATATCAACGTAGCTGATACGGCAATTTATCATGAGTTCAATGTATCACTGTGCTGAGCATTTATTTCTCCTGCTCTTTCTCAGATTCTGCATCTGGCTCTTTCAGTTTTCTTTTCTCTCTTTCATTTCTTGCTGTGATTATATCATCAGCTGGTGTAAATAGCAGTGACCGTGATAAGGATGCTGCTAATTTACACAAGCAAGTGGTCTGGTTCCAGGTTGTCTTGCTGCTTTATGAAAATGCATTTGGCAAATGAGCTTTGTCTATAAATGTCTGATCTGAGTTTATTAGCAGCCTAATATGTCTCAAACATGTATTTTTTAGGGTGTTTTCATTTTATTTCTTGGGAGAATTTTATGTTTATTCTTTCCTTATTGCTTAAACACCATGTTGAAGAAACAAATTGTCCATTGAGATGGGTTTAGTGGAACATTTGTTTCTTTCTTGACAAAATGTTTCTTGGTGTCCATTAAAAAGTGGAAGTGAAAAAAGAACAGGATTTTATTTAAAGCTTTATGTCTGAAATAACCAAGGAAATGTGCATATAATTAGAGCTGAATTGGCAGGTGGGGGATTATCAATCCCCTAATTAAAGGGAATGAATTGGGAAGACTTGCTGCCTTTACTGTGCAGCCATACAAAAGAAAAAAAAACCTTCAAACCTGGTGCTACCCACCCTGAGCAGGCTGTGACCCTTGTGCTCCCTGGAATTTCAGATATTCCTGTTGCTTTTTGGGAATGCCATCACCTTCTGGTAGCGAGTGGTAGCACTGGCCCTCCTGCACCCAGGCACAAAGGGAGGGAAGAAGGAAGAGCTGATTTGTGCTTGCCAAATATTTGCTGCAAAAATCTTGATAATGTTTGTTCATGTTACTGTGGATTTGAAAAATACCTAAGGAGGGAGTGTGGCTATGGGCAGCCCACGCAGTAACATGCTCCATCACATCAGTAGCCCATGAGGCTCTCGAGAAGCAAAGCAAGGGGTAATGGCTCTAAAATGCTTCCTCGTGGCTTCTGGAGGGAAAAGGACTGAATATGCAAGTCTGGGGTGTGGGAAGTAAGCTGTGTCAAACATCTGGTTATGATTCCCCCAGTGCTGCTACAGCTTCCTTGAGCTGTTGTCTGTTCCCATCCCCTATGGCTGCAGCCAGTCTGGCAGCTCATCAGTCTCTGCAGCTTCAGCTGGAAGCGGGAAGGAAAGAGATGGCTGAAGGCATCATTCTTCATAAAATCAGGAGAGGCTTATGATGTAGCAAGTTTATTTTAGTATAAAATCAGAAGTGAAGTTTTGGGAAACTGTTTGAGGTGAGGAGCACTCTGTTGAGAATGCAAAACAACCAACCAACCATCAACCCACCAACCAACCATCCAATAAACCACTTGAAAACAAGTCAATAGATAGGTCAGAAACTGAAGGACAGCACTGCCAAGCTGTCTGAACCACTGTGTATGATACTCACATCTGATTTAGTAACACACAGTGCAGCTGTTATTCACCGAAGATGTCAGTTATTTAATTATAGTTTGTGCTAGAAGATTCTCAAGGCCATAGCTGCAGTACTTCCTTAATTATAGCCTGAACTACAACATAAACAAAAATAGAATGTTTCACCCTAGGGAATTAAAAAAATGATTGTTACCTTTTTATTTTATTGAGTATTGTTGAGTGTTTGCTGTAAATTTGGAGTTCTGAAGCATCTAGATCATGGTTGTCCAACATTTTGGCTTGCCTGGGCCACACTGAGTGAAGAGGAATTGTCTTGGGCAGCATATAGGTCAGTCACTCTTAAAGTGATGCCTTTTCAACAGTCACAACCATTAGCTATGCATTTTCACCAATGATGAACAAGAGCTTCTTGCCATGCTTGTAAAAATCTGTGCCAGTGAAGATGACCCACACTGTCCCCACTGCTGAAACATAACACCCACCTCCTCGCTATGCTGACATTCACTGTTTTGTCTCCACAAACACTCAGCAGGTATCTATGAATGTCAGTGGGTGCCATTTGTTCTGCATGGAGGAGCTCCATTCTACACCTTCGCTCTATAGGTACTTCCATGTCAGATGCCATTTTGTCAGACTGCCCCTCTGCTGCCATCTGTTGCTTGGCAACAAAATGGAACAGTATGTTGATGGGAAAGCTGTACTTCCATACCACCAACATCCACCTCTGACATTTTGAGCCAACATAATAAAACAGGAGGCATTCTTGTTGGAGCAGCCCCTGTAAAATATGTAATTAATGTATATACACAACAAACAGTTGTTTTAACTTTTACTATTTTTATTAAAACATTAGAAAAGAACAACAAAAACAAAACTAGTGGGATGATTGACCTTGTTTTTTTGTTGGTTTTGTGTTTTTTTTTGAAACTAGTGCATCCATCTGGTTCAGTGGCAGTGGTTGCAACTCTTAGTGAGTCCTCAAGGTATTTGCCGGAGATTTTTGGCAATGATTGTTTACAAGTGTACACACTGCCAAAAAAACAATGACGTGAAGAAGGCGTGATTGTGAAGCGAGGGATACTTTTCTCTGGAAGGAGGGGCCTTATAAAAGTCCAGTGGAGAGGCATGATCAAATTTTTTAATTCAATTCCTGCTTGCAACTCTGTACATTCCTTTTGAAAACTTGCAAGTAATGTATTTATGTAGACTGAAAATGGAGATGCAGACATAAATTGATGATTTTTTGGCAATCTTGAAACCTTTTCTCAAATCCCTTTATCAAAATGGAAAGCACAGCTGCATATCTTTCACTGTTCACAGGACTGTGTTCAGCCAACATATCAAAACACATATAATTATTTGTCATAACTGCTCCCTCCCAGTGCCCTGGTTTCAGCCCGCACAGCACTGAGAGGTCACCGATGTTTGGTTGTTGCTGAGCCATGGGTGCACACAGCAGTAAAAAGATGTCTAGAATTCTTGCCAGCAGATGGAGCCCAGAAAAATATAGTTTTGATTTTCATGTTTTTATCTCTGTTATTCCAAGCTTATTTTATTGTTTGCTTTTCTTTCATGGATCATAGAATCACCATCATAGAATCATCATAGAATGACCTGGGTTAAAAAGGACCCCAAAGATCACCTAGCTTCAACCCCACTGCCACAGGCAGGGGCTCCAGCCACTAGACCAGGCTGCCCAGAGCCACATCCAGGCTGGGGGTCAGACACATGAACATTTTTTCCCCTTTGTGTAAAGGTTCAACCTGGCAAGAGTAAAGTGGCTTGTAATTGTTATTTTCTTAGCTTTAAATACAGTAAAGGAACATCTATTATGCGTCATTTTTTTAATCTGGAAACCTACTAGACTGTAGTTTTATACAGTGGTATGGTGAATTTAAATTTTCTTTTCTTGGTGCAGTATTTGGTAATTTGGTAACCTCAAGGTTGCTGAAGCTAATAAAAAACCTGTCATTACAGTGTTCTTGTTCCTAGGAGAGGTAGACTGATGCGGAATTTTTGTCTCACTGGACTGAGATCCCAGATGCTATGAAAATATGCAAAGCTAACTGGATAAGTCACTTTTTTGGGTAGTCTGGAGTGTGTTAAGATGAGCTTCTTCATTCAAAGCATTAGCGTGGATAAAAGTTTGCTTAGGAAATGGTGCAGTATGTCCCCCCTGTCTCAATTCAATAGCTATGATAATGAAGTGATACGAGAATACAGTTTTGATGGGACTTTCTCACCCTTTTTATCTCAGTCACATAAGCCTCTTATCAGGCTGCTCTCTGGCCAAACAGCTGTTAAAGTCCACGTTAAGTAGTTAAGACATTAAGAAGCACAGCTGTGTGCTTCTCCAATGGGCAGGACCTAATTGTATGATGTCCAAAAGGATGTGCAATGTCAGTAGTAGCAGAGCTGGGGTGAGATGATAGCAGGGATGTATCACCCTTGGCCTCCCAGCCAGTGCAGATGGAGAGCAGACCTTCCCACCATAGATCTGCTGCAGAAGAGCCTGCAGACTGCAAGCCCTGATGGCTTAGCACTGTCTCCATGTGCAGCATCCCATGTGCTCCTGGGAACTTTCTTGGGTCATGCTTCTCTGATTTTTCGTATGCAGTGTAGGTCAAGAGGAGAAAGGGACAGCCTCAAATGTCTCTCTTAAATCTTCTACGCCAACAACTAATGTCATTTATCCACAGAATTAGGCTTTCAGCATGCTGGGGGCAAATTGAGTGTGTTTGATTCACTGTTTTTCTCTGAAAGCGTCGGCGTGATTGGATGCTAATGTTTTCTTCTGGTTAATGTTATGTTGTCTCTTGTGTCTTCTGAGAGCTGGAGGAATGAAATGCACTGCTTTGAGTTCCTGCTTTCGAGATCTGGAGACAAAGTTGGCTGAATTTATCATTGTAACTGCTCAATTCCTTTTCTGTCAAACGTTTCACTGAATCTGCAGTCAAAGTACAACTTTGAAGCTTGGTTTTACCTCAAATGTGATTACACTGGGGACTTCTGCTATCTGTTTAAAAGTGAGAGTTCATTGAAGGCCCATGAAAGTGAAGGATTATTTAATTACTTCTTGATTTGCCAATAGTATACTCAACTGTGTTCAGAACATAAAGATGTATACTGTTTATTCCCCATGGAGCCTTAGCAGTCTTGAATATGGTTTTCTCCACTCAGATTTCAATGTGTTTTCATCTGCTCATGGAATCTTCTGGCACTTTAGCTTCTTAGCAGCAAGCCTAAGAATAGATAAACTCATTACAGTAAGTTTGGGAACAGATGCAATAAAAGGTCCAAGTTCTTCTCCGATCACTTTTTTTCAGCTGAAAATGTATTTATTATACCCTAATTTGCAAGAAAATTGAAAGTAACTTACTGATTTACATAAGAAAAATTATTATATGTATTTTTCCATCCCATTCAAGAAACTTCTGGCTAAAGAACAGAACTTGGTTTTCTAAAGACATTGCCCAGTGTGGACTTGGCAGCAGAAATCCAGAAAGACATATGCAACTATTTGTCTCATCACTGGTTTGCTGAATATTAATTATGTATTTTTAGACTTTCTAGTTCTTTCATCCTTTATCTTGTAAACTGTAAAACTTTCAGAGGAGGAGTTCTCTCTCATGTTGTTTCTGTGGCATAAGAAGTGTTAATCAAAATCTCCACAAAATCAGCAGTGAAATTGTTAGATTCCCATATAGACAAAGAGCAAACCCAACAAGACATCTACAGTCAGAGAACTGCAGTGTTCCTTTCAAAATCTAGAAAGAGAGCTATAAGAAAGACTGAGACAGACACTTTAGCAGAGCCTGCTGTGATGGGATAAGGGGAAATAATTTCAAACTAAAAGAGAGAAGATTTAGATTAGTTATAGGGAAGAAGTCTTTTGCAGCAGGAGTGGTGAGGCACTGAAGCAGATTGCCCTGCGAGGTGATGGATGCTCTGACCCTTGAGACATTTAAGGTCAGGCTGGACCAGGCAGAGCTGTAGATGTGCTGTGAAACACAACAATGAAGAAGTGAGTTGGAAGGGACCTTTAAAGTTCATCTAGTCCAACTCCCCTGCAAGGTCCCTTTACTAAATTCCATAACAGGAAGTAAAAATGATATGATTCTCATGCCTTGCCATCCTCACCCCATTTCATTGTTGAGACTTCCCAGCTTAACATACATGAAGCCCTGTACCCCTGGAGTTGAGCTGGACTGGTGGCTTAACTCCGCAGCTTCTCAGCAATTCTTTTTTGTTCAAATTCCTCCGCACAGTCCAGAAAGAATGTTTTGAATCACTTGTTCTTGGTAACCAGCCAAACAGCTGTTTTTCCAGAAAGTAGTTGGGAATCTGGGATATGTAAATGGAAGTCTTAGAGCCAGCTCCATTTCTGATTTTAGTTTCAGCTTATAGGGATTTGAATGTGTCTGTGCCAACATCAAGAGATTGTTACTGCATGTGGCATAGCAGCACCTGAGCTTGTGGGCTGTGCTGATGTTCACCAGCATCACCTTCCCGGCCATGAGTCCCTAAATACCAGCAGTGAGTGATTTCTTCAACCAGGTATTTCCATTATACATAGTTACAGTCTTCGGTGCAGGACTAAGGAAACCTCTAGATGATCTTTTGATGCAAGACCATAGCAGTGAAAGAAGGCCACAGCCAAGAATTTCATGAATGTGCCTGGAAACCTTGTTCAATTGCACTATCTATTCACATTACAGCTCTGCAGCATTTTGATGCCAAACCTTCAGAGAAAATCCAAAGCACTTACAGGAAAGCAAGTGTTCCACACTGAAAGTACTCAGTACATAAGACTTAAATTGCTTTCCAAACTGGGGAAATGCTTCTCAGCACTTGGGGTTTATCTTAATGATGGAAAGTCTTTGCCAGGGCCCTACTGTGACCTACCTCCATGCTGGGAAAAGACCTCAGTGCCTCAGTGCTGTGCTTTCCATCATAAGAAAACTCAGGCATGTGAGCTGAAAGGGAGTCCTGGTGAACTCTGGGCTAAACAGCCAGAAATGCGGGACAGGGTGCCTTGTAGACAGAAAGTGGGAATGTTGCTGGCTCTTTCTTTTGTGGCTGAGTCTTGGGTTCTGGTCCCTGCTCCAAGAACTGTTTGTGCATTTTACTTCTAACCATTTCTTGGAAAATGGACATCTTATCTTGGAAGCATCCTCCAAAACCCATCCATCCCTTGGGAGGAGACAGATGTGTTCTCAGCTCTTTCAAGTAAATAAAAGAAATGCAACACAGGCTCCCATTTCCCTGCTAAGCTGCTATTAAATAAAAAAATAAAAAAATCCAGACAAAAACCGTAAAACGTAACCCTATCCTTAGCATTTACCAATGCTTCACACTCAAGAAGCAACTTAGATTCATAGAATCATAGAGTGATTTGGGTTGGAATGGACTTTTAAGATCATCTAGTTCCAGCCCCCCTTGCTATAGGCAGGGACACCTCACTCTAGACCAGGTTGCTCACAGCCCCATCCAGCCTGGCTTTAAATACTTCCAAGTAGGGGGCATCCACAGCCTCTCTGAGCGACCTGTTCCAGTGTCCAGAGGGATAACTTGTGGTAGTTATTCCTCTGTAGACTGGCCAATCCTGTTCTCCCTGGATGAGCATTGACATAGAGGGTAAAGAAACTCGCATTACAAGAGAAAATTACCTTGATTTGTCTTTCAAATCTCTTCTTTACTGCATAATGTTTTAACATACGACCTTCCACTCAGTAATTACTCGTCAATACAATATATTGATACAATACATCTACATGCTACAATATATCTACAATATATCTAACATGAGAAGCTTTTCCCCCTTTGACCAGATTTTCTCTTTCCTTTTATCTGTATTATTCTTTAAGGTAGTTTGACATCTTGTTGAATCTGAATTAGTTTCTAAAACAGTATCATAAGAAAAATCCTCTGTTCAGACTTGAGTCACACCAGAATTCTGAAGAAAGTAGTCCTTGGTCATAAAAATATGAAAAATAAGGAAAAATAAAAAAGGGTTCTGTTTTCATTGGACCAGGAGGATATGATAGAAGTTTCCTGCAGAGGCCTTTTTACTTGAAACTACTGCATAAATGGGAAGATTTGATGTGTCTAAATCCACGTTCCCTAGTTCTTGACTTAGAAAAATTATATGAGCTGAAGGTCAGTCTTGATATTCATGCTTAAAGGCAGTTGTGTGTTTAACTGCCTCTTGTCTGAGGCACTGAACATCTGCCATTCAGCATTAGAACAAGTTTGTTATGTACCATCCTGTCATGGAGGCAAAAGCACTCACTGCAAACTTCTGCTTTGGTTACTGGGTTTCCCTTCTGTCCTCTGATGCACTGGGAGAGTTGAGTCCTTAATTTTTACCTCAAGTTTTCCCAAGGTTTTCTGTATTTTTGCTCTCTTGCTCATGGGGTAATCTGCATTAGTCTTATTCCACATAATTACTGCTCCACAGTCTTGACATAGGCATTTTCCCTTTTCCTACTTAATTATGGAACTCCAAGAGAGAAATGCATTCAGTTTGCTGTTGGTGTAAGAGTCCAGCGGGGAGATGCATTGCAACATTAACCCATGAAAGAACTGGCAGTTAACAATTTTTTTATACATTGGTCTAGCATATGTTATTTTTCTGTAGACACTTCTGCTTTAATATATGGCATTCAGCATGTTCTCTTGCGTAGAACAAATCTCTATCAAGAGGTCAAGTAAAGACAAGTAATACAACTCACCACGAAAAGCAGATGTCACAGAGGTTGATAACTCCATTAAAAAAACAGTGAGGATTTGCTTTTTCAGTGTTCAGCACAGTTGAAGTCTGAACAAGTCGCCTGTCAGAGGTGACACAAAGGAGTAAGTCCTCATCTCTGAATTCCAGGCTAACCTGCTCTTCATTTTGGGATTATTTCTTTGGCACTGCATTCATAACACTGTTATGAAGGCAACCATTCAATGGTACAAATCATATTATTAAATTAGAATAAAGTACTGCTGATTATAGTGAGAAGCATTGTAACAGACTGTGAGTTAAGTGTCTTGACTTCATTACCAACTGCCCACTTAGTATTCTCTTGACTGGTCTTTGCTGTCTAGTATCGTGCTATTCCAGTCTCATTTACAGTAGCCCTTCCATTCCACCACCCTACAGACACCTATGCAGGCCCATTCTGCATTCCCCCAGGGATGACTCTCTAGGAGCAGAAATGATCTAGGTGCATGAAGCTTCTCTCTTAAAAGACAGAGATGGCTAGGACAAGTGAAGCCATGGAATACTGTTTTCCTCATTCCAAGACGACTTGTAATGTTGTGTTCACCAGCTAAGATTCATTTATTGTTTTTATTCACAAAAAGAATATTATATCATTTTTAACTAGGTAAATGACCTTACAGTTTCATATCTCCCCAACAACCTGTGACCAGCTATGAAATACAGTATTTCGACCATGAAGACTGTCATTTTTTCTCTGATTTACACAGAACCTTATGGATAACAAGTAAAGTTTCTTCATATTGCAGGAAGGTGAAGGAGTAAAAAAAAAAAAAAGGAAAAAAGCCAATGAATATCTGAACAGTCTGCCATAAATACAGCTTGTTTGGCATGCTTGTCCCCAGGATGAACTGATTTGTGGCCTGGATTCAAAAATGTTTTACTGTTCTTTGCTTCTCACTCAGTGGATTCAGGTATTTAGATCAGGCTAATTTTCAACTGAAGGAACTGAAGAGCTATTATTCTCCCCGAAGGTTGTCTCATGTGCTTAAAAACTGGTGACAAACCATTGACCACTGTATTTGTTTTAAAGACTGCAGTGGTGGGGGAGGAAAGTTATATCTGGAAAACTACCACATGCAAACTCCCAAGGTTCCTTCCTGAAATAAAACAAATGGTTTCACAAGTGGTGAAATGAACTTCATCTGTTTTCCAACAACTTTCTCCTGAGCTCATCAGGTTATGTTCCGTGGGATTTAAGAGGGTATACTTCTTGTTGTAAAACATGTCATAGTGTAGTATACTTTCAGCCTCTACCAGTGTGTCAAGAGTTTATTGATGTTGGCCAACTTCTGTGAGTACAAGGGAAAGACAGAAGTAAACTTATATACAGAAAAACACCTTAGCAATTGAAGGTAAAACTCCAAAAACCTGAGAAAAGTGGAATGAAATATTCCATGCTGTTGGTGAGTTCCTTAGACAAGGTCATTCTCTGAATTCTTCTCCATGAAGTAATTGAAACCTACAGACCCTCTTTGCTCAGTGGATATCCAAGAACAGATGGCAGATTAGCTATTGTCAAGCAGTACTTGCATTTCAAGTTTGTTTACATTTTAACTCAAGAAACTCATTGTCTGTAGAAGGATGATAATAAAAGCAAACTTCTTTCTGTAGCAGACATGTCCTGACTGGGAGCAGGTTTAAGAGGGATGTGTCGATACATTGTGAAAGCTTGATAGAAAATGCAGGTATCCAGAGCAAACACAGTAAAACTGTGGTTTCCAGGTCTTGCTACTCATGCAGCACGACATTAGGAGAGCATGCCCGTGCTGAGAAGGAGAAACCATGGGATGTGCTGGGCGCACATGCTGGGGAGGGTCTTCAGACAAGCCCAATTTCCTGCATACTGGGCTGAACATCACCCCATGTTTCACTGATCTCCATGCAAGGGGAGGGAAGGAAACACTTCTGAAAATACAGCTACTCTTTTAATTTGGACAGCTGGATTATCATATAAACCAGTAAGTTTAAAATTAGTTGGACAAGGATTAGGGGGAAGAAAACAGTTCAGAAAAATGAAATATAAAGTTGCATTCCAGTCAGTTCAGCCTCAGCAGCGAATTGCCTCACTGTCTCCTAACTTCTTTCCCACTCATCTTTCTTATGAAATAGTCTCTTTTTCCTATGTGTAGGGATGTCTTTCTAGCTCCTGCCATCTAGAGTATGTCCCTTCTGTGCATTGCTTAAATGGCCTCTGTTTTTTGGCTTGTGACTTAACGCTTTCTTTTATTCATTGTGAAATGATTTTATATGCTTTTTAGTAAATGTGACAGGCAGTGTATTACCCACTGTCATCTTTTATTTAGTCCCATAAAGCATTATGGAATACAGTTGCTACATGGCATTCAGGACACTGTATAATACTGCATTGTACTGCATCACGGCATGGGACAGTTCAGTGCCTTGGAAGAGGCACTGCCTTTTCCTTTTCCTCCATATTTACCAAGTGTTGTTTTTTTGTTGTTTTTTTTCCTGACTTTGCCCGTGGCCAGTATCTGATTTCCATTAGTTCCCCCAAGTGTACGCAATGATGACAATACTTGTCTGCTTGGAATGGTCTTGTTATTTTAGTCATATGCCTCAGCTGCTACACAAAATACAAGAGTTGCTTGCACCTCCTCAAGCTGTTTCCCAGATACTTGATTTTTGAGCGGCCAATCTTCAGAAACTGAGTTTGGGATGGCTGTGTTCCTGTATGTAATCTAAACCATTCAACTCTGCAAAATTGCACTGAAAATCCTGTTAGAAAATAGTACTTCCAGTCCTGGCTGCACCATTTCAAATTGTAATTTAGCATATGAGGACAGAAGTAAGACGGAATCAAACTGTTTAAAAGCTCTTGAAGCGTCTGCTTCAATGTCAAGTGAAGGCTCTGAATGGCTTTGCATCTTATGTCATGCGAGGAATTATAGAAACAGTATTTACATCCTTTGTTGCCAGCCAAAGTTTCTCTCTGTCTGGAAAATCCATATCTTCATACTGTGATGCTTTTGTTCTCTCCCCAGGCTTCCCTCTAGCCTTTCCCTTATACTGAGTCACTCCATAATTACTGCATTTACTCTGATAGAGATAAGTCACTGTGCTTTGATTTTTTTTTAACATGTACAGCTTTCTTTCTCAGTTCACCTGTTCCAATTGGATACTGCAGAGCACCCCAATCTGTTGAATTCACAGTTTAAGTTGAATAAAAAACAGCGACAGAACATGCCTGCTCGGGGTACAAGAGCAATGTTAGCATGCCTTCTTTACTGCTGTGCCAAGTAATGTGCACAGATTTTTTGTTTGAGTTATATATAAGCACATTGTGTGCTTGTATGTAGTCCCTTGCGCCCTTATCTCAGCAGCTGACAGCTCCAGGGTAAAAGCCTGTATTAGGTCTGACTGGGAAGGGGAACCTTTCCATCAGAAGCGTGAGCCACACAGAACTGCACAGTGAGATGTGTGTTGGTAGTGGGAAATTGCAAGAGTGCACTGCCCAAGAAAGAAAAGCAAAGCGCTCTCAGGTTTAGAAGGAATTCTGCCATGTTTTAGTGCAGTAAGCTTTGCTCTGACTTAGAGAACGGTCGCTTCGTTCAAGAGTGCAGAATATGATTTAATCAAAACTCTTTTTATTTTAATCTCTTTTCATGAGCGTTTTTGACACAGTCCTGCTAAATACTGTTGGGTGAGGTTTCTGCGTGTTTTCAGAGTCCAGATGTCCTCAGCATTTCAGAAGAAACTAAGCAGGGTTGGCTGGACATTTTGTTTCATCCCAAATTTAGGGAGCTAAAAACAGAGAGGGTTTTGTTGTTGTTGTTTTCCCCAGGAAAAATACATAAATAAAATAGAAGGCAGAGCTGAGTGTAGATGTTCCTGACGAAAGCTGCAACAAAACCCATTTGTGGGTGCTATTTATCTCCACTGCATTTCCACTTTTCGAGTGCAGAATTACTTGGCCAAAACAGAACAAAACAGAACAAAACAAAACTTGCTAGTTCTGTGCTCTGTGAGCTATGAAGTCAAGGCTGTATTTCCTTGGAAAGGGTATCTCAGGATTTGAGAACATTTAATCTTGAATGGAAGCATTTTAAAAATAGATGTCACAAATAGATCTTTGGAGATTTTTACAGGAAGCTGAGACTTTTATCTTCTAAGCTGAGGGTTGTTTGAAAGCTAGAATTATGGCCCTGTCGGAAGGGTAGAGTGAACTGTTGACAGACATCCAGGCTGCTTACAGCTTTGTGCGGGGAGATATTTACAACTGGGAACCAGCAAAAAGCAACCTGAAAAGTAATTTCACTTAGCATGAAGTTTGTAGTGCTTCTCTAGGTTCTTGTTTGCGAAAGGTACTTAAAAAACAAATATATTTATTATATTTAAAGAGTTTAGAAACATGGATGTCCAGTTTAAGATCAGGACGCAAGGCTCTAGATGCTCAAATGCAAGATAGTGTCCATGTTTCTACTAGTTAGCTGAAATTTATTCAGTGCAGTTGACTGAGTCGAGACCTGCCAGTCCCACTGGCTGTGCTGTGAAGGAGCTCAGCTCAAGATCTCCACTCATGGTAAGGGGTGTGTAGATAGCTAATTTCACACATGGAGGCTCAGTTTTAAATGTCTTCACTGGAAATTGTGTGTTGCTTTGAGATGATCTGACCTTTGAAATTTCACCACACTGAAACTGACAATGCACAAAAGTCCAGTTGTTTGCCGACTGTGGGTGCTGGGAACCCAGTCCTACTGCTGATCACGGCTGGATGGTGCAAGTGCATGGTGCAGTTGAGAAGATGCTGTGACCTGGAGGAGGAACTTGATGCAGTTCCTGCTATCCTTGGAGCAAGGGATTTACAGCAGCTGATGCTTTACGTCAGTATCAGTAAACATTAGGAACAATCGAGTACTTGCTCAGGCAAAAGTTTTGGAAAATAGCTTGGCTGTTTGTCTAGAAGTTACTCAAGAACATGGTTGGTGGGCCAGATTCTGATTTCAGTTTTGTTGGTGCAAGCATGGAGTTGCTGTTTGTGTTGATGCTTCTGGGAGGAAATACTTAAGTCCAATAAACAAATTAGACTCCTTATTTTGTTGTTTTAGCTGCTTTGCTCAGAGAACATCTCTCCCCACAGCACCAGATTTGGGAAACAGCAATGTTTGCCTTTTTAATTGATTCTGCCTCACTTGATTGTTCTCCTGTTTGCAACGTCTATAAAGGTTTTAAATTCTGTTTTAAAAACAAAATGGTGGGACGTGAGTTATGAAATCAGTATTGTTGTAAAAGTGATTATATACTTACCATAAAATAAAGAATGTGTACAGTTGAGTACTGTTGTTCTTATTGTTTAACGGGGGTCAAATTAAGGGACTATACACTGTACTTCCTATTTAATACTGAATGCTCTTAGACTTGACTTAAAAAGGTCTTAAGAAGTCTTAGATCTTAAATGCAAATAATTTGTGCTGTTTTATAAACTGTTGTGTTTTTTGCCTTCCTATAACTGGAACAACACACTAATTTCTACAAGTTGTGACTACTAACAGAGAGCAATCACCTCACAGACTTGTACCGAAAAGAAGAGACCATCAGTGTGGCAGGGAATGGCTGCATCCACAGTCCTCGCTTCCCGAGCAGTTACCCCAGGAACCTCCTGCTGACATGGCGGCTGCACTCCCCGGAAAGCACCAGAATCCAGCTGGCTTTTGATAATCAGTTTGGACTGGAAGAGCCTGAAAATGATATCTGCAGGTGAGTGGCAAGCCCTCTGGTGTGGGAGTTGGCAAAGGGCTCCTCTGCATGACCTTCGAGGTTAATGGCATGACCTTTGCCTTGAGACTTCAAACCAAAATCTGCATAACCCTGACTTGGTCTGTGATGACCCTGTTTCAAGGGTCAGGCTTCCAGGAGCCTCTTCCTAACTGTCTTTGAGTTTATCATAAACTGAGCTATCCTGGAGTTGAAGCAGTTTGGGCAGGGTTTCGGTTCTTCTATAGCATTCCATACACAAGGCACTTACATGCTCAAATCCAGCTACCATACAGCTCAGGTACTACATTAATGGGATTTTGTCCTTTGTCATCTCTGTCATGTTTCATCCAGACAGAAACATCTTTTTCAGTAGGTGTATTTGTAGGTATGTCTGTATTGTGGTGTGAGGGACAGATAAAAATGCACTGAAAAATATGGTGATTTTCTTCAAATTACTGTTAATATTTAATGTTATTTTTCACTGGCACATTTTCTTTTAAAACCTTAAAATATAGGTCCACAAACCAGTGGACCTATCAGTATACTCTGCATACAAGTATATCTAATAGAGGATACTCTACTATATCACAGTTCCTTAGATTTCCTCTCTTAAGCCAAAGTGACCATAAGCTCACTTGATCTGACTGATTAACTCAGATGGATAAGCTGCTTTGTGATAGCAGATCTCAGAGCTGAATCTTGCTAGTGTTCACTAAAACACTGTAAATAATGTACTGTTTTAATTTTTTAGTTTCTATTTCCTTTATTCAACTATCTGGTCAGTCAGAAAGTTTAAGATTGCCGTGCGCTCCAAAAGCCAGATTGCTGTGATGCTGCTTACATCAAAAGCTCAAGTCTCAGCTTCCCGCTCTCTGCCTGATCATGCCGTCATTTACACCTTATCTATGTGGAGAACTCAGCTGTTAGGATTTCTGTACAACCAGCCCCTTCTTATCTTATCTTCTTTGGCAATTAATTTGCATTTATAGGGCTTGGTGCCTCTGTAGGGTTTTACGGGGTGGATTTTTTTGTGTGTGTTTTTGCTTTGTTAATTTTGTGCATTACCAGCAGAGAAGATCATTTCTGCAGGTTTGCTTTCCATTTAGCAATAAAGGAATGCAGACTGAAACTGGCTCTCTTCCCCTTGCACATTTATTGTCTTGGCAGCTTCTGCTCTGGTTGGGTATTGCTGGTCTGAGATCAGCAGCAAAGTAACGAGTTACCTCCTAGCACCACAAATGCTTTCCCAGATTGAGAGTCTGATGCATACAGAAGCGGCCTGTTAATATTTACATAGTGAATAAACTGTGGCTGACCCTAAATCATTGCATCTTTGAAACAGAGGGCTAATTTACTGTGGAAAAAGATGGAGTATTTTCTTTCAAGAGCCATTAAAGGTGGTGGCACAATGAGGGAAAGTCAAGCCATTATCGGTGTTCTGGATTTTGACCTTCTTGGAACACTGTCCAGCTGCTTTTCCCAGAGCAGCTAATTTAGGACGCAGAGAAGAGCAAAGATCTCCTATAATCCATATGTCTATGGAAGCTGGAGAAATACCACATTCTTTCAGAAATAGAGCTTTCCCTGGAGTTACTGGAAAACTTTTATTTGGTTCCAGAGCTAGGAATTTCTCAGGGGGGCAGCTTCTAATGGCTCTATGCCTGTTCTTACTGTGTGCGTGGTTATTTTTTTGTTGTTAATGCTTGAAAACCAAGTGCTTTCTTCTGCTTTAGTACCTGACAATCTCTTCAGTGCTGCTGTAAAGAGACAGCTAGGCATGTTTTTAATCGAATACTGAGACTCAAGCATGTGCTTAATACTGTGCATATTGGACGGGTAATTCAGGGCCTCTGCTTCCTTTTGTGTTTGCTTTTGACTTGGTGCTTTTTTTTTTTTTTCTTTTTTTTCCAGAAAGTTCCTAGTGTTTTCATTTTTCATTAATGCTAATTATTGTAATTTGCATACTATTAGGCTGAACTGATTGAAATTCATTCAGGCTGAGGAGTGAAAAGGTACGTTTTTGCAGAGCTGTTGCAGCAGGAGGGGAAATATTGAAGGCTTTGCAGATTTTTCTAGAAGTGCTGTTAGATTTCTGCGGGCACTTGATAAGAGATGATCCTGAAAAGCAGTCAAGTTCCCCAGCCTCTGGAGCTCTGGATAGAAGCATAGAAACAATTGAGATATTGCAACAACTTCCATGTTTTTTTCAGCAAAGCCTCTGCTGTTGAAAGGAGAAATACCTTCTCAGAACTCCATGGATTTGCCCCATTTTTTTTTTCTAGCAGTTCACAGAAACATAGAATCATTAAGGTTGGAAAAGACCTCTAAGATCATCTAGTCCAACCGTCCACCTACTACCAATGTTGCCCACTAAACCACGTCCCTCAGTGCCACATCTGTGTGTTTCGTGAACACTTCTGGGGACAGTGACTCCACACACATAAACATTCTCCTCAGCCCCCCAGGCAACACAGCAGCCCCTTTGTCAAGCAGGTGGGCTGTGCCTACCATGTCCATGCCTGACAGGGAGCGGGGCCTGGTCAACAACACTGGAGAGAACCCAGAGACCGTTTTACTTCTGTCTGGAACGTAACTTTCGAATGTCATAAAAACCATTTGTTTCAGCAGGGTGTGGGCAGATGTAGTTATTCAGTTACGGCAAATCTGTTATTTTCTGTTCTATGTAATTTGGGGGTTGTGGATGCAAAAGCAGCAGGGCTGATATTCTCAAATTGCAGTGTACTTGGATTTTTTTCACATGGGCTCTCAGCAGAAAAAGGAAAGCAAGTCTGTTGTGACAGAGCTATTCATCTCCCGTGAGCTGGGACAGCGGCGGGCGCCTGGTCCTCAGGCCCAGGGCATGGGGAGCTCTTCATCAGCATGCTTCTAGTAAGAGTTATTTAAGAGTTATTTGACGGTCTTAACTCCTATTTGGAAGGAGCACGTGGTCTGGCAATAAGAGCCTTTCCTGAGTGGAGACCTCCAGGGTTTTAATGCTTAGGATTGCTGTGGGGATGGCAGCTCTCTCTGTCTCTCCTTGCCTGTACTCAGCCTGCCCACCATGTCATCACCTCTCCCTTGATGGCTGCAATATGTGCAGCCTTACTTTTAGTTCCACAGATATCCAGGGACTATTTTTTTTCAAAGATGTAATTAAATCAGGACTCTATTCTCTGACTTGCTTTTTTTTTTTGTTTTCTCCAGTTCAATAAATGAACTCAGTAGATGACCCAAGCCCACAAACAAGCAGGCTGTGGTAGCAAATGCCACTGCTGTGCCCTTCCATCCCCGGGGTTTGGTGCTTCCTGCTCCTGACAAAGCCAAGTTTAGGCTCAGGACCACCCGGGATGTACCTGGCCACGGTGTGACCTTGTGCAGAAAAGAGGAGCTGCTTTTTCTGGTGACAGCACTCAGGCAAACAGCAGAGTAGTCCCCATTTTCTGCTTGAAAGCCTGAAATGTCATTCCAAATGATGTAACAGGCAGCATCTTAGCACCTACAAAGAAGATCCTAACAATCACCTTTCATCAGCATGTCCTGTCCCCTGTTCCCCTGGCATCTCCCGGCTCCTGCCCCAGCACAGCAGACAGGAGCTAGCAGATGCTGCTGCACGGAGTTCAGGACCACCGGCAAGTGCACAAGTGCTTGCAGCTGCTCTGCTTGGGCAGCCTACTTCAAATAATATCTTATCAAATCTCTAAATTATTTATCCACCACATGAAGTGCAATGCGTGTGTTTACTGTGTACCAAGCACGTCTAAGTGCCTCACATCGCTAATACAACATGGCTGAAAATACTGCCTGTCATGCTCCAGGAGTACCAGAAGTAGCCATCTGGGCACTCAAGCAGTTGCTTGCAGCTTAGCATATTACGAGCTAAGCGAGCGTGTCTACCATGTGTAACATTTAGCCCCGTGTTTTGTAGCAGAGAACAGGGGCCAGTTGTCAGTTCATCTCCAGCTTTGCCCCTGTCTGTTTGCAGCTGCCAACTGAACCAGAATCAGCAAAAATTAATTCTTTGCATTGGTTCCCAGGTATGACTTTGTGGAAGTGGAAGATTTATCAGAGACCAGCACAGTTATACGAGGACGGTGGTGTGGGCACAAGGAAGTACCTCCAAGAATAACATCAAGAACAAATCAGATAAAGATAACCTTCAAATCCGATGACTATTTTGTGGCTAAACCAGGATTCAAGATTTGTTACTCCCTTGTGGTAAGTCACCTCTCCGTGTAATAGATGAAAGACAGATTGTAGTGTAAGAGTGTCAGTGCTTGAAGACTGGGTGGTGTAGCTAACTGCATTAGATCAAACACTAATTGACTAGAAGCATTTTCATTCCAGTGACTACATTAGCGCATCTCCAAGTAGTTTTGACATTCTGTCATTAAATATAAAATAAAGTCAAGCCCAGGCCAAGGTTTACACTAATAATATGTTTCAGAAGCACTAACACTCTCTGCGCTGAGGCTGTACTGCCAGTGCCTTGACAGATGCTGCAGAAATAGCAAAAGAAATGGCTGCTCTATAAATTCTTTTTTATGTTCATTTGAGGTCAAATAAAAATAACTTCAGGGGTTATTGCTGTGATTCGGAGTTAGATGCAGAGCAGTTTATTCTACGTGTGATAAAATTCTACATGCAAGGCAAAGGCTACTAAGGCTCCGGCTGTATTTTTAACCATGTATAAACATGCATTACCAGTGTATCATGTACAGTTTCAGTCAGTTGAAAAAAATCATGCTTATTTAGTTTTTGCCTTTAGAGAGCAAGAATGCGTATTACTTTAAGTCATTTTTGATAGAAATATGTATTCCTTGTATTGTCCTGGGTAACATTATAATGCTTTTGGTACAGTGTAGCTCAAAAGAGACAGATTTTGCAAACACTCAGGAAATGGTAAGCAGTAATTTATTATACTGTCATCATTATATTTTCATATCCTTTCCAATTCTTACTCTCCTTTATTCAGTCCACTGTTTTTAACAAGAATAAGAAGGCTTAAAGTAGCAGCAATGTTAATGCTGTAACAGAAGAAATCCACTGTTTGAGTCATTTCACTTCAACCTCTCAGCTTTGCATGCATGTATGCCTATGTATACTAAACAGAGTCCATAAACAGCGCATTGTCAAGACAAGTCTAAAGCTATAAAGATTGTGCTCCCTTGCATCTAAATTGGTAGGCTTATAGTGGAGTAGGGCATTGCACTCTAAATTCTGAGCTCTAATTTACTATAATTTGAATGTAATCTTCACGGACTAAAATTTAAGCAGAACCCTGTATGAAAGACCACTAGACATAAAAAAGAGCCAGTGAAGCAGACTCTTTACCCTGCTTGTATTTCAGTACAGCAATAAAAACTGATGCATTTAGCAACCTTGATTCCAGACCACGTACAGCTAGTCTGATAGCATTAGCCTTTCCAACAATGAATGTTATCGCTCAAAACACAGGATGCTCTGCACTGGAAAGCCCTAAAAAGCTACTCTAATTTCAAAACTAGGAGTAAATAGAGAATTTTATACTCTAGCCAATCGATACACAAGAATAGGATCCAAGTGCACCCTCTGAATGAAGTAATTTTTATCTTTTTTTTCTCAAAAGAGAACTGTCCGGGCAGTTAGCAATGTTTGTACATCTCAGCAAGATGGGGGATGATATGTACCTAGCTGATTTTCAGATTCTAAACTGTCCAACCTAAAACTGCAGAATTAATATTCAGCCCATTCCGCTCTCATCCGACAGTCCCCGCAGACTTTCCAAGCTCGGTTCACATAGATATGCTGAGCATTGCTGACCCCTGAAGGTTGAACTCATTGTGCATTTGTAGGCGGCAAAGAAGGGAGCATTAACGAAGCATGCAAAAACATATGGCATTTCGTATCAGACAAAGTGAAAGATCTTTACGCTGCTTTTTTTCTTTCCCTTGTAACCTTCTCCTTGACGAGGCTATTTCTGGGAGCTTTCTTGGAAAAGCGTGCACAAGATACGTGCAAATCTTTACCTCCCGTTTTTTTCTTGTTATACGCAGAGTTTAGATCTGCGTGGCAGTTGTTTTATTTGTATACCTGAATCTAACTGAAAATTTTCCCAAAAATATATACATATATATAAATCAAGCAATTTGGAGTATTCACTTGAGTCTATTGATCAGCTGCATCTTCTGAGCTTGGTGCCAGAATGGTTGGATTCATATCTCCCACTGTCCTTGCAGCCTGACAGCAATGCAGCATTGCTTCCTGGCCTTCTCGTTCATGCATCTTCAAGGAAGTCAGTTAAGTTCACTTCATTTGATGCAGATCAAGTTTTTACTTAGTTCAGCACTCTGCATGAGGCACAAACGATGTTCCACCAAGCTTAGCAAATACGTCCTTCATTATCTTCACATACTTGTGTTTCTGCATTAACTTCACATTTCAGTACCATTTAGAGAAACAAAAAGGGATTATTTTTTATAGGAGGCATAAATTACACTCATATCCATGAAGATCGCATTTGCCCTTGTAAAACAAGGCATGCAACATAAGCAGCCCTTGTGAGATGAAGAGGCTCAGTCACTCAGGGTGCTGGGATTAGAATTCAAAGTAGCTCTGGAAAATTGGACTGAAGAAATGCAAACATGATCTTTAAAAGGAGAAAGTCAAAAGCCATATGGATATATGGGAGCGATTAAATGCCCAAATATAAGATAAGGGGCAATGGGCAGGGGAGCTCATCTGTGAAAAAAAGAAACAAAAAAAAACCCAAACCAATCTCTGAGCATCTAAAAGCAGCATTCAGCAGTTTTTGCTTGCTAACGCTGGTTCCCTTTGTGTTTTCCTCATGCTCCACCTCTCCTCATGTCCTCTACCCATCTCTGCCTCTGCCCTCTCCTCTCTGGGTCTAAGGGAGTAAGAATTCTGGAGAAGGAACAGGGAGAATGGTTTTGGAGGGAAGGGGAGAGATCCAACATGCTGCTAGTGTTCTTAGAACCACAGAATATTCTGAGTTAGAGAGACTCACAAGTATCATTGAGTTCAAATCTTCGCTTCACACAGGACCACTCAAAATTCAAACCCTATGTCTGAAAGAGTTATCCTAACACTTCTTGAACTCTGGCAGCTCGATGCCATGACCGCTGCCCTGGGAAGCCTGTTCCATGCCCACCGCCCTCTGGTGAAGAAGCTTTTCCTAATACCTAACCCACTGCTTCCCAAGGAAGCCATTTTACTCCTTGGGGGTGGAAGCTACAGGGTAGAGTGACTCCAGGAGCTTATTAGTGAACTTCTTGTGTCCAACCACTTATCCCAAGTTTAACGAGTCAAGTGTCAAGTGTCCTGCTATGGCAAGATGACAGTCATACTCTGTGATGGTCTGTGATGGTGCAGAAGTAGGTAAGTATGCACAGCTGGTGGCTCGTGCCTAGGGATATTTTACATCCCAAGGCCCCCTGCTGTATCTGTGCAGTTTGTTGGCATAACCTGAGTATCCACATGGAGAAGAGTCTCCCTTGAACATCTTTAAAAATGGTCTTTTCCTTCAAGCTTCACAGATCGAGAGCAAAAATGGTCTGGAGCAAACCCAGGATGGCTATTAGGCATGAGCTTCACTTAACTGCAGATTTGTTTGAAATTCTTCCCTGCCATTATCAGTTTAAGTGCTTATTTCTCAAACAAATACATTTTATTCTTCTTCAGAGAGTTACCTTAGAAACATCAATTTATGATACACAAAGCATTGAGATATACCCATCTTTTTTTCTCACACTTTACATAATTTCTCTATGGACATACTGTTACACAGCAAACACTTTATGTGATACAGAAGAAATTAAGTTATCTTTGGTTACTTATACAGCTGCTGAGGAGGAGGCAGGCATTGTTGGGAGAGAGGCCCCCGGCACACTTCAAAGCAGGAGATGTGAATTTTCCAAATCTTTACAGGTGTAAAATTTTATCCTACCTTTGCTTTCAGAGCAGTTACCTCAGCTGAGGGATCTTCTGTGTAGCTTAGCAAGTTGATATTCAGTAATCACTAAGAATACAATGTCAATTATTTTGAGATGTAGAAATTTAAATTAAACTATGCGTGGAAATAATCCTTGAGGTCATTGTGCACAATCCTGGTTTTCTTTCTGAAATGAAATTCTTCCAATGTCCTCATTCTGAAAGGGAATGTTAACAAGACTGGACCCTACGTTTTACAAGTGCATTAGCAGGGACATTTACTAAAATAATCTAGGAACTAATTCAGGAACGTGCTCCAACAATGAAAGTGAATGTTTTGAATTAAAATTCCCTGCCCTGCATCTAATTTCATTTTAATGAGACATCTAGAAAATGTTGGATTCAGTTTGCTAATTAAAACAATAATTTTAAGTTTATTGGAAGAGGCACATATTTATTATATGTTTATCACAGTAAATTGTTATTACTTTGCTAATCCTTTCGTTATTCTTAAATTAAATCCATATTTTGGAACCGTGACTGAAGTCCTTGTTGTAAACAAGAGCTCCAAGAAAGCTTGGAACAAATACATGTATAAAGATACAAAGTAAAAAACGTTTACATACACATCTTTTTACAGATGTATACAAACTTAAGTGCTTCTACCTTTCTTTTCTTTTTGGCATCAGTTGTGACTAGAAGATATCACATGGTATTAATGACAAGCTTTGACTATTTGTGAATTGTAAACCCAAAATGATGTACGTATGGATGTAAAAGAAGAAGTTTTCCCATTATATGTTTATGTGTCAAAATGTGCATCGATGTGCTAGATCCTAAATAATTTTGACCTGTTTAAAATGATGTTTCTTGCATGAAGAAGCCTTTAAAAAAATAATGGAATATGATGAGCTTTAGGTTTTGATCCACTGTGGAATATTAGAAAAAAAAAACGACTTTGTGCCAAACATTCAGGATGTAGTTCACGACTTGTGGTCAAAAAAAAGAACATTGATTACAAAGTGGGTTAAAGCAGCACAGACAGACTAATAAAATTTAATTACTTTCACATGCAAAAAATGCTGACCGGTTCAAATGCTAGATTTAAACTATTTGGTACTTGGCTGTTAAGCTCACAAGAATACACCAAAAATTCAAAGCACAAACAGAAAATTTAAATGTACAGAATAAAAGGTGATCATGATACTCCTACTCACATTCGTTCTGTATTGAGTGGCGCCCTCTATTTTAGAATATGTCTTTGCATGAATAATGCAGCATTAGGATGCAGATTTTTAAATAAGTCCATAAGCAAACTTCCTTGTAAGAGTTAATATGATAGCAAGAAGATTCAGTCACCGGATTCATAAAGTCCATAAAGGATGATTGATTCTTTATCACTGGCCCCAGGGCTGAATCCAGCCCAAAAGCTGCATGAACACTGCTGTGATTTTGTTTTAGCTTGTCATTTCTTTCACAGAACAGACATTTCCCATCTGTCTCCAAGACAAAATTTTCTGTCTGAAAAGCCATATAATATATCGCATGTAACAACAGGCATGATAATGGTACATGAGCACCTTCCCCATTTTTAGATAATCCACAGAAGGGATCCCAGTAAATTTATGTAGGTAGAAAAGAAAGGAATAGGTTGGGGGGGGGGGAATGTCTTGGTTAATGAAATTGTTGACCATGAGCTAGATCTCACAGTGAAGAAGCCAAAGCTTACACATGTGGAAGCTTTATCAGTTGTGCTGCTTCTCTTTCTCTGATTTAGGTTTGGTTTCTTGTCTATGCCAGACATAAAATAAATATGTATATTAATACCATCCATGTACAAAACTCATAACGACTTATATGAGAAAACGTATTTTCTTAAGTTCTTGCAAAAACCTATTTCTGTGCTTCTGCTCAAGGCATATCATCCTCATAAAATTAATGGCCACTCATCTTTCAGTAGATAAGTAATTAATGCCTTTCTCATTAGATAAAACTTGCCCAAAATCTTCAACACTCTTTTCTTAACTTTACATAAACAGGCTAAGAGATTATCCATGCATGTTGTTTTGACTTTGCAAGGTGCTACAGTGCTTTACAAAGCAATATAAAATAACATGGTAAAAAGAGAAATCGTGCCTTTGTGCATCTGGAGACATGGAGCATCTCAGACTACCAAGATATGCAGAGGAGCAATGCATTCCATTTATTATCAATTCATCTTACAGCTCTAACTTGCCCTTCAGCAGGGTTTTATGAAGAAAGGAAGGTGGGGCGGTAAACAAGAGAAACTGTGTGATAGGCAAGGCAGGAACGTTCCTGTTCTCGTGGTACCCAGCGGAGAACAAAAGATAGTGAAGAAAGAAGGAAAACTGGAAGTCAAATAGCTCAGTGATAACGATGCTGGAATAACTGGGTTGAGAAGGCACATCTGGATGGGCAGTTTCACAGACTGCATTATCTGCTCCTGAGGCAACCAAAGTTCCTAATTAAAAGACTCATTTCAACATTTGCATCTAAGAAGCACATACAGTGAAAGAGGGAAGTCTGTAAAGAGAAGGGCAGCGGTCATGCCAAAAGGCAATGGTTAGAGAAACAGAAGACCCAAACAAGCAAAGATGCCTACAATTCAAAAGGATAAATAAAAAATCCAAAATGCAGAGAGAGTGTGACAAGCAACATCAAGCTACATCATCAAGGATGAGTAAGAAATCTTCCATCTTTTCCAGGAAGATGTCCTAGTATCACTTGCTCTTTACAGAGAGAATGGCAGATAAGGAAACATTTATAACAAGGCGGTGAAGGAGACATTTGTATAAACCAGAGGACTTGTGGCAGCATGGCTTGGAAGGAGAAACCCCATACAGCATGAAATAGGAAGTACCAGGTCTAGGACAGGAGGAAGGCAGGTGTGGAACAGGCAAAAAGCAGATCGAAAGTAAGACCATTTCAGTACATCAGCCTCTTTTGGCAAAACCTCTGACAGTGAAGTTGAGGCATGGTTTGGGGATGTATCAAAGGTGAAAAGAGTCTGCCAGAAGCTTGGGTGAGAGAAATGTAGTTACGGCCAGGGAAAGACAGACCTTCTGGCAAGGGAGATGCCAAAACCAGAAGAAGCAAAGCCCAGTGAGTACACAAAAGTTACTGGAATCATTAAGACTTCAACTGATAAAATAATTGTTTTAATCAGAATGGAAAATAGGCCTTATTGTCTGTGTTTTCCCAGATGCAGGTATGTGTAGCTGGCAGTTTTGTTGTTAGAACAGCACGGTGGAGAGCTGGCCATTTGTTCTCCTCCATCTCTGAACTGTCGACAGCTCAGTTAAAGCGTGGCTGCCTCACAGAACACTGTCATCAATCTGTCTTAACATAACAGCAATCCTGTCTATGTTCAGTTCCTGCTGAAAATACTACATCTTTAATCAAATAGTGTGTTATGCACTGTGTGAGAATTCACCAAACTCATGGCAGGGGCCAAGGACAAGAAAATGTAGCACTTTACAACTTCAAAGGATTACACAAATGCAAGCGTGTTATTTCCAAATCCAGCATCCTGTCCCAAATAATTGACTCTAACAAGACTTTAAAGACATTACTCCTTTAGAGCAGCCTTAGATTTTGAAGTACTGCATTTCCTGCTGGCAGTACTTGCCAGTTTTAAGAATGCCTTAGGAAGTCAGTGACCCAAAGAGGAAATTCCTACTTTTCCAAGGTAAGTTAGAGATATAAAGATGAAAGCAGAAGACAACCATTATGTCCAGTACAAAGACGGTACTATGTTAAATAAAAAAAACACACATCGTTTATTTTTGTGGTAGTTCTCAAAAGCCCTGGTTAGCATTAACTTGATTTCTTGGAAAATAAAGTAGAAGCAAATTGAAAGATGCAAATTGCAAGAAGGATGCAACCATATTAGTAGTGAGATTTAAACAGCTGCATAGTGTGTAAGAATAGACAATAAGGGCAGCAGGTATGCCAAAGTTGTTGGTAACTGTATTACATCAGCAAAATGATGGCTTTGTTGTTGTTTTTTAGTTAATGAAGTGAGCTTCATTAACTGAAACTTCATAGCTGTGGAATGTGATCATGTTAGGCTGCTTGGCCATGTTTGGGAAAGTGTGAAGATTCATGGTGGGTTTTCTATCCCTTCAGCTTGCGTGTCCATGCTGCTTCTCAGTTCACCGTCAGTGGGAAAAAAAGAAAAAGGAAAAAAAAATGCTAATCTTCTCCCAGTTCTTCAAGTATCAAGCAATCCCCATTTAGATATGGAGGAATACAATTCTAGTAGACTTCCAGTGTCACAGAACATTGGAAAGATCATAAGTAACCATTGACTGTGTGAGAAATAACTCTATGATTCCTAACTATATGTAATCCTTGTGAATGAGTGACAGTTAAAAAAAAATGGACAGAGGGTATTCAAGATATTTTTGTACTAAATCTGTTCTGGGCAAATTAATTAGTTTTCATACGGATTTATGTTTCCTGGCTTGCCATTCTTAAAATCAGTCACTTTATTTGCACCGTATGTTGTGAGGGTTTTTGAGGTTATCCATAAAGCAATATTCTCAATCAGCAATAGGCATGTATAAGTAGCAGAAAGTAAGGAATTTGAAACTGTAGTACCTGAAATGAAGAGGGATGTTTACTGTGCCATGGGAGAGGGTAGAATCCAATCCGATTGCCTCTCACAGCTCTCTGCATCTGCATAACCAAGCAGAAAATGATAGTTTGGATATGGTATTTCAGTATTGTCATAGGGAAGGCCCCATTGCAATCTCAGTACTGTTCCTACTGGAAGACACCACAAGACTCCTAGGAAAGACCTTGTAGCTAAAATCTATTGTAAAGTTGACCAATAGAAGGACACCACAAGAACAGGTGGGGAGTAGCAAACTGAATGGTAGATGCGTGGGCCTCTCTACACCTACACTAAAGAGGACGATTAAATCCAATCATTATCAATTATGTTTACCCCAAACAGTACCACAGTGCATATGAAAATAAGGTGAGTTTACAGTAAGACTTCTTCAGTAACACCCATTAAATTGTCCATCACATTAGCTGTTGGACTGTAAAATTGAGGACTTTGACTTGAGGATATAATACCGGCACTGTAAATCCATATTCTGTCCTTTAACTCTACTATACTAACAACTTTAGAATGTTAGCATATGGAATAATATATGAAGACTTTACCTTTTATTTGCTTTAGTAACACTGGATGGAGGTTTTTTTTATAGAAATCTAATTCTGGATTACAAAATTGTAGGGAGAACAGAGATGCCATTTTTTGATTCTGTAAGAGATTAATTAGACACTAGGCTTGTTTATCAATGCTGTGAAGAGTTGTTAAGTAATTCTGGTCTGGCTAGAAGGGAAGAGGAAATGGTGTGTTCTTCCCAGGCTATGTTTCCTGTTGATCAGTTTCTGTTCCGCTTTTGCACAAAAGCTGAAGGTGCAGTTTAACGTCTGTGTGAGCTGATTGTGTCGGAGAAGAGTAGGAAGGCAGTCTGCTTTCAGGTTTTCCTTCTGACAGAGCTCTAGCAAAAGTGATTGGTGAATTGAAATGTGCTGGACCTCCAACCTACACTGAAGAACCTGTGAAATCACTGCACAGCAAGCGTTAATTGCAGTTTTCTTGTAATTCAGAGCAAGACTTGCATGCCTTCATGTTGCATGACTATTAGAGGTGGGCTCCTAGGCTCAACTTTATGTTTTCTATTACACCAATATTATTTATGCAGCCATGTGTCAACATGATTTTAGAAAGCCTGGCAGAACAATCTTGCTACTGATCTAGCAAGTCGTACTGGTCTAGCCCAAGTTTGCATTGCAGGTCGGTTTTAGCCTTAGAAAAACTCAGTTCACTGTGTTTTTGTCATTTTTGGCAAACCAGGGGAAACAAAGCATTGTGTATGATGCGTATTTAATTGCTTGCAGAATAAATCCTTGTCTTGTTTGTTGCAACAGCTGTAATCACTGGAAAAATACTTACAGTCCTGGATCAAATGATACTAATTCATTCTAAGGTTCCAATGTCTAAATTTAGAAGAGGTTGTAGGCTTCTTTTGTTATTACTCGGTAATATGTGATGCAGCCAAACATACAATCTGAGAATTTAGAGATATGAAGTCATTTAGCTTATTTTTCTCTAAGGACAAGAATTTTCTGCTTTGTAAGTGTACCAGTTGTTCATCTGTTACCATTTTCGAATATAACAAGCGTAGGAGCATTCCTCGTGGGAGATTTAACTGTAGACTAATAAATCACTGTCAGAAAGACTTTTTTTTTTTTTAATAATCAGTTTTAATATCCTCTTTTCAAAGGCAATGCTATTGCATGCAATTACATTCCTTCCTAATTTATGATTAAGAAATCTGTTCTGTCTGTCATGGGTGTCTGTGTGTTTCAGATCTTTGTAGAGTGCTTTCACACTTCTTTGTTTATTGCTTAGTCAAGCAGTAACAACAGTCTTCAGCTTTTAATCTTTCAAAAAATAAAAAAAAATTAAAAAATCAGGCTATCCAATCCAAGCAGGGGTTTTTTCAATGTTCTTTTCAAAAATCCTCCACCATTTCTCAGCTTTTTACAGCATCTCTTTTTACAGCATCTCATATTAAATGGAACTGAATCTGGTAGCTCAAGTGTTTCATCATGGAATCGTAGAATGTCCTGGGTTGAAAAGGACCACAATGCTCATCAAGTTTCAACCCCCCTGCTACGTGTAGGGTTATCAACCACCAGACCAGGCTGCCCAGAGCCACATCCAGCCTGGCCTTGAATGCCTCCACGGATGGGGCATCCACAACCTCCATGGGCAAATGTAAAGTTTCCAGGGCTGTCTGTGTACACAGAGTCACCTGAAACCATGCTTAGCTGGGTCTGTATGACTGTGGCTATCTTGGTTGCCATGACACTGGGAATGCCTTTCAGTGTGTTTTCCTCTGTTAGCACCACATGTCTTTGAGCTCCACAGTTTCCTAGGTTTATCTCCCTGCTCAGCTTTTAATTTAGAAAGACATTAGGCTGCATTTCTCCGGGTTAAACTTTCCCCTTGCTGGACTGAGATGGATAGTATTTTTGAGATTTCCATGCCCTCACGAACCCAGACATGCTTTTTACTGGGTTATTTTTGTGCTGCTGGCTGCTGCTCTGATGAGCCTTATGGTGGCAGCTCTGGGCCAGGCCCTGCAGGCCCAGACACCTCAGAGCTCCGATTTTCCCGCCTGGAAGACAGGCACACAGATCCTTTGTGGAGTGCCATGAGCTTAACTTTGGCAAGACACTGCAGAGGCATCCTGTGTTGTTCCTGTTTGCAGTCAGGGATTCTGTACCAGCAAGGTGGGCTGCATTGCCAGATTGTTAAACATAGGGCTTTGTCAGCAGCACTCTTCTGTTTGGATGTTTGTTTATGTGCCAGACTTACCTGAGATACTCTCTAATTTAAGAAACTGACTACAAAATGGAGAACAGCATTTCCAGATTCCAAACCAAGAAGATGAAACAGCAAATCTTGGCTTCAGAACATGCCGAGCCACAGAGCTTTTGCTTCTTGCATGAGTCTGGTGGCTGGTACAAGGCTGGTGGCTATTCTTACCATTCTTCCTCCTTGGGATGCACTGTAACTGGAGCTCCTGCAGTCTCTACACTTCTTTTTAACAATTTTTAGTCTCAATCTGACTCCGCAATTCCAGGCACAGATCATCAGAAAAATTCCTTCCCCTGTGCTGAAGAAGCCCCTGTGCATGCAAGTAAGTCTGCACTGTTCTGTGCTCAGCACATTGCTTCTAGCTCAAATGACCTTCATGCTATGCAGAATTTTTCCAAAGACAGTCATAGCATTGCATAAATCTGATTCAGATTTTTTAATACATACTTCTCTGTTAAGTTTGCAGCCTTCTGGTTTACTCCGAGCACTCTATAGAAGTCTACGTGTATCTTCATAACAGTGTAGATGACAGATGTGTCACAGGCTGTTTCTGATTTTTCCTTACATATGCATATTCACACTCATCTGTTACTAGTTGCAGAGTTCCTGTTCACTTTAAACTTGATGAGATAGATCTTATTAAAAAAAAAAAAAAAAAGTCACATAAAATAAACTGCCCTACAGTGAGCTCTGTGCTACTGCACTGAACATCTCCTCAGATCAATTGCTTCTGTTATCATACTCTTTTGCCTACAATTCCCTGATTTCCAGACCATGTGTTTCTATCCATGCTGAACTGATTTTGAGCATACATGTCATACAATATTAAAATATATATATTTACATCTATATCACGTTTCCTATATTTTGTAATACCAAGAAGAATGCAGTTCTGTTTTCCTGTATTGTCAGTTTGGTGCCAAGTCAATGCCTAATTAGAAATGACCTGACCAATAACTGCACAGGGTCAGATTTTGCAACTCATCTGCAGCACTGGAACAGAAAAATAATTTTTACATCTGGGGAGTTTTTCTATCATATTGCCAGGCCATTTCAGCAGAATCAAATAACACCCAGCTTCTCTGTGAACCCCAACAACACATATATTTTTTTCGTTTTAATATTTTTTGTTTGAGGAAATGTTTTAAATACACAAATAGATGTTTTGTGACAGGCTAACTTTATTTGCCAGATCCCCTTCTGTTTTTAAGCTGCAGTAGCCTTATATATATATATATATTTCTATATATAGAGAGAATATATATTTCTATATATATATATATATTTCTAATCTTGGCAGATAGATATATAAATGCTTATTTTCAATCAATATTAATGCCCCTTTGTATTTAGTTGATGTATGTAGGGTTTTTCTTCAACTGTAGAAATCAAACAGCATATTTTCTTATTGCATGTTCTTGATACCAGATGCCACTGAAGTCCACCACCCATCAGTCATAGAGTGAGACTTAAGTACAAACTTCTGCAGGATCAGACCCTCTAGTAAAGAAGTCCTTGTATCCCAAATTGTCAGCAATGACTGTACAGTAGTCAGTCAAACTTGCTATCCATGAGCCAAAGCATAAGGACAGGGTTTTTTTTTTCAGTCTTACATTTTTAGCATGGCTAGTTTGGGAGCTAGCACAGATACTGGGCTGCTTCCAGCATGCAGACCATTTCTGACAGATCACTACCTCATTTTATATACTAATGTAGATGCAGTCCAAAAGTTCTTATGAGGAGATGATTGGTCTTTTCTGTAATGAGTTACAGTCAGTGGCATCTCTGAGTTTATACAGAAAGAATAGCATTATTTAGCTCTGATGGAAAACAAGCAAACAAACAAACAAAAAAACAGATGAGTGGTCAGAGCAGATAATACAAGGAAGAATAAAACAAGACACTCCACTCACTTTGGAGATAGTTTATCTCCATAACAAATATGTGGAAGTAAATACCCTGCTTTGCTGTCTTAGCAGCAGCCTTGTCCACTGGCATTGCTAGCTCCATACTAGTTAGTGAACATCTTCCAGGTGCGTTATGGAAGAGATCAAAGCAGAGAAAATGCTTGTAATGCCAGCGCATGACATCTGGAGGCTTTCACATATGCTGATCTTCTGGTGGGGCTGTGGCTTCTTCAGGATGGTTTGTCATCCCAAACAACAGCAGGCAGGATGGATGAGAGAGCTGAATTAGGACCAGCAATAAAAGCTCAGAGTGTAGTTTGGGTCCAGTAAAAAATGCTGTCTGGTATTCAGGACTCAGCTTTTTAAACCACAGATCAGAGTCCTTCTGGCAGAGACTTGCAGGAGCTCTCTCCTGGTGTTTTCTCCCTGTAAGCTTGCATTGCTGAAGGAGGTGAAGAACCCGAAAGCCTGGCCTGCCCAGACCCTAGCACTGCAAGGATGTGATGGCATGAATCTGGAGCCACCTTGACATCCTCGTAGATAAGACTACCAAGCAATTTCCAATTTTTTTGGTACTAATACCAGGAGTAGAATGCTTAAAACTGACTGCTTCTGCCTGTTGTGTGGTGTTCCTGTTGTGTGGAGAACATGTCATTGTTTTCTAGCAAAGCCACCGGTGCCCACGGGCCTCATGGTCTTCTGAGCACAGCCCTGCCCATGGCAAGAGGATATGCAGATGCTCATATGTACCCCAACAGTGAGGAGAGGACCCACCTCTTCCCATGGACCCTCTTCCCATTTCCGGGGAATTTTGATATCCCCTTGTTGTGGGGAAAGCCTGCTCCCCACACTGTTGCAGTATCCCTATGTATCACCTTGCGTGCCATGCTACCAAATTACTTGCAGATTAGTTTCATGTTGTTCCTCTTTTCTCTGCCCAGGCTCTTAGCACTTGTTCCTTTCTGAGTCTGTGACATCAAATATGATTTTTGGTTTAGACCTTTTTATTTCCATTTACATTCTTCTAAATGAAAGCTTATTTTTCTTTCCTACCTCTGCTACTGAACTCTGGTAGTCCTGGAATATTTCTTCGTATTAAATGATCTTTAAAAGACCTAATTTATTTTTTTTCCAACTTCTAACGTTTTTTTCCAGCTTCAATTTCTGTGCCATTTTCTAGGTCATTAGTGTTAAACTGAAATAAACTGTTCCTCTAAATTTCCATTGCTTTAAGAATATTTAGCCTATTGTAATTCTACAGCCGTCCTTAGTCTACTTAATTACTCTTCTATTCAGTCTGAACATAAATAACAAGTGTCATGCAGTAATACTGACCCAGTGCACACCTTGCTGGTTCTGAGACTGTGATCTCAGTTCCACGTCTTGGAAGGATTTCCCAAACTGGTAAACAAATTCCAGAACTGATAAGATCTGTTTCTTTAGTTAGGCTGCTTACAAAAAAAGGGGCAAGATAACAATGCTTTCTTCTTATCTAGCCTTCATTCACAGTATTATCTATAATTGATGTTCAGAAGAATGGTGCATAAAAGAAATGGGAAGCATGCCTCTACCTAAGGTAGTGATATTCAGCTTGAACAACAGTGTCATTTTGTACGATAGATTTAAGTCTGAAAGCCCAGTCTGAAAAGTTTTCCTTACTATTCCTTACTATTTCCTTACTATTAGATCAAAATTAAAGGCAATTCCAAGCAAACAGTACCCCTTGCTATTTGAATTAATCAACTGCTTTTGATCCCATCAAAAACCTGGAAAAGCTAAGAGAAATTGGTTCTTGTATTCCTCGGAGATTATGCATTCTTGCTATTTTTATGATTGCTCTTATCATCTTAGAAACTTTATATAGAAGTCCTTTTATGTTGTCCTAAAAAACGCAGTGCCTTCCAGTAAACGCAGGAGGATGAACAAATTGTTTTGCTTTGCATTATCTGTGAAACACAACACATGCTGCTGCTGCATGCTTACTGCAGAATTTAACGGCATCCTCTGGGAGAGAGCCTGAAAACAAATGGATCTTTCACAAAAAATCAATAGGCTGGGATTGCTGCGAGGACAGCTAAGGTCCCTTCTGGTACCTTTTTACACCACCTCCTCAGCTTTGGAATTAAATTTGCTTAGCTGGATTAGAGTTTTTCATCATCATTATTATTCCCCTTGATTTTTCTCCCACCCCTCATCTACAAATGTGACTGTGCATATCAGAGCACTTAGCAGATCCACCTTACAGAACAATGGGAAACTTGGAATATTAACTGAAATTAGTCTGTTTTTCTTAACAATTATTTTTGAGTGACTATACAATGTACATAAGTCTATAAAAACAGGTAGAAACCCAAGTGGAAAGAAAGAAAATGAATAGCTGTCCCCTTTCCTTCTAACCATGTACTGGGGCCCTGCAGCACATTCCCGTTTAGAATAAGTCATGCCAACAAGAATAACCTGGAATAACCAGCTGTCTCTGCCTTCTGTTAACTCTGGAGGACTTTTTTGCCCACCTGGACACTGCAGGGCAAGCAGAGTGTCAGCTTTCTCAGTTTTGCTCAGGGCAGATTCCCCTATTACCAGGGAGCTGCTTCCAAAAACCCTGCCAGTCAGCATGACAGAAGTTCTCCAGGGTCCTCCTCTCAAGGGCGCTGAACTCCAAGCTGGAAGTTTGCAGCTCCTAGGGACACTTCTGCCCAATCTCTTGCTCACCTTTCAGCTCCATGACACAATCCGCTCCCCATAGCTGTGCCCCCATGGGGCACCACAGAGGGACCAGAATGCTCTTAAATTGGGCCAGTACTGTGGCCAGGTGCACATGAACACAGAGATGGGCACTGCAGACTGCCTGCATGAGACACAAAGAATTGCTGCCAGCAGCCAGTCTCTTTTTCTATACAATACAAAGAGCACAGGGAGCAGCCGCACTATTAACTTCACATGCCTGGGTTGCATCCCTAGAGTGAGATATGGTGAACATGGACTCTTGTAGTTATAGCAAATGCAGAGAAATATATAGCATAAATAGGAGGAGAGTGGCCAGGGCTACTACACGCTCATTAGTCTGACCTAGATAGCTTACAGGGTGCTTGGCACTAGAGAATGTAGTTAAAAGTACAGGAAAATAGAAAAAAAATCCACATCTGTTTATTAAAGGAGTTCCTGTGAGGCCTGAAGAATAGTCTGAGAGGAAGGACTTTCTGCACAACAAAACTAACCGGACTTCAGAGGAGGATCTCACCCGGCACTACACAGAAGACAGTCACTTAACTGGAGGAGGTGGCAATTAACAGGAGATGGCAATTAATAAAAAAGCCACAAGGCAGTTGAAGAGGATACAGTTTGCTGTAATACAAGAGGGAGTATCCAACAAGGGAGAGCTTGCTAATGGGAGTTTCTAAAGGATTGGTCTTATGATCAGCTTTATTTTTGGCCCGAAGGACAAGAGCACAACCTGTCACTGTAGTGCGTTAATGAATTTTGCAGCACACACAGAGCTAAAGTGTATTGCCCATGAACTGGAAAATCAGAATATCAGAGAGGAATATTGGGTGACCTTGAACACCGGAGAGCTGGTCTGCAGTGAAATGCAACCATCCAGAAAAGATCAAGGAGGTCACTCAGAGATTAATAATAAAAACGTTAGTTGCTAAATAGCATCTCACTGGTTAGCATAGCTGGGGGAAGAATATCTGTGAGTGTACTAGGCATAGAAGTACTAATGAGGCAGCAATTGCACTTTTCTGGGATACTTTCTGCAGTCCCCATAACACGGGGCAAACACATCTTTCTTGGACTGTGCTCAGGGAATGGCCACAGGACTTTCAGGGGAGGAGAAGACATTTCTCAGTGAGGGCCAAAACAACTTGGTTTGCTTAGCGTAATAAAAAGGATGCTGAGAGGAGATAAAACATCTCTTCAGAAGCACTGCAGGAGGAACACTCCAGAGAGGAAGAAAAGGACAAAACTGGCACTTCTGTAAGTGCAGTAAAGATAAATTTAGCTTGGAGACAGCCATCCAATCTGAGGAGCTTGAAAGAGGAAAGAAAACCTAACTAGGTTCAAAATGAACTGAGCTACTGATGATGATGGATCTGCTTGAAATCATTAGGGTTTGGAAGAGGTGATGTGGAAGATTGTGTCAAGCTGTGCATCCTAGTATCTAAATGCACTGGTAAAATTTACTATTCTGTTAAAAATGATGAAGGGGGAACTGCAGATATTTGCAGAGAATTTGGATTAATTTCTATTTTGCTTAACTGCAGCATGCAGTGGATTTGCTACTAACAAACAGAATCCTGTGTACATAGACATCTAAGGATAGGCTTTGTGGTGAAAGGGAAATCAAAGCTAATGCGTGCTTTGTGCAGCATGGCAAAGTCCCATGTGCTCCCTCATGGGTGTGTGCATCATAGAATCACAGAATCATAGAATGGCCTGTGTTGAAAAGGACCACAATAATAATCCAGTTTCAACCCACCTGCCATATGCAGGGCTGCCAAGCACCAGACCAGGCTGCCCAGAGCCACATCCAACCTGGCCTTGAATGCCTCCAGGGATGGGGCATCCACAACCTCCTTGGGCAACCCGTTCCAGTGTGCCACCACTCTCTGAGTGAAAAACTTTCTCCTAATCTCTAACCTAAACCTCCTGTCTTAGTTTAAAACCATTCCCCCTTGTCCTATCACTATCCACCCTCATAAACAGCCGTTCCCCCTCCTGTTGATATGCTCCCTTCAAGTACTGGAAGGCGCAATGGGGTTTCCCTGGAGCCTTCTCTTTTCTGAATTAAACAAGCCTAGTTCCCTCAACCTTTCCTCATAGGAGAGGTGCTCCAGCCCTCTGATCATCTTAGTGGCCCTCTTCAGAATCCGCTCTAAGAGCTCCACATCCTTCCTGTACTGGGGGCCCCAGACCTGGATGCAGTACTGCAGATGGGGCCTCACAAGTGCCAAATAGAGAGGGACAATCACCTCCCTCTCCCTGCTGGCCACCCCTTTTTTAATGCAGCCCAGAACAGTTGGCATCAGATGGGGTGTTCATGGGCAGCTTAAAGCTGGGCGACATCTGATTTTTCAAAGGCACATTTATTGTCTCATTTCAGCAAGTACTGACTGACCTTTTAGAAGGATCATTTAAATGTCAGGGTCTTGGCCACTGTCATGCTATACAACCAGCAGTGTTTAATTCCAAAACTAGGTGAAGGATGAAAAGAAGTATTGATCAAACATCTTTAAATGTGTTTTTCTCCTTCAGTCTTACTTTTACTTTAAATGTATTAAACTGCATTTAACCTAAATCATTATTACAGACTTACACTTTGAAATTTTAAGCATCTTGTGCTTTGTGCTCAGTTATAAGCAATAAACATGTCAGAGCAAATCAAGAGTGATTTTATATGTCATTTTGCACTAGTGTTAACTAGTCATAACTGATAAGGTTGTACCACTGATATGTAGTGTCAACTGGGCTTCAAAAACTAATTTATGCCTTCTTTTAAAGGGCAGGGGTCATAGTATCATGCTCAGGATCAGACACTTGGTGGTAGCTGTCTGACCTTTTGTTACTGACCTTAGAGCAGTGGTGTTGTGGATGGCATGCCTTATAGGACTGCACCAAGAAAGAGGAAGGAAAATTCTATGAGGTTAATTTCACTTGTTCATTTCTTATCTGTTCCAGTAACAGATTTCTAATCTGTTCCAGTGAAAGTTTTTCACTCTGATGTTTCCATCAGAGGTAACATATGATTGTACTTCCAGTTAGAATATGGCTGCCTTCAGATTAGAATCACAGAGTCAGAGAATGGTTTGGGTTGGAAGGGACTTTTAAGATCATCTAGTTCCAAGCCCCTACTATAGGCAGGGACACCTCCCTCTAGACTAGGTTGCTCACAGCCCCATCCAGACGAGCTTTGAACACCTCCAGAGAGGGGGCGTGAAAAACCTCTCTGAGCAACCTGTTCCAGTGTCTCACCACCCTCACAGTAAAGAATTTCTTTCTGATATTGTCTAACGTCTCCCAGTTTAAAGCTATTTGCCCTCATCCTGTCACTACCTGCCCTTACAAAAAGTCCCTCCTCAGCTTTCCTGTAGGCTGCCTTCAGGTACTGGAAGGTCCCCCCCGGAGCCTTCTCCAGGATGAAGACCCCCAACTCTCTCATCCTGTCCTCGTAGGGGAGGTGCTTCAGCCCTCTGAGTTACATCTCTAATTACAGCTACCTGATTTTGTTAAACTCTTGCACTGCTAAAGAAAAGGGCATGATACCATGGGTAATGACCTCTTGGAGCTAACGAAAGGTTGTTACCTGGAGAGACCAGGTTAAGTGAGCTCTGAACTTGCAAGACACTGGCCTCCACAGTGTTCTATTGTACAGCATGATTTCTGCATTACAAATAATCATTGTTTTACTCTTTCCAAAGTCAGCATCTTTTATTTTAAAACCCTGACACCAGAATTATACAGAGTGGTGATTTGGCCATCACTGTACGTAAGAAAAATGCAGCCTCTCCATTCCCAGTGAGTAGCCTTCTGCAGGAAAAGAGGTATCCTTCAGCATCCTTAGGGCAAGTAATAATAAATATCATCCTGATAGGAAAGTTAAAACCTTGTAATGTGATGGATAGAAAACACAGTAAGGTATTTCAAAGTGTACTTTATCTTTTTATCTTTATCTTTTTATTTATCTTTAAGACTAGAAATTAGGCTATACTAAAACACTGCCTGGGAAATTATAATGAATCAGTGGAGGTGTAGAAACCTGAGTATTTGTAACAGCATTATCTTTAATGGAACTATGACTTCTTTTTTTGCCCATTACTTGTTTTAACACTGCTGCTGTTACACAGCATATATCGAGTTTGTGTTTATTTGCTAGAAACATCTGTTGCTTTCTGTATAAAATCTAATACCAGTAAATTTCAGTGTTCAGAGAAAACAATGGCATTAATGCTTGCTATAGGGGAAAAAAAAAAAAAGAAAAAAGAAAAAAGAAAAAAGAAAAAAAGAAACACCTTATTGCAGTTTGTTAGTTTGATATAAGTACAGTTGCAAGCTTATCTGCATATCAGCTATCGATCTGCTCACAGCTCTGAATGCAATAAATGCATTTTGAGTATCGTTTTAAAATAGCTGCCATCAATTTTTCTGTTATTAATTTTAATGTTTGGATAATTTCATCTCTTCTTAGTTTACCCTATTTTTTCTTGGTGGCTTCCACTATCCCAGCCATTCAGTTTTATGCTTTAGTGAAGGATCCTCATTTCTTTCTGTTTCTGCTTTGGAACTCTTTGAATATACTCCATTTTGCTCCCATTTAGTTTTGCAGAACCTGCTTTGTGGCTGAGCATATCCCTTAGCACTATTACTCTGCAAACCTCTAGAAGCAGCTTCTCTGTTATGTAGTTTGAATTTGACATCTAAATACTACAAATGAACTGCATGTAGAGCTGTAGAGCTCAGCACTTTCAGCTTCCCTATGCTCTTTTCTTTTGTTATGCTCATCATTCCCTAGTTTATTTAGCTCCTTAATTTCCTTAAAGAAACAAACTTTTACTAAATCTAGGTAGCCCCAGAGCCTGCAGATTGTGACAAGCAATGAGTTTACAGAGATGAGGGGCTGCTTCCTTCATCTGGAGGGAGAGCTATCAGTGTTGCGCCTATGCTGTACACCTGGTAAGATCTCCAGCACCAGCATGAAAAAGACTGGATTACACTGATAAAGCGTGTAAAAAATCAAGGACTGCAGAAATGCCAGAAAGTGCTTCTTGTTTGTAACTTGAGGACCGGACTGCAATTCAGCATGGCTCTGAGGACTCACGTTGGTAGATTTGTGGTACAGCAAAGGGAGTCATGGGCAGCATGCTTTGCAGACTGGCAGGCTTCTGACAGGCCCAGCCTCATCCCTGGCATCTTCCTCATGTCTCCCTGTTCCCACTGACCCTGCAAACCCCACGGCTTGAGCCTCACAGCTCCTGAGCAGCCAATGGTATCTATATGCAGTCTCATACAACCTTGATTCCGGCCATTTGGCCTCATAGTCTCCACTTGTGAAAGCCTCTAGAGAAGCAAAGTATTGTCCATGCCTCCATCTCATTTACTGAGATCAGTGCTCAAATACAGAGTGCAAACAGTGTTGGTCTGTGAGGAAGAGAGTAGCTTATCTTTGTCTGAAACAGATCTATGGACAATATGTCAATGTCCATACATATTTAACTCTGAGGACATGCACAGGGTTTGGCTTCCTGAGGTGTAGTTTTGGAAGTCGAGGTATGAAAGTCGGTTTTCCGCAGTGAAAGTAGCTTCTATAAGAAGATAAATGAAAGCCCAATAGTTTTGCTGCTTGTAGAACAGTAACTGCAATGCTCTGGGAAGGTCTTGTATAGTGCTATGTTACCATGATGCACATATGAACAAAAGTGTTTTTGTCAGGGTGCTATAGCCAAATTATTGCCACTCTGTTTTGTCCGTATTCAGTTGTTTTTGTTTTGTTTTTTTTAAATGTACTTTTTAAATGTTTTAACTGAAGGTTTTAATGGCATTTTAAGTACAGAACAAAGCCAACTGATGATAAGCAAATTCACATAAACAAGGTAGTATGAACTGAATAGATAGCAGTGAAAATAGATAGGTCTTTAGGTTCTTTTAGGTGAGAAAAAAAAGAGAGAGTTTTGCAATGATGAGATCCGCACTGATATCATTACTTGAAATAGCAGCAAGCAGAAGCCATAGATAATAATAATTTTCAAACTGTAGAAGTTGAAAGCTCTAAGAAGCCAAAAATGACTGCAGCTGCCTTAAGTGATGGTGGAACAAAGCCATCTAGTTGTGAATAGTTTATGCAGATGAAATATAATCACAGAATCAAAATACGCAGTCATCAGGTTTGAGATCCAAGAGATGTGTGTACCACCTGCCTATCTCAGGGTGTTGGAGGGGCTCCATGTCATCAGCCATTTCAAAGAATCATACACTAAAGAAAGAGCTTTGATGTCTACAACTAGATAGCACAAGGGGGCCGTCACTTCAAACACAAAATTATTCCTTGTCTGCAGTCTTGTCTCCAGGCATTCAATGAGGCAGATTGTTCCTGTTTTAAAATAATGCTTCAGGACTCAATGCCACTTTTTTTTCTGGAAATGATAAATGGAAGTTAATGACAGATAGGAAATGATTTCCAAGTTTTGCAACTGGCGACTACAACCAGAGGATCCACGAGCTTTTTAAATCCATTTCTATGTACTTCAAAGCATTGCTGGTCAATAATTGGGCAATCAAATTTATAGAAAATTTGGCCAAGGTAACCCACCATCCTGAATTATTTATGACCTGATCATAGCATTTGTTGATCTGCTTACTCATTATAAAATGCCTGCATGAAATATTTTTCCAATAACCTTTTGCTTCTGTATTCACAGAAGAAAATGACCACTGTAATTATTAATGTTTTAATAGCCCTGCAGTTTCAGTGATCATGTGGTGACACTATAGTTTGATGGGGGTACTTAACTTCTACCAATCTTGAATACTAAATAAATCACTATCGTTCGCTATAGGAACAATATTAAGGAAGAGTAAGAGTAACAATATTGAATAAACAATTTTATGTCTTTTAAGACATTTTAATTTCTTTTTATAGAAAAAAAAAAAAAAACAAGAAAAAAAAAAAAACAACAGTTAAGTACCAGATACGTGAAATTTGTGTCTAAAAGCAACTCTTATTTCTTGACAAAGGAAGCAATTTCTTGATGAACTTGCAGATTATGTGGTGATTTTTCCCATCTGAATTCTTAAGAAATAACAAATATGTGCATATATATATAGTCCCATGCAGAGTTGAGTCTAGATTGGACCAGCTGAATAGCACATCTTCCACTTCTCCTTTCTAAGTTGTCAACTTAAATGCACAGCAGAGACTGAGTCTCTGTAAAATGAGATCAGACATTGATCCATCTTCTTTAAATTCATGATGAATTCCATTATTAGAAATGAAAATCTTGGTATACTGTCACTTCAGTCCACTTTCCTTACCTGTCTGTTCATGCCAATCATTTAAGTAATGATTGCCCATCACTAGTCAGACGAGTGAGTTGGGATTCAGCTGACCACAGATCAATGTCTACGTACAATACTGACATCTGTATGTAAGCTAGTTATCTCAGGCTGCCTTTGTGGACAATGGAGAGGAAAAAGCATTTTTTTGTATCCAATTCATGTCATCCCAGATTAGGTATCTAAAATAGATCAGATGATTTGCATCCTAAAAATGCTAGTCTTAGTTGACTGTAAATGGAAAGATGACTGTCTTAGATGATCACTTTACTCAGTTAGATGATACAAATCCTATTCCCTTGCTCAGCTTAATCATAAATGCCCAGAGGTGTTGTGGTATGATCCTTCTAATGTAAACGTATAGTGGCTATGTTTCTTGGTCTAAATGGCATAGTGTCATTCAGTGCCCTGCACAGATGAACAAATCCTGTTCAGTACAAACACCAAAAGCAGGACAGTCATACTGGGACTGCATTTCAAATGGGTTAGTTTACTTTGCTTTTCACCATAACTAAGTACCCAAGGTATGTCCACTTTCTTTCCATGATAACTCAGTTTGGGAAACAGCACTGTGCTCTGATTGTATATGTACAGAAGTGGTTAATACTACTCAGAAGATATATGTAATGGTCTTGACCAGATTAGATCCTGTTATGAAGAGAAATGTGTATCGTATTACAAATAATAATAATACCTGGTCTTGCCTCAGCAAGCTTACAAGGGGCTTATTTATAGAGAGTGAGAAGGGAGAAACCTGAATGAAAGCAGCATTATCCCATGGAAAAGTTTAGGAATTATATATGGCAATTCTTCTTTCATGGAACAGAATTCAAAGAGATGACGCTGAATGCTGAGATTTTTTATGTTCTGTAGTTAATTTCGGACAGTGCCTTAACGGTGAATTTTCCTGTGTTTTTTTTTTCCCTTTAGGATGATTTCCAGCATGCAGCCTCAGAAACCAACTGGGAATCAGTCACAAGCTCTGTCTCAGTAAGTAGTTTGTTTCTATTTTAGATCGATAGACTTGAATCCAAATCACTATTACAGTGCCTACACAGAGGAACCACGTATTCACCTTTGGCAGAGGATGAAATAAGTGATTATCAAACTCCTTCTATTTAACCAATGTTTTTTTAAGGAGAAAAAAATTCAAAGTATGCCATCAGCTGTTGTGAGCAGCCGCTGGGAAAGATTTCTTGCATCCAAACTCACCCTGCCAAGATGGAAATAAAAGATACAAACTCTTTACTGCTTTCATTTGTGAAACGTTCTTGATCTAAATAGAAGACTAAAAACAGGCTGACAGAAAAAGGGATTTAGCTTTTCATTCTTCATATGAGATTTTTTTAAGATTTTGTAATAAAACACTTTATCTAAAGTCTCCATATCCAGCAATGAAATGTGATTCAGGAAAAGGAAAGGGAAATGAAAATAAAAGGAAAAGGAAAATAAAAGGAAGAAAAGGGGAAGATACAGTTATTTTTCTCTTCATTGCACTTGATTTGTGTCATTGGCTAAAAACCTGCTCCCTCCCACGTTTCTCGAGTAAATTTAAATCGTGGGCCCACATTGTTAGAAGTAGCAATGTAGCATTAGACTTCTTCTTATGAGCAGTCCTCTTACACGAGTGCTCCGAGCAGAATTTGAGACCAGTGAGATCCGTGTTTGGAACATTCATGGAAGAGAGTTTACTGACAACACCTTTGTTTCACAAGTTAAGAGGAGATGCCAGTGGAGGAGCAGAAAATAAAAGAAGAGTAAATCCTACAGATCAGTGCCTAAGCCAGACACCGAGCAGAGAGAAAATTCTGTGGTGCCAAAATTAAAAGAAGTTAATCCAATCTCATCTGCATTTGCCCTTGAGTTTGCAGCTACTACTTGCTCTTTGTGATCAAGTGCTATGGTAACCTTGAACTAATTCTGTAGAAAGTCCTCAGTAGTAATGTTAGCGGATCCGAGTTCTGCCTGTGCCAAGAGGAAGATACTAAGAGACTGTTTTATTGAAAGATATAAACTCAATTTTTATTCTACTATGGGATTGAAATAAAGAATTTATCTGATATAATATTGTTTAAAAATTTGGTAGGCTGAGATTCCAAGATCATACCCAGAGAGTGGTGGTCAGCAGCTCAGTGACAAGATGGAGGTCAGTGACGTAGTATCCCACAAGGGTCAGAGCTGGAACCAGTGGTCTTTAACATCTTCATCAGTGACAGCTACTGTGGAATCAAATGCACCATCAGGATGTCTGCAGATGACACCAAGTTGTGTGGTGCAGTCAACATGCCCAAGGGACAGGATGCCACCCAGAGGGACCTAGACAGGCTCGAGTGGTGGGCCCAGGCGAACCTCTTGAGGTTCAACAAATCCAAGTGCAAGGTCATGACAGCCCCCACTATCAGTACAAAGTGAGGTATGTAAGGATAAATCACAGCCCTGCTGAAAAGGACGTGGGAGTACTGGTGGACTGCAAGTTGGACATGAGACAGCAATATGCTCTTGTAGCTCAAAATGCCAAACATATCCTGGGCTGCATCAAAAGAAGTGTGGCCAGCAAAGCAAGAGGTGATCCTGTCCCTCTTCTCTGCGCTGATGAAACCTCACCTGGAGTACTGCATTCACATGTGGAGTCCTCAGTACAGGAGAGACACGGAGCTGTTGAATGCGTCCAGGGGAGGGCCACAGAAATGATCCAAGGGATGGAACACTTCCCTGTTAAGGATAGGCTGAGAGTCCTGGAGCTGATCAGCCTGGAGAAATGAAGGCTCCAGGAAGACTTTTTTTAGCCTTTCAGTATCTCAAGGGTGCCTATAAGATGGAAGGGGACAAACTCTTTAGTAGGATGTGTTGTGATAGGACAAGGGGATATGGTTTCAAACTGAAAAAGAGAAGATTTATATTGAGTGTAAGGAAGTTTTTTACAGAAAGGGTGGTAAGGCACTGGCATTGTTGCCCAGAGAGCTGGTGGATGCCCCATTCCTGGAGACACTCAAGGTCAGGCTGGACAAGACTTTAAGCAATTTGATAAAGCTGTAGGTGTCCCTGTTCATTGCAGGGGAGTTGGACTAGGTGACCTTTAAGGGTCCCTTCCAACTCAAACGATTCTATGTATGTTAGAAAACGTAAGGCGAGGGCTCCCTCATCAGGTAACTATGAAAATAAGATCACGTATATGTTAAACACTATGTTAATTATCCTCCTTAACATCATAAATAGTGCAGTATGTCAAACAGTAATCCAGGTGTTTGGGGTTTTCTCATATTGAAATTTTTTTAAAAAGTTAATTCATTTTCTACATCTACTCATTTCTAAGTATTTGCTGTTAATGTGTTGGAGGCAGAGAAGTTCAATATCAACATTACAGCTAAAATGCTGATAGCCACAGAAGCTTAAAGCTAAACCAGTAGCAGAACCCAAGTTTCTTCATTCTCTCCAGTTTCATTATTTTTCCTACACTATCCCCTATCCAACCAAACATACCATCTTCCATTTGGTATTCATTGCACCCACTAGCCCTTTTTTATCCTCAAAGTAATGTGGAGAGGTTGAGTAATTTTTCCCAAAGATACCAAGGCAGAAAGTCCAAGGACAGGCACATTCCTCAAGAGGATAACATTCAGGCGTTCTGCAGTGGTCCTGAGGGTTCTGAAGGGCAAACCTGGCCCTGCCAGATGCTGACACGATGACATTTTGTTCTGCTGTTAGTAAGTTAAGTTAGCATGACTGATACATTTTTTTTTCCTGCAGCCCGCAATAACACAAAGGACCATTCTAGGATCTGGGTTAATTACATTGCTTAGAATGAAAATTTGAATTTGAGCAAGTGCTCTCATCTCAGGTTGTATCAGACACACAACCATATTCTGTGTTTTCCCTCAGAATGCTAAAACCAGTACTTTTGTCCTTAACAGAGTGGCTAAACTGGGAAAAAAAATAACATAAACAAAATGCACTCGTTTTTTAAGTTAAGTTTCCTTAATTTTTGATGCAACGTCATGACCAACAAATAACTGTGATGCACACTGACAAGCCTGCCAGCCTCACAATACAAATAGAAAATATGATAGATTGGGGGAAATGCAGTAGAAATTCTGAGTAATAGCACTGACAGGAAAGATACTTTTGTATCCCGTGAAACTAAAAATGTGTTTTAAGAAATATAGAAGAAATATATAATGTGGAAAGTCTTTGCTATTCACCACTTCTTGTCCTCTTTGGGTGCTATCATCTCAGAAGCCAGATTACAAGGAGCCAAGCTCTTCTGTAGCCTGTGTTTTGTTCTTGGCAGGACAAAAGAGAGGCAGTTGGGTTGGCAGCTTTGAAGTTACTTTTGGGCCTGTCACATGATAGAGCTACCAGGAGGTTATCTGAGCTGTTGCAGTAATTCCTCTCGATTTGGCTGTCACTGAGAAAAAAAGTTAAGCTTTCTTCTTTAAGCAAACTAGGTTGCACAAATCTCTTGAGTAGGGGCTTTTGTGTGAAAAGAAAATGGGGAATCCCTGCTGCTTAGTTTGAAATGCCCTGCATATTCACAGCCTGACCCACAGATCTGTTATGAAATGGCACCAGGGATGACGGTACGTTTGGATTTCCTTACTGTGCTCCACCGGGTCACCGGAGCAAACCACTTTTTATGCTGACAATTCTTCAGCATCCTTGCACCTTATCCCTCTGTCTCTTCGTAAAGGGAGTGGGGATGGCCAGTTTGTGGCCAGGCTTTGATCACAGACCAGCCACGCACTCTTCTCAATAAGCTAGCTGCATTTTTATGCATTTTTCCTTGGTAACCTTAAAGACTGCATTAGCACATCGCATGATGCCCACTGACAGCACTGTAGATAGCAATGCTGTGTATCACTGGCAGGAGCTTCTCACTTCCCAGGGCTCCCATCTCTATGGCAGTCTCTATTTCAGGCCACTTAAGTCAGGAGAGAAGCTTTAAGGTGTACCTTCCCCTGTAGAGGGCATGAATTTTTAGAGTCATCTGCACTGCATCTTAGCACTGCTGGACCTTCTGAAACTTCTTGTGCTACTGATTATAAGCAGCAAGGTAGAGCCTAGCTTTCTTGGCCATGCTATTGTAAAGCTTTCAATTTATTCTCTTTCTTGTATATAATAATCTGGACTGTCTATACTTTAAGAAAACGAAAGCAATAAAATGTTAAGGATCATACATTTTGTGATACAACGAACAGGCAAAGACAAAACAAAGGATTATTTCAAAAACTATTTTAGCGACTGTTGAAGGATTCGGTCCTGCAAACATATGAGTAACATGAGATGAGATGAGCCTTTCATTATTATTCAACTGAGTGAAGGTAATCACAAAGATTAATGGTTTAACATATGTATTTTCTTGAGAGATCAGGCAAAAAATTATTTGGGGGGGACCATTAATTTTAAATGTCATATTTCTACTACGTTGCTTCAGAGCTGAGTTTTCAGAGGAGAGTTTCTTCATTTTCCAGGACTTCGCCCCAATAATTTGACTTAAAAACAAAAATCCAAACAAAACTCTTGTGTTATATTATGTGTTTTATTGGAGAAAAACAACTACTCTGATTGTGGTTCTCCAAAAAGTAACAAATGTGCATTACTAGTTTTTCTTTTGCATATTTTATATAGATATTATGAGGTGTTGTGCTTCAACAAGGAGAAACATGGCATCAGAGTTCTGAATACTTGTTTGTAAATCACAGTTAAGAAAAAAGTTGAAAGGTAATTCCAGAAAAAACAAAAGAACTGCAGTCTTTCTTAAAGTCAAATTTTGCCACAAATGTAATGGGAGCCAGAAATGCTCAGAAAGTGGTACTTGGCCCTTCCTGCTTACAAATAGTATTCTATTTGGTGTTATTGCATTATAACACTACGTTGGCAATCCTAATATCCATTTTTGCATTACTGAGATCCAGTTATCATGTTTTCGTTTTTTTAAGCATGTTTTGTTTTTTTTTTGTATAAGTTTGGAAGAATTAGCATTCATGAGTATTTCATAACGTATAATTCTTGGGAACAAAAAGCCATCTTTTCAAGTCTTAACTGAATATGAACCATATTTGTAGTCCAAATTGGCCAGCGGGGTAGGGGTGGGGGCAGCAAATCTGGAGGAGTTGTTGTCTTTGTATTTTTCTGCTGTAGTTTCTTAAATTTTTAAGAACTGCCTCTTAAAAATTTACCAACAGAGCTGGCAGAATGGTGAAGGCATCACCCCAGCACTGTAGGGCACCTCCATGCTGTGGTCATGGCCATCTCAGTGGTTTCAAAAGGCATTTCCCATATTTCTTGGCACGTGTGCAAAACACCATTCCCTTTGAGGACAGTGTAAGTGGTCGGTCCAGCAGTACTGTCCCTCCCCACATCTCCCCTTGGATTTCATTGGGAGTATGGTTTCTCTTCTCCTCGCAAAAGAAAACACAGTCATAACATAATAGTGACCCAGCTAAGGACTTCAAAAGATGGCCCAAAGTAGCTGTTTCAGTGAGTAATGAAACAGGACTGTTGTTAACTGTTTTGTACGGTGATGTAATTTTTCCAAGTACACTGAGATGTATGTCACTCTTAGGGGGTCTCCTATCCCTCTCCATCAGTGACCGACCCTACGCTCACAGCAGAAGCCCTGGATCAGACCATTGCTGCATTTGACACGGTGGAAGATCTGCTTAAACACTTTAATCCAGACTCCTGGAAAGAAGATCTTGAGAATTTGTACACAGAAAGTGGTCACCATTATCGAGGCAGGAGCTACCACGACAGGAAGTCCAAAGGTAGGAGGAAGCACAAAGTACAGCTTTTGTGGGAAAAGCGGGCTATTCCTTTGCTCCTCTTAGAAATGTCCTTTGTTCAAGTCCTGAGAAATCAGGTTGAGAACTGCCCGCAACTGCTCGCAAACACAAACATAGACCCATGTGTAAAGTACAGATGGTTCTCAGCTTCACTCTCTTAAACATTACTTTATGTGTAAGGCATGGGGCTCCTAATTACCTGCACTATCATCCTCCGTTAAATACCCTGCTTGGGATTGTTCTTCGTTGAGTGAGAAATAATCACTTTTATCACATTGTGCTTAGGGAGGCATCTGCTGCAGACACCTGTACATGCAGCTGTTTTTTTAGGATGTGAGCATCTCGCTGTTTTTCATTATGTTGCCAGCAAACATTACTATGGCTTAACATCTTTGTCTGTAATTGAGCAAAGAACACATTTCTGGGTTATGTTTCTTGTTCCCTTCTGTTAGTTCAAATAATCCACCAAATGGTGAAGTAAGGAGAAGATAAGCTAGCAAACCCATAACAATAAAAAAAGCACTATTGAGAATCACCTAAATTGTCAGCATGGTCTCTGCTTAGCTTTTGTCATCTTCCCACATCACTGCTGGGCATGAATCAGGAGTTGACAGAAGCCAAATTACATTCCTGATGGGCAGTTTACATGTGGCCACCCTATCCTGAGCGTAAGTGGTGAAGTTGTTGGCTCCCCCATGCCTGCTGACCTTGGTGCAGCAGAATGATTGCAAACTTGTACAGGATATTAGTTGTGCAGACGATTTAGGCTGCAGCTCTTAAAATGTGGTGTCTGTCTCTGTTTTTTTGGCTCAGCATTTCGAAGAAATCCACGATAAAGCCCTGAGCATCCATCTATTGAAAGCTGGATCACCTTCCTGAATTCCACATTAGCTCATCAAAAATTTCAGACAACCACAACACCCTGTGTTCTGTGATTCTGTCACCTGACTGCCACTGCATCCCTTCTGAGATCGTTTTGATCTCATTTAGGGGTCTTTGAAACAGGGAGGCTGGATTCAGCTCTGAAGACATAAATCCAAAAGAAACTAAAGTTCCGTTCTAATTTTAATAGAAGATCATTAGAAATCTGGTTCTGCTCTCCAAATTTCATTTGATTCTTAGAGCGTGTGTGACTGTGTACCCCATATATATACACATGACCACAAACATACAAAATAGCACTTGCTGCTTTATGTAGGCTGATCATGTTGCACACAGGTATCAATCTGATCTTCTGGTACTGCTCAGAAAATTCAGATCTATAAAGGTTTTTTCATTCGGTATAAATGTAATTCATCTTGTCTTACAAAACGTTGTAAAAATCTGAAGATTTTTCTAGTTATTATTTTAATACTTCTTGAGTCATTTTGTTAAGATTTATTTTGTCTTGGCCACAGAAATAAGCACCAAAAAAAAAGTTTTGTAAGAGATTTTCCTTCTTCCTTTTGTCTTCAAAGTAAAAGCCAAACTCCGTGAATGTTAGCAGCCCTCTGGACAAAAGTGCCTCAGCGCAACCAACTTCTTAAAAAAAAAAAAAAAAAAAGTTAAGAATTTTTATTTAGTCATAAACTGTTGAGAAGATTAAAGGGTTGTTCTTGGATGATGTCAGGAGCGGGGAATAGTTTTAACAAGTCTTTAAATTGGAACTGCTTGGTATATTTTAAACACAAACACTGTAGATCTCTGGGGAATGTTTATAGATGCTGAGATAACCTTGCAGCAAAGAGAGCAACAGATTAAATCATCCTTTCTTTCAGATATCTATCGTTTCTGTTTCTGCTTTCAGCTTGGGTTTTATTCCTTATCCTTAGTCAGAACAGCTACGGAGCAGATTAGAAAAATTTGATGCAATCTCTGCTTGTCTTTCACAGTATTTTCAGAACATGTCGTATAAATTATATAAATGAATCTCCTATGATTTTACTCCTATTTAACTCTCTACTCAAACCAAATTGTGCCAGAAAATTGAGTTTAAGAGGGGGTATTGCTGAATGACAATTCTGATGACAGGAATACATTTATATAATTTAAATGTCATTTTTCGAGTATTTTTTCTTAATCTTCTATTCAGTAATCCACCGAGATAAGAATTGGCGTTAAGGAAATAAGTACAGTGTTTTAGCAAAGCTGAAACTAACAGGATCGTAGATTAGATGAAGTGGGAAATGCATCAAGAGATTACCTAATCCAACCTGCCTGCGGAAGGCAAGGTCATCTACAGCCTTAGGTTTATCCTAGACTCTTAAAAAATCAGCGCCTATCAAAGTACATCCCTTAAATAATTCCTTTTGCTTTACACCAATATGTTGGAGATGACCTCAGTGTCATAGCAGTTTGGTAAGAGAAACAATTTAGTACCTCATCACAGAATTAGATCCAAATGTCTACATAAAGAAAGGAGTCATCTTTAGAAATACATGTTTTTCATAAATAGACCTCATAACATATGTGGGTTCATTCTGGTAATGAGCAAGACTACACCTGCCTTAGATCGTGTTCTTTTTGAGAAACAGTATGCAAGAAGCCTTTGGCTATTTGAAGAAATTAATCATGTGGGACATTCTTTAATAACATCTGTCTACAGTGGCAACTTTCAAGTTAAATACATAAACGATTGCTAGCACTGCCAAAATGTTCTCTAGAAGGGGAGTAGCAAGATGGGACCACAAGTCCTAATGGAATGTTTCTGCCATCCATTGCCAAGCAGGTTCCCAGTATCAAGGGAGTAGCGCCATGTCCTTAACAATACCTTGCAATTACCACTGTTGCAATGCTCTAGCAAGAAGTTAAACAACATTTGAACTCAAGAATGTCATTTCTCAGGAGTTTACAAACAGTGGCCAATAAATTACTGCAGACATCCATGCACGCTTCCTTGAAAGGTTCTGGGATTGCTGCCAGCAAGTTTCAGTGCACCAGACCTCGCTCATGGCACATGTGAATATCCTGAGTAGATGGAATATCTTCTAGAGTAGCTGCTAATACAAGGTATTCCCTCCGCTAAAAAAAAACAGCGCAGTTCTTCCTCCCTTCTTCGATTGGGAACCAAGGTGCCTGTTGCATGCAAATAGCGCACATTCTTGCTTTTCACAGCATAATTCAGATCTACATTCACATTCTTCCTCCTCTGTAACAAATGAGATTTTCCCTCATGCTTTACGTGGTGTTACTGTAAGTCATTGCAGTGAAAGCTTTCCTTATTAAACCTTTTTTAAAAGCTAGTGAAACTTGCAGCATATTATTTATCACTGGAATAAGCTGTTCAATTCCATTGATTTCAATGAAGCTATGTCCATTTATGACAGTGATGGCTTGGCCTGCTTTCACTACTTGACCCACACCACAGCTGATAATTGTTTTGCCAGTCTATAATGGGCCCATATATTGTGAACCGTGTTTCATGCAGACAGTTACAATCCCACTGAAATTCTGATCTCTCATTCTTCTGAAATAGTTTCCATACTGAGGAGGTTCATCTTGGCATTGTGATTCTGAATTAAATACAAATCACAGCATCTTTTCCCAGCCCCCAGCAGAAAGATTTGGGCAGCTCCCAGAGTTTTCAGGTATATTTAACAAACTGCTTATTGCAGTATTATTAAGCAGTGGAGGGGAATGCTGATTACCCTTGACCATATTTTGAAGACTAAAAGCCCCAGGGTTTGATCAACACTCTATATGAAAAAGAATTATTTCATCAATGTTAGTGTATTCTGGTAATTAAACCAGTGGAAGTTTTAACTGTTTACTATATGTCAGGGACTGAATTTTCCATTTCAGGTTCCACCTCATCATAGCTGCGGGCAGCTATAGCTGCTCTGAATTTCTCTGACCATTCATACAGTGATTTTGCATTACCTGACACAGCTCAGGCACACATGGGAGTACGAATGCTGGATATAAGGGCTGCAAGACATTCATGGATCTGGAAGTGGGCCCCTGCATGGCACATTGATCACACCACTCTGCAGTTCCACCACATACTGATGCACAGAATATGAGCAGGAGCAAGTTAATGAGTGCTGGGCTCTTGCATATACACATCTCCTTAGCTGACAAAAAGAGAACGGGAGTTTTAGAAATTTTAGAAGAACTGGCAGTGGTTTGCTTGCCCCTGGCAGAAGACCCAGGAAAATGCAGATCTGTGCAAGGGGAGGACAGTGAGTGGATGGGCCATCCCTTCTCTGTTTTCCAGTGCAGTGTGGTATATCCCTCAGTGAAAGTTAGGCAGATTGATGTCTTTGAAATTCTAAGCATTGTATTCTGTATATATAAACAGATGATGCTCAAGGTGGCCTGTTGTCAACATGGTGTAGTGCTGAGTGTCATCCCAAAGTCTAGTTAGTTCCACACATCCATATTGCCTTCATAATAGACCAAAGTCAGACTTGCTGCAACTTGAGATTTTTGCCCTTCATCTTTTTGCTGTGCACTGTAAAGAAGAGTATGGTTCCATCCTCCTTGTAGCCTCTTTTAGATAGCTGGAGATATGAGAACCCCCATTAGTAGTCTCCAGTCTCCAAGACTAAACAAATCCAGTTCCCCTGCTTCACTGTGGCTGTTGTGGACCATCCTGTTCACTGCATTCCAAGTTTGTTGATCCTTCTCTTTCATTGAAGGAGCTGAAAACCGAACACAGTACTCTAGCTGCAGCTTCACAATAGCTTAATGAAGGGGAGCATTCACTCTCTGCAAGGGCAAACAGCTGATTCATATTCAGCCTGCTGCCGACTAGGATGCCAAGTCTTTTTCTGCAATGCTGCTGCTTAGCCAGGGTGTTACTGGTCTGGACTGATACATAAGGTTATTCCAAGTCAGGTGCAGGAATTTCCATTTGTTGTCCCTGAACCTCATGGGGTTCTTGCCTGCATATTTCTCTAGACTGCTGAGATTCCTCTGAAAGACAACTCTGCTGCATAAGGACAGTTTTCCATAACTGAATGGCACTGGCAAACATGCTGACAATTACTAGTGAAGATCTTTAGCAGTATAGACCCCAGCTTGGGGAACTTGGGGAACACCTGTAATAACCAGGCAACAGCTGTACTTTGGCAATTGCTGATTCCTTGGTCAAGCTACCTTGTACTTCTGATTATCTACCCAATTTGTATTCCACCTAACTTTTTATATCTCAGCAGTTTGGCTTCAAGGATGCTGTAGATTACTGCGTCAAAAATGTTGCTAAGATCAAGGTAGGCAACACCAGCTGCTTTCCCCTCCTCCAACAAGACAATCATCTCACCAGAGCAAGTTTTCAGGTTGGTTGGTCACAGTTTGCCCTTGGCAAACCTATGCTGGCTGTTTCCAGTCACCCTCTTGTCTTTCAAGTGCCTGAACATTGTTTTCATTTTACCATAGTTAGCCTGACTGGTCTGCAGCTGCTTAGCTTGGAGATGGCCTTCACAAATGGAACACTGTGATGAGGGACCTGCCATCCCTTTACACCTCAGCTCCAGTCTGTGGCTGAAGCATGAAAAAAGAGTTAAAATGTTGAGATGATAGGGCCATTAGTTTGGAATACTTACTGTGTTAACAGAAACCTTAACAGACTGCCTGTCTTTTTAGAATTAATCAGTGACCAGCAGCACAGGGTTTCTCTCCTCTACAGTCTTTAAGGCTGTCCCTTCTAAATAAGACATGGTATTAGCTCTCTGCAGTCTCTGATTTCAGTGTTTAACTCTCATTAGGATCAATGTTTCAATGTAAGCACATTCTTTAGTGCTATCAATCAGAAATGAGAATGGGTTTAAGTCTGAAGGGAAAGGAAGGAGGAAGCACTGTACCCCAGGTATCCATCTTACTGCTCCGGTGCATCTTTTTATGCCTGACTTGCCTTCAAATTGAATCTCTGATGCAGACATTTTGTAATAACACTTTGAAGTTATTTGCATCCAGTCTACCGAACCTTTTTGTTGTAGTTTTAAATTAAGGACACTAGTGGTTTTCTCGATAAGTAAAGCAGCAGGATTTCACACCAGTCATGCCAAGGCTCGGTTACATTTTAGTCACAGCAGTGAAGAGATGCATGAAACTGACTGTACTGTAAAATCTCATTGTTATATGGACGAGGAAATAGAAAGGCTCCAGACAGCAGAACAATCCCAAGTCAGGAAAAAAAAAAAAAAAAAAAAAGCATATCAAAGCTTTCAGCTGAGAGAGGTTCAGAGAAAAACGTGATTTTTTAAAAGTATTTTTATTTATTTATTTATTTATTTTTTGTAAAGGGGGTTGCAAACCATGGTCTAAAGCTAATCAGGCAGTGGGATCTGTTGGTGGGTGTCAGCATGATGCAACCACTACATGCTGCTCACGGATGCTGCACAGTCACCTTATCCCACCAAGCACAGGATTTTGGTAGAGCAAAGCCAAAAAGGTTGGGTTTACCTCCAGGTGACTTTTTATATCTCTTCAACCCGTTATTTAACCTTTCCTCCTCTGCTTACAGTTATTTGTATAATTCCAGCATCACTGCAATAAGACCTTTCCAACGTGGACTTTGTCCATTTCAGTCTGAGCCTGAGATGTGATATACCAAAGGGACTTCACATCTTAAATGAAAACTGTGTATTTGGGGGTCTTGAGGACTACAGAGAAGTCATTTCCAGAATGCTGTGAATATTAAATCAGGGAGAATTCATGCAGTTGTACTGGAAATTTTTTAAAAATAGTTTGTCTTGGAAAAATACACTAAAAATCAAGTATTTTTCCACTGGTTGATTTTGGAATTCCTGAAAAAAATGCATCTGTTGAAAGCTTTGAGCTCTCATCAAAAATAGCTGATCTTTTCATGTTTCATAGAGCAAGAGTTATCCTAATTATCTGGTTATTCCCTCCTATGCTTCAAGCAAGTCAACAGCTCTCCACAGTACTGACTCAGCTGCAGCCTAAGAGACAGCAAAGACTTCTGAAAGTCATCAAAACTGGGCACTTTTGCACACTACTGAGCAAAGCCTTTCCTCCAGTTTGCCTGGTCACCCCTTGCCATTTGAATTGAGCAGCTTAAGTACTGAGGCTAATATGTGTGCCACTGCAATAGATATAATGCTCTCTGCAGGAAGGACCCTCACCCTGGTCCTTTAAATGCTTTCCCTCTCTGCCAGTCTCATTACAAAGACTCATTCCTGTGCTGATTACAACAGCTGTGACAATAGGTATCAGCTCAACATAGGGTTAAGAACAGTTGAGCCTGAGGGGAAATTCCGCCTGTGATAGAGCACATTTTGTTCAGTCCTCTGGACATCTCCACCTGCACAGAGATGCCACTTGATGCCATCTGGGTCTGGGCCCTCCCTAATGACCAGGCTCTTGCCGGAAGCCTAGCTTGTTTTATCACCTCAACAGGAGGCGTGGTGATCAATGCTGAATTAAAGTTCTGAGCATTTGTGCTAACTCAGTCTGGAGCTGCACCATCCACAAATGCCATCTGCGTTCACAGGCAGCCTCCCCCAGCAGGATCCTGCTTGTATCGGCATCTCTGTGTCTGCACTGCTGCAGTGCAGATTGTCGAGGCTGTGGGCTTTCCTCTCAAGAAATCCAGTTAATCTTGAAGGCAGAATATTTTCTGCTCTCTTTTTAACTTTGGTTACCTTCTCTGTGTCAATCAGCTGAAACAAATATGAGGCAGATAGATACCACCTTGCTTTATCAGTAAGCAAAGCTGAGCTGGCAGAGGTCCTGATGAGAACGTTTAGGTGAGTGGGAAACACTTCCCTGTGAGGATTACCCTTAGAAGCTGCAGTGAGAAGGGGTGGCTTTGAAGAATGACAGTGGAGAGCAAAATATCAGCCGTTAAAACAAAAAAATCAATATTCTCTGGTCTTCTAAGTCCTGGCTGTAGACACTTGGGATGTATTTTTCTTCCATTGCCGGCATGTACCAGCAGCCCCATTGATTTTGTGCTTGTATCAAGAGAATGATCTATACCTCTTCTGGAGAGATGCAAGATCTCTGGACATAACCACTGAGATTTCACAGCGAGATGTATCACGATTGCTATAAAATCACAATTTATCTGCAAAATTGCCTTTGACTGAGATAACATATTGCCAGAAAAGTGAAGCTGCTATGATTTTGTATAACAGTGCTCATGACATTCATGCACCTTTGCCTCTTGTATATCCGCTATGAACCAATGAGTACCTCAAGGCCAGAGTGTGAAGGTGCATGATATTTACAAATCACAGCTTTTTCCACAATTAGCTGTGTGACAAGGACTGAGTCACAGATGGAATGAAGAGTTGCAGTGCTTCTGTCTTTTTCTGGAGGTTTTCCTGTTTGTAGCACAGCACAGACATAGGTGTGCTCAGTACCAAAGGGAATGCCGAGCTATTCAACATGCCTGTGAAAAGCAGTATGTTACCTCAGTTCTCATCTGAACAATTCCTGCTTTGTGTCAATGTGCCTGTTAGTAAATACTGTTTAGGATGAGAGGGGATTTTTTTTTTTGTCTTCTGTGCCTTCCAATCATGTTATGTTATTTCTCTTTGTCCAGCTTAATTTATCTTTTCAGTGCAACTTGTCTCATTTTTTTTAAAAAGCTCATAAATTTAATGATTTGGTATTGAGAAACAATGTTTATGATGTCCATTTTTCCTGAAATTTAAAGATTTTAATTTAAAAAAAAAAAGATGAATTCTCCAGCTTTCGAGCTTCGTGAGTTCAAAATGAGTTTTTATTTTATTTCTGGTTGTTAGTTTCAATCTGAAGGACCTCACTTTTTAACACAGGTTCCCATATCCTCCGATCTTGAAAGAATTAGTAAGGTTTTAAACACTTTGTTGGTGGACAGGATCCTACGGAAAAGAAGAAAGTAGAAAAGGACGGAAAGATAAATCAGGAAACTTATGGAAATAAAATTAATCGAGGGTGTTTACTTTTAACTGTGTCACAATCGTGGAAAATGGATTTATAGAAGTTGTTTTTGCAAGATAAAGTTTAGAAACAGCACTTAAACTCACAGTGGATAGTCTATAAGTTATTTTTATGGTTGGCTTTACTGCTTGTTTACATGACACATCTCACGGAAATAACAGGCATTTAAACATCAACCAACCACTGGCATTCAGTGAAGCTCATTAGTTTTAATTGTATTTATTTGTATGCCTATTATAGTAGCACTTAAAAGCTAAAATTAATATTGCTTAGATTGATTTAGGCATCTAAAAGTGAGGTCTTTAGACTCTATCCATAACCAACACAGGCAATTGAGGGGAGCGAGGAGTGCCCCCTGTCTTAGAGGCCCTTCTGAGGAAGGGATGGATCTCTCCACAGAGGTGTTTATCTGCAGCCTCCTGCAAAGTGTTTGCCCTTTGTATGCCTGCCATTAGGCAAAATATTGTGCCCAGAATAAAAATAACTTCAGCTAAATAGGGCATAATCAGGGAAGAGAGGGGCAGAGGTGGAATCTGTCACCCAGCAGGTCAGTGACACAGCAAGTAAAATAACTAGCCTTGAGCTTTCAGGCCCATGTTTTATTACAAGCTCTCTCATCAGCTTTATAGTCTGTGTGAGCCCTGCGTGCGGGAGTCACTGTGGGCAGGATGAGAGCCAGGATGGCCACCTGTAGTGATTTAAAATGGGTGGGTTTATGCTTACCTGTTCAGGAATTACTGCTATACTTCATGTATTTCCCAACCAGGAGCACATCGCTGTGTTACCAGTGCCCAGGGAGCAGTGTGAACTGGGACAACGTGCCATTTAGACCTTACTAATGAAGCCCCTTTTGCATTACAGTTGACCTGGACAGGCTGAATGACGATGTGAAGCGCTATAGCTGCACTCCGAGAAACTACTCTGTCAATTTAAGAGAAGAACTGAAGCTGACAAATGCTGTTTTCTTCCCTCGCTGCCTCCTTGTCCAGCGCTGTGGAGGAAATTGTGGCTGTGGGACTTCAAATTGGAAATCCTGCACATGCGTGTCTGGGAAAACAGTGAAAAAATATCATGAGGTACATTTTTCTTTCCTTTAGTACTTGTTTTGTTTATTGATTTGCTTATGTGAATTCTGAAGGCTTTTCTCAGACCTTTGTGTGGTGCTGTGTTAATTACCACGTTGCATCTGCATTGTGAAGCTGGGCAAAAATTCACTGACAGGCAGAAGCGCTGTTGTCTGGGAGAGGCCAGGAAGTTTCAGTGAATACCCACCACGATCAGTGTCCTTCCTGCAGAGAGAGATCTGCCTGGGCTTCCAGACAGGTTCATGTAGCCCAGAGATGGAGAGTAGATTTAGTCTTAACATTGTTTTTGTTGTCTGTGTTGGATCCCTGTTCGATACCTCAAGGAGCACATGGCACATCATCTGCTGCAACAGGCGGTGGGACTACAACAAATGCAAATAATCCCACTGGGATTTACATTTGGAGGTGGTGACAGAGCAGGGTGCGAGGAGGTTTACATGTGCTAGGAGAGGATGTTAACACACATATACAGGTAAGTTAATTTATAAGTTGGAGATAACTTCTGCCACCTCTCTACATGGATGCTACCACATAATCCCAGTGAGTTAGGCTTGTGTTGGACTAATTTTTCAATGAAGGACCGATTCAGCCACATACCAGTGAAAATACTCTTTTTAGTAACAGACATATCTGTTCCTTGAGGCATTTGACTGTGCTTCCTCTTGGTTTATGCTGCGTCTCTTAAACTTATGGTCATAGTAGGAAATGAAAATTAAGTTGTTTGTAAACTCTCTTCCCTTGCAGATTTATTGCCTGTAGGAAAGTTGAATCTTTCAGCCTTAGTTCATTTTTTCCCACTCAGCATTTTCTTAATGCAAAATTCTGGATGAGAAAAAAAGTCCACAATATTTATTTGTAGCATTCAGAAAAAAAACAAGTTCCCTTTGTTGGGGAGAACAAGGAAATTTTTTTTAATTTTTTTTTTTGCCTCTGAATCAGCATTTTCAAAACCAGACATAAACAATGTTTACCAAAGTGAACATATCTAGGAAGGTTACTTGGTATGAGACTGACAGTGACTGAAAGCAAGCACTTGTATGCCATGCTGACTTAGTTTCAAACACATACCTCTTTTAAGAGCCCGAGTTGCTACTTAAGTCTCATGTTAAGGGGACCTTTATGGACATGGGCATGGGCAACCCTGCCCATGGCAGGAGAGTTGAAACTAGATGATCTTTAAGGTTCCCTCCAACCTAAGAAGTCATTCATTCTATGATTCTGTGACTCTATGACATTTAATCTGGAGGTGATGTGTGCTCATAAAGGCTTTAACTTGGGAGAAACGGGCTGAACTATCTGGAGGCTGTTTAGGGTCAGACCTTTTGCCTCGCTGTGAACAGTATGGTTATTTTCCAAGTAAGAGATTTTTTCTCACCATTAGCTGCAGCGTATGGCATACTTCATATCAGCTGGGTCTAGAGAATAATTAATACTTTATCTAATTTTAAACAAGATGCAGGGGATGACCCAGTAATTACAGAGCAAAAAGCCTTATCTCAATAGTAGAAAAGTGAATTGGGAAAAAAAAAAATTATAAGCATAAGACACCTAGATGACTGCAAGCTGATAAAATGAAGCTAGAATGTTTTACATATGAATGAATATTCATACAGCACCACAGTATTATACAGCAATACTGAAAGGCCTGGCACCCCCTTCAGAGGGCTGACAGTCTACCAGACACGATCAGTCATGGATTAGCTAAAGAGCCAAGAGGTGGAAGAGATGAGCAGTTTGCTACATGGGAAGTGAATATCTGTGGGTATCTCGGCATGGGGATTAAACATTACTTCATGTGTGATTAGTCAGGAAGGGGGTGAACAGAGAGTGGCAAGAATGACAGATAATGCAGCAGATAAAGTACTTTCACAGCGTGGAAGGCTGCAAGGGTTTACAGCAGACCTGTGAAACTACTTATAAATGCAATTTAGAAAAGCAGCAAGCATTGGGACAAGCAGTCTTGACTACTTATTTATATACCACTGTGAGAGGAGAGGAGGAGGAAATGGGGAATGGATGCTGGACTAAAGGTCGGGTAGTGAATCACTGTGAAGAGGTTCAGGAAAATGTTTGTTTGTTGCAGAGATGGTGAGAAAAAAGCAAGTGACTTTATTCTGCAGAAACAGATGTGAACAGAATAGCACAGCAAGCATTTACTGTGGCACAGATAAATAGGTGGGGTACTTGTATGGATTTTGACTGTTGGTGCTTAGAAGTATGCAGGCAGGTGCAGAAAAGATAAATAGAAGCACAAACCATACATCAGTGGAGACACAGCAGATGATACACATCAAAGCAATGTTTAAAGAAAATGGCTCAAAAGTTTTGGATCCTTTCATTTAGGAAAAAACTGTCAATAAGAGAAGGCACAGCGGAACGTACAAAGTGGTGAATACTGCCTACGGGACATTCGGGTCTTCTCCAGATAATTTTCTCCTTAGAAAAAGACCAGATACAGTCTGAGGAGTTCTGAAAGGGAGCTAATTTAAAATTATAAAAAGGAATTTGATTATTTTTTTTGCACAGTAAATCTATGTGGAATTTCAGGACTTAAATATAAGAGTGCACAATTCAAATTCAGAGCAATTCTAAGAGAATTATAAGTAAAGTATAAACTGAGAATCTTGCGTCACATCTGTGTCAGAGCTTAAGCCAACTACTGTATCACAGAATCACAGAATCGCAGGGGTTGGAAGGGACCTCTGGAAATCACCCAGTCCAACCCACTGCTAAAGCAGGTTCCCTACAGTTAGGTCTCACAGGAAAGTATCCAGATGGGTCTTGAATATCTCCAGAGAAAGAGATCCACAGCCTCTCTGGGCAGGCTGTTCCAGTGCTCCATCACTCTGTCAGTAAAGAAGTTCTTCCTTTTGCTGGAATAGAACTTCCTGCAGCTAGAAAAAAATGTTGGGCGTAAACATGTGGTCAACTATTTATTTTTCATTGAGTCTTTGGGAACATTGGTACTGGAACACTAGAATACCACCCTAATCAGGTATTCATCAGAATCAGAATGTCACATATAAAATTCATCACTAAATTCTGGAAATTCAATATTCAGATTAACACATTACTGCTAATTTATCATGCTGCTCGTTTGTTCTCTGAAAACTGTATGAATTTAAGGCAAAGTTTCAGCTTTGGCATTACATGGCTTTTGAAAGTTTGAATTTAAACTTAATCCCTTAGGGATGAATTAACAACTCACTGAGCAGATATTTAGCCAAGCAGCTGCCATTAATGTGAGTGGAAGTCATGCAGATAAATTCATGTATGACATTCTAAAGATGTGTCCATTAATTTTATTTCAAAATACTTTCCACTTTATTATCATTATTATTGCTATTATTATTGGCCTCACACAGGCAGTCAGTTTTATTCTTTATTTGCCTCAACATATAATTCTAATTCCACATAATTGTGTAGCAGTAAATGTACAGAGGAGGAGCTTCTCAACACACCTGCTTTAGAACCATGTACCTCCCCCTCTACTCAGCTCCTGTGAGGACCCATCTGCAGCACTGCACCCAGGCCTGGGGCCCCCAGTACAGAAAGGATGTGGAGCTCTTAGAGTGGGTCCAGAAGGGGGCCACTAAGATGATCAGAGAGCTGGAGTACCTCTCCTATGAGGAAAGGTTGAGGGAACTAGGCTTGTTTAGCTTGAAGAAGAAGAGAAGGCTCCAGGGAGACCTCACTGCAGCCTTCTAGTACTTGAAGGGAGCATATAAATAGGAGGGGGAACGGCTGTTTATGAGGGTGGATAGTGATAGGACAAGGGGGAATGGTTTTAAACTGAGACAGGGGATGTTTAAGTTAGATATTAGGAGGAAGTTTTTCACACAGAGGGTGGTGACGCACTGGAACAGGTTGCCCAAGGAGGTTGTGGATGCCCCATCCCTGGAGGCATTCAAGGCCAGGCTGGATGTGGCTCTGGACAGCCTGGTCTAGTGGTTGGCGACCCTGCACGTAGGAAGGGGTGGAAACCAGATGATCATTGAGGTCCTTTTCAACCCAGGCCATTTTATGTTTTATTCTTTATGAAGCCAATTTGAAACCCACTAACCTTAATCAAAAAGCCTTTCATTGCATGACAAAGGATGGAGTTTCATGCATTATGAAGTCCCCAGAGCCAGCAGTTTTGTTTAAAACCTTTGCCTTCTGCTCCAGGACGAGGTTCAAATGCAAGTCTCAAATTACTTTGATTCAGTTGCAAAAGACACTGAAGTACAAGACAGCAGAGCAAAAGACATGTTTCTAGCAACTGAAACCAAATCACGCAGACTCCGGATTTTTATTTTTTTTCTTGCCAGATGCAATTTGCCTAAATGCTATCCTAGGGCTTCATCTACCAAGCTCCTGGACCTGCCATAGCTACATATCCTACACATGGATGTATTTGACCTCAACAGTAAAAACTGGAAAACATGTATAAGTTGTCTAACATTTCTGAGCTACCCCATTCTCTGCAGCCAGCATCCTGCAGTACCACAGCAGTGACATGCCGGCACCTCTGGATGCACCAATGTCATGTGCTTGTTCAGAGAGAGGCTTACACTCCAGAGAGATTTCAAGGTTGCCTTCTTACGCTCTTGATGTTTTTCAGTTCCTGTTTAAAGCCTTAGAACCGTGCTCATCACCAAGGTCTCCCGGCATCCCCTCCTTGCCTCTCAGGACTAATAGCAATCACTTTTCTCCAGGCTGTTACTGCTACAGTTCCCTGAACAGACCGCGCAGCTCTTTCCTATCAATTGTAAGAAATAATGCAGTGGCAGGGAGAAAGAGAAAACGAGAAGGCCTCAGTAAGTGGCAATTTAATTGACCTGAGAAATGGTAATAATAAGACATTGGTTTGTTTTTTTTTTATATAACTTGGAAGTCTGCCATAACTTAACCAGAATACTCAGCAATTTCCAGAAATAAAAAGGTTCAAAGCTTGAGTAAATAGCTAGTTTTATGAGTGTGTTTTCTTTTGCAGGAGTCTTGTGATACTCTGTGGTTTTCCACTGCTTCTGGGTTTGCTTGAGACCAGAGCTCATGGACGCTCACAGCATAACACATGGTGTCACGAACCCTGCAAACTAAACAGGCCTAGTGCTGGCAGAGTCTCAAAATGCCTCTCCCTGACAGCCTGCCGGAAGTGATGCTGAGTTATGGTGCAGGGCTCTGTGCAAAGACAGAGTGATTCATGGAAATGAATGTGGCTCCCCTTAATCAAATGCTCACAACTAACTTGCTAAAGGGAAGCTGAAATGAAGGGATGATTCCCCTTGCAGTGCATTTCTTTGGAAGTGCCTGGAGCTGCCTTTTAAATAGAGAGGGGATTTGAACCTCGAGGTAACCCTGCCCAGAGAGGCCAGGACTTTGTGTAGAGAGATCAGCAGCTGTGCCATCCAGCCAGCTTGCTCATCCCTTGAAGAAACAAGAAATCGGTTTCCCCATCTCATTGCTGTAACTGATGAGATGTGAAATGAGTTTCCATGAGGAATAAACGCTCTTAAGGTAGCAACCAGTATTTGTCACAGTGCATAAACCTCCACCAACAATGTACTCTGCAGCACAGCTAAGAGGCACATAAGGAAGAATGAAGTGGTGAAAGCTGATTGCATCTCCCTTACCTACTTACTTTCTCAACAGTAAAGACCGATGCATTTTTCACTGTGTACATGTAGCGTTGTTTGTTTTTCTGCTTTTTTTTGTTTTTTTTTTCATCATTATACCTCTATTCAAGCTTTATGTTAACTAAAGCTTGCCTTCAAAGGACGTACATGCAATTAATTCTTGACCACAAGGTTTAAATTTGTACTCGTGTTGCAACTTCATAACGTCTTGCTGCCCTGCAAAGGGATAGCAGGCACTGAGGGGAAATACGTCCATACAGAGTGTTGCTGGGTAGGAAAGAACAGGGGAGAACATAAAGAGGTGGTATGGGACCTGACTAAGGCAGAGAAGCTGCTGCAACGGTGTTAAGAAGTGCAACAATTACAATTTGGTGTTGTCTGTGCTTTTGTCTTTTTGTCTTCTTTTTTTTTTTTTCCTTTTTCCACAGGGGAATAAACCTTAAGCAAATCTTAAGGAGGCACTTGAGAGAGCAGACAATAATTCTCATCCTGTCTTTACAGAGGGAAACATAAGATAACTATACAAAAATGACTCAACAAAGAAAATTGAGTGATTGAAAAGAGCTAGCATCATTAGACCAATGTGCAAGGAATGTGGTTTGATTGTTGCATGTCCCAGAGTTGATTGTACATGTACAAAGAAGACAAAAAGGTTGTTACAGCAATAAAAGCACAGAATTAACCTGACAAGAGATAATGCTTAGAAATATTATACAAGAAACTGCAAATACAAGGAAACAGAATGCGTCAGAAGTGACTGCTAGATTACTGGATGAACAGTGAGATCAAAGAGGTGCAGGGAGAGAATAGATGTTCATTTTTTACTAGATTAAAATGGAAGTTTGTGGGATGATATCTGGAAGTTAAGCCAGTGAGACAGCTGTGATGCAGGTCTGGACAGAGAGGCAACCGGGGAACAGGGAACACCTGTATCTGGTCAGTGACAAGAAAGGGCCAGAGCCATAATGTTTGACCAAATGACCAAACGTGAGGCTCCTGTTGCTATCTAGTATGTCAAAAATATTGTAGCTTTGGTAAGCATTTCAAATTCTTGACTTTTAAGCCAAATAATTTTTAAAAGCAGGGATTCCACAGTAATAATCCCTTAATTTGAATGCTACCATTGATGATCAAACGAACCCTTTTTATTTTCTTCCTGATATCCTGCAATTATGCCTGGTAAGAAAGAACACAGCTTTAGGCCTGTGTTGTTATTTTAGGCTACAGTCCTACTGGAATAAAGGTCCTTATGCTAAATTATGTACCACATTCCCATGATGCTTGGTTTCTTACGCTAACAGCACAGCTAAACTTTTTGTGACCTTTGGGTGAGATAACTTTGAAAAATTGCTGAGTAAGATCTTTTGTCTGTATCAGAACTTGGATCTGTGTTGAATGTTTTGCGCTTTTGATGTGTCCTCTTTCATGAACCTCAGAGAAATATAATTTGGTTTGCATGCTAGAATGATGGTATTTTTAGATGAGCAAAAGGAGATTAGATCATGCTGAATAGCTGTAAGTTAAAATAAGCCCTGCAAAGTACAAATTTCACTAAAATATTCATCTCAAATAGGATCCAGAGTTGCTCTCCATCATTTTTCTATGGAATACGCAGCCAACCAAGTATTTGGTAAACTGTAGTCATGGTTTTGATTATTTCTGGTCTTCTTAGCCTCATCAGGGAAAAAATCAGTTTTGAATGAGATTTTTATCAGCCTTGAAACTACTGATCAAGAATTTAACAAAGAATATTACTGGAGTTGGTATTAATAAATACATAGGTCGCCCTGAAAAGAATGCCTCCGATTTATTTCCATGCAAACCACAACTGATACAAAGAGCACAATAACACTATTATTAGATAGAGCAAATTCCCATCTACAAAACACTTTCTCAGTATAGTCACAACCATTAGGTATGCATGTTAGCCAGCGATGAACAACAGCCTGCATACTGCACTCATAAAAATCTGCACCAGTGGAGGTCAGCGCTGCGATGCAGTGGTCAAGAGCTGATAGTTTGTATGGGCTCCAGGAAATCCAGAAGGATTGCTGCTTTCCTATCCTAAAAGACAGATGTCACTTTACGCACTAAGGGCTGTGTCTTAAACCTTTTCTTCAGTGAGGAGTTCATATACCACCCCTCCACACACTGCCCTTCTGACTCCTGCTCGTAGTGGAGACAGCACATCTTGTTACTGGTAACAGTGCAATCCGGGAAGTTTTCACCTGAAGCCTCGCATTGGTTCAGTAGGTACTGACAAACATGCATGCAGTGTTCTTCCTATTACTCCTGTACTCCTGTGAGCATTTGTGGGACTCAGCTGGCACAAACTTTGTGATATTCCAACTTTGCCACAGTTGTTTCCAGTGCACTGAAGCCAATACGCAGCTCTGTAACAGTTCCCTGATTTGTGAGGATGAGCTGACTGAGATGCTCTTCAATTCATGGCTGCCCTGAGCATGGTTTATCTTTCACATCACTGTCACCACTGCTGAAAAACACCACCCACCACCTCACTGTACTCACATCCACTGTTTAGTCCCCATAAACATTCAGCAAGCATCAGTGAATGTCAATGGGTGCCATTTTTTCTGCATGGAGGAATTCCATTCCACACCTTTTCTTCATGTGCACTTCGTGTCAGACACCATGCTGTCAGACACCATTCTGTCAGACTGTCCCTCTGCTGCCATCTGTCACACAGCAACAGCACAGAATGGAACGCTGGTGGGAAGTTCAACCTCTACTGCCGTTCCACCAACGTCTGCCTCTGATGTTGCTGGCCAACATAGTAAAATAGGAGGCATTACTTTTGGAGCTGCCCAAATACTAATACATAAAGTAAATGATAGTAAGTTAAAAATTTATATGAGCATCTTCACACATTTTTCTTATTATCGTTAGAACTATTCTCTGAATTCCCCATTACTCCTTGCTTTTTATTAGAATAGAAATCACCCAGATTCACCCATAGCTAAATGTTGTTTGACTTCAAAGGTAAACTATATGCAGCAAGGAGGGAGTGATTTTCCTCATATGGCACTGCCCACCTAAAGCTGAGAGTCAACTGTTGGGCTCCTTTCCTTGCTAACAGAGTAAGCCTAACATCCACTTCCAGAAGTGGGTGGTACAGGTGAATCATCTTCTGGAGTTACCTCTGTTGATGCTTCTACTGAAGAAGTGCTGGGTTTGGATCAGGGTGAACATATTATCTCCAGATGGGCCTTTCCCTAGCAGTCATCACTGCCCTGCTTTTCTCAGCCCATGAACTGATATCAGGTCATGAAGTGCTTTTATAGATCTGCTGTGGTCAGAGGGTCGAACTTCCTTTGTTCCACAGGCTGCTGGAGAGCACCCTGCTGTCCCCAGAGCAAGCCCTGATCTTGTATTGTATACTTACTAAAACACAGCTGTTTTCTGATGTTCTCAAACTGCGACTGTAAACCCCTCCGGTTCTTGGTGGACTTTCCAAGTGATGAGTCAGCCTGACTTAAACAGGTGTTCTCTAATTCCAGACTGAGGTTATCTGGCTTCAGCCTCCAGAAGCTGTTTTTGGTGATGGCTTTGCTCTTTAGTTAAAAGAATCCAAATTCAGTGCACTATCAGCAGGCAAGACTCCTGTCACGGAAAACTGTGTAAACATTTTATTTCCTTCCCCACCAGTCCCAAGGGAGTTGCCACAGTCACCTGGCCTCAAAACCTCTCCAGTGCTCAGGCCCATTTACAAAAAGCATTGTCCAGCATGTTGGCACACTCCTATGGATTTATCTGCGTAAGAAATGTTACAAGGCCCTAATGCTTTTCATTGTATTACCCATAAACACCAAATTCATCTCAGACATTAAGTCCTATGTCTTGCTTTTGTGGGGTTTTTTTAATATGTTACAGAGCTTTATGCCCACAATTAACTCAGTGTTTGAAGAGTGCTGTATGTCTGTAGTTATGTGTTATTTGCGAGGAACAGCTGGGCCGCAATAGTTTGGTTAGCAATCACAGACATTGCTCCTTTAATTTGAAAACTGCGAAATTATTCCTCTTTCCACCCACACAAAATAAATCTTTTGGATGTTCCAGTCTTTCTCCATATCCTTATTTTCTTACAGCAGAAATTCTACGAACCCCATCAAAAAGGGAGCGACAAGGTGTCCTAAACAAAATTTCTTTGAACTGATTTCATTAACTCTGTAGTTCCTCACCTTGAAGGAACTGACCATGGAATGAATAAACAGCAGCTATTTTCAGAAGAAAGGGTTTTCTTTCAGCTGCTGTGGTCACAAGAAATGGCCTTACTTCCTGATCCTTTTCAATTCTCTGTTTTTAGCTGAAACTAAAACTATTAGATGGAAGCTAGACTGAAAGCTTTGAACATCAGTTCTGTGATCAGCTATTAAAGCAGTCCAATTTCAGCTGTGTTCAAACACTGCTTTCCTGTCTTGTCTGAGGAAGTGCCTGCCAATTCATTTTTCTACTCTTATCAGCGAAGCCCATATACTGTGCTCATGTTTCTTAATATAAAACACAGGGAAAATCCCCAAGCTGCCAGGAGGTGTGATGGCTTAAATACAGACCAAATCTTTGTTCTCATCCCATTGCATACTTTCATTTGCTCTCAGTTGATAAAAGCAGATCTACCCACCCGTGATCTTGCAAAGTGCCAATCACTGAAATTTTTCAGATTTTGATGAAAGGCTTCCTTAAGTAAAGAATTTTATCATGGATTGAGCTTCAGTAGCTGTACTTCATTTTAAAAGTATGTTTTCTTAAACAAGAATAAAAAAAAGTATGTTTGAAGATGCAGTCTATTTTCAGCTCTTTCATAATCTTATAAGCCTGACTGAGTTCTTTTCCTTTCTATTTGAATGACAGTGTGGTACTGTAGGTTGTTCTGGTGACCATTGGGCTTCACTGTCTATGTTGAGGCAGTCTAAGTTCAAAATCGATTCAGATCTACTATCATTCTGTTGCTTTCTTCCCTCCCCTAGCACCCCCTCCCCCCTTTTTTAATGGCATATCTCCGCATTTACATCTTCCAAACAGCTTAAAATACCATCTGTGTACCTGTCTTAGGCACAGTCCTTCCTCTCAGTATTACACAGATAAAATGTGAATTTTGTCACACAAGGGAGGATGAAATAATACTGTCTTCAGTGCTCATCTCTTGTTGCATCCCATGGCCTTCCTATCCTCCAGGCATTAACAGTGAAGAACAAATAGTCTTATCTTGAAGGCTTCTCACCTGCATCTCCCTTCCCCACCAATTCTGCCAAGCATTTGTGGTTAACCTTTGGCATGCCATTCATATTTAGTTTTTGGGAAATCCTAATTCTGCTGAAGCTGACAATGTTTTGTAAATCTGCTACTCAGCCTCTTAATCCCTCTCCTTCCTCAGAGCACCTCAACTCTTGCATGATTTTTTAAGGTCAAAGAACAGAACGTACTTTGTACTAAAAGGAAGTTAATAACTGAGTGACAGTATGAGGCCTGTTACTGAGTGCAGAAGATGTGGCTGTTTCTGTGGTTGTGACGCTCATGTGACTTGAGTGGTCCCACTCCCCACGTGCCCAATGGCTTCGGCAGGTCACAAACAAGACAGATTTCTCTCCACCTTGTGAATAGGCAAAACTAATCTGGATGATCAGTCCCTTTGCCAAGTATGTCCTCACAGCAGTTTGCCAAAGGGTGAAGTGTGTTGGTTCCAGTACATGATTAGTGTGTGGTTTCTGAGATGACATGCTTGAGGCCCCAGAGAATAGAACCTGCCCACCTTCCTGCAGACACCTCTCCTCATCCTGTTTCCCATCAGTAAGCAAGTGATTTCAAAAAGAAGAGGGCCGGTAATGCCTCTGGTCGTTCTACTGATCTGTCACAGAGCCTTAAGGAAATAGTTTCACAGTCTCTGCCTGCAGAAGTTTGACAATGATACATACCTTTTTGTGCAGTTTGTTGTGAGATTTGGGAAGACAAATGCTATGGGAGAGTTAAAGCGTTCTTATTCTCAGCTTGGGTACTTAATCGAAATGAACACTTCTTAAGTTTCAGAACTGTAATTTGAAATTATTACCTCTTTTGTTAAACTACCATAAGCATTTCAACAGCACACTAATGAAACAAAACAGGGGATTCCTTCCCGCAGCTTGCACCGCTGTGGTAGTGGGGATGTAAGCCCATACACGGATACCCTGAATCCAACAGCGGGCTCACTTAAGCATGCCCCTGCAAACTTTTATGCGGCCTTTACCAGTCTGTTCACATACATATACTATCACAGAAGATGAGATAGGACTCAACATTATGGCTATTTTCCACATATCCACACCATTTTCATATAGTAATATGAAAATATAGTTTCAGATAGTAATTTGGGCTGGAAGGCATCTCCAGGGATCATCTAGCCCCATCTCCCATTCAAAGCAGGGAATTTCAAAGTTAGATGAGGCTGCTCAAAGTTTTGTGCTATTAACTTTGACAATCTACAGGGTTTCCACAACCTCTCAAGGCGACCTGCTCCAGTGTTTAACCACTCTCACATTATTTCTTTCCCTACACCCAAATAGGATTTCCTTTGTTGCATCTTGTATTTGTTGCCCCTTTTCTTCATAACCTTTGACTCTCTTTGTGAGTCTTGCAGTTATCTTGCCTACATGGTTTGGTGAGGTGGGTTTTTTTTCAGAAGTCTCTTCTACTACGCACATTTCCCTAGGATATTATTCTTGCTTTGTTTGGTTTGTTGTTTCCTTTCACATTATTCACAGTGAATCCTTAAGAGACTTTTCCAAGTAAGGCACGTATTTTTAAGAGAAGCGAATAATGGTCAGATTCCAGAGAAACTCAGTAGTACCTAGGTACAAATTTTGTGCAAGCTCCATTCTTTGTCTGCCTCTTAACAGGCATTTCAGTTTTGGACCAATTCTAAAGATGCACTTCAGACATTTCAAATTGCATTTAAAAAACTTTGCTTGTTCTTTAGAGCAGAAATATGCATGAAAGATGGGTCAGAACAATTCAAATATTTGTGGGACTGAACAGACAAGCCAGAGGAGACATGCCTGATAATCAGCATGCAAAGGAGCAGCTCTGGACATGGTTAGGGAACTGCATGATACAAAGATACCTGAGGGAGGAAATAATCCAATCTGTCAGAGCTCTAGGAGAAACAATGCAGCAGGGTGTCACAGAGAGAAAAGAAAAAGCTGGAAGTGTAACAAAAATGTGTTTTGATGGGCAGAAAGTAAAATCGAAGCACCAAGATAGAATCCAAGCACCCTCCCTTCCAAAAGGGGAAATAAAGAACAAAACACCACGGTACAGATGTCTTGCCAGGACAGGCTGCCTAAAGGTTGTCTTGTGAACCTGCAGGTGGGTGTGGGTCCATGGGCAAAAGTGTGTGTGCACGCTGCAGGTGAGGTTGGAGCTTCCCCAACACTCTCCTCTTCAGATCTATTAACAGTGTTTTTTTAATTGATGCATTTCTCTTCATTCTCCCAGGTGCTGAAATTTGTCCCTGAGGCTGAGCATCCCCGAAAGAAAGGCAAAGCAAGAAAGAACATGGCTTTAGTAGATATACAGTTGGATCATCATGATCGTTGTGATTGTATCTGCAGTTCAAGACCACCCCGATAGAAAAAAAAAAGAAAGAAAGAAAGAAAGAAAAAAACATAAGACCCACTAATTGCAGCTTACCAGACATTTACTTTTCAGCAGGATTGCTCTGAGGACCTTAAGTCACTAATCATTTGAACTTTGCTACTAGCCTGCCTTTGCAATTAGAAGAAATGATTGCTGTGTTTCAGCATAGCTGGGCTGATTAGTGCCATGGCAGCTAAACAGGTATACCATATATTTATACGCCAGCATCCAAGAATTATGGTTGCTATAGCTAGAGTCCGAGGGTTGAGATTTTCAAAGGTCACTTACAGTTTTTAGGCACACAAGGCCCACCAAAGTTGTCTAAACTGGCAATGAAAGAGCATTTGTGTGTTTCTGCAAATCTCTCACTCACCATTTCCTACGCCCAAATTCTGCTGCCATTTCTACCTGTTGAATGCTCCTGTCAGTAGGGTTTTGTGGGTATAAATGAAGGGAGAATTTGAGCCCATGCAATTGTAAAATGATTAATCCAGCTCTGAAAATGAATTTGCCAGCATCCCCTCCCAGGAGAGTGCTGTGCAGTAAGGAAAATCCTTTATTACATGAAATAAAACACCAGTGGAGTCAAATCTCACTATCTGTCCTCAAGCAAATCTTGTGCCAAAATTAGTAAAGGCTTTGCATAAGCTGGGACACCGGTGGTGGTAGGGGGTACAAAGGTACCTTTGCCACAGTGACTCTATAGGAGCGATCATCCATATGCTTCTGCAAGCATGGTGAGATGGGGCCCTCAAGGTCCGCAGGTAAATCCCTGTGGGCTGGGGCTGGTTCTGATCTCTGCCCGGTCCCCTCCTTGCCATAGCTGGAAAAGTGCCGTGTCTCCCTAAGCAGACGATGAAGACAGGGCACTTGTTTGTTGAAAATATTGATTTGTGTTGTAGTTGTGTTACTGGGAAACAAAACTGTGCTTGAGATTTAATTATCGTTACTTGGTTTGGGGTTTGTTTGTTTGTTTGTTTTAAATATGGATTATTATAACTTTGTCATATATACATTAATCTTAGTTATCTGAGGCTTGTTGTTTCACTTCAGCTATGTGTATTGCCATGGTTAAACTGTTGACAGTGAATTTCTTTTAGACTGCATTTTGCTGAGGCGTATTAACTCATTAAGCAGTGTCTGTCTGTCATGGAAGGTGTGCATCATTTATTAACAAGCACAAGAATATTATAAACACCACCTCAGAATAAAAGAAGCACTGTAAAAGCTACGACATAGCTTCCTATGCCTTTTTAAATATTACGAAAGTGCTCTCCATGAGAAAGGAAAAAACCATCCTTCAAGCTAGCTTTAAGGCTATAAAATGCTGCTCCAGAAACTGTTCAGAGTAAAACACAGGCAGATTATAAACAGAAGTTTATGGAAGAACTGGAGTTTTTATCATGAATGTAGCAGAAAGAATGGGGTGGCATGTTTAACGGTAGAAGTTTTATATTTAACAGCAGATACAGACTGCAGTGGTTCGCCTTGTTCGTGTTGCCTCTTGGGTTTCTGCCTCTCTGAAAGAGCCAAGTAGTTTGACGTTAGTGGAAACTGGCATGTGCTATAGAATAATATTGAGATTCTTTAAGCCAGTATGTTTTAGTAATATACAGTTTTGTTATAGAAGTGCAGTAATGTTCTGACAGCCTCTTTATCAGCTCGAGTATTTTATAAGTGCTTTTTTAATAATTTTAACAAAACTTTACTGAAACGTCCCCTAGAAATGCTGTGTTGCTTTTCCTTCTTGTATTTTAACATTTAAGGTTCAAAATGTGTGGATTTTTTTTTTTTTAATTATTATTTATATTAATTTTTCCTCTCTGGCTCCCAGATGTCTATTTAAAAATGTTCCCAAATGCTGAGTTGGGAAGTGATTCATCATTTTTCAAAGCAATTCACTTTAAAAGAACAACTCTGTAACCAAAGATTGCCAGCTTCATTTCTTATTTCAGAACTGCTTAAAAAAGACTTCATTCTTTTTCTGACTCCAGCTTTATAACAGGATTGACCCAGCCCTTCCATAATTTTCAGCTAATTTGGGAAGAAAATTGCATGTGAGATCTTGACAGCACTGACTGCTTTTGAGACAGTGCACTCTCTCCGGTGTATATTCCTGACCACACTTACTGCAAGTACGCCTAAGCACTCCAGCCTGATAGCATCAGTGGTAGGAAGCATCTGTCTCATGACTTTGTGCTCTGAGTGGTCCTGTAATTCCCACCCCTCAAGGGAAGATGTGAATCAGGCATCCACTGTGCATGGCGTTCTCCAAGCATCTCTGCTTGTTTGCCCAGTCTGCATCCCAAACAGCCCTGTCCTGGGGGGTATTCACACTGCCTGACATGGGGCTGCCAGCCTCGTCTGGGAGCCTAAGTCACCTTAGTGGGCAGTGGGGAGAGCGTGCCTTAGTTTGAAATCACCCAGTGTGGGAGTTTACTCTCTTCTCACCGTGTGAGAAAGAGACGAGAAATCTGATTTGGGCATCTTAAGGGAGATAGACCAAGGCAAACGGTGTGAAACCTGGTAAATGCTGCACAGCCAATAGTTTGGCTAACTGAACTTGATGCAGGCAGCAGTGGATGCTAGGATCCAGTAGGAAAATTCAGCTGTAGAAGAGATTGCTATAATAGGGATTACCCTTTTAATGCTTAGTTTCTTAAAAGTACACTCGACTGGTCACAAAATGCAAAGCATTTCCAAACTCCTCAGCCGCGTGCTGTGCTGGCCCTGGTGACATCAAGCACCAGCCAAACTTCTCCTTTTTATTTATTAGCAGAAATTGACGAGATGTTTTTCCACACCTTTATTTCTTTTGTCTGTGTAATAATTGCTATGTTGTTTACATATTGTTTTAACTTAAAAAACAGTGCTATTAAAAAAAAATAGCATTTTTATTAGTGGAATTGGAACCCTCTACAATAAATACATTTTCTAAAGAAACTCGAATAATTTCAAAGCCACTCGCTAGCTTTTTATTTAGTGTATTCTTCTGGGGTAGAGCCTATTTTCTCAAGTGCAATCTCTCTATTTTTTTGGTTGTTATCTCAGTTAAATGCCGCTCTTGTAGCATTATTTTTTACCTTATGCAGTATGTAATGTGTCTTATCTTGATGAACAAAAAATAAATACTGCTTTTGAAATAAGATGCTTTGAGTGTTCATTCAGAGTTCTGATTAATTAAGACCACGCAACTTACTAGAGGACATTTCCACAGCAGCACACCATCCAGATGAGGTATTGGAGAGACTTTCAGCAGTCAGATCCAGGAATACCATCAGGGAAAAAACAGAGCGTGATTTTGATATTATGATATTATGATAACTGAGTTTAAACCCCAATGGTAGAAAATCTTCCTTGCGTAGCAGCAGCAGCTCAGCAGTCCAGTCCTCACTCAGACATTCCCTAACCAAAGGAACAGTTATCTTGTGCACAGTGAACAAGGACGTATTTAATGGCTGGAGAATATTTTTGCCCATCAGAAGTGCACTGAGTATCCTATATAGACACTGACAACCGGCACAGCGGGAATAGCAAAGTGTGCAAGAATGGCATAAAGCTCCTTCAGTCTGGCATTGCTTTGTACCTACAGAACGAACAGCTAGCTAACATCATCAGATTGACCTTGTGCTCATATGAGTGACAACTTTTATAGATCTGTAACACAAAAAGCAGTTCTCCATCTTATCAGCTGAAAATGCACCGGGTTTCTAAGGTCATCAGAAACACCTTTTCCTAGTTGTTTAAAATAATATATTTTTAAAAACATTCTTCTCATTTGAGTAGTCCACAGAATCTTTTGTAGTTAACCTTAAGTTTTGCAACAGCTGTGAAAACACCTTCCTGCAAATCCATTTATGATCCCCCTTGCTCTTTTGTGGAGCTCAGTCACTCTGCTGAAATGTGAATTCAACAGATGTCCAGTTTGTTCTTATCCTCCCAGGGACTCCAGTGCAGCAGCAAATGAAATGAAGAAATCAGTATTCTGGTCTCTCATTCTAAGAACTATAACTTTGTTTATCGACTGTCTTGATCAAATGTGCTGAAATACATAACATTCATAGTTTATTTGATCATTCACTGACTGACCTTGAATATCTGCCTTAAGTGTTTAAAGTGCAAATTAGATTTCAAATTTCTTCTCCAAGACTTCTTCAATAAAGAGAATTTCCAAACCAACAAATACTCTGCCGTGTGTACTAAGAAAGAAGTATTCCAGGTTTTAGATAGTCTTCTAAAACTGATTTGACTTCAGTCTTGGTCTGAAAATCACTTATAGGTAGCGAAAATGATGCTTCAAAGCCAAATTTATAAAACCTTATTTTTCAAACTGAGTTTCAAAACCTCATTTATGTATTGCTTACAGAAAGCTGCTGTCACACAGACATGCTTTAATAAAAATGGAATGAGTTACATAATAACAGTGACGGTATTTGATGCTCCATTTCCAAGCTGATGAAGGATTTCTGCCTCAGTTGAAAGAATTTCAGTTTCAGAACCACTACGAAGAGAACAGGATAAAGGAGAGCTGGGTACCTTTCAGCTCTTTTGATGGAAAGTGTGGTGACACAACAAAAAGCCCTTAACTTTGATTCATGGCATTTTTGTTAGATAAGTAATAAGAGCAGACGTCTTAACCTTTCTGGCCTGTGAGTTTGGAGAGTATCATCTAAAGCAGCTGATGCACTCAGATGAGATCTCCCACTTCGGTCTGAAATCACTGAGGTGAGGTAACTTTTTCCAAGGTAACCTTGGAAAAAATCCTACCTACCAATACGGTTCTGTCAAATCTTTCTATTCACTGCCATAGTCAAAGCTTTTTGCTACTTCAGCACAAGAAAACAGAAAAAACAAACACCAACCTGTCTTGGGATTTCCATTCACAAGTCATATATGAAGAAAGAGGAGTTCCTCTACCAAAATGGAGAATCACTGGCAGACATAGGTGGGAGAGGGCCTCTGGAGAAGGCCTTGTCCAACCTCAGCTCAAAGCAAGGCTACCTACAGGGGGCTGCTCAGAGCTGTTTCCAGTCAGATGTTGAATATCTCCAAGGATGGAGGCTCCACTCTGCTATTAGGCTTCATCTAGAGCAAGAGGGAGGGAGTAGTTTGCTTTACAAAGTGCATCTTTCTGGATGCACTTTGTCTCTGGAAGAGACAGAGCAATTCCTGACAAGGCCTTGGACTTCCACTGAGGGCTGTGGCTCAGGGAAGTCTCTCCAGGCATGAGTGTCCAAACTTTTTCCTTGCCTGGGCCACACTGAGTAAAGAGGAATTATTTGTGGACAATGTTTGGTTGTTGCAAAGTGATGACCTTCTGCCTGGGTGTGATTTGGGCTGCTCAGCAGGGGTGAGATGACACCATGACAGCATGGGCTGCAGGTTAGACATGTCTGCTTGAGTCCACAGTGAGAACATCCTTCTGCCTGGATCTGGTAGGATTTTGAGCTCCTAGCCCTAAACCTATGCAAGAGTAGCACTGGTAAGAAAATTCAAGAATTTTGTCAGGTGTGGGGATAAGGATCAGGCATCCCTGCAGCACAATTTTCCCCAAGAAGTGTAGTAAATTTGTGGATCATTAACAACACAGACAGAGCATGTTAGATTGTAGAACTAAAGGCCCATCCCACTTACATGAAGCAACAGAGGGGCACGTTGGCATGTGGGGGATCCCCAGTCACCTCAGTGAGATGGGGTTTCAGTGACAGCCCCCACACTGGGAAACAGTGGCCAGAAACCCATGTCCCAGTGACTGGAGGGACTCAAGTGTGTCATGTCTGTGCAAGCAGTAATGAAGATCCAGCATGATGAGCTGGTGAACAGGGTAAGGAGGGTAAGAACCATGTATAGACTGCCTGTAAGTTTGGCCAGATGGGGGTCCTTGGCTTGGGTGTCATAGAGACCAAGGGGTTGCAACTTGATACTGGGGAGTTGGTGGGTTCTGGGGGATGGTTACCAGTGAGGTCACTGCTCTGGACCAGAGACATCCATTTGTGTGTGTCTGTGTGGGCAAGTGGGAGACCAGAGGATCCATGCGCTGGTGGACAGGATGTCTGATCCCAGCTGCTGGAGGGATCTGCCTTGTACACATGTACATACATTTTCCACCAGCAGGCTTTCATCTTGGTCACAGAATCACAGAACCACAGCCAGTGCTCCGTCACCCACAACATAATTAATTTCTTCTTGATGTTCTGAGGGAGCTTACTGTGTGCCAGTTTGTGCCCACTGCCTCTTGTCTTGGCACTGGGTATCACTGACAAAAGCCTGGCTCTGCCCTCGCTGCACCCTTCCTTCAGGTATTTATAGACACTGATGAGATCCCCCTGGTCCTCTCCTTCTCCAGTCCCAGCTTCCTCAGACTCTCCTCATACAAGACGTGCTCCAGTCGTTTGATCATCCTGGACTCTCTCTGCTATGTCCATGTCTCTCTTGTACTGGGGAGAAAAGAGATGGGAACTGGATGAGGTCACCAGTGCTGTTTGTGACCAACTGCTGTTTATCCATGTGCTCAGATGCACACACAGGTGTGTCTATGTGCAGTGTGTAGGAGAGGATGTTCCTAAAGGAATACATGCTCAGAACTGCTGCTGTGGACCTCAGCACACAGAGATATGAGCTCAGCAAGCCATCACAGGGAAATCTTCTGTAAATTATGAAAGGATTGGAGATTGTATTATCCCATAGCCTCTAGACAGGCTTTCTTCTTAGGCCATGGAAAAGCAAATTGTCCACCTTTTCACTGGAATACTTAGGCTGGCCTGCAGTGCAGCTCCCAGAGCATCCCACGAACTCAGAGAGACCTGACAGATGACATTCATTGCAACCTTTACATCAAAATACCAACCCTTGGACTCTGTTGCTAATTTATTTCAAAAGGTCAAGCAAGGATTTGTGTGCCCTAAAGGAATTGACTGTTATATCTATGGTAAGGAAGCTTCACTTTCACTATTCAAATAACTCCTCATGAGCAAAATGCTGCAATTTTCCCCTTTAAGCTATATCTGAACACCAACTACACAATCGATTATCAAGTGAAGATAAGCCATATAGACCTTCATGAAAGACTAATTGGTTTTGTATGTGTGTGTGTTTTTGTTTGTTTTTTTTTTCAATTAAAATGAAGGCACCTTGGTCCAAATTAAGACCCTGGGAAGAAAACGTAAGCAGATTAGCTTCACTGAGAAATGCAGCGAGCGCATACCTGAAATGTTCTGTATTGAACAGTGCAGGCTAAGTCAGCAATTTTAATAATTGAAATGGAAGTATCCCTTAAAAAGTTCTTGAACACAAAGCTAATTCAAGGAGCAAATGAAAACCAGTCTTTGCATTTTAATATCACCAGCTGATACTCTGCTCAGGCCAGAATCAAGTTTTTTGTAATTTATCTGAGTACTTTTGTCTGGCAAGCATTTTAACAAGCTATGTAAATTTTACTAAGTACTAATTTGCCCTTCGCAGCACTGCCTCTGAAAAGCAGAGACCAAAGCGAGGATGGAGCTCCCTGCATAAAGCAGAGCTTACTCGACATACAAATGTCTACATTAAAAAAAAAGGACCATACTTAGAGTGGCTTGCATAGATGCTGCAGAAGTTATCTTGATGCTGTCATGTGTTTTAAGACAACAATTTGCCTTCAGATTTTAAAATACAATTTTGCATGTTCATGAAGGGCTCTCCTGAGTGGTTAAAAATAGCTGCACATTTGCAAAGTGACAATCCATCTATAAACTACATTTGTGAGGCATTTGCTAAGTGAACTGTTATTCACATTGACACCTTCTGCTTTTTCCATGGAATTATGATTCTTGAAACTACATGATATATGATGCTCAGTGACAATAGCCTTCAGCGTTATATACACAGCAAGTCTTACAACCAGTTTGATGAAAAAAGCAACCTGACATAGAATCAAAGAATCATAGAATCACAGAATCATAGAATGGCTTGGGTTGGAAGGGACCACAAGGATCATCAACCCCCCCGCCACAGGCAGGGCCACCAACCTCCATATCTAATACTAGACCAGGCTGCCGAGGGCCCCATCCAACCTGGCCTTGAACACCTCCAGGGATGGGGCATCCACAATCTCTCTGGGCAGCCTGTTCCAGCACCTCACCATTCTCTTGGTAAAGAACTTCCCCTGATATCCAACCTAAACAGACGTGGTACTGTGTTCGCATTATCAAAGTAAAGACTGACACACAATATGGATATTTGCTCTGTGTAAGCAAAAAGTACTACATGAGCACAGAATAAAACGGACAAAAAAGTGGCTGTAGAGAAATACAGAACAGAGGCTGGAAATTTAGAAAAGAAAAAAAAAACCAAAAACTTTAACGTGGAGAAAACTCATGGAGCCACATCCAAAGCGTTGTGGTCAACCACTGAATGTGCAGGTGGAGACCAGTGATGACTGCTGTCCCTCAGGAGTCCCTAGCGTGAGCCATTTTATTAAGTTCCCCACATGTCAGAAGTCTTCAGAAGCAAGGTTTCGTTTCACATTCATCTCTACTTTTTTTTTTTTGTTGGTGGCGGTGTTCTGCTGAATACTTTGGCAGCTCGTACTGAGTATTTATTTACAGGCATCAATGTAATATCACCACAAGCTAGAAAAGCATTCAAAATGCCTGTATCCAACAATGAATACAAATCAAGATTTCACTTTTTCCCATTTTGTTGATATGTTTTATTAGTTGGGAAAATAATGGAACTTACAAACTGCTGTGACACTCCTCAAATGCTGGCATTCTGCAAAGGTTTTCCTGAAACACTGAAGATGAAATTTCATCCCCAAACCATTCGTGTGGGAAGAAGAGTTGAATTTCAAACAAGGTCACACCTGCTGATCACACCTAACATCCCTGCACGGACCTTGCTCTGTCACACCTCACTGGCATTGGTCAGTGCTCACTCATGTGCAATAGGTGCCAATAAAAACTGCTGGGAAATGGAGAACTGAGGAGCACTCAGAGAAACTGCAGATAATGCAGATGGAACTACTGGAAATGAACACGGAAGGTTTTGCTGCTTTTCGTTTTTAAGGGATGCAGAACATCTGATTCTGGGCTCAGAAAATCTTTTTTAAAAAAACATGGTAAAATATTTATCCCTAAGCAGTCCAGTCTAGATGATTCCAAGTTGTCAGTCACTCAAATGGGCAAAATGGCCATTCAAAATCACCTTTTAAAATCTGCATTTCTGTAGACTGCTACTGCGTTAATTTACTCAGTGTTGGGCCCGCTGCCATGTGTGATGCAGAGCTACCACACCTAAGGAAACAGCTGAGCAGAGTAACAGAGAGGGGACAGGCAATGCAAGTTTGAGAAAACATTTTAGCTTGAAGGAACCTGTTGTGCAGCAAGCTTGATGGGAACTGTGTAAAGACCAGAAGTGATGCTGATTTAACTCTCCATGACATTTAGGTAAAACAGAAGGTAGGACTGATCTTATTATTTGAGGAATGGGTCAAGTAGCATGCTAGAAATTATCCTTTGCCGTCTCCATATGCTCTGTTTCTTGCTGTGCAAAAGAAATCCTGGATTACAGAGAAACAAATGCTAGAAACCATGCAGAAATTAAAGTACAAGAGAGCTACTGTGATTTCCTATTTGTAATGCTGTGTTTCTTAGCAGCACTGGCAACATCATAGTGAAGATAGTATTTAATTTACTGCTGCTTTCAAACTGTAAAGAAACTCTGGATTAATTTTGTTTCCACCTTGTAAACAAAGATAGTTTCCAGAGTCAAAAAACAGTTTTCGATACAGTTTATTTCTCAAAATTTTTTTTTTCTTTAATTATGCACGTTAAATATCCAAAGTGAGCTTAAAACTCTTGTTTCTGAGACAGAAATGAACATAAGCCACAATGAAGTGTTCCACAGTGAGGAAGAAATAGTATTATACTATTTATACACAGAATACAAAAACCTCAAGGATCAGAGCTTAGTAAGATTTTGAATTTAAGGTACCAATTGAAAGAAGCTTGCAGGTGCTTCATCCTTGCTTAGGAACTTCACCCAGGGCAAGAACTGTACTGGCACTTCAGCACAGTCCTGCAAGATGTTGCTAAGAGGAGACAGATCTTGCTTGCTTGCTCTCACATAGGTTCTTCTATTGCTACACCATGGGCCTGGCAAAAAGAAGCCTGGCACTTCCAATTTGTGGCAGCTTCATGCACATGGGGGAGGCTTTGCTCTAAGACTCTGCTCTAAGACTCACTTGGGTGAGGTGTGAGACCAGCAGTCTCTGACTTGATTGCCTACAGCATCAAGCCCCTGTGACAACAGCCCATCCAAAACACACCCCATGGCAAAGATGGGGGCTGTTCAATTTTGAGGGTGGGGAAGATTCTTTTGTGGTATCTTTGCGTTAACACAGTACTAAGATGTGTGAAAACAAATCTAGGGACAAACTCTGAGGAAACAGAGGAGGTGAAGCGGCAGGCAAAATGTATGAAATTGGCTCCTGATTTAGAAGTAGAGTTTTCAGACACCATATTAGAAATGAAGGCTTACAGTGGCAGCAGGGAGTGGAAGATATGGAATATATGAAAAGTAATTGTTCTTCGTGCTTCTAAAAAGGGACAGAGACTGCAAAGCTGTAGGACAGGAAATCCTGTAATGGCTGGTGCCACAGTTGGGGCAGGGCGTGCTGTGGTCCAGGCTGGGACAGAACGATGTTCTACCCTGGTAAATTAAATGATGCATAGGCAGGGCCTCAACAGCAGGGGCTTGACCCACCCAACTGGGTCATGATGGTATTGTTACCATCATACCAGTACAGCAAATGTGGGAACAGTGGGAAGTGTTAGAGGAGCTCCTGGTAATAAGAGGCTGTTTTCCAGGACCTCCTGGGCAGGCGTAAATCAGAATTCATTTTTGAGCCTGTGGAAAAAAAAATGCATTAAACAAAACCTCATCAAGATGTGTACAGACTCTGTGTAGACTCCTTCAATTTGGCCTTGGTCCTCTTCCTTCTCATCACCGCATATCTGGATTGAGATGGATGTGTGTCAGTTGATGAAAGACTCAACATGAGCCGGCACTGTGCTCCTGCAGCCCAGAAGGCCAACCATATCCTGGGTTGCACTGAGAAGCGTGACCAGAAGTGCGAGGGAAGTCATTCTGCCCTCCTACTCTGCTCTCTTGAGACCTCACCTGGAGTACTGTGCCCACTTCTGGGGACCCCAACATAAGAAGGACAGGGAGCTGTTAGAGCAGGTCCAGAGGAGGGCCACAAAGATAAAGTGGGCTGAAATGCCTCCCCTACGTAGTCAGGCTGAGAAAGTTGGAGCTCTTCAGTCTGGATAAGAGAAAATTCTGGGGGACCTTACAGCGGCTTTCCAGTACCTGAAGGGGCCTACAGGAAAGCTGGGGAGGGACTTTCTATAAGGACAGGTAGTGACAGGATGAAGAGCAATGGCTTTAAACTGTAAGATGGTAGATTTATACTAGATATTAGGAAGAAATTCGTTACTGTGAGGATGGTGAGACACTGGAACAGGTTGTCCAGTGAGGCTGTAGATATGCCCACCCTGGAAGTGTTCAAGACCAGGTTGGACGGGGCTGTGAGCAACCTGGTCTAGAGGGAGGTGTCCCTGCCTATAGCAGAGGGTTGGAACTAGATGATCTTGAAGATCCTTTCCAACCCTAACCACTCTATGATTCGGACATGTGATAAGAAGGATTGATCATGATGTTCGTGTTGAGATGGCTTAAGTACAATGAGGCCCTAATGGATGAATTGCTGATTTCTTTATTACTTAGCAGAGTCATGCAAGGCAGGGCAGGAAAGGGAACCAAGACAGGAGACTGCTCCTTGTTCATTATTCTGTGCCCCAAAGGCTGGCATCTGGGCATAGAAGGAACCAGATCACCAAACATGCCCATCCTCTGTCCCTGAAACAATTCCTCCCTACCCCAACCCCAAAATTATCTATGCTATGCTGAGACAAGGCCCCAGAGAAAGGTGCTGACATCAGCACTAGTGAACACAGTGGCCATAGCTACATGGGGCTTGTGACACAGGATGTTCCAGAAGTCAAGGGAAAGAGGATGGCAATTGAGAATCCTGGTGGCAGAGCCATGCAGAGCTGGGCAGGACTGGGAAGCAGGGTATATGGCTTCTCCTTGTCACCTCTCCTGTTTTTTGTAGCTGGATATCTTGACAAGGATAAAGCCAGACCGCTGAAAATGCCCTGAGACCTGTCCACACTCTACACCAAAGATAAACTGGCCCCAGACTAGACCTCTTCTGGGTCCTACAGGTCCCTTGAAGTTCCTTCTGATGCTCTTTCACCTACTCCCACTTTTTTTCTTAGTTTCCATGACTTTGCCCCATAGAAGGAGCAGGCAACAGCGTTAGTGATTGCACTGGCCATGCCAGCATGGGAGTTGGTGCTACCACAAAGCAGGCTGTCAAATGAGCAACCTGGTGAGCAGGGCTGTGCAAGGGAGGGCAGGATAGACAAGCAAGGCAGGTGGCTGCTACTTGTTGCTTCTGTGTCTTTCAGCTGAATATCTCAACATGGCTGCAACAAGACCACCGAGCACACCTATCCTCTCTCCCCCAGACACCTGCCAACACTCTACAAAACAGCTAACTGAGCCTCAAACTGTACTCCTAGGTTTTACAGGACCCTGGAATCTATCTAACATTCAGCTGACTCTATACCAACATTTTAGCCTGATTTGCTGAGACCTGGCCCCAAAGAGAGGGGCTGGCACCAGCCCCAGAGAGTGCAGTGGCCAATGTCAGTGTGAGGTTGGTGGCACAGTAAACATCCAGTATATACAAAGGCTGGAAGACAAGCTACCCAGTGATCTGGGCCATGCAGAAGAAAACAGGTCTGGGAAGCAGTGTGTACAGCTACTCCTTGTTATTGCTCCTGTCTTGTAGCTGCACATCCAGAGAAGGATGGAACCAGACCACTAAAAATGTCCAGAGAGCTCTCCACACTCTACAAAACAGATAAGTCAGCCTCGAACTTAAGTCAGCCTACTCCCTCTGGGTCCAACAGGCCTATGAAACCTTCCAAGTTTCTCCCCAACCCTACCCCAAAGTTTTGCCTGGCTTGCTGAGACCAGGCCCCAAAGAAATGTGTAGGCAGCAGCCTTTTGTAATTTCAGCAGCCATGCCAATGTGGGGTTGTTTACACAGTCTGCCACAGACTGCTACAAAACAGGCTGGCAGACAACAACCCGGTGAGTAGAGCCATGCAGTGGAGGGAGGATAGGCAATCAGGGCAGACAGCTGCTTCTTTGTTGCTTCTCCTGTGTCTAGTAGCTGGATATCTGGACACCAGAGGAACCAGACCACCAAACACATCTGTCTTTTCACCCCTAGACAGCTGTCTACAATCTACAGGACAGGGAAGTCAGCCTCAAACTGTACACCTTCTGGGTCCTACAGGAACCTGGAAGATCACTAAGTTCTCCCTGCCCCTCCTCCAGTATTTTACATGATATGCTAAGACCAGAGCCAAAACAAAGGCGCTGGTACCACCCCTGGTGATTGCATTGGCAAAGCCAATGTGAAGTTAGTGACACAGGAAGTTCCAGATGGCAACAAGTAATGCTGGGACACAAGCTGTCTGGTGAGCTGGGTCATGCAGAGGAGAGAAAGACTGGGAAGGAGAGCAGACAGCTACTCCTTGTCATATTTCCTGCTGTTGTTGTTGTTGTTGTTGTTGTTGTTGTTGTTGTTGTTGTTGTTGTTGTTTTGCTTCTGGACGTCTGGAAAAGGATGGAGCCAGACCACAGAAAATGCCCTGAGGGCTTTCCACACTCTACATGACAGATAAGTCAGCCCCAGACTATACTCCTTTAGGGTCCTACAGGCCCCTGGAAGCCCCCTAAGATGCCTCTTCACCTACTTCCATGTTTTTTCCTGGTTTCCAAGACCTGAACCCACAGAAGGTGCCAGCGCTGATGATTGCACTGGCCATGCCAACATGTGGTTGGTTACAAAGGAAAGCCTCAGATGGCAACAAAAAATTCTGCAAGATATGCTATCTGGTGAGTTTGGCCTTGCAGAAGAGGGAAGGACTGGGAAGGAGAGCAGACAGCTACTCCTTGTTGCTTCTCCTTTTTTTTTTTTTCTTCTTGGTAGCTGAACATCTGGATAACCTGGTGTAGGGAACCTGCTTTGGCAGGGGGGTTGGACTCGATGATCTTTGGAGGTCCCTTCCAACCTACAGCTACAACCTACAATTCTGTGATTCTGTGATTCTGTGATAAGGATGGAACTAGGCCACTGCAAACAGCCTGAGAGCTGTCTTCACTCTACAGGCCAGTTAAATCAGCCCCAGACTGTCTCCCTTCTGGGTCCTACAGAACCTTGGAAACTCCCTACGATGCCCCTGCACCTACCATCAATTTTTTGCCTAGTTCACCAAGATGTACCCACAAGATGTGGTGGCACCTGCCCTAGTGATTGCAGTCGCCTTGTCAGTGCAAGGTTGTTCCCATGAGTCAGTCCCAAAACATACTGGTGGACAAGCAATGTGGTGAGCAGGGCCATGCAGTGGAGGACAAGGACACTGAAGCAGAGTAGGTGGCTGCTTCATTTTTGCTTCTCCTATGTCTTGCAGCTGGATATCTAGACACAGATAGAACCAGACCGCGAAACATACCTGTCCTCTCACTGCAGATGGTTGCCAGCACTCTAAAAAGGACCAATAAGTCAGCCCCAAACTGTAGTCCTTCTGGGTCCTTCAGGATCCTCAAAGCTCTCTAATATGCTCCTCCCCCTGTCATGACAAAGAAGCAGGGTAGATTACTTGTTTTTCTCCATGCTGGACATTTGGTTTTGGCAGGATCTGGACCAACAAACAGTCCTGTCCTCATCTTCCCAGACAGCTTTCAACACTCTACAGGACAGGTAAGGCAGGCATGCACAGAGAGCTCCCCATACTCTTGCTGTGTGTATTCACAGGCTGTGCACAATCAGAGCTGACCCCATTCTCATTGGTGCTGTGTCCACCTCACCGAGTACTGGTCGGATCCCTCTCACAGTGAGCAGGTGGCTGGCCCACACCTGGATATCAGGTTTATCACGGAGCTTTGGGATGGACTGCATGGGCATGGAGCTTGGAGAGGCCCAGGTAGGCAGACCAGGGCCTGTCCATGGTGGTGGAAGGGGTCTGCTGCAGACCTCGATTCTTCTGTCCTTGACAATAACAGCCCAGACAGGGATACAGGTGCACTACAGGCTCCACTAGACAGCCACCGTCCAAACTTGTCCAAGATGCTGTCCTCAGGATGGAGACACTACACTGCATTATGGTCTTACCAGCAGCTGGAGGACGCACGCGCCTTTGTCATGGTTTTATGGTCATCAGTATTCCACATCATCACATCATGTAGTGCACTGGGAATTAAAGTGTTAATGCCCCAGTTCAACATACTAAAGAGAAGACACTGTGTTCCCTAGAAGACTGTTCGCTGTGCTGATATCATTCCTGCACACGGGGGAACGCATATAAGGCACTGTCGGGTCATCTGACTTCCTTTTCACTTTCCTTCATCGCTCTTCTGCTTTGTCTCTCCTCGCTGCTGCCCAGCTGCGCGTGCTGCTTCAGCATTACTGTAAGGCCTACAGCTTTTTTTTCAGATACTCTCTCTCACTCATTATATTTAGTAAACTAGTTTGTTCCTCCTCAGATCGTTGCCACTGTTCTTTGCTTTAATTATTTTGGGGTCCCCTATTTCCCTTTTCCAGAGGCATGGACTTTACGAAGTCCCTCCGCCCCACTAGTCACGGAACCAGGCCGAACCAGCTGTAAACCGTTGACAGCCTTGGACACAGAGAGCTCCTCAACACCTGCCATCTGCATACCCCAGCACAGGCCTGCTGGCAGCTGGAAGCTCTCCGTCAACCTGGACTAAGAGCTGCACACCAATCACCTTCTCTCATTAACTTACCTCAGAATAAGTTCTAAACCATCAAAAGGAAGTTACTGATTCATGAACCCATCGTCTGGTTCTTCCAGCTTGTACTATCTTTATTGGGAATCTCTGGGGTGTTTCCTTATTGTCCTTATCCCCTTATATTTATTCATCTTCATAGATAAGTGCAATATACATTTGTACACTTAACAAATATTTATATGTGCATGTTTAAATCAGAGAGCTCTATCATGGCACCTGGGTACAAGGCTCCAGAGCTGAGTGCTGCAAGGCTCACCAAGCCAGCTGCAAGGTCAGCAGGGAAGCCACCTCTTCTACACTGGCCCAACAGAAAAGAAGAAATTCTAAAAATTTACTTAACTGCTCTTCTAGACACCATTCTCGCAAGACTTCTAAAATATATTAGAATAGAATATTTCAGTTGAAAGGGTCCTACAAAGATCACTAAGTTGAACCACAGGACCACTTCCAGGCTGAACAGAAATTGAAGCATATTGTTAAGTGCAATATCCAAACAATGGTGTTTCTGTGCAGTTTCTAAATCAGTGCTGCTGAAGGAGACAGCTCTCACCTTCTTCCTGGACTGCTCCCACCAATACGCTGGCCCCCTTCTTGCATCAGGAAACACATTTGTGCAGCTGCAGTGCATTTGATCAATAACAAATCCAGTTTAACAAAAAAAAATGTCCCACTGCCTTCCCATCTCCACCAAGGGTATGTTCCCATTTCTCTGAATAACCTAAAATTGTTAGACCACACAGATATATGTAGATCAGTAGTTAAAAAAAAAAGGCACAGAAGACCCTATGTCGCGCAGTACTACAGTACTTAAGCGGTAGTTATGAACTTAAAGGTACCTAACACAGGTAAGTACTAAATCATACATCACAACAATTTTAATACTTAAGCATTATTTCTGTTACCTAAGAGCTGGAACATGCAAACACAGAACAGCAGTACCATCTCCTGCCTTCATTATTGTGACAAGATATATATATATATATTTTAAATAAACCAAAAAGTGATAGGTATTCATATGCATCACTGTTCCATGGCAGTATGATTCTGAGCTTGTTTAACTTCATAGCTTCATATTCTTGCATTCAGAAGTAAATATCACAAAGCTGTTAATTAATGATTATAGTTCAAAGTTATTGTTTATGGCTTACAGAAGGAAAAAAGGAGGAAGGGAGGGAGGGAGGGAGGAAGGAAAGTGAAAAGGGAAAGGGAAAAGGAAAGGAAAACGGAAAGGGAAAGGGAAAGGGGAAAAGAAAAGGGAAAGGGGAAAGGGGGAGGGAAAGGAAGAAGGAAAAGAAGAAAGGTTGCTTGAAGGAGAGTGAGACACACTTCACTATAATGTTCACAGCCTAACAAAATATATCTGCATGAAAATATTGTGTTGCGTGGAATTGCATGAAATTGCAATGTCACAAAATGTGACCTTTTTTTTGAATAATTTTAACAATCCAGGAAGTGCTAAAAATTAAATGAATTGTTCAGAAATTTGGCCTCAACACCATTTTTGTAATAGCTTTGTGTCCCAAGCAGTACGACCTGCAATGAGGTATAATAGCCAGACAGTACATTAGTGTTATTAATGAAAAGTGATATTTTTTTCTTGAGTGTTCATAGCAAAACTTATAGGCATTTAAATATGTCATCAAACATTACCTGCCACCCCTGCTGTCTGAAACGTAAAGAGTGCTAATTTCTTAAAAAATTGTCTTTGAGAAATACTGTGCTGCAGTCAGTGAAAGATTCTTAAAGCTTTTTGGTCAGGAGGAATATACTGTGAGTTTTAAATAGCTTTCCAAAGAGGAAGAAACTTCAACCACCTTATAAGTTTCCACAAATATATATTACCATTTTGGGGTTCTGAGGCAGGGCTCTGCAGGATTCACCAGCAGAGAAGTACCATCTGAGCATCCCACACTCTTTCTAGAACTACACATCCTTACTACATGCAGGAGGGGTCTGTATTATTACCAATAAAACTATGAGTTAATTAAGGAGCTTTATCATATATAACATTGAAAAACATCTTTTTGTCGATGCACAAATTCCCACTGAGATCAGTTGGGCAATTCCTAGACTAGGGATTCTATATAATAAACACTATATGTGACAACAGAAAAGACTTGTATGCCAAACAAATGTTCAGTTATGGTTCTGTAGAACATAAAGGTCTGTCAGTGCTCTTGTGAGTGTCCAAGAGCTCTTACATTGCAGAGCATTGTAAAGGCAGCTCTACCCCAAGCAGAAGGGAAGTTTCTAGAGTGGCAGATCCCAAGTTAGAGGAGACAACTTTTCACCTCAGACTTCTGAGAAAAGGTAAGATATTGCAGTTATTTTATGCTGCTAATGGTATTGTGCAACATCATTTTCATGTGCAGCCAACTCCACTGTTCTTCTTAAATGGCGTGTTTGAGGCACTGTCATTAGAAATGTACATAAATCCTGTTAAAACCAGTGATTTAGACTACTGAGTTTGGTGCACCTATGAGAAATAAAAATACTGTACATATGTTGTAATACTAAAATGGCATCAATGTAAGTTCTACAACTTTCAGTACTGGTGTATTTAGTTCAGTGGAGTCAGTCTTTCCCAGCTGAGTCAAAGCTGTCTATGTTCATATAATATTTTAAGTGGATGTTGTATTTTTATTGAGTTCTTTTATCTCTCTATAGGTACCTCCAAACTCCCTTTCTCTCTCTCTCTGTAGATCAGAATTTTTGTTGTTTTGTTAGTTGTCTCCTCTGTTCAACCCCCGTCATCTGTAGTTTCTTCCACAGTTTCAGTTAGTTTGTATTATATAATTTGGATGGCATCACTTCATGCCTTTCTAGGCTGCATTTTGGTAATATCCTGATTTGTCCTCCCATCATGGCTGTACAGAAGCAGGGATAACTCTGATATTTGCACACACTGAATTTTCCCTCTTTCTCATAACAACGAAAAATGAAAATCAAAGATGACTGTGACACAAATGGATCTTCTAAATGGCTGCAAAGCATTATGATATGAAGTTTGACAACAACAAATAAAGTTTACTTGAACCAAGGACAAGGTTGGAGCTCGATGATCTTTAAGGTCCCTAAGCCATTCTTGGATTCTATAATACAATGAACTTCCCGTACATAAGTATCAAGGGAGAGAAGCAGGCAGCCTGAAGTAGATTTCTACATTTAGTTGAAGGAATTGTGCTCTGAAAAATCTTATTTTCCGGCATTGATTTGATCATAATCTTTAGTATTTGCACTGTAGACCTCTAAAAACAAAGATGCCTGTGAGTGGGATGAAATACCTTCTGGAGAAAGATGCATGTGTCTGGAGGTATGTTTCTCTGGTCCAATCTTCCTTTATGGATTTTAGTGGTAAGACAGCTTCTTCCTCAGATACCTATGTTAATTGTTTTTGAAGTTAGACTAGAATCTATTTTTAAATTGCTTCAGTGAAAAGAATTGTTGCACACCACTGATGAGCCAACAACAATAATCTTGTGTCCACACTGGGCCCTTCTAATTCAAGAAGAAATGTTTGGAAGTTGAAGAGAGTCCAACCCAAACATTGGGTCCAATTCCAAGGGAAGAATAAATTGGTGAGGAATGTACAAAACGTGGCCCTTAGGGAAGGGTAGGGGACGATGAGCTTGATTAGTTTGATGAAGAGGGAGACTGGTGGAAAATCTGATAGCTGTAAGCAATTACTTGAGGAGGATTCACAGAGACAGAAGAGACAATGGTCACAGTTTGTGTCCTGAGACATTCTGCCCAGACATGAGGAAAGCCTGTTTCACTACTCCAGCATTAAGACACTGCCGTGGACATCCCAAAGAAGCTGTGAGGTCTCCATCCTTGGATATTTTCAAAACTAGGTTCATTATCTCCATGCAGCCATGATCTAGGGTCAGCAGCAATCCTACTTTGAGAGTGAGTTTGGAACAAGAAGCCTCAGAACTTCCTCCCAAAGATTTAAGTGGCTCTCTGAGACTTCCACTTCATATTGATCCACAGGAAAAACAGCAGTGACTGAAGACTTCACTTTCAGAATTTCTCAGTGAAGTAATTTCAGAACCGTTTAAAAACCTTAAAAATACCAGTTATGAAAATGGCAACTGAACTGTATCCTCTTCCTCTTTTTATTCCATTCTTCGCCCAGGGTAAATACATCGATAGGTGACACACCATCTGTCATCTGTGATTAGACAACAGCAGGTGGAGTACCTGAAGCTGCCTGAAGGCTGGTGTTTGGACCACATTTCTCAGACATTCTGCAGTCACCCAGCTGGGACTGGTACATGTGGAATAAAATCTACAGGGATCTGTACCCTTCTGGTGGAAACAGTGCCTCACTGGGAGTCAACTTGAAGTCTGTATTTAGGAGACTGCATATCACAGTGTTAATCACAGAATTTATTGCAAGACTGAGAAAGCACAGTTTTGCACAAGCTTTTCTTTCACTGTCTCAGCTGTGACAAATGTAATGCCAGCAGTAATTTGCTATTGCTGATTAAAACATAAATCTATAATCTCTCAGTTAAAGCCATTTTCAGGGTTGTAGGACACTTCCTTCATGTATTTATCTTAAAACACAGTTTGGAAAGGATTTTTTAATACCCTGAAAAGAACTACTACATTTTAACCATTATTTCCCTTTAACCCTGTAATTTGAGTATTCAAGACTGATCATGCAAATAAATAATTGTGCAGTGCAACGTATCTGGAAAGAAAAGAAAGACAGTGTATTATTTTGGCAGAATTAATTAGAATTTGGTGGTGTGCATCTCACATAATTTGAGAGAGGAATCAAACGGTCACAAGTGAAAAACAGAAGGTAAATATACCTTTTGTTTTTCATATGTTTCAGCAGGTCTCAGTGCTGAAAAACCTGGAGTTGCAACAGTGAAGACATGAGGAAAATATTTATCAAGAAAGCCTCGAATTCTCTATGAATTAGATAAATAGCTGTTATTAAGCTCAAACTCTAGAGGGAAAAGGGATTTGAGATTTGCCCAAGGCACTGAGGAACTGTAGCAATTTTGCTAAGACATGGTGACTGATGAAATTTTTCATTATTAATTCCATGTTTAAACACCTGTACTGTTTATACTTGTTTTGTGTGTTTGTTTTTTTTCTAAAATATGAATCATTCAGAGACCCACAAAGACATGAAGATTTAATTTGATTACTGTTTATTATATCCAGCAGGAAGCACAAACACAGATACAGATGCACATATGCATTACCTAGATGTCAGTTGTGCTAATTTATCCTTGCTTATTTCCCAAGCTGTCATTCTGGTTCATATAAATTAAGGAAGATATTCTCACTGGCTTCAAGTCTTTGCTTCAAACAGATCTTCAGAGAACAATTTACTGGAAAAAAATCATGCAAGCTTCATCCCTTCCCAGTTTCATTGCCTGGACTCTGGAACGAGAACCCATATATCGCAAAACCCCATGGATGACTCCCAAAGACCACACAAAGTTTGGGAGATGTAAACAAGACAGTGTACAGAGAAGAGAAGTCCTCAGATGGGGACACCAGAAACAAAAGATGACACTTCAAACAACAACACCAGCTCCTGAACCTGCACACCATCACCAGGAGTGTTTGCTTTTTAAAACTTCGCTTCAAAACTCCAGCAGTGAAAAGCAGCTGCTAATTTTCAGAGACTTCATTGCCCAAATAGCAACAGCACTCCTTTTTTGGTAACTGAGATCAATTTCCCCCAGCAAGTAGTTTGAAGACCTTCCGCCTGAGAGTTTACACTTATACCAAAGTCAGAGGATTGGAAGGCAGTAGCTTTTACAGGGCTAGGCTTCTCCTGCGCAGTGTTTACTGCTCCCAGTAAATACTTGTCATTTTATGCCCCAAAGTCACTTGCAGTTTAAAAACAGATTAAGCAAAGTGGTCCCTTCATTCTCATAGGGATAATTCTCTAAAGTGAAGTCTCAGACTCAAAGGAGTCTGGCAGGAGGCAATACATAAATCAAAGCTGGTAATGAATTACACTGCATTTACTGTTGGATCCGATGTCTTTGCAGGGTACAGCCAAAGGATATGCTGTTCTCTTGGTTCCAAATACTGATGGTTCTTAGTAGGAAGTGAGTTTACGCAAAGGAAGAATGATGCTGGATTGACTGATAGATGGGTTTTTTTGAAGGGGCTCAGATGCATTTTCTTGCTTAAGAATAATTTAGGGTCCCATTTCTCTCTTTTTTCTTCCTCAGGGTCCCACACTGTCTGAAGAAATGATAGTTCTTACATAGACAGCTTTAAACCTATCCCATACCTCCTTACTACCACCATCTTACCTTCATATCTAAATTCTAAGCCTGTTCTGCTGTGAAACTAAACTATCATTCATCCAGACAAGAGGAAGATAACAGAAAAAAAGTCTCTCACTGTACAGACCAGTGCAGAAGGAATGCTGCTCACACAGAATATAATGAAACACCCCAAAACACACAGAAACAGTTTACTCTAGGAACATCCCAGTCTTGAAGCATAACCCTGAGGGTCTGATACAAAGCAGAGAACATGACTACTGTCATACTCTCTGGAAATTCAGTTTCATCTTTCCTCCACCTGCTTTCCTCCTGTGACAGTATACCAAGCCATCTGAAGATGTATACTGCCTCACAACAGATAACAGACACCAAGATCTTTCTAAACAATTGCAGTTGCTGAAGTCAGGGTAGGGGTAAATACCTTTAGGCTCTCCCTGTCATCAGTGGAAAGAAGTTCTCTTGAAAGAGAATTGCAAAGTATGTTATTGTATTTGTGTTGCCATACAGTGTAAAATACACTAGGTGCAGTGATTATATGATGGAAAATAAAAGAATAATTGAATTTACATATGAAACTTCACTTCTGTAATTTTATGAAGAGCCTCTAACTTAATACCTTTAATAATCTCCTGAAGACATTGCACTGTTTATACTAAGAGATCAAATGCCCAGTAGTAGCCTTTGAATTCTGAAGTATTGAAAAGGCACACAAATTCATGTAGATATATTTTTGAAAATAGGTCCACCAGCTGGAAAAAGATGTAAGAGAGACTGAGAACTACTAATTATTGGAACCACTTAAACAGTTGGAAGTACTGGGCTGCCTATTTAACCGTTTTGCATTGCACTAATCTCTGCTGGCGTTAGAGTCAATAAAAGCTCTACAGGGAGTCTGAACACAATGTGATTTTCCTAGTCAGATAAATCTTCCCCATCCCCACTATCCTTATTATCCTCCTGACAATGCATCTAACAATTGGAATAAATGTGTAATCCACATCTATGCCGCAGAATGTATTTGCTCTGAAAATGTTTTGCAGGAAACAGCCACAAAAGAAGGCTGAGTTTTGTATGAGTTGCATGCGGTTCTCATTGCTCTGGGGGAGGGGAGTGTTGTCTAGAAAACAGGAACGTGCACCAGGCAGGAAACTGTTTGACTTCCAAATGCATCTCTGATTCAAATTCAAAAGCTGTAAGTGCTTTCCTGAAGAAAAAAGAAATCCAGTCTCTAACAGCTGCGGGATTATCTCAGGTGTCTGTTGCCTGTGTTCATCCTGATTGAAAACGTGGATAACAAAACCTGATCATAGGTATCACTTTGGATGAGAGGTGGAAATGAAATGGCAGAAGCAAGAGTTAAGACAGACTGGATGAAAAATAGCAATTTCCTCATAATCTTTCTATGTAGGCTGCCAAATCTTGCCCCAAAGGCACTGCCAAAGATGATGATTATAAGAATATAAACCAAGAAACACCTTCCTGAATCACTCAGCCCAGTCTCTTGATATTACATTCAGTCATCTTACAAATTTCTTCTCATATCTATGACAAACTCTGCCTTAAAAGCAGTCGTGTTTCTCTTTCCCATTGGAAGAGCTTCAGAAAGCTTCAGTCGTTAAATGTTTAGAAGAACTTTGGCAAATTCTGGAGTAGTTCTGTTTATAGCTCATTTATACCTTCCTTTTTCCAGTAAAGTTTTGTATTTCAAATGACTTTTACACATCTTGGAGAGGTATAAAATCATGAATTGAAAATGGGCCATCATCAGTCCTGTTTGTCTGCAAACCAACCTTCAAACTATTATTTAAACCAAAGTTTAAACAAAAATTTTTTTTAAATATTGCCTTTTCTACAAATTGCACACACCAGTGGATATCCTGCAATGAAGAAGTATTTTCTGGATCTGTTATTTTTAGTTGTTATCAAACTCATTTCCAAATAAGCCAACTGTTCTTTTTTCTTACTGCATCTAAGGCTTTAGTTATGATAATCTATACTCAGGACGGAGGGACATATAGAAAAACTTCTGTGACTCTGAGGCTTATCATCAGTGGTAAAGATATTCACTGTTCTCTTTATCTACCTCTCCAAAGTGCTCAGCATGGCTGAAACAGGATACAATGAGTGGAGATATAGTCTTCCTTTGGATATCCCAAGTCATCAGAACTTGTTATTTTCTGGAAGTAAACAGTGAATTAGTGATGAAATAGCGTATTAGACTGATCATATATCATAGATACTGTAAATATGCAGATGACTCAGCACCGTCCATCCTTCATCATGTACAATCAACACTGTGCTTGAATAAAAAGAACTCATGAATGAAGACATCTGTATGAAAAAGCCTGCAATGCAGGTGGTGAACAGGTGAAGCTTTGAATTGACCAAGCTGAGAACTGCTCTTTGACTTCTGATTACAAGTAAATTCATACACCAGTGCACCCAAAGTTTATCCATCTTCATTTCATTAGCAGATTTTGTTCCACTGAGATGAGCAGTGAGTTTATTTTTATTATTTATTCTAATTTTACCTCCTTGATGTACAGTAGAAAAATGCCGGTGTGCATTTCAGCATGTAGAAAATTCTAGCTAGTAGAATACTACTAACAGGTGCTGTGTTAGGCCACACATTGCAGCACAGCTCCATCAGTTTGTCTCTGTGGCCCACATTCTGGTCTCCTACTCAATGTCAAATCACATTAAAGGTCTCTCCTTTTTTCAAAGGCGTTTCCTGGCCTGAGCTCACAAATGTGCTCAAAACAATCAATCACTCAAACAATAATCTATATGTAAGCCTTATGATAAAAGTCAGGATAAAACATTTGCAATAATTATGTTCTTCTTAAATCAGACATGACTGAGCCTGAACTGTTTGGAAATCTTTCCTGAGACTCTAAATTCTTTAGATGTTCTTTTACAATATGTAAATAAGCAGGAACCTGCCCACTAAAAATGTGAACAAAGAGGAAGTGTTCATAATTACTCAGAAAGAAACATAAAATAGTTATTTCCATAAGAGATACCACAGAAATATCAAAGGTTAATATGGCAACCTGGAGGATGATTGTGACGTGTTATTCTACAGGACAAATCACAGCTCCTTCCTGCTGTCTGAAGAGTTCCCTCTCCAGAAAAGCTGTGTCCAAGATGCCAGCTGACTCTGGGAAGCACAACAGCACCTCTGATAATTCAAAATCCCTTCAGACGATGTCTGCTTTGTTAGACTACTCATCAGTGAAGTTTCACCTAGAAAAAAAAATGAGAGCTTCTTTTTTTTTTTTTTTTTTTTTTTGCTTCTCCTCAGCCTTGGGGACTTAAAGACTTAACTCTGTAAAGAAGAGTAGAGAACAGGAGTAAAGGATCAGATTTGGTCTGCACTTTCCCCCTTTCTAGCAGTCTGACTCCCACACAAATTCCAAGGTTTATGTAAGAGGATCCTGTCAAAAGTACACGTCTGCATCAGGGGCCAAAATATTTTGATGCACAAGCTTTAATGCTGCACTGCAAGCTATCTCATTTGGTGAAATCAGAGTACAATTAATTGCTACATTAAAATAGAATTTGCATAGGGCTACTTATGACATTCCCATTAAAATCACATTAGTTCATCATGATTAACACTCTCTCACTGAGCACCGAACAAATTAATCTGTGGATCCTTTGCTAAGCTTGTGCCCAGAAACACAATTTGTAGGAGAAGATACGGGACGTGCATTGTTTCCATTGTAAGATGACTATTCAGTATCTGTTTCAAACCAAGGCAGACTGGAAGTGTACCATGTCAAAGCTCTGTGTAAATAAGAGTGCATGAAATTAGTAATTCGTAAAAATGGCCAAGAGATTCAAAACCACACTTCTCTGCCAAAAAAAACTTTTTCCAAGAATAATTGGGTGATTTTTTATTTTTTTTTTTAAACCAGTGATACTAATTATGTGGAATTTGCTGAAAATCTTACTATTTAGTCCACTGACAGCAGTCAGTGCTAAACACACAAATCCTTCAGTTCTTCAGCTGATGCTCAGAAGTGATTTGTTGGCATGATAGTTTTTGTTAAGCTCTGCACAGTGTAGCTCTTGAAAGCAGGTGGAGATGCATAAATAAAGATCTGTGCTTATTTTCTTTTGCCCAAGTTAAAAGTGGACTTAGATGAGAAGGGAAGGGAAGGGAAGGGAAGGGAAGGGAAGGGAAGGGAAGGGAAGGGAAGGGAAGGGAAGGGAAGGGAAGGGAAGGGAAGGGAAGGGAAGGGAAGGGAAGGGAAGGGAAGGGAAGGGAAGGGAAGGGAAGGGAAGGGAAGGGAAGGGAAGGGAAGGGAAGGGAAGGGAAGGGAAGGGAAGGGAAGGGAAGGGGAGGTCTTCCCAGAGTCTTCTATTCTCTGGCCTAAGCAACACAAACTTTCTTAGAATTTCTTCATCAAGAGAGGTGCTCCAGCCCTTTGATCATATTCATGGCTCTCCTCTGGATTTAGTCTAACAAGTCCATGTCTTTATTGTGTTAGAAGCCACAGATCTGAATGCAGTACTGCAGGTGGAGTCTCACAAGAGTGGAGTAGAGGGAGAGAATCACCTCCATGGTTGTCCTAGATAGACTTCTTTTGACGCAAACCAGAATACTCTTGGCTTTCAGGCTTGTAAAGTAATATTGCCATCTCATGTTGAATTTTTCACCCTCCAGTACTCCCAAGTCCTCTACAAGACTGCTCTCAGTCTGTCATCATTCAGCCTGTATTTGTGTTTCAGATTGCCCCAGCCTATCTACCTTGCAATTGGCTTTGTTGAACTGAATGACATCATTAACACAGACCAATCTCTTGAACCTGTTAAGGTCCCTCCCTCCAGCACATAGGTCATACCACTTAGCTTGGTGCCAACCTCAAACTTGCTGTGAGTGTACTCATTCATGTCACTAATTGAGATGTCTCAGTCAAAACAGACCCCTGAGACACATCACTTATCACTGGTCTCCACGTGGATATTGAGTCATTGACCACAACTTTTGAGTGTGACTACCCGGTCAATTCTTTATCCATCGGGCAGTCTATCCATCAAGTCCATGTCTCTCTAATTTACACACAAGGATGTTGTGCAAGACAGCATCAGCAGCTTTGCACAAATCCAGGTAGGTTATGTAAGATATCTCTAGCAACTAGCCAGACCAAAATCCCATTCCTTTCGCCGAAAATATTTCTTTAATGCTGTTCCTCTGTCCAAACGTTTTTGAAGAAAACCAGCATTGTCTCAGTATTCTTCATTTTTTTACCTGCTTGTTAAAAAAAGTAGTCAAGGTGGAAAAATGGTGTTTTACTGCTGAATTGCATTGTTTTCTCGCCTAAGCAAAATCTCTAGATTAACTAATCTTTAGATTAGTTAAAAGAAACAAACAAACAAAACAACAACAACAACAACGACAACAACAAAACCACCCTGATTCTCAAGCTAAAATAAGAAGTAGTGTAGATCTGTGCAGATCAACACTGCAGAAAATCAATATTGTTAAATACAGTGTAGTTTGCTCACCTCTATATTTTCTTAGTTAACTCTGTATTTCCTCACACACATACCAGGCAGCTGATCTTTGAACTTATAAGTACTTGGGATCCTGAAGATTAATCTCCTGAATGTGGAGCAGAAAATACTTTAATTGTGTCGATGTCTTCATGGAATGAAGTGATATGAGACAAGTATTCATAGATGCTACAGAAGTCCATTGTAAAGAAGCCAAGATGAAGTAGAATGAAAAGCAAGATGAAACGTCTCCCTGATGATACTTCTAAGACTCCTGGGGAAACAGTGCCCAATTGGGCACTGCTCATGGCAGGTAATTCTGACTGGCTCTTTGTATTGAATGAATTTCACCTTTAGTCTTCTTTAGGGAAACAGGCATGACATTGACTTATAAATATACAGTTGAATACATAGGGAAGAGAACAGCTGCCATAATCTATAACCTAAAATCTTCTTGGAGAAAAAACAATCAGTGTTATCCTGTAATAACAGCATCATTATGTTCACAGAAGCTATGAATGCAAAGTTGGATCCGAATGGCCAAAATAAATAATTCACAATTTATTGAGGGAAAAAAGCAACATTATCTAAGTTATGAACCCGAGTAAGTGACAATCATGTCCCACTTGTTTCTCAGAAAGATACCTTTGAACCTGGATTTTCCTATATTCATCTCAAGAGGAGAATTGGGGAAGAATTTCATCTACGTCTATTCAAAGTGTTTATAAGTTAAACAAAACCTTTGTGGCATGTTGTTGCCATATCCTGTTGTTCTTAAACATGAACATTTCCCTTCCACATGAAACTTTTTTTAAAAGACTACATTTTCTCTGCACAATGCTTCTGTTGTTTCATAGCTAAGTTTAAAACACAAACACCAGTTAATTTCCTCCTCTGAATCAGCAGTAAACTCAGAAGCCCACTGGCCAGGTATTACCTCTTTTCTACATTTCCACTGAAGCTGAGTATATAATTTTTTAATAGGTAAAATGTAACAATGTAATGGCATATATGATTCAGAAGGGTGCTTGGTTTTCTTGATCTGTTGTTCTTGCGTATTGTAAATCATGTTGGTTTTGGTATCCATGTTCTCGCGCATTTGCTGAACCTCGGTGTCATTCCTGATTCTCTTCCTTTGAATCACTGTGTGGCTGATGAGAGCTCTTTGAAAGCAGCTTCAGAAATTCAGTTCAAACTCTGAAAGTTGTTTTGGTTATTCACTATAATGGAAAGCAAATCTGCAAATATTGACAACCTCATTCACTTCCCATTTAAAAATGGCATCCCTACTAATATTTCTGATTGCACTTTATGCATTTTTCCTCATGTATTCATACAGAATGAAATTATTTCTCCCTCAAATCAAGCCAAGCATGAGTTACTGTATAGACAGAGTCAAGCAATATTAAGACTTTATTTAATCTTACCAAGCAGTACATTCCTGAATGATGTGGATGGACCATATCTGCTTCTGTGTAGAACAGTAGAACAGTTCAGAACAGATTTTAAGGCCAGATTAGGGGTATTTTTGGTTGAGAGCAATTCACTGTCCAGTCTTTCTGTATTCTTAGCTGCTATCAGGTAGCAGCCACATGCTGTAGAGAAGGAAGGCCTCCCTTTCTTGGAGTGGCACACATTGCTGGGTAAGTAAATGATGCAAAGCAAGATCTGGAGGTGCAAGCTCAAGTAGAGGGTCCTGCAAGCTGAGATCACAGAATCACAGAATTGTAGGGGTTAGAAGGGACCTCCAGAGATCATCGAGTCCAACCCCCCTGCCAAAGCAGGTTCCCTACACCAGGTTGCACAGGTAGGCGTCCAGGCGGGTCTTGAATATCTCCAGAGAAGGAGACTCCACAACTCCCCTGGGCAGCCTGTTCCAGTGCTCCATCACCCTCACCATAAAGAAGTTCTTGCGCACATTCGTGCGGAACTTCCTATGCCCTAGCTTCATCCCATTTCCCCTTGTCCTGTCCCCATGCACTACTGAAAAGAGTCCGGCCTCACCACTATGGCCCCCACACCTCAGGTATTTATAAACCTGGATCAAATCCCCTCTCAGCCTTCTTTTCTCAAGGCTAAACAGACCTGGTTCACTTAGTCATTCCTCATAGGGGAGATGCTCCAGGCCCTTCACCATCTTTGTGGCCCTCCGCTGGACTCTTTCCAAGAGATCCCTGTCTTTTTTATACTGGGGAGCCCAGAACTGGACACAGTACTCCAGATGAGGCCTTACCAGGGCAGAGTAGAGGGGGAGGATCACCTCCCTTGACCTGCTGGCAACGCTCTTTTTTATACACCCCAGTATTCCATTGGCCCTTTTGGCCACGAGGGCACACTGCTGGCTCATGGCCAACCTGTCATCCACCAGGACACCAGGTCCTCTCCAGCAGGTCATCCCCCAGCCTGTACTGGTGCATGCAATTATTCCTCCCTAGGTGCAAGACTCTACACTTGCTTTTGTTAAACCTCATCCTGTTTCTTACTGCCCAGCTCTCCAGCCTGTCCAGGCCTTGCTGAATGGCAGCACAGCCTTCAGGTGTGTCAGCCAAACCTCTCAACTTCGTATCATCAGCAAACTTGCTGAGGGTGGCCACTATCCCCTCATCAAGGTCATTGATGAAGATGTTGAACAAGACCGGACCCAGTACAGACCCCTGGGGGACGCCACTAGTTACAGGCCTCCAGCCGGACACTGCACCACCAACGACGACCCTCTGCACTCTGCCAGTCAGCCAGTTCATGACCCACTTCACTGTCCACTCACCTATCCCATACTTCCTCAGCTTTGTTATAAGGAGGTCATGGGGGACAGTATCAAAAGCCTTACTGAAATCAAGGTAGACTACATCTACCTCTCTCCCCCCATCCACCCAGCCAGTGACAACTTCATAGAAGGCCACCAGGTTGGTCGAGCACGACCTCCCCTTGGCGAACCCATGCTGGGTACTCCTGATAACCTCCTTTTCTCCCAATTGTCTGGAGATGGCACCCAGCACAAGCTGTTCCATCACCTTCCCTGGGACAGAGGTGAGGCTGACCGGCCTATAATTACCTGGGTCCTCCTTCTTGCCCTTTTTGAAGACCGGAGTGACATTGGCTGTCCTCCAGTCATCAGGCACCTCCCCAGTTCTCCAAGACCTCTGAAAGATTACAGAGAGCGGCTCAGCAATGACCTCCGCCAGCTCTCTCAGCACCCGTGGATGCACCCCATCAGGTCCCATGGATTTATGGACCTTGGTGTCTCCTAGGCTTTCATGGACCACCTCTTCCCTGACTAAAGGGAAGTCTCCCATTCCCCAGACTCTCTCATTAACCTCCAAGGTTTGGGATTCCTGAGGGAGAGCCTTTTCACTAAATGCAGAAGCAAAGAAGGCGTTCAGTATTTCTGCCTTCTCAGCATCCCCCATTACCAGAACGGGCCCCTCACTTAATATGGGGCCCACATTCTCCCTGGCCTTCCTTTTGCTGTTAACATACTTAAAAAAGCCTTTTTTATTATCCTTTATCCCTGTAGCTAGATAAATTACTATTTTAATAGTAAAATTATATTAATAATTATTATATTATTATACTATTATACTAAATTAATAGATTACTGTGCACAGATCTACATGGGCACTTATGCATCCATCAGGCTTATCTCACCTTTCTTTCCACCCTTATTATACACTGACCAGTAGATTTTCCAGTAGGAAAGTCTGGATAGCTCAAGCAAAGGCGAATTAAGAGGGGGAAACTGACTGGTCTGCAGGGAGGCAGGGAAGTGTAGCATCCTCTTTGGTTTCTTACCTACAGGAGCAGGTTGAGCTCCTATAGTGCCTGCATGCTCATTTATGAGGCGTAACAGTGACAATTATTACCACAATGACTAGTATTCAGAGAAATTACTACTTATTTCAAAGGTGCAGTTTTGACATTTAAATGCCAAACTTCTACTGGAATTCACTGAGAAAATAAATGTCCAAATGCTGCTTGTGTGAATGAAAATATCCTCACAAAAAGGTATCATCATCTTAATGTATTGTGGTTGTATAACTACTGCTGCTGGTTTCTGTTTTAAAGCAGGGTACAGTCGCTGCAGAAGGCTCATCCCATTATTCCCTGTCCCCTATGGGATATGTCATCAGACAAACTGCACTCAGAGCTCTCCCACCAACAGCTGCAAATAGCAGAGTGATATTTTGTGAATAACCAGAGTGAAGGAAATCCATTTGGTGTTAATATATTGGTATTCCTGTTAGAAATATGCTGCAGCTCTTAAAAAATCCCCAGTGTACTCATGATTACAAAATATGTCATGGTATCAGTCTATTCTCCACAGCACAGTGTACTGCCTGACAGCTAATGTGCTTTGCTGCACTGTTATCAGCTGCCTTGCTGCAATGCAGTATGTTACACAGAGTTACTCTGGTGTGCATGGCTCTGCCCTGCTCAGCTTCTGCATTTGCAGAGGAAACGTTGATTACCTTGAAATGGTAATAATATGATTTTCCACTGTAAGCCACAGCAGAGATCATACAGTTACCAAAAGCTGTGACTGTCAGCCAAATTGCATACTGAGCACAATTATTTGAGCTATTAATTGAAGTATAACATTTCCTTATGAGATAGCAATGATTAAAATTTACACTGTTAGATAACTTGAGGGCAGGATTGAAAACAGTGATTTTAAATGCATATGCAAGTCACACTTCAGAGGAGAACTTGCTGATAAGCTTGACAGTTTATCATTGCTATAATAAGGAGGAACGAAGGCAGTGTCCATGTAAAATAGCAGCTTCCTGTGGACTGAAGTTCAACCCTGCTTTTTCTAACCAGCTCCTGTAGGAGTTACACTGCTGTCTACCTGCAGATGGTCTGAGCACTTTTTATGTAAAATCAGCAGGGATAATGAGGTGTTATTAGACTCTCAGCGGGAGTCTCTGTCCTTGGTTTTCAGGGGAAAAGCTCCACTTGCTGAGCTGAGGAAGCATTAGAGTACATTGGCCCAGACCTTCAGAGGTGCCCTGATCACTAACAGGTATTGATTTCAACTAGCACTATGCATCTGGGCACCCAGACACTAAATCGCTGTCACTATATAGTCTCTCTGTTTGTAAGGGTCACATACCAAAATCTAATACTGCATCTCATTGTGTCCCACATAGTAGTGCCAGTAGCACGAGCTATAGTTTTGTGACTACATAAGCATCAGCCCCACCAGCTGCCAGTGCAGAGCAGTCACTGCCTCAGTGATGATGAACAAAACCTGAAAGCGGCATAATTTGCATTAGCTCAGCTTGCTCTGCTCTTCACACCTTAGTGAGTTCAATGCAAGATCAGCATCTACATCTCATCCAGGTGTGGGGGCTGGGTACAGGCATCCAAGTCAGGGGACAGAGGTAGCACATGTGGGTCTGGGGGACATAAAGTGGGGTCCTCTAAGCCTGAAATACTGACATTATCAAGGAAACACCCCCAGTGAACAGAGCTGAAAAATTAACAAATTATCATACTATTGCTAAGCTGCACATGAATGCATAAAGAAATGCAAACATGAACATGGAACCATGCAAGCAGTTAGCAGTTAGCAGTGTTCAGCTCAATTAGTTCCTATTATTTCTGCTGCAGGATGAGGATTGGGAAATAAACCTTGTGTGACTTTTTCTACCCCATTTTGACCTTTTAAAATCTCAAAAATCTGGCAGAGGCAATCAGACATCATGGGGAAAGAAGCTGCTGAAATTCAGCTTGTATCCCCCTCAGAACGGCAAAAACATAGTCTTTGAGATTGATGTATTCTACTGCATTTTGTACTCAACTGTTATCCTGTAACACAGATCTGTGTGTATGCCATTACTCAAGGCAATTACTTCAGATACTGTAACCTATATCTTGAGGTCAAGTAGCAGATGCCAGCAGAGAAGATGTCCTGCCAGAGCAGAGGAAAAGTCAATGACCCATGCCCATGGGATGTGCAGATGCTGTGACAAGGACTGCCAGCAGGACTGTTCTCTGCAGCAATGTTCCCTCTTAAAGATGTTGCACTGAAATGTGCAGGTTGGTAAAAAAAAAAAAATGCCTAACCTGTAAACTTTAGAGTCCATTTTAAAGCATGTCATGACTGTATGAGGATAATGGACATTTAGTTATTCCCATATCTATGCACATAACTGTCAGAGCACTGCAGCATTATAAAACTACATGATAAGGCCACAAAGTGCAAAAAATACATTTATGTCACACACACTTTTCCTTTGTTAATCCAAGCATCATTTCAGCTGTGTGTGGAGACAGGACAAGGGGAAATGGCCAGAAAGCGGAGCATAGGAAGTTCCGCACGAATGTGCGCAAGAACTTCTTTATGGTGTGGGTGACGGAGCACTGGAACAGGCTGCCCAGGGGGGTTGTGAAGTCTCCTTCTCTGGAGATATTCAAGACCCGCCTGGACACCTACCTGTGCGACCTGGTGTAGGGAACCTGCTTTGGCAGGGGGGTTGGACTCAATGATCTCTGGAGGTCCCTTCCAACCCCTACGATTCTGTGATTCTGTGATCTTCCTGAAGCTGGAAAGGCTGTGATGCTGGTTTTTTTTCTGTGTTGCACAGAAACTGGAGTGCCTCTCCTGGAGGCCAATAAGCTGAATACATTACTGACTTGCCCCTCGCTGCATTTGTCTTCAGGAGGATCTATCAATCAGACCCTTCAGCTTGCTTTGGTTCATGGCTTAGATTGAAGAAGTAAAGTCTCAGGACATGGATGTGGATTTCCCCAGGCTCTGTAATTAAATAAGGCGAACCACAACAGAGTAATCAAAAAATATGTCTGAGGGTATTGTTTCAAGTTTGAAAAATGCTACCTGGGAGAGATACCCAGGTGGTGGTGGATGTGGAATGTCAAAGAGGTGCCTAAGGGCCAGGATCTTCTTGTGGGTGACTAAAATTAACATTACTGACTGCATTCTTTCTATGTTATAGCCGAGGAATGCAAAAATAGTAAAGTACCCACAGCATTGTGAGATGGCAGAGAAACAAACCACCTCACCTTTAATACTTATTTTTATATGACTGAATGCCCACTGCTCACTGAACAGCAATTTTCACATCCCACATGTAACTGCTAGCTAGCTTTTTCTGCAATCTAGCCTCACTAGAAAAGAGACACGGTGAGTATTTTCGGAAACATCAAACAACACACAAAATATGTGTAGAAGATGACTCTCGAGTTTCTTTTTGTGCTTGACAAAAGTTTACTGCAGATATGCATCCCAGCCGTCTTCTGGTTCCTATTCTACTTGTTTCCACATTCTCCCTGCATGGGTTCTGCTGCTGAAGCAATCCATCACAGATCTCCATCTTGCATGTCATGAGTGGTGCTGCCATTCAGGCAGCAGGAATCAGAAATACAGAATGACCCTCTTCTCTCGAGGAAAAAGAAACTGAAAATTGGACATTGTGTATGTCTAATGATTTCAGTCCAAAGAATGGTTCCCAATTGTTTGGTGAAGAGGAAGTGGTCACATCCGTACAGCAAGGGTACAGAGCAGAAAAAAGATCTTTGTTAAGTGTCACAGCTGCATAGAGGGCTTGACCCTCTAGCATTAGAGCTTTGTTTCCCGTAATTACTGTCATTCTCCAGACAATTATTTGCATTGACTCATGTAACAAAAGCAGAAGCAGATAAGGAAATTGCCATGACTTGGGGTTTTAGTTTGTATACAAAAGGCTAGACTTAAATAGCAATACCGTTCTCATGTTTCAGTGCCAGCCCAGCTCCTGCAGAGACATCTCCTCTAATGCCACTGATTTTGCCGAGAAGGGCTCTGTGCTCCTCTCCCGACATCCTGACAGTCTCCTTAATTACATGTAAGCCCTGGCTCAGATCACACATCAGAGCACTCTGAATATCGCATTTCTGCTCTCAGTAAAAATAATAGTTTAACAAAGGGCTACAAAAATGGTGAAGGGTCTGGAGAGCAAGGGGTGTGAGGAGCGGCTGAGGCCCCTGGGTGCGCTCAGCCCAGAGCAGAGCAGGCTGAGGGGGAGGCCTGATGGAGGCTGCAGCTCCTCACAGGGAGCGGAGGGGCAGCGCTGAGCTCTGCTCTGTGTGACAGCGACAGGGCCCGAGGGAACGGCATGGAGCTGCGTCAGGGGAGGGGCAGCTGGGGGTGAGGGAAAGGGTCTGCACCAGAGGGTGGTGGGCATGGAACAGCCTGCCCAGGGCAGTGGGCACGGCCCCGAGCGCCGGAGCTCAGGGAGCGTTTGGACAGCGCTCTCAGTCACTGAGTTTGGATTTTGAGTGGTGCTGTGAACAGCCAGCGGTTGGAACCGGTGATCCTTGTGGGTCCTTCCCAACTCAGGATATTATATGATTACAGGATAACAACAACTCCTTTAGTTTATGCCTTGATTTTATGTAAGTGGAGCTGGGTACTGCTTAATTATTGTCACTGGCAGGCAGGTGAAGCCACACCTGATGTTACATGTTGGCAGTCCTGCGGTGGAAGTGAAGTGCCACATCGCCATGGCCCCACGTCCACTCAGCAGTGAGGCTCAACGTGTGTTCTCAGCGGGTGAGCACACACACAGCACATGTACACACCACATACCCACATAACAGACACAGCTGGCCACACAGGTTAACACACCCTAATCACAACCTGTCCCTGTCAGAGAGAAGTAAAACTTGTCTTAACCCCTCAAAGAAGTATGTGTAAATTGGTTGTACGAAAAGCTCTCAAAGTTTGAGGAGCTTAATTTACTTTGCTGAACAACTGGGCTAGTTTTAGAAACTGAGATGATACATTATTTACAATGTAAAGATTAATGCTAAAAAGTTACTGATCCAAGACATATCTAAGTCACAGATGAGAAATCACAATTTGATAACCAGTATGACTTGAAAAAGCAGTTAGTCTTAGGATCCTGTATAGCAAATCAAACACTGATAGCTCAGGTATAAAAAATTGTGCTAATTTCCTATACTTCTTTTTTACCCTTTTTTTCTCCCTTTGGAAGCACTCTCATTTTATAATTTCCTGGCAGTTTATGTAATTAAGCAAATTTACTTTGTTGTAATACTTAGGTGGAGACCTGTTACAAACTCCGAAAGGACCCTACATTTTTAAGCACACTCTCTTCTCCTGAATTGTTTCTTGAGCACTAACCTTTTTTTTTTTCACCTTTCTTACCAGTTCTGAAATTTTCCATGCAGCTTAAAAGATCAGACTTGTACCTTCTGTTATATTCAGAATTTTGCTATGGGCAAATAGGAGAAAGCAACTTGCAAGTGAAGACAAGAATTTCATTGGTAGGAGAGTTAATGCAATAAAAGCATGATAGGCCCCGTTTATTAGTTTAGTAACAAAACTGTATGCAAACAAATGAAAGTAGTACAGATGAACTTCAATAACGGTTATAATTTTTCAGATCTCACCTCGTCTGCCCTTTCCCCTTGTCTTGTTCCACCTCAGTTTTCTTAATTAAATTAGGAATAAATTTAACCATGATGTCATAAAACTATTGGATGTACTAGCATTGAAGTAAATTATTAACACGTTGCTCGACATTCTGAATAAAACACCTGAGCAAAGCAATGTTCCAGTGCTAGGAACTTTTATTGCACTGTACAATCTGTTATTGGCAACCATACTTCTCTCAAGCAAGATATTGGGCTTGGGCCAGAGTGGATGGAAGTCATTATTGCTTTTTACTTATATTTTAATACTACTTTTTAAATGATTTTTAAATTTAAAGCTGCAGTTGATTTTAAATCAAAACCAATAGCTATTCCTTGTTTAGGATTATCATAACAGCTATACAGCATGGTACCCTCATTATCTCCAATTCAAGTAGAAGCTCTTACCCAGACTTTTCATTTGCATTCCTATATGTGTATATGTATGTATCTGTACATATTTCCCTTCATGTTAGAGCATTTAAACAGATTTACATAGGAATAAAATGAGTTGCTCAGAAATCCATCATATATGGTCACCAGGCTCTACAGTCTTGCCTAAACTGGAAGGTGTCTAGGGTAGGGATTGTTGTATATAGCATCTATTCAGTCAAAAGTTGATTGCTGGCAACAAACCTAACATGGCTGTAGTGTACAAGCATCATAAGGTATTGTCTCACAACATGAATTCTGAAAATGCAAAGTGGTAGAAATTTATCCTATCAAATTTTAAGGCCATTCAAAAAAAATGTTGGGACTTACCTTCTTGTCCTTTTGGCTTTAAAGTCGTTTGTCCTCATCACAAGTTCAGTGAAGCAGGACTCAGTGGAAGCCATAAAATTTCCTCTAAGTGATATGAAATACCACTTAGTTCTCCAGCGTGTCATCTCTCAGTGCCCTCATACTTAGCCTAGAAATGAAGAACATGTATATTTCACACACACACAGAAAAAAAAAGATGGGAATCAATAAAAATGGGAACTGCATGACCTTTACGTTACAATTTTTTATACACTGGTAAATGGTTGTTACTGTAGGACTGAAATTCATCTATCTTGTAACTCAGGCAGGAATATGATCAAGGAGATAACATCATGAAGGAGGCAAACACCTCCTTTCACATTTTTCTTATTATTTTACACCAAGGTAAAGATTTGTAACTACAGGTGTGGACAACATCTTTAGATAAGGCATGGCACAAGCACAAAACAGAGCAGAGCAGCCACCTCTACTGACTTCCTACCTGAGATTTTATTCTAACAGAATAAATAGGTGGAGGCCTAAGAAGGCTCTGTGACCAGCCAGGGACTGGTCACAAGCATGTTCCCTGAAATGGCTTTGGCTTGTCTAACATCCACTAGTCCTCTCCACTAGTCCACCTTGGTCAGGCACAGTTTGTGACAGCAATGGGTGATGGGGTGGGTGAATGAGTAGGTGGATGGATGGGTGGATGGAAGGGTGTGGCCACTTTGTTCTGGTGGAGAGGGCTGTCATTCAGAAGTGCACTACACTGTGTACCCATCCTCTGGCCAAAGCTTTCATAAACGAGTAGCAGACCCTCACCACCTGGCATAGTTGAAGAGCTTATTTCATGACTCTGCAGCCCAAATGTATAAATGCATTGCTAGTAGTTACAGTCAGATTCAGCTCATACATGTGCCTGGCTTTTCATGCTACCATGTCCATTTTCTGTGTCTCACATACATCCAGTATAGTAACATCACCTCTATTATCCTTCATGCAAAATATGCTTGTACATGGAGCATGGAAGCAGTGGGACCAGGAGCAGCCCATGCCCAATGATGTGGGACAGCTGCCCTAGGCAGCAGCTTGTTCATGTTCATCCCTGCCCAGCCACATGGTCAGGATTCAGCTTCCCAGAAATCTGACAAGCTAGGGAGGCATTAGGCTTGCTCACATTTTGCCACTGAGTAATAACTGAGATCATGCAGGAAGAATATCCTGAATTACATTCCTGTTTGTCAAGTATGCAAGAGTGATTCCTGTAAAGGGTGGACACAATATTTGTATCTGTGATGTGCAAAGTATCAGATTGGTTATAGGATAATTCAATAGCAAACCACTGTCTTTATTTAGATATTCCCCTTTCATTTTTATCAAGACTGTTTCCAGGCCACATCTATCCATGCACCTGGTTTCAATCACCATCACATCCATGGTGCTTCGTAATCGCTAACAGGCCTTTTCTGAAGCAGAGAGGTGCTGCTATCCATATTTGATAAGTGTGGAAATGAGGTCCAGGGGCTGACAGAGCCCACTTGGGGTGACCATGATGAAGCTGCAAAGTGATCCAGTGTTAAGCCCCAGTCACTGCCCCTGCCCTGGGAACACTCACTCCGTCGTCACTACCTGGAACAATAAAGGGCACAGTCCAGAATGAAAAACACTGTTATCAACATTTTAATTTATTTTTAAGCAATAAGCAAAAATGAGGGAAATTTTTGAGCAATGCTTTTCTGGAAAATCTTGCATGTGGCAATTTTTTAATCAAGGTATACATCCACTCACAATTTTCTTTTGAGAAGTTTCTTTTGGATCGTTCTTGTTAAAGAACAAAACTCTTACTTTCTCTGCTGTCTTTTGAGCTGTCATTGCTCTGTTGCCACATTTCTGGAGCACATTCTTTGTTTGAATACTCCAGGAAAGGATTTAAATGCATGCCTGAAGTCAAAGAACCTTGAGGTGTAAATCTGGGCAAAGTGAGCAGTTACAGCAAAGTATGGCAGACTTTGGGGTTGCAGGCCTGTATCCACTGAAATCAGCAGGAGTCTGTTCACCAACTGCAGCAGGCTGCTGTTTAAGTTCATTTTTGCTTTAGCTTGAAAAAGACAGGAAATGTAGGCTGTAATAAAGAAGGGAAATATCTCATCCCTGTTTACCCAAGCCATCCAGCTCAGAAGCCTGGTACATGCATCTGTGAGCTGAGGGCAAGGCCTGCACTTTCTGAGGAGCAGTGCAAAGCCGCAGGCCAGCCATGAAACTGAGAGGTAAATTAGGTGTCATTTTGTGTTCCTGTTAGCTTCTGCCAGATGCAGGGGTGGTGTGTGCAGCCCCAGAGCTGTGCAATAAAGGTTTGCACCCTTGGTTTGGCAGTGAGGAGAGTTAACAGGCCTGGAATGATGAAGCGAGCTATCTTTTAAGAAGATGTATCATATCAATTATAGCAGAGCAAAAAGCATGACCCAGACTGGCAAAATATATGACAAAGTGGAAGAAGGAAAATGCTGATCTGGTTCAAAGGACTGAAGGATGAAACGATTGCAGTTGCCACTTTGTATCAGTCAGCTGTAGTCATCCATCAGAAACGAATTCAGGTAACATAATTAACAAGATCTCTTTCTCATACGGTCCTCTTTCATTGCACATAGAAGTGTGAGAGAAATCTCCAAACAAACTAAATCTGAAGGTCTGCTGCTCGCACAGCAGGAAGAGGCCACCTTTCAGTCACATTAACTTGCTGCCCATGAAGAAAGGAACAGGGCAGGAGAGTACTGTGTAACCATAGCCATAGCAGGGCATGCAGGGAAAGCCATGGAGCCCAGGAAATGGTGCCGACAAGTTTCATCAGCTGGAAGAGATAGAGGAAACGCAGGGGGAAAAGAAAACACAGCAGGAATGGAAACAAACAAAGCTGCTCCCAGAACAAAGCCCTGATAGCAAACAATCGAGACCACTGTAAACAAGAAGGGAAAAAAAATTTCTGCACATGAAATGAGAAAAACAGTTGTGTTCATTACAGTATCCTCACACCCTCCCAGACAGCAACAATCCCTCAAAGCTACCTCACTCTGCTTGGTGAGAGGCAGTGGCCATTGGGAAAGGCTGTGTTACTTCCTAGTCTGTGGGAGGACCTGTGCAAAAGTTGGCACAGGTTGGCTTGCACTGATGCACTTGACATACTCCATAGCTTTGTGTTTCCCATTGCAGTTCACATTTTAAAATGGTGAAGATGAAGAAGTAAACATCATAACACTCTGGATATCTTAAGGGTTTCAGAGATGACTTACTGGGGTTTGGAAGGAAAAGATTGTTTAGAGAATGTACATGACAAAACTCCAGTCTAGACCATGACAAAATGTATTCCCTTCTAAAGAAGCATGATCTAGATTCCAGGGAGAAGGAATCTGAAATGTCAAATCATTTTGTCTCCAGCTCTGAGGATCTGCGTATTCCACATCTGAAGAATCCATGTAGTATCTCAAATAATAAGGAAAACGTATCTAAAGAATATAAACCCCAGTTAAGGACAAAAAGCAATCACTTAATATCCTGGCTACAGGATCGGAACTGCGTATTTTACACTTGGCACATTCTTCCAAAGTATCTGTCCCAGCAGAAATTCAGAAGCAGAACAGCTATCAGACATGACCTCACTTGCAGGTTCCCACATTGGAGATTGCTCAACTTCTGGGGCCATCTGGTGTTTTTTTGCTTCATGGTGGCCAGGTGTCACCTCAGACTTCCAGTTTGGCTGTGAGATAGAGAGCAATTTTTTTGTGAAAACTAACTCAGATGGAAGAATAAACATGCAAAATCATGTGCACTACCAACAAAGTTTTTGTAGGGCCTACCTAATTTCAATGATTTTGCAAAAAAAAAAAAAAAAAAAAAAAAAAGGATAAATGAGGTCTTGTTTCCATTTCTTGCATCACTGTAAATTCCCCTTCCCCCTCAAATGACATTTAATCTTTCTGCATCAGTCCTGGGAAACCAAGTGCCTCTTCAGTGGCAGGTAGAGATTTTAGATTTCAGGAGATACATTAGATTGTCTCAGCACCATTGTAGTCCTCCAGCACTCTGTCTAGCCTAACCTTATGGGAATCTGAACTCACAGCAACATCCGTTAGTGACTTATGTTTGTACAGTTGTTCAAACCTACCAACATGGTGGCACTGCTGAGTTACTCACAGAGCTCACGTCACGCACCCAATGCTTCCCCCACAGTGCCATTTGGAATTAAATACTGTCCTCCTTGCCTTATCAAAACAGAGACAAGACAAAGCTCTTGAACCAGGCTGACCACATGTCATTCAACTAAAGAACTCAGTGGCTTGGGATTATATTTAGTGGGGCTGTCTGGTTTGTGGGGAAGGAAACACGGGGGCAGTAAGCAGAGGGAAAGCCATGGATTATTCAGATATATCCCAGCCAGGATGATGAAAAAGGAGGGAGAACACACACGTGCCACATTAATAATAAAGGGCTGACCTGGCTCAAGCTTCAGCAACCAAAGAGGATGTTTTGACAGGGAATACCAACCAGAGATGGATATCTACGACCTTCAAGTGGTGTGGATTGGTGAGGGGTTGTGACCTATTAGCCATATTATTATTATCTTAGTATTTTTTCTAAAAAAATCCTTCCTAAGATTTCTGTGTATTCCTTGCTCTATTAAATGTAGAGGCATTAATAGCTTATCACTACAGCAGCAAAGGTCCAAATCGATTCTGTCATAGAAAATGCACTAAGAAATTATTGTTATTTTACCCATTATTTTTCCCAAAAATTTCAAAATCAGGGAAGGGACAACTAAGTTTCAGAAATAGAAGAGCCTGTACTTCAGTGATGATGGTTGTAATACTGTTTTTTACAATCATTTGGTGGTCAGGAAGAAAGAAAGTAGACTGAAGTATAGAGTGGCATTTTAGTCTGATTTTCCGTATAGTGAGTTCTACCATACTCTAAAGAAGGCTCCCAAGGGAAGTGATGGCAGAACCTCTGATTGGGTAGTGTAATTTCTGCATTTTATGCCTTTGGTAAAGCCTTAGAACCCGTCTCTGAACCTAGTCCAAGCCAGGATATGTCTTTCTGGTGAAAGCAGAATCCTTAATAAAGCTACTGGAATATTTTTTGCTTTTTTGCAGTTTTGATGCCTCTGAGTACAACAAGCATGCCATATGCTTGTAAGCCAAAGCATTCTTTTTATGTTTGGAAATAGAGCAATTCCCTGGAGTGTAGGCAAACTTGTAAAAGCACTTTCTTTATTTTTACTTTTATCCTTCCTCCCTCATTTTATCAGGCATTAGAGTCCTAACCAAGTCTTTGCATTATTTGCATTTCCCACATTTGGAATCGATTGCACCTAGGCCTCACCACTCAGCTTCTGATTTATAAATTTTAGGGGGGCACCAAACAAACAATTAGCAGTGATTGCTCATTTTGATCATCCAAATATTGCAGTCAGCATTTGGCACCTGCCTATTCACATGTGCAACACAGGAAAATGAAGCATTCAGAAGTAATCTGCAGTCAACAGTCATTTCAGCAAAGCTCTTGTCGAATTCAGTAATAACAGCAACGTCAATCATACCCAAATCTTACATAGTATATTTCATATGTAGAGATTAAAGTTTTTACACAGTAGGTATCAGAAGCTCAAATTTAAACGTAGAGAAATAAATGTATAGATCATGGGTGTACCTTTTGGCTTACCTTGGTCATACTGAGTGAAGAGGAATTGTCTAGGGTTTCATCATTGAAGGACACTCCAAAAGTAATGCTTCCTGTTATTTCCATGGAAATTACAAGGGATACAAAGAGCACAATAACACTACTTAATAGAGCAAATTCTCAGCTACAAAACAGTGTTTTTCAACACAGTCACCACCATTTTCACTAGCCATAAACAAGGGCCTGGATACTGGACTCGTAACAGTCTGCACCAGTGGAGGTGTCCCACTGTCTTTGTCGCCACTGCTAAAACTTACTGCTCACCACCTCACTGTGCTGATATCCACAGTCAGGTCTCCTTAAATGTTTTGCAAACGTTGATGAATGTCAATGGATGTAATTTTTTCTTCATGGAAAAATTCAATTTCACACCTTTGCTTCATTCACACTTCCATGTCAGATGCCATTCTGTCAGACTGCCCCTCTGCTGCCATCTGTCACACAGTAACAAAACGGAACAGAATATTTGTGGGACAGTTCAACCTCTACTGCCATACACCAACATCTGTCTCTGATGACGTGAGCCAATGGAAGCAGTGGAAGTGAAGATTATATGGAACAAGCTGCTTTGGGCACCTGGCATGGAGAGAGCTGACTCCCACCTAACTGATTGGCTGTCAGCAGCGTATGTTCATACTTGCCCAATTCTTTGTGTGTTATCAGATCTGTGCTGAGGAAAGTCTTGACATTTCTAGATTATACTGATGTTTCAGAACAAAACCTTCAAATTTTATTTCCTCCACTGTTACCGCTTTGAATCATGGTCTTTTCACTAAGAATTCTTGTTACAGCAAGTTGTGGAAGAAAATAGTTGATCAATGATACGAAGAACACAGCTCCTCACAGCTGAGGTCCAGTTTCAACTTGGGAAAGTCAAAAAAATCTTCCATCGTAGAATCATAGAATGGCCTGGGTTGAAAAGGACTGCAGTGATCATTTAGTTTCAACCCCTCTGCTATGTGCAGGGTCACCAACCACCAGACCAGTCTGTCCAGAGCCACATCCAGCCTGGCCTTGAATGCCTCCAGGGATGGGGCATCCACAACCTCTTGGGAAACCTGTTCCAGTGCGTCACCACCCTCTGAATGAAAAACATCCTCCTAATATCTAACCTAAACTTTCCCTGTCTCAGTTTAAAACCATTCCCCCTTGTCCTATCGCTATCCACCCTCGTAAACAGCTGTTCCCCCTCCTATTTATATGTTCCCTTCAAGTACTGGAAGGCCGCAATGAAGTCTTCCCAGAGCCTTCTCTTTTCCAAGCTGAACAATTCCAGTTCCCTCAACCCTTCCTCACAGGAGAGGTGCTCCAGCCCTCTGATTGTCTTAGTGGCCCTCCTCTGGACCCGTTCCAGGAGCTTCACATCTTTCCTGTGCTGGGGGCCCCAGGCCTGGACGCAGTACTGCAGATGGGGCCTCACAAGAGCCAAGTAGAGGGGGACAATCACCTCCCAGGTCCTCTGCAGGGCTGCTCTTAAGGAGATCTTCATAGTTTGCATAAATACCAGGGATCCTTGTATTTTATATTTCTTCCCGAGGTGGTTTCTTTCTTGCTGCCGTCAGAGGTCCAGATTCTGCCCACAAATATGGAGTTAGGGCATGATTGGCTGTGGCCTGAGCAGACTATCTTGGCTTTTTTCTCTTTTTTATACGCAAATATGAATTTGACCCAAAATTGCACAAACAGGGAAAACAAACAGAGAAATCAGATACGTTTTCCTTTGGCATCCTTCAGTACTTAGGAGAATTTAGTCATCCTTTTTTTCTAATTAATGCTGTCACTTCAGGTTACAATTTTACTGTATCAAAGCTTCTTTGCCTACCATTCCATTGCATTTCTTTGTCTCTACTCTGAAGTGTCTCACAAAAATGATAAACTCTTTTTTCTCTAAGAACGTCAGCAACTTAGGACTGTCAGTTTAATGACAAGTCTGTTTCTGACTGTGTTACTCTGCCTTAACACCAGCACTCTTGTGCTTATGGCTTAGACACAAGCTTTCTAGGTCCCCAACTTATTTGCAGTGGATTTTTTTAAGTTAATTTGAACAACTATGATAAAGACAAATATAGGACTCTGCTTGTTGTCAGCTGTTTCTGTACTATGTTATTAATTTGAAACAATGCAATTTGCACACACAAACTATTTCATTTATGTCTTTTTTTTACTGTCACTTTAGCACTTAACCAAACACAGAATGTTTGTCTCCATATTTTACAACACTGGGATTTCATGTCTTACTACACATCTCTTATTTTCCTAAGTATGTACAATTCTGTGCCCTATTTCTATTCCAGTGGAAGCAGAAGTCTTGCTTATGTACTTGTTTTGGCTGCCCAACCTCCGCTCCATGAAACATTGCCCAAGTAACTACATGAATCATAAATTTCCTCAATACTGATTATCATGAAAAACAAAAGGCCTTCAGAAATGTCAGTCCTTTATAATTTGAGAGACAACTACATGATATTTTTATTGCTCTCATTTTTTTCCAATAGGGCTTTGGACTCCTAATCTGGAGCAAGGTGCCCCTGAGCATGACAGGGAGTTGAAATTAGAGCATCTTTAAGGTCCCTTCCAACCCAAACCATCCTGTGATTCTGTCATTCCAGATGCCAGAAACATCCAGATGTTGGACAGACTGTTTCAGTTGAGACAAGGAAACTCATCTAGGAGGAATGGGAAGTGATCTAGGATGGCACATTAAAAAAAAAAACAATCAAACAAAGTGGAAGAAAGTGTAGATGGCAGAGAAGGGCTAGGTCCAGCAGCAGAATGCATAAATGGCCTTTGCAATTCACTGGCATCCACATGACCAGAGCAGTGGAAAAACGTAAATGAAAAATTCGGATTCAGCAAATACTCATATAGCTGAAGATACTGGCTTGTCCTCGCTGCAATCAAATATTACATTTCAGATTAACACGGATCAGCAAGTTTTAGCAGAAGGAATACTTTGTTCTGCTTTTGAATGGTAGAGCTTTATTGGAAGGATCATCCTTTGGCCTGTGTTAGTACAGAGCCAGTACTACGGGGTGTTGATGTGTGTCGGCTGTGTTTTGAAGTTACTGCAGTAACAGCAATTACGACAGCAGTGGTATGTCAGACTTCATGGATTTTCTCAGTGTCCACCTCTGGCAGTAGACTACTACCTGTCCCTTCTGAAGGCACTATACAAATAATACCTTTTATTACACACTTTCTCCTGTCCTTGCTGCAGGTAGTTGGGAAAAACTTCTGTCTGTTTTTCTTCCTGCTTACAGTAAAAAGCAGCAATACATCTTATAGCTCTTTGTACTTTTCACTAGAAAGAGTCCCTCTGTTTTTTTTTTAATACATTTCCTGAGAGTTTATTCATTATTATTTATTTTTAGACATATCTGAATTTAGAATTTAATATAATTTAATTGTTTCGTGATTCTACCTCTGATCACTGCAGAATACTAAGTGCTGTTCCCTTGTAGATCTCAAGCTTTGTACCTTTGTGCTTTTCCACATCTGGAAACTGGAGATGTGAGCACTTTGTCCATGCACTGGGGCCTTGAGGAAACCATGAACTGAATTTGATTCTCCTTCCATGGGCTGCAACTTGCACCCACACCTGGCTCTGCCAGAGAGGACTATAGTAGCTGCAGCTTTGTCCATCTACAGCAAAAATGCCTGAAGAAATTTCACTGCTACCCATCCCCTCTCAGAGTCTTCAGAGTTGAATCACAGCCTGTGTGTTACACACATAGTATCTGAGTTAAATCTGAGTTAATCACAGCCCATAGTCAGTCTGTGGAGAATGGCACAAATCTATGTACAGGATGTGTGACATTCTCAGTATCAGGAAGCTCTGGTGATGCAAGTCTGTCTGAGCCTAGCACCAGGTCAGATAATATTGATTTCAGGGCACCTGCCTTCCTTTAACTCATATCAAAACATGTGTCACTAAAATTCATGTTGAAAGGAAGAGTTATAAGCACGCAATAATCCTTATGAAGTAGAACTTTCCCTATCATTTTACTTCCATTAGGCAGACTTTCCTTGTGAATCAGTGTCAATCCCACCTTTCTGACTTCTGTTTTAGTCAGAAGGGTGTAGTGCTGAGCTTTACTCCTGGAAGGAAATTTAAGTAGGAAATATTTAACATTATGCAATCATAATAGATTTTCCCTTTATTGTTTAGTTTCTGTGAACAAATCTGGTAGGACTTGAAGATCTACCTCCCCAAAACACTTGCTACACAATAGAGGTGAATCATAGTTTCCAAGCTCCAGGAGCTAATGTCTGTGCAGACTGACCACTGAGATTGTGTGCTGCTCACAGGGGAAAAACAAAACAAAACAAAACAAAACAAAACAAAACCAGTATGGAAAACCAACATATTTTTTTCCCTCTGTTTTTTACCCTCTGTCTGAGAGCTCTTAAATCAGGTCTCTACATATGAAAAGCTTTTCTGATGCCTGTAATTCACACTAGGTGGATTCGGTGGGATTATCTTTTTCCTGTCTTTATTCCACATCAGCTCAGTTCACTGTGCTCAAAAAAACAAAGCAGCAGTATTCCTCGGCATTTTATTTTATCTTCCTATTGAAAGAAAAGTTCTCATCTGATGCTACCTATACCTGAAAAGAATGGTGGTTTATTTTACGAACACAGCATGACAACATATGAATATGGAGACTTATTAAATGGTATTTACATATGAACAAGCAACAGCAAGTGTTGACACTGTCAAAGGAAAACTGCCAGAGGAAGATCACATCATAAGCTGGGAGAAGCAAAAAAATCGAAGTAGACACTGATCACACTGAACACAACCAAAATCTAAAGGGTTCCTCCTTTTTAAGAAACCTGAGATCTCTATTTTTCATGTGCTTAAAAAGGCATATCTTTCAAGTCTTACATTTATTAATGATGTAAAGTGATTAAGAGATGTTAGCTACTACAGATCTAAGCTGTGCATTTTCCGGGTAGATATAAATACATCAGGAACAAGTAATAAACCATGATAATTGGCAACCTATTTACTCGATGAAGTCTATAGGAATTCATTATTTATTGAAATATCAATTAATCATACATTAAACACTTATACATTAATTTATACATGAGGATTTAAGAAGATTTAATAAAAAGCTTGAAAAATGCTTCTTGTTCTACTCCTGTAGTAATGACTTCAAACATAGCTTGGAATGCTACTCTTTAATGACTTTTACAATGGAACACTGTTACACATAAGGTGATCTGAAGAGGATGACATTAAGTACTTGTTTTGAAAAACTGAAAGAGAAAATACAGTATGGTGGTATTTATGTTGGTTTTTCATAATTAAGGATTACAGTGAGAGACTGTAGGAAAAAGACAAAAAAGAAAAGAGATTTTCTCTTTTCTTGGTAATTGAGCTCCCAACAGAAATAACACAAGATCTGTTCACCCTATTATCCCCCGACCCAATGCAAGAAACTTTAAAGTAATGCAATAATTTCCTGGGAAAAAAACACCAAAAAACGTAATTTGGAGGCACTTCACATACTCCAGCAAGCCACTTTCCTTTCCATGTTTTGATATATCGTTCAACTTTAGAGCCATCATAATGTTTTGTTTTTACTGGGCAGCATTAATTCCAGCAGCTCAAAGCCCACTGCAAGCAAAACGACCTTTTCCCCGCACACTGGACAATGGCATTGCTGTTTCACAAAGGCAAAGGAAACCAGCACCCAGCTCTGTCACACAGATGGCTGAGATGGAAGGACCACACTGCAACACCCCCTTCTTTGCTCAGATGTGATGCCAACATCAAAAGAAAGCATTTCATCTTTCATCCACTGTTCCTGTAACATATTATTCCCCTTATTGACATGTCAGACACAGTTGCATCCTGACGTTCCCAGATAACACTGTGCCACACACAGCCACACGAGAGGGAACACTGTAACATGTCTGCAGATAGAGAGACAGTTATCCAATGTAGTTTATGTTTCATCTGTACACCCAACACATAATATAATGCAATTTAAAAATTTGCTTGCATGACTTAAGCAGGAGAAAACACACAAGAGCTGTCTCATTAGACAAGAAGCTAGGGCTATGCAGATGTTTTCATCCATTTTCATGCCATCAGAAGATACTGAACAGCCTCATAATGGAAATTGGGAGGTCATTTTTTAGTGTTCTTTATAATTATATAACAGACAGCTCTTTGAAAAACAGCCCTTATTAATGAACCACAAATAGACACCTCCCTCAGGGCATGTTAAAACGCGGTGCTCATTGTGGATAGGACACTTGGTCAGATGGGATTCAAAAATTTTCATATAAGCTCATAAAAAAGCTCATAAAGTGCATGCTTATGATTCAGTCTTTATTATAGCAATGCTTATGAAGGATTTATTGAGATACTCGTAAACTATTCAGTTCCACCTCTATTCTAGAGCTGCTCTGTGCGAGAAATTAGGTCTGCAAAATGCAGGTGAAAGACAGATGTAAATAATTTGGATTTTGGGGGGAAGTTTTGCATTATTTCAGGGAAGCTTTTAAGTAATTTTTATAAAAGTTCAGATTATTTTTATTGTTTATTAGATTTTGTTACTGAAAGTATGCTACAGTAGAACACTGTAGGCACAGTTTCCTTTTCAGCCCTATGGGTACAACTCTTGCGGATTTTTACTTTTGCTCTTGGATGCATACATGCTGAAATAGCTTCATTAAATTTCTATAGTGGAAAGGACTGTAAGGCTCCTTAACCACATGAAAATCCTGGATTTCTGCACCAGTTCTGATTACAGTTACCTAATATCTCCCTTCTCATAAGAATTTAAAAATGCTACAGATCTTTAGTGTCCAAGCCTTCTCTTCAGTGCCTTCAGTGTTCCTAAACCTTCCCTTTGCCTGACTTCTTAGAGACTGGCTTACAAATCCCATTGAATTGTACAGGACATTTATTTGTATGGTGTATTTCAAGAAGTCAAGCTGCTTTTAGCTGAATTCCAATTAGACATTTCAGATCAAGAAACTGAAACTCAGAGCACTCTGAAAAAAATACAGTTGTCCTTATTTTGGGATACTGAAGAATACCCAAAGCCAAGGTGAAGTATGAGTAGCTGCCAACTTTCTTATACAGGCAGCTAAAAAAAACATTTTCACCTTTTCCTTAACGCCTGTCCCAATCTAAATATTTCTTATAGCCTTCTTTGTCAATCAAACCTGACCCATGTATCACTTCAAAAGACCAGCATTAGATGCTGTATAGAACGTTTGCCTATCTCCTTAAGCAGTAGGACAGATTCTCCACAGTATAAACAGAGAAACTAGTAAGTCCTCTAAGTAATGTCTATTTCTTCAAAGCAGATATGCGGTGACTTTAGATTTTCTTCTAAAAAATAAAGACATTAGTCCTTCTAGTATTTCTATGATGGGTTTTATACCCTGAGTAGATGTCTAGAATGGACCAACAGATGTATACCACAGATTACCATTTCCCTCCAAACATTGTGGACACACTAGAGAGACCAGCCCAGCTAAAGCTTTTAATAGTAGGGATGTCTACATCTAGATGAGACGAATTGCCTCTTGTGCTTCTGATGAAGTAGAAAAGACCAAGTGGCTCCTCCACACTGAATCAAAACCTTGCAAGAGGAAGGTCAGTTTTCTAAGATGGAGCTTCCAGGCACCAAAGGGATTGTTTATGTTATGTTCAATGTATGAGCAAGCTCATTTGATCTAATATCTTCTAAAATATAGCAATGAATATTCAGACAAAAGAAGGCAAAGGAGGACCAGTGTCACAACCTATTCTGGGTAGCAATGCAAATTTTGTAGGAAATTTTTTGTGATTATCACAAACACACTTGTCTAAGTAACCTTATTCCACAATACCATCACCCTCGATCACAAAGTACATACAAAGAGCTCTTGCATTAAACAGTCTGAGAAATGCAAGTTGGGCTAAATGTTTCATATGATCCCCCGTTACCTGCTTCAAACACCCTGGCATTTAAAAAGCATGACTTAAGTCTACATATTCTGAGGGGTCTCCATGAAGAAATAAATATGTCTCTTGCCTATTTGAGACTAGATTGACTCTTAATATGTTTACAATAACAAAGCGAAACATTTAATTCATACGCAGACATTTGATTCCATCAGCCGGTTCACTTTGCCACAGCACAGATCCTTAGGCCTCAACAGTTGAACAAGATTTTCATCTTGGAATCAGAAAGAGCATGAACTGAGGCATTTTGGAAGGCATCTAACATGTTTTTGGGTGCTACTAGAACATAAACAGAACACGTAAGACCCTGTGAGAGCAGCCAAGTCAGGAAGGGCAAAGTATATTTTTGAAACAAATCTTTTTACTACAGTCATTTAAACATTATTATTATTATTATTATTATTATTATTTTTGGTGGTCACAACCTCTCTGAAATGTAAAGAGCCTGTTTTATTTATTTTGTAGCTGTCACAAATTTTTGTTGATGAAGTAACGGCCAGTGGCAATACGAGAACTTTCTGCAGACCTTGAAGACATCTCAAAAACCAGCCTTTATCTTGGTAAGACTGCAGAAGTACCTGAAGATATTTAGAAGTATGATACAAATAAGCATAATGCAAATATGTGCTTGCAAATTCAACTTTGATTACATAATAAACTGGTTAGGTCTTGCCAATATTTATGCTGGAGGGAATGTTTGAGAGTATACTATCCGATTAACATGTATGAAGCTCACACAATTGATTCCTGATCATATAATCTAGATATATTCTAAGCAGGTCTTCCTCGAAACATTTCTGGAGAAATATAGACTTTTTTTTTTACTGGTAGTGACTGGAACAAGGGCAATAAAAAGATTTCAAAGTTGACTGTGGTTTATAGGGCACCTTAAAACGCCTGACATAGCTTGCTGATATAATCAAAGCTGTTTGCTGAACTGGAATTTCAAAAAGCATTGACAGTGTTGTGTAAGAGCTTATGTAGACATAAAACAATTTTAATGAAAAAGAAGAAAATACAGAAAGGATATTTAACCTTCTCAAACTTTAACTTAATACTAGAAATTAATGCTCAGTAATTTCCCTATATTTACATAATACACACTTTTTTTTAATTTTTATTTTAATCACTGTCGGCTCATTATTACCCTGGGATGGACCATTCTATATATACCACTAGCTCTCTGTCTGAAGACTAACCAAAATTTCTTGGCTAGAGGAATTTTACCATCATACTTCAAAGTCCAGGCTGGCTCACGGTCTCAAACATTTCCATTAAATCCATAAAAAATGCTCAGATCTACAGATAATGCTTCTGGTATTCCTCTAGGTGTTTTCAAGCTGTAAAAATTATGGCCAGTTTTTCTGCCCTTTAGTCAGTGCCACATTATGATTCCAGAAGTTTTTTTTCCTACAAGACACAGCAACATCTCTCAGCCCTGAAACTCCAAGGGAAACAAAGCTTGTTACTGTCAGGCTCTCCTCTCCCTTAAGTCTTTAAAGTGAATTTCAACTCATAAAATCCAAAGAGACAACATCCATCAACATTAACTGGAAATAAAATCTAGTGCGTTCTTGTAGTCGGGCGTTTGTCTGGATCAAATATCTAGCTGTCTTTCCAGGTAATCAAAAAGAAGTTGAAACTTATTTGTACTAGCTTGTCTAAAATGACAATGAACTCATGATGTCATGCACCTGCTTGAAGACATATGTCAGTGCTTAGATCTAAATGCTCAGTATTTTTATATTGGTGTGATTGTCACAGATTTGAACTGTTGTCTTAACTACTTCCCTATAACCAGAGCTTTTCCAAAAGTTGGCTTCTCCTGTGCACATATGGGGATTGTTAAGATATGCATGCAATTCATCACCCTTGGCACAAAAGTAGGGATCTTTTCATACAAAGTAACCTGATTTGGTCTCAAGAATAAAATTCTCTAAAAGCCATCTTGCCAGCAATTAAGTCTAGGATGTCTAACACATGTATGCATCTTATTTAAGTAACTGTTGAACCGAAGCAACTTCTGTACACTTAAGCTAATTTGATCAGGGCAAGAACAGAACATTATATCAAGTTGATTGTTCTTCCTAATATTACTGTTCTTGCAAAGAGTTTCAGAAGCAGATGCAGTGGCAGTGAGCATCAGCCCAGCTCTTTATCATTTCCTGCCATTTTATAAATTTTCCAAGACTAGCTTCAGCATTTGCTTTGCAATTGCTAGTCAATATTTAAGATAACTTTTGGGTGCAGTTTTGTATTAAGTGTTGCAGTCACTCATCAAACTGTAATAATCACACATGCCAAATTTTGTTCAAACATGACTTATGTTGCTAAGGTGCCTTTGAAAAAGCCTAAGTTGTATTTAAAGCTCTTGATGTTTTTCAGCTGTTGTATAACACAACCATGTTCACAGAGGATAATACAGTGTTGCTGTTGGTACTGTCCATCCCATGGGGTCAAGAAATTGTATCTTGACTTAAGTATTTAGTTCTAAAAGTCAAGCAAGCTTTCAGGATACAGCTAATAAGGTCACTGAGCACAAGGTTGTTTCGCTTTCCATTTCGTCTGCAGAGTTCATCATAAATGAAACAAAAATGCTTATGACGGTTGCACAATATTTTTGTAATAAGAAGGAAATGCACACATCAGGCAATTACTCCTGCTCACACTAGGACACCCAGTTGAGTAGCAATTTCAGCACGTTTGAAAGCTGACACCAACAGGATGCCATTTCTCAGCAGAACAGATTTTTCATGAGATAGTAAAGTGCTATACTGCACTAGGCCATAATGTACTCTACTTTCCCCCTTTTGAGCATATACAGTCAGTCATTCTACAGTCTTTTTACACTTTTTACTCTCAATTATATTCCATCTTCATGATTTATTTTAAGTTATTCCTCATTTTCCTAAGTATAAGAAATACATCTTTTGGGTGCTTTTTTTTTTTTTTTTTTTTTTTTTAATTTATTTTTTTTATTTTTTTTACTTAAGGTCTAAAAGCAAGGAAGCTTTTCCAGAGAAGTAGGACATACATACATAAATTGATGATGGATTAAAAGACTTGGAATGAATATGGCTTAATGCACTCCAAGAGAGATTTCATACATATGAAATGCATGTTAAAATCTTTGCAAGTAATAGTTCATGAAATAAACATAGCAAACGGAAAGGAAAATAGTAAAGGTGTGTAAAAATCACAGAAGAAAAATGGAAAGCAGAGGAATGAGAAATAAGCATCTGGAGATTCAGAGCAGCACCAGCTAATAGGGGCAAACTAATTGAAGAGAAGAGCAATAAAACCCTCTACTGCAGTTTTAAACAATAAAGGTTCCTAATGAAGATTCATCAAGAGCTCTGAGTCCAACTTAAAATCAATAATGAAACTGGAAAAGAATTCGTAGAGGCAAAGGGTCAGTAGCTGACCTTCAGTGACATTTTTGGTTGGTTTATTTTCCAAGGTCCAATACTATGCCCAAATGTTAAGGATTTGAAGTCAATATGCAGATACAGAAAATTATATTCCTACGTGAGAGAGAGAATGAATGAGACAGTTAACAGAAGATTTTGGGCTATATGTTTCAAAGGTTCATATCCCATCAAAACCCATTTGTAAAATATGTACATATTTTGAAAGGAAAGGTTCTGTGCTGGAATACAAGTGTTATTGTTGATGTTTAAAATTTTCTATCCACAGCCTCCTTTAAAACCATCACTGCAGGTATTAGCCAGTCAACAGTTTCCATTTGCATTGATCAGTTGACAGAGCCTGTTCTTATGAGAATTAATCATTAAATTACATCCTAAGAGATATGGAAACAGCAAGCTCTGTGTTAATTTTATGCCATTCTTAATTTTCCATATCTCCTATGTGCTGCAGAGTGTGCATATGAGAGTATTCATGCATCACCTGGTAATGAGACCTATTTGAGTTGCAGAAACCTCTCTCTTTTCTGTATTCATTGAGTGTGAGAGCTGTAAAATGCCAGATGATTGCTGCACAGCCAATTCTGCCTATGAATGCACAAGCAAAGCTCACTAAAATCAAGTAAAAACTCTTCGGTTCATGAAAAGTTTTGGCTCATTCTGATCTCTTTTTCATCAGTTTAAATTGTGAGTAACTCAAGTGAAATCCACACCAGGAAATCAGAATCCATGCCCCAAAATACCACATCAAACTGTATTACAAATCCTTCACTGTTAGATTAGATCTATACAATGAAAGTGATTTAAATAGCTCAGAAAATAGGCTGGCTATTTGGATTCTTTAAAAATAAACATTTCTGAAGTGTTACCATCAAATATAGTTCATTAATGTCATAAAAAGATGAGTCCCCTTTTTATGAAGGTTTAAAACAAAAAAGAAGGCAGAAAGACTTAGCAAGGCACAATCAACCCCTCATATCCACTCTTAATCCTGTATCATTGACTTGCTCTACACACATTGTGAAAATTGGAGGGAGAGGCTCACAAACACAGATAGTGGCTAGTCATCTACTGAGTTTCTTGTAATAACAGGAGAGCTCTCATGAACCTCTTTTGAATAGTGATTGCTTTAGCTGAGTACTTGTACAGGTGGAGAGGATTTACTTAGTAAAGCTATACAGAAAAGTTGGATGTTATTGCTTAAAAATGAATATCACACAGTTGTGTAACTGTGGTATAGGTGCCCCAACTTTTCATTGCTGTTAATCATAAAAAGGCTTTTTACATCAGGTTGACTAAGCTCTTTATAACAAGATGACCAGATACTTCAACTCCAACCCATCACATAACAGGTTGAGTGCTCATCACATGGTCAAACACAAGAGTCCACATGCTGCCTGTATCTGAAGCTTCTGTAGGAAAGAGGCAGGGGGGGATAGGTTTGGGCAGATAAAATCTAATGGAAGGATGGATTAAGTATCCTGAACACAAGTTGGCAGATTCTGCCCCCTCTAAGTGTTTAAATAATGGCTTCTACAGTCTTGTGGGTGCTTTGTATGATAATATTTGAAATTATTTAAGATAACTGAATATAAGAATAAAATACATGATATCCATAAATGTCAAAAAGTAGCATAGGCATTCCTGTCTTTTCTTCCTTGGTCCAGTGATAATTTATGATTTTCTTTGTAAGCAGCAAACACAAGGATCAGAGGGAGAGAAAAGCAAATGATGTGAGTCTTTGAAGTAATGTTCTTTCATGAAAAAAACATTCCATGGCTACAAATGCATTTTTAAAAAAGAAACTGAAGATGAGGAAGGTGTTCTGAAAGCACACACATAAAGCAAAGCCTGACCTGCTCACCTTCCCTGTTTTGCGAGCTCCACTTTTGCAAATTCATGGCTTGCAGCTATTCATTCCAAAGTTATGTTGGTAACTATGACTTGGCTGGGCAAAGAAATAACCTTGGCATTTCTTGATAGACTTTGTTTCTCTTTGATAAGTTCCTATGAAGCATATGGCTGCAACTTTTGCCCTTCTTAGCATTCCTTTCTTTGAATAACTCTGCATAATCTTAGCATGCTCAAGCAGAGTTTAAAGTGGGTTAGCGGTGGTGTGTAAATCCTGGAGGTATATATGACAGTTAAAGAATATTCAATTGTAGCTAGCTTGGCTATTAATTAAAATTCAATTAAGAGTTTCCATGGTATCCAAATGAAACAAAAGAATAATAATTATGTTCTGAAGCAGGAGGGGAAAGCTACAATAATTGTTTCTGCCAATAGGTCTCTTTCATATTTCAGCAAAGATGACAATACAAAATTAGCAGAGAAAAAATTAGGCTGAGCAATCTGCAAGGTACATGAGGTGAATATCTTGGCAGAATGGATAAGAAAAAAAAGTTTTAAATTGTTGCCTGCAATGACTGCTTTGGAAAAGGCTTGTTAACTCCTTGAATATTTTCCAGCATACAATATGGAGAAAATCATAGTCCATGCAACTCCAGTTAGTTAAGAGGCATTTTTCCTGTCTCAGATTTAATTTTACCCACAGATTTTCTAGTAACAAGAGCTGTTCAAAACCTCTGATTTTCCACATAGTATGCCTTTGTTCAGTCGCCCTGAAAGATCCACTGAAACAGTGAGGCAGGCATCAACTCATGTCAGCTCTTCAGGCTTTCTGACTTCAGCTGTCAGGCTGAAGCCATCATATGAATGGAAGAAAAAAGCAACAGACTGTCTACAGGGAACACATCTAATTAGCTTAACTAGTTTTTTAAATTGTTTAGAGTTTTAGAAGAAGTATTGATTCTGCCATAATTCTATCCATCATTATCCATCTTCCATAGAAGAGGGAGGACTCCTTGTCCCTGCATCACTTCACTTGACTTGGGAAAAGAAATAGACTTCAGGGAAAGCTTGAGTGTGGAATTACTTGTCTTTAAGTTAACCAATATAGTGCTAGTATTTTAGATGACTAAACTCAATAGGGAACCCAAAGGTTAGTGTTATTACAGAGAGAATACTTCATAAAAATAATCTGCAAAACGCAGATTCTCAACAAAAAGCTGCATACTAAGCAATAGGAATTGCTTTGCACAGAAATCTCTCATTTCTCTGTTTAGGGCTACAAGAGAAGATCTTGTCATATAAGGTTGGCTAAAAATTCACCCATAACTCATTCCTACATGAAACTCTTGCAGATAGTATTTGAATGTTTTAATATCTATTACAGGTTCTAAACACAGTCAAAAGGAAGTAGAACTTATGATGGTTGCTTTTAGGTGATTGTGCAATGATCAGGAAGGTTAGGAAGCAGCTTCAAAGGAAGAAATCCAACAAGCTTAGATTGAACAGGGCAAGAGTTTTTTTGGAACCTAGTTCTATATTTCAGCAACTGATATCACCCCAATCATATTCTTCTTGCACACCTGGTCTTTTTACCCTTTCAAATGAGACAGACAGATTCCAGCATTCAGTCCTACAGAGGGAAACTTCACCTAGAGTGGCCAGCAGCCAATTTGTTTCAGACCTTACTGGTTCCCATCATTGTCTCTATAGATTTCACTATACTCCCTGCAGAGCCATTTTCCAGCGATTCGTTGCAGACTGAATGGAATGTGAGTAACATTAAAAGTGTTCGAAAGCATATTTGGTAATGATTTTGACTGACAATAAATTTGGTGATTGCAGATGTTATTTCCTATTTACAGTGATGGAACTGAAAAGATGGGTAAAACCTGCTCATGGGCAGTGAGTCCCATGACTTCATCTTACAGAAGCTACCACAATTGTTTTTTAGTGGTGAACTTGCTACTAGTCTTAATATAGAGAACCGGAGTAAAGAAGCTTCTCAGAAAGGCTCGCAGCAGCATGCAGAGATTTCTACCAGTGCTACTCAGGCTATTTTATATCCAGAAGGATGCTCTTGTCTTCCTACCGCTGCCAATCAAGCAATTCCTACTGATTTTTAATTCATATGTTGCCAGAACAGTACTGAATATTCAAGTGTGAGTTTGGAAATGTGGATTTGCCACTTTTTTGCAGTTCCTTGGGGTATAAGAATCAAACAAAAAGATCGCTTCTGTTTAATACCCTCTTATCTTGTGTTGGCTTCAGTTTCTTCTTTCAGACTTCAGTCTGTCCCTTTCTGTTTCTGTTTCACATTTCTGATATATTTTTACATAGAAGGAGTTTTTATAGATAATTTCAGCAGAAGTTAAACAAGCTACATACCAATCTGAAGTAGTCAAAGTCTAAGATTAAATTAAAGACAAAAGGCCTCTACTCCCCACATCAAGTGTCAATTAGAGCTCCTACAACACAGTCTGTGTTTCTGTGACTCACAGAGAAACAAAAATAACAGATTAGAAGAACAAAATCAGCACAAAGATCTGGGAAGGGAACAAGTTGTCAGCTAATATTTATTCGCAGACAGAGGTATCTCTTAGAGTAAGAACCTTGCTTTATGTTTTGCTGAACGTATTCCGAAGGCAATCTGTTAACTATTTTTTAAGAGTTGCTACTCCTAAAAAGAAAAAAAAGGACTGTCAATCTCCTTCTGACTTCCGTAGGGGCAAAAGAGGTAGTTGGAAGGTATCTCATCCAAGGAAATGAGTTGGTGAAGTCAAGTTTTGCCTTTACAAGCAGGTCTGAAATGAAACCTTGATTATCTTTCAGGGAGACCTCGAGAAGCACCTTGGCATAACAAAATCTACCTACATGTAAACATTCAGAACAAATATTGAACAAATACACTGGAATAAAAGAAGCTCTGTAGACTAAAGCCAAATAGATTGATGATGATATTTTGCATTCTTTGGCTCATTTGCATGTTGCCCAGTTTATGGTGACAAAGAAGAACTTGATGCTTAACAGGGCTATTCTTGACTCATGGGAACTGTGTTCAAATATGTGTTTCATAGAAGAAATGTGCTACTGAATGGAGGAAATACATTGATCAGAATACTCAATTTAAATCTTAAAAAAGCATACAGAAATCTCTCACCAAGTAAGCTAGACCATAATTAACTTTCATCTGATGTTCCTTACATTTTCCTTTTTTTAGCTTACTTATCTGCACATGAGAAATTAAAATTAACTCCACTTAGTAAACTGAATCATTATAATGCCAGGCACTGATGTCTGTTTGTTTTGTGCTAATGTGAAATGCTTTGTGCATTAGGCCTAGGGAACATTTAGTTTAATGTGGTTCAGATGTTTAAAGACAGAAGTCTTCAGTCCTTCCCAGTCAGACTCTGAGGGCGAGGGCTCAAGAAACAGGGGAAGTGGGTGAGTGGAAAGAAGGCTTTTTTATTTAATCCTTTCCTAGGTATATGAAAGATAGAAACAGAGGATTTTATATTGATTGACATGCCTATTTGTGAACAGAAAGCTAGGAAACAAACGAAAGGAATGAATTTACAGTTTCAGATCTTTTTAGAGATTCAGTTTAAATAGGAGGAAACACTGGTAAAACAGAGGTAGCCTGTGGTTACCTTCCATATTCCAAAGCAAGAAACAACTCATGATAATCTCGTCTTTGTGAAGAATTTTCCTTTTTATACTCATGCATTTTGAACTACGGAGTGCAATAACCAAGATCAAAAAGGGTAAGTATTCATGAACCTCTTCCCCAACCACTGTTTAGAACCACTGACCTCCCGTGGCAGACCCCATATCTTCTGTGTAAGTTTCTCGACCTCAGTTGTTTCCATGAAATCCTTGAGCATCTCAGGTGGGAGGATGTAAGACAGATCCTACAAATCAGGAAATGCTACACTAGTTAGTGCTATTTTACAAGACCTGCACATGCCTAAGGCACCCGCGGTAACAGAAATAAAGGTCTTATCAATTATATCAGAAAGTCTCAATGACTGGGTGGAGGTCACTAACAACTGTTGTCCCCCAGGGGTTGGTGCTGGGACAGATACTCTTTAGTAGCTACAACAATGACATCAGCAGCAGGGTCAAGTGCACCCTCAGCAAGTTTACAGATGACACCAATGTGTGTGGTGCAGTTGACGCATTTGAGGGACAGGATGGCATCCAGAGGAACATAGACAGACTTGAGCAGTGGGTCCAGGAGAACAACATGAGGGTCAAGAAATCCAAGTGCAATGTCTTGCACCTGGGTTGAGGCAACTCCCACTACCACTACAAGCTGGGAGATGAAAGGATTGAGCACAGCCCTGCTGAAAAGAACCTGGGGGTGCTGGCAGATGGCAAGCTGGACATGAGTCAGCATTGTGTCCTCACAGCCCAGAAAACCAACTGTATCCTGGGATGCATCAAAAGAAGGGTGGCCAGCAGTTTGAGGGAGGTGATCCTGCGCCTTGGCTCTGCGCTGGTGAGGCCTCACCTGGAGTACTGCATCCAGATGTGGAGTCCTCGGTACAGGAGAGACATGGAGCTGTTGGAGCATGTACAGAGGAGGGCCGCAAAAATGATCCATGGAATGGATCATCACTTCTGTGTGGACAGGATGAGAGAGCTGGGGCTGTTCAGCCTGGAGAAGGCTCTGGAGTGACCTGATAGCTAAGAGATACAGGAAAGAAGGGGATGGACTCTTTTGCAGAGTCTGTGGTGGCAGGACAAAGGGAAATGGTTTCAAACTTAAAGAGGGGAGAGTAAGGTTGGAAATGATGAAAAAGTCTTTTACAGTGAGAGTGGTGAGGCACTGCCCCAGGTTGCCTTGAGATGTGATGGATGCCTCATCCCCAGAGACTTTCAAGGCAAGGTTGGATGGGGCTTTGAGCAACCTAATCTACCTGTGGATGTTACTGTTCATTGCAGGGGAGTTGGACTAGATGGCCTTTAATGGTCCCTTCCAACTCTAAGGATTCTATGATTCTAAATGGTGGAGACTTCACAGCCTCTGTGGATATGTTGTTATGTTCAATCTGAATATTCAGTCTAATAATTCCTAATAATAAACACTGTCGTGTTTAGTCTAATAATTCCTTATGGCAATGGGGAATTTCCTTCATTGTGACTTGCAGATAATGGTTGTTTTCAGTTTGTACCACCAAGAAATGGCTGGTTCCATCTTACCGATAATTCTCCTCAGGCACATGAAGAAATCAATTATATCCTGTTCTTAGTCCTTTCTCTGGCCTGAACAATGCCAATGAACAAAAACGAACAATTTACAAAAGTAAATAAAATGACCCATTAATTAAGTTAGGAAGTCTAAATTAGACTCATCAACACAGAAACATGAAAATGCTGATCCATATATGTATCAGCACATAACCGATCATATTCTGCCCTTAGATACATGCAGCTGTAGTGAATTCCAGTGATACTGGCACATACACCAGAGCAAAATTGCTCTTTAATTCTGTATTATGGTGAATAGAAAGATGCATTACTCCTTAATACTTACATTGATTTCAAACTCATCAATATTTGATTTCTTTGATAAAATATCTTGATTTATGACAACAAAAATCATCTTCTGCTTTCTGCTTGAAATCTAGTTTGAAATGAATGGTAAGACCAAGTTAATACGTAGGTACAAAATCATTACGGTATAAAATCTAATATGTAGAAGTATGCATGTTACTTCATCATTTATTTTCAGATTACCTTGAATTGCAAGTATCACAAGAAAAAATTATTCTAACTGCCTAGTTGACTCATCTTTAAATGAACTCATGTCTGAAGTTACAAAACATATATATTTAATGCTATCTTCATTCTCCTGCTTTATTTTCAGCCGAGAATATAGGTTGCGAATGGCAGTCAAATGATTGCTATCAGACCCTGAACAGACCTTGAAACCCAGAGAAACCTTCTGCGGGCAGTGAGTGACAAAAATGTAGACAAAAAGTTCCAATATTGATATCTGTAGTCCTGCTGCAGTAAAAGTGGGAGCATTATGTATGTTTCTACTCTCTCCCGAATACTTAGAAGAAGAAATAACAACCCTCTCATTTGTGAGTGACAGCTGTGAGCAGTACCAACTGTTCAGTATTGATCATTACACAGAAGCCTTGGAGCTTCGTGCAGTCCCAAAAAGCAGAGCTTTAACTCCATGACTGTGCTTTGTTTCTTTTCTCTTGTGCAGTCCACAACAGGACTTTTTGGAAACGTTTGTTTGGGTTTTGTTTTTTTTTGTGCAGGCAGCATTACAAGGACCAAGAGATGAATTTTCTGGCTTGAATTTACAACTATGCCATTGAGTGTCTTGTGAGTCACCATTTCCTGATTTATTCTCTCCAGCTGTAGATAAATAAAAAGGCAAAGTACAGAAGAAGATTCTCGGCAAGTAAGGATTAGTAAGAAGATGCTGAATCCAAGGCAAACCCAAATGAATTAGGGTGATATCAATCACCAAAGTCAACCTGGTTTTTCACAGGTTGTTACTGGGTTGAGACAGTGCAATAATAGTCATCTACTATACTGAGAATGCACTGCAGTTTTCTGCCGGATTACTTGTAACTGACACCTGCAATGGAAAAGGTTCATACAATGATAGCCATATTGGTTGTGTGGAATGTCATGAGGCCATCTATTTCAGTGTCTCCCTCAAAGTAGTTCTGTTGCCAATATGAGATCAAGTCAACCATGGCTATGTCTAGCCTAATACTGAAAACCTCGAGGGATGGGAAACGTACAGACTCTCTGGGTAATTTCTTGCAGTTTTATGGTATCTTCCTAATGGAAGCATTTTACTAAGGTCTCCTAAAATTGTAAGATTTCATTTGTTCTATTTATTTAATTTTAACAAGCTAGGTCCAGAAAAGAATAGTAATACTTTAACTGGGGTGTGGATGAAATTTATCTGCCTAAATCCAGAACTGTGCTTACTCTTACAAGAGAGCTAGCACTGGAAAGGATAGCGATATTGTGCCTACATTTAAAAGAGTATTTCAAGTGTACTTCAAGTATTTCAAAGATTTTCAAGGACAATTTCAGAAGTATGAATCCTATATGGATACATTCAGTGACTATAAAAAAAGAAGCTTAGGAAACAAGAATCAATCTTCCCCTCAGCATTCTCTGGAATTTTCAGGTCATTCCATGTTCAGTACATATTTTCTCTTTTCTAGCACAAAGTTTGGGATTCAGCTTTTGTTGGCTGTTGTGTAATTACTTCACTGAGGTACAATCAGGAAAGCATAACTTTAAACCAACTCAGGATTTTCCATGGGAAAGGAATGCTAAAAGTCTATGCCAAATTTTAATGAACATAATAAAAGTTTAAATGATTTGTTCCACAGGGACAGGTCATGAAATTTAATTAATAGTGATATGCTTTGAGATCCTTTGATATCAAGAATAATGTAACTGTAAATTATAATGATTTCTTTGTAAAGTGGAATAGGTGAAATTCATTCCTAACCTAATTTCTGCAGTGGTATTCAGGGAATAAAATCTGCTGAATGGAATCATGAATGATTATTTAACTGGTAGAAGATAAATAAACTTTGACATGAATCAGCAAACTTCAGACAATAATGCTGTCAAAGTACTTTTGAGAAAGACTGTACAATAATATTACCAATAACTTTCACATTATTCACAGATTTTTGTTCTTAAAACACATAATAAATAAATTAACTCTGTCATTTCATGCTAAAAGTAGTCTTCATTTTGTTTTACTTTTCACTTGGTAACACAGTGTTTAAACAGCTGAAAAGGAATGTAGTCACATGAAAACATGTAAAGTTCAATGGGCATCACTGAGTAACCTTCAGTCTTCCACTTAAAAGATTAAATGTAACTTTCTTATTGTCTTAAATAGGTGCCTAAGAATATTGTTTGTGTTCTGTTTTCTGGGGAAAGGGGAGTAGATTTGTTAAGAATTATTGCATGTAATTTTCAAATTTAGTTTTGCATGTTCTTACAATTTTGCTTAAAGTTTTATTAAATCTTCTGTAAAATCTACAAAGAAAAGCAGTATCTACTTTTTCCCCCTTTCCACTTCTCCCATCTCCACTCTGTTTCAGTTACCCATCCAATGCACATCTCTGTAAACAATGAGCATTCATTCTCAGCTTATGTATAGTTTTTTTTAATTTACTGCAGTTGTAGAAAGGGGCTTCTGACAGCCTATAACATCCTTCCACTTGTACAAGCTGGTCTAATAAAAATATCTGCAAATACTGTTCGGGTGTTCTCTTATGTATCTGTAGAAATGCAACTGTGTACACTTGCATTTTTGACAAATTTGGAAGAACACATCCTTATTTTTGGCAAACACCATTTCACAACTCCACATGTCACTGACTTAATAAAGTAACCGTGGAAAAAAAAGTCTACCATATACCCTTAAAATAAAGTTAAACACTGCTTTGTATTGAAGCAAAGACTGTAACAGGAGAAAAGAGTTAGCTGTGTAACTCCCTTATAGAACAAGCACCTTAGAATAGTTCTTGCTTCACAGGAGAGAGGAAAGGAAGCAGACCACATATATATTTATTTATTTGCTTGCTGTTTCTGCAACTGATCTTTTGTAAGAGTCACTTATAAGTAATGGATTTTCAGTAAGTGAATCTTAACTGCTGCCGAATGATTTTTTACTTCATTTTGTACTATTTTTAATTCATCAGTTCATTGATTTAACTTCTGTTATCTTAGTCTGGAGGACTGCATAATCAAATTTTCTTTGTTCAATTGCAGTTAGTATTGGTCTTTGAATTTGAATCTGATTTTGATTTGGTGTTATTTAGCTATAAAATCTGTAAAAAGGATAAAAGTTCTGTGGTGTTTTTTTGCTTCACAGAATCACACAGAATGGCCTGGGTTGAAAAGGACCACAATGATCATTTAGTTTCAACCTCCCTGCTATATGCAGGATCACCAACCACCAGACCAGGCTGCCCAGAGCCACATCCAGCCTGGCCTTGAATGCCTCCAGGGATGGGGCATCCACAACCTCCTTGGGCAACCTGTTCCACTGCATCACCACCCTCTGCATGAAAAACCTCCTCCTAATATCTAACCTAAACCTCTCCTGACTCTACTTAAAACCATTTTGTTTATTTTTGCTTTGGGTTGTTGTTTTCTTTCATTCCAAGTTATTGTAGGGATGACCAAACCAAGAAAACAAAACATAAGCTTTGACTCTATTTTTTCATAGTGTTTGGCCTCAAAGTGTCAATAATTATATGACATAAATAGAAAGTTTTATTCTCGGATAAAGAAATCATATCTGACTAATCAAGAAGTAGTATCAAATCACCTTGTTTACTACTTGAGTTTTTTAAAAAATCTAGAATGCAAGTCAGAGAATTGCAAATACACATGATTATGCTCATGAAAATTAATTTATCTTAGTTAAAAGTTAAATATCAAATGGATGTTATAATTTAGCCTGTATAATTAGAGAGAAATGATAACCTTCATATAGCATTTTATCCAATACTACAAAAGCTATTTAATACGGGTGTCCCTTCTAACCTGAAGTTACCTTTGTCTCCATTAGCTGCCAAGGCAGGCCAACTGATGAGCTCAGACCGGGCACTTCACTCTTTTTACAGAAGCTGGGTAAAGTGGAGCCCATGCCTAATACCTATAATTCCCTAACATTTCTAAGCTTTGTGTATTCATAAAAATTGGTTTGAAATCTTAAAAAAGCAGTCTCTCATAATTTTTCAGTGTTTCTAATTTCAACCTGAAATAAAAACCTACTTAAGTAATGAAACTGCAAATCTATTCCTACTCATATACTGAAAAAATACAATACAATACAATACAAATACAATACAATACAATACAATAAAGAAAAAAAGCACAACAGGGCCATCACATAGTAGCATGAGAAACCTTCAAGTAACAACTCAGATGGAACTAAGTCTTCACTAAAAGCAGCAAAACCTCATCCTTCATCTGAACTGACGAAGATGACTGTTGCATGTATGTGGTACCAACACATTCCACTGAACTTTTTCACATTGCACAATAATCAATAAATGGAATAAACCACACTTTGCTGTGGCTGATCTGGGACACAGTAAATGGAAGGACTCCCTGAGGTTTCAGTGGGAGCAGAGATGCACAGGGATACACAAATCACAAAACAAACAACAACAAAAAAATGGATTTTTCTTTAATCTTTAGGTAGTTCCACCTGTACTGCTTTATCTGCACACAAATGAAGACTGATTAGTAGTTAGGCTGGTTTTGATATTCTGTACCTATTGTTCAGGGGCAGTTTCCATGAAGGAACTTATGTTCATAATCCTTTGAAGAAAATTTTGTTTCCTAGTAAGAAAACATCTTCATAACCAAAAATCCTTAGCAGAACGTCTGCCATGATCAAATAGAAAGAAATACTGACTTTCATTTACAGTCATTCCTGAAGGATCAAGGTCACCTTTTGAAGTCATGGTAAGGGAAAGCTAAAGAGCAAATTGGATTAATTCACTGAAACTTCTGTAATGTGTACAGCGCAAACAAAGCTGCAGTTTATGCTCATTACAAGGAATACTCACTTTTTTGTGTGTTGGCAGAAACATAGCTAATGTTAACTTACAAGTGAGAATACAAATTCATGGTAATCGTGATTGCAGTTATTGGCAACAACAGAGCAGTATTTCACTATGTGTCAGCTTTTGCTAATATTTACTTTGGATTTAAATGCTGTTGCTTCTTCTCTGCCTGTTCTTCCCACCCCACCAGGATGCAGGTAATCCTTCCTTGCAAGCAACAGTGATGATAAAAGCTAGGGCTTGCTAGGGCCATGTTAAGAAAGCTCTTCCCAATGGCATCTCAGCCATTGAACTGAGATGCTCTGGCCAGCATAGACTGCAGTCTCTCCTTGGTTAGGAATTCCAGCCCATTTCTTTCCTACAGACACATAACAGAGAGCAGTTGCTTCCTTGATCTTCGTCTGGAGACCATGAACAGTAACTCCCGGATTCTTTGCAATCTTGTCACTGGTCTAGCCACCTGGGTAGCAGAAGTCACATCTACACCCCCATCTGTTTTTGCACTGGCAAATCATACTAGCAGGCACCACAGAGCTAGACTGTATTTTACCTTTCAGTAAGTCAGGAAAAGAGTCAGATGATGGTTAAAATTGCAGGATCAATTCTATATGCTTGGCAGATCATATAAACCTTTTGTCTAGCATGGAGATCAGCAGATGATCCATATTTTTAACAGCTTACACATTCCTAGTGAGACTTCAATGAGATTCTTCATGATGTTATTTGTTTGGAAGATATCGTCATTGAGAGGGAACATTTAGAAATCCAGGAATGCTCCTTTAAGGGAGAGCAGAACTGTCTTGTAATCATGCACATGTCCCCTTACTCCCACCTAATTCCACAAACTCTCATTTCTTTGGCTTTGACTATTCCAGAGTCAGAATACACTTAACTAAAAGTCACACAGTGGGATGTCCTGATGGGGTTTGATGTCCAGTGCTCTGAGTCATTATGCTTACAGGCACATACATCTTGCAGATTTTGCCCCTTGGATCTAGTTACGGAACCTTCTGGAAGCAGATTTTTGCCTGGTAGAATCTACCTAATCTGATGTATCAATTAAAAAAAATAAAATAAAAACAGCTAACATGCAACTGCCTTTAACCTGCATCACTGAGGCTGTGACACTCAAATTATCTTTGCCTCAGACACTGAGGAGATTTCATAGTGCTCTGACTAGGAAGCTGTATTTGGTGCAATAGGTCAATACTAGGAAAACAGCAGGACCAAAAGCTAGACAAAAACAAGTAGCAGAAGGTACTAAGATAAGAGATGATGAGGCACACAGCAACTGTGGGCTGACGGTAGTCCAGCAGACACACTGGATGCTCTCTCTTTATCCTTTTGGTTTACATGTGCTATGAAACCTAGTCTAAGCCTCCACAGGAGATGTTGTACAACTCTGTTGCTGAAAACCTGCAGCCTGTGACAGTATTGGAGAAATTATCAAGGCTTAAAAGTCAATGAACACAGCTATTCTGAGATTTGCAACAAGAATCCCATTAAATTTGGTATAATGCATTCAATGGAATGCATTTAAAGAGAGTGAGTTTGCTCAGAGTTCCTTGTAGGATTATGCACAGATAGAAGTGAAAGTGTTTTAAAGAAAACAGCACCACAAGAGTCCAAAATAAGCTATAAACTAAATACACAAGAAATAATAAATAAATATGTGCATCTTCGTATGTGCAATATAAATAGAAATTAAAAATACAAGGAGGAATTAATACATAACCTGTGAAGAATATGGCAGTATATATCATGCCCTGGATGTGTGGATTGTCAAGTCTTTGGTGAATGGGTTGAGTGAGTGTGTGCAACTGAAGACTTAATTTGTCCCTGAGGGTAAGAGCTGCTGTATGAAGACAGAATCAGGCAGTGATCTGGTTAGACACATTTCAAGTTGGCCGTTTTCGCCCATTAGCAGCTGGAGGAAGAAGAGAGTCCTAATTAGTGACAGTGTTGGAGGTTTTTAAAAATAAAGGTCAAAAAACTTAGTGGCTGACTGAATAAATTGGAAATTAAAATCACGTTGTGTTCTGCTGCTGTCTAGTTGTGGATAAATCATGTCATGGGAAAGACACTACAAAAAAAGCCCTGTAGAACAAGCATGATTAAGTATAAACTGGAGCAGACGGTTTTTCATCTCCCTGTTCCCCTCTCCATTTCCGGTGCCATCTGATCCCATATACTGGGCTTACCACAGAAGCAGACAAAACTATCAGATGAACTGTTGTTCATCTGAAACTATTGTTCGGAATGTCAGGAGCCTTTAAGATCTGAAATTTGGAAAACTGCCTCTCCCAGGAACTGAAACTATCCAAGAACTGAGTTCCCATGACAGCATCCAAGCGGTGGTGCTTCAACCTGCTTGGAATTCAGCTCATAATTCAGTGTCTGAGGAATTTGGATCAGCAGATAAAAATGCTATTTCCTTTTTCCCCAAGGTTCAGGTCCAAAACTCACCATCTTCAAGCAGCCCTAAACAAAAACAGAACAAAACAAACAAACAACAACAACAACAACAAAAGCAGGAGTTTAAAAGACAGAAGATGAACCATGAAAGAATGTATAAAGTTTTCATTTTTTTGCTGCTACTCACTTCTCTAACCATTTTTTTCCTAATTACATTCTAAAAAAAAGAGATCTAGAACTGTGTCTTTTATTGATAACCTCAGTAAATATGTAAGTGTTAGAACATATCCATAATACTAGTCTAATTATTTCTTTGCATCCTTTGGGTACTTGAGCAGATATTCATGTTTGACCAATGATCTAAACAATATGGCTTTCCAAACCCACGTATTAGTAACTTCAGAGCAAAAGCAAGTTGTCTTTTCTTCAGTGTCAGAATGATCATTCTATAAAAATATTTCATGCTTCACAGAATCGCACAGAATCACAGATTTGTGGGGATTGGTAGGGATCATCAAGTCCAACGCCCTGACTAAAGCAGGTTCCCTACAATAGTTTGCACAGGTAGGCAGCCAGATGGGTCTTGAATGTCGCTATAGAAGGAGACTCCATGACTTCCTTGGGTAACCTGTTCCAGTGCTCAGTCCTTACCATGAAGAAGTTCTTCTGCATGTTTATATAGAACTTCCTATGTTTATTTCAATACATTGCTTAGCAGATAGGGGTTTAAATCTTTGCTAAGAGTGGAAACAAGAAGCTTAGTCAAAGATATAAAACAGACTAAGAGACCATAGCTATGTGAATCTTCAGGGCTTCCAGGGATCAACAGTGTCTCTGGTGTCAGTAAGTTAATTTGGAGCAATACACTAGGAGCTGGCAATCACTCATAATAAAACCGTCTATTTTCCATTAATTTTGCCAGGAACAAGAGACTATGAAAGGTCATCTTTTCTATGGATCAAGTGTGATGTATGACAGAGGAAGGGCAACTTAGCTTACACAGGGGTTGTCCTTAGTGCCCTTAGTGTCTGTACAAAACTGGAATGGATGCAGCCTTTGTGTTGTTACAGGACTGAGAATTTGATGTGTATTATCTGACTTTCTGTGTAACTTTACAAAGTGCTGGGTCCTACATTCCAGTTCCTACATCGCTACAGGCTTGGGGCAGAGTGGTGGGCAAGCCGCACAGAGGAAAAGAATTTGGGGGTTTTAGTTGGCAGCCGGCTGAATGTGAGCCAGCAGTGCGTCCATGTGGCCAAGAAGGCTAATGGCATCTGGGCTTGTACCAGAAATAGTGAAGCCAATAGGAGCAGGGAGGTGATAGTTCCTCTGTTCTCAGCCCTTTTGAGGCTGCACCTTGAGTACTGTGTTCACTTTTGGGCCCTTCACAAGAAAGACATTGAGGCTCTGGAGTGAGTCCAGAGAAAGGCAATGACTCTGTGAAGAGTCTGGAGCACAAGTCTTATGGAAAACAGCTGAGGGATCTGAGATTGTTCAGTCTGCAAAGGAGAGGGCTCTGAGGAGACCTTGTAGTTCTCTACAACTGCCTGAAAAGAGATTATGAAAAGTTGGGGGCAGCCTCTTCTCCCAGGTAACAGCAACAGGATGAGAAGGAATGGCCTCAAGTTGTGCCAGTGGAGAGTCAGGTTGGATATTAGGACAAATTTCTTCTCTGAAAGAGCAGTGAGGCATGGGCGCCGGCTGCTCAGGGAGGTGGTGGGATCACTGTCTCTGGTGAACCTTTTCGTTCAAGAAAATGGTAGATGTCTCACTGAGTGACATGGTCTGGAGTGGTCACAGGCATGGGTTGGAATTGATGCTAATGGTCTTTCCAACCTTTATGATTCTATGATCCTATGATTCAGAAAAAGCAAGGGCTCAGTTTTGTATTTAGGATTCTGAATTATTTTTCTGTACTTGGTGTTAGGTGGCATTCATTTATGCAAGTCAACCAGTGAGGAACAACAAGAGTACCATGAACTTTTACATTTCACCTATACATTCACAATTAAAAGAGGGATACATGGACCCTCAACAGAAAGAAAGCTTTCCTGCCCAGTACACCATTTCACTCAGTGCACTTCAAGGACCATAAAGTGCAGACCAACTGTATGGAGTAAAACAAAAAGAGATCCAGAAATATATATGGAAAGTTTAAGATTTACTTTTTACTTTTTTAGCTAACAGCATTGTAGGTCCATTGGCATCTTTTTCAGAAGAACAAGTAGCACTTCTCTGAGGCTGCTAGGAGAAGGACCAGGTGAAGGAAGATAAACCTTTAGTTAGAGTGTTGCTTGAATAGTAATTAAGGTCTGATAAACACCAGAGCAGACTAACCAAGAGCGTTGGAAAAGTCCCTCCCTTAGGCTTAGAATAATAATAATAATAGTAATAATGTAATAGTGATAATAACAATAATAGTAATATAAACATCTATTCGGGATTATCTACACATTTATAGAATCATAGAATCATAGAATCACAGAATCACCAAGGTTAGAAAAGACCTACAAGATCATCCAGTCCAACCATTCACCTATCCCCAATAGCTCCCACTAAACCATGGCCCTCAGCACAACATCCAATCGTTCCTTGAACACCCCCAGGGTCGGTGACTCCACCACCTCCCTGGGCAGGCCATTCCAGTGCCTGACCACCCTTTCTGAGAAGTAATATTTCCGAATGTCCAGCCTGAATCTCCCCTGCCGCAGCTTGACACCACTGCCTCTAGTCCTATCACTAATGACATGAGAGAAGAGGCCGACCCCCAGCTCACCACAACCTCCCTTCAGGAAGTTATAGAGAGCAATAAGGTCTCCCCTGAGCCTCCTCTTCTCCAGGCTGAACATTCCCAGCTCCTTCAGCCTCTCCTCATATGGCCTGTGCTCCAGACCCCTCACCAGCTTTGTTGCCCTTCTTTGAACATGTTCCAGGGCCTCAATGTCTTTCTTGTAGTGAGGGGCCCAATACATATATAATATATATTATAATTCCATAGTGAAGAGAAAAATCCCGAGGAAAATTTTCTGTCCTTCTATGATCACAGGTAGTGTAGCTGAGGTCTGACTCAGGACTTTTCAGGACTCAGGACCCTCTGACTTTAGGACTGGAGGGAATGGCTTCAAGCTGCACCAGGGGAGGTTCAGGCTGGACATTAGGAAATACTACTACTCTGAAAAGTTGGTCAGGCAGTGGAATGGGCTGCCCAGGGAGGTGGTGGAGTCATCGACCCTGGAGGTGTTCAAGGAACATTTGGACATTGTGTTGAGGGACATGGTTTAGTGAGAACTATTGGTGATGGGTGGATGGTTGGACTGGATGATCTTGTAGGTCTTTTCCAACCTTGGTGATTCTATAATTCTATGATTCTATGACTCTTCACCTGGTGACTACAGTTAGGTTATGTGATTTGAGACCCATCCCCACAGGCAGGAAGGAACAGAGGGGCCCACTGGCATTTGGGGAGCACAGGTCACCTCCTTAGGCCACCAGACACCCACCAGCTCAGTGGGGTCACTGCCTACAGGGCTGTGGAACTCATTATGGGTTGCAGGCAAAGAGAATTTGAAGACTGTACAGACATCATAAATCTATGGAATATTTCAGAATTTAACATCAAACCTAGGGCATCTCCATTAAATATGGCTACTAGCTTGTTGAATTTATTATTGTGTCTTCCCCTGGATTTTTTTAAACTACATATTGTGCTGATTTCTCTCTTGGATTTATTTCAGAGGTCCTGTAGCTGTGTGTTATTATTAGAATTGAGCTGCAGGACTTATACAATTATAACAGGAGCTCAGTTAAAAAGACATAAAGCCAGCTTCACCCTTCAAGCCTAAAAATAGTAATGTACAAGTTATAGAAATAAAATAAAAAAAAATAAATAAAAACAAAGGACAGAACTAAGGATATTTATTACCTTCTGAAATATTGCAATTTTCTGGTCATTCGTGAGCTTAGCACACTTGGGACTGGTGGTCCTGGATCTATCTCTTCATTTTAACTGTCAGCCCTGTTCTGAGCATCTGGTCATTTTTCCCCGCAAATTGCCAAAAGCCTGTAACAGCTGTCCTCCTAAGAACTGATTCTTCAGTGAATATCTCCAGTTCTACATAAAAAAAATAGGACAAAACACTGGCACCCATAGAATGAGACTGCAAGCTTTATAAACCTATTATTTGGGACTGCTATTATTTGTGATTGATAGTCTATCTACTTAATTTAATAGGTCTGCAGTCTTTAGTTCACTTAACTTTACTCTGACACGCTCTTGAGCCAAGTTCCACTGTTTCCCTACAGTAATAACCTCACTGCGTCTGTTATTCAGACAGCAGTGCTTGGTTTTACATGGGTTTTCATTTGGGATGCATTCTTGCTTTTGAGGCTGTAGAAGATAGCTAATGGAAAGAGCTCATTGGATCTGTGTGCCATTCAAATATCTGCATTTAAGGTATCCTAGGGAAAGCATCTCAGGGATAACCGGAACTGTTCCTTCATGGCAGGCACTGCACAGGGCAAAGAGAGATTTCCAAAGGCACTAACAACCAGCCAGAAGCATAAGGCTTTCCCAGAGAAAGACCACTGATAAAGCAACAACTGAAAATTCTTTTCAATGCCATCTTAATTTATCTTCAGATTTTCCATTTTAAAAGTTTAAAACACTGCAAAAAATCTGCTTCCTTGTGAGTCAAACTTTGGATTCAACAGAAGGAGCTGCTTCTTATCCTCCAGATGGAAATATTTCTCTCTCTGTTTATACCTACCACGGTGTCTCTGCAACCAAGTACGAAGAACAAATACACAGCAGAGATTAGCATAATGAATTGGAGCATTAAAGGACATGTGCCCTGCTCCTGACTGCTTGAACCCCAAGGCAAACGTGCAAGTGGGAGAAACTAAGAACATGGAATAAAGTGGGAATTGAAATGTTACAAAACTTGTCTTTCAAGTACCATTAGAAGGGATAGGTGAGTTTTCCTCTTTGGTGTTTGACAGAATAACAAGCACAAACTGGGCTCAGAAAAGTTCCCTAATGCTGAGAATTAGACCTAAAAATTAAGAAGCTAGACATGTTGTAGTTTGGATTTTAAAGAATATTTCCTTTTGCGCACCCTTGTAACTTTCAAAAAAAAATAAAAATAAAAAAGGACCTCTGGAGTGAAAAAGGAGTCCTTTATCAAAGATCTGTCATAAAGATGTGAGTTTATAATGGGCATATATCACTAAGTACTCAAGTCTGGCATGTCCTGAAGTCTGAAGGATAATCTAAAATCCATTATATTTTCAAAGCTGAAGCTCACTAACCAAAGCTAAACTGAAGCCAAGTGAATTTCCACGGTAGCTCACCTATGGATGGTGGTCTTATATTACAGACCTGCTGCTTTCCTGTAATTTTCAATGCACAGTGCCTCTCTTAGTCTTGTGTTCTTTCCCCAGAGTATGAACTATATTATTTATAAGAACTGTTGGTGTCAGAATTATACTGTCCAGAGGCACCAGAAGAAGAGAAAGGAAGAAGAATACATGGCATTTGACAAAAAGAATGAAAGAACTCAGTCTCTGGCTGGGTAAAAAATCTGAATTGAAAGTAGAAGTGGACTGTAGGAGCTGCAGCTGGAACCTCAATGGCAGCTGCTGGAATGTCACATGCTTAAGTGAAACAGAAACTGAATTCTCTTAAAAACCGGACCTAAAAGAGAGCAAACTGGACCTATTAAGTGCTTCAGTGCTTTAAATAGGATGGGATAAGGCCTCTTGCAAGAACAACTTAATAATCTTCACCCCAAGCAAGGCAGATATGCCATTTAAGCATGTCAGAGCAAGCATGGCATAGACAAGTTCTGATATTTTCCCTCCATTTAGTACTTACAGAATGTTAGAAACCATTGTTTTAATTATGTGACTTCTCTGACTGAGCTATCAGGTACCTCAGCCTTTCCTTGGTTATATTATCTTTAAAAATCACTGGGTTATTCTTTAACTATTCTATAACAAAAAGATGCATTTGGCTGTTCTCACCCTCCAAAGTTGAGTTCAAGCCTGTATGAGTAAGTACATTGTAATTCCTGCTCCCTCTTATGTATCACTGAGAGACACCCTACAGGGCTCTACCACTGGAAGCTAATGAACCTGTTGCTCAAACCTGTAATACCAATGGCAGAGGATATTGCAGAAAGTGTGGGCTGAGGTGCTGCGGTTTGGTCCCCATCACCAGAAGGAAAGAGCTGAGCTGAGCTGTGTTTGTGTGCTTTTCATCCAGGAAAAACCCTTAACCTGAACACACTGAAAATGAAATTAGGAAACAGTAATGTCAAGACTCAATGCAAAACACAGACATCAATATTAGGTACATATATGGGATATGGCTGCAAGTCTTTCCACTGCACAGAGAGCTTGGACATGAGTTCTCATGCAGACACCTACATGCAAACACCTGTAGTGAAGTTTCTTAGCCCGTCTACTTGTTGAATGCTGAACAGCCATTCCAGCTTTGCATTGCTGGAAAAATCTAGGCTTCAGGATTTTTTATTTTTATTTTTTTTAACTGGGACAGTGAATCTAGGAAGAGCAATGTCTTTCTCTGGTGACATACTGTTAGCTGAGCTCCCACATTCTGAACCATCTTTAGAATACTTCAGCATACTTTAGAGAAGAGCTGACCAATCCATTTCTCTAACTGAATTTCCTTGAACAAAAGTATGAAGCGTAACCAAGAACATCATGTTTGTGGGAGTTTTGCTGGCACAATCTGCTGACATCTACCAGAGCTCAGCTATTGCCATGCAGTATAAGCACATAGGGCTCTCTACACAGCCAATTTAAGGGAGAAATTAGTGAACCTGGTGGAGGAGCTCTGGTCAAGAAGGGTGTCTAACAGAGAGACAAACAACTCATTCACCAGACAGGCAGCCAACTCCAAAACTCGGACAAGCGCATACTCAATTAAGGGCCAGTCTCACCTTTGACATAATCAAGGCAGTAATTCCCATGTTAACAAATTGCCTCATTTGCAGAGCCACCAGTCAGCGTGTTACTCTGCATGCTCTGAAGAAGATGTAAACCTGAATGATATTTAAACTGCTTGTTCTTGTTCTCTGAAGGTGCCAATTAAAAATCCAGCAGGGTATTAAGATGTTTTTAGGCTGGTTGCAGTGAGAATTTGCTATTAGTGATTAAAGATTTCCAAATCGCTGCTGGAAGTGATTCCCCAAGAAAATACCAGGAGCTTCTAAATACATCACCGAGGACCAGCATTTCAGCGGTGCACACAGATGCATTTTTGTAACTAAGTCTTTTTAGGTTTCCTCTGTGTTTATGCATAAAACATAATGCCATCGTAAACATTTTAATGGTTATGTAGTTTTAGCAACAGCTTTCTCAGACTTGCAAGCCAGAGGTTAAATACACAAATTTGCTTCAAAAACAGCATACTGTGGTAGAACATAGAAATGGAAAAAAAAAAAAAAAAAAAAAAATTAGATCACCTACTTTACTTTCTTGGTGACTACAAAATTGTTCCCTAAAGTGTATTTTGCAGTGCTTTTGTCCAGAGTGCTTTCAGCTGACAGAAGAGCTGAGCAGCTGACCACTGCTGCTCCGGGGACATTTTACCACAGCTTAATGGACTTCACAGTTAGGAAGTGTTTTTCCAGATATTCAGTCCTGTAGGTTTTATTTCTGTTTTATGATGTCTGCTTATAACACACCTTCCATAAATAATTGAAATGTTTACCCAAATTATACTGCTATGAAATGGGAAATACATTCCAAACTGGATAAACAGCATGCCTCTTCCTGCCACAAACTTGTCAGAAGTTGCATTCTCCCTTTTAGTGACTGGCCTGTATAAGAATCTAATGTTACCAGCAATATATTTTTTTTTTGGCTCAAAGGAAGACGCATACGTTTTTCAGATGCATCTGATAGCCAGAAACTCCAAAAAAATCTCAGGCACACAGAGTAGTGCTTAGGGTGAATGCACTCAGGAAAGTCCTAAAAGGAAATCATGAAAGCTTCTGGCTCAGCTGCTGTGTAAATCTGAAGCCAGAATCTTTGCAGCTTAATTGTTCAAGCCTCAAATGTCTCTTTCTGCCAGAGAAAATCTTAAAGTAGATCTGTCAATTTTAGTTTTCACTAAGGACATCTCTGTATTTCTTCATCTCTTTCCTACAGTTGCAATGTCACTTCAAACCTGGCATGCTAGAAATGGCTGATCAGGGCAGGAGCTTTTGCCAATGAACAGTGAGAATCCCTTCCACTTTGACAATATTCATTGTATATATTCTCCATCTTAAGATAAGAATGCAGGAAAAGAATATATATGTATACAATAATACACACATATATATACAGGGGTGCTTTTCTACTGCAGCATTGTTTGCAAACAGGTATCATAAGGCGCATGACAGCATCATATTTCTCATATGTACCAAATGCTCCCACACCAGTGTTTAGCTTTCTTTGATTTTTTTTTCTTCTTTTTTCTTTTTTTTTTTTCTTTTTTCCCTTTCAGTAGAGAGAGAATTGAAGCATGGAATTATCTCTTTCATGATTTCCACATGAGATCACACCTGAGTCCTAAGGAAGAGCCATAGACCTGGCATTCAAGACCAGGCTAGATGAGGCCCTGAGCAGCCTGATATGGTAGGGGGCAACCAGCCCATGGCAGGGAGTTGGAGCTCAATGATTTTTAAGGTTCCTTCTAACTCAAGCCTTTCTATGCTTCTGTGCTCCTATGACAAGCTGATGACAAATCTGCTGCAGAAGTATCAGCTGTGAGTATGCCTTGGAACCTGACTCCATAGGACCTCACAGTACAAGAGCTATGTTCTGGGCTGTCTCTGTCCACACTGCAGCCTTTATGTACACATAAAACACATTCATACTCAAGAATTATTTTCTCTAGCTTGCTGTTTGTCTGAGCCAAACTGTAGTCTGCTTAAGAACCATTAAACTCCCACAGAAAGGAGAAAGGTTACACAGTGAGCCATTTCTATTTTTATAGGGCTTCCTCTCAGATTGAGAAAACAGATATCTGTGTGCAGTATTGAAGTTTGCATGCCTGAAAGCTTATCTATATTTTTATCTGCATCAAGTAGGCCTATTACAAGCCATAACCACTCTCCTTAGGCCTTGCACTGTTCATATCTTCAGACCTTCAGAGCCATAACTCTGCTGATTCATCCACCACATTATTGTTTTCATTGCCTGATGACAGCTGAGGTAGCTGCAAAGTTCTACACAGATATCACAAGCACCATGACATCTATCACCACTGCTAATCATGTTATATGAGGAACAACTGAGAAAGGCAAGAAGTTGTACTAATCTCGTGGCTCATGTGCCACCTTTCGTTACTGAATGTGCCATTAAAAGTGGGCCACATAGGTAGGTGAACACAGTGCTAAAGAGATTGGCTCTTCTGCCTCTCCTGACAAGGAGAGACATGTGATGAAAATACCCAGATTGCTCAGTGCCCCCACATGTTGTTTCTGAACAATGTTGGGTACAATGGTTCATTGTTGGTGGCGTGGGGAGGGCTTGGTGGCCACTGTTTGCTCTGCTCTCACTGGCACTTCCCACCCTGCACTTACACAGCTGATAGAAGCCCAGTGGGGTTCCTGTGATCCACTCCTTCCAGCGGTGGGTATCAAAGGCTGGGTGAAGTCAGGATATGAGCTGTAGCCCCTCTGATTCCACCCTGAAAGGTGAGTGCTCAAAGATTTCTTTGTCAGCAGGCCTTGTTTTGAAGAAGTCTGTCTCACTGAAAAGCCCCTCTGTCCAACCAAATCAGTTCCTTTAAAACACGTCTACGTCATGGCGTTATGAGTCTCCATCTTGTGAGCCCTCTGTTATTCTCTGAGAAAACAGAGTGAAAAAGAATTTGCTTAACTAAACTGGAACAACGACTGTAAACAACGATTTTCCTTGTTTAAATTAAAACCACTTGCTTTTTAATACACAAGATGGGAAATGAATGTGGAACCCAGGAAATGGTCTGCTCACATCTATTCATATACAAATTATTTGAAACTACCCAATCTGGCTGTTTCTAAGGGAAAAATGTGTATACAAAATTCATGCACTGTGTTACAATTGCTAGTGAGACTTTACAACTGAAAACAGAAATTTGTAATGGAAACTGCAACTCATTCTTAACTATGCAAGTGCACGCATGCTGTTCTAAAATGTATAGTAAAAAGTTGTAAAATAACATGACTGCAGAGTTTACTGCAGCAACTGTGCATTAACAGGCAATAAAGCACACGTCATTTACAGCAAATTCAGTCAGTTATAAACTTCAACACTTACTGCTATTTTATTGCACCTATAATGATCATGAAGCTGTGATTTGCATTCAGATTATGCATGTAAGAAGCAATTCAGGAAGCCATGCTGTGCTTTCACGAACACAAAGCATGGTCCTCTGTTGACTGCGGTGTAGAAATTGTACAAAGGTGTGAGGTAGTGTTCCTTGAACTCTTCCAGTAAAACATGATTCTGCTAATGGGATGCATTGTACACCTTCACATTCATGTTATATCATAGCTACAGCAGAAACAGCTCAACTTTCTTGAAAGGAAATTCAGTGAACCTGAATTCAAATCTGCAGAACTGTTAATGAAAGGTGTAGAGAGGATATTAAGTAAGATCTAAGCACGTTTGATTGGTTCTTCAACTCTGTGAATCTCCTATTTCCCTGTTTGCAAAAGCAGACTTACTCTTTGTAGAGACTAGTGTTAATAGCCATCTTTAGGTCCAAAGAAGGATGTGGCTAATTAAATGTCTCATGGGTAAAGGCATCCCATTGTTCAGCTGGGACTGGGACTGTGCTCCAGCTGTGGTCCTGAGTCCACCGTAGGATGGCAGTTCACTGTCAATATTAATGGAAAGAAAGCAGGTTTGGGACTAGATCTTTGTGACAAAAACAATAAATGCTTTTTAGTTCCTGGAAACATGTGAACAAAACAGCTCTTTCCTAACTTCACCACATGCAGAGTCTTGGCAAAAGGCGGATTCTATTACTTCTCTCCTGCTCCCTAAGACACACATATTAGAGAGGAATCCACCACAAGGTGCAAGGCTATTCTCACAGCCTCTAAGAAGTGATCTTCACTTCTTTTTGTAACATAAAGTTCCGTAGACCATTCATTAGCTGAATTTTGTACGATCATAGAATATCCTGAGTTGGAAATGACCCTCAGGGATCACTGAGTCCAAGTCCTGGCCTTCACTCATTAGTGTGTTTCTACCTTGACTAAACAAATTTTCTCACTTTTGCTCTTCTTGTTCTCTCCTCGATCCCATGCCAGGGTTGGGCAGAGAGGGAGTGCCTGTATGAATGCTCAGCTGCAGGACAGGATCCACTCACCGCACTGCTATATCCTGCATGTCAATAAAGAGAACTCTAGTTTGCTAGCTACAGCTAGCTAGCTGTAACTGCTAGCTATCAGCTACAGCTGATCATTAATTACTACAGAATTTTGCTGTATATTGTCATCAGTCTAGCAATGGCTCATTTGAAAATGTTTGCAGCATAGCCCCTGTCTGTGCTAACTTGCATTAGCAAAAATTATCAACAGAAACTTTGAGAGCAGACAAAGGATGAATCCAGCTTGAAAGTGATTATTAACAACTGTTGCACAGAGCAAACAAATATGTTGTGTCATCCCTGGTTTCATAAATGCCCTGGAGTCTGTTTGCCTTATGGCTGAATGACATTAGTTGGTGCAAAGTTATTATAAAGAACCAACGGGATTCCTTTACAGATGGTTAGAATGATTATCTACACATTGATACAGATAATCTTGCACTTTACCTGCTCATAATAAACGTTAATTCGGTTTCCAAATTACATATACAAAAATAAGTTATACTGATATATAATTAAATGTGTGCTAGTTTTCCAGAATTGAGAGAAGTCTTAGCAAATAGTCTCAATAGAATAGGGCCAATGACAAGCACTAAGACACATTCTTAACACCACTATTTTAGAAATAGTGCAGAAAAAACATGTTGCCTAAGCATGAAAGGTTTCTGGCCAGCTCAGAACCACTGATTTTTTTCATAGCCAAGTCTAACAGTCAGTCAGAGCATTTGGACTCTGACACATCACAAATACTTGAATGATGTATAAATTAAAGACCTAATTTATTGCCACCTGCCAGGTGAATTTCTGCAATAGAGCATTTGCACACCATCCCAGTAGCAAGGTGAAATCATAGAATCATAGAATCACTCAGGTTGGAAAAGACCTCAAAGATCATCAAGTCCAACCACAGCCTAACCATAGTACCCTAACTCTAACAACCCTCTGCTAAATCATATCTCCAAGCACCACATCCAAACGGCTCTTAAACACATCCAGCGACGATGACTCAACCACCTCCCTGGGGAGCCTATGCCAGTGCTTAACTACCCTTTCAGTAAAGAAGTGTTTCCTAATGTCCAACCTAAACTTACCTTGGTGGAACTTGAGGCCATTTCCCCTCATCCTGTCACCTGTCACCAGTGAGAAGAGACTTGCCCCACTCTCACTGTAAGCTCCTTTCAGATACTGGAAGAGAGCAATAAGGTCTCCCCTCAGCCTCCTTTTCCCCAGGCTAAACAGCCCCAGCTCCCTCAGCCTCTCCTCATAGGGCTGATTTTCCAAGCCCTTCACAAGCCTTGTTGCCCTTCACTGGATCTGCTCCAGTACCTCCATATCCTTTTTGTACTGAGGTGCCCAAAACTGAACACAGTACTAGAGGTGAGGCCTCACCAGTGCTTACAGGGGCAGGATGACTTCCCTAGTCCTGCTCACCACACCACTCCTGATACAAGCCAGGATGCCATTGGCCTTCTTGGCCACCTGGGCACACTGCTGGCTCATATTCAGCCGACTGTCCATCAGTACACCAAGGTCCCTTTCCATCAGGCAGCTTTCCAGCCACTCCTCCCCAAGCCTGTAGGGTTGCCTGGGGTTGTTGTGACCAAAATGCAGGACCCGACACTTGGCCCTATTGAAACTGATGCCGTTAACCTTGGCCCATCGATCCAGTGTACTTTCTTAAATTCTGTGCAAAAAAGAACATGCAATTTGTGTCAGAAATGTATGTCCCCAGACATATTTTCATCAATTCTCATTTCAGCAACAGAATTTAATCACCTCACGAGCTCTTATGCATATAGATAGATGTGAGTTTGTGGAGGGACAGAGTGAGGAAAGTTTCGTGGAAAGTTGAGTCAGCTGAAACTTGTGCATACCCAGAAGAAATTGATGGTAATACCAGAATTCAAGTAAAACAAATTTACTTCATTAAAAAAAAGTGTATTTCCATAAGTCTCTTTACCTGTGTCACTAAAAATTGTATAAGCAGACTTCTCAAGTTAAACAAACTTTCAGAGGGACAACAGCAAGTATTGACAATGCATGGACTAGTGGAGAAAGCTACTCCTGAAACTATCTTTCATTTTTATGTATTCAATGTCTTTTTTTTTTTTTTTTTTTTTTTTTAGTAACTCACTCCCCTCTGTAGTGGTACCAAACTAAGTTCTTTTGCTCTTTTCCTAGTAGGTACATCAGAATTAAAGTATTGAATTTATTTATCTGAATGGGGAAACCAGTTGCAAATAATGAATACTTAGCTACAAATATTTTCCCTTTAAAACTGCCTAACAGTTAGCTTGTATGACCCAGTGCAGTTCTGTAAATGGACACACCCCTACTTGCTAGAATTAGGATGATTTCCCAGATGATTTCATGTTTTTCCTCCAGATCAAGGTCACTGAGACATCACACATCAGTGTCTGGCTGTGATCTATCATCATTTGCAACTATTTCAACATTTTAAATAAACATTACCAACTGTTCAGCTTCTTGAATTTGAAATTACATGTAACTAATCCCTGGCTGTGAATGTGATTAAATGCCAGCACTGGTCCCTCAGCCATGTGCATGATGTACACTGGAGTGCTCAGGGCTGTCTGCTGTTGCCCCACATAATTTAACCTTGGCAGCACAGTAGGAATCACAGTGGCCCCATTCTTCTGTGGCTGGATGCTAGGCCTAGCTGAAATACAAAAGTGTTTGCAAAACTGTCAAGGAGTGGCAGAAATCTTAGTTAACATCCAGACGATGTATTCATTGCTGTTGTTCAGTTTAAAAGACAGTTTGAGTCACCATCAGAGATCTGACTCCTCAGCCACTCATATGCAGTAGCAATGGTTTGCTGTTTGCAACCCGCCCGTCTTTCTTCGGTGCGATTTTCAGCTTTCTGAGCTTATTAGAAGAGCAACTCTATTTCCAAATCTGGAAAGGAAACTATAATCCCAAGGAGTATTGCTGCACACTGAAGATGAGAAAAATGTTTTAGTCCTCTAAGATGGACACTGCTAGGTGTAAGCACAAGTTAAAGTTGTGGTTAGCAAGCTACCATTAATTCAGGTAAATCTAGCAAACAAGACTGATGTGGAAGCACTACTTGCAAGCATGGACACACATATGACCTTGGTAGATTGTATCTAGTGGTCATGGGCCTTCATATATTTAATGGACTTTGGATTTTAGTTTATTCAGGAACCTTTTACTATTTCAGTCTATGTTAAAAAGGCAGCAGACATGGGACAAACCCAGGTTAAGCACCAGCTGCTAGAAGGACTCTTCACAGGTTTTCCCCATTTCCAAAACATCTCAACCTGAGAGTAGACAATTCATTTTATTTCTTTTTTTTTTTTTCCTCACAGCTGGATGAGGGGGTTTTTTTGTTTGTTTGTTTTTGTTTTTGTTTTTGTTTCTGTGTGTGTGTGTGTGTGTATAAAGTTTTTAAGAAAGCCTATGTGAGATTAAAGATTTCAAAATTCTTGCTGAATCACCCTTTTTCTTCAGGAAAATATCATCTAACTTCCCTACAGCAAAGTGCTGCTGCGTGTCATTAAGCAGTATCAACAGACAGACTTGAGAAGTTGATTCCCAACTTAATTTTTTGTACTAAAAGTCAATATTCAGAACTTTTGGGAATCTGGCACCTTTGAAGGGTGCTTTTTAAGAAAGGAGCACAGGTAGTTTACGTGTACCTTTTCACCCTTGAAATACACGTGTTTATATATATATATATATATATATATATATATATATATACAATAAAATACCATGCACAGAGACAAAAAACAAGTGTGGTAATTGCATGCAGGTCAGCTTTGGGTAAGCACTGATTCTAGCTCTAATTAGTCTCAGTGGTTTGCTACAGAACTAGGTGTGTAGGATTGTTACAATTATGTCAGGTCATGCTCAGTGGTAAAGATCTTCAGCCATGGTTTTTCTACAGAAATAGTTACAAGATGTTTAGCAAATTGCCCAATTTATTTATTTAATTATTCTTGGTGAGAGTAACTCTTTCTTCATATGTAATGTCCAGGACACTATTGCTACTCACTGAAACTGTAACAGATTAACGGGATCTGGAAATAATCTTGATGTCTTCTGTATTTTTCAACATATTGAGATGTGTCTCTGCATATTTTACTAGCATATGGCATTGTCATTTTCCAACAAGTGAAGAGCAAGAAGCAAGACAGGGAGACATACTTTCCTTCCGTGAGCATTGTAGTAACAGCAGTTAAAATTAGAATGAGAAACATTAATTGCATGGAGACTTGCCCCCTCTGTCACAGTGTGATTTCCTGCAAAATCATACAACCCATTTCCCTAAAAAACAAACGTCTATCCTGAAATATAGTTTGAAATCTAGACATGTATTAGGCTCCATCAGAGCTTTAGGTTCATTAAAATTAAGAATTGTACTGAAGTATTCAGAGCAACTAAGTGCCTTGTTTTGACATTTTTTTCCCATACACAAAAACATGAGACATCGGGTCATGTTTAATACTTGTATATAACTATAAAAAGCTGATTTCTGTCAACAAGGAAGACTAACTCAGTTGAGCTGATCTACAAACAAGAGTTTCCCTCTTCATCACAGTGCCTAAGATGTATTTATTTGCCATCAAGTATACACTTAAAGCCATATTTGACAATTTTTGCTGTGAAAATATATTATCTTCATATATATTTCTTTGAGTGAGCGTAGAAGTTGTCATCTATTGTTAAAGATTGGATTTTTCTCTTGATTTGATATGTTGGAGTCTGAATTATGACTTGTTCATGATTGGATTTGAGAGTTGTCTCAGTGTATTAGTAAGAAAACTGCAACTGGACTGAAAAGAACTGAGGCAGAATTGTTGCATTTTTTTAAATGCATTTATATTTTCTTTTCTTTCCTGGCATACCAATAATGCATGTGAAAACATGCTTAGAATATCACATACATCTCTCCTTGGGAAAAATTTACAGATTTTAATAACTTTTTGGCGAAAGTTGTCCTTGGCCAAAATTTTATGATAGATTCTCAAGTATGCAGATAGATCACACAGTGCAGATGCCCAGAAAAGTCTGAAAATACAGCTCTATGACCTTTCCTACTTTGTACCTGGAACTTCACAGCCTTCTAACTTCTATTTTCCCCCACAAGGCAGTAAACAAAAAAGCCTTCACATTTTTCAGTTACAATTTTGTATTTTTACTTCAAATTGACAACTCTAAATAAGTGAAAAACTTTAATTATGGGAGACAGCTAGACTGGAAGAATAATTAACAGTGCAAACATGATAATAGCGTTTGAAAAAAAATAATGCTATCAGGATGGTGCTCTGAATTTTAGAAGATTAAGAAGTTTCCTTGTTCTTCAGCAAAAGAAGCAAGAATGCTCTTGAAGTCATTAAATTTGAGAATACTATAACAGAACATTAAAAAAAATAAATAAAAGCTCTATTCAGTTTAGTAAGAAAACACAAACATTACTGTAGTTTAGCTCCAAGTTTCTTTTTAGGGAACCATGTTTTTGCAAATCATTAAATAATAAAATGGTTTTGTATTCTCAATTGAAGATGGATCCGAAAACTTCAAAGGAAAAATTCTGTTGTCCTACAACATTTTCCATCTCTTCAAAGAATGGGATTAAAAACATGGAGTTTCCTCAAATGACTCTATTTAACAACACATTTCTCAGAACAAATACATGTTGATGTGATAATCTGATCTCAAAACATAGCTCACCTTAAGTACTGCTTGTCATACTTCTGGACATGTATGAGCAAGAGGGCAAAATAACACAGATAAACCAAGCATCTGCTGTACGATTTAATAATCAAGCTATTTTGAAGTGTTTAATTTGTCTGTTAACAGGAAGATTTTCATTACATTACTCTGAACTGACTGATTACTCCAACTGCTATCAAGAGAAGCAGTGTCATTCTGCCTTGTTTCATTCTTAGAGCTCCTATGGTGCCATGTATATGGCTGACATTCTTTGGATGTTAGCTGGGTTTACTACTCACCAAAGTACAAGGCTAATGTGCTACATCTTATGCTAAATAGACCATTTGTTGTTTTTACCATATGTGTAAATGGCTTGAAATTTTCTCAGGCATGAGGCAAGCTGAAGCACTTACTATGATGTGCAATGCAAAATCCAGTTTCTAAACAGTTTTTATTTTGTTTTGTTTTTCTTGAGGGCAAGAAGGGTAACATGTAGAGGTAAGATTTAGGGGGAGAAAGAAAATGAATAACAACAAAACTGTTCTAAATCCTGACATAAGTTCATTTTCTTAATGAAATTCGGAAGAATGTATCTCCCATAAGCCAATCGCTGAATTATTATGAAATTAATGTATTCCTATTTCAGTCTACATAGTTCCATTCTCCTTATTTATCACCACAGCACCTCAGCATCTTAAGACTGTTATATCTTACAAAGCATTTGTTTGTCAACCTCTCCTCTGGCAAAAAGTACTTGTAATTTTGTTTGGTCAGCAATTTGATTGCTGCTGGTTTGATTAGCAGGATGGAACTTCTATGCATTTGTGTATAAGAACACAAATCAAAAGATATATATCTTTAATGCAAGAGGCCAAAAGATATCTCGCAGTTCCTTATTCTTGCAAAATCCCACATAGTACCACTGTCCATATCACTCCCCTCGGAGGATGATATTTCCCATTATTTTCCATCATAGTAGTCATTTAGCTATTAGCCCCAGTCAGCAACACTGGTTTTGAGCTTCTTCTTACTCTACACCAGAGACAGACCATTAGCTTTACCAGAAGCAAGAGCTGAGAGAACAGAACAGACTAGATATGTGATTTACCCAATCTAGTGCTGGCAAGTCTTTCTTCAAGTGAGAGGTTGGACTAAATGACCTCCAATTGTCCCTTCCAGCTATAGTTATATGATTATATACATATTATATAAAAGGAAATTAAATATCATGGAGAGATGGGCTGAAGTGCTCGGTGCTGGATCATCATGGAGTGAAATGTAATGGAGCTATTTATCTAGCTAAATGAAAGCTATAGAAAGTTATTCCCAGATCCTGCTTTGAGAGAATTTAAGATTAAGAGGAAAATCAAGACTGTTCCTTAACTACAGACTATTTGGTCAATAGCAGGTACCTCTCTTCAGACAACAACTAGAGTGCATTTAAATTTCACTCTTTCTTTTCAGACCCATTTCTCACAAATCATTTTTCATCTATAAATGTATATTGCCTTGATAGTGGCAATAGAAATAAAATTGTATGTGATGGATAGGTTCAAATGAAAGATAGGCCTAGATAGTGAAGGCAGTGTAATTGTGTAGAGAATACTGAAAACTGAGAGACACCAGGGGCTACTGCTCAAATACAGAAAGTGCCATATATGTATAAGTTGGCCGAGGACAAAAAAAAATTGTCAATTCCATTGATTTTGTGTCAAAGCATTAGTGTCCTAACCAGAAGCAGTAAGTAACATGCATGAGCCTAGTATCTGTAGCTCTGCAGGTTGCCAAATATGAAGTGCTAATTATTAATTCAGATGTATCCCAGCAGTGCAACACATATGACATCAAAATTTACAATCAGAAGCAGTAATGCATCGTTTTACCTATGCTAAGTACAACCTTATTTATGAGATTTTTACCTTCATATTTCTCCAGTTTTGAAAATTTTCAAGAATCTACTTTGTCCCATCTCATGAAATTGAGCTGATTTATTAAAACTTTCTTTTTTTCTGAAATCAAGTAGTATCATGAATCTCCTTTTCATTCATGTCTTCTTCCCTACCAAAGATTAGTCAAACAATTATTATCCCTAAGCCCTGCATCCCCAAACCTCTATGTGGGGACCAAGGAGGTAAATCCCTCCCCACTGTAAGGGCAGAGCAAGTCCGAGAGTGCCTCCTTAGACTGAATGAGTACAAGTCTATGGGGCCAGATGGCATGCATCCCAGGGTCCTGAAGGAGCTGGCTGAGGTGGTTGCCGAGCTGCTCTCCATCATATTTGAGAAGTTGTGGCTGTCAGGTGAGGTCCCGGATGACTGGAGGAAGGGTCATGTCACTCCCATATACAAGAAGGGGAGCAGGGAGGACCCAGGGAACTACAGGCCAGTGAGTCTCACCTCCGTGCCTGGGAAGATCATGGAACAGATCCTCCCGGACAACATGCTCGATCACATAAAGAATGAGCATGTGATCTGAGACAGCCAGCATGGCTTCACCAGGGGAAGGTCATGCTTAACTAATCTTGTGGCCTTCTATGATGGAGTGACGGCGATGGTGGACGAAGGGAACGCGACCAATGTCATTTACCTGGACCTGAGCAAGGCCTTTGACATGGTCCCCCACCACATCCTCATCTCCAAATTGGAGGGAAGTGGATTTGATGGGTGGACAACTCGATGGATAAGCAATTGGTTGAAAGGCCACAGACAGGGTGGTGGTCAATGGCTCTATGTCCAGGTGGAGGCCGGTAACGAGCGGTGTCCCCCAAGGGTCTGTCTTGGGACCAGTGCTCTTTAACATCTTTATTAATGACATCGATGAGGGAATTGAGTGCACCCTCAGCAAGTTTGCTGATGACACCAAGCTGAGTGGTGCAGTTGATACTGTGGAAGGAAGGGATGTCATTCAGAGGGACCTCGACAGGCTGGAAAGCTGGGCTCAGGTGAACCTAATGAGGTTCAACACAGCAAAGTGCAAGGTTTTGCACTTGGGCCGGAAGAACCCCAGGCACCTGTACAGGCTGGGAGGAGTGGTCCTTGAGAGCAGCTCGGCAGAGAAGGACCTGGACAACCTGATCTAGTAAATGTGTTTGTTTGGTGGCCCTGCTAGGCAGGGGGGTTGGAACTACATGATCCTTGAGGTCCCTTCCAACACGGGTCATTCTGTGATTCTGTGATAATTATTCCTAGAGTTATCAACCAGCCAGTCTCATCAGCATTTTTTACAAGCATGAGCAACATGCTCAGTAAAGGGTTATGTTGTGTAAAAGTGTTGGTTCTGGTTATTTGATAGTATGTACATCAACTGCAAAAGGAAGGTCCGGGAGTGCATGCCCTTCCTAGGAAGCAACACAGGCAGGCTAATAACAACAAACAAGTAGAAAGCTGAGGTATTCAACAATGTTTTTACCTCAGTCTTCACTAGCAACTACTCTACACACAGACCTTGAGCAGATGGTTTGGAAAACGGGAACTGGGGGAGTATTGTCCCTCCCGCTGTAAGCAAAGATCTGGTTCACAACCACCTGAGGAACCTGAACATCCATAAGTCTATGGATCTTGATGAGATGCATCCCAGAATTCTGAGGAAATTGGCTGTTTCAGTTGCCGAGACATTCTTGATGAGAATACAAGTTATACAATACAATGAGAATCAAGAATACAGTTGCCAAGACATTCTTGATGATATTTGAAAACTCATGGCAGACAGGTGAAGTCCCCGGTGACTGGATAAAGGGTGATGTAGCACCCATTTCAAAGAAGGGTAGAAGGGATGATCCAGGGAACTACCAGTCTGTCAGCCTCATCTCAATACCAGGGAAGATCATGGAGCAGATCCTCTTGGAAGCTGTACTAAGGCATATGGAAGAAAGGGAGGTGATAACCAGGGCAGATCATCAAGGGCAGATCTTGCCTGGTCAACCCTGTCATTTTTTAGGATGGTGTAACTGCATCAGTGAACAAGGAAAGAGCCACTGATGACACCTTTCTGGACTTCAGTAGGGCCTTTGTCATGGTCCCCCATAACATCTTTATCTCCACATTATAAAGATATGGATTTGATGGGTGGACCATTTGATGAAAGAGGAATCGGTTGCAAAGTCATACCCAGAGACTGGGTGTCTCTGTTTAATATTGACTTCTGTCTATAATACCTATTTCCACAAAGACTGTCCACAGTTAATGGAATATGAAACTACCAATAGGTGTTTTATCACCCTTTTTACAGCAGAGAAATGCATTCTTCAAGAAGCAACTTACCCAAATGTATACATTAGGAATAGTAGTAAAACTACCATTATCACCCACTTTGCAGTGTTTCAACTTTAGATTTAGATGTCACGGAGCTATTTTGTTAAAATCTAAGAGCTGTTTAATGTCAGGACAGACAGGGTCATCTGAGAAGCTGACAACACTAATTCTACCTTCAGTGACAATGTTATTCCATTCATCTTACGAATGAAGCTGGATTTGGGATGAAGTAGAAATGGAAGATGCACTTGAAAGAGTTCATAAGCGAGAACAGATGACACATTCAGATTCAGTTAAGATGCTTAAATATACACATCTACTGCCTGGCCTGCACATGCTAGCCCAGACATGGGTGTCCTGTAAGTCCTCTGTCACATGCCAACCTTGCACGCATTGCTCCTGCTTTCTGGATGCTCATATGGTGCTTGATGTCTGCTTTGGCAGCACATTTCCACCTTGGGGTAGAATTCAGTTCAAGACCATGAGATTTAGAATTATTTTCTGTAAATATGTACACCAAAGGAAACCTGAACAAGTCTTCAAATGTATCTGTGTTCATCCTTGACTTTCAGAAAACTTTCACATTGATTTTTTTGATTTGATACCCACGTAAAAATTACTTTGTCTTTGCTACTAAGAGGCCACAAGCTTTGTATTAACCATTAACTCAGCTATATAGGTTATCCAGACTCATCCACAATTCCATTAGCTTGAGATAATTTTTGCATGTTAAAGCCATGACAGCAATTGTCTAGCGGGCAGATAGCTCTGTTCTAAATTGTTTTAACTTCAGCTTAGCCGTGTGCAATTTTGTGGTGCAGTGCCTACTGCTAACTAATAGGCAATGATAGTAAGTAATTTTTCTGTGCAGTGAACTGCCTGTGATCCTAGAATAAAAGTTTAGTGTAGTATAGCAGCAGATAGATACCAAAAACACAAGGGCTGTAAACACAATTGGAAGTGATCAGTACCTGGTCAATTACCATAACAATGCATGTCTAGTAAAGCAATTTTTAGGGATAGTAAAAGTGTATAGAAAAGCAAATAAAAGATGGAATTGGGAATCACCGGAAATCATATTATGTTAGAGTATAAAAAAATGCAGAATATCAACACTACATACTTCTTGAAAACTGCCTGCACCATTCTCTCAGAGGGTGGGGACAGAAGGTAACAGAATGGCTGAGCAGAACAGCTGGGAAAAGAGGCATATACTGGAATATTTGAATACATCAGCCCTCACTGTATTCTTCTCTGTAAGTATTAGTCTAAGGATTGTTACCGTAAGTTACAGTAGTCGTTGTAACTAAGCTAAGAACAAGTTTCTATTTTGGATACTTTTCACATTTTAGACTAACGATGCATTTCAGGCTTCATCTGGACAGTCCAGTCCTCATCAAGATTCTCAGTGTAACAGGCTTCATTTTGGATATTTTTTTTTCACTGTAATTCAGATTTCTTCTTCTACATCCTTCCCCTTCCATCCTTTCCCTTCAAAATGTTCAAACTAAAACTTTCAATATCTTCCTGCATTTTATTGTAATATTAATGTACCTTCTTCACAAAATCATGGAATTGTAGGAGTTGGAAGGGACCTCTGGAGATCACTGAGACCAACCCACCTGCTAAAGCAGATACGTTACAGTAGGTTGCATGGGAAATCGTCCGGGTGGAGTTTGAATATCTCCACAGGAGACTTCACAACCTCTCTGGGCTGTCTGTTCTCTCAAAGGAAAGAAATCTTTCCCCATGTTTGTATGGAATTTTCCATGTTCTTGTTTGTGTGCAGTGTCCCTTGTTCTGTCACTAGGCACTGCTGGAAATAGCCTGGCCCCATCCACTGACTCCAGTCCTTTAGATAGTTATAAGCACTGATAAGATCCCCTTTCAGCCTTCTCTTCTCCAGGCTGAACAGTCCCAGATCTCTCGGCTTGTCCTCTGCTGGACTCTCTCTGATAGTTCCCTGTTTTCCTTGAACTGGAGAAACTGGAACATGACACAGTACTCCAGATGTGGCCTCACTAGAGAATAGTAGAGGGGGACAATCACCTTCCTTGACCTACTGGCCATGCTCCTTTTAATGCATCCCAGGATACTATTAGACCTGTTGGCCACAAGGGTACACTGCTGACTCATGGCCAACCTGTCGTTCAGCAGGACTCCAGGTCCTTCTCCACAGAGCTCCTTTCCAGCAGATCATCCCCTAACCTGCACTGATGCATGCATTCCTTCCCAGGTGTAGGACTCTACACTTGTTCTCGTTGAAGCTCATCAGGTTCCTCTCTGCCCAATCTGTCCAGGTCCTGCTGAATGGCAGCACAGCCTTCTGGCGGGTTAGCCACTCCACCCAGCTTTGTACTGTCAGCAACTTGGTGGAGTGGACTCTATCTCTTCATGCAAATCATTAATGAAAATGTTGCCATAATAAGAAAATTACCAAGAAGTCAATTTAATCAAGTTATTGTTTTATGTTAGCTATTTTGATATGTCTCTCTTTATTAACAAGTAAATACTTTGTCTTTATGAGGAAGGCAATTAACTCACTGAAATGTTTGAGATATCATTCCATTAAAATCCATCACGTGAGGACGAAGAATTCAGTAAATATCTCCTCTCGTCCCATGGAGAATATACTGATGTGGCCTCCCAGCATGCTGAGAGAGCACAACAGGTCTCTGCTGGTCGGCAGCCAAGAACAGAGGGAACTCTCCCACGGCTCGGTGCCAGCGCGACGTCTCCTACGTTGTGTTCAGACTGTTAATGTCAGATAGAAAGTCAAGGTCAGGGCAACCTTCTGTCAGAAAGCACTCACGTCACCATGGCTGCTGGCAGTAGCATGGGATGGAGCAAAATCAGGTTGCTCAGACCTGCGCAAAGTGCCAGCTTGGGACCGACTGAACCAGAAACCAGATGTTTCAAGGGAGTGTGCAGTCAGCTTTGTGCTCCTCCAAAAATGCGTGCTATGGGACCCAAGGGTGCAGTCAAAAACTGAAATCCAAGTCTTCTGTACAGTGCACTTCCTTGACCAGGATACTGGCTTTCTCTTTTTACGTAGTACCTTTTTTTTCCCCAAAATACAAACACCAGTTTCCTTAGGAGTCATACTCAATAGCTGTTCTTGTTTGTATTACACTATACACGCACTGGAACAGGAAGTCACATCATTTCCAATGCTTTGATAACAAAAAATAATAGAAAGAAACATTCTACACAATAAGATGTAATTTAATGCGTCAATACATTAATTGTTAATAGATAAAAGCTTCACTTAACTGAAAATCTTTTCCCATTATTTTTACTTAAGTAAAATAAATGCCATTTCCTTTTACTTCTGGAACAAATCAGTAAAGGCAGGAGGTGTCTTTCTGATGCCTAAACTCAGGGTTAAGTCCCATTCATGTTGTTAATGTACTCTCACCTCCAGACGCTGCTTATATGCCATGCATTATATCCACAACTTACACACAAGACCTGGGAGAACTTACTTAAAGAAGATAGGGCATCCTGAGTGGAAAGAGAACATTTTGCATGGTTAAAAGAGGCACCCTGGCCCAGAGTCTATTAACATCATATCGAGGACAACCAGAGTTCTCTACAGAGAGCAAACAATAGATAAATGTCTCTTCTTTGTAGTGTGATTTTCAGGCGTATAAAAACTCTTAAAAACAGGATGGCACTGCAGATTATTACGAAAATTCCAATTCTGTGTAATTCCCGTTTGCTAGACTCCAGTGTTCAAAAATATTGCTTAGACAGGACATTAGAAAAAGATAACTTACATGATGTGGTATTTATTGTTGATATCTTTTTAGATCGGTTTTTGTGTGAAACTTACTTCCATAGGCAAGATCTAGTTCTTTTAAATTTCTTTCCCCATATAATTGCATTTTATCAACCAAAAATGGAATTAAATACTTCCTGTGCCACAGGTTCCAATACAAACTGGAAACATTGCACTGGTGAGTGAAGATAGATTCCCCAAGAACTGCAAACTGTACAGATTATCAATCTGCAGCACAGGAGAATCTGCATAACAACCTTCTGACAAAGGTATAACATAGCCAGGTTCTGAGCCATGGGCAGCTGACTTGATGCAAGATCTGGGGTTGAGATATATCTGTAATATATAGCGGATTAAATAAGAAAAATTTTTCAAGAAGTCTGATAAAAGTTGCTGGCAGAGTTGTTAAGGCTATTGGTGTTACAATGATTAGGGAGGCCCCATTACTCTCTACAACTAACTGAAATGAGGTTGCTGTGGGGAGGGTGTTGGTCTCTTTTTTCAGATGACAAGTGGTATGGCATGAGGAAATGGTCTCAAGTTGTGCGAGAGGAGTTAGGAAGAATTAGGAAGAATTTTTACACAGGAAGGGTGTTTAGGCCTTGGAACGGGCTGTCAGGGGAAGTGGCAGATTCTCCACCCTTGATGGTATTTAAGAGATGTGTGAATGTGACATTAAGGGGTACAGTTGAGATGTGGGACTGAGTAGGTAAGGTTGATAATTGAACTTTGTAACCTTGAAGGTCTTTTCCAGCCTAAATGATTCCATGATTCCATGATTTGACTGTTGAGAGTAGGGTAGGAAACTGACAGTATTCTCAGTGATTATACAGTCTGTGCTGGCAATAATGGCACTTTGTTTAGTGTTAATCTTAACTGCACAAGTCTACTGGAAAGAACAACCAAATTCATTTTCTAGAGAACAATGTCTGCAGGAAGCTTGTGTGATAAAATAGTCATTACCTTACACACTTCTCTGCAAGTCCATGTTCTGCCAAGTGATCCTGGCTGATTGTTTGTCTCAGGACTTCTTCATAGAATCATAGAATAATTAATATTGGAAAAGACCTCTAAAATCATCTAGTCCAACTGTTGACCCATCACCACCATGCCCACTAAATCATATCCCTAAGTGCCACATCTGTACATTTCATAAAAACATCCAGGTGTAGTGACTCTACCACTTCTTTTGTTGCATCAATCATCCAGGTATGAGGCTGTTTGCTTAGAAGTAGAACATGTCAACAGAATATGGCTAGACAAAGGTTTAATATCTTTCAAGAGAAAAAATCTAAACTGCCCCTTATTGTGAATTGTCTGTTCAGTTGTACAAGAGTGTAAGAGTCACAAGAATCCATGTGACTTACTGGCATCCAAAATGCCAGTGGGAGCACATCTCCTGGATGTGTGGATATGAGCAGTTGCTATCTCCTGCTTGAGCTTTCATCGCATCCCATTACATCATAAAATAGACTGGTGAAAAAGAAAAAAGTTGCCAAGAGATCTGTGTCAGATTAGCTCTTTTGCTAATAACAGGAAAATGAGGACGTGAGCCAGTTACATCTGAGTCAGAGTCCGGCTCCCACCCTGCTCCAAGCAGGGCTTTTCTTTGGTCTCTCACGCAAGCTAGATTCAAGGGTAAATTCTGGATCTGGAGCAAACAATTTTATGACCTCTGAAGTGACTTCAAGTCCACAGCTGGGAACAGCTATGGAGTGCCCATTAAGCTTCTGTATGATCATTCCTTTGTGAGACAATGTCAGAGGGGGGAAGGTAGACAAATATACTGAAAGGGACGGAATGACATTGGAAGGATGGGAAAATAAACAGAAACAGATATTACACTCCTTAAAAGTGACATGAAAGGTGACCAACCAAAGGTTGTATTATTGTTGAAGTTCTTCTCTGACTTTATGTTTTTGAAGCTAAAACTGATATGTACTGACACCACTCAGGCAGGCACCTCAAATAGAACAGCCAGTGTCTACTGAACCATGTGGTTATTTGCTGTTCACAATGAAAGCCTTCCTCTAGAAATTACAGTTGCCAAGTCCTTTTTTCTCCAAGTGTACCTGAACAGTACTGCTGAAGTGTTAGATCGTTTCCCTCTTCCACAAAATATTTTCTTTAGTGTCCATTAAGATGCAAAGATTTTACCTGTAATTTAGCAAAACTTTCAATAAAATGTTGTTCAACAAATGTTCCTGGTATTTAACTAAGATCAACGTTTTGGAAATCATCATCATGTCTTCATTTAAAAAAATAAGTAAAAATGGGAAGAATGTTTCTTAAAACATGGGACTGTAATTTCCAAAAAATGAGTTGCATAGAAGTTTTATGCTGTAAAGCAAAAGTACTTCTTATTCAAAAAGCTAGCTCATAGCTCATGGCTACTAACAGAAGAGACACTGGGGACTGTTAATATATATAATTTATACCTAATTAATTTCAAAAGAATAATATATGAAACACAAAATGCATGCATGAGTCCCTTTCTATCTACCCTTCAGCTCAAACCTTTTTAGGACAAGTTCTGTCTCTCTGCATATTGCTTCTAACCTATTTCAACAGCTTCTGTAATATGAGGGCTGCTCTGACAGTAATGCCTCCTATTTTGTGATGTTGGCCCGCAACACTGGAGGCAGATGTTGGTGGTATGGCAGTAAATGTTGAAGTTTCCTACCCCAATACATTTTGTTGCTGTGTGACAGATGGCAGCAGAGGGGCAGTCTGACAAATGGCATCTGACATGGAAGTGCCTATGAAGCAAAGGTGTGGAACTGAATTCTTCCATGCTGAAAAAATGGCACCTATTGACAGTCATCAACTCTTGCTGAACATTAAAAGAGACCACAGAGGGGAGATATCAGCACAGTGACGTGGTGGGTGGTACATTTCAGCAGTGGCAATGGCAGACAGCCTTGCCAAACTGTCACACCACAAAATGAAGAGCGTCTCAATCAGCTCATCCACATAGGTTGGGCAGTGCTGATAATTACACTGAAAACCAATGCTGAAACTTGAGCTGAAACTTTGCTCTATCAACTAGTGTTACTGTGTTGTTTGCATTTGTTGTAGTTTCCATGGAAATAAATAGGAGGCATTACTTTTGGAGCAACCCATGTATGATCGATCATTCCACAGAGGACTACAAAGAAAGATGAGTAAAAAGATACGGCAAAAACATGTCTGGTACTGAGATAGGATGGGAGATAAGTAGTGAGGGGGAATTCATCTCAGCCAGGACATTCAATGGAGACGTCTCCACTGAGGCCCATATTTCAGTACTGCCTCTACAGTCAAAAGAAAGGAACCCAGGAAAGGTTCGTCTTACTGTAAGCCAAGTATTTAATGCATACATATCCAAAAAAAAGGTTAATCTGACCTATTTCTCTCCACTGACAATAACAGAAACCCTGAAGGTAATTTTGTATTTAGAAGACTGTTCTTTAGATACCCAAGGGCAAACCCAGCCATGGTGACCCTGTGGCAGCAGCAAGCCTTCACTCTGTGGTTACTGATGGAAGTCCTCACACAGCTCCATTTCTTGCTGATCCATCACATGCCAAGACACCTAACAGTCACAGAGAGTCCAAACAGCTTTATGGTTAAATGCAGGGTACGATTCTTGCCAGTCTTCACTCATTTTTCTCAATATCTTAATATAACACATTAAAAATCCAATATCATTCTGACCTGATCAGTCACATTTATTAGCACTCTTTCCTATGCAGGTCCTCTGTTATCAAAAAACTGTAATCTAAGGACCATAATCAGCATTCAGGAAACAAAATGTTCTGTGTGTTGCCTACAGATTGACTTGTTTTCATGCTTTTGGTTTTACAAGAGTGTAGCAGACAAATTCTTCTAGTTTTTGAAAATTCACATGGGATCAGCCAATGCATTAATGGAAAATACGTCCCGTGTTACCAGTGAACAACAGAGTGAAATGCAAAAAAGGACATATTCCCAAGGTCACGTGGAGGTACAAGAAGCCAAAATCAGCAGGACAGTCCCTGCTTCTTAGAAAAGTACATCTGTTCCCTCCTATTGCACAACAAACAAGCATTTGATGTGTTTATTACATTAGGAATTTCCCCCTTCTTGGATATCTTTAGAAAGTGGTCAGACATAGGAAAAAATTATCCATCCTTTGGTTTCATGCCTGCTCCTTATGCGACCGAATGACCTAGTGCTTTGCAGACAAACCCACGTATTTTCTGCTGTGACAATTTAGTAATTCTCTTTCAAAACAGGATGCTTTGCTCATTGCCGATCTGTGCTTAGTCTGACCAAACCAACCCATGAATTTTTGGCTCTCTCAGAAGTGTTCTGCAAGACAGTACAAAAGAGTACCACGCCACCAAAACAGAGATTGCCTGTTACCTGTCAACAGGATTTATGTTGACAGATAACAGGCCTTGTGTTTATGTCAAATTCTTTCTGTATTGCTCTACAGGCAAACATCAAACAGAAGGAAAGTGGGAGGATTTCGTCTCCTTTGTGTGCTCAATTACTCTATTTTTCTTTAAAACTGGAAATTCTTCCTCAGAAGTTAATGTCAATATGCCACTTACTTAAGAAAATAAAGAGTAAATTAAAGAAACCAACAGTGAATATATTCTTAACTTATATTTTAATATCAGTTAGTCTCATCAGAGATGCAAAATGCCATGTGCTAAGCATTGCATGGATATATGTAAGACAAAGCAGGGGAAGTCTGCTCTACACATTAGATACTGTCTATGGCATTGGTTCATCTGGCCTGTGGCCTGCCTTTGTCATTTTCACATCCAACTTGCCTGCATAGCATGGTGATAAACTTAGTTTGCATATGTTATATTCTTTCATGGGACTGAATATTTTTTGTTTTCATAAACAAAATGTCATTTCTCCATACAGGAGATTAACAGCAAACAGAAAATAGGACTGCATCCTTGACAGCAAAATTGGAAACACAGCCCATCAGTGCTAACCTTAAAATGAAATTCCAGCTTTTCTCCAGGTTGTCACACAAAACCTACCTGAGACATAACATAGCTGCATGTGCAGGGCAGGCCCCAGCAATGATTTTTCCAGAGCACACCTAAAATCAGACCCCTTGACAGCTGGCAGTGTGGTCCTCTCTGTCTTCTGACTGCCTCTGCTGGGCAAACCTAAACATGTGCCTCTTTTAGGGGATGTGAATAGAAAATAAATTCTTGTTCTACTCTCTCTTGGTTTTCTCTTTGACTTCCTTTCTACTTCTTTCATTTAGCATGAATCCAGTTTGAAGAACTGCACTGATTCCAACTGAAGAACTGCACTGATTCCAACTGTAATTAATTCACATTCCCAACTTCCTGGCTCTTTGCTGAGTTCCATTCCCTCCCGTCGGAGTTCCTCAAGTTTATATGCCTCATACAGTTGTTTAAGAGTGTTTTCTTCCAGCTTGACTGGATTTTTTTCCAGATTACAGCACAACAGGACTGTCAGAATAATTTACAGGCAATATATTAGAAGAAATGCCAAAGTACTTTCATCTTATTCAGTTTAAAATTTCCATCTTGATAAAGGCTTCTCACAGAGACCACACATTGCACATTAATTACATAAAAGGCAGAACTGGCCCTTGAAGTGCTTTTCTAGACTGCATTTCTATTCCCACTTCCCCTTTAGGCAGGCAATTTTGGGAATCCAGCGATTTCCAGGAGATCTACTCCTGGTCACACAGATAAAGATGATGATAGGGTGTACTTTTGGGGAGCCAAAGAGACTACGAGAAAAAAAATAAAGAAGTCAAACAGCCTTTCGGAGTCTTGATTTCTAACCTAACAAATGTAGATGAGGTCTGCAGACCTGGCTTTCCCTTCCACTTCTGCTGTTCAAAGCGATGCCATTTGACTGTGTCTTCCTTCCAGAGCTGTCTTAGTGTCCCCTTGCTGTAGTACTCAGCTTTCTCCATAGTTCAGCTTATTCGCATCACCTATTCATACTCATCCCACCTTTTGCTTCCCCAATAGCACGTATCTCATGGATTTTTTTAACTCCCTGAATGCAAGCCAGCCTCAAAAACTGGAGTTGCTGCTCCAGCTGCTTTGTGTGGACGAAACACTCCTCACCTCCAGGAGCTTCTCTTAAGATATGGGGGATTGCTCTAACCCTTCATACTTTAAAGTACACATTGCAACTGTCATATAATTGGTCTTATAAGTAGATTCTTTTAGTCACATGAAGGTAGTAGAGGTAACTTCATGTTTTCATCTTTCTATCTGATTACAGCTTTATCAGTCTTTAAAGGTGTAGATTAATACACTCTGCTTTGGAGTGAATTGATCTGTAAATTTCCACAAAATTTTTCCATTTTTTAGAGGATGAAGTCAAATTATTGTTCTGATCAATGTAATTTAACTGCAAGATTTTGACATTTTGTACTTGACTTTTTGAAATCGATTGTTAGGTAGGATAGCATGAGCTATTGCAATTTTAAGAATGAATGTTTTATAGATTGGGAGAAGCAAGAAAGACATAAAGCCCCACATGTAAGACAGTAAAGAAAAGACATCACAGCCAGTTCAGCATTATTGTTTCTCTGAAGATTCTGTCCTGCTTTATCCCTTCGCTTTCTCGCTGCTGACTGGGTTATGCCATTTTCATTGATGTACACTGACTGAGTATGCTTCATCCTGAGGGAGCCCTGGCTCAGACACTGTCCTCCAATATGATTCTATGGCAAGAGAAAATGGCCTTAAGTTGCATCAAGGGAGGTTCAGACTGGATATTAGGAAGAATTTATTCTCAGAAAGGGTGGTGTGGCATTGGAACAGGCAGCCCAGGGAAGTGGTGGAGTCATCATCCCTGGAGGTATTCAAGGAAAGGTTACATGTAGTAATTAGGGACATGGTTTAATGGGCAATATTGGTTGGACTGGATGATCTTAAAGGTCTTTTCCAACATTAACGACTCTATGATTCTGTGATTCTATGATCCTTGAGCTGGTAAATGCATCTGGGAGAGTTGGAGCCTCTGCCAATTCCCCACTGACCCTTCTTCAGCTGAGTTCTATCCCTTTCACTTGGGTCAAGGATGCAATGGAACCACTTGACTCAAAGAGCCCTTAAGAAACAGAGGATAAAAATTAGGGCAAGGAATTGAAAGTCTGCATGGGAATAAGAACGGGAAACTCTAGGTAGAAATTGAGGAGGTAGAGGAAAATCTAGTGAGGAGGAAAAACACAAAATCTTTTAATTACAGCAGAATTTGCAATTGAACTTGTCATTTTCAGATCCACACACACTCTTCTGCCCTAGATTGTCAGCAGTTTCACAGTTAATGCACCTCCATGGCAGACAGCCAAACAACTGGAAATTGCAGAGGTTATTCTGATTTGCCAAAGTCAGCCTTGCCAATAACTCATCTGCGGTCAATATTGTCCCACAGGAAAAAATCTTTCTTTTTTTTTTCCCTTTCTTTTTACATTCAAATGCAAAATCTAATTTCAGTTTCCATGCAAGCATTCAGGCAGCAGAGAGTTGGAGATTTTGTAATCATTGTAGTTCTCCCTCCACTATCCTTAGCTGACTTTATACCTTGGATGAACAGTGCTGCCTCAATAGCAGCTATTCATAATTTATTGTCTGCTTCCTCGGGAAGTGGTGAACTGAATTCTTTTCTGTGGAACTACCCAAAAATATATCTGCACTGGGGCTATTGTTACAGTATCTTGAACTAAAACACTGCACACATTTCTTCACAGAGAAACTTGCAGGTAAGAATGAAGCTCAGTGAAACAAGAAAACACAAATGAGGAAAGAAAGGGAGCACTTTTCAGCAACCAGCTGAGTGTAACCATGTAGGTACAAATTTTAATTCAGAAGCAAGATTCAAAAAATTCCAAAGGCCACGCTGAAGGTAATCTCTCAGAATCAAACAATTCCCAGGTCATTCTGGTAGTAGAAATTAATATTAATCTCCCAGTACCCTTAAGCTTTTTGCTTATAGGCAGACAGATATCAGAAGATAACTGTTGTACCAGGCTCATAGAAGATGTCCACATTCCTGTGACAGCATAGAATGGGAGGGGAGTGAATGGCTGATTCAGTGGTCAAATGAACTGACAAGATTGCAGCCTCCCTTCTAAGTGTACTGTGAGCAAAAGTTAAAACATTTTGCTATTTCCTTTTTAGAAAACTGTACCTGGTCCTACACAAAACAAACCACAAACAATAAACCCTGCAAACATGAACAAGATCCATGTATGTCCAAAAGAGATCACTCAATACCATACTGATGGCAAACACCCGAACTCTACAGAGAGCCAGCATGGGACAACCAGGACCCGTGAAAACCAGGTCTGTGCCCATGCTGCCTCTGTGCAGAGCAGCTTGATGCACTTAAGCATTCATAGAAATGCTTTTGGGTGTTTAACAACTAAAGATAATAATAATAATAATAATAATAATAATAATAATAATAATAATAATAATAATAGAAGATCTAATTAAACCTATCTATCTGAAATTAAAGTGGGAATAAAGATACTGTCATCAATATTACCATCACTTAAAGATCAGTTGAAGTGGATTGATGGATCAACATGTCCTACAAGAACAGCAGGCAGTTTAGCTTTGGACTGCTGTACTGCTCCTGTGACAGACAAGTGCTCCAGCTGTGGCTCTGCATGCACTACACCATTCTGCCTCATCTCCAGGAGCACAAGGCACACTCACAGCAGCTCTGTCCTGGGATCCAAAGCATGGGCACCAGGGACAAACAGGAGATTTTTACTTCAGAGCTGCACTCCTGATCCAAAAAAACATGGCAACATAGACATATCCTGAAAGGTCCTCCTCAGCCCCCAGAGGAAAAATACCCACCGAGCAGTAACTGCTTATCAGCATTTGGTGTGGTCCATCGAGAGATAAAGTGATGCAGACTCTGCCTGTTTGAATCACTTCTTTCTCTTGGTAGATTTGTTTTGTTTCAGCTTAGAAGGAAAAATTATTAGCAAACATTTACTAATAGGATTGCTGATTTGTCTACTCACTCAAATTCTCCCGTCAACAATTTTTATGCTAAGGAATTTTAGCTAGATACTCAATCCTGTTCAGTCGCACCATATTGAACTCCAAAAAACTGATTAATTATTATAATTAATACAAATTACAGGTTAAGCAATAGCCATCTGTCAGTTTCTGTCTTCACTCCCATTCTTTGTAAGCATTCCAGGAATGTAAATATCAGGCAGGGAAAACAACTATTTAAGCTAAAGGCCATGCTGACACAAGAACAAATGGGTATAAATTGGCTATGAATAAATTTAGGCTGGAAATTAGGAAAATTTTTAGACAACACTAAGGATCTGAACCAGCATTTTAATGAAAACCTTGGGGACAAAAAAATCTGCTTCTAAAGTAGGGTCAGATGTTGAAAAAGGTATGAAGTAATATGGAATTGGTGAGACACTGGAAGAAAAGCAGTCACTTCAGATGGGCTCTTGCGGAGCCACATACATGACAGTGCAGCTACAGCCAGATCTCCATATGGCACAGGAGCAGGGGGAGATCAAGCTTCCAATCAAAGTGAAGTTTCATACTATCAGACACCATTAACTGCTTCACTTTACCTGGCCTAGATAAGATCACATATAATAGAACTCAGCCATATTTTATTTGAAGTTCAAAACATGCAATTTTTGCTTGCAGCAATAGAACATCCTTTAAACAGTTAGAAAAAAAGTTTGCTCAGATGAGAGTGTTAGGTAAGTCATAACTAGTTACTGCCATTCTGGGTGTTGAAATGCATCTCTTCCAGTGTAACCATTTGCTTTTTATCAGTTTAATACCTTACCTATAGATTAATGGAGTTGGTTTTTTTTTGTTGTTTGTTTGTTTTTTATGCTAAGGGCAGTGAAGCACTGGCACAGGTTACCAAGAGAGGTGGTGATGCCCCACCCCTGGAGAGACTCCAGGTCAGGCTGGACAGGGCTCTGAGCATCTGGTGGAGCTGTAGGTGGCCCTGTTCATGGCAGGGGAGTTGGGCCAGATGACCTTTAAAGGTCCCTTCCAACTCAAATGATTCTGTGATTCTATGATATCGTACCATGCAATCCTTTGCATAACTTTAGGGGACCTACAGAGATCTGAAAACAAATTCAGTACACAAGGAGCCAAAAAAACAGGAAGTCTTTCATGGGTGAATGATAGATGAAAATATATATTGAGTTCTGGAAAGAAAAATTCCATTACATAGTTTAATTTAGGCAATGAGTAGCGAAACAATTTGTTTTAAATATATTTCTGAAACCATTTCTTACTCTTTTCACAACGTTTGTACATATTAAAATTTGTAATAGAGATTATGTGGTTTATGGAGCATATTTATTAAATTATCTCCAGTTCCTGCAATCTTTTCAGTCCCCATCTTTTTCCTCTGTTTGCACTGTATAGTTGTAACCCCTATTTGCATTGCAATTTACTATTCAACATAAGTAGAAGGATTGGACTTTCACCTTAAAATATTAAATGAATCATACCAGAAGAATTAGAATAACAATTTTGTTGCTGCTAGCAGTATAGCAGAAATAAATAAAATATTTTTTCTATTAAAAATGCATGAAGTTGCAGTTTGTCCTGTGGGAAAACATTGCCAGTAAAGAATGGGAATGATCATCTAGCTTCCATACAGCTGGAGGAGAACAGATTTATTTGAAAATAGCCTACTTTTTATCTTTGAATGGCTGCAATGTCATGTTTATCTAGTCTGCACCTATTCAGAAGATTCTGAAATTACCAAATCCAGTGTACAATACCTGAAAAACAATTTTAGTCTTAGGAAAAAAAAAAAAATAAAAGCGAGAAAAATGTGACATAATGAACATTACCAACCATTCCCAATGCTGAATGAAACATATCCCAAAACACTGAACAAAGCAGAAATTTAGAGTCCATCTTCACCACTCTATTAGCTCAGAAATGTCAAGGACAAAATATGGCTTTGTGCACCTACAGTATTAGAAGTTAGCCTGTCCTGGATTCAGCCCAGACAGAGAGGGTTTGGTTTTTTTTTTGTTTCTTTTTTGTTGGGCTTTTTTCCTTGATAGTGTCTGGTATGATGCTATGTTTTGGTTTGAGGAGAAAAACAATGTAGATGACACACTGATGTTTTTTGTACAGCACTTGTTTCATAAATACACATTATGTTACTATTCCTACTATTATTATTTTTCCTTTCTCTTCCTTTTCTCTATCGTAGCAAATAGTTTTTTAGCTCAACCCATGAGTTCTACTGTTTTGTGTTCCCCCCTCCCCCCCCCCCCCCCCCCGTAGAGTGAAGGAATGGCTGCATGGTGCTGAGCTGCTGCCAGGTTAAACCATAGCATCGCCTCTGACACTTGGTCAGTTATAATCCACAGATTGTGCTGAGAAATTTCAAAAACATCACTTAAATAAATCACAACCATGGTGTTTAGTTATTTTTACACCTAATATTCATCCAATTGGAGATGTTCACCATCCTGAAGCTATTGAGCAGGACTGAGACATGCTCCTTCTCTGCAGTGGGACCGAGGCTGAGGATGACCTTTTGTCCCAGCTCCTCAGGGGATTGAGACATCTGCTGTGCAGTTCTAAGCCAAATGCCATTTTTGGCGCAGTCCTGTGCCAGCACTTTGCTTCACACAGCTCTCTGCTCAATGTGAGAGTGCTGAATGACCCTGCTGAAGGATGAAGCTTCCCTGTGCAGTCAGCAGAGGCAAGTAAATGCTCCACGCTTGATCATTATTGAGAGACCTTCAGGGGTGGCTGTATCTGTTGAGTATATAGGGAATCTGGGCAGATATCTCTGCGCTGGCCTTGGTCATACTGGCCTTACATTTAAGACACTGCAACGCCAAACTTACAAAACAATCAACATGGAACCACAAACAGATTAGTTTTGAGACAGGACTTCAGGATTCCCACTTTTGGGACCACCTGATTTAAGAGGGATATGTGCAAGTAGAAGTGCACCAGTGAAAGGTTACTGAGAGAGCTGGGATCTGGAGCACAAGGTGTATGAGAAAATGTTGAGAGACATAGGCTTGTTAAGAATGATGAAGAGGTTGTTTACAGCAGTCTACAAATGTCTGCACGGGAATTAAAAAATGAGGGAGCCAAACTCTTCTTGGTTATAGTATGACAAGGAGCAACATCCACAAACTGTGGCTTGGGAGGTTGTGTTTGTTAGTGCATCAAGGAGAACTTTCTTGCTTGTGAGAGATGCAGCACTAAAGCATGTTATCCAGAGAGGTGTCAGATCTTCCTTGTTACAGGCTATACTGGCCTGGTCTAGTGTTGGTATATGCCTTGCATGAAGTAGGAGAGATGAGATGACCACTGAAGTCCCTTCCAATCAAACTTAGTAGGGTTCTGTGTTTCCATCGGCACCTCTAAACTTGGCTTGTCAAAGCAGTTCCTCAGGTTCACGCCTGTAGCCCCTGAGGAAAAGTAAGCACTTCTCTCAGATGAAGTTCTTAAAAACTGAGATCTTTTATCTTGTGATTTGTATAGGCTAGTAGGTGTTCAAAGTTCTTCCTATTTACTAGTCAAACAGGCAGATCTATGTGAAGGACCTCAAGACCTGCACTGACTGTGTGTGGCTGCAGTCAACTTTAATGCTGTTATCCACTGGGATATCAAACGAAAGAACTTCTTATCAACTTTGTATGCTTAAAACATACACAGGTGCAAAAAGAAAGTTAAAGTCAGCTCTGAGCAGGTATTTCCATTTGGATGAATGATGGAAGAATTTTTAAATGTTCATAAATTCAATTACATTGGAATTTTGGAGAAGAGAAAAGGCAATTCTTGTGTTTCTTATGAGAATGATGCAGTAGAAAAAGTGGTTAAGATCATTTTCCCTTCAAATGCATGCATGCAGTTTTTAAGAGAACTGAGAAACAGATCTTTAAAAGTTACTCATATTCATTGTGACTAATAGCCATAGATGAGAAACAATTGCAAAGAACTGTGCTTTTTAGAGTCAACTCCAACATTAGGATGCTGAAGTCAGTCAGATGTAAAAGTAGTGGCTGATTTAGGCCTGAGTCAGGGGACAGTCTTACCATGTCTGTTGCCACCACATTAATGCGCATTCCAGCTCTCCTCATGCACAATTCCACTAGTGTGGGGCACTATCACTTTTAAGATCAATGCAAGTATGCTGATTACAAAGCTCCTGGACCTCACAGTATATATTCTTTTCATATATAATCTAATACTAAAATAGAATGTAATGAAAATATCATATTTATTAGCATACATGTCCTTCCAATTATATATGAAAAAAGCTTCACTGGTAGAAATCATTAAACTTGAGAGCTTTTTCTCAAGTGCTCAGAAGGTCCCAGCTCAGACTGGAGCCACTCCCTCTGCAATAGGCTTACATTATGATTAATAGTATTTATTAATGATAGAAAGTTTCTGATTTGCATCTCTTTTCACTTAGGTTCAGTGAAGCAAATTAGCTAATGTAATTTTAAATGATGCAAGCATAAAAATAAAAACTGGTACAGATGTTGCAATACTGAAAGGTTAAAGAAGATTAATTTAATTTAGTGCTAAAATTAAATGAAATCAGGTCAGTCCTAAAAAGTTATAATTGTATTACATTTTTCGGATACTATGAGATCACGAAAAACTGATTTTGTCTACTGCCATTAGTAGCTGCTGTGTAAGCAAAATAACTTCCCACTAATTTTCCACAGTCATTTTCAGATGTTTAAGAGTGCTGTAGTGTCCTAAAAAGATCTAAGGCTCACAAATATAGCAATAAATTTCGCTAAGCTTCTCAAAGTTTCTGAAAATGTGGCAGAAGTATAGAGCTAGCAGTGTCACAAGTGGTTTCTTTCTCTTTGGTTCTCCAGCCTAAGAGTCAATGTCTGTCAATGTCAATGGCTTCATCATAGGCAGATCCTTCACTGGAGAGAGGTGTGCGTGACCTGGGGTGTTGAGGAGGATGTTGAAGTGCATCAAGGAAGGCACTTCCTGCTGTGCTGTCACTGTTAGGAGAGGACAAAATGACCTTCAAGAAACTGAAGTCCTGTACAGTCCTTCACTTAACTACTGCTGTATTGCAAAAATATGACTCAGAAGAAGGTCACTGGGCAGCCTGAGCACATACCTTAGCACTCAGGCTCCAGAATACCACTGCCAAAGGGATAAGCAGGAACTTGTGGGGTTGTGCCTCAATCAGGCCAAAGTGAAGTGAGGTACTGAGGTACTGGGTCCTCTTGCATTATATTGGGTAGGAGTTTCACTGCAAGTAGTAGAAACATCTTAGCATTTAAAGTTTGACCACATAGTACACTATTGTAGAAAATTCTACAGGTAGACGTGGAAATATGACTAAATGGGCCTTGACTGTGTAATAAAACACTGTGTGTGTTACACACACACTGAATGAGAAAAAATAAAGTCAGAACTTCAACATCTGCTGCTGTCACTTAAGGGGCAGATTCTTACAAAAGGCAAATGTTCTCCTGTTTTCATGCATCACCTGAATGTGCTGTTTACTCCAGAAATATCTATCCTGTGGAGCGTGGTGTGGAAGAAGCTACAAGTGAATTAGAGAGAGATCCCAAGGGAGGATGTCCCACAACAGAACACAGTGCAAATTCAGCCAGAAGAGCCAGCCAGAACCCAGCTGAACATTTCAGTAACAAGTGCTAGAAACAACACGGGGCTGTGCATAGCAGCACACCGGAGAGTAGTTTAAGGTCTGTGACTGAGAGGGAAAAGTTGTCACCATAATGCAGCTGGTTTTTATTACATGCTTCTTGTTGTTCATCAGAAGGCACTTAATAAAACAGATCAGCAAATAAAATGCAAACTGAGTTTACAGCCACAGCATAAAACAAAATAAGCAGTAAAAAGCTAATGCTAAAAGACATATTTTCAGCCCTGGCTTTGGGAATGCAACAGGCTGAGCTTTGTGCATTTCAGGCTGAAGGATTTCAGAGGAAGTCAGAAATATGTGGTCTGAAAGAGGTTCTGCAACCCTCATGGACAGGACCAGGAGCAGCTCTGTGCCTTGTCTGGACAGATCTTTACAGAAAAGCTGCTGTAAATGTAACAGACCAAATTCTGCTTTTAGCCATGTTCCATATGACCACACAAGCTACAACAAATAAGGTTGGTGTGTTAATGAGACAAAATTTTCATTGAACAAATAGCAATTTCTTCCAAAAGGCAAAATGAAAAGCAAGATGCAGTTTCATTTCTGTCATTCTTTCTACCACAACTACCCAGGGGCAAAACTGCAGCCAAAATCTTACCATTCAAATCAAGTAAGAATAACTTCTGTCTAAGCTGATGCGATCATGTACGGCTAATAACTGCATTTCAAAATGTCACTAGGAGGAAAAGAAAAGCAAAACTATAAATGATACAGTTCTGTTTGCACTATATTTTCTTAGTTTTGTGGCAAAACAGAGTGCATTTCAAGCAAGTCAATCACTCTTCTCAGGGTTCTTTCCAGTTCTCCTTATTTATCTATCTATAAAATGAAGAATATGCAAGCTTTGTAAATTAAAGAATTTCATGATCTTCAGAAGAAAAATCATTTGGAAAATAGATCATTATTTTAGACAAGAAAATGCCATATTTTAATGCTAGAAGAGAACAATTTGACTGCTGTTGGAAGAAATTGAAAACAGCAAGAAAGAGACTACAAAATGATTTAGACTCATACCCTCTTATTTAACAAATTTATATTTGTCAAATTTAATAACACTAACAGATTATGGTCCATATGCTTTAATAGAAAAGGGCAGAGTTCCTATTGGCAAAGATTGACCTGTGGTTGATTTGATGCAGGAGTGCTGAATTAATCAAGTGCAACAAATGATAAGACCTAAAAGACATTCCAATAAGAAGTGAGCAGAATACATATATTTTTTTGCAACGGTACATAGAAACAGGAAAGTCTCTTAGAGTACAATCATCATTTTAGTGGAACAATGAATATGACATATATTAATGACTACCCAACTTCCTGCTACCCTTGAAATTAAAAGGGAGATGAAGTTGCATGGACAGAATATGCTGAATTCAAACACAGGTCTGCTGAATCTAGGAGTAGACTTTAATGTAATTTATATCACCTTCCAGACCATTTACCAAAAAAATTCTACTAATGGATTTTGACACTGTGACCAAATAGGTCTGTAAGTATCTGGATTATTACTGGATAATGTTGTGTACATCTATAAATTATTTACACTCTACTTCTAGGATAATTTCTTAGTTGAACAAATAAATCTGGTTTTCCAGTTCACTGAGAATTTCAGTCTTTCATAATTTGGTTTAAGTCCAATTCAGTCAATATTGTTTTTCCAAATCCTTTACATATAACAATGATCTAAAATGAGGGGACAGTACTATTTGGAGTACGATCACCTCTGAATATCTCTCAATCCATTTCCTTTTTCCAAAATAAAGTCATTCCTTCTGCTTTGTCAGGACATGTTCATCCTTAAGTGCCAGGCCCTGTTGATAGTTTGCAGGACGAGTTGCTCCCAAGCTGTGTGTCTGGACAGGGTTTGTCTGCACAGCCCTATTCACTGCCTGCTGGAGAAGCGTGTCTTACATACCTATTTCCACTACACAGAACGTGGCAATACTCGACCTCCACAGTCAAGGGATGGGAAACCTAAAGGCATGGAGTCCACTCAGACCATGCCTGGAGAAATGTGACTCTCCAAACTTCATGTTAGATCGGGGAAATTGGAGTCAACTGCCTGAAGTGCATTGCCATGGATTTGGTTAACCTGTTGAGCAATGAGAGGATCTGCAACCATTAATTCAGGTACAATGAAATATTTTTATCTGTTGGCATTCCATGAAATTCTGCCCTCTTTAACCAAGGAAAATTTGTTTTACACAAAACTGAGTTAGCTTAAGTAAAATTGCAACTTCTTATCTCTGGTAGCAAGTTCCAGGAAAAGATAATAAAAGAGAAAAATAATTCATGTTAACAGAAAATTCACTGGTACATATTACTGGTCCAAGATAGGGGGGTTCACACATTTAATGTGAGAAGAAGGCGGCTGCTCAGAGTTACAAGAGTTAATGCAGGTGCCTTCAAAAGTCTTTGTTGTAACAACAGACAAGTCCACTTTGAGCACAAGCTGACTATTCCTGCCCAAGATAACCAGAGTGCCTGCAGTTTGCATATGGGGTAGAAGTAAATTCATGTCCAAGATCCATCCCTGCAAAGTACAAACACTACAGACGTCATCCATTTTGCTAATTTTAAGGCCTTGATTCAGTTCTCTAGATGTCTTGTGAAATTCTGATGGCCTACTTGGCCATCAGTTGCTGGTCTTAACATGGACATCTGTGGGCATTGCAAATAGTCCTGGGCATCTCCAAGCAAATATACACATCATAGATTTCTCAGATTGATAAAATGAGTCCCAGTGAAAAGACAGGTCAGCAGTGAGCCATGACAGCTGCTTTCATTGATTTACCCACAACTGTAGAGGTTATATGTCCTGTCTCGCTGAGTTGAGTAGACTGAACAAACAGCACCGAAGAGAAAGGCATACAAAAAAAACCCCACCCACATATAGAGAGAGAGGAGGGCTATGGGGAGATCTTATTCCCTGCAAATGTAAAGCTAGCTTTCAATAAATGTTCTTTCATTCTCACTCATCTATTTAATCATTTAATCAGATAACATCTAGCATATGCACAGGCTATCACCAGCATTTGTGAGGAAAGCATTCAGGATTGAGATATGTGGGAAAAAGTCCATCTCCTCAGGTACATATTTCTAAAACCCCACTGTGGGATTATCTTCCACTTGTCAGCAAGGAGCAGCAAATTAACAGCTGTGTTTAAAGAGTAGCTGCATATTTCTTCCAAAATTAAATGGCCATCCCTTAAAACTGCTAAGTAGCTTAGTGGAATACACTGCAAAAGATCTTCATCAGTAAGGATCCAAACAGCAGCAGAGGCAGCTGTCAGAAACAGAGACATGAAACAGGAGACTTGATAATATCTTTCCCCACACAGTTCTCAGAGCTTTTATTTCTCTGAGAGGAAACAACAACAAAAAAAGCAGTCAGAATAGCAGTGCCTGCCCCTGCCCCTACACTCTGAGGAAGCATCTGGGCAGTGCATGTGCAGTTGTTGCGGCTTTGCTCCAGCTGTCATTCCTGTATCCATTGAAAACACACTGGGTGGTGGGATCCTTCAAACTCTGCCAAGATGTGGATACTCCCAACCCAGTAGATCTTCCCAAGGGACCTTTCTCATGGACCCTGTCCTCTGGCAGCACTGGCAGCAGGTACAGTGTTGCCAGCCTTCATGTGTTTCACATCCTCTGCGGGGTCTCAGCTGTGTAAACCTCAGTTTGTGTCTCTTGTTTCCATCCCTGCTCAGCCTGTTACAAACATCTTGTTGAGGCCTGAGGCTGATTCTGCCATCTGTATGCAGCGCCTCCATGCCCCATCAAAGGGGAAACCAGACACTGAGAAGCCCACATTGGTGTCAGCCAACTTAACAGAGAGGGGAGAGGTGAAGCCAGTGGAGGATGTTGGGAGATCCTTTGTGGCAGGAATTTTTATGAAAAGCAAGGGAAAAGGAGGGAGGAGATAGAAGGACAAGAGCCAGGATCTACTAATTATTCTATTATCATAGAACCATAGAATCATAGAGTTGGAAGGGTCCCATAAGGATCGTCAAGTCCAACTCTTGGCTCCACACAGAGCCAGGACACAGAGTCAAAATCAGACCCTATTTCTGAGTGTTTTCCAGATTCCTCTTGAACTCCAACAGCTCGGGGCTGTGCCCATTGCCCTGGGCAGCCTGTTCCATGCCAACCAGCGTCTGGTGAAGAGCCTTTTCTTGATATCCAACCTGACCCTCCCCTGTCACAGCTCCATGCCACTCCCTCAGCTTTATCTCCTACTCTACAACCCTGCACTGAGTACCTCTGATTGCTCCTGTGTTCCTCTGATTAGCTGCCCACAGGGCACGGCTAAAAGTTGAGATATTTCAGCGCAGCGCAGCATGTGCCAACAGCACAGAGGCACTTACTTATTACTTTTTTCCCCAGCACTGCTTCAGGAATCAGGAGCTGGCCTAAATCTGCCTAGAAATCTTAGAAAAATCCGTAGGTTCCTATGGCAGCCAATGCTAGTCCAGTCTTTTTCCTCTGCATCCTTCTTAGGCCAGAGCTGAATGCTAAAAGAGCAGCCAAGATCACAGAGGAGCTGCTCAGCAGCATGCTGTTCCCATGCTTTCTGTCTTCCTCTCCTCAGCAGATTTGATAGACATTCCAGTGGCTGGAGCTTGTTTAGTGGAAAATGGACTCCAGGACCACAGATGAAACTCAGTTAATAAACCAAATTCTTTCCTGTAAATGCATGACAGTAATTTCAGTGAAAGGCAGAGGTAATTTGCAATATTAGAGTCAGCTCAGTTAGGGGAAAAAATCAAGAGCAGGGGACTTTGAATTAACTTAGAATTAAAGTGGCCTTGAATTAACTGGAACTAACTGAAAAGTTTGAAATCTCACTGTAATTGTGACTTAATTGAAATACTGGCAAATGCTTTCAACCAGTGATTACATTAGCAGCTGTGGAAATTTTAAATGTGATTGCCCATCATCAGTCCCCTCTGACTCCCAAAATAAAGCCATCATAGACTCCTGCAACTCCTGTAGCCTTGCTTGCAGAGGCTCACAAACCTCTGTGCTGCCAGCTGCTTCCACCCAAGCCAGGAGTGTGGGAGCCCTGGACAAGCTCTGCCTCTCTGTGCAGGGTAATGTGATGCACTGTGAAAGCCATAGAGCTGCAGGGTGCAGCCTTCACAGGTGCTTCTCTAGGAGCCCGGGAAAGACAAAAGACACACAGAAAAATTCTGAGAGTTCCAGGAATCCGCCTCTTACATATATTTTAAAGACATTAAGAATGTCTGTATTGTGCTGATTATTTGAGAGGATCCAGCTTCCTGGATGCTAGGGCACTGCAGGATGGCTATCTGGATACCTGCAGGGATCGGTTTAGGAATGAAATAGCATAGTGGAGATATATTATAAGATGTAATGCAGCACTTCACCTTGCAGTCAACAGGTTGCCAACCCGGAAAACTTCTATGCTGAGTTATTCCTACACATTGTGTCTACTAAAGACATAGGGCAGAACTGAGTGCAACTTGATGTATCATGAGCTGAGAATGTGTCCTTCCATACAAAGGCCGACATTCTCAGTCAGAGTCTGCACATGGGATTGCAGGGGAGCAGCAATTTATTGTTATTATTATTTTTACTTTATTTATGTTTAGTTTTAGTTTTATATTAATTAATTAAAGTTTTAGATAAATTAAATGGGGAAGAAGAGAACAGGTTTGGAGTTGTGATACTGTAAACAAAAATTCAGTGGGGAAGATTTATGGAGAAATATCAATTGCAGTGTTCACAATAATGAAGTGGATTAATAAAGCAATTAAAATCCATCAAGTTGAATAATTGCTGGCAACTGACTTTACTAATGACAGAAAGATCTGAAAACTTCACAATAAAAGTCTCTTTGCAAAATGCAGCCCGCCTCATCTCTCTGAGAATTTCCAGAAGGATGAAAGAGTGTGGTCTGAGTTTTCTTACTTAAGCTAATCTCCCTGCAGTATTACCTTCAGTCAAAGGGTTCACTTTGTACATCTTTCCACTTTTCCCTATGGCTCTAAGAATTAGTTGAGATAGTTTTCATTGACAGCTACTCATAGAAAGTATCACAGTCACAGAGGAAATCCAGTCCTGTCCTGAACAAAGGTCATTTGGGGGTTATATTATATTCATCCTAAGGCCGGAGAGAAACAGAATAAGAACCCACTGTGCATACAGAAAAGTCTTATGGGATAATTTTTTTATGATTTATGCAGTTTTTATACCGTTAACTCTCTAATCAGTTTACAAAAAAATATTCTGAATGTAGTTCACTCTCAGAAACTGGGCATTTTTAATAATAAAGACTGTTTCCATCCTGTTCTCACCCTTTGAATCTTACATTTATAGAGTCACTTGAGTTGGAAGGAACCTTTGAAGGTCATCTGGTCCAACTCCCCTGGAATGAACAGAGATGTACACAGCTCAATCAGGTGATCAGAGCTCTGACCAGCCTGACCTTGAATGTCTCTGGTCATGGAGCATTCATAACCTCTCCGGCCAACCTGTTCCAGTGCTTCACTGGGATAATATTACTTTTAATTATCAGACAATCACAGAATGGTTTGGGTTGGAAGGGACATTTAAGATCGTACAGTTCCAGCCCCCCTGCCATAGGCATGGACACCTCCCTCTAGATCAAGTTGCTCAAAGTCCCATCCAGCCTGGCCTTGAAGTTATGTCATTTCCTATGTTGACAAAGTTCAAGCAGCATGTATATGGGTACACCCACCTTAACATGCAGGCTCTTCTTTCCCCTGGACTTGAGCAGAAACATGAGCATCATGGCAGTCATACAGCATGATACCCTTATAAGCCACTGTCACTGAATTCCTCCTTTGTGTCTCAGAGCAGGGGATTCCTTCCTGAAGATAGTTCCACCTGAATCCCAATCACTCCTTGCTCTTTTCCGCGCCATTAAAATTTGCATGTGTCTACACTTGTCTTCTCTTTTCCAAACCAAAGAGTCCTTGCTGATTCATCCCCTCTGTATAGGGGGATCACAGGGTGACACCATCCAAACTGCCTGGTTGGTCCCAGGGCTGCCCCCAACCCCATGGCTGCCAAGATCTGTGTGCACCTCTGCAGGGTTGGGGTTGGACATAGGGACAGGGCAGGGTCTTGGGAGGCCCAAAGGGAGGGGAATAGGGGTGCCACAAGAGACTTGGAGCTGCCAAATAGAGAGGAACGGAGAATGGGGGGAAATGAAACATAGGGGGTTGGGGACCTAAAGAGATGAGAATCAGGTTGCCAAAGTTCAAGGTTTGCCAGGTTGACAAAGTTCAAGCAGCATGTATATGGGTACACCCACCTTAACATGCAGGCTCTTCTTTCCCCTGGACTTGAGCAGAAACACGAGCATCATGGCAGTCATACAGCATGATACCCTTATAAGCCAAGAATACTGCAGAACATACCCTAAATTAATGAGTTTAAAATACCTATTGTGAATAATAGGATATGGAAAAGCCCAGCCTACTTATCGGTGACACTATTTGTATTGCAAGATATGCTACAAAAACATAATGCCTGTTAAACCACAGAAAGGACCGTGCAGAAAGGCCTTCTCAGCCATGTACTTTGCCTTTGACACAGGCCAGCAGTGAGCAAGACAAGAATGTAACAGCAGGACAAATAATGAGTGACATTATTTGCAGTTCATTTTCCCACTTCCAGAAAACTCCAGTTTTGGGCCTCCTTGAGCCAGAGGTTTTCTCTGCTCCTTTGTGTCTCAGAGCAGGGGATTCCTTCCTGAAGATAGTTCCACCTGAATCCCAATCACTCCTTGCTCTTTTCCGCGCCATTAAAATTTGCATGTGTCTACACTTGTCTTCTCTTTTCCAAACCAAAGAGTCCTTGCTGATTCATCCCCTCTGTATAGCCATACAATTTCATGGACATTATTATATGAGGGCTGCTCCAAAAACAACGCCTCCCATTTTATTATGTTGGTCCACAGCAAAGGCAAATGTTGATGGTGTGGCAGTAGAGATTGAATTTTCCTTCCACTGTTCCATTATATTTTGTTGTTGTGCAACATATGGCCGGAGAGGGGCAGTCTGACAGAATGGTATCTGACATGGAAGTGCTAATGAAGTAAAGGTGTGTACCTAAATCCCCCATGTGGAAAAAATGGCATCCACTGACATTCATCGATGCTTGCTGAATGTTTATGAAGACCAAACAGTAAAAGATGTAAGCATAGTGAGGGGGGGGGAGGTGCATCTCAGCAGCGGTGACATAAAAGACAAGCCACATTCTGAATGGCTATGCAGATTTTTACGAGCACAGCATGCAGGCTCTTGTCCATCACTGGTGAAAATGCATAACTAATGGTGGTGACTATGTTGAAAAAGTGTTATGAAGCTGAGAATTTTCTCTATCAAATAGTGTTACTGTATCTATTGTATTTTCCATGGAAATAAATAGGAGGCATTACTTTTGGAGTAACCTACATTATTGCCATCCCTCTTTGATTAGTTTACACCTGCATATCAGGAAGCAAATTAAGCTTCTGATAGATAGACCTGTGGCCAGGTGAGGATGGCCACTCCCACACAGCTATTACAACTGGATTCCAGGGCAGAGATTTAAGAAAGAATAATAAAAATAATAAAAATAATAAATCCTTCCTTTCATTCCTGCAAAATCTCTCCCAGGAATTCATGTCTAAGATCCATATCAAGTCTTTGACACCCCACTAAGATGCCCAGCTGAGGAGAATTGTGAGCGTAATATCCATAATTGCCCAAACTGAAATGCATGGGAAACCATCTTATGAGATCAGCAGCGTGAGCAAAAGGCAGGGCAGTGAGCTCTGCTTTGTGTGTGCCTTGACAACTGACGTGCCATCCTGCTGGACAGATGCACAGTGTTTATAAGCAAAAGTCCATTTTAATTTGTTTAATTTCTAAGGCTCAATGCTCTTTCCATTCCTGTCTGTGTGTACAGTTTTGTGCTTCAAAGCTTATGCCGTACAAACAATGGGCAAATCCTGAAGTCCTCTCTTCACGCAATTGACTGTATCCAGTGACCCATCCGTGTGTTTTGTCTCCAGAAAAAGTTGCATGCTGAGCCAGCGTGGCAGCATCCAATTGCTGAGGGCACATAAAATGGCTACAACGATCACTAGTTTAAATAAATATAGCAACAGTGGCAGCAATGCAATCTATTCCCACAGTGAATATAATTTAACATCCATGTTCAGACGCTTCCTGTTATCCATCGATTACTGGATCAGCAAGAAATAGCACACTCAGAGCCACCTGGGTAATTGTGCTGCAGATAGCAGTTATGGCTGCTTAAGGTATACGCGAGTCAGATGGTTAAAACCTGAAGGAAAGCAAACAATTTCTGCCTGAAAATCTTAGATTTCAGTCTTTCACCATAAGGACTAAATAATTAAAAACTTAAAAAAAAAATCATTTCTTCACAGTCAGAATTTCTGGAGCATACACCTGGCAGCTGCAGGAAAACAGGGAGCAGAAAGACCTTCTGGGTCTGCTCTTCCAGTGACAGTACCACCTTTTCTACAGACCTTTTATCACAGCACAAGACAAAGTCATTTACAGCAAAGTGATAGGATTCCCATTGTTTCCCTGTTCTGTCTATACCTCTTTCTGATCAAAGAATCACAGAATGGCTTGAGATGAAAGGGACCTTAAAGATCATCAATCTCCAACCCCCTGCTATGGGCTGGTTGCCCCCCACCATCTCAGGCTGCTCAGGGCCCATCCAACCTGGCCTTGAGCACCTCAAGGGATGGGGCACCACAGCTCTCTGAGCAGCTGTGCCAGGGCCTCATCACCCTCTCAGTGAAAAGTTTTCCTCTAATGTCTAATCTAAATGACCCCTCTTTTAGTTTAAAACTGTTCTTCCTTGTCCAATCACTAATCTACCTGCGTGAAAAGTTGATTTCCCTCCAGTTTATCAGCTCCTTTTATGTAATGGAAGGCTGCACTGAGATGTCCTCAGAGGTTTCTCTTCTCCAAGCCAAACAAACCCAGCTGCTTCAATCTTTCTTCATAAGAGAGGTGCTCCAGCCCTCTCAGTATCTTCATGGCCCTCTGAACCCACTCTAACAACTTCATATCTTTTTTGAGCTGGGAGCCCCTGGCCCGGATGCAGCACTCAATATGGGGCCTCAATCTAACCATGGTATTAAGTTTTGTCCTGACACTTCTTAATTCTTTTTTACTCTCTCTCATTTATTTTAACCATCTAAAAGCCCTGAGATTCCTATTGTATAGGAACACACATTTATTTCAACCAAGGCCTTAAGCTAGATCTCTGCTGGCCTCATACAAGATGGGGGTTGGAACTACATGATCCTTGAGCTCCCTTCCAACCCGGGTCATTCTGTGATTCTGTGTGACTCTGTGATAGCCCAGTTCTCTTGGCTATTTAGTAACATCCACTAGTCAACATGTCTAGCTGGATAAAGTTCCCACCAGTTCCCTTACTGAGCAGATACGTCCCTCTCAGTCAATATAAAGGAAAAGTATAAACAAGGCACAAAGAAGCCATGTGGATTTGGGGAAGCAAAGCTAGGAGACAAATATCAATCTTTTTTTCAACAAAATGATTGTTATTGCAACTAGAAGTAGAGAGCTTGAGGGGTTCTTGCAACTCAGGTTACACAACCAGTACCTCCAGAAACTTATCAAACCAGGGCATCAAATGTCCCGCTCCCTTCTAAACCGTCTTTAAGTACGCTAATATCTTCACCAACTCAGTTACTGCAAAAATAAGCCCCAAAAGCCCGAAGGCCATACTTCCTTGAACATATCTACCTCTGCCAAACTCCACATAACTGCAACACTGATTTAGTGAAATTAATTTTGGTTTAATTTGCAGCAGTCTAGAGTTTTGAATGAAGTACTGTTCTTACGTGCTTATAACAATGCAGGAGGGAGTTCTTCTCACCCCTGGGGCACATAAATAGCAGAGAGAAAAAATAGAGGAACTGGAAATAAACACCAAAATTCAAGTAATAAGAAACCAACAAAAGGCACATCCCTGGCCCCCATCACGCATCCTGTCCTATTTCTGCTGTTTCTTACAGAAATTCAGACTTATGAACGATTCTTACAAAATTTCTCCGGAATGTTTTAAAATAGGAATTATTAGGTAAGGCGCTACCAGTTGCTCTTACATTAAGGCATGAAAAATACTCTTGCTTTGTTATATTTTACCTATATTTTCCCCAAGAATTCTCATCTTTGTTGATTATTTGGATCTCAGATAATTTTCTAGTATGATAATTTTCCACAGCTTAACTCAATTTACTGTTTTCTTTTTCAAATGTTTCATTATGTTTCCACTGGAGCTCTCAGAGCTATGCAATGATTCAGCTCCTGGACACACACAGAAACAATAACCATAGCTCACTTTCCTCCGTTATGGACAGTGTAACACCTTCTGTGCATTTAGATAATATTTTCATATTAGTTATTTTTACATACGTGTTTTTCAGCAGAGCTGTGTTCACCCTTCACAGCTATCACAAGAATACTCAGAGATTCCATTGTGTGCCCCATTGGAGGAATCCATTAATTGCATTTAAAACCATGTCACAAAGAGTTCGTACAGTGCATACTGCAGAGGCAGGGAGGTAGCACTCCATTCACTGCCTTCCCAAAGTGGACAGTATGGCTTCACTCACCAGAACTCCAACAGCTGCACCAGTGCTCAAGGTAATGTCCTGTATTGTTACGCACAGAGACATTTAATGTTTTCAAATAGTGCCAACAGTGAGCAGATCTTGTTTGATCCTTCTTTTTCTTTATCCTGACCACTTTGAAACATACATTGAGATTGCTCACCTCGACCAGGAGCCCTTCCTGTCACTCAGTAGACTCTCTACATTAAATGCGTTGGTCCCTTTGTGCAAAACTCATCTGGCAATGGCAGATGTAAACACCAGACTGCAGCAATCACATTGCAGGTATGACAGTTTGAATCCATCACTACAGCTCTTTGTGAAAAACAAACATCTCTTTCTTCCTGCTTCCCAAACAACATCTGAATGGTTGGGGTGGCTTGGGATGCTCCAACCCCCTGCCATGGAAGAAAAAGAAGAAGAAGAATTTTAAAAACCCAAGGAATTAAGAGTATTTCTAGCATGAAACCCAGAATGGTTCTGTGCAATCAGTCCCAGAGGGACTGAATTTGCAAGAAGAAACTTAAGTAAGGAAATGTATCAAGTAGAAGAGAGCAAAAAAATGGAGAAGAATGCACAGTCCAAGAACTGGAGAAACCTGTCAAGCATGCAGGGTTGCACACATAGGATATTCCATAATTTATAACCTAAAAGGTTTAATGACACAAACACAAACCAGCTGGTTTAATCTTCTAAGCAGGGCTACAAGCACCAAGAAGAAGGAATCCTAATGCCATTTAAAATCACTCTTCTTGAGTATATTTCTTTTATATCTCTACTGGTAAGTTAAGCATTGCCAGGGAATTTGTCAACAACTGGCACTCAGTAATTTATTCCACTGAACTACAGCATGTAGCACCTTTTGGTCCAGACCGATAAGCAGTGTCCCAAAGAATTCTTGGGCACACTTTGGGTATTGGCACAGGCTTCAAACCATTCTCAACAGGAAATTTAGATACCCCCATGGTATAGCAAGGTATGATAGTTTAGTTTCATGGATCCAGACTATTTCACATCACTTGGCTCTAGTGTCAAAGAGCAATGCCATGCAAACTGTGCTTCTTAACATATACACACTCTTTTTGTTCCTTTTTTTTTTTTTCCAGTTCTTTATCTCTTACTGTTAATGATGACCGTTCAATGTTTGTCTTTTCAAATGAAAAGATTAGAAAACTTCTTCATTATTTCATATGCTGTTTCTCATTCTCACGGGGGATTTGGTGTCTGAATAAATTCTTTTTTAATTATGTTCTTTGTATGTAAACAAAATGCTCTTGTTCCCATGGTGTAACAAAATATGACAATCTTTCTCCTAAAAATAATGCATATTAATCAAATTCAATTCTTAAAATGGAGATCAAGGCATGAGTTAAAGCTCTGACTAGGACAACTCTGGTTAAAAGGTGAGTATTTACATTAGATTTTTCCAGTAATGATTCTACTTTCAGGAGGAATAAAGAAAGCAGAACCACCAGCTGTCATCCTGAACACATCCTGAGTGCTCCTCACTTGGTGGAGGAGCTCGGAAAGACAGATAAAGCAGGTGGGAAATTAAAGCTTGCAACTACAGGGTTAGTAGAAATTTTCTGTTTGTTCCAGTGTGGAGTCCAAGATTGTAAGTGTGCCTTAATTAGAGTGTCCCAGGACTGTATAAGTCTGCAAAAGTAGCATGAAACACAGCTCTGGTAATTCAGAATCCCAGGTGCCATAGGAGTAAGAATAGATATGCTACTGCCAATGATGCAGACCAGAGCATGTATGACAAACTCCCTTCTTCAAAATCCACACTAGATGATTTTCCATAAGCTTGTACTGTCTGCCTCTTTCTGCTTCCCTAGCATCCCCTTTCTCACTCTTCAGCTAAACCAGGAGAGGACTCTGTAACTACTTGCATGATTCTTCATTCTTCTTTTCCTAGATTCTGTTTTCCCTTGTAGCATAAGGACACTTTAAAGCTGATTTTTACACATTGTATGTCCTCCCCTCCTCTCAAAAGGGTGTAGAAAAACATCCCAGTAGATAAAAATCTGTCCAAGAGTGACTTTTTGACCCAAGAAAAAATGACATAATCCCATCACAGTGAATCAGATATTTGTTTCTGTCCTGCACTTTAAATGTATCTTAAATTGAAATTTGATTATACATTTGTGAACTGTTATAATCCAGCCTGTTTTCTCCTGGAGGATGGCAAGGAAGTGTCCTCATGCCCATCTGGACCTTCATGTCCTTCTATAAAGACATGCCTTTTTTTTCCCAGGCTATCCTTATTAAGAAGAGATAATGTGTTGGTTTTTATTATTATTATTATTATTTATTCTTATCTTTTTCTCAGGAATGTTTTCAGTCATCAGAATACTCCTGAGTTTCTGATTTATCAGGTTACAGGCAATTACCATGCGTCACATCACCTGGAGTGCCATTATGCAAATTTACATATGGCTTGAATGCTCGGCTTAGGCAAATATTTATCATCCTTTAAAGCTTTTCTTGGAAAAGAATCTCATACCTTCTGTTCTCCCTCATCACTTACCATGAACCATGATTTAAACAGAAGCTGCAGCTAAAGGAAGGTCTGTTGAGGAAACGTCTGGTGCCTGTGGAGAAATTCCTTTCAGAATTCTGTAGAAGTAAGACAAAGTGAAAAATCATAAAGAAATGCCATTTAACAAGAAATGTGTAGGTAAAGATCCACTTTGTCTAGAATGAATTTCACCTCTCTTCTCACAGATTCTGTGCTGTGTACTCTAGGGGAAGGTATCACAACAAGAAAGCTGTTACAGAGCAAGATTTTCTCCTACCAAAGCTGCTGGAATATTTGCTACCATCCAAAAAAAATAGGTGTTATCCTTTCCTCTGTCCACTCATAAGTTCTCTCATGAATTTCAATAGTCAGAACAGAGTGGTTACCAGCATGACAGTATGCAATTTAAAGTTTGTAAGAATAAAAGGTGAGAGGGATATGGTCTTAATCATGTTTACTTTGGAGGTATTAATGATTGTCAGCCTGAAAGTGAATTTGGACTAATCCTGCCCAAAAACGAAGCAGCTAGTGCAGAGATGCAGACACAGGGTATGGCTGCCTGGCCTGCCCTGTCCATGCTTGGTGCTTACAGGGTCTGCAGGTGAGTTTGTAAAGCTCACCATGCCGCCATGATGAGATGTTACTTCTGGAACTGAATGTCTATGGGTTTTTGTTGATTGAGCAGAGAAGTGTAAAATATTAATGACTGTAACAAATGTGCACCACTGACTCAGCCAGCTAGAAGACATTTCAGCCATTCAGAGTAACCAAATTTCTGTGGGCCTTGTCTGCTGCTCTCTGTGCTGGTGCTGGTACTTCTCACAGGCAGAAAGAGACAGCACAGCACCATCCCATCAGCTGAGCACCATGCTTTCATTAGAGGATGCCATTCACATTTTGGAGTTCAAATCCCAGATCTGTTTACCTGTATAAACTGAATGTCACAGTAGCAGACTTTTTCCACCAGTTCTTCCTTATTGTACCTGACTGCTCAGTACTGAAAAGATATATGGTGCCTTCCCAAAGATACAACATAATGCAGCTCCTGATTAATGCTGGAACAGCATCCAAGAGGTAGAGGAAGAAAAAGTAGCTTTCTCTGAATTATGACTAATTCAATGTTGCGTATGGCATACTGACCTGGCACTAAAAAAAGGTGGATAAACCCAGGAATTCTATTTTATAGCATAAGGGAACTTAAAATCACTCCCTGAGGCTACTGATTTTCATTCTATCAGCTGAAGCCAGAGGTACCATGGCATACATTCAGATAGCATTTTGAGCTGCCTTTGAAGTAGCCTTTGGTCAGAAGGAGATGGAGTGAGGGTGGAGAGTTAAATCTTTGCTAAGTACAAATTAGTAAAATAATGATTTGCTCATTTTCTCACCTGTTTTTCCTTAATTGTCTTCTTCGTCAAGAGAAATTTACAACCCAAGTTGAGTCAGAACATAGTCGTATGCTGTTAATGGCTCACATAAATCAGGCAAATTAGCTGTTTTTGCCATTTTTCTTCTTGAAAGCTTTAAGATCAATTTACACTGTCTCCTCATCTGGGAGAAAAATGCCTGTGCCTCTGTGTTGATAATGTGGAAGCTGTAGGAACTGTTGTATTAACGCAGATGTTCCTTAACACATTATTTTCCTAAAACTGTCATGTTCACCTGCTCCAGAGCTGTCTCACCCTGCTGCTTCTTAGTACTAGGAAAGGCTCACAACTATGTACTGGGTATAAAACCTTAAAAATGTTGCTATTATCTAAGTTCAGTCTCCAAAGAAACACTGCACAAAATTTTCAAACATAGCAGATGATTTGTAGAGACTTGATTACTTGGGACAGGGGAAAGGACAAGGCACTGAATGCCTTTTTTTCCTCAGTCTTTACTAGCAAGATCAGAATCCGAGGTCCTAGAGGCCAGGCTGAAAAGCCAAGGAAAGGAAGAAATACTATTGGTGGAAGAAGATCAGGTCAGGAAATAGATGAGCAAACTGGACATTCACAAGTCTGTAGGCCCTGTGAGATGCAGCCACAAGGGCTGAGTTAGCTGGCAGATGTCATCAAGAGGCCACTCCCTGTAGTCTTTGATTGTGGCAAGGGGGAGAAGTACTCAAAGACTGGAAGAAAGCAAATGCCACTCCAGTCTTCAAAAAGGGCAACAAGGAGGACCCAGGGAACTACAGGCCAGTCAGCCTCACCTCAGTCTCTGGGAAGATGACACTCATCTTGGAAACCATTTCCAGACACCTGAAGGAGAAGAAATTCACTGAGAGCAGTCAGCATGGATTCAGTAAGTGGAAGTTATGCCTGACAAATCTAGTAAGTCTCTATAATGAAATCACCAGCCGGAAGGATGAGGGAGAAGCAGTGGAGATTATCTTCCTGGACTTCAGTGAGGGCTTTGACTCTGTCCCCCATAAGATCCTCAAAGAGACAATGTTGAGGTATGGGCTGGATGGCCAGACATTCCTTAATGTCCAGACCCAGAGTGTAATGGTTAGTGACACAAAGTCTAGCTAAAGGCCAGTGATGAGCAGTGTCCCCCAGGGTTCGATACTGGGTCCAGTCTTGTTTAACATCTTCCTTAATGGTCTGGACAGAGGGGCAGAATGCACCCTCAGTAAATCTGTGGATAACGTGAAGCTAGGAGGAGTGGCTTATTTGCTAGAGGGCCATGCATCCATCCAGAGGGACTTTAACAGGCTGGAAAAATGGGCTGACAGAAACATTGTGGAGTTCAATAAAGAGAAGTGCAGAGTCCTGCACGTGGGAAGGAACATCCCCAGGAACCAGGAAATGCTGGGCCTATAAATAAGTGAAGGAAAGATGTGAAGAGGAGAGAGCCAGATTCTTCTCAGTGGTGCCCAGTGGCAGGAAAAAAGGAAATAGCCACAAACTGGAACACAAGAGGTTCCCTCTGAACACCAGAAGCACTTCTGTGTTGTGTGGGTGATGGAGCACTGGCTCAGGCTGCCCAGAGGCTGTGGAATCTCCTCCTTGGAAATTTCCCAAAGCCATTTAGATGTGGTCCTGGCAGTCCTGCTCTGGATGTCCCTGCTGAAGCAGAGGCTGGATCAGGTGAACCCACAGGTGCCTTCCAACTTTAGCCATTCCTCAGTTCTGTCATTTGCATTCACAGGGACAGCCTAAGTACTCCTTTATCCAATGAAACCTGTCATATAGATTCTTCTCACTTATTGCTTCAAAGCATGTAACATTTTTGCTTCCCTAAACACTTCTAGAAGATCTCAATAGCATCAAAATGACTTGAGTGACAAGGAGAAAGTTCTAACAATGTATTAAATCCAGCCAGCAGAATCTTCCACTTTTCCAGTGAAGATGGTGGTGGTGTTTTATGATACAGCTGCAGAATGGTGCATGCTGTCCACGGAGTTGGTGTTAACAATAAGGGAGAAAGACTTTAACCTACTCAATAGTATTCCAAAGAGGACGAGTTCACACTGTGGAGTCCTGCTGGCTCACTGATCCCTTGGTAGGCAGTCTCTCCCCACTATGAACAGATGAACAAGAACTGATAGTTTGAATGGTAAACCTATGAACTTACTGCAGGAGCTTTAAATACTTTATATATAGAAAAAAAGACCTAGACTCTGCAGGACACCAAGGTTGATATTCACATGAAATTCTATCCTCAGTATCATGAAGGCAATCATATCCTGAAGACAAGAATTGGAAGGCAAATTTATTGTACCGTCACACCACATGCCATACAGCAGACAAAACTGCCATTTGTTTCTTCCTCTGATAGAAATTGATTGTGTTGGCACTCTCAGAAGACTGCCCGATATTTCAGGTTCTGAGTGTGATCCTTGACAGAGAGAAAAACAGTTATGAAACATCAGCCATCTCCATCATGTGCCACTGTTAAAGAGGACAATATTTGTGGGCAATAGTAGGCCTGAAATTATTTAAAACTTCATTAGATTCCCAGCAGCAAATATTCTCTTCTGATGTTCTTTTGTTTTTCATGGAACTGTGGATCTTTATTTCAAAATTAGTAGAATAAAGAACATCATCCTTGTCCTTTTAATCAATTCCATGGGAAAGAACTTCATTGTGAGGTAATATTTTTGTTCATTCTGTTGTTGTGACTGTATTTGTACTTCTACATTCTGAGATGTGCTAGTGATCATTTCTATAGGGACAAGCAAAGACTTAACAATTAAATTTCCATGAATCTGAAGCCCTTGTTTCATTCTTCAAGCCTCTTTTTTTTTTTTTTCTTTTTTTTTTCTTTTTTTTCTGTGGGTAAAGCAAAAGTAGGTGTTTGAGAACAGGAAGAACTTACTCAAAGCTGTTCCTTCCCCATCCTCTCATCTTCTTTCCATACACAGTATGTTTCAGCAGGAGAGGACACCTCTGAATTTGGGAACTCTGGGATTGCTTTTGGATTCATGTACTGTCTCTCAGAGCCATGTTTCTGCAGGCTGGCATCATACTGAGGTGGAGCTGTTGGTACATCAATCCAGCTGTTTTGACTACGTCTCTTCTCTTTGACTTGGGGCATTGTCAAAGCTGATGCAGAACAACTGGCTGGTAGTTGTCTTCGGTTTCAAAGTGAAAATGGACCATAGGAGACAGGTTTATGACAAAATAGGAAAGAGATTATGTTTTTATAGCTCTGTTTGTATCTTGCAAGAAATTCAGGTTCCTGTCATCGTCAGTAAGTTAAGCCAGCAGGAATTTCCAATGAACAGCGATAAGCTATTGTGGAGTCTTTTCTCAAGAAGGATAGTTAAGACTTGCACCAGACAGGCATCTCTGATTTGCCACCCGAAGAAAATATTTCTTATCTTACAAAACCCCAGAAAAAGTACTTTGCACCAGGGATAGAAAATCTTGCTTCCTTAAGCTTTCTGTAAGAAATTTTGAAATGAGCTTCTGCTCTGAACTAGGATGTTTATAAAGAATGTGGAAATATATGGAAGGAAGATTGCCCCTGTTAAAAATGGGAAATGGCAAGGCTAAAAATGTTGGCATTTTCAATTCAAATTAGGGTACTCGATTTGCTGTAGGAAAATCAATTTTAACCTGACACATGAAAGGTTTGCTCCTATGATTTACTCACTTTTGACATACTGGCTCCAATTTTACCTCACTTACTCTCGTCATCATATTTTTTATTTAATTATCAATATTAGGATTTGCTCAGGTAAATCATGTCTGTTTTACAAAATCACGTTTTCTGAAGTGAATGGTGCTGTCAGTATGCCCTGACTGCAGCATGCGAGACATGCTCCATGTGCACATGCATGCCTCCACACAGACACATTCCATCTTTTTTTTTCTGGAGAGTTCATATGAAATCTCCATTTTTTACAAAAACAGGCTCTGACTTCTATTGTGTCAGGCTTCCAGCAGGGTCTCTCCACCTCACTGTAGCTGAGTTGCTGCTTGTATTAATCATTACTCCTCTGTCATATGTATGTACTTGCGAAGATAATTCTGGCTACCAAGATATTACTGGAGACCTGATTTAAGTGTGAGACATATAGCTGGAATTGGAAACGCTGCTAAAACCACAGCAAACTACTGAAGTGTGCCTACTGTTTCTGTAAATTGCATCTGCCTGTGAGATGTAACACTATATGCTTTGGGATTTGTTTTGTTTGGCTTGTTGTTTGTGTAAGGCTAAGACCATAAGCAAAATAAAATCTAATTAACTAAAATGTTCGACTTTGAAATAAAAAGCAAAGGAGAAAAACATTTATTTCTTTCTCTCAGTCTCCAGGTGCAGGGTTATTGCAAGCATGATAATTATTTTCCCAACTTCTTCTGTGCCAGTATGCGCAGAGACATGATAAAAGTTCTCTGCTATCTTCAGAAAACAATTAGAAGAGGAGGGGGGGGGGGAAGGGGAGGAAGGAAGGAAGGAAGGAAGGAAGGAAGGAAGGAAGGAAGGAAGGAAGGAAGGAAGGAAGGAAGGAAGGAAGGAAGGAAGGAAGGAAGGAAGGAAGGAAGGAAGGAAGGAAGGAAGGAAGGAAGGAAGGAAGGAAGGAAGGAAAAAAAGAAAGAGCCCTTTTCCTTTAAAGTCAAAAGCCACGCAAAAGATCTTAGATTCATATTTATCCTCATTATTTTTGAAGGTTTTGTCACTTTAAATTCCCTTCATGTCCCTCAGCAGTTAGTTTTCCCCTGGTTACACAAGCGACCCTTTTGCCAGTAGCATGATGGGAGTATTTTGCAGTCATCAGTCTTTATCCTGAGTCACAGCAGTGCCAAAGCATCCTGACTGTGGCATTGGATGCAAAACTGAGTGATTTGATGAAGTTACCTCTTTAAAATCTGATATGGGCAGCTTTTTTATACTATCTGAAAATCTGAAATTAATAGGCTATGGAGAATTGAATCAGCTGCATGAGAGATTGGCTAGCACTGCCATCTGCTATGCTTAGTGCAAGAGCATGCTGACCACATACAGCAGGGATAATGGTTATTTTCAGGCTGGTATTTATCAAAAAGGCTCATGGTGTTTAAGTACAATAATTTATAATACACCAAAGGTTTAAATTGGTGAATGGATTAACAAACCTGGAAATAGGTGATGATAGCCTGGAGTCCTTCAGTAAGATGGCAGAAATGTTCAGTGCCTGTGTGTTTTCTTTCTCCAGAAGATACAGAATGTCTCCCAGTGGTAAGACAAACGTGTTGGTATTTTCACAAGCAGTGTAAAAAGGGACAGAGGTTTGTCAAGAGCCATGAGAAGGCAGAAGGGCCTAGAGGAAATCATACTGATTATTGTCAGCACAGTCCCAAGTATGTATCATACTACTCACCACTGAACAGAGACTATATTGTGAAGCTATGGTGCATGCATGACTTCTTGAAAGGCTGAGTGCAGCATGAAAATTAAAAGATCCTAAGCAAAACATAATTAAATTCTACTCAAATAGACATCCTTAGGACTCTCCTACAAAAGAGAGAGCGTCAAAGGCCACTGATGCAATATATCTCTTTATACAAGATAACTACTGTAGTTCACTGATGTAGCTTTGGTACAAATTACAGGACGGGTCCCATGAAGTATGTTCCTTGTCAATGCTGTGAATCTAAGAATGATTAATAAATACTATTTGTTCCTCCTTTCTGCCACTTACAGTGTTAGACCAAAGGCATCTTTCTAGGATACATGCTGCTGAACATATTGATTGATTTGAGTTATATCACTCAACCTCCTGGCATCATAAAAGTGGTTCATCAATTTGAAAAATCTTTTCAGGGAAAAAACATTCAGATTATATATTCCTTAGTGACTATAGCCTCACATATGATAGCTGGCCTCACAGAATTCTAAATTCACAGAAAACATAGGCTGGAAATGGAGTTCGGAGGATGGCAACTGAGTGCAGAGCTAGCTGATGTAGGTTGTCTGAGAATGTTGTGAAGTCAAAGTCTGGGCATCTCCAAGGATGGAGCCTCACAGTCACTTGTAATGTCTCCAGGGACATCCACCGCATCTCTGGGCAACATGTTCCAGTGCCTCACCACCCTTATTGTAAAAATCTTTGTATCAAATCTAAATCTCCCCTCTTTCAGTTTGAAACCATTTGCCCTCATTCTGTCACAACACACCCTGCCAAAAGAGTCTGTCCTCTTCCCTCTTACAGCTCCCCTTTAGATGCTAAAATGTTACTCTCAGGTCTCCCCAGAGCCTGTTCTTCTCCAGGCTGAACAACCCCAGCTCTCTCAACCTGTCCTTGTAGGAGAGGTGTTCCATCCCTTGGATCATTTTTGTGGCCCTCCTCTGGACATGTTTCAACAGGTCTGTGGCTCTCCTGCACTGGGGACTTCACATCTGGACACAGTATACCAGGTGAGGTCTCATCAGCACAGAGTAGAGGGGCAGGATAACCTCCCCCAGCCTGCTTGCCGTGCTTCTTTTTATGCAGCTGGCTACTGTGCATCCTCTGATCAGATAGACATCAATAAGGTCTCCTTGAGCCTTCTCAGCCTGAACAGTCCCAGCTCTCCCAGCCTCTCCACGTACAACAGATGTTCCAATACCTTCACCGTCTTCACAGCCCTCATCAGACTCTTTCTGGTATGTCCAAGTCTCTCCAGTTCTTCTGAGAAGTCTTCAGCCTCCCTTGTTCTTTTCCAAGTGCAAGACTTGATATTCTCCCTTTCTGAGCTTCATTATGTTCCCATGGACCATTTCTCCACACTATCCAAGTCAGTCTGAATAGCAACCCTGCCCTGCAGCTTACTGACCAAGAAATTACTGGGAAAGTACATTGCCTTGAATATGGCGACATCGTCTGAAGACCTCACAGGATCTTTGGTTGTCACTGCTAGCAAGGAGTGGGAAGTCATGCTGGTCTAGCACTACGTGCTGAACACTGGCTTTGCCAGTTTTATTCTCCAGCATCCTGAGAGTGTTTAGGCTGGGACTGAGAGCAGCCAGCCCCTGTCTACATACCCCTGCCCATACACCTGCTGGTGTTTCTCAGTAGGGTGGTACTAAGGTCCTACAGCAGGCTGTGATGTAACAGTGCATGACTAAACCTTATTTCTATACATCCAATGCTGCCTTTTGAAAACTGACCTTTCTTGTTGCACTTCTCTTTTCTTTTCCTAAGGTATATCTGAGCAAATTCACTTTCCTGAAAAACTACTATCAGCCACTCAGCACTGAAAGTGGTAGCTCTTAGGTGATGCTCAGCATATTTTTTCCCAATGAACTGAACAATCAAGATGATATAAAAAGAAAGTAATTTTTACTTAGGGAACATTTACAGGAAAAGTGGGAGGTGGGCATTTGAAATATTGAAGTGCACAAAGGTTAACTACACCTGATTTTGCACTTCTGGCAGAATATTTGTACTTTGAGGGGGAAAAAAAAAGACTATTTTACAGCATAGCCATACTGCAATTGTTGTTCAGTGGAGCCAGGGAAGCCATGGAGCTGGGAGATAATGCTGGTTTAATCTGTGGCTAGCAGGCACTGAATTCCATTGAGAGTGAAGGTGGGGAAAATGCTAATGTAATTACTTTCCCTTGGAACAATACTGTCTAAGTGAAATAGCAAACCTGTATTTCATGTAGTAGATTTTTTGTACAGTAGTTAATAATATAGAAGGGTAAAATATCTGGCTGCTAGAAATATTCAGATTTTATTTTATGACACAAGAGAAACCCTGCATAATGAAGCAGCATTTTTTCTATATGCTATATTTCTGAAAGTAAGATCTGACACCCGACAAGCATGATTTACTTGTCCTCTGCAATTTAAACACTGGATTGGGTAAGGTTTGTTGTAACTCTATGACGCTTTATGGTGCACCCATTGCCTACAGAAGACAGAGATTTACGGGTGGAACAGATATTATCAGAAGCAATTGCCTTAGCTTAATTGTTGTAATGAATTTTAAATTAATTGTCATAATTTCTGTATAGTTTAGAGGTCACAAGGGAGAGAACTGATTAGGTAGTGTGATTTGCTGCACAGTTCAGGCCACAGCTGACAGCCTAACACTGACTATACACTGTATTTACATGGCAAAATAACAGTGCTCTGTTTTTCGATGTTTGGTACACAAAGTCTATTAAGAGGGAGACTTAGAAGAGTGGTTAGAAAAATAAAGGAATAAAAAAGAAAAAGAATGTCAGAATTTGAAAATTAGTTCACAGAATCATAGAACGGCTTGGGTTGGAAGGGGCCTTTAAGATCATCTAGTTCCAACTCCCCTGCTATAGGCAGGGATACCTCCGTTAAGACTAAATTTCTCAGTGTCCCATCCATCCTGGCCTTGGATGCTTCCAGGGAGGGGGCATCCACAGCCTCACTGGGCAGCCTGTTCCAGTGCTCTGTCACCCTCACTGCAAAGAATCTTTTTCTGATGTTCATGAGGACTTGCTATGCTCTGGTTTGTGCCCATTACCCCTTGTTATGTCATTGGGCATCTCTGAAAAGAGCCAAGCCCCATCCACTTGGTATTTATTCGAAATTATACCTTTCTCTATACTGCTATACACTGGCATTCAAAATCTGTGTTAGTATTCTTGATTAACAAACTCTGATATCATTCTGGTTTCTGAAAGTAAATTAACATCACACAATTCTGATTGCTGGCATTTCACTTTCGGCAGTAAGCTGAAGTTTCGTAAGTTAAGTTTCAACAGATTTATGTGATGATTAAAGAAAGAAAAATAGATAGTCTTACCAGGAGATCTCTGTTAGCTAAGCTAGATCTTTGTGTGCCTTGTCAGCATCCTAAGCATTATTAAAAGCCCCTTGCACAATGGATGTTAAAACTCAGTACTTCAAAGAGACTGTGATATCACCTCCCTCACCCTGCTTCTCTTGATGCAGCCCAGGATATGGCTGGCCTTCTGGGCTGCAAGCACATATTGCTGGGTCATGCTGAGTCTTTCATCAACTGACACTTCCAAATCCTTCTCCTCAGGGCTGCTCTCAAGCCGTTCTCTGCCCAGTCTGTATCTGTGCTTCAGATTGCTTTTACCCAGATGCAGGACCTTGCACGTGGCCTTGTTGAACTTCAGGAGGTTGTCGTGAGCCTACCTCCGAAGCCTGTCCGTGTGTCTCTGGAAGGCAACTCTTCCCTCTAGAGTGTCAGCTGCATCTGCAAACTCACTGAGGGTACACTTGATCCCACTGTCCGTGTCACCTACAAAGACATTAAATAGAATCAGTCCCAGCACTGATCCCTAGGGAATGCCACTCATCCCTGGTCTCCATTTGGACACTGAGACACTGACCACAACTGTCTGACTGTGGCCATCCAGCCGATTCCTTATCCAGCATGTTGTTCATCATGAAATACGTTGTTCCCAAATTTGGCAACCAGAATCATGCAACAATGTCAAATGCTTTGCACAAGTCCATGTAGGTGATGTCAGTTGCTCTTCCTTTATCCACTGACACTGTAACTCTACCATAAAAAGCCACCAAGTTTGACAGACTTGATTTGCCCTTGGTGAAGTTGTGTTGGCTAACACCCATCTTTATTTTCCATGTGCTTTAGTAAGGCCTTCAGGAGGATTAAGTGTTCCTTGGAAATGATTTGGGAGCAATTGGGAGGTGCTGAGGACCCCAGGGACACCCTGCTTGCTGTTTCACCAACTTTCAGGCCTCCTGAAGTGTGTAGGTAATTTTTCTGCTAAGAGAGGCAGTTCCCTGAAGTTCTGCCTGCAGTGGCAGACAATAGGCCCATTTCAGGCATAGCCTCCAGCAACAGCAACATTTCAAGCTCCAGTTCAGCCATCTAAGTGAACCAGAAATCTTAGTCATGGTTTCAAGAGCTGAAGACAGTTAATAAAATTGGACTTTGGCATCCATAGTTTTTCACGTTTATGGTTTTGAGCAAAGAAGATGAATGCACGTAAGAATTTGAACAGACTGGTACAAACCATTTACATTTGAGAATATCCTTTCAGCAGAAAAAAAATGTTCAGAGCATGACTATTCTATCTTGGAGAGATCTTCATGAAAACAAACAGCATAAGTCACCTGTAGGACTGCTGGGCTTGCAAGAAAATATTAAATGAGTTTTTTTTTAGTAGAGCACAGTTTTCTGATACTAATAACTCATACACAATCTGCTGGTGTGGAAGGAAGGTTCACTTTACAAATTTAAGTATCTATGATCACATACATTTTTCTTCTAACACAGCAAGAACAATGCTATAGTGCACATCAAAGACTCATTTGCATGTGCTGCCTCATTATTTTACACCTGCTGAGGTCTCCAACATTTTGTCTACTCTATCAAAGAAAGATTCAGACCCCGAAAAGTCTTATAATAGTTCTGTAAGACAAAATGTCCTCAGGCATGCATCCTTCTGAAATAAAGTGAGAAGTGCTCCTCATGATCTTTCTTTGATAAAGGGAAATGAAGGGCTCAGTTAAATTTTCAAAGTGTCAATAATAAGAAAGTTTTAGGAAAAAATCTTTTGTTTAAAAGATTACGTGGCATAAATTATGAACTATAACAACATTCTGTCTGCCTCATTAGAAAATACTTCTAAATCACAAAAATATATTTTCGTAAAAAAAAATTACTACACCATTTTTCTGGGAATTAACCTTCAAATAACACATCTTCATCAGTCTGTCTTGTACAAGTGGTTGAATCAAGCAAAATAAACCAGACTTGTTTACGTAATTCCTCCCATGTCATACAGTGTAATGGACTCAGTCTGGTAATGGCTCCTCCTGGATCAATGTTAAGGGATAAATAATACTATCAATTGTTTTAGATGTGGATATTGAGCAGATGAGGCAAAAACAAGGCAAAAGCATGAGTACTTGTCAAGAGGAAGACTACAGCTAGTAATGTGGGAAACATCTGAACAAATAAAGTCTGGGAGGAGCCGAGGTGTTCCCGACTTTGTCTTGGGAGAAAAATAAACACAAATTTGAGCTATTTCCCCCCAGAATAGTGGGTTGTGCCAAGAGCATGCACCACCAGGGAGAACTACGTCTCACAGAACAGAAATGTTGTAAGGTTTATTGCACCTTTTGAGGTAAAAGCCAATATAGAATTAAAACAGAATATTTACCATCCCAAAAGTGATGGCTTCAGATGTATTTAGATTACTGTGCTTTTTACTTAACAAAGTTTGAATTTTAGCAGTGGTGAAATGAAGAAATTATTTCACTATTTTTTTTTCCTAAATACAGATCAATACTGAAATAAAGATGTCAACATCAGACCTGAATCCTTATGGTCTGTTAGATGAGTAAATGTCTGAATAAAAATTAAGCATTAAAAAAAAATAAAAATAAAAAAATCATAATTACCAGATATAAACAGACATAGCTACCAGGAAGAAACAAGAATCCCCAACTCCTCCATTTTATGTGACACTAAGATAGGACTATAGCCTGCTTGTGTTATCTTGCAACCTGTATGATTTATGATTCTGTAATTGTAGAAAAAAAACTAGGCTTGCATATTGTCACAGAGTAGTCTGCAGCCTAAGATGATGGATGAACTAGCCAGGGGCAGCCCTAAGTGGAAGCAAATAGAAGTTATGACCCTCCTGTATAGATGGACCCCTTGGGAAGGGTCAGGTGATTCTCCATTTGCACAGCTTCCTGCTACACTGCTTTTCTTAGTAGTTCATCTTTAGTAGCAGTGTTCTGCCCCATTCTTCCTGTTGATGACCCATAGCCCAAGCTGCCAGCTGTTTGGAAACCTCAGCTGAGTTGGGAATACAGGTTGACTGTGAAGTACATATTCATGCTAGCATCTCAGTGTGAGTGCTTTTGTTGAACAGCATAGCATATGGGACAATCCTGCCCACTAGTAAGAAGAGATGCACAAGATGAACTCTTACTCCTAATAACACCTGGGCAGCATCTTTTTACCATCCTGTGTTAAACATCACTAGATGATCATTGGGCCAAATTGTGACTTTATATTTGTTGGGTCCATACATTCTCTGCACATATGCTCATTTTGCATTGCCTAGGTCAGGCTTAAAGCTTATCCACACCATGTTTAAGAGGAGCCCAAGAAGGGTTCACTGTGGCATGCTCAGTGCAGACCAGATACCCTAATGATCTGGGCTGTGTTAATACCTAATGATCTGGGTTGTGTTAAACTTCTCCATGTAGGATCTCTGGAGATCTCCTGACACCACCCTGGGAAGCACAGGAAAGCAGAATGGATAGTCCAGGCTTGAGAAGAGGCTCAGAACCCCTCTTAAATGACAATGTAAGGACGGACAGGGATGCAGACGGCTCCTTCTGTACTGCTACTGTGATTTACTTCCAGGGTTCTGCATTTGGGACCAGGTGGTACAGGGTGGTTTGTGTCCACACTACTATCAAAGAGGGACAGTATCATCTCGCAGTGCACCTGGGAGGTGCTCCACGTGTGTCACTCTGCACTATGTGCCACACATCCATGGCACTGAGCGAATCCCACTGTCATGTGCTTCATCTCATCAGGGCAGATTTCCGGAAGAACTGTCCTTATTACATTTCAAGCAGCGCAGCTCAAAGCTGTGAGCTCAAAGCTACGAGCTCCTGCCCGTATCCTGAGGTGGCTCTCCCTGGCCACCAGGAATCCTTTACAGCATAGCAATTGGGTGAAATGTTAGCACTGCATGAGTACGTGTAGAAAACAAAGGCTTTCCGGAATACTCTCAGAGGACCAGCCTAAGCCAAATCACCAGGACTTGGTACAGCCCCTCCCATACTGCCAGGTGGCGCAATCTTGAGCCCAGTCCCACTACCAAACTACACACAGCTTTTACCTACCTATCTTTTCCATCTTCATAGAAATGTTTTGAGTAATATAGCATGCAGACCCTGGTTAACAGGATCTTGGAATGAAACAAGGAGCAATCTAAACTGATGGAGTAAGTACAGCCAATGGTTGCAACACTGTTACAAATGTGGCACTAATCATTCCTTTTCAAATTCTAGAATATTTTTTTTAACAGGACCTGTGACAGAACTGATGATGATCCATGTAGGAATGTTTCAAGCATGGTTTGAAGGCTTTCTGATTCCTGCCTTGCTGCTCAGCCCAGCCCAGCTCTCACACAGACTATTCTGAGTCATGCCCCTTGGTCCATGGCTAACTAGACACAGATAATTTATTATAAAAATGTAAATACGGATTCTATAGAGATTCTCAGAGAGCATGGACAATAATAGATCTCCTCTGCTTTCTCTTTCCTCAGCTGAAGCTTTAACCTAAAGCCACGCATATCTGTAAAATTTCTTCTGGAAGACTTTAATTTCCCTGTTCACTAGTTTTACTTGTATTAATTAAAAGAAAATTCTCAGTCACATATTATTTGGCTGGGACAAAATACTGTAGCATACAGATCTTTCTGAATAAAATATCCTGATTGCTTAAAGTTCTTTCTTCAACAATTCCAGTTAAATTATCTGTTTTTGCGCATTTAATGAGCTCATCCCATTAACATTTAGGCATCAGTCAAAAACCTAAAATCCAGAACAAATTCTATTTAACTTGCCTCATTCTGACACTACTGAGATCTGTGTACGTTCCATGAAAGTCTGATCGGCTCTTTCTGAAACTTTACTGGATAGGATTATTATTATTATTATTATTTAATTGGGTTCTTTATTCCTTCCCTTAAATTGACATCTTTGAATAGTATTTCAGTTTCTGATTGCAAAGCATGCCGAGGTCTTTGGCCATTTATGACAAACGTTTTTCCTCCTGGTCAGTCTCAAGAGACTTAACATGTCAAGAGGATCTTTCAGGGAATTCGGACTTGGGAGGGAAGTCAGTGTGGGATTCTGATAAATCCTGTTTTTAGTGTTCATTTCTAGTTGTCCTTTTCATGAAGAATTCGATTTCGTGACAAAGAACTGGTCATTTTAACATGATCTTCTCCTTAATCAAACATTGTAATATTCCAGGCAAGGTAAGTCAGACTATTCTACTCTTCTACAAAAACATTTTTCACTAAAATTTACAGTGGAGAGTACATTTGTATATCCACAAATTGAATCTATTTTTTCTCCAACAGCACACAGCAACAGAATAGCAAGAATCTCAGAGATCTACAGTGTCCATTAAGATTTAGTTAAGCAGACAGTAAATATGCAAACGCTAAGCAAGTGTTTAGCAGTGAACATGGCAATTACTTTTCATTGCAGGGCTTACTTAACACAAATTATAAAGGCAGACAGCCTTTCAGATACAGGTTGAAATCTAAACAGGAGGTACACAACCCAGAGCAATATATTAAGCTTCTTATCATTAATATGGTCACAGTGGTCACTGTAGCTTTCTTAAATGTATCTTTCTACTGAAACAATATACTGTCATGTAATTGAGTTCATGACATGACTTGATCAATAGCTCTAGATTGATCCCCACTGTTATACCTCTCTCTCAAGTTGGCAAAAACCAGTAGGGTTCACAATCTGTATCATTGTGTTCCTATGTGTCTCTTGCTGTAACAGTAAAGTTTCCATGATTATAAGAGTTCTTCTGAATCCCAGTGGGAGACATCATGGGCTTAATGACAACTGTAGTTGCACTCTCTTGCCAAACTATTACCACAACCTCACCATGACTAGTGAACTTCTGTTATGGTAGAATGTTTAGCTTGTAGAATGGCTGTCTTTGTCATTAAATGAGTGGGGTGCCTGTCAGAAATGTCTCTCTTACTGCGACTGCCTTTATTCCTTGTAACACAGCATTGTCAGAGACTGAGTATTTATTACCCACTAAGTGCGTTATTATCATAAAATATCATGGAAACTATTGATTGGAGAAAACTATATCTTCTTAACATATAATCAGAAAGTACAACAAAAATAATAATTACTAATTGACAGAAGAGATAATGCATGTAATATTAATTCCTCAATAGACAGCTATCATAAAGGTAGTTAGAACAAAATCCTCCTGTGTGTGTAATACTCCAGGCCTGCAGTGGTCCCGGAGACAAGAACAGCTGAGTAATACAAGCTGACATCTGTCTGGGTGCACTATCAACTCATCCCTTACATTCCTAGGTGCTGGTCTAAGATGTTCATTCACATCCATGAGCTCTGAATGAACAATTCCCTCCCAAGACAGGTGTCCATTAGCAAAATGGCATGCCTCATTTGGACTTAAGCATGAGTGACAGCTAATAAAAGCATATGAACATGTGCTATGCATACATGCCATAAGGCATAATCCTCTTTGCTACGTGCAGAAATATTTTCGATTGCCCCAATTATTGTGAATACTGGAGAGTATTTCAGCATGGACAATTATTATGTCCATAACATCTGTGTCCAGGCTGGGAACAAGCAAATATTGCAGAGTACTATTCACAAACATCCATTTAGCGGTTATGCAGTTCCTGATGCCTGTTGACAATATGAGCCATATAAAGACAATTTACTGACACATGTTGCTTTTGTGCCAGCTGTCGCAGTAACTGCTGCTGATCCCTGACACTGAGCTGGAACCAACAAGCAACACAAAGCTGATGCTTTTCTTAGTGCAAAGCTGTAGTGCAGATTTTTATTTATTTATTTATTTTTCTGGGCTACTTCCTGAGGCAAATCTCGAATGGAGCATCTACCCAATAATCCACCAGGTAGATTTCAGCATTTGTGTCCAATTTCTTGCCCAGTGCCATAAACAGAAAGAAATGTTCAAGCTCCTAATCTGCTCCCTGATCAGAAAGATGCATTTGGTTTTAAATCTTTTATGTGACACTATGTTTCATCAAGTAGATCATAAAATATTAAACTACTTAAAAGGAGGAAAGAAGACATGCAAGTGCTATGACAACTACCATAAGCTTGCGCAGATACAGATCTGCAGCACACTTTTCACTTAGGCAGTTGCCTTCTGTCTCCTGAAGAACAGTTTTTCTAATTCAGAAGGGCTCCAGCAGTGGACATCACTGATTTCAACTACTTCTCTGCAATACAGCTCACTGTGATGAACCGTGTTTAAGCTGATAACCCAACTGCATCTGAAAGCAAGCTGTTTCAAAGGAGGAACTGTAGAGCTCTTGCTAAATGGGTTTTCCACTACAAAGCAAGGAACAATGTTTATCTAATCAATGCAGTATTTTCTTCCCAGCTGGCCAAATTAACAGGCCTGTGGGAGTGCCTATCTCAGGTACTTTGACAGCAAAGGACTGCTGCCATAGAGCACAAGCTCTGTAAGATCAGAGAAGTGTAGAAAATGTCCAACATATCAAGAAGTTGGTTTCTGCATCTGACAGCCCAAGTTAACATCCTCCCTTTCCCGCTGTTAGATTTTTTATCACCTTCAGTCTTTCCTCAGAATTACGTGTAAGTTCCTTTAAGCAGTCACAAACACTTCTCAGCATCCCCATAAAAGAAAGAAAATAGAGATATTGGCCATGACTATGCAGTGTTGATTACGAACAGAACAATTTCACAGCATCATTGTATGCAACGCTTTTTCACAGTATTATTTGACTGTACGTGCATATCATCATTGCTTTCTGGATTTGTATACAGCAGGTAGCAAAATGGTAAATTAACTCACAAGGCCTCGCCAGATGATGGAGCAGCAGCAGCAGTCTGCTGGACACACAGAGGCAGCTGACAACAAGCTGCTCCAATGGGGCTTAACAAGCAGATAAAACTCACTTTTTCATAGTCCTGTGCCCATGAGCATTTTGTAGACCTTATTATTCCTACAGTCTCAGCTGTGGTCTTTCTTTCAGCATCTTGTGTGCTTCTTATTCCCCTCCTAAGACTTCACGCCGTTTTGGTTTCCTGACCCTGGGCTTAGCTTCCAGCCATGTTTCTATCCTGCTGTCTGGATTGCTGCATATCTTGATTCCCTGATCTCAACCTACAGCCTCTGCCCTGGGCTCCAAACAGCGGCTTAACCGCAGCACTCAGCTATACCAGTCCAAGGCATTGCAGCAGGGCTTATTCCCTAACTGGGACTTGTGGCTATACAAAGGAATAGTAACAGCTTACACCCATGGCAGGTGGACAGGGGTAACACATGCGGTTAACCTTTCTGCTGCAGGGATCATCAGGTAATTGGGCTGTGTGTGCATAGCACAGAGGTGAAGTGGTGAAATTTCTTAGTGCAAAGTCTTCAGATTGGATTGAAGGATTAAAAAGGTCATAAGAGTTTTAAAAAATGATGATAGCTTTGTTGCTTAGCTTGTAGAATCCTTTGTATTATCAAGGTTGGAGACAGACTGCAGCAGAAGTGACAGAAAAAAAAAAAGGAAATAAAGGCACCAATGCAATGCCGTTGCAGTACAGTCCAGACAGCATGCTCTATGCCAACAAAACTGCTGTTGTGGAAACTGTAGCCCTCACTGGCATCAGTGGCACGTGTCCAGCTGACTGCCATTGACCCAGGGTTTAGCCACTAGCACCATCTTTTGAAGTGATTTAAAGAGACCTGATCCACTTGGCTTAATTTATCAAGTAAGATATTTAGCATACTGTAAGGTATATCCCCAAACAACGTACCACCCCAATCAATGTACTACCCCAAACCCTCATGGGCACACAGGGCTAAGCTGGGCAGAGAGAGCCCTGTGCACAAAAGCTACAAATCCTCTCTCTTTCTGAAAACGCACAGATGTGCTCAGATGTCCTCTCCCTGAATCTGAAGCACAAACAAACAGGCCAGAAGTGGGTTTGTTTGGAGCACAGAAAACTACCAGTGCTGCAATTTGGAAGGCTTTCAAAACCATTCTCCTCACTGGAGGCAGATGCCACAAGCCACAGAGTTTAATAAAACAGTCCTGACCCAGGATTTGCAGCGCTAAACTGCACATTTGAGGCCAGATAAGTAAAAACAGATGGGCAAAATATAAAGCTGCATAGACTAATTGGGCACCCTGATGGTGGACACTTCCCGTAATCAGGGGATTTTTGAATGACATATGTTTATCTTTTCCCCCTCCTTGAGATACCATTTATTATACACAGTAATGAGGTACCTGGCCCTGTGATTGCTGGGCTGAAAATCCTTACTAAGATTTTCACAAGCTGTGTGCAAGCTTTTCTATTGGTAAAATATAGATGCTCTACCCTTACCACTCCCTGGGGCTCAACAGAGGCCCAGCTGTCTGGAAATCACCACAGTTAGAGTTATTAGCATTTGGGTGACTTTTCTGCCTCTGCAGAGAAAGGCACTTGGAGGTCACTTATTTAGTCAGGAAGGAAAGGTAGAATGGGAAAAGGATGAGAAGATGCAGAAATAATTTCAGGCATATCACAGACCTTCTGTATAGAGTCATGGAGGCTGTGAGTGGTGGGGTTATCAAAGTTTCAGCTCTCAGTTTGGCAATAAGCATCGAACCCAGTGCCTCAAGGACATTTGAGTGTCCCATCCCTGTGCAGAGCAGCCGCAGTACTGAGACAGTCCCACAGAAAGTGAAATGGAAATGGTAGAGCCTTTCCTCCAGGGAGGCTGGGAGCACTGAAGCTATGAGGTGGGGATTTTTGGTCATTTAGTGGTTTCCAAGCTTTTCTGTCCATCTTCCCAACCAAGAGACTCTTTGATGGGCTTTTGCAAAGTGTAGTCATCATTTTGGATGCCTCAATTTCTGACACCTGAAAGGGTATTTCTCTTTTCCGGCAACAAAATCTCCACCTCACCACAAATCTGACAGTCTGGTGGAGCTGAAAGTGAATGGCAAGTGTGTTTATGCCTCTGTCCAGTTCTTCTACCCTTAATCCCTTTACATACATATTCATTGCACTTGATGGACACAGGCTCATGCCACCTGTCCTAGGAAGTGTGTCACAGCCCGAGAAATGCAGGCGCAGATCTTCACCCACCCAATGGTGCTGCTGGGAGTGGAGGTACAGGACTTGGGAGAGAAGCTGGCTCCAGCCACAGGTGCTACACAAAACGTTACTCTGGCTGAGTTATAGGAGACAGGCATTGAGTAATCATGTTCCTACCTGTATAAACTGGAATCAAAAGTGAGTTATTCAGTCAGTGGAAATAAATGGATTTTTCCAGCTGGTGTGGCTGACGTGTACTGTGTATATCACATTTATATATCTTCTTTCCACCAACCAGCTCCCTTTTCAATAATCAAGCTCTATAGCTATAACAATTCTACTGACTGGAAAGAAATGTGTGTTCACAACATGCACCAAGAGATAAATCCTGATACAGCAACGGGAACACATTCCGTGCATTACATGTGCCAAAGGAGTAGGATTTATTCGGGTCATTTATGCTCCACTGGAGTGGAAAAAGGAAAAAAAAATAGGCCTTTCTGTAATGAATTGAACCCTTTGAGTCCTGCAGAGAATAATCCCTATGCATTGGCTAACAGGGACTGCCATCCATCAAGGCAGCAATGGATGGCTTTGTAGGACAGGTCTATACTGGACCCACAGCCACACGTACACAGTACCTCTCTCAGGCCCTAGCTGGCATCTCCCTGCCCTGCAGCAGTCTCACACAAGATCACTCATCCCATGAGTTCTGGGTACACAAGAGTACCTCCTGCAGTCTGTCCCAACAGTGAAGTCCCTCTTGCAGTTCCCTGCCCTTTCTGGACAGGCCAGTCTGAGTGGTGAATTCAATATTGCACAAATTATGGTACATCCTGCAAAAATTCCCTGTGACCATCCTCCATTTGGTTCTGCAGCTGCAGAATCACAAAGATCTCGTGATCTAAATAGGGAAAAGGTAGAGGGAGGGGAGCACAGCAGGAAGAGCTGCAGCGGAGACCAGGGTTGACATCAAAGTCACTGAGCCATCACCATTCCCATCTACAAAAGAACAGAGACTAAATTATAAACTTCTGGGAGTTTCTGCCACCCCCCTGTTTATCCCTGTAGCTGTGAGCACCCTTCCTTGGTGCGGCAGAAACAGTTAGCACATTGCAGATTGTGCTGCAACTGTACAGTAACTTGACATACATGTGCAGGCACAAGGCTGGTATGTCACAGCTGTTATAAACAAACAGTGTGTCTATCTATACCCTGAGGCAGCAGTGTGTTTTGTTTCTCCATAGCACTCACAATTTATTGGCACTGAGGAAGGAGGATTGGAGAAGAAGGATAGAGCAGAGAGGAAATGGTCACAGTTGTGTATTTGTGCTTTACCACCAAATAGAATAAATCTGTTGGGACATTATGGGCTGTCAGTCCACAACAGGAGATGGAATAGCAAGCGCACCTCATCTCTGACGGGATCAGCACCAAAGGTGCTTTTAACCTTAATTGGATCGTGACCCTCTCACCCCCCCAGGAAACAATGAATGAGGCCAAAACAGCAATAAATGCTCATGGAATGCAAGAAATGCTGGTGGGAGCTGTGCTCATGGAATATTTATATAAATCCAACCACTTCTCTAGTGTTCGAAAATGAAAACTGAATATACTTATCTACGTTGCTGTCAGTGCAGTAATATACATAGAGATCCAGAAAGATGAAACCTTTTGTCTTTCACTTTGGAGATATTTCACACAGAGTAAAGTGTAGATTTTTCCTCATTTTGAGTAGAAAGCTGCAGACTTTCAGGATCGTGCATTTCAAAGAACTTCAAGCTACACTAGAAGTCATCAATTATGTATTTGTCATTCTAGCTATCTACTCTACATCTGTATCAAAACAGGAAGGGAGAAACAAGAACTATTGCACTGTGATTAAAACAGTACTCTCCTGGAAAGGTAGGGTCCCTTGGAGAGTGTCAGAAATTGTTCACAGAATCATGGAATCATTAAGGTTAGAGAAGATTTCTAAGATCATCTACTCCAGCAATCCACCTACCATCAATATTACCCACTACACCATGTCCCCAGATGCCACATCTACATGTCTCTTGAAAACCTCCAGGGACAGTGATTTCACAGTTCCCTGTGCGGCCTGTTCCAGTGCCTGACCACTCTTTCTGAGAAGGTTTTCCTTATACCCAACCTGAACCTCCCCTTGTGCAACTAAAAGGCCATTACCTCTTGTCTTGTCAGTGTTATCCCAGAGAAGAGGCCCCCACCTCTCCACAACCTCCTTTCAGGCAGTTGTAGAGAGTCTCCCCAAGCATCCTTTTCTCCAGACTGAATGATTCCCAGTTGTGGGTTGCTGTTTGTGCAGATTTCCACTCTTGCTTAGCCTTCCCTCCTATTGCCCCGAACAAGTATTAATCCTAAAACTGTTCTCTAAAACAATTTGCTGTTAAGTTCTCATCAACTTGATGCTTCCCTTTTCAGACCTACATTTTACTGCCTCTGGCTATTTCCATACATATCTTACAATTTTCTTAAAAATGATCACCTTTTTCTGTTTAACTAACCTATGTCTGTGAGCTATTGACTACTGAAATAGTTCTGATACAAAAACCCACATAGAGGGGACATACCGATTTGTCCTGTCTGAAAATCTTCAATTTTTACCCCTAAAATCAATAGTAAGTTTACTGTGGCATGTTCTGTTAAGTTTTGTTTGATGTTATTTTCTCCTTGCCTCCTAATGTTCTGTTTTCTTCTCATTCAGAAATGCTGGGTTTTTGTGTGTTTTTGCTTGTTTTTGCTTGTTTGGTTGGTTTGTTTTGGTTTTGTTTTAAGTTTTGCATTCTGCTGATGTGAAACAAATAACGTATGCTTGTTTAGGGTACTCCTCCCCTCCTCTTTAAATGGAAGACCAATGGATTTTTAATTTCTAACAAGATATTTGAGACGACAATAATGTCAAAGGAAAAATGATGAGCACAATACGATATACAGTTTTGAAGTGGGAAAGGCAATGGTAAAAGCATTTCACATAGAGGTATACTTTGAACTTCAGCACAAGCTAAAATGAGAATGATATCTATGCATATATATGCATTCCGCAATCGTGATTTTAGAGAGACAATTATGGAAGCTGTTTGGAAACCCAAGAGATTTGCAGTGTGTTCTTTTCAAAGAGAAATGGAACTTAGCCTTAACACAGAATATGTAAAGCCACACAAAAGAAACTGATTCATGTTTTGTGATGCATGTGGTGCACATTCATCCCTAAGACAGTAAACACATTACCCAAACCAATAAATTCAGAACAGCTAAAGCAGATTTTCTGAATATCTGTGGGTGTCCTGATACTTCTGCCTTGCTGAACTCAGTAGGAAAACAGAGCAGGAACCCGGAGCTGGGGAACAGCAGTGACTGCAGCAAAGTCAGCAGAATCCAGTTGCACCACTGGACTAGATGGCCAAAATAAGCACAAAGAATTGTCAGTGAAGCAGTTACAAATGTATTTTTCACAAAAGCCCTCCCAAATTATTATAAATCTTAGAAATATATCACCGGTGAAGTAACTGTTCTGTTTCTCATACAATCCCGAGCACAAAGTAATCCAGTTCTCTTCCCCAAGTCATTTTGTTGAATATGATGACCTAAGAACAAGGAACGGTTGGGAGGAGATAGCGTGCATCCAGGCCTCTCTCCTACCCCACAGTTTGAGGTCTGCTCTTATCATGGGGTAACTGAGGAGTGTCACTGTCATCATACAGAGCACCAAAAGGTTCTCTATATAAACCAGTGTTACTCATGCCTTTAGGATCCTCCAGCAGAAAAGCAGGCCTTTCTCAGATGAATCTGATAACAGGATCAACTGTCAAACACTGTAGTTTCTCTTCCACCACGTCCTCTATACATGTATTACCTAGACAAATTACCCCAGGAGCAGGTGACTCACACTCTTTATCAGGATAGCATATTAAGTATTCCAGATGCTTCAGTGGGGGAAAAAAAAAACATGTGTAATTGTTCTGAGCAGAATATATTTCCATAACAATGAAATCTCAAAATCAGTCTCCTGCTCATTTCAGCAAAGGAAAAATTAGCATATCTCCAGATATTTGGGGTCAGTGGGGATGCCATTATCTGAATCTGCAAGATCCATTTCAAGTTGTATTGTTTTGCAATGACTCTGTCACTGCAATGTCACAAAATGGCATGGTTTTTGGCCTAGACCAGTAGACAGGGATTAATCAAGCTGTTCCTCTTGCTCTTCTATACCACCAGTGGAGGCTTTTAACTAACCAGCTGAGACACTTACAAGTATGGAATTTGTTGGGGTTTTTTGCATATTCATTAAGGAGGAGAATTGTTCTCCCTTAATGGAACAGTCTGCAGAAGAAACAGAGAACCAAAACTTCCAGTGGAAGCATGTACGTGGTTACAAGTGAGACAATCTCTGCCTCTGAAATGAGATTTTGAGTGCTCTGGACTAATCTATAATTCTATGACTCTATGATTCTATAAGTAACTCGGAATTTTTCTTGCAGACAAAATTCCTGCAGAGTTCAAGGGGACAGCAGGAAGCTCTAGATTTTCTACTGAAGCCATATAAAAATTAAGTAGTAAGAGAAGGATCTACTGTGCACTCATTTCAACTTTAGCATGGGAGACCATTACCTCTACACCTGAGAGAGAATACATTTGAAAGAGCCAAAAAAACCCTCTACAATCTTTACCAATCTCCAGGCTAAAACACTGACATTCATGGAAGAACACGATAAGCTGCCACTGGGAACTTGAAATTGAGTTTTGGGGCAAAAGAATGAGAGTCCAGGTCTGATAGACAGAAAGTATGGTCATCTGAACTTGTTGCATGAGGCACCTTTGTTCTTAATCAGCTGAGACACAGTCAGCACCAAGGCAAGGGCCAAACCATATCGAAGTATGTCTGACACATCCGATGAGCTGTGCCCTTAACTGGGTTGTGTCTCTCCACCACCTGTTGCTCCTGAATGTTCCCTCCTAGCTCGGGTGTGGGAACCTGCTTTGTAGAGATCTAAAATTATGTGAGATAAAAGCCACTGCTGTATAATTAACTACAAAAATGAAGCTTGAGGTCTTCGGACATACGGACTTGTGACCTTCCTGAAGTCTCGATGCTGAGTGCTGCTGTGGGACACCACCTTCTCAGGATGAGGTGAGGATGGGATGTTGGGCACTGCAGAGATAGATGCTCTGGACCAAATTCTGTACCATAAGTAAAAAACAGAGATAGGTTGCAACAAAGACAAGTTTAGTGCATTTGGTAGGTTAATCTTTTTACAAATCACAGCTAAAATTGCTCTTTGAGAGTCTGCTTCTTCAATGCCAAATCCTCCAGGAGTATAATTTCCAGAAATATGTAATACTGCTTAATAACAGCTGCATATAATAGCTGATCATCTTTTAATATTCCAAATTATGCAATTGTTTGATGCTATTTCATAGTCACGGTCACCTGTGCACAGCCTGGGATCCCATTGGAGAACAGCCTGTGATCAGCTTTTTTGAAAGGCTAGAAAATACTATGAGTTAAGCTTTTTTGGATGGGCAGGTGAAGGCAAGATCTGAGTAACCAGTACCTTTCCTGAGGGCACCAGGTGATCGCTGCTGGGTGTGTGATAAGAATTTACCACAATCCCCTCTGCCTGAAGAGCCCAGAGCAGATGCATATCTGTTACAGGAGTGCTTGGTCTTTGCTTGAAGTGTGAGCTAAGGTGGGATGTGTGCCCAAAGGCAGTACACAAAGGTGTCCAGGAGGTGTCCACAGCTGCATCTAACCTTCCCCTGTGAGCAGCCCAAGGCAAAGCAGGCTGGCTAGAAGAGCAGGTGGTGTTAACATCTCCTGTTTGATTTGTCTCATCATGTCAAAGGAGCAAGGAACTCCCCAGGATATATATCTGCCAAAGGCACAGACCTCTCAATCAGCTTGGCTGCCCCTTGCTTTCCTTTTGGTCATGGAGCCAGATCATAGAATCATAGAATCGTTAAGGTTGGAAAAGACCTCTAAGATCATCTAGTCCAACTGTCAGCCCACCCCCACCATGCCCACTGACCACATCCCTCAGCGCCACATCTCCACGGCTCCTGAACACCTCCGGGGACAGTGACTGCACCACCTCCCTGTGCAGCATGTGCCAGTGCCTTACTGCTCTTTCTGAGAAGAAACTTTTCCTACTGCCCAACCTGAACCTCCCCTGGTGTAACTTGAGGCCAATTCCTCTCTCTAGTCCTATCAGATCCCATACCTACACTTGTGACTTATCCTGGCCTGCAAGAGATGTGCGCTGAGTCTGTGTGAAAAAAAGCCACTCCCCAGTGGAGGTGTGGTAATACATAAAGGTATGTATCAGAGCAAGAACTCCCTAAATTCAAAGGCCTCATTTCTCTTTAGCCAGTTGACACCAGCATCCAACTCACACAAACTCCATGCTCTCAGGCTTGGAAATGCTTGGCACCACCACTGGCTCATTTTGTGCAGTGGTTACTATGTGTATTACTGTATGAAGTAAAACCTAAAGGAAGAGAAAATTTACATGAGTTTGCAGACCACTGAAAGGCAGTTTCTAGTAATCGGATTATCAGCCCAGTTGAGTTGTACTCTTGGCTTCTGTGATTTATTGCTGGCTTCAACAGCTGCCGCACTTCTTAGGATCAGTTTCCTGTGAGCTGGGGAAGCAAAATATGTTCTTAAGGCACTTTGCATTCCTAATGGGCATTGAAGTAATCCTAGACCTTGTTACATTTCCATTTTTAACTGAATTAGTGAGCCTGTTAATATGTGCAGCAATTAGGCTTTTCCTTGCAAACAGAGATAGTTCCAGGAGAAATCTTTTTAAAATATATATACCCCCATCACTATCAGGAAACCATTTTCTCTACATTAATTACAAGTGCATTTTAATTCCAATTTGAACAGGCTTCACAAATCCAAGACCCTTAAAGGACAGTACCTCCGGGAAAAAACATCCATAAAAAATGTTCAGACCGTTGTAGAGTGTTGATAGGGAATCAAATTCTCTTGAGAGCCTGAAGGGTTTATGCCTGTTCTTGCAAAAATTTTTATAGGATATTTATGTCTACCTGGAATTGACACTTTTTAGGGCTACCTTTAAAAATATTCCATAGCAACCTAGGACTTTCAGTTTATCTATTCTGTTTTCATTTTAAAGGGAAACTAGGTCTCTTTTTATTTCTAGCATTTACAGTAAATCTGATTTTATACACAGAAAGCATTGCTAAATTCATTGATTAGGTACTGATCATTTTATTTGTACCAGTGGAAGATGAAAAACTCGCTGGGATTGAAGTGCTTCTTTCTGCCTTCTGTGTTGTATGTCAATTCCAGAGAATTTACTTACATAGTTAAGTGAGGTGAGGTGTTGATGTGACTGCTGTATTTCTCGTGATCCAGATTTCTTTATTGCTGTATTGCAGGGAGTCACAGGACATAGGAATCTCTGATGCTTGGTCAGTCAGGTGCATAGCGAAGCTAAGGTTTTATAGATTTCTATGATGTGTTGATCTATCATCCTTTTCTAATAGCTAACAGATTACTCTTTATGAGCCTTATAAGACAATACCAAATGAATACATCACTTTGAGCAGCACCCAAACTACTATGGATAAGAAAATCCAAATAAAACCACAAGAAAAAGGGATCTTCACCACCTGAATGGATGCAGGCTGGCTCTACTTCTATAATGGAAGAGAAAAGCCTATCTAATCTGACCTGGGTTCTGTATATGGCTATGGGAGATAAGATTAGATGAAGCCAAGAGAACAAACACACCACTTGCTTATTAAAATTCCCTTTTCTTCAACACGCTGCTTCAAATGCTGAAGAAAGAAAAGGATACTTGTTTGGAAAAGTAAGTAGTCCCAAAAGTGGAAATAGATGTGCCAGGGCCCCAGGAAGATCCCCCAGTTGAGAAGCAGATACCAAACAAAGTTCTGTGTGTGAGGAGTCATAGCAGCTCTTTGTTCTTCCTCTCTTGCACTTTGTTTAGAGAAAATCTAAAGGTGTTCTGGTGGCAAAGTTAACTCAGATGGTCTGTAGAGTTACAGAGAGAGGAAGTGAAGCTCTGAAATGAGTCTGAGACTGGTCAGTATCCATGGACAAAGACCTGTATTGAGATTGGTCAGATCTAGAAGAAGATGGAGATGAAAGACTCTTCAGCACTTTGATATATCTACAAACAGGTACACAAAGTATTATTTCTCTTCTCCACTCAAACAGACCATCTCTGATGTTTCTGATAAAATTTCTGTAAATTTGCTGTCTTGGGGTTCTCTCCTTATCTATAAGAAATCTGAATGAAATTGCATACTCTCCAAAACTGATACACCAAACTGGGACAGAAAATGGACAAATGACCTCAGAATCATGGAATTTCTGAGCTGGGAAGGGATCTCTGGTTCCCTCAGGTCAAAGCCCTGCACCCAGAGCAGGGTGCCCAGGGCCACGTCAGGTGACTTTGGGAGATCTCCCAGGAGGAGACCCCACAGCCTCTGCCAACCTGTGCCAGTGCTCCATCACCTGAACTATAACAGTGTTTCCTGAAAACCTAAGAAAACATAGGTGTTTCCACACCATCATAATGCAGCTTGAAGAGATAGAAGTGTGTGCCCTCACAGTGTAGAGACAGTGGCTCTGTCCCTGTGGTGTAGTGTAACAAGGTATGATTATGTCTTTGCAGACTCGAATGTTAAGATTTTTCCTAGAGAAGAAAAATGAATGGGGATTTTCACATACTGAGCTTTATAGGCTTACCTGCTCATTCCTAAAACCTGCTTGAGATCCTTGAGTCCAATGGTCCTTTATTCTACCCCATACCTTGGTCCTATGCTACCCAGGTCCTACTGCCCGACCTTCTATGTGGATAGACTATGGGATCAGCCCAAACAACGTGCCTCTTAATGGATGGCTACAACCCCAGATCAAAATATCTACACCCATCCAGAATACGCCCAGCTTCAGCTATGTGAGGCACACAGATGTGGGGCAATGATTGCTGCACTGCAGCTTCCTCACAGCACTGGGACATGCAGTTCCCAGTGATTCCCTTCAGGAGACCTTATTAGGGCAGAAAAGGTTTTTGAAGTTATTTTTTTGAAGTTATTTGTGAGCCAGCCATCCTTTGGTCTGCTTGCATGGGAGAGACATTGCTGTTTTGAAAGGAGTCTGAATGAGCTTTATTTATTCATACAGTCTCTAAGAGAATTGCTAGGTAGCTCCTGCACCGAGCCAACAGGGACTTGCCCTGTCACAGAGTCAACATCAAAACACAGGTCCAAAAACCGCACAACTTCAGTAACCTTAGTGGAGCCTTGTTGGCTTTGATGGAACAAGTGGACATGACATTAGATGCTGAGGATTTGCTTGTCGTCTCCATCGTAGCTTCACATTGGGATGCTTGCTGAGCTACAAAAATCTGTCACGGACTAATCTGCTTGGGATGTCAAAGAAGCCGGAGCTGAAGCCTTGATATATGAATCTTCTATGCTGATAACTCTCTGCTGAGCTTTGATGAATGCATAAAGGATTGGCAGATGAGTGGAGTTTTTGATTAACTGTGCCAGTCTATGCACACTCAAGCTTCAGTGAGATTGTATATTGTCAGTCTGCTGTCTCCTGTGTGCTGAATTCTCATTTAAGCTTTTGTATTTAACTGGAAATTCTGATTTCTCTTTCACGATGCATTTTAAAATGAAGTTCAAATCAGACATAATTTAGAGCATTATAAATACCGTGTAATATTTTCTGTCTCTCTGAGCAGCTTTGAGATGGAATTACCTTTAATGTTTATAACTTCTTGTATTCACATTTGCATTAATGCATTTTCCTTAACAAGATAAAAATATTTCTCTGCCAAGCGCATCCGTTTGGAGCCGTGCTCGTGAATATTTCTGTCCCAGGTATCAACTTCCTCCGTTCTGCAAAAAGAAGTTAAATTCTGGTGCCTTAAAGGGCAACTTGAGTATAATTGAATCATCCAGACACAGATGAGGACATAACAATCTCTAGGAAGATCAGCATTTAGATCACTGCATGCAAAGATGAATAGATACAACCTGAGCAAGGCAAACATATAAAACAAATTCTGTATTCCCAAACCCACACGAGAAGAGAAACAGTGAATCCCATTCTTGTTGTAACAATGCTGTTTGTTGGAGTAATGCCTAAGCAGCCATTAATTTAATTGTGGACAAGCGTAACCGGTTATCCAATTCCTGCTCTGCTCTGCCTGCACACATAAAGTAAAGCGAGGTCATGCAAATGAGGACAGAATATAACAGAAAAGTCAATATAAGAAGACACAAATTTGGCTCCACGGGGCCTTGCTGAATTTTTTGCTGTCATGCTGTGGGTTGCAGTTTTGTTTTCCTAAATACTCGACCTGTTCTTACAGCCTTTGCTTTTCATGGCGTTTTCAGTGGGTCAGTTTCCATGCTGGTGAGAACCAGCCTGGTGGTGTTCAGCTGACTCATATTAGCTCAGGTATGGCTCAATGCACTGCACTGAAACTCCTCAGAACCAACGTCAGATCCCATTTCTGTAGCCTAATTGTGTTGCCTGTGGCAGTTAACCCTATTTACAGTCACGCAGGTGAGGTGGTACCCTTTCTATCCACAGCTTTTTACCTCCCTGTGCTTGACTTAATGCATCCTTCTAACTGCAGCGATGTATTCATCTGACTCCGGTATAAACAGGTTTGATCTGCCTTGTTCTTAAGCGCACTCCCCCCTCCTGCTGTACATTTTCTCCAGTATAACAACGACACAGATTTCACCCAGCACTATGTGTTGTTTAATAATTATGGTGATTTATTGTTTCACTGCAGTATCTTGAGACTTCTCTGTCTATTGGTGTTAGGAAGTTTTTAGTTGTAGGAATGCCATCTCCTTCAGTTATCCTTTGTGTACAGGAAACTTCTAATCTGTTATTTTAGTTCAGTTAAGCAGAGCATAAAATCAAATTCAATACAACGTAAACCATCACAACAGAGCAATTTGTTAAGGCAAGTCATCTTCACAGAAGGATAGTCCTGGAAAGGGAGGGACAGGGGGAGCAGCGTGCGCTGGGTTTGGCCTGCCATGTTCTGCATTGCACCCTGCGCATGTTTCAGAGAAGCCACAACATGGTTTTATTCCCTCTCATTGTGCAGGGCAGTGGCAGCACTTATTGCCTGCACCCTCTCCTGTACCATTTACTATTCCTAAGCCATGCAGGATTCCAATCAAAATTTATGGTCCAGAAGTGCTACTGGGGCTTTGCTGGTGCGGTTATTCAGCCTGATGTATTTACAATGCTTAAATGCCGGTGTTTATTGCTTCTGTGTAACCCTTAAGCTGTCCTTTCTGAGGAAGCCCCCAAGAGGTCTTTAGGAAGAATTGGTCATGACTGAGGGTTTCTGAAAACAGTTTCCACCATTCCCTTATGGGGACAGTGCTTGCAGATATTTCTGGTAGAACGCTCCCCTGTGCCCAGGAGAGCTAGGAGAAACCAATGAGCCACGGCTGAAATCTTTCTTTTATTGCAATGGGGATCCCCCAGGTTTGGGTTTAGACTTGAGGCATTCGAGAAAATACATTCCAAAAACAATCCATTTTGCCTAAGTTGGGATTAAACAGACATTAAAAGGCCTGTGTCTCCCCCAACCAAACTGCAAAACGCATGATTCATTTGTTTTTAACAGCCAGCATGGCTTTACCGAAGTGTGCTAACAATTAAACCGAACTAAGAAACAGTGAAAACAAGGAGAAAGAGGAAAAATCTCCCTCACTCTGAGTTAATGAAAGCTCTGCTTCAGTACTTTTGAGCATAGCCTTGCATTTCTAACAAACTTCAGTGGTTGTTAAGGTGCTTCCCATTATGGCAGAGTGTATTTCAGGGCCCAGCCACCCATGGTTGTGGAGCCTGAGGTCTGGGGACAGCTTTCTTCAGCTGTTGATCATCCATTCCTACTTCAATCATTTTAAGCTATACTTTCATCTTGCAACTTCATCCCTTGTTAGAGAGTTTTAAATAACTTGGGTATTTGCTTAAAGTCTCTCTGCAATTTTTGTGTGACGTTATGTTCTACTTATTTATTTTATCAAGTATAAACATAAGAAGACTACAATTTCTGCATTTCTCAGTGCTTTGGTTACCTGGCTCAACACACCTCTATGGTAAAAACTCCCTCCCTTTGAGCAGTAGTCCTTTCAAAAGTGTCTTGGTTGAAATAAATAGCAAATGTCTTTGATCACCATGGATCTGACTCATTATGTATAAATCATTGCCCCAAGAGTAAGGTGCCAAGGCATCATGGCTGGTCATTCAAAATTTGCTGAAAGCAATTGGAGAGAAAGAGGCATCTTTCCAGATTGCAGAGACCTCTCACTGAAGACTTCATGGAGGAACATATTTATAAATTCATGAGATGGTTCATTCCACTTGCTTTACATTGTAGTTTTATCGTTGGATGAAAGAACTGATGAAGGGGTGGGAGTATTTTGTTAGAAAGAAATCTAACTCTCTGTCCATTTCTAATTTTTAAACTACAGGTATATGAAGTGAGACAATTAAAAAAAGATGATACAATATTTTTTATTCTGTTTCTTTAGAAACTCTTACAAGTGTTTTCTTGGAAACTGATTGCTCACTGTACCGCATCTGCAGCTCTGCTTGGATGGCACAGGGAGCACTGCTGAAGGCCTGGGCTGTGGCTTGCAGCATCATTCCCTGAACCTCATATTGTAGGAGATCACAGGCATCTTACTAACCGAATTTGAAAACGTGAGTGAGCTTCTTGTCTGCCTGGAAATGAACGTTTTTTCATTTTTTCTTCCAGCGCACAGAACAAGCACAACGTGTTGTAGGAGCAGTATATTATGGGAAAAAAGGGCACATGTCTTTACAAACACTGTATGCAAACTCCTATCATAAGCCTATTTCACTTTATGATACTACTCATGCTAGTCTAGTCTGGGCAAAGAGTTTCAAATACCACCTGCTTTGGAATCACATAGAGATTCTTTCCAGAAGGGATATAAAATGTTAGAAACATTTTGGATGAAGGGTTGTGCTACACACACTGAAAGTGCCCAGACTCTGAAAGCTGACCTCTCCAACAGCAGCAGCGCATCCCCAAAGTCCACCAAAAATGCATTCCTGCATCTTGAGTAAATTTGAGTCTTTATTTACAAAGCAAATCAATTCTCTTGACATAAAAATTTATTTTTATCTGCTTAAAGACCCTTCATTTTTTGATGCTTCATTCACTCTATTTTGGTACTGAGTTTATAAACCTTTGCATGGAATTTCAAAGAAATACATTTAGACTTCAAAATGGAAAATTCCTTACAACTGAGGAATAAAATGTTTAATATTGCAGCAATGTTATTAGAACTCTCTCGAGCATTTTTTTTTTCTTTTCTGTTCTTTTATTTAGGACTAGTTTCAGTATACTTTCCTTCTCAGAAGCAGCTTTGGTTCTAACGAGCTGTCATTATCCAATGCAAAAAAAAATCATCACGAATTTCTTAACTGGCCCCATGAAAATGTACCCAATCAATGATGTCTGCTGTTCAACACAGCCACAGCCCCATTACACAGAGCTGTTCAAGGTCAAATTAGTTCCATGAGGCATTTGTTCAGCTGGTGTGAAGCAGCACAGCCACCCTGAAGGCAGAGAGAGATGTTGATTCACACTTGCTGACAGTGTCCACATAAACCGTTCTCAGTTTTTCCATGACCTTTTACTGGGCCTACGCCTTCTGATGGTTAATGTGACTGATGTTCCCTTAAACGTGTTTTCATATTGGAAGATGGCAAAAAAATAATTTCTGTGATATGAGATTTACTGTAAAATCCCCCACGGATTGAACAGTGCCCAGAATAGGTCAAAGCCCCGCCTCAAAGTCTGCCAGCCCCAGCAACAACCAGCAGGAGATTCTTTGAGACAAGAGCAAAGATGGTTCTTCAAAAGAGATGCCTCTTCCCTCTTGGACCTCCTCGACAACTACTTGTTCTTCCTATGCTTTGGAAATGCCTTCCATGATGTTAAAAAATTACGACATACTAGTCTAAGAAAGCAGAAAATAACGGCAGAAAACTACATCCCCTGCTTGTCTTTATTCCCTGCTACTCTTCTGCTGTTCTGCTCAAAGTTTGGGAGAGGCAGCAATAGGAGAAGTCTGCCTGCTCTGGGAGACGGATCTACTGGAAAGTGGAGGGGATCCTCAGCCTTGGAAATAACCAAATGTTTGTAGCTGCTGGACCTTCTGGAGAACGAGACCAGACAGCAGACAGGGGACAGGAAACCTGCAGCACCACCACTAACAGGGTTAGTGCCTGATATATATCTTGGCACTACAAAGTGCCAAGAGCGAAGCCCAGGCCTCCAGTTTGAAAGAAAGATAATTCTCTTGAGATGCCCAGTGCTATCACAAGACAGTGAAGAATTTCAAGTTTCTTTTATGAGTATTGTTGTAGACAAACTATGGATGATTTGACCTACCTTTGAATCAGTTCCATCCATAGGTGGAAAGGAAACGTGATCTACTTAAAAATAGCTTTAAAATGAACAAAAAGGTATTTTTAAGAAAAATATAAAGCCAAAGTTGCTTTAAATTAAAATTGGGAAAGAAAAAACAACCCACCAGCAATTAAAAAAATACCTTATCCATTTTGGCATAACAGAATTAGGCTAACTCCTTTAGTTGAATGAAAGATGATGGGCAACGGCTAATGATAGCTGACTTGTCTTGTCAATTAAGGGAGGGAGCGTGGGAATAGTGCTATTCAACAAGGTGTGAAACTTGTATGGAACCAATTTCCTTGACAGTGTGGGTATCAAATTAAATGAAAATATGACATGGTGGTATCTAGAATATTGTGTCCACCTGATCTTTCAAAAAGGAAAAAGATGTCTCAGAACTTTGCAAAATGAGTTGGAGATGATGAGAAAGAAAATAAAAACTTTCATCTATCAAGAGACTTTGAGAGGACTGTGGTTATTTAGGAAATTATCAAGAAAGGAGATCACAGACATACGAACTAAAGAATATAGAAAGAAAAATACTTGTATTTTAACAATTATAAGCCCACAGTTTCAGAAAACTCAAAGAAGATTTGTAGATACAAATGCACAACACAAGAGTATTCAGGGACATAGTAGTTAAGGGAAAAAGCCCTGAAAAGGGAATTGAAATCCACTCTTTTGAAAAGCCTAAACCATTTTCTAATTAATAGCAAAGGAAACTTAGATTTACTGTATAACTTTTGCCTATTTCGGGGTAGATTACCACAATTTTTCTGTAGTATTTGATATTGGCTGCTGGCCAATAGTAGCAGCATATTGGAACAGTTGGAACATAGTCATGATCTAAAGCAGCAGTTTTCACCCCCCATTCCAGATCTGAATGGTGCTTCCTTATTTTGATTTGTAGAGAATTATAGAATCCTTAGAGTTGCAAGGGACTTTTGAAAGGCCATCTAGTCCAACTCCATGGCAATAGACAGGGACATTCACAGCTCCATCAGGTTGCTCAGATCCTGCTTCAGCCTGGTCTTGAATGTCTCCAGGAATGGAATATCCACCACATCTCTGGGCAACCTGTGCCAGTTACTCACCACTCTCACTGTAAAAGACTTTTGCTTCATATACAACCTAAATAACCTGGATAGACTGGATCAATGGGCCAAGGCAAACTGTATGAGTTTCAATAGGGCCAAGTGTCTGGTCCTGCATTTTGGTCACAACAACCCCAGGCAACCCTACAGGCTTGGGGAGGAATGGCTGGAAAACTGCCTGATGGAAAGGGACCTTGGTGTACCGATGGACAGTCGGCTGAATATGAGCCAGCAGTGTGCCCAGGGAGCCAAGGCCAGTGGCATCCTGGCTTGTATCAGGAATGGTGTGGTGAGCAGGACTAGGGAAGTCATCCTGCCCCTGTACTGAACACCGGTGAGGCCTCACCTCAAGTACTGTGTTCAGTTTGGGGCACCTCAATACAGAAAGGACATTGAGGTGCTGCAGCAGGTCCAAAGAAGGGCAACGAGGCTTGTGAAGGGCTTGGAGAATGTGCCCTATGAAGAGAGACTGAAGGAACTGGGGCTGTTTAGCCTGGGGAAAAGGAGGCTGAGGGGAGACCTTATTGCTCTCTTCCAATGTCTGAAAGGAGCTTATAAGTGAGAGCGGAGATGGTCTCTTCTCACTGGTGACAGGTGCCAGGACGAGGGGAAATGGCCTCAAGTTGCACGAGGGTAAGTTTAGGTTGGATATCAGGAAAATCTTCTTTACAGAAAGGGTTGTTAAGCTCTGGGATAGGCTCCCCAGGGGGGTGGTTGAGTCACATCCCTGACTTTTAAAAACTGTTTGGATGTTTGGATGTAGTGCTCAGGGACATGAATTAGCAGAGGGTTGTTAGTTAGGGTAGTATGGTTAGGTTGTGGTTAAACTTGATGATCTTTAAGGTCCCTTCCAGCCTGAACAATTCTATTATTCTATGATTTAAATCTCCCTCTTAGTTTGAAACCATTATTTCCCTTTCTTTGCATAATTTTACAGCATGAGTATTTTCTGTATTGGAAGGCACCAAACACTTCGTAAAGTTGATGTTTTTGCACAGCAGATTAAATTCCACTCTTCAGGGCAGCATGCACAGTGCTAGTGGCTGCCTGAGTCTTCAGATTGTTATTGCATCGGGTCCAAACAGTGAGGCACCCTCCACCATTCCTCAACAAGCAGGGCAGATCCTTATTCAGGATTCTTCAACTATTTTATTTGTTCATTTCATTTTTAGCTCTTTGTTTTTTAATCCAGTTCCTCTCTACTGACATTTTTTCACTGCTTTGTTAATTATAATTTTTCACTTGCTTTTTTGAAGGGTGCATCAGCTTTCTTATACTTTATTGTGGGTTTGTTTCCACTTTCACCAATTCGGACTTTTTTTATTTCCATTCAATGAAACAGAATGAATTCAATTAATAGTAGAATAAAATAATACATTTCAAATATCTATCTTAAGCTATCTAAAAATGAGGTTTACTGGAATTAATTACATTGGCATCGCAAATACATGACAGGGTAGTTCTGACTTGCCTGTAGCACTACAAATTTCACATCTCATCAGTTCACTCTCATAAGCAGCTTTGCACTAGGAAGCACTCAGCCTGAAAACCTTCAGGTCTGTTTCTTGTTGCTTCAGGATCCATGCAGGAAGTTCAGTCAGGGTACTTCTATTCACATTAATTCTAGTCCTTATGTTGCTTCTGCTCCAAGTGATCCCATAGAAGCAGGTGTGATCCAGGCTATTATTCTATATGAACTACATCACATGACAGAAGATCCTTCATTCTCTCCCAGCAACTGTTTTGGGTAAGTTTTCCTTCATTTTAAGTTACCCTAATGGACAACGAGTCACAGACAACTTGGTGAAATGAAGGAATGGACAAACACGTGGATCTCCCTTCTTACCATTAACATGTTTTTGCACCGATTATTTGACAAAGCAGAAGCATCTGCAACACAAAAATTGGACAGTTAATTATTCAGCGTTCAAAAGAGAGGCACTAAGGGTACATGGGTTAAAATAAAACCCATGCTTGGTGACAGTGTGACTGAACAAAGTAAAAACAGAAAAATTAACATAGACTTCTCCTTGAGTAAGTATGCCATTGCCTGAAGAGAGACAATAAATATTGTGGCCCAGGATTCCTGTTCTAGTAAAGATCAAGTAAGAAACTGTGATCCCCAGCTGATGTAAAATGCCACACCACCATTTCATCCCTCTCTCACCTACCACCCCCCATGTTTTACAGTTTAGCTCTTTTTTCACATCATCTCCCACATTTTGCAAATCCTATGATCTACAGAACGATTTTCTTGACTCTATCAAAAGAAACTTACAGCTATTTTTCAAAAGTTAGCCAACTGTTTGTCTAAAATCTACGCTGACATTTCTTCATTTTAAAATAGTTGAGTATGTAATATAAATGTGACATGGTTTCAATACATTTTGCAAACACAGAAGGATGGCTTTGTAAAGGATTGTTAAAGAAAGCGAACCTTTCATTCCTCCCGAACCACAGCCCACTTAAATGATGGGTTAGATATGATGTTGAGTAGTGAGGCAACTTGTAATCGTACATAAGCAGTTGGTACATAAGTTCCTTGAGTTCCTTCAGATCTCTTGGATGAGGACCATCTGGCTCTAAAAACTTGTTATTTACTACTCATTTTCTAAGTAAGTGTCTTCTAAAATTTCTTATTTGGACAGATGAATTGCAAAGAATCACAGCGTGAGGCTGGAAGGGATCCCTGACTCCAGCTCCAGCAGGGACACCCAGAGCAGGGCGCCTGGGGCCACGTCCAGGCGGCTTTGGAAGATCTCCAAGGAGGAAACCCCACAGCCTGTGGGCAGCCTGTGCCAGTGCTCCGTCACCTGCACGGCACAGCAGTGCTCCTGGTGTTCGGAGGGACCCTCCCAAGTGCCCCTTTATGCCCATTGCCTCTTGTCCTGACTCTGCGCACGACTGAGCAGAGCCAGACTCAGTCCACTCTGCAGCCTCCTCTCAGGTATTTATGGATATTGACGAGATCTCCCTCGGTCCTTTCTTCTCCAAATGGAGGAGTCCCACCTCTTTCAGCCTCTCTTCACAGGAGAGGTGCTCCAGTCCCCTCATCATCTCAGTGACTCTCTGTTGGATTCTTTTCAGTATGGCCATGTCTATCAAGCATTTGTGATGTATGTAAAATAAAACAAAAAAACAAAATCAGTGTTGGGATCTCTCTCAGCTTTTCTGGAACTAATACTGAGGTTAAGATTTCAAATTCATATTCTGGTCTCCTCTCCAGTACTCCTTTTACACCTCAGTACCTCAATAACACAGCATTCTTCTTGGCACACCTTCTGCTTCAGAGGTGTTCAGAACATTTATCTTTTATGCCATAAGTGAACAGTTTCTCTGAATTGTTTTTGGCCTTCCCTGTTATGGTTTTACATTTCATTCATCCATTTATTCTGTGAACTGCTTTGTTTCCCATTGACTTAACCCTGAACTTGTTGATAGCTCATGAAGCAGCAGTAAAACTGAAGGACTTGTAGGTCATTTGTGTATGGAGCATGAGGTGGAAAGAGCAGAGCAACATTACTTTCTGTGATTTATATACATCGCTTGGAATCATGAACATGTAGCTACTCCACTACTCTTTTCTTCAGAGATATAAGCACATTATAACTCAGGGTGGAAGGCACCTTGGGAAGTCCCCAAGTGGAGGACCAGCTCTGAAATCAGACCAGCTTGCTCAGTTTTTTATCCAGTCAAGTTTTCAAGGTTTGAGGGTGGTGATTGCACAAATTCTCTGGGCAATCTGTGTCACTGCCTGATGTCATGAAAATGTTTTTCCCTATTCAGTCATAATAACCCCTGTGTTCCTGTCATGGGCTGTTGAGCGGGTTCTGGCTGCACCTTGTAAAAAAACTGCGTTGTAACAACAAGCTGATAGTAAACCTCTCCCCACAGAGCTGCCTTTTCTCCAGGCCGAACCATCCCAGTTGCTTACACATCTTGGTGGCCTCCACTGAACTGATTCAAGTTTTTAATGTCTTTCATGTACCAGAAGACTCAGAATTGTCCAGTCTTAGGCTAAGCACCACTGTGTAAACTCTGCAAACTTCTGGCTTCTACCAATCTCTTAACAGCTAACCACAGTTTTTCATGTCTGAATGCTGATTTTCTCCCACTGTAGCTTCTATGTATCCCATAATCTTAGCCAAAAATAGCCATGGGATCTATGTCTAAATTAGAGTTACTAGGAGCGTGCACTTGTTACTGTGTTCACGTTACCATTCCTTAGCAGTGAGAAAAACCCTTGTTTGCAGATTTCTACAGAAATGAGCAAGGATGAGAAGTAACGGCTTCAAGTTCCACCGGGGGAGGTTCAAGTTGGATATTAGAAAAAATTTCTTCTTGGAAAGAGAGGTGAGGCAATGGCACAGGATGCCCAGGGAGGTCTTGCAGTCACCGTCCCTGGAGGTGTTCAAGAAACGAGGAGATGTGACAATGGGATGTGGTCAGTGGGCATGGTGGGGATGGCGTGATGTTTGGACTAGATGATCTGAGAGGGTTTTCTCCAGCCTTAATGATTCTATGATTCTAAGGAACGTGGACGGGGGGGTTGTCATATGATGTAGCTTAGTGTGTAAGTGTTGGTGCAACCCACATGACAGGAATGGGAGTGGAGGCTGTAATCTCCCATTTGCAGTCGCTGAAAATAAAATTCCAAAAGCTCTAACGAAGCAGTCAAAACAGGATGTCAGCTATTCACTAGTACCCGTGTAATGCTTTGAGAGGTGGCCATGTCAATATTTCATGCTTTTACTTAAACCAAATTAAAAAATTCAATCATGGGTACTTACTTTTTGAGTGTGACTACCAAAAGTAGTATGGAAGTATCTTCCATAGGCAATATTATCAATGTGTTTGTGCTTCCCCTTTATTATGAAGGGCACAAAAACAATTATCACATTTATACACACACACACAAACTTTTTCCTGCTGTTTAGTTTTCATGGAGCCCTAACAGAAAAAAACACAACCAACAGATAACTGGAATTATCTGTGAGGGAAGATCTTTCTTTAGTGCAAATATCCTTTTCACTGAGAACAAATTGTGCCACTTAACCTCAGATGCCAAAAGGAAAAGTACAGTTTCTCTTCTTTGGCAGAACCTGGGGAGATTGCTGCTTCAGAAAGACCGGTGAAGTAACTCCCAGAAAAAGGGCTTGTGGTAAAACTCCCTTATCCTCCACAAAGAGGAGAGAGAAAAAACTGTAAGAGAGAAGAGAAGAGATGGTCTTGTACTGCAACACAATTGCCCAGTGTTTTCATTTAAACTTCACTGAAAAGATAATAGATGACAGTAATCTTTATGACAGGAGTGACTTTCACTCTTCCATGTGCATCCCTCTGCATCCCACCCTCCCTGTCTTCTCAAAAGATTATTTCCCAATGCTGATGTAACCATGGGTGAAACTCTTCTTTCAGGGAACATAGGTGAGATGTCTCCGTGTGTTACACTTTGTTCAAAATGATAAACAAATATTGTTTGTGAACAGATGAAAATCAAATGTGCTCCTACAAAGGACTTCTTCCATTTTCCCAGTGCCTACAATATTTCCTCTTAATTAAAGAAGCTCAAACACAAACATTGTTTTCTTGGGAACGCTTTTAAAATGCTGAGAATTGAGCAAATACAGTCTGGCTTTCGAGTTCCAGTTTTCTGGCTTCTTCTTTGTCTTCTTATGATTTGCAGAAATTATTCTGTGCAGATGCAAACTTCTAGTGAGTTACACAAGTTGCACCTATTAACAAAAGTGCTGCCTTCACAGCATCAGTGAGCAATTTGCTGAATCTCTTTAGTTTGTTGAAAATGTGCTGGATTTCAAGCACCCTTTTAAATTCAAGTTCACTAAGATTTCTTATTTTTAATACGCTGCTTTGCTACGAAAACCACAAGGAAAATATTTCAAAGCCAAGTGAGTAAACATAGAGTGGAAAGGAGGCTGGCTCCACCTGTTTGACTTCTCACATCAGAAGCCCCTCGGGCCTTCTCTTCTTCAGCCTGAACATTCCCAGGTCCTGCATCCTCTCCTCATGTCAGATTCTCTGATTTCTTATTATGTTCGTGACCTTCCTCTGGACTCTCTCCAGTATGTCCACATCTCCCTGGTATTGGGCAGCCCAGCACTGGGCAAAGCACTCCAGGTGAGTCTCCTTGGGGTGCAACAGAGAAGAATAACCTCCCCTTCCCTTGGCCTGCAGGCAATGCTCTGCCTCAAGGAGACAAAGAGGCTGTTGGTCTTTTATGCTACAAAGACACACGTCTCCTCACTGTTCCTTCTTGCTACCTGGATACTGAAGTCCTACAGAAATAGTAGCCGACAGACTGGAGTGGTCGGTCAGTGCCTTATGTATTTCCACAATCAAGGCATTCCTCAGTACTGACAAATTCATGTGCTGAATCTCTTTTCTTACTGTACAAAGAACTATATCACTACTAGCTATAAGCATTTTCTAAGACATAGCTGCTTATTCTGCAGTGCTGATAAGAAATCTTCCTTTGGAACAGCCTGTTGATGCAATGCTATATATACTATAAATTACCTTTTCCTTCCAAACCCCTGCTTCCTTTTCGGACAGTCTCTCACGTGGGTCTATGCCACAGTACCATCTAGTGGCAGGCACTGATGATGACCATACCCATCATAAAAAAAAGAGTTCTAAACTGTTGGCATCTCTTAGCAATTTCAGTAGAGAGATAATATGAAGCTTTCTTTTTAGCTTGGAAATAATATCATAGAGGATAGCAAGAGAGTAAGTCATCTTGTCAGTGACTGAGTTAGACAGCTCTGATGATCAAATTACCTCTCTGGTACACTTCATAAGCACAATTACTAATTACTTTCCCCAAAGATGATCTATTAAGACAGTTGCTTGCTGCTCTGAAAAGATGACTGAAAATAAGTGAATCTAACACTGGCCAAAGACACAAGGAACATCTCTAGGATGTGTCTTTACAGGACAACTTGCCTTCTCTTGAGTTGCAAAGCCAGAAATACTTCTGACATGTTCTTGTTTAGAAACGGCTCTCAGAGGATATATATCTGATACTCATTGAAGGCACCCAGTTACTTCCACTTAGGTAACTTCCAGATTACTAGACTAGAATAAATGCTATACAGTATCTTTACACCATATTCAAGTTATACGTGCTCTGTTTATCCATATATTGAACATGAACACGGTAATGAGATGGTTTGATATCCAAAAGTATAGTAGCAGTGTATATAATATGACTTAGCATCCAAACTTCTTGCACTGACTAGTCTCTTCAAATAGCATCTTCATACTGCAGTGCCAGTCTGGAATCTGACTGTGCAAACTTTCATGGATATTCTGTGTAATTCTTTTGTATAATCAAGTAAAATAACTTAAAAAGGAAGAAGCTTTTAATTGGTGGATAAACCCTTATGTAAGAACTATTTCTCAGGCAAACGGCAGTCAATATTAACAGTAGCCATTGCCGGTGGTTATTTGAGCGGCCTCCTCCTTAGGGATCTTCCAAAGGCACCTGACCATGGTCCTGGGCACTCTGCTCTGGGTGTGCCTGATGGAGCAGGGGTTGGGCCAGAGGGATCCAGAGGTCCCTTCCAACCTCAACTGTTCTGTGATTCTGTGGTTGTCATGAAGCTGCTTAAATAAATAACACCTCTATTTACTGAAACACGTTAGTAAAAAGGCTTTCTATATCAAACCTGCTGCAAGTGGGGGGGGAAAAAGGTTCTGTTGCTTCCTAGACATCTTACATAAAGATCATGAGAACTGGAAATAAGAAACCCAGATTTTCAAAAGCAGTGTTCCTTGAAGCACGTCAGCTGAGCTCTCCTGTGTGCAGTTTTGGTGGCCAAAATGAAATGACAGCAGAGGGAGGGGTGCTGAGTGATGAAGCCTCATGCATGGTAGTCCATGAGCTGAGGTGAAGGTTGGCCTCTCAAGTGGCAGTTTCCAAGAACATGACTTACACATGAAGACCTCAAGCAGAGTCACGACGTTGTGTCCCTCAGAGCAGAATGCAGCTGAAGGACTCACAGAGTTGTTTTCTCAGCTGTGACTCAGGCTTTGTCTTCAGAGCCTTCCACACTTAGTTTCTCATTCACAGTGGTTGTTTCCAAAGGATTAAAAATATAGAAAATGATAAGGATTGAAAATAAAAATGGAAAGCTTCGTCTAAGAATTTCTAGCCCTAATCAAGCCAGTGTATTTTTAGTATGGTAACCAGTATAATGGATACTTTATGTAAACCCACTTGCATTGATGAAAGATTTTACACCAGTTCAAGATGCTGTAAAAATAAGTGATGCTTTTGAGCACAGAGTCCAGTTTTTTACCCTGTCAGCTCTAACAATTATATAGCTGTTTTGGGAGAAAATGATGCTTTTTTGAGCACTCTTCTCTGAAAGCTGAAATAAAGAAACAGGGGGAAAAGACCAGTTCAGATGCTCAGTTCTTAGCATAACTTTCCTTCTACAGCAGCTTTTACACTTCAGTGCAATTCCAAAAGCATTCTGGAAAATGTCTTAAATCAGTGCTACAGTTTAACCTTAGCACTACAGCAGTTTAAGGTGTTCTGTCACAACCACAAGTCACTCCTGCGATAAATTTAGCATGCATGCCTTTTGCCGGGCCATCCACTTATACTGTTTTTCCTGATCTAAAGCATTTTGACTGGGAATTCAATAACTAATGTTGAGATGTACAGGCTGTGAAACGAATGACAAAAACCAGATATTTGTCATCTTCTATAGACAACAGAGTATTTGAGAAAAACTAAAATGTGTTTCTTGTTTCTGAAAAGCAGCCTATCTCAAAAAAACAACAAAGAAAGACTACGGTTTGACTGTTCAACAAATGTGTTCTGTTAGGGAACACAGCACGCCCCGTGACAGTATCCTTGCTCTTAACTCGCTAAGTGCACCAAACAGCTTGTCTTCTGACAGATGACAGCACCACTACTTGACACATGCTTGACTGCTATGAAGTGTAAAAGGAGAAAACAGTTTCTTTTCAAATGTAAGAGAAATACTTCTGTTAAGAAAAACAAAAACAAATGTTTATTTTAAAGACAACATTATAGCAAAATCTCCATCATTTTCAAAGCGTTTTTATGGTTTATTCATTTTGCATTTCATAACTTTGTTTCCTACTGATAGCAATTTGCACTTCCCCAAGATGTGCCTCCATTTCAGGTCTTCAAAAGAGAATTTTTACAGAGTGGTGATTTGTGTTAGCTCAGATCTCTCCATTTCAGCCTTACTAGAGGCAATGGTTTCAAGCTGCAGCAGGGGAGATTCAGGCTGGACATTAGGAAATATTACTTCTCAGAAAGGGTGGTCAGGCACTGGAATGGGCTGCCCAGGGAGCTGGTGGAGTCACCGACCCTGGGGGTGTTCAAGGAACGATTGGATGTTGTGTTGAGGGACATGGTTTAGTGGGAGCTATTGGTGATAGGTGAAAGGTTGGACTGGATGTTCTTATAGGTCTTTTCCAACCTTGGTGGTTCTATGATTCTATGATTCTAAGTTCCTGTACCCTTGAAACTGAAAAGCAGAGCGGGCTGGTGGGAACACGGGTGAGATCATGAAGGCATTTCTGATGTTTTAATTTCTGATGTTTCCTGACTCCTACTTCTACTGGCCTATGCTTGTGATACAGCTGCACTGGGGCAGTCATAGACATTCTACAGTTCTGCCTTTTACTACAAGAATACCATCGCTCTCACACTGGAGTTGTACCTGAATTATCTTTCATTTATATTACAACATTGTGTAGAAAGTATCATATCATATAACGTGTGTGGACAATAAAAACCAAAACACACATAAATAATCTCTTTTTTTTTTTTTTTTTTTTTTCTCCTTGGGTCACTTGGGATACTTCCAAAACATTAGGATTCCAGTTAGAATCCTGAGAATGAAAGATTAATGAATCAGTCAACCTACCGCTTAATGCACTGTAGCCATATGATCCAGACAACATACAGATCTAAATATTTAGTGACGGTAATATCATTAAAAATGTACTAGATTTCAAGCTGCCAGATTAGCTTGAGACTTACTTAAGTGAGAAGGACTCAGAGTAGAAGCATGTAGGCAGTCTGGATAATGCAGAAGGGTTCTAAAACAAGGGGCAGAACAATCAAAAGGAGATTTAATCAAGCAGACTAATGGTGCTTTCTGCTCACATTAAGAAGGCTCTCTGACAGAAAGGCAGCAACGGCTGTCTCTGAGAACTCTCGGTGTGAGCTGAGAAACATTCCGTGGTTCTAAACCTTACACAGAGGACACTTGTCAATACAGCAGGAAATGAAATGGCTGTTCTTACTAAAGAATTTGGATACAAGTCAGTTTCTGACAAGAAATACAATCAGTTCCTGATCCTGAAATATAAGAGAAGATAGATAGATAGCGTGGTATGTATGGAGGAGCCTCTCTTCTATCTGCTTTATGTCACAAAGTCAATATCTGTATATTAATAGTATCAGTAAAGGCTTCCTGACTAAATACGTATAACAAGGAGACTTGAAGCCAGACTGCCGTTATACCTGGCAGGGTAGAACGCATCAGTGAAACCTGCAAAATAGGAACAAGCAAATAAACGAAAAACCTAAATCCTCACAATATCATACTAACATTTTTCTTTCAGTGTTTCTACATCTCATTACAATAAATTTTCTTTCTTACAATACATAAGAGCGGTTGTAGGAAACTAAGCGTAGCACCTACTATATATTTCTGCTCTCCATTCCCTCTGCAAGACAGGTTAAAATACTGACTTCTATTTTCCAGGCGTCTTCGCCCTATGTTAGTTATCTGAATAGCTGTGTGTCATCATCTGTCAAAAAAATGAGAAGCTGGAACTAGTAGGAGCAAATACATCCTCAGCTTATGGAAATACGAAACCTCAGATCCACTCTGCTTAAAGGAAACATGGTGGATCCAAACCAGAGGGCCAAAATGTGATCTTTGCAGGTCATTTAGAGAACTGAAAGCACAGGTTCCCTCAGTAAAAGTTGTTTTCTCTTGTAGCGATGTTCTACCACGACACATTGGTACGACAGGCTTTCTGGGTAGGCACACGCACCTTCTGTTGGAACACTCATCATTCTCTTCCAAAATTTTCTTCACAAGCATTTTCTACATGTGCTACATTTTTATTCGTCAGATCGGATCCAAATGGATAAAGGAAGAAACTACTCAAAAAACTGCAATTTCTGTTGTTAAACTGCATTCAATTTTTAAAATGTATGTGCTCTTGTAACAGATTATTTTAGAATGTGTCCTTATTAGTAGAATTAAAATTGACAATTTTTCAAATAGGAGAAAAAAGACCAGGCTTAAGAGAAAGACAGAATGAAAAAGAGAAAAGAAAAGAAGAAAAAACTTTCTTCAGGAAGCTAACCTGGAGATGCGGCCAACTCTTCTGCCACCTTCCATCTCCCTCCTTCAAACCATCAATGAAAATATACTGCAAGTGAAATACAGTTTTATTTGAATGCTACCTCAAACTAAAATACAAAATCTGTTAGAGGTATGAGAGCCAAGATGACTCTTTTCTATGAAAAATAATAAAAAGTGCTTTCATGCTATTGTCTTTAAAATGTGTTTTACAATGTCAGTCTGTAATTGTAGCTAAAAATTATACACTTTCCATTCTTTGGTTGAGACTTTTCCTACTGCAGTTTGGACTTCCTGCTTCTTCTGGGCTTTTGTCAATCATAGAATCATCACAGAATCATAGAATGGCCTGGGTTGAAAAGGACCACAATGATCATCCAGTTTCAACCCCCTGCTATGTGCAGGGTCGCCAACCACCAGACCAGGCTGCCCAGAGCCACATCCAGCCTGGCCTTGAATGCCTCCAGGGATGGGGCATCCACAACCTCCTTGGGCAACCTGTTCCAGTGCGTCACCACCCTCTGTGTGAAAAACTTCCTCCTAATATCTAAACTAAACCTCCCTTGTCTCAGTTTGAAACCATTTCCCTTGTAAAGGGGTTAAGGGTACAACAATGGTATGGTAGCAGCCTGTGATAAATCACTAATCAATGAAATCAAAGTTGACTATCCTGAACTAAAAACAAAACTCCCCAGATAACTCACATCAGAAATGAAGAACATGGTTATATCCTTCATTTAACCACCTAGCAATGGAGTGAAAACCTCTCTTGATGACCTAAGGAATCGTTTGTCTAACTTGTGCATTTATGTACACATTCTAATAGGAATGCAGTACTGCTTCCTAAAATGCTTTTTTCCATTAACTTCTAGAAAACAACCACGATGGCAGTCTAACTGGATTTGTAACTCCACATGAAGTTTATAAAGCTCTTACTATTTATTGCCAATACAAAAAAAGAAAAAGTAATTTCCAGAAAAACAACATTAAAACAGACTAAAACATTTATCTTGACTTTTATGTTCAAGTAAAACATTCAATTTCAGTGACAACAGGTAAGTTTCACCATTTTATTTTACTAGATAAATGTGATTTCGGAGTCATAACAGTTACTTAAGAATAGTAACAGTTCAAAAAGTATAATGAAAAAATCTGTTAAAAAATACACCGGCTTTGCATTTATATTTGATGCTTACAGGCTTGCACTGGGCAAAACAGTGCAGACTGCAATAGATGTGAGACAGAAATAAATTGTGTTACAGTCCAGAGAAATAATAAAGTAACATCTTGCTAAGTACTGCTGCATTAACTCCTCCCTATCTTTTGGGATATGGCAGAAGCTCCACTTAAGTAGAATTAATTTTAGATAGTTTAAAAAAAGGAAAAAAAAGAAGTATTTATACTGTACTGCTTTAAAAATATATGAGCAATGAAACTGAAGGGCTCTTCTAACAAGGAACAAATGAAGTGTTTAAATGGTTCAGAAATTCAGCAGTTAATTTAATGCAGTCTCAGATTACTGATTTTTTAAAAAGAGAGCAGCTCCACATTGAATCCACCGGTCTTGGTTTCCTCCACAAGGTACGTCGATATTTGTCACCACACGGTCTCTCTCCATGCTGGTGTAGACTGGCAGAGATATGCATTCCTCTGGAGAATACGGACCATATGCATCCTGTCAATAAAATGAACCTTAGTTATCACTCAGACAACGTAACACATGAAAAGTGTAGTTTCCAGAGATATGGTATCCAAAACCGGATCCTAAGATGTGGTCTGGACCTTGCTGCTCCCCTGGTAATGCTGCTCCAGTTGCGATCTGCTCCTGAGTTACCTCCAAGTGGGATAAATTCCTTTTGTACTAACAATGACAACAGTTGCATCCCATGGACCTTGGATGTAATTTCCTCCCAGGGTTTTGCATAGGTCAATGCAACTCTGCATGATTACAGAACTGAGCTTAAAGACGGACTAGACTTCCTACAGCATGTAATTCATGTTTCAGTACGAGATAATTGTGAGTAATTCAGGACTTGCTTTGTTTGAGATACAATAAGTATGTTTCTCTTCACACTCAAAATCTCCCTTCCTGTCAACAGCAAACTGTCAAAAGTTTTCAAGAATCAAGCAACAAAGCAGCAGCATATGTGCCATAAAGGAATGTTTAAAGAAAGCTTTTTCTTTGTGCAAATCACATCTAAGGCAAGTTAGTGAAGCTCCATCACTAGAATACAGCTAAAAGCAGAAAAAGTAGACACAAACAATAACTGTTTGAAGCACTCTGCCTTGCATGTTAAGTGTTAAGATATTTCTAAAGAGTTTTGCTGTTCCTTTTTGAAAATCAAGTTCCCTTGTCTTTTGAACACCAGTGTTTAAATCCCTGCAGAAGGTGTGAGCTCTGCAAGAGTTAGATATAAGAACTTAATACTCGGAAGTTCATAAAGAGAACTCAGCTGTTCTCAGGAGGATTACACTTACCACATTTGTCACTTGGTTAATAACATTGAGGAAGACAAAAATGCTGGCAAATTTGAGAGTAATACATCAATCAATGCTCTTCAAATATAGCCAAAGATGGGAAGCCCAAAGTTGTCAAATTTTCCTTCAAAGACCTCTTTGTACACTTTTTTTTTGTGTGTGTGTTGAAATAGCTGTTCACACACTGTTCTCAATCGCACTGATGTTTCACAGAATCACATTACTTGAGGGTTAAAGCCATTCTGCTACAGTCTTTTTGAACCACTGTTGCCGTGCACCTGGCAACCCATGTTCTTTTAGCTCTGCTCCTGTGCTGAATATCGGGTGAAGCCCACCCGGGCCAAAGAACTGCACGTGCATACCAATTTGGCAAGCAGTAAAATGGCGTTTATTGCGTCATGCGATTTACCTATATACCTATGCCCCTTCGTCTACGCCCCCCTTATGCATATATTAATCCTTCGTCATTAAGAGAGGGGGTCCTGCCACGTCACATCCCGAATCCTCGCTGTCGCCTACTACAACAAACCACAAATCCTTATGACCTTCCCTTACACACACTCCATTTTTCTTTGTCTCCTCTGCCTCACACACAGTTCTATCCCCTTCAGCAATACCTTTTACAGTTCAGGATTATTCCATGAATTAGAACCAGAAAGTGCTTTCACAGTTTAATAAGTACTACATTAAGAGTTTAAAACACCCCACTTTGAGAATTTTGAGCCTTGTTAAGGGAAGGTATCTCTGGATAAATCCCGCAGAAGGTAATTTTTATTTTTCTTCCAGAGAGTACATTTTTTGGTTGAAAATGACCTAAAAGATTCGCATTATAAACACACAGATTTTTTGTTCACTAGAGTTCATGAGAGATATTTATGCAGGGGAAAAAAAAATCATAAATTCAACCCCAAAGAATTGCAATATTCTAATTCACACACTGCTCTCCTACAGAGAAGATAATGAGATCGGGGAAAGTGCAGAATATCCCAGATCTACCTTGGCTTCTGTTTGAAAACTTGGTGTTTGATCATGGTCAATTCCTACAGCGAAGCCTAAACTAAAACTGCTGAAGGGCAAGGAATTCGGAAATACTTTCCTTCCCATTTATTTGAAGTATGAAACACATTGGAAATGTTTTAATTCACCAATTACTGAACTCTCACACACTAGCACAGAGAAATCTCTCTGCTGACGTCACATAATATCTTTGAAGTTTAAAGAATACAGACTGTCATTCAGAACTTTAATAATCTGTTTTATCTTGAGAAGAAGCTAAATGCTTTTTTAAAAAAGAGATGGGCCCACTTATAATCCTTATCTTCAGTGTTCAGAAGAGAAACATTTGGTGTAACCATTTAAAATAGTGTAAATTCATGCTCTCTCCCTCCCATCACTGAGTTCATATATCAAGAAGTGCGAAAATGTTTTATTTATTCCATGTACCATCAATTTCGAGCAAATTAGAAATCTGTTTCTTTCTCTGAAGCCAACAAAACTTTGTAAACTACCAAAGAAAGGACCTATATATCACTGATCAACAGATTCTGGTGTTGTTGTTTGATTCTGTTTCTAATTTCCAGTATCTTCTTTCCCATCGAAGCTGGAAGCAGTAATACAAACGCTGGCTAGTATCTACTTGTCTGTCTAAATCTAGACGATTATACTTCCAATGCTGTACTATAACACAATGATTTGTTTACAGAGCTAGAAATAACATTGAGAAAAAGTTTTGGGATACGGCGCTGTGTTAGCAAAGAAGCTCCTTTGGTAATATCTATCACAAGATATTGTAAACTTCATCATCACCATATTTTATTATAATTACTAAATAACTCGGAGACGTCAACTACTTGAGTTCAGTGAATTTTTTTCTTATTCTTCTAACCAAACCCAATCTTATTACCTAAGGAAATTCATCCCAGATACTTCCTGATGGGATGAATTTCCTGAAGTACCAATCTTTTACTGAGACCACAGAAGGAGCTAAAATAACAAAATTATACCGGGCAATTAACTTTCAGATAGCCATTGTGTTGTGGAATCTCCTCCTTGGAGATCTTTTAGAGACACCTGGATGTGGCCCTGGGCACCCTGCTCTGGGCATCCCTGCTGGGGCAGCGGGTGGGCCAGAGGGACCCAGAGGTCCCATCCTGCCTCAGCCATATGCTGTGGTTCTGTAAATTCAGATACAATGAATTCTACAAGTTTTCTAACACTTTCCTATCATGTGGCTATATGAATTTGTAATGCCACACATCCTTGAGGAAATTCTGTGCAACTTTTTCATTTATTTTTCAGGCACTGCTATTATAATCGGAGAGTGGAAGCAGTAACTGTTTTTACTGTTTGAATTACTTCATTTTCATCTCACGCACTTCTACAAGGGTTGGGGAAGGGTTTTCTTTGCTTACAGATAACACCATGCTATCTATCTTCTTATTGCTGTTACATTTTCATCTACTGTTTAAAATGTAAAAAAAAACCCCACAACACTCTAGGAATGAACTCCCAAACTCAAGTACACACTTAGGAAATACATTTTTGGAAATATTTACATTACTTTAAAAGAGAAGGAAAAAAGTATGACTGAAATAAAGCCCTTGTCCGAAAAGTGATCCACAAAGTGATTGATAGGTGATAAATCAGATACTTTGTTTTATACACAATAATGTTCTACTATTAAAGTTAAAAAAAAAACCAACAAAAAAAACAAAACAAAAAAAACAAAACAAAACAAACAAACAAACAAACAAAAAAAAACAAGGAAAAAGCAAGTCAGCAACATCTTACTGAAAAGCTACAACATAGATAAAAAATCAAATTACGGGTCTTGAAAGTTGAAGGCTTTTAATAATTTAGTACCTGTGGAATCCAGGCCATGTAACAAGGGAGAACAGATGACACACTGGGAGAGTCATGCAGATTTTCTGAAAGTCTACTTCCATCAAAACTGCAGCCTTCCAATAGTAAGCCAGCGATCTGCCATGGAGATACACAATATTGAAACACATGTTGAAGACTTGAAATGTTAGAAATAACTGTATTATACTTTGATAAACAACGATCCTTTTTACTGTGACCAAGTTTTTAAGTAACAGGACGCTAACTGTTGCAATGCCATGTGTGAGAATAGGAAACATGATTTAAAAGCACAACTTGGGCTGTACTTCTGTGTAATCCTCTGATTTAATTCACAACCTTCAAAATGGCAGATAAAAATACCTGTAAATGTCTTCACTTAGGAAACTGCAGTTGTCTGGCATTAGATTAATGGAAAGATGATAGAAACAGCCAAGCCCACAGTTATTACAATGTCAAGAAAATGAAAATAACTATCACTGAAATAAGCATACATTTTTGCTTGGAAGTCTGAGCACAGCTTTCAAAGAACTGAATTCACAATTACACAGCTTCTGGAGAGGCAAATATAAATTTTACTGAAATAATACGAGAGAAAATATTATTTAACACAACTCAAGATTTCTTAGTTAAAGTACTAATTGGAAAAAATAAGTAAGAACCACAAACATATTTATATAAATAACTTCACAACGCTTCAAATTTAACACTTTAAGTGCTTACTTTTAATAAACCAGTACTGTCGGAGTCTGAAAAAGAAACATTTTTTATTATTTCTTTTAATTGAAGTCCTGACTTCAATGACTTAACAACGATATCCACCTTGTATTTCTTCCACAAGAAAAATTCAGTATCTGCTGACCATTTTGCCAGTACAAATAATAATTGTTTGCCAGTAAAAATGATAATAGTAGTCAGTATGGCCTGCTGAAGTGGTAAATTTAATTTTAGTAATAATAAAATTTAACTCAATAATAACTTTCATACAGCTTTTCAAACTTTTCAGAAGGCTAACTCTAAAACTGTAGCACGCGTCTAATGGAAGAGTGTGAAAATCATCTACCTGCTCCACTATCAAATTAAAGCCCTGTATTAACTGTAACAAATTGAGGCAGGAGTTCATGAAATAACAAATCACTAAGTGATGCTGGAACTAGGAAATGTTGGATAATGCTATTGGAAACTGGACGAGAGACTCCATGACCAAAACATCACACAAGAAATGAAGAAAACTACCATTTGCTAATCCATTCTTAATAAATTCTTAATAATAACCTATGTACTTTCCAGTACCACCTCTTCTGACTTGCACAGATAAAAAATATGAAGAAAATACCATAAAAGGCACAAAAGGAATAAGGTCTTATTAATGACTGTACTGATGCTTTGCAGACTTCCTTCTGCTCCCCGTTTTTAACCTTGATACTCAAGGCTTCACTTTATTATACACACAGGTCCTCTCACACGCACTTTATCCCACCACATTTCTGACTACTTTTAAAGCTCTTGTTTATCCCTGACATAAAAACATTAGGAAGATTCACATCTTATTTTTCCTTCTGCACTTTCTGCTTTCTGCAGGCAGTTTTGTTGCGGAGTTGAGTGTTTGAAACAGTTATTGAGGGAAGACCGGTCTGACAAAGAGCTTTTAAAATTTACTGCTGTGTGTTGAAAGGTCTGGACAACCTGAATGTCTCTAAAAGACAGTTCTATAGAAGTGGGTCACCTATTGAAAAATCTCTTTCTACAGCACATAAGTTTTTTCTTTTGATATTGGTAGTTCCTTTGACACTGTAGTTAAGTAAAAGAAAATCAAGTGAACTCCTGGAAAATGTCAACCAATCACAGGATCTCCTTTGAAGATGAAGACCAAAACTTTGACTTTGATTCAATATTAAAAACCACTGAAAAATACATCCTACTGGAACAATGCACTTTCAGATACTGGTTGGAAGTACACCCATAGTCCTATTCTCTTTTCTACAATAAATATTACAGAGAAATTACAACTACTATGAACTAGATATTGCATGGATTTCACAGTATCTGTATAGCATATGTAGTATTTTTGCAACTCAGATCACAGTACTGGCTGAAGTTTCAGTTCCTACAAAGAGAAAGTATTTGCAGTTTCATGTCTATTAGTACTAGGTTTACTTTCAAATTGAATGGTTGTTACGTGATACAGGTGATGTCTCTTTAAAATACATTTGTGGAAAGTGTGCTGATATCAAGGTCCAAAGTATCTGTTTCCAAAATTTCAAATTCTCCGCAGTTAATTTTTCCTTACTACTTACTGCCAGTTTCCCATGAAATTATATATATATATACTTCACTACCACGACAGGCCTTCATCATTAATTTATTAATATTCCAGGATGCAGGTATGTTGTGCTAAAACAAATAAACAAACAAACAAAAAACCCTTACAATAGTATTTCTGTCAATTACAAAGGGCACGGGTTTGATATTAATGTTGATGTCATGCATTTGAATACAATACTCTTGCAGCACATTTTTTCTTTATTTATATTAATCTCCATCCAAGCTCAAAGCATTGACTATCAAAAAGTCTCTTACAATGTTTCTTCCATTCTTCTTCAACAGAAAATGAGATTCTAGTATCAAAAGCAATACCTGATTTTGCATGACGAGCACCCAGTGCACACAGCAAATAAGAGAAGTATTTGCACATCAAAGGATGCACAGATGTGCATTTTCAGTATCATTTGTTAAAGCAACCCTAAGTGATGTTAAATTTTATACAGCTGATTCTAAATCAAATATCCATCACACTCTTTTACGAAGGATCTACTCTGCATCATACCTCTAAATTATAGTCTGAATTAACACTGATAATTCAACATCATGTTTGATATTCATCCGTGTTAAGGCATTTTCTTGGCCTGATTGAGCATTCCTCCATAGCTGCAGTCCTCCATAGCTGCAGTCCTAGCACTTCATACTGGGTTTGGCACACAAAATTCCTCCCAAATGTCTACCATTACTGAAGCATGAAGCCATTTCTTCTTAAGTACAGGTTGTTTGGCCACAACAACCCCAGGCAACCCTACAGGCTTGGAATGGCTGGAAAACTGTCTGATGGAAAGGGACCTTGGTGTACTGATGGACAGTCGGATGAATATGAGCCAGCAGTGTGCCCAGGGAGCCAAGAAGGCCAGTGGCATCCTGGATTGTATCAGGAATGGAGTGGTGAGCAGGACTAGGGAAGTCATCCTGCCCCTGTACTGAACACCGGTGAGGCCTCACCTCAAGTACTGTGTTCAGTTTGGGGCACCTCAATACAGAAAGGACATTGAGGTGCTGCAGCAGGTCCAAAGAAGGGCAACGAGGCTTGTGAAGGGCTTGGAGAATGTGCCCTATGAAGAGAGACTGAAGGAACTGGGGCTGTTTAGCCTGCCTACCTCGTGTCTACCTCTCCCTCTAAGCAACAGGTATCAGGTGCTGGAAATCGAAGGGGAGGCGAGTGCTGAGATGATGGAAGAACTGCCTAAGAGGGAGTCTGAAGTGAGGCAGCCACCCCCATGCCTTGAGACTTCCTCTGTCAGGAAAGAAAGAAAGGTGGTCACAGTGAGCGACTCACTTCTCAGAGGAACTGAGGGCCCCAAGTTGCATGAGGATAAGTTTAGGTTGGATATCAGGAAAATCTTCTTTACAGAAAGGGTTGTTAAGCACTGGAATAGGCTCCCCAGGGGGGTGGTTGAGTCACCATCCCTGGATGTGTTTAAAAACCGTTTGGATGTGTTGCTCAGGGACATGAATTAGCAGAGGGTTGTTAGGGTTGTATGGTTAGGTTGTGGTTGGACTCGATGTTTAAGGTCTTTCCTAACCTCAACAATTCTATGATTCCATAGAGCTGAAAAAGCTTTCTCACTGTGCAAACCATAGTGAGATTTCCAACTTTTCCTTATCAGGACAAATTCCAGGTCATTAAAAACTTTTAAATTAAAGAGAATTAAAAAAAAAAATAAAAAATAAAAAACAAGTCTTCAAAACTGTCCGTAAATGGAAGCGTGGCTAAGCAGATTACATGCAAACTATGTGTCAATGTTTAAATTCCTAAGTTCACCTTCCTAATTGTTGAATCCTTCACTAAAGACACTCTATAAGAATAACTGGATACCCATACATCCATTGATTGAGGGACTTGACCATGCCTCTCTCACATCCCATAAGAGAGTCCCCTAATTATAAAAGTACAGAATCAAGTCTTCCAGTGGAAACAGCCGCAGAAAATGAAGTAGCTCTGTTAGGACAGATAAACCTCAGACTAGCCTGTGTCATGATCTAGTTCTTGTAGGGGATGTGAAGAATCCAATTTTGAACCTGTAGCCTGAATCTCAACAGGGAACATGAAGTATCAATAAATCAATTTTTCTGGGAAAAAAAAATAAATCATGTTTATCAATTATATTAATTATTTTATCCCAAAATTTCTCATAGCTTGAAGATCCATCATACATAGGAAGCAAATGGCTAAATGCATTCAAGTTCATGCCACTTTGATAATATGATTTGAAGTACCAGAAGGGAGAAAAACATCAGGTTTGGGTCTAGATTTATCTTACAGACAAAAAGCTGTACGATCATGTAGGTTGTAAACTGAAATTCAGTAAAACAAAATAAATAGAAATTTTCTAATGAGAACGTCAAATCGTATTTCTGCAGACACAGAAGTATGTCCCTTCACATACATAATTAAGTATAGATGCATACATAGGATGCCAGGAAACATTTTACATTTATTTTGTTTGCCATATTTTGCTGTTCGCTGCTGAAATGGAAACAAATCTTTAGCTTATTACCTGTATTTTTTAAATGGGAGATAATTCTAACAGCCCTATCTGTGGTAGGAACACTGTCAAATCAGGAAGTAACAGTTACGTATAAGGCTGAGATATATGATGTCCTGACTTGTAGCCCAGTACTCTAAGGATCCTACCTATTTAATAAGATAATACGTAGCCTAAGATAGCAAAAGTAGATGTTACTGTTCTGCTAACACTTTCCACCTTGCTTTCACAGGACAACATCCTTTTGCAATTGTACCACACTTTATTCTATTTAAGTTCTATGTAAATTTTTCTATTGGTAAATTGGCTATTGGTAAAAAGCGGTACATTTATTCCAGTTAGAATTTCCCGGAAAAGCATTCCTGCTATTTTATTTTGTTACACCTTTTCTTTTTACATTAAAGTTCTGTATACTAGAAAAGATCATCTTACCTGTGCTGTCAGTACTGTTACAAAACGGTATTATCTTTAATAAAAGTAGCTAAATTCTGGTAACAGCATTGTATAAGCTCTCTGTAACTTTTGCATAATGTCTGGAAAACCTTTAAATAGTTCTTTCCTGAACCCTGTTACCTCAATATGAGTTTATTTAAACTTCCAAATGGTGACGGGCATTTAAAAACTAACTTCAGGCAATTGACCAGAATTACTACACGAGGACCACTGCAATCATAGGCTTTCTTCTGTCAGTGAATAAAGACAGGTATCTCCTGAAAGAGCTATAGCTACCCTAAGTTCTGAATTGATACATGTCATTTTTCCTTGATAAAACACAGCTGGCAAATCCAAATTTCTGGTTTAGATACAAGGTGAGATATAACAGGGTCCCAGCTATCACACTACAGCACGTGTTTAAATACTGATGTATTGTGCTGCCTGCAGACTGATCCGAGTCACCATTTTTCAAAATACAGACCTCCATTCTATAAGATGAGCTGGAAATCTTGGAGGTGGAGAAACAATACAAATTCTACCAGTATTAAAAATCATATTGCATACATGAACCAAGCTTAACATGCAATTCAAGGATGCTTCAAAGGAGACGTGTAGGAGGATGATTTTTCTGTATCATTGACAGTTTTATGATTTGGCTAGAGTACACTTTAAATTAGTAAGATGCATGGTATTAAGCTTTACTAATAAAAAGTTTTTCCCTGTTTTTTCATTATAACGTGAGAAAGGATTCATAGAAAGGAACCTAAGTAAGTGTTCAGCATGGCAAAGTGTTCCAAAGCCTTTCTGCGCATCAAAGCTTCAATGCAGAACTGAAGATACCAATGAATACTTAATGATGCGGATTCACTTAATACTGCTTTTATTGAGGAAAGGAAAAGACTCAAATCAAGTGTGTAACCTTGGCAGTATTCTCCCCATACAAATATTTCTAAAAATTTACATGAATTTACACATAAAAATCACAACCAAAATGCGTTGTTAAAAAACTCTTTTTTTCTAATTAACATCTAATTCTTTAGTTTGCAGGTTTGTTTCAATCTAACAACTGCAAAATGCTTAACATCTTTTAGTATATGAAATTTTTTTATCCAGGCACATCAGGAATTTGACATTGACTTCTGAAAGTTGTCAGGATGATTATGAGTAAGTCCAAGGTTCCAGGATTTGCAGTTGCAATTTAACCTAGAATAAGTTGTCTGAGATGTTAAACTCGGTTTTTGCTTGTTTCTCAGAACTTAGAAGTCTTGGGTGAATCTAGAACCTCAGAATGTGTGATTTGCAAGCAAATCACATCATAGGGACACAATTCCCTGAAAGTTCCTTGGTTTATTTATCATCAAGTTGTAGACTCCCATTTGCCTCTCATCAAATGAGGCAAACAACTCTTACTAAAATACTTATTTTGTGAATTCTCTACAAATTTAAGCATAAGGCAGGTGCAAAGAGATTCAGATTCAGCCAAAATTACATTACCACCTGCAACACTAAGAAGCTAAACTTCTGTCTTGCTCCCTAGACAATGAGTAGTGATTTTATAGCTGCTGGCTGTAGCCCTAAGCATCTATTAACAAATTGCTGTGTCTTTGTCATATCCAAAACTAATCCTATTGTAGTTCACTTAGCTCCTAAAAATCTCATTTTGAGATTAATGTTTCTAAGAGACGGCCTTCTATATGTGTATCTTCTTTCTGTAAGCCACAAGTCTTTTAATGACCTTCTAGACAATGGTTACGTATTACCTAAAGAAATGGCAGCTCCAATTTTATCTAAGAAGCAGATGAAGGTATTGGAAGAAGATGAATTTGAAATTTGAAATTTAAATCAGCACTCTGCAGATTTATTTATTTATTTGCAGCTGTATACATTTAACCAGCATTTCTATCTCCAATACTCCAATATATTTTTACTGTGGAGACTAGCTTCAGAGCAGGTAAGACTGTGCTGGGCAAGGGATCTGGAGTAGAAAAAGACAACAGAAAAGCTCTATTTTAAGTTTTTTCTGAAGACAGCAACAGTGCTGTGCTTGTGCTGGGGAGCTGACAGCTTGTGGGTGGGCTCCTGAGTCACCAGGGGTGGAACTGGCACATTTGTGGCAGTTTAAACACCCTACAAACGTGCCATCACCTGCCCTTAATGTTTGCACTTGACAATAAGCTTTAAATAGCCTTGGGGAGGCTAGGCTTTAAATAGTGTTGGGAAGCTAGCTTCTGCCTGTAGTTCATCCCAGGTTGGTAACTACTGTTGCTGCTGAGTGCATGATGCTCACACTGCCGATAGGGTGATACAGCTGTGGGCATAGGAGGTGGCTCAAGTGGTGAAGACTGTAAGTACTGTCCTTCCTTACTCAGCAGTCTGGCTTTGCTCTTGGTGGTCTCTGACACTGCAGGCCTAAACATGGTCTCCACCAGACAGAGGGCCGATTACAAGAAGACTGTGGCAACCCAGATGGAGTGCCTGCTCAGAAATGTAGCTGTTCAGGTCTCTGGCTGCAGGGAGTGCCTGAGCCTACTGCTGCCTGGGGAGGGTGGCAGGAATTCCACCTGCGTGGGGTGTGAGCAGGTGGATGAACTGCTCAGCCTGGTCGTGGAGCTCAAGGAGGAGGTGCAGAGGCTAAGGACCATTAGGGAATGCGAGAGGGAGATTGACTGGTGGAGTGACTCTCTGGCATCCCAGAGGGAAGGGGACAAGGGAGATACCCTCAGAAAAGTGGTGGAACCCCTCCCCAGTCACAGGAGGACAGACCTGACTGATGAGGAGGATTGGAAGAGAGTCCTGACTTGACATTGTAGGTGCTCACCCTGCCTGCCTACCTCGTGTCTACCTCTCCCTCTAAGCAACAGGTATCAGGTGCTGGAAATCGAAGGGGAGGTGAGTGGTGAGATGATGGAAGAACTGCCTAAGAGGGAGTCTGAAGTGAGGCAGCCACCCCCATGCCTTGAGACTTCCTCTGTCAGGAAAGAAAGAAGGGTGGTCATAGTGAGCGACTCACTTCTCAGAGGAACTGAGGGCCCCATATGCAGACCGGACCCGTGCCATCGGGAAGTGTGCTGCCTTCTTGGGGCCCAGGTCAGAGACATAACCAGGAAACTCCCAAAACTGATAGGCCCATTGATTATTTTCCACTACTCATAGTTCAGGTGGGCAGTGATGAAATTGCTCAGAGAAGCCTACAAACTATGAAAAGAGGTTTAGGGGTTTAGGGCATTTACTTGAAGGAGCGGGAGCTCAAGTGATTATTTGTTCTGTACCTTCAGGGGAAATGAGGGACACGGAGCAGGCCTGGAAAGTACAAGCAATGAATAAATGGCTCAGAGGCTGGTGTCAAACCAGAAACTTTGGGTTCTTTGACCATGGGGCAGTTTACTCGGCCCCTGGCCTGCTGTCCATCCATGGAACCCGCCTATCTCAAAGGGGGCAACGAATCCTAGCGCAGGAGCTAGTGGGGCTTATTGAAAGAGCTTTAAACTAGCTATGATGGGGGAAGGGGATGAAACAGGGCTTATAAGAGATGAGCCGAGGGCAACAGTGCTTGAGCTGGGGGTGAGGCAGATGACTCGGCTGAAGTGCATGCACACCAATGCATGCAGAATGGGCAGCAAGCAGGAGGAGCTGGAAGCGGTTGTGCATCAGGCGAACTATGACCTAGCTGCTATTACCAAAACATGGTGGGACTGCTCCCATGACTGGAGTGCTGTGATGGATGGTTACAAGCTCTTCAGGAGGGACAGATGGGGAAGGAAGGGTGGTGGTGTAGCCCTTTATATTAAAGACTTTTTTGAAGTTGAAGAGCTTGGGGTTGGAAATGATAAAGTTGAGTGTCTGTGGGTAAGGATCAGGGAGAAGGCCTGCAGGGGCGACATCATGGTGGGGGTCTGTTATAGACTGCCTAATCGGGATGAAGAGATGGATGAGGTATTCTATGATCAGCTTGTGGAAGTTGCATGTTCGCCAGCACTCGTTCTCTTGGGAGACTTCAACTTCCCTGATACATGTTGGGAATATAATACAGCGCAGAGGAAGCAGTCCAAGAGTTTCTAGAGTGTGTGTTAGATAGCTTCCTTATGCAGCCTACCAGGGGTGGTGCCCTGCTAGACCTGCTCTTCACTAACAGTGAAGGACTGGTGAGTGATGTAAAGGTTGGGGAATGTCTTGGCCAGAGCGACCACAAAATTCTAGAATTCTCTGTTTTTGGAGATGTCAAAAGAGTGACTAGCAAAACTGCTATCTTGAACTTCCAGAGGGTGGACTTTGACCTGTTCAGGACACTTCTTTCAGGAGTCTCTTGGGAGTTACTCCTTAAGGGTAAAGGGGTCCAGGAAGCCTGGATGCTCCTCGAGATGGAAATCTTCAAGGCACAAGAACAGGCTGTCCCTGAATGCTGTAAGGTGAGCCATAGGGGAAGAAGGCCAGTGTGGATGAACCGGGAACTATTGTTGAGACTCTGGAGGAAAAAGAGAGTCTATGTCCTCTGGAAGAAGGGACAGGCTACTTGGGGAGATTACAAGGAAGTTGCTAAGGTATGCAGGGAGGAAGTTAGGAAGGCAAAAGCCCGACTGGAATTTAGACTGGCCACTACAATTAAAGAGAATTAAAAAATCCTTTTAGAAATATATCAATGGTAAGAGGAGAACCATGGAAAATGTCCATCCCTTACTTGATGCAGCAGGGAATGTGGCCACTGGGGATAAGGAGAAGGCTGAGGTCCTTAATGCCTTCTTTACATCTGCCTTTAATGGGCAGATCAATTATCCTCAGGACACTTTATGCCCTGATCTGAAAGTCTGGGATGGAATGCAGAATACACCCCCAGTGATTCAGGTGGAGACAGTTAAAGAGCTCTTCTTCCACCTAGACTGCCACAAGTCCATGGGACCGGATGGGCTCCACTCTCAGGTGCTGAGGGATTTGGTGGGGGTGATTGCTGAGACGCTCTCCACCATCTAGCAGTGCTCCTGGTTAACAGGAGAGGACCCAGAGGATTGGAGGCTTGCTGATGTGACTCCCATCTACAGGAAGGGCCATAAGGAGGATCCAGGGAACTACAGGCCCATCAGCCTGACCTTGGTACTGGGGAAATTTATGGAACAAATCATCTTCGGTGAGATCACATGGCATGTGTGTGGCATCTGGGGGATCAGGCCCAACCAGCACAGGTTCATGAAAGGCAGGTCAGGCTTGACCAACCTCATCTCCTATGACTGGGTGACTAGACTGGTAGATGAGGGAAAGGCTGTTGATGTAGTAGGCCTAGACTTCAGCTAAGCCTTTGACATGGTCTCTCACAGTATTCTCCTGGGGAAACTGGCTGCCCGTGGCCTGGACAGGTATACCCTCCTTTGGGTAAGGAACTGGCTAGAGGGCCGTGCCCAGAGAGTAGTGGTTAATGGAGATAAGTCAAGCTGGACGACCTGTTACAAGTGGTGTCCCCCTGGGGTCTGTACTGGGGCCCATCTTGTTTAATATCTTCACTGATGACCTAGATGAGGGGATTGAGCGTACCCTCAGTAAGTTTGCAGATGACACCAAGTTGAGAGGTAGTGTCGATCTGCCTGAGGGGAGGGAGGCCCTTAAGAGGGATCTGAATAGGCTGGATGGCTGGGCTGAGGTGAATGGGATGAGGTTCAACGAGGCCAAGTGCCGGGTCCTGCACTTTGGCCACAATAACCCCATGCAGCGCTATAGGCGTGGGGCTGAGTGGCTGGATGACTGTGAAGAGGAAAGGGACCTGGGGGTGTTGCTCGATGCTCAGCTAAACATGAGCTGACAGTGTGCCCAGGTGGCCAAGAAGGCCAATGGCATCCTGGCCTGTATAAGAAATAGTGTGGCCAGCAGGTGCAGAGAGGTAATCATTCCCCTGTACTCAGCTCTGGTGAGGCCGCGTCTTGAGTACTGTGTTCCGTTTTGGGCTCCTCACTACAGGAAAGACATTGAGGCCCTGGAATGTGTCCAGAGAAGGGCAGCAAAACTGGTGAGGGGTCTGGAGCACAAGTCTTATGAGGAGCGGCTCAGGGAGCTGGGATTGTTTAGCCTGGAGGAGGCTCAGGGGAGACCTCATTGCACTCTACAACTTCCTGAAGGGAGGTTGTGATGAGGAAGGGCTTGGCCTCTTCTCCCAGGCAACAAACATAACCTGAGGAAATGGTCGCAAGTTGTACCAAAAGAGGTTTAGATTGGACATAAGAAGGAACTTTTTTTCTCAGAGTGGTCAGGCACTGGAATGGCTGCCCAGGGAGGTGGTAGAGTCGCTGTCCCTGGCAGTGTTCGAGAGGCGTCTGGATGAGGAGCTCTGAGATATGGTTTAGTGGTTTGCTGTAGCTATGGTAATGGGAGGACAGTTGAACTAGATGATCTTGTAGGTCCCTTCCAATCTTGTGATTCTATGATTTATAATTCACTTTTCCAGAAAGTTTGTGGACAGGCAATTTGGACATCTCAGTAAAATTCTACAATAACTACAGTGTTTTTTATCACAGAAACTCAAGAACAGACAAATACTGCTAAGCACAATACCTTAACTTGGAGTTTGCCTTCCTGTATTCGTCCTTTCCATGATGCTGTAAATTTAAGGCTGTCCACTGAACAGCTCATTACTCTGCACGAGGAAAAACATATACTTAGAGACATATAACAACAATAAATGAAATGCAAACCCTAAAACAGTGTAAATCAATGTGTACTCTATCACAGTCTTACTTTGAAGTAAAATATATTATTAATTTTATCCTTTTTTTTTTTTTTTTTTACATCAGTATTCAAACAAGTAGTTTGTAACTATTCTACTTCAGTACAAGTAATAAAAATGAGATGACTCAGGACGATAATTGACATGATTTGTTGGATCTGAAAATGGCACATTAACACACATAAATAGGTAGATTATTATTCCCTTACCTTGCAGTCTCCTGGCGTAAGGCATTGAGAAATGTATCTGGATGAAATAGCTCTGAAAGGTCCAGGGTGTCTGACAGTAGTTTTTGCTTCTCTGCTTTTTCTACCCAATTCTGGAGCAGAGAAAAAGAGGAAGATGAATCCTGAAGTTACTGTCTGATTTTTCAACTTTTTAAGTTGATGTAGATTTGTCAATACATACAATTAATGAAGAAAGATTTTGTAAATATACTGTAATCTCAAAGTTGAATATTAATTTCAATTACTTCACACTGGCAAACAGAAAGTCAACACGATTTAAAAGCAAGCAAGCCAGCAGTTTATGTGTAATGTGACTCATTCATTCTAAACAAACAAGCTTTTGTTCCATTGCTTGCCCACTGCAGCTCACTTTGTAGGATGAAGCTCATACCAAGTTCCTAATGCTCTGCTGAAATCCTATTTCATCTTTACAAAAAAAGAAAGTCACGTTTTCTTTGTCAAAATGATTAGCATCACTGCCTTTGCTTTGCAGAATTCAGACAAATAATTGAATTTCTTTCAAGTAAGGTTTAAGACATAAACTCATAGAATTTCTGATAAGATAAAAACTGACCTATTTTAGAGCCGAGAGAACAAAACTTATAGGAGTGGAGGGAGTAATTATTCTCATTTATCCTGTTGTCCCAACCTACTTTTTCTTACAGCTGTGAAGCCTGTCCCTATGAGCAGCATGCCTGGAACTTCCCATTGACACAATGCAATATTTGCCATCAAGAGAAGAGATAAGCACATTCAAGCCTACTTTGCAATCTTGATAAACCATGCGTATTAAGTAAAGAAACATGCAAAAGTAACTCCTATTTTTTTCTATCATTTTATCAAGAGTGCACTCTGTGTTCCTAAAAGCCTTGTACTAATCTATTGATTTCAAAACTGAAGAAGCAATGAAGGCTTTTTTGTTTTTTGAAGCCTTCTTTTAGACCAAGTGGGACATATAAGATCTACTCTTGTTTTAGACGGACCAGAAATTCTTTCCCAAATCCAGAAAGCTAGGATGAATGTCAACAATACCAGCTCACTATACATAAATGAATTTCTCCTCATCAGGGTGGGCTACATGCTTGACTCTCATGTGAAGGAACTTGCAAGGTTTGTCTGGGTTTGCATTAAGGGTATGCTATCTCTCCACTCCTGCGTAAACAAGAGTGTCTAAAAAAATACCAATGTGCATAGACAAATAATTATGTTTCAGCTTGACGAGTATCATTTTCAAATATCTTAGTTACATAAAACATCCACCAGGCATCTGTACTTCATTTTAAAAGTACATTAGTGTACTCTTTGACATGCTGATCACATAATTTCATAGAAGCATCTCAAAGTGAAAAAAACCATCCAAAACACAACTAAATATCATCTCTTTTTTTGTGTGTGCTCTTTTTGCTGTCGAGGGGTGTTTTTTTTTTTTGTCAACGTGTCAAATGCATCTCCATAATGTTTCCAGCATGCACAAAAACTGAATCGGTGACCTTTTTTGTCTGTCACATCACAGATTATGAGCCCTCAACCCAAATGATAATGAATTAGTTAGGCGATTTTCACTTTCCATTTTCATTAACTAATTGTACGCAGTTAATGGTTCTTGTCTGCCTGAATTTTTAATGACTTTGCATAACAACAATATTTGCAGTAAATCTGCAGTCAGGTTAGGGCAGATTTTGTAAATTGTTTTCTATAATACAAGTAGACACAAACATCTCAACTTGCACTTAATATAATCATTCTACTGCTGTCATCAAATAAACTTTTAATGTAATTGCTAAAGAGAAACACCGTCAGGAACATAGATGCTTCTGTTCCATCCAATTAAAAGATCAGTATGGGTGATATTAATTCTAAACTCATATAATTAAATCACATTAGGAAACACAATAGCAAAAACTTTCATTAGATCACAAAAGCCTAGTTTGTAATTGCTACTTGTATTGGTCTAAATAAAACATAAGACATAACTCATTCACGCTTTTTAATAAATATTTAGGTTTTATATATTTAAATATTTAAGATTTAAATGTGTTTCAGGTTAACTCCCGCAGGCAGCTCAACCTCACATAGCCCCTCACTCTCTCCCTTCCAAGCGAGACAGAAAAGAGAATCAGAAGGGAAAAAGTGAGAAAAGTCATGGGCTGAGTGAGATAAAGGCATTTTAACAGGTAAAGCAAAAGCAGCCTATGCAGGCAGAGCAAAGTAAGGCATTCACTCACTGCTTCCCAGCAGTAGGCAGATGTTCAGCCATTTCCAGCAAAGTAGGGCTCATCACACTTAACAGTTACTTACAAAAATAAAGACCGTAACTCTGAATGTTCTTTGAATATATATGAATGTAAACAGTGAATGCATGTATGAATGTATCTCTGAATGCTTATTCTTTCCTTCAGCTTTTACTGCTGAGCACAATGTCATATGGTACGGTTAGTGTGGGCCAGCTGTCCCAGCTCTTCTCCCATCCCATCTACTCACTGGCAGGGCAGATCAGAAGCAAAAAAAGTCCTTGAATCTGAGTAATTGCACAGCAAGAACTAAGGCATTGGTGTGTTATCATTGTTTTCATCATGAATCTGAAACACTGTGCTGCACCAGCTTCTACTATGAGGAAAATTGACTATACGAGCCCCAAACAGTGCAAAACGCAATTTCTCCTTTCCATCTTAGATCATCACATGACAGCATGTTAGTCAAGTGCTATGGTCTCAACAGGTGACAACACTCTCCTAAATGGATCATTTGTCACTAGTACATCCCCTACCACTGCCCTTGATGCCTAGGAAAGGTCATGTCTGGAAGGGGAGGAACTTCAGGCTGAGCTGTGGAAAGACTGATGTTTCTTGAAAAGGAGAAGTCTTTCAACAGATTAGCTGTGATATCTTCATTTCCCACTCTCACCCTAACTTTAATAAAAGTACACATTGACGTCATTTGTCAAAACGACACAAAGTTGTTTGACTTATTGATCTTGGATGGCCATGCAGTATTTCACTTTGAAGTGGCTTCTTCCACCACTAGCTCAGTAGAAACCTTTCTCTTTCCAGGTAGGCCAAAATAATCCATTCATTTATTTGTCACTTGCCATCTGGATTACAATGACAGGACCACCAAATCACTAAGATGGTGCAAGACCTAGCTAATCATCCTCTGGTGGGTCAGGTCAGCAGCCTGATCAGTCTTCTCCCAGCTATCATCTCCTCACTCCCACCATGCATAATACAGCCCTTGGTGTGTTTGCTGCAACACACAAGTTTACATCTTCAGAACAACTAATAGTCAAGATCTAAATTCACTAAACACAGTTTTCAGCATATTATTAACAACAGAGCTTTAGTTCCCCGTGTTAGTTATGACAGTTAATAATAGCTGGGAAAATGCATATGAAAGCTGAAATCACAGCACTATTGATAAATAGCATTTAGCTGTGAAACAAAATTAAATGAATCCTCAGTCTGAAGATTCTAACCCTGAAAATATTTGCATCGCACACACGCGTATACAAAAAAGTTTTTAATATACTCTCCTTAACTGTTAAATTGTTTAATATTTCCAGAATGTTTCACAGAATGTTTACTGTTAAACTAAGGTTATAAATTTAAATTTGAACTGTCCCTGGTAGATTAATATAGCATTAGATGTTTATAAGTACCATACCTAAGCTTATCAGCAATATGCAAAAAGCTTTGTACAGCAATTCCTAGCAGAATATTTCAATGCTTCAATTAAGGTGAGTTGCTATTTTGTATAATGAAACAATTATTTTTTTTTACCACAATAAATCTGAAAGTACAGTCTCAGATGGTTCAAATATATCTATTTTTTTCATGTATCTTAACATCCAAGAAGCATCTATTCCATTCTGAAGCTTTCCTTATCTTTTATAATCCCAAAGCAAACTGAGCATCTCATATCGAACAGTGGAAGGAATAAAGAGGCTGCCAGATTTTCCCATTATCATTTATACAATTTTAGGCTGATCAGAGAACTCCTCTACAATGAATCAAGTACTTTTCCTTCACCGGTTTTAATTCATCCTGATTATATTCTCTTCTATAATGTTATTCCCTTGCTACAATCCCAGAAGAAATCTTTTATTGAAATAGCAAATCATTTAAATCACTACAGAAATTGTTTCACTTTTGTGCCTAGGCATAAAATTGTATTCAGTATTATAAGAATATGCATTGCCTGAAAACATATGTAGCACAGTTCTGTCTTTACACTTGTTTCAGAGGCATTCAAAGTTACTAGAGAAAAAATTGCAAGACAATAGAAAAGTCTGACAGCAAATGACGGCGACTAACAAACACTGATAGGAGAGGAAGTACTCAGTAGACCACCACGGGGGTCCTCTCAAGCTGTGGTACCTGGTGGAAAACATCAGCTGAAGTAACTGTTACAGTGCAAGGAAACGACAGAGGTATTCATTATGGCACTGAGTGTGGTCCCCCAGGAGTGACTGGCGTAAGGCAACTTGCTCCCTCTGGGTAATTTTTTCCGATGTTTAACTCTTGAGCTATTGTAGTTACTCTACATAAAATGAACACATGAATACTGCCATATTTCAGATATGTGGTATGATGTCGGTACACACTATCTTTTAAGTGGTAAATGATAAAGGTATTTAGACTAGAGTCTTAGTTTATTTTTGGTTTTGCATTTCGTTCTGCTATTTTAGAGTATACAAACAAAAACTGCTGTTTAGTGCTTTCAATATGCTATTTCTTCATTTCTGTTTGATATGCCTCAGAAGTTCTGTATTTGTGTGGGGAGTCTGAATGTTAATGCAACAGCGTGTTGTTAAAGCATGCAAACTCTGAGTCTATTAGCATCAACTTGCTAGCTAACAATGTGCCAGAAGCAGTTGTGCACTAAGGCGCAGCTGAGGGAAGCATTAACAAATGTGATTTCATTCTGGTTACTGCATTAATTCATTTTTATCAAAGCGGTAACTGAACTTTCCTGAGTTGGCGGCTCCTACATTTAATAAGGATATCAAAACGATGACTAAATAAGAGCCATAACAAAATTCTAACAAGCTGCTGATTAACATATGTCAAAAATATCTACTTTCAGATATTTTCTTGACAATCAAGGCAAACACAGATTATGGTCCTACTTCCAACTTCCACCGATAAGAAGTTGCAGGGCACAGAAAATAATGGTATAATGTTTATTTACAGGCAACAGACAAGACTGCTGACCCTAATCCTTGGACAAAGTGAGTTTCAATTCCTTTGTGAACCTCTGGAGTAGGGATGCAGTTGTGATGAAGCCAGCAAGACTGAACAAGGGTAAAGAATACTCAGTATTCCAGGCACAATTAATGATGAAACAGTTTACTGCTGTGCGTTCCATTGTACCACCTTGAATGCTGCATTGTGGTAAAGGGAGCCAACGGAGAACTGCTTCCTTTTCTGTGGTTCATTTTCTCTGGTGAGATACAGATTTTCAGTTAAGCATATCCCTCACACCCCTTGTTCCTCTTCAGAGATAATGACCGCTTGTGCTGCAGTCATCAGTCAAAACCTGTTGGGTTTCTTTTTTTCTTTTTTAGCTGTTCAGCAGTTTTCTGCTAACATCCTCTCTTGAGACTGCCAAAATTCAAAGAAAATCTCTCAACCATGCCTGCTTAACAGAACTCTCATCTATCAGCAACTATTAAGCCTCATCCTCACTCTCATGTGTGTACGCAGTTTATCAAACCTACTATAGCAATCTAATCAGAAACTGCTTAACCGTATGGGGTACATATCCCAAAAAACATGACAGCCAAAAAGGAAAGAACTCTGCTTTTCTACAAGGAAAAAAGAGATCACAGAGCGAACTCTGGCTGCTGCAGCCCCACTGGAACAAAGCAACTATATGACTGCCTGGTCCTGTCCTGGAACGCAGCATCCAGGGACACACCACACTGACTCATGCTAATGCTACTTACTCAGTCAGCACTGAGCAGAGCACTACAACTGCTCAAACTATCAACAAATTTGTTCAACCAAGAATAGATTTGTGTAGACACAGAAATTAAGATTCTTTTTAATTGGTGTAATAAATGGATATGATTAAATGCTTGTTTCTACACAGTAAAGCATTTAGATTAAAGATAACTCAAGTACAGCTTTTTGTAGCATATAAAACCCTTGTTAAGGCCTGCAAGGGAATTTTTTTGGTGACATCCTGAGGAAACAGCTCACCATCAAGTCTGCAGGCTGAACAAGAGATCTCTTTCTGACATTGTCTCATCTGTGGGCCAACCCCCTTGGCACACTTCTATCTTGTCCTTGAAGTCTCTTTAGTCTTTTTAAGCTGGACGTTACTAGAGTCCAGGGATCATGAAAACATCTGTTAGTCTTAGCGTGGCCTGGATGAAGATGGCCCGCAAAAGGGGAATGTACTTTCCAGCCCTTACTCAGATATTAATACTTTCCCACACACAGAGTAAGTTTTGTTGTTTTGTTTTTTTTTCCCAAGGCAGCTAAGTGCTACAAAGATCTCACGAAGAGAATGCAGCTGAAGAGTAGCTTTTGACAATGCCTCCCACAGTATTCTCCTTGGAGAAGCTGGCAACCCATGGCCTAAACAGGTACATTTTTACTGGGCAAGGAACTAACTGGATGGCCAGGCCCAGAGAGTGGTGGCGATTGGAGTTAAATCCAGCTGGTGATCCATTATGAATGGTGTTCCCTAGGGGTTGGTACTGAGGTCTGTCCTGTTCAGTATCTTTACTGATGACCTGGATGAGCGCATTGAGTGCACCCTCAGTAAGTTTGCAGATGACACCAAGTTGGCTGGAAGTGTTGATCTGCCTGGGGGTAGGAAGGCCCTACAGAGGGGTCTGGACAGGCTGGGCTGAGGCCAATGGGATGAAGCTCAACAAGATCAAGGGCCAGGTCTTGTACTTTGGCCGCAACCCCAGGCAGTGCTGCAGGCTTGGGTCACTGTGGCTAGAAGACTGTGTAGAGGAAACAGACCTGGGATTGTCCAAGAAACATTTAGATGTTGTTCTAAGGGACATAGTTTAGCAGGGAAATATCAGTGGTAAGTGGACAGTTGAACTGGATGACCTCAGAGGTCTTTTCCAACCTAGGTGATTCTACGGCATGATGCCATATTCAAGCCTATTCAAGAAACGTAGGCAAAATTTCAAACTTTCAGGGTGCATAACTAGACATATTAGCATTAAATATTGAACATTTATGAGAGAGATACTACAATGAAGTGGTACAAATCCAGCATATATTCATTAGAACAGATTTGACACTTGAAAAATATATAAAGTTTTTAAATTAAAAATTCAGACTAGACTATCCATTTTACCCTTTGCTTTATCTTTTGCAGCACAGTTTCGTTCCATGATAAAGACAGAATGAAAAATGAGTTATTTAAAATTAGGCAATACACATTATAAATTTTAAAAATTTAAATACATACAGTTCATTTATATTTACCACGGTATACGCTCATCTTTCTCTGCATTCTAAAAACGCATCTTGAATCTTAAAGATCAGTGAATGATATTTATTTTATTAGATTTAATAAAGTGTAAAACTACGGCATTAAATCATACACACACTAAACATATGACCCAGTTTCCTCTCAGTTATGGAGTATGTAAAGAGTAACTTGCGTCCATACATTAAAAAATAAACAAATCTGCTTAAAAAAACCCACAAATGAACAAATTGAACTGAGATTCAGAAAAATGATCATTTTCTTTTTTAGAATATGCACAGTAAAGACTTGTTTGTTTTTTATGAGACACACAGAAGTCTTTTTATGAGTGATTGCCTTCTGCTATCAATTTTCTACAATCATACAGAACATCAGCTGTTTAGTGCTATGATGAAGGATGCTGTTCAAACTTCTGCTTACAAGGTAGCATTTAATAATGAAAAAAATACCTTTACTCATAAAACATGCTTAGAATTGAGAATGTAATCAACAGGAGTTGACTTCTGTTGAAACAGATTACATTTCAAAAGATTTAAGGCTGAAGTTTACAGAAAAACCCATAACCTGTGGATGCCTCCCTTAACAGAGGATCTAAATTTCATTGGAATTGAGCTTCAATAATTCACAGTGAAACCAAACCAAACGCAAGTAAAGCTAACTTTCCCAAAGCTGCATTTTAAAACTTGTTTTCCCACACATAAAACCAATTACTTTCCCAAACGAGGGATAATCCCTGTACACTGACATTACTTCCATTTAAAAATGCAGAGCTTGCAGACTCAGTGTGGAAGCTCACTGGAGTCTGTAAGACTCATTTCATTCAAAGAATAATGATTTCAATATCTCTGGAATGTAAAGCCTTCAGCTGGTACTTAAAGAAAAAAAAGAAACAACAAAACAACAACTCAACAACTTAAGGAATCCTTCCACCTCAGGCCCCAACACGTGAACACAGTGTCCTGCTAAGTCACAAGAGGACATGAATTCTCTGAACATAAACAAGCTTCACCTTCTGCTTCAGCTTCCTTGGAAAACAGACTGTATTTCAATGGACAAAATTCACTGACCTGCAATAGTCTGATATTTTTATTTTACAACATAGCCTTCAGAACTCCCGTTTGGATAGTGTATCTTTACAAGTTACTACTATTCAATACATCCACTACTTAATTTAAGTGAATAAGTGACTAAAGGGAGATAAAACAGTAAGATCTTTTAAATCTTCAAATTTGCCTGCTCCATGAGAGAAAGAAAACATCTAAATTTCTTTTTTTTTTTTTTCCTAGATTTAAAACAATATTTTTAAAAATCCTTGTGTTTAATTAGAATACTAAATCTGAGATACTCTGTGCTGCCCACATACCTGGACAACACCTGTTCAAATAGAGACAGAGTGACAGGAAGAGCAATAGCAAAGTGGGAAACACAGCCAACATAATCCATCCAAAATCAGCTACTCCTAAGACCACAGGAAACATACCATCAAGCTATTTTTGCTCACGCTCCAAAATCCGCTACAGCTATTCACTATCAAAAGAAACTGAAAAGCTATGCAAACAAGGCAGGATACTTTAAGGGGTACAAGACTTTTCATGGAGTGACAGAGTGGGTGAATATATAAGAGGATATTTAGGGGTAGTACCAAAGGTTGGGAAAAGGAGGGATTCAGAATGGATCAGGGATGAGTAAGAATGACATCAGCAGAGTCTGTCCTGTCCTTTAAGTTCTATCTGTACTTATTTTCTGTGCACGTGTTCCCTGTCTGGGGAGAATGGGGAGAGAGAATCCACTAACAAACCTCGTGCCATACCAGAGAGAGGTCTGGGCTGTGTGCTGCAGGCTGAGGGACTGGAAACCAGACAGTGGAGAGATCAAAAATCAGAGAATCATGGAGAGTGTTTTCCTTGAGCAGCAAACCAAAGAAACACGATAGGGCTATACATGCTGCCAGAGTTTATGTAGCTGCCTGAGAAGGTACTTCTCTCTGTCAGGATGCATGTCTGGCTGTGTCTGTGTGGAATGTGTTTGCTGCTTCTTCTGGAATTCAGCCTCAGCTCTGCAGGACATAGAAAATGGGGACGAACACCAGCCTGTAATCTCAGCAGGCTCAGGAGGGAAGGAATCCCCGACATCCTTCAGTCCACTGGATAAAGCCTTCTTGAACGTATGTTTAAAGGATTCTGCTATCCCTAGAAACACCCAGGACCACCACTAGGGCTCCAGCTCAGTGACATGTTTAAAGACACGGTCTCTCCTCACAATACAAAGTTTTAAGAGAAATGCTATTCGTGTGCAATGAATTGCTGTTCAGCCGTAGTTTTTTGTTTTGAAGCAGCATTTCCTTGCTTTCCTTTCTCTTTTGCTTTGCTGATATGGCAACAGCTATTCAAACAGGCCTAGTTTTTCTCTCATATTTTTCATTAGGTCACAGAGAAATCTAAGGCATCCAGAACTGAAATGCAAGGCTAGTATACATAATGAACAAAAACATTATCAGCCCAGCCCACATGCCACCACTGTGAACGGTGTAAAACTGTGCTATAGAAATGTCTGAGATAGCAAATTACCTCAAGAAAGATTGATAGGTAAGGCACTGAAATACAACCAAAACACTGTTAACTGAAGACACTCATTCCATACATTTGAGCTTACAGCTGTAATATCTACACAAAGACCAACTGATAATTTGCAAGATACAGTACAGTACACATATTAATCCTAATTTAGCTGTTTAGTAAATACTGGGTTCCTAACATTTTTGTGAGATTTGAAAGAAAGCACTGGATCCAACAGTATAAAATACAACAAATAATCATTTCAAAATATCTTCCACTGCGAATCCTCATATCAGACTGAGTTTCAATAAAGCCTCCAAGATGTTCACGTTAATCTCTCTTTTTCTTTTTTTTTTTTTGAACAAATTAAGGCTTTCTAGGAAGCCTCTCCATACACTGTCCCAAGTTGTAGTACAGCACCATTCGATTCCTGTCACAAAGAGGTTGCTTTTATTTTCTGTGTTTGCAGTAAACATTTTGACAAGGCAGCCTTTAACTAATAGCCTAAGTACAGGCCTACTGCATCCTTAGTAGAAGCAATCTTTCGTTACCTCTTTCAAGTTTCAATGCATTATTTTTTCCTCTTGAAGTACCTAAACCAAAGTTTCCCAAATGGTGAAGGTAGGAGTTATTACCTTACAGTGTTGGAAACAGAGGGAGGTACAATTAATGATGGAAAACATGATGGAGTTCATATAAAACTAAACCGATCAAAAAACATAGGGCCTTCACTGTAATATAAATTTGAAGATAATTTTCGGAATGATGAGAATATCTATTTGCCTTTATTAAATTCCTGAGAAACCAAAGATATGTTTAATGAATGATAAAATATATTTATAAAATAATCATGAAAAGTCAGAGGAAAATGAAAACTAATTAAAAAATGATTAAGGTGAATCAAAACCTTTGTGTAATATGCGTAAAAATAAATTGGAATCACATTTAAAGAAAAAAGATGATTCAACTTAAGTGCATAGTAAGAAATAATGCATGTTTTCTGGTAAAATTCACAGTAAAGTAAAAGCAGAAAATGTGTTTCAGTTGAGATCTGACCAGAAGCTTGAGAAGCAGAACAGCCTGATCAAGAATTTCTTTGAACAAAACAGTATATATATTTCACATCATCAAATTATATCAAAAAGGTAATAATCATTATCCAGTCATCTGTGACAGATTTCTGTTTTTGCTGACAGCAAATAAACAAACAAACAAAAAAAACCCCATAAGTTACAACTTATGAACACAGTTAAATATCTACCGCAAAGGTCTGCTTTAATAAGCTCTCCCTCTTGGACAGTAAATTTTTTTCTACGTTGTAAACAATTTAATCATAAATCAAATGCACAACACTGTCAGCAGTTTGAACAATGAAAAAGGAAGATTACAATCACGGTGACAGTACATTTGTCAATAGTTAGCTGGAGTAATATATGGAAATAAAAGCTTTTTGAATATGCTTGGTTAAAAACCACTTATTTCTGTTACTTAACAGTAATTTCATCTGTTACACTACTTCCACTTTGTATAGAAGGTGTACTCCATAAGGAAGCTTGTACTCAAATCTTAAGTTTTTATTTAAGAAAAACACAGAAGTAAGGAAATTTATACAACCAAATAAATGCTAGAAGTCACCAGCACAGCTGACACACAGCCAGAGTAAGCCGTAAGTTATGCTTTTTATTACTGACTGTAATAATCACTCAAAAGACCCAGGGAACTAAGTCCAACTCTAATAATATGACCAAATAACATCTGAATATGCATTATCACTTGCTACTATATATTTTCAGACTTGTTTGTTCATCGTTTGAGCCACTTCTGCAGGAGAGAATTAAGCAAAATTAAGTACTAACCAAAATTAATGATTTGCACAAGAATCTTATGAATACTTCAGAAACTTCCATTGGGTAGTTTCTCTAGTAAAATTAATGACTAGAAATCATGTTCCCCTCAAATCTTCTTTCCAAATATAAGTCAACACTAACGTTCACAGAAATACGTGTCATGTACCACCAGACAAGCCTGTCAAAAATAAAGGATTTCTGTTTCTTATCTGGAGCTAATAGAAGAGTGGCCACTCCTGAAAAAAACTTTCTACATAAATTCTAAATACTGACATCTGTGTCCTTAGATATTAATTTATAGTAGGCAGATAAATAAATCACTACTATCTCTCTGTCAATATAACTATCCTGTCAATTCAAGTACTTTAAATAAAAATATTTCTACTTAAATGTAAAAGTCTGGACACTGAAATTGTAAGGGACCAGTCATATCAGCTCACTGCTCCTAAATCCACAGTGTCTGATGGGATTCACCTCAGAATGCTGGAGGAATGAGCACACTTTACACCTGTACTCCTCTCAACAATTTACTACAGGCTGTGGAAGCCTGGGGAGGGTCCCCACCGACTGGAAGATTGTAAGTTATACCCACCTACAAAAAGGGCATGAGAGAAGACCTCATTAGTATAAAATCAGTCTCTGGAAATGTTATGGAGAAGATTGTCCTGGGGCACAATGAAAGGCATTTAAAGATAAAGCTATTATCAGGCATAGATGTAATGCAATGGAAAGTGCAACAGTGACAGCAGAGCAGCAAGGTGCCAGGCTACAGTGGAGTTAGGATTTGCTCGAATGCAACAGCAACTGGCACAGAAATAAGGAAAAGAAGCTGCTTCCCTTCAGACGGCCTTAGGCATACAGGGTTCTCCAGAGAAATACCCTTGTCTCCACAGTGACCCTTAAATAAGGTCTGGGAAGAGGTGGATCCTGGCTCCACCTGTTCCGTTCGCTCAGGTGCACTGCATGCACTTGAGCTCCCCTGGGCTGGCCCTGCCTTCCTACCAGGTGCTCAAGCACTATTTCAAGGCATGACTTCGCATTTCCACTACAATAGCCAACAAGGTTTCATCAAGGGAAAGTAATTTGATCTCCTTCTATGATAAGGTCACCTTCCTTGCAGATCAAGGGAAGGTAGTGGATGTAATCTTCCTGGATTTAAGGAAGGTCTTTGATGCTCTCCTTCCTCATGGCATCCTTCTGTCCAACCAAACAAGTTCACGTGACACTGGGTGATGAACTGGCTGAATAGCAGAGCTCAATGGATTGTAGTGAATGGGGCTACATCTGTCTGGCAGTCACAAGCAGTGATCCCCAAGGTGCAATTCTAGAGACAGTCCACTTCAACACTTTTATCAGTAGTCTGGATATAGGAATGGAACACAACCTTGGCAAGTTTACCGGGGATGCTAAACAGGGAGATGCTATCAACTCTCTGAAGGGATTAGAGAGATCTGGACACACAGGAGCAGAGCGATCTAGATGGGCGGTCAGCAGTGGCACGAAGCTCAACAAAGATAAACGCTGGGTGCTGCACCTGGGACGGTGCAATGCCAGACACAAATACCAACTGGGAGATAAGTGTCTGAAGAGCAGCTCAGCAGTAAGGGATAAGTGCTGGTGACAGCAGCTCAGCATGAGTCAGCAGTGTGCCCTGGCAGCCAAGGGGCAAACTGCATTCTGGGGAGCATTAAGCACAGCATAGCCAGGCAGTCAAAAGAGGTGACTCCTGCTATAGTTAGTGTTTGCGTGGTCTCATCTCTTCTGTGTGCAGTTCTAGGCACACAACATTGAAGGGCACATAATCTAAAAATATTAACATATTTGAAAACACCCAGTGGAAGGCAACAAAACTGGTTTAAAGGCTAGAGGGCATGTCCTGTGAAGATGGGTTGATGTCACCTGAGCTGTCCAGTCTGGATGAGACCAAGAGACCAAGAGGAAACCTCAATGCTCTGCAGCAGCCTAAGGAGGGGAAGCAGAAAGAGGTGCTGGGCTCTGTTCCCAGAACCAATGGCAGGACGGGAACAACACAGACCTGAGGCATGGGAGGTCAGACTGGGCCATAGGAAGTGTTTCTATACCGTGAGGGTGGCCAGACACTGGAACTGGCTTCCTAGACAGGTGATTGATGTCCATTCTTGTCAGTGTTCAAGAAGCATTTTGATAATGTTCTAATTAATGTGCTTTAACTTTTGGTTAAATCTGAAGTGGTCAGGCACTTGGACTCAATAATCTTTGAAGGTCCTTTCAACTTATCTGTTCTAAATCCTAAACTTTCTCTCCTTTGTTGATTGACAAAGCTGTTGTCAGACTATGCATCCTCTAAAACATCCCCTTGTAAAAATGGAGGATACAAATATTTTCTTTATTTGCTTTGAAGACTAGTCTCCTTTTAATTTCTACAATATCTCTATAAGAACTGCTTATCTTTCTGTTTTATATGTCTCTCCGCCAGACAGAAGGTTATGTCTTTACTTAGATAAATCTGAGTATCTTTTGATCCTTCATATTTCATCACAAAGACATTAATGATTGGAATCTAAGGCACACGTCCATCGTAAAGTACATAACAACTTTAATCAGTATTTCTAACTTAAAGTTACTGACTTCAAATTGCTTTGTCTTCTGTCTTCATTTTAACAAGTTTTATCATACAAATTCTAACTACTATAACGTAATACACACGATATACTGTGTCACTGAACACCAAAATACTGAGTTAAAATGACTCTTTAAAATTACCTGTATGGCAAGTGCTCGAGCTACAAGACTTCTAATATATTGTAAAGGATCTTCTGGACCTTCCCACTTGCTCTGCCATGTGAGGGGACACTGAAAGAAAAGGATACTTACTGAAAGTATTTCAAAACTACTTCATTTTAATCTAGTAATCTGAATGACGTAAAATAATCAGCAAGTAAAATATTTCTACAAAAGAAGGCAGTGCAAGTAATATAATGAAAGCATATAACCACTAACAGGAAGGTTGTAGTTTTGTAAATTCTTTATGGGACTCACAAAGATGGAGAACTTGCAAGAACCTCTACTATTCAATCAAGAAACATCAGCAGGTTCCACAAAAACGTAAAAAAGAATTGACATAAAACATTATCTGGTAAACACTGCATGATACTACTTAAGTTTAGTATTAAATATCTCCGTTTACACTGTTTAACATTTGCAGGTGTGCTCTCATTGAAGTTCCTGATCTAACTGCATATGCATTGAACAGACTTTCACAATTTGATCACAGAACTTCTTACAAAACGGTATCTTTCAAAGTATCTGTCATGTCTACTTTACAGAGAAAAAAGTTCTTGGATCTTTGAACACAAAGTCTGTAGGGTATCTACAGAAAAAGTATATAAAGCAGTTTATATACTTATACTTTGTATAAAGCTGCTTGCTTTATTGCATAATTATTAACTTTTTGAATAGAGTAAACATTATCCTTCAATTTTTGCAGACTCTTAATAGATATGCATTTACAGACAGCTCACCTAACTATCATTTAGAAGACACTCAATTTACCTTGATAATATATTAATCTAAATTAATCTAAGTTAAAAAAGAAAGATCTTATCTAACTGTTAGTATGGAGGCATTAACATTTCAATTTTACATAAATAACACTCATTGTTGAAATCGTTACAAGTCATACATTTATTTTCACATTTCTGTTTGTATTCTAGCAGCTTCTGCTGTCATCTTGAAAGAACTAAAATATTTGTTCTTTTCAAACATAAGTTTTTTTAAATGCTCCTTTATTAGCTTATTCACTACCACAATAAAATAAACAAAAGCAGAGTAGAGAAAAAACATTAAGTGAATCAGTTTAGATGACAAATATGCAGAGATCTAGCTGCTGTGGTTACAAGAGACTGCTATTAGTCTCTCTGGAGAGCTGCTGAAAAGAGTGCTTTATGGTCACAATCCAATAAAGTGATCTGTGTCAAGGTAAATGGTTAAGTACGCATATGAAATGCCAGAAATACAGAACAGATCAGGAAGCACTGAACTGATGCTTAAAAACGCATAGAATGGTTAGGTACAGTTTTGTGACAGTGACTGGCTTCACAGCTCCTCCTGCTTCCAATTTAAGGGTGCAGCTCAAGCACACAAGGAACCCAAACTCTTGCTCAATGAGAAGAAATGTAACTATAAATAGTGAAAAATGGCCATTATACATTACATGTATCCTTTGCATTTACTATGACTTGTACTTTAGCAGCAGTTTCAACCATGCGGCCAAAATGTGTTTAAAAGGACAATGACACTGCTACATAAAAATGCACATTTATCCTAATTGTATTGCAATTTTGCTCACAAATGCTGTTTTGTTAATCTAAAAAGACAAATAATTTTTGTTTTATTTAGAAATGTGACAGATCAATAAATAACATAACATGATTTGAAACAGGAGTTGTTCAAGACATGCAGATAAACCAAATATTTGGGAATTACTTTTCATTGTAGGGGGAGTCTCAATATCTGCGCATTATCATCAAGACAATTGATAAATTGCTACAGGTGGAAAAAAACACTGAGTTTCACATGAATGTTTGACTATCTTTGGAATCCAATTATTAAGCTATTACTGACAGAGTGTGGCAATCTGCAGACACTAATTGTACTAGTTTATAAACAAGCCCAGTTTTATGCCAGAAAACATGGATAAAACAGATGTATCAATTTCAGTTACTCTTCTCATAAATCAGGAATATAGAGCAATATGATAGGTTGATCTGATAGGTACATGTCTGGTGTGGTATGGCAGTAATCCATAATGAATAACTGCAGAATGCAAACAGTGATTATGACTGCACAAAACTTTACAAAAAAATCTAAAAATGGACAATGGGGACAGATCTATATTTTTTACTGGCTAATATGTTTGACTTATATAGAATGATTTTGTATTTGGAATGGAAATACTATTAAACAACTTCTAATCTTATCGGATTTGTCTGTAATAAAAAGCTTAATGAAAGTATAATATACTCAGAAGCTTCTGCAAACAGTTGAAGCAACACTTTTCTGGGTTTCATTCTACTAAAATCATGTTTCTGTTAGTTATTAAACATCACAAATATTAATAAATTAAATATTTATATAGATAACTTACACACATATTTGCAACCTTTATACATACAGCTAACTACAGGCTTTTTCAACAGATAATCCTTTCTTTCTAACAGCAAAAAAAGCATTCTGAAAACTGAAGGCCATCTGGAAGGTTTCCAGATAATGAATTTACTTCTCTCCAAACCACATGCAGCTTATTTAGCAGCGATTTGTTAACCGTAAGAGCTGCATAGATGTGCCTAAACTCCAAGATGTAAAAAGGCTTTGTTTTAATACTGAAAGTTGCTTATGATTGCTTAAAAATAGCTGTTTGTAACACAGACAGCCATTTGTTAAAGGAGAGAAATAACCTGCTCTACTCAAGGCCTTCGGACAGTATTGTACCTTCACGATACATTTGAGAATCCATTTTGAACTCTTAAGTTTAATCACCACCCAAAAGGTCCATGAATGTCTAGGAACCTCAGGAACTCACTAATGCATTTTAGAGTAACTGTTAATAAAAAAAGCTTAGAGTAAATGGTGACATAAATATATGTACCAGAATATCGTTGAGTTTTTATTTTCATTGCTTTTAATATAAATGTATGAAATATTATTTACCTTCTGATTTATCAGAGCACTTGCCAGCCTTTGTACTTCAGGACTCAGTAATGAGGTACCTCTAATGACTTTACTTAAAGAAGCAAGAGACTGATGGACACTTTGCACAAGGCGAATAGCGCTAAATTGTTCAAGAGTGATGAACGATAGGATTGGAGATCCTTGTTGCTCCACAGGAGGAGTCACCTTCTGATGAATCAGGTTAGAATTCTAAAAAAGAAATGTGACAACCAGTTAATAAACTGAGGGAAAGTATGATGTTACAACACGTATTCTGTGTTTTATTTGTGATATCTCAGAAGACCTTGGTATCTGTGAAGTAGTTCAGACATTCCGTTATTTTGGAGACTGAATCAAAACTTTCACTATTATCCTTGTGATGTTCAGTAAAGGCACCAACCTTCACAGACAACTCTGTTCATCTTATTACTTTAAAATACAGGGATTCCTTAGAATCATTTATCTAAATCACCGTTAGTAGTATTTACGTTATTATGCCAATATAAAAATCAGCAGTGTATTCTGCATAACAAGACTGCATTGGTCAATATGCACTATGTTGCAGATATAGCTTTTGCTCTGATAAGACTACACACTTATTTCAAATTATGACAGGCAAAGCAGAGAATTCATACACTTCATCCCAAAATTGGTTAGCAGGATCACCGTATCTCTTAAATACAAGATGTATACACAGTCATACAGTACTTTATTTTAGGTATATGCAATCCTATACATCTCTTTTTCTGATCATGTTCATTTATTCCTGACACCTGGTATTTATTACCATGATATAGAATAAGATGTCTTACTTAAGGGATTACATTTAATAACAGGAAAATTGAAGCAATCTTTTTTATAATTAACAGTATAAATAGTGGGACTGTTCTATTAATAAACAAACTCTGCTTTTCAGAGTACAATATGTTTCAAAAACTAAGCACACACTGTTTTAATTTTTGCATATCACCACGGATAACCACGTACTAAGTGCAACACAAACATATATGTTATCGGTATTTATAAACCTTGCCCAGTTACACATGATATCTACTTACAGTGGAGTGAATAATAAACAGCAACAGAATTTGCATTATTAAACTGTCCAGTAGAAGTAGTGTTTTAAGCTGACAGTTACCGCACATCTACAGATCAACAGTGGAAACTTCTGTTACACTGCAAGAAGAATCCCTTCCCGTGAGACAAAACCAGAGCCATTGATATCAACTACTCAGCAATTCTAAGAAAAGCTGTCTAGCAAGTTGTTCTTTGCATTAACAAAAGAGGAAAAACAAAATAAAGCCATAAAACAACCCAGGGACAGAAGTGATGCAGAGAAAGCTTAAATGAATACAGCTTCTCTGTAACTCACATGGTTGCACCTACAGGGCTCATGACTCCGTAAGGAACTAATTGCCTGGACAAGGGTGTCCCTTTCTCTGAATCTGTAACAGCATCTTGCTACCCAGAACACACAGGATGTCCGCCTCCATAACCTTTCGCAGGCACTCTGTTTGTCAGAACAAACACTCAAATACTAAGCAAAACATAAGAAACGCTAACTGGAAGACTAATATACTTGACATTCGGACTGACTGAAAAAAGATGGATAATGTCCTCCCCACACCATGAAAATGGTACACAACAAACTCACTGTTTGTTACTGTGAAACAGGGAACTCACTGCTCAAAGTGTAAAAAACATACAGCATTTATAAAAGTCAAGTTTTGAATTTTGTCTGAAATCACAGTATGAGTTTCACTTTTCCTCTAAGGCCATAGTTCATTGAATATATAAAAACATAATTATGTGATCTGTGCTCCAGATCATATTTGATATAAATTGCTTCTTGGTTCTGCAGCACAGACCAGTTGATCATTTCTTGCTGGAGTATTTAATTGCAAAAAGGGATAGAAAAACATTGCTTTGCTCAGTCTTTTACATATCCTATCACCGTTCATGAAAAACTTACTGAAGTAGGAGGCCTCCAAGTTCCTCCATGCTGTCCATTATGTAACCATCTCCTATGAACCACATATCCATTTCATAACGCTTTAATGCCTTCTCCTGGGAATTTGTTAAAGGAACCAATCTGTCACTTTTATAGCAAAATTAAATGTGAATGCCAATATCAGCTTATACATTTAACGTTATATTACATTCCCTTAAAATCTATTATGTATATAACCCACATCAGCTTTAAAAATATTCTCATGACCTGCTTGGAAATTAAGACGAAGAACTTCTGAAGCATTGAGTGCTCTTTCATAATCATAAGAAATTTGAAGATAGGTTCTAATCTTTAGCATTAAACACTGTATTATACTAACAATATTAAATTAGATGTATTTTGAGACTTTGATCTTTTTCCCTCTTTCAGTTCTGTACTTGTTCCTATCTCTGTACAACGTAAGATTTTTTACAGTCTCACCTAAGCTGCTCTAAGCTTTCCTGCACAATCTTCCAAAACTCAGCTTTTTCAAACTCCTGTATGTTCTGAAAGCCGTACCCTCAGAAATGGAACAGCTACAACAAAAATATATTTTCTGTATTTGATCAGTTCTGCATTTGATTCTAAATTCAATTTTGTTTGTGGTGTTTTTTTTGGAATCTTCCATTGGTCTTTTGATGTACTTATTCTGCCCTCCTGTTTCTCTGGCTAGCTTTTTTATATACAAAGCTTTTACTGTGTATTATACAATTATTTCTTTGCTGAAAATACATGAAAGAATGACCATCTATTCCCGTTCCATTGATTTTCCTTGGTTAGAAAAGCAATGCTCTTTTCTTAAAGCTGAGGTTTCTATCTTTTAGATGAAAGAGCAACAACCCACTATTTTTCAATTGTCTTGCAGCATTATGCAACATTATAAAAACAATTAGCTAACCTTCAGTTTACAAATACAACAGAAGATGGAGCACATGATTTTGGCAGCCATGACAGCTTATGATCTTACATTCTGCAAATGTTGCTTTGAAACACTTTCAGAATTTTTAGTACGAGTGGCTCTTTTAACTTTCATAGAGGTATTAAAGAGTTTCCCTGAAGCAAGGCAAAAAAACGCGTCCATCCTGCAAACAAATTACAGCACTTACTCTTGTCTCTGTTTGCAGCAGACCATCATTTGGACACGATGGAACACTTAGGCAGCCCCAGTTGCAGCCTGCAATGTTCACACTTCCTTGAAAACTATCATATGCTGGGCAATGCCTGCATTATTTTGCACAGTGCTGTACACTGCTATGTAACAATTACATCCTTACATGGGACCTGATCTATGCTGTCATGGCAGAAGGTAGCAAGGGGGGAGAAAAGACAACGTAAGACTGGATTAGCCGGATGATGCTGTCCCGACCAACAGGCTGTGGTGGGTAATCAACCGACATCCAGGAAGATATGTTTAAAATATTGTGTAACAACTGTTTGACAGGTTATTTAGTAGAGCTTTCGTTTTCATCAGTAAATAATCTTGTATGCGAGCTCATACTGAGCATAAGTGGCTTGTGTGGTAGGTTGCTTTTTTTTTCCTTTTTTAACTTAAGGGCGGGTTCATGAGAGTTTAATTAATTTGATTAGAGTTAAGCTATTAATAAATCACGCTGAGAGGTACTGCAACAGTTTTAGGCCAGTATTTATTACAAAGGTGCTCTTCAACACTAAGAATAAAAATGAGTATTTTCAAAGGAAGCTAACATAAATGGTAGTGTCAACAGACTCTGCATCAGTCCATAACAGCTAAATAGAAAAGGAAGGTTTGCTAGTGTAACTTTGAGCACATCAATGTATAATTCAAAGACTATAAGCATGATGTAAGTTAAAGAGCCAAGCTCCAGCTTCTTTGAAGTGTCTGAAGGTGATGTCTCTGCCTGTAGCAGTGGGAACTACTCACAGGAGGGCAAAGGCAAACTTGTGACTTCTGGAACCAAGATCATTCCTGCTCCATCTCAAGAGTGCACACAGATATAGTGCCCTCATAAGCAGTGAGGGAGGTGGAAGCTGTGTCCAATGAAACTCACAAGCCAGTTAAACTAGGGCCACAAAGAAGTACAAGGAAGGAATACTGAGCAATAAGTGGCCAATCCCCTGCTTCAGGGAAAAGCAGTTCCCATTTATTGACCTGGCCTCTACGAAGGTTTGCTGTTTGCAATGAACTCAGATGTGCACTATTGTGGAAAGATCTCTGACGCTTGTTTGGCCCTCATACTATTACTCCTTGATGTTCTTCCACATAGGAACCAGCCATTCTGTCAGGGATAACCTGGAGTACAAGACCTGCAGAGCTGAGTCCTTCTACAGCTCTGTTTGATTCAAATTTCTGATTTGAGACAGACATTAACTCCAATAGCTGCTAGGGACTGTACCCTATGGAATGTCACTACCATTCTTGAGAAGCTGAATGCAGAGCAGTTTCTGGTTGCCTCCAGAAGGCTCTTCTGCAAAAACTGCTGTGCCAAGTTCTGTGTACATTCACCGCCTTTGTTAGCCATTCTCTGTACTATGGACTGACAATTTGCTTTCACAAAAAAATCAAATAGATTCCATGCCAAAGCAAGTGGATATGGCCTGAAGGAGGCCACGGCCCATGGAGAGTCCTAGGCTAGAGCTGCAGCTCACTGTTCTAATCTCTTTGCAGTAGGGAATAGATTACATTAATGTCCCTATGTCTTTTTTGCTGGTGACAGTCATTAGTGAGAGATCCAGCCCATTGTTATTTTATTTCATTCATATCTTATCAACCTTCTCTGTTGAGAAAAGGGAGCAGGAGAGCAGCATGGTGGATTTTAGCTAGCCATCGGGGTGAAACCATCATATCCGCCAGTATCAGGTAAAGCATTTTTTATCATTGATTTCTCAAATTCTTTGGCTACTTAAATTCTACCATTGATTATGTGCTCCCTACTAATGTCATCAGTTTAAATACTGATATTCAGTTTGGAGAAATATGTAGTCAATTGCATTTATTGTTTTATCTAAACTCAGACTCTCACTAAACTACAGAAGTGATCATTTCACGGTATTAACAGAGTACTGACAAACATAAATGCACATTTGAAGATTATGATAAATTATTTCAGTAGAAATTATATAAGTCACATCTAAGTAAAGATGTAAATTTTCTCATGCTTCAGAATCATCAGCACTTAGATGCTGAATAACTATTTTCATGGCACTTGTAAGATAATCCTTCTTGAGTTAATCCTTGATTTACATACTCAGAATGTTTAAAATGTTTAATGTTAGAAATGTTTAAAAAACACAGTTAATCTTTGTCTACATATGAGGCTCTATAATGAGCCTCTGTTGCACTTCTGCCTTTGGAATAAAAAGTGAGTGATTTTAAAAACAACTTTAAAATTATGTTAACTAGAATCAATTAAGATCTGTACTAGGTTATAGATCTGTGTTGATCCATAGTTCCTGAGTTTCAGACAGTTTGAAACAGTTAACCATTATTTCCAGCTACCAGTGGGAATAAGTACATTTGACAGGAAGAAGACATTTCCTGTAAGAGATACAGAAGATCTTGTTAGTATCCATCCCATCTGCTTCTACTTTACTAATATCTGTATCCAACAGATAAAGGAAAAAAAAGATACTGATAGTCTGCAGCTACACAAAAATGATATGCTCCCAGAACTGAGAATAAATTAAAGAAACTTCACAGGTGCAGGATTAAACAGGTTTTTTTTTTTGTGATTTTACTTCTACGTAACCAGGCGATCACTTCAGCTAATATTCTGTGTCCATTCACGCAAGAAGAAAATCATGTGTGGAACTTAAGCAGCAATTCAACTATTTTCTTTATTTCAGTTTCCAGAACTTTTGAAAACAAACACTGAACAACAAATAAAGAATCATAATGTAGCAATGTATGTAAAATTTTTTTAGATGCTTAGCCTTTTCAAAATGTAAAGCAAACAGTCTATTGAAGCGAGTATGGATGAAAGCCATATATATATGTTTTGAAACTTATGCAGACATTTTCACAAAAAAAAACCTACATCAGGCTAGATGTCATCCTATTCTAAAGGAGATCTACAAATGACAAAAAAATGTGAACCCATTAACAGCAGAAAAATGTTAGAAAGCCAAAGAAAGTTGAAAAAAAGTCTTTTTGTTCGTTTCTTTTCCCCACACATTGCAGTAAAAATGCACACGAGCAGTAGAAACCTAAGCCAAATATAGATCCTTTTCTAAATGCACAGTGATAGTTTTTCCTCCATTTAGAATGAAGCAGCAGTACAGATCTTGATTCAGGTGGGCATCTAGTGACATCAGAGATGTCTCACTTTGCCTCTACATCCTACACAGCAGATCACAGGTCTCCTGCAGCTACTGTGTTATATCTGCCTGGCCATGAATATTTGATGATTTCTGATACATTGAACAAAGCTTTGTTGAAGGTGACTAAACTGAGCCCTAATTACAACACAGATAAAAAGGAGCACTTTTCACCTCTAAGGAAGTTTTCAGGTACAATGCGTCAAGAATATCTACTTTCACATATACATACCAAAATTTTTGAAAGAAACTAGCTGCTCAGTTCTCTGAACTATGCAAACTATACGGTAACTCACATGGGGAAAACGAACGATGGTCAGTGGTCAGAGATCACTCAAACCACAGACTGTATAAACCAGTAAGGCTGATACTATCTATAGCAAAGAGAACAGTTTTGTAGTTAAACAAAGGCCTCCTGCATCCACAGAAGTACACACAGGGCACAAGTTTTAAATAACATTTGTGGTTTTTTGAACTTAAATATAATATAGTAAGCATAGCAAACAATACATAGTATAGCATTTTTGCACACAGTGGTCCTACCAAACTAAAACTGCTACTGCTAGGAAAAGGCCATACTAACTAGGCCATTGCTATGGGATCCCAGCAATGACCTTCTAAGCTTGCAATCAATCTGTGAAAGACAGCTTGTTTTTTGACAAGGAATTCACCAGGTGTCTCCAGGTGTTAAGTATGGGACAGCAGTAAAGGCTTTGAAAGTTTCAGGCTAAAAAGAGAACTGTGTTAACTATGAACAAAACTAGCCAATTGCCATCTGCTGGTCACTGGTGAAGGGCAATGTTAACATCTGGAAAGACTGCTTCTGCTCTATGACATGATGATACAGGTAAACAAGAAAGAAAAATAGCTAAGTGATTAAGTAAGGTACCTGCTACAGCATAAAAAAAACTCTACCAAAGCATTACACAGCCTGTAGTTGAGAAACGGGGATAAAGGATTAAGACACGTTTTGCAACTGAAAACTCTTACAAAAGACAATCTCAAATTTGAGGGCAATAGGCAAGACCTCATTTGAGTTCAGCTTCCCCTGACATGAAACTCTAAGGCTTGATTACCTTCATCTGGGTAACTAAGATCATCAAGGCCTACAGCAAAAAGATAAATGGCTTCCTTATTCATGCTGCTGTATAGACACAATTAATTTATGATACAAGTTTTAAAGAATAAGTGCTTTGAATATGTAGTACTAGTGATTGATAATGCAAAAGAACTAATTGCTAGCAACGGGTGCTGTTAATAAGTATTAATGTAGTAGAGTTTAAAACTGGTTTCATTTACCAGCCTACCAAACATTAATAAAAATCTCTAATTTTCTGATTGTATATGGGTACATATGTATGTATGAAACTGTTCCATCGGAACTCTCGAATAGGATTGCTGGCATAAAGGTATGTAAAGAACCAACCTCCCATTAGCAAGGTATAATGGAAGGTGTCACACTGAAATATACTGCTGTTCTTTATAGGATCACAGACCTGATTAACAGCAGCCCGTTTCAGGGGTGGCAGATTCCATCATGAATTATTCAGTAGCAAAAGATTATTTTGACAAAAAAACTTGATTTATCATACACTTAGTATGTATAAGAAAAGGATTTGAGACATTTCAAAATGTAATTGTGAATTCTAATGTATACCTCATGTCACTCTTTCGTATGCTATTATCGAAGTAAAGGAAAGGCTTTTCTCATTCCAATGTTCATATATACAAGACATATTTTTAGGCTGTGATGTCTCTGCACTATTTCGTACCAGTGAGGAGAAAATATGGCCTCCTGTCTAAGTAGGCACCTGGCATTTGGTGAGAAAAATCTTTCCCTAGCATGCCTAGTACCTTCATTTCAAAGACAACGCGCACACATTACCGTTAAATAGAGACCAGCAAAAATGTCTGGAAACCAAGCTTTATATCACAGATGAAAAAAGCAGCCACCAAACGAACCCAGTCAAACAAAAAGGAAGTGATACAGGATATTGCAAGCTTTGTAGAAAGGATTTAAATGAATCATCAGCTTAAAGCTAGTGAGCGTATTTCAATACCACAGAAGAAAAACATTTTGTGAATATAAATACAAGATGTTAATCGTGTCTTGTGAGCATGGTGTCACTTCCATATGAAGGAGAAAGAGATAGGCTACTATACCACATGCAGACTTCATAGCTAATTACACAGATGTAACATTATACTCCCCACCTCAACTGCATTTCATTTACTTCTAAACTCCTTATGTTTCAGTAGCCAAGACAATTTGTTAAACCTTACTTTTAATGTAGTCTCTAGGAACCAAAAAAAAAAAAAGTTGTCTTTTCAAAGCTACTTTCGTACCTGATTAAGTTTCTTCCATAGGCTGAGAATAGGGGAAAGTTCAGCTGACCATATTTCTCTGTCAAATTTGCAGCCAGCACTTACTGACCTGCTCAGGATCCGAAGCTGTGAAATGACCTGAGTGTTGGGAAAACAAAGGCAGATCGTGAAGAAGGATAAATATAAATGTACAAAAATGCAAGTAGCAAATACTTTCTAAGTTATCTATGGACTATACTTTTCTGCATGCTTAATTATTAAGCATCATCTATTAAAACACAAGCAATATCCATATATAAACACATACCCGAGTCTCATTCAGATTAACCTCAAAACCAAAAACCTTCCTTTATTTTTCTTATCATATTCATTGCCTGTGTTCAACTATAATTTAAAAACTAATGAAGTGTATAATTCAATCAAAATCCTCTTTTCCACATAATCTAAAGAAAAAAAGCTTGAGCTAAAAAAATACCAGTAACACAACAGAGTACATACTAAACATATACAGTATGTATCAGGCAACAAAACTCCAAGAGAATTATAAAAAATTCATTCTCATCTCCCATGGATTTCTTTCTTAGCTCTTCTTACTAGCTCAGATTAGTTAAACGTGTATTTACTCACTTAGAAAAACATTCTTTCTCTTTCCAAACAAATTAATCAAATATATGCATATGTTTATAAAGAGATACTGCGTTTAAACTTATACAGAGAAAAAGCAGTGTGCCCCTTAAGCAGGGATATTTTAGCTATGTTAAGTAAATTTCAGTTATTTTTCACAGAATGTTTTTTGCAAGACATGCTGTAGAAAGACTTCCTTTCACTTGACTTCAAAGTACTAAGCTTGATAATACAAATTCCGTTAACTGTTCAAAAGGATTGGATTATTTAATTGGTAGCATATTAAATCAAGCTGTTTCTGCTGAGTTTTGACTTACTTTCTTTTGTTGAAACATATACAATGTAGTAATGAAGAATGAAGTACAATGAAGTAATGCATCCTTTTGTTTTCTTGATAAATTTTATTCAGCTGAAGCAAACATCAGCTTGTTTGTTTTTAGCAGCCTCAATAGGGAGTACAAAGCACTACAAGATGGTACTACACTGAACTCTAATGTTATTCTAATGTCTATAACAATTACTATAGTTTATGGTTATATTAAACATCTCACAAGACACAAATCCAGATCTTAAGATGAATATATTATAAACAACAAGTATATATATAAATACATTGTATAATACATAAAACTATTTTTAGAATAACAAGTTTAAAGATACTTTTTGACAAGCTAAAATAGTAGTAATAATACGGTTAATTCTGAAAAAAAACACGCATTTTTTAGTTCCATCACAAATGAAAATATGATCTGTTCTAGAGAATTCTGCATACTCTGTGATTCTTCCAGATCTCAGAGAAGTTAAACAGTTCCCTCCATGGGAGCTGTACTCATCTCTAGGCAAAACAAATAAGTTTATATATAACAAATATGATTTTCATGGGAGTCATACAAAGGACAAAAACTGGCAAATAGCTTCTATGTTGAAGGAGGCCACTGTGCGTAGTCACTTAAATTGAACTTCCACAGATGAGTGCAAATTCACCGCAGCTACCTTTAGGCACTTACTTAAAGAATGTAAATAATCAAGATTGCTACCTTTTCCTTCCTACACACCCAACAGACAGATCTTAAGCAGGCTACACTGTTCTTGAGAACTCCTTCCTATTGTGTAAATACTTCATATAGACAGGTCTATGTTGTAGAATTTAGATTGAAGTTTTCCATTTCCTGAAAACCTAATTTTACACCTCAAGGAGCAGTCAATTCCTCTCATTATATTACAGTATGTGAGGCAGCTATCAACAGGTCAACTTACAATCAGACAACTACTCTACAGTAAGATCCATCATGCCTTAAACATGATGGTTCTATGACCACAAAGAGAGCCTTGGAAGTGACCAGACCCAGATGCAGACATGTAGATCTTTTGCAGTCTGTTGTGGAAAGGTATGAAGCAGACACAGATATAGTTACAATACTAAGCTATCTGAAAATCTAATCATATTTGTATCAATGAGGATAATCAAAATCACAATATTTTTACAGTACCTAACCTTTGAATGCTTATCTTCGTAATCTCAATGTATTCTTTTAATACATATATTAATATTATTAAAAGCCCTTGTATGTTGTATAGGTACAGTTTGAATACACATCTAAATATTCTGAATATATGATAAATTGGGGAACAGTTACGACTAAAAAGGATATATATACCACAAAAGTATGAGAGGATGGAAATAAAAGCAATCAAAATATGAAAGCAATCACAGAAATGATTTGGTCATGGATGGGTGAGGAGGTTATTCAGAACCATGAATCTTTGTAGAAACGGCCTGTTTTAAGTAAGAGAAAATAATCATCAAACTATTTAAAGAAAAATTGATAATTAATTTGTGAATAGACCATCTAAAACCTATAGACAGTATACAGAAACTATTACCAAGTATTTTTCTTCCTCCTTAGTGGAAAATTCATATATTATATGCTTTTCTTGCATTGTCATCTTAGGAGAATGTAAATTGTACATATTAGTAAAGGTGGGGTTGTCGAGATTAAAATGTCGATATTTGTTTGCCCTGCTATTAAAATTAATTGAGTACCTCAGCTTTTTCATCTATTTCATGCTTCATGGGTTTCTCTGGATATATGCTGTTATATTATTGACTACTGCATTATAGCACGAGAAAACATATTTAGAGAAATTAAAAGAGAGAATGAGGACTTTGGAAAACAGTAAACATAACAAGTGATCCCATGTGGCTTCGTATTGGAATGATGAGAAATTGATGTTAGACTTGAAAATGGAAGAAAAGAAGAAGAAAAAAAAGTAAAAATAAAAACAAGAAATGCCAGGATTTTAACATTTCGTCCTCTGGACATTTGATAAAAACAGAATTCCAGGACCACAAAATCAATTTCTGTTCATTACTTGCCTGGAACATGAAGAAAAAGTCTTGCCTTTGGTAATTCACAGCCACAGGAAAAACTGGTACTTCACAAACACAATATATAATAAAAAGAGACTGAACTAAGTATCATAAATGTTCTAGGAATAAAAAACAGAACAGATTTGCCAAGATCTAATTTTTATTTTTTTTCCCATGACTATATAGCAGATAGAAGGATTTTTATTTCTGAACAGAAAGCTAACAAACTTTTCTCGGTAAATCTATAGGAAATATTAAAGCAGATACACTACTGCCATCTACCAGTTTTAAAAGGCTTTGGTCTTAGCACAGAAATTGCTTCTATATTTCATTTCTCTGACTGAAAAAACATATCCCTTTACAGAGCTGTTCAAAGAAATATTTCTATTTTTATAAGACTTTACAGTTTAAACCGAGAAAGGAAATGGTAACGCAGTTACCTTTGTAAACATTGGCACAGTGGTAACTCAGGGCATTGTGACTATTTCTTCCTTGACCACAGTGTGTCAAAGCAGGGAACACATTTCAGTCTGATATGCCTCCTGACAGAACTTAACACTTCCACATTGTTCCTTGTGATCCAACTGCAGTTACCCACAGCACTGTAGAAGTAGGCTAAGACTGAGCTGCCAATAAAGCCTTCCCAATTTTCAGACTTGGTGTGCTGCTTACTTCTCTGCACTGTCCCTGGAGGTTGTTAAGATGAGCTTCCTTTAACAGCATTCAGAGATATATTGTTCAAACTGCATGCAGATGTATTAGGAACACCATAGGTATATGATCAGTCTTCTGTTGCTCCCTTCAGGTCACCTCAATATTGTTAATTCACTCAAAAATTATCTGAATTAAGACTGGATGATTTTCAGAGCTATATTTCTTTTAATCAAAATACAAAGTGAAAGAGAGTAAGACACTGACATCACCATCTTGTTTTAAATAGAAGAGGACCACATACTTTAGGCATCCAAAAGATAGTAATTTAAAGAAAGGAATTCAACATAGGAGGAAAAGAAAATCAGGATGACTCTATAGATGAACTACACCAGTCCACTACTGACCCAACCAGTGTTGCAGCTGTACCTTCTCCAGAAGAACAGCTAGGGGGTTTTGCTGTGTAGAGGTCCCCATGATCCCTATTAGCTGGAGAATAGCATGCTAAAAGGAAGGCCAGAAGAAGGGGATGACGTAGGCTCATTACACACCCTGAAAAACGTGAGAACTCTGGAAAAATGCAGCTTGTTCTTAGAACAGAACAATATTCTCACTTACAGAGCACCAATGTATCTCATCTACATAGGGCTAATTCTACGGGAATTAGTAAGTTTTCAAGTAGTAGCTGTGCACTGATGCAATGCAATGGCAGAAGGTTGTGTTTTCCACTGTGGGTTCCATTCTGTTCTGTGGCAAAGAATGCCTTTCATGCAGCACCATAGGTATATGCAAAATGCTCCCCATATTTTAAAAATTCTTGTTTGGTACACAAATTGCTCAATTACAGAGTAATAATAAATACAATTTGACCTTACTCATCTCTTTCTGCTAGAGCCTATTAGTCATATATTTGTGATGTGAGATGCATTTAATAAATGTCAGTAAGTACGTGTTCTGCACAGCTAACACAAGAGAAAAATTCAAAAATACTTAAAAAAAAATAGTTTTATATTCATCCTGACATCAGTGGCCATAATGTAACAAGTTCAGAATAATTTCAACTGCATACTTTTCAGTAATCATGCCAATATTCCTCTGTGCACCAGGATTGGAATTATGGGGAAGTGGTAGATATAAAATTAGGCTCTATAATGTTCACCATTCATTTAAGGATCTAGAGTCTGAAAAGGAATATCTGTTGAGGAAAGGACAAGAAGCTACAGCTATTGGATTACAGCTGCACTTCAATAAATAGTTACAAACCACAGCGCCACTATTCTTTGTATTGTAAAATATTGCAGTTACAGATACAATTTGGTATTAGCTGACTTGGGTAATACAAGCAGTGGAGACCAGGTGTATAATCTCAAGTATGCTTCAGTAGTCTCACAGTTGCAGGTGTCCCCGTACACCTGGAACATGTTGTCTCTGTCGCTGTCATTTGCAAGGTAAAAGCCAGAATTGGAACTGTGCAATTAGATTGCAAACAAGATCTGCAAGAAATTGGGGAGAAGAGGTATGGAATCCAGCAGTGACTCTGAAAATGGAAACGGTTAAAGGTTTTCTTCAAAAAAATTGAATATAAGAACCAAAGGATAAGATGCTGTTTTACCGAAGTCAATGGGATTACTGCAATTACATTTAATGAGGTAAGATACACTTCATGTTTTCTGACCTTGGTTCACATTTGCTTGCCTTACTTGATTGCTTTTACACTGTTTTCCATTAGTAGTCTCTTTTTCATTTTAACTCCGCAAGTATACACTCCACAAAATAAAAAAGAGCAGTAACAAGAGGTAATAGAGTTTTTCCACAAAAATATCCAATTTTCAAGCACAGGCAAAATAGCAATTGTAATTATTTTAAATAAGCACTATATTTAGCAGCGATGCTGAGGTACGATGTAAACTTGTATTAAGTTTATATGGCAAGGTTGAAGTGGCAGTGCAGAGGCTGCAGGGGTGGTTCTGTAAGCAGCACCCAGCACTGAACCACGCCTGAGCAGAGCAGCTCCAGCTGCTCCCACAGGGACCCACTGGGCAGAGCTGAGCCATGAGCAACGCTGGGTGCACCTCTGAGAGAGTGGATTGGATGGAGGGAAACAGTGCTGTGCAACTGCAGCTGGGAGAGAAGGCTGAGAGATGGGGGAGAAGTGGCCCTGCAGCCCCCAAGGTCAGTGAAGGAGGAGGGCAGGAGGTGATTAATAAAATTCCTTTTACATTTTTTAGCTTTCATTAAGAAAACTGTCACCGCCTGTAAGACAATAACATGCTTTAAGATGACTGAGTTTTCACTTTCTCTTCATAAACCCTTCCATTTTAAATTAAATGCTCACATATGGAATGAAATTATGATAGCTATACTTGGATTGTTACAACTCTCAGTGGAGAAATGGAGAAACAACTATGTTCCAATTTGTGTCTGACTAATATCATCTATTTCTTCAAACAGTCCAGCATCCCTCTGCTGCATAACAAACACCCTGCTAGTTACAACAGTCCTCTGAAATGGCCATTAAAATGCTCATTATACTATTTTTACAAATACTGTTGACATTACCACAGAGCTGCCTCTAAAGAAATGCATACTTCTAAACAATGATTCACACTTTTTTTTTTAGGTGCTTATCTAGAATGGCACAAACTATTTCCTGTACCTGCTTGTCTTTCTGCAGGAGCACACACAAACACACACAAATTAAGATGAGGTGGCTAATATTATTTATATGATTCAAGTTCAATGAGATGAATTAATCATGTGCTTTTTTAGAGAAACAGAACAAAGAACAGTAACAACTGAAAACTGGCTTTGGATCAGGGTTATCATACTTTCCTATCAAAGAATCCAAACATTAAAAAAAAATAAGAAAACAGATCACATGAGATTATTCCAACATTTCTGCATTTTCAGTTCATCTTCGTAGGGTGATTACTAGCAATAATTCACAAAAGTTTGCAGGCATGCTGCAAGTCTTGCACTCTTAATTGCTCTTCCAAGGTGTAAAATATATACAGAGGGGCCTGAACGCTTCAGTGCGGAAATATGATAAACACTGTTTTGTTGAAGACATTTAATTATTATTCTATTAGAATTATAATAAAGGATGAAGTAAGTTCATAAGTATTCATAATACAGACAAACCTAGTCCTGAAAACAAGAGAACACCATGGAATCAAGAGACTTCTCTTTAGAAGGGTGACTAGAGAAAAATCCAAATTGTACGCCTTTCTCATCCACAGGACAACATCACACAGTCCAATATGCTTTTCTAATCACTGATATAGGTTATACTGGGACATTAAACCATCAGAATATAGACCAACATGCAAGCAAAACCACAGAGTTTATCAGATCACAAGAAAGGAGCATGACAGTAAACTAGTGGTAGGGACATTTGTTGAGCATGAGGAAAGTGGAGTTGCAGCTGTGCAGACAATCTCTACCTGGCATAAAACAAACAGAATGAGCTACGATGACTTGCAGCTAAACTGTCAGCTGAGTTGTTTCCTACTTTGACTGCACTGTTTTGCAGAGGGAACAAAGCAAGAGACGTGAGATTATTCACAGTCATATTCAACCTAAGAAAAGTTGTGTCAAAGGCCTATTGTAATAGTAGGTGAGGCAGAACCACAGTGAACTCTAGAAATCCAGCTGCTCTACCTACACAAAGCAACTGAAAATAAAACCTGGAAAATACTGTATGTTGGAAAGATCACATGCATACTTAAGTCAAATACTTTCTTAAAAAGAAGATCGCTGTTAGCAGTATGCATACAGCATTAACACTGAATTGTACCACAGAACATCATAAGACATAGTTTCTAACAATTCTATTAGTAATGATTAATATTAAAATCATACAGTTAGTGCTATTCAGCTCTTAAATCAGAATTGAAGATCCCCGCTGGGGAAGGAAAAAAAAAAAATAAAAACAAAAAAAAATCAAGCTGTGACTACGTTCAGTAGTTGAAAACGGTCTGTTTCTTTTCAGTGCTGTGTTTCAGTCTTACGCACACACTACTAGCAGTACAGTAGAAGGTTACAGAAGAGAACTCTGAGTAACTGAAGAATGCTGCACTGTGCTGCACCAAATTTCTACTACAGCAGAAAAATGTGATGCTACAGCAACATAAACTATCATTCCTATACATGAAGAGAGGTTGTGGATGCCCCATCCCTGGAGGCATTGAAGGCCAGGCTGGATGTGGCTCAGGGCAGCCTGGTCTGGTGGTTGGCGACCCTGCACATAGCAGGGGGGTGGAAACTAGATGATGGAAAGTCTGTAAGAAACATACATTTCTATTATCTAAGTGTTCTGCCTTGAGTAGTGGAATAAATTGATAAAATCAAATTAGATTTATTTTAAAATAATTACATTAGTGTAACTTCACAGTAAAATAGATCACAGTGTTGATCTATTTTTAATATTCATCTTGAAAGATTTTGAAACAATAAAAGGTTTCAGAATAGACTTAAGATCAGTGGATATATGAATGGTTTCAGTGATTAAAAATAATCACTCAGATGATGAAAATAATAATTTGTCAGCTGGTTTAAAGAAAGTGACTTCCAATTGTTCATGTTCTGAGAAAACTACTTCCTCTAATCCTGAGCTTGGTGGAGTAGACAGTACAGCTCTGCGTAAGAAATAAAATATCAGTAAAAATATAGACTGAGAAAGAATAATGTCTAGTAGATGTGAAACATACAGGATAGTAGATAAGCATTTATAGGAGAATACAACACACATTTAACACAGACTCTGTGAACCAATAGACATAGGTTATCAGATCTGGTATTTCTGCTGTTAGTGACGTAGTGACTGGGGTGGTTGCCACATATTTCTTGCTTCCATATTCATTCAACACTTTTCTGCTTTGGCTTGCTACAGGGTATAAGACCAAAAAAAAAAAAAGAAAAAGAAAAAAAACAAACTCAACATATGGAAGGCATTCCTGTTATTTCACATTACGAACCATGGAATCATCTACGGATCTAAAACTACCTAACTGTCGGAATGGGGGTTCCAATTTACTTAATTCTTATCAATTTCCCTATAACTTTCCCCTGTAAAAGACATCATACTAGAGCTTTTCAGAAAATTAACAGGATTCTTGATATACAGACTAGGTCACTTCGCAGCTCAAGCATTAGTTTCACAATCCGATCAATTTTTATGTTACCTGACACAATTAATTCACCAGTGAAATAAATTGTTCTAATCACTAAAGATTTGTACTGCTTAACTGCATTTATGTAGTAACTGTGTGCTCTCAGCCACACTTTCATCAACAGAAAAGCGATGAAATAAAAAAATTATAGAACAAAAAATGAACAGTGCAATTTAGAGCAAAATACTAGAGGTAAAATTACTGGAAAAAAAAAAAAAAAAGAAATCAAGGGGTGGATGAACATACTTTCAGCTGCCTAATTTTCAGTCAGGCTGAGGTAAAGTCACTTCTCTGTCAAAATCCTCCAAGCCTAAAGGCTAAACAACTTAATGCTATAAGACAGGCAGATACAAAGTAGGACCTCCAGGAGATCAATATTCTACTGCATTAGGGTATGCTAGCAATGGGAATCAGCTGCTTGAATCCTGCCTATTGTCATTTTGGGTCTGACTTCCTACTGCTGCTACAAAAAAATTGCATTCCCTTGGGTCCTGTGTCCTATCTGGGAGCTCCTAGTAGATGTCCTAAATATAGATCACTTCGTATTTTCCATTCCTTGACCAAGAAGTTATGATGAGAACAAAAGAGACACTAAACATTTTCATGGTCCACGAAAGTTGGTAAGAGTAGCTATCTGAGAGTATTTGTTCAATATTTCATTAATACCAGCCAGCAAAATTGATTACCTGGCTCATTCACCCAAGCTGGAGATCTACATACAACTCTAAAACATAGGTGAAAAATTTTTCATCATCACTGCCTATCATTCAGACACTAACATAATCAGTGATAGAACTAGAGGGAATGGTTTCAAGCTGCGCCAGGGGAGGTTCAGGCTGGACATTAGGAAGTTTTACTACTCGGAAAGGGTAGTCAGGCATTGGAATGCACTGCCCAGGGAGGTGGTGGAGTCACCGACCATGGGAGTGTTCAAGAAACGTTTGGATATTGCGTTGAGGGGTATGATTTAGCTGGGAAGTATTGGTAATGGTTGGACTGGATGATCTTCTAGGTCTTTTCCAACCTTGATAATTCTGTGATTCTGTGATAATTAGATTCTCACATTTTACACTACTATTCATATCTGGACTAGACTGAAATTAAATGATAGCTGACAACTCATGAATATGATATAGCTATATCTTTATTTTGCTGCTACAGCAATAGCAGGGATATTTGAGTGACTTTCTGAAACTGAGACCTGCAAAGTCCCTGGAACACACTTTTCACTATGCTTCCCTCCCCACCTCTCCCGCCCCCCCCTCAAAATTTCATATTTCTAATCAGAAAGATAGACTTCTGACTACTGGCGGAATTCTTTAGAAGTGCTCTCTGTCAGAAAAATCAAATCGTTACCTATATTCTTTCTGCTCAACGATTGCCTTGGAACTTGCTGACTATAACTAAAACCTTAACTCATGCTAAACAGCAGTCAGTTGTAGGAACTCACTGGATCTCACTGGCATGAACTAGATTAACAATATATATAAAACCAGGGAAATTATTTATGTAAGTGAATGCTGAACTGAGCATGAACTGAATTAAATCACTGTAAACTCCTTCAAGAGTCTGTTCTTATATTTAAGTCCTAAACCATTTGCTTTGAAAATATGCATCTGAAAACTGTTCAGACTATTTATTTCAGTAATAATGCTAAAACAACCTTGGCTAGGCTGTAAACAAGGCTACCTGACAAGGTGCTGGGTTACACACATCCATACACAGATTCTAAACGTAAAATAGAGATAAATAGCTGGAAAGTATGTATCACATTCACAAGTCAGCAGACGTATCCTAAAAGGAAAAGCCTAGAAGTTTATTGAAATAACTCCTATTTCATGTGTACTCAATTAATCTAATACACAATGCATTTAAGTCCAAGATCAAATCAAAATGCACTTGATTTCTTTTTGACAGAGGACACATCCAAACTCATAATTTCCTTTCAGGTACTACATATTAGATGTGAGGTATGTTCCACAAAGCTCATGAATGGTTATACTTTTCTCTCTGAAGATTTAGGTCAACGCACTCGGAATAGACTGAAGCTTAGAAAACCCAAGGTTAAGCCAAGAACTGGCTTGTACGTTGAAGATATATAGATAAAACATCTCTTTACTAATAAAGATGACCCCAGAAATGTAAATCTGCAGGAAGTGTTAACCAAGACCTTAATTTTGGATACATTCTGTTCTGAAGCTCAGTATGTCCCAGAGATCCATCATGGGAATGATAGTTTAAGCATAAACGAAGGATAGTGAAACATGCTGGTATGGAGCAATCTCACTGATAAGCAAATGCCTGACTGATATGTTTTTTTCTGTTTTTTTTTTAATCACCTTATAATAAATAGTGTATTTATTATAAACATATAAGAAGCATAAAATCCATTTCATAAACATAATACAACTTTATAAAGGTAAATATTTCTGCCTTGCAGACTGCTTGAAGTGAAAATGAAAGGCTGTTACCATCATGACAAAAGAGTTTCTACAGAGTCTCCTTTGATGTATTCATATGTAGGCTCATAACGTCTGTGTAATAATACAGACTTACAATAAATAAGCAAACAATTTTATTTGAAAGAAATACTTAAGAATGTCTTGCTACTGATAATTCCATACAATTCTAATCTATATGCAAGCTACCTACAGAGTTTATTTTGGAAGTTTCTTTTATGTTATAAAATTGGAGTGGTTACTACAGAAAAGTATTCTACAGAGAAGAGTCAACATAGCCCAAAAATCCTTCCATTTAGCCTGAGAATCTTATGGAAATTCAAACGTATGGAAAGGTTCTACAGCTTATATTAGAGACAGAAAATATTCAGGAGTAAATGAAAAATATATTTTTACCTGGGAACTGATGATACGTTGTGACGAACGAGCAATATTAGCAGGTAGACCAAAAAAGTCAGGTTTATCATCTTCCGGAAGGCTTTCAATAATATGACGATAATCCTACATTTAAAAAAAAGCATATAATGCACATAACTAAGAAAACATTTGTTAAGTTCACAAAATCAACTGTGAAAATAATTTAATTAAATGCACTGTATGACTCTGATTAAAATGTGTACAGTATGTATATAGTACAGGTACCTCGGTAATATCATTTGTAAATTTTTTCTTTTTATTTAGTAAAAATACATATTTTCTTAACAGTGTTTCCACTCTGAAAGAACAAAGAGCAATTAAGAGCAAGATCAACGACAATATAAAACAGAAAAAAGATTTCATCATTTGGAACATTAATACTAGAGAGCAAACAGATTTATACAGTAAAGAACACACTTTATATAAAGCTCTACGAAGATTTTATTATCACTCATAAAAAGTGAAATGATTAAGATAAAAATAGGTTTGCATGATCACTGGGGATGAAGAATAGTGTCTGCAGAGGTTCTACACTCATAATCACTAGTGACACTTCTCACACAAAACAGAAAGAGGCCTTGTAGCCAAAGGTAGGCTAATGATGGCAGATGTCTCTCACTGTGACCCTAAAGGCAAAAAAATATTTGGTGTTTAAAGTCTGCCTGTATCCCACTGCATTGCATCATCTGCATTTGCACTGGATACTGAACACATCCAAACATACGCCCTTCTTTATCACTGCAAGTAATTTTAGTGAGTGCTTGCAGGATCAGGTCTAACGTGCGTGTGATTTACTAGGACATGAAATCTTAGTTTAGAGGTAACAATGGCGGCAGGTCTATCCACTCAACACCCAGGAACCACTAAGATATATGATTCCAATTATATTCAAACTTGGCTTTATTATTATTCTTCTATTAAACAAAACTACTTAGAGAAAATTATTTAAGATATTTAAATACATTAAGATAGTTATTTAAGTATAGAACTCTTACACAAATAATCATATAAAAAAATTAGAACTGTTAACTGCCGTACAGGTAAAAAGAAACGTACATCTGTTTGACCATATTAACTACCACAACAGAGACCAGCCCCATTTACTTCTTTGCTCGCTATGATATTAAATCAGCACTTCCATAGAAAATATCGTATTTAAAATAAACAAATAAAAAACCTCAAAATGTAAGCAGTCAGAATCCAGGAAGAGAATGTCAAACAACAGTAATTTATTTTACCCGGAATACCGCCATTTATACCAAACCATACTATATGGTGGTCTAGGATGGAGTTCAACATTAAAATGCAAATGAATCTTAATAACAGTAACAACAGCAGTAAGTGAAAGGATGGGAGATATCAGCTCTTCAGAATCTATTGAATTCCCTTTTGTTTGCCCTCCTGATTCCTAAATAAGAATTAGAATTTATTTTTATCTCCAAATAAAATGTCATACAGCCTCCCAACATGGTAACAAACTATGTGAGAGCACCGACAAATTTTGTAAAGTAGGAGATATATCTACATTCTGCTATTATGTTAAGATACTAAGCAATGTAAAAATTTAATAAAGTTCTTGTCATAAGATGACACAACTTCTTTTATTCAGTTCTTCATAGCTTTGCACCATAGTCCACCCAGGTATCATAAGAGAATGAGACAGAACAGTTCTGACAACTTAGGAATCACCCATCTCCTGCTACAGAAAGGTATCTTTACATTGTATCTCTGGATTTCTTTGTGGATATAACGATCCTTCAAAATAATGTACTTCAGTTGGTGTATCATATGACCAAAGATGTATACTTACCAAAATACTGCAAGAATTTGGTAAAGAGATTGCATGCAGAAAACCAGTCATCTTCCTGCCTCTAGCATTTAAACTGCCAATGACATTTGAATTGAAAAGCTGCTCCAAGTAGGACCGAAGAACTTTCATATCAAAGTAATTATCGATGCGGCCTCCATAAATTGCATTTTCAAACAAGCCATGCACGAATTCCCACTGAAAATCTTTGGAACCTATAAATGTACCGATATTAGTTTTCTATCAATTACCACTGCATTATAAGCATTTCTTCTAATCACCACAGTTCTTAAGTGGAAAATTACAAAAACATCTAACAACTCATTTCTGATCATTTCTCACAGTCTCATTGGATACATAAAATAGACTGAACCAAAATCACATCATGCACTGAACACTTTACTGGAAACATCAACTTCCAAACAAAAAAGGTTTAAGATAGGTACAACACATCACACAGTACTCAAAAGTAAGCATGTTACAGTTGTGCTTCCTGATCAAGTTGCTTTTCAAATTACGTTTTTCTGGCTTAGCAATATTCTCTAATTTCAATTAACTTATTTTATCACCTTTCCATAACAGTTGACCAAAATAACTATACTGATACACTGTAGCTTTCTACTGCAGGTAAAAGCTTGATCAAAAAGTACTTAAAAGTCCACTGACAAAAAGGAAGCAGCGATTATTTTAAGTAGGTTTTGGACTTTGTTTAGTAGTGACTGGCACACTACATGTACTCGATCATTCCCTCATAAGATATCTTCACAGCAACAGGTATAAACAGGTTAATGATTTTAACTGACAGTTAATGACTCAAGCTCTTTGTATCACTGTATGTTTCAAGTCTGTCTAACTAAGGTCTGGTTCCAGAAATGTTAAATCTCTTTTAAGTCAAAGATCATAAACAGTTTCTAAATATCAGTTCCTAACTTTACTTTGAAATTAAAATTTATAAAATGCAAATAATTATATATATTATTCCTATCAAGTATGATTAAGAACGTACTAAGCTACAGAACAGAACAGTGGAGTGTGTTACATCTTAACAATGCCCAGAGAGGCGTTCTCTGAGACGTTTAAGGTCAGACTGAATGGGGCTCTGAGCAACCTGATCTACCTGTAGGTTCACTGCAGGCAGGTTGGACTTTATGACTTTTTAAGGTCCCTTCCAACTCAAACAACTCTATGACCCTAAGAATTTCATTACAAAAGAGCACATGCTCCATTAATTCATTCAACAAATGGAAGAGTTCATACTGGGAAGGGATGGAGACAGATGACTGAAGCTTCCAGGCATATTTCTCGTATTTCTTCTTAACTTGGGAAGTAAAGCAGAATAGTTTTGGCAGTCATGTGTTTAGCTTTGTGAAAGGGGTCCACAAATGTTCCAGTGAAGATTCAAATGTAAAATTTAAATACATACAAAATATACTTTGAGCAGAATGACCCCACTACAAACAATCATGTAAAATAACCGATCTATAAAATTACTATCAAAGGTTTTAATATGATTAAAAAATTCTAAATGAGAAACCTTAAGGAGGGTTAGGTTACAGAAATAAAGGACTTTGCTTCAGAAGTGACTTACCCTCAAAGAGTCTATCAATAATGTCAAAACCAGCACGGAGATCAGATAAAGAAAATTCATAAAACTTGGTCCAACCCTGACATTTTAAAAGAAATGCCAAGAACTCGATTAGTCACAAAATTTCAATAAATAGGTTTGATTATCCAAATACAGCCTACTTTATACTAATATCAGCCTACTCCTTATTTCATGTCACTTCTCCACTGTCAGAAAAAAAAAAAAATATATATATATATATATATTTTATATATATATATATATATATATAAAATGAGAAAAACAATTACTGCTACTATTTCAGCAAAATGCTGACAAAAACATGCATATTTTGATCACTGTCATTACATGTTTCCATTCTGTTCTTGGTGACATTCTCTGCACAGCATGGAAGTGTACTGTGCAGGTCTCACAGAAGCCTTGCAATGTAAATAGGTAAGTACAAATAAATATTGGTACATGATAAAGGGAATCCAGACCTCAGTCTCCCAGTGCTGTAACTTCTTATGGCTGTACCTTTGCATATGGATGAAATCTTAATAACAAGTACAAGTGAGATGAGTATATTTTCAGATTAAGACTGCAGCTGCTCCACAGATCATAATCAAGGTATCAGTCAGTCACCTTGAAAGTCATAAACTGGAAAGATGCTGCAGTCTCTCAACACTTTTAATACGCCTGCTTTGACTGATCTGCATATAGACTGAAGAGTTTATTGGCTGGGATTAACTGCAGTTCAGAAATGTCAGGATCACAAAATCACCACTAAATCTATGTGAGATAAATAGAGTAATAGTATAAGTAAGGAGAAAGCACTAACCCTGTCCTGTGCCTGTTGGACAGTTATTGGCAAATTTGAACAAAGACAAATGAGAGATCATATACTTAATCAGTATTTCAATGATTTTCAACTATTCTTCTTCTTGAACAGCATATTCAAAGTTTGTTCCAGCCAGAGGCAGACAATTCTATAATTCATAAAGTTAAAACAAACAAAAGAAGGCTTAAACATTCCAGGCTCTGTCAGAACAGATCTCTTGGATGACAGGTTAATTTCATCACAAGTCTAATTAAAATAAACCAGACAAAGAATAGTGTGTTGCTTTTATTGTCTTCTCTTTTTCCTGCTTAGCTTGAGCATCCATAGCCAGAAAAAAAAAAAAACATTTTCTTTAAACAAAAACTTATCTATGGAAAAAACATGTTACAGTCTCTGAAAAACATTATAATCCTCTCAAGAAACAAGTAAATTCCCTTGTTCTTCCTTCTCTCTGAATAGGATTGCTGTGCAGAAAGAATAGTAAATATTGCATCCTCCTTTTTACTGAAGTGCTTTTTTATGACTTCCACACAGTCCTAAATAGGTTTTTTTCCTATCCTAAACAAAAGGATATCAGAGGATATTCTCCATGGGACCTCACTCCTGCATTGTTAGCACACAGATCACACAATATCTCTACACAGACACAGGCAATTTTCCAGGTGACAAGAATTCAGGCTACCAAGATCTTATTTTTAAATTAATTCAAAGAAAGTTATACAGGTAGGCACCAGAAGTATCAAAATTTTTCTCATCTCTGAATGTGATCCAATATGTATCTGATGAAAAACAATTCTAAGTATAAAAGCTAAAAATAAATGGAGACAAATTCTTAAAAGTCAGCAAAAAAGAATTACCTGAGGTATATAATTTCTTCTTTCTTGGCATACAGCATGAAACCACGCTAAACAAAAGAGAGAATGGGCTCGAGACAAATTTCCCTTTTTATTAATTTGTTCAGGCGTCCAAGATTCATAGGTTCTCAGGAGGTTCTTTTTGAGGCCTGGAGGTGCCTGCATAGGAAAATAACATCACTTTGTTGTAAACAACTGATACTTTCAAATTCTATTTTCTTAAGTTCCAGGTCATCACATAATTAAGTTATAATTTACAAGTAGCATTTAAGGAAATAATATTTAACATGAAAAAAAATCTGCCTAACAAAATTATAATCAGAATCAATTGTTAGGAAAACCAAACTATAGGAAAACAAGTTAGTGAAATGAATGCTAATTGATCAAATAATAAATATAAATTCTTTTTTTTTCCCCATGCACAAGAGCTTATCTTCTGTTTTTAGAAGCTCAACTACCAAGTACTATTTCTGTGATCAGAGCCACCAGGCCTTACGCCATGGCAGCATTCTTAGCTAGTGTAGGGTAGTGTAGTGTAGGGCAGATACACATAATAAAACATCAGTCCTCTGACTTATTAAGTAGTGTTTACATCCAGTAAAAACAGCAATAGGTAACCCGTATATAATAACAAAGATTACAATATTTAAAAGTAAAAACAACTAATTAGATACCCAGACATTTTATAACGCAGTACAAATGTTACAACAAAGTTTTAAAGATATTGATATCATTTTTTACATAGCTGTAAGATTTTTAAAAATTCTGGTTGCTAATGAGATTACTGTAAATAAAACAAGCTTTGTAAAAGTCTTACAATTGTTGCATATATTAATGCACAAAGTTTCAAAATATTGTAATCAATTATTTTCTTTTAAATAATGATCTACATCATGATCAGTGACAGTTACAGGACATAGCACAAACATAAAAGAAGTCAAATACTATCAACCAATTTATTAGCTATCATTGACCTTTCATGATAAATAAGTATTTGCTATAAATCAAAAGGTAACAGAGGAATTTGGAACAATGCATCACTTCAAAGTTCCATATATTCTTAAGATAATGGGACTAGTAATTACAAGACGCTAGATGTTCCTGTAGTATTGACAACCTCAATATAAGCAAGAAGCTACCTCAGAAGTTAAGAAATACCTGCAGTAACAATTTTGGCTTCTTGAAAGTCAGGAACAAGTCAGCAACTGGTCAAAGCATCTCAGTAGACAAAATCTCCATAACCAACAACCAGTGAAGAGTCAGTACTGCCTCTATCACCTACTAACGATTTGACCTCTTTCCAAATAGCTGAGGGAGCACGGTACCAGTTATTGATTAGGTTTAACCATCTCAAAAGCAAAACTCTCAATTTTTAGTAAACATCTTTAACTACATTTTCTACTGTATAGGAGGACAGCCATTTCTGCTGAATGATTTCAATATATGTAATTTACGGGGTCAAAAAGAAAAATAAAGAAGAGTCTGATACTGCTCTGCAGAGGAGAACTTTCATCAAGATAGAGGAAATTCAGCCTTGTCCCAGGATCCATGCAGGACTTTGTTTTTATGAAACACTGATTAAATACACAAAATAATTTGGATCAGAAATTAGAATAAGTACTCCCCTGCGGTAAATTCATTTCCTATTCAGACTTTCAACGGGAAAAAAAAAAAATCTTGAAGGAAATCTTAAATCTTGCGTTTATATTTTACATCTGATTGAAATGTAAATCAAAATCAGTTATTTACACAGTCCACATTATCCACGCATTAGTCTATCTAAATAAATAGTTGACTAAGTGTCAAAATTTATTCTTTTAAAACACTCCATAAAAGCTTTCTAAACAGATCTTACTTCATAGGTTATTTTCAGACTTGACTGAAGCAAAATCGGAGTAAATTTCGGATGAACTTCAGTAGTAAGCCAAAGGCGAAAGTTTGGTTGAGGCTGTAGTGTATTCAGTTCCTGCCAAAGATATTACATATTGAGGTGGATTTTGCATTTTGTTTTTTTTATTTAATACACAGAACAGTATTTACAAAATCATACCATGAATTGAAAAATTATGCTTGTCTAAAAATTTTTAGTTGTTTTTTATAAGTAAGTTTATTCAAAATACTTGTTGTTTCTTCATTTTCTACATAACATAATATGCCTGTTATGCTCAGCTTCATCCTGGATGTGTCAAAATATTTACAGCTCTCTCCCATATTCTAAACTATTGCATAACAATATACAGCATCTCTCTACTTTTCTTAAGTAAAGAACACCAAAAGCCTAGATCTCAAAAGGAGAAGGCTTGGACCATGAGTTGTGTATCCAGAACAGAACTCAATGAATTTTAGCACCTGCATAACTATATCAATTTCTGGTTTCTTTTTGTTGTTGTTTTATTATTATTATTTTGGTATGTGGTTGTTACATGCATCCTTCCTGTATCATAATTCACAGAAAAGTCTGAATAGAAGAACAGACTTTTAAGAAAATTAATATTGTTAATGGTATTTCAAATACGAAGGTTTCACAAAACAATCTGTAACTTCTGATGTATCAAAGCACACATTTCACACGTTTTATGTATGAAGCTGGCAAAGTTACTTTACTATTGCCTTGAGAACAAAGTCAGCAAGCTGTTCTGTATATGAGCTTTGAGAGAGCCATACCTCAATAAACTCTAGCAAATTTCTTTAAAATCCATTCACTTTGATAATTTCTAAGACTTAATAATAAGAAACTTCTGATACATATCCACATGCACTTACAAGGTTTGATGTTTTATTCTTATAATTAAAAGCTTACAAACAATTCCTAACAGTTTATCGCCTTGTTCAGGCTAGATGAAATCTATCAGTATTACCTTGCTTTGCCATTCTATTTTTTCAAAACAGATTATAGGAACCTTAAAGGTGTATCTATGCCATATGGTCCTTATTTGACAGAAAAAGACCCCAAGCTTATGTGCATGGAGCACGCTTCATGAACTACTCTAAGAAACAGGACAACTAAGGCAGAAGTAACTGTTGATAAGAATTTCTTTTCTTTTTTCCAAGTTAGCTTGTTTTATGAATTACACAGTGACATACAAGTGAAGTTGTTTTGATCTAGCTAGCAAGTCAATTATTTCAGGCACAGTGTGTTTCTTTCAAAATAGTCATTCTAATTTCAAATTAGCATAAACCTTTTAGTGACTGAAACACAAGTTATCCTTACAAATAACAAGAACTAACAACAAAGCCAAAAAACAAAACAACAACAACAAAATTTTTATAATCTTTTATTTTAAAATGCTTTTTAAATTAATTTAAATTAAAAAAAGCATTTGTGCACTGATAGTTCAGCAAACACAGACAGTATCCTGTAATGTACGGGAAATTCTAACAGGAGCATTTGTTCAGTCACGGCAGCAGAAATACTCTACATTGTATGAAAATCAGAGCAACCACACAAAGGAAGAAGTTGCTTAGATCTGAAGGTCTTCATCTTAATCATGACTCAGAAACCTGTTAAGGTTTATTTTTCAATTGTCAGAATTTAAAACATCACCATGTAAATACATGACGCTTCAGAACTGCCTGATAAGTTTCCAACACACAGACAGTGTTGGACTAATTACCCGTACCTTCTCCAAGACAGGAAGCCAAGGTATGACAAGATGCAGGTTCTTTAAACACAGCCATTCTCCATTGCGTGCACACTCTTTCAAAGTCTGAATAGCCAGGTCAGCCTGACCTTGGCCCATTGCAATCTGAAAAGAAAAACAACTATTTGTATCAGGAATTCATCATACCTCATTTAAATACAAAATTCAAAAAATTCACGAAAATAAATTTTTCTTTGCAACAGATGTAACCTGAACATCTTAAGAAATAACACCCATAGTCTTTTCATAGGAAAAAAAAAAACAAACAAAAAACATACAGCACTTGGTGACAGTGATGGTGATCCCTGGGAACCCAGGAGTAATTTAAATATCAGTGACTGAACTATATTACTGTAGAACTGCTGATACAATAAAAATAGAAGCTAAAAGGGAATTTCTTTTAAGCTAGGAGTGGTTCCTTTGACGAGAAACTATCAATTTCATATTGATAGCAGTGAAAAACTAAGCTTTTTCTCTTTTCAGCTGGGAGATACGAATAACTTAACAAGTCTCTTCTCTACTTTTTAGGGTATCATATTACATCCAACATAAATGTGGAAATCAATTGGAGAGACAGAGACAAAACTGAATGTCCAGAGAAATCAGTGAAAACTGGAAATAAGGAAAGTGGCACAATTACTACAACTGATATTGGACTAACGATCCATTCACCTCAGCTCTCCCCTGAAACCTAGTTGGTAACTGCACATAAAAATCCTGTACCAAATAGGCTAAAAAGAAAGTGGTTTTAAGGGCTATGATAAGTCTTGAATTGACATTACTACTATAACAAAACAGAACCATTATGATTAATACAACTTCACCAAATATCTCTGAATAGGAAATACATTATGTCCTTTGATGCTAAAAGTCCATTGAAGCCAAGTTCAGGGCCTTAGCTGTATACGATGATACAAATATATCCTGTGCCTAAACAAAAGTATATCTTGAAATAATTTGAGAGAGCCTGCAGATAACTGAAAAAGAATGAAGCCATCAGAAAATCTCAGTATAGCACACAAATTTAGTGATCTGTTCTTTATTCCATAAGAGAAATGATTTCACAGAGAAGAAAAATCTGATCTTCTATGGTCTATTCAAAATGCATAGAAAATTCAGAACAAAATTAACACCGAAATCATAGAATCATAGAATCACAAGGTTGGAAAGGACCTATAAGATCATCTAGTCCAACCGTCCTCCCATTACCATAGCTACTGAAAAATATTCTCATTAGTAGGAATTTTCAGATGAATTACCTTCGAGTACTGCCCCTTAATCAAATACCATACCATGTTACATTTCATATGTCCAAAATGTAAAGGATACTGAGAGATAAAAAGTTATATGGCAGAGTAAGATGTTTATATTCTTAAACATTTGAACAAAGTCCAGTTTACACTGGATTTTGTTTCATATTTTGATTACTCCACCCTAAAAGCAATAATACTTACAACTGTCAGTTGCCAGTTTTTACTAGTGTATTGTACTAAAAAACATGTAAGATTGTACATAACAAATTGTGGGTTTTAATAATTATGCTCATCTAATGCTGACCTGATGGTAGCACTCAGTATTTCTTTCAACACCGGCAAGTTCTTGCAATTCTTGAGAAGGATCAGCTCCAGGAGAAATAATTATCAATATGGGCTCAGTTTCCAGAGTCTCTTTATACAGACGTTTCAGATTCAGAGGTGATGGAGACAATTCTTTTATTCCTGTAATTAGAAACATCATGGAAATAAAGAGACTACACGGAATGAAGTGCTCTTCAGAAGATTTTTCCTATTTTTCAAATAAAATCAACTCGCAAACTGCTGGGATAAAGTAAGATTTCTTTGAAGTATACAGACCAATACTGTTCTTGCCCTTGTTTTCATTTGGCCTGAAATTTATAGAAAAAGCCGTTTTTGGTATACAAAAAACAGCACAATAAATGGATAATGAAAACTGCAGCACAACACTGCAGTATACATTATTATTGACCCTGGCATACCACGAGTCAGCAGACAAAATTTCTGTCAATAAGATATTATGTAAGTTTAGTTTAATTGTCACGTACAGGTGTACATACACAATTCAAACGTCAGGATCTGAGTTAGGAAAACATAAAACCTAAAATCTTCAAAATACAACACACCTATAGCCTTTAAGTTGAGGAATTGTGTAACTTGCAAACAATACAAATAAATTAATAAATAAATCTTTGCAATATGTCCACAGTTAAGAAATTTTGATGCATTTTCAGAAAACACTGTTTCAATACAGATTTGTGATGTTTTTATATCTTTTCTTGACATTTATCGTTCGTCACTGCTGAAAACAGCAAGATGCTAGACAAATATCTCTTCTTCACTTGTTCAGTCATCGTTATGCTCCTTTCATAAGACTGCTTAGCTTCTACTGACAGATGTGTAAAATAAAACACAGACAAAATAAACCAGACTCTGATGGCAATGTTGTTGCTCTTTAGCAGTGAAAACAGATGCACCCAGGTCCCTGAGAAGCTACACTGACAAGCTTTGCTATTTTAAATAATTTTATGTTAACTGACGACTACAGCTTGGCTTCCCATTAACAGAGAAATACAGTAAAAAGCTGTAATAAAATAAAATCTTTTGGGCAATAGATTGGAATATGTTTGTGTGCAACTTCAGTTATTGCAGTAATACATTTAATGATGTTAACTATGCTAATTTAAAAGAAGAGCCACTCTAAATGAGTAACTGCTTAGCCAAATATGTTACAGTATTTGTGAGATGCATCACTTAAGAAAACGAATACAGTGCAAGTATTATTAGCAGTTTGGACTTTAGAAGTTGAACATAGTGTTTTGAGAAAGTGCAGTGTTCAAGAATCCCTTCAAAGAATATGTCAGAATTTTAAAATCACTATGCTTCATAAGCCAGTAAAAGCACTTTGTAACAATACTTTATGAAAACAAAATCAGAAAATCCATTTACAACAGAGTTTAAATTCTAAAACTTAGAAATTCCATATGAACCATGAAATAAAAATACATATTTGACATTTTAAAAGATTAAGTGATTTAATTGTTGTGTGAAAGCACTCTAGTGAAAAATGAACTTACCTAGGGCTTTACATGCAAAAAGAGCCATAGCACTCTGCAGCCTGTCTGGTCTAAGAGCCTGGACCACAAGGACCTTAAAAGAAAATATATTCAGGGGAAATGAATTTATAAAAGTATAATGTAAAAACCAACAATGCAAAACTCTTCAAAGAAAACACTTTTTTTAAACTTTGCTCATCAGCAATTTTCCCTAAATATATACAGCTATCTGATCATTCCTTCCCAAGATAACCTAATATAATAATTCTTTTTAAAGGAGTAGAACTGGGAGGATAGTTCTACATCTAATGTCTATTTTTAAGGTAGAATATTTTCTACCATGTTTCAGAATAAATGAATGTTTCATGTGGGTAGCTAGAATAACAGAAAGTAAACTTGGCTTTGTACTGCTATGTCAATATATGATTTTATACATATATTGCAAACCTCTGCAATTCTGTGAAACACTCCTAATATTTCCTGTGCAAGGAATTGGGTGTGTAATATGCTGATTATTACGGATTTATACTCCTATAGGTATTTTTTATGGCAATACTTTGCTCACATAGGAATAATAGTTTGGCATTTCATCAAATCAAACGCGTGACTCAGAAACACCCTTTTGCATTATGGTTCTTTATAAATTCTGTGAAGAGTATTTTAGAAATTCTCTAAATAGCCAAACAGAGAGCCCCTAATAGCTACCAATATGAAATTGCATTGCCTTAGACGTAATCCCTTTCTTAGATCCAAAAACTTTCAATTTACACGAGTTTTTTTCTTCAAGGGAGAAGTGACAGCACCTTTTGAGAATACGTAATGACAACCACCCTTCCATAAATGCAAGAGGAGTTCTTGCATTTCTTCTTTGTGGGAAGAAGGATCCTATCAGTGCAGAAGAAACCTGACTCTCCAGCACTACTGGTGAGCTCCTGAGCTCCAGCAAGAGTAGAATTTCATGGCTACTTTTCTAAAAAGCAGTGGCTGCTACAGCACTTTCTATGTTTTCAGTCAGGTGTGTTTGCATTTCATGATGATCTAAATTCATATGCTCAGCAAGCTGAAAAATTCGGCAATAACAAAGCAAGCATGAAAGAATTTTGATACCTATTTATAAAATTTATTCTATGAATATTAATAAAGAACCTGTTACCTTGCCATTCTCAGCTGCAGCCAATACACTAACACAAAAAAGACTCAGATGAGAGAGAACTATACATATCACAGAAAAAAAAAACGCAAAATACACTAGCTGAGCTATAAAGACAAAGACAAAATAGATATCATCCCTACTTACAATTCAATCAGGTTTTCAGCTTAAATTCTTTAGATGTAAAACTTATTTGCAATGCTGAAATCACAATTATTTTTAAGTAATTTAATACAGAATGTTACCTGTTGAAATAAAGAAATTCTTTTTACAATAGCAGATGGGAAGTCTTGCTCACACACAGAGCTCTGAGAGAAAGTGCGCCACAAACTTTCATCTTCAAAACCAAGAGTCTGATAGAGACATGGGAGAGAAGTCTACAAAACAAACAATGCGTATTTTACAATAAAGAAGAACAATCATTTGGACACTGTGTATTTTCCGTAATTCATAAATACCACTATGACTTTAAAACCTGTAAAGTACTTGTGCATTTCATAAAAATCCCTTCAATTTTCATCTTGGAGTTCAAGAATAAAAGGTTAGAATTTAAAACTTGTTTATCTGCTTCCTGCAAATGCTAAGTTGGTATTTACAATAGTTTTGTTTTTAAACTTCAAGGCTCCTTGTTTTTAAACTTTGGGCTTTGGGCTTAACTCAGTGTTATTCTTGTCCTTAAATCATGATCTGGTTCTTCTTCTGTCTACCGACTGAAACTGCCACACTTTTTGTTTTTTTAAACTCTAACAATCATGTTTGCCACACCACTGTTGCAATTGCTCCCTCTCCCTGGTGAAGAGAAACTAAAAATAAACAACTGTCAGTCCAGCAACAACAAAAATCCTTGCCAAAGACTGCTCAGAGTTTTCCTTCTTGCTGCTGAGCTGCCTGGAGGTGGAGAAGAATCTAAGCTAGCATTTCTAGGATCATTATTTTCATTAAGTTGTTCTTAAATCAAAAGACTTCAATCATGACTGTGACAGGACTAATCAAAGCAATTAAGTGTTTTGACTTTTTAATATGAAATTACTTGATTCATGCAATTTAAATCTCTGAAATATTTCTGTTTGCATGCAAATCTGTTAAGTAAAAAACTAGTTTCACAATTAAAGGCCTATTTTAATATAATATAAGGTGGTTTCTGAAATGCCACAATAGAAGAGAAACCTGTAACTTAGTATTCTTTGCAGTTTTTCTTTTCTAAAATTTTCTATTTATTGGTACTTGAGTCCTAATTACAATCACTTTTAAGTTCAATGTAAACTGCCATGTGATATATACCTTCAAAGTTGCTACTGCATGGGCTCTCTCCTGTTCTATCCAAGAAGGGATCTGGTCATGAACGCTTCTTTTTGAATCCTTATTGAAAAAAATTAAATTTGACATATGTTACACTTTTTTTTTTTTTTTTTTGAAACAACATATTCAGTAGAAAGGCAACAAAACCCGCTTTTAATAAAAACAGCATTCATTATAGGAACGTGTACTCTTTTGCTGAATTAATAAATGATACAACAAAACAAAAACTACCAAGAAGCTGAGATACAATGTCCACAGCAACTTTGCTTAAAATATTTCATCATTCAGTTTATCCATATGTCATTCCTCAACTCTATTTTTCTTATATAATAAGAACAAGTGACCCAAATGAATGACCGTTTTCATATACCCTCTGAGCAACTGGCTTCAAAAAATATCTCCTTTTTGTTTATTCACGGTCATGAAAAGGATAGCTTTTTAAATGAAAGGCAGTTCTGGGGCAAGTTACCAGGCAAAATATCATCCTAGACAACTCTGCACGAGCAAACTTTGGCCAAAGTTTTATGTTTCTGCTTCTAAGTTGGAGGGAAGCAGAAAATTCTAAGCATAAACAACAATAGTGCCTAAAGTCCAGAGGAATTTCTCTCATAAGCAAGATATGTATTCACAAACACACAATCTCACTATATGAATCAACACTCTACCCCAGCTCCCACAGATCTCCAGAAATATACAGCAGAACTAGAAAAGACGTATAAAAGTGGAAAAGGATTATGAAAGCTATGGAACAATTAATACAGCCTTGTCAATGAGAAAAAAACTGACAGCTAATGGATCATAGAATCTAGAAGTTATGAAAGACACAGAGAGGATGAGTACCTTTTTCAAGACAAATTTAGGAACCAGTAAAATAAAATTAGCAACAATAGACTAAAACAAACAAACAAAAAACACTAAAGGAGATAGCTTTTAAATTAATGTGCATATGGAACTCCTTGCTGCAGAACTCTGTGAATGCTCCTGTCTTATACAGGCTTAAAAGTGATTAGATAAATTAGCGGATGAGAACACCAAGAGCTATTAAATACAACACAATCCCCTGGAGTGTATCCTCTGGGAATATTTTGATGGAGCATCACCATATACTTGACTTCACATTCTTTAATGAGTTTCCCGACTATTTGTGAGAAACAAAATCTTGATACGTGGACATGTCTGGAATGGTTTGGGCTGGAAGGGACCTTCAAGACTATACCAAACAAACAACCCCCTGCTGTGGGCCAGCTGCCACCAACAGCTAAGGCTGCCCAGGGCCCCATCCAACCTGAACACCTCCAGGGATGGGGCACCACAGCTCTCCGGGCAGCTGTGCCCGGGCCTCATCACCTCCTCCATGAAAAATTTCCCCTGCCATCTAACCTGAATCTCCCCTCTTTTAGTTTAAAACAGCTGTCTCTTGTGCTATGACTACCTACTCATGTTAAAAAAAAGTTCCTTTATCCCATCTTTGTAAGCATTTAAATAATGCAAGGCCACAATGAGGTCTCCCCGGAGCCTTCTCTTCTCCTTTCTGAACAAGCCCAACTCCCTCAACCTGTCTTTACAGGAGAGGTGCTCCAGCCCTCTGATCATCTTAGTGGTACTCATTCCAAAAGCTCCACATTTTTCTTGTGTTGAGGACCCCAGGCCTGGACGCAGTACTACACATGGGTCCACACAAGGGCACAGCAGAGTTGGACAATCACCTTCTTCGCCCTGCTGGCAAAAAACTGTGTGTTGTGTGTTAGGTGAGGCAGAGGAAATAATTATACTAAATTCCATTCTACAGACAGATTTCACATAGATCGAGAACGATCTACAGCAACAAAATACTTGACAGTCACAATGTGTGCTGACATCTACTGAATTGTAAAGACTGCACTGAGTTAAAGAGGGCCTTCTATGTTCGCACTGAAATGAAAAGTAGAGCAGTCATCTAAGAGATAAAGAATGTGGAAATGTAAAGTTGTTTTAACTGACCTGATGTGTAAGTAAGAAAAAGGGAGCAATCCAACATACTTGTGACAGTTATGCCAGAATGCAGGTGAACACACGGTGTCATGGACATTCTAAAAATAAAGTACTTGCACTGGCCATTGTCTTTTACCACTGGATGTATGAAGCACCCTGACAGATGTCTAAACAGGATTAAAAGTTAACAGTAATTGGAAATAATGAAAATTGCAGATAAGTCTGATGGAAATAAGCTACGCTGACCCTGAATGAAAGACAAGAGATTGGAAGCAGAAAAGGCTGTTTTGTAAACATCCTTTTCAAAACTTTCACCAAAATATCTGATTCTAAGAATGTCTAAAATGGCTAAGAATAAGGCATGGCTCACTTTTTTTTCCTCTATCCTTTCGTAGTGGAAGGTTATTTTGAAAGTATATACACTTAGAAGAATTGAGGGACCCCCAGTAAACTACAGCATGATGAGTAAGGCATGCAACAGGTGTTTTTTAATCTAGGCCGTCTCTTAGGAAAACATGCAAGAATATTTCCAGATGCAGAACTCTAAGGCTGCTGAAAAAATGTACTTCAAATTTAGCAAAGCATATGGGCAATTCCATCAATCCATACAAAAACTACATCTCATGTATGATACTGTGGGGAAGAGATTAAGAAATGTTTATTTTAGTTACAGTAGAGAGGTTAAAACCATTTAAAATGTACTGTTAAATAAAATGAACTGTAAGTGTGCTAATGGGAAAAAAAGAGAAAAAAGGCAAAAAAGAAATGCACGGAAAACAAATTACCATTTTCAAAAACACCCTGTATAATATTCATGTGAAAATTTATCTGTTCTTTTCATGTATTCCAACAAGATTAAATGTTCCTTATTTCAAAATACACAAATTAAAGTAGCTTACTGATTTTCTTACGGGATCTCCAATGATCACACCTGTAAAAGTCTCCCATTCCTACAAGGAATAAATGAACACCTCAGATCAGTCATCAGACATCTTTAAGAATAAAAATTAGTGTGCAGTACCACATAGGCAAAGCAGAAATTATTTAGAGAATAAACAAATTAAAGCCTAGATTCTGAAAGAATTATACGACAGTTTTAAACTCCACATAATATCAACAGTATTTACCTTTCACAAAATCCACGTTAAGCAATTACAGTGCTTAACAAGAAAATAAACAAAAGGAAAAGCCATAACATTTCTGTTTTTGTTTTGAACTCCCACAGCTTCCACCCATATCATCTACATACAGACTAGCATGAAGTAACATGGATGGTAAGGACACACAACTGTCTGACTGGGTATCAGGAGGCCCAAAGAACAGAAAACTATCAGTTCATCTTTCAGTATTGTTTCATGTCATAGCGTCCAAACTATACTGTTAGTAGAATAAGATGAATACGTAATAAAACGGCTTGGTATTATGAACACTTCAGTTGCACTATGGAAGGGGTATTCTTGCTTGAATCTACGTGTAATCAAATCCTTCAAACTTTGTATTTCTAGCCAGGAAGAAAACTTTTAATCTTTTTAAGATGGATCTTAGTTAAGAATTTCAAAAGAATAGTAGAAATAATATAATCCTGTACTTGGAGATGGTAAAAAATGCATTAATAAATCTGCAGAGTACTGAAAATTTGCATCAGCAGCATCTACAAATAACATAAACTATTTTTTGTTTTATAGACAACGGTAACATTCCAAATGAAAACATCAACCTACTGAAACCACTGACATAAACCCTGGCATATCTTTTTGCACCCATCTATCTAGCTGCATCTTGAATAAACTCACTCTTACAATTATAATTTATGATCTTCTCCCATTAATAAATAAAACATACATACAGAATGAATACATGAAGCCTCGCTACTTTTATAATATTACATTATTACATAAAACATATGTCTTTACATAAAAAAGTAAAAATAATTAAATGTAGAGCTGATATGTAAAGCTATCTCAGAAAAATCTCTACACGTTAATGCAGAAAGACAATGTTTTCACATTAGAATGCCTTGCATCTCCGTAAATGTTGCACTACAAAATTTTTCACTAGTATGGTAAATACTGAAGAATGCAGAATTCTCTAGTAGCACAGAATCACAGAATTGTAGGGGTTGGAAGGGATCTCCAGAGATCATCGAGTCCAACCCCCCCGCCAAAGCAGGTTCCCTACAGCAGGTCGCACAGGTAGGCGTCCAGGCGGGTCTTGAATATCTCCAGAGAAGGAGACTCCACAACCCCCCTGGGCAGCCTGTTCCAGTGCACAGCAAATAACTTCTAATCTCATCATGTTAAAAGTTTTAAAAGATAAAGCATTTAAGAATAACTACTTTAGCTTCATTTTCCTTAATAAACATTCTGCACCAGCACTCTTTTCAATTTAACAAAAAAAAAAAAAAATCAGTCAACTAAGAGGATTATTGATATTATTTGATTCTTGAGTAGTGAGATACTTGGATACTTGAGTAAGCAGGAAAGTTTCTTGTATGTAACCTAGTTAAGTTAAGCTAGTTAACAGCTCTAACAGCTAGTGGAAATGTGTCCTAAACAACAGCAGACAGCAAATAAATCAATACTTACAAATGCTTAAGAAGCCAGGCCAGCCAGGCTCTAGTTTAGTTTAGAAGATTATTTGCATACTGCCACCTTCATGAGTTCATCATAGAATCACAGAATTGCTCAAGCTGGAAAAGACCTTAAAGATCAACACATCCAACCACAACCTAACCATGCTACCCTAACTAACAACCCTCCACTAAATCATGTCCCTGATTTAGGGAGATGGGAGCTGGGCTCAAGGAAACAAACAGAGCAGTGGCAGTGATCTAAGGAGGAAAACTTATTTTACTATGATATTGGAATGCAGTATAACACAATATAATGCAATCTAATTGAAATTGAGGCTAATAAATCAAATAAAATACGAGAGAGAGAGAGAGAGGTTTCCAAAGACGGAGAAGCCTACTTTGAAATTGAAGGCGCACGGCCTGGAAGCACACCCACACCCACTGCCAGGCAGTGAGAGAGAGAGCGAGCATCGCTTCCGTGATGTATTTTCCTCTTTGACCATGAGGTCCTCTGGAACGTGGAGTTCTTCTCTGTGCTCCACATGATGTCATGATGTAGAATACCAATAGCAAAAATTACAAAACCATGACACTTCCTTCAAATTTATTATGTGATTTTCATCTTTTTCCCTTTACTGGACTGTCCTCCAACAAACTGACATCTCCTGAAATCTGATACCCCTCTGGCTTCTACTTCAGAAAACCATGGGTGTCCTTGCAGGCTCTACACTGCCATTCTGTAGGTATTTTGGATAATTAAATGGTGACTCACACTAATCAGCCTTCAGCATTAATCTAACACCCTAGCAGCGGAACATTCTAATAGTGGGAAATAGGCTGCTGTACAGAAATACAAATTAGCAATACTTTTTGTGACTATGCAAATAATACTACCTTTGCCTAAAATTTGAATAGACAAACATTTTTAGTACATGTGGTTTGAATTTTTACCAAATGAATCCCAGCATGATATCAAAAATATAAAACATTCCGGGATGAAGTATCATTCTAAGTATCATTCTAAAAATCACAGAATCATAGAACAGCTTGGGGTGGAAGGAACCTCAAAAATCATATAGTTCCAATCCCCCTACTGTGGGAAGGGTTGCCATCCACAAAAACAAGCACCAGGTCAGGCTGACGCATCCAACCTGGCCTTCAACATCTCCAGGGATAAGGCATCTACAGCTTCTTTGGGCAGTCTATTCCAGCACCTCATCACCCTCTCCAAGAAAAATTCCTCTGACATCTAACCTGCATCTCCACTCTTTTAGTTTAAAATTGTTCCCTTTTATCCTATCACTAAATAGACGTTAAAGTTGATTTCCCTCCTGTTTATAATGAGGTTTTTCAGGAGTCTTCTGAACAAGCCCAACTCCCACAGCCTTTCTCATGGGACAGGTGCTCCAGCCCTCTATTCACTTCCATGGCAGTCCTCTGGACCTGCTTCAACAGCTCCTCATTCTTCTTGCAGCTGGGAGCCCCAGGCCTGAATGGAGAATTCCAGATGGGGCCTCAAGAGGGCAGAGTAGAGGAGGACATTCAACTCCCTCTCCCTGCTGGCCACTCTTGATGCAGCCAGGATACAGTTGGTCACCTATTTAATGTTAGATAATGCTAGTGTTTCATCACATGTTAATCACTTGCAGATTTTCTTCTCTAGCACTTACATTCTCTTGGAAGAGTTCAGGGTGCATTCCTCGTACAAAATGTAGAGCAAACATTAACTGATCAGCCTGAAATAAAAAAAAAAAAAAAAAAAAACACCTGCATTTGCATGTTCATCAGAAGTCACCTTTATGCCTCAGTCTTTAAAATCTCACACAGATAAGAGGCGGAATTAGCAGCAGACAGCTCATCACTTTTATTTGTTCTCTAAGACCACTATCAGAACAGGATGCTAAGGTGGATGGATCGTTAGTCAAGCTGCATGTTAACTGTTACACTTTCAACATCTTCCAGCCTCCAGCCCAATCACCCAGGGTGAAAATCTATACTATAAATCTCCAATCCGTACTCAGGCTTTGAAATATTCCATCTTTTCTGACATATACAAATAGTGTGCCTTTCAGCATTCAAAAGATCTGTTGATTTAATGGAAGGCTTCACAGTCATGATTTCAAATAAAGTCTTTAAATTATTATCAGTATTCCATAAGATTCCAATTGAACTTTGATAAATCAAAATCCTTAGAAATACTGCTACTTCTGCATCCTCGGTGTAGGGTTGCTAGATTTTTAGGGGTAAAATCTTCCAAGATCTCTCTATTCTCACCAATCAAACTTCAGACTTGCAATATTTATACTACTTGTCAGATGGTCTGTGCACGCTTATTGTGTCTGTCAGCCTAGGACTTTAACACAAACACCTCCTGTTATGACTGCTCCATTTGAAAGTAAAAATGAAATCTGAAAGTGAGAGGTGTATCTATCCTAGGTTTTCCCCAAGAAGCAAGAAAAGCCATCTGATCCAGATACTGAGCGAACAAGACTTTAAGAGCATTATACAGACAAATAGGAAAACAGGTGGAAACAAACAAGCTAACAGGTAGAGATTTGGGGCAGAGATGAAAAGAAGAAATAGAAAATTACAATGTCTGTTGTTTGGGTGTTTTGTTTCCTTCCAAACAAATAAACATAAAAACAATCACAACAATAACTAGGTCAAACACTCATACTTAGGAAATACTAGAAATAAGACCAAACAGAATGAAAAGTTCCTAATCTTACCTTAAACAAACAGCGGCAAACATATTCATACACTGTATGTTTCAATGTGTAAATAAGCAACTCGATTCTTTCATCAGTATTGCTTGAATCCTAAAAACAAAGTTTTGATTTTTAAAAGTTATGTGGAAGTAAAAAAAAAAAAAAAAAAAGAAAGAAAAAAAAAGAAAAAAAAAAGTGAATTTCAGTTGGAATGATATAAATTATCTGGACTCTGTGATACTCATCATTTCTAAAAACATACATGACAAAATGTGAAGTTCATGCTGAGGCATCAAGTAACGTACAATTTGACCTTGAATACTCTGACTGTGAATGTCATTCTACATTTTGCTTAAGGTAAACATAGAAAAGAAAATATTGTCTTTTTCTCGCTTAATTTATTCATATCTTTGATGTTTCACGGTTTTCATTTGGTAAAAATCTGCTTTTGCATTAAATTTTTAAACAATTTCTATACAAGTATGTTGATATTAAACATATTAGCTAGACCTGCAGTCAATGCAGTCAATGACCTCCAGTCATGAGTGGTGTTCCCCAGGGGTCGGTGCTGGGGCCTGTCCTCTTCAACATCTTTATTGATGACTTGGATGAGGGCATTGAGTGCACCCTTAGTAAGTTCGCGGATGACACCAAATTGGCAGGGAGTGTGGATCTGCCTGAGGGTAGCGAGGCCCTGCAGAGGGATCTGGATAGACTGGTGAGCTGGGTTGAAGCCAATGGGATGAGGTTCAACAGGACCAAATGCCGGGTCCTGCACTTTGGCCATAACAACCCCAGGCAGCGCTATAGGCTTGGGGCGGAGTGGCTGGAGGACTGTGTTGAGGAAACAGACCTGGGGGTACTGATTGATGCTCGGCTGAACATGAGCCGACAGTGTGCCCAGGTGGCCAAGAAGGCCAAAGGCATCCTGGCTTGCATCAAAAACAGTGTTACTAGCAGGAACAGGGAGGTAATTGTCCCCCTGTACTCGGCATTGGTGCGGCCGCACCTCGAGTACTGTGTTCAGTTTTGGGCCCCTCACTGCAAGAAAGACATTGAGGCCCTGGAACGTGTTCAGAGGAGGGCAACCAAGCTGGTGAGGGGTCTGGAGCACAGGCCTTATGAGGAGCGGTTGAGGGAGCTGGGATTGTTCAGCCTGGAGAAGAGGAGGCTCAGGGGAGACCTTATAGCTCTCTATAACTTCCTGAAGGGAGGTTGTGGTGAGCTGGGGGTCGGCCTCTTCTCTTGTGTAATCAGTGATAGAACTAGAGGGAATGGTTTCAAGCTGCGCCAGGGGAGGTTCAGGCTGGACATTAGGAAGTATTACTACTCGGAAAGGGTAGTCAGGCATTGGAATGCACTGCCCAGGGAGGTGGTGGAATCACCGACCATGGGAGTGTTCAAGAAACGTTTGGATGTTGCGTTGAGGGGTATGATTTAGCTGGGAAGTATTGGTAATGGTTGGACTGGATGATCTTCTAGGTCTTTTCCAACCTTGATAATTCTGTGATTCTGTGATTCTGTGAATATTTGGCTCAAATAAACTAAGCAGTGTAGAAAACAGTAAATATTATCTCTCTATAAAAACTTACAGACTAAAAGACCAACTACAACAGGAGAAAACTAAAAGAAAGACAGGATAAAAGAAAGAAGAAGCAAAGAAAGAAAAGGGACAGTGGTGTTACAGGTTCATCTAAAACAAGTTCCTTTCTTCCTCGCTGAAACTGGAAGAGATGGACTTATAAAAAGAAGGGCAATGTGGATTCACAAGTTGCTTTGACTAGCATCTGCCCAATTTCTAGAAGATTGTATGGGAAAATGCAGAAGTGGACAGAGGCAAAGAAAACAGAAAGAAAGCAGAGGTGGATCTGACTGACGAAGACAGAAGCTGAGCTTTGAAAAGGTTTACATAATAAGCAGAAAAGAAAGAAATTACAAAAATGTGTGGAAAAAAAAGAACAAGGAATTAGAATTCTCACGGTGGGGAAAAGAAGAAATAGGTGAAGAGCTTTAATGAAGGCAAGAGTGCATCATTGGAAGTGTGTCTCTGCTCTTGATTGGAGCTAAAGTACGCAGAGACATCAGAGTAAAGGGGAGCCGAAAAGCTACATGATAAAAGGCAAGAAATGCATTTTTCAAGTGGGAACAAAGAGAAGATGAATTTTGGAGATGCTGAATAAAAACAAAGCATATCATTAATCAGTGAGCATTTTTAGGCCTAATGAGTGAGGTGATGAGGGAAAAATCCACAATTCTGCACCTTAGTAAGAAAAATGTAATGTCCATGAGAAGAAAGAAATGAACAAATTCATTTTCAGTCAGACACACATGTTTAAAAACTACATCAAAACACACAAAGTTTCGATCTTCCTTCAAATTACTTGATGATATAGAAATATAGACATTTTCTTATTCTACCACTTGTAGACAGAGCTAGCTTTATTTGGATATTAGCTCATTACTGAAAGCTTTGTTTTAATGAAGTTATTATCAATTCCTAACTCACCACAGACAAAGAGCAAGACTGAAATTAAAAATAAGAGCTTGTTCTCAGAAGGCTCAGCAATTTTACAATTCATATGTAACATAAATTACATTAAAAATCATAAGATTATAATCATAAAAAGTTTCTGTGCATCTATTCTGAATATGTAAAGCATAACAGTTCAGCATCTCTACTTATTATACGTTATTCTCTAAAACTGTCCAACTAAAAAATTCTAAAGATCACAGCGGATCGATGCATCTGCAGCACACAGAGCTTTAGGAAAAGACAACATACCTGTTCACTTTGCAGTGCTCTTTGGAAGAGCCGTAGGAACGCCGCCAAACTAAAACGGTACATATTATTAATTTTGGACAAGTCAGAGATAATAAAGTACATCTTGCTAGCACTCTCGGCTAAAGGGAGATACGCATTCCTCTCCTGTGGATAAAAGAAATACAGATATGCATAGAAATAGTACATTACTGCCATCTATTGGCTATTATGTACACATTTCTTGGTGCTGTTGAAGAAACATCCATATGACTTGCACTGCTTGAGAAAACAGAATACTTGCTGACTTTTCAAGCTGAGGCACACGCACTCAAGACTTCCACACTGTCTTTAGCTTTTAAACATGTCAAAAAACATTTTTCTAGAAAGTTCTTTCAGTTGTGAAAAACATCTTGGAAATTAATTCTAAGGGCACTGAGATCCCCACCCACCACAGAGCTCTTCCCAAAACTCGGTAATAAATTCAAAACAGAGCACAGGAGAAAAAGGTAACAGGAGAAAAACTTGTAGCGCGTTACAAAAAAAACAGCATGCCAGATGAACAGGACGAGCAATTAACAACATTTTTGCAGTACTGAGAGATTAATTAAATAAGAACTGATTTTATTCTCCTGTAATCTATATATACACAAGATTGCTATTTTTAGCAGAGAAAAAAAAAAAAGCAATAGATTCTAATTTTTTTTCTACCTGATCAAGGGAACTCTGAAGTCTGTGAGATTCAGCAAGTGATTCCTGGATGAGTGCACTACTTGCTTTAGTCTGATTCAAAGATTCAATCAGATCTTTATTTTCTAGTATATTGCCTTGTGATGTTGCAAGTGTCTGTAAACAAAAAAAGTCCCCTACGTTACACATACGTAAAAATGAAAACAACTGTGAAGTCTGTAAAGTAACCGTTTTGAAAGCTGACACATACACTTCTGAAGCACTGAATGCAATAAGGGTACAGGTGGTTTACTCAAAAACTGACATGTTGTACCAATGAAGGACAGAAAATACAACTAAGACCAAACTCTCAAACTCCAGACTGCCAGATTCAGAACACAAGCTGCCAGTAAGCTTCTGAGAATTTCTATTATCGGATTTTACTGCACCAACATTTCTAAAGTAAACACAAATCAGAGATGTTGTTAATCTATTTAACTACCAATTTAACCTGAATTTGGCTACTTGCAATTACTTGCGGTACTCAAATTCTTTCTCCCTCAAAAAAAAAACACAAAAAAAACACTCACACAAAAAAAAAAACAACACAAAAAAAAAACAACCCAGAACTCTCCATGCAAACTGAGAGATGAATATTCATGATTACAACATTTTCAGTCTTGTAATCAAAGATCTCTTTAACATCCCTGTAATTGCCCCTCCTCTTTCCCGAGTTCTCCTCTCCAAACACTTGCATATCTAGTAAGGACAGCCAAAATGAATGATTCCTTGTCATGTTTGGGGCTTTGATTTTTTTTCTTAATTTTTTTTTTTTAAACTTGGGTTTCAATAGACACGCTTGAGAACAATTTCTTTGTCGTACAACAACCTAAAATTGACTTCTTGTCAGTTACATTTCATTGTCAGGTTTCAACTGAAAGGGAAAACTAAATGGGTTTGATGCACATTAGACAGTTAAACATTTATTATTTTTTCTGAAGTTATCCAATAATATAAATGCAACTCAATTCTTGATGTCATGAAAACATCTTAATATGCAAGATTCACAAGGACAGCCAAGGGGGAAAAGAAACAAAAAGATCCATGATCTTTGCTCGCCTTATTACAGTGCTCACCTAATATTTTAAAATTAAAATGATTATTATACAGTAAATAATCATTTTTCCTTTTCAAGCATTTGTCTCAGTCACAAACAAATAACCCAGCAACAATGCTTCAAAGGTTCAGATCTGCTTAACTGAATGAAGACTGCGTACTGTATTTTAAGTGAAAAACAGTATTAATCAAAATACAATAGCCTGTTTTTTGTAGCCAGTTTGCAGGTCTTATACACTGGCAAGTCATAGAAGCCACGTCAGCGTTTCCTATAACAGCACATCAGGATATTTGGATGTAGCGATTTGTGCAGTTATCTAGGTGGAGAGTCAGACAAGGCTATTTGTTTCTTCCTGGTGTTTGATTTTGCACTGAGGAATGATAGAATAAGCTAAGAGATGCCACAGCATGCATGCTGCTACCCCATGGTTTTGGGAAGAAAACCATTACAGTGCTTCAGATAAAATTTTTTATGTTGCTTTAGGATTAATGTGAATTTAGCTCAAAGACCTCAACCATTGATTTCTTTTCAAAAAAATCCGTGTAATCAGTTTCTACTGAGCTTTACGTTACTCCCTTCAATATCAAAGAATATTCTGATTTCAGTGCTATTAGGAATGCCAAATCTGAAACTAACACTGGCATTAATACTTTGCACTTTTTATTGAAAACTCCTTAGGCATCTGTTACCTCCTGAAATTTGGCAACCTTTGATAACGTTTAATGTATTGAAATATTACAGTTTCATGACAGACATACATAATTATCATCTTTTTTCTCCCAGGCAAATAATGTTTTATATTATCAAATCAAAAATACAGAGGGAGCTTTATTCCAATACTTTCACCTTCTTCATTGAAACATATAAGAATATCACAACTATCTTATCATTCTAGCAGATACTTTATTTTACCTCCAAAAGAGATTCTTCAAGCTTAGCTAGTTGTATCTTCTTATCTTCTTCTTGTTGTAACAGCTTTGTCTTCTGCTCTTCCAAATCAGGCTTTTCATGCTGAATGGTTAAAGCCAAAAGCTAAAAAGAAAGGAGATTATTTTACATGGTAGGAAATATTTTAACATTTCATCATGTATGTTAATGGTAATATAGCATAATATATACACATTAGCTGTATAGCAGTATATAGTCTGTACTTTTGAAAGCAAACTTCCAAGAGTTGAAAGAAAACGGGAACTTAGTGGGTAATCTCTTGTAACTCAAGTCAGTGAGATACTTTCTCTTTTCTTTATTGGACTTACTGCTTGATCCCAAGGTGCATAAAAACAAGATTCTAAATCTTCAGTTTAGATCAGCATTGATTTTACCACTTCTATTTATGTGCTAGAAAATATTTCCACGACCATTAACACAAATGGCACCATGCAGCTTCTACCAGAAGCTAGAGGTACCTATGAATGTTCATTATCTACATACGTAAAGATTCATACATATTGCTTTCACTGCCTACCTGTCCTCTTAAGCCACTTTCTGTTGTGGTAAAGTTGACTTCCATAACAATAGAAGAAGCATCAGGTGGAATGAAGGGATTTGGGTTCCTTGTTGATAGAAAAAGACGGAACTCTTCATTATAATCTATCATTTTTTCACCTATTTGTACAGCATAGCGGGGTCCTGTAGATTAAAAATACTTACTATTATTTTCAGATAATTATAGCTTGTTCACAGAGTGAATGTAGGTATTTGTGTTATTCATTATGACCAACAGATTAAAAGATACCTTATGAACAATTTATAAATGAATTTTATAAAGAATAATAAATAAAAACTGATGGAACATAACCTATTCTGCATTGTTAGACTGCAAAAATGGAATAGTGTAGCATAGCGCGTGAAAGTTATGTGATGGAAACAATTAAATGAACCCGGTCGTTTAAATATTATTATGTTTAAGAATCCTGTCATAATTTAAAGATATTTACTTTCCCACATAGGTATAACACTCTATAAAATCACTTCAGCCATAAACACACACTGGCTAAATAAGAAGGTTCAATATTTTCTGAATGTGCTATCAAAGCATTAGGCTATCTCTCAATCCGTTACATTTATTTTACAACCTTGATGCTGCTGTACAATCATAATTCCATTAAAATATTATTTTCTGTGGCACTGTTTTGGAGAAAGAGTATAAAACTACAGATCCTTGAATGTAGACTTATTGGATGAGAAGAGAAATATTCCATTAAGAAATATCTCATAATTTTGACTTACTGTAAATGCATTCCATATAATCACAGAGGAAATAAACAATTTAATTCCAGCCATCACAGTTTCAATCTATATTTATACTGATACTTCTTTTACATTTCTCAATATGCTTCTCACAGAATCAGACCATATCTATAGCCTCTCAACATTCTCCTTCTATCAAACTGTCAACTGTTTATGGGCTGGTTTCCATTCTAGCCTTCTCAGAAAAGACTCTAACAGGCATGACTAGACAAAGATTTTTGCCTCCTGATAATAAAAAGGAAGGAAAAGTTTCAAAGTGAAAACTTCTCTCCCAGAGAATTTTCTGAAGTGGCACAGTTAGTTGCTTCTCTGTTCTTACCAGCAGGAGTGAAAGATCAGGAACGCTCCAAGTATAAATCTCTTGCTAAGAACATTGGTACAGATGAAAATCACACATCAATATTGTTTCTGTGCCAAGGACCAGAATGAACTGTAGGCTTATGTTGTAAAAATGTCAAGTTGAAAATGGAATCCATATAAGGGCAAAGTTACTATAGTATATAAATTCACATTTTTCCTAAATTCATTTCATTCTGTGCAGTGAAAAGATGTACAGTCTTTACAAGCAAAATGATGCAGACAAGTCCTCACTACCATCCCCACATTCTGACAAACAGGAGATGTGTACTTGATAGTCAAGTGATGGAAATGACTCAAAAAGCAACTAGTTCTCCCTTTTCAAAAAGAACTCCCTAGTTTGGACTTGCACAGACCTATCAAAACCATGTGTTTGAAATTACCACTAGAAATTAACCTAAAATTTAAATTGTACAAGAGTTTATATAAACACTTCATGCTAATTCCAGTCGAAAAAAACTTTAAATATTTCCCAGTATTTTTCAACTTAGGAAACAAGAGCATACCTCCAATGAATTTCAGGTGTTAGCAGCAGGTAGTGTTAGCAGCACAATAAAGAGGAAAGAGCCAGGCACGGGGTTTAAAATAAATAAATAAATAAATAAATAAATCAGGTTTTATAAGATCTACATGGATTTAGCTTTCAGCAGCTTTGAACAAGCATTTTTAAAGACCTTAGTCATTTACCTTGGACAACAAGATCTTTTCTTAGCAATGGGTAAAGTACAGGTTCCATTCCATCCATCTCCTGTATAATAAGAGTTTTCCCAAACCTCACAGCCAGCTCAAGAGTTGTTAGGAAGTTGGCGTCCTGAGCAAATGAAATCAAATTCCTTTGAGTAATGTTATTTTTATAACGTTGATGATAGTGTTAAGCAGTGAACGTTTTGTCAATGCTTTTAAAACACTTCAGGAATGAAAAGGCACTATACCAGTGATCTGAATCCAAGCATCAATAGTAGACCTACACAATTCTACAACAAGCATCATATGGCAGCCACAAGTATATCATTTAAATAAGTTTTCCAGAACATGAATGATTCAGCTGCTGACATACAATCAACCCATTTAACATGCCTAGCTACCACAGACCTACCACAGGTCTTGTGTCATATCTGTCAGATGTATCTGGAAGTTCTGACTAGTCAGAGCATCACCAGATAGCTACGTCTCCAAATTGAATCAAGACTTAAAGCCAGGATTCACATTCATCTTAAAATATCAAATCATAGGCTTTTGTCTGCAGGTGTCTAAACACACACTTGGTTTTTAAGATTCCATTCCTCCTCCAGTCACTGGAGATCCAAGACGAAGAATCGTAAAGGTAATAAAGCTGCTCTGATAGCAGGTTAAGTATTCACTTGCTATTACAGCACCATTTGAAAGCAACCAAAATGCCTTCATGTGGCTGGCAGGGATCTCTGTAAGACCTACCATTCCTTTGAAGCAATACTCTGAGGCCAGGTGCAGTCCAACAGGAGACTTCTGAATGGCACCAGAAGCCTGCCAACATTTGTGCAAATGAAACAAGCCTATCCACCCATGTAAACTGACATGGTGTCTTAATCTTGAACTGAAATTCAGCCTAGTATTTCCAGTGTAGACAGCACAACATGAAAATCCGAGGGAAGAAGTGTATATGTACTGAAATCCAAAGAAGAGCAACCAAGAATACAAAAAAAGAAATCCTCTCCTTTATAAAGATTATAAAAATCTTTTATAATCTCCCTCCTTCTTAGCAGGAAATACTATCTTAGTGTGTCCTCTCCAAGAATAGACAAGTTTCATCATAGAGAAGTAATACTACAATAATGTTGGGTTAAATGTTCTGATATTCTCCCTAATTAAAGAAATTACCAGTACCAAGTAAGAATCGCTGTTATCTAGAGTTCTACAATAAATTACATGAAAATATGACCTATTTATTGTTGACAGACATCACAACCCTTAATAAACTTCTCCCTGAAGTCTGGAACTGAATGTTCTCAAGCAGAACAGAGTTATAAGACCGGGAGATAATACTGAACCTGCTGGTTAACAACTTCTAAACGTGATTCCTTCAAATGTGTCTTCAACCATTCCGTAGCCCGGAACGAAGGGTCGATCAAAAATGGGCAAACTTTACTCTGAGAAAAAAAAAAAAAAATCAGAAAATCTTATTTAAGAATTAAATTGAATGGAAAAAAAAAAAAAAACCATCAAATTAAGTCTCCTTTTATTTCTCTATAATGATACTAAGGGTATTTTACTGTAGTTTTCATTAACAAGAATAACCTAATAAAAAAAATGAAATCAAGCCAAAGTAGAAAAACACTGTTATCTTTTTGTTTTTTTTGGAACAGTTTCATAACTGTCCTGTGGATGACACAACTAAAATATCACATTCTTTACCAGTTTTAAAAGGATGCTGAATAAAACATGTGCAGAAGAAAATGATTAGAGCTGAAGAATGGCTTGATAAAAGCTCTTTACTCACAGTGAGACACTTAACTAAAAAAAAAAAAAAAAAAAAAAAGAAAAAGATGAAAATAAAATTCAGTTACAACATGTAAGTACATTTGAGAGTACAAAATCATATTTGTTGAAGAACTTTGTTATCAAAGTGAGAAAGGAATAGCTAGATCTAATATGAAGATGATAAAGCAGAACTAAATTGGAGAAGAGGCTGTAAATGGTTTCTGAGAACCATCAATCATCCAAGCAAAGTACGTGTGGCAAATGTAAATTCTCCTCTCTTAAATGGCATTAAATCTTTATTTTCTAGCAGATCTAGTAACTACATTATAACTGCAGCATTATGAGTGTGCAATTGCAATGTACATTTATTGTCACATATTCATTTGCGATCATGTTATAATACTGAATCATGAATACAAATACATTAATATGTGGGTTGCTCTGAAAGTAATGCCTTTTCTTACATTGGCCCACAGTAGAAGGGAGCAGATGGTGGTGGTATGGCAGCAAAGGGTGGTGACAGCAGGAATGGTTAACTTCTACTGGTACAGATTTTCACAAATATGGAATATAGGCTCTTGTTCATTGTCAGCAAAAATGCAGAGCTCATGATGGTGATGGTTGAATACTAGTGCTTTGTAGCTGAGGATTTGCTCGAGCAAATCATGTTATTGTGTTCTTTGCATCTGTTGTAGTTTCCACGGAAATAAATAGGAGGCACTATTTTCACGGTAACCTAAATATAATTTATTATAATTCTTTTCTCAGGTATTAGCTAATGGTCTTAAGTAAATGACATTATATATCCTATATCACATAGCTGATGAACACTTAAGGATTTCACATCTAGATATTTTGAACAACATCTGCATATATCCGTTCCTATTTTCAAAACAAAAGAAGTATTGGAACACACCAGTGCACATTTATAGGACATAGTCATCATTAACAACAACATAAGTGGAAGGCTAACAGACTGATAGAAGGTTTCATCTCTTCAACATCTGGATGAAAACTGTAATACAGAAGAAGCATGCCCCTCAAATGCTTTTTTTTTTTCCCTTTTGAGAACCTAGAGATACATAAATATTTGCTTCTCTTTTTCTCTTTGCATGCTTTATGCTAATGAAACTATGAAAATTAAATCATTCATAATCCCAGAAAGATATCATGTTACTGAAATCAAAAGCTGAAACACTTCCAACATTCAGAAATAAATTTACCTGCAAGATAACAAGAGCATTTTCTATCGAAAGGTCATCTGAAGGTAAGCCTTCACTTTTCCAAACTAACTCCTCACTTTCTGTACACAGGAACCGCCGTAAATCAAACTCTGATAAAAGAAAGATTGTAGGTCTCTGTTAATATTTATAGTCTGCACATTTTAAAGTCTTCACTACTTTGTATACAGTGGAGATTCTGTCTTATGAAGTGCAAGTCTGGAGATTTCCCTTATTTTATTTCTTGAACTTAATCCTAATATCCAGCTGATATTATAAAAAAAATGGTGCTGTTAACACAGACAGATAAAAACGTGTACCGAAAAAACAAAAGCATTCAGAACCCATAGGCAAGTTTCCAACAGTCGATGTGAATACATTCAACCACGTAAATTTTACATTCTAAGCAAGGACTATGGGGTTAAATATTAAAATATACATATATTCTTAAGAATTAACAGAATAATCCCAATTTTATATATATATATAAAATAAATAATCCATCTCTATATACAACTACATATTGAATAAGAATGAATACAGTCACTTCCTTGATAAAGCCTAATTACACCTACCCACCCACCCACATAAATTACTTTCAAGGCCTGCTGATTTGGTCCATTCATCCAGCCTAATTTTCCTCTGATCCTCTGGAGCAGCAGAAAGATAGGTAATAAATGCAGCTGCTAACTGAGCTTTTTTAGGCAGAGTGGCCAGTTCATCTCTCATCTCTGACACCTTTAAAAAAAAGAAGAGCACAGAATGAATAGGTGTATTACAAAAATATATATATATATTAATAAATAAATAAAAACCTATGTTAATATTTCTCCTAAGTTATCAAATAGTCTGAATTAAATTTGAATTAAATTTGGCTGCCATTAAGAATACAAGTGAGACAGCTGCTCTCCTTGTATTTCACATACCTATACGTAGCTCACAGCAAAACATATCTGAAAATGCAGAAAAAGTTTGGGTTTTTTTTAGCTCTGAGCTATAGCATGGACAGATGTTTCTGAGAATTTGGCTCCTAAAAAACTACAAACACTGTAGGTATTTATTATAACCAGAAATGTGATTGACTGAAGACACAAAATAAAATACATTTCTTACATATCTTTGAACAATCTACCTGCATTTTGTAAGTACTGCCATGTTTGTATTTAATCAAACTGATACTAAAAAAAAGCTGACGTACTCACAAAAGCAATGTTTTACTATTTTCTCTTTACTTGGAAGGGAAATGAATACAGCTTTTTTACCCGTAAATTAAAAACTATCCTCAAAAGACTATGAGTTCCTGGCTAATGTATCTGCTCGTTTCCTACGTATGCTAATGTATCTACCTACCCCATATCATTAACAGCAGGGTGACTTTCTAAGGAGAGGGGTAACATAGTAGAGTAAAGAACCACAAATAGTCATTTTTAGAGGTCTTTACAATAAGGTTCAAATCTGCCCAGCCCTACTATTCCAGATTGAGTACCTGAAAAGCTGCTCGCAAAGGAAAATCTTCCATTTCTTTCCATTATACTCAACCCTAACTTTAGAATCACAAAATATCCTGAGTTGGAAGGGACCCATAAGGATAATCCAGTCCAACTCCTGGCTCCACATAGGACCACTCAAAAAATCACACCATATGTCTGAGTCTTCTCCAGATGCTTCTTGAACGCTGGCAAGCACACTGCCGTGACCACTTCCCTGCAGAGCCTGTTCCAGTGACTGACCACCCTCCTGGTGAAGACTGTTTTCCTGATAACCACTTTTTGTACTGTGGCACCCAAAACTGCACACAGTACTCAAAGTGAGGCTATACCAGTGCAGTGTAGAGTGGGACAGATGTTTCCTTTGACCAGCTGGCAATGCTGTGCTTGATAAGCCTCAGTTTAAAAACTTTAAAATTATTTCTGATGAGAAATCAAACAAATGTATACTTAACAGACTGGCTTCTTAACTCATATCCTCAAAACAGTGCAAAAATTGACTTTTCAAAGCATCAGCAATAAGACGTATTTTATCAAACTTTTCACTAACCTGGGTGCTCCATCTTTTGTGTTCTCTGTCAAGTTGACTAATCAGCATCTCTGCAGCTTTCAATGTTTTCTGAGCTTTACTTAGTTCTGCTTCAAGTTTGGCTGCTTCTGTTGTTCTACTCTGAAACCTGTAAAACAATCATTGTTTATAACTGCTATCATGAACTACTAAAATTATGGACAGTTAATTCAAAGGTAGCTTAATTGAATGAAATTGTCATATTTATTATTCATGAAGAACACAACAGCAATTCCCTTTTATACCTTCTGCTTCTCATGATGGATGAGCTATTAACGAAATTAAGAAACACAAATGAGACTGAAAAACACCTCTGCAATATATATACATAATATGTCTGAAAATCATTCCTCTCTATACTTATTCAAAATGACTTCATTTTAGTGGTTGATGTTAAGTTTTGCTCTGCGTCTGGTCAAGCCTACAGTAAGTTCAACACCATGCTATGAATTCGTAATTTTTCTTTTGTAAATTTTATCCATAAAACCTTTAAAGAAGAATATTGATAAGTTATAGCTTAACTTTTAAATTTACAGTTCAATATACAGTATTCTATTTGGTGAACTACTGAGAAATAGAAGTATGCCCCACACTACAAAGTTTAGATATAATTGTATAATGTTTAATACCTGTAAAATCTGAAGTCCTTATCCCTTGTCCTATCACTACACTCCCTGATACACAGTCTCTCCCCAGCTTTCTTGTAGGCCCTCTTTAAGTACTGGAAAGATTCTATAAGGCCTCCCTACAGCCTCTTTTCTAGACTAACAAGTCTAGCCCTTACAAGACATTGAAGTCTACTTAGACTTATACGGTGAGATACACACACTTTATTTTTAACATCTGCTCTCTTCTACAATGAAGGTTTCCAACTCAGTCATTCATTAGTGAGAAGGTACATGAAGAAGCATTTCATCTGATCAGTGAGATGAAAAGCATGCTTATAGTATCTATTAAGTACTAGTCATTGAATAGATAGCCTAATTATGGCTTCAAATGATGTACAAGTCTCACAGTGCAGGGCATTACTCTTGGTCACATTAATTTCATTACTAATACTGTTCATCAATGTTTTTATTTATATCTTGAAATAAACAAAACCAACATACTTATCTTTCAGTTCTGATACTTTTTGACCAACAGAGTTCACAAGATCTTCTAACTTCTGCTTTCTGCCCTCAGTTTTCTTGAGATTACTAAAAAATGCAACAATTATTTTAAGACTATGGATCCAAAGGAAAAAAAAAAATAGTCACTTTAACATAAAAATAATTTATATGGAAACAGCCCAGAGACAATTCATTCTTGTGATCTGTATCAACAAAAATTCATTTTCTCATTTAAAATCTTTAAATACTTCCCACCATGTATCTTTAAAAATGCAAACAAATGCATCACATTGAAATGTATTCTTCAAGATCAAATAAAATTTTTCCAATATATTATTTTAAGACCTAGCAAAACAACCAGTATAGATGTCTCAGATTATGAGCAATCATAAGACCATTTCATATCACTGTGATTATAAGGAGAAGGTGATAATGCTTGGTATATGCCTAAAACAAAACAAAACAAAACAAAAAAAAAAAAAAAAAGAGGAATCACACTTCCTATATAATTGCATGGGTTAATCACCAACAGAACACGTTTTAAGCATATCTGTGATGTTCAGTGCTCCTAGACTGGTAACTGGTGATAGGCCGAAAGATGTCTAAAGCATAGCTTCCAGGGGAAAGAAAAAAAAAAAAAAAAAAAAAAAATCTTTTCTTATATACGACACAATTTTACATAAAGATATGATTCTGCCTCAGCATGAGACAGAAATACTTAATAAGAATACTTTGTAATGAGCTACAGCTTCTTATTTCTTCTTAACAATCTTCAAGTTCCCTTAGTCTCTTCTGATATCGTTGGAATTAAGCATGTTTATTTTATAACAGTGTCTAACTTACGCTTCCAAGACAGCCTTTTCTTTTTCCAAAGGTTGAATTCGTTCTAGGACGTGGGAATACTGGACATTAGCATTTACCCAAGCAGCCAATGGAGCAGCTGCAGCACTGGCTCGTTTAGCATTCTGAGAAAACAGTAACAGTTACAAGCAAAATCTTTTAAATATAATGCAAATAAGATAAATCTAGGATAAGCTAACTGCAACAGATTTGCCAGTAATCAAATTTACCAATTAGCCAAATTCTCTAATGAAATGATCTTTTTATATTGTTACTAAGAGTTTATATTGTAGGCTACCCAAGAAAATAATGGGTTTACAACTACGAAGCTCCACAGGTGTTATAAAGTTCAAAACGAATTTAAGAATCATCATCGTGTTCCTTTCCAGACAATCACAAATTTCCCTTTAAAACTAACAAACTAATATCTAAGAATTCTACTAGCTACTGCCAAATTAGGTCTCAAAGATCACTAATGTATTTAATAATCATTAGTTCCCACTTTTTTAATTACATGTAATGTTGACTCTTATAATCACATGGGGTTTTTTTGTTGCTGGCTTTATTCTGTTATTTTTCATTTATTTTATGTAAATTTATTTTATGCAAATTTATTTTATGCATCATGAATTACTCTAGGATCAAAAGATGTTCTGTTTTTTGAAAGAAGTTCTTCGACGCTCTCTCGTATTTCTTTTGGAATGTTACGGGCATCAAAGGTTGCAATGTCCTCCTTCACTCCTCTTTTGGCCAAGAAACTGTAAAAAAAATAAAGAAAATAAAAATGTTAGAAGTTATTTCCATATCAAACGAAAGAATTCTGCATACACATCATTCCTGAAGATAGTAGAAAGTATTTCATATTGTAAATTATTGTCTTAAGATCAGATCTTAAATAAAATCCTCACCTCTTCATGCTCACCCATGACGTATCAAAAATCCCCATGAGCCGTAAAACTCCTTCTAGGATGTCTCTGATTATGTCAGGGGGCATCCGTAGGGACCGAATTTCTGACAATGACTCTGGTTTTATATTTCCAACTGCGAGTTTAGCTTCATTAACCAATGGCTTAGAACACAAAAACATAATCAAAATAGACAGGAGGATATTAGAAACTGAAAATTTGTCATTTTGGTTTTCGTGCATCTTCTTCCTCTCAGCATTGAACGCTTTATTGTCTAAACAGCCACTATTAATGTGTATTCATATGCACAAGTTACTAAAAAAACAATTACTTTAAGCAAGCAATGTGTTTCCATATAAAACCATACGTTACTATCTTGACATTCTCTAACTTTCAATTAGCATTACAGTTTATAAACATCATGCAGATCATAGTATTATTCATATTTGCTCTTCCGCTTCTTAAAAGCTAGCTGTGATATGGGCATGTTTTAATAATGATGTTAATTATCCTTAAGCCTAGATGTAAATGACATCTATGTAATAAAGTTATGCAAGAATAGAGGTCATAAAAGTTTTCTTTTTCAGTCGCTAAACAAGTCCAGAAATTCTTCGTCCATACTGACAATGCAAAGAAACAAATAAATGAGGAAATTAAGTTAAAGTATTATTAAAGGCTGTGCACACTGTGCATATCATGTATGTTTATCAATGACCACAGAAAAGGTGTTAGCTTAAGCTTCTAGTTCTGAGATACTTCCAAGGCAACGATGATTCCTTGGTACCTATGATATTCAAAAGGTAAAAAAAAAAAATAATAATTTGCTGTACTTATTCTTTAGTAAGATTCTGAAATGGACAGGATGAAAAATACAGACCACAAAAGAAATGACTCAAGGCATACATCCTCCCCCCAAAAAATGATGTTTAAAGGCTCTAAGGTATCTCAAACAGAGCAGTATGCCATAGCCATTAGGATACACAGCTTTCAGAATTAAGCAATAACTGGAAGTCATCTCTCATTAAAGTATTTCCCTCCAGCTTACGGTACAAACTCTATTCCAGTTTCATCAAGGAATACTGTAGTTGGTCTACAGAAGTTATTAGTAACTCAAAAATATTCCACAAAGTCTGTGGAACTCAGCTGCAGACCATGACAGCACAGAAATAGCAACTGGAGGGTGGATGTTATCTGAAAAGCCTTCCTGCAACGAATATCAAACAGAATACAAATTGAATGCCCAAATGTCAACCTAAATCTGGGAAACAGAATTAACTGCTTTCTAACAATACGGTTTTAATCGTTAAACAATTAAAGAAAAAATAAGAAATAATAGGACAAATTCTACAAAGACATTTTGCATGCCAGAACTTCAGTTAGCCAAATCACACCACAAAACATAATTTTTCCTTAGTAGCTTTTACCTGAACCTCCTTCAGTTCATCCTCAATTTTTCTTTTTCTTTCTTCTATCTCTGCAGCTTCTTCTGCTATTCTTTGTTTTATTTTTTCCATTTCTGTTTTTTGCTCACTGGCACTCTACAAAACACAGTACCTTTCATTTTCAAATTTACATCCATTTTATTTTCAGGTCATTTATCTCTTACAGTCTTCATTATAATATAACTTGTTGTTGACACCAAGCACCAAAAAACTTTTCATACAAGAGATCATTTAAAAAAAAATACATAAGCATTAGTCTTAAGTTTATATTCAAGTAATAAAATCATATGGCATAAGCATCTTTTTATATAATTGTGTGTGCTGTCTGGTGTATCACAGACAAGATCAGCATCTCTGTTTTCTATACTCATGATACACTTTTCTCTCCTTACCTATGACTGATACTCCCTTCTGTATGAAGAAGTCTAACAGATGTTAGAGGCTGACAGCCTTTAACACACTTAATACACTTGAAAGCACTATCTCCCTACCTTTGTCTTTGTGAAATATAAGCTGCTCACATTTCTATTTCTTTCATGTTGACACTAAAACTCACGTTTTCAGTGATTCTAAAACCTACAGTTGTGTTTAAATTACAACCTATTATCCTAAGAATACTATTACAAGACTTACCTATAAAGCTGCATCCACCTCTCTAGCAGCCTACACACAGAACACAAGTTGCATGGCTTCACTTTTTTTTTTTCCTGAGTTTTTATTCTGCCTACTGCAGAGGGAACATCTCCTAAGCACTTCAATACAATGATAAATAGGTGACACATAAAATTACAATAAGACAGATGCTATACTGCCTGAAGTTAATGGAAAATGCGGGAACTATGAAAAACAGTCACAAAACAAATAATGGAGGTTAAATGCAGAAAATAAGTGTGTAATATTCTAGGCTCAATTCATCTAAAAGATCCAAAGAACAAAGCCCAGAGTTTATATTCTTATATATTTCCCAGTATACAACACATTATTATAATCAGCAATTGTTGAGCTGAGTTGAACCTGTAGCAAAAATAAAAGTATAAAAGCAGAGGAAATCTTAATAATCTTTCTTAGTAATTAACCTAAGCTGTAGCGCAGTATGTCACTGAAATCCATAAAAGTACGTCACTCAAATGTATAAAATATTAACTACATCAAACTAGCTTAGATATTTCATGGCAACGTGTGAGTACTGACAGCTCTGAATAAGCAAACCTCAAAGTTCAGCTGTAGGTCAAAAGTCTTGCTCAGAAAGAAGATAAAAGAGGTCCATGAATTACAATCCCCTCTCTTACATAAACTGGAACATCTGAAGTGATATTAAAATGTTAGAGGGCACCTGCACTTTATGCTAATCTAAATCAGAATTCTAGTGTAATCTTTCTGATATTCATAGACTCAATGTGTTTCCTTTTTTTTTTTACCTACTCTTTGCCCTTCTCCTACAATGTAATGCATGCTGCATTGGTAGCAGTTAACTACTGGACAAGAGCAGGCAGATTTAAAAGATGAATCAAGGGAAATGACACAAAAATTCTTTGAAGCCAGCAGTGAATACATCAAGCCAATTATAATTATTCAAATACATATAAAGTAAGGAGATAGACACTAAAAATACAAATAAATAAATAAATAGCTAATACCAAGTAGGCTTACAAAATTGGAAAGCAATGCACCAATGCACAGTAGCAGCATGGTGAACCAAATGGTTTGAAAGAACATGTATCTACTTGAACGCATAGAGAAGATCTCTCTTCTTTGAGATTATTCATTTAAGTTCTTTTCAGACTGATCAGAATGACACAGTGCTAAAACAGTGCAATGAAAGCAGATTCATTATAATTTATCCCATGTTAATGATTTCTGCAGATATCTATGTTCTGAACAGTTATTTTAGCTGACTGAGAAAATACTACTAAAGAAAATTACTTCTTCAAAGAAACAGTTCTGAGCTGAAAGACGGACATTTCAGGGAGTGATAGACACTGAACAATCAATTTTATCTGAAGTCAACTTCAGCAGATTAAACATCATTAAATACATATTTTTTAAGAGTCCACAAATTCAATTAATAGGATTTGTAACCTAAAATACTGCTACTTGTTAGTATTTTCTTCATGTTGTTAAAAGTAATGTAAAACCAGGTCAATTCAGATTATGATCTTCTTGGAAAACGTACAGACTGATATGAAGTAGTAAATGCTACTCTGGTACCAAAGTGCTTCTGATCTCTTCCTAATCAGTTCAGACACGGTTTAAGTTAACAAGTCCTCTGTTCTGTAACACATTTATTCAAGCCTCAAAACTCATGTGTTTCCTTAGGCAACTTCTTGTAAAATCATCAGGTTTAGCACTCCTTGAAACCAACACTTAAGCACAGGCAGCCATGGAGTTTTTTGTTGTTTCTATTTCTTTCATTTTTGATATGATAACATACAGTACCTGCATAGATACTGTAATTTCCTGAAGGGCAGCATCAGCTTCATCCTGCTTAGTTTTGAGTAAAATGCTTTGTTCTCCAGCTTTTTTGTTCAGTTCATCCACAAGGGCTTTAGCTTCATTCAGCTTTGAAACACCTGCCTAAAAAAAATTGTAGGAAGCAATTGCTTAGCATGGAATTTTATATAGATTTAAATGAAGAATGCCTAAAAACAGTACACACAGACTAACAGTGATGCAGATTAATATAATTTATTTTTGATTTATTAAAATAAAATGCATATTTCTTAGCACTCCCCTGTAAATTTCTACTCAAAAACGAGAGCTGAAACTTCTCTATGTGGTGGTATAAGGTGTTTCACTATATCAAAAAGCTGAATATGAAATCCTCATAATCCTTTTCCCATTTAATTCAATAACATTTCAGTTAACCGATACTAATTCCATGTAATTTTATTTCCTTTAATAGCAAATCAGCAAAAATTAAATAAATGGTGGAAGCAAACGATTATCCTATTTCTACATATTTGTGCATTCTCTAAAGAACCTGGATGTACATAAAACAAAGCCTCAATTATCTTTCCTACTTCTTTATTCACAATTTCTAAATTATTCATTTTATCAAGAAGACAGACTGAAAAATGTATTAAAGACAAAATTAATGTTTTATCTAGGACACATATACCTAATTTTCTTGTAAATGTTTACTTTCTTTACCCAGAGAATTCAAGAAGTAAATGAGCGTTTGTCACAAACCAATCAGAGCTACTACCTGACTAAGTAAGCAGTTTCTGTCACTGCAAACTTAAATCCTTTGCAAATCGCTTAATGCAGAGATGGAAAGCTATTAACAGGATGAATAGAAAGAATACAGAATTCAAGGCAAGGAGGTAATTTGTTTCAGACAGATGCTTTAAGAAAAACCACAGCATTGCAAGTGTGCTTTCAGAACAAAAGCAGGAGTGACTGTGAAAAAGAGGTGAAAGTGAGAAGAGAAAAGGGAAAAGTACTGACCTACGGGGTCATCCGGGTCTTTATGAAAAATACATTGTGAGGGGAAGGGGGTACTTATGGAAAGCCAGCATGTTTCAAAAAAATAAGTGTGGTACACATACAGAACAGGAATAAAGCCACATCTGTGAGACTAAACACATTAGGTCTGTAGTTGCATAAAGGGTCAATGTGTGAAGTCTGAAACATTAAGTGAGGCAAAACCACAAGAAAGGGAATTTTGACCAAGGCAACAGAAGTAACCATGAAGCTAAGGAGTTTACAGCTTTTTAAACTATATAAGGATGGAAGGATCACACAAAATAGGAAGTTGCTGGATAGGTATAAAGAAAAGATTTTTATATAAATATACAAAGAGGCAGAACTTAAACTAATCAAAAGACGATGCTTTGTTTGCAACACAACTCCATTCCATGAATAATATAAAAAATAAAAAAATCTAAAGTGTTTGCAAATACTTTGTTCTTTTACAAGATGACATACCCATAAAATAATAAAATTAATAAAATAATAATGAAAAAGAAGGTACCACCCTTGGCCTTAAGGTTTTTAAACAGAGATTTACGTTAAGATTCACACTATTCTGATCCGAAATCACAGCATTAGTATATGCAGGCAGAGGATATCCTACACAGACATGTTAGCAGCTACTGTTCCTAACAGAACAAAAGAATCCTTGGAGTTGGAAGGGACCTTTAAAGGCCATCTAGTCCAGCTCCCCTGCAATGAACAGGGACAACCTAAATCAGGTTGCCCAGGGCCTGACCCAACCTCTCCTTGAATGTCTCCAGGGACGGGGCATCCACCACATCTCCGGGCAGCCTGTGCCAGTGCCTCACTCCTCACTGTAAAAGACTTTTTTCCTATATCTAACCTAGGTGTACCCTCTTTGAGCTTGAAATAAAATATAAGGCATTTCCAAATGTGAAAGCATTTTGAAAAGCTGTATTTAAAACATTTTTAACACACATACCTGCAAGTGGTTCTGCCTTTTTATCAGCTCTGTTCTTTTACTGTTGTTAATTGAACTGTATACATTAAGGAATGTCATATATCTGCTAGGCGTTGCTCCGTACATTTCACACGATTCATGGATTACCAGAAATGACTTCCAAAACTCTGCATCGCCTATACAGTAAAATTTGTTACACAGATAATAAAATCACTTTGGAAAATAATTTAGAAAAAAGAAACCCCAAGCAAGCATCATTTTACATTCCTGTTGGCTCCGAGACTTCGCAGTGATAATTAAACTAGTATTTTAGAAAAAGTTGCTAAAAGTCTGTCATCAAGTTGGGTGTTTGAATGGGTCTCCTAGTTATGCTCTGCTCCTTATTTTTAAAATGGTTACAATTGAAGTTTTTTTATAAACTCATATTATTCTGAAAATGAGCTTTTACTTACAAGAAATTGAAGTTATTTGGTAGTCACAGCTACTTTAGTATTAAAGGCAAACTTCCCTCTGTTAAGTATCAAACATAGGTACATTCATATTCTACCTTTCCTCTTGCTTAGCACAATATTAGATATGTAGGGTGGACTACCTCAATTCAACCCCAGTAAAACAAAGAATTCCAATTGCCTGTAACTGTTACTGGCAGGGAAAGGACTGAGAATGGTAAACAAAAAGAAGAAATAATAAGTATATGAGTAAATTGCATTTGTCAAAGAACTATGAGATAACTCATTTTTTTGTCTCTCCTGTTAATCCATCTATGCACTGATGCAGAAAAGCAGGCCCAAAAAGTAATGCTATGGATCTGATCCATCTGGTGATGACTCTTAGGGACTTTCAAATCAAAAGCAACTTTGGAACTATTCTGACAAGCACAGCAGCATTTTGGGATGCTCCCCTTGTACTGTGGGGTTTGATTTAACATGATGGAAGTACATTCTGCAGAAGTCAGGAATATGGAATTTTCTCAACAAAATCTCAGGTCTCAAATGTTAACAGACTATAATACTACAACGGGAGCTAAAATCATGCGTTGTAGTCACGTAGAATTTGACATGATGCGGAATACCATCTGAAAGTCTCTGCATGAAAGATACTTTGCATAACTGTATCTCAATTGTTAGCATGAAAGACATCAGATGAAGGTACTCAAGTACAGCCTCTTTTTGCAGATACAAGTAGGAAATCGTTCTTGATGGCAGTGTTAGACTTACAAGCCTTAAGAAAAAAAGCACAGATTGACTTCAATGAAACTGAGGAACACTGGGGAGAAATCTGATTTGTGAATGAGCAAATCCTACCCATAAAACTACATATAAACAAATGTAAGTGTAAGGAATGAAACTGCCTTCTATTCCTGTAGCAAAGGATGCAAGTAATCAGATAGCTCTCTTCATTTGAATGTCCAGATAAAGTGCAGGCAATAATTGAAGGAAGGGCCTGTCCTAGTTATAAGACAAACTTCACATTCTATCAGGAAGCTGAGACTCTGTTATGGGAAGGACACTGACAAGCCTCTTATATGTCTGTTGCTTGTAACCTTGCCCTTAATCTCATTTTTTTTAGGACAGTGTCTAAATGGGATCAAACAACCTGAAATTCAGTTGATGAAAATGAAGCACTCTTGATGTTTCCCTTCGCTGAAGGGAAGACAATAGGAGTATCAAAGGGCATTCTATGTTGGAATCACCAATACCATTAGCAGGAGATTGGGTTTGGTGACCCAAAATACATTTTCCAGTACATTTTCCAGACTAACGCTCCTGAGTGAAAAATGCCTCCCATGTGGGCAATACTTAAGTTCACGAATACGCTAGCAAAAACCTACTCAAATTACACATGCCATCATCTATGCCCAACACAGTGTTTAATGGAAGGTTGTAACAAACTAGTTGATCCACCAAAATATTACCTGAATGTTTTTTCTTAAATTCTTTGTGTGTTTTTTCAGTCTTCTCTTCTTCATCATCATACAAAAGCATTTCAGGTATCTAAAACAAATCAAAATGGTAAAAACTGAAATTTGAGGTAGGATTAAAAAAATAATTTAGTAGCTAGTCTGAAAAGACTGAAAATTGTATCTTTCTTCAGAATAAAGGATTTATAAAATATAGTATTGAATAGATCGATTCTGCCATTCTCCAGAACTGATGACTTCTTATTCTCTCAGGCAGAGGAGCTTTTGTTGGCTTTATGAACATAAAACAAAGTTCTAAAACACTCCTATGATAACACAAATGTCAAAGATGTAAAAAGGTACAGAATTCAACAGGAATCAGAAAGCAGTTTAAATACAACTGAGTGGCTGCAACACCAAAATGTCTAAGCCTAAATGCCAAAAGCTTCTGTCATGTTCTAAGATGGAGGGAGGTTGTGATGAGGAGGGGCCTGGCCTCTTCTCCCAGGTAACAAACAGGACCTGAGGAAATGGCCGTAAGTTGTACCAGAAGAGGTTTAGATTAGACATAAGAAAGAGCTTTTTCTCTCAAAGAGTGGTCAGGCACCGTAATGGCTGCCCAGGGAGGTGGTGGGTGGAGTCACCATCCCTAGCAGTGTTCAAGAGGCGTCTGGATGAGGAGCAACGAGATATGGTTTAGTGGCTTGTGGTAGCAATGGTAATAGGAGGACTGTTGGACTGGATGATCTTGTAGGTCCTTCCCAACCTTGTATTCTGTGATTCTATGTACAAAGATAAGTTTGCTGATGATACGAAGTTGGGAGGATTGGCTGACATGCCTGAAGGCTGTGCTGCCATTCAGCAAGACCTGGACAAGCTGGAGAGCTGGGCAGTAAGAAACCAGATGAGGTTTAACAAAAGCAAGTGTAAAGTCTTGCACCTAGGGAGGAACAATTGCATGCACCAGTACAGGCTGGGGAATGACCTGCTGGAGAGGAGCTCTGCAGAAAGGGACCTGGGTGTCCTGGTGGACAACAGGTTGGCCACAAGCCAGTAGTGTGCCCTCATGGCCAAAAAGGCCAATGGCATTTTGGGGTGCATTAAAAAGAGCGTGGCCAGCAGGTCAAGGGAGGTGATCCTCCCCCTCTACTCTGCCCTGGTAAGGCCTCATCTGGAGTTCTGTGTCCAGTTCTGGGCTCTCCAGTACAAAAAAGACAGGGATCTCTTGGAAAGAGTCCAGCGGAGGGCCACAAAGATGGTGAAGGGCCTGGAGCATCTCCCCTACGAAGAAAGGCTAAGTGAACTGGGTCTGTTTAGCCTTGAGAAAAGAAGACTGAGAGGGGACCTGATCCAGGTCTATAAATATCTAAGGTATGGAAGGCAAAGTGGCGAGGCCAGACTCTATTCAGCAGTGTGTGGAGACAGGACAAGGGGAAACAGCCAGAAATTGGAGCACAGGAAGTTCTGCACGAATGTGCGCAAGAACTTCTTTACGGTGAGGGTAACGGAGCACTGGAACAGGCTGCCCAGGGGGGTTGTGGAGTCTCCTTCTCTGGAGATATTCAAGACCCGCCTGGACGCCTACCTGTGTGACCTGGTGTAGAGAACCTGCTTTGGCAGGGGGGTTGGATTCGATGATCTCCGGAGGTCCCTTCCAACCCCTACGATTCTGTCATTCTGTGATCTACATCAGGCATACGTATATATTTTGCATTATTACACACTTCATTACAATCACTGACAAAGGGAAAGAGGGTGAGGCCATTAGTATTGTTTGTTGTGTGTGCTTCTGCTGGCAGTGTTCTGTGTGGCCAGTCATGTGTTTATGTGTACTGTATGTGGACGTTCATGCACCTACTGGGAACACATGCTCAGCCTCACCACTGGTTCAAGTTGGAGCAGCACATCTCCAGCAGCCTTGCCCCTGTTAGGGAACTGGATTTGGAAATCACCTAATATGTAGAAACAATATATATCTTTCTCAAACTAAGACTGAAAATTTTGATCCTAAAAAGAAAACATTGTTCCATCAAGCAAAACGCTTGATGGAACTTCACAAAGATTCAAGAACAACATAAGGTTTACAGTGCAAATGCGTATCAGTAGCAGCTAATTTTAATAAAGTTACTTTTAAACTAGCTGAACATACCAGTAACAGCGGATACCATTATCAACCATAGATTACTTTATCACTTCGCTTTTAGTCTAACAGTATTGTGTTCAAAAGACTGTGTTAGATCAGAGTCAGAATAAGTAGTATTTTGTTCAACTCAGCCCACAAAAAAAGCTAAACACAGTTGCTGGACAAATAAAATTATTAATATAATTTAACTGTTCCGTAGAATTTTCTGTCTTTACGACACTGCAGAAATGGATTAGGTAAGCAATGACAATTATTCCTTCATTACTCAAGTTTCATTCATCAAAATTCAGTTATTTATATAGACAATTATTTAAGCACATCATACCTTTTAATTAAAGCCATTTACCTTTTTCATACTGTTTTCAGACCAGGTTTCCATCCACAAGACCTGACATTTCTTGTACAGTGCTGGATTACTTTCACAATTTATTGTGAAATTTATATTGGTGGAATCCATGATCAAGACAACATGCAGATTCTGTTGGATCCCTAAGGAATTGCAATATACACTGTAGATAACAATCAGACTATACAATAATAGATTTACTACAGATACAACATAAGCTACTGTCCCTTCAAATACTTATCAGAAAATTACTTTTGAGAAAAGATACTATTACACTATGATACAGTAGGGTACAAAGGCTTATAAATTCAACTTAATAACTTTAAATAATATCAAGCATTCTCGTTATGCACATTACAATATATTTTTTAATTTAGAAAAGCTGACAGTATTTAAATGGGTATTGCTGGATTATATTCCAATCAATACAGAAACTATTACAAGTAGTTCCATGGCCTTTGACTACAACTGCAAATTTCTGTGCTCTTTCACATATATTATTTATTTATAAAACATTTTTATCTTCTTGCTGGCCAAGAAGAAATGTGGGTTTTGTTTGTTTGTTTGTTTTAAGAAATCTGTAAACTTCCTTTTACGTACTCAGAATCCAAAGTGAGTTGTGACTAAAACTGACAAACAAAAGGAAAATCTATTTAAATGTTTATAAGCTAAACAAACCAGAAAACAATTAAAACAATATTTTCTTCCTTGCAATTACTCTCAACAGCAGAATTTGCAGTACCTTTTCAGAACATTCATAGATAGAATACTTCAGATACAGGAGTAAATCTTAAGCCAAGTGTTCTGTGCCTTCAAATACCACACTCTAACTGATACTCTTGTCTGCTATCTAAAAAAAAACTAATGTTCAAATTACACACAGAAAAGGACTTACTACTTATTTATCCACTTTTGTAACCTTGAAATAAATTATAACTTACAATTTTCTTCACTTACTGTATGTGAAATAGTTGAAAATTGGTCCAGTAAATCCATCTTGTGAAGCTTGATCCTTTAGAGGAGACAGCAGTGGTTCTAATTCTTCTGTTTTATACAGTCCAGGAACTTCTCCTATTTGAAAAATGAATTTAAAATTTCTGATCAAATACAACACAGTTAATCAAACTAATTTGCGCAGCCTGTATATACAGTTTGAGTATAGCAGTACTTCCCTCCAAACCTTCAGGAGTTTCATTACATTAATTTTATCCTTCTTTTCATATCATGAAATTGATGAATTATGTTAGTGATTCCATTTAAAATAAACATTCTACTTTGTTTACATTACAGAAATAGACCTCTCATTCTAACATAGCCAAAGATAGTAATCCAATATTGCGTATGAAACAAATCAAAACAGATTGCTTCGTGTACAGGTACTTGAGCAAAAAAAAAAATACAGAAAGGTAACCAGCAGTTCCGGTATGGAAATATAGTTAGTAAGCATCTAATTCTGCCTCAGTGAACCACTTCTGTGTCATAGAAGTAGTACCATAATCTTTTTAGATTCATCTCACCTGAAGACAATAAACTGTTGATCATCTCAAGGAAAGTGGGATGAACAAACTGATAGTCTTCAAGCAGCAGTACCACCTGCTGTGCTTCAATGCCAGCGAGCTCCAACACCTAGAAGGAGTTAAAACATTTTAATCTAAGTACAGAACAAATGTCTGTTGTTCATAAGAGAACAATATTCTTCTCATGAATATACACTGCATTTTTTTTTCCCCATGGCATATGATCTGTGATACATTTTGAAAGATTACCAGTTATACAAGATAACAAATAGAGAACATTCTACCTAGATGTACAACTTGGTAATCAGAAAACAATTACAGCAGACTATTTTGTAGAGTGCATTTATGCTCCAGATGTGACTTAGTGCTGGTGTTGCATCATTCCTTCTGGGGACTCAGCTGTAAAATTTTCATTAGCAGTTCTGAAGGTACTGAAAGCTGCTGACTTAAGTCTTGCATTTTTAAATAAAGTGCATTATTTCACCAGTCACTAAAATTTAATTTGCTTGAACTACTATCCCATGAGCAAGCAGACCATAGTAGAGACAGAATATGAAAACATACATCACAAAAAGAGTTTCCAATATTCATAAACGCTTGAAATGAATATTAAGTCCACAACACTCAGAAAAAAAGCTTTAATACTCAAAAAAGTAAAGTTCCAGGAAAATAAAGAACAGTACACAGATCTACACAGGAACATCTAAAATTCTCTTTCTTTCAGACCACTGACATTATGCTCTTCTTAAAATCCCTTTCACACAATACTACTGTCCTTCAAAATTCCTATTCTTTTTTACATGTACACGCACAAAACTTGAGATTGCAGAACACTGAGTTACTTACATGTTTAAGATCATTTCTGAACTGCTTCAGCTCATAACCTCTGGAAATTTTGGGAGTAATTAGAAAAGCTCCATGCATATGACTAACTAAGGAGGTAACTGTTCGCCGACCTACACCACTCCGTCCTGCCAAAAGAAGTGATCCTCCAGGAAAACTTAGTACTCTGTCCACTCTAGACACGTAATTGAGGACTTCCTGGAACAGTAACATCTCTATTTCTTTTTTGTCTCGTCCATAATGAATAACACCCTATTGAAAAAAAAAAACAACAACAAAAAAACAATAACCAATACATTCATTGATAACAAAAACCACTAGTAAGATATAGAAGCATCCAACACTTAAAAGATTAGAAATGAAAGTCCAAGAGGCCACGTTGGTCTTCATTACAAATAAATTATTTATGTGACAAAATTTAGATACCCTGCTTGCCTTTTTACCAGTAATGAATAAATCACATTTTCTTAGTAAAAGCATCATGAAATATCCTCAGCATTCCAATATACTGGTATTCTTTCATTTATTGAAATAGAAATATACCACTGAAATAATCAAAATTTAATAGTGAGCCAGATCAAAGTCTGATCTACGTCTCTGACTACAGATTAATTAATATTGGCACAGTGTTGAACAGTGTTTCAGGTAGTTAATTGCTGTGTAATTGCAGATTATGGAATTTTCTATTCAAATACACACAAGAACAGATCCTAAGATTAAATTCTGCCTTATTATATTCGACAAAACCTTGAATTTGAGGTCCAAGACAGTTGCAGTCAGATTTAAAAATAAAAATTAAAAAAAAAACTAAAAAGTAAAAAAAAAAATTTTTTAAAAAGCAAAACTAATTACTGAGGCTACTAAACAATTAAGGATAGAGAGCAGTTAACCACCAAGATCACCAGTCCACCAAACACTACTATCACAGGGCAGACCTCAAGGTTCTCATCAAGTAGTCTGCCTAGCACAGTTATCATGTTTCTCAAAACACAGCCCATTGGGCTGTTATACACCACCAGCAAATGTAACTGACATGCTTTTATTGAAAGTAGCTCTCTATGCAGTACTTCCTACTGTATGCCATATAGCACCACAGATCTTCACCTGACCAAACGTAGGAGATGATTCCTTAATCTAGCAGCAGACGGTGCTCTAAACCAGGTGTTTGTATGTCACTTAGTCAAACAAACAAGCAAACAAGAGGTCTTGGAGTCACTGGTATGAATTCTTGCTATGTATGTTCTTTAATTAATCCTGTCTCACCTTTTTAATAGTATCTATCAAGTCTGTTGAGTTTAGCTTGCCAAGCGGCTTCCCATGTGGTGGTAATGCCTGCCCTGGAGTAGTAAATGCCTCTTGACAAGCTCCCCAAGTTACATAGAAGATATCTGCAACAATAAAATAAAATGTTTAGAAGTTTAGGTCCTGATGCACTATCTGGCTTGATTAATTTGATGTTATTAGGCAATTCCTATTCAAATATTTCAAATTTATGTAATACGCCCCAAATGCTTTACCTTCCATATTGTCCAGAACATCTGAGCCCCAGTCACTTTGAAGCACTTTCACCAAAATATTATCAAATACGTGGAGATCCTTCATGCCAACAATTTTATCACGGAACAAACGACATGCTTCGTAAGCAACTACTTCCAATACATGGTCTGCAGTTTGTGTTGATGGTCCTGAAAAAAGGAGAGATTAAACTTTATATTTTTCAATTAGCTCTACTTTTCCAGAATTTCTCATTTAAAATATGAGATTGAAAGTGAGTAAGTGAAATTACATACCAGCAGGAGAGCATCAGTAAGGAAGAAGAGAAAAAGCAAATATGTTATGAAGTGCTCTTAAGTATCTTTATGTGTCACAACAAGATAAAGTAAAAAATATTCTCTGAAAAGCAATTCTGCAGTTTAGTGCCAGCATTCTAATGAAAATGAACAAGGTATTGCACACTAAGTAAAAATAGAAATACAAAACTCCAAGCAATTAAAATGAACAAAAACCAGGAAATTTTCAAAGGGGAACAGAAAGACTGATAATAAACGAAAATGCCACTGCAGAATACAAGGATACAATAAACTACACAAATGCAAGTAGGGTAGTAAGATGAGTTTCAAGGGGTAGTAAATGAGATGCCATATTTTTCATCACTAAAAAAGCCTAACTATATGTCACCGTTAGATACAAAAATCGAGTTCTTCAATATGCTGAGATTACCCATTCACTGACTGTCAGTGTAGCTTTTCTGACCTCATTCAAGCTAATTTTATACCATCTGATTATCCAAGAAAGTAAACAGAATATGAATCTAACATTCTTAACACTTTTGTAAGCCCTTTATGTAAACAATTTTTCTAATTAATCTAAGAGCTAGAAGTGCAATAAGGAGTAATTGCTCATCACCTAGTAATAATAGTTATTCCACAAGACAAAAATTAGTTTTGAAAGATGCCTAAGCTATCTAAATGGAAAAGCATACAAAACTGAATATCCTTCCAAATGTCACCCTTCCAAAATAAAAAAGAACTCTTGAGAGTGCACTGCAATCATCAAACATTCCATTACATAGATATTTGTAAACTTCTATGTAGATCAGATAGAAATCTACCTGAAGCAAGCCTCTGGAATTCCAAAAGACAAGACATATTCTCAAAATAGACAAATAAATAAACAAAAAAGAATGTAATTCTAGAGTACTTACTTTTCTTAAACTACAAATAGATTCTGTATGTATTTGAAAATATCATACAGGTTTGGTTTTTTTTTTTAAATTTACTATGTGGTACAGAATAAACTGTTAATTTTCTCCTCTACTGATTAACAGACCGTTTACATCTTAGAAAAAGTACCACAGGATGGAACAGCAAGTTGCACATGAAGTCATCAGTAATATTTTATGCCATTTCAGAACTGCTTTATCAATAAAAACCAAGTGACTTACCACCTGATAAATTGTATCTGAATAAACCAAGAACCCACTGAGTAAGAATACATGGTGTAAAAAGGTAATGACCACGATCATCAACTGTGAATTTTGCTCGTACCTTAAAAAAAAAGATAGTAAAAAAATAAAACAGAAGTTGTAAAATGGAAATATAGTTTTAATTTTCTCTAAAATACCATTAATTAAGGCTACAAATTTAGATATTATTATTTACACACACCTTAGTTGTTTCCAGAAGTGCACTGATTAATTGTCCTGTTTTGTGAATGCAAAAGATTTTCTCATAATTAAAATATTTGACTTACTAGGCGGAGGTTTCTTAAATTTTTAAGTGGGAGGATAAAAATGAGATTGTGTGTCTAAACATCTATTTTAACTGCGTAAAATTTTAGTAGATACACACTTGATGTGTGCAAGGAACTCCACCCTCCCATCCCTCTTCTTTACAGCATCCACAAATTGCTATATGCTCAGGTGATAAAGCCCACTATCTCCTGATTCAGTAAGCTGGAAAATGCTACTATCCACATTTTATCACTCAGGAACTTGAAGTGTAGACAGTTTAAGGTGACTACCAAAATCATACACTAAATCTGTAGCAAAGCAAGAGCCCTTACTAATTATTCAGTATCTAGAAATTATTCTAATTATTCTAATATCTAGAAATCTTTTCAAATCAGATACCAACAGTATGAAAAATATATGAATGTAAATTTTAATACTGGTAAACCTTTTTATTTTCTTGTTAATATCAAAAGCTGATTATTAATATATATATTTCTGTACTCTCTATCTCCCTGAATACAATAAATTAAATTTCCATACCTGCTCATATACTTGAACCATAGATCCTGCTAGCTGATGTATTTTTGGTAAAGAACCCCAAACGGGGTGATTTTTTAGGTTTTTCTGTAGTACAGGTTCCAAGTAGGCACTATAAATAGTTTGCAGTTGGTCTCTATCTGGATAGCTACACAGAAAAAAAAAAAAAAAAGGAATTATTATGGACTATCATTCTGAATTTCTTAATTTCTCTATTAAAAAGAATCAAAGCTATACCAAGTTATGGTGACAACTACTAAGAAATTTCAGTGAATTTCCATCTAGCAGCTAAGTATCACCACTGCATTACTGCCATTATTGTTTTACTTTCTGAGGCCACCTTCAGAAAGTTTGTCATCACTTGTAAATGTGTTCTAAAATTTAAAAAAAAAAAAAAGAAACAAAACAAAGACACAGACAAACAAAACAACACTACCAACACCTACAGATTACTCAAGTGGTTGCCAGTGCCAAGAGGTACCAAACAATACCAAATAATAAAATAATAGAATGGTTTGGGTTGAAAGGGCCCTTAAAGACCATTTAGTTGCAACTCAGCTGCCACAGGCAATAATGCCTTCCACCAGGCCTTGAGTACTTCCAGGGAAACAACATCCACAATCACCCTGGACAACCTGTTCTAGTGCCGCACCGTCCTCATAGTATCTAATCAGAACCTACCCTTTTTTAGTCTAAGACCACTGCCCCTTGTCCTGTCACTACATTTCCTTGTTGTCTCAGCCTATCCTCACAGGAGAGACGCTCCAGCTCTTTGTTTATCTTTTGGGCCCTCCTCTGGACCCAGGGTCTCAAGAGAGCAGAATGGGGGAGGGGGGGAAAAAAAATCACATCCTTTGAAATGTGAACATCCCAAAAGCGTTAGAAAACAGGATGAGAACAGCCACATCTTTCTGAGGAGTAAATTCAGCAAGGGCACTATAAACAAGCTGACTCTGAGTTCTGAATGTCAAACCTCACTTTTACATACTTACTCAACTGCACAAAGACGAACAATAGAAGTAAATCTGGAGGTAAGTTTATGCCTTCCTAATGTTCCTCCAGCAGTCATGGATGCCACAATCTGGATATTTTCTAAACCAACCCACTCCAGATTTTCGTCATAGAATCCTTGGTATGTCAGAACCTTTTATAATTACATAAACATTTTATTAAACGGAAGTTAACAGTATATTTTACAAAAAATTATTAACGAGAGATATAACATTGTTACTATTTCCTTGACTGTTAGTGGGATGCTCAGTACTGGTGTCTTCTTCCCTAATAGTCTCAAAAGTAAATTCTTCAAAAATTGTAAAAATCCAGTAAAGAAAAGTCAATATTACATGATGAGAGATCAAGGGAAAGGACAGAGTTGGCTAGAATTGTCCATAACTAGCTTGTAATTCTTCCCAGAGAAAAGCATCTAACATTAAATAGGTTAGACGTTTCATCAGTGATACCTTACTCTGGGCATATGATCAGTGTTAGAAGGAATTATGTCTAAAAGAATACTAAAAAGGAACAAATCCAAAAAGGAAAAAGATGACATATATGGATTACTCCATAGCAGTCATTCAAATAAATGTAGAGAAAGAATATCATTAGCAGGAAGAGGTATAAAAATCTATAGAAAATTGTTTTTAGATATTTCATTTTGAATTCCAGTCTACACTGAAGAATACTATGTCATGTCTACACTGAAAAGAGCATTGTGTCACATCATTAACTTACACTGTCAAGTACTGTCTTTATCATTTAAAAATATAACCTCAATAAAAATGGTATCTTAATTCCAGCTGATAGCCATATATTCTATTCAAGTACAAAGAAAAATAATATAACTCAGGCACAGGATATTAACTATAAAAATTACCAATGTAGGTACAGACACTGAACTATTTCCAGGGTATTTAAGTCTCTTTGTAAACAGGTGTTTACCTGCTGCAGAAAAGCCACGAGAGTGCTTGTTCCCCACTTATCAGGTTTGGGTAGATTTATATCCTTTAAGTACAAAACCAGTCTTTCACAGTCTTTTGGTCTGAATACTCGCCCAGTGTTTGTACTTATTACAATGCAAGTTTGACTTAATTTCTGTATAAGATGTTGAGAGGTAGTTTGTGCGCTGCAGTGAATGGCAGCAATCTGAGTGGATCGAAGTTGAGAAAATGCATAACGGAGCAGCATCCTAAAAAAGCAAAAGTGTACAGACATTTAAATATACACAAGATAAAAACACATTCAAATTCAAAGATATTTTACAGCTTTTGAATTAAAATGCACATCCTGCATACTGTAGTAATATGAGGTGTTGCATGAGGTTTGCTGAATTTACCACTTTCCATTCAAGACATTCAATTAAAGTGTAGTGTACACCTACATAAAATAAAGAACTATCTTCAATACCTTATGTAAATTGAACCAACCCACATAAATAAGGAACCTAAAATAAGCAACAGGATTATTTTAATTCAGCTGCCTGGACAAAGGTATCCAGGATGAGTTCAAGACTAGGTATCTCAAGTGCCTTTCAGCTGTTGCCTCAATGACAGTACAGGTGCTTCAAACATCCTGTTTCATGTCTAAAAGCCTCATACTGATATCTCAGATGCATAGTGCCAGCTTGAGCTTTCCCTAAATTTTCTTACTTGACTCTGTAGAAGGTTTGCTTTGTTAGTAATGTAAACATGTTATACTCTGTAACTAAAAATGAGAAAAATCACATGATAAAATCATTAACACAAAACATTATTAACTTATTCAAACAGATAAAAGTATGTTTTCCTTAAAACAGCAAATGTGTTTGTTTTTTTTACCCCTTTCCACAACCTTCAGGACCCACAAGTAGAAATGGCTCCTTATTGTTAAAGCCTAGCCAGGGTCTAAAGTAATCTAAGCCCCTCTGCATGTCAGGGGTTTGGATGACAGGGAGTGTCTGCAGATTGCTGAAGTTATCAGCTGTCAGATTTTCAGGTTTTTTCAGATGATACAGCATTAACTGTCTGCTGTCAGTGTCATAATACGTGTCCAGGGGCTTCCTTGGATCTGGTGGAGATTCTTGTGCCCATGTGAAGATCTTTAAAAAAAAAATAAAGCGTCTGTTAAATCCATATCCCTAACGGCAAGGCCTACTGCTTTAACTATGTATAAAGAATGTTGGGAGTAGCTTTGTAAAAAGAAGCATTTAATTCCTCCGTTTTATAATTTTGCACCTTCCTTTGAAACCAAATTTGATCATGTTACGCATATGCTTTATGATGAAGTCCTGAATTAAACAGTAATGTAGTACTCTTCTATTACTCACATAATATCTTTTTAGAAATATAAACTCAAAGAAATCTAAGAAGAAATAAACTGCATTTAGTACACCTTATATAAACTTTTTTTTTAATTAGACAACATTTACAATAATAATAAGGGCAACATAACTCATTCGTTTTCATCAATAGCTAATATCCAGAAGTTGAGTTTGATCCTTGACCATCTACCCTGAATAAGTTATAGCTCTACCCTGAATATGTTATAGCTCCAGACTGTCTTTTGAAAGGAACCGTTTTCTTCTCTTCAACAGAAAACCCAAGGGTGAGTATGGAGGTAACTCTATCAGGGACAGCCTTGTGCAGGCACTATGCACAAGTAGGCCACTTAGTTTTCCAGCCCTGTTCTTTTATCATTGTGTCTTCAAGCATCTACATAAAGATAAAACCACACCCCAGAATATAAAATACATAACTTCAAATTCAAAATAGTGCTATAAGAACACCTTCCCGGTGAAGTGCAAAGCCGGTAGTGTTATTATTCCATGCACTCTGAACACAAAAAATACATGTGTTAGAGATGCAGTAAACACAAAACGTCTGCTGTAAACGTTCGTTGCATAAAACAATATGAACAGAGGCTGTTCTCTATCACTTGGTGCAGTACAAAAGAATTGCTGCCTGGGCTGGATGAGCCTAGCAGTGTTTCAGGGACATATGAAACATTTACTTACTTCATGCTACTTTAGCTACTTCCCTGCATGCAGCACAGACTGCAAATAAATTAGAGCACTGACATTCTATTACTGTGAATCGTCATTGAGAGAAGAGGGAAAATCACCTTCTAAATGTACCGAGAAATGTTTTATGAACTTGATGAAAAGGATTACCTGCTTTGCAAATTCTAGTCGTGAACTCATATTAAGATTGCCACCAAGCCCCCGGAGCAAGTTAATGATGAACTGTCCACGGTCAGTACACCCACGAAGATGAGAAAGTCCATTCATCACAGTTCCAACTAAACTTGTTTCTACCACAAAGTCATTCTGTAAATTGCAAGTCAGAGTACATTTAATCATATGCCTAATAATAATGAATGCCATGTATTGCTAGCAGCGTATTCTTTGGCCCTCCCACTTGATGTGAAATTATTTTAAAACTTTGATTTGAAAGCCTTAAACTTGTATTTAATTCCATGTTTAATTATGAATTGATGTAATTTAGCAATCAGAACTTTTCTTGAGTATTCTGAGAATCTGTAAGAAACCAACATAACTGTGTACTGGGAATCTCTCTCAGGAACAGATCATTTATGAATTTTGCTCTTTTCCACCAAAGGATGATGTTCAAGACCAATGTCATGCCTTTCTTTAGCATCCAGATGAAGATACTTCAAAAGTAGAAAAATATCCATGGGTGGAAGAAACAAGAGGGGAAATAGCATTAAAAACACAAAAGTGACTATCTATGGGGGACCTTCCCAAAGGGGAAGTAATGCAGGTGTTCCAATATTAGTTTACTGGCCATAGCAGTGGAGATTTGCAGTATATGTTTCAAAACTTTAAATACAGCAATCAAGTTTAAGAACCTCACAGTGACTAGAATGGTTCCAGCATTGCTCTTTTTAAAAAGAACAGTTACCAAAAAAGCACTGTGATTTCTTTTTATTTAATATAAATATTTTCAGTGTTAAATATAATAGAAAAATGTATCACCTTAATAGAAACTGAAAAGTGATCAAGTATTCAATTACCAACCTGCTTGACAACCCAGTTTAAAGCCTTTTCAAAATAGTCCCCAATCCAGTTTTCAAGGTTGTATCTGCATTCTTCAGGCTGACTTCTTAGCCAAGATTTTATCAGAGAATTAAGATCTGTATCTTCATCACTAAGGCAAAGCAAAAGAAAACAACATTCAAACTAACAGAATTCCACACCTGCACACAGATGAGTTAAAATGGAACAAAATCCTAAGAAATTCTTTTACGTAAGAATTTTTAACCAATACTTTGGCTCTAATGGTCATACATAAAATAATGCAGTACATATCTGAAAAAGTAGGAAACACATTAGCCAAAAGGTTATAGCAAGACAGCTTTGAAGACAAATAAAACCTAAACTAGATTCTCTCAGTGATTTGCTTTTCAAGCGTGCTCAAGTAATTCAACCACTCTGCACAGTTTAGACCACCCTTCTAGAAAATTTAGGAAGACGTGCTTAGATTATGAAATGATAATACTCTCTACGCTCTGTCTTACCTCAGAAAGATCATTCCCATTCGAGATATTGTAGCAGGAGACGCACAGCTAAGGTCATGAGTTTCAAAAATAAAGTTGACATTTGAGCCAAATTGAATTCTTTCTCCACTTGGTATAGTCAACAGTCTGTTGTCATCCAAAACAGAATTCAAGGATTCGATCCATTCAGGATCAATATCACCATCACAAATTATCCAAGAAGTCGTATCTATTTCCAGACACAATTAAAAATATAATATAAAAATATAATATAAAAATATATCAAACCCAAGAAAAACACTTAAAGGATATAACTCCTGACTAACTGAACACTACTTCTTACTCATCCTTCATTATAACCTTAATATAAGCTCTTCAAGGGACATTCTTCATGTTTTATCTTCTGATGTCTGCTTTTGTTTTCTTAAGTACAGAAAAGTTGGAAAGTGCCAATCAGTGTTCTTCAACATGACTGGCACCAGAAGTTTTATTTACCTTATGATAACCACAAACTAATAATAACATATTGTGAAAAGTAAACTGAAAATAAACAATTTCAGTAAATTAAACAAAACAGTACATCTACTCTCTCCTAAGCATACCTTGGGGTTCTCGTACCACTTGCCGAGCACTATTTGTAAGCACACCATCAGACCATTCTCTGGTATCCATATCAATATGGCCAAGCAACTGATGACGAGGCATTGCTTTAGGATTCATAGCGTACTGTTTCACTACTTTGCCAGTTTTACCAAGTGCTGCCTTTAACATCTGCCAAAGTGTTGATTTCCCTGCACCACTTGGACCTACAATAACTACACCCATCCTTTGACGTAGTTGTTCGTATAATTCCAAAGCTTTCTTGACCTAGATAGTAGAAGAAAAAAAGGATGGGTGAAGTTGTGGAGCGAAATCGATCATGTTCTCTTTTTTCATGCTTTTCCAATCTACTTTGCATGCAGTACCCTTGTTTCTGTAATTATGAAATAACAGGCCTTTAGAGGATCAGTTAAAATTCAGATCCGAAAGAGTAGCAAGAAACTTATTTTAGACATCAGAAGCATTTCACTGAATTACTAAAACAAAGAAATCGGTGATCTCTGGACATTGATTTTTCCTGAAAAATTAATGAATGTTTAATCAAAAAACGTTAGCTCAAAAAAAAAAAAAAAAAAAAAAAAAAAAAAAAAAAAGAATACACCTGAGACACAGAATTGCTCAATAAAAGTTAATGTTTACATATTAATTCTTTCACTGTCCAAAATATTCACAGGAATTTGTACCCAGCTTGAAAAAAAACTGCATACAACATGCTCACATCTTAAGCCTTCTTGTGCTACTTTTCATTCAATTACGTGATCAATCTCCCATGCTTCCACCACAAGCATCTGTTTTTATACAAATAATCATAATCTAACATTTCTTTATTTTTTTCACTTTCTTATAAAACATTTCACTCAAAGGCAGAAGGAAATGACTCAAATGTACTATCAACTAGTCCTAATTAAAAACAATTCATTTTGCTTTGCTGTTCTAGTCATTGTTTACCTGAGTGTTTATAATTTCCAAGCGTGCCTCTTCAAAGGCTTCCTGTAAAGCTGCAGTTAACTTGGCATACTCCACATCTTTGAAGTCAATGCCAGGGAAGACATCTTTTACCAGTGCATCAAATCGCGCACAGTCTGCAAATGTAAGCTTTGACATGGTATTAAGCCGCAAAGCTTGAACCACCAAGTGACTTTCATTAACTGGAAGGAAAAACAAAGACACCAGATCAATTTGTTTTCTGGTTTTGGTTGGGTTTTTGGGGGGTTTTTTTGGTTGTTGCTGGGGTTTTTTTTTGGTTTATTTGTTTCTGGCTGAGAATATATCAGTGTTGAATCCATATTGTAAGACATAGGAAGCGGAATCATAAGGGAAACTACAATCCAGTCTTTCTAGCACTCTGCCTGGAAGTTAGTCAAGTGACTAAGCATAATTCATACTGACAGCTGAATTCTATTACAGACTATTATAATATATACAGATAGTTATGCTGGAGATGGTACATACTAGCATAATGATTAAAGCAGGACTAAGAGTAGCAGCATGTAATTATCTTCTTTATAAAGTGCATGTGTAAGAAATGAAGGACCTGAGTCTTCTTCTGCCAGAGGCAGTTAGAAGTCTAACCTCTCATGCATGTCCTAATTAATTACAAATACTGCACTCTCCACACCTCCTCTCGAAGTACCATGGCAACGTTAAGTGTTTTGGGACTAGAACAAGAACAGACACAAGTAGGTTTTACACTGCCATTAATAAATAAATAAATAAATAAACTCCTAATGGGCAAGGCGCGGGGTTGTGATTCCTATTTTTTCTTTTTTAATCAAATCATTTTCTCACGTAAAACATGAAATTTTTCAGAGAGTGGGATTAAGAACCACTGGTGAAAAATCACTGTTTCATCACAAATGCATGACTGCCCCAAATCAGAATGCACTGTAGCCCAAATTCCACTCTAAGGACAGAAAGTCTCTATTCTCTAACATGCCCTTCCTCTGCGTCTTCTTCCTAGAAGTTCTAGAGCCTGAGAATTAGTACATCCTTCCAGGATTAGGAAAATGCTCAAGCTTCTTCATTCAGAGCAATGTTTTAAATGTAAATGTTCCTATAGGCTATTTTTCTTAATAAAATGATAAATCACAAAGAGGGAAAATGTTTACATTAAGGAACTTGTATTTAGAAAGCAAAGCAAGCAGTATAGAATTAAAGCAACATTTAAGAGCATGGCAAAGATTTTGACAAGTCAGACTGAACTATGCAAGAAAATATAAAGAAACAGGAAATTGCATCTGATAGAAATACCTTATGTATCTCAAGCTAAGAGATACACACACACACACACACAGAAAAAAATCTGGGTCAAAATCATAAACTCGATTCATCTATCTAGCCTACCACAAGGATTACTGGAAGTTATAATTTAAACAAGACTGATCAAATTTTCAGGAAGTAATACCTAAACAAGAAGCCAAAATGTCATAGAAAGGAATGCTGATAGGAACACATTGTAAAACACATTGTTGGCAATGCTTTGATGGATCCAAACATAACTCAGTTACAAATTGTTTACCATTAACAAAATATTTGCAATGCCCAGATTTCCAAACCCAGGCTGTCTCTTACAACTAACAGTATCATCTGCACAGATATCTGCTGTTCAGGACATTAACTACTGCTTCTCATTCACTAAAGATGTAAATGCTCATCTACCCTGGGCTTAATTCCCACACATTCAAAATCTAAACTAGAAGAAAACATCTAAAAAATATATAATGCTCCAGTCTAATATAATGTTTTCCATCCTTTCTATCTGTTCTTATGTTTACCTCTGCCTACCAATCTGTGTTTAACATGGTCCTTATCTTTTGTCATGTGACTGTCCTGGTTTCAGCTGAGACAGAGTTAATATAGATACAGACACGTAGATAAAGAGACAAGAGATCATTATCATCACTGTTACTTCCCTCTTCCTTTTCTATATTACTAAATAGTTTTTATCTCAACCCATGAGTTCTAGTTTCTTTTCTTCCTCAGTTCTCACTCTTATCCCACTGGGAGGGCAGGGAATGAGTGAACGGCTGTGTGATACTTAGCTGCCTGCTGAGTCAACCCACAACAGTGATAATTTTAGCCAAACTCGAATGAATCAAAATGGTCTGATCACTGATGAATAATGACAGCATCAGAGGATCTACACTCCTGGCCTAAGCGAAGTGAAAGCAATAGTCTTTGAGAATCATTTAGAAGCATAAATAAATAAATTCCTCTATCTATATTCCTACCGTATAAAAACTCAATCTAGAATATGACATCAGTCTTTTGCGACTGACAAAGGGCTATCTTGGATAACTTTTTCTTTGCCAAGTAGTCTCTAATCCAAGGTATGGCTTCTCAAAACTCTGCTGAAGAAGATGTAGAGAATGGTATCTGCACAGTACTCTAAATAATCTAAAGTTTGACATGATCAGTCTTACTTTCTTGCTTTTCTGCACCTCTCTTCAGCTGACGAAGAAGACTGCCACAGCCTCTCAAAACAGTCTTTAACGCTCGTAAACCCCAATCATAGTGCTGCTGTGGTGTCAAAAGCTCCCTAAATTTAAAAAAAAAAAAAAAAAAAAAAAAGTGTTAAAATAAATTTCAGGCACCATTGCCAGGTTTTCTACTTCTATTTTCAGCCAATGCCTATGCTTACAATATGGCTTGGGGAAGTGGAAGAGATTCTGTAGTAGCATCTCTAATGCATTTCAGAGGTATAAGCAATGATATTCTAAAAGTTTCAGAGAAAGTATATTCAACAGCTAATATTTATACTATCATCACTAGTGAAATTAACTAAAATCTCTGACATTTTATAACTTTATAACTGTGTTCTTTTATCTGACATATCTATAACCAAATAGCCATTTCCATTTAAACTACTTTGGGAGTCAAAATACACATTTAATCACACAGTCATATGCTTACATTCATATTTAATGAGGGTAACAGGGGTGCAGTGCTTTGCCACCTTGAGATTTTAACTGCATTCCACCTGCTTTCATACCTGAAGCTCCCAAAATATTGCAATATTTTTATTTTTAACATATTTTAAATTAGTCACTACAAAAATTTGAATGGTACACCCATCAGATTCAAGGGCTATACTGAAAATAAAAGCTCAGATGATTCCAAACATACTGTTTTATGGCTAGTTTGGCTTCCAACACATAGCTTTCTGCAATTTTCAATATTACAGAAAACTGACAAAAAGCACATGGCAAATACTGCATAGAGAAAAAACAAGGTGAGATAACCACAAGGCTCAGTGTTACCTTCTACAAAGACAGAAACATGCTAAGAATTTTATTTTAATATATGCTTACCTTGCTAGATTGAAAATAGCCACTAATTTTCTACCGAGTGTTTTAGCATACTTAAAGCCTTCCGAATACAAAATCACTTCTGCGATAAGTTCATTGTCTGGATGAGTCATAGCAACTGGCCGAAAAAGTTGTTTGAGGTTATCAGGCAGTTTTTGTCTTCCTCCATAATCTTTTCCAGCAGGATTCATAGTGATAAAAATTCCAGAATTATGATCCATTTCAATCTGGAATTAGAAATGCAAGGGTAATAGCATATTGTCATTTGAAAATATGGGGAGGTGTATTTTGTTTAGTTACAGTAGCCAGTCTTTAAACTAGTAGAGATCCAGTTCTTTCAGAACTATTTGTAAACATTAAGTCTGTTTTATCATACCTTTTTGCCAAGCAATTCACATGAAGAACTATGTTTCTTCAAAGCATGTTGAATAGTCTGAATCTGCATGGACACTGCAGACAACACTGCTTCCTCAAGTCTATTAAATTCATCAAAACAGCCCCAGGCTCCACATTTCACTAAGCCCACAAATATGCGTCCCATTGACTTCACATCAATGCCCTAAAAATTAAAAAGAAATAAAAATAACAAGGAAGTAATAGAAGACTATCTTCCTACCTATTAAAAAAACACTTTACTTTGAATAACCACAAATGTATAAGAAACTATCAAAGGGAACCTGACAAATTACTAAGACTATTTTTAGAATGTAATACTTCTCTATGAAGCACGTGAAAAGATATTTCTGAATTTTTTAAGATAAATTACGAGAAACTATACACACCTCATCGCAATTAAAGACTAATACTTGTCTTCCCAGAAGTCCACCCAAGGCCTTTACTGATTCAGTCTTCCCAGTGCCAGCTGGACCATAGGGATTTCCTCCAAGGCCCATCTTCATAGCCTGAGTAAGAGTTAGGTAACACTTATCTGTCAAAGGTGTATAAACAAGTTTAGGGGAATTGCCCTGCAGAAACAAAACAAATTATATGGTTTAGTACACAAAAATTAGTTAAGATATAATTTCATTACTTGCATTCATAAATTAATGAATTTTAAAAGAGATGATAAAGCAACTACTAAGATTATTACCTCTTAAGTATATGAATTTGTTCAAAATAAAATGAAATTCCCATAACTTTTTTTTAGAATTACAAAAAAAAAAAAACTTTAAAAGGAAATGAAAAAAGCATTGAAATAAGATCAATCTGTATCCATGTCAGAAAGTGTTATGTATCCATATTGTAGCTGCTTTCCATACAAGCATTATATTTATATTATCACAATCAAGACCTAAAATTAAGTATCCTACTTTTTAATATTTTCTGTGAAATAGAACAAAAAGGACACAACAAATTTGGAAAACAACAGCAATGGTTGGAAGGCAACCAACAGCATGTGAGGAATAAAAAAGTGTTTGATACATGTATAAAAGCCACCAAGCATAAATTAAAAATAACATACCTGATATTCATAAGTATATTGAAGTTCAGCGTCTACCATCTGAACGTAACATTTTTGGTCTCTCATATAAAATCTCAACTGTTTCTTCCAAGCCCAGTCTTCAGCACTGTGAATCTGAGCTTGATTTAGCTGCTTCACCAAATCGATGTTATGAATAATATCAAGAATCAAAGCTTTAAGCTTGAGCTCAAGAATTCCTGATTCTGCATACAACAATAAAGGAATAAAAAAATCACAATGTTAGCAATTCTGACATTCACTTTCTATTATTATTTGATTTTACTGAGATCTTGTTTCAGTTATATATATTTACCACATAAAATGAGATCCTGACAGAGGTAGCAAACCCTCATGTAATTTCAGCCATTTGAAAGATGGGTGACCAGCCTAATGCATGTGATGTTATCTGCCCCTACGTTCAAGAGAATGAGATCGAGTTTCTTCCAGAAACAAATTATTCCAAACATGTTTACAGCTATGTCCGCTTGATAAGTGAGGCACAAATTCTTAAGTGATGTGATGAGGGTCTGAAAACCACTGTATATGTTCTGGAGATTTTAACTCTGAAGAAAGGGAGAAGGAGAAGGGGAGGATTTCTCTATATACAATTATAGTCATTTTATATAAAACTATGTGCTGATACACATATATACATTTATTTTATATATATACGAATTATGTACATTTCCAAATATATAAGCTCTCCAAGACAGTTTTTTAACCTAAATAAAAGTTATTCACTGAAACATTAAATACACTAATGCTGGCAATAGTAGGTAGCTAACTTGTAATTTCCTACTTAAACAAAGAGAGTGTTAAATACTATACAGTTACAAAATCATTATGAGGTCTTACATATTAGAGTCATTTTTGTACCTGTACTGCCAGTATCTTCCATACTGATATCAATGCCAGTATAACGTTCCAGTTTAGCCATCAGCTCTAATTCTAACTGTTGCAGGTTATGGTTTTTGATAGCATTTTCAACATCTTCAGTGAACTGAATTTGTTCTGCCAAGGAAAGAATCTTAAAAAGAAAGAAGTTCAAATTACATTTTAAAAATACAGAAGATAAAGGAAAAGAATCATTTACAATTGGTCATAAAATAATTTAAACATTGATAACATTTTCTTTACTGTAAATGTAAATGACATCAAACATTTGCCATGCACTTAAGAACAAATACAGCCACCTTTTAAAAACTGATAAAATTTAGCAAAAACTTGTATTTGCTGTATTGGATTGCATTACATCAGCTGTTCTACAACATGTGGTACCAAAACTGTTAGAAGCATCTTTTCTTATTAACAGAACATGTAATACAGAAACATTTTAGGCACACAGAGTATGCAGCCAAAGAGGTCTGATCACATCATTTACATTTTCCACTACTGACCTGCTACCACAGCATTTTCTATTCTGCTTTCTGCTTACATTTTATGTAAGATTAGGTGATACGTAAAATACCCCAGTACTTCAAATGTTTACATAAGAATTACAAGAAAAAGAACATTTTAAAGAATTTCTCTCTACAACTTAAAGAGGATTTCTCTGGGATTTGTCTGGAGCTTTCTTGCAAATTCACATATATAGTTTGTGAGCCTTTAAAAATAACTTATTTGGTGTATTTAAAACTACACAGAGGCGCTACTGAATCATCATCTACTACCTGGGAAGGAAATAGTGATGGATCAATGGAACCTTTTGATTTTTTTCCAGCATCAACACAATCAATTAACATCTTCTTCAGAGTCTCCTTCATCTCCAAAGCCAAACTGTTCAGCCACACCTGCCAAATGGATTAAAAAACTTTAGGTACATTGCAAATTATTTTCTCAAAACTTTTTGGAAATATATTTGGATATGATTTTCCTACCTCCACATCACTGGACAGAAGAACTTTATTCCTAAGTGGCACAGTTTCTCCTTCTACTGACTTCATGGCAACTATGTATTTAAATTCTTCATCAAAGCTCACACTATGAATGCCTATGAATAAGAAAACAGCAATAAAGTCAGATACTGTTAGTCTTAAACATGAATTCCCCCATTTCTAGTAGCAGAAATGGAGAAAAAAAATCTGCAACAGACAATTTAGCTTTAAATGTACTTATTTCTGAATAAATATACTTCACAAATGAAAACTAATGCATTACCAGCAAAAAGTTTCTTAAGATGAGTCTGGATAACCAAAGGATTTGTGGATTGTCCTAAAATTTCTAATAAGTCATCATCACCAATGAAATAGAACCTCGGAAATGCTGAGCGCTTTTCCTGTATAAAAACAAATGATTTTTTAAATTACTTATTTTAATTCAAACTTATTGACTTTCTTTATAGAAAACTATATTAATTTCAGTTGTACCTCCAAAAACTCATTCAGAGATCTCTGACATCTCTGAAGCTGATCAAGTATAGCAATTAAGGTACTTCTTATTCCTGCCCGGGCATTCAGTGAAGTTATTCTATTATCCCTTCTGATATCCGACAAAACAGATCTTGACAGGAAAAAAAAAAAAATAATAATAATAATTCATAAAATTACCTTTACAGTTTTAATCTGAGTGTTATAGATTTGTAGCCATTTAATTAAAAATTAAAGCACACATGAGTTGTATAAGTATCTGATTTATAACTTTCAGTTTTAAAAAAATCTATGATGAAACATTTCAGAATTTACATCAACATATCTCCAACATAATTTAAGAACTTTTTTGGAACAGTTGTTCCTCATACTTCCACTATTAATAACACTGTAGCACACAGTTCAAAGATGGTACAGAAAATATGTTAGATTCCATATCACTAACCTAAAATCTTCATCAACTCTGGTAAAACGTGCATGATCTTTGGGCAGAGCTCCACGGCCAAATATGGGTTCTAAATAGACCCATTTCCTCTGTATTAGGTTTAAATGTTGCAAAAACTCATCCAACTCGGCAAGTTTTTTTTCCCAAATGGACACTTTATCTTCAAAACCTTTGTAATATGGAGAGTCTTTGAGGGACTGTAGAAGACAGCGATGATCTCCAACTTGGTTGACTATGTCTTTCCAGTCTTTAATAAGCATGACAGTCTTGCCTTGGCTATCTTCATAATCTGTTAATGTAAAGACAGCCCCGACTCCCCAGAGTTCAAGTTCACGTAATGCTTCTCTGATTGTAACTTCACCTTGAGCCCGACAATTCAAGTCCTATTTAAAAGCAGAAATACATTTCATTTAAAACTACAGGCCTTGTAGTAATACTTTTTCTTCAAGAATCAAAGACCAATTACATTTCTCTATTAAGACAAAAATATAAATATGCATGCAAAACAAAATATTCTGTGGAAAAACACTGTTGCATTTACAAAAGAACACCAGATAAATAAATAATTGAATAAAAATACAATAACTTTACATGTCATTATTCATACCCTAAGATCAGTGGCTTTTTCTATAATGGCATCAGTCACTTTAAGCAGATCTCCAAACACCAAACCCTGAAGAGTAGTGCCTCGGGGAAGACCCAGAAGACGAAAGAGATCGAGCCAGTGGTCTGGAGAAAGATGTTCTCCTCTAACATATTTTAGGAGTGGAATTACCATCTATGGGAAAAAAATCATATGAATCTACCTAGTACTTACGCAAATTGTATCTGTTTATAGAGAAGCTATTAAAAAAATAACATTCTTAAAACAAAGCACTTTTTTTTTTTTTTTTTTAATAAACCTGGATTTAACATTTAAGGACTCTCTCAGGAAAACTCATTGTGAAGTACATTTAAGTAAATTGTAATGCTCTCCTTGTTCACTATAAGGCACTAAAAGATTCTCATAAACAAATTAAATGTTCAAAACAGCAGCAGGAGATACTTTCTTAAATTCTAACAGATTTATTTTATGACAAATGAACAATGAGTAACATAGTAAAGTACATAATCCAATAATACTATTGGATTTTTTATTTCGTACACCTTTCTATAAGTAGCATCTTACTTTGTATTTGTCCACTTCTTTTTGCAACTTTACTGTCATTACAGTGCGTCCTTCCATCTTCCTAATTTTATCATGCCAGTGAAACAAAAATTCTTCAAATAGGTATGTTTTACTCCTGTATGAAAATCAAACATAGAAAAGGTCATAATAATACAAAACTATAACCATGGATACACATCCATGAAAAATAAAGCAAGAAAATCATACCTAAAAGTAATCCAGTCTTCTTTGGCTTTCTCCTGAAAACCTTGATAAAACTCCTCATACAATGCCCAGACTTCTGCACAACACTTAATATCCTGAGATACAACTTTTGACAATGAGAAGTCGGGCTCTTCCAATTTAAAATGATGGCATTCTTCGCTGAATAAAAAGATAATTGCATTATACATTACGTTAATCAACTATACGTTAACAATTGAAGAGAAGCAACCATATTAAAATAGACCTCCTTTCATTAAGAAAAGCCACTGGCTTCACTGATGAACATCCTTGCCAACTGCAATTTCATTACTGTCTCCTTCCCAAGCAGAAATAATAAAGGAATGAAAGGAACAACTGTATTTTTCATAAACTTTCATTTCTTTTTTTTTTTTTTTTTTTTTTTACAAAGTGAATTTTGAACTTGGTATTACCCGAAATAAGGCTTAAAATAAAGTTCAAATTGATTTGTTTCTTCACTACAGGTGGAAAAATCATGCTGGTTTTTTTAACTACTATAATTACATGCCATGCTAAGAACTAAAATAAAAAATTTTGTCTGCTCAGGATATGCAGTAATGAGTTTACCTAAAGCAGGCATTCAGAGGAAAAAATTCTTTCCTTCAACACAACAGTCTAACAGATAAGACACATTCGAGAAATGAGAGGTGAGTTCTACCCACTTAAGTTACCAGATGACTGAACCAATAAGTACCCTTCCTTGGACCAATAAGCCAAACTTCCTTTTAGTGAGAAGTTCAAAAGTCAGAATATCTTTCCTTTCGTTTACGCATTCTTTTCCTTAGAGGTCTGAGCCCTTGAACTTCTCATTTTGAAAAAACTTCAGCACAAGAAATTCATGTAACGTAAAATGAACAAAAATAACCTTGAAAAATAATGTATGAAAATCATTTAATATGAAGAAAACTGAATTACCAATATTATACATGAGATCAAATTTAATATTTTCTGAGATATTATTATTGCAAAAGGTCCATACATTGATGACTACAATACACAGGGAAATAAACATACATGAGTTTTTCCTTCATGGTTTCAAGTTCATCAAATTCTTCCTTTTTTTCCTTTATGATCTGAGCACTTTTCTCAAGCACATCTTGATCACCTGTCTCAATTACATCATCACTTGGCTTCAGCTGATCCCAACGAGCTTTAAATTTTTCCAGGTCTTGAAGATACGTATTAATACGTGACACCACATTTCCCTTCATCACTTCAATCTGTAAAGTAAGAGTTAAAAATGAGATTCCTTTAGTGAATTACAACTGGAACAAAATCAAAGTAACCACATTGTTCCAACTTCATATGTCACATCCTAAGAAAGCGTTCACCTTTAGTCTTCCAGTTTCATTTCAAAACAAGGGGTACCAACTTTATGCTTGGTAGGCAAGATCTATTTTTGGCCTATGCTACCCATTCAGCCTGCACACAGAAGAAGTGCTATTTGTATGACACATCAGTATCTTCAGTAATAATAAAAATGACTTGAACAATGTTTCAGTGGCCTGGCAATTAGAGGACTGCACATAGTATAGCCAAGCTGTGCAAAAAAGCAAACAAAAAAAAAAAAAACCAAAACAACCTAGCATCAGTACTAAGAACACAATAAAATAAACAATATATTTTAACTGTTAAGTTTCCTTCAGGGAACTGCTGATTTATATTTAGCCATCTCTGTCTTTTGGTAGGTCTCTGAGAAAGAATAATGTAACATTAATTTCAGAATCAGTTCTACAGATACTTCACTTAGCTACTGCTTAAATAGCACTATCTCCTAACAGGCTGTCACCAAAGTTTGTGTTAATACTGAACAAGGAAAATGTATGGATTTTATATAATTCATGAAAAATAGTTTATCCAGACTTCTGTGTTTTAGGAGCTGCTGAAGCTGGTCCACAGGGGAGCCACAAAGATTATAAGGCTGGAGCACCTCTCCTACAAAGGAGAGGTGACTGAGGAAGGCTCTGGGGAGACCTCACTGTGGCCTCCCAGCACTTAAAGGGAGCTTACAAACAGAAGGGAGACCCGCTTTTTACACAGGCAGATAGTCAAATCTGCCAAGGGGTCAAGGGGGAATAAAAGAGAGGAGATTTAGATTTTATAGTTGGAGGAAACCTTTTAGACAGTTGTGAGGCACTGGAATGGGCTGACCGAAGATGCTGTGTCAATGCCCCACTCCTGGAGGTGTTGCTATAGAAGAGAGGTTGGACTAGATGATCTTGAGAGGTCCTTTTCTATCCCTATGGTTCTGGAATTCTGTGAAAGGACCCTGGGCAGATTGATCTAGTGGGTAGAAACACCCATCATGGCAGAGGGGTTGGAATTAAATGATGTATGAACTCTCTTCCAACCCAAACGATACTATGATTCCATGATAAAACATCGATTGTTACCTGCTCTGTTATCATAAGCTCGTGGCTTTCCATCATTAATTCAAATTTATCCCACGTAGCTCTCAGGTTACTGATTGTGTCCAAACCCGCACCAGCCACAGTTCGCAGAAGTTTGTTTTTATCCTCAGCTTCTTGAAACAGGAGAAAAATCTAAATTCAAGTGGATTAAAAATACATGTGTATGTAAAAATTCAGTAAATCCTGTTTATCCAAACAATGAATAAATATATAAGAATCACCATTAGTGTATCCATAGATAATGTGTCTGCATGCATTTGCATTTTTAATACTGTTTACATAAAAAGTAAAACACTAGAAAAATAGCACCTGAGGTATTTAGAGAAATTCTAAATCTTGATCCTGAAATGAAATATACAGAAGTTAATGCTTATTGCGAAACAGGTAAACGCCTCTTATTGTAGATACCCAATCAGTCACATTCCAAAACAACAACAGAGCAACAGAAGTTCAGTATATATGTACCTATATGTGTAATGGCTGGGAAGGAGTTAATTTTCACTACAGCAGCTGTGTTAGGTTTATGTTATGTCACCAAAACAATGCTGACAACACTCTAATGTTTCAGCTGGTTAATATCCTGGGAGTGTCACAGAAGCTCAGAGGGGACGCAACCAGGCAGATGACTCAAACTAACCACATAACATTCCACAGCATATAACATCCTGTGCAGCAATAAAATAGAGCAGATGGAGTTTTAGTGAGGTTAGCTATCTTTTGCTGGAGAACTGGTTGGGCACTGCTCTACCCAATAGAGGTGCTAAGTGATTGCCTTTACACCACTTGTTTTGTTTTCGTTCTTCCACTTTTCCTTCATTTAACTATTTTGATTTTAATCCACAAGTTTTTTTGCTTTTACTCCTCATTTCTTCTACCCCCAACCTGGGTTAAGTGTTGGGGGAAAGTAAGGGAGAACTGAGAGGGTTGTGTAGTACTTAGCTGCCGGCTAAGGTTAACCTGTGACAGTTTGGAAAAACAAAAACATAGAACAGAGACACTTCATATAAACAGATATAGTATTCATATTAAAAAAGCATTTTTTCCCTTATAATAGAAAAAAAAAAAAAAATCCCACATGCTAAGAGCCAGCCGAAGTTTATTAAAGAAAATAAATTTTTTTAAGTCAGAAAAAATGGAAATCAGTGCAGAGAATTTGACACATTTTCCAAAATGATCTGTTACCTATGCTTTCCTTCAAAAATGAAGCGATGAGAACATGCCTTAGTATTAAGGAGAAACGCTGTTTTGGGCAAGAAGGATTATCAGAGTGATGGTAGGCTTAAACAAAAAAAAAATGAAGTAAACTAAAATTGTTTCCTATAGAGAAGAGATGGCTGATACAGAATATAACAAAGAGCATTATCATTCTGTGTCATGAAAAGTATGTATATGAATGGATTGCTCTACATCTCTTCCAAAGTAAGACATAAATGGTATGAAGTTAGCAGACAGTAGGTAAAAAAAATAATAAAAGAACTGTCCTACTTGAAATGAGTGACCAACCTACACTTTGTCAGAAGATAATATGAATGTAAAAGGTATATTTGCTCCAAGAGAAGACTAGCTAAGGCTGTAGAACAGAAAACCAGTGTTACTATACACTGAGGAACTACATAAAGCTTAACTCAGGCCATTCTATCAAAAAGGTTCTGTTTAGAGGTTAGAAGTGTGGGAAAACATCAAATTTGATATTGTGATTTTATATCCTGTCCCTATGCAGCCAGTTTATTCAGTTTATTCCACTGCTGGAGAGAAAATACTGTGTTACATGGACCTCTGCCCTGAGTCCATAATGCCACTGCATACTCTAAATTAGTTACATTAAATGTAAGTGTTGATGCCAGAACACAGTTACCTTTTTTTATGATAAAATAGTATCTTACCTCTCCTTTTTGTTCATGTAGATTTAAATATTTTAAATTGTCTTCTGATATTTCTTCTACAGTTTGGGGTCTAACAACCAATGTTTCCATGGCATCATTAAGAAATGAAGAAACGTCAGAAAGGTGAGCTACAATAATAAAGATGGAAAAAAGAGCTATCATGGAAAACTATTTGTAGTAATAAATATCAAAGTCAGACAAATGTGCTGTGGTACAACACCAGCATAAGACATAGCTTTGCACACAAGGTATTTACTTAAAAATTGCAGACCCCAGTATTACATGCTGCTTCAACAAAGGCTGGATGCTCATGTTTACATATAGAGTTTTAAATTTAATACACTACTTGCAGTGTATTACTTAAAATGTAAGTATCAGTTTCTGCTGAGAATTAAACATACAGACCTAGTGCATTTATTTGTACATTTTCAATATCTGTATGTCTTTCTACGGTAATAGGGGAAAAACAGATGTGAAATTTTTTGGAGGTGGTGTGGGAGTTTTGTTTCATTTTGTTTTAGAAGAAACTAACTAAATAAAGCCACCTTGCACAGTGGAAATATTCACAATGAAAAGCAAAGTTATGCTATAAAGCACAGTAGTTATGCTATGCTATCTACGTATGTCTATTTTTTTAATGCATTTTCTTCACAACTCCAGGAAATAATGCATCTTCCAGAAAGCAATTCCGCTTCCAGGCTATGGAAGTAATTCACCCTCTGCATGATCCTTGTTCTGAGTTTCTTGTCTAGGTGCATTCTGTTACATTTGGAACAGATGCTGCCAAAACAAGTGAATGGAAAAGATGCACATTGAGATCAAGAGGTCATAGCTTAGGCCTGTAGTGAAAATCTAGTAACAGATTACTTTTGCTTCACTGTGATTTCAGCAATTTAGTATGTCTAAAAGTAAAATATTTGTTAAATAAAAGGAGTATTTAACAAATACAGTAATATTAGTGCAAACAAGTGCGACAGAAAAAAAAAAACCACAACTATTATTCATTAAAATTATTTACCTTGTATAGATTTTCTCAAAGAAATGACAAGAACATCATACAACTTCTGGATAAAATCATCAATTGCAGTTTTCACAGGGTTGCAGTTAACTGTTAAGCAATCTATCTTGATGGTGCTTCAAGAAAAATATCAAAAATAGCAAGTATTCAGTAATACGTACAAGTTCCAATATAGTTCTATGATACACACATGTCTGTAGTCTACCCTGATTTAGTAGCCTAATAAGAAAAAATCTCACATCATTCTACAAATACAAGTTTTACCTTCTTGAATAAATAACTGTGCTACTTGTAGCACTGAAAGACATATAACAAATGTCAGGCATGTATACTCAACATTATGGTGACTAAGGTCTAACACTGATCTTTGCAATAGTGAGTAAATCACTTGACTTTATACACTTAATGACACTGAATTGAAAATGAATATTTTTATACCCAAGAAGAAAAATATTATTTGTTCAATAATGTCCTTAGGTCTCGAAATTCCATGAGAATTTACCAATCCAGGCTTTCATAGCTCTAAGAACATCAGAAAAGACACAGCGGATCATATAAAGGCCCCATACCCTATTTCTGACAGTGACTTTAAGGAGATGCCCAAAGAATTCTCTGAAAAGGGCTACCCTATTTTATAATCTTCCTGAGTACCCTGCCTCAAAACCAATTATTTTCAATTTGTGATACTGCGTATACACATGTGGTTCCTGGCTTCAAGATCCATCAGCTGATTTCTGCTCTCTCAGCCTATCCTCAAACGCATGGAAATCTCTACTACTGACAGTATCATTTAGCCAGCAAGTTCCATCAGTCCATCCTCCTGCATGAAATGTGACCTCCTTCTATTTGCTCTGAAGGTGGTTCCCACCAATTTCATTTGGTGACTCTAACCATGCAATACACAGAATTGTACGCGAATGCCTGTAAGAATAAAAGCCTAAACTACTGATATCTTAAAATACAATTTTAAGGATGTAATCAAGTGCTTAAATACATGAATTATTTAACATATAAATATTTTTAAGCCTATTTCCAATGGCCGTATATAATCCAGGTGTACATGGCTTCGCTAAAATAATTGCTAAAACACTGCTGTGCCTTTTACAATCTCAGAATCAACCCTGAATGTTGGGGAAGGCTCCCATCATATGAAAAGAAGATATTAAAAGCATTCTGTAAGGGTTCCATGGAGAAAAGGGAGTAAGTGTCTAAAACTAAAACCGAAAAACAAAATCTAAACCTGTAACAAGTATGGTAGCATCTAAAAAACACTTGAAATTGCATTTATAACTCCACATGAAAAAATATTTCTATTTTACTATTGCCTTTAAAGTACCTGAAGGAATTCATTATTCAAAGAAAGGAACAGAGAAGCACCATACCTGGGAAGACGTTCTGCTTCCTTGCCTCTCACTTTTAACGCTTTGAAGTTTTTTTCCCAGTCCTGTTTGCTAGAAAGATGCGTCTTCGCCAGAGTTTCCATATCTACTTGGCCAATTACAATCCATTCCTTTTAGTGTTTTTAAATTTCATGGAAAAGAAGTATTTAGTAGAGTAAGAATACTCTTCTTCTCAATAATATTACAATGTTTCAATAACATTTTAAAGCTACATTTTCTTTAACCTTTGTGCTTCTTCAATGACACACTAATTGTGCAAAAATCAGGAGGTACAGAATGGTTTGACATATCCACGCTTTTAAGGATTACAGAATCACAGAATGGCTTGCGTTGGCAGGGAACTTCAGAGAATACGCAGTTACAGCCCCCTCTAACACAGGCAGGGCTGCTAACCACTACATCTGGCTGCCCAGGCTCCCATCCAACCTGGCCTTGAACGCCTTCAGTGATGGGCATCCACAACTTCTCTGGGCAGTCTGTGCCACGGTCTCACCATCCTCTGACTAAAGAATTTCCTCTAATCTCTAAACTAGATGTCCCTTCTTTTAGTTTGAAGTCATTTCCCCTTGGTCTTTGGGAAAATAAATAAATAAATCAGTTTCCTTCCAATTTATAAGCTCCCTTTACGTACAGAAAGGATGATATAAACAGATCTTGAGAGAGACTAGAAAGATTGCCATAACAGAGATTTCAATGGGAACTGTACACATGCTTCAAGCTAAGCGTGCTGAAGTGGTTGGCTTACAAGCCTTGTAGAAGAGGACAATCTGTACAAATTTCATAGTGCAGTTAATTCTAGCAGGTCTAAAGCCCAAAGAGATACAAATCAAAAAGTATGAATCAGTCAAATATTGAAAATACCTTGAATGGATTACAAACTTCTGCCAGCCTTCTGAACAAATCTTCTGCTTTACTAAAAGCAGTCAGAAATCCATTTGCATTTCTCTCTGTCATAACAGTGAAGATAGACTCTTCCTCTGTTTCACTTACTCCCCTAAACTGATTTGGAATGGAAATGAATCTCCTCATTTCTCTATAATATCTAGCTCGTACTTCTTCAAAAGGAGGTCTGAATTGCAATCGGCCTTGCCTAAAAAGTGGAACAAATACAAAATACAAAACCTAAATTTTTGAATGTAATTTGAGCCAGAACATTTTCTTTGTAGGAAAAAAAAAAAAAAAAAGAAATCTTACTTGAACGTCAGATCAATATTTATTTCTGGTAAATTCTCATTAAGTGCCTCTAAACCCATTTGATACTGATGCTCCAGAGCTTTGTAAAGTTGATGATTCCAGTGCTGCCTCCAAGCCTTCATGTCACTTGATTTGAAACCCTAAAATGTAAAAATGATTATTTCTGTTATTTTACTTCATTTGTCACCTCAAAACATTATTATGCAAAGCTCAGCTCGATCTTGGAAAAAGCTCAAAGAAATACTGCATAATTCAATATTAAATGTAATAACTTTAGATCTTCTTATTTAAGATGAACATAGGAATAAGAAACAAAATCCAAGTCAAAACAGTCTCTGCTGCACCTCAGGTTAAGGATTTCACATGGCTGTTCTAAAATAGAGGATTCTGCTAGGAATAAGATACGGGGATTGCTGGCACAGCTTTTACTCTCCTATACTACATAACCTATCTCTTATACTGTATTTCAGAAATTTCTTGTCTAATTGGTACCAGTTAAGCAGATACAAGATTTCACATTAAAGAATTAAAAATTTCACTGGAACGTGAGCCGTGAGAATATTTAAAGCACTCAAGTCTGTAAATGGTCACTTGTAAGCCATCAAAGCATTTTCAGAAAGGCAATACAAGTCAAAAGAGAAACGAGAAACTTCTTGCAGCTTAATAGCTTCCCTTCTCATTTAACTGGATATTGATTTTCAGTCAGGGCTTTAGGGGCAGTCTAAGGCTGTTACAAAAAGCTATACAGTTAAGGTCTGTCCTACAATTCAAGGCAGCACACACAAAATCTTCCAAAAGGTGTATTCCAGAGATGAAGAAAAATGAAGTTTTCTCAATTAAATTTTAAGACAACGATAAACAAAGTTTTAAAGAAAACTGTTGGAAACTGACACTTCAACAACTTCATGGACTATGTAAGATAACGCGATGGCTGCTCCAAAGGTAATGCCTCCAGTTTTATTATGTTGACCAGCAACATCAGAAACAGATAGTGGTGGTAGTGGTATTGCAGAGGAGGTTGAGCCTTTCCAACAATATTCCATTATATATTATTGCAGTGGGACAGATGGCAGCAGAGGAACACTGACAAATGGCATCTGACATGGAAGTGCCTACGAAGCAAAGGTGTAGAATTGAATTCCTCCGCGTGGAAAAAATGGCACCCACTGACATTCACTGATGCTTGCTGAACATTTATGGAGACCAAACAGTGCACGTGAGCACACTGAGGCAGTGGGTGGTACATTTCAGCAGCGACAACATTGATTCACATTCCAGACATCCATGCAGACTTTTATGAGTGCAGGACGCAGACTCTCGTTCATTGCTGGCGAAAATGCATGACTAATGTTAATGACTGTGTTGAAAAATAATGTTTTGTAGCTGAGAATTTGCTCTAGGAAATAGCATTATTGTGCTCTCTGTATCTGTTGTAGTTTCCACAGAAATAAATAGGAGGCATTACTTTCAGAGAAACCTACCTACATTGTCATGTTCCCTCATGGATGACTATAAATCATTTATTTACTCCTAGCTCCTTCCTTCCAAATTATGCTCCTAAAGAGCAAACACAAACCTCTTCATAATTCTTATATTAATAAATCCAGGCACTGATTTTCCAGTTGCTATTCTATGTTCTGCAGACAGAGCTCTGAAATCCTTGTCAGATACCACAGAATTTTAACAGCTTGATGACAAGAGCAATCAAGTATATTGGCAAGGCATGGTAAGACTTATAATCTGTGAAACAGGATATATTTTGCTCACTTTAATCATTTCTAATTTAAAAAAAAAAAAAAAAAATGGCTAATCACTTATTATTTACATTATTTTGAGAAAATAGAAAAATTTAAAGAAAAAATAGTAGAACTACTGCACTTTTGACTAGTAAATACGTATCAATTAAAGCAGTTCACATTTGTATTAGAACACCACATCCATCCATCCAAGATTATAGACCCATTATTGTCAAAGGCAGCAGGAAATAAACTGACTAAGGATACCTCAAAGTAGTTTAGGTGATATCATTAACAGTTCATAAGTACGATATTCTTAACCAAGAATTGGCGGTTGATAGATGAACAAATAAAAATGTAGCTTCTTCATTATTTCAGTCAAAGATGCATTCTAAATGCATTCTAAATCTAAATTTTATACATTCATCCTATTCTGCCTTGAGATCCTTCATAGCTCTAGCCGCTTCTGTATTTCAACATGTTAAATGGCACAGACCCAACTGTTGCAGAAGACTGAAGGTCTTCCCATTTATTCATCTAAGACCAATTAAATGAACAAGTGTTTTACTTCTCCCATTGTTAGCACAATTTGAAGAAAAAAAACAACAAAAAACTGTCCTCGTTATTAAGCAATTAAGTCGTTAATCAAAATTAATTAAATCAGAGCATATTTGAGTCTTAAGTTAGATTAGCATTAAAAGTCAAACGTTCAACCCTTGCAATATGATAATGAAACCCTGCCTGTGACTCAAGGCTTGCAAAACCAGTTCTGAGCTCCTGGAGTCCATCTTTCCAACGCTGCTGCTGCCGAAGTAGATCAATATTCATAAGAGATATAATCTGTTAAAAGAATTTTAGAAGATAAGTATAACCATATATAAATGAAAGAAACAGTAAAGTAATGCTTAAAAAGCACAATTTCAATTTCACCTGAAAACGTACCTTTTCAATGAAGTTTGTGTGCCACTTTCTTAGTTTTCTGTTTTCAGTGGAAAGTCGTTCAGCAGCAGCTTGGAGTTTTTGTATGTAAGCTTCCAATTCCCTGGGATTATCCCATGTTATTTGAGCATTTCCTCCAGGACCAGACTTCGAATGCTTAAAATGACACAAACTTTATAATGTTTAATAACAAATACAGAACTAGATTATCACCTAGTATACAGAGAGTAACGAGATGAGAAAGATCTCTTTACTTTCAGTAAAAAAAAATGCAGGAACTCCACCACACTACTGTGCCAGAGAAATAACAAGCTGGCAAACCACAAAAGAATGGGCATACCATTGTAGCCACAGTAATGCAGTGGGGAAAATTAATGCCAGACTAAAAGTACTGTTTATGGGCATGTTATAATTCACTTGTCGGTAAGTAAACCAAAATATCAAAAAAGAAAGCCCTGCTAATTTTAATAAATGATAATGAAAAAGGTAGTGTTGCTTACGTTGGAAGACTGCACTTAAAATATCCAGTAAAAACAGAGAATTGTAAATACAAGAGAGGAGAGTTCTCTCACCTTAATTATCTGTTCAAATGCTAGGGCAGACTGTAACATCATTGGCTTCTGGCTCTCAATCATTTGCTGATCAATAGAATTATAAAAATGTGCCACCTGTAAAAATGCAGAGATTAAATTACCAAGAACAGATTAGTTGTATCTCAGTACTCCTAATATTTACAGAATGTTTCTGAATGTATTATGCAATCAACGCTACTCAGAAATTAGAATTAACTGGAATAGTATAATATTTACAAGAATAAATTACATGTACTGTGGTAAAGTGATACCTTCTTCTCGTGATGAATTCAGATAGTAAAAAGGACTGCCACTTGCACATGTTTGAGATGATTATACATCACCTTAATTATGATTTATGATATGACTTCAGATGCTTTCAAGTGTCCAAGACATCTTCCAGGACATGATACAAGACCTAAAAACAACCTACTTCCTCCTCAATAGGCAGCTGGACTAAGAGGGACACCCTACAATAAGCAGAAGGCTTAACCACATATTGAAGCAGAAAATATAATAGTCTAGAAATGTTCTACTACTAAAAACGGAAAATCTGAACGGGAAATTATTATGGCATTTAATCTTTTACCTGTTTGAGGATGACCGCTTGCTTAGAGAACTTCTGTGCAGTGTTTGCAACATGCTGTATTTTAGCTGGTATGGCAAAACCAAGTGCTGACAGTTGACGTACTTCTCTTAGGAGAGTCACCAAACGGTCTGAATAAAGTATATTTAATGTTCCAAAAACGTGATCCAACTCCATTACTGGACTGTTTGCTTGGATGCTAAAACAAAATCAAATGAAACGCATCAGTGAATAAAATGTCATATTAGTTCCTCAGGTACTTTTTATAATAAAGTAGTAATTCTGAAAAGCTTGATGTAATTCTATTATATTTTTCTACGCTTATTAGCATTTTAAATTACTCAGACATTATTCTAGTAACCTTCCTCTTACTTCAGAGCCTGTGAAGATGATCACGAGGCAGAACATCCTGGAAGAGATGTTCTCGTATCTGCCTGGAAGGCACATACGAGATGAGGAGGTGATTAGAGACAGCCAGCACGGCTTCATCAAGGGCAGATCACGTCTGACCAATCTGGTGTCCTTCTGTGATGGAGTGCCAGCATCGGTGGAGTTACGTTGTCTAACTGGACTTTTGCAAGGCCTCTGACATGGTCCCACACCACATCCTTGTCTCTAAGTTTGAGAAATATGGTTTTGAAGGCTGTACTATTAGGTGTGTAAAGAATTGGTTGGATGGTCATAGCCAGAGGGTTACTGTCAAAAACAGTGACAGACAACACCAAGCTGACACCACAGAAAAAAGGGAAGCCACCAGAGGGACCTGGACAGGCTCAGAAAGTGAGTCCATGAGAACCTAAAGAGGTTCAACAAGGACAAGTACAGTGTGTTGCACCTGAGCCAGGGCAAACCCAGGTGTGTACAGACAGGGAGAAGAACTTATTGAGAGCAGCCCTATGGAGAAGAACTTTGGGGTCCTGGTGGACAAAAAGCTGCACATAAGCCAGCAGTGTGAACTTGCAGCTCTAAAGGCCAACAGTATCTCAGGCTGCATCATAAGAGAAGAGGAGCGGCCAGCAGGGCAAAGAAAGTGATAGTCCCCCTCCACTCTGACATCTTTAAAGAGGAGTATCAACACTTGCATCTTACAGAACTCTCACTGTTTTCAAAGAAAGCTGGCAACACGTAGACATCATATACAATCAGAAGCTACAAGGCTAAGCCAATAAATAAACGAATAAATAAATAGGTTATTCCTATGTTTTTGTGAATGCAGGTTATGAATTTAAACTGATTTGTGTGCCCTTCTGTCATCTGCTCTATTTGGACCACAGAATTCCTTGTGAATATCAATTTATCTATAACTACATATTGTGTCATCTATTTATCACTGCTATACTCACGAGAGTTCTAGAAATTATTACAAAAGTAGTAACAACAAGCAGAACAAATATGTATTTCATCCCTGGTCTTAACAGAACCAGGTAATAGCACAGACCAGTAAACCACATCCTAACAACCTACCCTGGCAGAATGATGAAATGATAACTAACTTTTTCATGTTGTTTCTCAGTTCATTTTTATTTCTGTGAAGTTTGTATTCCTAAAGCAGGTCCTCTTAGTTACATATCACTACCGACGTAAGCATCATTTTAATGAAAATATATTTACCAAAGTCCTGATTTGGGGTTTGATACTTCTGACTGGATATTCCTAGACCAATCATCAAATTGTTCTTGTTCATATACTTTTAACTGCTCCAGAAAGGAACCCGCACTCCGATGAAAAGTTTGAAACCCAGACAAGTCAGACAGAAGAGCCTCTGCCAGCTTTATAGCATCATCCACCTTGAACACAATCACAAAGAAAGAAAGCTTGATTTCATGGTAGCTTAATTTCATGGTGTTAAATTAGAAAATAGGAATCACCACAATACAAATTAGTATTAAGAAACATCCAACAGATTACAAAAAAACGTGTGAATCCTGAATTGCGTCCTGGGTGTTCAAATTCCAATTAGAGTGTATTGAGACAGATGGTTTGACTAAGCTGTCCACCACAGGAGTCTACCATTGTTAAGATACCCAAGGGTATCCCACCTGATCTTTTGTTCACGTTCCATAAAAATACAAATCTCCCATGTCCTTCTTTATTGTATCTGTAAAGTCCATGTTAATACTCAAGGGCCCTTCAAATGAGATTCCAGAACTCTGCATGGACAAATTAATCAAGACTTCAGTCAACACCGTCTGTGAAGACTTAAGAGGAATTCAAAAATTCAGCTCAGCCTGAAGTAGACATAGAACTGACACACATCACTTGCAGTGCTTTTTTGGATTTCAGCAGAGCAAGCAGGAGAAATCACTGTGAAATCTCATCTGCTGCTTTTCCCTCTGGAGGACAAACAAAAAAGTAACACCTTTCAGACCTCCATCCTTTGTCGTATTTAGCTGAAATGTGTCCCACAAATCTCAAGTGAATTCAAAAATCTGGGCTAATCATTATTTTGGGATGGATATATCTATCATTCCCATTCAAATATGTCAATGACACTTAAATTTACAGAAAATACTTTGCTTTTATCGAGTACATACTTTTCAAAAAAAGAAAAAAAAAAAACAACTCAGAAATCCAAACTAGAGCATAAAAACAAGCAGACAAAAATAACAGAAGTTAAACAGAGTCAAGTTTGTCTTGAACTCATCTGGTTGTAAGAGAACACAGAATTGCTTGCCATTTACTACTACTACACAGAAATAAAATGCATTCTTAATTTAGCAATGTAAATTCCCTGTCAGTTTCTGACTCAGAAAAGTAACACCAAGAAATCCTTTGGCTTCAAACGAACGCTGTACAGATCAGTGAGAATTAAGATCTCAGAATCTAGCTATGTATAAATCTTATGACAGAAATTCAAAATGCAAACTGGAGAACAAAGTTTAGCGAAAACATCTCCTCTCAGAATTTTTGTTTATTTTTGCCCAAAAATATTAACTCATAAAAACAAGCTGTTTGGTGTATTACAAAAAGCGTCAGTTAATAAAACTCAACGTAGCACACAGTACCACTGATTACACAGCACTTCAGAGTTCACAATCTTTTAATGCTGTTTTCTTCACAATCTCTTACAACATTGTATGTTCATACCATAATACTGTACCTAAATTTTAATGCAGTCTGATAGCAATGAAAGCTGTTACCTTCAACTCCAGTTGCCGTACCCATACGATGTTATTGACAACTTCAGAAAGATTTTTGCCTGACAGAGGTCCAGAAACATCACCAGGAGCACCATGGCATCGAGTTTCAAAGTCTGTCTGATAGTCTAACACAAGCAGAAGATTCATGTTAGACCAGAAACTTAATAGAAGAAGCTTGAATTTATTACTGCAGCTACAGAAACATACTAAATATATATTTACATAATTTATTAGTAAATAGTTCTATTATTTGCAAAAATATTGAAGCAATTTAAGACTGTTAGACAGCTTTTACCTTTGACATAATCTTGAAGTCTTGCTAGAAATGTTTCCCTTTCAAAAAGCAATTCTTTGCTTGTATTTGGATGCTTTATCAGTTCCTTATATTTCTGAAATGTTTGAAGAAGCTGGAATATGAAATTTTAAAACATTACCTTATGGCTGTTAATAAATACAACCTCTGGTTGTAAGTATTTCTTCCTTTGCTCAAAACTCACTGCTTCTGAATACAGCAACTTTAGGGAAGTTTTCAGATTGCAAAAATAACTGTACCTGTTGAGGACTGTCTTGAATTTCTGAAATAAATTTCTTCAGTTTGATTGCCATTTTTTGTTCTGCTGGTGCAATAATTCTTTCAAACTGAGAGACGGCAGCTTTCCATAATGGCTAGAGGTAACAAGTACACATCTTAGTTTAAGACCCTTCATATAAATAATAAAAAAGACAAAGGTTGATTATGAATTAAAAATAAGCAGTATACCTCTGTGTAAGGATTGCAGTGTACAGGATTTAGGCCAGCAAAGGGCTCAAACACCTGAGCAAGGTGTAGATCATTTTGTTCTCCAGATGGCAAAAAGTATGTAAGTTTCTCATGCAGTGTTCTAACAATTAACACCTGTAAGAGGAAAAAAAATTAAACATCCGACATACTTTTACATAAAATTTACATTCAAAAGCAAAAGCACACAAGCAGCATGACATCTCTCTACCTTTTGTAATAAGTTTTTAAAGGCTTACACAAGCTTATGAATTACAGAATGCTTGCTCTAAAAAGGCTGTAAGAAATGGTTTACTTTCCTTTTATAACTTAAAACTGTGGCATTTAATTGCATCCAATGAAACAGATAAGAAGTCTTACATGACAGTAAGTGATAAAAAGAATGGACATTACCTCATCAAGACGCTTGCAGAGTTTGATTAATGATTCAGGGATATACTTCTCATTTTTCCATTGATGTAGAGTATAACGTTGCCATAGCTGTCCAGTTAAGTACTCACAAGCTGACACCCACTGTTCACAAATTAAGATGCCAGCCTTTATGTTTTCTTTAACAATGTGAAAAGCATCCTCCCACAGATTCAAAGTTGCTAATTTTCTCTGAACAAATCTACCTAGAGAGCTACCTAGAACACAAAGAAATAGACAAAAGCAATATGCTGTTTGTTCAAAATAATTCCTTTAAGCTTCCCAACAAGCTCCAACTACTGTAACTCCTCCCCATGCACACAAACAGCATCAAGAAAGTTCAGTATCTTACAACAGTCCAAAGATGTGGGACTGCTGTCATGAGAATGAGGAAAGCAACCTCTCTGCATGTCCTGCCCGCACTTCCGTACAAATTGAATACATTTTTAAATTGGGTTTTCATGCAATTAAATTTTACCCTCTGGGAAAAAAGACAAGGAGTCAGACATAGAATCATAGTGGCTGGAAACGATTTCTGAAGACCATCTCATCCAACCCTCTGCTAGCTGTATATGTACACATTCACTGCAGGGAAACTGGACTAGATGACCTTTAATGGTCCCTTCAACTGTAATGACTCTATGATTCTAAAGCAGGTTCCCTAGAATAGGTTACACAGGAAAGCATCCAGGTGGGTTTTGAATATCTCCAGAGGGGAATGCACAATCTCTCTGTGCAGCCTGCACCAGTGCTCTGTCACCCTCAAATTGAAGAAGTTTTTCCTTATGTTTCTGTGGAACTTTTCCTGTGTTCCAGTTTGTGCCCTTTCCCCTTGTTCTGTCACCAGGCACCATTGCAAAGATCCTGGCCCCATCCACTTGGCTCCCATCATTTAAATGTTTATAAGTATTGTTAAGATGCCCTCTCAGACTTCTCCAGGCTGAACAGTCCCAGCTCTCTCAGCCTCCTTGTAAACAGAGATGCTCCAGGCCTCTCATCATCTTTGTGGCATTGCGCTGGACTCCCTCTTAGAAGTTCCCCGTCTTTCTTGAACTCGAGAAGCCCAGCACTAGACACAGTACTTCAGATGTGGCCTCACCAGGGCAGAGCAGAGGGGGAGGATCACCTCCTTGGACCTGCTGGACATGTTCTTTATAATGTGCCCCAGGACACCATTGGTGTTCTTGGCCACAAGGGCACACTGCTGGCTCGTGGCCAGCCTGTAGTCCACCAGAACACCCAGGTTCTCCTCTGCAGAGCTCCTCTCCAGTAGGTTACCTTCTAACCCTAACAGAAGCAAGACAAATCTAATCCACAAGCTGAAAGGTATAAAACTCCATGTTGGTATTATTCATTGTCTTCCCAAGCATACCCGAAAATATCAACCACAACTGGCTTAATTATTGAACACCACAAAACAAGTGATATTGATGGATCATAATTACAACAAGCAAGCACCTTAACACTGTAAGCCACCAGTGGGGTCTTTAAATGAAGGAAGATGTCTGCTCAAAGATTCATTTTACTTTTTCCTAAGAAGATTATTTAATAAAAACTGCATAAGGATTTACCTATTACATCCAGGAGATTATGCATGCGTGGCTGTGGATAGGGATCATGTTCTGCTTGTCTCCATACATTATCAACAGTATCCCTGGTAGTTTCCACTAAATCCACAACTTCAAGTAATGAGAGACTATCTAAATTGTAATAATGCTAGGAAAAAAAAAAAAATAATAATCACTTTGCAAATAATGTCATAGAAACATTTATACTTTACAGCAGCTAGTCATTGCTATAACTGCCTGTGGTCTATAGCATTATAGGATATGGAAGAATCCTCTCAAAAAACATTAAATATTAGTTTAAGCTTATTCGTGTAAGGAATGATTTGATAACAGTGCTGCAATTCGACCAAGTGCTCTGCAGGTGCCTAAAATTTTGCACAATAGAATTCCACTGTTGTCCTCTGAGTTTTCTGTTTCCTTTCAATCAATTAGCATGAACAAACTGTAGTGCACTCTTACATCTCCACAGCGACTGTTAGGATTTAATGGTCAAATCTGCTCCCCATTAACTTTGGGCATTCCCCTGCACCACTGTCACTTGGTACTACACAAATGACATTTAAAGTCAAGTTTTGCCTAAGAAAAATTAACTAAATAGCCATATAGTCATATCTTGGAGTAGAGTACATATATATATACTGACCTGCCTTTCACAAGGAGATTGCTTTTTTACTATGTCTACAAATATATTACTGATTATACAAAAGAAAACATACTTTTGCAATGTCCTCAAATAGGTCTTTGAAATGAGAAGCTCTCTCTTTACCACGCAATTTATTTCCACGCTGAGCACATTCATTCCAGAACTGAAATTCATCTGTTGGTGTAAGGATAGCTGCAAATAAGAACAGAAAGTATTTAAATACAGAATAAATGCATGTTCACTAAATATTGTCAGTCAGAATATACTTATAAAGCAAATTTTTGCCTTAGAATTCTCTGATTACCCTTCAACTTCTGACACAAATGAAACATAGCATCAAGTTCATACCAAGAGACCAGAGCTGACCACCACCAATTCCAAAATTGGAAAGGATAAGCTGCTGGACAATTCTGCAGGCACTGGGATTACGAAGACTGGAAATACAATCTATCAAACAATGATTTACTCCCAATTTGAAATCAGTTGTGTTTATTATAGCAATATAATTAATAATGTTGATTACAACAAAATTTGTGGTACTAATGGTATGATAATTAATTATAAAAAGCAGAATTGCCAAACAAACCTTGCACATCATCTTCAGTGAATCCTGTTCCTGTACAATTAGGATCTGATCTTCTGAGCATGGTACTCAGACCAGCTTCAAGCTCACTTAGAAGTTTCTGGAGTTTGGGATCCAATGTTTTACTCCATTTTTCATCCTACAATAAAAACGCCACAAGATGTGACTCAGATGGTAGAACTATTGCTATTTCCCCTTAGTCAAAATAGAATCATAGAATCGTAGAATCGCTCAGGTTGGAAAAGACCTTAAACATCATTGAGTCCAACTACAACTTGACCGTACTACCTTAACAACCCTCCACTAAATCATGTCCCTGAGCACCACATCCAAATGGTTTTTAAACACATCCAGGGATGGTGATTCTGCTGCCCACGTGACGAGACACTACAATTAATTTTTCTTAATGTAAAGGAACAGCATCATCTGCTTCTCATGCCCTCATCTGCAGTAACCACAGCCCCGTGGATTCCACATTTCTAGTCAGGCACACACATGACCAGAAAGAATCCTCCCATTACCCAGACTGCCACAGGAAAAGTGTCTTTTTTAACTCAGAAATTAGAACTATATTTCATTCATTAACCTCTTAATACATATAAATATTTTACAGTCAAAAATACATGTCAGAATAGTTGAGATATGCTGCGGATTTCTGATCTTTCAATTTAAATCTACAAACTATTTAAATCAGTATATTGTTCACCTTTAGCAATACTGGTGCAAAAACTTGTCGAACAGCTTGATAAAGGCTGTTAAGTGGTGAATCTAGCATAGATGACACAAGGATATTACTGTGAAGGTTGTCTTCTGTAATTACATCAGGTCGCAGCTTAAAGAACACCAGCACATTACTCTTTGAATCAGTAGTTTCGATCTGTAATAATGAAGGGAAAAAACACACACACACAAAAAGTATTTGTTTAGAAAACTCCCTGACTGCATGTTATACTACATTACTCTTTAAATAAATGTTTTGCATCAAGGAAAAAAATATAAAATACCACATTATTCCATACAGGTTTTGATAACTGCATCACACACAATCACAGAATGGCCCGGGTTGGAAGGGACCTCAAGGATCACGAATCTCCAACCCCCCGCCATAGGCAGGGCCACCAACCTCCACATTTAATAACAGACCAGGCTGCCCAGGGCCCCATCCAACCTGGTCTTGAACACCTACAGGGACAGGGCATCCACAGCCTCTCTGGGCAGCACCTGGTACTATTGCTGCTGTTCCAGCACTGTAACACCCTGGTAGTACCTAATTTGTACAGAAAATCAAAACTTTTATGATAGTCCTTCCTGAGTTGACAAGAACATGAAATGTAAATTCCAACACTACGTACATAATACCTTTTTCATCAAAAAATATCCATGAACACCTATTTCTCATTTTGAAAGCTTCACTTACCGTTTTCTGGGGACAAAACAGAAACTCACTCTTGTTTGTGTGTGGAGAAGATTGAACAAGAAGGATTTAAACCTTTATCTTTCTTCTTTTTTTTTTTTATTGTCACATTGTTACACTGCCTAACTTTGAAAACACTGTTCTAAATACTCAGTACTGACTGCCCAAGTCTGCAGATACAGAGCTCTGCTGTCATTTACAGATCATTCAAAGAAAGAGTGAAACCGTTAAGATGTTCCACAGCTCATGTCACCTCCACAGTCCCACTTATGGCCACAGTTCCAAACATTACCTCAAAACCATGTACTGAAATCTGTGGCAAAGAATCATCCATAAAATAAAAAAATGTTCTTAAACATTTAATAAAAAAGATATGCCAGCTGAAATCTCAAATTCTGTGCAGTTACAAACATCTGTGAACTTTCTTCTCTTAAAAGAAACAGAAGGTCAGCAAGAACAATCACACTTCTTATTGTGAAGTCTATTGCTATGAATTTCCCCCATATTCCACATTGTTTCACTGAGTCTAAGGGTGAACATCACAGTCCCTATAAACACATCACATTGCATCTTGCACAGCTGGTCACAGCAGCTGAGCAGCACAGCCCGAAGAAACTGGCATGCATACACATTCACTCTTATATGAATGTCACATGCACTGGGCTTGACAGTTTGTACCACCAGATGCAGTGAAGAACTCATTGAACAGTCCTATAGAGAGTGACTTGGGGGTCCTGGTATAGGAGAAGCTGGACATGAGCCAACAGTGTGCCCTTGCAGCCTGGAAGGCCAACTGTATCCTGGGGTGCATCAACAGAGGGGTGGCCAGCAGGGAGAGGGAGGTGATGGTTCCCCCCTACTCTGCGCTCATGAGGCCCGAGGCCCTGCATCCAGGCCTGAGGCACCCAGCTCAGTAAAGACAGAGCTGTTGATAGGTCCAGAGGAGGGCCAAGAAGATGATTAGAGGCTCATCCTCTTAGGAGAAAAGGCTGAGGGAGAAGGTCTTGTTCAGCCTAGAGAAGACAAGGCTCTGGGGAGACCTCACTACAGCCTTTCAGTACTTGAGGGGAGCTTATAAACAGAAAGGAGACTGACATCAACAGGATAAGGGGAAATAGCTTTAAAATAAAAAGAGGGGAGACTTAGGTATCAGGAGGAAATTTTTACATTCAGAGAGTGGCGAGGCCCTGGCACAGGCTGCCCAGAGAAGCTGTAGTGCCCTATCTCCAGAGGGGTTTGAGGCCAGGTTAGATGAGGCACTGGACAGCCTGACCTGGTGGGTGGCAAACTGCCTATGGCAGGGGTTTGTAAACTGTCTTTAAGGTTCCTTCCAAGCCAAGGCATTGTATGATTCCATGAAGATCCCGGCCCACACAGCCCATCAGTTCACAGCACTACCCATCAGTGCACCAGGAACTGCACTGACACATCGGACACCACAGCCCACTCCCACAGCAACACGAGAGGCCACATAACTCCCGGACTGCCCCCGCTGATGCCCTTCCGTTTGCTGGCTGCACATCAACCCCGCAACGCTGGGATGAGGCACTCAGCAGGGCACCGCGCACTGCCAACCTCGGTCTGCTCACGGCAGCCTGCCGAACGCATCACCGGGACACGCACACTCCTTAGCACTTGTCAGACACGCGCCGGTAATGCCGAGGGCAGGCGGCGCACGGCCGTACCTTGTTAGAGGCGCTGAGCCGGCCGCCCGCGCACTGCACGACCAGCAGGAACTCGCTGCCGTCGTCGAGGAAACTGTTCAGCTCAGGTCGGGCACGGAGGGCAGCGGGAGCAGCGGCTGGGTCCAGTCCAAAGTAGTTCGCAGCCGTGGCTGAAATAAAGCGCTTCCTCGCGTCTGCCTCCGCGGCCATGGCTCCAGACCCGCGGCAACCTCGGCGTCACCAGGCCCCGTTTCTATGGCGAATGCAAATAACGGCCGCCCCCTGAGAGGCGGGAAGCGCGTGGCCGGTCCCGCCCCTCCCCCATGGGCGCGGTCTCCGCGGAAGCCCCACCCCCGCGGCGCTGTCACTTCCGTGTCCGCGCCGTCTGCGTCCGGGTCGCCGCCGTTCCCCCTGCAGCCGCTGCTGCCCGGTTCCCCGTTCCCGCTCCGGGCGCGAAGCTCGCTGCTCAGACCGGCGCGGCAGCGGGCCCGGCCCAGCCCAGCCCAGCCCAGTGGGGTGGGGCGGGGCGGGGACCAGCAGCAGCAGCAGGGTGAGACGGGGCTGCTCGCGCCTTCGCTCTCGCCGAACAGCAGCGGCCGGAGCGCTGAGCCCGGGGGCCCAGGCGGCGAGCCCCGGCAGCGGGGCGGCCCCCGGCCGGAGCGAAACGATGCCGGTGAAGAAGAAGAGAAAATCCTCGGGGCCGGCGCCGGCGGCGGACGAGGCCGGCCTCAAGAAGTGTAAACTCGGCAGGTAGCGTCTGCGACCGGCGGGCCGGGCCTCCGGCGGCTGTCGCCGGTTGTGGGTCTCGCGCGGGCAGGCGGGCGGGGAGCGGCCGCCCCTTTGTGCCCGGCGGTGGCGGCGCTGGCGGTGGCCGCTGAGAGCCGCGGGAGGAGCGCTGCGGAGCTGCTCGCGTCCCCTGCGGGCTTTGCCTGCCGCTGTAGCACTGGCTTATGTCTGTCTTTTGCCTCGCCCTAAGCTCACGCCTGCTGCGGGCTGCGCTCCTCTTTCGTGCCGTTGGCTGTACTCAGAGGGCCCGTGGCAAGCAGTCTCGTTTTTGTAGTGAAATAGTCAGTATGCCCCCAGGCAAAATCGGGAACAGTTTCATTGATAAAGGCGGGGCTCTGAAGGATCACAGAGTACATAGGGTTCGGAAGGGACCTCTGGAGGTCACATAGTCCCACCTCCTGCTAAAGCAGGTTCCTTGCAGTAGGTCGCACAGGAAAACACCCGGTGGGCTTTGACTGTCTCCAGAGAAGGAGACTCTCCAGTCTCTCTGAGCAGTCTGTTTCAGTGCTCTGTCACTGACAGTAAAGTTCTTCCTCACATTTGTATGGAACTTTCTGTGTTCCAGGTTTTGCTCATTGTCCCTAGTTCTGTTGCTGCATGTCACTGGATAGAGCCTAGTCCTATCGACTTGAGCCCTGTACTTCAGATATTTATAAACAGTGATTGTACTTTAGGTATTTATAAACAGTGATAAGATCTTCATAAGTCTCCTTCAGGCTCAACAGCCCCAGGTCTCTCACCCTTTTGTCATGCTGGAGATGCTCCAGGCTTCTCATCATCTTTGTGGCTTTCTACTGGACTCGTGCTGGAAGTTCTGTGTCTTGAACTGAGGAGCCCAGAATTGGGTACAGTATTTCAGATGTGCTCACTGTCTGGGTCCAAAATGATGTTGTTGATTGACATGCATAAAGAGGCCACTTGAGTCATGGTGCCTGAAAATGGCCATTAGAATGCTACAGCATAGCAGCAGGAGCATTCCATGTGGCTTTCTGTAAGAAACCATGGGCCTTCTCCATCTCTTAGAACTTTCCAAGCATGACAGTAAGGTAGTGGTTACAGTAAACATCCTGAAGACATCAGAATACAACAGTCTTACGAAATCAGTGCTACGGGAATGGCTATTGCAAGAAACAGCAGTATATGCTCTTCCTCTTAGGTTGACCAAACTTGAACTTAGAGCAGAAGCACCTCAGCTTCTATATTGTTAGGACCATTCACTGTGGATAACTGCTCCAGAGGCCGCTTATTGCAGGTGCTGATGACCTTTTATTTTCAGTCTAAATTTATTCACAACCACTACTTAATAACCATTCTTCTGCTAGCATTGTCATGGGATCATAGAACAGCCTGAGTTGGAAGGGATGGTTGAGTCATGCTTTACCTAGTGCTTCTTTCTCATGATTCCACCTCTTAGAGTATTCAGAGTGAGCACTTGTGTTTTCTGATGCTTTACTTTGTGAAGCAACATAAATTCTTCTGGTTTGTATGACATTTTCAGTTTCCTTGCCTATCATAGCCTTTCTCTGCAGCTGTTCCAGTTTCAGTTCTCGAACACTGATAACTAAAAATGAATGTTCATATTAGCTGGTCACAAAATGGTGAAGATAGGAGCATTTCTAATAGAGTGCTTAAATGTAGCAATATATTGCTAATATTATTCAATGAAACGTGATTACGAATAGCTATACACTAACATGACTGAAACCAACACTCAATAGTATGGCTCTTCTTCTTTCTAATGACTTGTGTTATTAAAGGCATTTGGGTATTTGTGTTGTATATCTTGAATTGTAGTTTTCAGAAGATAAGGCTTCATCTTAGCACTGCTTTTTCTCCTAGGGAAGCTTAAAGCAATATGTAGGAGCTGTAATTGTCCAGCATTTTTAGAATTGAACCATTCTTTTCCTGTTTGACATTTTTCTTTTTAAAATGGCAGTCTTGGTATGAGAGGATTTAAAATTATGCAGCTCCGTCTACTATCACCTCATTCTTGGAAGTAATCTTAGCACATTGTAGAAGTACTCTGTGTTTGAGAGGAGAATGCATTGTAAAGGTGCCATAACTTTATACTAAATAAAGATGTTTTCATGTAGTCATGTTTTTACTGGAAGCAATCAGTTATGTTGTGCATTCTTTCAAAGAAAGATGATTTAGAAAAATTGACTTCCTAGGTGAACAGGATATTGTGCCACATAAGGAAGGTAATGTAGGGGGTGGGAGCTGTCTGTGCACAGCAGTTTGGGTCTTTTCATAGCTCGTATATTACTATTCTGGTCTGTGCACCAAACAGCCATGGAACTTAAAGATTTAGTTACACACTTATTATAAACAATCTGACCGAGTTTTCTTCCCAGATTTGGGTGCCTAAATATAAATAGCCTGGCTTTTAAATATGTCAAATTCTGCAGCTTCTGATGACCTAAATTGGATCTGTGCATCTTCAGCACCCTTGACTGAAGATCATGCTGCTTAGTAGAGACCCAACGTTAAAGTCTTATATAAGTAGATAAGGCATTTGAATTACTGAGCAGTGATGTTTTAAACATCTGCATGTGGATGTTTGGTTTAATATCTACCAGGTAACAGTATTTCAGCATATCAGCAAAAGTAATAGTTGGAATAAATCAGACTAAGGTAAGGTTGCGTTTCGAGGTAATTTCTTGTTCCAGTGAGTGTTGAAATAGAGGCAATTGTCAGTCGTCCTTAAATTCAGCTTTTTCATGAATCAGTTGACTTAATTTGAAGAAAAAATAAACAGAATGTAACTGGTTTCCCATTTCTCATATTAAAGTAACACTTCTTGTCCTTCTGTTTCTATAAGCTATTGCAGGTCACAAGCCTCTGGTAAAGTAATAAGCGGAGAGGAGCATTTTTCAAGCAAGAAGTGCCTAGCATGGTTTCATGAATATGCAGGTAATATGCAGTGTATTCATATTCAAAATGTTTAAAACAAATCAGTATGTCAAATATTATTTGCATTTTGCTTTGTGTCCTCATGGAGATATCAGTATGTCCATATACACTTGAATTCATATGGCTTTTACTAACGTTTTCTCAGGGTTTATCCGATTTTGTTTTTCTCTTCTTTCTCTGTGCTTTGTAATTTTCCATGGCGTTCTTCAAAATGAAATAACGGATGCTGCATGGTATACAGTGTTGAATTGAGGGATTCTACTGCTGATTAGGAAAGGATAAGTAGAAGTTGGGACCATGAGCATTTAGATAGAAATTTATTTCTCCAGTGATCTTGTTTGTAACCAAATTGGAATGATAATTAAATAACAGTTAATAATCTAAGCTCCATGTTTTCATCTTTTAGAAGAAGGTTGTTAGATGCTTGTACTGGTTGCTGGGAATCTGTCCTAACACATTTGATGTCATAAATAACCAATTCTAACTAGTTTACAAGTACTAGAAGTACCCTCTTGTGAATAAATTAACTTGCTACCCAAGTAGTAGCTGCCTTAGTAAATGTCTAATGTATATTGCAGCACTTACTAAACAATTATTGCAGTTTATGTACTAATTATACAATTAGAAATTCTGTATCTGTAAACTATGATCAGTTTCTTTTCTTACACAGTCACTAACTGAAGTCCATCATAACTAAATGGTGACTAAAACTCTTTATTGGCTCAGTTCTCAATATGAAATGAGCTGGCATTTTATCTTCCAGGGATTGGTTTGGTATATGATTCAAAACCAATACCTTACTGACAGTGTTTCCAGAGTAATGAACTACTCTTGATTCTAGTAATCTGCTTTCTCAATTAGATTTGAGGCATACTGTTTTGAAGTCTTCGCTGTGGAAAATTTCCTCTCTGTTCTGTTGTTTTTCTTATGTGCAAGTAAATCAAATGCCTTTAATTTTTTAAGGCTTATACATTTTATTGTTGTTGAATCAAGAATTCATTGTAGGGAATCGTGATTGTTAGTTAATCAGTAATCTAAATACGCCGTATCTTGTATCTCTTCGTAATTTAAACAGAGAGATGGAGCAGCCTTTTATTTATTTATTTTTGAAGTAGCAACATTTGCCAAAAATATTCTGTGGTATTTTGTTTTGGAGCACACAGCCTTTGCCTTTTACATGGGCTCATGTCCATTAAAACAGTTTTAACATCAAGATCCCAAACATGTACAAAATAGCATGTCAGCAAGCCCCTTGATAATATTGGGTTGCCTAGAAGTAGTTTTTGGAACAGGCTTAGCAGAAATAGCTGAAACCAGAGGGGTTCAGTGAAACAATGCATTCTGCAGTGTGTCCGTATGTGCTCTTTGAATACGCTCTATTGCTGCCTTTTTAGGCATTCTTTATGTTAAAAGTGAAAGGTAACAGCATAATATTGACTGTTCTGGCCTCAGTTACGTTATTTTCATTGTGGTCAAGGCTTTTATTGCTTTTTGCCTAGCGTTTTTTCAGATTTATTAAACTGCTTTGTTCATAAAGGGTTAATAGCAGATAACGATTCTTATAATAACTATGCTAGTGCAAACACATAATGCCAGCGCTGTTGAAGGAGTAGTACGTGTAATGGTAAGGCAGACAGATGTAGTGTTTTTGTACTGGTAAAATAACTATTTGAAGAACATTATTCATAGAGCAGAGATGAGCTCAGAGCTCAGTGGATGATTCTGAAAACCCACATGATTGAAGTCAAATAGTTTGTACGCTGTTCTGGGAGGGCAGTTCACAGCAGTCCTGTATGCGTTTTGCTTTTGGTCCGTATGGTTATGTCATTGACAAGTATTTCACACCTGTCTGCATGTTGCAGCTGATATACTGGCTCTAATACAAAATCTAATTAATAAAGTAATTCAGTGTTTTTAAGAATAGCTTGTATAAAACATTGTCTAATTCTACCTTGAAATGTGGTAATTTAAATGTAATTTGCATTCCATTGAATGTTACTTCTATTTCAATTCAGTTTGTTTTTGGTTCTGAAGGTCCTGATGATGTTGTGGGGCCTGAAGGAATGGAAAAGTTCTGCGAAGACATTGGTGTTGAGCCTGAAAATGTAGGTTTCTTTCAGAATACTAATCACGCTTCTACTGGATTAGACTTAGTTCTGTATACAGCTCTTTGTTTCAGTAAGCGAAGAGTTGCATATCTTGTTTGAATGCTTGGAGTTTTCTTCATAGAAGTCTAGAAGTCAATTTTTTCTTACATACTAACTCCGTTTTTTTTCCCCTTGTTTGTTTCCACCAGATTATTATGTTAGTTTTAGCCTGGAAGCTAGAGGCTGAAAGCATGGGATTTTTTACCAAGGAAGAATGGTTAAAGGGGATGACCTCATTACAGTAAGAGGGTTTTTGTTTGTTTTTTGCATATCAAATCTGAACATTCTATTAAATTTTTGTACCTGTAGCTTAATAAATTTTGCCCACTATTTCTTGTATGTTGGCAATAAGACACAGAAGCTCTTGGTTTGTAGGTCTGGTTTCAGTCACCAGCTGGAAGTAGCTGTTGTATTTCATCAGATTGGGAATCTGATAACTTCTCTAAAAGTTTTGTCTAAACTTAATCAGGTTCTGATGGCATGTTAAAATGAGTTATCAGACACATGTTCATGAAGATCTCAGATCTGCTTCCGTCTCAGCACTGGTATTCTGAGAAGCTGGTTACTGATATCTGAGCTTCATAGATAAGGACTATTTTTGATCATCTGTCGGTTCTTGTTGTTGTCTACTAGATACAGGTTAGAAGCCATTCTTAATTGCTTAGGTTGAATGATGCTTTTTCAGTTTATAAGTAGATTTCCCAAATCCTTCTGTGAGTAGGATTTTTTTTGTGAGATGCTGAAGAGATGTTCCTTTGTGTAACTGGTTAGCTTTTGGTGAGGCTTGGCTCAGCTCTTGTTTTGTTATTTATGAATCGTACGATGCGTTAATGTTTTCAAGGGTGACTTCTTGTGATACCGCATTCAGTTAAACTGTATACATTTTTAGATGTACTGTGTAAATGAGTATAAGTCAATTCTATGAAGAACTTAATTTTTATATCAACTAGAAGGCTTCAAAAATCAGCCAGTCTAGCAGAAAGCATGCACAGACATGGAGTATGGCAGCTCTTCAGAGCCAGTACTGTAGACTTAATTTCTGTCTGTAATGTAGTTAGGATCAAATTTTCATTTTAAGAATAGAGTTCATCATGCTATAGATGTAATGCATTTAAGACAAAAAAAAAAGTATGTTTTACTTTTGTGCATTTCTATATAAACAGACATAATCGAAGCACCTACCTAAGCCTAAAACAGGTACTCAGGGGAAGCAAAACAGTGCAATCTGTGCTAGCACCAGGCTGTAGGCTAAGCATCTGGTCAACCTGTGACACTCATATGAAGGAACTGAAGACTCAGTGACTTAAGCGTAAATCTGTAGACTTGTGTTCTTTGTGCCTACTGGGAATGTGTGATCATAACGGACTCTGCAGGGGTCGAGGGACTCGAGGTTCTTATTAAAGGTTTGACAGAAATTTTGAAAGAGAAGAATTTACACTATCAGACCAGCAGAATCACTTTATTCTTGCACAGCATTATTACAGTTTTGCATGGAGAAATTATGTTGCAAATATTAAAAGCCCAGCACGTATTCTAAGTCTGATCTATACTACAGAATCTTTATTTCAAAATGCATGGAAAACCATGGCATGTAATTGCATCGTCAGCACTCGGTGGAATTCAGCTTCAGGTTAAATACCTGAATGTGTGGTTAATGTGCAACAGCTGGATTTCTTAAGCTCTTACTGCAGTTTCTCTAGATCTGGTCAATGCATTGGAACGTAAGGTAGCATTCCATGTACACCAAAGCCTTGTGTCTGGTCAACTGAATTATGGGTTGGTTGGCTAGAGCTCTATGAATGGCAGCACCTAAAGCTGACGACATCAGAATCTAAGCTCTTGGCTGTAATTAAGTGCCAACATTTGAATGCCTGAATCTTGAAGTAGCAGTCTTCATTTGCAGGTTTGTTTGTTTTCGTCTGTGGTTTTGTTATATGCTGATGAAATTTCCTCTTACAGAGGAGAGGAGAAAGATAGCTATGTGGTATGGTATTTACTGTCAAAATTAAGGTGGATTATGCATTAAATGGCAGTTTATCATACCTAGGTTACAGAAGTGAGGATTCTAGTATGTCATGTTGGTAGGGTGATCCCTGACATTTACATGTACATGAAAGCTGGTTCCCTGAATCTAACCCAATCGTCTGAAGCTCTTCTCATTATCAGCAGAGTACCTCAGCTGTGCAGGTTATTTCAGCTCTTTAGATACCTTGTTAGAATAAAATGAATAGCCCTCAGCAAGTGACTGTTTACTTATGTTTTGCTTTCATGTCTTTGGAGGCTGAATAACTCAAGCATTGAACTCTAGGTATATGACAAATAGCTGAGCAGGAGATTTGCATATGTGTCAGTTGTGGGCTTCACATACCCACAAAGTAAAACATATGGTTACAGTATGAAGGCTGTCACTGCTCTTGCTGTTAATAAAAGACTGTCTTGGTGCTTCTCTTGTTGTTTTTTAATAAAAACTTGATTCCCGTTGATCTCAGTCATCTCGCTCATGGTGTGGATACAGAAACAGCTGTGTTTATAAAATAATGGTTTGGAAACTCCTTAGTGCACCACTGTGAACAGAATCACTGGCTGGTTGTGGAAGTGGCTTAAGTGACATGTCTCTGTATCAGACCTCAGGCTAATGTGTGTCTGAATGTGATCTATTAAACTACTCAGTTTTAAATAGGGTGACAGTAGCTTAGCGGTCTTAAGATTTAGCTTGCTTTCATTCTAATTTTGTTAAGGAAATTAATTTTGTGTTACAGTATGTATGATAGAATCATGGGGTGGTTTGGATTGGGATGAATGTTAAAGACCATATAGTTCCAACTCCCCTGCTGTGGGCAGTTCTGCCACCTGCTAGATCAGGCTGCCCAGGGCCTCGTCCAACCTGGCCTTGAACATCTCCAGGGGTGGGTCACCCATAATGTCTGGGCAGGTTGTGCCAGTGCCTCACCACTCTCTGAGTGAAGAATTTCTTCCTAACATCTAACCAGAATCTCCCCTCTTCAAGTTTTAAACTGTTACCCCTATACTCCATGACAAAACGTTCCTCCTCAGCTTTCCCTGCAAGCCACTTTTAGGTACTGGAAGGCCTCTATAATGTATCCTCAGAACTTCTCTAGGCTAAATAACCCCAGTAACCCCAGCTCTCAGCCTGTCTTCATAGGAGAAGTGCTCCAGCCCTCTAAGCATCCTTTTGGCCTTCCTCTGAACCTCCTCTAACAGGTCTGTGTCCTTGTGCTGGGGGCCCACTTGGGACACTGCAGGTAAGGGCTCACAAGAGTGAAGTAGAGGGGTAGGATCACCTCCCTTGATCTACTGGCTGTGCTTCCTTTGATGCAGCTGTGATATGGTTTTCTGAGCTGCAGGTGCACATTACCAACTCTTGCTGAGCTTCAGCCAGCATCCCAAAACTTCTCATCAGGGCTGCTCTCAGTCCATTCTCTTCCCAGCCTGAGTTTGTGCTTAGGATTGCCCCAAACTAGATGCAAAACCTTGCATTTGGTAGTGCTGAACTGCATGAGGTTCACATGGGCATCTCTTTCCAGCCTGTCCATGTCTCATTGTATGGTATCCCTTTCCTCCAGTGTGCTGACAGCACCACTCAGCTTTGTGTCATTGGCAGACTTGCTGAGGGCACATTCAAACACACTGTCCATGTTGCTGACGAAGATGTCAATTAGCACTGGTACCAATACTGATTGATATTACCAGTAACAGAGTAGACAATAATAGCAGTTTCGCTTTGTATTTACACTTATATTTGAGCAACTTTAACAAAGAGTTTTGTAGGAATCGTAGGTATGTTGACATTTGTATGCGTTTTATGATAAATAATCTCAGTTGAGTTTTAAGTTGTTTGTTAGCAATATAAGCATTGTAAGTTCTTCTAGTTTAAATACAGAACATAATTGGGTAGTAGTTTATTTAGCATTGATCTTAGCTTGAACTTTGTGCTGCTTTACCTAGATGCTACTAGAGACAAAAACGAGGAGGTTCCACTGAGCAAAATGGCTCCACTAACTGGAATCCTTGAATTTTTCTCATTGTGGCTGTTGTGATGGAGGCAGACCTGCACGTGTGTGCACAGGCTAGCACAACTTAGGAACAGGAATATCAGCTGTAGGGAAAGTACCCCATCGAAGTGCAACATCTTAGCAGTGTGCTGCAGGACTCCTGAAATGCCCTTTGCTGAGAGCTTCTGGTGCAAGTCCTTAAGGAATCTGTTCTCTGAGAGGCAGGCTGCCAGGAGGCAGACGTGTACACCAGAGAAGTATTTACACATATATTCTCTGCGTTTCTGGAAGTACTGTTTCTGTCAAACAGAGTACAGAATAAGGTGGATTTTTTTTAACCTAACACAGCTGTTATTTTATAAAAATGTGATTATAATGTAACAACTGTTCTTTTAGGGTGAGCCTTTCCCACAGCATTTACATGAGTAAATTACGTTCTCCAGTGCCAGTGTTGGTGAAGCTAAGCAATTTTTTATTACGAAGGAAGTGATTGCTAGGTAAAGTATAGAAGACTTTCCTTCCTGGGGTTAGTAATACAAAGGGTTTTTACCAAAGGGTTTTCATGCCAACTAACAGACCGGTAAATTCTTACTCAACTTGTGAGTTTTCAGTTGAATAGCTACTGACTACTCCAGGTGATGCAGGCTTATCAGAGCTTGTGTTTATCAGTCATAAAACACGCCCAGACCTCTGTAAGTTTTGTTAAGTGCCTGCTGAATCTTGCTACTCACACGGGTACAGGCTTGGGAGTGTTTCTTAGTTTTGGGGTTTTTTCCCAAAGGAAAGGTATAGAAACAGAATCCTGCTGTAAGTAAGGGCTTTATCACCTTAGTGCATATGGAGTACTGTTCTCTGCAACCTTCAGAACGATTGAAAGATAAGGAAGTGATGGGTTATGGCATATAAAGATGTCTTTAGAAGTAAAGTTGATGGATTTTAAAAAGCTGATATTGCTGATACTTTAAAAAAAAAAAAAAAAAGAAACTTATTTATGGAATCTCAGCAATCATCATTTCAGTAAACTGCAAATACTGAGCATGTCCGGTGTTCATGTCACCTTCACTGTATTACTAACGTGAATGTGCTGATTGCATTGTAGTGATTTTTATTTATTTATTTATTTATTTTACACTTCCTGGCATTTTTCATGGTCCAAATGTTTTGTTTTGAACTTCTAACATCGTTTGTTCTCCTTTACTTTAAGGTGTGACTGTACAGAAAAGTTACAGAGTAAATTTGACTTCTTGCGGTCACAGTTGAATGACATCTCATCCTTTAAGAATATCTACAGATATGCCTTTGATTTTGCAAGGGTAAGGCTACTGGAATTTTAGGGAAGTTATAATTTTAGTTGTTCAGTGAGCTTGTACTTCAGTGTTCTTGTGCTTTCTTTCTTTAACTCTAGGATAAAGACCAGCGAAGTCTTGACATTGATACTGCAAAATCCATGTTAGCGCTTCTGCTTGGAAGAACTTGGCCGCTGTTTTCAGTATTTTATCAGTACCTGGAGGTAGGCGTTTCCTTGACTTTTAGAATGATAGCGTGCTAGTTGGGCTGTTTCTGGAAAAGATGTCAAGGTTTGTGTTGTTTGGGTCAAGAATGTATCCATGTTTTCCCTTCTTCATAGAATCATAGAATCACTCAGGTTGGAAGGGACCTCAAGGATCATCAAGTCCAACCGCAGCCTACCCATAGTACCCTAAACCTAACAACCCTCTGCTAAATCGTATTTCCAAGCACCACATGCAGACAACTCTTAAACACATCCAGGGACGGTGACTCAACCACCTCCCTGGGGAGCCTATTCCAGTGTTTAACCACCCTTTCTGTAAAGAAGTGTTTCCTAACATCCAACCTAAACCTACCTTGGCGCAACTTGAGGCCATTTCCCCTCGTCTTGTCACCTGTCACCAGTGAGAAGAGACCAGCCCCGCTCTCACTGTAAGCACCTTTCAGGTCCTGGAAGAGAGTAATAAGGTCTCCCCTCAGGCTCCTTCTGAAACAGTGATATTCTTATATGCATCACAGATCGCTTTTCCTCATTCCCCTTTTCTAATCAAAGGCAGCAAAATTCCATCTTAATTAGGCAATGAAGGTAAAATTAGTAGAGTCTGTCTTTTTAGCTACACGTGTGCTAATTTCAGAATTGCCTTGTGTAGATACGATGTGTAGGTGCCTTAAGCTCTGACTGCCTCTGGAAGATTCTTCTCAGCTACAGGCAATTTAGTAGTGTGGATGTGTATACACTGTATGGCATACTGGGTTTGGGACATAAAATCAGGGATAAGTTGGAGGAAAGTACGTGTCCTTGCTATTTTACATCCTGGAGGAAAGATTCCTGTAGCTGTTCATTCTGGAGATACACCTGTGCTAAGCATGCCTCACTTCAGGGCAAGATAAAAACTTAACAGTTTTTGAGGCTTTAGAGTAGTGAACTGGTTTCAGTTTTGCTCCGATCTTCTTTCAGTAAACTATTTTCTGTAATTTTAGACCTATGGAATATGTGCTGCATAGTCTTCTGAAAACTGGAAAACCAAGGGAGAAATAGCTATTGCTGCCCACTGAATTGTTTTTTAGGAACCGAGTGAAGATTACAAATGAGATAAACTGGAAAGAACGTGCAGCGTTACCATATCAATTGGCATTGCAATGTTTTGAAATTAAATTCTTTTCCCTAGCAATCAAAGTATAGAGTCATGAACAAGGATCAGTGGTACAACGTGTTAGAGTTCAGCAGAACTGTCCATGCAGATCTTAGCAACTATGATGAAGATGGTGCATGTAAGTAATCGTAACATTTCCCTTATTCAGCTATTATTGTCAGCATTTTTATTTGGCATAAAACATGAGTACATTAAATAACAGAAGCAAAACTTTAAGGGGAAAACTAATTATCTTCCAGAAACACTTAGATAAACTGTCCTAACAGCCGCTCACTTTCAAACTGCAGATACTAATTTAAGAAGCAGGTCTTTGGCATGACAATGTACTTAAGCCAACTTATATCCAGTTAAGGATCTAGTAAAGCTGCTTACTGCATGAAAACACTGTTTGCAAACTAAACTGTAAACAGAAAACTCTTATTTTACACTTACACATGATGAATTCTAGCTAAATTATAAAGCAGCCTATCTGCTGGTACTTGAGAAATGATTTATGAGCTGATAGTCAAGCCTACTATGGCTGAATTGCAATGGTTATCCCATTTTGTTCTCCGTATCTAATTGTATAATTCTGAAAGCTCCAGCAAGGAGGAGTTACTTGCCCCATTTTAGAGTATACTCTTATTTTGATGCTTTCCATTCAGTTCAGCACACCCGTTATGTGTGTTTAGAACACCTTTTTTCATAGTTCAGTGTATAGTGTTGTTCATACCGCCCTTGGATTGAAGTGACTGTAGTCACCTTATGTCTTCATAAGTGTTTGGCTGTAAGGGTTAACGTGGATGTTGCCTAGGCTCAGTTTTATCCTCCATACGTTAAAAGAAAATGTTTGAAAGACACTGGTAGATATAACTCTGAGTTTCTTCCTCTTGCAGGGCCTGTACTTCTGGATGAATTTGTTGAATGGCAGAAAGTTCGTCAAGCGTCATAGCAAGAATTCAGAAGAAAATGCAAGATTTTTGGTGCCCGCTTGTACACAAACTAATAAGAAAAACAGTGGATTGCATTTTCATTTTTATGAAAGACTTTACAGTAATTTTTTTCCTTTTTTAAGGAAGTTTTCTTGTTACATGTGATATGGGCATTTGAACCACACCTCTTCTGAGACTGAAAGTTGGAGTTCTTGTTTTGAGTCTTATGTTTATAGCATTTCTTTCAGAACAATAAAGATTCAGATTTGTGACAAAGGCCTAAAAGTGAAGAATGTCCCTTGAATGTGAGTGTGGTGTCTATTTCTAAAACCAAATCTTTAAAATTACCTTTCTCAGAAGTGCCCTTTGTTATGATTTATTGAGACCTTAAAAATGCTTTCCTGGCACTGTTGCTTGCTGGCAGTATGATTGTCTTGTGCAAGAAACGTTAGAAAGAGTGACTAATTATTTGAGCCCTGGGTGGGGGTGTGTTAACTTGCATATTAAGTATCGGTCATGGGTTGTGCCACAGTTTTCAGCTCCTTCTGGAGATAAAGGCCTTAAACTCTGTTTTGTTCTGTACTCACCCAGTGGCATGGCATTTAATGGCAGATGCTTCCTTAAGCAGAAAGGTGTAGAGCACACGTGTGGCTGTGTATGCAGGGTAGCTGAAAACTAGTTGCCTGTGCTTCAGATGTCAAACACAGATACTTTGATACAGTACTGCAGCTTCAAATTTGTACTACGACTTAGACTTTGAGTTGCTTTGGACAAGAAGTGCAATTTATATATTCAAAGGGAAAGCTGGAAAGACTTGGCTTCGAGCTTTGCCTCTTACATGTTTTAGACTGGAAGCATTCACAGCATGACTTTTCTTTTTTTAATCTTTCTTTTTCTATGATGTAAGAAAGACTTAAATCGTCTGCTTTTGACCTGTATGGAACAGGCTATTAATTTTTACCCTGTTATTCGTGTGTTGAGCACAGTAATGACTGAGATTGCCTGTTTAGGCAGTTTGTGTGACAACCTTTAAATAAAGTAGAAGTTTGTCACTCCGCCTTTCTGCCCAGGAATCTGAATGCCATCCATCCTCAAGAAGGAACAAGATTTTAATGAGTGGATATAAGAAAACAAAATGGAAGGAGAGAATGAAGCATTTGTAACTTCTACTTTATTATATAATTATATTATTTAGACTGTGATAATGCCATGAGACTCCAGTCAGTGATCAAGGCCTCACTGTGCCAAATATTTCAACAGCTTGAAATAAGAATAGACAATGTAAGCTAGGCATGACTTGAAGATCTTTGCCTCAGGGAAATTACTTCTGTTTTGCACATCCCTTATTCAGACTAACGAGTGTGAGTTTTCCTATCATTAAGGAAAGCTTCGTTCCCAAGACAATGGATTTGTTTCTTTTTCCTTTATTTTTATTCAGAGATGGGAGAAGAGCGGGAGGGAGGGATGAAGAGAAAGGAAGAAATAGTAGTAGGAAGTGGGACAAAATAGAAGTGTGCCCATGCTCTCATTCTATTAAAGGAACACCTTTGCTACTTGCCACTCTGAAGCTGCTTGCTGTTAGGACTGCAGGCGGTAGTGTCAGTCGGTGGTGTTCCCTGGGCCTTTCTGCAAGTCACCTGATAGTGCAGCTGAGCCTTAGAAGTATGGTTCTGCCCAAGCCAAAAAAAGCTTTGGAATGAAGACGAAAAAGCTGAGATACTGGCAGATCACTGTGCTTGTATAGTGGCTAGTGTCTGTGTGCGTGCAGATACATGCACTGTAGCTGATCTATTTTTCCACCTTTTTTTAAGGAAAGTACTTAATTTCAGACCTTGCGAAGACTTCAGCAGTTCTAATAAATAGGTTTCAGGTTGTCTGTTTGCATTGCTGATGATTCTGATTTCTCCCATAACAGAGTGCCTTTTGTTTGGAAATCGCCCTTCCATACAGAAACTCAGTGCCAGAATGAGAGTAACTTCAAGAGTCCCAAGAGCCACTGATTGAATTTCTGAGATGCACAGGATAAAGATACACCAATTAGATGTAGGGAAGTACTGCTATATACTAAACCTCTGCAAGGGCGCTGATTCTGAAATGACTTTCTAAAATTCGCTTCAATGACTCTCCTAGCTTAGTATATTTAGACCCCTGGAAAATTCTCTTTCCAGGAGTTTTGAAATACAGGTAGGAGTTTTCTAGTGTGGTTGGGGAAAAAAAAAACAACACAAAAAAAACCCCACCTTTTTTAGATAATTGCAAGCTGTTCTGAATTCAAGTTAAACCAGTTGGTCTTAGAGGCTGGTGTTAGTGTCTAACAGTAGGAGTGATGCATCTGCCATCCAAGACGGTCACGTACTTACAGGCAAGGTGTAAGATGCTTTGTGATGTATCATTTGTATCTCTCAAGGTTTTATCAGTATTCCTCTAATAAATCCACATTTCAGGGATTTATAACTTGGTTGTGTGTGTGATGGAAAATCATCAGTTACTGTAAAACTTTGACTGGGAATGAATGTATTTAAACGACCTAAAATCAATATAGTTTTTCAAATTTGAATAAAATAGGATTTTAAGTTATGTTTTTGTGCTCTAAACTGCAATCAGATTTATTGTTTAAATGTGAACTGATGGCTTGTACAGTTTCATTGTGAGCTGGTCACTTTTCTTAGCTGTCTTTTTTTTTTGATTCAATCAATCACCTTACATCTCTTTGTGGATAAGTGCCAAAAGCTGTTTATTTATTTTTTCGTTCTATTTTGTGCACATCCACAAGCCAAAACTGAGTTCAGCTGAATGCTTTCATTAGCCTTCACATTTTAGTTTTGCTTTGCTCGGGTGCATTTGAATCTCTCAAATAAGGAAGCGACGCGTTTTTTGCCATATCTTACAATGAAAGTTCACAAGTGAAACATGCTGCCATAGCTATGAGAAATAATAAAAGTGAGGGTGAAATGTCTTCCAAAACTAAATGAAAGTGACGTCTGTCTTGGTATTATAAGCTTTGCTTTAGTCTCATTTTTAATTTCTTTACATGAATTCTCTGTTTCATAGCTAAATTTGTCTCAGTTCCTAAACAACAAAGTTTTGGGTTTTTAATCTGAAAACACCCGGCTGTTCATGGAAAAAGCCATACTGGTAGATTGGAATGTAATATTTCTTCCATGTAAAAATGTGATTTTGAATTAAAACAGTCATGTATGTTTACCTATGTCCTTTAACTGTATGTGTACTTTTGATCACATTTATCTTTACTGTTAAACCATATAATTCTTTCCTAATGGCTGTGATTTCACATTTCGATATAGTGGAACTTGAACTTTGCATTTAGATACAAATTTGGTACCAATCACAGATTTTCCTTCCCCTGAAGGAGACACTGCAGTCTACAGTTTGGTTGTTAAGGTATTTTTTCTTATCTTTGGAAAGCTTTGAGCTGATATATTGATACTGACTGCAAAAAAAAAAAAAAAAGGAAAAAAAAAAAATTGAAAGGGACCATAAGTTTAATGTTTCTGATGTTTTGTTCATTTTTCTTACAGCTGGTGAACAGTTCTTTCAATGCAGTGTGTACAAACTTGTACAGGTTTAGCTTTGTTGAGTATGACGAATAAAAGTGTTATTGAATAGGGCAGAACAAATCTTTTCTGTCATGCTGCCTTTTTTAGCTTTGGGTTTTTTTGGGTTTTTTGTTGTTGTTTTTTTTGTGAATGTATGACTGTTGTTCATCACTGAAGGACATAACTTTCAGCAAAATGGTTCAATTCAATTTCTAGCCTAATCCTCAATGATTTCTTTACTGCTCTGTGTTCCCACCAGTAATAGAACCTGATCTTAACTGAGAGCTACGGCAAACATCAACTTTGATCGCAGTCATGGTGGTGGGTGTTGATGGAAGGCAGCAAACCTGGTAGTCAATTCAGTCAGCCTTGTTCCAACAACCTGTTGCAAAGCATATGAATGGAGAGAGATTCAAGCTTTTTCTTCCCCCTCATATATTTGTTTTTAGGCAATTATGCATTTATAGTTTTTGCCCATTACCAAAACAAAAGACACTGGGCACAAACTGGCACGCAGGAGGTTCCCTCTGACCACCAGGAGCACTGGCACAGGCTGACCACAGGCTGTGGGGTTTCCTCCTTGGAGATCTTTCAAAGCCACCTGGATGTGGCCCTGGGCACCCTGCTCTGGGTGTCCCTGCTGGAGCAGGGCTTGGGCCTGAGGGACACAGAGATGCCTTCCATCCTCAACCATTTTGTGATTTATCTGACTGTTTCTTAGAATATTCTTCCATAGGGATTTTTAGAGCACGTTACAAAAGGATGAAAGCCAGTGTCCTGCCCTGTTCGTGTTTGAGTTAGTGCCACTATTTCCTTGCACATACCACTTGCTCTGTTACTTGGTGCTTTCTCATTATTGAGTTCCCATGCCATTCCTGCCCTAGAGCACCTTTCCTTCCTTGAGGATCATCTGTCTGTCTCTAACCTCAGGAAAGTCCACTTTGTTGTCTCTACAGAGCCATTTCCATCCACTTTTTACATTGAAGTCCCTCCTGACTCAGAGGGATGTTTAAGTGCATGCAGTCCACGTATCTCACCTGTACCTAGGAGAGATGGCAACGCTTCCATTGCTTCTCTCTTTACCCTTTTTTTCTTCTCTCTTTTACCCTTTTCTTCTGTATTGTGCATTCTGCATTTCTTCTGTGTGAGAAAGGACAATTCAGAGTTAGATGAGTATGTTAAAGATGGGTTATGTAATTTGAGATGATGCTCACTACTGTTACCTTTATTTTATTTTTTTAAACCTCTACCAGGCTTTTTACCAAAATTATGTTAGTCTCTCAGATTTGTGTATCACTTCATCCAGTGATCAAACTTTAATCTTGCTCCTGGTTTTGTCCTAATTAAGCAGAGTATGGCATTGCTCTTCAGTAGTAACTCTCCATCATGACAACGGCAAAAGATGGACATTAATGAATCTTTATAGACGTTACATTGGACAGAACATAATCTCAAAGATCTGGCTACTATTTTTTGACCCGCAGTGGTTCCAACAATGTTTCTGTTGAATAACTTCTTTTTACTATTTTATAGTTTATTAAAATACTGTGATTGTGTCCTGTTCTTTTAGAAGCTCTAACTTTAATAAAGATGGTTTAAACAACTGTTTTTCATCTTAAACTTCCTCCTTCATTTTGTCAACTTAAGAAGAAATTGCATTTCAGGATTCTTACTGACCTCTGTATTTTTATCAGCTTCGTAGTAAATTAATGCTGATAATAAAATCACTTGAAAGTGTTTGTGGCTTATTTAAATTCTATATAACATAGAACTTCATTTTTCATGTGTGGTTTTCAGATGAGTTTTGTTTTCACTGTGCATCTTATGATAATGAATTAAAGGGCTTCAAAATTCTATTCCAACTAGTTTATTTCTGATTTAGTAATAAGGTTATTCTTTTTCATTTTCTTTCTAAACATTAGATTGTTTCATAAAGGCTTACTGAACCTATCGAAGTAACCTAAATTGCAGTAAAATGAAATGGTAATAATGATTTGTGGCCCAGCTATTATGGACTAATTGTGGAATTCTTTTCTACATTCAAACTTATCTCCAAATCAATTTACAAATGATGAAATGTCCTATGATGAAATGCCCCTAAATAATTAGTTTTAAAGCAAATATGATCAACAGCAAATATTACGCCCTCATCTATTTGGCCAAAATACTTCAATGCGAACATGTAAAATTGTTGCCCAAGGCACCTGAATAATTCAGAACACATCTGAAGTAAGTTATTATTAATCTATGAGGAATGTGGTCACTTAAGGAAATTACAGATTACAGTCACAATAGAAATAGTAACACAAATTATGTAAGGAGTAGGTCCTCAGTGGATCTGGCACTTTCTTCTGAGTAATTCTGTTGCACAGTGATTTGAGGTACTGGTTCTACGTTCACAGATTTGCGAAGCAGAAGGCACAGCTGGTTTCCTCACATGCATTTCACTTTTGCATAAGGAATGTAGTAGTAATACAAAACACACTGGTGCTGGAGTGCTGTGCGCTGGGCATGAGTCATAGCACTGACTTTTGATGTAAAAACTCAACCTGTTGAAAGGAGAACTAGGAAGGTTCAGTCTTCCTCATGCTTTTCCATGTGTACTTCTGGGGGCTGCTGGATGGGGCCAGTCAACTTTCTGACCTTTGCAAATCACCAATCAGCCACAATGGTGGTTTCCTCCCATCTGAATGGGGCTGTGCTCAGAGCCAACTTACTTACTTACAGTTTTGATAGTGAAATGCTACCTGCTTCCTCAATCATCTTCAAGACCCGTTTTCACCGTGTGATGTTGATTACTAACAGGAGGAGTGGATACTCTGCTGCAGAATAGTGTCCCCATAGGATGGGAGATGCCAAACCTAACAGAGTTTGTTGTAATTGTTACTGACACGTGAGTGAACTACGAGGATGCTTATGTGCCAAGACCTACCCTTAGCCAGTTTTTCTGGTTTAGATTGTTTATGGAACTGTGATTTTGGGCCACATCATATTAAATTTTGTAAGGGTATTGTTGTGCCTGTGCTCTACAACTGAGTATACTGGATACTGAAGTTAATTAGGATGTACAGTGTTAAATGGAACGCTCATGGCTTCCCAGGGTGACAGTTTGTTGAGATTTTTCATGTACTTTTGCCATGTAATGAGCATGATCCATAGCTCAATGCACCGCTGATATCTAAAACCACAGGAAAGAATCTGAAGGGTCAGTCACTGTTAGTAATCAGTGCTTAAGCTTCCAAATATATTTTCACTTCCTACTTTATTTCTTGATATTCATTGTAATTTTCTAAAGTATCTCCTTCGGTTAGGGAACACGTTCCTAATCCTTGTTTCATAAAAGATGATCATGTTTCTATTACTTTGATAGTTCGGGGGAACAGCTAGCATACCAGAGGATAAGGCTTTAGTTTCATTACACTAGATACTGTATTGTTAAAGCTGTGGTTCTGATCTAAGGACATCACTGTCTTTCTTACAAATAAATGCTATGATCATGCTTTGCATGGGGCTTGTCTTCTTTTAACTAGAATGTTCCTGAAATCACAATAATAACTTTTTTTCTATATAAGGACATAATGTTAACTTTTTTCCTCTACAATTGCTCAATACTCCTTAAAAATGTAAGCATTAAACCAAGAACTTATTTTACTGTATTAGCTTTATCAATTCAAAACAGAAAATCATCCCATTCAAATTTATCAGTTTGTTTATAGATTTTTAGAATTCTTTGCTTCTCAAAGCTTTCACTGACAGTAGCATAGTTCAAGCCTACCAATGATTCCAGTCAAGTGCTACAAATTTATTGGTCAAACTTTGCCTTTTTGCATTTTTGCAGCCTAGCAAGCTGCAAGTTACTTTGTTTTTGCAGAGTTAGCTCCACAGGTTTTCAAGTGGAAATAATCCCGAGCAAAGTATAGCACATCTCGTAAACAAGAGATTCATCACAGCTCCCTCTGCCAATCAAACTGACTTGTTGGAGAAGAGATGGATTGTGTTTTATGTCCAGAACTTCTGTTGTCAGAAGGCAGCTTACGTGGTTGCTTTATTGAACATTGCTAATCTGATTTTAGAAGGCTTTTATACAACAGCATACTCAATGTAGTATTGCTCATCAGAATGGACAGGAGGTGCACGAGAGGGTTCTGTGAAGTCAGTGAGTCAATGCTTCACATTCCACCAATGCACAGGAGGTGAACAATAAATAAATGAATAAGTAAAAATTTAGAGCAGCAGTATATGAATGGACATACATAGGAATTCACAGATGTTTTGTCCTGCCTTTCCATTGTTACTGTATTGCCAGCACTAATGGTAGCACAGTATGAGCAGGGCAGCAGTGCAGAGCTAAGTGCAGGCTGACAAACAGCGCTGTGCTTCCAGCAACTAGCATAGGCTGTGTGGTATGCAGAGAGAGAGCCCATCACAGCCAAACACTTAAAGATCTCTGAGCCCTTTTCTGGAAGATAATTTGAGTTTGTTCCAATCACAGGCAGCCCAGAGATGCCTTAATAGTTTCCACTTCAAAAGGATTTACCAGTTACTGTAAAAACGCGGATATCTTTATCTCTCTGTTCTGTTCTTACTGCAAAGTTATTAAGTAGATGACTTTTGAAACTTGATATAAACACTAAATACATCAAATACCAGAAGAAATGCTGGTTGAAAGCCTGACACTAATCAAATTCACTAAATACAGCAAAAAAAAAAAAAAAAACAAAAAAAAAAAAAACAAGTGCTATACATCTACTACATACGATGAGATGAGATGTGTTCCATCAGCTAAATGCGTATTTCCTGTTTATATAAGCTACTACCTTATATGCACAGAAGAATATAAAGTAGCTTTCTGCTAAAATTACCATATTTCAGATTTTGATGAGCACTGACAGAATGAATGGCTGTCATGGAGTGATCTGAAAGCTCTTTGTTTTCTTTAAGCAGTGAGTGAAACTTCACCATTAACAGTAATGTACATAGAAAATTATTTTCCTTTTAACAGACTGCTATGCCAGAAGTCACAGGGCAAGTCACTGATGTATCAGGATCTGTGACTCTCACCTGCTTTACTGACCTTTACAATCTCGCCAAAGCTTCTGTTGGATTTATGCTTGCAGGAAGGAGAAATGGATGGACTTTGATCCAGCTGCACGGGTGGAGTTAGTTCCAAGTATGTATGTATACTAAATCCATAGCTTTCATCACCATTCCATATAAATGAACCTAAGGGAACAGAATGGAGAAGCATTATTTCATTAGAAATTTGTGTTCATTGACTTACCTTTTCAACAAGCCAAGGGGGCCTTTAAATTTCAAAACACAGTCAAATATGTATGTGGTTACCGTTACTGTAAGTACCAAATACTGTTTGTTATTAGTATGAGCATTGCCAACGCTTGCTGCTTATAGCTAAGTCAGAGTGTATTAGCAATATTTCAAAAAATAAAGACCACAAATCAAAACCATTTCTTTTTACCAACACAAATTTATGTGTAGATAACAAGAAATCCTCTGCCTTTTCCTTCCATATCCTGTTCTCCACCCCACCCTCACAGCCCCACAGTTGTGTATCTCTCTGGTGTATAGGAAATTTCAGAATGCTGAAATAAAGATGAGTGACTGCGGCTGGACAGTTTTACTTATTTATCATTTTTCTGACTAGTTTAGAAAATCACATAAATTGAAGCTAAACTTCAAAAACAATGTGCGATGAACTAGAGCTACAGTATTTCACTACGTAGAATTGTGGAGCATTATAAACATCTTGGAGAAGCCGATCTTTTAGTTAGAATGGTTTGGGCAGGAACAAACCTTAGAGATCATCAAGTCCAATGCACCTGCTGTGGGAAGGGACATCTTCCACTGGATCAGACTGCTCACAGTTAGCATTAAAACTACATTTCCCTCCTAGTAAAAGACATCTGTGGTTCGATCATCTTTCAAAATGTTTTAATTCTGTAATCCAATTTAGAAATGAATGTTTCTGTTCCATTAGCATGGCACCTGGTCTTTCCCAGTTCCTCCCTGCACAAGAAATCCAAGAAAAATGTCTTGAAAAGACAAGAATAGATGAGAAACCACTACATTTAGTAGCATGATTAAATCTAACCATGAAAATCTGATTGACATGATTTGAGTTAAGTTAGTTCATGCAGGAGTCTGAGACCACAGGTGGTATCAATTAGTAGTTGGAAGAATATTGAAGCCATTGGTTTCTAGTTAAAGCAAGTAGGAAAAAAAAAAAATCCTACTTTTTTTTATTAATACTCTACATTATAAATGTTTTAGAGTATTTCAGGCTTCCACCTGTGGCATTAATTTGACTTTGGCAATTGTTTCAAAATTATTTTCAAAAAATGAGATGAGAGATGTTGAAAGTTTTGTTCTGAAATAATGATTCTCCTTCTTTTTAACCTACGAGTGCAACACTCGTGCAAAGAAAGTTGTTGTTGTTTGTTTGTTTTTTTTCTCAACATATTAAAAGGGAGCCTAAGTAGGTCCTGCCTTCTACAACAGGCTTTATTATTTCTGAGATAAGTGCAACCCACTGTTGTGACTAAATTAGAAGTCATCATCTCCCTACTCTCTCCTATTTTTTACTTCCCAGAAAAATGTGCTATGCTTGGGAATACTAAAATACAGCAGGTTCTTTTCAGTTTTAACCACGAGGGAGGATTTGGAACTTTTAAACACTGCAACTTAGCAAACTGACTTCGAAGCAATTCTAGCCAGAGAAGTTGCAGTAAATACTTGTCTGCTGACTAAATGTGCATTTAACACACACCATGCACTTGAGGCAGTGCAGCAAGAGAATTTGTCTGTCTCCATTTTTTAAACTAAAGTTAATGTCTTTAACAAGCAGATTCACATCTAAATCCTGATCCACATAATCTCTTTGAGGGACAAGAGCCCTTAGGATTGTCTCTTTGCAAAAAACTTCCTAGAAAAAAGATGATGGCTAACATAGTCCTGCTACAAAATCCAACAAGCCGAAGTCAGGGACTGCTCCGCAGTGCTAAAACTTAAATGTCATTTTCATAAGAGATCTGGGTATGCAGTCTTTAGGCTGTCATAAACAAGGAGGAACACCTAAAATGACAGATACAAGATTACACTTAGGGCAATATTCTAGAAGTCTACTTCAAAATCTGTTAGGAGAACACATGCACAAAGCACAGCCAACTCTGCAGCCAACCTAGGAAAATGCAGAGACTGAAAAAGTTTCCGCAAAGAGTGAGGTTACTATTGAGAAAGAGTAGGTATGTGGGCAGTACTCACATAGAAATCCTTGAAAAGAATAAAAAGAAATACCTCTACTATACTATACTATTTACAACTGTGGGATTTTACTCTTTCCATAGGTAAAAATTATTATAGAGTCTTACAGAACTGGAGGTAGTGGATGGAGGCAGATCTGCAGAATGATGAGGTAGTACAAAAGCAATCCAGTTTATCTTTTGACTCTTGAATTTGACCTTAAAACTCTCTTTGTATTTATGAAACCAAGTTCTTCTTTCTTTCCATAGTCAGTTTTGTTGAGGAGGTCCCAGGAACACAACTCTCTCAGCTGACATTACCACCTGGAACAAGATTAGAAGCGAGCAGCTGGAGCCCAAAGACTTGGGATACACAGGTGCAACATCTATAGCTTTAACAGGCCCAGGCTTCTGGTAGTTCCCAAGGTGTCCAAATATCTCTCCCTAAGCTGATCCATTTGGCAGTTCTGAGCAAGCAGATGCCTAGACCATGCCTAAACTCTATGGCAATTCAGAGATCTGGCATCTATTTTGCATGTGGACAAAATAGGAGAGGTATAGGATCATAGAATAATTAAGGATGGAAAAGGCCTCTAAGAACACAAGTCCAGCCATCAACTCATCACCACCAGGCCCACTAAATCATGTCTCCCTCAGTGCCTTATCTCCACTTTTCTCCAAATCCTCCAGGGACACTGACTCCACCGCCTCCCTGGGCAGCCTGTGCCAATTATACCTAATTATTTGAGCCACAGACAAAAGACAGTTATGAACAGAGAAACCACTCTTCCTTTTGTCCAGCAGCCTAGAAAGCTTACATGTCTTTCAGGAAAGCTCCGATAAACATTATAAACTGAAATATTTCAATTTAGAAGGACATGGGTTTCATTTGAAGGCCACAGGAAATACGGGCACCATGTAAATCAGCTCTCCAAATTCTCTTAAAATCACTTTTAACTCTGACTAATAACATGTCCAGTTCAACAGAAGAACTGATCACTTCCAGTGTAGTCTACCAGCTGAATAAAGAGGTTGATGGTGAGTCAGAGACTCACTAGAAGGAGTTCATCAGACTATCGGAAGCTACAGCAGGTAGGACTCTGACTTCCTGTGAAAGGTGGCGTTGTAACTATTCTGCTTCCAAAACTAAGCAGGAGATACAGGACCAGCTATACTCGATACAGAAGGATGCGTTACTACAACTGCTTTCTTCAGCAGTTGGAATTTCCCTGCAGATCTGGCCCAGACCATCTCAAATCAATGCTGCTCACAAAGTAAGCATCCAAGTCCAGTAAAAAATCAGAAACTGTAATAAAGATGGAATTAATAGAATAGAGGAATTGTAAAAGGCAGGAGAATAAACTGTGAAGCTAGGCCATCAGGAAGAAGGACACGATGCTTTTAAGAACAGTAAAGAGTGTGATCAAACACATTTCCTTTTCCATTAATAATTTTTGTCCCTTGTAATTTGTTCTTAGTTTTAGGAAAGATGCAGACATGGAAAGACTTTTAAGGAATTTAATTTGTCTATAATTTGTAGAAAAAAGGAGTAGACCAAAAGCAGAAGAAATTACTGCTCCTGAAGAATCACACCTCCACAGCTAGCCCACTTTTGCTACTGAAACTACCCTATTTTTTGCTGGGCTGTGTGTCTCAGTAACTCTTTGCAGTATGTATGTTACTTAAGTGTGAATTTTACTTGCTGTCTATGTAGGACAAAGCGTTAAGTGTTCTTACAGCTCCATCTGATTTCTATGAAAAGAGCTCATTTTGAGAAAATCCTGATTTCACATTCATTGCTTCTCTCAATGTCAGCTGAGAAATGTAAGGAACATTTCACTTGTGAGGCTCCTCAGTACATAAAAATTCTGAATAATTTGTCTTCTAAAATAACCGTAGTTCCTTTCTCTCGTGCAGATTTCTCTTTCCGAAAGAACGTTGTTAGCAGGAAGTCCTTTTCTGTTTGGAATGCGAGTTTTTCTCATTGTTAAAGGAACTGTTGTGTATGGGCCATGGTTTGCAGCCAGGTAGGTCAGCATCTCTGCACAGTTTGGTCGGAGTTATTGTGCCAACTATAGGGGAAGGAGAGACCGAGTAAGTTTGTTCTTGAGGTCTATGGAGTGTTCTGTAGCAACTTCTTCCTTTTGTTCTTGTGGAAGCCAGCTTTGTAGCCACATCTGAAGTAGACTTGATATCAGGAAGGTCATAAAAGTTATAATTTGTTTGTTATATCTTAAGTTAAAAGTGCTGCTCCTTTTGAAATTCATCACTCCTTTGCAGCAGTCTGCTGACAGCTTATCCATTTCTCAGCCTTGACTAGGAAGATTCCTACTCACGGTTGTCTAACACAGGCCTTTTTTCATCTAAGCATTACATAATGACAGGTATTGTTTAAATGTTTATAGTGCAAGTTTCCTAGACAAGCCCAGAAAAGTCAGAAGGCTGTGGGTCTTGAGAAATAACTTCAAGACTGTGAACAGAGACGTCTATAGCAAATGCTGCCAAAGGTATCATTTAAATGCTCTAATCTTAATATGCTCTATTAATTTTCTAATCTGTTATGTAATATACACATCCCCTTTAAGAAAAACATGTTTTTTGATTACTTGTTATGAATTGAAGCTTTGATTCAGAAGTCACAATATAACATCATGTGGGCCTTGCAATTAAAACTGAAACAACATTGGCCCCTCACAGTATCTATGAATGCAGGAAGTAATGCACTTCTTACTTGCTTGGGTGCTGCCTGCTTTTATTATTCTTCTGACAGCTGCAAACTTTTTTCACTCAGGAAAGGACAATTTCTGCATACAGTTTAGTTATAAGAGTATTGTTTTAAGAAAGCTCAGCTACACTTGCAAAATTGCTATCAGTAACACGGCTGTGATTTGTTACTGAGCATTATCCTTTAAATCTTTTGTACATTTCGTATTATTTCATTGAACTATTTTAAATAATTTTATTGTTGGAAGAGTAGTATTGATGAATATAGTTTCAAACATAGACAAATAAAGAACTAATATATAGAGAGAACCATTATATATCATTTTGGTCATTTTGTTTGAAAGTGAAAAGCTGAGGCATACCAATACTCTTCAATCTATCATAATCTATTCTGACATATTTTTTTCTACCAAAGTGTCAGTGCCTCCTTCCAATTCTGTGTGCCTAAAATTATCTCCTGGCTGCTTTCATCTGTTTTAAATCCCTATTTGAATCAAGGAAGACTGAACCTGTATGAAACTCTTCCACTGAACCCAAAGAATCCAGACTAAGTTGGTAAGCTTGTATGCCCTCAGGATCTAGTTTAACCATAGAAATAGCCACACCTTGTCTATGCCACTGGGACACAGTGAAACTTTGCTAAATATTAACTGAATGGTTTTGGTAACAGTAATTATTATTTTACTTCTCCAAGAGCAGTATGCGATGTGCCATTTTTGATACTGGAGCAGTGTTGAAGTCCTGTGAACACTTTCAAGAAATTCATTTTTCCACTTTTATAACAGTGGAAAATTCCTGCCCTACGAAAGAAACAAATCAGCCTTATTCTTCCCACCGTAAAGTGAAGATGTCCGCAAGGAGCTCAGACTGGCAAATTGTTTCGTTAACTAACATTCAAACAAAGATATTACCACTAGGGGTCTCCTTGACTTCAGAGTTCAAATTCGAGCGGAGAGAGCAGAGCAAATCCGACCACCACATAACTCAGCCCAAGTTGAACTCTTCCAGTGACTGGAGATGGCGTCAGTGAGCCCAAGTAACCTTATTAGCAAGCTGCTAGTTGTTTTTTTTTCCTTATAATTCCAGTAAACACAGGAAATAAGCATAGCAAGCCTAGACACAGCAAGGCTGCAAGTCTACTTTACTTATTTATGTGAATATTTCTTGGGATATTTATTTCAGCACAAGAACAAAATGAATGAAACCAGACCTTTAAGTAATGTTTATCTATTTGATAAGCATTGCTACGACACTTCAGTGAACTGCTGGAGTAAGTCTTATTTTGAAATGTGACCTAGACACACGCAATTAAAAAACATATCAAAGCTTCTGATTATGATAGCTATCATTAGATCAGCCAGCTTTATGGCTTTTAACAGTTACTCGAGTTTACAGGTAATCACAGAATCATAGAGTATCCCAAGTGGGAAGGGACCCATAAGGATCGTACAGTACATTTTAGCTGATGGGAGCGCATAGTCTCATCTGCAATGTCAATAGAAAGCAGTCTTCAGTGATGCAAAGTACTTCAAGCACTGCAACACAACACAAATGGATGTTTCTCAAAGCAGCTTGGTGTCCAGCTCCTTAAAACATGAATCTTGGCACTGCACAATAAATAGATAAGGTCAAAAATAAGATGTAGAATGGAATTCAATCCTAATTTTTACCTATAACTTAATGATGGCCATGTAAGAAGGAATAAAAATTATACTTTTGTTGTTGGTTCTGTGGGGGTTTTTTTGTTTGTTTTTGTTTTGCAGACGCAAACAGTCGATTCTTGTACCACTGAACTGGGACTCGCTTATAGTGGGTACTCGAAATGCTCAGAATACTTAAAAACATACAGTATTCTTTCACATTTTTTTCATATGGAATATCAAGGTGCAATAGACTGTTACAAGAAAAAACAATTCCCATGTTCAAGGATCTTAAATATCTAACGTTAAGGTCCTATGTTTCTTGTGAAATTCTACTATAGCTGTTAAAATAATGTAATAATAAAATCAGAGAATCTGAATATGTCATGTAGTCAGTTCATACTGTGCCACAGAATGATACGGACTGAAGTAAGAAACAAAAAGTTTGACAGGTAATTTAAATTACTTTTTTATTTCTGTCCAGATAGCCAATCTTGCTGCTAACTTTTATCCTATTTATGTTGCAAAAATATCACCAAAGTATAATCAACAACCATCCTGATACTTTAAATTTCCAGCATTTCAGCCAAGTTACAAGCTGAGTAGGGATGTCATTTAAAGACTTTACTGGTTTAGAACACATTCTGTAATGAACCGATTTTGTGAATGGAATCAGTCAAACCAAGCTGCACTAGGCAGGATTTGGAAGGAAAATGAATGCTTTTGATTTTCTTTCTGACATTACTGCTGAGCTATGCAGTTCGTTATGGATTTGCAACTGATTCCTATTGGAATTGGAAACCACGTAAGAAATCCACATAGTTTAGTGTTTCAAGGTTGTTTCTGAGCAATACTCAAAGCAACCAACTTCTATCTAGCTGGATAAGTAGCAGGACATGTTCAATATTTCACATCAAGAATATTTTTCCCACTTAATCCCCCATTCCCTTATATATATACATATATGCATATATGTTTATTAAGTCTTTGGATACTGTGTATATATATATAATAATAGAACAACTATAATAATTGTGTACTTTTCTCTGTGATTTGAACCATACAAGACTTTATCATTTCTTAAAAACATGCCAGTGCTTACCTTGCAGGTAAGTATTAAATCTATAGAGAACCTGAGTACCCAGCACTCCTTACCTCCTCCATATTTTCGAAAATCTAGTTCAATGCATGTCTGAATTGCTAGATACATTTGCAAAGGCGGTTAATTCCCTAAACAAACAAACAAAGGAAATTGAGCTGTAAGTCCTATACTTCCCAAGAAACCAAAGTTCTTAATACAAATATTACTGCTTACTCTTAATCTTCTTAGCTGTGTACCTTGGGTCCTGGAGCATCCAAACAAGTGCACAAGCTTTGGCCAGAGCTGGATAATCACTTCTTTAGAAGCTTATTTTAATAGTGTTGAGAAGATTGCAGTTATTTGGTCATTCCACAAGCAATCAGCCTAGGATGAATAGACAGTGGAATTACAATGCTGAAAACTTAAGCTCAAAAGGTAAATATATATGGCATTTTTCCAGAGATAAATACAAACCTGAAGCTCAGGCTTCCTAAAAATGACTTATCAAAACTCTCGTTTCGGCCCAGTAATTAATAATCTTGTGTTGGCAGGAACAATGATCAGATTACTTGCGACAGTAGGCCTCCCTGTATCTTATTTTTATGATTTTCATTATTTTTCTTGCAGAAGACACTGCTTTTGTTGGCATAGGAGAGTGTTGACTCAAGGGCAGAATACAGGCTCAAAATTCCTGTACCTCCAGGTACTCTTTTTGAACAGAATGGTTTGGCAAAAGCAAGGAGAAGTAAAACCAAAACTGCTCATGCACTGCTGGCAGGAGCAGTGCTGGGTTTGGTCTGCAGCCAGGGAGTTTCTGTCTGGCCCCATGTTTACTACTCACAGTCACTCAGCCCGGAACTCTCCTGAAATGCAACCACGGCAGCTCATGGTTTCTTTCTGCTGTTAGAGCCAGTGGCAACCTGGAGCACAGAACAAAGCAACCAACAGAAAACGTTAGCACTATACTGCAGAAGAACTACCGTCAAATTGTTCTGTTACAATTCTGTGTTAAGTATTGAGGCCTAATCAATTATTCGGGTAAAAACAATTCTTGATTTCTATTTTTCAATTTGGCACATAGCCATGTAATAACTTTTCTGTTTTAAAGGTAGTTGGTGTTTAGCAACTCAATTCAGAACATTTATAGCAGTGCTCAGTAACTGGTTTAGCTGTCTAACTGGAATAACACTTCTGAGTTCTAAGAACAAATAAAGTCACAGATCTGTCTTTAGAGATCAGCAGTTAGTTAGAATTCAAGATTTACTGCTCATCTGACTCCTCATTCCCTGTTATTCTGGGATGTGATATCACTTTTCTTATTGCCTGAATTGGATGTAGATAATAAGCTATTTATTTAACTCCTTCACTGCTTTGCAGTGTATCCTGCCTCCTCATCCTTTGCCCATTTATCCTTTTTGGACCTGGAACTGCAAATCATGGCAGTGTGGGTTCTCCAAGAACCATGAACGGCAGGATCAGATGTTGAATCTGTGAAGCTCAGAAAGAGGGAGCACATCCTTCTGCATGACCACACAGCAATGATGACACTCATCTCATTCCAGGAAATACATTAATATTTATTGTTTTTCAGAGGTTGACATGACATTGTGTCAAGCTCTACCTACTCGATCCAAAATAAGGTAGCCCAACAGACAGAACTGTAACTAAGATCATATTCTTTGCTTTCATCTTAAAAGTATGACAGCCAAATAGATGGATACTGCACATAGGCAACACTGAGCTTCCGGGCAAAAAGGCAAAGCTACTGCACAAATCTTTGTGCCTTCTCAATCCTTCCTCTGAGCAGAATGTTTGTCAGTTTGATTATCTCATAGTTCTGAACTAGTGCCTATGAATTACAACTACCAAATGATCTGAAATCCTAGACTCAGTCAGCATTTTTCTTAGTGATATATTTTTGACCCAAAACTTGTAAGAAAATCAGAGTATTAGTGTTACTGAGTATTAGTGTTACTAGTTAGAATCATATAAATATTTTCATTTTCTGTTTCATCCAGGCAAATAAATTGCTTCTGAAAGGAAGTTTCACCATTTCTTTCTTGTGCACTAGCTGTGATATAATATCTACAGAACTAAAAAAGAAAACAGCACGAGCAACTTCCATAGCACAATGAGGGAAAGCTGAAATCATCATGTAATAGAGCTGACTTGCAAATGCTACTCCACATGCCAGAAGACAGAAGCCAGCTTTTACAAACACAGATACAACATGTCTTCATTTCATCCATTTGACAGGGACTTTCTGAGAGCAACCATCTAATGTAGTCATTAGTTAGTTCTGGCACAATAAGTAACCACATATTACTGACTAAAGGGAAAGCTTATTATCTTAAGGAACGTGTGCAGCACTCTAGATGGGTAAAGATGTGAGAAATCCAAGAAATCAAAGTCTATCTGTACATTATTTCCAAATTATTGGAATTATTTCCAAATCCCTTTTGGAATATTCACAAATTGCAAAATAAGGGAAATCTTCATCATCCATAGTGTACTGAAGGAGGGGGACTAGCAGCTGCTTACTAGTTAAACAGAAGTCCCCCTGGCAAGAAGGCACACAGCACATCTCTGCCCTGTCAGTGACACTGGCTTTGGCTTCTGATTTGTGGTGGGAGCAGTGCCCAGAGAACACCCTCCTGTCTATGGCCACCCTTCAGTGTTCCTGTGCTGTCCTTAACTTGAGTGACCTACTACAGACCTCTTCTCAGTTCAGTGGCTCTGTACTTTGTATCTAACTCATTTTTTCTCATCTGAATAGGCTTTTTGAGCCTTTTTGAGCCCGACTGAGCTGGTGTTTGAAGCATACAGTCACCTTTAAAGTTAAGACTTGTTTGATGATTGCTTTTCTCATTAGATATGTGCTGTCATTTATTGACCAGTGATCACACAGCACCTTGCTTATGTTTACATCTGTATTAATGGAAATCGTAACAAACATATTTTAGGTTCTTTCATAGAAAAACAGAAATACGGTGTTTTCCAAGAGCAGAAGTAACAACACTAGTGCTTCTGTGGCTTGCTCATCTTTGCTTATTAGATGTTACCAAATGTAGTAGCTTTGACAGATGAAGCTGTTCAGGACATGTATAATCACTGTAAAGCCAAAATGCGCTTATTGCTCTGCGCGCCCTTCAAAAATTAAAAGTGATTCCATGGTTTAATCTTTCTTGTTCGATGTCCACATGATACTGCTGATACTTTACATTCCTACTTCATCACACTTCCACTTTTTATTCAAATCCTTCACATTCTCACATAACTTCAAGTATAGTGGTATCTTTTTTGAGCTTTCTCTCGCTCATGAGGTTGCCTTTACATAGATTAGGTACTTTGCTTCTCTTAGGGTTACTCTGTCCTACTCTCCTAGATTTTCTTACATTATTTTCTCAAAAGTAGCATTCTACCACTTGCCTGATTTTGCTGTGGTCTGCTTTCCTGAAACCAATTATTTCAAGTGCTCTCATCTGCTCTACCTTTTCAAAAGCAGACTTGTTATTGATATGGTGAAGAGAAACATAAGCTGTGGCAAGCGATACAGGGTTGCTACAGTTGTACAGTGAGAACTGTGAGTAATTTTATAGCTTCTTTTTTTTTTTTTAATTTATTTTTTTAATTCAGTTATGCACAAGTGGAAGAAATGGTGTATATAATTAATTTGTCATGACAGCTACAATCGTGGTGTTTTATTTTCACTTCCAAGGATCTCTTAAAACATTTAGAGAAGAACCCTGTAAAATTTAGCAGGGATAAAACCATGAGAATTGTGTGGAATTAATACATTTGAGATGCAGACAAATATGTATTTACTTAAATCCGCATGAAAAGCAAAGAGGGATACTTTCTACCTCATTTGAAAAGACACTAGTGAGTTATATTAAATAACTGAACTCCTTTTACAGAACTCTAATGCTTCTACTGAATGCTAAATAGCAGATTCAAAATATTAAAAGGACAAAATCCATACACACAGAACTTCTTGGAATGTAGCAATCAGATGAGGCGTCTGGCTTTTCCTTCCCACAAGGCTTCTTTATTGGTTTGGATTATTGTCAGTACTGTCAGTCCCGTTCTTTTTAATTTCTGATGCTCAAACTGGGAAAGTTTGCTGGGAGACAGCATGGGAAAGCGTACAGTTCAGGCAAAGCTTAACGTATAACAAAAGAAGGCCAAGAAATTCAGTCTTCTATGGCACTCTGCAGCCCTTCCTGGTACAGCAAAACCACTGCTGGTGTCATATTCCAGCGGTGGACGCTTCCCACACCAGCTCTGATTGCCAGCCACCTCCCACTGAAGTAACCTGTGGCCTCAAGCTTCTTTTCTTCTCTGCACCAACAAGAAAGAGACTTTCTGTCTGTTCCCTACAAATCTGTGATGTAAACAGCAATTTTGTGGTTATCACTCTTAGCAAAAAACAGTGCTTCCAGGAACAAAATCCTCTTTGCTTGGAAAATGGGAAAGAGCGGTGGCAGCAACTCAGACTTCCATACTGTATAGATTTTAGACCAGGGAAGAAATACTGTCCCTCAAAAATTTGCTGATGCATTATGCAATTCCTAAGAAGACAAACAAGATTTATGGGGCCTAATGTAAGACAAAAATATTTACGCAGCTTAGTGCCAGGATTCTGCTCTGTCCCCCTCTCTGCCAACTCAGCATAAAAATGAGTTTTTAGCTACTCTGTACAGACCAGGAACTGATCTTGCAGTAAGCTGTAGTACTGACTGAAGAGCATGGAACAAGATTTTGAGAGTTCAGTTAGAAGTGAGACAAGAAAGGATATGGGATAGGATTCTCAAACTTTATTCCTTGGGCAGTTATGGCTTGGGCTCAGGGCAGGCAGATGACTTAGAACACGATGTGAAACTCCTGTGAGACAGCAGATAATGGAAGATGTCACTGGTATCAGGCCAAAGCACTCTGCAACTGCATTTCTTTTCATTACTGCCACTGCATTTCTTTCCATCCCATGATCTTTTCTTCAAGCCAGCCTTCTCAAACCTGCAGTCATTACTGTTTTCTCTACCTCTGCCATTCTTTTCAGAAGACTCCCTCTACATTATAGAATCATTCATGCTGGAAAAGACCTTTAAGATCAAATCCAACCATTAACTTGATCTACAAAGTCCCAACAATAAACCACATCATCTCTTAATGCCTTGTCCACAGGAACATCCCAACTAGAGTTGGAGACTCCATCACTCTCTGTTCCAATGCTTGAGCACCCTCTCCATAAAGGAATTCTTCCTAATATCCAACTAAACCTTCCTGGCACAAGTTGAGACTTTGAGAATGCATGATTCCAGACTGTACCTCTGTTACATGGCTGCTGTGCAGCCTTACGTAGGTTACTCCAAAATAATGCCTCCTGTTTATTTCCGTGGAAACTACAAAAGGTACAAAGAGCATAACACTATTTGATAGAATAGAGCAAATTCTCAGCTATAAAGCAGTGTATTTCAACTTAGTCCCCACCATTAGCTATGTGTTTTAGCTTGGATGCCATGCTCATAAAAATCTTCACGTGTGGAGATTTTTCACAGCTGTTAGGATAGCACTGTTGCTAGGAAAATGTTGCCCACACTGTCCAACTTTCACTGTGCCAACATCCCTTGTTTGGTCTCCATTAAGGTACACCAGTGTTAGTGAATGTCAAGGGGTGCAACTTTTTCCATGTGGAGGAATGCACACCTTTGCTTTCTGAACACTTCCACATCTATAGAATCATAGAATCATGGAAACATCAAATCATAGATAGGGTTGGGTTGGAAGGTACCTCAAAGATCATCAAGTTCCAACCCCCTTGCCATGGGCAGGATTGCCAAACACTGCATCAAGTTCTAGATCAGATGTCAGTGTCAGACGCCATCTTGTGAGACTGCCCCTCTGCTGCCATCTGTCACATGGCAAGAAAACGTAATGGAATAGCAGCAAGAAGGTTCCACCTCTACTGTCATAGCACCAACATCAACCTTTGACATTGTAGGCCAACATAATAAAATAGGAGGCTTTACTTTTGGAGCAGCCCTCTGAAGTCTGCTTCTAAAAGACAGAGAAAATACATCCTCCTCCACTAAAACAGCCTAGAATGGCATGTCTGCCACTCTGCTACCGAGCAGCACACAACATTGGTGTGCCCACAGCACAGCTTCACCAGGCCCGTCCCTCATCTGCACCTGTATGTTCACTTTCTGAGCTTCAGCACCCAACAATTATGTTTAGGCCTTTGCTAATAGTTACTCCACATCATGGAGGACCTAACTGTAATTGTGATTCTGGGGATGAGAGGAACCTCCAAGGCAATATTTATGGATGTCTTTATACTCTTAAGAAAATTATCTGGTAAAATGCATAATCAGAAATTGGCTTCAGCTGGAACTGCAGACACTGCTGTTGAGAAACAAATCATGCTTGGAAGCCACAAACCCAAGTAGAGGCCTCAGCAAAAATATGATACCCTCAGAGGAGGCAGCAGAAAGCAACCTATGTTCAACAGCAGAAGATATTTTTAAAAAATATAGAGAAAAATAAAAAAGAACATACTAAGACTGCATGGGAAATTGATTTCCCTTCTTTATTATCTTTTCCCTGGTTCTTTACAAGAAAAATGAATGCTCATGCTTTCATATTGTTATTTTGCATGGCTTTCACTACACTTGGGTAGTCGGGCTCATGCTTTGCCATACTATATGCTCCGATCTTTGGACAGTGTTCTCCCTGCAGCTGATAAAGCTTTGTTTCAAAATGCACCTGTCCATAAAGGGCTGCAGCTTAGGAACCCCAGATGTGGGGCTTTTCTGCAGACCCAGCACTGAGCTGTGCCCCAGCTCCGTACTTCTCCCTCAGTCACAGTTTGTACAGGACATGAGCTGTCTCTCACTCCTTACAAGAAGTAAAATGCCTCCCATAAAGAAATCCAGACGGATCCTGCTGCGGAGAGTTGGGTTATTCAGAAAGGCTTTTGGTGGCTGGTGGACAGTTCTGCTGGGAGAAGTGTAAGATTATACCTATTGAAGTGCACTTGAACTTGGAGACGAATATATTAAGAAAAAGCTGACTTGTCTACTTCGTGTTTGAGGTGGAAATCAGCTGGTCTGGAGAAGAAAAGGGCTGGAGAGAGGGCTCACCTCAGGCTGGTCTTCAGACTAAATAGCACCAGACAGGAAAGAAAAGGGAAAACAAAGAAAAAAGCGGTAAGACATGATTCTTGGAAACAAATCAGGTAAGGAGGTGCGTTTCTGTGCCATGGTGTTGTAAGTAGGTCACAGACTTCCACACAGGCCAGCTGGGAAACAGTTCACATAGCTGTGGTTTGGTTTGGGTTTGGCTGCATCACCTTCTGGAAGCTTCTGTGAGTTCCTGTGGGCCTGCCATAAGCTGAGCCACCCCAACCCTCCACTCCAGGCGGCCCATAAACCTGAGCCATCCTGTGCCCCCCTGACCTGCCCCGCTGTGGGGCCTGAGACCATCCCAGTCCCTCCTGCTGCCCCACAGGCTCCATCTCCATTCCGACCCCTCTGGGTGACAGGGAGATCTGTTTCTTTTGCTTACATGTGCAAAACTGCCAGTATCCTGCATGAAGTGCCCTTTGCAGAGCGACTGGTATCAAAAATCTGTTGCTCTTGGCCAAGTGTGCCCCTGCCCTGCTGGAAATGCTTCCTTCCATTCTCAGACCATTATCTCAACCCACTTTTAATTTTTTAAAAATACAGCTAACAAGACTGAAAAGAGAGTTTGATCCAGATAAAAGCCTTCTGGATGCACAGGCCTGAGTTTCCCTGCAACTGGACATAACTTTAGCCTTGTTTTCTGCCAAGGGCACATAGCTGCTGAATTGTCTCCTTCCTGTCAGAACAAGACCATTATTATTATCTTCTTTTGGCATGAATTAGTTCAAGACAAGTATTTTATTTACAAGTGACTTAATAAAACTTCTATACTTTCCACATCCAAAGAATAATGTGGAGAGAAGTCCAGGGTGTCCAGTAATTACGACTTTCTTGATTATTTCTGTTAATCACAGAATATCCCAAGTTGGAAGGAGCCCTTAAAGATCACTGAATCCAGCTCGTGCTTCCTCACAGGACCACCCAAAAATCAGACTTGAGAGCGCTGTTCAAGTGCTCCCTGAGCTCCAGCACTCAGTGCCGTGCCCACTGCCCTGGACAGCCTATTCCATGCCCACTGCCCTCTGGTTCAGATTTAAGATTTAAAGATTTATATATGTGTCTAAATGTTGCATCCTTTCTTCCTACACCCTACCAAGAAACTTTAAAAATGAAGATTGCTCATTTCTTCCTTCCCCCAAATGAAGCCTGAATTAATGGGAAAGCCAGGAATCTGCTTTCCATTCTCACCACACTCCACATCCGTAAACAGTAAAACCATCAACAGAGATGAGGAAACCCGCAGTGGTCCCACTTGGTGGCAACCCATGGGAGTGAATGTGCCCTAAAAATCTTATAATCCCTTTCTTCAGGGTTTACAGTCACAGTCATTCTCTTTGTTCTAGAAAAACAAGTCTCCAGTCTGCAATAGGAAAGATCCTGTTATAATTCCAAAGTAGTTCTTACACATAAATTCATGCAAACAAGTTTGTACATGGCCTGTTATTATTATATCTTTTCCATCTAGCAAATGTAGTTCTCAATCCCATTTCAAATAATTGCAAATGGAAAATTAATGAGCGATAAACAGTTAGTCAAGAAAGATTATGTCTCTAATAACTACATATATTTCTTATAGTTGTGAACTGTGATATGACACAAATTTAGGAATATTTCTATATAAAATATATATTTATATATGTTTGGTTTTTTTTGAAGTTCAAGAGGCAGAATACTGAACTAAAGAAAAAGTATTTAATAGCCAATAAAAGCCCTCTTGTGCAGCTGTGAATTCTAGCTCTCTACAGAACTTCTGAAACTGAAAAATCTTCCTCCTATTTCAGATTTTCATTCTTATCCACTTTTGAATTTTCATTATACCCTTTGAAATCATCTAGATCTTACCCTGTAATGCTGATGTATGGGGGAATTAATGTTAACACTAGATGTGTTTAATTCTTTATGGCCTTCTGTTCATGACTGATTAAGAACAGCAAAAATATTAGCAATATTATATTAAGATGTTAGTTTTCTCATAAAATATATATTGCCTCTTTTATCCAGAATGTTTAAATGTCATCTATAGCCACCATTAATTATACTACAGTGGCTCAAAATAAAACTATAACATAGTTTTTATATCATCAAGTAATCAAATAGAGAACAACAAAAAAAAAACCTTTGTAATCTCTGCTGTTTCTTGTATCACTCATCCTAAGGCTTTGTAATAGTTATTAGTATTTAATGTAGTTTTTCAACTCCATCAAATTTTGGATTATGTACTTGGAGAAGATTTTTGAGACACCGTACCTTAGAGTTGGTGATTGGCCATGAGGCCATCTGGAACCTTTGTGACTTCAGGAAAGAAGTTCTGACTTATCAAAAATGTACACTTCTGTTAGCTAAAGTTACTGTGGGATGATTAACCTGCACTTGTGGCCCAGTTCCCACAGGCAGAGGACAGCATACAGCCCTGAGTCAGTAGTTTTATATTACCTCTGGCCACACATTCTCATCCCTGTGGGTAGTATTTACACTGCTCAAATGCCTATATAGGTAAATTGTTTTCCATGAGCATTTAATCTTGGATACTTGGATTTGAACTGTACTGAGTTGAATCCTCTGTGCTTGTTTTCCAAAGCTCACAGACAAACTGAAGACCTGAAGAGAGCACTGGCTGGACTTACAACTATTCCCAGTATGTGCTGAGGTAAGTAGCTAATTTGACAATGTAGGAACTGCTGTGTAGAGTTTAGCAGATGCTCGGCTGCTTAAAAATTGGCTGCTCTTCTTCCTTTCTTCATCATTAATTTGCGACAGCGGGTGACCTGTATGAGATAACAAGTTGTCATATTCATCTGTTAAAGATGTTCTTGTTTTCCAACAGACAGTAATAATTTTCATCCTTGGAATGCAAAACCTCATTCCACCGGAGGACAAAACAAAGCAAATTCAAGGTACCTCATAAAGCAGGGTCCAACATTTCATGAAATGTTTTTGTTTATTCTATTTATTTATGTGTGTTTCGAGTCCAGTACCAGGATATGAATCATGTGTTGTGCTTACCAGACTTTCATTTTGTGACATGATACAGACCAGCTCCAGAACATCTGGGATTACAGATATATCACCTTTCCAAATTTGGGGCTGTAGTCTCCTATCGTTTTGCTTCTTCTTTAATTGTAATGATTTCCCACTCTTAAACTTCATTTGTTAATGTTGATGGAGGCTGCAAATAGAAAATACCATTACACTGTATTTTGTCCTGATTGTTTTATTTATGTCTGTTATGGAGTTATTTTATGCCAAGAATAAATTTGGAAGCTATTTTAATGTATCTAACTAAGCAGACTTTCTTGAGATCTGTATTTCTGAAAGAAACTCGTGCTTTTAACATGCTCCTCTGCATGAATTACAATTCGAACATACCTGATTCCATATAACTAGAACCAGTCCTTCTAGAGAAATGCAGAGGGGAAACTATAAATGCATGGGGAAAAGATTCCAAGCCACAAATCAACTTTCCTTCTTCGTGTTCCTTTTGTGGGAAAGAGAAATATAACTAACTAAGTTAGTTATCCACTAGCAAGATTGCTGCTCTATCGACTCTGCTCATCTGTGGCTATGCTTGTGAGTACTTTGTGGCACCTTCTAGCATTGTTCCAGTGAGGAGGATAAAAAAATAATTTCATTGCATCTTTCTCTCTTAGCCTCAAGTGAATCATTCTCCCATATGAATTAATCAGATCCTGTTTATGAATGGAGCAAGTTGGTATCCTGTCATTATTTTACAGTGTTTCATCTTCTCTTTGCCCTGTGTTCTTAATGCCCAGATCATAGGATATTGCCTAGTTTGTAAACGTATTCCCTCCTGTTCCATCTCTGCACATTTCTTACCTCAGGCCTCTCTAGCATCCTACCTTACGTAAAATGTGTTAATCTTGAGCATTTTTGTTCTATGTTAGAGGACTATTTATGTTTTCATTATCTCTTTCAGTTCTTTTCCCAGGTAGGAAAGGCAGCTCTTCCCTATCCTGTTTCTGTTAACTTATCTCTTCTGCACTGTACCAAACCTGACAGAGAGTTTTTATATGAAGTCTAAAAATTATCTGAATAAAAAGCATTGGAACCTTGGATGAAAGTACTAGTTTGATATTGGTCTACTTTTGTACCCAAAATGCTCTCATTATTGAGACTTATGCAAGCCTCCATCCTTCAATCTGCCCACGATATCTAAAAGGCTGTTCTCACAATATAGAAAAGCTGTTCTTATGATTCACAGTGCCATAGCAAAAGGAATTATGAAGATAAATGCAACTTTCGTGTGTACATTAAGATTTTTGTAATCAAGAGCATTAACTTAGAGAAGGCACGAAAGTTCTCAATATTTTAGCATTTGGTGACTGGATTACTGACAGTATAATAATCTGATTTGAGGTAGGGACTGATTTGATTTAGAAGTTGATTGAAGAATACAAATAGGAAGGATAAAATCAAGGAATGCTGTCACAGTAAAAACATTCATACTAGAAATCCTGAGGCTCAGGTGAATTATAGGAAGGGTAATGACTGTGTCAGCACTGATAATAGAAGTGAAACATTAAGGAGGACACTCCAACAAATTTATTTATTTTGCAACCCCTTCTACTCTGCAACTGTTAGCAGCTGTTGTGTTAATGACTTTTCTTATAAAGAAAGCGCAAGACTGATCACCCTCTCTGATACTGCTGTTGAAAACTTACCAAACTCAGGTTGAGTTAGAATAAATAATTGAGGTTATGTTTTCTTCTTTGTTTAATTGTAGGTGGATCTGTTCAGGCACCTCAAATTTGGGATGTAACCTGGATCTGTAGAGATTCAACATTTTAACACTAAAGACTGTCCCTTGTTAATCAAGATACAGGAATTCAACAGCCTGTTCTATAAAGCTGACTGACAAGTAAAGCTGCCCCTTGTGAGGACTTTATTTTATTTGGTCTGGTTTAGTTTGCTTTCAGTCTGAGTCAGACAATACTCAAATATTTTTAACAAATATCTTCTGATACTTAGCACCTACTTGAGACTACTAGCATCTCTGTGGCTTCATTGCTATCAGCAAAGAATGCTAATTCTGTGGTGTCACCTACGAATTAGATGATCTGGATTAAAGTAATCTGATGAATCACCAGATTCCAGTAATTACCTGTTATAGAAACAGAGAATGTTTTTTGTAAATAGAATTCTTCAAGATAAAAAAAGGGGGGGGTGGAGGGGGGAGGCTGGGGCTAACTGAGCAGGATTTTCCCCCTGAGACATCTTCAATGTCTGCAAAGCCTGGTTCAATGAAAGAGAAGTATCCAACATTCTTATTGAGATAGCTCTGCCAGTGTATCTAATCGTATTGATACTGCTCTCAGCATAGAATCATAGAATCATAGAATCACAGGGTTGGAAAGGACCATAGGACTGTATTTGAAAACACATCTTTTATTTAATCAGAAAAATCTTCTATTGTAGCTAGTAGCACTCTGTAGCAATTCTGGTAAACAGAGAGTGAAGTGGTTGCATTTTTAACAGGGACATATCCAGTATACGTTGTTTGAAAATACTATAATAAATGAACAATATCTTCCAGACATCTTTTTTTTAACCATTTAATGACTCTTTTCAAAGAGATTTAGAAGGCGTCCAGAGAAGTGTCTACCTGCATACAGACCCTTGATAAAGAAGATTCTAGCATAATGTAGCATCATGACAAATAGATCACTTGGCTAAAGGATTTACAGTGAGAAAATACCAACAGTGTTTTGTCTGGGCAAAGTTTAGCTTTGTATGCTTCAAACAGAAAGACTGTGAACTTAAAATAACATAATTTGAACCTCCTTTGCCATACAGCTCATTTGAGAGTTCTGCAGGTTGCTTTTGTGCTTCAACTTATTATTTATTAGTAGTCGTGAAAAATCCACCCATGACTCATTGAAAAGACCTGCTTTCGAATGTCTGTGAAACACCTTACTCTTCATTGCTTAGGTAAACAAGACATGGGAGTTCCCTGTCTCAATTGTCTCTCAATTTTTTAATAACCTAAAAACACCATCTGAGTTTCAGACCCAGGCTTGAGTCATAGACTTTAGTCAATAGCCATCAACCGGTTTCAATTCTCTAAGAATGAAGTGGGTGAGATAATTGTTACTGCACAATTCCAACAAAACTACTCATTTTATTTTCACAGATATCTCTCATAAACCTTGTGCTCACTCATTCACACTTTGAATCAATAGTGTCTGGCATAGAATTTAAAAGGGAGAAACCTAGTATAGTTGTATGTCTTTTGGGTGGTCAACTTGATATTTTATTGGAGCAGGGATACCAACTGTGATTACATAGAGATTGGATTGGGAGACAATTAGCAGTGGTTACTATTTTGCCAGATATATTGTCTGAAGAATTAATTTACAAGCTTCAGTTGAGCATCATGCATGAGAAATATTGAAAGACAATTTGGTCTTTCTAATCTGTAACTATTTTTAATGAGCTTGCTGACATTACTGATCTTTAGTATCGACTGGATTTCACTAATAATTTTATATTCCTTTATACTGATACCATTGATTTTTCATTGCAGTGCATTTGAGGACTAAATTATTATGCTTAACAAACTACTGGAAATGAATGCACTGAAATTGACAAATGACTTTTAAATTTGGGACCAATGTCTGAAAACATTACTACAAACCCTGCAAGCAAAACTGCTTAGTTAGATACTAGAAATACGTAAGTATTAATTTGCTTTGCTTTTGAAGCACTTTGAACCTAGAAGGCTAATTTTCTTCTTGACTTACTTATTACTGTGAAATCTGAGAAAACTCAGAGCTAAACAAATGTTTGGACAAATATTTTGTTCAATGAAAAATACAGTTTCATTTCATCTAAAAATATTCACAAATATGAAGTAAGCAGAAGAAACACAATTCTAACTAAAGCCAAAAAAAAAAAAAAAAAAAAAAAAAAAACCAGCTGAAGAAGAGCAGTGCCCTGCATTGTCAGCACCTCAGAGCATAAAATAATAGATGCCTTCTGAAAGACTTTCCAAGGATCTACTGGACTGATAATAATCATCTTGCCAATTATCACATAAGCGTAAGTTAATTTAGGTTGGAAGGGACTTGGCCTTCCAGAGGTCCTACAGGTAATTCCTTATTCAGAATAAATTTAATTAGCCTGTGTCCTAGGGATTTGACCAGTCAAATCTTGAACATCTTCTTGGATGGAAATCCAAAACATCTCTTGACATCCTGTTCAAATATTTTACCTCTCTTTGAGGTAAAGAAAATTTTCTAATGTCTAACTGGATTTTCCAATGTTATACTTTGTGTTCACTGCCTCTCTGTATGTTACAAAGAAGAATCTGTCTCCATATCCTCTGCGTTTTCTTTTTAGGTCGATGATAGCAATAAGATCTTCCCTTCACCTTCTTTTCTCCAGGAAGAAGAATCATAGAATCATAGTATAGTTTGAGTTGGAAGGGAAGTTGAAGAATGTTCTCCAACCTACCTCAGCCCAAAACTGGACCCACCAATCCAGATATGCTCTCACAAGTGCCAAACAGAAGAGGGGAGGAATCACTTCCCTGGATCCAATGCTATGCTTACTTATACAAACCATAGGTTTTAAAATGGATTTGTTTAGACCTTAGCTCTGTTTTAAAAGTACCTGAAATATGTTGTGGTTTTGTTGGTTTTTTGTTTTTTTTGTTTTTTTTTTCCTTTGGCAAGAAAGTCAAACACAGAAATCTTCAGGTCTTTTTTTTTTTTTTTCATATTTTTCTTGTTCTGACTAAACAGAAGTATCAGTTATTCACACAGCTTTATATTAAAAAAAAAGTCCACATATCTATCTGGCGGACAGCACATCATATATACTATAATTTAACTTGTATCTTGTTTAGCCACATGGTTGTGGGTTTTTTGTCATGTCAGCTTTGAATGGGAAATTGATCTTCCTGTTATTATTCTTTTCCTGTAAGTGAAAAAGAAACAGTGCAACTAAAATTGCACAATAAGATAAAACAGTCCTTGTATTTTGATAATGTTAGTATGCATTTCTAGTTCTTTTTTCACTACCATTGAGACAGTGGTAGCAAAAATCTACAAACACTTCAGATTTAGTTTTGTAAGTTCACATTCTTTTTGCCTTTTAGATTTCAAGGTAAACGGACTATTTTATAAGAGCAAGAGTGAATATACAAGAATAGATCTTAAATCACTGGCTCAGCATACTCTGGCAGCTGAAAGAAGTCAACAGAGTGCTAGGCATCATCAGGATACGTACTGAGAACGCAATGGAGGACATAATTTTGGCACTGTACAGAACATTCTTGCATTCAGTTCTGGAGCACATCATACAATTTTGTTCCCCACATCTCAGAAAGGATGTAATGTCACTGAGGAAAGTAAGCAGAAGGGCAGTTAAAATGATTAAATAAATGGCCAGCTATCAAATGAGAAATTCGGAGAACAGGAGATCGAGAACTTGATACAAGTAAAATTTGCAATATCTTGAAGGTGAATCATGTGTAACTGTTAATGTACCAAACTGTACAGTATTAGAACTCAAGGGCATTTAGTCAAGCTTGTAGGAGTCTGATTTAAAACATGGAAATGAAAACATCTCTGACAGAGTGATTAGTGAACATCTGGAACTTCCTATTGCAGAAGTTTTTTAAAGCAGATGCCATCAGTCAAAAACTCGTTAGACTCATGTTCTCCCTAGATGTAATCTCCTATTACCATTTCTAAAAGACGTAATACTGAGCTGGATTGATCCTTTATGCATTTATATGTTTGTGCTCTGGGAGTTACGTAATCCAGGAGATAGTTAAAAACTGGATTAATTCCTTCTCATAGAAACAAAGGCAAAAGGAATTGATTCATCCCTTCTGTTTATAACTTTACAAACCTGATTTTATTCTGTGATAAGGTGACCCACAGAGAGGACTATGGAAAGGCTGTCAATGTCATTAACTTGTACTTTAGCAAAACATTTGGTACTATTAAATCATGAGGACAGCTTTTCTATATTGTGAGAACAGCCTTTTGCATAACATGAGCAGATATAAACTGAATGATGGAGGCTCGTGTAAACGTAAGCTCAAGAACAGAATGCAGAAGAGGCCATGGAGCTTGTGGTCAAGTGAAGACAATGAAGCAGAATCGATATCCTGTTGTTGAAGATAACATGGCAAAACAGGTGCCTCAGCTCAACGTAACATCAGTGGGAACCAGTTTGGGCTACCCCCAGTTAAAAGGTTGGAAATTTACAGCGAGAATGACTTCAGCCTTCATCCCACAACCACCAGGGATGTTATTTCTGCCCATGTCCTTGGAGTGTAATGAATACGTACATGTTATGCCTTTAAATATGTAGTCGCTTCTTCTCTGAGTGTGCATGTTGGTGCGAACGATCCCCCAAGGGGGATGTCATGAATACAATTGAATGAAATAACACCTAGGGTTAGGGTGCCTGACATGATATCAAAGGATAAGGGTACTCATGTTTGTAAACAGGAATAACAACAGGTTAGTACACTCCTGAGAATGAATGAGCAACTACACACCCCTTCTAGGTCTTAAGCAAGCAGTCAGGTAGAGAAATGAACCATCTACTTAAACAACAGATAGCCCTCCTACGAATAAGGGTCAAGCCTCAGACTCAAGGCAGGGGACTGGATCGTCCAATCCATTCTATTAATCCAGGGGACTGGATATACATTAAGAATTTTTCAGGTGATCCACTGGAAGAGAAGTGTTAGGAATCCATTAAGACCAACAGCTTTCCAAAGTTTTCTGAGGTGGTATATAACCTCCTTCGGGGTCACAGAATTGTAGAAAATGGTGACTGTCAATATTTTGGCCACCACGGAACAAATACAGAATGCAACCACAAGATCTCTTTTCTCAGCTGACAAGTGATAGAATGCAAAGAAATCAAGAGGATCAAGAAGATACCCGCCCTGAGCAATCCAATGACTGCTTCTGTTCTTGCTGCTGACCAGAAAGTCAGCCTGAAGCAGCAATGAACAGGAGGTATCTTAAGGAAAAGTATGTGGGAGTGCCAGATTAGGAAGCTGAAAGCTACATCTTTGCCTACTCACAAATGTAGGCTGAGCTGCTTTTCCTACTTCATTGGCTTTTACTGTTTTGCAGCTTCCACTTGACTGCTTTTATATATCTGACTCTGTGTTAAGCCTCCACATAACACAGTGTAACACTGGCACAGTCCCTCTGATAATGATATTGTAGTATTATTTCAGTGCCAAAATGAGCAAGCATTTTTAATCAAAGTCACAATCCTGGTCAATCTTCTCCTGTTAACTGATGTATTTCTAATACACGCTGACTGCAGAGGAAAGAGGACCAAGGAAGAGAAAAATGTCACTTCTCGATATTTACTGATTGAATACCAGGGCTAGGAAAAACATGATTTCCAGCAGATATAACAGCAGAGACAGATATACCGAGAAATTAATTTCTAAAGGTTTGTAAAAAACACTGCAAAAATTCCTCCGTTTCATTCTCATTTCTTCCCACAGCTACCATGTTAGCAGGGCTTGGTGTTTAAAGTCAGATGACACTGAGACTGAGTACTTTTACCAGGGATTCTGTGGGAGTAATCTTTGTAATCTTTTACCTATCCCATATATTTGCAATTGAATGCTTGTCCTCGTGTACTTGTATTACTGTGTCTGTAGGTCTTGTGAGAAAGAGGAATAGAAGCTGTTATATTTTTCTGGAAGTGGATACAAGAGGGCATCTATACAACAGAAGCAGGCATGAAAGGATCAGAATGACAAAGAATGGCTGAAATGGCTGACAAAGAATTGCTGAAAATGCTGTTAAGCATTCATATAGAGCACGATAGCATGCAAGATGTATCATGGTACTGAACAGTGTATATAATGTATGTTTGAATTGTTAAAATTATGCAGAGATGTTAAGCCTGAATCCCCTTAAAATTCATTTGCATTTGCAAAATGTATTGTCTGGTTAATATTTCTGTATCAGTTTCTGGCTAGTATTTCACAGTAGCTGAAGATCAACTAATACTGTGAAAATAGTCATCAATAAATGTGAACATGATGGAGAAAATCCAAAATAAATGCATGACAATTCACTAAAGATAGATTTGAAATGAGATCAGACTCTGCTGCTTAGGGCTTCACCCTCTTGAGACTGAAAACCCCCAAGGAAAGAGACTACACAACCTTTCCGGGTAGCCTATGGTAGTGCCTCTCTATCTTCATGGGGAAAATGTTTTTCCTTATATTCAGGCTGAACCTCTCTTGTTCCAGTTAATACCCATTGTCTTTTCTTTCCTGACCTTTGCTGCAGTGAGAAGCATGGCTCCAGCCCCTCAATGATCTCTCCATAGGCATTGGTAGCTGATGGTATGTCCTCCCAGAGCTCTCTCTGCTCCAGATGTCCAAGCTTCTCCTTAGAGGGCAAGTGTTCCAGCTCACTCAGTGACCCCTCATGACTTCAATGCATATGGAGGACTAACTTTGCAAGACATTTTTACACTGTATTTCTTTGAAAGAGAAAAATGAGATGTTTGTTTCTGTGTCATGCACTTCTACACTGGAAAACATGCACTTTGCTAGGCTTCACTAAGATGTTCTTAAAATCCACTTCTAGTAGTTTTATTGGTAATTCAAAACTTAATGTCAACCTTGTCACTTGGTAGTAGCACTCCCTATAAAACTGTATGCATCAGACATCTAGATTTTCCCACTTCTCAAGACTTCTTGCAACAGAGTTGAGAAAATGCTTTTTAACAAGTTCAGCTGCACAAATAACATGAGTATGGTAGGCAAGAAAAAGCCGGGGCTCTGAAATCATACTTCCTTTCCTAAATGTTTTTAAAACATATGGTTTCACTGCTTATTTCACTTACAAATAAAAGATGTATTGTAAGCTTCACTTAAAGAGTCTTCCATGCTCTTCTGTGGAGGACAAATGGTTGTCATTAGCATTTGCGTTACTGTCTCTTTTTGGTAATTTCAGTGCACTTTTTTTCCCATTAATTTGGCACTATCTTCAATTACTTATGTACATATGTGGGAAACTCTTCTCCTGAAAAGAAATCAGAAGTAGAATATAGTTCAACTAGACTGTACTTTTATTCACCAATGCCTCTGAAAGTGCCTGGTAATACCTCCATCAGGAAAGATCATTATTTTGTGACCAGTGGCAACAACTCTCATATATTTAACTGGCCCTAAGGAGAGGATTTCTCTCCCTTCAAAATTCACATCACTACCTGTTACATTTCTTCGTAGAGTACCAAGGATGACAAAGGTGCCCTTGGCATTAGGTGCTATAGATAGCACTGGTTTGAAATATCTGGACTCAGTAGTGTTTGTATGTATTCTGATTTGTTATTACTTGAAAGATATAGAAAGTACAGTGCTCTTCTTAATTGGAAATCAATAGAAAATTAGAACAGAAATCACAAGGAGTCCTCGTTACTAATAGTAACACACCAGAGTGAAGAGCATATGAAGGTAGAAGAAGAACATGTGTGTTTCTGTTAAGCTCCCATCTCCAATTTTTACAAATAAGTATGCTGAATAAAAACGTTTCAGAGGCTGTGAACATTACTTTTAATTTCACATCCTTTAAAGAATCCATCAGTCCCTCCTGAAGGTGTAGAAGGCATCTAGAAGTTCAAACTCTGCACAGACATTAAAGATGCAAAATTTCTGTTTCATCCTGAAGTGTCTAAGCTTCTGGAAGGAAGTGTTGAGTCACTACATAAACAGATGAAGTCATTTGTTTCTTCCTTATGTTAATTTTTACACCTACAGTGAAGCATGTATTTCTATGGGCAACAGGTATCCACATATGGATTTGTTAAAATTTAAGAGTAATATTGCATATTAGGTCACACATAAAACAGCTTACAGACAGGAAAAATATTTTGCCATGATGGAAGAGCTAAAATTAACATGTTTCAAATATATATTATTTATATTTCTTGGTTGACACAAGGAAAAAAATATCTCAAAACATACAAAGATCCAAACATGTATGTCAGGGAGCGACAGTGGTAGGGTAATCTTTAAATAGATTTTGTAAGCATTTGCAAATGCAAACATCGGGATTTAAAAAACAGAAATATAAGGTTGTTGATGTCTCAAAAAAAAAAAAAAATTTTGCTTTTTAACTGGATTCCTGACTTTTTTTTTCCCACTCTTTTTCTACTGCTGACAAGTTCCATCCCATTAAGAGCAAAATTATGTTGGCTACACAAAAAATACGCCCCACAATTTACTAGCAATAGAGATAACGGGATATTTAGTACTTGCATATTGGTGTGACAAGTCAGTGAACCTCTACAGTGGCAGAAGGCTCTGAGGACATGGGCAAGGATGGTGTGCTCATGAGGAACTTATGGTGTGACTGACTGACCAAGGTGTTGCGAAGAATTATAAACTTAACACAGATGGGACTGGAGATGACATCCACCACATTGGATGAGCTGGCTAAATCAGTGGCTCAACCAGCTGTGTAAATGACTGTCCCTGAGTAAATCGAGAGTGCAAAATGTATTCCTGAGTTACTCAGATGAATGTGGGGAGTGTATACGTGCTTCAACCTCACAGTGAGTATAAAAAATAAATTAGTGCTCCGGAGAAACAAAATAAACAAGGGCTCTGGAGAGAGCAAAGGGCTAGACCTGGTTTCAGCCTGTATATTACTATCTGGGGACTGGGGACATACAGTGTCATTACAGTAAGCATGTAACTGAGACTGGTAATAAGGATCACAAACGTATTGTGATTCAGCTATATCTTGCAATTGCACACTGCTAAATGTATTGAATTTACACTGTGAATTAAGCACATTGCTCCATCACTCTGCTAAATCTAAATTCTGTGTACCATCAAATATGTTCAAGTAAGTAAACTTTGCATTACATATTAATGAAATATCTAAAAGAGCCTAGTCAGAGACTATTGGACTTTGACAACTGGGTACCACATTTTATGAAGTAATAAAGTAACTACAAGGAGAGAATAAAATAATTTTACAATCATAGAACTCAATAACTGCAGTCATTCTTCAAAATAATATTTTTTTTACAGGTTCCATCTATTTATTTCAAGAATCAATAAAATTCAATTACATCAAATGCTGTAAATATCTTCCTCAAATTCTTAGTACAGCTCGGATATGGGACCGCTATCCTAATTGCAAAGAGAAGCACAACAAATGGACTGTTTCTTGAGCAGGTCAGTGACATACCAATGCATACCAATGCAAAAACTAAAGGTGACATCTGACAAAGTATCACAGATAGGTTAGCATCCTGCATTCATTCTGAAGCAGAAAAACCTTGTTGGAAGCTCATATACAATGGTTATTCCTGGGTCCTGCCACGCTCATAAAGGTGCTGTGCTGTAAATTGTCTTGCTCTGTAGGCAGGCAGAAAGGCAGCCACTTTGTATGACACAGTGGCCCACAAGGTCTGCAGGGACCCACTTGTACAAGAGCCACTGCCTTTTCAAAACATGCATATAATTCTTGACTCTGGCCCTGGACTTTGCTAAACACTTCCAATTGCATCTTTTGTCCAGTAAATGGTACAGGGTTACTTTAGAGGAGTCAGGTGGGTCTAACATCCTTTACCATCACTGCTGAAGACCTGCTTCTGGGAACCATTCCCAGCCGTCACTGTCCGTCTTGTAACAAACCCTGCAGATGGAGTTCCACCTGCAGATGCATGGCTGGGTTTTTATCTTAACCATTCTGGGACTTCATTTATCCACCTGTACCATGGGCCTCAGAATACCTTCCCAGAGGAAGCCAACCTAAATGTGATTCAGTGACTATAGGTGCTGGAGATGTTCCAACTGGAAATACAACTTGTGGTAAGGTGCATTTACAAATTGACCCACTTTATTTGCCTTTATTTGACTTTATTTGCCTTCAGTAAAGTGTGTGCAGTTTGGGAGTTAAAGAGCATTCACCGCATTCTCTGTGCAGTGCTATTTTGGGCACCACACACAGGGAGTAAATCAAAACATGACACCTTTCCACTATCTGTGGTCACAAAATGTATGTTGAAACCATATTGTTGGCACAGTTCTTGTTTTCAAATAATGCTGATTTCAGATACTTTTTACCACTTCTCCCATTCTTCTTTTCCCCTTTTTCCGAGGGGAAAAATCCAGCATGCTTATTCCAGTCTCTGTTGTGCCTGTGAAAACTGCCATCGGTCCAGCTAACTTTGCCCACACTCACAAGACACCAGAACTGCAGAAATTTTGCAGTGCTTGTTGAATTCTCACTATTCAGCAGTTTTGTGAGTGTCACGGCTTATAAAATGTAGCTTTCCAAGCTTGCTTGTTTGCAGTGGGATCAGCACAACGTCTACAAACCACTGCCGACTTCTTTTATTTTCATTTATGTTTCTCTTTACAGTTTTTAACTCTTTTTTTTTTTTTAAACTCATGCTCTGGCATCACTTGAATGTGAGCAGTGATTCCATATAGAATCCCAGAATCATTAAGATAGGAAGAAAAACCCTTAGGCCATCTACTCTGACCATCAACCCATCACCACCATACCCACTAAACCATGTCCCTCGGTGCCACATCTACATATTTCTTGAAGACCCGCAGGGATGATGACTCAACCACTTCCCTGGGCAGACTGTTCCAGTGCATTACCATTCTTTCACTAAGAAGAAATTTTTTATAACATCCAACCAGAACCTCCCATGGCAGAACAAAATACCACTGCTTCTTGACCTATCAGTTATGTGGGAGAAGAGGCCGACCCCACACCTCACTACAACCTCCTTTCAGGCAGTTGTAGCAAGTGACAGGGTCTCCCCTGAGCCTCCCCTTCTCCAGACTGAACAATCCCAGTTCCCTTAGTCACTCTCCATAAGACTTGTGCTCCAGACCCTTCACAGCTTCATTGCCCTTCTCTGAACATACTTCATGGCCTCAGTGTCTTTCTTGTAGTGAAGGGGGTCCAAAACTGAACACAGTACTAGAGGTGCAGCCTCACCAGAGCCAAGTACAGACCTCATGACCAAATACCCCTACACCAATGAAAGCAATGCAGCAAATATCAACACGGAGGTGCTGGAAAAAAAGAAGTAAGATGTATGCATAGCTGCTATGATGAGCTGGTAAGAATGGCAATGCCTGCAAGGAGAGCAGAACATCAAAAATATTCTGTCCTTGAAACACTTTTTAAGAAGATGAGGTAATTAATAGTCTTTATGCCACCACCGCTAAATGAAACATTCTCAGCACCGGTGATGGGTAACATAAAGGAGGATATGCAAACAATCTGAACAGAGGTTGTCTATGCCTAATTGATTTAGTCGTATTTAGCACTGGATGAGGTGGGTGGAGAGGTAAAAAATAGCCTAAGTACCAAATTCCTCCCAGGTTTGTTTTCTTTAGCTGTTTGCCATGTAAGATAAAAGGCTAATACTGTTTGCATAAAATTGAGCTTTGTCACATTCACCTACAATGATTTTTGTCTGCTTCCTGTTTTGTCAACAAGGCAACACCAGCTGCAAGGGCGTGTGTATTAGAAAGCATGTACTGGTGTCTACCAGAAAGCTGCTTGAGGTTTTCCATGTGGGAATAAACTCCACAGAAAAGGAAGGTAGATTCAGACAAAACAGGACCCAGACTTCTGGGCATGGTAAGTGATACAAGCCTGGGCAGCAGCTGAGGTTGGAGTGACCCTCGGGAGACAAAAGTCACTGCTCAGCTTTCAAGCATAGTAATGCCTATGTCTGTTGTAACACCAGATTCATCCCATTTTCCACCTCATAAGAAAAACACACATGTTTCTGTCATTCTAGATACATAAATTCATTGCTTGCTGATAGCAGTTTGCCTCCCTTAGAGCAGTAGGTGTTTCACTGATCTGTAGCTGTTCTCACAAAGTAAATTTATGTTATTAAGGAAGAGAGATTGTATGAAGCAGTTACTCTACATGATCTGCTTAGCTACTAGTAAAAGCACTGTTAGATATTCAAAACTGTTTCCTGACACTTAACATTTCTGCTTTTAGGTACATCTTAAACTATAAATTAGTCTGAAAGATTGACAGAAAGTGATTTTAAGGATCCTTGAAGTAAAATCTGTGTTAATGCTTTAGTGTTGTATTTCTTTACAGAAACAAGAAAATGTCATGTCCTATTACATACTCCATAAGTTCTTGCAAAATAGTCAAAAAACTGCCATTCTTTTCTTCTCCTGATTTCTTCCCACAACCTTTGTAAATATTCTGTGTTTACATGAAGATGCAGTTTCAGAGACCTCAGTGGAACAACAGATGCCTAAACCACAGTGCTGGGGAGGAAAGAAAAAGTGGCCGTCTAAGCATGTTTACTTTCAGGGACAAGGAAGTTCTAATTAGTCCCTGAGTGGTGACTCATGGTAGCAGGGCTATAAATGTGAAGGTAAGTACTCTCTAGCACATCGGGGCTTCAGACTTCACGAATCCAACATAATGCAACCAAGACTTTCAGCTGTCTTCTTCTTCTTGCTGGGTCTGTCATTTTGTCTGACAGTCCCTGTTCCTCTTGATGATAGCCATGAATTCACGGAGGAAGACCTCCAGTTTGCAGAGGTACAGAATAAATTAATCTGCATGCTTTATAAATAGTTGTGTAGTTATAACTGCGTGGAAACTAGGCTTATGACTTTTTTTCCCCTTCTTAGCGCTACCTCAGGACTCACTATGATCTCCAACCGAACCCTACTGGCATTATGAAGAAGAGTGCCAACACAATGGCCTCTAAACTTCGAGAAATGCAAGCTTTTTTTGGCTTAGAGGTGACAGGAAAATTAGATGAAGAAACATACGGGCTCATGCAGAAACCAAGATGTGGTGTCCCAGATGTGGGGGAATATAACTTTTTCCCTCGAAAACTCAAATGGTCAAAAACTAATTTAACATACAGGTAAATGCATAGCATTTTGAGTGTTCCATCCTTCCAGGTAACTTGTCGCTTAGGTTGCTCAGTATATGAAGTTGATGGGAAAAGTGTGTTCAAGTTTGGCAGAATTTATATTGCAATTTAAAATCCTTCAAGCTCCTTGGAGAGTTTTAGAAAGGTCCCCTAGACCTGTCTTACAGTCCAAGGAAGGAAATCCAAATTTTCTTCCATTGCGCTTTTTCATGTAGTAGATCTGGCATGGTGTAAGCCAGTTACTCCCGAGCTGGCCTCCATGTAGACACTCTGAGCACATCCACAGTTCCAAATGAAAGAGGGGTAGGAATCACACATCTCATCTCTGATTCTCACAGAGCTCAGTTGTTAAATCTCTCTTGGCTCTGGTTTGGCATCTGCTCCACCTAGATCTGTCCTAAACAAATCTGCCAGAGAGGGAGCTCTCCCACAGCGTGATGGCTTTTCTTTCCTAAATACCACAGTGTCATCGATAGCGTGTTTTGTTGAGCTGCCGCCTGAGTTTCATTAGCAGATTCCAAATATAAAATCACTGAACTCTTTCAGAGATAACAGTCCAGTACCTGGTAAAAAATATTACTGTAATGCTAGTGATTCTGTCCCACAAAATCTCTTTGGATCACGTTTTGCCTCTCCAGAAAATGAGGGTCCTTAGACAATATAAAAGGCATTTTTAAGTTTTAAGTTAATGATGTGGCTTAATGAAAATCTGTCTTTTTCTAAATCCTCAGGTGCCTGTAAAACTAATTATAGAGGTCTGTTGAATCATTTTAGATGCCTCTTTATAACCACAATGAAAATGGAAATGATTATTTTTATTTCTTGGAGTATTATATGCAACTGTTCAGCTCTTTATGTTCAGATAAGAACAGAGGGGGGTAACAAGCAAAATGTTTTAATGAAGTGTACAGTCAAATAAAAGTGTATTAAATGCTTTCTTCAATCTGCATAATTTAACCAGAGATATTATTCTGTTTGATAGAATTATGAGTTACACTTCAGATCTGAGACGTGCTGAAGTAGAGAGAGCTTTCAAAAAAGCATTTAAGGTTTGGTCTGATGTGACACCCCTTAACTTCACCAGAATACGAAGTGGCACTGCTGATATCATGATCTCCTTTGGCACTAAAGGTAAGACAAAACACATTCTTCTTACATTATAGTTATATTGTTGCCAGTTTGATGAGATATAATTGATTTCATTGTTTTGAGTGTTATTTTATAGAACATGGTGACTTTTACCCCTTTGATGGACCCTCTGGATTACTGGCTCATGCCTTCCCTCCTGGTCCAGACTATGGAGGAGATGCCCATTTTGATGATGATGAAACTTGGTCAAATGATTCCAGAGGTAAGAGAAGTTCCTGAGATTATTTCAGATGATGACGGACAATCTCCAGCTTTTGATGTTTGTAAATGGTTTGGTGTTTTTTTTTCTGTTTACTGTTCTTTAGGTAGTATGTTCACTGTCTACTCATTGGAAACTGGATTTAATCGCTAATCATAAATGGGAATGTAACATATGCATACCATAAATTTTAAGATGATATACACATCTTAAGTGGAGCAGTTTTAAAAAATGCCATGTTTAATGCGCTCTGTCAGCTTGGCATTTCACTTACAGCTCATGGACAGCTAGTCGGGAATGGCCTCACTGAATCTTTTAGAAAAAGCACATACTTCACTCAGCTGGAAGTCAGCTACTTATTACTAATTTGAAAATTCCTCACCTTGCCTATTCAGCAGAGAGCTTTAATAGAACAAAACATGAATTTTTCATAGTGTTATTTCACCTTTCTAGAATGATTGCCATACCAAAACAATGAAGACTTTCCGCTGGAAGTGAATTCCCAACAAAATTTTTTCTTGATTTAAGTAGCACTAAGACTTCACCCTAGATCTTTCAGCACTGCTAAGAAATTTCAAGGAATCTAAGCTGTCCACAGAACAGTGTCAGATAAGACATAGCTTGAAGACCAGCTATTCGACAGTTAATTAAGCCTTCTTACAACAAATATTCTAGTAGATGGAAAAAGTCAAGAAATTTTATATCGTTCTTCCATTTCTCTCTCCTTCATTGCCTTGCATTAAATCACAGTGTTAAGGCAAACTGAGTAGTCCAGTGCACTTTGGCTATATACGGAGGTGTATGCTTACTTCTGTTGTCATTTGTTATAGGGTATAACTTGTTTCTTGTTGCTGCTCATGAATTTGGCCATTCGCTTGGACTTGAACACTCCAGAGACCCTGGAGCACTGATGTTCCCAATTTACACATATACTGGAAAATCTGGTTTTGTGCTTCCTGATGATGATGTGCAAGGGATCCAAGAGCTCTATGGTAAGTCTGTATAACATATTGTATAACATATGTATTGCCTGTGTCATTATAACCTGTTACAGATGCACTGCACAGTTACTAAAGGCCTTCAGAGATGTTCAGCAGCAACAGTCATGACTAAGTCCTAATCACTGAACTCTTGGCAACCAGACTAAAGGACAAAAGATGCTTAGCTTTAATAGCTCAGGAGGATAAAAAAGGATGTAATACTACAGAGGACTGTTGGTAGCTGTGCTGTTCCTTTGATGAGGTGGGAAAAGAGAGCACACACACTGTCCTTTTATTTTTTTACCTGAAAAGAGAAGGTGAAACAGGCAGATATAGAAGGGAGAAGCAGAAATATTCAGGTTCCAGTGTTTCATCATGGGAAGAATAAAACTTTTAGAGGACCTTCAGAATTAGGATAAAGGAAATTAGTCCATTTAACATCTTTGCAGCTGAACTACAAAGTCATTTAGTGTATTTGGCTAAAGGAGAGAAAGAGAGAACAGACTTTCTCTGGTACAAATCATTTGCCATTCTGCTTGTATTCTTCATGGTGTTTGGGGACATTTCCATATCCTATTTAATATTATGAGCCATTGAACGGGAATAAAAGTTGGCAAACTTTTATCATACTATATGGTTCCAGGTGCTGGAGACAGAGATCCCAACCCCAAACATCCCAAAACGCCAGAGAAATGTGCTGCAGATTTATCAATTGATGCCATAACAAAACTTCGTGGAGAAATGCTGGTCTTCAAGGACAGGTAAAGATTCTGCTGTGTGATGGACAGTAGCTACTTGATAAAATTTGAGTGAGAGAAAGCCATTTCAGTTTTTCACTAAAGATCTGTGTAAATATAAAAATGCCCAAATCAACATAAATGTTTTTAAAAAGTTACATTACATGTGTTTTTAGACAGGACTTGCAATGCAATTACATCCTAGACTGCCCGACAATGTAAAGTGAATTTACTTTCTAAATTCACTTTACATTTTTCATTTCACAGGGCTTTTGTCAATACACAGAAATATACTAACATTTATTTTGACAAAGCTATACTAGAATCAGAAACCTTGCATGAAGTGCAATTGTTTCTCTTATTCTGAATGAAAAAAAAAAAAAAAAAGACAACAAAAAAAAAAAACAAGCAAACAGCACCCCAACTTCTCTGTTATTCTCTTTTTCTGAACTAGGTTTTTCTGGCGACTGCACCCTCAAATGGTTGAAGCAGAACTTGTTTTAATTAAATCCTTTTGGCCAGAGCTTCCAAACAAAATAGATGCAGCTTATGAAAATCCCATTAAAGATCTTGTCTTCATGTTTAAAGGTGAGTTTTTTGTTTTGTTGTTGGCAGGAAATTTACATATTCAGTCAAGTTCAGTGAGAGAGAGAGAGAGGTAATGAGTGAAAGTACATAATGTTCTGTTTTCCTTACACAAAATACAATGAATGCAGGCTCCACCCAAGGCAATCCCGCATAACTTTCAGTAAGTTAGGAGATGTCCAATTAAGCTCCTATGCCTAGGAGTACTTTTAGCATGAATAATTTAATACCCACAGAGTATGTGGCCTAAGAATCTGTTAGATATATGAAAATAAGGACCCTAGCATTTTCATTTTATCATTCTCTCAAAGCTCAGCCTTTAGAAAAGAATAATACATGCTTTATTCCTATTTTCAGGAAAGAAGGTTTGGGCTATGAATGGCTATGACATAGTTGAAGGCTTTCCTAAAAAGATATATGAAATGGGATTCCCAAAAGAAATGAAAAGAATAGATGCAGTCGTCCATATTGATGACACTGGCAAGACTCTCTTTTTTACAGGAAATAAGTACTGGAGGTAAGCTGCAAACAGATTGGTGCTTCTTTTCAATGCCCTTTTCATAACATGTGCAGAAGTGTCAAAAGATCAGTACGTATTTCCCATTATGCTTCAGATGTTGTCAGTCTGTGGTTTTCATAGGTGCGACATTTGTCTGGAATATATCATGAAAATGCATGCAGGATTTTTATAAATACATGAGCACAGTTTGTAAAAACTGAAAGAGTGAAAGAAAGAATTGCCCTATCCATGAGAGTTTATAACATGGACAAGTCTTCTAGACAAAATTATTATCTTGCTTCCTAGAGTTGTTTGTGTGGCTCCTGTGGGATCAGGACATCTAACTTACATGATGATGGCTGCTTTTCTTGGCCAGGAGTGGGGCTTGCAGCCCGGTCTCTCACATAATTGAGGAAGATGTTACCATCCCTTCCAATAATCTCTATGTCAAGCAGCCTCAGGGCAGAGTCACACTGCTGATAAGTTGATGTACAAATCATTTCCCTATAATGGGTAGCTTACGTACTTCTGAAAATGTGACTTTACTGGTTTTGTGATTATTGAGTGTGTTCTGGTGTAATGGTGCCCTACTTATTGCCTTGAGTTTTATTATTGCACTAAGCATAAGGGATCTAACGGCTGCTGGCTTCTCTTGGTGTGGGTAACTTCAAAGCATGCAAGGGAACAGACCAGGCCAAGTTCTCTGAATTTTTATTTTCTTTTATGCTTAATGTAGTTATGATGAAGAGACAGAGGTTATGGACACGGGCTACCCCAAGTTCATAGAAGATGAATTTGCAGGAATTGGTGATAGAGTGGATGCAGTCTACCAAAGAAATGGTAGGTAACCCAACAATGAAGCTTTATTACAATTAGTTGTGGCTGAAACTTGACATTAATGTCCTGTAGGATATTCTGTCATTTGTAATTCTGACTTTTTTTACATCAACACTTCTGTTCTTGCCTAGATCAGGTTTCTGATCTCAATTATTCTCTTGACAATTTTATTATTACAAATTATGGAGATGTATATCTTCAAAGTCAAAACAGACTTCCTTCCTTGCTCAGAGAACCCAGAGTGATGTATTTTTTATTCACAAGTATTATAACGTGGCTATTCCTTGAAATCTAGACAATTCATACCCAATTTTTCCAGGAGTTTCCAAGTCAAAGGCTTAAATATTTATGAGCAAACCCTCAATTCTCCTAAGCAAGCTCTCTATAATAGTGAAGCGCAGAGCTTTGCACCAGGTTAAGATATTGTTTATTTTAAAATAATGATCTATGTCTAGCAAATGTAATAATCAAAAATTTAGCTCAGCTTTTTAAATACTAAAATGCTGCACTTAGGTTTTTCTAAGAAATGAAAACAAAATACATGATTTTGATTTGAAAGTAAGTTTTAATGCAATAGATTTTTCAATTTTAATTCATTTTAACTTTCTCTTTCCTTAGGCTACCTCTACTTCTTCAATGGACCACTGCAGTTTGAATACAGCATCTGGAGCAAAAGAATTGTCCGCATCTTGCATACTAACTCCTTATTTTGGTGCTAAGTACAGATGAGTGCCATGTTACAAGCTGCAGAGCAGCTTTTAGTACATGGAAATAATAATTTGGGCATGCAAGTTTCTTAGAGGAAAGCAGAGTTCTGTGAACAAGCACTGGCTACCTACAACCAAATGTATACTCATATACTGTATATATGGAACTATACAGCTGAATGTCAGTCTGGAACTGCATTAAATTAATAGGAAAACAGGAAGGAAATGATACTCATTTTAAGGGGCATTACACCATTTAAAGTTTGTCTAGTATTAAAGTGAGGAGATGGATACATTCTTCATGATCGTAAGCGTGACTAAGTCCCAGCAATCTAGCATCTTAGAACTGTGTAGTATTTCTGAAGAAATAGAGCTGATACTCCCTGGAGTGTTTTATTTTATAACTAATCCTTCTGTTCTTTGCAAAAATATTTCTAAAGTACTGGGGATCCAGACCTATAAGGAACAAGTCAGGACTGCATGGTGTTTCCCTGAGCAGGATAACACCAGGCTGCAACACTGAAGTTAGGGAACCCAAAGTTATTTAAATGTATCCCCATCTGAATGGGAATGTAACCCTAGAAAGAGATGTCCACGTTATATGTGAAAGAAGCTGAATGCATAGAGGCGGCGAGGCAGCATCTCAAAGCAGACAGAAAAGCAGAAAAAAGGGACGGTATTCGCTGCAGAAATCATCAGTTTGTACGACACTGGGGTAGCCAGAAAGCAGCAATAGCATGGGCATCACACAGGTTGAAGCCTTTCATGAAATTGCATCTGGTAACAAAGCCCATGTTTCCAGCTGCTGTGAAGTGATTCAACTGACATTCATAGAGGTTACGCCTATCTGTGCTAGCAGAGAACTCAAACATTCAAATCAAAATATTCAAAATAAATAATACCTTTTATGTTTGTCACTCTTTCAGTATTTATAGCAATTGTTTTGGTACCATATAAGTTCTGGGGGTTGTTGTTGTTTGTTTTGTTTTCAATCACTGAAAATGATGTGGGACTGTGATTATTTCTCAGTTTAAGAAAGTAGTATTAAATAAACTGGAGGAATTAAATGACACTGTGAAATTATTTCAATTAAGATATCCTACACTGTATGCCATAAAAGCAAGACAGAGCTACGGAATGAAAAAAACTGAGAAATTTATCCTGTGCATTTTATTCAACAATACTTTTACCTCAAGTAAAATTCTAGTACATTCTTATCTTGAGGGTTTTTGGTTTTTTTTAAGTTTTTTGTTGTTTGTTTGTTTTACTTAATTGATTTTATAGAAAAGACAGTAAGAGAGAAAATACAAAATAACCACCAACCCCAAGTCAATCTCATGAAGTTCAACAAGACCAAATGCAATGTCTTGTACCTGGGTAGGGGCAATCCCCAGCACAGGTACAGGTTGGGCAGAGAATGGCTTGAGAGCAGCCCTGAGGAGAAGGATTTGGGAGTGTCAGTTGATGAACCAGCAACATGTGCTTGCAGCCCAGAAGGCCAACTGTATTCTGGGCTGCATCAAGAGAAGTTTGGCCAGCAGGTCAAGGAAGGTGATTCTGCCCCTCTACTCTGCTCTTGTGTGACCCCACCTGGAGTACTGTGTCCAGTTCTGGAGCCCTCAACACAAGAAGGACATGAAGCTGTGGAAGCAGGTCCAGAGGAGGGCCACAAAGATGATCAGAGGGCTGGAGCACCTCCCATAAGAGGACAGGCTGAGATTGGGGCCCTTCATCCTGGAGAAGACAAGACTCCTGGGGGACCTTATAGTAGCCTTCCAGTACCTGAAGGGGGCCTACAGGAAAGCTGGGGAGGGACTTTTTGTGAGGGCAGGTAGTGAAAGGACGAGAAGAAATGGCTTTAGAAGATAGATTTAGACTAGATATTAGGAAGAAATTCTTTACGGTGGGAGTGGTGAGACACTGGAACACGTTGCCCAGAATGGTTATGGGTATCCTGGAAGAACTCAAGGCCAGGCTGGATGGGGCTTTGAGCCACCCAGTCTAGAGGGAGGAGTCTCTGCATACAGCAGGGTGGTTGGAACTGGATGATCTTAAAGGTCCCTTCCAACCCAAACCATTCTGTGATTCTGTGATAAAGTTCCAGAATAAGGATGAAGTTGTAATTAGTCCTCATTGTTACAGAAAGTATCACAAATGATTAAAAAATACTATGAAATTCAATTCTATACTAATTTGTACATTAATAACTAATTGAAACTAACTATCTTGTCATATTTTTCATCCTCAAAACCAGCCCCCCACCTCAGTACATCAGCAGCCCAAGCAAAGCCCATCGATACCGAGTGCTTTTGAACTGGCACAAATGGCCAGGCTTACAATGGAACAGGAGAGGTGAGTTTAATTCTGTAATTTATGTGACGCAAATGGTCAGATGAGATTGCCTACCAGATATAGTGGTCTATTCTGACTGTAAAATGGTGAAGTGAATGCCAGACCTTAAAGTGCTTAAAAGACATGCAAGGAAAAAGAGCTGAAAAATTACAAATAGGAATACTTACCTAAACTAAAATCAGAATCCTGTTATACAATATTATATTGATAAAACTGCTAGAAAAATAAATGTCAGTATGATTCTCTATATCTAATAAACAGAAAACCATTCATTTCTATCTCAGTGTAATTGTTGATAGACTCTGTTTGCCTGAGCAATGCTTGACACTGGAATGCATTAAGTTTAATCTCTCTTCAGGGAAGTAAGGGCCTGGACATTTAACCTTAGTTCTCATTTTTTTAATTACAAAGACTCAACAAAATATTTTCTATGGTCAAAATAGTAAAGAAGCTTCCACAAGTGCCAGCTGATTCACATAACTATGAGAATTTCTGAACATTTGGCAGTGGAACAGGTACTGCATAGGAAGCTGGGCCTTCGAGAGGCTTCAGCATGATCGTATCCAGCTGTTCCCCCGGAACAAACACTCAGATTCCTGTTTGCTGCTTGGCTGCCTGGAAGCAGACTTCGGCATAGATCCAACACGGCTCCAGCTCATGTGTCTGCATCCCCGGTGAGAGACACGGCGGCTCTGCGGTCAGCTCTACCCCAGCTGAGAGAAATACCAGCTTGTCAGTTCCTGGCATTTTGTTAAGAAAAAATGAAAAACAAAACTGCTTGTGCTATGGATGTGGAAGGCTGAGGTCAGAGCCAGCCCAACCCCAGTGCTGTGCATCCATGTCAGAAAGAAAAACTCTCCGTGGGGCTTGATGTCCTTGGATCTGCTGCCATCTCATGAGAAAAACATTGCACAAGTCTGTGGTGGGAGCACTGGATGCACAGCAATGAGCTCCTCTGGTCTTACAGGGTACTGTGTTAAGACCATCAGGTATTGAAAAGAAATGAGTCTCTTACCCGAGAACTGGCCTGAACTGACTGCTCTCCCTGAGACGTTGTGCGTGAGGAAAGGGCCACAAGAATCCACTGCATGCTCCTCAGTACTGGTTTCTGTGCTGGCTACACAGTCCTTAGGAAGTAGGACTTACACAATGTCTCTCAGAAGATACAAAACTAAGAACTCTAAACTTTGCAAAGTGAGAAACAAGGCAGCTGCCCACAAAACTCAGTATACTGGAAAGGTAACAAACACTGTAAGAGGGGCTGTGAACTACGTAAGATTTGCTACTAGCTGAGAAACTAGAAGAAATTCAGTTAGTGTTCATTTGGTTTTGGTATAATCTCCAGAAACCTCCAAGGACACTAGATGGCAGTGACAACTTTGCTCCCTGCAGGACCAGTGCAGAAATCCTCAGGCACAGAGGGCAGGACAAAAATAATAGAATGGGTGAGGAAGCTACAGCTACTTATGGCAGATTCTTACAGTTAGTGAAAATATCAAACAGCACCAATAAATAGAATAAAATGATTATATTTTCTTGAAGTGTGGATCTCCAAGGAAAGAACTAGGACACTGAAATGTTTCGGAAACTTACCAATACAGTCACTGTCAAAACCACTAATTTTTCAGCCTACTGATATTTATTTTTTCAGTATCAATGCAATACACTTAAACAGTGTATTCGTAGAATCATGGAATCATAGAATGGCCTGGGTTGAAAAGGACCACAGTGATCATCTAGCTTCAACCCCCTTGCTATGTGCAGGGTCGCCAACCACCAGACCAGGCTGCCCAGAGCCACATCCAGTCTGGCCTTGAATGCCTCCAGGGATGGGGCATCCACAACCTCCTTGAGCAACCTGTTCCACTGCATCACCACCCTCTGAGTGAAAAACTTCCTTCTAATCTCTAACCTAAATCTCCCGTCTCAGTTTTAAACCATTCCCCCTTGTTCTATCACTATCCACCCTCATAAACAGCCATTCCCCCTCCTGTTTATATGCTCCCTTCAAGTACTGGAAGGCTGCAATGAGGTCTCCCCAGAGCCTTCTCTTCTCCAAGCTAAACAAGCCCAGTTCCCTCAACCTTTCTTCATAGGAGAGGTGCTCCAGCCCTCTGATCATCTTAGTGGCCCTCCTCTGGACCCGCTCCAAGAGCTCCACATCCTTCCTGTACTGGGGGCCCCAGGCCTGGAAGTAGTACTGCAGATGGGGCCTCACAAGAGCTGAGTAGAGGGGGACAATCACCTCCCTCTCCCTGCAGGCCACCCCTTTTTTAATGCAGCCCAGAACACAGTTGGCCTTCCAGACTGCAAGCACACACTGCTGGCTCATGTCCAGCTTCTCGTTCACCAGGACCCCCAAGTCCTTCTCTGCTGGGCTGCTCTGAAGGAGATCTTCCCCCAGTTTGTATAAATACCTGGGATTACCCCGACCCAAGTGCAGCACCCTGCACTTGGCCTTATTGAACCTCAGTAGGTTCACAAGGGCCCACTTCTCCAGCCTGTCCAGGTCCCTCTCGATGGCTTCCCTTCCTTCCAAGGTATCAGCTGCACCACTCAGCTTGGTATCATCCGCAAACCTGCTGAGAGTGCACTTGATGCCATCGTCTGTGTCACTGATGAAGATTCTGAAGAGCACTGGTCCCAAAACCGACCCCTGAGGGACACCGCTTGTGACCGGCCTCCACCCTGACACAGAACCATTGATCACAACCCTTTGGCTGTGTCCAGCCAACCAATTCCTAATCCACCAAACAGTCCATCCTTCAAATCCACACCTCTCCAATTTAGAGAGAAGGATGTGGTGAGAGACCATGTCAAAGGCTTTGCAGAATTCCAGGTAGATGACATCCATAGCCTTTCCCCCGTCCACTGAAGCCATCACTCCGTCACAGAAGGCCACCACATTGGTCAGGCACAATCTGCCTTTTGGTGAAGCCATGCTGGCTGTCTTGAATTACCTCTTTGCCTCGTATGTGCCTAAACATAGCTTCTAGGAAGATCTGCTCCATGATCTTTCCAGGCACAGAGGTGAGGCTCACTGGCCTGCAGTTCCCCGGGTCTTCCTTTCTCCCTTTCTTAAAAATGAGAGTAATGTTTCCCTTTTTCCAGTCACCAGGGATTTCACCAGACAGCCATGATTTTTCAAATATGATGAAGAGTAGCTCGGCAGCCAGATCAGCCATCTCTCTCAGAGCCCTAGGTTGAATATCATCTGGCCCTATGGACTTATACACATTCAATTTCATGACGAGGTCTCAGACTTGTTCCACTGTTACAGTGGGATAGAAATCACTCCCCACACCCTCTCCTAGAGGGGCTCATGGTCCTGGCAGACATGGGAAGCCTGACCATCCTTGAAGACTGAGGCAAAGCACTCATTGAATACCTCAGCTTTTTATATGTCTGAGGAAGCCAGCTCTCCATTACCTTTCATCAGAGGGGGAACACTCTCCTTGGCCTGTATCCTCCTGCCTATGTACCTGCAGAACCCCTTCTTGCTATCTTTCACATCCTCCACCAAGTTCAGCTCCTTCTGCACCTTGGCTTTCCTAATCCAATCTCTACACACATGGACAACAGCCCTGCATTCCTGCCAGACTACACAACCCTGCTTCCACTTCTGTTCATTTCCCTCTTTTCCCTCAGTTTCAGCTGCAGGTCCTTGCACAGCCACACAACAGTTGCCTGCCTTCCCTGCTCAAATTCTTCTGCTGGGGGATGGAGAGCTCTTGTGCTCTCAGAAGGGTGTCCTTAAAGAGCTGCCAGCTCTGTTCTGTACCTATGACCTTAAGGACAGTTTCCCAGGGGATCCCACTCAGCAGTTCCTTGAGCAGCTGGAAGTTTGCTCTCCCGAAGCACAAGGTCCCAGCTCTGCTTTTTGCCAGGCCCACATTCTTCAAGATCACAAACTCTGCCAAGGCATGGTCACTACAGCTGTATGGGAAACTGTTAATCACAGCCTGAACCTCTGATTAACCATCTGAGGCAAGTGACGGGTCAGCTGTGGGAGCACAGGTGAAGGTAATTCAGCTGTGCTCCCGGAAGGAGTGGAGCTTGACTCCACCTCTCCTAGATCCCATTTAAGGACTGACCACCACTAAGGCAGCATCTCTTTTGGAATTGTTCTTGTGTGGAGTTCTTTGTGGTGAGCATCCATCCTAGCTGTGAGCCTCAGTGTGGGTGGGTTGTTCCCCTATAACCTCTGGATATTCATCTGTTACAACCTTGTATAATAACAACTATACAACAGCCCAGGCTGCCTCCAATCTTAACCTCTCTAATTCTCTCCTCTGCATTAGTGAGCACCAGGTCCAATAAGGCTTCACCTCAGGTTGGTCCATCTACTACCTGGACCAGAAAGTTGTCCTTGACAGACTCCAGGAATCTCCTGGATTGTCTGCCACCCGCCATGCCACTATCCCAGCAGACATCCAGGTGGTAGAAATCCCCCATCAGGACAAGAGCCTGCAAGCGTGACACCTCCTGCAGCTCAAGCAAGAAGGTCTGGTCAACAGGCTCCCCCTGATCAGGTGGCCTGTAGCAGACCCCAACCGCTAGATGCCCTTTACTGGACCGATCCTTGATTTTTACCCACAAGCTGTTCCTCAGATACAGTATTCTGTAGGCAGTTCTAGGAATAATGCAATCTATTAGTGTTTTAATTCAATTTGAAGTTTAACACACATGGACACAAACACATATTCCAACCTTAGGACATGAGAATGTATCAGCATATCTGCTAGGCTGGCAGATACTTGACAGATGGAGAATATGGTCTGTGAATCCGTACTACTGGCAAGATCATTAAGATTATTGAGCATTGAAAGCTTCACAGAAATTGATTTTCCTATCCTGAAGAAATTTTTTAGACTTTCAGACATCTTTAATGTTTGCAGTTGAAAGAAAAATGAAAAACTTGAGAACTTTTACTATAAAAAATAGGGAACAAAACTAAACATAAGGAGGCTCCAGTGTTTGTCCTCAGGAATAATTTGTAGCTGTATACTCTTTCAGTGTTTGTTTTTTCTCAGCCTAATTTAAAAGAAGGTCTGGACCTCAATCTTCAGTCTTCTAAATGAAAGAGCTGCACATTCACTTATGATGTGGTGAGTTTATTTCCATCCTTCTGCCGAAGGTGTTTACTCTTCAGATACACTTAAACTGCACTCTTTGGAAAGAATGGCTGCCACTGATCAGAAAGCTCATGGAACATAAGATCAAGCCATGATGTCAGTCAGGATTCTTTTCTTTGTACAAGGTGGTGTGACTACACACTCTGTGAGTCCACACAAATTTTGGGGCTTGATGAGATGATTCTACTGTTCCTAGGGGAAAACAGCATTTCAAGAGATGTCCTCAGCAGTTCTCCCTGACATGGTGCAGGAGGTTTAAAGCTCACAGAGGCTGCATTCTGGCATTCTGGACTGGCAACTTCCCCTTTCCCACACAACATCATTGTTCTGTGGCTGGAACATCCTTTTTGCTCACAGCTCTTTGACTATGTACTACAGTATGTTTTTCCAGCCAGGAGTGTCTCTGGCACTCACAATAGCTACCTCTATAATGTCATGTGCCATTATCTCCTGTGCATTGTGCTGTCTGCCCCCCTCTGTCTTCCTCAGAGAAACTAGAAGGGGGAGCATTATCCTCTAAGAAATATCTTTCTAGCAGTAGAGAAACAGATATTGCCTTCTCACCTTCATAATAAATTTGCTGCTGCCATACTAGCAAAGCATGATGTAATTCTGTGTGCATGCGAGTGAACCTCTCAGGTTGTGTCTTTATCTTTGTATGAACTACTATGAGATCCTGCTGCCAAGTGGTAGGACTGGTTTATGGAGTAGCATACTGAGAATGGTCTCATTCATACTGTGTAGTCTGTGATGGACATCACATGGTCTTGTTCTGCTCTTAAAGAAATGAAACTTCCTTTTCTAACCACAACTTGTGTCATCTGAGTTTTCACAGGAAAATAAAATGACCGTAATGACCTGTAGTCCTCAGAGAAACCTGGGGTAGTTTGTCAGGTACCAGGGATCAGAAGGGTCTGGAGTTCACAGCATCCTTTCTATGTATTTACTCAAACAAAGAACTTTTCAGACATATGCTAGGCTGTCACCAAAGCCATGTCCCTCACAATGCCCCATTCTGAGAGGATAATTAGTTCAAGGAATGTTAATGTCTGCCATGCAGGAACAGCATGCAGCTACCCTATGTAATACTAGAAACAGTGAGTACAGTCTGAAGGACACCCCATTTCTGGCATTGCTTTTGCCTGTGTAGTTCATTGGTGTCCCCCAGGTGATTCATGCTGATATTCCTGAGTCTCAGGCAGGAGGGCACTGGTGGCTGTAGCTTTGACTAGTGGATTCAGTGGTGTCGGTGGAGAAATCAAGGTAACGTAGGTGGATTCAGTAGACAATCATAATGCAGACCCCAGCAGGCAAGGCATAGCATGCACATGCATTCAGTGCACAGTTTCAGGGGTTTCCTAAGCAGATCAAGAGATCTGGTCCTGCTGCTAGCTAGCAGGGACATGAAACTGCAGGAAGTGCTCTTCCTTACATACCTGACTGGGGCATATTCTTTACTCATACTTAGAGCAATGGTATGTTAACATCACTGGTACAGTTTAGTCATTGTAAAGTTTGAAATGAATATCACTGAAAGTGTGCTGCTCGCATTATGACTACTGATCCACAGGACTTAGTTCCAAAAGGCTTCTCTTCTTCTCCTTTCATTCTAGACAGAGAATAATCTTTCTTCACATGTTTACCACTGGCTGTGGCTCTGAGTATTCTTGAGCTCAGCTGATTTTGGCCTGGACCTACAGAGTACTTCAGTAAAAGAAGGTATGCAGGCCTTTGGGCAACGATCACAGAAGTATCACAGAAGAACTGAAGCACTCTGTGAAGCTTGGGCCACGGAGTACTGGAGAGGAGATGTCAACACTCACAGAGGCCTAATCTGAGAGGCAGGCCTCCATGTTCTGGCACAACATGTCTTGGCCATAGAAAGCTGGTAAATCAGAAGTCTTACCTCTGGTCCAAATGATCTGCTGTTCTGCTATAGTACATGTGTGGATAACAGTAAGTGAATCATGCAGAGCTGCATCAGGGGATCAAAAGACCTCAGTGGTGAAGAGAAGTTGCAGTAAGACAAGTGACAGAAAAAATTTGTCATGGAAAGCTGCAAATGCCTACAAAATAAGATATCTGAGGGTGCAGTAAGCAGACTGCAGTACAGGTACCCCCAGGCAACAGAACATGTCTGCAGTGCTGTGGAGTGCATCTTCAAACAAGGAATCACCCAGCAATGTGACTCATTGAGACAGTGAGGATGTGGTCAAGCAACTGGAGTAACCAACCTATTTCTCTGGTAAAATGCATGCTCCCCTTCCAGCGACATGCTTTGATCTATTAGTTTACTACATTAGATCCTACAGACAAAGTTGTAAAGAAAATCCGTACTTTTATGATTCTGACAAAGCTTGTTGGTAGGTTAGCTTGTGCCCCAAAGTAGTCCATAGCAGCAGAAACTTAGCCGATGACAAGGCAGGGCACAAATACCTTTAGGCTTTAACTGCTGCTGGATGCTTTAAGGAGCTCAGCTAGATGATCAGTTTCAGTCCCTCAGATGGTTTTAGCACTCAAATATTTAACCCAAGTAATCCAGAACATCCATGACAAAGGAGGAAAATGATTGTGGATTCCTAACTATAAGATCATGTTCTTTCATGGTAGGGCGCTTTTCCTCCTTCACTGAGGTCAATAGTTGTCAAATTCCAATCGTGAGTCCAGCTGCAGTTTCCTGGAATCATCTGTGGAACCTTTCTCATGGAAAATTAGTGTGTGCCACGCTAATTATCTTGCAGAAAGTTTTATTGACAAAATGCTTTGAGAATGTTTCTCAGCTTCAGTGTGGAGATTCTGCTCCAAAATAAAGGAAAAGCTTAAATATGTTCATCAATCCTAAAATTATTACGTTTATGTGGATGGATTTCCAAATGAGGAGAAGCAAAATTAAATGAAGCTGTCGTTTGCAGCCCAAAAATATCCTGTTTACAACTTGATTGGAAATCTTGGTGCAAAGTTTCTTCAACCATTAGTAAAAGATGGGATCCCAGCATTTTATTTTTTTTTAATTATATGCAACCAGCTCTATCCACAGAGACACAAAACGGTGAAACAACGGTGTAGTAATATAAAAGGAAGATGTATAACAGTAGAATCATGATGTGTTAGGAAATGCAAAGGAAGTAATAACATCATTTTATTTACGATTACTTAATTTCTACAACTGTTATGAATATCTAAAGTGTGAGAACAGAATTAATAAGGAGAGTTGCTAGGATTTGAATCAAAATTCATGGAATCACAGAGATTTTAATCAAAATTCATAGAATAATAGAATGGCTTGAGTTGGAAGGCAACTCAAAGATCATCTAGTTCCTACCCTCAGTTCAATTAATCAAATTCAATTCAATCAACGTAACAGAAGTCTCAGCATTGACTTCACTCGGCTTTGGTTCAGGAGGCAATTGCCCAGATGATAACAGCTGCTGTGCAGGCACTACATGGGAAATGTATTCCTTCTGCACAAGCATTCTCAGTGACTTGAAACAAAAAATGAACATCTGTGTATGGTGTTGGATGAACACCTGACCCTGGTGCCATGCAAACGTTTCTACCAGTTGAAAGCCAAATCCCTGTGGCAGCTTTCTTCTGGGTGCCACACAGCTCAGGGCTTCACATTCGGGAATTTTCCCAAGTTATGTTCATGGGACTTAGAGTATGAGTTAAACGCTCTGAAACTGATTCATTTGATGCGCAAAGTAAATATCAGATGTGGGCTTACTGCCCCTGTGTGGGGCTGCAAAAGCATCAACTCCAGAGGGTGAACACTTGTAGAAAGTTCAGGCTCACACACGCAGTACTGTGCATGCAGCCTTAGGAAAAAACTGGAAATGTTATTTTTTACGAATCCTCTTGCTCCGCTCACAGCTCTGTGCATTGGATTTTTCATGGCACTTCAAGGAATGACTTGCGTAATATTGCTGCATGCTTAAAGTGTGAAGTTTCTCCTTAGATGTAATGATTACAGTTGCAGAACATCAGAATTGCTCAGCTGACCAAATCAGACATCCTTTTGGACTGTCCTGTTTCTGTCTGTCCTTAATGGTAATGAGGAGTAAACAAAATACCATCATGGACTATTTCAGGAGCTGTTACTCAGAAGAAAGATCTCTTCTCTGTTCCTGTTGGTTGATTTTTACATTGCTTTTCTTTAGTTCTGTCTTGCATAGATACAGATGTTCTTAATATCTGCATTCTCACTAAAATCTCAGATCTAAAATAATACAGTAAACCTCAGATTTTTTTTCACTCCATATGAAAGAGTACTTCCCTATTACCTAATTGTAAACTATTGTCCTATATCACTGAACATGTCATTGTTCTTATATTGAGGAAAAATGAGTAAGACAACCTACTTTCTGTAAAATGCTTCTCTATGTGTCCTTAGCAGATATTTTATTTCAGTTGTTAAACCGATGTAACCATTTTCTGCCCTTTGATGTGAACAGTGTTGTTTAATTCCCCTGACAGTTTTGGCAGACTTTTATTCTTGGTTACTGCTTTGTAGTAATTTCATATGACCAGAACTAGGCAGAGTGCTCAGGTCAAAGTGAATTAATCTCTTTCTCTAGTGTCTTTCTTTAAAATTTATAACCTTGTTCTTTATAGATAGGTACATTTTAAGATATTTACTTTAACTGCTGTTATCAGAATTACCATCTAATAATTGAAGACAAGCGCAAGAATCCATGGCAAATAATGGACAAACAAGCAAACTCCAAGGGCATCATCAGTGATTAGCCATCTACAATTTACCATTTACTCTGTGCTTATTAAAGATAAGAGGATTTGTGTAAGCTCCTCAAAAGGGCCACAAACAAACAGAATAAATTGCAAACACAGTATGGGTCAACAGTCACTGTGAATAATGAATCACAAAAAAACCCAGCCATCCTGTTATAGCGGAACCACTCAGGACTATAGTAATGGATAGATATTAGCACCAGGAACTTGTATGAAACCACAGTTTGTTTTATTTCCTCTGATGCAAGACAAACTGGGGATGAACTCCTGTCAGAGTGCTTAGAGCTCAGATTATTGTGCCAATCTTATGATGCCATGTTTTAGAGAGTAAGTTGAAAAAAAAAAAAAAAAAACAAAAACCAACAAAAGGAAAGAAATTCAGCCAGCAAAAACACTTTTCAGAAGTCTAAGATCTAGTTTATGAAAGGAGACAAGTCTAATGAATGTATGAAGTGCAAACTTTGGGGTACAGAACAAGAACAAACAGATATCAGGAAAAGGGGAAGGTTCTCATTACCAGTAAATTCTGCCAATGCTGCAGTCCTTAAAAGGCAACGTGCATGAAAGCAAAACTTCCAGATGCAAGAGCTGTCAAGCCAACTTTGATAAATATGTGAAACCCACACATTGGATCATATATGGAAATACACAGGCAGATTAAATCACACATCATTGCAGACCAGGCTACAAGTTTGTGGAGGTGTAGTTACACCCACTTTCCCCTGACCTTACCACAGCTGCAGCTGTGGAGGTGGCACAGATGTGTTTAGGCTCGGACCAGGCAGACTAGGTTTTGGTGAGATGATATAACCAAAACAATTCTCATACTTCCAATAATGTAACTTGTTACTGAAAATAGTGCACATGTAAACTGTCTATTTTTAAAAATATCGCAATGACAAAATTAGCCTCACTTCCTCTTTGATGACTAAACTACAACATGCTGCATGTCTACCTAGTCAGGACAGAAACTGCAAGGTTATATGATGAGACTTACTGTACCACTACTTACTCACATTGAGAATGACCCAAGGGGATTCACATTTCTGAAATACTGGGAGAGAAACAGAGGCAAGATGTAGGAGGTGAAACAACTTAAGGTGAAATGTTTTGTTTTGGTACAAATGTTGATTGTGGATCAGATGAGAGTAGTCTTCGTAACTCCTTTTTGGGATGAGGATCAACTCCTCCTCCAAAGAGCTTATGCATCAGGTAAGTACAATGCACACAAGTGTGAAGGTATAACTGTGGCCATGTGTGAGCAGGGTCCTTCCCTGAGGGTGCCAGAGCCCTCCATGGTTGGTTTGTTTTCCCCACGTTCAGGTGATGTTTTTCCTGCTGGAGAAGCCATTAAACAGCATTAAAAACAAGAGAGAAGGACAGCTGCAGGGGGGACCTGGAAAGGAGCAAAGAAAATGGGAGAGATGGGTAGGGGAAATGTAAAGAGGATGTGGAATGATTGTTGCAGATGAGCTCTGGCCTGTGGGGCAGGTCAGTGCTGTAACTCAGTGGGGACATACTGGTCTTTGCCACCTGTGGTTTCATTCTGTGGAATCCAAAGCATAGGGTTGATAGCTTTTTCTTGACCAGCTTCCAACAGGGAACTGAAATGCCAGGGAGCACACTGAGGCCCATGAGCTGGGATGGACTCCCCAATCCCATTGTCCACATCCAGAGAAGGTACTTCAATGCCCTGAATTTCTTTCAGAAGACATTAAATGAAATACAGAATCATAGAATCATTTGAGTTGGAAGGGACCTTTAAAGGTCATCTAGTCCAACTCATCTGCAATAAACAGGGACACCTACAGCTCAGTCATGTTGCTCAGAGCCCCGTTCAGCCTGACCTTGAGTGTCCTCAGGGATAGGACGTCCATCACTTCTCTGGATAACCTGTGCCAACGCTTCATCACCGTTATCATAAAAAACTTTGTCTGATACCAAGGTCTCTCATTTTAGTTTTAAACCTTTTCCCCTTGTCCTGTTGCAGCAGACTCTGCTGAGGAGTCTGTCTACTTCTTTCCTGTAGCTCCCTTTTAGGTACTGAAAGTCTGCTATCAGTCTCCCCAGAGCCTTCTCTTCTCCATGCTGAACAGCCCCAGCTCTCTCAGCCTGTCCTTGTAAGAGAGGTGTTCCATCCCTTGGATCATTTTTGTGGTCCTCCTCTGGATGCACTCCAACAGCTCCATGTCTCTCCCTTACTGAGGACTCCACGTCTGGACGCAGTACTCCAGGTGAGGTTTCACCAGCACAATGCAGAGGGGCAGGATCACCTCCTGTGACCTGCTGGTCACAATGGCATAGCTCAACATTTTATCTGTATTTTATTTAAACATTGGCAGTGCTTGGTAGAAGAGTTCTTTTAGAGTTTGGTCTATTACTGGGACTTTAGTTAAGAAAACAATAGACTTATACGCAGCATTGGACAGATATAAGACTTCCAAGCCTGCCTGTTTATTCACTTAGGATTGTTTTGGAGTCAGGCTGAACTCTTCCTGTTTGAAGAGTCAGAGGAAGAGGGATGGTTTGTTTTTATGTAAACAGTAAATATTTTCCATGAGTTGTTTTACCAAATCCTGCATTCCCTGTTTTATTAAAGGGAGAGATTTACTGTGACTTTAAGTTTGAAATGACGTGTCTTTCTACAAAAAAAAAAAAAAAAATTTTTTTTTTTTTGCTACTCATTAATGTCCAGGGATCCCTCAAGTACGGTTAACTAAGAAGCTGGTTGGGGTTGTCACATTATTTTCTGCCTTTCCAATTACTGTGATAAGTGGGCAAAGAGAGAATACGTGTGTCAGTGGTAGAGTAGAAATGCCAGAGATCTGTGCTTACAGGCAGAGTCACTGCAGCACAAAAATACTACATTTCTAAAGCATCTGGAACTCTGTTTAAGTGTCAGCTAAGTGATTTTAAGTGGTCTGGTTGTGCATTTAAATGTCAGCTACACTTTCAATGCTCCCAGGTCACTCTCCAAGTCCAAGGCACTTGATATTTCTGATGCCAAGCACAGCCAGAACTGCACAAGGGGTAAGCCATGCAAGCAGCTTACTGCATGTTATAACACTCACCAGTTATACCACACGTTCCTCAACACAACCGACTTTGTCTCCTCACGTTGGTAGCTGTGGTCTAGACAAGTCAGTCCTCAGAGAAAACCCATAAAGGCCGATGAGGGACAGTATTTATCTCACTTGATTTTTGTCAGATTGCTTAGGTGGAATACAGAAAATCCAGGTTCAAAATCCCTTTTTTTTCCCTAAGAGATCTGAACACCTACAACTTATTTCCTAGAGAGAGAGCTGTAATTGCCAGATTCCTGAGTTTATCATAAAGGTATTTTCTTGGGAAATTCCACTCTATAAGTAGTATAAGTAAAGTATTAAGTCAGCAAAAAGATAATGATAATCACGGGATAAGTGTAGGGGTATCATCTTTCAGTGGGGGCCAATGGATGCATTCTTAGTGGCACTGAACATATTCAAATTCAAAATAATTTTCTGGGGAGACCTGAGAAAGTGACTTATTGCTGTATGTTGCTCAGGCAAGACTTCCAGTTGTTTCTGATACTGGAGATCATCATAAGCCACTCTTATTACTTTTTTAAATTGGGAATATCCCAGGTCTGATGTGTGGGTGTAGTACTTGTCTAGAACGATTCAGACAACTAGTCTGCTTCCTCACTTTGAATCATTAGATATTTCCATCAAACATCTTGCAAAGTTTTATTTTGGCTCTCAGGTCCTTGTGTTAGCCCACAGCCTCTTCTCATTTTTTGTGTCAGGCACTCAGAGAGCTGAGACATGGAGAGCCTTCATACACTCTGCAAATAACAAATGTGCAAGGCTGTGGTGTGTTATGTGGCAGGAAATTGTGCTTGCCAGGACTTGTGCGAAGGTTAATAGGGTTTGATTTAGAGTTGAAAGAACAGTTCCACTCCACATCCCACTAAAGTGCTTGTATAAGACTTCTGTAGCCATGCCTACACTGGGACGTCATCCAAGCAAACAGGATCCCCATCCCGGCTGGATCCCCTGGGCACTGCTGTCGCATCAGAAACATTAATTAAGCATCTCATTTTATTCCTCTTTCCCTTCCTCACAGCCCTGAAGCCTTGGAATCTTTCATGTTCTGCAATTTCTAAGTCTATAGTATTCAAGTATTATCCAGCGGAAAAACACCCTGCAGGTAAGGAGATATAGTACAGTGTCCCGGGATGTTATCAAACATCTTTCAGTTACAGTCTTGGCCCCAAACTACCTGACAGTGAACAGGTTAAAACATGTGATGGCAGACGACTGAGCAGAAGACACTCATTTCTTGGAACAAATGGTTGCAAAACAGAATTTGTTTAATGAAGGAAGGTACAGGAGAACCTTCAGGGCTGTAAGAGAAAGTACAAACACAGAAAACAACATGCACTTACATAAAAAAATTGTTTTTGTGGAACAGATGAAATGCTTCTGTTGTGTTACAGAAAAATTAATCAAATAACATAGGTATGTAACAGAGATAAGCAAATCCGTCCATGCCACAGAACTGCAAGGTTTGAATTGTAGAATTGTAGAATTGTTTGAATTTGAATTGTAGAACTCCTTTTTTCAAACTCAAGTGTGAGACAAATGACAGAGGCAGCACATTAGAGTAATTACTTCTTTATTAATAGTGAATAATTCTTATGTCCCTCTAATCAATTCTGAATTAACTTCATCTCTCTTTTTGTACTCATTGAACCGGGGTTTCCTTAAGTTCAAATAGCAGAGACATCATGCACCTCATTTCAATCTGCATTTAAGATGTGATATGTCTTGCAAGTAGACCCAATAAATTACTCTGTTTTAAAAATGTAAGCAATTTTGGTTAAAGGATGAGCTGTTTTATAATAATTGTTAACATGCATGAAAAATTCAGTGGCTTAGCAATCAGTTTCTGGAAGTAGAGGCTAGCTGGATTGTTACAAAGGGAGATTCACTTTACTCTTGCCCCAGACATTATCATTTTGAGCTTAGCGTATTTTCTTTATGAGAACAATTTGACCAGAATGTCTTGTTCTGTTCAGTGGCCAGCTTGGAAAAATAGCAAGAAAATATTTTTGATTCACAAAGGATGTTTGTGTGATCATTTTTATGAGGTCTGTGAAATACCAGGTTGATTTTCCACCAAACTCGATGTTATTTTTTTGTGTCCAAACTTTTAGTTAAACTTCTGAAGTAGACGTCCAAAGCTCTTCCCTTTCTCTCTAAGCATATTATGTAGCTATTTTCTTTATAGTTAGTTCCTTGTTCTCTATACTACTTTACTTCTAATCATCATATTCTGTTTAACCAATTTTCCTTTGATATTGCTTCAAAAGCTTTTGGGGAAACCAAAGAAAACATGATCTAGCACATTTTCATTGCCTATTAAAGCATTTCCTCAGCCAAAGGTAGACAGTAAGCTCATTCATCATATTGATTTGTCTAGTTTGTGCCATATTTATCTCATATTTTAGTAGATTCCATGCTGGATTTCGTTATCTTCAAATTCACTTAATGTTTTACATACATTATGCTTGGATTAACAGACTTTTCCTCTCTGTATCAATGTTCCACCATATCCAATATGGACCTTACATTTACTTAGTTTCGGCAATTTTATGCCATTCATTTTCAACAAACTTCTTCCAGTATGTGCTTACTGACTTTTTCAGAGATTTTAGTTAATATACTTTGCTCTGTATTACACTTCAGCTCTTAAAAATGTGGTTTTCATCTGGTGTTTGGTCACACATTCTGTGCCAGTGTTCCTATGAAAAGCAAGGCAACAATTTTGCTTCCAAGCCATTCCTAGAATATCTTAAAACTCAACCCATCTATACACAATGTCTTGCTCTCTTCTATTTTTTTTCAATCTCTGTGTGCAATTGACAGCTTTCATGCTATTAAGTTTTCATTCCATGTTCTAATTTGGTTTGATAGCTTTCACTTTATCCCTAGATTTCCTAATCTCTAAATTCAAGCCTTTTTTAATGCCTGTATTCTTTCCCCGAGCTTCAGGCTTCTAAATGACACGCTAACTCAGATGTACAATTATTCTCCGCTACTCATATCCTCAGTGGATTGAGACAGGCACTACCAGAAAGTGCCTTGACCCACTATTATCTTAACTTTTGTGTAAAGACATCTGTTTTTCTGCCTTTACCATAAGAAGGAAATTGAAAGGCTACGTTCTTAAGTTGGATAAATTAATTAAGCATCTACATTTATGACAGATTTATCTTAGATTTAACCTGTTTTCTAGCACTTGCATTTATCACCTAACTTTTATTTTTTTTTAATTAAATTATTACCCTAATATGCTGAAAAGCTTCTCTGGGATTTTGTTTTTTGCTTGGTGAAATATTTTTTTTTTCACCTTTGATCCACAGAAAATCTGGATCTCTTCTCATCCAAGTGCCTTCACTTTTTACTCCAGCTGCCTTCTATCTGATTCCTTGATTTTAGCCAATGTAAGTCATGGCACTATTTCTGGTCTGTCAGCGCAACTACCATTTTGTAGTCAGCTTTTCCATAATATCCTTGTTCTTAGCAAAGCCAAGGCCAAAATAGCAGTACTTCATATGGGTATGACTATGAGTAAACACAGTCGACTATAATATTATGTTCATCTGGTCCATGAAACTGCTAACAGTATTTCTTAGGAAGTTGAAACCCAGCTGGTGAAAAAAAAAAAAAAAAAAAAAATAGTTTAAACCTGTGATCATCATTTTTAGTCTGATGTTTTAGTTCAAGCAAAGAAATACACTTTTCTTTTTAAGCCTTATACATGTAATCTATGAAAGTGTCTACTTCGGGATGAAATGAACCACATTCTCCATGCAGATATCCTTTAAAGACAGACATCCAACATTATGAGAAATTGATCTCACTCCTGAAGTTTTGCATAATGATGGCTTTCATAGCTTTCATTTCTTTAAAAACATGACAAATAGCGTCTTCTGAATATACCCAGCGATCTCAATCAGGTATTCAGCTGCCTATTTTAGCCTGGAGAAGAGGAGGCTCAGGGGAGACCTCATAGCAATCTACAACTTCCTGAAGGGAGGCTGTGATGAGGAGGGGCTTGGCCTCTTCTCCCAGGCAACAAACAGGACCCGAGGAAATGGCCTCAAGTTGTACCAGAGGAGGTTTAGATTAGACATAAGGAAAAACTTTTTCTCTCAGAGAGTGGTCAGGCACTGGAATGGCCTGCCCAGGGAGGTGGTGGAGTCGCCATCCCTGGCAGTGTTCAAGAGGCGTCTGGATAAGGAGCTAAGAGATATGGTTTAGTGGTTTTTCAGTAGCTATAGTAATGGGAGAACGGTTGGACTAGATGATCTTGTAGGTCCTTTCCAACCTTGTGATTCTATGATTCTATGCCTGTAATTTTCGTTAAGAAAGACAGATTTTTATTTGAAATAACTCATTATTTTTCATCTGATCTCATCATAATGCTTAAGTCTAATTGACCTCCTTTTCCTCCTTTTCCCTTCCACCCACAATGCACATGCTTCAGTAATTATGTTCTACTCACCCTTATTGCTCTGTCATGTTATTGCTAGTTGTCCTTTGATTCTTGCTCTGAGATACTATCTATTATATTTAAAAGCGTTCAGCATTTAAATGCCTCTCTTTATAGCCAGAATTTATGATGAACTGCATTACAACATTCAGAGTTAAAATTCAGAAGTGCTCCACCAAAAAAAAAAACAAACAAAAAACAAACAAACAAAAAAAAAACACAACCCAAAACAGAAGAGTTGGTGAGAAAGAATAAGATAAATAAAGTAAAATAATCAAAAGGAAGAAAAGTGATATGTTTACTTGTAAGCGACTGTTTGAGTAAGAGAATCTCCCTTGTACATATGTTTTCAAACTGTATTTGAGAACATTAAAAAGTTGATGCAGAGTCAGGAAGCCTCTGAGGTCGCTAACACCCTTGGACAAATAATGTAAGAGTGTGAGAAAAGACAGAAGAAAGCCAAATTCTTGCTTGCTGTTGGTATCCAGGGAGCTAAAAAGGAAAGGCAGGTCTTGGAATGGGATTATTCAATTCTATCTCTATTATGATAGCTATTGCTGTTACAAAACAATGAAACAGCCGAGACAGACAGATGCTGCATGTGGAATAAATTCAGATTTACAGATAGGTAACTGGAAGCTTTTATTTTGCTCATTACATTAGTTGGCCTTAAGATTGGTACTTCTTCTACAGAAGTGCCTGGTAAATAAAAAAATGCTCAAATTCACTGGTAAAATATTCTGTGCCAGAAAATGCAACATGGTAACCTCCACATTAGCATCTGGGTCTAACTCCCATGTTCAGGCATGGCCTGGGGAGAAGAAGGGGATGGTGTGGGTGGGGCCAGTATGGACTAGCAGCTGCTGGGCAGGTGGGATTTTTTCCTGGGGTTCAGACCTGTGCTAGTTTGCATCCTCCAAGCAATGCCTCTGTGCATGTCCAGGCACCCCTGTCAACAGCTTCAAGAAAAGACATGACTAGTTTGGGCTAAGGAGGGTAAAACAGCTTGGCTGCAGGAGAGTATGAGTTGCACCATGCTTTCCAGGACCAGTCCTTGAACCTCTTCATGTACTGGGTGTCAGAGAGTTTGTCTAAATGACACACCAAGTGGATTTCAGCCAGTAAGGTCTATGATGTCCTACCTGCACTAGTACCAATGTCATTATTTAAACATGAATATGTACCTTGGACTTGGGGGATCTCTCATCTGAATGTATTTTTTCAAGGAAATTCCTTGGAACCACTATTGGTTTCAGATACTACTCAGGAAGGGTCACTGTCTAGCTTCTCATTAAATACATGTGATTTTCAGAATATTCCTTTATCCTCATTGTATTTTCCCATTCTTATACACTTGTACCTTCTGGACATATATGTTCAGACCCTATCAGAATAATTCTGCAGGTATGGAAATGGGTACGTGACTACTGCAGCGAAATGCAAATACTTCCAGTGCTCTTTGCTCAAGAATTAAGCCTCAAGCAGATACTAATAATTGAATCATTCTGCTAAATAATCTGTAAACACTTGAGTCATGCATCATTTTTATGCTCTTAAGAAAGAAATAACTTCAAGAAAACTGATATGAATTACTGAGTCAAACTCATTTTCCTTCAGTACAGCTTAGGATAAGTTTTCCATTCCTGAAATGTCTGCGATGTTGGCATACTCTGTCCAATTCAGCAGCCATGGTTGTAGTGGAGATTTTTTCTAGAAAGCTTTCCAGAGAAATTAACTAAATGTGTTACTTTTATTGTTACAGGAATTAGATGCCATAGGATGATGAAAATCCCATTGCACTTTCTGCATTTAACTTTGTTGTTCTGCAAATATTGTTGTTAAATAGCAACATCCAATAGTCTTTGCCTTTTCTTTTCATTATCTGTAACAATAAAAAATCATTAATTTTAATTGAACAGATTGAGTCTCCCCTAAATTGCTTGTGAGCAGAACATGCTCCTGTCCATGTTTGCCATTCTCTGTGCTAACGATTCAGTAGTTAACATGACAGCCAGTTGGTTTTGGCACTTTTACTAAGAGGAAAAATACAGAAATATTTGTACAGCTGCACTAAAATGTTGTCTCTTGTGGAAGGATTTCTCTCCATGGTAATGGAGAAACTGAGGAAACCAGGAGTTTGTCAACTCCTTGTTAAAGGAGTTATATCAGGACGTTTAATTAAGTTAAGTTGCTCTCCCTAGACTCCTCTTACACAGACTTTACAGTAACAGGAACTAAACTACTAACAAAATAGACTCATGTCTTTACAGACATAATAGCCTTTAGGTTAACTGCATCCTCAGTCTTCTGGATTTTTAGCACTAATGCACAGCTGTAATGATTATTTCTAGTCCTCTAAAGGAGTTTGACTGCATAAGATATCCCTTTGTGCTCTTCTATTGGAGGCATCTCCTTCTTTTGCTCCCTTCACCTGGAAAATATCAAAATTATCTCCTCTGCAAAGTCAGCTGAACATCCAGCAATCCAATTAAAGTTTTTTGAGGAATATTTAGGACGGACAGAATAAGCAAAGCCATGTAAGTAGGTATTGTAGTTGTCCAACTCTTCATCACAGTCTTTCTTTGTCCATGCAGATCGTGTTTAAGTTCTTTCTGCTAGCACTAAGCACTAAGCTTTATGCATTGCTCCCCTGCTCTAATGGATCAAAGAATCATAGAATTACAAAATCACTAAGGTTGGAAAAGACCTCCAAGATCATCCAGTCCAACTGTCATCCTATCCCCAACATTTTATACTAACCCACGTCCCTCAGTACAATATCTAAATATTTCTTGAACACAATGTTATTATTTCCACCTAGAATGTACAAAGTAGCTTTTATCAAAACAGTCCATTTCCATTTACTTTTAATTTCAAGTACATTTCAAACTTCTTGTGTACGTAAGTACTAAGATGATATATCAATATGGCAACATATTGATTGCACAAATTGTGCTCCAGAGATCTTCTCTGAGTGAATCTGAAGTTCACACAAATAGTCCAAAGGAAAGCATATTTTACCTCCTCACAAGACATAGACCTGAAGATAAGAAAACTAACATAAAAAGGAAAGAACTTGAGTAGTTAATGAATTAAGAGGAGGAAAGAACATTGAAAAGAATGCTGAGCACTGGCACAGGCTGCCCAGAGGCTGTGGAGTTTCCTTGGAGATCTCCCAAGGTTGCCTGGACGTGGTCCTGGGCACCCTGCTCTACGGCCCTGCTGAAGCAGGCATTGGACCATGTGGACACAGAGATCCCTACCAGACTCCAACTTTGTGATTCTGTGACAGGAGCTTCCTCGTAGGAAGACCAAAAGCACTGTACTGAATGAGAACAAGACCCAGTTTCTCTCATGTTCCATCTCCAGACTGTGCCACGATAGCCTCTGTTGGAGAGCAGTGTAAGAAAAAGAGTATGTGCATTGAGCTACTTCTGTGGGGTGTTCTCCCATCATCTGCAGTTCTGATGAAGATACACTATGAGAGATAAGCACCTGAACGTAGCACTTCATTTTTTCTTCATAATTCCCTGCAGTGCACCTATTTGAGAATACTGCCGTCAGGAAAGGATATTCCTGTATTGCCTGAGACAGTTATAAGCCCATGCTTTGCACTGCAAATCCAAAGATCAGTCAGATCCTTCAGTAAATATTAACAATGTGAAAAATTATGGAAATATGTACATAAAATAGATCACTGCCTATTTCCTGTGGACATATTATATTTTTAATACTATCAAACTAATCTGATTACTGTTTTTTGTTGCAGGCATCCATTTACTACATACAAGAGATAAAACAAAATTTATTATCAAACTTCTAGGCTTTTCATTCAGTGCAAAGGAGAAGCAGAGAGCTTCAGAATCAAATAAAAGTTAAGATTGTTTAATCAGAGCTTAATTACGAGTGTATCAACTAATTGTTTCTGTTGTAAAAGATTGTTGTTGTAGAGGGGGCTCAGAAATAATTATAAAGAAACAGGTAAGGCTAGCCATAATTTCCCTGGGGAAATAAGATTTTCCCTAGTGCCATGATAGTAAGTTGAAGCTGTGGTTTTTGGTATCCAGCACAGCCATGTGACTGCTTCCAGTTCATCTTTGAAAGACTTAGTTCACCTTACACAGCCATTGAGAGAGTGTGATAAAGTGGATGACGTATTTCATTGCCAGAAGTACATGTAGGACTGACTGGTGGTTAGAATGACTTTATTAGGAGGTGATTATGGTAAAGACAGAGAAGATGTATTGACAAATTTTATGTGTATTGTAAAAGCATGAGCTAGGGAAAAAGCAGTCCTTAAGAACTACACAACTGACTATTGTTTTATTCCTCAAACTCTGTGACTATCCACAAAACTTCATCCCATCCACTTTCAGCTGAACTACTTTTAACAACTCTGAGAACAGTTTATGAGGTCTTTAATATCTGAAGCATCATCCCAAAAAGATTTTGGTGAGAAAATACTGTGATCAAATCTTACAAAACTATAGTGAAGCAACATCCTGATGAGCTTGCTTCATACTTTTTTAATTAGCTGTAGGCTACTATCAGTAAATAAAGCACCGGATAATCCCTTCCAAACAAGTCACGAGCCTGAAAGTTTGCATGAAAAAATAATATCTGAAAAAAAAAAAAAACCCTGTTAATTCTTATTATTGCAAATGCAAGATTGGCTCTTGAACCAGTAGTGCCAGGTGAAGAAACTGCTGCTCACCAGTCCCTCTGCTCTATAGCTGATGCCTCCCTGGCATGCTTCACTCAGAGCACCCTCATGTTCCTTTGATGTAATCCAGTTGTAAAGGCCACCAAATTTTTCAGGCACTATTTGCCCTTAGTCAAGTCATACTGGCTGGCTAAGGGTCATTGTAGATCACTACAAAAAGTGATGGTCATATATAGATTTAAAAAAAAAAAAAAAAGGACAGGAAAATATAAAGAACTCCAAGTTTATTAATGTCAAATGCCTCCAAAAAATGGACTGCTACTATCATAGTCACATGGAGCTTAAAGCTGAATCAATCGCTGGCCAAGTGCATTACTCAGTGTTTAAAATGGTTATTCTAGTCTCTGCACCTGAATAACTAAATATGTTGCACCTACTACAGGTCATCTGTATCCATAAAGTTTTCTTCTTAAGAAGCATTGATTCAGAAACCATGTTTTACACATGATCTACACATGAAAGATAGCAAATAATATTGTAATATTGTACAAGCTTCCACTATTAAAATATACAACATGAACTGAAGACCAAGATTGCCAACAGCTGATTGCCTATATTTTCAAATGGTAACAATTACATACACCATCAGAATGACAGGCAGCTTCCTAGAGTACATCTCTGCTCTCCCTGTTCATGTCCAAAAGAATCAGAAAGCTCAGGCTTCTGAAAGAGGTGTCTTGAGCTTCAGTATGGTGTAGTATCTTTGCTATATATCTAAGTCAAATTGTCAAAGCTGTATGCTTGTTCCAGTCAGCACAAAAAAGAATTTCAGAACTTGTTAGAGACTCTTTGAAGGACCAAGTTCTTCACCACTCCCTCTTCTCTACCTCTTCTTAATCACTCCATGGTAATGATGTTCATTACAACGGATGAAATAACAGCATAATATTAATGACATGATTCATCTAATCATCTAATGAAACAAGTCAAATGCTTAAGCTGTTATTAAGAGATATGATGATCAACCATATATATGGACTTATTTTCTGTCCTACAAAACTAAGAAGCTTCAGTATACTTTCTAGGGGCTAAATGATCATCACCTTAACTGCCACCCTAAAGATGTGGTAGCTTGTTGATGGACTTAATAATGGAATAAAAATCAAACAAGCAGGGTCCTTATCCCTGAAAGCGAGTGCTGTGGGAGAGGAAAGGGGTGCACATTTACCGACCTTTTCAACATGAAAGGTTGGATCACAACCACGTTTCAGTTTCTTCCATGGCTTGCTGTGTTGGGACATCATTGGCATAGTCTGAAGCTAGTAGCTGCCAGGATGGTAAAGAGGAAACAGTGAATTAAATGTGTCTCACAGCCACAGTGCTTCCTGCCTCACCCATTGCTCAAGGCCACGTCTAACTTCAGATCATAGCCCCAGTAAATTGCCAATTATGAAATGAGAGGTCACATATAAGGTGCTAAATCTCAAATTTTTTTTATTCCAAATTCTTTACTGCAAACCTCAAAATTATGTGGCATTCTGAACTTCTTATTTAATGATGGCTGATGACATCAACTAATCCCAATCGCTTTGTGAACATCTTCATAAGAAAATAAGCCAGAATTCAGTGAGAGGAAATGACATGCGGCTTATGAAACTTGTTTATATAAATCAGCTAAATAGAAATGCGTAAATGGTTTCAGTTTTGTTGTAGATAATACTGAAGGACAGTATGCCAATACAAAAAATATATCTGAATTCCTAGTTAATTAAAATCAGCCACTGGGCTTATCTCTACATGCTGTCTCTCAGTTTGCAATGAAATCTGGACAAAATGCTCAGCTGAAGTAGAAAAAAATGAGTTTATTAGCAGCAGTTGTATATAATAAAACCAGGATGAAAAATCTCCACTAATGAACAGAAGTATAGGATAAAAACAAATACCAGACAAAACTGTGCTATTCAACTCAAAGCTTACTTCAGGCTTATTTTCAATAGTCTCAAAATACTGTCATCCAGAGATAAAGTGTTTCATTTTTCAGTCAATATTCTTTGATTTCACTGACTTTTAATAGCAAACCTATTTCTTTTGTTTCCATGTGGCAAAGATAGGAACCCCAGTCATTCCTAAAACAAAATTCCCCAAACTATTTTAAAAAGTAAAATAACAAACCCAGCAGATAAGTTAGAAAAGCCAGAGGGTAGAGCACAAAGCCCTGGAGTTATTCAGAATATATTCAATTTCTGTAAAACTAATTTACTGAACATCATTCACAACACAAGCAATTATTCTTTGGGAATATCCAAATGAACACGCAAGTCTCTGTTAAATTTTCTGTTTGTGTACCTACCCCAATCACTTCCTTGCTTTTTTCCAGTTGTTATCTAGCTAACACTGGCTCATATAATGATACAAAGAGCTTTTGTCATTCACTGCTAAGTTATTGCTTCTCAAACCTCAGAACCTCTCCTAGGAATTTATCTTGCAGATCTCTTCAAGTGAAAAAAACCAGCATCCTGAAGGATGCAACGAAAATCCTTCTTTCATGCCTGAATACATCCAAGCTCTTCATAGTCTATCCTGCTTCTTTGGCACTAGCTGGGGAGAGTTTAGAAGCACCGTGAGGGAGGAAGAGGTGGGAGAGAAGATATCTACAGTTCCTTCAATAAATTAAAGAGGTGAAATCATGGTATATATATATCTAGTTTCTTCAAGCTTCCTTTGCATTAATGAGCCATTGTTTATACAGTTAATGGCAACTGTTTGTATGAGTACTTTAAGTGTACTTCCACTTCTTTCCACAAGTAAAAACTGCCAAACAAAACTGGCATGACACCTCTGAGTGGAATTTCAACCACATAAAAATAAGAAGTGGCAAAATTCCCAGCTAAAATTTTGACAGCTCTACTGAAATCCTGGCACTTGGGCTAGCCCTCATAAGATGATGTGAATTATGCTGTCAGAGAACAAGCAGTTCTGTGGCAGCAAATGCTCAGTCCCACTGCAGTGGTCTTCCTGGGAAAGTACCCACACAAGTCCCTTAATGCAATGATTAAGACACACGCTGGTGATAAGGGATGTATGAGTCTGAGAGCAGATGGGATGAGGGAAGAACTGAACAGTGTTCCTGAATTCATCCTGGCTGCTTTGCTGCTGTGTAAGCATCACCACTGTGTGATCTCCAGGGTAGTCAGTGGGCAACAGCCACCCCCAAGCTCACCAAAGGAAGCTGCCGCTCAGGGCGGAGGGCAAGATCCGTGTCTCGGGTTTTGCTGGTAGGGCCAGGGCATGAAAAAGGCACTGACTTGCTCAGTCTTGTCAAGAATAAAGTGCTTCTGGGATCACAAGAACCCATGCAGGGCAGAAAGCACTACGGAAGGTCATTTCTTCAGATCACCCCATGTAAATCGCAGATGTGCCTTCATTGATGTATCTCCCCCATGTCCACTGGCCATATGATTGTCAAGCATACTAAACCTTTGATTAAAGCCAGAAAACAGTTCCTGCTCATTCTGTGGTACCTAAAGAGCACTCCTTCATTTGAACCCTAAATGCTACAAAGGTTTCTGGGGCCAGCACAAAGAAGACAAGTCCTTTCCTGGACCTGCACGCAGGGGAAAAGCAAAGGCTTGCTCACACGCCTCAGTCATGCAGGATGCCTCACTGTGAATTTTCCCCACTTGTGCTGCCAAACGCACTAAGAAGGCAACAGCCAGCCCTTCCCCAGCACTCAACTGCCACTCTGTAAGTGTCAGCACAGGCATGGAAACAGCATAACAGCTACAGAGGAGCTGCAGCAGATCTACCTATCGGCTGCCCTGCAAAAGTCAGCAAGAAAGAACAGTTTGCTAAATATTAGAGAGGGCTTGATAAAAGGTTTGCCAGTTGGGTTTGCTACATCTAACTGCTTCATCCCAGATCTCTTGGATGCAGCAAGCAGAATGTTGACAAAATATGTAGCTGAAGTCAAAGAGGATAACTTCCATATGCTAACTGCTGCTGCTAGGTGCAAAGAGATACAAACGTATTTAAAATGTTCATGCTTCACATCTGAATTTCTTTTCAGAAATACAAACACCACACGCTACAAATGCATTTTGGGGTGCTGTCCCATGACAAACAGACAAGTGTTTATACCTTGTTGCTGCCAAAAGGAGAGGGCCCAGTATCTCATCTTCATGCCTGGCTGACTCCCTATGTCCCCATTCCCATCTGTGCTGTCCCTGCCCTCCATTGTACTGGTGCTCTGCTCATGCCATAGGGAACCAGAAGAAAGCAATTACAGTTCATTTTTGTGGGGTGCATTTCTGTGGCTTCAGCCCTTTGATCCAGTTGCCCCAAGGGTTCACTTGATATTAAAGGGCACGGGGAAAGAGCAGGAATGCTGGCCAGGATGGGAGGAGCAGGAGCACCCCTTTACAACAGTGGTGAGTTCTTGGCAGAGCTGCCCTCATCCCCCTGCGGACTCAGACACAAACATCGGTGCCTTGGCTCAGCAGTTCAGGACCTGGGCTGTGACCTGGGTCAGGCATGCAGTGCAACCTTCTCCAGCCCAGCAGTTCAGCTCCAGTTGCCTTTGGAAGGAGGCCATGCCCTTTCCCTGGGCCACCTTGCAGACTGCAGAGCTCAGCTGCTGTGGTGCCAGGGTTGTTTTTTGAAGCTTCCAATAAATTTGCTTTTGCTGGAAAATTTTTTGTTTTGTTTTGTTTTGTTTTTTTACCTTCTTTTTCTCATGATCAAAACCAAGCTGATTATTTTTAGGTCAGTTTTCTCCTTTTGAACTTACATTTGGGCACTAAGTCAACACATGGGACTTCTTCAAAAGACAGTGAGAAAGAAGTTGTTGTGTGATGGCTGTTCTGAAGCAGCTATATAAAGTGTAATGCACCACATTCAGAAAAGGAATTGGGAAAAAAAGTAGAACTTTCAGCAAATCTGAGAACATGAAATTTACAACTAAAATCATTGTCATCTTCCATCTAATTTTGGAGATGCATTAAAAATTGTTTTGAAGACTCCATACCCCCAGGTATTCTCTAGGGCAATTTCTACCATTTCTTCTTTAGCTCTGAAAATACCCTTGGCTGATGTTCTGTGTAGACCCAGATATGATCTGGGCTGCTTTACTGAGATCTTTACATTGTGGTGTGTGGGTTTCCAGGGGTGCATATGAGAGAAAAAGAAGACACGGCCATAAATCTGTGATTCCATGGGCGAGGCAGCAGCACAGGTGATGGTTCTGTTACTGTTCTGGGATTCTAGGGCTGCTCAAGAGGTGAAAACAAATGGACCATTTGTTTTATCAACGATATCACTAAAACTGTCAGACTAAAGGAGGGGGTTCATTCCTGAGGTGCTGAGGTACTGCACAGGTCCCACACTGAGAAAGGTGAAGGCTGTTTTCTGTAGGTCTCTTACCAGGTGCCCAATGGAATCACAGACTGGTGTCCCTCACAAAGACCAGGTCTCTTCAGCACGTCTGACAAACAAGGTAACTTTTATCCAGGTGATCAGTTATAGATACTTGCAGGCTTAAAATACTGGTCCAGCTTAGGAATGACAGGGAACAAAGAGTACTGTCCGGTAATATGATTGCAAAATCATGGGTTTTCAGGGAAGGTAAACGGTCATGTGTTAGCCTGCTTCTAAAATGAAATTTGTTTTCTGTGTTTCTGTGGGAAATCAGAGGATGTTATTAACTGAGTCATGCAGCTGTTGACTTTAGCAAGCAGGCAACTGATATAAATAGAGAAGCGCCAGTGAGCCTTGGACAGAAGAAGTGGTTGAGAGGTCTTCTTGAGAGGGCTCTGTCCAAGGACAGAGAGACAGAGATGGAACTGAAGATGCTTGCTTTCCTGGGGTTACTGTGTGTTTCATGCTCATATGCTTTGCCAGTGGCTCCAGCAACTGAAAATGAAGACATGCAGTTTGCTCAGGTAAACTCTATAGACAAAATGCAGGCAACTATTGACTGAGAAAAAATGAATATAACGATGCTGTGTTAGTGATGCAGAATATTTCACTAACAACTCTTTGCCTTTGAAAAGAAATATTTATGCTCTAAACTGTTGCATTTTCTTCCCAACAGAAATATCTCGAAAACTTTTATGATTTTAAAGAAGATAAACGCTCTTTATTTAAATCAACAAATCTCAATCACATGGCTGACAAAATCCGAGAAATGCAGGCGTTCTTTGGGCTGGAGGTGACCGGGGAGCTGAACCGTAAGACGATGGACGTGATGAAGAAGCCCAGATGTGGAATCCCAGACGTCCGCTCATACAGCACCTTCCCACATAATCCTAGGTGGAAGAAGGAAGATGTGACATATAGGTAACATACATTAAAGCTTGTTTCCCTGTACCTCAGTTTTGTGCCTGCCAGGCAATGCCAGCAGGTTCTTTACTATTTACTCCTGAATTCTTGCAAGAACCTCATTCAGGGTGGCAGGGCCAAGAATGTGGGTAGCATTTGTGGCTTTTGCATTAGACTTCCAAATACTGATAAAAGATACCAGAATAGGAGCCTACATTGGTTTATTAAGAGCATACTAAATAATTTAACTAGTGGATAGAAGGGTTGCAACTGAGAGTGACTGTTGGGATTTCTGAAAGGTTCTGAAAGAACTTTTGAAATCTTCCCCTATTACATAAGCAGATAACTGAAAAATAAACAACCCAACATATAAATAATAACAATCAGTGCTTAAAATATTTGACCTCAGTGCTATGTGCCCTAGACATAGTTCTGGTTGCTTTTAATTCCTTCTGTCTTTTTTTACAGGATTTCGAATTACACTCCTGACATGCTGCAAGCTGATGTGGACGAAGCAATCGCAAAAGCCTTCCAGCTCTGGAGCAGCGTCACCCCTTTGAGGTTCACCAGGCTCTACAGCGGTGATGCAGATATAATGATCTCCTTTGCTTCTGGATGTAAGGGACCCCCTTGCTGGGGAATGATAAATAATTATCACTTTTTCTTGCTGAGCTGATGGAAAGTTTCACTTGTTTTTACTTTTTTATTTTAGTTCATCATGACTTCTATCCCTTCGATGGTCCAGGAGGAACGCTGGCTCATGCCTACCCCCCCAGCAGTGGGATAGGAGGAGATGCCCACTTTGATGAAGATGAAAACTGGACCAAGTTTACCACCTATAGTGGTAAGTTGCCTTAAAAATTACATTGCTTGTTTTTTATTAGATAGTGTTTGTCTTGAAGACACTGTGAAGTAAAAGGTACTATGGCAGAAATCCCTACATTTGCTGAGATGTAAAATGTCAGTGTAACTTAGTAAAATGATTGTGTGTATTCTGACCTATGCTACAGTCATGACAGTTCTCTGAAGTTAATTCATAAACTATAACAGCAGCACCAGTGAATAAAATGAGATTAACATGAAACATGAAGCAATTGGGTAATCATGACATTGCAAGGCAGGGAATTTTGGCCACGAGGAATGACCTTAAAATCTGTAATAGTGAGCTCTCAATTAAAAAAAAAAAAATAAAAATAAAAATAAAAAAAATTAAATCTTTAAATTCTGCAAAGAAATAAAAGGGCCATGAATTTGTTGGTAAGCATAGTATTGAAATTTTCTGGTGTCCAGCAATGTTCAGGGGTGATATCAGAGCTCACATGCTACTAGCCTTCCTGCAATAGTCACCAACTGAATTCCATGCACCTTATGATGCCTAAAACACGACCAGATTATTAAAACATTCTCATCCAATTTTCAGTTTTCGTTAACATTAAAAAGTCTTTGATTCTTTGCTGGCAGGAAAGTTTCTGCATCATGAGCAAGCAGTGTTCCCCAGCTGGCTCCCCTGTGAACAACAAACATTTATAATTGGAAACTCGTTTCTTTTCCAAGATTTTAGAGAATCTCTTAACTGGGACAGTTAAAATCTCCCGTTTTATTAACACCATGAATGAGAAGTTAGTTAGAATGTGTATCCCACTGACATGAAGAAATTTTGTTTAGTATTTGTTCTCTCTGCTGGATTTTTTTTTAGGGTACAATTTATTCCTTGTTGCTGCTCATGAGCTGGGCCACTCACTGGGTCTTGGTCATTCCAATGTCTTTGGTGCCCTGATGTATCCCATATATATGGCCAAGGATACAAGAAACTACAGGCTTCATCAGGATGATATCGATGGCATTCAGGCCCTCTATGGTAAGCAAGAGGCATAATTTTTGTTGGCCAATGGATAAGCATTTACAATGAATTTCACTCAACAGGTAAAAAGTACTTATTTCTACTGCAGGAAGGATATTGAGATTTAATTTCCCGATTACATTTTGTGCAAATCTCTCAGACTCTTTGTGGCTAAAAGTCAATATTTGCAACATGAAATCTGTGGGCTGTGTCCATGCCAGTAAAACAAAATGCTTAAGCTTTCTTTAAAGCTACCAGAGGAAACAGTTACAGCCAATAAGTGTGATATTAACTTTCTTACCATCCATAAAAGTATGTTCATATGCACAACTGCTATTTGAAAATTGGTTTTGATCTACATTAATCCCTGAGCAAATGCAGTTTGAGCTAGCAATAACTTGTCAAAGTAAAACCATGCAAGAGACTATTATAATGGTTATCAACACAGACGGCCAACTTAAGTTGCCCAATTTCCACTGGCATTAGCTTACTAGCTGAGTTATAAACACAACTGTACATTAGACTCAGTAGGGTACACTCTGAAGCTCTGCAATGCAAAACTCTATTTCACCATCCAATTTCACATTTACCTGTTTCCCAAAGGACACCCAAGGGAGTCTCCTGCATTTCCAACAAAAGCATTTCCCCCACAAGAACCAACTGAAATGACACCTACGGAAGCACCAACTCAAACGTCACCCCGGGAAGAACCAACAGAAATGGCACCCACGAAAAGACCAGAGGACTGTGACCCTCATTTGACTTTTGATGCTATCACTACTCTCCGTGGGGAAATTCTGTTCTTCAAAGGCAGGTAAGTGATTTCATTTCTACCAGCACCTGCTTCCGAGGCTCGCAAAGGTAGAACATATAATGTTCATTTCAAGGAATTTATCTTCCTTTGGTTACAAGGAAAAATATTTATTTCTGAAAGTATTAAGGCAGCTTTGCAAATTTTTACTAGTCCAGCAAGAGTTGGGTGAGTAACACGGTTTACTGACAGGTGAGTAAACTCTTGCAAGCCATCATCCATCATCACTGTTATAGTTGTGCAAGTCTGAATAATATCTCAGCATCACTCCTCAGCCTGCAGCTAGTTCATTCACAGCACTTTCCTCATCACACCAGTCCTGGGGTGGGTCATGGAGCTGTGGGAAGTGCCACTGGTGTCTCTTGGCATCACTCTGACCAAGGGGTGCACAGTGAAGTAGTGCCCAGCCCTGCTCATAGAGGGTCCCTACCATTAGATGGCCCTGCTTTTTCTCTATGTTCTGACACTGAGCACTGTAACAGAGGGTTGGCAGTGTGCTTCCACTCTGGAGAAAGGGGACAGCATGTCAGGCCTAGGGTTTCATTCACTTCTTCAGTTGGTGACTGTATTTCAATTGAATAAACTTCCCTTGATGAAGTGGGCCTGATTCATCTCCTAAAGCATGTGATGAAGAATTGTAACTTAAAAACGTTCTAGGGAAGGAGAGGAAGGAGGAATTCCTCCTTACTTTGAGTTTTAATATATTTTTCCAAGGATGTTTAGTTCATCTTTGTAACCAAATTGCAATTAAGAACAGAGCTGTGCCAGCCCATGTGGTACATGGAGAAGACAAAGCTGTAGTCATCAGCATTATCACAGGCATCAAGTGTTGATGGGCAAGCCACCGGAGTCTTGGTGGAGTAGTCCATAAGGCAAGTAGCTCTAAGTGGCACTGCTTGAGCAAAGGTGTTGTGCAAGATCACCTGCAGAGATTCCTTCAATCTCAACCATTCTGTGATACCAGAGTAACCAGTAGTAAAGCGGAAACCTCTATGAGAGAGCAGGGCTAAGTGAAGCACTCCATCCCAGAAGGGGTGATGGCTTTGCCCAGTAGTGAGAACTGGCTTCAGCATCCAAACAGTGGCATTTTAAGTATATTTCTGTGTCACTGATCTCATAGTGAAATATGAACAATGAAACACTGCTGATTTTGTTTCTATCAGCTACGTCTGGCGCAAAAGTCCCTATTTCTCACAAATCGAGCATGACACCATCTCCACATTCTGGCCATCACTGGCAGCTGGCTTTGACGCCGCTTATGAGATTGACAAGAAGGATCGAGTGATCTTTTTTAAAGGTATTTCTCTTACATTTGCATCTGCCGTTTTTATGAATTAATAAAGCTGTGGTAGAACTACTAACCTGTGTATGTTTGTGCATGTTATCTGATAATAATGGAAGTAATATAATAATAACACATATTCTTAATATTTAAACCCATTTTTACTTTCAAAATGCTATTAATGTCATTAATTAATGCTGATCCCAGCAGTCCTTTACAATATGATGTCACTCTTGCTAGAGAGATCAGAACTGAGGCAAAACTCATTACCTGCATTGCTATTAAAGGTGCCAAATATGCCTAAAAAGCATGCTGAACTTCAGCCATTGAGTGTTGTAATATCATAATGAGTGTTATAAATGAAAAATCCAACATCCAGATTACCCATTATATCAAAGTTGTGTGTGTTCTAAAAGGACATCTTCTCATCCGGATGCTCTACTTACGGATCTTTACTACACAGAAAGCTATGATGGAAAGTTCTGGAGCTTTGATGAAAAGTTCAGCCTCTTCAGGGATCCCTACTAATGTTTTCTGTTTTTCTTGACAGACAACCAGTACTGGGCTGTCAGTGGCTACAGAATAGAGCCAGGTTTCCCCAAGACTATTCAGAACCTGGGCTTTCCCAGAAGCGTTAGGAAAATAGATGCTGCTGTTCATGATCAAAATACCAAGAAAACCTATATCTTTGTAGGCAACAAGTACTGGAGGTAAGGCTAATTCCTCTCTTGTGCAGCAGATAATCAAGACAGTTGTTTTTTTAAAAATCAAGCTACACAAGAATTTGTATAGTAAGTTTGTGGCCTCTTGTCATCCTTTTTAGCCAATACAATGCTAAAATCAAAGGCAGTTATTCATATCTTTTATAGCAAAAAGTTTGTAAAAATAAAGTAGACATCAGTTTGCTGTTATCAGACTGCACTTACGACACACAAGCAAATGAGCATGTTTATCTGTTAAAAAGCATTATTACATGAAATTAGTACTAAGTTTAGTACAGAAGGCCAATGTGAGTAGGCTTTGCCATCATTTCTTTCATTCAGGATCTCTTAAGGAGCAGACACACTCTCTGAAATTTGTAAGTAAAGGACCTATCAAGAAAGCTATGAAAGGAGATCAAAATATTGAATTTTTAAAGCAACAGTTCAGTGAAGCAGTAATATTTACCCTAATAATGTAACTGGGAAAATATTATCCTGTTACACCAGAATTGACATCCGATCGTGAAGTCAGTTCTTAGGTTGGATACTGTCAAAGTGAATTAATCAATTTGAATAAAGAGTTAAGCTTATTACTCAGCACAAACACCGACCAGCCTTGTTATCAAACTCAGGGAATAGAGTTGATGCTCTGAAAACAGCCTTGCTCGTGACAGTAAACATCTGAATTTTACACAGGATTTATACAGTTCAGTGAGTTCTCTATACTGATGCGTTTGATTAATTCTCCATCAGAGTAGGCTTATTTAGTAAAAAATTCACCTGGTTTTACCATTAAATATTAAACTCTTTCTTCTTTTCATTAATTTCTTTATGCAGTTTTGATGAAAATACCCAATCAATAGAAAGAGGATATCCAAGAAAAATAGCAGCTGACTTCCAAGGAATTGGCCACACCGTTGATGCTGCCCTTCAGATAAATGGTAAGTAAAGAAAAATGGAAGTGAAAGCAAAACAGAAGCCCATCAACTGATACAAACAAACAAACAAAAAAGTATATGTATGTTTCAAATGTATATGGATATGAAACATTTTTTAATCACCCAGGAAAATAGAAATTATGGATCAATAAGTAAGCAAAAATTAAATACTAATTTGCTATTACTTTGTCCTTCTAATTCCAGGACATTTCTACTTTTTCCATGGATCAAACCAGTATGAGGTTGACATCAAGAACAAGAAATTTGTCCGTAAAATGAAGAGCAACAGCTGGTTTGATTGCTAGAAATCTCAAACATAATGCAAGTTTGCATTTGCTCCAGAACCGTTCTTCTCATGTTCCTTGGATATAACCAGTATCATTCAGCTCTTATTGTCTGCAATTACGGTCTTTGAAGAATCTAATTTAAAATTTTAATAATGTAAAACTTAATGTACAGTTTTAATTTATTTTTCCGAGTATTTATTAATCAAACTTGTTTTGAGTAATAAAAGTATTTTGCTGGAGAATAGTAGTGCTTGTGCATTCTGGTTCATTTCTCTAGTGACAATGCACCCAGGATAACTGCAAACAAGCCTGAACAGAGCCAGGATCCCATTGCTGTTTTCAGAAGTGCTCAGTGTCCACAGCAGGGAAGTTAAAGAGAATCTGAAGCTGCTGGGCTGTTTTTAGGCACAATGAGAAATGACCTAAGGGACAGACTGAGGAAAGGAATGCACTCAGGATAGTTGTGAGGAGACAGAAGTAGAAACAGATCCTAAAGAAGAAGAATCCAAACAGCAGCATAGGCAAGAGTTCTGGTAGCTATGTCCTCACCTACCTTGACCTCACGGCATGAGGGAAGAGAGGTGAGGGTAGGAATGGAGATGGATCCCTACTGGTGGAGGGGGAACATGACAATGGGTTAAGAGGACACATGCTTTTGTGCCACTTTGGGGTGGGCAGAGTTGGGAGACTGGTATGGCAGGATTAAAGTAACTGGAGAGAAGAGGTGGGTAACCACTTTGGGGATAGAGACGGCCTGCAGACAGGATGAGATGCGATGGTAGTATGGTCACAGGGTAATCAGCAGGGAGCAAGGGGGTTATTCCTACTGAGTTGTGACCATGTGCCATGCTCCCAGTGCTGGACAGGAACCACTGCAAGAACCACTTCCCATAGCAAAAAAGCAGAAGTCATAAGACAAAAAAAGAGGATTCTCATGTAACCACTGGAGATGACTCCTGTGGAGGAAGAGCAGTAAGACACAAACAAAAGCACACACACTTCCTCTTCTAGTCTTGTTTGGGTTGCGGCATGAACCTCCTGGTAGTCTCCTCCACTATGCAGTCCATCATGTCGTGACATGTATTCCCTTGGCAAACACACAAACAGCCATGAGTATGTGCTGTGATCAATTTGCAGTGTATGTACAAGTAAAAGAGTCAGAAGTCAGATTGCAATATTACTTCTCAGAGTGAGCAGTCATAACCTCCCTCTGCTAGTCCGAACTGGCAAGGTGCGGGGCTGTTCAATCAGCCAGCCAGAAGCCAGTGCAATTGTGCCATTTTCCCCTCTTGTCCTGAGTCTGCGCTGTGTGAAGAGCCATCAGGTCAGCCTGATTCCTCTGCATTATTGATTAAGAGCTGTGAAAATCCAGCTTGCTGAAGAAAGACATCCCTGGCGCACGGTAGGCCTCAGCACAGTAGCAGAGCCATGCTAAAGGCCTCAGTTATGTAACTCTCCTTACATGTATCTCTGAGCTCCGCTTTTTCAAAGCATACGTGTTGCTACTGAGTGATATCTCAGTGGCTAGGATACCTGTTTGACTGTAAGAAAGCTTGGCTGATATTCATCTTCCTCTCGAAGGGATTTGATCTCATCTCCTATAACACTGATCTGACGGTGTGATTGTGTGAGGAAGTCAACTCTTCTGAACCATTCCTTTTTCTCTCACAGAACTGGCAAAGGCAGCAGGAGTGGATGGGAATGGCTGATGAAGACAGTATTCCAGTTGCTGCTGTTCAAAATCTCTTATCTGCCATGTTCTGCAATGTGTGATGCTAAGTGAGCAGCGCTGAAACAGGATGATAAACCAAGCCAGGGGAGAAACTGAGCTGTTAATCTCAGCCTACTTTAAAAGCCTGTTAGGGACTGACTGGCTCAGCATTGCAGCATTGCCACAAAAGCTGTGGTGCACCAGAGTGAAGTCATGAGCTGACACATGGGTGAGCTCACCTGGCAGGAGCCCAGGGAGGGCAGAGACACAGTGCAGCTGGTGTTGCCTCAACATCTCCCATTACCTTCCTCAAATGTCTGTGCTGTGTACACAGCCTGTACAGAAGGAACTTCTGTCCAAGGACATTAGGTGCCTCCAGGGCAAAGCAGGGCTCTGTGTGTGCTTCTTGTGCACAGAGTGGAGCTAACTCCCTTACATTTTGGAACTGCCTGCACACTTTGATATCCTAATGAGACACCTACTTGCATGCCCAGGTTACCTTCAGGAATCAGGCCTTTAGGCCCTATTTGTCGGCTGAGTATTGAAACGGTGAAAGGGAAACCAGAAACAACACATCAGCAATGGAGGCACAGAACACTGACAGTGTTGATGACTCGCCACTGATGTTATATAATATATACAATATATAGAAAATGCTTTTTTTTTTTTTAAGATAAGACTAATAACTGTTTTTTAGTTATCACCCCAACAAGACAGCTTACTGAAAGTCAAATACTGGCCTCACCACCAGACGTTTGTTAGTTAGCTTAAACTGCTTGCATCTAAAAAAGGAATGGTAGTTACTTTGCTGTAAATGACAATCCAGAAAGTTCTCTGTTTTTTTCATCTGATCAGGACCATAAATGGAAGAAGACAAGGAATAAATTTTACCCTTACCAAGGAACTGGTGAGTAGTGTTAACCGTGGATTTTCCATCTGTGCTTCTGCTTTCTCAATGTCCTTAATTTTGGCAAAAAAAAAAAAAAAAAAATTGAGAAAAAGAAGAAAATTCCTGGAAAATGATATAACAATAAGTAATTCCAATTGTTTTGGAAACAGGAGTGCTGGAGCTGCCTGTTGGCACTTGGTGAGCAAGTGAAAGTTTCTTGTTGCTATGCTTTCTTTATAACTCATAAACGGTTGCTGGAATAAAGGGCATTAAATACCAGCATATGAAATTTGCTCATAACTTCAATAAAAATTTCTAAGTGTATGGACTTTCCCTGGAATCTGAGACCAGGCATGTAACAGTAGAGATGCGTAGAAACATCACCTCTCAAATTCTTGACAGTACAACTGTCATCCCAAACACAACCTATTGCACATCAACACTCACACAAAAACATCTTAATGACTTTAGTGACAGCTTTATAAGGCTCTTAAAGAGTATTAGTTGGATGAGCTAATAACTGTGCATGCTGACACAAAATTGTCACAAGTGGTAAATGCTACAGCAAAGCAGCAGGCTCCAGATCCAGGCATCAGGCAGCTCTCTCAAAGGCACTCAGTCTACAGCTGGAGGATTGGTTTAGTGCTACCAGCAGTAGTCGTCATTTGTTGCTTTTGGGGAAGGGAAAAGACCGTGTCACACAGAAGTCTTTGGAGATGTTGTGACAAGGATCTTCCCACGGCAGAACTGCTTTTCCTCTTCTTGAGGAAGTTTGATTTTCAACATTGTTGTGGTTGTAGAAGAGATTATGGAAATATCTGTCTAATACTGTTTTCTGTAGCTAGGATTTAAGATCTTCCTGGGCAGGTTTCCATATAAAGCAAGTCTCCACTCACAGACAGATTGCAGCACTGCTACAATCATGGAGAGAATGAAGATGAATTAAGCTGTAAGGAGGCCCTGACTCAGCACTGGACAGGAAGGGTGACCTGTGTGAAAGCTGACCACAACAGGAGGAGTCCTGCTGTTGAATCAGCATTACTGTGATGGAAGCAGGTGACTGTAACATTAAAAAAAAAAAAAGCAGAAATTGTTCTCACATTCATCTTTATCAGTGATATGTTATTTTTGAGACAGCATAGGATTTGCAGCAGAGCTAGGCAGGAGGTAAGCACTGCTCAACAGCAGAACGGGCTGAGGCTGCTCAGAACCACCCTAGGCAGAAAACTGACTCTGAAAGAGGGGAAGAAAGGGACAATCTTGAAAGATTGTCCTTTTTGAAGGGTTGAAAGGAAGAGAACATAAATTTCACACTACCTCCTTAAGCCAGAACACATGACTTTCTTTATATGTTGTACTACTTCTGGATGAAGTCTCCTCAAAAGACAACTTCAAAGGAGAGTGGTCTGGATTTTTCTTCATAAGACCTATTCTAGATAATTGAAAGATGTTCAATTTGGTGATTGATTTCATATGGGCAATGGTGAACAATGAGAAAGTGTTGTCAGAGTAGCAACAGGATGTATTTGAGAAGTATGCCCATCAGAAGATCACATAAATTTCACCAGTATCCCTCTAAATCATCTCAACATCCTCTCGTGACCCTTCCATTAGATAGAAAGAATAGTGAGGAGTATTTGGAATGTTTGTACCAGGTTTTACAGGTCAGGAAGTAACTTCTGTGCTCTAGAACCATGGAGACACCGTACACATAGAGACATATCGAACTCTTGGTGAGAAGTTGCGTCTCATGTGGGAAGTGAAAAAAGTTGTAATACTTCAGTGGGTTAGTTTGCAAGTACTAGAAGCTATTTCTACAAGGGATATTGCGGGTGTGTAAGCTGCATAGGACATCCTCACACTCAAGTTATAGACTCATCTCACCCACCCAGTGTGACACACCCAGCTGAATATGAGCAGAGTTCAAAAGCTGCCTGTATGAGCTCTCTTGTGGTTCTCTTCCTGAAAGCATCTCAGTTGTCCGAGTTCAGCATCATTCCCTGAGTATGTCCATCACCTACCAGGACTGAGGAGAAGGTTTTTGCCCCTAATGTAAATGTTTCAGTTAGGTGTCTGCTCTAAGGGCAGGAATTCAGCCCTTGGCAACCAGCCTCCCCTGCTGAGCCCCACCAGCTGCCCTCTTGCTTTCACCTAGTCCAGGATCTGTCTGCATTCCATCTGAAGACCTTGCATTCTGTTCTTCAAAATGCTTTTCACAATGCCCTGCAGGAAGAGACAAGTTCAGTAAATGCTGGAAATACATAGGTTGCTCTGAAAATAATGCCTCCTATTTTATTTTTTTTCATGGAAACTGCAACACATACAAAGAACTCAGTAACACCATTTGATAGAGCAAATTCTCAGCTACAAAATGCTACTTTTCAGCATAGTCACCACCATTAGCCATGCATTTTTACCAGCAATGAAGTAGAGCCTGCATGCCACACTCATTAATATCTATCTGCGTAGCTGTCCAGAATGTGGCTTGTCTTTCACATCACTGCTGCTGAAACATGCCACCCCCACCTCACTGTGCTCACATCCACTTTTTGGTCTCCATTAGCATACAGCAAATGGTGATGAGTGTCAGTGGGTGCCATTTTTTCCACATGGAGGAAATGCACACATTTGAGTCTCAGCCTTTCTTAGCAGCAGTAGGAGGCACAAAGAACAGAGAACTTCCTCCTCTGAAGGGAAAAAAAACATCAGAGAGCTCACACTACAAAACCTCAGTACTTTTTAAACCTGAAAATCAGTAGACAGGTAAGAGACTATGAAATAGGAATTTATCTGGCAACGTTCTGATGCTGAGCACTCCTGAAAAAACAGTGGCATACAGATATCTCAGACCAATTTTTTAAAAAAGATTATCTTGACTATGCTGAAAAAGGTATTTTCATTTGCTTGTGGAGGTTTCACATTTTCCTGCAGACAAAAAGAAGTTTAATCCAGGTGAGAACTGTATCAAAGAAAAACCGCACAAAGCACTGCTTCTGCAAACAGTGCATTACAGCACTAATCTTCTAATTTTGAAAGTCTTCCCAAGGTAGAAAAGATGGTACTATAATAATCTCCAAACTTACATTCTCCTGTACAGAAAACGTGAAAAAATTATAAATAAATAAAATTAAACAAATAAAAATTTGCTATCAACAGTTGTGTAACATTGTGCTTGTTCTTTGTTTAAGAGCTTCAGCAACTCAGTTGGAACTGTCCAGTGAGAGCTTTAGATGGAAAATGTTGAAGTGGCATGCATTAAGTTTTTGGAAAGAAAGGCTACAGTTTAACAACTAAAAGATTAATGATCTTGTTATAAAGATCTACATGTCTATTATCACCTCATTAATAATATTTCCACATTACGAAACTTCCAAGAGGGTGGAACCGGATGAAAGGCAGCACCAACCTTTTTATGTTAAAACTATTGTTTTGCATATATTCTGTTGCTAACTGAAGGTTGTGAGAAGCAGTGAGTCAGAGACTGGAAGCTTTGTAAAGCAAATGAGAACTATATAAAGGTGAAGCAGGTGTGTGACATACTCCAAAGAAAACTTTCTTAGGGACAAGTGAAAAAGAGAATGAAGAACCTTCCATTTCTCCTGCTATTATATGCAGCACTTTCTCATGCTTTTCCTGCACACACAAGGCAAAAGAAAGAAGAAAGCATGCAGCTTATCCAGGTGAGGATGATAGACCTCTGGGGCTGAGGTCTCTAGAAACTGTCAAGCATCCATTGTAGTATCTGGAATAATGCTAGTATATAGCAACTGGGGAGCTACTATACAATGCTATCTGTACTGCAAATTCCATTGGAATGAATAACAAGATTATTTCTCAGCGTGGACCTCCATTATGTACTGCGACGGCAAAAGCTTCTTTAATCTTGACTCATCTTTATTTTTTGCAGAGAACCATGTAAACTGATGATGCATTCACTACATCAGTGATGAACTGATTCTACAAATAATGAAACATCTGAGTCAGTGTACGTTTGATTTGTAGTCAGCTGGAAATGTAGTTATTTATGTGACTTCTGGTATTATGAGATGCAGCTCTTCATAAGATGTGGATTTTATTTTTTTCCAAATTATTACTCTAAAAAATATGGGTGTATTGGACACTGCTACTTAAATTTTGTAGTTGGTCATGTTTCAGTTTTTTCACTGCTGGCTTTAAAGGACTGTAGGTAACCCTGGAGCACAGGGGAGGTAGAGGGCACACCACCAGAAAATATTCAATTTATTAGACAAATAATGAATGGGAATGTATTCTGAGTAAAACACAAAGCATTTGTAGTCATAATATAACCTAAAAAGAACTCACTAAGAGAAAGACATCCATACAGTCTTTAACAAACTCTGTTATCCGTGTTCTCGAGGAACATAAAATATCAAATTAAGTATGAAACAGGTCTGAAGCAGTATTAGCACAATTTTTAAGAGCTTCAAAGGTAAACATATTTGACTGTCCAAAAATATTTTGTTTCCATTAGAAGTACTTGGAAAATTACTACGGCTTTAAGAAAGATGGAGAATCTTTCATTTGGAAAAGTAACAGTGCAATGGCCAAAAAAATAAAAGAAATGCAGGAATTCTTTGGGCTGGACGTGACAGGGAGACCAGATTCCAGCATTTTGGACCTAGTGCAGAAACGTCGCTGTGGATTCCCTGATGTAGCTGGGTTCTCCACCTTTGCAGGAGAGCCAAAATGGGCAAAACAAGTTCTGACATACAGGTAAATATAATGGAATCCTTAATGTAAAGACAGCATGTTTTGCGGCTAAGTTGAACGCAGTTGTTTTTCTGTTTTGTATTTTAAAGGATATTAAACTACACACCAGACTTACGCCCAGCAGATGTCAATGCAGCCATCAAGAAAGCATTCAGCATTTGGAGCAGTGTGACCCCACTGAAATTCATCAAGAAGGACAGCGGTGATGCAGACATCATGATCTCCTTTGCAACTGGAGGTAAAAGTCTACGTAACCATGATGAGTTATTCCCAACTGCCAGTGCGAAGCAGTTCACCTGAAATAATTCTGATTTATTCTCATGTAGTGCACAGAAAAACACAGACCTTGCTCAAGTTGTTATAGTGATGATTCTTGAAGATGTCTGGGAGAGAATCAGAGGGAGATGAAAAGAAGGAGGGAGAAAGTAAATGTAGTGAGTTACCGTAGTTCACCAAATCAATTTGATGCCAGTGCATGCATGAACCACAGCAGGCTCAGGACTTGTGGAGTATAATCACGCTCAGAGCACCATGGCATGGGTAGCTCTAGTACACTGCCAGGATTAGTCATGGGCTTTATGTGAGCTAAGTAAGTTCTAGACATACTCAAGGCTTGTATTTTTGGCATTGCTCTCAGGGAAGATTTACCTTCTCTCCTTTCATGAACAGCTGTGCACACACGCACTTTCCTAGTCAGCTCCTCTCTTCCCACCCAAATATACCCATCCACACATCTAGGCACTGCATATAACCATTAAGTCTATGTTCATAAATCCTGCTCTGGAGTTGACCTTCAAGAGCTCTCCAGAGAAGGGATTACAGTCTCCCCACAACCTTCCTTCTGCCATCAGCACTTCAGTTACCCCTTAAGTCAGGGTCAGGTGGCAACCTCATCTGAGGGCTGCTGACACAGAGCTTGAGAAAATTTTAACTTATGAGTAAATAAGAGAATGTATTTCAAACAAGACCATGTCCCCCTCCTCCTCCCTTATGGAGTAAATACATAAATGTCCACCCATGTCTTGAGGAGGCCAAGTGCATAACTGAAGTCTGTTACCTCACCTGCTGTAGCCTTCAGTCAGCTGTCTGTGGGACTCACTCCGCAGGTCACAACGATTTCATCCCTTTTGATGGCCCAGGAGGGTCTGTTGCTCATGCCTATGCACCTGGCAAGGACTTTGGTGGAGATGCACACTTTGATGAGGATGAAACCTGGACCAAAAGCACAGAAGGTAGGAAATTCAGTTTTCATAGCCCAGCCAGAAGGAGGATGTACATGAAATTGAGAACGCAAAGTCTGTCTCTCCACTCTGCTTGAGCACTTTAAAATGGGACTGATTTGAAGGTGATGATTGAGCAGCTGCTTTCTGTCCCTCGGCTCAGTCCCTGAGCTTTCCAATTTAAAAAGTTATGGCATGAGTACAACTTTTGCCCTGGGCTGGGTGGAGGTTTACTCAGGAGGGAGCTCAGAGGACTTCTCCTCAACCCTCCACCCACTCCTCACACATATATGTCACATGTGCAGTTCCAAGATTCTTCTACCATGCTGACTTCTGCAGTACTACTTCCCTGGGTTCTACTCTAACAATTTCATTACATTTCTTTCTGACATGAATTTTGTCTCCACCTGAATTTTCAAGCTTTCACAGGCAAGCAGTTCTGACAGCAGTTCTTAAAGCCTTCATGTTTTGAGTTACAAATGAAAAGACATGTATCTCCTTTCATGATTTTTGTTTGTTGTTTTCAGGTGCAAACTTGTTCTATGTGGCTGCCCATGAGTTTGGACATTCACTTGGACTTTTCCATTCCAAAGACCCCAGTGCTCTAATGTACCCAATTTATAGGAAATTTGACCCTTCGGCCTTCCCTCTTCATCAGGATGATATTGATGGCATTCAGTCCCTCTATGGTAATTCCCAATTGTTTATCAGCTGTTGTATTTAAAAGTATTTATCAGCTTGCAATTTCCCTTTGGAATACTTTTCAGTAACTTTGCGTACTGGATTTATTTGAATGAATTTGCGTTTTAATATCTTCCATTAACTGATTCCTTTAGGATCTTCTCCTAACACCTCTAATGACCAAAGAGATTCTGCTGAGATAAAGGATCCAACTGAGTCAAAAGAACCTGTACTGCCAAATTCCTGTGGCCCTGATTTAACTTTTGATGCTGTCACCACTTTCCGTGGGGAGATAATATTCTTTAAAGACAAGTAAGTCAGCTTTCAGAAACCAAAATAACCATGTATCATTTATAAATTACGCCCTACAGCACAGAAAAAATAACTTTATCTAGAATATTCCTAAGCTGGGATTTCTCACGGTGACTTTAAAGGGGTTCAGGTAAGAGAGATATCTAACCTTTCAGGTAAAGGGCTAATTTGAGAACTGTTGTATGAACCACAGCTTGTGCTGTATCAGTGATGCTGACCATGGTCTTGTCAGTACTTTACCATTTGGGCGATACCATACAGCTGAAGAGAAGTGCCTAGATCTCACAGGGGATATTTATGGATTAAAATCATTTATTATTTGCAGAAAAATTCACCTGAGTGGTTGCAAGCTTCCATTCACAGTCCAAATAGTGGGAGGCATTAATTCTGGCTGTTGCAATTGAAACATGCACAGTATTCTTACTTATTACAGAAGGTTGTATTAACTGTTAACTGTAAGTCTTACTTTACCATCTGCTGGTAATTCTTTCACTTCAGTAATCTTTAATAGTGGAACCTATGCTAAAAAGCTAGAATTGGTGAATCTTATTTGGGTTTTCCAGTGTTTTCAGAGTACTCATTTATTTAAACAACCAAAGAATTATCCTCAAGAATTGGAAACCTCTCCCACATCAAAATATTAACATTCTAGTGAAGAACAAGAATTCTGAGTAAGAGATTGGAGGCAAAAAGGAAGAAGGTGGTGGAGAAAGAGAGAAGGAAGATCACAAATGAAACCAGATGAATAGGATGGGTAACAATGTCTATTATGAATATACGGGCAGTTTTTATTTTAGGCTGGAGAAAGTCTCAGTAGTTGGCATTCAGTTCATTCAGCATCAGAAAAAGGCACCACCAGCCCTGATACGCTCAGCAACTTCATTGTATCCTTGCATTGAAGTATCTGAGGTTCTACCAGTCCTGAAATAGCACTTCTTTGTAGAGCCCCTCCGCTGGTAACTTAGTACAATAATAAAAGGCAAAGGTAATTAATTCAGTGCTAAGGTCAGATAAGTTGCCCATCTTAAAAGGCACATCAGCTCAAAAAAAGTTGAAAGAAGGGGTATAAGAGGTCACAGAATCATAGAATCACAAAGTTGAAAAGGACCTACAAGATTACCTGGTCCAACCGTCCTCCCATTACCATTGCTACCATAAGCAAGGTGATTCCTTCCCTTTGCAAGAGGTAGGGCTGTGCATTCCCTGCTTCAGGCTCCACTCGAAATCAGCATTAAATGGAGCTTTAACTCCAGGGATTTGAGTTCACAAACCCAGAAATGTGTTATTTTGCAAAAGATACTTGCTTATTCCAATCATTTCTCTAAGCTGGTGCTGATAACCCTGGGGTAAAGATTTGTTCCCAGAACTGTATGTCAAACTGGCTTTTAGACATGAACAGGGTCCCTCTAGGTCATCTTCTCCGTAATGGGAAAATAATGGCTGTTTTAAAGGAACAGTTCATCTGACCTCTTCTGGATGTCTGCATCAAGAAGAAAGGAATCCTCACCATGGAAATGACATTCCTTCCACAGCTGTTATAAGGAGCTTAGGGTGACTAACACAGGAGACACGACTGCGTTCAGTCAGCTAAATCCTGTCCTGATTGCCATGATGTGGTTTCATGCATTAGTGTGTGTAAATGTTTGCTTGTATCCAAAGCCTGTTCTATATTTACATCAGGCATTTTTGGCGCAAGCATCCTGCAGTCAGAGAAGTTGGTTTTGATTTGGTATCTTTACTCTGGCCACGGCTGCCATCTGGTGTTGATGCTGCATATGAAATTCCTGAGGAAGACAAAATTCTCTTCTTTAAAGGTAAAATGTCTTCTACATTCCAATGCTGTCTTTTCTAGTACCTTAAGAGATCACATCTGGATTGAAAAACACACTCTGTCTGTAGGACTCCATGAATTTTAATTTAGTCCAATGAATTGGTGTATTTCAGTCACAGAGATAACAAGAACATTATCCAAGATAAGTTACGTGTTTTTTTCTTTCTTTTTTTTTTTTTTTTTTTCCAGGAGAGATATCTATTGAATTTAAAAGTGATAGCATGTCTGCTTCCAGCTTGTGAAAAACTAAGATAAATAGAGAGGGAGACTGAAGTTTTTGTTTCTGTAAAATATGGTGCACTTTTACAATTCTTGAATTTTTTGAACTGCAGAACAATATGGAAAATGTTTTGAAGTAATCGGTATTATCTCTCTGTGGTTTGTTTGTTTGTTTTTTCATTAAAAGATAAGCTTTCATGAAAAGGTTTACATAATTCCTAGAAGATTCTGAAAACATGTTTTCACCAACTTTTCTTAATAGGGAATGAATTCTGGGTTGTGAGAGGAGAAACCGTATCACCTGGATACCCACGAAAACTCTACGTCCTTGGATTTTCAAAGGATGTTGTCAAAATTGATGCTGCTTTTTATGACAGGAATAAGGGGAAAACATATTACTTCACAGAGAACAAATTTTGGAGGTGATACTATCTATTACTTTCCTAAAATGGATCAGACATAATCTCATGATCAATATCCTGTCACGACATAGGATGCATTAGTCACACAGTTTTGGTCATCTCTTTCACAGTCACAAGATTCTATAGGAAAGAGAAATGAAACAATGTTTTTAGCTTTCCTTTCAAGTGCTTTAGCTATTTAATCATGTTATGTATTCATTTATTTATATAAATTTACCTACCTTGTAAAAAAAGCCATCTTACAGCTCCAGAAATCATGTCATGAAATCTGACAGAACAATGACACACAACTTATATCAAAGCCACTCCTGCAGGTTAAGAAGGAGAAATCCACCCTCTTGCCAGTTACCAACAGAAAGCTCATGAAGCTGCAGACTAATAGTTTTCAGCTGCTAAGATGCGTGTTGCAGCCCTATATTTCTAACAGCTGAAGGAGATGCTCCTATATCAGAAGCAGCAGGTAACCTCAGCTTTTATAGGTGAATGACACATCTATCTTCCATGTACACGTATATCATACATACAAAGAGCATCCCAGAGTAACTAACCAGCTACAAACTACTGATTTGAGCAGGAGGTTACTCTTCCATGTTAAAATCTCAGCCTGGATAGATTCATTTGAGTCGTTTTCCTGATATTGTTTGATATATTTGCTCTTGCTGAACAAACGTATCAGAAGTAAAATGCTTTCAACCTTGTTATTAAGTATGCTGTAGTACTCCAGCATTGACAGATAAACTGAACTTCACTTAAAATTCAAAGCCTGCTGTAGGTAGCTTATGTAAAAATAACTTAAAATGTCTTATAACTTAAGAAAAAATCAGATTTTTCCTAACAAACATTTCTTACAGAGAAGAAACATGAAAGCAATCTCTTGATAGTCTTACAAATATAACTTATGTTAGAGATAAGATTTTCCATCTAGCTCTTATCTACAGTTTCTTAAAAATAAAACAATACAGAAAAGGGCAGATTTGTGACAGTGGCTTAAATATTAAGTATTCTTAGTCATATCTTGAGATGATGTAAACAGAGGAGTAATTCTTCCTGTGTGGCCCATAGAGTAAATAATGGTTTATGAACCTGAGATCTGTCTCAAGGTTGTCTGAATACTGCTGAAAGTCCTCAGTGAACTTGACTCCCTGGCTAGGAAGTACTGACGTGGGCTGAAATAATCATGAATTGTTTGCACTTTTAATTGACATCAGGTTGTTTCTTGTTTTTCTCAGTTACGATAATAGAAATCAGTCCATGGACAGGAAGCCAAGACTGATAAAAGATGCATTTCCAGGAATTAATGAGAAAGTTGATGCTGTTTTTCAACATGAAAGTGAGTCTCTGTTCTCAAGTGAACCTGAATTAAAAGACCCAGGGACTCTTGGGGTCATAGGACTGAAAGTGCTTGGACAGATAGAGGCTCTTCTGCAGGCTCCTCATAGCCCGAAGGCTGACCCCCAAGACCCCAAAACAGTCATGTAGAGCTTACATGCTTCGTTTTTCCCCCCTGAAAAATAACATTTGATGTAGGGTTGAAAATTGTTTCACAGTTGAAATAGCTATCCCTAACAGACAGACTGAAATACCTGCATTCATGTTGATGTGTACCTCATGCCACGAGGAGTACCAGTTAAGATACTGAGGTCTCAATAGCATAAGGTCTACCTACTGTGAGTAAGGCTGTCATGACACGTCATTACCTTGAGAATAATAATCAGCACTAGCTTCTCCTGCATGACAGAGGGTGTGATTTCAATAGAGAGATGCTGGGACAGACTGAAGAGCAGTGATCCCAAGCTGCAGTGCACCACTTTGCAAATATTATCCCTGGGAGCAGATGCTGTTGGCAGTGTGAGTGTATGCAAAATATTCAAAGTTTTTGGAACTCTTTCCAGCTGTTGTTAAAGTGTATTAAGCTTTACAGCTACAATAACTTAATTAACCTGCCTTCCTTTTTTTTTTTTTTTTTTTCCCTAGACTGTCTTTATTTCTTTCAAGGAAGAAAGCAATTTGAGTTTGACCCCGATAAGAAGAGAGTAACACGCCTGCTAACAACAGACTTCTGGTTTCCTTGTTAAGAAAAGGAAATCTACAATGGTGTAGGAAAGACTGCAGTGTTATTGCACTGTAAACACTATTTCTTTTATAAATATATGAAACATATAGTTGCTTCAGACTTAGTCATCATACTTCATCCCCTGCATATTCATTCTGTGCTTCTGTAAATAACTGAAGAACAGTATTTAGCATACTGATCTGTATATATATGTACATAATTAACATCAGAATGGCTCACATATTTTTAAAGCCTCTAGTAGCAGGGCTACTCAAATGGGACACTCCAGGGTGAATTTAGACCATGAGCAAGTTTAATCTGCATTTCATCAAAGTCCAAAACACAGTGAGACACACTCAGTCTTGCAGGATGAAAGAATTGCCATTTGTTCCTGCAGCAAACAGTGCAAATGATGCTGCCATACCCTGCTGTAGGGAGGTGACAAACAGGGCTTTGCTGCACTGGCAAAACTGGAGACAAAATGGTTAATTTGAGTTACGTCACCTCCAAAAATAAGAAATGAATATGTGTAATTGGTGTCTGACATTGCCAAAGTCAGATAAACAGGTTCAAAACTTCTAACTTTAACGTTAGTTGGAATTCAGTAAGAAACCTTTCAGTGATGTCAGCTTGTTCCTTGTTATTTGACTCAATGCTGTTCTTATTTGTTAATTCTGTTTTTCCTTCATGTTTCTGGTGCAGTGTTCTAAGCGGTCCTATAACCACAAAATATTTTAATGTCTTAATCAGTCCACGGTCTCAGCTACAATAGTAAAAGCCAAAAATATGCATGGATGGCTTGGCTCACACTTTACAGGTTTTTATTTTCTCAAGGAATTCTCTGCCTCTGGATTTTGGTGAGTTCCTTCAGCTCTTCCTACTGCTTTCTTCCTACCTGTGCACTCCACACCACTGCCACTGGGGCTAACTGCATTAGATCATGTTGTTTTAACTGTGATAATCACTTCTGACTCTGATCTTTTAGATGTTTTTGAAATAGTCTCTTTCATGTGAGATTGTAATTCTTAAAGCAATGCAGGCCTGTCATAGAACTGTCATGATTGTTCTGACTCTCAAATACTTCCTGTTTCTTTATTTTTGATGATTTCTTGGCTCTTTCCTTCCTTATTTCACCTATTACATGCACAGAGGATCATGCTAATTATTGATTAGAAAATTGATAGGTAACAGAAATAGAGTTTCACTGACTCTACTATTATCTGTCTTAAAATAATTTTGGTGTTTGGGTTTTTGTTTATTTGTTTGTTTTGTTTTGTTGTTTGTTTTTTTTTTAACTGTTGTATGTTGGTCTTATTTTTCTTCCCAATTCTTAGTTTGAAAATCCCTGGTACTACTAGCAAGCCAGCCTCATCATTTTTGTAAAAACAGAATTTTTAACCAAAGATTATTGACCTGCCTTTCAGATGTTGTACTCTCCTGAGGTATACTTTGAGACCTGGACTCCTAGCTAATACATTCATGGTTTGTGGCACACTCGGACCAAAGGCTTCAGTAAATCTTTTCATCAATTTCTTGTGTGTTTCTACATGTGCCAGATGTCTAGCCTGTCTGCATCAAGATTGGATGAAGATGAAATTCTCTTCACAAGGAGCAAGACTATCATGTGATTCTTTCTCCTATAGAATTCAGAGTTTATTTTCTTTAATAGTGTATTTTTCTTCAAGTATTTCATTTGGTTTTGTTGTCACTGTCTTGTTCTAGAAGATTTTTTTTTTTTTCCTACATTTGAATGTATCTATTTGTTTTCTATTCACCAAGGACTCCATAGTACTTTGATCAAATATAATCCAGGATGCCCAACCAGGAAGGCCCAACAGTATGTGCTCCAAGAAAAACAGTTTGTTCGGGGTGCTATTTTTCATACCTTGTACTGGTTTTCTTGGTTTCACAGAGTCATCCTCATTGGAAGGCACAAATCTCCTTTGATACTGTTCTTAATACGATTTATGTATGTATTATCACAATAGCTAAGGTGTGGTAGTGAACAAAAACCCACTGTGTACTGACATGGAAATTCAGAACTAGAAGACCCCAAAGTACCACATAAGTAAAATAGACAAAGATGATAAAAATTGTGCTGACTGGAAAGATCCCTTGCTCCCTGTCAGCATAACAACTGACCCTGCATGTTCACAGCAGTAGCTCACAGTGAGATTTTTTAACATTAGCGCCATGCCTCCAGACGGGAGTCTGTGAGCCTGTAGCAATTCCAGTACATCCCAAACGGGGCAGAGCCCCTGGATATATGCAGATTGAATTTTCAGATTAGTGCAGGGAAATTTATCTCTTATTGCTGCCTCTTTCAGGCTACCTTTCACAACTTTACGTCTTCTCTGACAGTTGCACTGTTTAGAGGTGAAGGATTTCAAGCTGGTGAGGTCAGTTCTGAAGGCATCCCAAGACCTGCCTGCCAGCAGGGAAATCCTGCCCAGGACAGGACAGAGCAGTTTCCCAGCCCAGGCAGCAATTCCTGCAGGGAGGAAGAATCTAATTGATTAGATATCCAGTGTGTTCAGGAAACAGGTACTTGGCACCAAAAGTGGCACTCCTTCCCTTCTCCTTGAAGTGCTACTGATTTCAGTGATGATACCCTGTCTGAGAGTTGTGCAAGTCACTGAGGTGTAACAGGCACTACCCCAGTCTGTGAGCCATCGCATTGCATTGCTCTTCTACAATAGAATCATTACAGCTGATTCAGGACTTAATATCCTGAGCCCTATCTCAGTGGCCTTTGGACTTCAGTGCGGTTTGAACTGCACACTTGTGCTCCTGCCATTGACTAGCCCAACATCCTGGTTTGTAAATGGCATGACTGATCACACTCTTGGAGCATGTACAATATTGGCTGATTGTAAATCATGAGATTGTGCAAACTTCAAAACATCTGAGTTGGAGGGCGGCTTTCGGCTTTTTCATATCAGTATTAAAATGCACATGGCTCACTAAGAGAAAACTCCTAATTAATTTGCTAACTTGAAGAAAATATTTGGCAACCAGCTGTATTGTACTACCCAGTGATGTGATTTATATCCCTGACATTTCAGTCTTCCCAGAAAAAGTGACATCCTCCAAGGAAAAGAAATTCTTTCAGAATAACATTCTGGTTTTGTGAAAAGATTTTGATTTTGTTCCCTTAAAATATATTGGAAACATATGGAGAGATTAGGATATGCATAATAGCACAGAAAGGACAGAAAAGTACTTCCTGGAAGAATGACGGCTGTACTTTTTAGTGCCACCTGTTAATGAGAAAAAAATGGCAAGTATAAATGTGACAAATTACGTTAACAAACAATTCTTTGAACTGTGAGCTATGAATTATTTCCTTTTCGCAATGTTACAAATATGGAACTACCAATCAAAGTTCCCTTTTTCACAGTAATTCTGTAGTGAGGGACTTTGATTTAGGGAAACCCCACTATGATTCACACTGTGAGTTTATTTTTTCATTATTTAGTCAGTGATGAACATTGAAGTTTCACCTTCGCAAAAGAACAATTAAAGCCATTAGAGGATTTTTAAAATGTTTCATATATAAATGGGGGAAGAGGACGCCATCCTGAGGAATCACATGCAAGCTATGGGTAAGTTATACGCAAGGTCAGTGGAAATCACTGAAACAGAAAATTGTTGGAGGCTCAAAAATTCTTCTGGGGAAATACTTGCTCTTTTATACGTCTGCCTAAAGATCATTTTCAGTCAGTGCTGAAAAGCGGATAAATCTAGAAGATCAGTGTGCTAGATAGGCCTGTGCAATGCTTGTGCTCCTATGTAGAACTGATGAACAAGGAATGGTGAGTAGAGTGCCTAGAAAAGGGATGCTTAGAGGTCTCTTGACTCATGACAAGCAAAAAAGATGCAGGTTTGTCAAGAAAGAAGTGCATGAATATTAAGTATGGTTATTGCTAATACAAAGAGTCATAAGGCTGTACTGCCTGGGGAAAGAATGGAAACCCCCCCTGAAAACAATGACCCTTTATTCACAACAGCATCACTCCTCCCTTTCTTAGGCATCACATTTGGGTTTATCTGTGCTGAGCAGATGGGTCCTGCACCTGGTGGGTGATTCAAGGTAACCTGAGTATAGTATGGATGTTTGTTGTCTGGGCAAGGGCTGTCTCTGAACAATAGTCAGAGTTAGGTAACTGCCAGGTTTCTCTCTCTCCATTGGTTATATAGAGACATCAGGCACACTTCAGGCAGAGTCGATGAGTTAGGAGATGCCAAATCCAGTACCTTGACAGAGGTGAGGCTAGTGCAGCACAATAGCACCATCCCCCATGTCCAGCCAGTAGAGGTGCTCAGTGCTTGTTCCCAGAAGGTGCATCCACATCCACATACATACATACATACTTGTACACACACACACAGGTGTGGATACGCCAGTAAGCTAGGCTCAGACACTCTGACCACAGACACACAGATCTGCAGCCTTTGGTCCCACCCTAAGGGTTGTCACTGAGACCTCACTTACCTATGCATGTAAGACAGAGACCCTTGTTCATGAAGCTATTCAAGTGCATCCAAGGAAGGGATACAAAGATGGTGAAGGATCTAGAGGGAAAGACATATGAGAAGCAACTGAGGTCATTGGATTTGTTCGGCCCAGAGCAGAGCAGGCTGAGGGGAGGCCTGATGGCGGCTCACAGGGAGCGGAGGGGCAGCGCTGAGCTCTGCTCTGTGTGACAGCGACAGGGCCCGAGGGAGCGGCATGGAGCTGTCAGGGGAGGGGTGGCTGGCGGTGAGGGAAAGGGTCTGCACCAGAGGGTGGTGGGCAGGGAACAGCCTGCCCAGGGCAGTGGGCACGGCCCTGAGCATCAGAGCTCAAACATGTTTGGACAGCACTCTCGGACACATGGTTTGTTTATTGGGTGTCCCTGCGTGGAGCCAGGAGTTGGACTCTATGATCCTCATGGGTCCCTTTCCAACTTGGGATATCCAATGATTCCACGAGCCTTTAGCCACTCAATCTAACACAACTGGGCCTGCAAGCAAATTGAGGGACTGTGTAGACACCAGTTAGCACTCAGTAAATTCATTTTGACACTTTCAAGTTTCCTTGAAAAGGATAGTATGGCAACATGCTAACTGCTGTGTGATGGGAAGAGCAGATGACTGAAAGCTGTCCTACACCCATTTGAGGGAGATGTGCCATAGGACACGCAGTGGGACGCCAATGCAGATGGTGAAATGGGACATGACTTTGTGGCCCGACATGATGGAAATTCCCAAGACAGAGGGAAGACACTGCTTCTGCTTCCTCTTCCTGATGTTGTTTAAGATTTTCATTTGATGACTCTGTGAGCACATAAGTGGCTCCCACAGCTAGTGCTGGAATCCAGGATTCTCTAATCCTGTCACTGGCTGTCCTAAAAAGTAATTTATTTAAAGTTTCCAGGAAGACAGCCAGATGTCCCCTCCCACCCTGTGCCTGACTCAGTATCCTCTGGTCACGTTAAAATTTGGCAAAAGACCTTTTCCAGAAATGTGCATGGCAGCAGAACCTTCCAGTACAATCTGTAACTTGTGATTTCCTAATGTTCCCATTGCAGCCCCTGGATCCTTCCAATTAATCTGCAAGTCTTCTTTGCTTGTATGTGTTTAAATATGTCTATCACGCCTTCAGAAATGAAAAGAAAAAGAAGAATAGAGAAATAAGGAGTGATCTGCTCCTTAGGGAAAAAAAGAAGAAAAAAGAAAGAAATGGGGTTATTAACTCAAGACCTGAATTTAAATATGTCTACAGAAATACATGATGAAAATATATTTACAAGGACAAACACTAATTTAGAGAGAATTAGAGAAGTTAAGGAGCATTTCACTAGTCCCAGGATCATTTGAGTTGCTCAGACTTTGCAGGTGTACCCAACATCAACAATGAAGTTTAATTGGACAGTGAACCATGAGATTAAATCTCTTTAAATCTGTAAAAGCTGTTTTCCAGAATCATCTTCCTAGTTATTTCAATGACCAACACTGTGTTATTGCTTTGAAACGTTCGGTATTATTTTTATTCAAGAACTTCACACAATGAATATGATGAACCTTAAAAAGTATAAAGAAATTTACTCATCCAGGAGTAGTATCTTCTCTGCTAAAGGTCAGTGTGGTGGGGAATGCTGCACCATAGTGACAGTAGAATTATATAGTAGATATATTGCCTTGGTACTAGAGAAACTAATTTGAATATTTCCTGAAGGGTATTTCCAAATTTCTTTGGAGTTGAACTCAGTGATCCTTGCAAGTCTCTTCCATTTTGGGATATTCTGTAATTCAGTGATTCTAGAACAATAAAGTTTTCACCCTGCATCATATCTCTTCAGATCAAACCCTCCTAAGGTATCAGAAATAAAGGAGAGTAGTACATATTTGCCTTTTCCCATCTCACCCTAGCCTTTTTCCCTTTTATGACATGGAATCACACACATAAAACTGTACTGGGAGAAGTCTACAGAGGTTACCACAGAGTCTCTGGCAAGGAGAGCAACATCAAATTCAGCCTGACAACTTCCAGAGTTAGCAAGCTTGCAGCCCCTTCAGGCAATCTACCCTGGTACTTACCTGTCCTAGCAGTTAGAAAGGCTTTCCTGAAATTGGGGGTCTACACATACATACACATATGTGCCCACACACCCCACATATGTAAAATCCTCTTATCTCAACAGAAACCTAGTCAATACAGTCAGCTTCTGTTGATCTTAAAATCCATACCACGTGGTCAGTAGAATCATTCCCTAGAATCAATTTTCAAAAAGAGAGGTCATTCTACATTACATATAGAGGTATCTGTGCATCAAAGCAAAGTTGATTCTGCATCAGAGGATCATTCATTTGGCCATACCTGAGACACACACCTGAGGCTTACTGCCACAACTTGGGAAGTATGGAGACCTACATCCTTGCAGGGTAGCTGGAGGTCAGGTGGGATTTCCTAGAAGACCTGAAATTGCACATATACTCAGTTAGCTAAATCCCTAACCCTGTGTCTACATATAATCACTCTTGTTTAAGACCACTGTAGTCTTGGAAAACATTCACAGCCTATCTTTCAGGAGCAGCTCTTCATTTATTTAACAACATTTATCTCCCCTTGATGAAACAGGGAACACAGTATTACAGAATTATTTTCAACCTTTATTTTCAAGATACACAAATGTTGCTTTTGGGTTTCGTGTAGTCTTCCTAATCAAAGCACATCTCTGTGCATGGGTCCAAACACCCCATTGCACTTCTTTTGGCAAGAGTGTAAACATTATTCTATCATCTATCACAGATATGGAAACATACCTTATGTGTTCCAGTAACCTGACTGATTTTTTTTAGTATCAGTCAAAAATGGTTGTTCCATTTTAGCTCTCAGTTTTGGGAACAGCACAGGATTGTTTCAGACAGAACTGCTACTTATCTCATGGCAACTCTCCTGGATTGATGGTGCTAATTATTCCCAGATCAGTTCTTTGCATTTTCTTTTATATGTTATTGATCCTTACTTTGACTAAATGTATTTTAAGAAAACAAACATTGTTACTGATTATAGTACAATGCAATATTATGTTGTTGTTATTTCATATTGTTGCTCCAGTATATCAAGATCCATGAATTGCATATATATATTTCATATATATTCTATACATATGAAATGTAATTCCACCTTTTACCTGAAAAGTATTTCCTTATTTATTAAAAACACTATGAAATTGCCCAAAACAGAAGGCTCAGGAAAAAAAAAAAAAAAAAAAAAAAAAAGGATGGTAACGTTAGTTAAACTCATTTCATCACTCCCTAATGATGAAACAGTTATGCATCATTTTTACTAATCAGAGGATATTATGCAGCATGAGTCAGACTGTCACTGATTTACAATTTAGCTATATAAACAGAGCTGAGAAACGTGTTCAACAGGTCAAGACTTCGCAGCGTAGCTGAAGCAGAGAACCTTTGACAAGAATGAAGGTCCTTTCTCTTCTCCTGTTGCTGTATGTGGCAGTTTCCTCTGCTTTCCCTGTGGCTCCTGAAAAAGAAGATGAAGGAAAAAATATAAATCTTGTGGAGGTAAGTATTTTCTACTGCATTTCTAAATGAAACAGAAAGTAGTCTGAGAGATAACCAGAATTATTTTCAAATAATATGACTTGAAAATAAAGGCGTTTCATTTTGCAGAGGCTTCGAGAGAAAGCTTTTCCTATTAATCTGAAATTTTTGCGAGAATTTTCATGAAATGACTTACCTACATGTTGACTAAAAGTGCGTAACTTCACTTTGATGTTGTCAGTAAGATGTTAAAAATAATACAGAAGCATAAGTTCTAGTCGCACGGCTGCATGGCTGTGCAGAATTAGTCAAAATCAGGAACAAGATATATTTCAGAATGTGCTCTGAAAACTGTGATATGATCAGCCTTGGTAACATAGGGATAGAAACTCATTTGAATCATGTATGTATTTCAATATTTGGTTGAAATGATCTTTTACGGGATATTTTTTTAAAAATCTTCAAGAAATGCAACAATTATATAGATATATGACCACTACAACTGAAAAAAGTTGTTGAAATTTAATAGGAATATCTGTTTTTGTCAAGTCATATTTCATAGCTAAAAATAAATGACATGATTTTCCAAGTGCTGACTCTCTAGCTCTATTCACTGACTTTGCCAGGAGTTCTGTGTCTGGAGTTTCACTGCCAATTTCTGTTTCCTTAAATGAGACATGTGAAGTTATAAGCTTCCTTAAAAGCTCTGCTACTAAAATAACAGGCTATAATAAATAAATGTGGAATTAATTATTAATAGCAAATATTCAATTTCTAATACATGTTCTCCATATAGTCAATCAGTGAAAAAAGAAATCCAGGTAACTGTGAAAGCCGTAAATCAAATCTACCTTTTCACACTGATTCTTGGAAAAAATAGGCGGCTCTAGCCCTTGGTAGACACAGGGCTTTGTGATAGAATAGTTCAAGATAACTTAGGAAATGTAAATGTGACTGAAGACAATACTGATATATCATAATACTCTTCTTTTTAAAAATTCTGGTTCAGACTTACCTACAGAATTTCTACAATCTTCAAAAAGATCATCGGCCTCATCTAAGGCAGGGGGGTAAAAATCATCTTGCTGAAAAGCTCAAGGAAATGCAGGAATTCTTTGGACTACAAGTGACTGGGAAACCTGATCGTGACACTTTGGAGATGATGAATAAACCCAGGTGTGGTGTTCCTGATGTAGAGCAATACGTCTTCACGACAGGGAATCCGAAATGGAAGAAAAATAATCTGACATACAGGTAACATTTTCTAATCTGCTTCAAATAGATGTAAATCTAGTATTTCAGTTCTGGGGGCCTAAAGTAAAGCAGATTATGATCTACCCAGAATGACATCCAGAACGATTAACTGATTTCTAGAAAGAAACAGGCACTCTAGAAGGCATTATCTAAAGTTGTCATTATTGATTTGTACTTATGATAGATATACTTAATATATATTGCTTCTGTACAAATGAATATTTTTCAATTGAAACTCTGTATTTTTAGCATTATGTAATGTGTTCATTCTCCTTTGAAGGATTGTGAACTACACCAGAAAGATGAGACAAACTGATGTAGATGAAGCAATCCAAAAAGCTCTGAATGTCTGGAGCAGTGTGACACCACTGACATTTCAAAAGACTGAGGACAAAATTGCAGATATAATGATCTCATTCGAGTATAGAGGTAAAATTGATATCTTTACATATTGAATTGACATCTGAAATCATAGAAATAACTTGGGATTCTAAGTGGTTTTTTACTCTTCATTTTAGATCACAAAGACAACTCTCCTTTTGATGGCCCTGATGGGCTGCTGGCTCATGCTTTTCAACCAGGAGAAGGTCTTGGTGGAGATGTGCATCTTGATGAGGAGGAAACCTGGACAAAAGATGGAAGAGGTAAGGGCTGAGACCGAATCCATTTACACAGTTTTACCTTGTACGGTTTTTCTCACGTGGTAGTTAGCTCAGAAGACTAATTGCAGATAAAAAGTGAGTAAGAGTGGCACAGCTTGTCCTTCTAATTTATTTTTTATTTTTTGCCAGTGATTCAGTGGTAGGAATCTTTCTTCACTTAGCACTTCAGTGTTTCAAACTAGTGAATTCAAATGTCATCAAAACTTGTGTTGTTGTGAAACATTGTTCTGTTGAATCACTGAACTTTCAAAATCATTGGAATGATTTTTGATCCTGAGCAGTTTCTGCAATAGTAGGAGAAATCGGGATTGCGTTTAAGATACAACGATACTGGAGAAAGGATAAAGAGATCATAATCAGAATGTCCAACATTCTTCAAACACTCATATAGATCTTCAGCTACAACATTTTTTTAGTTATAATGTGGGTAGAATTACTTACAGCCTGTCTTGTAGCTGTAGCACACTGTGGTAAGTTGCATAAAACTCTTTTCCATTATAAATACTGTGGTAAATACGAAACCAGATTTTATCTGTTTCCTATGATTTTTATTGCACAGGCTACAACTTGTTCATTGTTGTTGCCCATGAGCTTGGCCATTCACTGGGTCTCTCCCATTCAAACGATCCTGGAGCACTGATGTATCCAAACTATGCCTACACAGACCCCAAAGAATTCCTTCTTCCTCAGGATGACATTGATGGAATTCAAGCCATATATGGTAAGAAATAAATATTTTTTGTTTAATATTTCTATTTGGAGGCTGGCTAACCATGGTAAGAATATATTTAAAATATGTTTATTTCACCTACATGAAAAGTCTAAGTGTTCTAAATAATGGATAACAGAATAAGGAAAAACCTGGAGGCTGCCTTCAGCTGAAGACCTGCTCTGGAAAAAAATCTTGGAAAAGATGAACTCAACTCCTTTGACAATGTTAAAAGTTTGGGTTTTATGACTGACATTCAGTTTAGAATGATATGCCCTTTCATTTTCTTTAAAGAAGATCCTTGACAACCATGGACACCTTCTGAACGCTGTCTTTATTCTGTATTTCCCTAAATTCAAACTGAAAGATTTTTATTTTATTTTATTTTTCTTCCTTTAGGACGGTCTAATGATGCTGTGCAGCCTACAGGGCCCACAACCCCACAAGCTTGTGACCCTAATTTGACATTTGATGCCATTACAACTTTGCGTGGAGAAATGATGTTCTTTAAGGGCAGGTAATACCAAGAAGCACATATATCATCTCTTAAAAGTATCCAGTAGACTTAAAAAAAATCAGTAATCCATGAGGGAAAACTATCATTTTGAAACATAGTACAAGGAGAAAGAGTGTAAAACCATTATGTACCTATTTACCCAAGAGAGAGTTCTTTACTCATTAATATCGAGAGTCTTAATTGACAAGAGCAGTGAGGGAGATGAAGAATGGTAGTCTTTTTTATAACTATTATGCCATTATGGCCATTGCTGTGCTAGACTTGGCTCTGAACTAGATTCAACTAATAGCAAAGCAACAGTATTCATACATTTCTTGATGATGTGCTCATGTGTCCCACAGTGTAAGCCTTCTGCTGCACACCCATACAAGAGCAAAGCCACGACTGAAAGTTCTAGTAAGTAGAAAGGCATACTAGGTGCTCACTGATGCCAACAATCAGCCTTTCTGCCCTACAGAGAAATAGAAGGACTTTTATATTTATCTTGCCTGATTTTTTGAAGAGGGGTGCTAAAGTTCAGATTTCAGCCACTCTAGACTTCCTTTACATTCACTGGAGACGGATACATACCCAGAAGGTGATTTTGACATTAGACAGAATATATCACTAAGTGGAGGTACTTGTCTCCCTCCTGTTATACTCCAGGAGCTATAATCATTGTCAGACATCTGTGAAGAGTGGAACTATTTTAATCTATAAATTTTGTTCAAACCAGATACATGCTGCGCAAACATCCTGAGAGGTCAGAGACAGAGCTCAATTTTATCTCACTGTTCTGGCCAAATCTGCCATCAGGAATTCAAGCTGCTTATGAGAACATTGAAAGGGATGAAGTTTTACTCTTTAAAGGTAATGGCATCTGAAATTCTTTACTTTTTCTGAACAGTTCCTCCCATAACCTTTGTAAATTATGCAGTTTCAGAGGCTAAAGTGGTTCTTTAACACGGGTCAGTGAAACAGGGTCTCTTACAAAGCTGCGAATCATTGAACCTGTGCCTGACAGAGCTATAATTCTGGAAGAGATCTCCTGAGATCATAATCCTTAAAAACCTCGCTCTGCTTTATTTAGTGCTGTAAAAAAGAAGACATGAAAATAGCTTCCCTTCTTCAGATCTAGTCTCTTCAGATAACAGCATTTCACTTACGCAAAAGAATTTTTGCTAAGTTCTAACAAGTAATTCAACTGGTAAATAGAGGAATTTGCACATCACTGTTACTCTTCCCACTGTTAGCTTGGAATATATTGTTACAAGATGGTCTAACAGGACTCTCAACAATAAAAGTCTGAAGTCTAGTTTAAAACAGAGCAAGAGAATTGTTTATTAGACTAGTAAAAGAAAAATTCTGGAAAGATATTTCAAAATGTATTTTTTAGAAATTATATCACGAAAGCCAATTTAGGTGCTTCCCATCTAAAATGCAATTAATTGTTTATTAATAGCAAAACCAAATGAAGCATGCTTATATTTTTCAGAGGATAAATACTGGGTTATCAGAGGATATGACATCGCATATGGCTATCCCAAACCAATCTATCGTTTGGGATTCCCAAAGACTGTTAAAAGAGTTAATGCAGCTTACAATGATGAGACCACAGGAAAAACATATTTCTTTGTAGCTGACAGATACTGGAGGTAAGATTTAGTATTTATCTATCAGAAAGAATATTTTGACTTGTCTCTGAAAATTGATGTAATTAATAAAAATTAAGCTATGATGTTCAAGTATACTCTGGAAATTCAAGCAGGTTTGTCTGAAGATATAAAGAACTAAAGCATTTGCTACAAAATGTCAATACTTCTAAAGCTATATTTGCCATTCATTACATTCCTGTAGTGGCAATGCAATTACTTGCTACCAGATGAAGTATCTGTCTATTGAAACAGCTATTTTACAGCAAAATTATTCACTTTTTAATCACAGTAGTGCTGCTTTTCTGTGTAATGTTTTGATAGTGTACACTTTGCAGTCACATTTCAAGCAAAATGAACTGTTAATTAAGAGTGTTGTAACTGAATTTTCTTTTGAATGATCAAGCTGTGGATCATCAACAGTTGTACAGTTAGCATCATTTGTAACTTCAGTGTAGCTCATAAGAAATTTCAGAGAGTAATTTTGTTTAAGAAGCACGTGATTGACAGCAACACAATTACATTTCAGGTCTGTGCTACAGCTTTTCTATTGTCCTTCTATGCTGTGATTTTAGACTAAACGGGATATCCAGCGGCTAGACTTAGAAACACATTTTAGATGCAATGACGGCCAAGGTGTTAGCTCAGCCTGAAAAACATTAGTATGTTCCTGGGCTTCATTTCCAGGATCCTTGAGAGCTTTTTTACAAACATCCTTGAAGGAGGGGTTTTCAAACACTCATCAGAACCTTACTACATAACAGGAAAAAATCAAAATCTACTTTAGTTTATCCTTATGAGACTTATCTCTAAGAGCAGAGGTGCATACATGTATGAATTTGCTTTGAAGTTTTAAAATATTATCTTCTTCACTACAAGTGGTAATTATGGCTTTCTTGTGCGCTCAGATATGATGAAAACAAAAAATCCATGGATCATGGTTATCCCAGGAAAATAATCCATGACTTCGGAAAAATTGGCAGAGTTGATGCTGCTTTCCAGAAAGATGGTATGTAAAAAATATCTTTAAGCTGAGTTTATTTAAATATCTGGCCTTCTACAGACAGAATCATTTATTTTCAAAAACCTGTTACTAGCCCTGAAACAAAGCAGCTGAGATGGAAATGAAAAACAGCAAGTATGCATGGAGTGTTTTTGCTGATTTTTTACCCCAGAATGCTAAAAAGAAGTCATCTATGAAATATAATTGGATTTAATTTTGTTTCCAGGCTACGTTTACTTCTTCCACGGTACAACTCAGTTCCAGTTTGATCCTCGTGCCAAACGGATTGTCAATCAGATGAGGAGCATCAGCTGGTTTAATTGTTAATTGCAATGATTGTTGTTTTTTTTTTCCACGTGCACACTGCATATTTTTATGTATATATTTGATATGTATATTTTTTATGTGCTGAATTTTTCAGCGTTTCATGACTAACAGGTCAGAATTGATTTCTGCCTAGATTCCATAGAAGTATAGTTTTAATAATTATTAACTGTAATAAAAATGTGTTTACATAACTTATTACGCTTCTACCGGCTGCATTAAATATTCCTAAAAAATTGTGTTTGTCATATCTTTTTGTCCTTGCTTCCTTATTTGCACGAATATTCAAGAGCAAACTGTAGTTTCAACACTAAAAAAAATGTACTCTGGCATGAAAAGGTAAATCTTTTTCCCAAGCCAGGCAGAGGAGCAACTAGCAGGCTCTGAGCTCCATTGCCCCACACAAGCTCTGGTGAAAATATTATGGGTAATTAGGACAGCTGGGACTCATGAACGTCAGTCCATAAATCCCACTTCCCTTTTTGCTCTCTCTTTTCTTCCTCACCTTCCAATCTGAGCCTTTCCTCCAGAGCACAGGTCTTTGCAAACACAGGCATTTTTTCCCCTTACGCCTTTAGGTTTAAGAGCTGAATTTAAAACTGAAAACTGTAATATTGTACAGGAGATTGCTAAAACCTCTACCCTGATCTGATAGGACACAAGGGGTGGATAAACCTCCTCAGTCGTGGCTCTGTCAAGTGCTTACTATTTCAGTAGCTACTATATCCCTCCTTATTTCACTGGAATAAAGGATGAAGCTCACTTTAAAAACTACAGTCCTTGGCCAAACAAGAAATTCACTAAAAATACAGCTTTGCATCCATCTTTACCACAGTTTTCTTCAAATATCCTCAATTAAAATGATCTTTGATGGGTTATTCAGTTTCTTTTTGTAGCTCAGCTGACAACATTAGAAGCCATATGGACATAACAAAGCTCATCTTCTCATACTTCACCTGCCTTATGCAATGCAGTAACCCAAAACCTTCAGAGGAAGATTCTGGGTTACTGCAATAGAAATAATAGGGTTCTGAGAAAAGATCATATAACCTCATAAATTTTTTCATTACTTATCTGTCTGTATTGGAAGTCTGTTAAATTGCATCCTTTGTAAATAAAGAACAGGCTTAGTAATTCTCACCTCCATTAAATTCAAGAGTAAAAATTAGTCTAAATAGTGTTAAAAGATAAGAAACTGTATAACCGAAAAATGGAGATTAGGTTTTATAAGGAATATCATATATAAAAAAAGAAAAGTAATTAAATTACAGTAAATAAAAAACTTTAATTAAGTTCATTTATATGAATCTTGTTCTCACAGAGTCATTCAGGTACCAGTTAGTTAATTCAAAACATCAGTGGCAATCCTTTTTAATATTTTCTTGCGTAAGCTAGCACTATTGAATAATTAATCCAACAATTGTTTCAAAAGTACATAAATCTAAATTGATTATGTTGCTTTAATGGAGATTGTCTCCAGGCGTATCAGCAGAAGATTAGAAGGAAAGGTAATACTTCTTTCTAGACCAAGATTAAATTAAAAAATAGAAAACTGGGTTATATATTCCCTTCAGATGTGAACAGATCCTCAGAGTTACAGCAGGACCACTATTACCCCTCTAGAAATAAAAATTAGGGGTACTTACGGAGCAGAGAAAATGTTAAATGTGAGACAAAGGGTAAGGAGGTGCTTATGTTTTAAAGGAAAGAAAGAGAGAAAAGAGAATTTCTGACCCTGTTTAGGCAGCCGAATTGCAGCAAAAGTGTTTTCATGTGATCTCAGCCATATGCTCTCATGGTAGTCAAAGTTTTTGGTCAAGACATTTGGTGAGCTCCTGAGAGCTGCACAGATCATCCTAAGTTTACATCCTACATGTGGTCAGAATAAATGCCATTTGACCATACTGGTTAGATTTCTGTTGATATCACACAACCCTAGACAGTTAACTCACACATAGACACCAATAGAGTAAACAGTTTGGGGAACTGAATCCCTGGCGGTATCATGCTAAGATGACCATGCTGCAGAAGTACTGAAGATGGCTATAGCTCTTTGTAGTGTCACTTGGTACTGCTGATGTGGTGAGGAAAGACAGTGACTTCCTGAGTTAAAACTTGGGTCACCTTACAGCAATCTGGATAAAACCTATTCTAAGACTACAAAGGAAGTCACGAGGTAGGTCAGCATCCTTTAACCGATGCTAAAGATAAGAAGGAAACCGCAACCAGCAGCTGCTCTACAGCTACTGCTTTTCTCAGGCCTCGAGGCTCACTACAGACATACTTGTGAAACATCGTCCGTGAGAAACTCCACTTGGGCCTCCCTACCATGAGCAGTGGGAATTGGCTGCTGTGTTGTGCAAGCGGTCAAGTAGCAAAAACCTTACACCAGCTTGAGTAATGTAGGACTCCATCAGCTGGCACACAAGTCTCTTCTCAGCAAAAAGGAATATAGCTTGAGCTGTTAGCTGAAACTAGAGAGAGATTCTAAATCAGTTGTTTAATCTTCTCTACACTCAGTAAAGGCAAAAAGAGGGTACCTATCGAGACAGTTCATCCTATCCTAAGATAGCTGGTTGAGTTACTTTCCAGACAGCCATATTTCTCCATTTTCTACACACAAATGCTCAACTAATAAATGTATAAAGTTAGCTGCAACTAGTCTTAACCTAGCTGCTTCCGTTGTCTTTGTCCTTCCACTGCTATACAGCAAACAGCTGTGGAGAATTGATGGCCAACAACAGTAGGAAAAAAGGACACCAGCTTCCCCCAGTTCATATCAAATCTCCTCACAGTGTTGCCTTGATTTTTTTACAAAATTATATTCAAATCAGACAAACCACTTTTTTGAAAAGGATTCTCGCATATCATAGAGAATTATGTGTGGTGCAAAAACCACTGAACAGGGGTTTGTATTTTGTAACCTACGCTATATATGTGATCAGAAGGCAATGCCTTCTAGTTTTAAAGCTATTGAGACAACCAACTGTTTCAATTTTAAAATTAAAGCAGAGCTCAAAAAAGACATTCTGTTTCTGGATAAATGCACATGTCATTTCTTGTATCAGTTCAGTCATACTCCCCATCTCAGAAAATTTGTTGCCCTAGTTTGTACCTCAGTAAGAGAACCGAATGGTATCCAGGTCCTTTGGGTCTCTTACCTTATCGCAAGAAAATTACTGTAATGACAAATTAAGAGAGGTGGAAGTTTTTGTTATTATAACTGAGAAATACCATTAAAAAGAAAGTTTAACAAGCAAGGATGTATTGTGAAATTTGGGATAGAAAATTTGTCATTAACGCCTCCAGTTGGAGAAAAGTTGGCTACAAGTGACAGCAATAAACCAACATCATGGAAACAAGGATTTCCTTTAAAAGCCACAGTCCAGCATGAGGATATTTCTTACAGCTCTTTCATAAATTTTGAGCACATACTGTCAGAGCTCCTCTGAGGTGCTGAACACCTTCAACTCCCATTACTATTGGTGAAAGAGGAAGGTGTTTGGCCAGCACAGGATGAAATCCCATAATTTGTCACAGTTTGTGTGACTTGAAACTTCCTTTACTCTGAATTACTTAAGACAGGAAATAATCATATCCCCTGCGGTTATTGTGGTTAAACTGAAGTAGCCTTCCTTGATGAAAAGGAAGATAGATAAATAGATAGACAGATAGATGGATTAATAGATAAGTAGATGACTGATGAATGGATAGAAAGATAAACAGATGGTTGATGGATGAATAGGAAGGAAGGAAGGAACAAATCGAGGAAGGAAGGAAAGAAGGAAGAAAAGTATAAGATCATTGACATTCTATGGGCTGGGTTTATGGGGAAAGAAATTTTGCATACATGCATCCTGGATTTTGCCACTTCAAATTAAACATACAGCCTTTTTAAAGAGTTGCAGGAAAGAGGTGTTTAGTAAGCGGAATTTTTCCTCCAATTTCCAAAGCAGCCATTCTCATATAATTCAAAAAGAAAATTCTGTACATCTGCATGACAGTAATTTATCCAAAAATTTTAATTTTTAGGATGGGATTTGTATCTAGTGTATGACTCCTCCAGACTGAGAGTGGATACGAGTCCCTCTACACTCGGAAGCCCCATTTCACACAGCTTGGCTGGGACAACCACTGTCCACCATTGTATCAGCACAAAATTGCTCAGGTTCTCTAAAATTCAGTGTAAAAGATCTAAAATTAAGTGTCAGGTTCGAAATGACAGCCAGGCAACTTAGAAGTATTCAAACACCAACTGACTTCAGATGTCTGTGAAATCGGATGGCTTTAATAAACTGTTATTGTGTCAGCCAGCAGAGTGTTATAGGATGTCTGGATGTAATCAGAGCATGGCAAATTCTGAGTCAGTTTACAGCTGACTCTACAATTCACTCTGTAACCATACAACTGCAATCTGAGAAACGATGCACACTAGGCAGAAAGCAGACTGCTCTCGTATGAGGATGGAAAGGAGTGTAAGAATGAAGAATATTTTGCTGCTTCTCTTAACGTATGTAGCTGTTTCTAACGCTCTTCCTGTTCACCCCGAGAAAGACAACAAAGAAGATACAAAGCTTGTAGAGGTAACTCTATTGTCTGTATCTGAGTCTATAGCTTCTCCTCTTAGATTTAATCTGCATGTTCCTGCTGCGCAGCAGTTTGTTGTCTTTCTGAGACAATGCTGTTATACAGAACTCTGTGGTCCAAACTTTATTTAAGTAGTGTAATCAGTACAAACTTGAAATGCCGAGTAAATAAGAATTCTGTTTCTGTTTAGCTATGTTCATCAGGAAAACATCTGTTTTTCTCTGAAATCAAAGGCAGATGATTCTGCTAGCACAGTACATAAACAATATCAGTCCGAAGGTATTTATTTAAGAAACGGATCAAAACATGAAACGTGTTTGCTTTGTTTTTTCATTAGGATTACTTAAGTAGATTCTATACCATTGAGACAGACTCGAATCAGCGTGGATGGAAAACAAACATTGAATCTACAGCTGAGAAGCTCCAGAAAATGCAAAGATTTTTTGGTTTGAAAGTGACAGGAAAACCAGACACCGAGACGTTAGAAATGATGAAGAAACCTAGGTGTGGCGTTCCTGATGTAGGTCTCTATGGTGTTACTCTGCCTGGATGGAGAAAAACTAATCTGACATACAGGTAGTATTTCCATAATTAATTTTCTGTGCTTAAATTGTGGTTTTGTGGGTATCCACTTCTGGTATATTTAAATATAACTTCCATAGCAACGGTTTCCAGCTGGGAAGACAAAAATATTTTTCTTTCTCCAGCTGTTAGCTGAGCGTATCCCTGAGAGCAATCTCGGAGAGTCAAGCTGGGTATTTTACATTTTATGAGTCAACTACAGAATTTTGCCTGTTATGTGTCATCCCTATTATGTATTCTGTGAGCCAAAAAGAAATATCAGTTGCACCCAACACAAACCCCCCTATCTTCAAAATTTGCTGTGACCAACAGCATAGTTACAGAAACCCAAGGAAACAATTTTCTTTATGCTCAAGAGACCAATCCCTGGATTAGGTCCATTTTGAGAAAAACTGTTACCATGTACACAATTATTTTTCTGAAAAAGACGTACTGGACAGTCATCACATCCCTTAAACTCATTCAGTTCAAGATGAGTTTGGGGAGCTATTGGGTTGCAAATTGCTTCTTATGCACCTCTGTGTATCATCTTAACAATATCAGAGAAATTCTTTATGCAAGCACTAAGTATTATTGCTTGAACCCTCGTAACTGTAGAACTGTGAACTACACACCAGATATGAGCAAAGAAGATGTGGATAAAGCAGTCCAGAAGGCATTTAAAGTGTGGAGTACTGTCACCCCACTGATTTTCACTCGCATCCAAGAAGGAATAGCAGATATAATGGTTGCTTTTGGGACAAAAGGTAATACAATGACCAAAAATCGATGGTAAGACTAATTTAAAGATTTTCCTGAAGTCATGACATAAACTCAAAGTTATTTCAATGTCGTATTATAGGACAATATCATAGAACAAGAGGTAATGGCCTCAAGTTTCATCAGGAGAGGTTCAGGTCGGTTATTAGGAAAAATATCTTCTCGGAAACAGTGGTGAGGCATTGGAATGGGCTGCCCAGGGAGGTGGTAGAGTTGCTGTCCCTGGAGGTGATCAAGAAATGTGGAGCTGTGACACTGGGCAACATGGTTTAGTGGGTATGGTGGGGGTGGGTTGATGCTTGGACTGAATAATCTTAGAGGTCTTTTCCAACCTTAATGATTCCACCATTCTTTGACTCTACTTAGCTCATGGACACTGCCCTCGCTATTTCGATGGCCCCCTTGGTGTCCTCGCTCATGCCTTCCCGCCTGGCAGTGGTTTTGGTGGTGATGTTCACTTTGATGAGGACGAAGACTGGACCACGGGCTCAGATGGTGGGTAAAAAAAGGTTTCTGAAATGCTATGCAAATGGTAAATTGCTTTCTGATTTCATTAGGCAAAGGATAAACTGAGACAAAGCAGAGCACCAGCAGTTGGAGGGCGTTACGTGCTGCTGATGTGAAAACCAGCCTGATCTACCACAATCCATGCTGAAAGCTGGCTCTGTTTCACCTCCCAGTGCGCATACTGGCTCCAAGTCTGCATTACCACACACTGCCAGTCCTCAGCAATAACAATAAATAGGTCCCTCAATAGTTTGTCATAGCTTTACTTTGTATTCAATCTAGGATGTGCTGATGTGTGTAAGTGTTCTCCCAGCAATTTCAGCTTCCTGTCACAGCTGGGGATCAGGACATACTGTTTGGACCATCCATGGGAGCGGGGAAATGACTGCTTATGTGTGCCACCAGGCCTGAAAAAAGAGGAACACCAGGTGTTCAACCCTCCACTTGGGACATGCCTGTTCTGTGCCCAGCAGGCCATACAGCACCTGCTACCTCTGACAGACCTGTCAGTACATGGGCACATTGCCCTCTTTTATTTTACACTCTTCTCTCATCTTATTTTGGGGATGGGAAACAGCAGAGGAGAACTGCAATAGACTTGAGGTCACACTGCAGGAAATACACAGAACTAACAAACAGGAAGGTGTTGTAAGAGCGCTACACGAGGAGAGATGTGGGCTCATTGCGGCAGAAAAGAGCTGAGGCATGGTGGCTGGGCTTGTCACATAGACAAAATGCACTGTTTACTCTATACCGGGAACGAATGGGTCAGCCCCAGTTTTGCTGCTATTCCTTAACAGCATGGCTCCAATAGTGATGTGCTACAGAACTCGTTGGCCAGCTTGGAAAGCTCATGAGAAGGAAGGACAGGAAATGCGTGTGGAAACTTCAGGCTCTGCTTGTCTTTTTGAGAAATGGAAATATTGGCTTCAGCCTGCCTGTCTTGGGCAATCGATGACCAGTCCTCTGCTCTGCCACAGGCTTGTGATCTCCACTGTTATGTTGCTGGCTCCCAGGCAGCAACGCAGATGATTGTTCTTCCCAAACTCAGAAAGGCGTATTACTTGGAGGAATGCAAGTAATTAAGTGCACGTTGAAAGAAGTCCCATTCTTATCTGCTTACTGTGTTAATATTTCACTGGTAATAAGCATGTATATGCATAATTTTTTTAAAGACATTTTATTTGGCAAGGCTATAAAGAAGCTATATGCTTAAAACTCTATGATAAAAAGGTAAATCATTTAGATAAAACTGTATTTTTCTTTGTCTGTTCATGACCTCAGCTTTGTTTCCCACGTGGAGGAGAGTGGCACACAATGACACTTCAGTGTCTCAGCTGAGCAGAGTGCACCCTCCTCTTTCCCTGGAGTGCCGTCAGTTTGATCTGACTCATGATCTAATCTGCTCAAGCTCAGCTGGGAAACCCTGCCAGGACACTCCTCAGGGCTGCACCCACACTCATCTCCAGACATCCATTCATGCCACACACATACTTTCAGCAGCTAATAGAAAGAATAGCCAGAAAGAGAGCCAAGAGTCGCTCCCTTTGAATGGTGGGAGAGTGAAACCTACCTACATATAAAATGTGTGCACACATATAAAATATATGCACACATATATGTATAGGTACGAGTACATGTATGTGCATATCCTAGTGAACTTTGATGTGAAAATCATCTTAGCAATGGCTGTGTTGTGTTCAGAATGCATTAGTGATTTGTAGTTCAAAATTAGACCAATCTCTCTGTCCGTTTCTTAAGGATTCAATTTGTTCCTGGTTGCTGCTCATGAAGTTGGCCATGCTCTGGGTCTCTCCCATTCTAACGACCAGAGGGCCTTGATGTTCCCCAATTACGCATATATCAGCCCCAGTGAATTTCCTCTCTCTCCAGATGACATAAGTGGCATTCAGTCTATTTATGGTAAGTAAAATCCACTTCCTAAAAAAAAAAAAAAAGAAAGAGAAAGAACTAAGCAGCAGGGAAATAATTTCTGTCACAAATTTTGAACATAAAATTCTCACTGAATTCACATAATATCAAAAATTCGTTTATATATGAAAAGCTCGATGTTTCTGCAAATTCTGTTTCCTAAAATGTCTCTCTAGGTTCTGCAACAAAAACCCCAGGTAAAAGGCCAGCCACCCCCACATCACCTAACACCTGTGGCACCCAGATATCTTTCGATGCCGTAACTACACTCCGACGAGAAGTCATATTTCTAAAGGGAAGGTAAAAACTGATGCAGCTTTTGTCTCTGCAGAGATTATGTTCTCGTGTTTGTTTTCTAGAAAGACCGAATGCCTAGGTGGGTAGCATGACTATGATTATGGGATTTATGATGAAACAAATGGAGAGAATTCAGAAATAATAGTACATTGAAACGAAGACTGTTAGTAGATGGATAGGAATTATGTTAGTCTTTTTGCAGGATCCCCTGACAAAGTAGCCCACTTGTTTGTTTCAGAAAACATCCTGATCCTAATAGATTTCCTCCCAGATGTATAGACGGGTACACCAAGCAGTGAAATGAATAACTGCTGCAACCATTTCCTAAGGGATAAGTACGTTCTACAATATAGTTGGACCACTATCTCTTCTAGCTACCTATACATGCCTTGTATCTGGGCACACAGGAAAAAGCCAGCTCATCTGGGACCCAGTGCCTCTCACATTATAGAATACAACATCAACCTGCATTTGTCAGCTACTTATAGGCGATATCATAAATCAACCAATACCAATGAGAAGGGCAATTCCAGAAGGAAATCAGAATTAAAAAAAAGCCTCGTATCCCAAACAAGGGAGTTTTCCTTTCTGACACATCAAACCAGGTAGTGCCACTGACATGAAGGAACTTGTAAGTCACAGTGTTGTTCGCATTCTTGTGCATATACAGAAACATCTGTGGTTTATTATTAACTACTAAACCTGCTTCATATTTAAATCAGACACTTATGGCGAGTCTATCCTGATAACTCAGAAGTTGAACTTGAATTAATTTCTGCCTTCTGGCCATCTCTGCCATCTGGTATTCAAGCTGCGTATGAGAACATGAAAGATCAGGTCTTGTTTTTCAAAGGTGAAGTATGAGATTTTCTTTAAATTTTTCTTACCTTTAATTTTGAGGGAAAATAGGAGGGACAATGGTAGCTATACTTGAATTTGAAAACCTTATCAACTAAAAAAAGGGAGGTGGGAGGGACTTCATCAAGTTTTCCTACAATGTACACTGAGGGATTCTATTTTATTTATTTTTTTTTCATTTAGTTTCTCAAAATCTAGAGTAGAAGTGTAGAATTATTTCTTTCAATAGGCAATAATTTCTGGGTTGTCAGCGGATATAAGGTGCTGCTTGGTTATCCAAAGAACATCAACACGCTAGGCTTCCCTAAAGGTGTTAAGAAAATCGACGCAGCTGTTTGTAACAAAAATACAGGGAAGACAGACTTCTTCATAGGTGACAAGTACTGGAGGTAAGAAAAATAGACAAATACTTTCGTATGATTGATTCCAACATAATTACACCACTAAAATCATCTGTATGATGTAAGAGGAATTAGACCTGTAGATAACTCTGTGTAACCAGGTAACACAAAGACATAGAATGTGTTTGACTCCTGCAGGGAAAAGAATAAAGCTTCCACTTTTGAGAGCTTAATAGTGTGCTGAAACAGGCACCCAGGATCATAGAATCATTTTGATGTGTTACACCTGGAAGGTGAAAAAAAAAATCCAACATGTAGACTGTTTTTACAAATAAAGTAAACAAAAGTATCTCTGGAAAATAAAGAATCGAGAGGTAACCTACATCAGTGGAAGGCTGCCTGGGATGGCCTGCGCAGAATTCCTCTGATTTCAGTTATGAAAAGTCCTAGATTACTTTACCTCTTTTAGAAAGATACAAATGGCAGTTCATTTCCCTTTGTTTGACTGGTTAGCATTAGATTTACAGCACTCTTCTTTTAAATCTGGTATTAAATGTGGAGGTTGGTGCCCTGCCTGTGGGGGCGGGGGTTGGAAATTCATTATCCTTGAGGTCCATTCCGACCCGAGCCATTCTGTGATTCTGTGAAATCCTAATCACTATCTCTACGAGTGACTGCCAATTCTTGAGCACTGGGCGAATAGAAGTAAAGTCAGCTTTGAGAAGCTGTCAGATTCCTCCTTTGTGCAAGGGTGACTGCTGCAAAGGCTTCTTCAGGCAACCAGGAGCATATGTGGGTCAAATTTACCTTGTTATGACTAATTGTGGGGCTCCTTGGTGAGACATACTGTATCAGATGGATTTTTGGCTGCATGTGGTTTCCTGTCCTTTGTTTTTGATAGTTTTGGAAAGAATGTTTACAATATCTTGCACTGCTATTTTACTGACGTGGTCACAAGATAAGAACATAAGAAAACCACAACAGCACAGATTTCTTACCTAGTAAGACTCATTCTCTGAGTCTCAGGACCCCGTGACAATTATTTCTTGTATCTAAGGAGAAGTAAAACAAAGGCTTGCTTGCTTAGATTTTTTTTCCCTCAAATTCCTCAAATTTGTTTCCTCAAATCTTCAGGAATCTTGGTTCCTCCTTTCAGCTCTCAAATTCAGTCTTATCTTATAAAAATTGCCCTGGCTTGATTAGGAACAACTTCATTTTCCTGTCTTCCATCTAAATCCATCTGCTGATAAAGCAGTAAAATATTATATTTTTGGAAGAGCAAGTTAAAATTCATGTAATTTGTGCAGCTACTATAGAACAGTGAATAGCATTCAAAGGCTGCTTCATCCTTTACAGGACTGATGTCTAAATTCTGTAAAATTCCATGTCTCCATTTATATGATGTAGGTATGATGAAAACACCCAGTCCATGGAGAAGGGTTATCCTAGGAGGACAATCAATGACTTTCCAGAAATTAGCCAGAGGACTGATGCTGTTTTCCAACATAAAGGTACAGGAAGTTTGGGTACCTGTTTTAGCAGTGGGGTTGGACTCGATCTCTTGAGGTCCCTTCTAACCCCTCTGATTCTGTGATTCTGTGAAATGAGCTTTTAATTAAAATCAGTTTACTTGTTAGGAGCACAAGTTCAGGAGCTACTGTAGATGCCATACTTCTGAATTTTGCAAAAGACAGAACTGAACAGATGCTCTCCCGTGTGCACAAAGATGGTGTTCCCCAGTTTGTTATAAAGTTTGTTATGAAGCTACTTCTTGTTTGCATAATGTAATGATTTATTTTTTATTCCTAGGATTATTCTACTTCTTCCACGGATCAAGGCAGTTGAAGTTTGACCCTACTGCTAAAAAAGTTATCAGCGAAATAAAGAGTAGCAGCTGGTTTAACTGTTAATGCCATTAATCTTTCTTATACATAGCAAATGAAAAAAAAAAAAAAAGTCATTCTAGATTTCTCTACAGTTGTTCATTTATGCACTGTTATATGGAAGAAATAGCTGGACTCGTTTTCATGCGTGTCTACTATTTTAATGAACCAGTATGCCAGCTCTAATTGTATCTCTAAAGGTCAAGAAAAGAAAAAAAAAAAAAAAAAGGTATTTTTTTCCCATGATTAGGTGCAAAATGTCCAACATAATTTATCATTTTATGATGTGGGACAGAGGGGTCAAATATTTTGGCAATAAATCATTTAAAGTTTGATGTATTTTCGGCTCCATAAGTTGAAGGCATTTTGTCTTTCTAAGGGAGAGTGAAATACCTCATATTAACATGACTGTTAAAGTTGTAAAATATTCTTCCAACACCGAATATTTGTATTTTCCTTCTTTTCTCCCCAGACATCTTCAAGAGCCAGGCTTTTTGTTACTCACTCATTCTGCTGCCTCATCTCCTGTCATATTGTCCTGCACCTCTTTGGCTATAGCAACGTTGCACCTTTCACACCAAATCAATATTGTTGCCACCAAAGTCATCTCCCTGCCACGGTGTCCAAATACATTTACTCACCCCAATCTGTCCTTCTAGAGTAACAGTTATTCCATCAGCAGCCACTTAGGATCAATTCACAAACCTTTGTAAGCCTACAAAAGATATCTTTCACAACTCCTATTTAAGAAATACATTCTTCTATCATTCTGTACTGCACTACATTTGCTCTGATAGTACAAAATCTGTGCTCCAAGTGGAAATACATCTGACATTTACTGTGTGCTTCCACTGCACTCGGGGCAGACCCTTCACAAAACCAAGCAAAATCTATAAAATGACAGCTGTAACTTCTTCAAGCATTTCCTTTACATTTAATTCTGGAAAGAGGCCAAGAGCACACTGCCAAATGGCTGTCATATCGTGTGCACAGCTATGTGCTCCTACCATGCTAGATGCAACAATTTAATGGTTCCAACCCAGACCTTAAGTGCTTGGGTTGGTCTAAAGGATGCTATCCTTATGTTGCTGCCATTGCTATGAAACCATCTGGCTTGGTTCCCAATAGGAAAACATAATGGAGGATCAGATATGCTATCTCACTGATCTACAAAAGTAATCACGGTGAACAACAGCATACGTTAGAACCCTAACAAAATTTAAAGTTGAATGGAACAATAGACTTAACAACTTTAGCTTTCTGTTTCTCTGTATTCATAGTCGACACGAGTTAGGGAAGATCAAAAGAAGAAGGAAGTTCTATACAGTGTTACTCATCTCATCCAAAGACTGTGTTAGCACAAATCAGTACCACCACCTCCTGGAGAAAACATCTATTTTCAGAGGCGAGCCAGTCAACTAACTTAGAGTAACTAGTTTTCAGACAGCTGAAGTTTGTGGAAATGTACATTGTCGCTGCTAAGCATTTTTTAGTTTTTATGGGATCCCAAACAGAAGGACATCCAATTTTTACCTTTTCTGATGCTCGTTTTTTGGTGAGACACACCACTGCTTCATCACTACAAGTCAATGATAAAGCTGAAGGCACCTACTTGGACCAAAACCACCAGTGGAGTGGACACGAAGGAGTTGCTGAGCCAGTTACACCCAAATATTTATACCCAGAGGCAAGTTTATTCTTTCATACACTCTGCTTGGTGTGTAACACAATCGTAATCTTAGCTGCAAGAAAAGTTTAATCACTGAGTCATTAAGGTTACTCAGTGTTTCATAATACATGGGCAAGTTCCTCTACTTCAAATACATAAACAAACATCAGAGCTGTTCTGTACTCCCTTCTTTTCTCATGTGTTTCATTGTTTCGCAACCTGAATAACTCTTGTCTTCAGGAAAGTTAATTTTTAACATTAAAATGCTGTTAAGGTTTTCTGACTGGCAGCTTAGGCATTGTGTTAAACCAATGTAGGGTGCATGTTCATAGGTCATCTGTAAAAATAAATAAAGCAATGAGTACTGCTTTTCCTGCATTCACAAAGAAGGTCTGAAAAGTTACACCCAACACAAAAGGGCTGGACTTTTGATCAGTGATAATGGCATGATTGCTCTGATTATCCTCTTGATGTATTGCTTCTATGATGGAATTGGAATTGGAACAGGAACATCACAGTAGAAATCCAGTGAGGTTGTCCTTCTCCCCCAGTCTCTGTCAGGAGCTTGGCTAACATGGAATTATGTCTTGTAGGTCGTTGTGCCTTCCCACAGCCCTTGAGAGCTGCCAACGCCAGTCTCTTACGCCACCTACAACTCCTTATAACGTGTATAATTCCTTATCACATCCCCATCCCACATGCAGGTTACCAGCCAGGTAACTGGTAATCAGCTGTGTGGTTACCCACGAGCTGATTGGCCAGCTGGCCCTACAACCCAAACAAGGAATCAGTTATCATCCTTTCCTCATCTAGTAAAAGGGTTTTTCTCCTCTAACTGGCTGCCATTTTCCACAAAACCCCCAGGAACTTCAACGACTAAATTCAGTTGGCTGAAGTTGGCCAGCACACTCAACCGTTACTGTGGGAGCAGTTGGGCACACAAGCAGATACACAGGACAAGATCCCACGTGGTCAGCCTGGAATAATTTTGCCAGTGTTTTCACTGAACATCCTTCTTGCTTTCCATTGCACATTTCCATTTGGTTTCGTAACATTATATTCCTCCTACTGTTGACCAGAGGATTTTGGAAGAGCAAACAAGGCAAGCAAAAAAGACATATGAAAACAAGGATGTACCTAATCCACGCTTGTCTCTCCAGTTGTTTCATATCACACATATATATTAAAAATAAATAAATAAATAGAAAACCAACCCAATTGTTCTGTTTCTCAGCCAGTATGTATTTAATGATATGGGGGCCCCGGGCAGTCTGATCTAGTGGTTGGTAACCCTGCCCATGGCAGGGGGGTTGGGGCTTAGTGATCTTTAAGGTCTCTTTCAACCTAAGCCATTCTATGACTCTATGAGACTGGATTAGGAAGTGAGAAATTTACGTATTCTGATGCAATGTGCTCCTGAAACACACAGAATATAGTATCTGTGGTGGGTTACCACAAAGGGCTCCTGCTCATTCCTCTGGCTGTGAGGATGTGGATTCCTAGTATTTATAAGAAATACTACCAGAATTAGTATTAAAAACTACAAAAAATACCCTACCAGAGCAGGGTGAGGGCTATGTGCAATTGAATACTGACTAGAGCAGAGCTTAAAAACCCATTTCTTCCTCTTCCCTTTTCAGATGAGCAGCCATCTGCAGCACTTCTAGGCAACAGAGATATCCCTGTTTTCCAAAAGCCTCGAGAAAACTGATACTGCGGGATCTTAAAGTCGGAAAAAAACATATGCATTGGAGCTCGTCTATGAAGAAAAAATTTGTTACCTGGATGTGTTTAACTCTCCTTGCATTCAGTGGTAACTTCACGCCTCTTGCTATTAATTGCCCAAATTGTGATAACAGAACAGGAGGATGCATGGCCAATATTTAAGCATTGGGAACCAGCAGACACTTTGAACAGTTTAATTCCATTAACCGTTCTGAACTCTGAACCTTCATCATATCAGAACTACATCCAAGGCACAGCTCTGGTGCTCAGTGCTGCCATTGCAGGTGCCAAGATAGGAGATCAGCAGGAAACACATATAGGTTGCACTATGTTCAGGTGCCTAAAACAGGGCTAAACACATCCCTGAGGGCTACAAACAGGGGCAGAGACCTTTGCAGAACCACCACTCTTAACAACAGCCATCTCAGGGGTACAGCCAAGTGTGTCTGGTACACCTACTTCGTAAACAGGACCTGAACGTTTGTGATGTGGATTCTGCGGTTCTGGCTGTGAGAGTTTTCCCTGGTCTGCGTACCTCCTTTAACTAAAGCAGTTTGTGAGGGATGGTGGTAGGAGACCGCGCAGAGCTGTGGGCCCTCACCAGCGCGGAGATCCCGCATGGGACAGGAGGTGCACAGCTGCCACCCAGCGGTGACAGCTCTTCTGGCATCTGCTCTGGGCTGAAAAGGTTACACTGATTCAGATGAAAAATCAGAACTGGAAGGTGAAGGTGTTTTGGGGGGGGGGGGGGGGGGGGGGGGGGGGGGGGAGAAAGAAAGAAAGAAACCCACACAAAGCAAAACAAACCAAAATCTTACAGACATGTGGTAAACGCTGTTATTACACGGAAGAATTTGGTAATAAAGATGAAAAATACATAGCTCACAAACAGCACTGAAGAAAATTTTTCAAACATATGTTACGTATATATAGTACAAGTTCTCCTTATTTCTCACTGTGTTTCAGACTATTTTCATTACCTTTATAAGTGCTACTCTTATTTTTTTCTCAGGAGAAGGAGGCCAAACTGCTTCAGGTATGTTCTGGAGCAACGTGCTGCAAGTTAACAAATGCAGTGTTTGTGAACAGACGTACATAAACATCACCTGGATGTGTGCTTAAACAAGCTTAGAATACAGAAACAGAATGGTTATAATTAAAGAAATCCTTTTCATTTCCAAGAGTTATAAACTCTACCTTCCCTTCCAGGATCACAGTGCAGCAAGAAGATAGGCTTTAATTAGAGAAAAATTCATATCAAAATTCAAATATATATATATAAGCAACACTACTTTGAAATCTTTTGCTCTGTCGGAGTCATTGTGAAAATATCTGTGTTCCCTGTGACCGCAGAAATGTACCACCAATTACAGAGCCCACACAAAGCATGGCCGCTCCTCAAGCACTTGGATGAGCAAATGTTCACATGCCATTACAACCAAACAGGTTCTTTTGCCAGATTAGACAAGCATCAAAATATGTTACATGTTATGTTCCAAATGAAGTTAACAAATTCTGCAGAGGCCTTCATACAAGGAAAATAAGTTAAATTCGAGGCCAAACGCAGGGCTAAATCTCTACCAGAAAGGTGAGTGGAAGCAGCTGAAGAACGAATACCTAATGGACTCATGGGACTGAATTAACTCACAGAAGCATGTGGAAAATAAATAAAATCCCACAATTTAGCAGTGTTGATCATTCAGTTGTGCATGAAACAAGACTGGATCTCACCATTCTCATTTCCTGTGTAGCCCCCTCAATTCTCATCCCCATAGCTAAACCCCACACCACACTGACCTTTCTATCTCTGCCTCTGGTTTTGCACAGGTGATCCTTATATACAGATTATTCTAAGTCACAATTTTGAGAACTGTTGCTATTGCTATTAAAGGGGAAAAGGCAAAATGTTTATTGTAGAACAGAAAATACAGAGGACATGATTTTATTTATTTTTTATTATGTTTTATTGAGGGAGGTGATTGTTCCCCTCTACTCAGCTCTTGCGAGGCCCCATCTGCAGTACTGCATCCAAGCCTAGGGTCCCCAGCACAAGAAAGACACAGAGCTCCTGGAACATGTCCAGAGGAGGACCACTAAGATGATCAGAGGGCTGGAGCACCTCTCCTATGAGGAAAGGTTGAGGGAACTGGGCTTGTTTAGCTTGGAGAAGAGAAGGCTTGGGGAAGACCTCATTGTGACCTTCCAATACTTGAAGGGAGCGTATAAACAGGAGGGGGAATGGTTGTTTACAAGGATGGATAGTGATAGGACAAGGGGGAATGGTTTAAAACAGACAGGGGAGGTTTAGGTTAGATATTAGGAGGAAGTTTTTCACACAGAGGGTGGTGACGCACTGGAACAGGTTGCCCAAGGAGGTTGTGGATGCCCCATCCCTGGAGGCATTCGAGGCCAGGCTGGATGTGGCTCTGGGCAGCCTGGTTTGGTGGTTGGTGACCCTGCACATAGCACGGGGTTGAAACTGGATGGTCACTGTGGTCCTTTTCAACCCAGGCCATTCTATGATTCTATATGGTTTATGGATATTTGTGACCACCAGAAGCACTTGTGTGTTGTGCGGGTGACAGAGCACATTTGCTTTAAAACAAATGACACACTCATGAGAAAGGGTCCTCAACATTATGTAAGAATGATGATTAAGTGACAAAGGACAAAAAGAAGGATTCTACCTCCTACACCATCTACTAGGGACAGGAGACCCGGGACTTTAATAAACTAAGACAACTAGGATTCAGCCTAGAAAGGCAGAATCTGTATTAGCATTTTGTTTCAGAGTAGCAGTGCAGTTTTGAAGTCAGTCTCCTCATCCTCACTTGCCATGCATTGTTTCAGTTTGCAGAGCAGTTTGGGGCCACAGAGATCAGATTACTGGTGGAGGACAATCTGTCACTGCTGCCCACATACTGACAGAGATCAGGGTTCAAACCAAAGAATGGTCCTTTGGGTACCTTCCAATGATGTGGCCAGAGGAAAGCACTTCAGCACCAGAAATCAGCCCCAAGTCTCCTACTGAATGCTTTGCATGTGGGTAGCTAACAGCAGGGAGTTATGAAATAGATGAATTGAGCCATCTGGTAATGTTTCTATCAGCAACAGTTATAGAAGTGCAATTACGCATGACTGGGATTGTGCTGGAATACGTTTGTGGTGTTCAAGGAAAGCAGATGAGTACACGGTCTGGGCACGTCTGCCTGACAAAATTGAGTTTATGTTTGCTGGTGGTAACCACAATCACCTACACTGATATTATGTATAAGCCTCCATTTAATACTTTTTGCTTAGAAATTGCAAAATCATTCTGTTTTTCAGAAATATAACTGTAAAGTCTCTGACAGGAGTAAATATCTAGAGTAACACAGGTGCTAAACAGGTAAAACAAATTTGTGCAGGGAGAAGTCAGTGGAACTGAAGGCTGAGTGCACAGTCAGAGGTGTAGCTGTTGGTGCAGAGTTGGCCTGCAGCTATCCAAGATCTTACAGCTTCATTTCAGGGCTGCACTTTGAAAGGTCATGTCAGAAATTAAAGTCCTATGAATAATACAGAGCACCCTGTCTATATCCAAGTGTTGCAAAGCGAGCTGAATTCAACAATCCTGCTGAAAAAAAAATCAAAGGATCGAGTTTAGTTTTACACTGAAAGGAACAGAGCTGAAGAGCAGTGATGAGCCAGAGCCTGCATTCAAAACCTATCTGAGTTTCCATACGTCCCTCCCACATTCCCTGTTCCCTGCTCCCCATGACAAAACAGCTAGAGACAATGTAGGCATACCTAATGTCCAGAGGACAGTGGAAACTGGTCCACATCACAATGACCATGCACCAGAGACCATGACACAGGGTTCCTGGCAGCAAACTACCACCTTTTTTTTTTTTTTTTTTTCCAGAAGCTCTGAGTTCTGGATTTTCTGGCGTTGGAAATGAGTAGGCATCGTTTGGAGGATTTAAATGGGCCACTGGCATTTTTGAATTTATATCAATACCCTCTCCTGTTTGTTACTCAAATCTCTTACCTTCATTCTGAATTTAACCCAAAAAATCCATCGCGCAACTTTGCTGTATGGTACCAGTACCTGAAATTACAGAAAGGCTCTATTATTAAAAAAAAGGCAGAGTGTAAATTCAGGTGCAGGATTTTTCATCTGTTTTAGTGAGAAATACACACTTGCTACTGTGCCACCAAGTACTCTGCAATATGTTGTGAAGACTTTTGAAAACATATAAAAACAGAGGTTGGATGTCACTAAACGAAATGCTGTTACTACATGCTAATCAGTATCGTTTTCACCTGCTATCTTATTACTATTACACAACACCACCGCTAGATGTCACATTATAAAACACATCACATTCATCCCCACAAATGCATGAATGTAATTAACAGCTGAAGTAAAGTATTGCACATCTAACTATTGATCTGTAACTTTCAGCAGTAGAAAACTGTTGGTCTTCCCTGAAGACTTCACTATTACAGCATAAGACTGTAGGAAGGGCCATGAAACCACCTCAATCCTTTGGGCTCTTACAATGTTTTTAAATCATCTTTCAGAATGGATCCTGATTCCTGACAGAAGCTCGTAGGATTTACCACATGGGAAAGTGTTTGTAGAGTGCTTTTTGTTCACAATGATCCAGTCTGTTAGCAATAAATTAGTCTCTCTGTGCTGCTTCGCCTGTGACAGAAATTGGCTCACGATAACCCCAGCCTTATCTCAATCCACGAGCCTTTTTTTCCCTAATATTTTCTCCTCCTATTCTTCTGAGGACAAGGAATGAGAGTGTTGCATGGTGGAGTTTAGCAACCTCAAAGTGTGAAACCACCACACAGATCAGTTCTGAAGCGTTTATCTGCTTGTAGCATTAGAGGAAAAGTGTCCAGAAATATATGTGGATCATAGTAGTCCCTTATCTATTCTTGAGTAAATTAAGCAGCGTCACAGAAGCATTAATCTATGCCATTACATTATTGCCTTGGTTCCTGGCACTGCTTTGCCCTGGACAAATTGATGTCTGGACATGATTCAGGAGTCAGTAGAGTTCATTGACATTTCTCAAGAAGCAATCTACATGTAGCTGCCCTGTATTAAAAGACAATTTTAGATAAGTGGAGAGGGTACAGTGATAGTCTGAGTTTGTATCTTGATGGCTTGCTGCACTCATGTAGATAAGAATGATGTGCCTGAGCCTGCTTTCTTGTTTATACCACCAGGTTTTGCTCCCACCTAATAAGCAGTCTGTCATTCACCTGGATCTTACACAACCCTTTCCACTTCTCTGAAGTCCTGGGTTTTAATAACCTTTCTTTTGGGGGCTGGAAAGGAAGGCAAACCTGACTCTTGGAAGTCAGAGGTCCAACATGAAGACATTTTACAAAATTGCAAAAGCTCATCTTTTCTAGATATTCCATTGCTTCATACCTGGCTTTCTAAAAACACGTATTCTCATTCATCTCAGTCCTTAGTTCAGTTATGCCACTGAAATCTACTGCAATGGGAGGTCTTGTTCAGTTGGACTCTTTGTCCAACCATGCTCTGAAAACCCCATCTCTGTAAGGCAGAACTAAGAATAATGTCTGCTACTGTGTCAATTGTGCTCTGTTCAAAACAACCAACTTTGAACACATCCAAGATATCTGATGAGCCTCTTTCTGCAGACCTTTCTGCCAAACCTCAGGCTCTTCAAAATCTGGTCTTTTTCCCAGTCTGTTCCAGAGTCCCCGCTTTCATCTGCCCGATTCCAGCATCATACAGATTGCCTCATCTGAAGGATTTAGGAGCCCAATCTCACCTCGTTTCTCCAGTCCTTCAGTTTACGAGGCAGCCCCGACTCCACTCTCAGATCATTGGCCCAGGTGAAAGCATCCCCAGGGACAAAACAGATTTCAAGTATCTCTTCTGAATTTCTGGGAATAATCACTAATTTTGTTTTTCTGAGGTATTTTAGTATTTGGGAAATATTCAACTTTTCTAAAAGTCTGTGTAAACTCAGAATCGTGAACTCCAGCTGTCAAGTGGTAAGAAACAGAATTGTTTGCACGCGATGGAAATACATCAGGGTTTGTTTGTTTGTTTGTTTGTTTGTTTTGTCATAGTGGAGGTTTTGTTGTTGGTTTTATTTTTGTTCGTCTTTTTGGTTTTTAATTCTTTAATAATTTTCACTGCTGCTACTCATGAATTTGGACACACTCCAGGCCTTCACCATTCCACTGCCCCCTCTGCGTTGATGCATCCTACTTACAAACAACAGTCTCCATTTGAACTTTGTTTGCCAGAGGACAATATGAAAGGCATCCAAGCATAATATACTGTGTCCTATAACATATGGTGCTGTATGTATGTATACGTCTTAATAAGCAATCTGCTCAATATGAAGTGAACACTGCAGGAAGCTTCTGCCACTTTCAATGCTCTTCCATTGCTGGGGGGGAAAAAAAAGTCTACTCAGATGGGTAAGGTTTACACCCTTTATGTCATACAGTGTGTGATTCCTCAGTCAATCAATGTTTCCAGAGGTTTTGTGAAGTTTTCTTAGTTAGCTTTTGTTTGTTTGTTTTGTACAGTTTCTCGGTGCTTTGTATAGTTTCATTTTGGAATAGCAGAAACCTCGGTTTCTTTTCTGGCTATAAGCTTTTGCAAAATATGAAAAATGTATGTTACATTAAGACTTTTTTGTCCAGTCATGATAAAGGAGATAGATGGATGTTTTTATTCCTCCAGGCAGTTTTAATGCAGGTCTGAACAAAAGTCAGTCAAAAATGTCTTCAGACCTGAGGGAAGTCTCTGTCTCCCAAGGATTTCAATACTGTGACAAAATAATAATAACAATAATAATAATAACAGTTCTGAGAGATTATGGGATCTGAGCTGTGGGATAGGTGAGCCTTCCTGATGACAGAGTCCTTTGGAAACACATAGATCTACTTAGTCTTGGTACCTCCAGAGCAGACATTGCAGAGGTTGCAGAGGGTGAAGGAAGATGGATGTCCTTTCTGCAAGAGCATTGACCAAACTACCACTTGAAAAGGGCTGCAAATGGTTGCTTGGTTCCACTTAAGCCTTAGTGTACAGCAGAAATGACTGAGTCAGGCAGGATTTTATTGAGCCACCAAAAATCAGACCATATGACTGACAGCGCTGTCCAAACGCTCCCTGAGCTCTGGCACTCGGGGCCGTGCCCACTGCCCTGGGCAGGCTGTTCCCTGCCCACCGCCCTCTGGTGCAGACCCTTTCCCTCACCCCCAGCTGCCCCTCCCCTGCCAGCTCCATGCCGTTCCCTCGGGCCCTGACGCTGTCACACAGAGCAGAGCTCAGTGCTGCCCCCCCGCTCCCTGTGAGGAACTGCAGCCGCCATCAGGCCTCCCCTCTGCCTGCTCTGCTTTGGGCTGAGCACACCAGGGGCCTCAGCTGATCTTTGTATGTCTTCCCCTCCAGACCCTTCCCCCCATCTCTGTAGCCCTCGTTTGAATCCTCTCTAATAGTTTTGTGTAATTTATTTATTTATTTATTTATTTGCTTATTTATTTGTGCTGTAGTGCCCAAAACTGCACACGGGACTCAAGGTCAGGCCACACCAGTGCAGTGTAGAGCAGGGCAGTCACTTCCCTTGACCAGCTGGCAGTGCTGTGCTTGATGCACTCCATGACACGGTGGCCTTCCTGCTCCCTAGGCACAAAAATCAGTGTCAGCAAAATGTCTTTTTGAAATGCCATAGTGCCATGAAAAACTGTTTCAGAAAATACAGAAAACTTTCTGAAATTCAGTGTAATTTCATATTACTTTCTATTTCATCTATTCATCAGAAAACTGAAAAAGGCCCAAGATCTCAAAACTGGTTGCTGTATCTTTTGTGGCCTCTGAGTCATTGCCTAGATCTTTAGAAGGGAGAATTTAAAGATGTAACAGCTTTTACTATCATTTGATCTCTTGTTCTGAGGCTCATAGAGGAGGTAGTGCCTGTGAAGACACCTGACAGACCAGAAGCAACATGGTTATAGCCAGTTTAATGCATTAATCAGTGCTGGGGAATGATCTCCAGCTACAGATGTAACCTATATGATCAAATCAAAGAGAAACCATAGGACTGATATGATGAGCTACAAAACTGAAGTGCATGAGACATCTTTTCGGATGGAGACTAAAACCTAAGGCTACCTCTGTAGCGGGAAATGAAATATGCTTGGAGTATGACATGGAGGCCAACAAGTTTAAAAAATTGCTCGTGCCCGCACTGTTTAACTTGCTCACTCTCCAAAGTAGGTTGGATACATCCGAACCAGTTGCTGAGAATACTTCTTGGCTCATGACATATCCTGGATAGTTCCTGGGAGTCGTTCAGAAGGGTGAGATAAAATGGAACCACCCAGAAGACACTCCAGCAACAAAGCAGTACAGACTTTGTGCCTGGGAATGCGTTATATACTTTATATACTTATATTCTTTACAACATTTCAAAGTACTATCCATAGCCTGAACATCCACCCATCTCTCTCAAACTTCTGCTAGCATCAGGCTCACAGATTCCAGTGTAGCAGCTTCCAGTGAGGCCAAAACAAAATGCTTTATGATGTTCTTCTCTTTCCTTTTAATTTTATGACCATTTAATTAGTCCCCATTTAATTTCATTCTTGGTAGTCTGAGAATTTAGATTACTTCAACAAGAACTTCAATCAGAGTGGCAGCTGCTGCAATCATTTCACAAGAGACAGCATAAGAGTGTCTCATAGGAAGCCACAAGACCACAACAGAGAAGGAAAGATGTTATAAAGCAGGATATGCTTTGGAGACTGCTACTACTCATTCAAAACAGATGTGAAATACATTGGTCTAGTGGAAGGGCGAGCAGACACAAGATTATCTTAGAGAGCTGGCCCACTAAACTTACACAGAATATTTTTAGACATGCATACATTCACACACAGATGAACATAAGCATATATGTGTATGCATGTATATATTTAAGAGTAGAGGCTTATCTATGAATGCATATATAGATATGTGGGTACATATAGGTCTGCAAACAAGTGTTGGACACAACACGTTACTAAACATTCGAGGAGGACTCAGCCAACATACTGGTGAAGTGCTGTGTGGGTGTATAGTGGCTGCAAATGAAAAAGACACACTCAGTAGTTATGTAGTGCTTTGACTGTCTTCTGCTACTGGTCCTGTTACATACAGCCTACAGTCTGATAGGCGTGGGCTTACTATGAGCAAGGCAGAGGTCATGGTTGCATTAAATAAAGTTCAGATTTCCTATGGGCTTCTCTCAATGGATTCTCCATAGAGTGAAACTGTTTTTCTACTTGCTGGATGAAAGACCTACAAAATTAGTCTTTTATGTATGTTCCTCTTATACGACATGTTCAGATACAAATATGGAAGAAGACGCTTTCTCAGCCAAAACTCTGTTCTGTTCCAGGATCTCTGTAGTGAATAATCTTGAGCTGGATCATTCCAGTAGCACATATACATGTTAGCACCAGTTAAGAGAAACAAGTATTTTTGTGGAGTGAGATGTTTCCTTCTGAAGTCAGAAGAGACGAATCCACGCTTGACATCCAAACCTGCTTCTGTCAGAATGGCAAATACTTGTGCATGACCTACTTTATTGTCCTTCTTGCTGGTCCTATGGTACTGGTACAACTCTGGCAGGTTTCCTGAATCTCTTCATTTCAAGGGAACATAAGGTAGCTGCTGGCAAGGAAGTCACTGCTGTGATGAGCCACTTAGCAAAGCAGAGCCATCTACAACACAGCAGGGAGCACTGAGCAGTCCTTCTCAGAGACAATTTTCATCTGTTTCCCAGAAATGTTCTTCTGAAGGATATTGACTCAGATGACCACAAAGGTACAGCCAGTTAACATCAGGAGTTCCTCTCCTGAACTCATATCATATGTTGATGCTGTTGATGGAGTTCTAGAGACATGTTTGGCTTATTTTTTTCAAAAGTCAGTTATTTCAGGGGAAGAAAAAAAAATCAGAAAGATAAAGTTCTGTTGGTCTCTTGAAAGATGAATACAACTGTCCATAATCTATATGGAACTTGCATCATTAGGTTTGGTCACTGGAGTACAGAGACAGCACTGAGGATGAGAATCTCTGAAGTTAGCTGTTACAGAATCACAGAATGGCCCGTGTTGGAAGGCTGTCAGTTTATATGGATCAGGTAGCTGGAGATAGAGGAACGTCTGCAAGATGAGGTTAAATCTAGTAACCACACAGCAAATTGAACCAGATTCTACCTACTCCTAAGCTACCTTTTAGCCACATCGTCTGGAATTTGCTAACTCTTGGCAATATGCTAGTTTCCTGAGAGTCCCTGGAATAATTCTATATGAACTAGAACTTCAAGTTTTGTAAATAAGTTCTAACTCTGTATAGAGAAGTTACTTCTGCAGAGGAGAACACTTAGATGAAAACTGAGCACTACTGAACACTAAGTTGTTGCTGTGCACCTGGCAACCCATGTTCTTTTAGCTCTGTGCCTGTGCTGGACTATCGGGTAAAACCTACCCGGGCCAAAGAACTGCACGTGAATACCAATATGGTGAGCAGAAAAATGGTGTTTATTGTGTCGTGCGATTTACCTATATACCTATCCTACTTCGTCTACGCCCCTTATGCATACATTAACCTTTCGACACCGACCAAGGGGAGAGTCCTACCACGTCACATCCCGAATCCTCGCTGTCGCCTACTACAACACTAAATGGAAGTAAATATACCAATATTTCTTAAGAAAGGAGCTGTTTACTAGCATATCTGCATTTAGAAGATGCTATTCCATCGTTTCTTTTCACCTCTTGCAACTCTGAGACTACAAACATCTCCAGTAGTTCTTATTTTACATTCAAAAAGCCTTATAGTTGAGTAATTTTTTTAACAAGTGAGTCCAAACTTTCATGAAATACATCAAGCGAGGAAGAATTTCCAAACATTAAACGAGTTCAAATAGTTCAAATTAACATTTGAACTGTTTTCTGTTAACGTGGATGGAAAGGTACAGCATCTTTAATAAAATGCAAGAATTTAGGGCTTTAGATACCATCAATCAGATCCCAAAGCTATACAGAAAAAACAGCACAGACTCTGCACTGGTGGCACTTATATCCCAAGGAAATATATCATCAGTTGCATCATATAGCATTCTTTTTTTTCACTTGTGCTGAACTGTAGCAGTGGCATCTTTTTCCTTTAAATTTGTATTCAAGGATGGTATCTTCAACAGCAGGGCAAACAAGCCAACAATTTTGGTATAACAGCTTTCCTTTCCTTACCTCTTCTGCCTTGGTCACTCTTTGTTTTCTCTCCAGGAAGGTGTTCTGGAGGAATATGCACAGTCCTTACATCCATGCAATCAAACCTGCATTTAAAATAGAATCAATCACCCTTCAAATTCGCTGGTTTTCTTTGAGTAGAAGTGCAGTTTGAAATATCCACCATAGCTAAGGAAACAAAGAATAAAAATATCTTAAAATTGCTGAATGAAAGAAAAATCTCAGAGGAAAAGAATGTTTTTATGTATTTGTTGGCCTAAACAATATTGATTATTTTTTTCTCCTGTCCAATATATTGCATTTTTTTTTCTGATTTGTCTAAATAATTCTGTTTTCTTTGTTTTTCCAAAGGAAATGAGAAAAATAAACAGCATTGAAAGTTGCTGAAAGATGCAATTACTCCAAAAGAAAATTTAAAAAAAAAATAAATCCACAACTTTTCCAAGAAAAACTTTCTGGGAAATTCTAACCTATCTATCCTACAATCAGCTCACACTTACTAAGCTTATGAAATAAGGATGCAGATTGAATGCAATATTATTACAGCTGTCCAAATCACTGAGCAAACACACTGATTCATTCTAAAGAAACCACATATGGAAAAACTGTAAAATTTTTAGAGGAGGTATTAAATTAATTTGACTTGGTGAATACAGAGCATTCTGGTACAGGCATGGGTAATAAAATAAGTAAGGATGAAACAAAACCAGATGTCTGTGCTACTGTAGTTGGTACTTAGCAAACTTGTTCAGCCAATGGACTCTGAGTTTTTATGAAGTCTAATATTCACAGAATCACAGAATCACAGAATGGCTGAGGTTGGAAGGGACCTCTGGAGTTTATCCAGTCCAACCTCCCTGCTGAAGCAGGTTTCTCTAGAGGATATTATCTAGGACTGTGTCCAGGTGATTTTTAAATAACTTCAGGGAAGGAGGCTGCACAACCAATCTGTGCAATCTGTGCCAGTGCTCTGTCACCCTCACAGTAGTTTTTCCTCTTGTTCATATGGAACTTCCTGTGTTTCAGCTTGTAACTGTTGCCTTGTCTTATCACTGGACACCACTGAGAAGACACTGGTCCCATCTTTTTGACAGTCTCCCATTAGGTACTTATATTCATTGATCACATCCCCCGAGTCTTCTCTTCTCCAGGCTGAAGAAGCCCAGCTCCATAGGAGGAATGCTTCAGTTCCTCCATCATTTGAGTGGCCCTTCAAGTTCTATGCTTTTGAGCCACTAAAAGTCAGCAACTGTACTGTCTTTACTGAATGCTCTAACTAATCACAATAATGCAACCATACTCAATGTCAAGTTTCCTGCAGAGTTTCACAGGGCTCAGGTCATTAGGAATAGCTACCCACAATCTATTCATGGAGTTACATTATCTTCGGCCATGCATTAAAACAGGTAGCATTAAAGATTTCAGTCTGATTTTCCATTTTATAGAGTTGACACTAGGACAGTAATTTTAGAGAAAGAGACATTGAGTTGATTTCCAATAGTCTTTTCTACCAGTCCCAGAAAACTTCCATTAACCTGTATCTACTGTTTGTTACTTAGAGTTTCTACAGCTTTTTAAAGATCAAGGCTACGGCCTTGAAAATTTTCTCCTTTAACCAAATTTTTCACACATTTCTTTTTTCTGATCTCTGCCACCCACTGTTTTTAAAGCATCAGAATTCATCCATAAAGACTATACTATGATGTCTGCATAATCCAAGTAAAACTGTCTTAAACCAATTGCAGTGATGAGGAGTAACAGTTAGGCAACCATAGCAGGTGTACTGTGAGTGCTCATGCTGTTCTGAGGGAGAGGCAGCAGAAAGGGGAAGGAGGAAGGAAATATTTTTGTCATCTTATTTTTCCTTTAATGCCACTGGTAGACTAAAAAGAGCTGCCTCTGCCCACTTTCTGATATTCTGAATTCAAAGTTCTGTATCAAAGGCAATTAATATCAAAGGATCTTAGATATTGATTACAGTGAAGCCTTTCCATCCCAAATATATTTTTAAAAATATATGAGAAAATAGTGCTAACATGGGCCTATCTATAACATTCATAATATAATTCTTCCAAATCTATTATGAAAAGCAAAGAAAGACAGAAGAAGACTATCCCAAGGGCACTAGGAAGGATTTTGTAGGAATCAGTGGCAAAACAGATGCAGCCCTGGAAGTGAATGGTGTGTATTTAACTATACAGTATTTAGGTCTGATGCTGCCAGTCTGCCCTCTGTGGGAGTAAGGAAATCCATATAAGTACAACATCTGCTTCAAAAAAAAGCTTCTTTATTGTTTGATGAAGCTGAACAAAACTTCCTGAACAGCTGCTTTAGCCAAGACTCTGGAGGGTATCAGTTCCAAATCTGAGCTATGAAATCCCCTAATGATTTCAAATCCTACGTTATAACTTGCATTTAGGTTAGCATTTTCTCCATGTTAAACTACTAAGAAATTCTTAATATTTCTTCTCTTCAGTTTACTGCTGAAAAGCCCAGAACACACAAAAATGATGAGGTTCCATTTAGGAAAAGACTGTACATATTTTTATTGCGTAACTGAAAAATTATCTCATTAAAAGTGACTTGGAAATCTCATACAAAGTGTCCTCTTACAGTCTCTGCCAGAGAGGATGTCTTTCTGTTGAAATCTCAATCCTGGGTGCTTTCCAGGATCAGAGCAGCCCTGTATGGACACACTGCCCCTTCACAAGGTCTCTGGTCCTTATCAACCTTCTGAGTCTCTCAGACTGGAAGTTTCTTGCTGGGAGAAGCTGTGGATCCTGGGGGAAAAGCAACATGAACTACTGGAATTTTAGGCACCTAGTTTGGTCAGCCTCTGAAGAGTCCTACTCCTCTCCAGAAAGAGGCTGAAGAACCTGGACCCAAACCCAGACCTTTACAGGACTATCTTTTAGATGAATTCCTACTTTAGAGTTCTTCATATTTTGATTCTTATTAGTATTTTGTAACTTAAAGATGAAGCATAGTAATGTTCACAGTTCACATCTCCTTATAGACCAATTACCAGTACTAATTACTTATAACGTCCTGTTTTAAGGGCACAGCCAGAAACTTCCCTTCTGAAATTGGCCTTAAGCCTACCTAAACCTTAATTTGTGCAATCTGAATGCAAAGTGGCTTTAAAATGTTGATCAGTTAAAACTACAGAACTGAGTTGTGAAACTCATTCTTGTTCACTGAATGCAGAGCTGTTAAGCATGCACATTGCATGGCCCTCTTCATAAATTTACAAAGCCCTTTTCTTAAATCCACTTTAATTATTGCTCTTTTCACTAGAGAGTTATTACAAAGGTTCATTCATGGGGTGATTAGAAACTGGCTTATTATTTCTCTTTTATTTTCTCCCTATAAATTGCCATGTCCTTTATATTCATTTATCTCAGCTCTTGTTTAATCTCGGGGATGTGCTCAAAGAGAGCAATTACGTCTCATCTTCATTTCAACAAAATAAATCAGTATTGCCAACTAAATGTGGTTGGACTTTGCTTGTGAGATTAGTAGATGTTCTCCAGTACTGATCTCATTCATTAGAGCTAAAGAGAAGTGCTCCAGAGTAGAAAGCAAAGACCTCTGTACTATATAATATCCCATTTCTTCAGCTTTGAATGTCTTGGGTGTTAGCCTTGAAGAGGTCATGCAGTTGGACTAGATTATCTTTAAAGATCTCCTTCAACAGAAATATTCTATTTTCTCACAGATATTTCTCCCACACAGTACAAGAGTATAGAGGCACAGTGGTGCAGTGAGAAGAAAGGCAATTTATAGGTATTTAAGAGGAAGGCATACTTCTGTCCTTTCTCTGCAGTCTTACTGAGTTTTACATTCAGTACTTCATACACATGTACCACAGATTACTCAGTGTAGGATTACTCAGTTAATTCAACAGCAGAATTAATGCATGGCATAGAAGAAAGTGTGTTTTTATAAGTGTCTTTGTCTATTATAGAGACTTCTACCCTTTTGACAATCAGCAGCTTGCTATTGTGGTTGTGTAGCAGATAAACAAAAACACTTTATCTGTGATATACCTGGAACTGTCTCAATTATCATTTGCAAGATAAAACCATTGCTGTAATGACAGACTAACAAAGTTGTGGTCAGAGGAGGCAGCCCTGTGGAAACAGCCCTGCTCTATACAAAACTCCCTTTTTGAACGGGATGATACAGTTGTTGACTGCGGGCATGTTGACTGCAGGCCTCGCCAATTGGGCAGGCGTAAAAGAATGTCTCTGAGAAGCTCAGATGGAACTCTGGGACTTTGTAACATCATTACTAGTGCAGAGCTCTCTCACAAGCTGTTGCCCGGACCAACCCTGGAATCCAGATCCGCGATCTCTGTCTCTCTGTCTCTCTCCTGCCCCATTCTTTCTTTTTTTACACTTAAAGTTAAGTACCATGAGCCTTATTTCAGTTTCTGGTAAAGTTGCATAGTTTAGCCACGCAGCTTAGATAGATAGGTATTATTGTAAGAGTGCTGGTACTTTTAAGATAATTGTATTACAGAGATTCTTGTTAAAATTGATGATTGTGTTTGGACCTTGAGTGTCGTTTCAGCTTAATTTGGATATCTGGTCACCCCTCCCTTCCTTCACTGGCAGGACATGACAGGTTGGACCTAGACTACAAGTGGATGTACATTGTGATCAGAATGAAAAACAGTCTTCTAGTGTGCATTGTGGAAACAGAAAAAAAAAGAAAATAGAAGGAAGAACTCATCTTCAGTGCTTGGGCATGATTAGAGCAGGCCACAACCACATTTTGTTCAGATCTGTTCTGTAGAAATTCCCCAGCTGTTGTTTCAGATTTCTTCCTGACTGAAGCTAGATACCACTCCCCTGTGACACACCATTGCTTCAGCTTTTGGAACAGCTATTTCTCCTCTACATTAACTTTCCCACCTGTTAGCTTACAATTAGTTTGTCTGCTCAGTCTGACTCTCTCCCTTTCTAAAAACAAGCATTTCTGATGCACAACAAAAACAGTGGTTTTGGGCTACCACATTTTCTTGAGGATGTGCATATGTTGCTAACACTCAATAACATGAGATACATTTTACAGTTTTGCAATCAGTGCATCAAAGCTCATTTTATGTTACCCAGTAGGGCTCGATGCCAACAGCGTCATTTTGTTTAACAGCAAAATACAAAGATGAGCAATGTGGTAGAGGGAACAGTAACAAAAAGCTAATGTTTGTGAACTCAAGGATGTAAAGCTGAAAGTAAACATTATGTGAAGAGGAAATCATAAAGGGTGCCAAACTCAGCGAATCTCTCCTCATACACACCTCTTTATGCCCACATTCACAAGTAAAGGAGTGTCCTTTCTCAGACCCAGTTCTGGAAACACTGAAACACAGGGAAAACTGCTTCCTCAGAGCAGCCTTGTTGATTTCCCAGAAAATGCATACGTGCTTAAAGTCAAGTGCGTACAAAGGACTGAAGAATCAGAATTTTCTTTTAAAAAACTCTTGAATTTTCCTTTGCTTATGGTGCTGTTAATCTCATGCAGTGCTGCTGAAAATGAAATAAAACTGCAAGAAGTGGCAATGAGAATAAATCTCAACTAAGGAAAGATAAATTTCAGTGGACACAAATCAGGAATATAACCACTGTGGTTGTTTCTCAAGACTATGAATCATCTTGCACTGCATCTCAGGCTGTAAACACATCGCATCTTATTTGACATGAGAGGTAACCTCCACCTATACTGGCTGCTGTGTGAAGTCAACAGGAATTGTTCATTAATAAAATATTTTCTACCTTATTTAAAAGATTTCATAAGGATCAAAACCATCTTTGGCTGAAATCCCTGTCAAAGCTGCCACTGACTTTAAGAAAACGTGGTAATTCCATGCTGGCTGAGATTCAGGATTCCGTGACAGTCAGTGGCAGATGCTAGGAAAAAAAAAATTACAAGACAAAACATGTGAACTGTAGTCCTTCTCCTGGAAAATAACTTTAGTGTTTGACCAAATACATGCATTCATTATTTCATTCATTTTAAATTTCCTAGGAACAATCAATCCAAATTCTCGAATGAAACTAACCTAACATTTATTATTGTTGGTAGTTTAAGGGAAAACTGTTACATTTTTTCAGAAATAGGTACAATAAATACTGTACCATATAAATTCTGGGACAAAGGGAAACATTTCTCCATAAATGGGGCTTTTTAATCACTCTTTTCAGCGTCATTAGTGTCTAAAAATAGTTTTTCTCACAGACCAAATGGTATCTCTGAATGTTATAGTCAGAGTAACAAAAACACAGACTGTGGCCAAAACGCCAGCTGAGAGGGAGCCCAAAGAAAGCTAATCAACATTTAAACATCACTTCCTCCAATCTCAGAACCAATGCATCTCTAAGAGTAGGAAATGAGGGAAAGCTGACAGGAGACCTGCAACAATGAACAAGGAGCTCATAGATAAACTCAAAGGGTAGAAGAAAGTCTATGAGATGTGGAAAAAGGTCCTGTCCACTTGAGAATAATATAAGACTGATGTCAGGGCTTGCAGAGATGCAAGGAGGAAGGCGAAGGCCCACTTGGAATTAAATCTGAAAAAAGAGTTCAAGGATAACAAGAAAGGCTTTTTGAAGTATGTCAGTAGTAAAAGGAGGACTAGGGAAAATGTGGGTCCATCCACTACTTTGAGTTCTGCAGCTCTGGTGACAGGCGATGCTGGGAAGGTGGAGATGCTGAACATCTTCTCTGCTTCAGTCATTTCTACAAATAATGTGCCTTAGGAATCCTTGATGCTGGAGGAAAGAAAGAGAGTCTGGAGAATGGAAGACTTCTCCTTGGTCAAGGTGAATCTGATCAGAGAGCATCTCGCCAAAGTCAACACACACAAATCCATATGCTCTGATGCAATGCACTCGTGTGCTGAGAGAACTGGCAGAAGTGATTGCTGAACCACTCATCTTTGAAAGGTCTTGGAGAATGGGAGAGGTGCTAGAAGACTGGAGGATAGCCAATGTCACTTCGGTCTTCAGAAGGGTCAAGAAGGACAATCCAGGAAACTGCAGGCCAGCCAGCCTCACCTCCATCCCTGGAAAGGTGATGGAACAACTTGTTCTGGATAGAATCTCAAAGCAATTGGAAGAGAATGAGGTTATCAGGAGTAGTCAGCATGGATTCAACAAGAGAAAATCATGCTTGACCAACCTGGTAGCCTCCTACAATGTCATAACTGGCTGGGTAGATGGGGAGAGAGCAGTTGATGTTGTATACCTTGACTTCAGCAAGGTGTTTGATACCGTCTCTCACAGCATCCTTATAATGAAGCTTAGAAAGAGCAGGACAGATGAGTGGATGGTGTGGTGGGTTGAGAACTGGATGACTGGCAGAGCTCAGAATGTTGTGGTCAGCAGTGCAGAGTCTAATTGGAGGCCTCTAACTAGCAGTGTTCCCCAGAGGTCACTGCTGTGTCCAGTCTTGTTTGATATCTTCATCAGTGACCTGGATGATAGGATAGAATCCACCCTCAGCAAGTTTATCAATGGTACGAAGCTGGGAGGAGTGGCTGACACACCAGAAAGCTGTGCTGCCATTCAGTGAGGCCTGGAATGACTGGAGAGTTGGATGGAAAGGAACCTGATGAGGTTCAACAAGAACAAGTGTGGAGTCCTGCAACTGGGGAGGAATAACCTCATGCATCAGTACAGTTTAGGGGATGACCTGCTGGAGAGGAGCTCTGCAGAGAAGGACCTAGGGGTCCTGGTGGACAGCAAGTTGGCCATGAGCCAGCAGTGTGCCCTTGTGGCCAAGAAGGCCAATGGTGTCCTGGGGTGCATTAAAAAGAGCATGGCCAGCAGGTTAAGGGAGGTGATCCTCCCCCTCTGCTCTGCCCTGGTGAGGCCACATCTGGAGTGCTGTCTCAGTTCTGGGCTTCTCAAGTTTAAGAAAGACAGGGAACTGATATAGAAAGACCAGTGGAGAGCCACAAAGATGATTAGGGTCCTGGAGTATCTCCCATACAAGGAAATGCTGAGAAACCTGGGGCTGTTCAGTCTGGAGAACAGAAGGCCGAGAGGGGATCTCATTGTTTATCTAAAGTGTGGGAATCAAGTCAGTAGAGGCAGAATTTTTGCAGTGGTGTGCCACAACAGAACAAGGGCGGTGGGCAGAAAGTGGAATACAGAAAGTTCCATACAAACACAAGGAAGAACTTCTTTATTGTCAGAGTGACGGAGCACAAAAACAGGAACAACCAGAGAGGTTGTGGTGTCTCCTCTGGAGATATTCAAGACCCGTCTGGATGCCTTCCTGTGTGACCTACTGTAGGGAACCTGCTTTAACAGGGGTTTGAACTTGATGATCTCTAGAGGTCTCTTTTGACCCTTACAATGCTGTGATTCTGTGAAAAAATGGAAAGTAAAAAAAGCAGGCATCATTCACACATAGTCTAGAGGGTAAAAAATACAATTTCTGTCATTATTAACAAAAAAAAATCAGTGTGTTTAATTTTGACAATACCCTTAAACATTAAATTTTCATCTATCAAGAAGTGTCAGGATGAGGCAGATACTACTTTTAGAAGTTAAATAGTTTTATTGGAATCATCTTACTACATAGTTAAACATTACTGCTTTTTATTAAATCTTCTCACATAAAGCATGATATATTTTCTAAGATAAACTTACTCCTTTCTCGTATTCAGTCCTTCAACATTTGGAAAAGTTGTATATGCACATACACACAACGTATTTAAATCATTTGGTAACCGTAGACATTATTACAATGTGTGAAGTGATATTACTTGATTTTTTATTTATTTATTTATTTTTCCTGGATGAAACTTAAAAGAGAAAAGAGTCCATAAGACTCAGGCTCTGCTGTGTGCTTGTCAGTGTATAGGTGAACTAAGCACAACTCCTGTTAAAATCATGGCGCCAGAGTGTTGCAGCCCTGCTTCAGCCCTGGGATGTTTTACAAATGCACAGTTACATCTGCACAAGATCTTCCCAGCCTGTGCCTACTTGCATTTCAGAATTGGATACAGTTTTGCTAACAGTAAGATTTACTGACCATTAAACATTTTACATCATTTTTTTCTGTGTTCCAGGTACAAAATCTGTGATTTGTCTATGCTGAAACTTCTGAATTCCACAGATGCATTTTCCTAGGATAGCTATATGCAGAAAATAGCAAGTGACAGATGTGTTCAATGTTAAAACCCTTTTGTTTGTCCTTGTCAGTGAACTTTACATACTGTATTCCATATCTACCTTAGCAAGGTACAGAAACACTAAGACAAACAAAAGAGAGATTAACTTTCTTCTCATGAGCTATCCCTTGCTCTTTGCTCAACAACTTTCTCTTAATTCCTAGAAAATGCCAGACAGCAGAGGTTGCTGTAGTCTTCTAGGAAATGTTTCACCCTCTTTCTTGCTCATGCTGGAGTCTTGCAATCTATTCGACTGCTCCTCTCAGGCTTTTTGACCCTCTCACTGTCTGCCAGTTCTCCAAAAGCTGCCTTTACCTGAGTATGTTTTATGGGAGAATTGATTTCCTTCTCCTGCCTTGGATTTTCTCCTGGACTCAGAGGGCTACAGACAAGGAAAGGCTACAGGAAGCTTGTTTGGTGCCAAGGAAAGTGTATTTAATTAATGCCAATACAGCAGGTCTTTGAATGCAAAAACAAGGAAGACAAGAAGCTGTTTAAAAGACCTAACTTTCAAACAAACACTAGAAGTTTCAACACCTTTCTGTTCAGTGTAAGCAGACTTCTTTACCAAAACAGATTTTTTGCACTTGGTTGTTGGCTTTAAATCTTGCAAGCATGACCACAGATCTGGTGCTGTGCTGTTGTGGACATCTGGATACAAATGGATAGTAAGATGCTTGCAGCAATTAGAAGGCCCCTACTTCAGGAGGCGTATGAACCTTGTATTTTCCACACTTTAAATTTCATTGCAACTGATGCAAGTTTTTAAGAATGAAAGCAAAGTAACCTATGTTTGTCTGATCTTTATGTAATTTGCTCTATGACTGCCATCAGTCAATGAAGGTTTTCAATGTCAGGTATTCAAAACAAAAGAAAAAGGATGTGGTTTTTTTCTTCTTAACTGAGTCTTAAACACATACAGTGTGTCTATTGTTTGAATCCTAAACAATTATCTGTCTGTGCTCATCTGTCCATTCTTCTCATATATCCACAAAGAAAAGCAAAGCCATGAAGGCGTGTAAGTTTAACAGGTATAATGTTGAAAGGCTGGGCTCAAGATATAGGAAAGAAAAAAAGTCTGTTTTTGAAGTATAAATATGAAGGAATACTATAATAGCCAAAAGAAGTATGGGAGCCATTGGGAAAATTTACCCATCCTAACAATATCTGACTTTGCATCTTGTAAGAGTTTCAGACTGTCCGTGAACTGAAATAAGGTTCTATCAGCAGAGAATGAAGATGGACTGCTAAGAATAGAGGTGTAGCATCAAAAAACACAGGATCAAAGAGGTACCTTTAGTTATTCTTCTCACTGAATGGCATGAAAAATGGGAAGAAAGAAACCCCCACACTGATTTGTAAGTAGGTTTAACAAAATGACAGAAAATTTCAAGGTTACTGGCCCTGCAGATCTGAGCTTCAGGCATTACGGTTTGTCATAAGTTAGCAACTACATATTTAGAAATTGACATTTCCAGTTCATTGTTATAAATTATCTGCCAAAAGATACAGGTTTTAACTATAATAATTATTCCTTGATTCTTCATTTGGTTAATGTGAAAGACTCAGTGTCTAATAGCTATTTAATTGTTCTTCATTGTGCAGAAAATTTCCTGAATTCACGTGCAATCAAGCATGCACATGTGAAAACCAGAACTAATCAGATGTAATATATTATGAAATTTCCTGTGAAGGAGAGAACACAAAACAATATCTCTTCTCATAAGTCTCAGAAGTCTCAGTTCAGCAAAATTCTTATCAGACACTGCACATCATTATGCTTGCTCATCTTTTAACACAGAGCTCAACATAATTTGATCACTTTGTCATTCAAATTTTCACTGCCAAATTCAGAAGCACAATTCATATACTATGAGCAACATTGCAAATCACATTTGACAAACTCATGTTGGTCAAAGTGAACAGTTCATAAGCCAGCCGTAGTTCATAACTGTATCTTCAAACAGTCTGTGAAAAATGAACACATTCATTAGCAATCTAATGGTCAAATCTAAGCGCAGTAAAAGTCTATGCACTGAGCATTTCCAGAACAAGATCATTTAAAAATCTCTGGTCTGGATTAATTTGTGTAACTCTTGCCAAATCTAGAGATGAGGAACTGGGCTGGAAAATCTGATTTGAGAATGTAAGATTCACAGTGGGAAATTGAACCCAGACATCTTCTCTTTCAACCGCAGAGGGCTGGCATCGTCTCTACATGCTTGTTAACTTAAGAAGCCTGAGAGTTCTCAGGAGAGAACTGGGGTTCTGCATAATTAAATTCTAATTGGACAAAGTGATTGTTTCACTATTTCATATAACATAGCTGCTTCTCCACTGGGTTTTGTTTTGTTTTGTTTTTTTAACTGGATTTTAATGAACAATTCATTTGCATAGAATGTTTTGTTTCCTACTTGCTGAGTATTTAGGGAGGACAGAAGAAAGGATTATTATTTGTCTGCTGCTAAATTTCAATTAAAAACCACTAAACTGTTGTGTCCTAATTTCTTTTGGTTACATGCTTCTGGAGACTCTCCAGAAGCTAGGGAATAAGATTGTTCTGGGTGTACTGAATAAGTGTATTCAAACAAAAACACTTGATTTGCCATGAAAGGTACTCAGACACCAAAAGTTCATCTAATCCAACTGGTAAATGCAAATATTTTAACAGAAGTTGCCATACAAGAGGAATTGGGTCAGTATATTAGGTATGTTAAACTGTAGAGACTACGAGTTAGGGCTTACTGTCCAGATAAAGCTTGAAGTTGTCTCTTTGTGTTGATAATCCTTCCTGCTCTAAGTCAATGTTGGATTTACATTGTGTTGATCATCAAATCATAGAATGACTTGGGTTGGAAGGGATCTCAAAGTTCATCAGTTTCCAGCACGCCTGCTTCGGGCAGCCACTAGATCAAGTACTAGATCAGATTGCCCAGGGTCCCATCCAACCTGGTCTTAAACACCTCCAGGGATGGGGCATCCACAGTCTCTCTGGGTAACCTGTTCCAGCACCCCACCACTCTCAGTAAATAACTTCCCCCTGACATCCAATTTAAACCTCCTCTCCCTTAGTTTAAAGCCATTCCCCCTTGTCCTATCACTATCTACCTGTGTAAAAAGTTGATTTCCTTCATGTTTATAAACTCCCTTTAAATACTGGAAGGCTACAAAATGGTTACCCCTCAGCCTTCTTTTTTCCAGGCTGAATAAACACAGTTCTTTTGGCATCGTCTTAGTAGGAAAGATGCTACACTCTTTGATCATCTTCATACCCTCCTCTGGACCCTTTCCAAAAGTGCCATGACTTTCTTCTGTTGAGGGCCCCAGACTTGGATGCAGTACTCCACCTGGGGCCTCCTTAAGGCAGAGTACAGAGGGACAGCCACCTCTCTGACCCTGCTGGCCATCCCTCTTCTGATGGAATCCAGGATACTGTTGGCCTTCCAGGCTGCAAACTCACACTGCTTCTCATGTTAAGTTTTTCATCAACCAGCACCCCTAAGTCCTTCTCAGCAGGGCTACTCTCAACAAGTTCTTCTCCCAGTTTGTATACATATCTGGGGTTACCTCAACCCAAGTGCAATACCTTGCACTTTGCTTTCTCAAATCTCATTAGGTTCACAAGGGCCCACCTTTCAAGTTTATCAAGGTCCCCCTGAATGTCATCCTTTCCTTCTGCTGTATCAACCACACCGCTTAGCTTGGTGTCATCAGCAAACTTGTTAAGGGTGCACTCAATTCCATCATCTGATGTCACTGATAAAGATGTTAAAGTGTTATCAGTGCCAAGATGGATCCCTGGAGGATGGTGCACATTATTGGCTTCTATGTGAACACAGAACCATTGACCACAACCTTCTGGCTGCAACATTCCAACAAATTCCTTATCCACTAAATAGTCCAGCCTTCAAATCCATGTCTTTCCAATTTAGAGATTAGGATGTGATGGGAGACTGTGTCAAAGGCCTTGCAGAAGTCCAGGCAGATGACATCAGTTGCCTTCCCTTTGTCCACTGATGCCATCACTCCATCAGTTGATGCACAGGGGTGAGCCTTTAAGACCATGAGAAGTTAAGCATTCAGCCCATATGTTGGCATAGCCTCTTAAAGTTTTGACCTTCATCTCATCTCATTTCAAAGACGAAGAACTGGTTATACAAACCTAAGGTTTCCTACTCAAAATATTCAAAGGCTCAGGACCATTTTCCCAGTCCAGCCTCTTTCAAAAAATTGTAGTACATTCCTTCTCAAAGTACAAAGAACATATTTGAAGGTACAGCTTTGTTCCAAGAAAAAAATTACAGTTGGACACTGGATTATGAAGAAACTGATTTGCTTCAATACTCGGTGTATCCACACATAAGCAGGTTTTAGTAGCAAGATTACAAAAAGGGGGAAATTTGACAGAATAGAATCACTGTTCAGAATCAGTCATCACCTGTAATGCAAATGCTTTGTTCACCAAGATTGAAGCACATTCACAACATTCTTCCAAAAGTCTTTGATCCATCTATTTCCTGGTTGTCACCTCCATAATAATTTGGGCTCAGAGTATTATAAGCAAGAGTTGACACCTGTGAAGCAATTTCTGTTGCCTTCATTGAAACATATCAGACTGAGAAAAGTTGCCTGCGGTAAAAAAGATGGGGGTACCTCCTGCTTTAGCTCTCAGGAATTAACCTCACTGCAGTGCATTATTTTGGTTGACTAAAACAGTACTGGAAATCTACATAAGATGAAGTCTATGACTGGGATAAAAAAGTGAAAAAGCAGAACAAGTAACATGTCTGTCAGGACTTGCTGATGTTAAGGGTCTTTTCCAACCCAACTGATGTCATGATTATATGAACATGGTACCGTCACACTGTTGTGGATTGGCACAATCACACAACCTCACATTCTTCCAAATTTTAAGAAATCATTATCTAATATATTCTCAAAATATACCTGCACATTATAAATTCAAGTGCCAAAAATGATGATGCATAGACCAGCAATATGCAGCATGAGTTATTCTGACATGAGAATAATTTCATGTAGCAACACTGTCACCATGCTGGTGTAGGCAGAACAGCCCTCTGCTTGAGCTGCCCTCATTTCCCACTGCATTTGCTTCTACCAGAACTAGCTTCTCAGGAATCAAACCAAGCTTCACTTCCTGATCCCGTGTTATGAAGATATGTATTTCCCTGAACACATAATATTTGAAATATATATTTTTAAATTTCTTTAGTGCTTTGTCAGAAGAATAATGTTGAAATTCTAGTGATGTCTATATTTACACTGAAATTTGGAAGATACAATGATTTGTATTGTATCTGGAGATACAGCACGATGACAACATTCCAAACATCCAGTAAGGTGACAGAAGTCACAGATACACAACTTTGCAGAATGAACTGAGCACTGAATGTAATTAAAAAGAAAGGACCTTTTTGCTCTATTAAGATAGTACATCACTATTACTGAAATTCAAAGTAAGTGTATGAAATAAATCCGCTTGATTATTTTGCTTCTAGAGATAAAATAATGGTAGATATGGGTAAAACAAAACAAAACAAAACAAAACAAAAAACAAACAAACAAAAAAGTCCATTTTAAAACCATTTCCCAAAGCCACATCGTCAGTCAGAATCCTTCCTGGATCAACTTCAGATGATCAGTGTCATTATATCACTGAGCAGTGCTATTTTAAAATATTTAGGTTCATGCTCTCCCTGGAGCAGTAGAAGGATCTCAAAGGATGTGGCCAAAAGCCTGTTTTTCTTGCCTATAACCCTTTCTCTTTGATGTGGATGGACTTTGATCAGTGGTTGATATCTTTGTCTCCTTGATTTTATGTTGAAATGCACCACTGCCTTCAAACCATGATGAATTCATCTTAAAGGGAAAAACAGAGAAAACATTTTCTGTCATTTTGTTTAAGCAATACCAAAAAGGAGATTACAGTAGCACGTAAAAATCTGCTGAAGGAGGGAAAATACTCCACAGTTTCCTTATTTCTCCACACAGAAAGGGAATTTCCAGAGTAAATCTATAACTGATTTAACTGTAGTTAATATTACTTGTGTGAGGTTATAAATTAAACAAAACTTGGTAGGCCAGAGAACAAAATATTTGTATATCAGTACTGATATTTTTGGAACATTCTTTGCATGCAGTGATACAGAACTGCTCCAGGAAGAGGTGACTCAAACGGACAAAACATTTCTAAGAAATTCAGGTGATGTTACACCTCTGACACCTCTGATCTTCGTGCAGCTGCAGGGTGGAGACGCTGGTTATCCGGATAACCACTCTTTTGAAGGTGTTTTCTTTTCCCATGTGCTCCTATAAGTCACCTGGCCAGAGGGGATTTTCAAAGGAGAGGTTTCCTTCTAAAAAAAGTGATAAGAATTTTCATGCAGCGTCACTTCTAATCTAAGTGCTGTGGAATAAAGAGACAATTTTGGGCATAAGCTCCAAAAGGACTTCGAGTATCACCTATGGAAAAACACCAAAGACCAAAGATAAGTAATGATTTGGTCTTTATGTGATCCTTTGGCTTCAGAAGTGCAACCTTGCAGTGATAGTAAGGACACTGTAACCCTCACACAAAGCAGTGATTTAATGGGAAAACTTTTAAATTAGTTACCTATTTCTTGGAACTCACACAAGTTGCTTGCAATGTTAAGAAACACATACTTGTTGCATGAATGAAAGAAAACCTGTTAACTGGAGAAATTCTTTCTGAATCCCAGTTCTAGGCATCTCACCCAGGTCTAGCCATGTAACATTTTGGTGTCTAGCCTAGGTCCCATAAATGGCCAGTAGTGAGAGAAAAGTCCTCCATCTCACCTACAGAGTTTGTCACTCCAGAACAGGATGATTTGCCTCTTGGCACTGATTTTGTCTATATAGTTAACAGCACATACATAGAACTTGATGAGTGAAAGAAGGCAGTTTCCAGATGGCCAGAATACTTATTGTTCTGCTTTAACCCAGCAGCAGCTCAGCGCCACACAGCCGTTCACTCCCTCCCCTCTCTCAGTGAGATGGGAGAGAGAATCAAAAAAAAAACAACCACAGAGTGAAACTCATGAGTTGAGATAAAAGCTATTTACTAAGACAGGAAAGAAACAGAAAAGGAGAATAATAATAGTAATGGGTAATATAAGATGTATTTATGAAACAAGTGATGTGCGTTGCAGTTGCTCACCACTCACCAATGCCCAATCAGACTCCAAGCAGCAGCTGCACCCCTAGGCAACTCCCCTCAGTTTTGTAGGTTTTTTTGATGTCATATGGTATAGAATATCCCTTTGGCCAGTTTAGGTCATCTGGCTTGGCTCTGTCCCCTCCCAACTCCTTGTACCCCATCAGCCCCGCTCACTGGCAGGGCTGCCTGAGAAGTTGAAATGCCCTTGGCTCTGTGCAGCACTGCTCAGCCATAACTAGAAACCCTGGTGTATTATCAACATTGTTTTTCTTCGAAAGCCAAAGCATAGCATTATATCAGACACTATGAAGGGAAAAAAAAAAACCACAAAACTCTGTCTCAGCCGAAACCAGGACATGTATTCTATCTCTTCTCGTAAGTTTCTTTCTCTTGAAACAATTGCTTTAGTTTGAATAGAAGGTGGCAATCAAAATGTGCATTTAGGATAAAAACAGAGATTTCATTTGTAATTATGATTGAATATAATGGGGTGAGAATGAGAGAGAGAAATGGCATGAGAAGGCTAAACTATGATTCATTCTTGCACTGTTTACTAGGACAGAGACACCATAGGATAATCTCTTTAACACTGCCCTTAGAAATTGACCTTTGGAAACTCCCACTTTTGGGGAAAAACAAACAAACAAACAAACAAACAAACATTTGAATCAGTCTGTATTCTTTTAATTCTCTGCAGCACTTAATGCTGCCCACATAATAGAAGGGAATACAGTAACTGTTGATTTAACACTACAGAGTTGAAATAAAAGTAATTTAACAGAGAAGGGAAATTCAACAGCTGTCTCTAGGTTCAAGTTACAGCAGCTACTGCTTGAGCTGATTGCTTTCAAGCACCATCAACACCAGCTCAAATCCAATGTGCATTTTGTTATAGCACTGAATTTTTTTCCAATTTGATGGGCTTCATGTTGAGCTAAGTCATGTATAGGGAAGTGAAACAGAGTAAGTGGGAGGTGATAATGAGAAGAAGAGGAATTTTGGACATTTGGTCATGTTCCTTTGCTCAATCACCTACCTCCTACCAGCAAAATCTTGTTGCTGATTTCCATGAGCTTTGGATCCTGACCAGGATGATGACGCGGCAAACCAGGAAGTATGAAAATCCAAAACCACTCGCACGCCCCAGCTAACAATTGTGCAATTCAGCAGGCATATTCACATCAACCATCACTCAAACATGTTTGTTTCCTCCAAGGATTTTGTACTTTGATACCCGCCAAAGGGCTGAAGAACACTCTGTTTACAAGAATCCTTTCAGGAAGGGTTTTTACTGCTTCCTTTTATTTCACAGCTCTAGCCAGGAACAGGTGTATCTGCATGGAAGGTTTAAGGTTACAGCACATGTTCTGCCTGTTCTCCATTACCCCTCTCTGCTCCCCATCCACAGTGCTGCTGAATCAGACCAAAAATATACATTTATTTAGAAATGCTCACCATTTAATCATATCCCTCCTCTCAGTTCCTTCTCCAGATGTGTTCCTCATTCTAGGCCAAATTTGACTTTTTCCAAGGAGGTAACTGCAGGGCTGGTGCCCCAGGAAACTGCAAGCAAAAGCACAATAGAATTTAATGACAGAAGGTAAAGACATTTATTTCAAAACTGATTTTATATTTTAGTTATTTTTATAATCTGAAATGGTGCCCACGTCAATGAGTAAGTTTCACTCCTCTCCTGTGGTGGAACACAAGATCACAAGCACAATAATGTACATTCCAGTTAAAAATCTGGTGACCCATTTGCTGCAACCTGAAGGAAATAGAACAGTTATAGGTAAATTAAATATACGTGTGTCCTTTAGCCATATTAGTCTTCATTTTTTAAAAATATCATAAAAAAGCTTTTGACTACTGAGAGAAAACATGCATGTCCTTTGGAAAATTAGCTCAATAAGACCACTATTCTGAAACAAATCCAAGAATTTTGGCACAACTTCAGCATTTGGAAAAGTGAGGTGCCCTACACTGCTGTGGTTCCAAGTACATACACATTTTCCCTAAGTAGCTATGAGCTTTTGTCATTGGAAGTGAATATTTGGCCTCAGAAGAAGTAAATGAATAAATAAATGCGTGTACTAAACACAAAATAGTCCTTCTTGCATTGGCAGTGATGGCAGGAGTGGGACAAGCAAGAGTGGTTTAACATTCAAATAGCTGAGTCAAGCAGATTACAAAATCCAGAACTGCCGTGGGCCACTGAATGATGCTGCACACAGACTTAATACTGCTAGAAGCTTCTGAGGGACCTTCGTCCATTCTTGCAGCCGGTGAGAGAGAAAAGTGAAGAATAATTCATAGGACTGAGGTAACATTTTTTCAATCCATGAAGATAATCAAAATTATATTGTTCATTCTTAGATAATTACTGGGGATGTTTTAACACCTTCCTGAACACTTTCCATTACAGCTGGCATCACAATTACCGTGGCAAAATGCTGTGGCATCAGGATGCCCAGCCATGAGAAGCCACCTTCTGTGCTGTAAAGACAGAGGATGAGTGATCAGTGATGCCTGAAAGGAAAAGAATTCCCATTTCACCAGACTGTCACCCACACAGTATCACAACTTTTAGCAAAAAACAGTGATAGTAATAGTTTGCAGTGATCACAAAATACTTCACAAGTCTGTCAAATTTAATAAAGTCAGACATTTTTTCTTTGAAAGAGCTACTGCTTTTAAATATATGTAACAAAATGGACAGAAGTCCAGAATGCAGAAGAATGAAGAATGTATATTTTGCTATTTTTGGTCCAGTAAAAATAAATAAATAAATCCCGTTATGACTAATGCACTGTGACCTTACTGATACCCTTCTAATGAAGTTCATATTCTCTTCTGCAATACTGTTTCCTTCTGGAACACGTGTTATATGCTGCTGGGAAGGGACAGCTCAATGAACTGTATGACAAGCAACATGTCATCTCTACAAGGTAAAAGTCCTAACCAAATATGCTGATTCCATCAGGCAGTTAACAATACTGACTTTAAACTACTTCCCTGCTTATTTTGCAGTGGCTGTAGGGTTGTAAAACAAGAAGCAGAGCTTGCTGAGACCACTGGCATGCTGCAGTCATTCCTGCAGAGTGCAGAGAAGAAAAGCAAATGTTTCTTAGCCTTTAACATTGCCTTCACATTGATCTGTGGTCAAGAAAATTGATGCTGGCTGTGGTCCAGCACACCCATTATTTTCTTAACCTCATCAAAGTTTATTTTCTTACACATAGTTCATAGGAACTATAAACAAGTAAAGCTATTCTTTTTTTCTATCTTTCATGTACCTTCTTACTGAATTTCAAGAACATGTAACTGCAAGTAGGAAAAAGTCCCATCTGAATGTCAACGTTCAGAAGCATCAGAAGGACGCTGCCATTCTGCAGCTGTGGAACTGAGCACAGCGCACTCCTTTGCCTGCCTGCAGCTTTGAGCATGTGGGTATATATGTAGAATATTTCAGTTTGCTAGAATCCACAGTACTGTGAGAAAATGGTGCATGCAATGTACATTTGTTCAGATAAGATCATACCTGGAAAACGTTTCACTTGCTTTTGTATCATAGATCTAATAGAGAATCAAAATTCTGGTTATCATACCCCTGTCTTCCTAGAACCCAGTGCTGCACTTGGAAATGCAGTTCCAAATCTCCAGGGAGAGTGGTAGGTAAGGGGCTGATGTCTTTTTAACCTGTTGTCCTCAAAGTTTCTTGTAATGGAGATTTGAAATCTCACCAGGTAATCTGCTGCAACACTCAACTATGTTGACACGAGAGCACATTTCTTACCTGCTAAGCTAAATCTATCCACAGCAGGCACTGAGAAAACTTCCTTCCTTCTTTCCCCTTTGCCACTCTGACCCATGCAGCTGTGGAGTGGTATCACATCTTTCTTCAACTCTCCCTCCTCCAGACTTAGCAGCTCCACTGCCTTAAACCTTTCCACATAGATTATGTTTAAAATAGCACTCCTGTGACTCACCACTGTGCTCTCTCCAGTTGCTCCCCACCTTTCTAGATGCATCCTGTTTTCTCCTGGCGTGGGGAGCAATTTAAATGTATATCACAGTCCACCTTAATGTGCAGCTGAAAATTCCAGAAGTCTTCACTACTATGAAGTACAATACCTGCACTTCACATTAAATGCTTAGTTAAAAGGTAATGGCTATGGCTGATTTTGTTTCCAAACTCCAGTACATAGAACGCTTTCTAGCATCTGTTTTTAATGTCTCTGTGAATACTTATTTTTAGTATTAATCATTCACATTGCACAATAGGAACTGATATATCCTTGTGTTTTTATAGGAATATATCAACAATAATTTACTTAATAATCGAAGCCTCAGCAAAACAGCTACTGCTCTCTCCCTGGTGATCAGCTTCCCTTGGGTTACCTGCAGGATGCTGACATGAGCAGTTCTCAGCTCCATATAGAAGCAGCTGGGGAAGTCACATTTGTTTCTAAGAAAATAAAACTAACCACTTTGAATGAGACACTAACATGTAACATCCCAGTTTTAATAACATGGTCAGGCAGAACTTGGCTAGGCCTTTGTTAAAATTTAGTGGCATTGGTGGGTCTAATATTAATCACATCTTGTCATTTTAAGCATTTTCTACAACTTTTACAAGAGGACTTTAGCATTAGGTAAAAGGAGCCATAAAAATTATGGCACCAAATCAAGACAAAACACTGAAGATGTATGGCACTACAGTAACTTCTCCAGGGATCATATCTGTGTTCTGGCAGATCAGTAGCTGAGGCATGTGCTGAAGCTGAGCTGTAACGGGCAATGTGATCCCATGGAGGAAGTGAATGTTGCAATGCTTTATCACGTGCTTTGGCAATCTGTGTCTCAAGGACATATTGCCACATTTTACATTGAACAGATTACTTAATTTGCTAAAATTAGATTTTTCAACACCTAAGGGATCAATATTATTGTTTTTTGATCCCTTCCCTCATTATACAGAATTAAAATGGGTCAGTCAATCATACCAAACTTCCACACACCTCGCATGACTCCATCAGTTCTTTTAAGGACAGAACTGATACAGGGTTTTTCTGTCATTTTCTTCTCTCTACCACAAGTTCTATCTACAGGTTCATTTATTGCTGTAATTTGGGGTTTAATAAAACTTGATGATTTAAGAACCTCAAAAACAGTGAACTAGGTTAATATGCAGCATACCTTCCATTTCTGTGGTTGCCCTTTTAAAGGCAGTTCAGTCCATCTTCATGTGTACAACTTTGGCTATCTCAGATTCTCAGAATTATAGGATGTCTGAGTTTGGAAGAGACCTCTGTGTCCCTCAGGCCCAAGCCCTCCTCCAGCAGGGACACCCAGAGCAGGGTGCCCAGGGCCACATTCAGGTGGCTTTGGAAGATCATCAGGGAGGAAACCCCACAGCCTCTGGGCAGCCTGTGCCAGTGCTCCATCACCTGCAAAGCACAGCAGTGCTCCTGGTGGTCAGAGGGAACCTCCTGTGTGCCAGTGTGACTGTTGCCTCTTGTCCTGGCACTGGGCACCACAGAGTAGATCCTGACTCCAACCTCTTTGCACCCTCCCTTCAGATATTTAGGGGTACTAATGAGATCCCACTGAGTCTCCTCGTCTCCAGAATGAGCAGTCCCAGATCTATCAGCCTCACCTCTCTCTACTGTTGTAGAATTCCTTTTCCTCAGTCCCACAGAACTGTACTCTGTAATAATTTAATATAACTTAAATCATGAGGTGGTGGATGGTGTGTTTCAGTAGTGACAAGAAAGACAGGTCATGTTCCAGATGGCATTGCACAGTTGTCACACCACCAAATGGAGAGTATCTCAATCTGCTTATCCACATGGGTAGATTACAACCAGGGCAATGTGCACAGAGCTGAATATAGGCTCTAATGTGTTGGAAACAATGGTGACAACATTGGAATATCACAAAGTTTATCCCAGATGGGTCCCATAAATGCTCTCACAGAAAGAGAAAGAACACTGTATGCATATTTGTCAGGACCTTCAGAACAAATATGAGGCTGCAGGTGGCAGTTTCCTGGATCACATCATTACCAGTGATGAGATATGGTGTCATCACTACGAGCAGGAGGCAAAACAGCCATGTATGGAGTGGTGACGTGAATTCCCCATCAAAGAAAAGGTTCAAGATGCACTCCTCAGCAGGTACAGGACAGGGACAATCCATCTGGATTTCCTGGAACTCAGATAAACCATCAGTTCTGACCGCTACATTGCAACACTAAGGTGAAGGCTCAAACTTCCAGAGTCAGGTCAGAGAAGACAACTGTTCTCTTGCAACACAGTATCACCAGGCCCCTTACCAGTTTGAAAACCAGGGACCACACTGCCAATTTTGGCTAGACTGACCTACCATACCCACCGTATAGTCCTGATTCAGCACCTTCTGACTTGCATCTGTTCTTTCCAATGTCAGACAGACAGCGTGGACAATATTTTCCTAGCAACACCGTCATAGCAGCTGTGAAACAGTGGGCTGCTTCCACTTGTGCAGATTTTATAAGCGTGACATGCAGGCTTTTTTTCATCGCTGGAGAAAATGTACAGCTAACGGTGGTGACTATGTTGAAAAACAGTGTTTTGTAGCTGAGAATTTGCTCTATCAAATAGTGCTATTGTGCTCTTTGTATCAGTTGTAGTTCCCATGGAAATAAATAGAAGTCATTATTTTCAGACTAACCTACATAATTAATGTAACTGACCTCAGTATTTTCAGTCAGACATCCCGAACAAAAGGCTAACGAGATGGAGATTTTGTTTTTTCTCAAGGAACCATGGTGATAAGGCAATGAATGATATGACATAATGAACACGAATAACTCCAAAACCATTGGTGTCAGCAAGTATATGATGCATCTGTTCACTCAAGACTGGGACTATTGCTCATATTAACCACAGGAAAAGACATCCCTGCTTGACAGGAACATTCATATCACTGAAATGATCACCTTTTTCCCAGAATTTGGGAAGCCATCATAATCCAAAGTGTAACATCTGTAACAGTCAACACAGGCTAACATCTTTCTGTTGCAATTAATTTAAACTAATTGTAAACTACAGGAAAAAAAAAATCTGTAAGGGAATTGTGTAAAGCATGGTGTGCTTGGTATTTGTCTACTGGTAATAGAATGGTCACTGACCTGTTAGTGCAATCTGTTAGCAAAGTCCTTCTATCCACTCTTTTTAGAGCAGTAAATGACAAGTACCTCCAGGGCAAACAAGATTAAAATCCAGCTAGGGCAGGTCATATTCAGACAGGTTGCTGTCACAAATTAATTCTAACTGTAGAAGTAACATATAACATATCAATTATAATTGTTTCTAGAGAAAATGTAGTGATGACAACTTGATTTTAAAGGCCCAGGATGATGGGTGTACCTTTGGTAGTGTTTCACTCCATCAGAAGTGTGGGGTTCTGAAACCAGCCCCCTGACCATCCCCATTCCTTACACTTTGTGTCCACGCTGGGAGCAGCCAGATGTGAGCAAACTCAGACCTCTTTGGATAATCCTGACAAGAAGCACACTGCCCTTCTAAAGGAAGCTCAGTCCTCTCAACAAAACCCAAACTGGTCTGGTTCCTTCCCAAATGGGTGCCCAAGCCTCAGCACCCATTATTTCACCTCCCAGATCCACTCCATAGTATAGACATGTACTGGGAAGGAGTCTAGGCAGAATTTCAGCAGTGACTGAATTGTGATGCGAAATTCCCCCTTCCCTTTTTTTGCCCTGAAAGCTTTACAGCTACCGGGCTGACCTTGACTGGCTGCCAGATGCCATCCAGCTGGTCTCTCACTCCTTGCCTCAACAGGACTGAGGGAGGGAATATGATTTAGGAGGCTAGGGAAGATTCATTTTATTTACTGTCAATTAAAAATATAGTAGAACAGTGAGAAACAAAGGCAAAACTAAAATCACATTCTCTCCCAGTCTCTATTAAAATTCCTTCACTGCTCACTCTACTGCCTCTTCCACCACTCAAAGGGCACAAAACAACATGGTCAGTTCATAATACTTTGTTTGTGCTGCTCCTTCCTCTGCACACTCTTCTGCACTTGCCTGAGGTCTCATACAATCTTTCACCAACTGTTCCATCTTTGCTATTCCCAAGGGCTCCAGTTCTTCATGAACTGCTCCAGTGTGGATCCCCCATGTGCACAGTTCCTGCCAGCCCTCCTGCCTCACTGTGTACTGCTCTCCACAGGCTTCAGCAGCTCTGGCCCAGGGCCTGTTCCTGCAGAGGGTCTCTGTAGGCTGCAGGCTCCTTCAGGCAACATCCACTGCTGCACCATTTAAACTGAAAATACCATGTTTTTCATTCAAAAAGCCTCAAAAATTACATTACTTTGATATAGGACAAATGAGTGACTGAAATGTTGAGAAGTCTTTCTATCCTTGTGGTATACCTTTCTATCAGAGAAACTTATCGCTTTGTCTTATCAACTCAGCTTTCCAACAGCAAAACATTCCACACTTCAGATTTCATTGTGAAAAATTATTAAAATCACCGAAAAATAATGAAGCTGGAAAGAATGATTAGAGGTCATCTAGACAAAGAAAGATGTACCTTGAAACAAATCAGCCATTTCTCTCAGCACATGTGGGTGAACTCTGGTCCCACAGACCTATGTGGACCAATTTCTCTAAGTGGTCCCTGCTTGGACCTCCTTCTAGATGGGGAAATGCCTTCTTCCCATAGCCACACTCTGCCACCAGCCTCCATGGTGAGTGAAGCACAAGGACAGGTGACACCAATAACAACAGAGGAAGAGGCAGCAATAAGTACTTCAGCCTTTTTTCATATCCTTGGTCATAAATTTCCCTGGGCTGCTGAGTCGTGCAACCACAGTTTCCATAGTCTGTCGATGTAGTCTGCCACAGTCCTGCTGCCAATGTACTTACTGCCCTTCACATCCATGACTTGTTTCAATTCCAGCACATTTCTGTCTTCTCAGAATCCACCCCTGCATGCCTAAACAAAATGTTTCTACCTCTCAGATAGCCCATCTCCACATATATCTCTTGTCAGTCTCCTCTTTTGCATTTGAGCTCACTCAGGAATCACCTGTTCATTCATGCTGGATTTCTGCCATGTCTGCTGCTGCTTCTACACATCCAGGTGGACTATTGTGGCTTCATCCAAACTGTCTCTAGATGATCTTGTAGATCTTTTCCAACCTTGTGATTCTATGATTCTGTGACTCTATGATTCAGATGTAAGCAAACACCAAACTGAATTCCAACCTCTTTCCTCACTGGGGTGGACTTTGATGCTGCTGCTCAACAGACAGATGCATAAAACCTGGCAGAAGGACATGGTTCCCTTAAGGAACATGGCTATACTTAAGAATAAAAATTATAACTCTAAGCCATCTTTGCACTTCTGCTGGTATGTGACTGAATGGACTTCACTGATTTTCTTAAATTGCTTTCCCTTGCATTCTGATTTGGTTAGTCACATGAGGTCTGGTTAAGCAACCACTCAGGCTGGTGAGCAGCTATGTGAATAACTGTGCAAAAAATAGCAAGACTGTGTTGTGACTCAGTCTTCACCACTTGAGTGCAAGCAGCCCTTACTTGGTTGTGAAGCTTTGTAATGCTTGTGTTGGTTTTTAATTGTGTCAAGGTCAAAATTCAGCATTCTAGAAAACTGACCATAACTTGCTTTGTATGAAACAAAGCCTGCAGCTCTGCTCCAGGGAGGACATCTTTGGTGACAGAACATCTTAGCGGTATAACCAAGTTTATGGAGAAGCTGATCATAGAATCATAGAATCACAAGGTTGGAAAGGACCTACAAGATCATCTAGCCCAACCGTCCCCCCATTACCATTGCTACCACAAGCCACTAAACCAGATCTCGGACCTCCTCATCCAGACACCTCTTGAACACTGCCAGGGACGGTGACTCCACCACGTCCCTGGGCAGGCCATTCCAGTGCCTGACCACTCTCTGAGAGAAAAAGTTTTTCCTTATGTCTAATCTAAACCTACCCTGGTACAACTTGCGGCCATTTTCTTGGGTCCTGTTTGTTGCCTGGGAGAAGAGGCCAAACCCCTCCTCATCACAGCCTCCCTTCAGGAAGTTGTAGAGTGCAATGAGGTCTCCCCTGAGCCTCCTCTTCTCCAGGCTGAACATTCCCAGCTCCTTCAGCCGCTCCTCACAAGACTTGTGCTCCAGACCCCTCAGCAGTTTTGTTGCCCTTCTCTGGACACGTCCCAGGGCCTCAATGTCTTTCTTGTAGTGAGGAGCCCAAAACTGAACACTACTTGAGGTGAGGCCTCACCAGTGCTGAGTACAGGGAGATGATAATGTCCCTGCTCCTGCTGGTCACACTATTTCTAATGCAGGCCGGAATGCCGTTGGCCTTCTTGGCCACCTGGGCACACTGTCGGCTCATGTTTAGCTGAGCATCGAGCAACACCCCCAGGTCCCTTTCCTCTTCACAGTCATCCAGCCACTCAACCCCAAGCCTATAGCGCTGCATGGGGTTATTGTGGCCAAAGTGCAGGACCCGGCACTTGGCTTCATTGAACCTCATCCCATTCACCTCAGCCCAGTGATCCAGCTTATCTAGATCCCTCTGAGGGGCCTCCCTACCCTCAGGCAGATCAATACCACCTCCCAGCTTGGTGTCATCTGCAAACTTACTGAGGGTACACTCAATCCCCTCATCTAGGTCATCAAAAAAGATATTAAACAAGATGGGCCCTAGTACTGACACCTGGGGGACACCACTTGTAATGGGTCACCAGCTGAACTTAACTCCATTAATCACCACCCATTGGGCACAGCCCTCTAGCCAGTTCCTTACCCAAGGGACGATATACCTGTCCAGGCCATGGGCAGCCAGTTTCCGCAGGGGAATACTGTGAGAGACCGTGTCAAAGGCTTTGCTCAAGTCTAGGCCTACTACATCAACAGCCTTTCCCTCACGTCCAGTCTGGTCACCCAGTCAAAGAAGGAGATGAGGTTGGTCAAGCATGCCCTGCCTTTCATGAGCCCATGCTGGCTGGGCCTGATCCCCTGGACGCCATACACGTGCCGTGTGATCTCACCCAAGATGATTTGCTCCATAACTTTCCCTGGCACCAAGGTCAGGCTGACAGGCCTGTAGTTCCCTGGATCTTCTTTACAGCCCTTCTTGTAAATGGGAGTCACATCAGCAAGACTCCAAGCCTTTGGGACCTCTCCAGATAGCCAGGAATGCTGATAGATGGTGGAGAGCAGCTTGGACATTACCCTCACCAACTCCCTCAGCACCGGAGGGTGGAGCCCGTCCGGTCCCATGGACTTGTGGCAGTCCAGATGGAGGAGGAGCTCTTAAACTGTCTCCACCTGAATCACTGGGGGTGTATTCTGCGTTCCATCCCAGACTGCCAGATCAGGGCGTAAAGTGCCCTGAGGATAACAGATCTGCCCATTAAAGGCAGATGTAAAGAAGGCGTTGAGGACATCAGCCTTCTCCTTATCCTCAGTGGTCACATTCCCTGCTGCATCAACTAAAGGATGGAAATTTTCCTTGGTTCTTCTCTTACCATTGACATATTTCTAAAAGGATTTCTTATTATCTTTAACTGCAGTGGCCAATCTGAGTTCAAGTTGGGCTTTTGCCTTTGCCTTCCTAACTTCCTCCCTGCATACCTTAGCAACTTCCTTGTAATCTCCCCAAGTAGCCTGTCCCTTCTTCCAGAGGACATAGACTCTCTTTTTCTTCCGGAGTCTCAACAATAGTTCCTGGTTCATCCACACTGGCCTTCTTCCCCTACGGCTCACCTTATGGCATTCAGTGACAGCCTGTTCTTGTGCCTTTACGATTTCCATCTTGAGGAGCGTCCAGGCTTCCTGGACCCCTTTACCCTTAAGGACTGACTCCCAAGGGACCCCTGCAAAAAGCATCCTGAATAGGTCAAAGTCCACCCTCTGGAAATTCAAGAGAGCAGTTTTGCTAGTCACCCTTCTGACATCTCCAAGAATTCTATAATTTCATGGTCACTCTGCCCAGGACAGTCCCCAACCTCCACATCTTCCACCAGTCCTTCACTGTTAGTGAAGAGCAGGTCTAGCATGTTGTTGGCTTTATACTCAGTTGCCAGAAATCATAGAATAGAACAAGGACCCACTCTGCACTCAGGGCTGCCTGACCAGCGGGCCGTCAGCTTTCTAGACATAAATCAGTGCCACGAATCAGGAACCATTTCAAAAGAGACAATAACGTGATCAGAACCTGCCTTTCTGTGTCTACTCTGCCTTACAAACCCTGGTCTCTATCATCACCAAAACCCAAATTCGCCATGCTGTATCAGCTGTTATGGATCTGCTAAGAATATGCAGATTCTTAGAATGAGTCAGAAAATGCCTCAGACATTACCTACTCCTTACTTTGGTTACATTTAGTGTGGACAAACTGAGTGCAATATTTATTTCCATGCTACTGCAATGTACTTTGCCTGCCCTTGCAACACCACTGCATAACCAGTCTATTTTAAATTGGACTCTGCTGCATATCTCAGAGTTTTGCTGCATTACTGGAAATCTGAGGTTGCCTTAGGCCAAGAGTGAATGTAAAGGTTTCCTGCATGAAGGTATATGTCTTTGTCAAGATAAGATATAAGCACTGCATCTTGGCCCAGTCCAGCATTGAGATAGACTTACAAATGGTTGGGGACAGCCAGCTACAAGAAGAGAATTCACAAATGAAAGTGTCTCTAGGATGTCATGCCCCTGCTCCCGTGCCAGCAAGGTTTGCATCCATACTGCAGTGAAATGCAGCTGATTGACCTCCTGCCCTCTTCCCTTCTCTCTGTGCTGTACATGGAGGAAGGAAAGACTGCATGCAAGGGTTATATCTTATGACTTCAATTTAAAATGAATAAAGCAAATTATTAGGAGGAAAATTTTGAGAGTTCTGTATGTTTCTCTTACCTAGGGACTTCTGATCCATGGCAATGAACCGTTTGCAAGAAGCAAACAAATTCAACAAGGCAGGATGTCAAACCTAACACAGGCAGGCTACTTCCCCCATGTTTTACTGCCCAAGATGTTTACTGTAAAAACTTTTCTCCGCATTTATGTCTTTTTCCTGTATGATGTCCCAGACAAACTGTTCTAAATAGAAAATCATTGAATGCAGTTTAACTCTGAACAACTATAAGATGGTAAATTCACAAGCTGAGATTGCCTAATTATTAGTAACCTAAGTCTGTTAGCTCTTGTCACGTTGTTTGTGCTGAACCCAAAAATATAATCCCTTCCTCAGGCCTTTCTTCCCCTAAAGCCATGGGGCATGAGCTACATCCTGCTGACAAATAGCTTAATAGAAGCAGCCTGACCCAGATGAACAGAGAGAAGAACTGGATTGTCTCCCTCTGGGGATGAGCAGTGCTGAGAGGCCATGGCAGGACCTCGGAGGCTTGGCACCAGTAACTGGAGCTTTCTATTCTCACACAAAGGAGCCCTGGATTCCCTATGCCAAGGGACTGTTGAAGAAATCCTATCAGAGTTAATATCTATGGAAGTGGAGTGCAGACACCTTGGAAATGGGGCATCATCTACAGTCTAGACTCAGCCAAGAAAAACGTCCATCAATAACCATGAGGGGACTCCAGATTTGTGTTACTCAGAGGGAGTTCTGCATCCAAAAGGACTGTGCCATGCAAAGCTGAGATGAGGATACCAAAGGTTTATTTTGTGGAAAAATACCAGCAAGGTCACAAATGCAAGTTTGAAATATTTTTTCAGTCATATTAAATAACCAGATAACAAAACAAAAGGTATCAAGTGTTCTAGAGACCATAATAATGCAGGTCTATCCGGTTTGGTAAGAGCTTATGTGCAATATTGCATAATTCACAGGTGACCCAAACAAAACATTCCCCACTCCTTTTGCCTGTTCTTCACTGCAGTGTGTTCTCCATGGCCACAAACTAATCCCTACACAACTGATGGCTCACTCCCCATCTGCAGTGGGATGCATGAAATAGTAGAAAGAGCAAAACCAGAGAAACTCATTGATTGAGATAAAAAATAAGTGAAGAAATTAAGGGGAAAAAAGAAAAAAAGTGATGTCAAGGGAATCCCTCATCACCTCCCTCAAGCAGATTGATGTCAAACCAGTCTCCAAGAAATTGCCACCTCAAAATTCTGCCTCCCTCCCCACCTCCTTCTTCTGCTAGCCCAATTTTATTTTTGAACATGAGAAAGCTTTGCCCTTATACAAGCACTGCTGGCCAATACACAAAGCACCGATCAACACTTTTAACCACAAATCCAAAAATCATATAGTCTGCTACAGATAGAGCAGCCAGACCCAGTGCATTCACGAAGACAACTTAGCAGCTCTTGACATACATCAACTCCATTGTTGGCCACATTCAGGTTAGCCAGAATCCAGCTGAACCTCCTGTCAAATGACCAGGATAAAAAATCATTCACCACTGAATCATTCAGTTTTACTTCCTTTTTTCATCCCACTGCAAAGCACAAAATTGTGCATGTCCAGAGGATCCTCAGGTCCTGATAGCTATATCTATTTTTTTTTTTCCCTAGGCCAGAAAGACTCTGATGCTCATCAAGGGGCTCTTCAAAGGACATAGTTTCATGAAGTATCCTTGTTCACAGCAGAGCTACCTTAAAAATTGTCAGGGTGTAAATGTTTCAGTAGCAATATTCCAAACCTCCTCAATTAATTTTTACATCATGGCGCACTTCCATTTTCATTGTGTGGCTACAGTTACTGTAGCCAGTACTTCTTCCGACCTCTTTGAACTTCCTTCCTCCACTCACTGTCATAGGCATAGGTTCTCTGCTGAATGTAATTGATGTGACTATGATGCTAGGGCAGGAAATGGTTTTTCCCAGCCCACAACATTTTTTGTCATTTAAAACCAAGGTAAAAAGACAACATGTAAAATTCACGTAGATACATCATAAAATTAACATCAAATTCCTTTTGATATTGTTCTTATTAGAATCAGATTTATGTATCAATTTAAGTCCCACATTCACTGAAATCTCTCTTGTTTGAAACAAAAGTGGAAAAGGACTATTGGTGATATGTTGATTGTTGGACTGGATGATCTTGTAGCTCTTTTCCAGTCTTGGTGATTCTATGATTCTATGAAAAAGGAAGAGAGTTGACAAATTTTGAGGAGAAAATAAAATGGAGCATCAAATCTGTCCTTTCTCAGAAAGCTTTCATGCTTAAACTCTTGTTTTCAGCTGTGTCCATGGCCCAGTTAAAGATTCAAAAGATACAAGGGAGTTGCTCAATAATCTGTCGATTGGAATGGGGCTTCAAATTCTTCTGAAGTGTGGGAGGAATTAATCAGTACCACACCCAAGACTCACAGACTGGCTCAAAGAGGCTTCAACACATTTCACCTGAGACCCAGGCCCTTGTCTGGATTCTACTTGATTGCCACAATGAGACATAAAGTAAGTTGCTGAGGAAGAAGACAAACTTATTTCTACAAGTAAATCAGCTTTTGTCATCAAGTTTTCCAATTCCAAAATTCACATTTCCTGTAGCCCTACCAAAAATGCACAGGAGCGATCATATGAAGACCCAGTCCTTTGACAACTATTTCAGATGTGCACTGAAGCTCTCCTGCATAATTCATCAGTTTCTTTTGGTACAGATCTCTCTCCAAAATCAAAAGTCTTTCTAATCAGCCAGAAGTACAGTGAATTAAATCAATAACCCAGAAACTCTTCCATAGACTTTCACTTATACCCACATGAGCTATCCTGTTGTGAGAAGCAGTATTTTCCCTTTTCTGTGCAATTCCTTCTGGATTTAGTGGTAACACTGTCACAAAAATGAGCAGCCTGAAAGAAAATCACAAGTCAGCTTTCAGACTGCTCCTTCCGGTTCTCAAAACCCATCACTTTCAGTGGGGTTTGGTGGAGTGCAGCTGAGACAGTGTTGGTCTCAGAGGACCAGGCAAGTGGTGGCTGCCCTCCTCAGCAATGATTTCCTCCACCACGGACCTCCAGGAGGCTGCACTGGAAGAGATGGAGGTAGAAGATGGCTACATACTTGTTAGGGTAAACTTTTTTTTTCTTGAAGGCTTTCTCGTATTCTTCTCAGGTGAGATAGCACACCCATCCATCTCATCTCTGCCTCTGTATCAGCACAGGCAAGCTGTCAGACCAAAGTGTTGCAAAATTGTCTTTGTGTATAAGGAACTTTTAGGGAAATGCAGTAAGAAGTGATTATACAGTGACTATATTGATAAAGTTACAGAAAGTGAACTCTGCAACCCTGTGGTTTCACTTCTAGAATAATATGAAAAGAGAGAGCCAAAGCTGGCTGCTGGCTGTGATGTGACATCAACAGGGAAGTCAAAGGGAGTATTTGTTTAACATGTTTTCATTTATTTCTTAGAATAGCGATGCCATTACATTAATACCACCGAAAACTGAGTCACGTCCATGATTGCCGCATGGAGCTCACAGGATCTATATAAGCATCTTAGCTCTGGTGTTGGGAGACAGAAAGTCTAACACTTCCTGCAGCAGTGAGGCTCTTGGCAATGCTGGTCACTATGCAATACCTCCTGCTTTGTGCTGCCATTCTCCTACCTCAGAGCCTTCCTTTTCCAGTACCACTTAAACCAGCACTATGGAGCAATGCAGACTTAGACATTGCACAGGTACGTAACCAGGGAGACAATGTAGCTGCATTATGAATAGCCTGATTTTTTACTTAACTTCTACATTCCTTTCCTGTCTGTTTATATTACCTTCTCTTAATTTTTGCAGAGGTGACATAGAACTACTTTAACTTGCTGATTAAATTAGACAGCCTAAGTCTAACTTGCAAAAGTGATCGAGTTCCAACTGGTTAATAGTGGGGGCTTCTCATTTTGAAAACATCATAAAAATATTTTTATACTATTTTGGAGCTCTGTGGATTTGAATATTAAGTAGATTGCATTTACTTGAAAGGACTGCTTGCTAACACTGTTCTGCTGTTCAACTCTTTTCATGTATGTTAATCTGTACTACAGAGAAAATGCCATATGTTAAACTGAAATGAGATGAAAAAAATACATCTAAACTAACCGTGACTACAGGACAATGGAGCAATTCAATCAAATCTAAAATGCAATTGCTGGAAGATCGCAGGTATAAATACTAATTTTTGTTTTCCTTTTCTTTTTCCAGAAATATCTTAACAAATTCTTTCCACTTCTTGAAAAACACCCTGTCATCAGCCTAGAAGAAAGGATTAAAGAAATGCAGAAGTTTTTCCACCTAACTATAACTGGAAAATTAAATGCAGAAACAAAGAGCATAATGGAACAGCCCAGATGTGGAATCCCTGATGTAGCAGATTACCAAACATTTTCTGGAAGTCCACGATGGAATAAGAAATACTTGACTTACAAGTTAGTGGTGGTTTAGATTTTATAGAGAAAGGATTTGTTTTGAGCTTAACTTTGCAGGTTTCCTTCACAGCTTTACATGTCATTTATCTGCTTCCTTTTCCTGTTAGGATTGTTAATTACACACCGGACCTACCCCGAGAATATGTGGATGATGCAATTAGAAGGGCTTTGATGGTATGGAGTGATGTGACTCCACTGCGCTTCAAAAGAGTTACCAGGGGACACGCAGACATCGTGATTAAATTTGCACGTCGGGGTGAGACTATATAATTTTTTAAAATTCAGTGCTCCTTGCCTGATTTACAGCATGCATTCTTATAGCCAGAGGCTTAGGAAAGAATAACAAGTTCGGAACCAGTAAGTTTACTTAGAGGTTATCTTACCTTTATCATGCCACCAGTGTTATATAACATGAAGCAGTTTAACTCCTATGTAACAGTTAGAAAATCCCTTAGGATATATAGTTGTGAAAGGGAGGGAGAATTTGACTCCAAACTGAGACATTCAATGTTAGATGTTCAGTGACCATCTGCCTTGACAACCAGTGCAAACCAAACAAATTAGAAGATGTGTGTAGAGGAATACAGCCGGTGCTGAAGACCCAGCATCTACAAAGCTGGATTTAGGCAGGTTCAGGCAGATTTACTTTGGTCTAGCTCCAGTTTGGTAATCTGGACTGAACACCTCCTTTTGCAAGCTGGGGTACATCAGGGTTCACAGAAGCACAGAACTGTAGGGGTTGGAAGGGACCTGTAGAGATCAGTGAGTCCAAACCCCCTGCAAAGCAGGCTCCCTACAGCAGGCTGCACAGGTAGGTGTCCAGATGGGTCTTGAATATCTCCAGAGAAGGAGAATCGACAGCCTCCCTGGGCAGCCTGTTCCAACCTCTCTACGTTGGTCCCAGAGAGGATCTTCTCATTGATCTTCTAGAAGGAATCTCACTGGTGGACTCCAAGACTACAAGGTGCAAGCCAGAGCATGCTAAATGGGGATGGCCATTAGGGTCACTTCTGATGCTCACTTCTAATTCAGGCTAATACGTGAACGTGGGCATATCTTTTACTTATGTCTGGCACTAAAATTGACTCAGCGTAGCCAAACTGCATGCCTACTTCAAGGCCGGCTGACTTGTTTTCTAGACCAATTGATGATATTTACTAGATCTCCAGAACAGGAAGTGAAGATCAGACTCCTCGTTTACAGATAATAGCATATAAGCACCAAAACATGCCTTCCCCCTGCTTTGCTCATGGGAAGCGTGTTGCTAGGAAGAGTCTATTAATGTGCAAGTCAAAGTGAGAAAGGATTCTGCAAGCTGGAATGGGTTCTAACCCCTTGCCATGCAGCAGGACTAGGTGTCTTCTGCCTGTTCTAGCTCTGCCTCATGTTCCATCCCTGTGGTCTCAGGAAAAGGACACATAATGGCATTCGGTACTGCAGAAATTCTCAGTCAAGTCAGAGATCTCTCAGTGGGAGGGAAACATTTTCAGATTTGGTACAAATATCCTGTCCTGTAGGCTCTCCATGTAGGAATTGGTAGCATTCCACAGACACTGTGATAGCAGTAAGTAATAGACCATATTAAGACTGGGAAAAAAATAACTCAGCTATTCAGATACAGTTTTCTGTACCCCAAACAATTTGCTTCCACTACAGTCAGTACAAGTGAGTGTCTAAAACTTACACTGCACACCACTGACCTATAATAATAACATTCAGGGGCTCTCAACATATAGTATTAAGGATTTATTCTGAAATAAACACTGAATGCTGCCTCAGAAACAGGTTTCTGGCAAAGGCTCAGCTGTCTCTGAAGCATGCATAAGTTCCAATATTCGTGTCTAGTTTTTGGATTTAAGTCATGAATTTGGAGAGTGTTTCCTAAAGCCTTGCTCCCCATTTTCACAGATTTGCTGTCATAGGATTTTTTTTTAAGAACAGTAATGAAAAAAAAAAGGTAGCACAAACAAGCAACATGCTTCAGTTTGCTGAATGTAAGCATTAGAGCTCATGCTGTCTGATGACATCTCTTTGCTTTCAAATGCAGAGCATGGTGACGGATATCCTTTTGATGGAAGAGGTGGCACATTAGCTCATGCTTTTGAACCTGGAGAGGGGCTAGGTGGAGATGCTCATTTTGACGATGATGAAAGGTGGTCAAAGTACAATCGAGGTAAAATTCACTTGTGTTTATGAAGGGGGAAGAGCAAATATTGCATATTTGTGTCACAAGAACACAGCCATAGGAAATGTTTTCCATAACACTTCATGCTTCAGTACCGTTTCAGTATCAACCTTTCCTTCTTTTCAACAGCCTAAGTCCTTGTGTTTCCTTATCATTAGCTGTTACATAATGCTTGCTCTGCCAGGATTTCAAAGCAATTTTTGCAGGCTAAGCAAGGATCACGATCCTCTGTTTTCTACTTAAAGAATGAAGGGATATAATAACTTGCTTGTAGGAGTGAGGTTGATTTAAATCGGAGAGGGAAAGAGTCTCAGAGTCTCTATGTATGTATGGAATAAGCAATATTTTTATTACAATATTATAGTTAAACAAGAAAGTTCAGTAATAAGTAATCAAAACTCCAATGCTTCAGTTCAACTGAATGAAATGCAAAAATTCTCCTGCTGCTTGGATTCTTTATATGTTAAAAAGAAATGCCCAACCTTTAACATACTTTTCCATGCTTTTATGCTGCAGGAGTTAATTTGTTCCTTGTTGCTGCTCACGAATTTGGCCATTCTTTGGGACTCGCCCACTCAAATGTCCGTGGAGCTCTGATGTACCCTCTCTACTCATACGTGAACCCAGAAACCTTTACACTTCCTCAGGATGATAGGCAAGGAATTCAGAAGTTATACGGTAAATTCACTTATTTTCAAGATAAACCTACCAGTGTATAGGTTTCCCTATTCTACTCCCCCGATTGCAGAGGCTTCCTTGTACTACCAAAAAGAAAGAAAGGAGTAAATCTCAGGAAAAAAAAAAAAAAAGAAGAAGAAGTAGAAGAAAAAAAACACACCCACATTCCCGTATACTCCATCCACTATATCTGTTCTGTAACATGTCCTCATTGCAACCAAGAGCTGATGAGGAGGTAGTGCAGCAGCCTGGTGCACTGTCTTCCTGTACACCTGTGCATTGCCAAACACATCCTATGGACCTTACTTTGTAAATGAGCTATTTCAGCAGGTGTTCAACAGTATTGCTCCCTGGGAAAATGATACCACCCCACTAACCACGTCAATGGGACACATTAGTGAAAGCAGAAACTACTCAGAAGTAATAGTGGAGCATAGCTGGAACAGATCTCATGGGATAAACTTTGCCATGGTTTATTTCCTTTAGGCACCATTTTCATCAGGGCATTCTAGAGGAACACTGGAAATAAAACATAATTGTTTGTGTTGTCTATTTCCAGCATAGACTATGTCTTCTTTTTCTTTCCCACAGGGAGAAAGTCAGCAAACTCTTGAAGAAGGTGTTTAAAAAAAAAAACCTAAGAATTCAGATCTGGTAGTTTTGGTGTTCCAAAACCATTTAAATGCTCCGGCTAATTACATGTCAAAGCATCACCTTCTGTCTTGAACTTTTCATGATTTGTTTACACATTATCCAATTTCATGTGACAATAAAAAAAAAAAAAAATCAAACATCTTGTATACTTTGTTGTCTAATGCTTGTTGTTTGTTTTTTTTTTTTTCTTCTGGCATTTCAGTGGTGTACTGAGTAACTCTTACAGGTACATTAGACAGAAAAATATCCTCCTGAATAGAGGTGTGGGTGCCAAAAGAGCCTGCGTGCAACTACTGCTGGAGTTACAAGCCCTCTTCATGGCTCACTTCCAGTTCCCAAACATGTCCTGTCCCTTCTCAGTCACTGCTGCTGACTCCTCAGAATCAAAGTGTGCTTAGTGTATGGCTTACATAAATCCAAGCACAGACAGTGTTTCCAGAACCCTGGAATCACCTTCTCACTGCTGAAGCCATTGTCCTGGGGCACCTGAGCTGCTCTGTGCTGCAGGATGGGCCCGTTTTTCTGCCATAACTGCAGAGCTCAAATGACACAGGGAGATGCATCAATGTCTCTCAAATCCCAGGACAAAATGGCCATGGCTCCCTGGCTCCTTGAGCACCACCTGAGAAATCTCAAAGTCTCCACTGGGCTCAGTCATAGGATGAGATGGGAACAGTCCTGCAAGTACAGCTTTGCATGCAGGCACTGATATACAAACAGTTGAGCCTTTTTTCCCCATTCATCAGGATAAAACGTTACAAGACGAATACTCTTTCCACTAGGAGTTCTTGCGTTCCTTCTTGTGGGGAGAAAGCTTCTTCCACTTCAGCATCTTTGCAAAATGACAGCATTTCCCAGCATTTATCCAAAAGTAATGGCTGAAGTAGATCACTGAGACATCTAGAGTGTCGAGATGATATAAGCATAGGGTTTGAAACATCTTCCTTGAGGTGCTTTTCCCTCAGAGAAGCTTCTCAGCTCTGGTAAGTCAGAAGTTTGAAAGAGCTCCTATCATTTAGCAGACATTTCTTACATCTGAAGCTCAAAGATGAAGTATCTAGGACTATCTGGACATTCTCCTGAAGGCACAGGTCTCAATGTAAGAGAAAAACAGAAAGTCCCAGACTAAGGTCAGATCCCAGACTGCATTAAAGACTGCAGAAAGGAACTAGTGAGCTCTACAGCCTCTGTGGATGCTTGACCAACTTAGTTAAGCTGTATCTCAGGAAAACCAGCTGTATCTCAGTGAATCCAATGCTGTTTCACCGACACCAAAGGGAAAAACAGGAACTATGTCGGACGCTCTAAAAGTAATTACTCCTATTTATTTCCAGGGAAACTACTACAGGTACGGAGAGCACATTAACATTATTTGATAGAGAAAATTCTCAGCTACAGAAGACTATTTTTTCAACATAGTCACCACAGTTAGCTATGCATTTTCACCAGTGGTGAACAAGAGCCCGCATGTCACGCTTATGAAAATCTGCGTGGCCATCAGAATGCAGCTTGTCTTTCATGTCACTGTCACCAATGCTGAAACAAATCACCCACTGCATCACTGTGTTCACACCCACTGCTTGGTAAACAAAACATTCAGCAGGCATCAAGGAATGTCAGTGGGTGCAATTTTTACCACATGGAGGAATTCAGTGATACACCTTTGCTTCAAAGGCACTTCTATGTACTTCCATGCAGACTGGCCCTCTGCTGCCATCCGTCACACAGCCACAAAATGTAATGCAACTGCTATACCACCATCTGCCTCTGACATCAAGGGTCAACATCATAATACAGGAAGCATTACTGGGCACACTCGGTCTTGTTAAATCCAGCTGGCAACTGAAGCCATGCCAGTGGAGCAATGGGTCTCTGTCTCCTCCAGTATTGTGGAGGGTTTATTCTGCTCCACATCCCGGACTTTGAGGTCAGGGGGTACCCTGAGGGGTACCCTCAGTGGTCATGTTTCCCACCACATCCAGAAAAGGATGATGATGCTCCTCAGCCCCCACCTTGCCGTTAACATATTTGTAAAGAAAAAATTTGTCACCTTTTACTACAGTAGCCAGGTTGAGTTCAAGCTGGGCTTTTGCCTTTCTAATTTTCTCCCTGCATATATCCTAGTAACTTCTTTATACTGTTCCCAAGTTGCCCATCCTTCCACAGGAGGTAGACTCTCTTTTTCTTCCAGAGTCTGAGCAAAAGCTCCCTGATCATCCACATCTCATCCTCCAGCTCATCTTACAGCACTCAGGGACAGCCTGCTCCTGTGCCTTCAAGACTTGAGGAGCATCCAGCCTTCCTGGACCCCTTTCCCCTTCAGGATAGATCTTCTTCTAAAGTAGAGCTTTCAGCTGCAGCTGTCCTCTGGGTCTCTCTGAGGTGGACCACGTAAGGCTTCCATGCTGTCAAAATAGCCTCAGCCACTTCTTCTCACACACCACCATCACACAGGAAGAAAGATTAACACTATATTCATAACTCCTTCCAAAGGCAGCATGGCAGATTGCATGGCTGAAGAGAAAAGATAGTTTAAAAAAAAAAAAAAAAAAAGCTCTTTTCAGCAGTAGAAAAGGGGAATGTCTGAAGAAAAGAAATGGCCATCACAGTGGATAGTGACCTGAGGGATCCTGAAAAGGTTTAATGATGGCAGAAAATAGCCCGTTCTCTTGGCCAAGGTCACACAGGAAACACAGCACAAAACAGAGACAAATCATGCTCTTTGTTGAGCTCAACCTACTCCTGGGTGCTTCAAACAGAATGGAATGGAATGGAATGGTTCAGTTAGAAAGAACCTTCAAAGATCAGTGAGTCCAACTTCCTGATGACTTCAGGACTAACCAAAAGTTAAAGCACATTAATGAGGACATTGTACAAATGCCTCTTGAACACCCAGGCATAGGGCATCAACTACCTCTCTAGGAAGCATGTTCCAGTGTTTAACTATCCTCATAGTAAAGAAATGTTTCCTAATGCCTAGTCTGACCCCCCCCTGGCACAGCTCTGTATCATTCCCATCCTGCCATTGGATCCAGGAGCAGAGCTCAGCACCTCCCCCTGCTTCCACTCCTCAGGGAGCTGTAGAGAGCAGTGAGATCGCTTCTTGGCCTCCTCCAGGACAATCCAGGTGTCCTCAGCCTCTCTTCAAAGGATGTGCCCTCCAGACCTGTCACCAGCTTTGTTGCCCTCTTCTAGATGCTTTCAAGTATATTAACATGCTTTTTATATTGTGGGGCCCAGAACTGTATGCAATAGTTAAGATGAGGCTGCACAAATGCTAAATACAGTGGGAGAATCACCTCTTTTGAGCAGAAAAAGAGAAAACAGTCATAGGAGACAGACTTCATCAGAGGATGAAGGATTGTGCAAGACACTAGAAAGAATTGTTCCTGAGGTCTCATGGGACAATCCATGTGCCATGCTGGAGGAGCCACTGTGCTGACAAAGGAGGAATGCACGAGAACAAAGACTTGACTGAAAGTAGATGTTTTCTAGTGTGCAGTTACTTTCCACATGAACTGAGATGAAAAACTCCAGAGGTATATTCCTAGGAAGACCATCCTGATCACAGAACACATCTGAAGATTTCTTCCAGCAAGCACACGCTGTCTGCCCTGCAGCAGGGCCAGCACAAGGTGGGAGTGAACGCTCCTTTATCTTCAAGTTGGGATCTCTGCAAGAGGCAGGAATTCACATCCAGCACATCTACAGCATCTTAAATCCAGTAAGAACCAGGATCTTCTGCCTCGAAGATGGCAAAGGCAACACTTACTTAGCAGTCAGCAGCATCTCATCGCCTGCCAAGCTCTTGTTGTGGTTCAGTTCATGTAACAAGACATCTGCTTTGGGAAACACAGCTGTCAGTGGCTCACCTCACATTCAGTTTGCTCCGCGTCCTGTCTACTAGATCGGAACAGTGCAATATCTGCCTCCACCTAGTGGTACAGCTCGGCAAACTCTGTACTGGTTTACACCCTGTTGTAAAGTGTGTCCAGTCTGCCCACGAGCCCACAGAAGTTTAAAAGGAAAATCAGAGAGAAGAACAGTTTAGCAAGGGACTGCTGCCTCTTCCTTCTTCACTTTGTTCTACTTTGTAAGTTTTCACATGATTTCTTCACTATACTCCCGAGGACATGGAAGTTCATTATGTTATTTAAATATCATCTGCTCCCTCCTCTGCCGTACAGAAGAAATGTAATTACATAAGATTTTGTGTCAGTAGGGATTTGAAGTTTCATTTGCCTGCAATACTGTTCTGTTAAATACAGGAAAAGGTATCTAAATGCAGCATTGCACTACAATGAGCAGTAAATCAACTCTGCATTTGGAAAGAAAAGTATTTACAATTATCATGGGTCCTCTGACTATCCACATATGAAGGATACGCCGTACTCCTGTGAAAATGTTCCTACCCTAGAGAAGCTATTACTGGGGCTTTACACAGAATCACACAGAATTACAGAACTGCAGGGGTTGGAAGGGACTCCAAAGTCCATTAAGCCTAAACTCCCTGCTGAAGCAGGTTCCCTACAGCAGGTCGCATAGGTAGGCATCAGTGGGGGTCTTGAATATCTCCAGAGATAGAAACTCCACAGTCTTTCTGGGCAGCTTGTTTCAGTGCTCTGTCATTCTAACAGGAAATAAGTTCTTCCTTGTGTTTGAATAGAACTTTTTGTGTTCCAGCTTCTGCCATTGCCCCTTATTCTATTGTTACCTGTCACCAAAAAGAGTCTGCTCCCATCGATTGAACTCACACACTTTGTATATTTATGATCAGAAATGAGGTCACCTCTCAGTCTCTCTTTTCCAGGCCGAACAGTCCCAGCTTTCTCAACCTTTCTTCATACAGAAGATGATCCAAGCGTCCAGTCATCCTTGTGGCCCTCTGCTGGACTCTCTGCGAGTTTCCCATCTGTTTCGAACTGAGGAGTCCAGCGCTGGACACAGTACTCCAGATGAGGCCTCACCAGAGCAGACTAAAGGGGGAGGATCACCTCCCTCGACCTGCTGGCCATGCTCTTTTTAATGCACCCCAGGATACCATTGGCCTTCTTGGCCACAAGGGCACACTGCTGGCTCATGGCCAACCTGTTGTCCATCAGGACACCCAGGTGCTTCTCCACAGAGATCTTTCCCAGCAGGTAATACCCTAGGCTGTACTGATGCATAAAGTTATTCCTCCCCAGGTGTAGGACTCTGAACTTGTTCTTTTTGAATTTCATCCAACCAACTGTCCAGCCAGTCCAGGTCTTGCTGAATGGCAGCACAGCCTTCTTATGTGTCCACCATTCCTCCCAGCTTCATATCATCATCATTACCCACTGCTTGAGGTAACCTGAGCCTAACTCATCAAATGCAGGGTGATGTTCTGAGAGAGCAAAGTTGATATGCTTGTGATAGAAATGATATGCATAGAAAATGTAGGAAAAAATAACTTAGATTCACACTGCATTAGTGATTACATGTCATTACAAATAGTATGCAATGTCTGTTAAAAAAGTAAAGACAAAATGCATTTTTGGATAATTTTAATTGTATCATTCACTATTTTTTTTTCTTTTTCATAGTTTTAAACATAATTGCCTTTCATAAATTAATCTGTACCTACAGACAGATTGTCTTTAGTACTTGCAGTTCTTTGAATCAGACCAGGGTTCATCTTAAACTATGGATTGAAAGAATTAAAATTATTCTTACTCCTTCATTTGTCCCCCCAAATTAAACAGTACTTATGGTCTTTTGCTAATTCAGAGGAGCCATGGGGGAGACGGAAGAAAATGATAAAAGATTCAGGAATTCTCTTTATCATCTGAGCACTTAAAGTTCACGAGGATCAAATACTGCCTGAAGAAATTCCTGAAGGGGAAGAAAAAAGAACACCACCAACAAAGAAATATTAAAGGAGTCAGTGCAACCCACTCATCCACAAATTATGAAGCCATAACCCATTTTTCTGCGGTGGTAAAATTATTAATCCTTAAGATTTGAGAGGTCTTGCTAAGAAGTTTATCCTGACTAAAAGCACATTCCTTTTGTCTAAAAGCTCATGGTCAGAGAGTTTCCAGCCCAGTCACTTCTCAGCCAAGATAACACTGTGTGTGCCTCTCCTACAGGCTCCACCAAGAACCATATCTCCATAGGATCCTCTGACATGAGGAATTACTACTGTATGTTTGTCCTGTTATTATGTGCTTATCCAGATGGATCAAACTCTGAACTACACAAATCTCTTCTGTGCTGTACTAAGTCCAGCCATTCGTTTGGCTCTCTTTTTTTTTTTTTTTTTTTTTCCTCTTTACAGGAAATATCCTCAAATCTAATCTTCTTTTTTCAAGCTTCTTTGCAATCTGCTCAAGTGTTCTTACACTTCTTTTACAAGCCTATTTTGCCAGCCCAGTTCTTCCTGTCTTCATCTATTTAAACAACAGTCTACTGCATTGCTTCCTGAATAGTTCCCTATTTTGTTCTTCATTTATATACACTTCCATCCAGGACCCCTCTTCCTCCTCAGATGAATAATGAAGGTAGTAATTTGCCTTTCTGAGTGTTGACCTCAGGACTCTGTCGCCTGTGATGTGCTCAGATCCAGGGAAAAGTGAGCTGTCCGACAGCTGAGCTCCCAGCCCAGCTCTGCACGGAGCTTGGCTTCGCACAACGGTTCCTGTTGTTTCAGCTTTTAATTCTGTAATGGGACTTAATTGCCACATACTCTAGACGAGGGCTGTCATTATTAACAGGGGAATGAGATCTCCGGGGTATAAATTTAATGACAACAGTGGCAATAACTCCAGCCTCAGCAATGCACGTTAAAGCTGCTGCAGGTTAAAGGCTCACAGATATGTGATGGGAAAGACCTGATGAGCCACGGAATTAAGAACTATGGCCTCACACACTACCATTCTCTTGGTTTTTCCTTGACGGTATTAACTGCAAATTTCTTCCAACCTGAAGACACTTTTTTTTCCCCCCCTGTTTTTATAAAATTACATCTTTTACAAAACCTGCCTCAAACAGGATGTTCTTAATGTTATCATATTTATGTTTTCAGTTTCAGCTATGTCAATCTGAAGTAGAGTCACTGACGTCAATGGAATTAGTTTGGATTTATCTGTAAGAGTAAATGTTAGCAAAGGACTGGAGAAAATATTATCTGTTTTGATTATAGTTATGGCAGGAACCATCACAAGCCAGAATGCTGCAGATAATCACTGCTTGTTGGAAATGACAGAGGAAAATTATTTGGGAGTGGAAATTTGTACTGCTTTCTGACAGCTGTAAAAATAAAGTTCACAGATAATAAAACAAAAAGCATAGAGAAAAGCAAAAGGGTAGACAGAGATACAGGAAAATGCAGATGTCCAACTGTAACAAGCAAACAAACAAAAAAAAAACATCTGAAAAGACTGAAGATCTTCAGTTTGCTCGCATGAAGGGATCTGATGGAGCTGGTATATTGAGCATGGTGCAGATGTTCATTGTTTCTGGTAGCTCAAAAAGTAAAGTACTCCCAGTTGAATGCTCTGTTATTAAGAGATCTTAAATGAAGAAGAAAGTCTTTTTTTTTTACTCAGCAAATAGCTCAATTGTGGAATTTCCTAATACAAGATATTTACTGACTGTGGAAGCTAAAATTATAAATGGATTCTGGAAGGTTCAGATATATTTATGTAGGATAAGAGCTTCTGGACCTGAAAGTCTGGAGGGAAATGGTGACTCATTATCTTACTGATTACCAAAGGAAGGATCAGTCAAAATTCACCCAGTTTTGTTAGCATTGCAAATCTTGCTATAGAAAGGAAACATCTTGTCTGCAAAGCCAAGAATTCTTAACTTAGCAGCTTAGTCAAAGAATTACTACTATTCCAGATTAAATTATTATAGAGAAAAAAAAAGAAGGAAAAAATGTAAAAGAAAGAAAAGAATATTAACAGGGAAGAAACCTCAATAATGATATAGCCAAAATAATTAGCACCTTTTCATGCTGTTTATCCATTTATCTGATTTTGTGCTCACCCTCCCCTGCCCAATCTGGATTCTATAGCTGTTGGTGTCAGCCCAAGGGGAGAGTTACAGTGAGGTGCCAGGTTTTGTTCTCCCTTCGCTCTACATCTGCCTTTTCTTGAGCTAAACAACACAAATTCTATTTTCATTACACACTCCAGTTTTCTACTCAGTCTGCTGAGTCAACATCAATATCTTTTTAAATTGTAGGCACCAGAAATGGATATATTTAAGTGATTATTTATCGTGTCAAAGAAATGGGTGAAGCAAACAGAAGACCTTCACCAACCTCTCCTGTTCCTTTCTGAGACATCCTCATTTATTTACATAATGAGAGTACTAAATAAACGTTTTAATTACTGCCTCACACTGGAATAGCACGTGAACTAGTTATCTACCAAGACTTACAAGTCACAAAATTAAAGAGTCACAGAATGGTTTAGATTGGAAGGTAACTCTGGGTTCCACCTGGTCCAACATCTGCTCAAACAGAGACATCCAGAGTAGGGTGCCCAGAATCATGTAAAATCCTTTTCAGAATCAGTGTCCCACCATACAAAGCCAACACCATCCTGCTCTAAATATCATTCCCTGGTATTACTCTGGGCTTTCTCTAGGTGGAGCTTCGCACTCAAAGCAGAGACACATAAGAGCAAAAGTGAGGTAGTACACAGTTTGCATTCAACACATCGGAGCAAAATAATCTACTCAAATCAGGCATTAATTGAAAAATACAATGCAGAAGTATTTACCCATTCCACTGACTACTGTTTGTGTAAATACTTTGAAGACAAATTAGAGTGTCTCACGCTAAATATTTTTGTTTCTCAACTGCAGGAAACTGTCACTGTGGCATTCATGATCAGTTCTACTCCTCACAAATAATTCACTGAGAACTGAACGGTAACTCTGAAATTAACAGTGACCTGATAAATTAACAATTTATTCTTTCAAAAAATTTTCTGGCTCAGCTGCTGCTTTATGAAACCTTGGGCAAATATAGGCCAGTGAACAGAGCAGGGACAGTCAATGGCAAAAAGAGACTGTAGGTGAAGCAATCCTGCACAGAGCAGCACTTGGTGCAAAATTCTGGCAACAATGATTGGCTCAAACATGTAAAGACTTATACATATGTATATATATAATGTATGTGTAAGGCTGAGAGACTATTTAGTCTTGAGGAGACTGAGAGTGGACCCTATCAATACTTATGAATATCTACAGGGTGGGTGTCTGTTGGATGGGCCCAGGCTCTTTTCCACAGTGCCCACTGGCAGAGCAAGGGCAATGGGCACAGACTGGAACACAGGAAGTTCCACCTGAATGTTAGAAACATGAGAAAGAACTTCTTTACTTCGAGCATTATTGAATACTGTAACAGGCTGCCCAGAAAGGTTATGGAGTCTCCTCTGGTGATACTTAAAAATCACCTGGATGCTTTCCTCTGCAACCTAAGGTAGGGAACTTGCTTTAGCAGAGGTTTGAACTACATGATCTCTAGACATCCATTCCAACCCCTACAATTCTGTGATATTTATATTTATCTGACAAATTAGTGTCCATATATATATAAAGCATGTGAATGTATTTTAACTACATATGTAAGAATAAATGCAGCTTTTGTGACATGTAATCAGTTTTTAAGCCACAGTTTCAACAGGGAGACAATTCACATTATTCCAAGCTTTGACTTTGAGATCCAGAAATATGTCCATACAGTATGACGTGAAAAAGAAAGGCAGTAAACTGACAAATTAATGTCCACTGATCAATTAAATCAGAGCTGAAAAAGTGAGGTTAAGCCATTGCACAAATATCTATAAAATGTCTGTTTTGACTTAGAAGAGTTGTAGAAAGGAAAATCAAAATCATATATGTGCTATGGTTACTACAGAGAAATGAATTATCAGCTGTTTGCCTTCTTTTGAGGAAGAATTTGTGAGAAGACAAGGCCAGGGAGAAAATTCCCTTAATTTACAAACCCATTGTACAATCCCAAGAAACTTTCACTTGTGCAAATTCATGCAAACGGAATGAAGATTCATACTATTTATGACTAGTAATGTCTTTCTTTCTCATGACAGTTATGACTACAAGATGAAGATGAAAAGGAAAATTACTGCAAAATACATTAAAAGACTGTCCCCTGTTACTTTAAAGCCTCCAATACTGTTGCATTCATGTAATACTTAGGGAAACATGCTGTGTGAACTGACATTACTTAATGAACAGTTGATGTCAATGAGAACAATTGTTTCTAACCATATTCTTGCTTTCATTCCTACTTTTGAAGCCAGAAATAGGCATCCCACGTCAAGGTTATACTTCCTGAAAAATGAGAGGATAGGTAATGATCTGGGCAGAAATCATGCAAGCTAAATGCCAGGAAAGCACTAATAACAGTACAATTTGCTTAAATGTGCCTTAGGTTTGCAAATAAAACCTGATCATTTTCAATTCCCCTTAAAATAATTTTACAAACAATTAGATAAGTATCCAATCCTGATGTAAAAAGATCTGATTTTTATTTAGCAATAAGTAGAACACTGTATGATAATAAGGAAGATACTAGTTTTTGTAAGAGTCCAGAATAATCAAGGAAGAAATTGCTTCCTTCTCTTAGTTGTGCTTGCTATGGCTACAAAGCAGACAGCTGATACCATATTGCTATCAAGCTAGTTCAAACAGTCCAAAGTTAACACAGATTGCAACTCATGGTCACAAAGATGGATAAACATTGGTCATTGCTTTCACTGAGCTATTTGCTCCCACAGTACAGCATATAAAAACACTTTAGATGTTGGACACTTGATGTAAGTACACATACATAAGCCGAGGAATACGATCACCATTTTCCCACGTTCCCTCATACGATCTTGAACTGTTAGACAATCCCAACACGAATTCCACCACCTATTATATTGTCCATTTTCACTCTTTGGTTTAATCATTTCTACTGAGGTTTTTCCTAAACTCTCCACAGTGCTCAGGGATCCTGAACACCTGTTTCTTAATGCCACAGTCCTAACCTTTGCTTCCTATTTTTCTGAGAGTTTTATAGCACTGTTACCACTTAGCTTTGTGTTGTAAAACATTTCAGCTGTTCACAATGTTTTCATCCTGTTTATACAGTATCTCAGACAACTGGACCCTGGTCAAGTGAGTCTGGCCTCCTCATAATTTCAGAAGAGGTAGTGGTGTAAAACAATATCCTCTCCCCCGATCATCCACATGCTAGAATTGATAAGTAGAATCACTTACATAAATGGTAATGATACTTCTGCTTATAACTCAGATATAAATGCTATAGACCCTAGGTCAAAGTTCTCATGGATAAACATCACTAGCTATCTAAATGACAGCTAAGCTGTCCTAGGTAGCAACTTAGCACTAGCAAGTAGTTCTGTGTGAATACCCTGGAAGTGCCAGATCAGATCAAACACACTGCTTCAAAGAGGACACCGTGTCTGGAGTCTTTTTCTGACATTCCTCCAAGCAGCTTTAGCTTCTGCACATCACTTGTAAAATGTTTCCACTGTTGCGGGGTTTTTTTGTACATAATATATACTGCAGTGCGGTCTACTTATTGATTCTCAGAATACCACAGTTCCTTCATGCCTTCAACCCCGTTTCTCTTAATGTGCACTTTTGAGATGAGAAAGATGAGGTAACACCCAGAAGAGTTTCCATGAAAAACAAAGAGAAAAATAGAGCATGTAAGCTTAAGAAGTTCTATTCTTACCAAGTAAGCAATGCAAAGAACCTAAGCAAAGTATGCGGCAGATTTATAAATCAAACTAAGTGCCTAAATGCATTCCCACTTAAAGGGCTGAAGCAGAAAAATCATCTTTGAAGACAACAAAATTCAAACTTGCAGACTTTCCATTATAGACCTTCATTTTGAAACGCCTTTGATCAATGTGAGAAAAACATTTCTCTTTATGGTAATTTCTGCTATCAGAAAGGTACAGTAAATGTAATGTTAGCTACTGTATGTACCTTATTTATAGACTATGCCTATAAAACAGAAAATATTTTTGTGATCACTTCAAACTCCTGGTATCATATCATGCAAATCCCAGCCTGACTGTGAATTCACAAATGGATGTGCACCTCAGATCATTTATAAGAAGACTGTGAATGAGACCCACTGAACTGCAAAACAGCCCATGGATACCAATTGCAGACAGCATGTCCCACAAATGTGACAACTCAGAACAAACTGAGAAGTGAGATGCTCACTAATGATATAGTTAGGGAACCAAGGCTCAAGGTGCTGTCTTACTGTTGGCTTCCATCTCAGAAGTCAATGACACTGGTTTCATTTGTCTTCTTGTTACCGAGACAATAATTATTTTCACTGAAGTGAGTGAAACTTCTTTTTGATATATGAACCACCTGTGCTTAAATCTCTACCTATTTATTTTTACCAGATCATTCCCAGGAATTTCTGACAGCAAATGACTTAAATGAAGGAATGTGGGAATGGGTTGGTGGTTGGACTTGGTGATCTTAGAGGTCTTTTCCAACCTTACTGATTCTGTGATTTTGTGAAATCAGAAAAAGACAACATAAATGCTTATGTACCCATAGTAAGAAGTCCAGATATTTGGTAAATCTTTTTCAAAATGCCATGAATTACTGATTGAAAATAGTTTCTGTGATATCTGTTTTTGCCTTCTGAGTTCTACAGCATTTGTTTCAGTTCAGAATCAAAACCTGACATAACTTTTTTGCCCTGGTTGGTTTATGAGGTGTTTGCTTTCCAGTCACTTTGCAATATTGTTATATTGGCCCAAGTGTGCCAGTATTGTGGTGCTCACAATGAGCAGTGCATCAAAGCTGCATGTGAGTTCACAGCTCACAAACTAAATTCCCAAAAAGGTGATCCAATCTTCCAAACAAAATGACTGTCTGACTAAACTAACCCTAGTATAAATATTCCATATTAACATTAATCCCAATTTTGGAAGAAACAGAAGTAGAAACCTCTGGAATCAAGAACACTTACTTACACGATGAAGAGTTAGCTTCCAGCATATTGCAGCACTGACCTACTTTACGTGCATTTTCATAGCAACAGCAGACATATCATTAGTGGTTGCATAATTAGGATCTGGAAACAGTATCTGCTAAAGTGGGTGAAAGCATTTAAAGACCATTAGTAGTGAAAGTGTTGGCCTATACGACAGACCACATTTGCAGATTTTTCTGTTGCTAAATCACAAATAGTATTTCTGGCTCTTAGAAAGGGTTTGGTTTGTATTTTCTGCAACAGTGCCTTGACTGTTTTCCATTAACAAAGATAAGAATAAACATGAAATACATGTGCTGTACTAGAAAAGCCAGCATATTTCAAGATTCTCAATAACATTTAAACAAAACCAAAAACAAAAACAAAAACAAAAACAAACAAACAAACAAAAACAAAGGTAATAAACTTGGCAGCCGTGGCTAACTGAAGTAATCTGCTGAGCACTGTCTTCATTAAAATGTGCTGTCACAGAGGCTAGTCTCTATATTAATGAAGTCAGAAGATAAGAATTCTTTGTGACTGATCTAGAAAACATGGCTCTTTAAAAATAGCAACTGTATTTTACCAATCTGTAAACATTTTTTGCGTGAAGCCAAAGGAATGCAAAGCATGTTTATCACAAAGGGCTGTGCATAATTTATTGGATGTACAAAACAACTGATTTGAAGATTTGTTAATAATGTCTCCTAAAAATATGAGATGAGAAATTTTAGGCACCTCTATGTGTCTGAGTGTATTGCATAGAAAATCAAATGTACTTACAAACAATCAGTCTGACAGGGGTATTTTGATCCTTTCTCTGTACACCTTGTAACTTCTTTCTCAACCTGAGAGTGATACATTAGAAGATAATACATGACTGCTTTGAAAATGAATGATACAACTGTATCATGTCTTTAAAATAAGCATTTACCATTATTTTTATCACTTCAATTTCTCTTTAAATTTTATACAGTAAACATTAAATTTAAATCAAATAAGGCATCTATGGTGCTATGAAAGTAAAGGTTTAATTTTCATCCCTTTCCCTTCAAGTCTGTTCAAATGCTATGCATGCCCTGTGTCTATGTCACTTAGAAATACTAAGTTGAGTTTGCTCCCAAATAATGCGGGGATCATTTTATATGATAGTTCACTGTGTTTCATATACAGTGTTTGCCATGCATATTTCTTCTCCATTACTGTTCTGATTCAAAGTTAATTTAAGTCATGCGCACTGCTGAAAAATTAGTCCTGGAGATATTTCAGCTTAGGTCAGTTTGCTCAACGAAGCTATGCACCTAAACACTGCATTAATGCAAACATGTAGTAGAGCAGTTCATGATTCGTTACATAGTGCTGCAAAATGGGCTGAGACATTTGAAAATGCTGCAAAACAGAAATTGCTAATAGTGCAAAACACGAATTGCTTCTGTGACAATCTGCTGTCTTTACAATTAAACAGGCTAATCACGTGAATATTCCAGCAGAAAAAATACGTATTTGAAAATAAATTTATTTTCAAAATCTCTATTGGAATAGCTGCATAGTAGTAATTTTAAAAATCGCTTAGTAAGCATGTAGTCACTAAAAAGAAAGGAGGAATAGCATTTGGTTTCAGACACCCTTTATCTTTTCTCATGAGGTTGTTCTTCACGTACAGGACTCTTATCACTGCTTTGTCACATGTGGCAATCATCAAATCTGCTTTTTCGTTTTTACCCATTTTATTTATTCCCCTTGTGGATACTTCAGCTTTTTTATGAAGTCTCCTCAAGCTTATCTGAATCACTGAACTCACATTTCTACGGCCAGAGGGAACTGAGAGGCAATGGCATCTTTAGATATTCACAGTGCAACAACACTGAATCTGCCTCTTTGTGCCAGATGGGATTCATTAAACTGATCTCATGTACAGCACAACCCCCACAAATGCAACAGGCATGGCTAGGATATGCAACATGGGATTAGGGATAAGTGGCCAGAAGTTCATCAAAACTGATTGCCTGAGTTTCTCACAGTGTAGTATGAAAGCCAGTGTTGCATTCCTCCTTACTAATATGTCTTATGTAGTTTCTATTGCATATTTGCTACATAAAAAAATAAAAATTAAAAAAAAAAGGTGAGCATTAGTTCCACGCAGTTAAAGAGCTATCAGTCCATTAAGCATAGCACATATCCATGGGGAAAAGGCACAAATTCCCAACAAGGGAGAGAACTCTGTTCTCAGTTCTCCCAGAAAACCTCATTACTATTGTGGAGATGTTCTCTTTGGAGAATTTATGCCATTTCCTTTATTTCTGACCCAACTATTTTTGTATTCTCCCAGTGGGATGCAATCAACAAAATGGAAGCAAACAGGCTTGTACGTGTGCTGAAATCATTACAGGATTACAAACACTAACCATTTTAAAACTGTATAGCAGAAGAGTTCATAAGCAGAAGAGTTGCTTGTATCAGGAATGGAGTGGTGAGCAGGACTAGGGAAGTCATCCTGCCCCTGTACTCGGCACTGGTGAGGCCTCACCTCAAGTACTGTGTCCAGTTTTGGGCACCTTGGTACAGAAAGGATGTGGAGGTACTGGAGCAGGTCCAGACAGGGGCAATGAGGCTTGTGAAGGGCTTGGAAAATCAGCCCTATGAGGAGAGGCTGAGGGAGTTGCGGCTGTTTAGTCTGGGGAAGAGGCAGCTGAGGGGAGACCTTATTACTCTCTTCCAGTACCTGAAAGGTGCTTACAGAGAGAGCGGGGCTGGTCTCTTTTCAGTGGTGACAGGTGACAAGACGAGGGGAAATGGCCTCAAGTTGCGCCAAAGTAGGTTTAGGTTGGACGTTAGGAAACACTTCTTTACAGAAAGGGTGGTTAAACATTGGAATAGGCTCCCCAGGGAGGTGGTTGAGTCACCGTCCCTGGATGTGTTTAAAAGCCGTTTGCATGTGGTGCTTGGAGATATGATTTAGCAGAGGGTTGTTAGAGTTAGGGTACTATGGTTAGGCTGTGGTTGAACTTGATGATCCTTGAGGTCCCTTTCAACCGGAGTGATTCTATGATTCTATGATAAGCTAAAATGACAAAGAGGCCTGTAGCTACAATACATATTCTCCAAACAGCATTACTGTAGTGCATTATGTGCTGCAGTGGGGTGACCTCAGCCAACTGCGAGAAGCCCACCAGCCACTCAGTCACTGTCCCTCCTCAGCAGGATAGGGGTTAATTGGATGAAAATGCTTATGGGTTGGGAAGCTGACAGGGAGATCAGTTACAAGTTACTGTTGTGGGCGAAACAAACTTGAGTAAGGAATACTTTTTCCAGATAAAACAGGCTTGAATTGTAAGAAACAAAAATTAATAAACCACCTTCCCACCACACCCTCCTTTTCCAGGCTCAGCTTCACTGCCCCACACCACAGAGCTGCCAAACCTGACACAGGATCTGTCTGAGATCCCTGCAGTGACTTCCTGGGGCCAGGAGTATATGAAGTGCACTGGACATCTCACCTGAGGTCCATGCAGCTCCAAACTTCACACTGTGGGCAGGGTTGCCTATCACCAGACCAGGCTGCCCACGGCCCCATCCAACGTGGCCTTGAGCACCTCCAGGGGTGGGGCATCCGCAGCTTCTCTGGACAGCTTGTGTTAGGGCCTCACTGTCCTCTGTGTAAAGAATTCCTGCCTAACATCCAACCAAAATCTCCTCTCTTTTAGTTTAAAGCCATTCCCCTTTGTCTTATCCTTATCAGACTGTGTAAAATGTTGATCTCTCTTCAGTTTATAAGCTCCTCTCAAGTAATGGAAAGCTGCAGAGAGGTCTCCCCAGAGTCCTCTCCAAATTAAATAAGCCCAGCTCACTAAGCCCTTCTTCACAGGAGAGGTGCTCCAGCCCTCTGATCCTCTTCATGCCCCTCCTCTGGACCCACTCCAACATCTTTCTTATACTGGGGGCCCCAGGCCTGGACACAGTACTCCAGAGGGAGCCTCACAAGGCAGAGAGTTACCAGTAAACTTGCTGAGGGTACACTCTGCCCATCAAATAGTCTTCAAATCCATCTCTCCCCAGTTTATAGATAGGATTGTGGTGTGGGAGCACCAAAGGCCCTGCACAAGTCCAGGTAGATGACATCAATTGCCCTTACATTGTCCACTGATGGTGTCACTCCGTTATGGAAGGCCACCATATAGGTCAGGCAGATCAGAGGATGCTCTGAGATCACATGGGTGTAAGTTTCAAAACCGGACAAATGGCCTATCAAATAGCAATATGGAATGTCCTGTGGGCTTGTTTAGCTTGGAGAAGAGAAGGCTCCAGGGAGACCTCATTGTGGCCTTCCAACACTTGAAGGGAACGTATAAACAGGAAGGGGAACGGCTGTTTACGAGGGCGGACAGTGATAGGACAAGGGGGAATGGTTTAAAACTGAGACAGGGGAGGTTTAGGTTAGATATTAGGAGGAAGTTTTTCACACAGAGGGTGGTGACGCACTGGAACAGGTTGCCAAGGAGGTTGTGGATGCCCCATCCCTGGAGGCATTGAAGGCCAGGCTGGATGTGTCTCTGGGCAGCCTGGTCTGGTGACTGGCGACCCTGCACGTAGCAGGGGGGTTGAAACTGGATGACTGTTGTGGTCCTTTTCAACCCAGGCCATTCTATGATTCTGTGATTCTAAGAAATACTCCTCACAACAGCAGCATTCACACAAGACCCACAGAGACCACAACAAGGGCTCAGGCCCCTTTTACCTCATGATGCTACAGTAATGCAAAGGCAAACCAACAGATTAATGAGAAAACTAGGACACTTCTAGCAGTGGACATCCGTTGTTAACGGAGTCACTCCATTTGACTATATGCTTCCTAGCTACAGTCCATCTTTCAATAAAATATTCCTCTTAGATCTGCTTAAATTGTATCAAATTAACGTGGTTTTAAAATTTTGTTTTGTGGGATCCTTTCTTTACATACATGACTTTCATACGTTCCTTCCAAAGGTATGATGGATTCCCTTAATCTTCAACACAACAATACTTTGGCCCAAATTCCACTTGCACGAATTAGAAGGAAAAGCATTCGAACATACTAGCCCCTTGTCAAATATCATAAAGCAGTTCATTCTGTGGGAGAGTACAGCCAATTTTGCAGATGCCGTACTAGAAATACATTTTTAAAGGCTTATCTAGAAGCATAAGCCTATTCTAGTGGTACATATATCATGAGATTAGCCTACAATGAGAGAAGGAAACAATTATGTTTCCTGAGAGTACCAAATAGGAACCATCTGAACAAAATGGAGACAAACAAATTAATCTCTGAGTCACATCAGTGTAAGTCCAGAAAGTCTCCAGTGATAGTTATGAAAGCCTCCCTGGATTGAATCCAGGTAACATGAAATATAATTCATCCCATCCTACAGATAATAGAAACAACACTTCTGGATGTCTTTATTCCATATTGTAAAGCATTTACATGGAACTTTTTTTGTCCATTCAAACGTACTTTAGTACTATCAAAAGTGTCATATTCCCTTCCCTTCCCATTTTTTTCTGAAGGGTAATGTAGTGAAAATGAGTCTACTTCAGGGAAGAGAAAGAACTTCCATATAAATCTTTCACTCATGTGAAGGGGAAACCATGACTTACTAGACTGTCCAAAATTATGAAATCCATTCAGCAAAAAGGAACTTTGACTGATTTTCAGTTTTTTCATTGACTCAGATGTAGTCAGAAGTTTTCTAGTTCCGCTCAATGAGAGCTGAGGTTTATCTCACTTTCTTTTTTCCTCTCATAGGAAACAAATGCAGGTTGGTTAACACTGACTAAACAGATTGACAGTCTGGTCAGCATTGGTTCTCATCTCACTTAAGGGCAGGTTTCTACAGAGCCTCTGTTAAATCTGCAGCACCAAGAAGCATGAATTAAAGCCAAGCTTGCCAGTATTTCAGCAAAATATGTTGCATGTACCTGTATTTTCCTGAACAGAAGCACTTTGCTGAGCTAGCAGTGTTGCTTTAACTCTGACATCTCAGAATATAAAATCAACAGGATTTATAAAGCAACAAGTCATCTATTATGTTTGGAATAAGACCTTTGGGGTGGGTAATAAAAACTTTTACAAGATGGATCTAGACACAGCAGACATCAAACTAAGTACAGGCTGGGAATTTCTGTTCTGGGTGTAACCTAACTTAATGTCACTCAAGCACTGTGAGAAAGGAAGACAGCTGATGAAGTATGTCAGTGGGAGAGATGGCAGTCTCATTGATGAGATATAGGAAAATTATAGTGGTTAAAACTTTCACTGAGTAAATACTGAGTCTACATTTTTCAATACTGTTTCCACTGTTACAAACAGTTGTGGTATCACCTCTGCAAAATGGCTACAACTGTGCTTAGCCAGCAACCCCATTTTTGTCACAGACAACAGCAAGAAGTTACCTACCTTGAACTCCCTCCCACTCATCACCAAAGTGTCTGTGAGCTTTCACTATAAACTGAAGTCAAAATAAGGAGTGCGTTGCACTTGATTTTCATTAGGCGCTTTGATCTTTGTAGGGAAATTGCTGCATAAGAGAAAAGTGCACTAACAAGGTTACTCAGATATCTTGAGAAAGGAAGACAGCTAATAAAGACAGATGTCAGACTGCGGAAGTGAATTTCTGTGGAACAAGAATGAAATAACCTGTCTGAATGTCAGGGCCACGAGTTGCACTAATGAGCCTGAACTGATAGCAACAACAGACCCTGGGACTTCCATCCACATGCCCTCTGCTCATTCATCCAGAGCTCTGTTTCACCTCAGGCCTGCCCTTAGTCACTGGCAGGGTGAGCAGAACCATGTTCTGCCCCCTACATTGATCTTGGGCTTATGTCGCAGCCATGATCCTAAGCCATCTCCTGCCGTTCCCAGCTGGACTCCTTGGATCAGGCTCATCACCATGTCTCAGACTGTCGGCTGACCACCATGTAACTACTACCCGGCTGCTCACACCCTGGGACTACACCCTGGTCACCAAGCTCCTGCCTGTGCTGCTGTCACCCATTGCATACAGTCATCTGCTCCAGGGGTAGCCCCATTCTTGCTGCTCCCTGACAAAGAATAGCACATGCAAGATTAGGAAGAGAGAAAGAAAACCCTCGCCAATCCTAGTTTTATTAGGGAATCTTGATGGGGAGTCATTAATTAGACAACAAAATGCTAACTTCCACTAGATTTTCCCAGCACATTTTCTTCTACTTAGCATATGAACAACTCCCGCCCACCCCCAGGTATAAATGCCCAGAATTCGCGTCCCGCAGGGCTATGAGCACCTAGTGGAATGAGATCATGTCAAAACAATAAGCACCAAATTTTCCATCACCTCCGTCTCTATACAGTAAAGAGCCCGTACTGATTTTCAACACATCTCAGTTCCTGCTAACTCATCACTTCTACCGCAGTTACGTACCTATCTCTCACGACGTCATTGCTCTGTGTAGTTTGACTGCTCTTCTCCTGCAGATATACAAGTTGAGCAATGTTAACTAGGCTAGTCCCAAAATTGTTTCCAGTCTGTCCAAAGCCTGATGCCTGCTGGAGTTGTGCAAGAGCTGAAGGACTTGCATAATTAATACTTTACCCTCTAGATATTTATCTCAATAGAAAACTCTCTCACTACAGCTTTGCTCTTATAACTAGAAGCCCTTACACTTAAAAACCGAAGTATTTTTACCTTTATTGGAGTCAGGCTGGCTGCAGATACTATTCCTACTGCCATCACAAAGAAAAGCTCTGGAGGATCATTTCAGAAAATTCACAGGAAAAAAATGCATGTTGGTCTTCACATACGTTACTCAGGAGAACTGGACAGGAAGCAGAGAACAGAGGTATAAGAAAACCCTATAGGTATAACACATTATCTATTTCCACCAAATGCAAAACCTTTGTTTAAAATTTTAGTTCACCACTCTGTGGAACTTACAGAGCAAATGTGTGTAGCAGGGTCACGTAGCAGGTGAGCCAGGGCTTGAGCAGTACCTAAACTCAGCTTCACAGCTGTGTCTACTGTTCGGACAGGCCATTCCTCTGTTCCTTAAATGCTGCGCTTGGCACACAAATATCTCTGCGCTACAGTGAACATGGAGGTGTTGTGTTAAACATCCTATTGTGCTTTTGACAAAGACCCACATTAAAAGCATTTTCCTTATTTGACTGCAATCTGTAGCAGCACATGCAGTTACTTTTCCTCCCTTTCTAGCTATTTTAATTTGTAAGAACATACATAGAATCATAAAATAGTTTGTGTTGGAATGGTCCTTACATCCCACCCAGTCCCAACCCCCTGCCACGGACTGGATGGCCCCCACCAGCTCAGGCTGCCCAGGGCCCATCCAGTCTGGCCTTGGGCACCTCCAGGGATGGGGCACCACAGCTCTCTGGGCAGCTGTGACAGTGCCTCACCGCCCTGAGTGAAAAACTTCCCCGACCTCTAATCTAAACCTCTCTTTAGTTTCCAACATCAATTTTAAGTTAGAATTATACAAGAAAACTGAAAAGCGTTGAAAATGGTTGTTCCCTTCAACTGTTTTCTGTGGCCCTCGTAGTTGATTTCACAGTTAACGAGGGATAAGTTTGTCCAAGCACATGGGGAAACTTCAGAACCCCCCGGCGGCCTTAATTCCCGTTACTGACGGCGCGAAGCACGAGCAGAGGCAGAACCAACCGTGCAGCGTCAGCCCCACCCACAGGCCTGCGCCGAGCCGCTCCGGGCGGGCTGTGCCGCCACGGCCGCCCCTCGGGCCCGCCCAGCCCCGCCCCGCCCCACGCGGACAGGCAGCGCCTGGCGTGCTGCAGCCGTCCCGGCACCGCGCGGCTGCCTCTGAGGCCATGCGGCTTTTCTTTCCCGGCGCTGCCTGCGCGCTGCAGGCGGTCACGCTGCTGCTCCTGCTCGGCCCCCGTGAGTAGCGGCAGCGTGGGACGGGCGGGCCGCGGGGGCGATGCCCGTGGCTGTGTCCCCGGCGCGGGGAGCGCTGGGGGTTGCGGGGCTGCGGCTCGGGGCGGCGGCGGGCCCTCGGCCGGGAAGTTGTGTGCCGCGCTGGGGTGGGCTCCGCTTGGTTCCCGCCCGCGCGGCTGTTGGCGCTGCGTTCTGTATGGTGTGTGGCGAGAGCCGAGCTGCGCGGGCTGCGCTGTCGGTCCTCGGGCACTATCCTGGCGGCCAGCGGGTCCTGCTGCCTTCCAGCTCCGCTGTCGGAACGGGCGGTGCGCTGTGTCGCGTTGCCTTGCTACGGCAGCACATCCGCTCAGTGACTGACTTGCTTTCTCGAGCCTGGTTCAGGTGGCAGAGGACCACGTTCAGGCAATAAACGAAGTGTGCTCAGATAAAAGGCGAGATGCAGAAATCTGCGCTGCCCTTTCTAAGGCTGGAATGCCCCATGCCGTACATCGTAGCTTTCCAAAGTAAAGACGGGGAAAAAAAAAAAAAAAGGGAAGGGAAGGGTACCAAAATTAACTTGAATGGAAGAACGTTATTGCACTAAAAATAATTTAAAAAAGCTTTTTTGAAAATATTTTTTTTAAATGTATTTATAGTGTATGTACCGCTACTGGGATGCTCCACACTGTACAGGTGGGCCTCGGCTGCCTTTGTCTGCGTGGTTCTGCCCTTGTGTGCTGTGGCTGTTCCCAGGGCAGGGCCCAGCTCACCAGCATGGGGCACTCAGATGTACTCCTTCCATCAGACTTGGTTGTGTGGTCTCCATTATAACCTGCTCACAAAAACCATGCCCATTTGAGGCTCACATCAATGCACCTGGAGAGGTATTTGCTGTAGGGTGAGACAAGGAGCCCCACGGAAGTCCCTGGTTTTCAGGGTGTTTGGGTGTGTGTGGTTAGAATGCAGCTGCATTTGGGTTGGCCTCCTCTTATTCAGAAACAGAAGTCTGTGTTGGTTTCAGCGGTTACCATGCTTCCCTAGGAGTGCTGCACGAGAAAGTGTGAAACTCAACAAATAGTGTGGGTTACAAAACATGAAAGTGGCAGCAGGGTTGCCCTCGCTCCTGTTCAGATTTTAGGGTCAACTGGTTATTTCTATGTAATGCTGTTCTTTTACTCTGCTAGAAAGTTTGTGTCAGGTCAATGGAAGAAACACCAAAATATTATGGTTTACAAAAATCCTTCCCACTGTTCTATAAAATCCATCTGGTTCCATGACAGCTTCCTTCCAAGTACTTAAGAGATACTTACAAGCAGGAGGGAACTGACTTTTTACCTGGTCTAGTACTAATTGGACAGGGGGAAATGGCTTAAACTAAATAAGGGAGATTTAGGGTAGATGTTAGGAAAAAATTCTTTACTCAGAAGGCAGTGAGGCCCTGGCACAGCTGCCCAGAGTGCTGTGGTGCCCCGTCCCTGGAGGTGCTCAAGGCCAGGCTGGATGGAGCCGTGGGCAGCTGAGCTGGTGGGGGGCAACCAGCCCATGGCAGGGGGTTGGGACTGGGTGGGCTGTAAGGTCCCTTCCAACTCAAACCACTCTGTGGTTCTGTGATGTTAGTGAAGAGACACAAGGCAGCCCACCCCATCCAGCTCATTCAGAAGACAGCTACAGCACCTCCTGTGAGGCCACCTGCGCAGAGCTGCTCATGAGACCAGGAAAAAGCAGCAGTAATGCCTTCAGGCCTGACAATAAGCATGGCATTTTAGATGCAGTATGTCTCCGTACTTCATTTAAATCCTTGCATGGCAGCAAAAGGTGTAGTTGTGTTTCGGTCTCAAACTGACTGAAGCTGAGTATCAGTGACTTTGATCCCTGCTGTTTCCATAAGCATCTGCGTAATGGTTTCTTTTGCAAGACTGTGAGATGGATTTCACAACGCTGAGGCATGGCAACCTGTCCAAATTGCTTGCAGAGATAATCCTGCGTGATCACTGTGCCGGGCTCATGCAACAACCTTCTGTTAGCTCAAGGCCACTTCAAAAATTGGTATCAAAATCCCTTGTTGAGTCAAGGGGAAAAGAAATATAGAGCGTCTGGATAGCAAGTCTTGGGATTTACAGTTTGTCAGTGTTGCCTGTTGCAGTGGATTTAGGGCCAGTGGGTAGTTCATGTTTTGATCTCCAAAACTGGAGTTTTATCTGTTCCCAATGGAAGTCAGAGCGTGCTGGGGGCAGTGGTGTTCCTGTTGCTGCTGTTACCGCTCCAGCACTGTGACTTGTACACGTTTGGATTGATCAAAGGCTGCTGTGCCAGAGCAGATCGTCACAACAAGCTGTGTGCTGTCAGTGCTTCCCTACTTTGTTGTCGTTATATTTAAACTAATAGAAGCAGAATGGCTTGGAGATAAACCTGCCTCCTTACCTGCTTTGTATCAAACTTGAAAAGGAAAGGTTCCCAGGCGCAGTTTGGATGACTTTTGAAATGTCCACAAAATGAATATGTAAAGCTGTGCTTAGAGTGCTATTCCAGCATCTTTCTGGAGCGCTGGGTTTAGTTAAGCCTGGTTATAAAGCCTGAGAGTGCTCAGAGGTGTGCTTATCTTCTCTATGAGTGTGGGAGTGAGCGGACCACCCCATCTCACACCAGGAACTGCCTGAGTTGTGCCACTATTGGTGCGTGGGTCTCCTGCCAGGCTGCACCTGCAGGGAGCTGCAATTCTGAGTGTGCCTTAGTTGGAGATCGTGTTTCTAACATTAAGGGCTTGTGGGAATTACCCACCGTGTTGTTTTTTTCAGGATACAGTGAAATTATGTCCATTTAGAATTACATCCTGTTTATTTTCAGTGCTCACATCTATCTGTATTTGAATGCTGCTCCTGGAAGCTGCCTTCCAGCCAAAAAGCTGGAGGAACTGGATAGATTCTGCTCTTCTTGAAGTTGGTGTATCCAGATTGTCTCAGGCTTACAACTTTGTGTGCATCAGACCACCAAAACCAGAGAGGCCCTGAAAGTGCTTGCTGCAACCAGCTGTGCTGTGGCATCTGACAGGAAGCACGCCTGTCTGCAGTGCACCCCAACCCGCCGCAGGCACTGCTGTTTGTAGCTGCACCTCTGCTTGACCTTGAGGGGAGGAAGGCATGGAGCTGTCTGATGAAAAGGCTGCTTGTCCCTTTTCTCTGTCCTTTTCTGGTGTCTGGAGCTTTGTTGCATTGTTGGAATCAGGCACTTCTTGGTTCAGTTCTGTTTCTCATGAAGAATGAGCACAAAGATTTTTTTTCTCCTCTGAATCACAGTGCAAGCAAACATCAGCAGATCGTCTCCACCCAGGATTTCACACCCCAACCTTTCAGTTCATCCTGTGGCCTCAAGAGCCATATCTGCTCATGCACAGAGCTTCCTCACTGCCATTGCTATGCAGAAAGGTGTAATGCTTCTCCCTTTGCTGTGACCCAGGATACCCTTCCAGTTTCCCTGGCTAAAGCCTCCTGGTCTCCCCAGCGACTGATCTACACATCTTGGATACTAAAACCACTGTTTGAGGATAGAGAACTGTTTGGAAATGGTGGTGGTTTCAGATTCTCTCATTCTTACCTGTTCTGTTCACTTCCACACGTTCCAACATGGCATACCCTTTACACTACCCCTTATTAGGATGTCTTTGTCTGCTGGATCAACTGAAACTTAAACCAAATTAAGAAACTTAGCCGTTTTGGTTTTAAAAAATATAATAATATCTTTGAAGCTGGGTGAGGTCTTGATCCTCTCTAACTTCCATTGTTGTCCTCCAGGGAGCCCATTCTGCTGACTGAGCAGGGAAGGGCATTGCATGTTCTCATTTGTATTAACAAGCTTTATCAGTCTGAGCTCTTTCTTCAGAATGTTGTCATGAGTGATCAGAACTAAACAGTGCTGGACAAAGGTAGGATCCACAACTGATTCTCTTGCAGGTGTGTGAATGTCAGGCTTTGCATTCTGTGTGGTTTATGTTTGCATCTTACTGCTGCTGTGCAGGACCAGGTCTGAGGACAGGCTCATCAGGCCTCTGATGCTCTTAACGGTATGATATCCATGTAGGGATGGAGAAAGCATTCCTCTGCCTGCAAAAGCCTTACAGGAAAAGGTTTACATGAGAAGTTCTCTCCCTTCTGCCATAGATATTGTGGATCATATATAATTACTGAAGGAAGGTGACTGATTTCTTCCTCTTACTTCTTTCAGTCTCCTTATGTCTCAAGGAAGAAGAGAACTTGGTGTCGATGGGGAAGATAAAATAGGGGATGGGAAGGAGTTCCAGTTCATGTGATGGTTGGATAGTGCAACTGTTGTCGTTTGTGATGTGCTGACAGCAGGCTGTTGTGGTACCATGCTTGTATTGCACTGTTACCTAATTCCTGCCCACAGTACAATAGTCATGTAGATACTCAAAGTGACAGTTGCTATACTAACTGCTTTTTTTCTCTTCATGGAACTAAAACACCTAAACTAAACTATTTTATTTTTTTTTATTATTTTTAAGTTGGAAATGCCTTTGCAGAGTTGAACATCACCAACACAAGCTCTAATGTGACTTCACCCCCTGTGGTGCAAGGTAATACTCTGGCTCTTCTTTTCCTGTGTTTCAGTAGCGCTGAGAAAAGTAATGCATATTGCTGCATGGCTTAAACTTCCTGGTAACAGTTTAGCTTTTACTGGTCCGTGAACAGCTGTAGTGCAGGATGGAGGTACTCTGATTGTCATGTTGATTTGCTGACAACTGAAAATATTTAGGAGAAACTGATGAACAGCATAAACCAAGTCAGTTCTCATGCCCTTAGGTACCCTGGAGCAACAGGATGTTACTCCTTGCCAGAGAGGTGGAACAAAATGAGAGAGCTTTATGTGTTGAACTAGAAATATCCGCCAGCATCAATTTACAGTTGAAAAGAGAACCAAGTAGAAAGCCTGCCAGGCTTTTACTTTAGTGCTGCTGAGAGAAAGGCAAGGCACTTGTTCATTTGAATATTCTTAATATCAAAATGGATTCCAGATCTCCTGTGCTTGAGCTTGTTGCTAAAGCATGTGCTTGTTTCAGTGTGATCTATTTTGTCTGTATTAAGGTGCACGCCTTTAAGCAGTGCATGAGGTTTAAGCCACCCATGCAGAAGGGATTTTCCCTGAGTCACTTTCACTCTGCGTTCCTTTGCTCATCCCATTTTCCTTAGACAAGAAATGGGATGAATAGCCAATGACAACAGACAGATAGCTCATTGACTCACTTTGTCATTGTACTGATTGCATCAGTGACTCTCACCTAAATTCCAAGGAGTGCGTGGCTTCCTTTCACCTGTATGAGCATGCAGTCCACGTCCCGATGTGTTCCCAAGGTTGCAGAAACAAGAACTCAGAACCTGAGGAAAACCCAGAGCTGCATAACTAGAGTACTGGGCCAGTGTGGGAAAGGTTTAGCCCCAGGTGTGTCTGTGGCTTATACTGATATAAAAAGCAGAATTTCCAAGGAGGAATGTATTTGTAATTGTAGACTCATAGACTGTTTCTCAAAGTCAATTAAATCTGTAACTTAATATCTCAGGTATCAGCATAAAAATTGTGGGTTTAGTGCTCCACGCTGGAGCTAGTTGACAGTAATTATTCTACCAAAAAAAAAAAAAAAATTCTTCCCCTTTCCTCCCCCTCTTTTTGGTAATTATAGAAATGTTGCATTGCTTCTTACATCTGAGCTTGTTTATAACCTGTGTGATAGCAAGCAGAGTTGACAAAGCTGTTCTGGAGTAGACTATTTCAGTGTTGAGAACAGAAGATCCCTCCAAAGGAGATATGCTTGCTGCTTGGCACTGCTATTCTTGTTGTCTTTTATGTTATGCACTTTGTTTTCCAGCCATGACGAAAAGCAGTAGTGCTCCTGCCAGGTTCATAACACTAGCAGTGTAGGAGGGTGCTGTAAGAGACTCGTTACTTCAGAGAAAAGAATGATCATGTGCATCTCCAGTGCAGAGCTGGAGGGGGGAGGGATGTGAGGGCAGTGGCTGTTGCAGGAGTGGGAGTTTCAGAGCAAACCAAGAGATCATTGCTAGGCAGAAAAGGCTGTTGGCCTTTAAGAAATGCTGAAGAGGTTTACAGCAACGAGGACACTGAGAAACAAAAGTAGCGTGAGTAGGAAAGCAAAAAAAAAAAAAAAAGAGAGAAAAGAAAGAGAGAGAACTGGAAAATTAGATGTGAAAGAAAGGAAGGAAGGGCAAAAATATGAACAGTCTCTGGAAATAGGTGTGTTTGCAGGAGCCCTATTGTGTAGAGACAGCATGAGCCAACATAAAGCTTCTTCACAGGGTGTCAGGCCATCCCTACGTCACAACTGTGAAACGTTACCAAAATGAGCTCATTGTGTAATTGAGGTGCTGCAAAATGAAAGAAAAGATTGAGAGACGGGAAATGAAACTGAAATGGGGGAATAAAAACTGGAAAAAACATAATGCTTGAGTAGGTCAGGAGTCAGTGACAACGTGGTTGATCCAACAGCTGGATTAGCACATAGTGGAAGAGAGCAAATAGGAGATACAGATAATTCAGATGCAGAACATTTGAGCACTGCTTTTCATAAAGTGTGGCTATATTCTTGCTGCACTGAAGTCTGTAAGCATTTTGCAGACGGATAAAACCACGTGGGTTGAGATGGAATGCTCTCTGCTTTATTCTCGCGTAGAGCCCGCAAACATGGAGCATTGTGCTGTTGGTACTTTATAGCAATATAAATGAGTATTTCTTTTTTTGTTTTCTTTCCTTTCTTGAAGGAAATAGCACTTCATCCAGTCCCTCTGGTGTGCCATTCACACAATCTGCAGCAGGTACGTATGTTCATCTGCCTGTTATTATGAGCCTATAAACTAGCTCCAAAACTACCCGCAAACCATACCGAATTCTAAAGAAATATCCATGGCAAGTAATTATTTGAGAAAGGCGTTATCCTTTTGGGAGATAGAGATGCAACTTAAAATAATGCTAAGAGATGCCACAGAATGCCATAGAAGAACAAGAATCAAAAAATACAGCTTCGCAAAATAATTAGAAAGAAGTGGGGTCGTCATTAATGTTGATTCTTTCTCTCCCATTTTAATGGAATACAGTGGAATATGTTGTTGTGTAAACAGTGCATTATCTGTTTAATCATGTTTCACAGTAAATAGATTTAGAGTATAATGAAAGCATTGGGGCTTGTGTTTCAACAATAAGACTGTTTCCTTTTAGGTAAAGTTCATGGCACCTTACACAGTAGAAACTAGTTTTTCTAGATCTCTTAGCACGGAACATTGCAGTTCAAGTGAGACATGAGCAGCAGATCTGGGACAATCTGTCATGGTTATTTTTGCATCGAGTATCTTACCTTCACACCCTCACAAAAAAAACTACAGGTAAAAATGATTTCTCAAGGCAGTACTGCTGCAACTGTGATGCTCTGACATAAGTAATGTGTTTACAGAACACATCTTTGTTGAAAGAAGAAACATCTTTATCACATCAGCTGGTAGAGTTTGAAAGTGGGTTTTTGACCTGAGACACAAACCTGCAGGTTATCCACTTGGATTTGCAGCTTTCCGACCTTTGGCTATGTTGATGTGGGGTTATTGTTTAAAAATAAAAAAGGAAAAATTTAAGAAAATGATCTTCTGTAAGAGCTTGTGCAGGCCTATTTAACCACATCAGCAGAGGCTGGGTAAGGATTAATGTAATACAGTCATTTTGTCTGTGATGCGCAGAGAAAAGGTGGTTTTTGAGAGAAGAAAAACAGGTTCCATGCATGAATTGGGTCCCCTTTGTGCCAAAAGCCCTGTGAAAGCAGGGCAGAAATGTCGTGCCTACCCTAAGATACTTTGTGCATTTGTGGAGTTTTATGCTGATCCTAAGTCCCAGGTAAGTCACTGCATTTCCAGTACAACTCTCGCTTTGTGTCTCTGCCATATGCAGATAACCTGAGCTAACCTGATTTGCTTGCAGTTCTATTAAAACTCTCATCAGTGGAGGAAAAAAAAAAAAAACACAAAACTTTGCAAAGACTTTTGTATGGCAAGGAAGTGGTGCAGTTTCTCATTCCATTGCCTGCAGTATATACCAGTTTAGGCATGCCTTGCTCAGAAAGTGGAGAGATTTAGGTAATCCCCTTGTTGCCTTAAGGTCTTCTTCATGTACAAAGCCACTGTAAAACACAGGTGTTTAATCCAGCCCGCACTCCAGCCCTGACCATGGACTTCTGGCAGAGGTCTGAGTTGTACTGTAAAAAGCAGCCTGAGCCCATACACTACCAGCCTAACAGATAGCTGTGCTTTGATTCACCCAGTTTACAGTTCACATCCTTTTTTCTTTTTTTTTGGCTTTTTGTTGTTAGAAACTTCATAGACGTTAAGGTAGTCCACACCCATTTTGATAATCTCGTTAGAATAAAGAGTGCTGCGTTTATTACTGGATGTGTATAGCTAGTTAATTTTTCTTAGTCTCTGCTTTTCATGGCAAGGATGAAAATCTCATTCCATGGGAAGATCATTTTCTGTGAAAAGGAGAGTGCTTATTTTATGAAGACGTTCAATAATAATTACTTGTATGCTCGCACAGTGCTTATGCAGTTTGAGAGGTTAGTTACACACGGAGCATTGCATGGTGCTAAGAATTATTGTTACACTGTATATGTAGCTCGAACAGATATAAGATAGGTAAGGTACTTTATGAAAGAAGATAACTGTCTCTTAAAAATTGTCATAAACCTGAACTGTGCTCCCGGCTTGCATCCTTTGTGGGCAGACAAAATAACTCATGCAGCCTGGGTGTGTTTAGCGTGACATTCAATGAAGCACAGCTGGTCTTTTGGGGAAAAGTAATTAGGGAAATAAAAGATAAAAGGACAGATGTTCCTAGCAAATGTTCCTTCATCTTAACTCTGTTGGTGAAATAGTATGAGTAAGTTTTTTTTAAAGACAAAGAAGAACAGATTGGAGACCAATTCATGTCAACTTCCCAAATTTCCCACATGCCTCTGAAAACCTCCCACTGATGTTCTGAAATGACTGGCACTAACTATATCACAGAAGATAACTCTGTAGAAGATAACCAGATTTTACTTTTAATACATGTTATATTACCAAGTGCTGTAATTTTATTAGTGATCTTTTTTTCCCCTCCTTTATAAGAAGGTGATGGGGAGAAAGTAATGTGCAAATTTGCTGAAATTCTGAAAATCTCCTGATAGCTGCTTGGATGTATGGGGTTTTTTTTGCTGACTTATGTTTTCTTAAGGGTTGTTAAGTACCCACAGAGTAAACACCATCTTTGTACAGTATAATCTAATAATGATACCCCTGGACCCGTCAGCCACTGTAGTGCTCAGAAACATGAGCCGCTTTGACACTCAGCGATGGTGGTTCAAAAAAACACAGCAAAATAATAAAAATAATTATTAATTTAAAAAATCCCAACAAACTAAAAAGCCACCTGTGATTGGTTGGCAGTTGCATTCAGATTTGCCTTTTCTTCTGGTTGATGTCTTTTTTTACGTAAAGAACGTAGCTGCTAGGTGTGATTTCATCTCATGACTGTAGATGGTTTCCAAATAGATTTCTATTTCCTACAATGAGGAACTATTTGATATTTATGAATGGTTGTATATGTGCCCTGAACTTTATCTGATGTATCTTACACATGCTTCATAGAGGAACTGAATTTCCTAATTGTAACAAGGTAAGCACAGCATGGTCCTCCATTTGTCCCATCCAATGAATGTTCATTTCATGCTGTCACCTAGAGCAAAGTACAAGGATAACATCAAAGAGGAGGATAAATCATATTTACTGAGGGGGAGGGTATTGGGCTGTTTCAGTAGTTTTAATGTTAAATCACCCAGAAAAGTGGCTTGTGGGCCTCCCCTTTCTGAACGCTTACGTGGTCTCAGTGTTTGCTTTTTATTGTTTTTGGCATCCATGTCTGTACTGGAAGCAGTGAAACCAAAGCCTTAGCAAGGACAACGTTGTGTGTGTGGCTTCCTGCATTGCAGACCACGTTTACAGGAAGAAGATTCTTTGGAAGCATTTCTGATGTTGTACAAAAAAAAAGCAGAAACATATCAGAAAAATATCAGATTTGCTGCAGAACTGAGATGAAACTATCCTTTATGCCAGCGCTCTAAGTTTTAGGCAATTCGGGGGAACACGAGTGTAATTGGAGGTTTGAATCCGCATAATGAAAAGCTTTGATGGTGTCTAAAAATGAATCCAGATTGTACAAGGCTGTAGAAATAACACAGCAGTAGGCAATGCAAAGGGACCTTTTTCATCATAAAATTATTTTATGTGTAAAAGCTGTTTGCCTTGTATTATCTGCTTTGAGAGGTTTCAATTGCTTAAGAGGCTCGTGTTTCTCATTAGTTCCTTAAAAAGTAGGTAACTTTCTTATGATTATTCTAGCTGGCTGCCTTCTATTAATGCTGCTAGTATTTTGCTATAAATATCAATCCCCTCTATTGTTGCTCTTGCATTTTGTCTCATGGTACTTCTATTCTGAGCAGTTTGTTGCTTTAAGTGAGGAGGAAAGAGGAAGTGTTAGGTAAATGCAGAATAGCAGTTAAAGATGTTAGATATCAACCAAACTTGTGAAACAACATTCCAGTCTTCCGCTTCAACCTCAGTGAAAGTCTGCTACAAAATAAATGCTACAAGATAGCAGACTTCATTTAGTTGAATTCTCACCACGTGCGGAAAAGATTTTGACTCTTGACTTTAACATATATAAGTTTAAAATACACACAACCTTAATAAAATCACTCTGTCATTCAAAGGTAAATTAAATCAACTAAAATTAAATCACTACTGAAATATTCTAAGTCAGGAGTGATTCTGTGGACTTGGATAGTGTTACCAAAAGACTTTATACTTTTAAAAATTACTGATGTGATCCAGGTTTTATCTAAAGCCTTTCCTTAAAGCTGCTCCTTACCTTGAGCCCTCGAAATAGGAATTAGGCCTTGCCAAAGGAGGAGAGCAGGGGAAGAGCTTGTGTGTAAACCTAGGTGTTCATGCAGTTATTTATTTTTTCATTGTTGTTGTGTGTGGGTATGACAAATGTTGTGTTAGTCGCTGAGTTATGCTGTTGATTAATTTTATCTGTTTTTCTGAATGATGTCAAATAAAAAATTTCCCAGGTACGCCCACCAATGCCAGCCATCCCACCACTGCCAGCCATCCCACCAGTGCCAGCCATCCCACCAGCACCACTGCGTGTGTCACCGTTCCTCCTCAGCCTGCTGAAACCAACCAGACAGGATCAACTACGGCTTCATCAGTCACATCATCACAAGTGAATGTTACAGTGACTACTTCTAAGATTTCTTTCACGTCTGTTACAGGTACGTTCACACTTCCACATGTTGACACGTTGTACAATTGTAGACTCTAGTCTCATTTTACAGTAGGTGTAGTGAATGGAATATATTTGCATGCTGAAAAGCAAGAGCAAGTTTTTTAGTTGGCCACAATTATGTTCTTCTGTGCGCTCCACATACTTAATAAGGCTTCACTTAACCTGAGTGACCTGAAATATTTAAGAAAAAAAATACAAATGCAAGTAGTGTGAACTGGCAGCCACCAGCAAGGAGATTAATGATGCTGGGAGAAAGCCTATTCATTAAAAGAGTTGGCAGTAGGCTTTTGAGTACCACTTCAGTACTTCTTCTGTTCCCCCTTCTACAGTATATATGAACACATCTTTACTACTTCCTCTGTCTCAGCTGCCCTGTGGCTTTAAAAGCGGCTGGCTTGGTAGTGAGGCTGAACTCTGTTTGCCCCATTTGTAGCAATGTAACTACTTCTATTCCTAATGGAGAATGGGTTATGACTGTGGATGGTTCACAGTTCGTGTATAAGTTGTCAGGTATGCTTTGACAATACTCTTGAGTACAAAAACAATAACTGTAGAAATCAGTTTTTCACAAGTAAAACCTTATTGGGTAGGTCAGCAGAACTTTTAGTTGGCCACGTAACTCCCCTTGTGGCAAGTACAAACAGGCACAAACTGGGTCATCTTGTGGCAGATTAAACCAGTTTTCACGTGGAAACTACTAGGTTTTATCTGAAATCAATATTTATCTATGTCAGTATTTGATCTTTGGGGGACAGTTGTGTTGGGCTGTGGCTCTGAGCTCAGTCTAGCTGCTTTTAGCTGCAGAATGAGGCTGCGTGTTCACGAAACATACACTAGAGCAGCCAGCAACTAATCAGCACCAAAGGTACTTCACTCCCATCACTTAACTGTCCTGGCTGACATGGTGGTTGTTGGACCCTCTGTAGGCTGACCCACTGTGTTCATCTGAGTCAAAGCAGCTTCCTTTTAGGCTGGGTAATTTCAGGCTAAGCTTAGTAAGTTAAAATGGAAGATCTGGAAAACATGAGACCTGATGTAAAAGGGCAGCAGATGTGGAAGGAGGAGAGAGCACAGGAAAACAAGGGAAAGAGGAAGGTGGAAAGGAGAAGTGGCAATCACAGTCTTTCAGAGAGAGTGAGCAGATGGATCAGCTGCTCCCACATCACCACATTGTGGAACTTTAAAAAATGTTTGTGTGCTTGGCTGTTATCTTGCCAGTTGATCTGTGTAAAATTTGTCCAGTTGTCTTTAGATGACATGTGAGTCATCTGGGGAGGGCAGGATACAAAGGAGTCCCTTGAAACAAATCCTGTAAAAACTGCCTTTTGTTTTCTTCTTTCAGCCACATCAAAATCTGAGACTGTCATAGCCAGAGCCTCCAGATTTGACGTGGGCAGTTTTGTAGGTGGCATTGTGCTGACACTTTGCGTCCTAGTTATTCTCTACATTGGGTGCAAAACGTACCACTCGAGAAGAGGCATTCAGTACAGAACCATGTAAGTTTCAGAGGCATTGTCTCTAGACAATTTATGTGACTTTCTCAAGGGTAGTAAGGAGAATGTTACTGTAATGTGAATTTATTTGAGTTTAAGAGATTTAGCCACAATACTGTCTTTCATCCCTTCAGTGTCTCCTTGTTATTCTTATACCTCTCTTCTGTGTGTTTTAATATTTTTTTTCCTGTGATCTAGTATATAATTATTATTTTTAGGAGACCTTTGTCTGTCAGCTATTTCAAATTAAGTCACCGTGGTTATTACATGTGTTCTTTCTTCATTTTCCGGTTTGTTCAGTTTTCCTTTCCTCACCATACCCCATTACAAGACTCAGCTTCCATCCGTGCCAGCTGTGACTGAGTCTTATGAATGATGGTTTCTTCTGTACTACAACTTTATAAAAGAATTGTTTCACAGGGGCTCCTTTTAGACCTTTGCTCTGCTCTGTGCGATACATACTGGATTTTTTTCATGGCTGGTATTTGCTTAAATAGGTTGATGCCAGAAGTATTTCTTACATATGCATGTATGCATTCTTTCATCCTAATTTGCTAGCACTGTAAATGTTTCTGCTATCTTCTATGCCCTTTATGCACTGGTTGTTTACAGCAGTATTTGTGAGATGTCCAATATATTTGCTAGGCATCCGATTCTTCTGATACTTTTTCCTAGACGCATTTGTCTGTTCACTCTTCGCCCTCACTCCATCCCCCAGCCTATTGTTCCTGATATTTAGATGACATTTTATTGGAATCCTTTTGCCATCTCTCTTTCATATCACCTCTTACATACCTCCAAGTTTAGTTTGAGCAGCCAGTTTCAAAGCCAGACATTGTCATATTCCACTTTCCCAAGCCACTACATTGAAACAATTCATTTGTTTTCACAGAAAGCATGCAATTGGCAATAGAGCCATTATTCACATTTTTAAAGCTCAGTGTTTGATTGTTGCCAATGTGAACAGGGCAGTTGGTTTATTTCTTACATTTATTTTTTGCTGTTATTTTGTTCCATAAAATCGTATGCACTGAATATTCTTCAAGTACTCCAGACAAGTTTGTAAAATCAGGTAGAATTCATTTAATAGAATATAGACATCTGCACCTAAACTAGTGTCATTTCTACCACCCTAAAGTACACACTTAAAATCTGCTAGATGAATCAGCCTGCCCACATATGTTTGTATTAAGCCATTGAGGGCAGCTAAGAGTGTTCCATAGAAAAGTACATGTGAAAAGGTATCGTTTGGCTCCAACCTACAGTCACTTGTTTGTTTTGCATACACCAGTGACCTTGAGCCTTCTGTGAGCTGCAGTATGCTATGGAATGTAGGTCCTACACAGCAGTTACAAACATGCTGACAGTAGGCTTTCTTTTCTTGGTTTTCTTTTCAAGATCCTTTAGAAGTTTTCTGTGAGCTTCAGACAGCATACAGACTGCAAGTGGAAAACCACACTTTTAAACATTTTCTCTAGGTGTTTTCCCAGGTGGACAAAATAAAGAGTATGTCAACAGCCTCTTCCAGACAACCCGTCTCTCTCCTTTCTGAAATAGGTTTGGGGGCCATCTTGTCTTGGGCATGGTTTGTCCTTGTCAAACTTCTCTTCCTCTCCTCAGAAGCATTTGCTTCTGAGAGCAAAGCACATTTATAATTCTGAGTTCATACTGTATCTTGTCACCTGTTTGTAATGAATGCTAAAATTTGATGGAACCTTATTGGCATATAATGATTAAGGAAAATGAATTGATTTTTACTCTACTATTGACTTGCAGAACTTATCTGCCATTTATACCCAGCTTTACTCGGTTTTCTTCTGAGCTTTCCTCCTTGTCCCAGCCTTAGTTTAAGCACTGGGAATTCTTAAAACTAGGTTGCTTTTCTTATCCAGTATCATCCATCTCATTTGAAGCAGCTTCTTTTAACTGAGGTGATATCCTCAGGCTCAGAGAGGCCTGCAGTGCTTGGACTAACATGTACTTGGCCCTTCTCAGCAAGATGGCCTTTGTTCACAGAATAACCTTCTTGGCAGCAACTAGGTGGCAGTTTCTTGTATTGACTGATGATCGTACTGCAGAACATTAATTACTGTGTTTCTATTACAGTGATGAACACGATGCCATCATTTAAAGAGACTTCAGGGAGGATGGTAGTGGAAACCCATCCTGTCACATCTGTTTTAACTTGCTTCTGGAAAACATTCTTCTCATGATTGCAGTCTCTTAGGCTGTTTGTAGGTGTGATCTGCAAAATTATGAGACTCTCCTACATGTCCTGATTTTTGTTGTTTTTTTTTTTGCATTAGTTTTGATAAGAACAAAAGGAACGCGGCGCTTTTTTTGAGAGATTATTTTCGTTTCCCAATATTTGTAACCAAATTTAAAGAAACCACATGTTAAGTTGTTTGAAGCTGGACCCACAAGCCTCTAAAATAGGTAACTGCTAAACAGTAGACCACATCGTTACAATTCTAAGATCAACTGTTTCTTACTTGTCCCCATAAATCCAGCATGTGCCATAATGGGTACTGTAGGTTAAATAGGACAGACTACCTTTGAGACCAACTGTAAGTTCTTGCAAGTAAAGTTTTTTTCAAATGTTTTGTATTAAATCGTATTTATTTTGAAGTTTGATGTGAACTTTAATTTAGAAACATGTGGGCTTGAACACTTCAGTTAATTTTTATTAGGACAGTAAAGGGGGAAGACTTGTTAATGGTATAGATGATAAGTACTGTGACGTTCAGTCATTAGCTCACCAGTGACTTGTAGAGACTTTCCTTTGTTGGATGAAACTAGCTGCAGGAACCATGCACAGGACTGGAGATCCACAACCCCTTTTTCTAAATAGGTCCTTATAAAAAAAGCATAAAAAAAGACTATGCAATCCATAGCTGCTATTTAATTGTACATCCTAGTGTTCTGCTGAAGATGAAATCAAAATTTTCCCCTCATAGATATGAAAATTATGGCTGAAATTATACTTTAAGTTGAATGTGGCAATCACTTTATTTGTGGTTTTTTTGTTTTTATTATGAGGAAACTGCATGCAACATTTTAGCAGCATTTGATAAGCATTGAAAGTTACACAGAGAAGTTGAAAATCTGTAGGATATCATTTTAGAAGAATATAATCTGGATTTTTCTAAGTGTTTTTTTCCTAGACAAAATTCTTCAGAGGGCAACAGGGGCTCTCTCAGAAAGCCATAGCATTAAGGTCCAAGCATGCTATTCCTGTGCAGGATGGTCGTTGCTGCTTCCGTATTACTGTTGCTTTCACAGTGAAGTAAGCTTACCGCCATCAGCAGATGATAGGCACATGATTTACACTGGTGTAGGGAAGAGCAGAATGAGAACCAGGAAACACTTCTCTGTAGCACCGAGAAATTGTTTGGGCCTGTTGTGGCCCCGTTTGTAGACCTGTCACTGGTGATCAGGGTCTGTGTGGTGGCACTTCCCCGTCAGGCAGTGCACAGAAGGGAGGTGGTAACACCTGGGGAAGGTCATGAAGGGACTGCTCACAGGCCTGTCAGTGGTGGAATGTCAGGGAAAGAAGAGCTACAGCTCTGGCACAGATTTATTGTTCTGTTTATTCTTACACATGTGCTTTCCTACAGTATTACAATGGGTGTGTGAATCTTATTTTCCTTTTTCATATAGAGTAATAAAGCTTTGTCTGAGGCACAAAAAAGTCGAACAAATCATGACCAAAAGAAACACCAGCCATGCACTTGAAATAGGGTTTGTATTGACTGTTTTGTATTTTACTGAGATTGAGATAGGGAGGAGCAGTAACCAGAAGTCGCTTTTCCAGTTATGTTTCATTGTGTGTACGGTTATTTCTTTTTTTCTTAATTATTTGCCTTGTTTGGTGAATTTTTATTTCTTTTTAACTTGATGATTGTTACATAGCATTGCAATTCTTTACCTTTGTAGAAATTAAGAGAATTCAGTGCAGCCCCATTACTGGGATTGCCTCACCTCTGTTGTGCAGATGAATAAAGGAAGTTAAATCTTTGGAGTTAATGTATCAATTTCAATTGGATTTTTATTTTATTAAATGCTCTTATAAGTTCTTCAACCATTCCTACAGTCACAACAATGGAATACAAGTGTTCATTCTGTATAGTTTGCAATGATGGAGTACCAGAACCATGACACTTTTGCCCAGCTCAACCATGTAGCATACTTACGTGTGGGTGCCATATTTTAGTTGCTATGCTTTATTTATATGGTAAAGATTATTCAATAGCGTTTATAGTCCGTGCACCCACCAGGGCACCGTAGCTGTTTGCTCAGGCACCAGCACTCTTAAAACCAATGCTGTTCATGTTTCTCCCTTTTTATTAGGAATCCCTCTGGTGACGTGTCACAGAACTGCATTTACAGTGTCACAGTTTAAGACCATCACCAGCAGCCAGCTGATTTCACTCACACAACACAGACACTCATTTTTAATTAACAGAATTCACATTTTATACTTGCATATTAAAATTATTTCATTTACTACCTAATGCAATCTTGGGAAGTCATCCACTGACTGCAGAACAGAACCATTTTTGGGCACAGATCCAGAATGTTACTTCTGTTTTTCCTAAGTAATAAAAAATGAAATAATAATAATAATAATTTAAAAGTCTTAATAAAATAATAATTAAAAAGTTGTAGGACTTCAACATTCCTCCTTCCTCCCACAGCTCTTTTTTATGCCACACTCCCCTCAGCTGTACTCTGGTGTCAATTCATAGCCTTTTCAGTTTTGCCTTTTGGAGCCCTGTAAGAACAGCTTCAACACAGTCCAGAAATATTAGAATGCTTATATTTGGTTTAAAAAAAAAAAAAAAAAAAGTATTAATCTGATCAGAGTAACATGATCTTGCTTTTGGTAAGTTGCACATGATCCCTTTGTAAAGCGGCTTTCATACGGTTCCTTTTTGTTCAGAGACTATTACAGCTCTTGTGTAGTCACGACACTGTCTCTTTTTGCCCTGAAGGTCATTCTTAACGTGCTTTACTGACAAAGATACCAGTATCAAAATGATGATTCCTTATAAATCGAATATTGCCAAAAGCAAAATAAAATAAGTAGAATATCATCAGAGACTGAAAATTGCATAGATAATGCAAGAGGTCAATAATGTAGTTGCGATACAGAAGCAGATAGATAGGAATCAGAGCAGACTTCTGCAGAATATAAACGTTCTCTAGACGGCGCTCAACTATTTAGCTCTAACAGGCAGCAATCTTAAAGGCAGGAAAGTTATATGAATGTAGGTATTTGCATTTGATTGTTCTCACAGAGAGTACAGATACAGGGACTGTTGATTCCTCACATTTATCCTACAGCGCCTAGGCTTTATCTTGCATTAGAATTTAGTGTTTGCTTCACTACAGAGCACTTTGAAGACTGGCACAATGATTATTCTTCAATGTCAGGACATTGCTGTGCTTCTAAGTGTCAAGTCCAGTAACTGAAAATTGGAACTCAGAAACCATGGTGTTGCACCCAGCCAGACTGAAGTGGAAGATGCTTCTAAAGAGATAAAGTTACAAACAGGGTTCATAACAAAAGAAAAGCAACAGGTGACTGTACAAATGGGATGGTTTCCTATTATTATTGTTGTATATTATTTAGCAGTTTTCTAGACTTCACTCTCCGCTGGCAATTGAAGCTGTCTTCCAGATCACAATACTAACTAATGTGCTGCTCTCCATAAGTATCCAGAATTTCATGTTTCTCTGTGGAAAGCGTAGAGCTTCAGTAAGGGTAGGGTAGATTTGAAAGGAAGAGATGAAGATGCCTCTCCACTAGTGGAAGTCACATGAGTGCAGAAGGGTTTTTTCTAAAAATAAAAAAAAGCACCAGGCCAAAACTAAATGTGAAGGCTACTTATAATACATGCCTTGTCACACAAATGACTTCATGCTGTGTTTGTTTTAGCATATTTTGTGCTATTTTGTCCTCTTCAGGCGGAAAAAAAAAGACTTTTTCTGTTTTGAAAGTAGAACAGCAAGATCTGCTGTTTGAAGTTCTGCTTTTCTTGAACAGGATATAGACAATACCCCAGAGTCCTGACCTGATGGATCCCAAGCCATTAATTGGTCAGCAAGGGAGCTGGGCTGGATTCTCAGTAGCTAAGTACTGGAGACTTTCTATTTTCTTAGGAGCAAGAGTAATCAACAGTAAGTAAGTAAAGTAGTTTAGTTAAAGCAGAGAATACTTCTTTTTCAGGATACATCTCCTGCCTGAATTCATACGCCTGAGGTGGGTCACTTAGGACTAGCAAGAGAACTGAAGGTGTGGGTTTGGCCCGTCTGCTACATTAAGCATGATACTGCATGCCCCAGGCTTATTGTGTGAGTTGCCACAACCCAGTGTTAAAGGCAGATGATGAATGCTGTAATTCCAGAAGGTCCTCCTCTTCTGATGTCCTGTGAGGGTAGGCTGTAAGACTTCTTCTTTTGGGAGACTTCAACTTCCCTGATATATGTTGGAAATATAATATGGTGCAGAGGAAGCAGTCCAAGAGGTTTCTGAAGTGTGTAGAAGATAGATAGATAGCTTCCTTATGCAGCTGGTACAGGATCCTACCAGGAGTGGTGCCCTGCTAGACCTGCTCTTCACTAACAGTGAAGGACTGGTGAGTGATGTGAAGGTTGGGGACTGTCTTGGGCAGAGCAACCACAAAATTCTAGAATTCTCTGTTCTTGGAGATGTCAGGAGGGTGACTAGTAAAACTGCTCTCTTGAACTTCCAGAGGGCAGACTTTGACCTGTTCAGAACGCTTGTTGCAGGGGTCTCTTGGGAGTCACTCCTAAAGGGTAAAGGCGTTCAGGAAGCCTGGATGCTACTCAAGATGGAAATCTTAAAAGCACAAGAACAGGCTGTCCCTGAATGCCGCAAGGTGAGCCGTAGGGTAATGTGGATGAATCGAGATCTATTGTTGAGACTCCAGAAGAAAAAGAGAGTCTATGTCCTCTGGAAGCAGGGACAGGCTACTTGGGGAGATTACAAGGAAGTTGCAAAGGTACGGAGGGAGGAAGTTAGGAAGGCAAAGGCCCAACTCGAATTTAGGTTAGCCACGACAGTAAAAGAGAATAAAAAATCTTTTTACAAATATATCAGTGGTAAGAGGAGAACCAAGGAAAACGTCCACGCCTTACTTGATGCAGCGGGGAATGTGACCACTGAGGACAAGGCGAAGGCTGAGGTCCTCAATGCCTTCTTTACATCTGCCTTTAATGGGCAGAACAATTATCCTCAGGGCACCTTATGCTCTGACCTGAATGTCTGGGATAGAATGCAGAATACACCCCCAGTGATTCAGGTGGAGACAGTTAAAGAGCTCTTCCTCCACCTGGACTGCCACAAGTCCATGGGACCGGATGGGCTTCACCCTCGGGTCCTAAGGGAGCTGGCAGAGGTAATTGCTGAGCCTCTCTCAGCCATCTACCAGCGCTCCTGGTTAACTGGAGAGGTGCCGGAGGATTGGAGGCTTGCCGATGTGATTCCCATCTACAAGAAGGGCCATAAAGAGGATCCGGGGAACTACAGGCCTGTTAGCCTGACCTCAGTACTGGGGAAAGTTATGGAACAAATCATTTTGGGTGAGATCACACAGCATGTGCGTGGCGTCCAGGGGATCAGGCCTAGCCAGCATGGATTCACGAAAGGCAGGTCATGCTTGATCAACCTCATCTCCTACTATGATTGGGTGACTAGACTGGTAGATGAGGGAAAGGTGGTTGATGTAGTCTACCTTGACTTCAACAAAGCCTTTGACACAGTCTCTCACAGTATTCTCCTGAGGAAACTAGCCGCTCGTGGCCTAGACAGGTATACCCTTCTTTGGGTAAGGAACTGGCTAGAGGGTCATGCCCAGCGGGCAGTGGTTAATGGAGTTAGGTCCGGCTGGCGACCTGTTACAAGCGGTGTCCCCCAGGGGTCGGTTCTAGGGCCCATCTTGTTTAACATCTTCATTGATGGCCTGGATGAGGGGATTGAGTGTACCCTCAGTAAGTTTGCAGATGACACCAAGTTGGGAGGTGGTGTTGATCTGCCTGAGGGTAGGGAGGCCCTTCAGAGGGATCTAGATAGGCTGAATTACTGGGCTGAGGTGAATGGGATGAGGTTCAACAAGGCCAAGTGCCGGGTCCTGCACTTTGGCCACAATAACCCCATGCAGCGCTATAGGCTTGGGGATGAGTGCCTGGATGACTGTGAGGAGGAAAGGGACCTGGGGGTGTTGGTTGATGCTCTGCTGAACATGAGCCGACAGTGTGCCCAGGTGGCCAAGAAGGCCAACGGCATCCTGGCCCGTATTAGAAATAGTGTGGCCAGTAGGAGCAGAGAGGTAATCATCCCTCTGTACTCAGCTCTGGTCGGGTCGCATCTCGAGTATTGTGTTCAGTTTTGGGCTCCTCACTACAAGAAAGACATCAAAGCCCTGGAACATATCCAGAGAAGGGCAACGAAACTGGTGAGGGGTCTGGAGCACAAGTCTTATGAGGAACGGCTCAGGGAACTGGGATTGTTTAGCCTGGAGAAGAGGAGGCTCAGGGGAGACCTCATAGCAATCTACAACTTCCTGAAGGGAGGATGTGATGAGCAGGGGCTTGGCCTCTTCTCCCAGGCAACAAACAGGACCAGAGGAAATGGTCTCAAGTTGTACCAGAGGAGGTTTAGATTAGACGTAAGGAAAAACTTTCTCTCAGAGGGTGGTCAGGCACTGGAATGGCTGCCCAGGGAGGTGGTGGAGTCACTGTCCCTGGCAGTATTCAAGAGGCATCTGGATAAGGAGCTAAGAGATATGGTTTAGTAGTTTTTCAGTAGCTATGGTATTGGGAGGACAGTTGGACTAGATGATCTTGTAGGTCCTTTCCAACCTTGTGATTCTATGATTCTAAGACTGCAAAAACTAAGTCTTGAGAAGGTCTCACTATGACGTTACTAAACAACTGCTGATAGTCACAAGAAGCAGCAATATAAAGATCTTTTGTAGATTGTGCCTCGATGTTGTTCCTTGATATTTCATGTATGGCCATCCATTTTAGCAGATAAGAGCAGTGCTCCATTATAATGCCTGTTGTCCATCTTGATCATAGAATCATAGATCAGTTTGGGTTGGAGTGGACCTTACAGATCACCCAGTTCCAACCCCTGCCATGGGCTGGTTGCCCCCCACCAGCTCAGGCTGCCCAGGGCCCATCCAACCTGGCCTTGGGCACCTCCAGGAATGAAGCATCCACAGCTCTCTGGGCAGCTGTGCCAGTGCATCACTGCCCTATGAGTAAAGAATCGCCACCTAACACCTAACCTAAACCTCCGCTCCTTTAGTTTAAAGCCATTCCCTCTTGTCCTGTCACTATCAGACTGAGTAAAAAGTCTCCCTCCTGCTTGTAAGTTCCCCTCAAGTACTGGAAGGGCACAGTGATGTCCCCCTGCAGAGCACAAACTGCTGGGTCAGCAGAGCTGTGCAGGAAGTGGGGCTGGAAGGGCTTTGGGCTGACCGTGGGAAGACCTGCACAACAGTCGTTGCGGGACCAGGGACCTGCACTGCACTGGCACTGCAAAAATGACACAACTCTTGAGCTTTCCCAGTAAAAGCTCTGGAAAAATGCTTTCAAAGAAGGAGATGAGTGCAGAATGAAGTAGGTTCACAAGTAAGAAATGGCTGATCTCTTCAAACATTACTGAACAATGTGGAGATTGCCTTCTCTATGGTTTAACATTTTCCTAGGGTTCTGTTTACAAAGTGCTACAGACTAATTTTACACAGCTTTCTTGGAATAGCGCTGAGAGCAGAACTGCGCAGTTGCACAGAATTACCAAGCAGGGCAACCACAACCATCAAAGCAGGGAGGGGCAGAAAGCTGTAACCTAGATCGGCCTTCCTGCCAAAACTGGGTCAAGAAACTTCACCCAGTGCTTTCTAAATTAAGTTCTCCCACTTCTTAGAATGCAGCTCTGGTGCCAGTGCTACTGTCAGATGCCCAGGACTTTGAAAGCAGCAGGCAGGGACAACATAGCAGGGCCTGAGATACCCTCAGGCATCACAAATGCCATTCACACCTGTGTGAAGCACCTGAATCATTTGTTGCTAAAGCCCTGTATGTGCTGACATCTGAACTGTATGTAGTTAACTGGTGATTGAAAAACACTGACCCCATATAGATCTTCAGAAAAACACATCGCAGTAACTGTTTGCCTGCTCCTGTTTTGCCCTGCTATCTTCTCCAGCTCCCTGTTCAAAAAGCAGGGCTCCTACACCAGCACTCGGTGTTAGCCTGGCTCCTGCTCCCCATGCAGACTCCACCTTCATCAATAGAAAGTACAGCTGGTTCCAGTATTGCTGCTTTCTGAGTTCCAACATCAACTCCCAAGTCATGCACCTTACGCCTTATCAAGCTTTTTATCATCTTTAGCTTTGTAAGTTGCTATGTAAGACAAAAGAGCCTTTAGGAAGTTGAAAAGCAGAAAAACAGAAGGATGTTAATCAAAGCTGCTTAAAGCTATATTCTGTGTTTGAAATACTTACATTTTTAAATTGCAAAATTAAAGGAAGTACATGTAATACAGTTGGACAAAAGTATAGCTAAAGAACCCTATGCACTGCGAGGTATGTATGTGCAAATGATGCTTGCTATTGTACAGTATTGAAACAGTACTGCATAAACTATGGAAGAATGGATGAAGTCACAAGTCAGCGTCACTGAATTCACACTACAAATATTAAAGACGAACCACTCCTCCCCCAGACAGCAAAGCAAGACTGCTTCAAAAACAGTACCTCCAGTATTACTTCAAAGGGACTCTATCTAGCTTAGAGATGCAGAGGAAAGACAAACAAGAACTAAAATGCATTTGCACAACTGCCTTCACTAAGTTTAGTGATTTGCAGTACTACTGATGGAAACACCCAGAATCTGCTAACGAATCAGTCACATAGAATCAAAAGCATCATTAAGGCTGGAGGATACCTCTAAGATCATCCAGTCCAACTGTCTACCTACCATTAATATTGCTCACTAAACCGTGTCCCTCATTGCTACATCTACCCTTTCCTTAAAACCTGCAGCAGTGGTGACTCCACCACCTCCCTGGACAGCCTGTTCCAGTACTTCACCACTCGCTCTGCGAAGAAATTTTTCCTAATATCCAACCTGAATCTCCCCTGGTGCAACTTGAGGCCATTCCCTCTCATCCTACTGCTCTTATCTTGGAGAAGAGGCTGAACCCCCCCTCACTACAACCTCCTTCTAGGCAGTTGTAGAGAGCAATAAGGTCTCCCTTGAGCCTCCTCTTCTCTAAACTGAACAATCCCAGTTCCCTCAGTCACTCCTCATAAGGCTTGTGCTCTAGACCCTTCACAGCCCTGCTGCCCTTCTCTGTACATGATCCAGGGCCTCGATCTTTTTCTTTACTGAGGCCCAAAACTGAACACAGTACTTGAGGTACAGCCTCACCAGAGCTGAGTACAGAGGGATGATCCCCTCCCTGCTCCTGCTGGCTGCACTATCGCTGATGCAAGCCAGGATGCCTTTGGCCTTCTTGGCCACCTGGGCACACTGCTGGCTCACATTCACCAAGCATCAACCAACTCCCAGATCCTTTTCCTCCTCACAGTCTTCCAGCCACTCTACCCCTCAGCCTGTAGCGTTACCTGGGGTTGTTGTGGCCACAGTAGAGGACCCAGCGCTCAGTCTTTTCAACTTCATCCCACTGGCCTCAGCCCATCGGTCCAGCCTGCCTCCAGGTACCCTCAGAAGGGCGCGGCTGCCATTTTGCTAGAAATACAACATACAGTTCAGTCCATGCAGGAACCCAGCAAGCAGATTCCCTAGATGGTAGGTGGTTACACCAGGAGACCCAGAGGTTTCCTTGACGGACTCAGACAAGCACACTTCTGTTAATCTACAGTTCAGATGTACAAGAAAGATGTATACAAACACCACCCATGTAACATCTTTATGTATGAACGGCAATCTGCCATTGACAAGCATTTCCCTGCATAACGCAGGTCTTGCTCTGAACAGTATGCAACCATTTCACTGTCACCAAATCACAATAACCGGACACAAGCTGCACAGCCTTTGCTCCCTTCACGTATATGGAGCTCTTTTTACAAAAGATCTGTAAATGAAATTGAAATGACGGGAGCCAGTTACACATCTACACCTTGCCGCCATCCTGGAACTTGAGAAACAGCATCTTCATATCACAGTACAACAAAGGACACTGAAATACTGTTATACACAGATGTGAAGATTGAGAAGCCTACATAAACTTGAACATTAACACAGAACTTGGAAAGATGAAGTCTGACAAATTGGCAACACTGCAGGATTTGATGCAGTTATCCCAGCATATTCTTCCCCTAAAATTTGATGTTAAGTCCTTGAAAAATATCCATGCATACTTTCCCCCATAGAGGTATACTGTGCAAACCTGGGGATACAGAGCAGAAAAAGGTAAAGAGCCAATAGTTAGGGAAATAGGAGTCGTGGGATTACCCGCTTACAAAACAATCCCAAGACTTCCAAGGAGGCTGGGAGATCTTGCTATTAAATTGCACAGTCACTGTAAACGTTTAAATACAGCATTTACATTTTAACTTTTCAGCATTAAGGTTATTTAATCTCTAAGGTCTTTAGAGCCATTCCTGGCCAGTTTCTGTTCTTTGAAAAAAAAGTCAAGACAGAAGGAAGTACCAGATGCTGTTTTATTAAACTAACAACAGTAATAGAGTTAGAAGCCTGAATCCCCCGCTTTGGCAGAGTGAAACACCCAAGACCACAGAACTGAAAAAAGCCCAAGCTTCTGAGAGACTGCAGCCTACAGTGAAAAACCAACAATGGGAACAGAATAAACAAGCACTCATTTGCTAAGTAAAAATATTTTAATTCATTCTTCATATAAACTGTTATTAATATACATTACACAAATATCTAAACACAATCAAAACTTCAGACTAAAGTCTTGCTTTTCCTGCAACAGTCAGCCTATTTTCTCCCCTGTCTACAAGGAAGCCAAAACAATACAAGAACAGTAGCTGAAATCCACTATCAAAGAACATCCCTCTGAACTGTTTCTTCACATCCTGTACTGGTTTTACACAGGAAGACTTTGGAGGCAGAGGGGGCTTACAGGGATGGCCTCTGGGAGAAGAGACCACAGGCTGACAGACTTAGCCAGTTCCAATAGGGACTCACTGCTGGCCAAAAGCAATCCAATGAGCAATGCTGGTTACATGTGATAGCAGATTTAAGAAAGAGTAAATACCTCTACGCAACTGCAGCTGGGAGAGACAAGTGAGAAAAATGAGTGAAACAGCCCTGCAGCCACCAAGGTCAATGCAGGAGGAGGGCACGAGCAGCTCCTGGCACCAGAGCAGACTGCCCTGAGCATGGTGGAGCAGGCTGTCTTCCTGTAGCCCATGTAGGATCTTGGCAGAGCAGATATCCAACCTACAGCTCACAGAGGATGCCCTGCCAGCAGGTGGATATGAAGCTCCTGCAGAAGCAGGCTCCTACCAGGAACCGTAGCTCTGGAGAGCAACCCACAATAGAGCAGGTTTTCTGACAAGGACTGCGCAGATGGGGCAGACCCACACCAGAGCAGTCTATTCCTGTAGGAACGGTTCCATAGTGGAGTCTTCAGAAGCAGCAGGCATGAATAAAAACCACATTCTGGACAGGGAGGAGGTAGAAGAGTTAGGAGTGAAGCTGAACCTGAGAAGGCAGCAGAGGTGGGGGAAAAGGTGGTCTGTTCTAGTTCTCACTATTCTACTGTTACTATCAATAAATTAAATTCACCCTCACCCCATCAAGTCTATTTTACCTATGACAGGGATTCTTGAGCCATCCCCCACTCATTATCTTGACCCACGTGCTTTTCTAGCCTACCTTCTTGCCCCACCTTGTTAAGGAGAGGACAAGATAAACCCACCACACATCCACAAGGAAGAAACGCATGACAAAGAGTTATGCAAAACTCCATTTTAGAAACTTGACCAGAGCGGTTTTGTTTTATTATTCAGATAACAGCAGACTAATGAAACTACTTTCCTCAGAAAGGAAACATTATCTTAGCACTGAGTTAGTGTTATAAATAGAAATTTTCTTTGGCAAGCAAGACCCCAAATATTCATTACGTTGATATGCTCCACTGTTACACAACTGTGTTAGGTAGCTGATTAATTATCTTCTGTAACACAATTTTCCCATTCTGAAGACACTGCTGGTTTGAGCATAAACGTTCCCATCATCTGTTGGCCAAGATATTTTGCAAGTTCCCCTCCTTACGAAAGAAATGTACGAACTGTACCCTTTATTGTTCCCCTGCAAATAGGGCATTTTCTAAGGGATGGAGCACATTCTTTGCATACCACTAAGTGCCCACACGGAATAAAAACAATAGAAACTTCTTTGTCCATGCAAACTTTACACGTTCTCTCTTCTTGCAGCCTCCTCAATTGTTCTTCCATAGGTAAACCTGGGGGGGGGGGAAAAAAAAAAAAATGAACTGTTAAAAAGCCTGAGTACAAATGCATTCTGCTTAGAAAGCAGGGAAATAAAGAGTGAAACAGAACGTGACTATCTGTATTCACTATATATAGATGGCAAACGTACTTATGGAAAGAAGCACATCTCCCAGAGCTCAGAAATTGGTGTGCAAGGAACGAACTAGTCTGTACTTTCCATTTCTGTGATACAACAAACAGCTCAGGGACTGGCGACCAGCTCTAGTTCTTGAGCCTCTTGTTTATATTTCAGCATACGCTGTACTCTTCATGTTTAGATATTAGAAGCACAGCATACAGTGACTGGTGCAAGTGAGCTACATTCAGACTTGTATACTTTAATGCAGTCTGTTAACATGTTAAATTTTGTAAACATCTGAACTACAGGAGTAAGAACTAGAGCAAACTAATTCATGTCTGATGAATTCTTCTATCCAGCTGTTGGCCAAACTAGATCTTAGGATGGCTATAGCCCACTTTGAAAAAGTAGAAATCATGGTATCTGCTGTGAAATGCTAACCTACTATTCACTGCCCAATTTCAACCAAATGCCTGAATGAGAATTTGTACCAGGCTCAAATCCAGCAAGTGCCTGAATTCTCAAGCTCCAGAAAACTCTACCTCCTAGTGCAATAGTACCTGTGTAAAGCACAAGGTAAAGCTTATGGCAGGCAGACCAGCTTACACTTAATTTTCAGATAAACATGTCTTACTAAAGCAAATCAGGGAGAGGGTACAGAATAAAACCCATTTCTTAAAGTTCTTCTCTTTCGAGGATGTTAACTATGTGTCCCACAATACCTTTAAAATTAAGAAAGCAGAATTTAAGATACCTGACACATCTTCTGTGGGAACATACTTCATGCTCTTCTCCACTGAAATAAGAGGAAAATATTCAAGTTATTCCTCTATATCCCAATAGCATGTGATGTTTATACAGCTTGGGTTAGCCTTTGATAAACTGACAATCATGAAGAAAAAAAAAAAAAAATGACATACCAAATAAGTCTTTGTAAAGTACAGGGTCACAATCTTTTAGACAGTTTCTGAATATGCTGGCTGCTGCATTGCCTTTCACTAGAACTGTATCGATCAGTTCCCTTGCTTGCAATGGTGTCTGAGTCTTCTGCTTAATGACATCGTGCTCAAGTTCTGTTATCACTTTAGCTGAAAGTAAACTCCCAAGGATTGGGAGTATAGAGGTTAAACGCTGGAATAAAGCCATCCGATTCTTCCGGATTAAGGACAAATCATCTGGAATACAGGAAGTATTACATGTTTGTTAGGAATACGGTATTCCAAGGTGCATTTTAAACAAACAACTCTATTCAAAATATTCACTTACTACAGATCATCAAGAAAAGACCTCAACGTTTTCGCAGTGTTCACACATACAATAGGCTTAAGAAAGACACAAACAGTGCTGAAGCTTTTTCCACTAAGGAAACCTCCTGCTCCTACCTCTGGATGAAAGTGTTTCAGGGTATCCTATCTAATTTCATACTAGCAAGAATCATCCTCTGCATAACACCAATGTTGAGAACTGATAGGCTGACACACAGATGGGAGCAATCTTTCCTAAGAGTTACCCAACAGAATTATGTGCAAGAAAATGAGAAGCATAGCACAAATAGACTTGAGAATTTTGTTTTTCAAACAGTCTGTCACATACAACTGATTAAAAAAAACCCATGTCATTCCCATAAACATTCAATGGCTGAAGCCATCTCTGCCTTTGTGTCAGAATACACAAGCAGGCAAGAAGCCAATTCAACTTACAATTGAGAAATTTAGTTTACTGCCTCGCAGACTCTAAAATAGCAGGTTTTTGCTTCAAAAAAAATTACACAGTCTAGAAACAACAGCCAATGTTAAAGGTGCATCAAATAAGCATTGTTAATAGCTGGCCTACACGGCTTAGTGGGACACAAAGCCTGACAAAAAAAGCCTTGACCTCTCATGATCCTACAGGATTTAAATTAGTAAGAGTTTATGTCCTCTTCTAGGAGGTGGCTACGGTGACTCACTAATAAAAAGCAGACAAATTTGGAAGGAGACAAAGAAAAAAAAAAAAGTGTTCAAGTATTTTGCTTAAATTTCATTAATAGCAATATAAGAGCACAAATTTATTAAAATACGGCTTTGCTCCTGTGGAGAGAATAAGGCAATTCTAAACTCTGAGTACCTGTACAAACCATACTCCTGGAAAGGAAAGAACTAACACTGTGACTGCTAGTTCTATACAGACAGCCAAACAATGCTTTTATGGAAGTTGATTCTAACAGCAACTTAAATTAAGTTACTTTGTGAATAAAAGCAACTATAAAAGTCAGGCCAGAAAGCAGAACAATACAAAGCCCTTATGCTTTCATTTTTATTCACCCTATGCATACCTGATGCCACTTCTTCAAACTGTCTCTCTTTCTCTTCCTCCCTCTTCTCATCTTCAGCAGTGAGCAGATCAGACACAAGATCATTAACAGTCTTGTAGTTTTCTTCAGTGGCCAGGATTTTACTTTGCACTGTTTGCTTTATTAGACGCCTACTAAATCCCATCTCCAAGGCAGCTTTAACTACAGGAGTGTTCATCATGATTGCATCTTCGGAAGGACTCTCTCCGGGTTCAAAATGAATAACTAATTGAACAGAAGAAGTCAGTGTTCATCAAAAAGAACAGAATACTCCTACAACCAACAAGTCATCAACATTACCTACATGCAAAACCTAAGTATTATACAAGCTAATAACTTCAGTGGTTAGGCTTTTTCAAAGGCTTTTTAGCAATTAGTTTTAAAAACTAAAACAAGTTATTTAGATTCAGTTAGACTGAAGCCATGATCAACTTGCATCCATGTGAAATCTTCACTAAATTATCTAAGACAGTTCAGAGAAAGCACATAGAATGCCACTGTGACTTAGGATTTTTTGTGTGCGTGTTGGTGTTTGCAGGGCTTTTTATGCTTAGTCATTTCCAACTTCAGCCTTGAGAAGCCAGAAACTCCAAATTCAGAGACCAGTTCTTTGCAGTATATGCTATTTCAGCTCTTGACAAATACTTTCCATTCAACTTACTAAGCACCAGGCACGTGGGACTGAGTCTCTGTCCTCGACCAGCAGGAACTGCGGCATTATCTCCTACTCACCTCTCTGGGAGGAGTTTATTGCCACTATAACTGAAGTTCCACTCACAATGGAACTCAAAGACTTCACTTTATCAGCTTGTCCTACCCTTTCCCTGATCTCTGCTGCCCAGCTCCCTTTTTAACCAGCAACATGCCTAAAAATGGAATTGCACAATCTCATGACACCCTCAAGCAACAGCTCCACCAAGTTCCAATCTCTCGAATTAGCTTCTCTAAAGTCATATAGACAACTATAATATTGCTGTTCCCAAGAAAGTCTAAGAATTGCTAAACAAATTAGTTTTAGAGATCCAGTAATTAAGTACACAAAGTGCTGAGGAACTCTGACAATGTGCTTTCCATGTTATACATACTTGGATCCATGTTTTCATCTACGGGTGTATCAGAAGTTGACAGGAGCTGTGGAACACAATGGAATTATATTACTACCCAAGCATTGCTTTTCCCTCTATATACCACACCAGCACAGTAGTTTCTTATTAGTCATGCTAAGCTTTCTAACTGAATGGTACCCATTAAAGATTTGACGTGTGGTTACACAAGCCTGAGTTTATAGATAACCAATACAAAGTTATTCTGTGAAGAGCTCAGCTTATTCTTGTTAGAAAACCTGTACATAAATGTAACTCATGTGTGAGGAGTAGCACAGACTATTATAATTGCCTGTGCCCAGTTTCTCAAACAGCTGCTGCTGATTTGCATTATTCGCCAGAACTTGCATAATCAGAACTTCCTTCTCCTGACACTGAGGTTCAAAGGATCTAATTGCCTCATAACGAGTAGCAAAGGATCGTCTGTAAATGACTGAGTGTTGTAACTTTGGAATTACTACTACAACATTAAACGCCTACTTTTTATTTTCCCGTGACGCTCCTTACGTGAGTAACCCTGTACAGGGTGAGCTCTATCCTCCGCCCCATTACCCATGGTTCAGCACTAATTTTGGTGGTGGTTTGTACTCATAAAGAGCATTTACCATGTTATAAACCTAGTAGAAATATATATAGAAGGCAGAAGGAGGTACTGGACCCTCCAGAAGAGCACAGCACTGTTCAGCAAGGGAAAAAAGCAAAGTTACAGAATTCTAAGGTTTACCTGTTCAAGAAGATGAGGAAACCTGGCCTGAACTTGGCTTACAAACTCTCCTCCTTTCACACGAAGCAGATACTCACACCTGAAACAATGGCAAAAACTTAATTTATTACATTTCCTGTAATACATTTCCTTTATTACATTTCCTTCATTTACATAGCATAAATTAAATGCATGTTCCTCTTCCTTTTCATTAGCTGCAGAGTTCTCTGAACTGTAAGCTTGATATAGTCTGGTATCTGGTCGCACTCTGATAAAGCTTTTCCATGATGTTCAGCAGTCAGCAGGATTAGGTATATAAATGCAGCAGCTCTACATGTGCTACTACTTTTAGTCAATATGGCACTTCATGAGATATGACAGTATGTCAGTTTCATTGCAAATGCAGCGATAAACTGTTTCTAACCACATCTCATCATTCTTATCTCCTACTCAAATCATTCAGAAATTCAGAGAACTCAACTCCACTATCAAAGCCAGATCTGCTTCAAGAATTCAGAGTTTTATCTCTTCATAAGTACAGAAACAAAAGGCATCACTTAATTATACATGCATCCCAACAGGATAGTCCAACAGGAGCAGGTAAATTGCCTGTGAAAGATTAGCTGGAGATCTACAGTGTAAAGATTTAATATTAGCTGCACTCAATTTCAGGAAAGCTGTTTCTGTCATTATTGGAGGTGGAGATTCCCACAAGCACAGGCAGCAACTAAGTATGCAACTGCTACTTAATTACAGGTAATGTATTCAGAAGTTATTTCTACCATTTTTCCAATAAAGACATGTCCACAGCCACTGAAGTCTTCACAGTCCTCTCTGTACCTAGGAGACTAAACTGCTTGCTGGAAGGCAGGTTCAAGAGAATTCAAGACATGCACAGAACTAGACCAAAGTTCAAAGTCCTCTCCACCTCACTCCTCAGCAGCTCTTCTCCTCAGCCTGCTTTCTGACGGCTTCCCTTACCTAAGGTGTGCTCATTAACAATGCGGCATCACTTGCTAACAGTGATTTGGGGATACACACAGCTTTTAGTCATGAAGTGAAAAGCATTAAATATCATGCTTCATGAAGAAGTGATTCAAACCCACTTTAGCACGTCAAGAGTTTTTACATGAAATACAACCAAATGATAATCCATACACCATATGGCAAAAATAAAAACATTCGGTGTGGTACATAACTGCCAGAATTAAAACCATTTTAACAGTAAGGATGTGAACCAACTGTGATAAAGAATTTGCAAGTTACCTTGGAAACCACTTTGCATGCTCAATCCATGGATCGTCTCCAGACTCCCAGCACCTTAACCCACCATCACAGCAAAAACACTTGACATCATCGTTGCGGCCTTTGAAACACAAGGTGACATATGTAGCAACCATTTACACAACTTACATTAAAGTAAATGTCATTCATATTGCTACATCAACATCAGAGACATCAGGTTTTCTTACCTACATAGTAAAAACCAGCATCTGCAAGCTGTTCAGGCTGAACGGGAATCCGAGTTGGCCAGTTAATGAATGTTTTAACACGGGCTTCGTGGGTTTGCATGGTCACATTGGAAACATTGAAACTTGGTTGGTCTCGCAGGAGGTTTTCCACAAAAGGGCAGTTAGGAAAGTGCCTCCGATGCTCTGACATGGCATTATCTTTCGGCTCCCAGTTACTCAACTGACCACCACAGGTGAAACATGCAACTTTGTCTGCTGTCCCCAGGTAATAAAGTCCAGCTTTTGCCAGATCAGTGGGCGAGAGAAACATTATGGGCCACGTATGGAAAGTGCGCAGCCTAGCTTCTTCTGTACTCATGGAAGGGTTGTGAAGCTTAGATCTTAAGTGTGAGAGGTCTTCGGGAGCCCTAGTAGTTACTGGGTCTTGAGGAAAACTGGAAAAAGAGCCACTGAAACAGCCAACTTGTTCAAAGCTTGGAGAAAGTGTCATGGAACGTAGAGATGGTGAGAAATTGCTTGCGACCAGAGGAGAAAAGGCAGAATGAGTGGACAGTCCAAGGTTGTTAAACGATAGCATGTTTTGAACAAAACTGCAGCTAGGATACACCTGTTTATGCTTCTCCATAGCATTATCTCCTGGCTGCCAGTTGTCCAACACTAAGCCACAACTGAAGCATTTAACTTTATCTTGGACACCGGTGTAATAAAACCCAGCCCGGGCAAGCCTTCGTTCTGACACCGGCACATTAACAGGGAAAGTAGAAAATGTTGACATTCTGTAGAGCTCACAAGATAAGTCGTACTTCAGTTCCCCACACTGAGCATTCTGCTTCATCGCACTCGCCAACAAAGGGCTACTATCCATCATGTTCATAATGAACTGTTGTTGGAAAAAATGGGACAAGTCTTCCTCTGGGAGGTAGTTGTGTGCACTAAAGGCAATTCTGAATAACCCCTGCCTGTACAAATTAAGAACCTGGAAATGAAATATTTATGTGTAACTTTGAATGCATGTATGAATAGAATCAGTCGTGACTATCAGACTTTAAACATTTGCCAAGTTCTCATACTTGTGTCTGCACAACCACTTTCAGTGCAAAAGCTGATCCATCCCATTGACACACACAGGTACGTCAAAGAGGACCTTCCCTTGTGCTACACAGTCACACTGCATGCCTTCCTTGTGCTGTACATCTGGGAGAGCAGTATCGATCAGTCAGGCAGGTGGATTGGGGTCCTGAGGGGAAAGCCTCAAATGGGTTTATCAAAATCCTTTTGTTAATAAAGAAACTAAAACGGTGGGTGGATGACACATTGGTTTTCCTAGTTTAAAATACCACCAAGTGATTTAGAGACTATTTCACCCCAGGGAGCTGATCAACCACACAAACACAAAATTTCAGTTTACAAATCTCATTAGGAATCTCAAAAGAGTCCCTGAACTCACATCACTGAATTGATCTAGCCTATTTGCTACTACTGAACTGCCACAAATACCTTTGACACATGAATGTTATTGTAAGAACTGCTAAGACTTCAGAAGTCAGTTTAGACTCAATTTCACTTATATTAAGCTCAGCTATGAGATGTAATAAATCCTATACGTTGCCTCTGACAAGGATGAGCAGTCTTAACTAATGAGCCTGGAACAGCCCCAGGCTCTTCTTTCTATAACAGCACAGAATGAACAAAGAGTTTCAGTTTTAACCTGGTGCCTTAGTTACAAGTATGCAGTTATCACCTTTAACATAAATAAACTGCTTTGTGCTGGGACATAATAACACTTTAGAGTGATAAGTTAAGGTTTTTCTGTATGCCATGTTTAAAAAGCAAACAGAACCCTGGGGTGAAAGAATAGCCTTAGTTTCTTTATTTGTGCACAGAACTACCTCCCAGAGTCCAGACTTTAGTCCCGTTTGAGGTGTCTACGCCTCCATACTGGTACTGACTGCTCACAAGGAAAAACTGTAAATGTTTATAATTTCAATCGATGCTTTTGTGCAGAACAAAACCTGTGAAGGAAAAAGAGAGGCGCGTTTCAAAATGCATGAAATGGCGTACGTGCAGCAGCGAGATAAGCAGAAGCTACAAATAGAAGCACTAAAACTGCAGAGCAAGCTTCCCTGAAGTATCAGCTTGTTCTCTTCAGGAAATGTGCTGAGGCACAGAAGGGCCCTCACCCAGTTCCCCCCTTACTGAACCACATGCAGAAACGTTCTATCCGTGCACAGCAGTGTGTGCAGACGGATGGAGCCGGCTGCTCAGCCACCCGCTGCACAACTGAAGGAACATCACGTACTGAGGAAGGTACAGCCGCTTAGATGGCCTTAAGCCCGCACAATCTCAGGCAACGGGGATTCAATTTTATTATACTGCCAAATTAAAACCACCAGAATCCCTCATTTCGTTAAATCCAACAAGTTCTTCAGGAAAGCGTCACAACGGGGCAGACGTGTCACGCTGACACAGCCCCAGAAAACCCCTCCCGGGGGGCCTCCACTTCCCCGTCGCCTCCGTTCTGAGTGCGGCCACCGCTCGCTGCCAAACCACCGCGACACCGATCCGCCAAGCCAAGCACCGGCCCTTCCCCTGCCGCAGCCGCGGCCCCATGCGCACTGCCACGAAATTCGGTCGTTCTCCCGCCTAGGGAAAGCCGACTCCAGCGGGAGAAGCAGCGCAGCCCGCGCGGACCCGACAGCCGCCCTACGGCCCCACTCCGACGCCGCAGCACAGGCCCCCCGCCGCCCTCAGTCCGGCCCCAGCGCGTCACCTCCCCGACTCACAGCCTTCCCCCACGGCCTCCGCTCACCGCTCCCGGCGGACGGGCCGGCCGCGCTCTATATGCGCTGAGGGGCGGCCCCCGGCCCGGGGAACTCCGAGGGGAGCGTCAGGGCCGCAAAGCGGCCGGAAAGCCCCAGCGGCGCTCTGCGTATGCGCCGCATGACGAGAGGGCGGTGCCTCTTTTCCGGCACCGTCCGGGCCATGGCGGCGGCTCGTGTCCTTCGTCCTCGTCGCTCTTCGCGGCGGTCGGAGCAGGCTTCCCCCCGAGCCTTGTTGCGCTCCCCCCCCACCCTTTCCGAGCTGTACGGACCCCCTTAGGAGCCGCTGTGTCCCCGCTGCCCGTTTGCTGAGCGAGGAGCGGTGCCGCGCGGCGCTGGGCTGGACGCTGGGTGCTTTCCTGGCGGTGCGGGGTTCCCCCGAGCAGAACGTGCTTCCCCTGCGCGTCGGGCGGGGGTTTCCAGAGCGTGCCCCCGGGCTGTGCCGGCCTGCTGCGCGCTCAGCACGCGGAGCTCTCTTCAGGGGCCTGCCGGTGCCTTTCTACCTTCGTGTTTTAACTTCTTGTCAAGCTTTTCTTCGCAGCGTTGCCTAATGCAGGCTGCTGTGGGAGCGGGTGCGTGGTGACCGCCTGCGCTTCGGTCACTGAAAGTGACGGGGGAACAACGGGAGGAAGGTAAAACCGAGTGCAAATTTCCACCAGCGTGTGTCAGCGTGTACAGAAAGCTGAAAAACTTCCGCAGGCGGTGCTGCCAGATCGTGGTGTGACATTTCCTCTGGAGAAACAGCAAGAAGAAGATGAGAAAGCCCCACCGTGTGCATGTGGTGACAGAATGATGGCAGGGTGTTCACATAGCTGAGAGCTGCAGCACAGAAACACAGCCGGCGTTGCTGAAGGGTTCGTTATGACACTGCCGGGTTAATCTTATGTGGCTGTTCCAGTAAGGTGGATTTCTGGACGATTCGTCTCTTTTCTGAAATGGGTTTGAATTTCCTGTCATGTGTAATGACATTAATAATATGTCAGATTTCGAATGTATAGCTGCAGTCAGGTAGTGCTAAAACGCCATTACATTTCACTTAACTCCAGACGTAGAATAACTTATCGTTTCAGCAGTTAATTCAGACAAAGCTTTTTAAAAGTAATTTATCAGATCCCCAAGGTGTCACCTTAAGGAAGCTTCTGACCTTCACAATACAACGCTGTTGCTGGAAAAATGGAGCTAGCTGCAGAAGTGCCATATCTGAAGGAGGATCGAGTGTGGGATTTCACATCTGTTGGACACAGGGAGTTCAGTATCACATAAGGACCTGAGCTCTGTATGTGTGTGTACGGTTTAAATTCTGCTTTCATGGAGCAAGATGGTGATGCTCCCAGTTTCTGTACTTCAAGCAGGCATTCCCAAATGAAGTTATACTGAATCCACTTCTGTCCATTCCAGGAGGAATTTGACTTTTAGCCAAATGTTCTCTCAACGTGAAATAATTCAGTGTTCCTCCTTAACTCCATCCTGCAATTTCCTGCCTGTGCCACTCCAGCCACATCCTTGCCCTTTGCTCCTCCATACCCTTTGGCCTCCTCCTCCGGATCCTGCAATAGAAACTGCCCTTTCCTCCCCTCCCAGGCCTCCAGGCAAGCAGTTTCAGGCTCTGCCTTTCTGCTAGGCAAGCATCGTGTTGCAATAAGGAAGAAGGGAGGGGGAGGAATGTAGAAGCAGGCTAAAATGCATATAATAGCAGAAATAGTGCAGCTGTCCTGAGCTGCCAGCCTTCTTTTGCTTGCTCTGACTCTTGTGAATAGTAGCAGCTCCCCTAGTTCTCCTTTCCCAGCAATTCCTTTGCGTTTACAGGGAAAAGAGGCGAGGGAGTTTTTCCCACCTCCTCAGTGATGGATGGTCCTGTCTTCAAAGGACATGAACTCAGAGATATCTAAAGGTTTATTTTTAGGTCTGAAATTCATGAGGTGTGATGCATTATCAGCAGCATCCTGAGTCTGGCTTTAGCATCAGGTGAGGGAACTCCAAAGGCAGGGAGAGAAGCACAGCAGTGCTTCAGACAGACACAAGCTGACAGCAGTAGGCTTGAACTTTGATTCTGAGCCTGTGGCATGGCATGCACAATGGGGCTGTCCCTTTCACCTGCTGCCTCAGACTTCAAAGATTACAGTTGGACTGATAAACAAGATGCTTTACTCTGCAGATTCTTTGCTCTGGAGAAGGGGAAGAAAGGCTGATTAAGCTCAACTAAAGAGAATTTCGCTTTCTGAGCAAGTCCCATGCACGCATAGAGGTCACAGTGCTAATAAAAGCGTGACTGCCACGTTACCAGCGCTTGCGAAAATAAACCTAATGACAGCGTTGACTGAAATAGCGAAGGTGATATAGCTGTGATATATTATTATTATCATTATCACCTGTGAAGGTGATATAGTGATATATTAGGTTTCTGGAGGTGGAACACAGTGACCCTGCAGCATATATGTATTAAGAATGCCAGCAATGAGTAGGTTGGACATCCCAAGAAGTATCTGATACAACTGCACATCCAGAAATCTTCTCCAGGGGGCCTGATGAATGTAAATCTCCCCATGCTGTGATTCTTCTCTGATCTGTTCTCCAGTTTATTGTTTCCGCAGCTCTAAAGACATCTTTTTTAATAGTGACTCTGTCACACACCCCTAAACAGCTCTGAAGAGAAGGTGAAAAGGCAGTGTTGTTTGCCTTTCCCATTGCTACTTTTTTTTCTCTCCATTACATTTAGTCTTCCCTTTATTGCAAGGCTGCAATGTGGTCTTCGTGGAACCTTCTCCAGGCTGAACATGTTTAGCTGTCTAGCTCCCTTTAGCATGTTTAGCTCCCTTTAGCATGTTTAGCTCCCTTTATAGGAGAGATGCTCCGGTCCTCTGATCATCTTCGTGGTCTGCTTCTGGACCCACTGCAACAGATCTGCATCCTTCCTGTGCTGGGGTCCCCAGATCTGAACACGGTACTCCAGATGGGGCCTCACAAGGGCTGAGTAGAGGGGACAGTCATCTCCGTCTTCCTGCTGGTCACCCTTGTTTGATGCAGTCCAGGATAGAGTTGGCCTTTTGAGCTGCCAGTGCTCACTGCTGGCTCATGTCCATTTGTTCATCCACCAGAACCCCCAAGTCCTTCTTGGCAAAGCTGCTCTCAATTAATTCTTCTCCCAGTCTGTACACACATCAGGGATTGCCCCAACCCAGGTACTGCACCTTGCTCTTGGCCTTATTGAACACCATTCTCAAGATGGAAACTTACCTGCACGCTCTGTGGGATCCCAGTGCCCTCTGACATCCCTGTTTGGGGAAGCAAAGCTGAAAAATGGACTGAGCGAGAGGAAGACACCTTTTTGTAGCAAAGACCATTGTTAACAATTTAAGCAACAGGCATCCACCCCAGCCTCAGTCTTTGGTAATAGCCATGAAGACCATGAATGCCAAGCAACAAAGCTGCTTTTGTGAAGAATGAATCACAGGATCTTGGTTACCCATTTGCCATGTCAGGAGGGTTCTGACATTCAAGCTCTTTAATCTATTTATCTATTCTTTGCCATTCCCTACCAATAATCCTCCCATGGGATCTGAACCCATCCAGATGAAGAGCCACAATTCAGAACATAAATGTACCCATCCCCTGGAATGGGGAAGTGAGCCCACGGTCAGTGGTCCTGCTGTCACACTCTGGGCAGCAAAGAAAATGCAACCTTAGCCCCACAGCCAGCTGCAAAGGATGCAAAAGAATTCTTCCTGCAGGGACATTTGGGATGTCCTTGAAGAGGCTGCACATCCTGAAGAGCAGGTTCCTATATGCCTGGAGGGCTGACTGCTGGGACATCAGACTACATAAGCTCAGTCTTTCTGAATGCACCCGGCTTCAAGGCGGGAACCCCCTTACTTGTATGTGCAAATATTAACATTGATTTTAATCTCAGATGTTCTCTGGAGATACAAGCAGCTCAAAGCAGCAAATTCATCATGTCTGTGCTGCCAACATGAGATACAACATAATCCGCAGTTTCAGTTATACTGCTCTGATCTTTAATTCTAGCCAAGAATGTACCCCTAGTTGCCTTTATGTTTTAGGAGAAAACATTCAATTAAGTGAAGAAAAAATACTCCCTAGAACTTCAGATGTATTACTTCAATTATATTTATGGTCTCTTTGGATGTCATTGTATAGAAACTACATAATGTATCTAAATTCCGAACTGCTTTAGGAGCAAGAGTCGAAACATTTCTCCAGAGCCTCACAATGCTTCATCAGGAAGCCATGCAACCCAGCCAGGGAATGGAGACCCCGTGCCTGCTCTTCTGCGAACCTAAACCCACCTGTCAAACTCTGTGCTTGTTTTAAAAAGGAAAAAGAGTTGTTATCAGCTAGTGTTCACATTTTTCAGCTTCCAAAAGGTCTCAAATGCCGCTGTGCAGTGTGTTCTGTCAGCTGTGCTGATGCAAATTATTTTCAGTTTAGAATCAGTAGCTGCTACTCGCAGTTCATTGGCAGCATTGATCCCTTTCCAGCAGTACAGAGTGGGGTTTTGCATTTACACTGATCTAAGTTGTCAATTAGCATGCCAGAAAAGAAGAGTGAGGAAATTTTCTTTGCAACACGTGGTTTCTCAGATATTTCAGGGAAATTTAGGTTAAGTCAGATTGAGACAGAATATTAACTCCAGATAAAGTATCAGGACCTATTTGTTTTTCCAAATCCCAGGAGAAGAGTAGTTCTGACATCCTGTAGGCATTAAGCTATATTTTGATAAACTGTGTGAATGAAAACTGCTTCCCACTTCACTCCGACTAAACACAGCAAGGGGGCACCTACGTCTAGACCAGCAATAACTATATATATAATAACTATTTTTTAATGAGACTGAGAATGTAGCAAATGAGAAAAGAAAAAAAATAGACTTGCAAAGGACAAATATCATATCTAGATAGTAAGGGCATTGTGACTCATTGTAGTATTCTCAAATGTTTAAGCCAAAAAAAGAAGAAGAACAAAAAACCCCACAGCCTACAACTCAGCACTCCCATACTGAAGGTCAGTACATTCAACATCTGGAAAGTTTTTGCTAGCTTTGCAGCCCAACAGAGTTTTGTTTTGCACATCCTCCCACGCAAAGGATCACAAGTGTAAATGTTAAAGTTTACCTAAATCCGTTGTGGGCTTTATTTTCTCACATTTAGTGCAAAGAAGACATTCTCCCGTAAGCTATAATTGGCCTCCAGAAGATATCAAAACCTCTCTGATTAAGCGGAGGCTTTAAAATCAGTCAGAAACTCTTTTGTTGTTATTTATTGGAGAATAAAACATGAGTTGGAATGAGCTGCAGGAAAATCTTGGTAAATACTGTGATAGTTTCCCCTTCTAGATTTTAGAGCTGTTGACTTTTCCAAGTTTCATTCTCTACTTATAGGAACACAGTTAGATTCAGCAAGAGAAAAGAAGATGAAAAATGCCAAAAGAGATGACTACACTCAAGTGATCCAACTTTAGGTGGGAGAGGGAACCATATATCCCATGAGAATCAAAAGGCTGCTCTTTGGCTGTATCCATTTGTTGAAATTCAGAGCTGCTCATCCTTAATTCCTTATCCGAAAGTATTATCTTTTTAAACAGCAAGTTGTCTGCTTTGACTCAAAGTTGCTTCCTGCTATCAAATTAAGAACATCTCTATAGGTCTTATTTCCTTCATTTTTTTGCCCTTCATCTCTCTGCAAGTTTTAGATCCTTCCCACAGCTTTCAGTTAGCTTTAGCTGAACTATTGCCATGCACAGTCTTGACAAGTGTCATGGTTTTGGGTGGTATAGAGTTTTCTCATAGAGGCTTGTATGGTGCTGTGTTTTGGATGTAAGATGAGAACGATGTTGATCACACACCGATAGTTTAGTTGTTGCTGAACAGTGCTGCACAGAGCCCAGGATGTTTTAGCTTCTCACACTGCCCTGCCAGTGAGCAGCTGAGGGTCACAAGGAGCTGGGAGGGGGCAGAATCGGGACAGCTGACTCAAACTGGTCAAAGGGATATCCCAAGCCGAACGGCGTCATGCTGAGCAATGAAAGCTGGGGTAAAAAAAGGAGGAAGGAGATGTCATGGGAGGGATGGCATTTGTCTTCCCTAGAAATCACTACAAGTGAGCCCTGCTTTCCTGGGAGTGGCTGAACATCTGCCTGCTGATGGGAAGTACCAACTGAATTCCTTGCTTTTATTTGTTTCCATGCACAGCTTTTGCTTTGCCTGGTAAACGGTCTTTCTTTATCTCAACCCCCGGGTTCTCGCACTTCTGCAGTTTCTGCAGTTTTCTCTCCCCCATCCCATCAAGGAAGAGTGAGCAAGCAGCTGTGTGCCTGCTGGCTTTAACCAGTTGCCCAGAGAGGCTGTGGATGCCCCATCCCTGGAGGTGTTTAAAGCCTGGTTCGATGTGGCTCTGGGCAATATGATTTAGTACTTGGACTAGTGGTTGGCAGCCCTGCCTGCAGCAGGGGGGTGGAACTTGATGATGCTTGAGGTCCCTTCCAACCTGAGCCATTCTGATTCTATAATTCTATGGGTTACACCACAAAAGATCTTTCGGCAACCGCATAAGGCACAAAGGGTTCAAGGCGATGACAGATTGAAGTGTGCAGTGTGTTAGACCAAATCTATAGAAGTTACAGCTGTTTGCTGCTAATTCACAGGCTCCTGTGCTTGCCAGGCTTGCTTCCCTGAATGTTAGAGTCAGTGCTTGTTAATGGCTGATTTTGCTTCTACTGTTTGCTCCACTCCTTATCATCTTGCCTTTCTGTGCCTGGGAACATTCTGATAACAGCTGTGGCCAGGAGCCTGCTCTGGCAGCTGGCCAAGGCATTGCAGCTGCTCCTGTGCTGCTACACTGGACAGGGAGCTCCAAACTGATCTCAAGTCAAGGGTCTGTGACCAATGGACAAGTCCACATGGGAGCATGTACACCCCAACACGTCTGTGGCCACAGATAAATTCACTGTACATGCCAAAGTATCTTCATGTATGTACATGCCAAAGTGTCTTCAGCCATGGAGATATCCATGCTGCAGCAGGTATACCTTGCAATGTCTGTGGATGAGGCCGTGCCAGGTTACCTTGAAGCCTCTGTGTCTGTGAATAATACAACAGAACAGAGTCTGAAGGGACCACTGAGGGGTCTGTGGCCAATGGACGAGGCCTCGCCAGAGCCACACCTCAAAATGAATGTATCTGTGGATAAGTCCATGCTGCAGAAGAGATACCTCTGAAGAGGTTGTGGTCTGTCAGTAAACCCACACCAGAACAGGTAGACCTCAAAACACCTGTGGATAACTCCATGATACAGTAGGTAGATCTCTGAAGGGACTGTGGCTCATGGATTAGGCCTTGCTGGAACAGGTATACCTCTAAGGCACTTTGGCCAACAGAGAAGCACAGGCTGGAGCAGAGGTGAAGGGAGCAGTTCATTGCAGTGTTAAACCCTATGGCCTGGTCCAAAAGGACAAGGGGTGGAGATGGTGATGGCTATAGCTTTAGCCTGTTGGAACCCATGTTCTGGATTGCAGGACTTTTGTACTTCATGTGCTACCCTGCCAGTGAGGAGCTGTGGGTACAGCAGGAGCTGGGAGGGACAGAACCAGAACAGTGGACCCAAACTGACCAAAGGTATATCCTGTACTGTATGGCATCACTCTGAGCAGTAAATGCTGGGGAAAGAAGGAGGAAGGATAATATATTGGGATTGGGTCATAACTGTGACAAAGTGTTCTGTTTAAAATTATGATGACATCAGAAAGTATATCATCCACTCAGAGCTTTCAAATGTCACTTCAGTACATGGGAATTCACTAACTTCCAAAAGTCGGCATTAAAAGAGCAACTTCAGCTTTGAGTACAAAATAAAGCCCTAATTCCTGGAGAGACCAAAGCTATGTGCCTGAGTTCCCAGTGCAGCAATGGGGAACTGATCTGTGGTTTGAAACTACGTACCAACGAGCTAACAGAGATGCTCCTCACAAACTATCAAGCCATAAACCATCTGTAGAATCTACTTGAATAATGATGCACAAACATTTGTACCAGACGTGGGATCTGATGATAGGAAATGCTTAGGTTAATCCTGCTAATGAACGGTAGTAAAAGTGCAGCCTGAGAGAAGTTGGGCTTTTCCTTTGAGGGATCTGCTGTGTAATCCTATGTTCTGTAAGAACGTGTTGGGAAATGAGAAGAATCACCATTTTACTGAAAAAAAAAAAAAAAAAAAAAAAATGGTGAGCTGAGTTTGCTCTCAAATTTCCCCTAATTTGGTATGAAAGCAGCAGAATGGGCACATCATAGGTACATTCTCATATGAAAAAAAACCAAACAAACAAAAAAAAGGGTGGCATAAACCCAATGCTAAAAGCAGGCTGAACAGTCACTTTTGTATTCCCCAGTGGAGCAGGAAGGAGGGTCCCTCCTCCGCTGGTGTGCTCATGCAGAAGGACCGCTGCAGACTGAGTCTGGGTCTGCTGCCCAACGTTCGGTGCTGTTACATGTGATATGATAGTCCCAAAGGTCACTCAAGTTATAAACAAAGCTCTGGGGGAATTTTGTTTTATTTTAATCCTAATAGAAACATTTTGGGGCCAGAAACTCAGAGTGGCAGCTGGAGCGGCTGTGTTCATTACCCCACAGTGCCACAGAGAGGATACAGTGGCCTTGGAAAGGCAAAGGACTGTTTATTACTGTGGAGCAATTGTCAGTAGAGACCATTATCGGCTGGAGAAGTGCTGTCCTGAAAATGTCTGGGATCAAAGTAAGATTATCCTGTCCTTCCATTATGTGAGATAGAAGAAACAAAACACCTCATTGCTAGCACAGAGAAGGAATAATATTTGCACCAAAAAGGAAAGTTGGTAAAATGTGATTGTACAGCATATAGTGTCTTCAGTAAGAAGCCTCATCCTCTGAGGCTATTCGATGTCCTTATTTTACAAAATACTAATATCATAGTGAATAGAGGGCTACTGTAAAAGTAGTTGAGCACAAACAATGGGAAAGATGG